>JASDDO010000004.1:130950668-133591997 GCA_030015575.1 Agapanthus africanus | reverse complement strand
AACACTGGAGGGGATGATGAGCTACTGCTTCGCCAATTCGTCGGCAGCTTGGCGGAGACGGCATTTGAGTGGTATTTCGAGCTCCCGAATGACTCTGTCAAGATGTTTAAGGAGATGGAATTGCTGTTTACCCAACATTTCGCAAGCGCTAGTGAACACACCCTGATCACGACACTCATCAATACCAGGGTGAAGCAAGGCGAAACATGGGTTCAGTATGCGATACGGTGGCGGAATCTATGGTCAAAGTGCGAACAACGCATAGATGAGGCTCCTGCCGTGGGCATGTTCGTGGGGACCCTTGACCCTCAGGAAACCATCTCCCAATTCATGATGTTCTTCAAGCCGACCACTTTCCAGGCCTTGATCGACAAGCTGGCCCAAATGAACAAAATGGGCCATAGACCGTCCTCCTCAATGACGGATCCTCGGAATGAGAAGGGGAAAAGGAAAGCAACCTTCGTCGCCAACGCTCAACAACAATCGAGTGGCCTGAGACCGGTTGTTCGCCAAAGCAACAAGCGGAAATCCCTCGATGAGAAGTTGAGACGTCCTTACTCGTTTCCCGGGATAAAACAAGGAGACTGTTCGAACTAGCAGTGCGCAACGGGCTCATCACTCTACCGGAGCCGAGAGTCCCACTACAACTGAACGATGTCGACGATCCCAATTACTGCCCCTACCACCGAGTATTGGGCCATACGATCGAATATCGCTACGTCTTCAAAAATTGGGTTGAAGACCAATACCAGCAAGGAAAATTCGCGCTATCCAAAAACTGGATAATGAACCCGCCACAACCACATGCTCCGAAAAAGATGGACATGACGGGGGCATCGTGCTCATTCATAGAGAAAGCCCCACGGACCGAGATGTCCTAAAACTAATAATGGATCGAGATGTTCTAAAACTAACAATAGACCGAAACGTCCTTGAACTAACGACTGACTGAGACGTCTATAAACTACTAGAGACCGCAGCATCCCAAGGCTGACATGGTGTAAAAAAAATGGTACGTCCATAAGAGAGATGGTCACGGATGAAAACCCGAAAGGGATCCGTGAGTAAAAACAGCAGGTCTACCGGCGAGTTTATGAAAACCCGAAAGGGTGCAATCTCGTTAAAAGACACTTGCAAGGTCCTCTCGACCCTGTAAGGAGAAAACACCTACGTGAGATCCTTACGACTCATATGGGAGCAACACACTTAGGAATCCCCATGATTCCTAAGGAGAAATTACACTTACGAGATCCTCACGACTTGTAAGGAGACCCCTTTTATGAGACCCTCACGGCTCATAGGATTCAAAATCCTTAAATTACAGGGATCTGAACCTGTTCTTAAGCCATCATATACCCCGATTATGCCCTACAAGAGGTTCAATATTGTTAGTTATATGTATGCCCTAGAGGCCATTACTGTACATGCGTTGTATATTGTAGTGGATGCTGGGATATATATAGGGAGGACTTTCTTGCTCGACATGATAATATGCTATCTCGTTACTCATTATCTTAACATGTAATCTGAATGTCTCTATGTCACATGTTGATAAAGTCCTTAGGATGAGTACTTGACTGCCAGGACTATGATGCAGATCATACTAGTGGGGACAGAGTAGTCGCCAAGTACATTCTTCAAATGTTCCTAGTCGTGGGAGTACCGAGATAAGGTATCGATACTCTAGAGTAGACTAGTGTATGCGCTTCTTGACCCATATGATGGGCGATGGATGATCCCATATCCATTGGTGTTTGACAACAGAGAAGGTATACGGATGCTCAGTGAAGACTGGGTACACTGGACGGACTCGCCGAGAACTCCCAGATGGTATTATACCTCACGTCAGATGGCAGTTCTCTGGTGACACTGGTACAGGTTAGTCTGTAGACCCAAGATCGTCATAGAGTCTTGTGTTATTCCCACTGTGCTTTGATTTCCATCATACCACGTCTAAGAGGACGTGCAAAAAGGTGGCTTTTGGGTACAGTCCCGAATCACATAGAGGTAATGACCGATAGGAGGGGTTTCGTCTCTCCCGGTATAGGGAGTTGATGTTGCGCTGTGTTCGATTGGCTATAACTGAAAATCCCTGGCCAGGGTTGCTGGTATTTACTGGTAAGTGTTATCAGTAGTTTCTCGAATTGTTATAGACCTCATATCGACACGACTTATCAAGCTATTGGGGTATGACGTTTACCAACCCCAGGCGAGATATGTGACATATAAGACGAAGAAACCGGACTGTACGGGAGTGTTCCTGGTTGGATTCACGGGAGAATGTACATGCTTTCTTGTTGATCTTCTGATTGCTCAATACCTAGGTGGCTGTTACGTTTAGCTGACTGCTTGTAGCTTGTGGGTGTTGTAAGTCTACGCTAGCGCCCCGGCCGTCTAAAGACGCCAAATGCGGAACAAAAACTTTTTAACTGGCGCAATCGTATACTTTCACCCGGATCTGCCATTATTGCTAAACTAACAAACTGTAAAGAGTGTAGAAAGGTTTTACCGAACGATCTGAGTCCTTCGTTCTTTAACCATCATCCCACACTCCGTTGCGGCTGCTCCGATCTCGTCGATCTCCGATCTGCTCGTCCAGGTGGCACCACGTCAACGATTCTTTAAACGGGCTCCCGCCTCTGACTTGAGGCAACTCGGTCGTCAAGTTTGCTAAAAGAGACGACCAAGAATGATGTAGAGAATGAGTAGATGACTTTGTCTCACTTCGTCCAAATCCGTGGACGATCGGTTAATGAAGTTGCCGAGGGAATCGGGTGATGGAATGAAATGAGCTTTGAATTCCATAAACCGAAAACTATCATAATCTTTTGCAAAATGAAAACTCAAGTGTAGTGGAGAGAGAGGAGGGGGCCGGCCACTTATAGGAGTGGGGGGGGTGATCGTAGGAGCAAGGAGGGTCACCACAAGGAAAATATCATGTGTGAACACATGAAAATATCTTAAGGAAAACAAAAAAACATTGAAATCAAAGCATGAGTCACAATCCTTATCACCAAATTCTAGAAACTTCTAGAAACTTCTAGAAGCATGACTCACTCTCATCCAAGAAAAGATAAATCCGTCTTTAACTGAATGTTAAAAGACGGCTGATAGAAAACTGGTAACTTCCAAAAGTGATCCTGAAACGACTTTCAGGACAACCCCGAAACTGTATAAATATAACCGTATTTGTATTACGACCGAATACAAATGCATCTGAGACAATGATATTATATCTACTCAATATAATACTTGGATCCGGCTTAAACCAAAGCCGACCAGTATCATCTGCCCGAAAAATAACACGTGCGTAAACGCATGTGCATTTTCCGAACCTTGCCATAAAACCATACGGCCTCTACAACGTTTCGCCCGAACTTGGGAAACTGTCTGTGGGGGACTCTAATGACTCGTCAGTACCCTGGCAGTGGGTTTAACCACAAACCGTCAGCGGCACTAGCTATGCGTAACGGCTGCCCATGGACTGACCTCAAGGGAGGCTGATGAGCGAACTCATCCAGAAACCCTACTGAGCCTAACAGTGACAATGTATATACAGTCCGGTCCGTTCGTCTATGAGTATCGCATATCTGCCTAGGGGGTTAGTAACGTCAGACCCCCAATAGCAGTATAAGTCGTGTCGGAATGTAGCCCAATAACACCCTGAGATACTACTGGAGTACCTACCAGTAAATCTCCTGCCATGGCCATGGACTTTGTGTAATGGCTCTCCTAGACACAGTACGACCTCGCCCCCAATACCGGGAGAGACGAAACCCTGCCGATCCGCTCACGTGCCTCTATATGGCTCGGGACTGTACCCAAAAGCTACCTGTTTGCACGACTCCTTTGAGCCGTGGTAGGGTAGAAATCAAAGCACAGTGGGAACTCACACGAGACAAATAACGACCTCAGGTCGATGAACTAACCTGTACACATGTCACCAGGGAACTGCTATCTGACGATATGTATAATACCAACTAGCAGGTTCCCGGCGAGTCCTGTCCGGTGTACTCATAACCCAATGAGCACCTGTATACATCTTAGGTGATCCAACTGACACCAGTGGCTTGTGAGACCGGCCACCGCCCCTCGTCGGGGTCTCGACTGTACACACTACCCAACTCTCACGTATATGATCGCCATCATACTGTTGGTAGTAAAGCAAGATCCTAAGGGCTCTATCAAAGTGTAACATGTAATCAGTCACCTGAACATGTACACGACTGATAAAGGCAAACCAGATAGCATATTATCATCTTGAGTAAGACTGTCCTACCAGTATAGGTCCTCCGCAATCATTGCAATCACGTACCTGCGATCCAATAATTGACTATGAGGGCACTATCTCCAACAATCTCCCACTTGCACTCAAGACTAATTATTGCGATGTCTACTACTCACAGCCCATGTGAAACCGAACATCCAACTCCTCTACTAATCAGTATCACAAAGCCCGTTTGTAAAACTATTGTGTTCGAGAAATAGCCTCAGTGAGTGGATCCGCCTAGATGTTTCTTTCTATATCTCTCCAAATCTCAAGTTCGCGGAGAAAGCCATCTCCCGAATTGAGTAATACCTGTCTTAGAATATGTCTGGATATCTGATGGGACCTAGTTCATAAATGAACTCCAAATCCAAACTTCTTAGACTGTATCAATCACTGAACCTAATCAGTATCCGGCACCATGCCTCCCACAGTATCCTCTTGGACCACCTGTCCATAATACTGTCCCACTTCATCAGAGGGAAAAACTATAACTCTGACAATCACTCTGTCATCCATGTAACCTTTGAAGCCTGGAATGATAATCGTCTCCCGAAGGAGGCTGCCGTCATCAAATCCGTAGAATATGTACTTATGTTCTAAAACTACTTCCTTATGTTTCTCCAGGATTGGATTAATACAAACTTATTGTGTCTAGTGCAAAAACAATATCTGGTGTGGTACTTGACATCTCATGATTGACTCAATTGCCTTAGCAAATGATCTGCCAATCATGCACATCCCTCTCCCCTTTAGTCTATACGACACCTTTAGAGAGGGTGACTCCATCACCTGCAGGTACACCACCATGCTAGGAGTCAATTATTCCAAAAACCATTAGAATATCTGTCAAAGTACCCACATTGGGAAACTACCCAAATCTAGATCTAAAACTATAGATCTAGAAACCAGAATGTCAAATATTATATCCATATCCTGTCTGGAGAAACAACTGTGTGACGACCAAAGTACAACCGATCGCAGTATAGGAATTTTACTTCCTACTCTGTGTATGTCATTCAGATACCATGACATCACACCCTACTACCTTCTCAACAGATCCATCCCTTATTCTGATTGAAGTCAAACCTATGACTGTCACATCAAAAATAGACGATCTATCTCCGCTATAACTGCTCAAGTCTATAAATAGACATAAGCTACTTGCCCACTATGCTTCTGCTGCTCCCACTGACTACGACAACCCTCCTACCGGGTCTCATATCCTGGAACAACAGCAGTGTCAAGTCTGGGTAAACAAGATCCTCCCTGTCACCGTCCTTGAGGCTACCGGAGTACCTCTCGGGTGTCTGAGGTTACCCACTATATCTGCGGAGTGGCTATTCGAATGTCAAACCTGATTGAATATATAGGTCCTATTAAATTTTCCGTAATCGTTCGCGGTTCTGGAATCACTTCCAGTTCTACCATACTCCCATTACTGTTTTCTGAAAAAGATCCATTTTACTAAAACTGTGGCGAGTCAAGAACAATATCACTATTGATCTTCCAAATGGTAGAATATCAAACTTCGTCATAGCCAGGGTCAACCCACAAACAGCCATTACAGAAACGTGCCCTGAGTTATCCAGAGTCTGGTTTTAAGCATAAGCTGGACAACTCCCCGTGCCTTAACATCTTTTAAGGTACGATCCATTCTATATCCAATACAGAAACTTTGGCACTTATTTAATTGGAACCAGATTCAAATCATGCAGCTGTCTCCAGTGCATATCAACTTAATGGAAAGAGGTTAATCAGCATTACTCAACTTAGGAATTCATCCAATTATGAGTAACCTGAAAGAGAAATAAGTTTCTCAAAACCATTACTATCATCTGAATGCCAATCACAAGAATCTACATCTTCGATCTCTTTGAAGAATCCCGATACTTGTGACACCTGGTTCTCTACTTTATTCTTATACCCACAACTTCTCAAAACTTAGACCTTGTATTTCTACGAAACACTTGTCTAAATACTAGAGAAGTTATAAGTAAACAGAACATAGTACGAGGGCCTACCCCTTTGTCCTGATGGACACTGGACAACATACAATACTCTGTATAAGTCCGCTGAGTTTAACAACTCATAACCTGTGCGTCGTAGGTTGAAAACTGTACCCTGGCGATTTCCTCAAATATCACCAATTACAATGAATTCCGATATAATGAGGATAATCACCTAATTCCCAATAACTTACTCCCACTCATCATCTGTAAAACCATACAGATATGAGAATGAAACCTGGTAAATACATACCCTCGGAGTAAGTGTCTAATCGGGAAAACAGTTTTTCTTTAACAATGCACTGAAACATGAAAATGTTTCGTAGGGGTATCCTGGTATTCATAGCAATGCCTCTTCCATAATCCAATTCATGACTTCAACCGTATATTTTATTGCCGTCTCTCCAAATCCCTTTATTTGTCTTTAGTCGTTACCTTCTGTACACTATTGTTAGGCTAAATGGTTTTCTTCCTTCCCTACCATTCGGCACCGGCCTATGGTTTGGAAGAAGACTATCCAGTAAGCATAATAGGTGTACCCTCCTAAACCAAGGAGTACTCGCAACTGAGAGAAGGTGATGATGAAAGACAACTGAATAATACCTTATTCTTTTAAAGGTGAAAGAGGAGTGGCGATGAATTACGCGGTTTTTGTCGTGAATGATATCAGTCGCAATTTACTTTGCCCTCTTTCTAATCCCTTTATTTTGTCTTTACATATTACCTTCTGCACACCCTACTTAGGCTAATTGGTTTTATTCATTCCCTACCTTTCGGCACCAGCCTATGGTTTGGAATAAGACTATCCAATAAGCGTAATAGGTGTACTCTCCTAAACCAAGGAGCCCTCGCAACCTGAGAGAAGGTGATAATAAAAGACAACTGAATAAACCAATTCTATTTCTCCTGAACCTGGATCCATCCTTGAAGAAGTCCCTTCGAGTTCGTATATAACCATACGATGGATCTATCCAATGGAAGTGGATATCCGTAGTAATACGGGTGTTCTGAGAAATTCAAAGGGTAAAAGAAGGAGTGGCAATAACTTATGCAACATAGACAATCCAAAAGCCAGTATTTTAAGAATGTTCGGTCAACCTGGTCACTGAGTCATAGTCTAGGGTCGGTCAAAGGTCGCTGCCAAAGAGAGAGAGAAAAGAAACACTCTGCGTGCACTCTAACCTAGATCAGAATGGTCATCACTTTATCTAATCCGGAAACCTCCCACTGTCTTGTCAAATTCTCCTCCAAACCTAAAGAAGAATCAATCGGGATCACCCGAAGAGTAAACCAACTCATCAGTGGGAATCGGGATCCAACTCTCATCGCATGATAACGTGATGGAATGCATCCAAGTTACTCATACTCCAGAAGGTATGCGCATACTTGGCAAGTTTCAGTTTCTTTAGAAACTCCCGATAGGATTTTTGCCCCAAGCTCTTATAACCTTGGCGTTAGGTCAAAATGTCATAAGTCACATGCCAAGTTCTACCCGTCACTATCTTGTTAATTTGAACCCACCCGCACATGCCCTTGGCGTTAGGTCAAAATGGCAGAACGGCTGTCCCAAACCAACTCATCTATCTATGCAACAATTGAATATCCAGCAGCTACCAAACACTATGCCTTGGCGTTAGGTCAAAATACATAGCTTGAATACTACTGAATACCCAAAAGAAGTGACGGAGGGCTACGGCTGGTTTTTGGCGAAAAACCTTTAACGTAGTGAACTTGATATCGCTGAAGGAACCTGATAGCTTTTTAAAATATAGTGGCGAAAACATTTTGCTAAAGAGGTCACTCCCGGTAAAGGGATCTCGGCTCTTTCCTCGTGGAATGAGGTGCAGGATATTCCACTGAATACCGCTATGCAAAGCAACTTGTAATCGACTATAGTGAAGTTATTACCCTGACGCAAACTTCTGCCCAAGGGGTCAGTCCCGGTGAAGGGATATCGGCCCTTGCCCCGTCGAATGAGGTGTAGGATATTCCACTGAATACCGCTATGCAAAACAAAAGGAAACGTCTTTGCAATAACACTTTTTAAATTTGTTCCAACAACTGAAAACAGGTTTGTTTTACTTTGCATTGATCAAAATCAATGCAGTCCCATCATTAATCACACCAGAAAAGAACGAAAATAAAATGTACGTATATGCCATCCGCATTCGTCACTGGGTCCCGTCATCACCCGTTAGGTTACTTAGCTAACGGCAGAGCGGGGACTGGACTAGCGCGGGTGTAAAACATATACAACATCTAATATTATATAAACCAATATACAATAATCGCTCCAGGCGTGATAATATGCAACATTACAAAAAAGTAATAAGCATCACAGAACAATACAGATAATCTGGGATCCCCGGGTTTCACAGAGCCGCTGCTGAAACCCGACGTTCCCCTGTCGTGTGGATAGCCTGTGCAATGAAACCTAGACCCCTACGGGTGCGGCATGTTACCCGCCAAAACCTGAAGCGAGGCAGCCCCCTACAGCATAATGAATGGACCACCCGGCACTTCACGGAATCCGGTAGCTTGAGAACCCCTCCTTGGGTCAACCTGTACCCCCTACAAGTGCGGCGAATAGTCTGCCAATTCTAGAGTGGGACCCCTCTGCCTCTCAAAGCCATGAGATGCGGACCCGTTGCTTCTCAGAACCCGGCTATCCGTGCACTCCGTCTCGGGGCAAAACCTTGTATAGTAATGAAAAATAGTACAACAGGTACATCGACCTCAACCTGGTCGTGCCCCAAAAGAATATTATACAACAGGCAGTGACGGCAGTCCACAAGTTGGACGCTCGCCCCGCAATATCAAATATACAAATAAACTCAAACTGTACTAGCATTGCACACTGCTATCCACCACGACAAATCCGCAACATCACAGCACAACACAGAACATCAACGCGAATGTCACGTTCGCAAATCCGTCTAAAAGAACTATAGCATTCAGACGCGGTTTACCGATCAAATGACATTCCCGGTCGGAGATATAATGTAAGCACTGTAAACTAACACAATTAAATTTCGATCGACTAAATTTCCCGAAGTGGGCCCCACGCAAATCTGTTGTACAGTAAAAAATACTGGGCCCAAAAAAATAGTTCCAGAAACCATAATTTCCCAAGTAGAATCCACAGAAGAAAGATGGTCCACTGATTCACCTAGACGGCCGCGGTTCCGCGGCCAAAGTATGGCTTTGGCGGCGGTTCCGCGGTCGTACGATCGAATCAGTGGGTCGAATTTCTCCTGTGTTCTTTAAAAACCCTGCTTGATTTTCTGGTATGGTCAAAATGACATTTGGACCAGTTTGAAAATTAATAGAAACTTTAAACTTGAAAATTATAGTTTTTGAAAATCCGTTCGATCGATATTTTAAACGCGTTAGCACAAGTTAGTATAGCAAAATGGTGAGGCTCTGATACTACTGTAAGTCTACCCTAGCGCCCCGGCCGTCTACAGACGCCAAATGCGGAACAAAAACTTTTTAACTGGCGCTATCGTATACTTTCACCCGGATCTGCCATTATTGCTAAACTAACAAACTGTAAAGAGTGTAGAAAGGTTATACCGAACAATCCGAGTCCTTCGTTCTTTAACCATCATCCCACACTCCGTTGCGGCTGCTCCGATCTCGTCGATCTCCGATCTGCTCGTCCAGGTGGCACCACGTCAACGATTCTTTAAATGGGCTCCCGCCTCTGACTTGAGGCAACTCGGTCGTCAAGTTTGCTAAAAGAGACGACCAAGAATGATGTAGAGAATGAGTAGATGACTTTGTCTCACTTCGTCCAAATCCGTGGACGATCGGTTAATGAAGTTGCCGAGGGAATCGGGTGATGGAATGAAATGAGCTTTGAATTCCATACACCGAAAACTATCATAATCTTTTGCAAAATGAAAACTCAAGTGTAGTGGAGAGAGAGGAGGGGGGCGGCCACTTATAGGAGTGGAGGGGGTGATCGTAGGAGCAAGGAGGGTGACCACAAGGAAAATATCATGTGTGAACACATGAAAATATCTTAAGGAAAACAAAAAAACATTGAAATCAAAGCATGAGTCACAATCCTTGTCACCACATTCTAGAAACTTCTAGAACCTTCTAGAAGCATGACTCACTCTCATACAAGAAAAGATAAATCCGTCTTTAACTGAATGTTAAAAGACGGCTGATAGAAAACTGGAAACTGGCAACTTCCAAAAGTGATCCTGAAACGACTTTCAGGACAACCCCGAAACTGTATAAATATACCCGCATTTGTATTACGACCGAATACAAATGCATCTGAGACAAAGATATTATATCTACTCAATATAATACTTGGATCCGGCTTAAACCAAAGCCGACCAGTATCATCTGCCCGAAAAATAACACGTGCGTAAACGCACGTGCATTTTCCGAACCCTGCCATAAAACCATACGGCCTCTACAACGTTTCGCCCGAACTTGGGAAACTGTCTGTGGGGGACTCTAATGACTCGTCAGTACCCTGGCAGTGGGTTTAACCACAAACCGTCAGCGGCACTAGCTATGCGTAACGGCTGCCCATGGACTGGCCTCAAGGGAGGCTGATGAGCGAACTCATCCAGAAACCCTACTGAGCCCAACAGTGACAATGTATATACAGTCCGGTCCGTTCGTCTATGAGTATCGCATATCTGCCTAGGGGGCTAGTAACGTCAGACCCCAATAGCAGTATAAGTCGTGTCGGAGTGTAGCCCAATAACACCCTGAGATACTACTGGAGTACCTACCAGTAAATCTCCTGCCATGGCCATGGACATTGTGTAATGGCTCTCCTAGACACAGTACGACCTCGCCCCCAATACCGGGAGAGACGAAACCCCTGCCGATCCGCTCACGTGCCTCCATATGGCTCGGGACTGTACCCAAAAGCTACCTGTTTGCATGACTCCTTTGAGCCGTGGTAGGGTAGAAATCAAAGCACAGTGGGAACTCACACGAGACAAATGACGACCTCAGGTCGATGAACTAACCTGTACACATGTCACCAGGGAACTGCTATCTGACGATATGTATAATACCAACTAGCAGGTTCCCGGCGAGTCCTGTCCGGTGTACTCATAACCCAATGAGCACCTGTATACATTTTAGGTGATCCAACTGACACCAGTGGTTTGTGAGACCGGCCACCGCCCCTCGTCGGGGTCTCGACTGTACACACTAGTCTACTCCGGAGTATCGATGCCCTGTCTCGAAACTCCCACGACTAGGGACCACAATTAAGGATATGCATATAAACTACCCAACTCTCACGTATATGATCGCCATCATACTATTGGTAGTAAAGCAAGATCCTAAGGGCTCTATCAAAGTGTAACATGTAATCAGTCACCTGAACATGTACACGACTGATAAAGGCAAACCAGATAGCATACTATCATCTTTAGTAAGACTGTCCTACCGGTATAGGTCCTCCGCAATCATTGCAATCACGTACCTGCGATCCAATAATTGACTATGAGGGCACTATCTCCAACATGTGTTTGATATGATCATCACCTACTGCCGGCGTATTGACGATTCTTTAGAGTCCTACACAGAGGTTTCCTGGCTCAGGCAAAACGGAGTAGGAGCACATATGTGATATGTGCGGGACCGAGAATAATACATGTATGTGATACCGTATTAGATTCTCGCGATATGAGATATCGGCCGGGTATATATGATATATCCGGGTCATCGGATCAAGTGTTGATTCGATGAACTGATACAGATTATATTAGTCGGTTATTTGTAAAATAGCCGAATTATCGGATCAAGTGTTGATTCGATAATTTAATGTATAATTATATATTTGATATATTAAATTACATTAACTAATATAAGCTCTCTTAAAGATTCTTTTTCTCACTCGGGTAATACATTGATATATATGCGATATATGTTAATTGCATTATTTTATTTTGTTACAATAAATATTGTATATGTGATATATAATATTATAACATGTTATGTTATAAATGAAACATGATTTGTGGAGTTTAAATATGGTTAGGGTTTGGATTAGGGTTAAGCTTTCATGAAGCTTTCAAGAAGCTTCTTGAAGCTTTGACTTTGACCTTGATATTTTGTGATATTTTGCAAAGATATTTCTTTAACCCAATCCAACCCTTTAACCATAGTTAAATCTCTACATGGGTTAAGTCTTCTTACTTAACCCATGGTTGCATTTCTAACCTCACTTGATTCATTATTCATCACAAATGGTTTTCATCTTCTTCTTCCTCTTGATAAAGCTTTCTAGCTTTTTAACTTGTGATGAAAATGAGTGAGATAAAGAAAACAAATGAGAGTTAAATTCCTACTTCATCATCCTCATCTATTCTAGCCACTTAGATTAGGGTGTTTATTTTGCTAATACTTGATTATTGAAGCAAAAGCTTGGGCTTGAGTTTCTTCAAGGTAGATCATCTTTGTCATCGAAGATCGGAAGCAAGCTTGCATCTTTCTCTTCATGGAGCCTCTCTTGAGTCCCGGTACTCGATGATCGCAGTGAAGAGACCTCAACACAGAGCTTTAGAAGTGAAGGAACAGACTACAAAGGTTGTAATCCCTAACTCTTAGATGTAAAGTTGTTTACATGCTTTGTTTCGCCTAATCTCTAGTGTATGATCTTGGTTAGGGTTGTTCGGCACGTCTAAATTTTGAATCGGTCATGGTTGATGCCTTGTAGACCCTTGTGATAGTGCTTAGTAACCCTACAGTGGTATCAGAGCCAAGCTAGAGCTTTAGGCGAAGTCAAGGCGAAATTTAAAGTCCATCGAACTCCGAATACCCGTTAAATCCTAGTTTCTGGAAATGTTTTCAAAAGTTGATATTTTTCATATTAAAAATACTCAGAAAATCATGCAGGCAAATCTAAGAATTACTGTGAAGTACGGACCACCAACTCCCTCACATGACCGCTGAACCGCTGCCAAACCACGTGTTTGACGGCGGTTCCGCGGCCAAAATTTAGAGTTGGGCCCCCACTACTTTAGGTATTATTCTTAGGTCCTTTTTAATAATTTTGGGAATTTTTTTTATTCTACTCAAGTGTTGAGTCTTCTGGGAATTATTGGGAACTCGTTGATTCGATCGGAAAGTTTAACTTCGTTTAATTTTTCCGGGTAATTTAGAACGTGTTAAAAAGTTCGAACGGATATCAATAACTCAGTTTTTCCCCTGTCGGAAAATTTCCAAGTGTTGAATTTTTCCTTAGTTTAAGAACATTCTTAGTCGTGCAAGTAACGCGGTGGACCCTCTAGAAGAATACAAACCTTAACTCGATTATGTGACCTTCTGAACCGCCTCTAAACCTTAGGGTTTGTGGCAGTACGGCGTTGCCACATGTGAGGCGTTGGTTTGACCCTTCTACGGCTGGACCATTGGTACTGTGGCATGTGATGGATGCTTTTAAAGTCCGCTCAAGTGTTGAGCTATTAGGGAAATCTTGGGTGTTTGTTTATTCGATCGGAAAGTTTAACATTGTCTATTTATCTGGAATGTGATACAATATTTGGAATCCACAAGTTGTTATGAGATAACTAATTTTAATGTTATAAATCTAGCAGTTTAGTCTCATTTGATCGGTTGCCACGGGATTTTGATGTGATCAAAAGTCCGTCGCAATCACGTAGCGTACGCGGATACTCGCCGGGTAAACTTAATAGATAGCCATGCCCCATAGCCCTGACCAAGTGACTGTAGGAGAACCCCGTCACCAAAAGCATCCGTTTGGGTGCTCGCGTCAGCGGTGTTCAGCCTTAGTGCACTTCGTCGACGGCATCCGGGGGTGCGGCCGTTTACTAAAGTTTGCGACGAGCATTCGACCAGGCTGTCGGGAATCTTGTTGAATTTCCCAACTTGATATTGAATAGAGTTTTCGATATTGAGAATAAAATGCGGGGTTTATAATAGTTAGGCATGAGATTTCTAAGGAATTGATTTGGTTAGGCATGCGATGTCTAAAGAAGTTGCGGATTCCAACTGTTGTAGTTTTACACTTTCATTTCTGCGACCGTAAACGTAGTATGTGGTGTATCGCCGGCTTTGTTACTATACATCAACGACAATCGGGATACGCATACTTGCTTACGTTGATGATATGAGATATTATGTGTTGCCGTGATATGTTATATTGGATCGTCGCGTTTTGAAAAGCCGGGTTTTTTTATGTGAGATGAGAATTTTTATTTTCATTCATGTAAAATTCATTGTATGTAATATTGTTTTATTGGGGCACTTCCGGGCTGAGGATGATGTCACCATTGTATATTATTTACTTTTCCGCTTTAGGTAGACCCAAGGCGGGGAGCACAAGTAACCGGGTTCTAGGGTCCAGTGGGAGACCATCTCGAGGATTCGAGACCGGGTCTCCTAACCCTAGAATTGGCAGTGTTGCTTGCCGCTCTCGTAGGGGTCTTGGGATGTGGGTTTGGATATTCATCGTGACCGTGGAATCCGCGTTTTATACGGGCTCTCATAAAACACGGAAATCCTAGTATATCCAATATTTTATATGTTAACTTCTGCTGCAATGTTCTGTGATGAGATCATATTACAGCTTGAGACGAATGTTTATATTATATATATGAGATATATGTTATATTGCTGATTTCGTTTCAAATGTGATGCTTGTGAAGCATAATAAAATAGGACTTCATTAATGAGAGTAATGAAACTAAAAGAAACCTAAATATGTTGTAGAAACTTGTCTCAAAAACTGGTAGCTCTAGTTCTTGCTTTGCATAGCGGTGTTCCTTATAGAACATCCAATACCTTATTCGATAAGGAGAAAGACGAGATCCCTTCACCGGGAGTGACCTCTTTAGCGAAACTAGCAGATGCTACAAACTCGGTTTGTCTTTTGATTATTTCTATAGTTTTTACTTTGCATAGTGATATTTGTGAAATATCCTGCACCTTATTTGATAAGGAAAGAGCCGACGATCCCTTCACCGGGAGTGACCTCTTTAGCTAAACTAGAAAATGCCTCAAAAACATTCCAATTAAAATCACTCGATTCTACAACGATATAAAGTTCATTACGCAAAGGGTTTTCTTAAAAACCTGTCGTAGCCCTCCGTCATTTCAGATAAGTAGTCTTTAGTATTCGTGCTGCGTTTGTTGACTTAATCAAGGTGTAGTGTGCGGTAGTTGATTAGTGCTTATCTGCAAAGCATATGATGCGACTGGATTAGGGTAGTCATGAGGCCTTGTTGACTTAGTCAAGGGTCGTGAGGGTGGGTTTAATTCAATCGGGAAATGACGGGTGGAACTTTACTTGCGGTCTATGGTTTGTTGACTTAGTCAAGGTCATAGATCGCTTGGGGAAAAACATTATCGGGAATTTCAAGTGTTGAAATTTCCAATGAGATTGCATACCTTCTATGAGATAGTTGGATCCCGATACCCGCCGTGAGTAAGAGTTACTCATGGGAGAGTTTTACACATTACAATTAGCTGATCAGGTATGTGTCTAGAAAGGTGTCAACGGGGTTATGCCTCTGGGAAAATGAGGTTTACTTTAATTAGGTCCGTGCGAAAGCACGGGGAACCTCCCTCAAAGTACCGGCACTGGCCTTGCTGAAAGATTGGCGAACTTGTAGGGTGTAATTAATCCCGGCCAGTCTTTCCTTTTAGGGTTTGAAGGAAAATTTGACTAAAACAGTGGGAGACATCCTGATTAGATATATTAATAACCAATCTAATCTTGCAAGAGCATACGCTGAGTATTTTCTTCTCCCTCTCTCCTGGTTGCGACTATGTCACGCCTTAATCAAGATAATAATACGGATGTATTGACCGAACCCACTTGTTATACTGCTCTAAGGAATGTTAGTCCCGCTCCAACTTATAATTGTTATAAGACAGAGCAGGAAATATGGGATTACCAGAATTCCCGTGCCGCCCAAACGAAGAAAGTGCATGCTGATGCATCATCTTCGGGTATGTTCATTACCGAGAACTGTTTCTCAGTATCCTTTACGTCCTGGGTATGAGATACCGGATCAGGATCCCGTAAATGTAATTTGTTACATGGGCTGCAGATAGGTAGAGAACTGAGAACGGGTGATATGTTTCAAGAGTTCGAAATGATGCAAGTGTTGCAGCCATGTCTTTTGGCAGTTATCACCCTGTATTAAAAGAATACATTGATTCTGAACGAACGTTTTTAGATACCGAACCTGATATACAACATCATATCAATCTCTTTATTAGTAAAGAAGGATATAATTTTGTATTGTTGGATAATTTTTTGAATATTTCCTATATCAAGAGTTGATCGGTCCAGGCACGTTATCTAAAAGCATAGACGTTCTAAATCAAACTACAGTTCTTAACGTACATAACACACACAAGAAGAAGAGTTCAAAAATGAACGAATCCTTCTTGAGGCTTTGTAGACCAGGTCATATCAATGCGACCCGACTAGCTGAAGTTACATAAAGATGCATATTTAAAACTAGTTTAGATTTACATCTTGTAAAACTTGCCAGTCATGTCACAAAGATAAGATGACCATAGCTCCGTTTATTGGAAACAAAGAAAAAGTTAATGAGCTTTTGGAATTGATACATGCTGATGTATGAAAGTCCCCTGTCTACACGGGTCAAGACCGGTTCTTTGTACTTCATTACATTCACTGATTATCTCTCAAGATCCGAACATATGTTTTTGTTGAAACACAAGTCTGGAACTTTTGAGAAATTCAATGAATCTAAGTTAGAAGTAGAGAACCAAAACGGGTATAAGTATTATATCCTTTGATGTGATCAGGGAGGAGAATACTTGAGCACGGGATTCCTGGACTATTCTAAAGGAGAATGAGATTCTCTCTCAGCATTACTCCTCCGTATACACCACAGCACGTCGGTGTATCGGGGCGGAGCAATCACACCCTATTTTATATGGTGCGCTCTATGATGAGTACTACTGAGTTTCCTATTTTCCTTTTGGGAGTTATGCACTTGAGAAGTTGCATACCTATTGAATAGGGTTCCACCAAATCAGATGTCTACCACTCCATATGTGATATAGTATGGGAAGAGCACATCTCTTAAGGAAGTTAAGATTTGGGGTTGTCCGGCCTATATTAAAAGCAAAATCCGGAAAAGCTCGAGGCAAGATCAGTTCTATGGAAGTTTGTTGGATATCCCAAGCATTCGCAAGGGAATAACTTCTACCAAACTGGGGAACAAAAGGTGTTTTTGTTTCTCAGCATGCCACCTTTGTGAAAGGGAATTTCTTGTGAAGAAATTAGTGGTCATGAGGTAGAACTGGAAGGAGTTCCAGCTATACAAACTGTAGCTGATGATTTGGTAAACCTGGAGGATTCAATAGATCCCAACGAACCTCAGTCTCTCCGCCAATCTAGTAGGGTTCCTCATTCACCTGAGAGATACTTCGGTTTCTCTATGACAGTAGGAGAGAGGATTGTATCATGAGATGATGACCCAACTAGTTTTGAGCAGGCCATCAGGAGTGGGACTCTGTAAGAATGGCTGGATGCTTAGCGATCTGAGATGGAATCTGTAAGTCGACGTTGTACACCCCACGAGTTGCGGGGAGGCGGAATAGGTAAAACAATCATTTTGTTTAAAACAACATCGACTAACCGAAAGGATCTTTGTTAAACTATAACTAACACTATCATAGGAGTAGTTAGCTACTATGAAAGAAGATTATACCTAATGAACGAAGTCCTTCTTCTTCTCGTTAACCACCTCCTTGTCGTCCTCCTCTTTGTAATAGACGATCCACCCGAAAGCTACTACTCCAAGCTTTGCCTCTAACTTGAGGAAACTAGGTTACTCAAATTGCTAATCAAAGTCACCTAGGTAATATAGAGTGTGATTAGGGATTAACAAGTCTTACTAATCCTTGATCTCAACACATGAGAGGTTAGGATTAGGGTTTGAAGAGAGAGAGAGAGAGCTTAAGGAGAGAGAAGGTGAGAGTGAAAATGAAATGAAATAATGATATCATTTGAATATATGAAGCATAATGATTTATTAAATGAATAAATCAAATGATTTATCAACCATGCTTCATTCATCCACCTTGTGTGATTCATCTCATAAGTTATTAGCCATTAAATGCATCATTAACTCCATGGATGAATCACACAAATGCGTCACTAAATCAATAAATGCAAATGCCACCTTAACCCCAAAGTCATCATCCTTCTAGAAGCTTCTCGCCAAATTACCAGAACGCCCCTCCTCTCCATGACAACACGGAAAAACTTTAGACTGTATAAATCCAATAATCCGATACTAGAATCTGGCTTAAACCAAAGCCGGCTAGTAAAAACTGTCCGAACATCGTACGTGCGTAAAAACACGTATGCGTCTGAACCCTTATCGTAAAACCATACGACCACTATATCGTTTCGCCCGGAGCAGGGAAACTCTCTGTATGGGACTCTAATGACTCGACTACTACGCTGGCAGTGGGTTTAACCACAGACCGCAAGCGGCACTAGCTGTACGTAACGGTCCCCAGGTAGATGTCGATAAGAAGGCCGATGAGGAAACCCATCCGAACTCCTACTGAGCCTGATGTGACAATCTCCATACAGTCCGGTCTGTTCGTCTTGGACCTTGCATATCGGGCCTAGGGGCGACAAGCGTCAGTCCCCTAAAAGCGGTATAAGTCGTGTCGGAGCAAGCCCATTATACCTTGAGAAACTACTGAAAAACCTACCAGTAAATCTCGCTTGCCCTGGCCAGGGACTTTGCATAATGGATCTCTGACACAACGCGATATCAACTCCCAATACCGGGAGAGACGAATTCTGTTTAACCGCCACTGCCTCCAAGTGCTCGGGACTACACCCAACTGCTACCTGTTTGCACGACTCCTTTGAGCCGTGGTAGGGTAGCAATCTAAGAACAGTAGGACATACTCGAGGCGAAGCACCGGTGTCAAGTCTGCGGACTTTGCTGTACTCATGTCACCTGGGAACTGTTAACCGACGACGGGTATAATACCAACCAAAAGTTCCCTGCGAGTCCTGTCCGGTGTACCCGTAACCCAACGAGCACCTGTATACTATCTCCAGTACGACGTACTGATGGCTGTGGGACAGACCATCTCCCCAACTGGGATGAGAAGCGTACACACTAGTCTACTCTGGAGTATCGATGCCCTGTCTCGATAATCCTACGACTAGGGACTTGAAAAAGGATGTGCTTGTAGACTACCCAGCCCCCACTAGTGTGACTGCCATCACAACGCTGGTAGTCAAGCAAGATCCTAAGGGCTCTATCAATAAGTACATACATATTAAGATAGATATAACCAAGTAGCATACTACCATATTTAGCAAGACTGTTAATATAACTGTGAATATCCTAAGCTTCCATTAAGTAATATAAAAGCTAGTATGATACAATAATGGCCCCTAGGGCATATACACTAACAGAATCCTTATACACACAAAGTATGGACTTTGGTTGCTTTATCTGAAGGGTTAAATCCCCATCAGGAGCAAGTATATCTTAAGAAGATTACTTGGTGTACATGGAAAAGTTGAGACTTTCAAAGCTATGCTTAAGTCCATCCAGATCCTACTTGCTATTGCTACATACCATGACTACGATATCTGGCGGTTGGGTGTCATGACTGCTTTTCTAAATGATGATTTGGAAGAGAGCGTCTATAAGTACACAGCCAGAGGGCTTCATAGATAGTGGGAATAGCAGAAACGTGTGCAAGATGTTTTATGCGATAAATCAGGCATCGCGGAGTTGGAACGTCTGTTTTGATGTGGTAGTCAAAGAGTTTGACTTCATCAAAATGGTAGATGAACCTTGTATATACAAAAAGGTGGTAGAAAGTATGGTGGTGATCCTCGTAGAGTACGTGGATGACATACTCTTGATAGGGAAAAAGTTTCCTATGCTATGCTCGGTCAATCTCCTCTTATCATAAAGATTCTCTATAAGATCAAGGTGATACCTCCTAAATCCTGTGTTATGGATCTATGATATAGATCTAATTGGATGTTAGGATTCTTACTAGTTGTAGTGAGATGGTATCATTCGATCCTGGGAAGAATCACTGGAAAGGTTCTAGGGTGATAAGGACGACTGAATGTCAGTCGCAGGCATTCTCTTTACCCTCAATGGAGGGACGGTATGTTGGAAGAGTTCCAAGCTAGATACCGTGACTTACTAGACGATTAAAGGCAAGATACATCGTTACCAAGGATGCTACCAAAGAGGCAGTCTGGATATATATAAGTTCATGAGATGAACTTCGTTCCTGCCATTGTGTGACAATGGAGCTGTGGCTTATGCCAAGGAACCCCCGTCCCATCAGAGATCCAGACAAATTCTAAGGCAGTATCACCTGATCATGGAGATGGCTGATCTCCAGGGAGATCAATGTTAGGAGAGAAGACACAGAGGACAACAGCGCGGATCCACTCACAAAGGCCTAATTCCCAGTAGAGACTTTTATAGGATGGTTGACTATGAGATACTTCAACCACAGCTGATTGTTGGGTATGCGATACCACAACAGATGGTCCTAGTGCAAGTGGGAGATTGTTAGTTATATGTATGCCCTAGAGGCCATTACTGTACATGCGTTTTATATTGTAGTGGATGCTGGGATATATAAGGAGGACTTTCTTGCTTTACATGATAGTATGCTATCCGTTACTCTTTATCTTAACATGTACTCTGAATGCCTCTATGTCACATGTTGATAAAGTCCTTAGGATGAGTACTTGACTACCAAGACTATGATGCAGATCATACTAGTGGGGACAGAGTAGTCGCCAAGTACATCCTTCAAATGTTCCTAGTTGTGGGAGTACCGAGACAGGGCATCGATACTCCAGAGTAGACTAGCGTATGCGGTTCTTGATCCATATGATGGGCGATGGATGATCCCATATCCATTGGTGTTTGACATGAGAGAAAGTATACGGGTCCTCAGTGAAGACTGGGTATACTAGACGGACTCGCCGAGAACTCCCAGATGGTATTATACCTCACGTCAGATGGCAGTTCTCTGGTGACACTGGTACAGGTTAGCCTGTAGACCTGAGATCGTCATAGAGTCTTGTGTGATTCCCACTGTGCTTTGATTTCCATCATACCACGTCCAAGAGGGCGTGCAAAAAGGTGGCTTTTGGGTAAAGTCCCGAACCACATGGAGGCAATGAGCGATAGGAGGGGTTTCGTCTCTCCCGGTATAGGGAGTTGATGTTGCGCTATGTTCGATTGGCTATAACTGGAAATCCCTGGACAGGATTGTTGAGATTTACTGGTAAGTGTTATCAGTAGTTTCTTGAACTGTTATAGACCTCATATCGACACGACTTATCAAGCTACTGGGGTATGACGTTTACCACCCCTAGGCGAGATATGCGACATATCAGACGAAGAGACCAGACTGTACGGGAGTGTTACTGGTTGGATTCATGGGAGAATGTATAGGCTTGCTTGTTGATCTTCTGATTGCTCAATACCTAGGTGTCTGTTACGTTTAGCTGACCGCTTATTGCTTGTGGGTGTTTGATATGACCATCACCAACTGCCGGCGTATTGACGATTCTTTAGAGTCCTACACAGAGGTTTCCTGGCTCAGGAAAAACGGAATAGGAGCACATATGTGATATGTGCGGGACCGAGAATAATACGTGTATGGGATACCGTATTAGATTCTCACGATATGAGATATCGGCCGGGTATATGTGATATAGCCGGGTCATCGGATCAAGTGTTGATTCGATGAACTAATACAGATTATATTAGTCGGTTATTTGTAAAATAGCCGGATTATCGGATCAAGTCTTGATTCTATAATTTAATGTATAATTATATATTTGATATATTAAATTACATTAACTAATATAATCTCATTTAAAGATTCTTTTTCTCACTCGGGTAATACATTGATATATATGCGATATATGTTAATTGTATTATTTTATGTTGTTACAATAAATATTTTATATGTGATATATAATATTGTAATATGTTATGGTTATAAATGCAACATGATTTGTGGAGTTTAAATATGGTTAGGGTTTGGATTAGGGTTAAGCTTTCATGAAGCTTTCAAGAAGCTTTGAGTTTGACCTTGATATTTTGTGATATTTTGCAAAGATATTTCTTTAACCCAACCCAACCCTTTAACCATAGTTAAATCTCTACATGGGTTAAGTCTTCTTACTTAACCCATGGTTGCATTTCTAACCTCACTTGATTCATTATTCATCACAAATGGTTTTCATCTTCTTCTTCCTCTTGATAAAGCTTTCTAGTTTTTTAACTTGTGATGAAAATGAGTGAGATAAAGAAAACAAATGAGAGCTAAATTCCTACTTCATCGTCCTCATCTATTCTAGCCACTTAGATTAGGGTGTTTGCTTTGCCAATACTTGATTAGTTGTAACGATCTAGAAATCGTTTTGTGTTTGTTTCTGTTTTTGGTTAAAATTCATCGGTATTTTCAGTTTTATACCGATTGCGATCAAACGGCCATATCGACTTACCAGCACCTAGTTTTGAGAAAATAAAGCTAGTGCGCACACTTTGAGAGTATATGGGACGTTTTGGTGCAATTTGAATTTTTCCCATTTTTAATGTTATTTTAATCCGGTTTGCACTTTTTTAGAAACTTCTCTTTTCAACTTTTCTTAAATTCTCCTAAGTTAACTAAACCTTATGGCATGTTGTGTGGCCGAGGTTTTAAAGGGAAATAGAAAAGAAAAGAATAGAAAAAGAATGGATGAGAAGGTGCATGAATGGTTGACTTTGAGTTTGAATGCATTTATTTGCATTAATTGTAGGAAATAGCTTGGAAATTCCCCTTCTCTCTCTCTCTCCTTCACTTGGCCGAGCCTCCCCCTTCCCTCATCTGCCCTTATGCATTATTTCCTCTCTTTTCTTCATAGAATCCATCATATATCCTCAAGTCTTCATCTCTTTTTACAAAAATCATAATTTTGTGCATGTCATCTCATTTTCTTCACTTGGAGCATGCAAGCTTGGTTCTTGGTGATCTTTTGTGTAGGTAATATTCTCTTACTGTTATTTAAAGTGTTTTTAGTTTAGTTTAGCTGTTTAGTTTCAGTTTAGAATGTTAAATTAGGGTTTGATGCGAAATATCGTATTTTTAGTGTCGGATTGTGGTTTCTAGGACCTGCTGTGATCTGGGTTTGTTACTGAGAAATTAAACATAGTGGTTGTGATGTACTAGAGAACCTGGAGCACCACCAGAGAGACGGACCCCATCCCACCGGCCTGGGCCGGCGACAGGAAGAAGAGGGGCCGGCGACGCCGGCCAACCTGAGGAGTTAGGGTTTGGGTTTTGTACTGTGGGTGTCTGCTATGTTTAGGGTTCCTCTGGTCTTGTTGAATTGTTTAGTTTTCACAGTAGGAAAATCTGGGATCAATTGTGCAGTTTCTAGTGTTTCGTGTTCGTGCGATACGTGTTACGACACGCGTCGTGCCGTTTTAGTGGTTTCGCTCTTAAGTTGTTTTCGTCGTGTTGCTACTCTCGTTAGCCACGATACGAACACTTAAGAGATGGTTGTGTGTTGTTGTGTCGGTTAGATATAGCTAGTTCGTATTCGTAGCGGTTATTGATATTTGTATATTGTTGTTGGTTATATGTTGCAGGTTCGCAGACGAGGACTACGGACACTGCCACAGGGGGATTCAGGTGGTAGATTTCTTCTAGCTTGGAGTGTGGGTGAGTAGATTTAACATCTACAGGGGAATCGCCCGCATGGCGTTATGCGTCTGGGCTAGAAACCTTTACCTTGTCGCATATTCTATATCATGTTTAGAATTGCGCATATACCTTACTGTTTAGTGATAGTTGTGATTGGACTAGTATCCTTAGGACACTGCACTATTATTGACGGCTCAGATTGCGAGAGCACTGATTGGATGCCACACACACCGTCAATAATTGCCATGTCATACACGAACCATATTTTAGAAATGATATTGTATGGTTAGGAACATTGTGACTTTGATACATATTTCTTATTGTTATACTTAGACTTGACATGCTAGTTTCTGTTTACCTACGATGTTGTACCTTTAGTGCTAGGTACATATACACCTAGGGACATAGATACAGGTGTACTTGCATTTCATACCTATACCTGATAGGTATATTACATCATCACATAGATACAGGTGTACATGCTTTTCATACTTTACCTATACCTGATAGGTATATTACATCATCACATAGATACAGGTGTACATGCTTTTCATACTTTATTTATACCTGATAGGTATATCACATCAGCATACAGGTAGGTGTACTTGTATTTCATACTTATACCTGATAGGTATATCACATCACCATATAGGTAGATACCTATATTTCTGCTATACTATTCATGTATTCATTTATTATCTGGTGAATGCTATGCTATTCATTTATACGCTTTCATTACAGCTTTCATATTGCGTATACTTTATTCATGGATTATCGCATTGTTATATGGATTTTTCATGATGTTTTCTGGATTTGGGAACCGTGGTAGTTCATGAAATTATGCATACATTGAAAACCCGGTTTCCTTGAGATGATATTATAGCATCCACCATGAGATTTATCGGTGCAGATATATATATCCTATGCGAGGAGGCGTCGTGAGCCGCATGAGGATACATGGTGGGGCCCGGAGGTACCCCGAAGCAAGAATGTTGTCGGAGTGAGCCGACGTCGCATTGAGGCGATGAGGCCTAGGGGAGCCATACTTTCCGGTGACATTACCAGAGACTCGGCGGATATCAGGGGGATACCGTTGGGAGTCATGTGCGTATCGATACGTCGAGAGGCGAGGGGCAGAGCGAGGCACTCGAGCTCTCGTGATAGCGTATGATACGTACTTATCAGTTTTCTGTGTCGATGCTTGACACATTGGTTTCATGATATTTCTAAATACTCTTGTATATATAACAGGGGATTGAGCCGCTGTTATATATGCCTTTACACCAATATTAGTGGAATGGGACGCTAATATATGTGTATTGCCCTCATCATATTTATATATGTCATTATATTTAGGATGTTAGAACTGTGCTGGAGATTTGACTTGAGACTCATGAGATTCATTGGGATTGGATGATGATATCGTACACACTAGAGATGTGAGATCCACTTAGTGTTGTACATATGATATATGTGAGATAGACTGATATTGTACAGACAAGATTTGTGGGATCCACTAGCTGTTGTACATGAGATATAGGTGAGATATACCTGATATTGTCCAGACGAGATATGTGGGATCCACTAGCTGTAGTACATGAGACATATGTGAGATATACCAGATATTGTACATACGAGAGATGTGAGATTCACTTGTGTTGTACATTTGATATATGGAAGATATACTGTCTTTGTACATATTAGATATGTGAGATCTACTTGACTTGTACATTCGATACTTATGTGAGGTATACTTGATATTTTGTAGCTGAGGAGATGTGACACTTAGATGATATGAGAGCCATTTGGTGACTGATTGAGGCATTGGGATTTGACTTGTCTTATCGGATTGTGATCCTACCACGATGTCAGGATTCCGTGGAAATGACATATTTCACTCCATACCTCATCTTTATATACTTGTGCACTGTTTCATGTATTAGGAGTACCTGTGAGAGTACCTTTATGAGAGTTGCACATTTACTTTCTCATATCCCCAGAGCATGATTATTGCATATTGTTGTCACATCATTATTGCTTGATATATTGGTGGTACTGGTGAGTGTACTTTCCATTATTTCGTACTCATGACCATTATATTTGAAATGTCATATATTAGATTCATGCTGTACGTTCATTCTCGCGATTACCTGCATATGTTATTTACTATTCATGAGTTGGCAACTCACCCCCGTTGTGCCACAGGTATTGCAGGTGTTTCCCCAAAGTAGTCAAGGCAAGCTATTCAGCTTTTCAGCTACACACTCATCTATCATCTTTTGGGTTGCGGATACCACTTCGCCTGTTAGTGTGCAGTTTTGCCCAGGTGGGTTTTGTGGGTATCTGAGATTTGTGTTGTATATATTCGTTGTATCTTGTACTCTCCATCTATTACCAGTATGTTGTGACTTAGAGACTTGGTGAGGACGAGTTTGTATATATTGTGGATTTGTGGATTTTATACAGTTTCCTTTCTTTTGTCTCTTATTTTTTCGCTACGGCGTCATATATCTGTTGTGGTGTTGTTTTCTGCCGTTGGGCGTGGATTTTGCTCCCGTTTGGGATGCTTTACTTTATATTCATGTTGTACCCTTTTTAGGGGCTTGTTTTATAAAGGAGGTGCTGCCAAAATTTTACAGAAAATGTGGACTATTTTAAAGAATTTGGGTTGTGATTTCAAGTATTTCCAAAACTTATTATTATCTTTTCCGTATTTTTATGGTTTAGATTTCTGGGTTTTGGCTTTCTTTTACTGCGTTACGTCTGGAGGCGTTGCGTAGTATTAGGGCCATCACGTACCTTTTTGGGTCGTGACAAAGTTGGTATCAGAGCGTGGTTTTACCTTTCGGAGTGTAGGATGACCCTGGTATGATGGAGTAGGTAACCTAAGCGGAGTAACGTAGTGTGTGTATGTCTGCAGCATACTCACGACGCAGTATTTCGCCTAAAGTGCCTAAGTACAAATTGCTTGAGATTCCTTCTTTGATGATTCATATCCTTGTGATTCGATTTCCTTGTTCTTATCGAATCCTATCTCTATTTATAGCCTTGCCATCGATGACTACGGGGACTCAGAGTGATGCAGCGAGAGCCGAGGTCAGGGTTAGCTCGGGTGAGACGAGCACTGACCAGGATGGCACTCTTGTTGCACAGTTGCAGACGGATCAGCCTTCGACTGATCAGCTAGCTAGGCTTGTGACAGAGATGCAGGATTTGCGCCAGACGATGAGATCATTGGTTGATGCCATTCGAGCGCAGCGACAGGAGGTTGTCACCCCAGTTACTCAGTTATTCCTTGGGATCAGCATGCAGCAGTCTGTCACTTACGTAGCACCAGTGGATGTATCCCCAGTTGACGAGACACGTATTCCAGAGACTTTGCGAGTTCCAGGACAGTGGAGGAGCCATGTAGGTGTGCCAGTCCAGGGACAGAGGTTCAGTCGTCGTGACAGGTTTCGTGCACGGCATGGGAGTAGCAGAGGTGTGAGACGAGGACAGTCGTCTAGCTCTTATCCCCAGGATGGTCAGCAGTTTTCTTCCGGATGTTATCGGTGCGGGAGTTTGGATCATCGGGTTAGATTTTGTACTGAGCCACGTAGACGCGAGACAGCTATACCACAGAGTGGAGGATTTCAGCCAGTTGTGGGTAGGAGGCAGACACGAGGGTTTGTTTCTACTCAACCGGACGCCCGGACGTCCAGTGCAGATTTGTCAGGTATCCTTGTTCTTGTTCATTTGTTGTACTTGGTGGTTTTTCGCACTTTGTGCCGTGGTTGGGACGAGGATCGTGTTAGATAGATCAGCCGTTTTGTTGTGTTAACTTCTGGCAGCGATTCTTTTGTTGCGCGACACGTATTTCAGTCGTATGCCAGCCGGTGAGGAGATTTTGCCGTCATTGGATCCTTCTAGAGATGTTGGATTTGACGTTCTCCTGGGCATGGATTGGTTAGCTACGTGTTAGGCGTCGGTGGACTACCGTGTGGAAACAGTCAGGATTTGTTTTCCCGGCGAGTCAGTTCTTGTTGTGCAGGTGGATAGTTGTGCCGCCTCTCACAGCTTGAATTCAGCCTTTTTCGCTAGTCAGCTTTGGAGGAGATGTCGTGGATTCTTGGCGTTCATTCGAGATACCGGAGCCACATTGGGATTGTTGGACCGGGTACTTATCGTGCGAGAGTTTTCCGACGATGTTTCAGAAGAGCTAGCGAATTCAAGGAGCTTAAGGATCTGCTGCAGAGTTGTTTGTTGGGTGGTTTGTGTGTCTGAGTGTTTCGCTTTTGGGAGCTCCTAATTCTGTTCGTTCTGGAGAAAGACGACGGATTGCAGTTGTGGATTGATGGATCGTCAATTGAACCGGCTTACGGTGCGGTTAGGTATCTGTTACCTTGTTTTGATGATTTCTTCGATCAGCTCCAGTGTGCGAGACTTTTTCTAAGTTTGTTTGGGATCAGGTCATCATTGTTGCGGGTTCGGAGTGATGGCATTCCGAATTTTGCTTTTGTGCGTGCTACGGGCAGTTGTGTTTTGGTGGTGTCGTTGGACTCGCCAATGCCCTAGCAGCATTTTTGGGATATGATGTACCAGATTTCTTCAGGCCGTTCCTCGACCAGCTATTGTTGTGTTTTGATGACATTCTGGTCAATTCTTTGTGTCTTGAGGAACAGGAGCAGCTTTTGGAGAATTTGTTTTGCAGACATTGGTGGAGCCCAGTTGTTGCTAGATTCTCGGAGTGTTCTTCCAGGCTTGTTTGTGTTGACTCCTAGGTCTTGTAGTTACGGGAAACGGTTTTGTATGGTTCCGAGGGAGATCGTGACCGTACAGCTTAGGCCCAGACTTGTGTTCGGACAGAGGTCCTTTGATGTTGGGTTTAGCAGGTTTTTACCGCCGTTTCGTGCAGGATTACTAGAGTATTGTTGCACCGTTGACTGTAAAGACCAAGTATGGAGGGTTCTTTTCTTGAACTGAGGCATGTGTGCAGAGTTTTCAGCAGTTGGAGATTTGGTTAGCAATTGCATCAGTTCTTTGCTTTTGATTCGGAGACCTTGATTGTGACAAGGTTGTGCTAAGTTAGGAATGCGTTTGTATACCTGATGTTATCGGGTAGAGACATGAAATCCTAGAGCAAGCACATCAGTCAACTCTCTATGTTCATTCAGGTTCCACCAGCTTTGACATGACTTGTGAGGTAGTTACGGGTGGGCAGGAATGTGAAGAGAAATTTCAGGTTTCGTCTCAAGGTGTTTGTTTGGTTTGTTGTTTGCGGCAGTTGGGATCGTCACCCGCCATTGTTAGGATACTTCTTGATAGTTGTTATCAGGAGACATTTCAATTGGCAACCTTTAGGTGTAGTCAGGTAGTGTCGATCACCAGTCTGTTTTTCTGACTTCGCATAGTAGGATTTTGGACCTCAGCTGGTCTAGAGACTTCGGAGATGTTCCAGTTGGTTCAGGTCAGGATGATAGTAGCCCAGTGCACACAGAGGTCTTATGCCGACCATGTTGGTCGCAGACTTGAGTTCGCAGTGGGAGATCATGTATTCCTACGGACTTTGCCGATGTATGACATGTTGAGTTTTGGGAAGCTTATCCCAGGATTTTTGGTCCTTTTGAGATCCTTTATGTGAGTTAGTTTTTCGTTGCCTTTAGTTTGGCACTTCTGCCCAGATTATAGATTATTCACCCCGTCTTCATGGTGTTGATTTTTGCAAATACCTTCATGACTTTTTCACATGATTCAGCACAGACCATTGGTTTGGACTCGATCTTTTCGTTCACCGGCAGCCATGTGTGTAAATGGTTTGGCGGGTGAAGAAACTTCGGTCAAAGGTCTTGCCATCTGTGAAGGGTTTTCTTGGACGTAGCTGTATAGTGAGGGGATCACTTGGGAAGCTGCGAGTGAGATTTAGGAGTTTTGTAATCTTCTCTTTGAAGGTATGCTTGGTGAAAATTTTAAATTCGGGGACGAATTTTTATAAGGGGGGGAGATTGTAACGATCTAGAAATCGTTTTGTGTTTGTTTCTGTTTTTGGGTAAAATTCATCGGTATTTTCAGTTTTATACCGATTGCGATCAAACGGCCATATCGACTTACCAGCACCTAGTTTTGAGAAAATAAAGCTAGTGCGCACACTTTGAGAGTATATGGGACGTTTTGGTGCAATTTGAATTTTTCCCATTTTTAATGTTATTTTAATCCGGTTTGCACTTTTTTAGAAACTTCTCTTTTCAACTTTTCTTAAATTCTCCTAAGTTAACTAAACCTTACGGCATGTTGTGTGGCCTAGGTTTTAAAGGGAAATAGAAAAGAAAAGAATAGAAAAGAATGGATGAGAAGGTGCATGAATGGTTGACTTTGAGTTTGAATGCATTTATTTGCATTAATTGTAGGAAATAGCTTAGAAATTCCCCTTCTCTCTCTCTCTCCTTCACTTGGCCGAGCCTCCCCCTTCCCTCATCTGCCCTTATGCATTATTTCCTCTCTTTTCTTCATAGAATCCATCATATATCCTCAAGTCTTCATCTCTTTTTACAAAAATCATAATTTTGTGCATGTCATCTCATTTTCTTCACTTGGAGCATGCAAGCTTGGTTCTTGGTGATCTTTTGTGTAGGTAATATTCTCTTACTGTTATTTAAAGTGTTTTTAGTTTAGTTTAGCTGTTTAGTTTCAGTTTAGAATGTTAAATTAGGGTTTGATGCGAAATATCGTATTTTTAGTGTCGGATTGTGGTTTCTAGGACCTGCTGTGATCTGGGTTTGTTACTGAGAAATTAAACATAGTGGTTGTGATGTACTAGAGAACCTGGAGCACCACCAGAGAGACGGACCCCATCCCACCGGCCTGGGCCGGCGAAAGGAAGAAGAGGGGCCGGCGACGCCGGCCAACCTGAGGAGTTAGGGTTTGGGTTTTGTACTGTGGGTGTCTGCTATGTTTAGGGTTCCTCTGGTCTTGTTGAAATTGTTTAGTTTTCACAGTAGGAAAATCTGGGATCAATTGTGCAGTTTCTAGTGTTTCGTGTTCGTGCGATACGTGTTACGACACGCGTCGTGCTGTTTTAGTGGTTTCGCTCTTAAGTTGTTTTCGTCGTGTTGCTACTCTCGTTAGCCACGATACGAACACTTAAGAGGTGGTTGTGTGTTGTTGTGTCGGTAAGATATATCTAGTTCGTATTCGTAGCGGTTATTGATATTTGTATATTGTTGTTGGTTATATGTTGCAGGTTCGCAGACAAGGACTACAGACATTGCCACAGGGGGATTCAGGTGGTAGATTTCTTCTAGCTTGGAGTGTGGGTAAGTAGATTTAACATCTACAGGGGAATCGCCCGCATGGCGTTATGCGTCTGGGCTAGAAACCTTTACCTTGTCTCATATTCTATATCATGTTTAGAATTGCGCATATACCTTACTGTTTAGTGATAGTTGTGATTGGACTAGTATCCTTAGGACACTGCACTATTATTGACGGCTCAGATTGCGAGAGCACTGATTGGATGCCACACACACCGTCAATAATTGCCATGTCATACACGAACCATATTTTAGAAATGATATTGTATGGTTAGGAACATTGTGACTTTGATACATATTTCTTATTGTTATACTTAGACTTGACATGCTAGTTTCTGTTTACCTACGATGTTGTACCTTTAGTGCTAGGTACATATACACCTAGGGACATAGATACAGGTGTACTTGCATTTCATACCTATACCTGATAGGTATATTACATCATCACATAGATACAGGTGTACATGCTTTTCATACTTTACCTATACCTGATAGGTATATTACATCATCACATAGATACAGGTGTACATGCTTTTCATACTTTATTTATACCTGATAGGTATATCACATCAGCATACAGGTAGGTGTACTTGTATTTCATACTTATACCTGATAGGTATATCACATCACCATATAGGTAGATACCTATATTTCTGCTATACTATTCATGTATTCATTTATTATCTGGTGAATGCTATGCTATTCATTTATACGCTTTCATTACAGCTTTCATATTGCGTATACTTTATTCATGGATTATCGCATTGTTATATGGATTTTTCATGATGTTTTCTGGATTTGGGAACCGTGGTAGTTCATGAAATTATGCATACATTGAAAACCCGGTTTCCTTGAGATGATATTATAGCATCCACCATGAGATTTATCGGTGCAGATATATATATCCTATGCGAGGAGGCGTCGTGAGCCGCATGAGGATACATGGTGGGGCCCGGAGGTACCCCGAAGCAAGAATGTTGTCGGAGTGAGCCGACGTCGCATTGAGGCGATGAGGCCTAGGGGAGCCATACTTTCCGGTGACATTACCAGAGACTCGGCGGATATCATGGGGATACCGTTGGGAGTCATGTGCGTATCGATACGTCGAGAGGCGAGGGGCAGAGCGAGGCACTCGAGCTCTCGTGATAGCGTATGATACGTACTTATCAGTTTTCTGTGTCGATGCTTGACACATTGGTTTCATGATATTTCTAAATACTCTTGTATATATAACAGGGGATTGAGCCGCTGTTATATATGCCTTTACACCAATATTAGTGGAATGGGACGCTAATATATGTGTATTGCCCTCATCATATTTATATATGTCATTATATTTAGGATGTTAGAACTGTGCTGGAGATTTGACTTGAGACTCATGAGATTCATTGGGATTGGATGATGATATCGTACACACTAGAGATGTGAGATCCACTTAGTGTTGTACATATGATATATGTGAGATAGACTGATATTGTACAGACAAGATTTGTGGGATCCACTAGCTGTTGTACATGAGATATAGGTGAGATATACCTGATATTGTACAGACGAGATATGTGGGATCCACTAGCTATAGTACATGAGACATATGTGAGATATACCAGATATTGTACATACGAGAGATGTGAGATTCACTTGTGTTGTACATTTGATATATGGGAGATATACTGTCTTTGTACATATTAGATATGTGAGATCTACTTGACTTGTACATTTGATACTTATGTGAGGTATACTTGATATTTTGTAGCTGAGGAGATATGACACTTAGATGATATGAGAGCCATTTGGTGACTGATTGAGGCATTGGGATTTGACTTGTCTTATCGGATTGTGATCCTACCACGATGTCAGGATTCTGTGGAAATGACATATTTCACTCCATACCTCATCTTTATATACTTGTGCACTGTTTCATGTATTAGGAGTACCTGTGAGAGTACCTCCATGAGAGTTGCACATTTACTTTCTCATATCCCCAGAGCATGATTATTGCATATTGTTGTCACATCATTATTGCTTGATATATTGGTGGTACTGGTGAGTGTACTTTCCATTATTTCGTACTCATGACCATTATATTTGAAATGTCATATATTAGATTCATGCTGTACGTTCATTCTCGCGATTACCTGCATATGTTATTTACTATTCACGAGTTGGCAACTCACCCCCGTTGTGCCACAGGTATTGCAGGTGTTTCCCCAAAGTAGTCAAGGCAAGCTATTCAGCTTTTTAGCTACACACTCATCTATCATCTTTTGGGTTGCGGATACCACTTCGCCTGTTAGTGTGCAGTTTTGCCCAGGTGGGTTTTGTGGGTATCTGAGATTTGTGTTGTATATATTCGTTGTATCTTGTACTCTCCATCTATTACCAGTATGTTGTGACTTAGAGACTTGGTGAGGACGAGTTTGTATATATTGTGGATTTGTGGATTTTATACAGTTTCCTTTCTTTTGTCTCTTATTTCTTCGCTACGGCGTCATATATCTGTTGTGGTGTTGTTTTCCGCCGTTGGGCGTGGATTTTGCTCCCGTTTGGGATGCTTTACTTTATATTCATGTTGTACCCTTTTTAGGGGCTTGTTTTATAAAGGAGGTGCTGCCAAAATTTTACAGAAAATGTGGACTATTTTAAAGAATTTGGGTTGTGATTTCAAGTATTTCCAAAACTTATTATTATCTTTTCCGTATTTTTATGGTTTAGATTTCTGGGTTTTGGCTTTCTTTTACTGCGTTACGTCTGGAGGCGTTACGTAGTATTAGGGCCATCACGTACCTTTTTGGGTCGTGACATTAGTGAAGCAAAAGCTTGGGCTTGAGTTTCTTCAAGGTAGATCATCTTTGTTATCGAAGATCAGAAGCAAGCTTACATCTTTCTCTTCATGGAGCCTCTCTTGAGTCCGGGTACTCGATGATCGCAGTGAAGGGACCTCAATACAGAGCTTTAGAAGTAAAGGAATGGACTACAAAGGTTGTAATCCCTAACTCTTTGATGTAAATTTGTTTACATGCATTGTTTCGCCTAATCTCTAGTCTAAGATCTTGGTTAGGGTTGTTCGGCACGTCTAAATTTTGAATCGGGCATGGTTGATGCCTTGTAGACCCTTGTGACAGTGCCAAGTAACCCTACAAATATTGACCCTTTTATTCAATCCACGGGCATGAATAAATATTTCCCTAACAAAGTCCCATCAGCGACTAAAGATATGCTCACACGGTGAATGACCCTTGTAAGTTCTCTCGACTTATAAGGAGAAAACACTCTTGTAAGATCCTTACGACTTATAAGAGAACATACACTTAAGAATCCTTACGATTTTTAAGGAGAAAACATACTTACGAGATCCTCACGACTCGTAGGGAGAAATACCTTTATGAGACCCTTACGGTGCGTAAAGTCAAGAAGCCTTAGTCAACAGGATCCTAACCCTGTTTGATACGCCACCTTTGTTCGACATCGACAGAGGAAAATGCTGATTCGCTCCTGGCAATGTCCCAGTGGTAGCGATACTGATGCCTAAATCAATATCAAATCCCAAGCCCTTTCACGGCAAATGATGATTCGCGCCTGACAATATTCCTGTCTCAGCGATGCTGATGCTAAGATTGACACCAGATTCCAAGTTCCACACTCGTGATAAAAATCAACGAGCCAAAAATGCATATGAAATAGCCGAAATGATGGGACAACTTGCAACAAAATCAGCAAGTAAAAATATATATGCATATAAAAATAGCCGAAATGATTGGGCAACTCGCAATAAAAAGTAGGGAGTAAAAAACAAAAATAGCCGTAATGATTGGGCAACGCGAAAAAATAGCCGAAATGATTGGGCAATCGCGACTTTCACGATATAAAAAATTGAAATGATAGAGCATCGCGGAAAGAAATAAAAAAATGAAAGAATAAAACTTTTGCCTTACAGGTGAGTCCATACTAACCCCTGTATACAATCCATCGGCATAAACAAAAAGGGGACCACATTTCCCCACTAGACCTTGTCAATGGGAGAGTCAGATCTTGACGGCAACATTTGCATCCCAGAAGAACAACAATAGCGTTCCGCCTCATTCCAGCAGGATTTAGACGCGACGTCAACAAAGGGGAGCCACGGCAAAGTCCTAGTTCCAAGACTCTACGGTCCACAGACAACCTAGAGTCAACCAATGACCACCCCGCCGGATCAATGCTCTATCTCGGAAACAAGTCAACCGACTCAAGGGAAATCAGCGTCTTTGGCAAAAACCTCGATTCAGGGAAATCAGCGTCCTTGACGAGAGCATCTCGGTTCGCATCGACCCGCAAGGAAATCAGTGTCTTTGCAGGAACACCTCGATTCGTCTCAACTCTGAAGAAATCAGCGTCCTTGGCAAAAACTCGATTCAGGGAAATCAACGTCCTTGACGAGAGCATCTCGATTCGCATCGACCCGCAGAGAAATCAACGTCTTTACAGGAACACCACGATTCGTCTTAACTCCGAGAAAATCAGCGTCCTTGGAAAAAATCTAGATTCAGGGAAATCAACTTCCTTGACGAGAGCATCTCGATTCGCGTCGACCCGTAAGGAAATCAGTGTCTTTGCAGGAATACCTCGATTCGTCTCAACTCCGAGGAAATCAGCTTCCTTGGCAAAAACCTCGATTCAGGGAAATCAGCGTCCTTGATGAGAGTATCTCGATTCGCGTCGATCCGCAAAGAAATCAGTGTCTTTGCAGGAATACCTCGATTCGTCTCAACTCCGAGAAAATCAGCATCCTGGAAAAAACCTCGATTCAGGGAAATCAGCGTCTTTGCAGGAATACCTCGATTCGTCTCAACTCCGAGGAAATCGGCGTCCTTGGGAAAAACCTAAATTCAGGGAAATCAGCGTCCTTAACGAGAGCATCTCGATTCGCATCGACCCGTAGAGAAATCGGTGTCTTTGCAGGAATACCTCGATTCGTCTCAACCCCAGGAAAATCTGTGTCCTTGGCAAAAGCCTCGATTCAGGGAAATCAGCGTCCTTGATGAGAGAATCTCGATTCGTGTCGACCCGTAGAGAAATTAGTGTCTCTGCAGGAATATACGACGTCAGCAAAACGGAGCTACGGTAGAGTCCATAGTTCCAAGTCTTGACGGCCATATCTACAGCCTGGAGACCAACAACAGCGCTCCTCTTCATTCCAGCAGGATTTAGACGCGACAATCAACCTCGGAGCCATGGCAAATTCCCTAGTTCCAAATCTCGACGGTTCACAAACAACCTCGAGACCACCTCGACATTCGTCTCACTACAGTAGACGCAACGTCAGCAAAGCGGAGCCGCGGCAAAGTTCCCAGTTCCATGACTCGGCGGTGCACAGACAACCGAGAGTCACCCCCTGACCCCGTATGGCTAAAGTCAATCCTGACCCCATATGGCTAAAGTCAACCCCTGACCCCATATGGCTAAACTCAATCCTGACCCTATATGGTTAAAGCAACGCTTTAATTCGGGAGTAGGTCAACTCATCAATCACTTATGAGTCCTCTCGACTTGTAAGGAAGAAAACACTCTTGTAAGATCCTTACTGTAAGTCCATGCTACCTCTCCCGGTACTTTCGGGAATGCGGAATTTGGTAAAAAATGATTTTTATGGAGGCGGTAACATGGACCTAAAACTCGGATCTTGGTTAAACATCTATCTAACAACCTAACTATGAGTTTCTAGCTACTCGGTTAGGGGGTTATACCTTGCTTGTCTTGAACTCCTTCGTCTTCAAGCTCCGATGGTGGTCCGGATTGGCTTCTTCCCGTCGTCTCCGTACGCCGAAGATAGATCCACCTGAAAGCTCCAACCTTTGGCTCCTTCTTCGTTCTTTGAAGAAACTAGTTCACTCGGTTTGCTAAACCTTGTGAACTAGAATGAGTAGAGAAGAGTTTGTATGGGATTTTATCTATGGTTCTTGATTCTCAACTCATGAGATATGTGAACCATAGAGTCAAGAGAGGGAGCAAGAGGAAGAGGGTGAAAGCAAGAGCAAGAGAGCTCAAGAACAAGAGAGAGAATGAGCAAGAAAGAATGAGCAAGTCTTTTGTCTTTCACCCTCTCATAATCCAAAGTCATCATAACTCATTATACCAAATCAAGTGTTATGTGATGGTTGAAGCAACCATAACCATATCATTTCATGCACTCATTTTGCACAAATGAGCAAGCAAGCAAAAGTCTTTGCTATGAAATGATGGCTATGGTTATCATGATGGTCAACTAGTCAAGCCTAGTCAACCGGTCAACAAGTCAACAAAAGTCAACAAGTCAACAAAGTCAACAACCATGTCACCATAATACTTAATTAATATAATAGTTAATCACATATCATATTCTCATTAGGGTTGAGCAAAAAGTCAATAGTCAACGGTCAACTGTCAACAACCCTAATGAGAATCCGCTGCCTCTGTCTCCCTGTCAACTGTGCATACACACCCGCATCCGCGTTCTGAGGAACACGAATGCATACTGGATAAATCCAATCCCAAAAGGTACACTAGGATCTGGCTTAAACCAAAGCCCGCTAGTGTAAACTGTCCGGACACTGTACGTGCACAAGTGTACGGATGTGACCGAACCCTGTCGCAAAACCATGCGACCTGTCGCAAAACCATGCGACCTCTACTCTTTTTCCTAAAGGCGAAAAGCTTTCTGTGTGGGACTCTAAAGACTCGACACTACGCTGGCAGTGGGTTTAACCACAGACCGCAAGCGGCACTAGCTGTGCGTAACGGTCCCCAGGTAATGCCGACAAGAAGACCGACGAGGCGAAACCCATCTGAACTCCTACTGAGCCTGAGTGTGACATTCTCCGTACAGTCCGGTCTGTTCGTCTGATACATCGCATGGCGGGCCTAGGGGGCGGTAAACGTCGGTCCCCCAATAGAGGTACAAGTCGTGCCGGAGCGAAGCCCAAAACACCCTGAGATAACTCTGGAAGCCTACCAGTATATCTCGTTTGCCCTGGCCAGGGACTACTCGTGTAATGGCTCTCCTAGACACAGCGCGATGTCAACCCCCAATACCGGGAGAGACGAATCCTGTCTAACCGTCACTGCCTCCAAGTGCTTCGGGACTGCACCCAACTACTACCTGTTTGCACGGCTCCTTTGAGCCGTGGTAGGGTAGTAATCAAAGTACAGTGGGAACACACTCGAGGCGAAGTGGCAGTGTCAAGTCAGCGGACTAAGCTGTACTCATGTCACCTGGGAACTGATAACTGACGATAGGCATAATACCAACTAGTCAGTTCCCGAAGAGTCCTGTCCAGTGTACCCGTAACCTAACGAGCACCCGCATACTTCTCAAGTACGACGTACTGACGGCTGTGGGACAGACCGTCTCCCACACTGGGATGAGAAGCGCATGCGTTGGTCTACTCCGGAGTATCGATGCCCTGTCTCGATAGTCCTGTGACCAGGGACCTGCATAAGGATGTGCTTATAGATTACCCAGCCCCACTAGTGTGACGGCCATCACATCGCTGGTAATCAAGCAAAGATCCTAAGGGCTCCACTAATGTGTATAGGCGATATACAAAATAAACACATGTACACATTGAAGTAGAAACAAACCAAGTAGTATACTACTATTTTGAGCAAGATTGTATATACAAGGTGAATATCCCAAGCTTCCATTAAGTAATATACAAACTAGTATGATACAGTAATGGCCTCTAGGGCATATACACTAACAATCTCCCACTTGCACTAAGGCCATGTACTGGCGTATCGAAGACCTATCATCTCGATCAGCCGCTCGAACTGAGTCTGGGGCAGGGCCTTGGTGAATGGATCTGCAGTGTTATCTTCTGAAGCAACTCTCCGAACCTCGATCTCCTGGCGATCCACGATCTCCCTGATCAGGTGATACCGCCTCAAGATGTGTCTGGATCTCTGATGGGACCTGGGTTCCTTCGCTAAAGCTATAGCCCCGTTGTTGTCGCAATACAGAGGTATTGGATCAACAATGGACGGAACCACCTGAAGTTCTTTCAAGAACTTCCTCATCCAGACAGCTTCTTTTGCGGCATCAGATGCAGCGATGTATTCCGCTTCCATCGTCGAGTCTGCAACGGTTTCCTGTTTGGAACTCTTCCAACACACCGCCCCTCCATTGAGGGTAAAGACAAAACCCGACATGGACTTGGAATCATCCTTATCACTCTGGAAGCTGGAGTCAGCAAAGGCCTCGATCTGGAGGTCTTTTCCGCCATACACCAAGAACATCTCCTTAGTCCTTCTCAGGTACTTGAGAATGTTCTTTACCGCTATCCAGTGTTTCTCGCCCGGGTTTGACTGATACCGGCTTATCACACTCAGTGCATAAGCTATATCCGGTCTTGTACACAACATCGCATACATTATAGAGCCTACCGCAGAAGCGTAGGGTATAATAGACATGCGATCCCTCTCCAAATCAGTCTTGGGAGACATCTCTTTAGAGAGGGTGATCCCGTGACAAGCCGGTAGGTTACCGCGCTTGGAATCTTCCATACTGAATCTTTTCAGTACGGTGTCGATGTACCTGGACTGTGAAAGTCCTAATATCCTCTTGGATCTATCACGATGGATCCGGATCCCCAGGATGTATGAGGCATCACCCAGGTCTTTCATGGAGAACCTGTGTGAAAAGAACCCTTTGACAGATTGTATCATAGGAATGTCATTTCCTATTAAGAGAATGTCATCCACGTATAAAATGAGGAATACTACAGTTCTCGCTACAAATCTACTATAGATGCATGGTTCATCTGGATTTTTGATAAAACCAAATTCTTTGACCGTCTCATCAAAGCAGATGTTCCAACTCCGCGATGCCTGCTTTAGTCCATAGATGGACTTAAGCAACTTGCACACCTTTCCGCTGCTCCCACTCTGAATGAAACCCTCTGGTTGGTCCATATAGACACACTCCTCTAAATTTCCATTTAGAAAAGCGGTCTTTACGTCCATTTTCCAGATCTCATAATCGTGGAAGGCAGCAATGGCAAGAAGGATCCGAATGGATTTCAGCATGGCTACTGGAGAAAAGGTTTCGTCATAGTCCAAGCCAGGTCTTTGACGAAAACCCTTTGCTACCAGCCTAGCTTTATAGGTCTCAACCTGTCCATCTACACCAATCTTCCTTTTGAAGATCCACTTGCATCCTATGGGTTTTACCCCGTCTGGAGCAATGTCCAACGTCCATACCTTGTTGGTGTACATGGACTCCATTTCGGTCCGCATTGCATCCAGCCATTTCACTGAGTCAACGCTCTGAACGGCCTGCTGGAAGCTAGTAGGCTCATCATAATCTATGATGCAATCCTCTCTATCCCCGTCTATGAGAAAACCGTAGTATCTCTCGGACGGATGAGTCTGCCTACTACTCCTGTGGAGCGGCGTAGGAATGTCCTGTTCTTCCGAACCCTCTGGTTCCACTAAACTTTCAGTAATAGTCCGTGGTTCTGGAATTTCTTCCAGTTCTACTGCGCTCCCACTTATTTCCTTTTCCAAGAACTGGTGTTCTAGAAAGTGGGCATTACGAGAAACAAGGACTTTTTGTTCCTCTGCGTAGTAGAAAAGATACCCCCTGGTGTTCTTTGGGTATCCCACAAACTTGCACAGTACTGAGCGTGCCTCGAGTTTGTCCGCATGCTGCTTTTTGACAAAAGCTGGACATCCCCAGATCTTCAGATATTGAAGATAGGGTTTCTTCCCACTCCATAACTCATATGGTGTGGTAGGCACAGTCTTAGTGGGAACTCGGTTCAAAAGGTATGCAGCTGATTCTAGCGCATATCCCCAGAATGATCGCGGTAACTCAGCGTTACTCATCATGGACCGCACCATGTCCAATAGGGTGCGGTTCCGTCTCTCCGATACACCGTTATGTTGCGGAGTGTATGGAGGAGTAAGCTGAGAGAGAATTCCGTTCTCTTTTAAATAGTCCAGGAACTCGGCACTCAAGTATTCTCCACCTCGATCCGATCTTAGAATCTTAATACTTTTGTCGGTTTGTTTTTCTACTTCATTCTTATACTCCTGGAATTTTCCAAAGGCTTCGGACTTATGTTTCATTAAGAAGGCATGACCGTACCTTGAGAAGTCATCCGTAAAAGTAATGAAGTAAGAATAACCGCTTCGCGCATGGGAGACATTGGACCGCACACGTCACTGTGTACGAGTCCCAAGAGCTCGCTCGCTCTTACTCCATGTCCAGTAAACGGAGTCTTTGTCATCTTTCCTTTGAGACAGATTGACAAGTAGCATACGATTGATATTCGAACGGATTCAAATATCCTTCTGTATGTAACTTAGTCAACCTTCTCTCATTGATGTGACCCAGTCTACAATGACACAAGAAAGTCTGATTTATTTCCGGAGACTTTCTTTTGTGTGTATTCTGGACATTGAAAATCTGTGGTTGGTTCAATACGTATATACCATTACTCAATGTACCTGACCCAATCAGAACTTGATTAAGGTGAATGTTTAAAACATTACTTACAAACGCAAATTCATAACCTTCTTTAGAAACTAAAGATACAGAAATGATATTACAAGTTGCATTGGGTACAAAAAAGCAATTACGCAAAACCAAAACATGTCCATCTGACATTCCCAGGTGATAGTCCCCCACGGCTTTAGCATCCATGCTAGCTCCGTTCGCAACTCTGAGGGTCATGTCACCTGCCTTCAAAACCCTACGGTTTCTCAACGCCTGCAAAGAATTACAGATATGAGATCCTGATCCGGTATCCAATACCCAAGAAGTAGAGTTTATTGAAAGACAGTTTTCAATAACATACACACCCGAAGCTGAAGCTGCAACCTGCTTCAATTCCTGTGTCCTGGGTTTCCAAGCCCTGCAATCATTCTTCCAGTGACCTTTCTTATGACAATAGAAGCATTCTTCCTTATCCACAAGCTTCCCCGCTTTCTTTGTTGCTTTAGCTTTTCCCTTCGTATCCACTTTACTAACACCGCCCCTTGGTTTGGCGGGGGCTTTCTTCTTCTTTCCCTTGGCTTTCGCCTTGGACCTAGAAGAAGATGATCCTCCTACAAACAAAGTGGATGTTTCCCTACCTTTCTGTAGGGTGCCCTCTGCGCTCCTCAGCATGTTGAGGAGCTCTGAAAGTTCAACCTCTTTTTCTTGTAAGTTGAAGTTCAGTATGAACTGGGCGTAAGTGGAAGGAAGGGACTGGAGAACTATGTCCGTATAGAGTTCACTTTCCAATGTGGTCCCTAGGTCCGCGAGCTCCTCAATGTAGCCGATCATCTTTAGCACGTTCTCGGCTACTGATGATCCGACGGCCATCTTTGCCGAAAATAGCTTTTTCGACGCTTCGTATCTTGCGATACGAGATTGCTCTCCATACAGTTCTTTTGTATGGAGAAATATGGATTCAAGGTCCATATTCTCGTGCCTCCTCTGATGTTCGTTGTCCATCGAGGCAAGTACGAGGCACTTGGCCTTCGCGCTATCAATCTCCCAAGTCTTGCGGATTTCCTTATCCGCGACGCTGGAAGTGGGACCAGGGACAAGGGGAGCTTTGGTGGTAAGAAGATACCCCAGCTTGTCGTAAGTGATTGCCATTTTGATATTCCTGAGCCAATCTTTGTAGTTTGGCCCTGTCAGTATGTTTTTATCTAGAAGTAACTTAAGTCCAGTCATGTCGATTGGTCGCTGCAATTAGGAGAGAGAAGAAGAAACACTCAGCATGATGCTCTTGCAAGTTTAGAGTGGTTTTTAGTTTGTCTAAACAGGATGGCTCCCACTGTTTCTCGAATCCCTCCTCAAACCATAAAGGAAGAATTATTCGGGATCAATCCCACCGCACAATACTTGCTTAACCGTTCAGCCAGGCCGGTGTCGGTACTTCGAGGGAGGTTTTCCAACGCTTTCGCGAAGTTCCTTAATTAAAGAACCTCTTTTCCCTGGGGGCGTAGCCCCGCTAACACCTTTCTAGGAACCTACTGGGTTTATAGCATTGATCGTTTAGTGAGAAATTTCCCGAGGAGTAGCATATACTCACAGTAGGATCGGGATCCAAATATCATCGCGTGATGAAACTGAAGGAATCCTACCAGAATCATCACACTCCAAATGGTATGCAAATCTAGCAAGTTTCAGTACTTATGAAACTCCCGATGTGGATTTTTGCCCCATTCTCTTATGACCTTGACGAAGGTCAACAAATCATAAGTCACATGTCAAGTTCTTCCCGTCATTATCCAGGTTAATTTGAATCCACCCGTATATACCCTTGACGAAGGTCAACAAGGTAATGCGAATGTCCCAAACCAACGCATCTATCTATGCTACATATGAATACCCAACAGCTACCAATCACTATGCCTTGACGAAGGTCAACAAACACAGCTTGAATACTATTGAATATTCATACGAAACGACGGAGGGCTACGAATGGTTTTGGCGAAACAGTGAACGTAGTGAACTTGATATAGTCGATGGAACGAGATAGCTTTTAAAAAGGAGTGGCTCAAGCTCCGCATTTAAAAGTTGGTTTTGAAAAGAACCGAGTGGTTTTTCGAAAGTGTTCCAACGACTTTAACTTGGTTTATTATCTTGCATTAGTTCTTTTAATGCGTGATATTCTTGCATTAGTTCTTTTAATGCGTCCCATCATTTAATCCTACCATTGCAGAAAACAACCAAAATATGACGTACGCTTATACCATTCGCATTCGCCACTGGGCCCCGTCATTACCCGTTAGGTTACTTAACTAACGACAGAGCGGGGGCTGGGCTAGCGCGTCTGTAAAACATAAGCAACACCTAAATAATATCATATATAGATATACTGCAATGATAAACATTTCAGATCACAGATAAATACATTGGATATACTAGGAATCTGTAATTCGTACGAGCCTGTAACGAAAAACAGATTACACGGTCGCGGTAAATAGCCAATACCCCACCCAAGACCCCTACGGGTGCGGCAAACTACCCGCCAAGTACCCGAAGCGTAGCAACCTCCCTCATCTCCATGAGTAGGCCACTCAACACTTCGGCATACCCGGTAGTTTGTGCACCCCCTCCATGGGTCTATCCTAGGAGCAAAAACAGTAAAAAGAAATTATACAATGACGGCTACAACCCCGACCCGGTTGTGCGGCCATACAATTAATTATTACATCAATTTACAAATTTACATGAATTGAAAGAAAAGAAAACTCTCGTCTCACAACCCCCGGCTATTCACCCGCGACAATCCAACATATTCATATACACATTCCAGCAACATTACAGATCACAGATTTGTATAACCCCCACTAATCGACATATAGCGATTAGTAGACGTTTAATACAAATATCACATTACAGAAAAAAAACCGTTAGCTTAAGTCTTTTAGAAGTTCGATCAAAAAATACGGATTTTCGGGACCCCAAAAATAAAATTTTCGCTCTGGAAAATCTGGGCAGAAAATATATATTCCAAAAATCCCAAAATATCCCTGCAAGTACACTGTAGCAAAGAAACACCAGAGAGGGGCCAAGCAGGCCGCGGAACCGCGGCAATAGCAAGCTATTGCCGCGTTTCCGCGGTCGTTTAGGGGGAACTCTTGGTGATTTTTCTACAGTAGCTTTTAAAAACCCTGAGCCGATTTTAGAGATGAAAATAATCAACTTTTGAACAGTATAAAAATCAACAGAAAGTTCGAATTTCGGGGTTCGTTTTCGGGACTTTTTCTTTGATCGATCTTCTAGTTACTTGCTAACATGTTAGATAGAGTTTAATTAGGCTCTGATACCACTGTAAGTCCATGCTACCTATCCCGGTACTCTCGGGAATGCGGAATTTGGTAAAAAACGATTTTTATAGAGGTGGTAACATGGACCTAAAACCCGGATCTTGGTTAAACATCTATCTAACAACCTAACTACGAGTTTCTAGCTATTCGGTTAGGGGGTTATACCTTGCTTGTTTTGAACTCCTTCGTCTTCAGGCTCCGATGGTGGTCCGGATTGGCTTCTTCCCGTCGTCTCCGTACGCCGAAGATAGATCCACCTGAAAGCTCCAACCTTTGGCTCCTTCTTCGTTCTTTGAAGAAACTAGTTCACTCGGTTTGCTAAACCTTGTGAACTAGAATGAGTAGAGAAGAGTTTGTATGGGATTTTATCTATGGTTCTTGATTCTCAACTCATGAGATATGTGAACCATAGAGTCAAGAGAGGGAGCAAGAGGAAGAGGGTGAAAGCAAGAGCAAGAGAGCTCAAGAACAAGAGAGAGAATGAGCAAGAAAGAATGTGCAAGTCTTTTGTCTTTCACCCTCTCATAATCCAAAGTCATCATAACTCATTATACCAAATCAAGTGTTATGTGATGGTTGAAGCAACCATAACCATATCATTTCATGCACTCATTTTGCACAAATGGGCAAGCAAGCAAAAGTCTTTGCCATGAAATGATGGCTATGGTTATCATGATGGTCAACTAGTCAAGCCTAGTCAACCGGTCAACAAAGTCAACAAGTCAACAAAAGTCAACAAGTCAACAAAGTCAACAACTGTTGGAGATAGTGCCCTCATAGTCAATTATTGGATCACAGGTTCGTGATTGCAATGATTGCGGAGGACCTATACCGGTAGGACAGTCTTACTCAAGATGATAGTATGCTATCTGGTTTGCCTTTATCAGTCGTGTACATGATCAGGTGACTGATTACATGTTACACTTTGATAAAGCCCTTAGGATCTTGCTTTACCACCAACAGTATGATGGCGATCATATACGTGAGAGTTGGGTGGTTTATACGCATATCCTTAATTGTGGTCCCTAGTCGTGGGAGTTTCGAGACAGGGCATCGATACTCCGGAGTAGACTAGTGTGTACAGTCGAGACCCTGACGAGGGGCGGTGGCCAGTCTCACAAGCCACTGGTGTCTGTTGGATCACCTAAGATGTATACAGGTGCTCATTGGGTTATGAGTACACCGGACAGGACTCGCCGGGAATCTGCTAGTTAATATTATATCTACCGTCAGATAGCAGTTCCCTGGTGACATGTGTACAGGTTAGTTCATCAATCTGAGGTCGTCATTTGTCTCGTGTGAGTTCCCACTGTGCTTTGATTTCTACCCTACCACGGCTCAAAAGAGTCGTGCAAACAGGTAGTTTTTGGGTACAGTCCCGAGCCATATGGAGGCACATGAGCGGATCGGCAGGGGATTCGTCTCTCCCGGTATTGGGGGCGAGGTCTTGCTGTGTCTAGGAGAGCCATTACACAAAGTCCATGGCCATGGCAGGAGATTTACTGGTAGGTACTCCAGTAGTATCTCAGGGTGTTATTGCGCTTCACTCCGACACGACTTATACTGCTATTGGGGGTCTGACGTTACTAGCCCCCTAGGCAGATATGCGATACTCATAGACGAACGGACCGGACTGTATATACATTGTCACTGTTAGGCTCAGTAGGGTTTTCCGGATGAGTGCGCTCATCGGCATCCCTTGAGGTCTGTCCATGGGCAGCCGTTACACATTGCTAGTGCCGCTGACGGTTTATGGTTAAACCCACTGCCAGGGTACTGACGAGTCATTAGAGTCCCCCACAGACAGTTTCCCAAGTTCGGGCGAAACGTTGTAGAGGCCGTATGGTTTTATGGCAGGGTTCGGAAAATGCACGTGCGTTTACGCACGTGTTATTTTTCGGGCAGATGATACTGGTCGGCTTTGGTTTAAGCCAGATCCGAGTATTATATTGAGTAGGTATAATATCTTTATCTCAGTTGCATTTGTATTCGGTCGTAATACAAATACGGGTATATTTATACAGTTTCGGGGTTATCCTGAAAGTCGTTTCAGGATCACTTTTGGAAGTTGCCAGTTTCCAGTTTTCTATCAGCCGTCTTTTAACATTCGGTTAAAGACGGATTTATCTTTTCTTGGATAAGGGTGAGTCATCATTCTAGAAGCTTCTAGAAGTGATGAGGAGGCTAGTGAGTCATTAGTGCATTAATGGTGTCATTAATGCAATGGTGACTAAGGGTTTAGATTCAATGTTTCTTAACGAGTCATTGTTATTCATTTATGATAATGATATGCTTCTTGTTTATTGTCACCCCCCCTTGATTGCTCCTACCCTCACCTCCCTCGTTGAATAAAAGTGGCCGGCCCCCCTCTCCTCCTCACTTCACTCCTGAGAGAAAATTATGGTTGCTAAAAAGAAAAGAGTATAGTTTTGGATGCATGGAAATTTCATAGTTCATTTCTTGTTCCATTTCATTTCCATCGGCAACTTCATTTACCGATCATCCACGGACTTGGACGAAGTGAGACAAAGTCATCTACTCATTCTCTACATCATTCTTGGTCGTCTCTTTTAGCAAACTTGACGATCGAGTTGCCTCGAGTCAGAGGCGGGAGCCCGTTTAAAGAATCGTCGACGTGGTGCCACCTCGACGAGGATATCGGAGATCGACGAGATCGGAGCAGCCGCAACGGAGCATGGGATGATGGTTGAAGAAAGAAGGACTCGGATCGTTCGGTATAACCTTTCTACACTCTTTATAGTTTGTTAGTTTAGCAATAATGGCAGATCCGGGTTAAAGTATACGATAGCGCCAGTTAAAAGTTTTTTGTTCCGCATTTGGCGTCTGTAGACTGCCGGGGCGCTAGCGTAGACTTACAGTGGTATCAGAGCCTCACCATTTTGCTATGCTAACTTGTACTAACGCGTTTAAAATATCGATCGAACCGGAAATCAAAAATCGCAATTTTTTAGCTTGACAGTTTCTGTTACTTTTAAAACTGGTCCAAATGTCATTTTGACCATACCAGAAAATCAAGCAGGCTTTTTTAGGAATACTGCAGAAATTCGACAAAGTAATTTTACTGTTCCGCCGCGGATCCGCGGCTCAAGCATGGGTTTGGCCGCGGATCCGCCGCAGGAAAGTCAAATCACTTGGCCAATTTTCTACAGTGCATTCTATATTGGAAATTGGGGTTTTTGGTATATATTGTTTGGGCCCAGGTTTTGTTACTGTTCACCAGTAAGTCGTGGGGCCCACTTTTTGATATTTGGTCGATCGAAATTTGAACAGGTTAGTTTACAGTGCTTACATTATATCTCCGACCGGGAATGTCATTTGATCGGTAAACTGCGTCTGATTGCTATAGTTCTTTTAGACGGGTTTGCGAACGTGACATTCGCGTTGATGTTCTGTGTTGTGCTGTGATGTTGCGGATTTGTCGTGGTGGATAGCAGTGTGCAATGGTAGTACAGTTTGAGTTTATTTGTACATTTGATATTGCGGGGCGAGCGTCCAACATGTGGACTGCCGTCACTGCCTGTTGTATAATATTCTTTTGGGGCACGACCAGGTTGCGGTCGATGTACCTATTGTACTATTTTTCATTACTGTACTAGGTTTTGCCCCGAGACGGAGTGCACGGATAGCCGGGTTCTGAGAAGAAACGGGTCCGCATCTCATGGCTTTGAGAGGCAGAGGGGCCCCACTCTAGAATTGGCAGACTATTCGCCGCACTCGTAGGGGGTACAGGTTGACTCAAGGAGGGGTGCCCAAGATTACCGGATTCCGTGGAGTGCTGGGTGGTCCATTCACTATGCTGTAGGGGGCTGCCTCGCTTCAGGTTTTGGCGGGTAACGTGCCGCACCCATAGGGGTCTAGGTTTCATTGCACAGGCTATCCACACGACAAGGGAACGTCGAGTTTCAGCAGCGGCTCTGTGAAACTCGGGGATCCCAGATTATCTGTATTGTTCTGTGATGCTTATTACTTTTCTGTAATGTTGCATACTATCACGCCTGGAGCGATTATTGTATATTGGTTTATATACTTTTAGATGTTGTATATGTTTTACACCCGCGCTAGTCCAGTCCCCGCTCTGTCGTTAGTTAAGTAACCTAACGGGTGATGACGGGACCCAGTGACGAATGCGGATGGCATATACGTACATTTTATTTTCGTTCTTTTCTGGTGTGATAAAATGATGGGACTGCGTTGATTCTAATCAATGCAAAGTTAAACAAACCTGTTTACAGTTGTTGGAACAAATTTAAAAAGTGTTGTTACAAAGACGTTTCCTTTTGTTATGCATAGCGGTATTCAGTGGAATATCCTGCACCTCATTCGACGGGGCAAGGGCCGATATCCCTTCACCGGGACTGACCCCTTGGGCAGAAGTTTGCGTCAGCGTAATAACTTCACTATAGTCGATTACAAGTTGCTTTGCATAGCGGTATTCTGTGGAATATCCTGCACCTCATTCCACGAGGAAAGAGCCGAGATCCCTTTACCGGGAGTGACCTCTTTAGCAAAAGGTTTTCGCCACTATATTTTAAAAAGCTATCAGGTTCCTTCAGCGATATTAAGTTCACTACGTTAAAGGTTTTTCGCCAAAAACCAGCCGTAGCCCTCCATCACTTCTTTTGGGTATTCAGTAGTATTCAAGCTATGTATTTTGACCTAACGCCAAGGCATAGTGTTTGGTAGCTGTTGGGTATTCAATTGTTGCATAGATAGATGAGTTGGTTTGGGACAGCCGTTCTGCCATTTTGACCTAACGCCAAGGGCATGTGCGGGTGGGTTCAAATTAACAAGATAGTGATGGGTAGAACTTGGCATGTGACTTATGACATTTTGACCTAACGCCAAGGTTATAATAGCATGGGGCAAAAACAATATCGGGAGTTTCTAAAGAAACTGAAACTTGCCAAGTATGCGCATACCTTCTGGAGTATGAGTAACGTGGATGCATTCCATCACGTTATCATGCGATGAGAGTTGGATCCCGATTCCCACTGATGAGTTGGTTTACTCTTCGGGTGATCCCGATTGATTCTTCTTTAGGTTTGGAGGAGAATTTGACAGGACAGTGGGAGGTTTCCGGATTAGATAAAGTGATGACCATTCTGATCTAGGTTAGAGTGCACGCAGAGTGTTTCTTTTCTCTCTCTCTTTGGCAGCGACCTTTGACCGACCCTAGACTATGACTCAGTGACCAGGTTGACCGAACCTTCTTAAAATACTGGCTTTTGGATTGTCTGAGTTGCATAAGTCATTGCCACTCCTTCTTTTACCCTTTGCATTTCTCAGAACACCCGTATTACTACGGATATCCACTTCCATTGGATAGATCCATCGTATGGTTATATACGAACTCGAAAGGACTTCTTCGAGGATGGATCCAGGTTCAGGAGAAATAGAATTGGTTTAATCAGTTGTCTTTTATTATCACCTTCTCTCAGGTTGCGAGAGCTCCTTGGTTTAGGAGAGTACACCTATTACGCTTATTGGATAGTCTTATTCCAAACCATAGGCTGGTGCCGAAAGGTAGGGAATGAAGAAAACCAATTAGCCTAAGTAGGGTGTGCAGAAGGTAATATGTAAAGACAAAATAAAGGGATTAGAAAGAGGGCAAAGTAAATTGCGACTGATATCATTCACGACCAAACCGCGTACTTCATCGCCACTCCTAATTCACCTTTAAAAGAATAAGGTATTATTCAGTTGTCTTTTATCATCACCTTCTCTCGAGATTCGAGTACTCCTTGGTTTAGGAGGGTACACCTATTATGCTTACTGGATAGTCTTCTTCCAAACCATAGGCTGGTGCCGAACGGTAGGGAAGGAAGAAAACAATTTAGCCTAACGATGGTGTACAGAAGGTAACGACTAAAGACAAATAAAGGGATTTGGAGAGATGGCAATAAAATATACGGTTGAAGTCATTAATTGGATTATGGAAGAGGCATTACTATGAATACCAGGATACCCCTACGAAACATTTTCATGTTTCAGTGCATCGTTAAAGGAAAACTGTTTTCCCGATTAGACACTTACTCCAAGGGTATGTATTTACCAGGTTTCATTCTCATATCTGTATGGTTTTACAGATGATGAGTGGGAGTAAGATATTGGGAATTAGGTGATCATCCTCATTATATCGGAATTCGTTGAAATTGGTGATATTTGAGGAAATCGCCAGGGTACAGTTTTTAACCTGTGACGCACAGGTTTTGAGTTGCATAAACTCAGCGGACTTATACAGAGTATTGTATATTGTCCAAGTGTCCATCAGGACAAAGGGGTAGGTCCTCGTACTATGTTCTGTTTACTTATAACTTCTCTAGTATTTAGACGAGTGTTTCGTAGAAATACAAGGTCTAAGTTTTGAGAAGTTGTGGGTATAAGAATAAAGTAGAGAACCAGGTATCACAAGTATCGGGATTCTTCAAAGAGATCGAAGATGTAGATTCTTGTGATTGGTATTCAGATGATAGTGATGGTTTTGAGAAACGTGTTTCTCTTTCAGGTTACTCATAAGTGGATGGATTCCTAAGTTGAGTAATGCTGATTAGCCTCTTTCCATTAAGTTGATATGCACTGGAGACAGCTGCATGGATTGAATATGGTTCCAATTAAATTAGTGCCAAAGTTTCTATATTGGATATAGAATGGTCCGTACCTTAAAAGTTGTTAAGGTACGGGGAGTTGTCCAGCTTATGCTTAAAACCAGACTCTGGATAACTCATGGCATGTTTCTGTAATGGCTGTTTGTGGGTTGACCCTGGCTATGACGAGGGTTGATATTCTACCATTTAGAAGATCAATAGTGATATTGTTCTTGACTCGACACAGTTTTAGTAAAATGGATCTTTTTCAGAAAACAGTAGTGGGAGTATGGTAGAACTGGAAGTGATTCCAGAACCGCGAACGATTACGGAAAATTTAATAGGACCTATACATTCAATCAGGTTTGACATTCCAATAGCCACTCCGCAGGTATGGTAGGTAACCTCAGACGCCCGAGAGGTACTTCAGTAGCCTCAGAGACGGTGACAGGGAGGTTCTTATCTACCAAGACTTGACACTACTGTTGTTCCAGGATATGAGACCCGGTAGGAGGGTTTTCATAGTCAGTGGGAGCATCGGAAGCATAGTGGGCAAGTAGCTTATATCTATTTATAGATTTGAGCAGTTATAGCGGAGATAGATCATCTAATTTTGATATGACAGTCATGGTTTTGACTTTAATCAAAATAAGGGGATGGATCTGTTAAGAAGGTAGTAGGGTGTGATGTCATGGTATCTCGATGACATACACAGAGTAGGAAGTAAAATTCCTATACTACGATCGGTTGTACTGTGGTCGTCACACAGTTGTTTCTCCAGACAGGATATGGATATAATATTTGACATTCTGGTTTCTGGATCTATGGTTTTAGATCTGGATTTGGGTAGTTTCCCAATGTGGGTACTTTGACAGATATTCTAATGGTTTTTGGAATAGTTGACTCCTAGCATGGTGGTGTACCTGCAGGTGATGGAGTCACCCTCTCTAAAGGTGTCTTACAGACTAAAGGAGAGAGGGATGTGCATGATTGGCAGATCACTTGCTTAGGCAATTGAGTCAATCATGAGATGTCAAGTACCACACCAAATGTTGGTTTTGCACTAGATGCAATAAGTTTGTATTAATCCAATCCTGGAGATACATAAGGAAGCAGTTTTAGAACATAAGTACATGTTCTACGGATTTGATGACGGCAGCCTCTTTCGGGAGACGGTTATCATTCCAGGCTTCAAAGGTGACATGGTTGACAGAGTGATTGTCAGAGTTATAGTTTTTCCCTCTGACGAAGAGGGACAATATTGTGGACAGGTGGTCCAAGAGGATACTGTGGGTGGCATGGTGCTGGATACTGAGTAGGTTCAGTGATCGATACAGTCTAAGAAGTTTGGATTTGGAGTTCATTTATGAACTAGGTCCCATCAGATATCCAGACACATTCTAAGACAGGTATTACTCAATTCGGGAGATGGCTTTCTCCGCGAACTTGAGATTAAGAGAGATACAGAAAGAAACTTCTAGGCGGATCCACTCACTAAGGCTATTTCTCGAACACAATAGTTTTACAAACGGGCTTTGTGATACTGATTAGTAGAGGAGTTGGATATTCGGTTTCACACGGGCTGTGAGTAGTCGACATCGCAATAATTAGCCTTGAGTGCAAGTGGGAGATTGTTGGTGATAGTGCCCTCATAGTCAATTATTGGATCACAGGTACGTGATTGCAAAGATTGCGGAGGACCTATACCGGTAGGACAGTCTTACTCAAGATGATAGTATGCTATCTGGCTTGCCTTTATCAGTCGTGTACATGATCAGGTGACTGATTACATGTTACACTTTGATAAAGCCCTTAGGATCTTGCTTTACCACCAACAGTATGATGGCGATCATATACGTGAGAGTTGGATGGTTTATACGCATATCCTTAATTGTGGTCCCTAGTCGTGGGAGTTTCGAGACAGGGCATCGATACTCCGGAGTAGACTAGTGTGTACAGTCGAGACCCTGACGAGGGACGGTGGCCGGTCTCACAAGCTACTGGTGTCAGTTGGATCACCTAAGATGTATACAGGTGCTCATTGGGTTATGAGTACACCGGACAGGACTCGCCGGGAATCTGCTAGTTAGTATTATATCTACCGTCAGATAGCAGTTCCCTGGTGACATGTGTACAGGTTAGTTCATCGACCTGAGGTCGTCATTTGTCTCGTGTGAGTTCCCACTGTGCTTTGATTTCTACCCTACCACGGCTCAAAGGAGTCGTGCAAACAGGTAGTTTTTGGGTACAGTCCCGAGCTATATGGAGGCACGTGAGCGGATCGACAGGGGATTCGTCTCTCCCGGTATTGGGGGCGAGGTCGTGCTGTGTCTAGGAGAGCCATTACACAAAGTCCATGGCCATGGCAGGAGATTTACTGGTAGGTACTCCAGTAGTATCTCAGAGTGTTATTGGGCTTCACTCCGACACGACTTATACTGCTATTGGGGGTCTGACGTTACTAGCCCCCTAGGCAGATATGCGATACTCATAGACGAATGGACCGGACTGTATATACATTGTCACTGTTAGGCTCAGTAGGGTTTTCCGGATGAGTGTGCTCATCGGCATCCCTTGAGGTCAGTCCATGGGCAGCCGTTACGCATTGCTAGTGCCGCTGACGGTTTGTGGTTAAACCCACTGCCAGGTTACTGACGAGTCATTAGAGTCCCCCACAGACAGTTTCCCAAGTTCGGGCGAAACGTTGTAGAGGCCGTATGGTTTTATGGCAGGGTTCGGAAAATGCACGTGCGTTTACGCACGTGTTATTTTTCGGGCAGATGATACTGGTCGGCTTTGGTTTAAGCCGGATCCGAGTATTATATTGAGTAGGTATAATATCTTTGTCTCAGTTGCATTTGTATTCGGTCGTAATACAAATGCGGGTATATTTATACAGTTTCGGGGTTATCCTGAAAGTCGTTTCAGGATCACTTTTGGAAGTTGCCAGTTTCCAGTTTTCTATCAGCCGTCTTTTAACATTCGGTTAAAGACGGATTTATCTTTTCTTGGATAAGGGTGAGTCATCATTCTAGAACTTCTAGAAGTGATGATGAGGCTAGTGAGTCATTAGTGCATTAATGGTGTCATTAATGCAATGGTGACTAAGGGTTTAGATTCAATGTTTCTTAATGAGTCATTGTTATTCATTTATGATAATGATATGCTTCTTGTTTATTGTCACCCCCCCTTGATTGCTCCTACCCACACCTCTCTCCTTGAATAAAAGTGGCCTGCCCCCCTCTCCTCCTCACTTCACTCATGAGAGAAAATTATGGTTGCTAAAAAGAAAAGAGTATAGTTTTGGATGCATGGAAATTTCATAGTTCATTTCTTGTTCCATTTCATTTCCATCGGCAACTTCATTTACCGATCGTCCACGGACTTGGACGAAGTGAGACAAAGTCATCTACTCATTCTCTACATCATTCTTGGTCGTCTCTTTTAGAAAACTTGACGATCGAGTTGCCTCGAGTCAGAGGCGGGAGCCCGTTTAAAGAATCGTCGACGTGGTTCCACCTCGACGAGGATATCGGAGATCGACGAGATCGGAGCAGCCGCAACGGAGCGTGGGATGATGGTTGAAGAACGAAGGACTCGGATCGTTCGGTATAACCTTTCTACACTCTTTACAGTTTGTTAGTTTAGCAATAATGGCAGATCCGGGTTAAAGTATACGATAGCGCCAGTTAAAAGTTTTTTGTTCCGCATTTGGCGTCTGTAAACTGCCGGGGCGCTAGCGTAGACTTACAACAACCATGTCACCATAATACTTAATTAATATAATAGTTAATCACATATCATATTCTCATTAGGGTTGAGCAAAAAGTCAATAGTCAACGGTCAACTGTCAACAACCCTAATGAGAATCCGCTGCCTCTGTCTCCCTGTCAACTGTGCATACACACCCGCATCCGCGTTCTGAGGAACACGAATGCATACTGGATAAATCCAATCCCAAAAGGTAAACTAGGATCTGGCTTAAACCAAAGCCCGCTAGTGTAAACTGTCCGGACACTGTACGTGCACAAGTGCACGGATGTGACCGAACCCTGTCGCAAAACCATGCGACCTGTCGCAAAACCATGCGACCTCTACTCTTTTGCCTAAAGGCGAAAAGCTTTCTGTGTGGGACTCTAAAGACTCGACACTACGCTGGCAGTGGGTTTAACCACAGACCGCAAGCGGCACTAGCTGTGCGTAACGGTCCCCAGGTAATACCGACAAGAAGACCGACGAGGTGAAACCCATCTGAACTCCTACTGAGCCTGAGTGTGACATTCTCCGTACAGTCCGGTCTGTTCGTCTGATACATCGCATGGCGGGCCTAGGGGGCGGTAAACGTCAGTCCCTCAATAGCGGTACAAGTCGTGCCGGAGCGAAGCCCAAAACACCCTGAGATAACACTGGAAGCCTACCAGTATATCTCGTTTGCCCTGGCCAGGGACTACTCGTGTAATGGCTCTCCTAGACACAGCGCGATGTCAACCCCCAATACCGGGAGAGACGAATCCTGTCTAACCGTCACTGCCTCCAAGTGCTTCGGGACTGCACCCAACTACTACCTGTTTGCACGGCTCCTTTGAGCCGTGGTAGGGTAGTAATCAAAGTACAGTAGGAACACACTCGAGGCGAAGTGACAGTGTCAAGTCAGCGGACTAAGCTGTACTCATGTCACCTGGGAACTGATAACTGACGATAAGCATAATACCAACTAGTCAGTTCCCGACGAGTCCTGTCCAGTGTACCCGTAACCTAACGAGCACCCGCATACTATCTCAAGTACGACGTATTGACGGCTGTGGGACAGACTGTCTCCCACACTGGGATGAGAAGCGCATGCGCTAGTCTACTCCGGAGTATCGATGCCCTGTCTCGATAGTCCTGCGACCAGGGACCTGCATAAGGATGTGCTTATAGATTACCCAGCCCCACTAGTGTGACGGCCGTCACATCGCTGGTAATCAAGCAAAGATCCTAAGGGCTCCACTAATGTGTATAGGCAATATACAAAAATAAACACATGTACACATTGAAGTAGAAACAAACCAAGTAGCATACTACTATTTTGAGCAAGATTGTATATACAAGGTGAATATCCCAAGCTTCCATTAAGTAATATATAAACTAGTATGATACAGTAATGGCCTCTAGGGCATATACACTAACACTTACGACTCTCAAGAGAAAATACACTTAGGAATCCTCACGATTCTTTAGGAGAAAATACGCCTACGAGATGCTCTCGACTCGTAGGGAGAAAAGTCTTTATGAGACCCTCACGGCTCATAAAGTTGAAAAGTCTTAGGTGGCAGATCCTAACCCTGTCTCCTAAGCCATCACTGTCCTGTAAGGAGGTCAAGATGGACTATCCATGGGCTACACTCTTTTTAGTCGAACATCGACAAGGAGGGAAACAATCACTTATGAGTCCTCTCGACTTGTAAGGCAGAAAATTCTCTTGTGAGATCCTTACGACTCCTAAGAGAAAAACACACTTAGGAATCCTCACGATTCCTAAGGAGAAAATACACCTACGAGATCCTCTCGACTCCTAGGGAGAAAAATCTTTATGAGACCCTCACGGCTTATAAAGTTGAAAAGTCTTAGGCAGCAGAACTGAATCAGTTTCCTAAGCCATCTTTACCCTACAAGGGGGCTAAGATGAAATGTTCTTTACTATCTATAGGCCACACTTGCCAGAGTAACATACCAACAACACAACAAGGAGAAAAAAGCAACAGTGGGAGATAAAAAAATGTGTATATTTTATTCATGAATTCAATTGAGTACAAGACGAATCATGTAAAAGAATAACAAAAGTGGATACCTGTTATTCACAGATTACAAATGTTCAATCTATACAAAAAACAGCTACTGAGAAGGAGGCGTATTCAATAAATCAGCTAGCTGCTCGTGCACTCTTCTCAACTCCTTCTCATGATCGGCCGCCGCGGCCAGCTCCACTTCAATTCGAACCCATTGCTGCAAGCACGATGAAACCTTCTCATCGATTTCCCGTTGGGCAGCTTCGCGACTCTGCGTAACCCGCTCAATGAAGTCGAGCTTCTACCTCAATGCCAACCCGTCCGAAATGCATCGCTGCAAATTGTCAAAGGCGGCTCTCATTTGCACGGCATTCGCTTCAACTTGGGCGCGCAACCGGGCAGATTCAGCTGAAGCCTCCTCGCATTCCTTCCGCCTCAAGGTCTCTTCTTGTTCAAAATTGCAGAGGAAGGACCCGCTCTGCTCAACCCATACAGCCCGCTGGGAGTTCAAAGCCAACATTTCCGGAGCAGGACGCCTGAGCTCAATCTTATATAGGCAGGCCTCAATCTTCCTGCAGTGGTTAACCCAAGACTCAACGACGCCTTCGTTATGGAAGTTCACAAGCGTCACCAACATTGGATTAACCTCGGCAGCAAAATCTGCAGCGAATGCAAGGGCCTCCGCGTCTAGCTCCTCGACGTATTCGCTCAACATGCGTAGGCTTGTCGCATGGCCTTTTGAAGATGGACGTCTAGAAAAGGGCCCTGCCGGCATTATGATGCGAGACTCGAACGGGGCAGGAACTGGTGCAATTGCTGCAAAACGAATTATGATCAAATGGCGGCTCAAGTGATAAAGAAAATGCACAAACAATAGAGTCTACCATACCGACTACGACAAGGGCCAGAGTTGGGAGTACTGGGGGCGTGACGATTCCTTCGTCCCCTCCTTCAATTTGTAGTGCTGCAATTAACTCAAAATTAACAACGGTCGGGTCACCCGTCTAAGAAAGGGAAGGACGTCAGTTTAAAAGACTATACTCACCCGCACCGGTAGGCAAAACGACTTTCGACTGGAACGAGAAGTGCGGGTTCAACACTTGATACAGATGATCAAAGAGATTTCCTGCAAGATCACGATGATACATGGTCAGTACACGGAAGATGTTGTTCCAATTTAAATTAATCACAAACCCATACCTTCCAGCATTTGAGAAGATATAAGAGGAGACGAAGGGGCAGCGACCATCAGAGTGGCAGCTGGTGGTGCTTCTTCAGGTGGCACAACCTCAGTGCTAACCACACCTACATTCGAAAGGAACAAAATGTCATCAGAAGGGATTGCAAAACGAAAAGAATGTAGTGACCCGAGACCTACCAGATAGTTCATCAGCCAAAACTGTGACGGAAGCGTCACCAAGCATCACGACTTCTTCGATCTCATTCGGGGGGATGGTTTCGCCGCCCGTGGCTTTGTCCCCTGATTCCACGTGAGCCGTCGTGACACTCGCAATGCCAGACGATGGCAGGGAATAGCAGGTGGAATGAGCGGCAATTGGAGCAGTCCCGGACCCCTCAGAAAGAGTGGCCACTACAGGATCGGTGGTTGCCGTCATCTTACCTGCCACCTCCTCATCAGGACTTGGCCGTGCAAGGTATAACATATAAGAATCTGAAGATCAAACTCAAATAAAAGGACCCAGTGTTACGTTACTTTGGGACGACTTTTCAATTGCTTCCCGAGTCGCGCGTACTGCCTGTCTATGAGCGGTAGACAGGGCGGCCGAAGTGTTGGGATTCCTTAGCACCTAGCCTAGGGTTTGCAAGCATCATACATGCCATAACAAAAAATTCAAGGGGGTGCTAAGCAATCAAACTAAGAATCATGCTAGAAAACTAGGGTAACCAAACATGTAATCTATCATCACAAAGAGAAGTGAACAAAAATACAACCTTTGTAGATCCGGTCCTTCACTTCTAAAGCTCCGTGTTGAAGTCTCTTCACTGCGATCAACGAACTATAATATAAAATTCCCCGGAGAAATGAACAACATTGCTCGTAGTCTTCGAGCCCGAAGATGATCTACGTCGAGAAGGCTCAAACTCAAGCTACCACTTTACTAGGTCAAGAACTTTGTGAAGAGAACACTCTAAAATAAATGGCAAGTAATAGATGATGATGAAATAGGAAGTGGGTTCACTTTAGATTTTGATTTCTTACTTGTTTTCACCACATAGAAAAAACCTAGAAAGCTTTTCCTTTTGGATGAAGAAGAAGAAGAAGAATAGAAACTCAAGTGAAGTGAATTATGCTCAATTATGCAACCATGGGTGGGTTAGTATCATCCACTAACCTTTGTAGAGACTAAACCATGGTTTAAGCTAATGGTTTGGTTAATAAATATCTTAAGTAAAACAAAGTGTGTTGACTTTGTTAAAGATGCCTTAAGCTTCATGAAGCTTCAAGTCAAGACAAAGAAAACCACCATTTTGAATTAAAAAATAAATAAAAACCCTAACTATTATCTTAAATATGGTGTAAGTCGTACACACACCCAAGTTTGCATGTATCATCAAGCATGATACAATCATGTACACAAACATATATCACATATACATTATGTGCACATCAAGTGAGAAAAGCAATCTTAAGTGAACCAATACTAGTTAATGTAAAGTAATATATCAAATATATAATTATACATTAAATCATTATATCAACACTTGATTTAATGATCCGGTCATATCGCATATAACCGACTAATATCATGTGTATCAATATATCGAATCAACACTTGATTCGGTAACCCGGCTATATCGCATATAACCGACCGATGTTACAAATCGTGAGAATAGAATACAGTATCACATACTGGTATTATTCTCGGTCCCGCACATATCTCATATGCGCTCCTATTTCGTTTCGCTTGAGCTAGGAAAGCTCTGTGTAGGACTCTAAAGACTCGTCAATACGCCGGCAATAGGTGGTGATCATATTAGTCACCCACAAGCCGTAAGCGGTCTGCTAAACGTAAAGGCCACCCGGGTACTGAGCGATTAGAAGATCAACGAGCAAGCCTGCTCACACTCCTGCGAATCCAATCAGTAACACTTACCGCACAGTCCGGTCTGTTCGTCTGATATGTTGCATATCTCTCCTAGGGGTGGTAAACATCAGACCCTAGTAGCTTGATAAGTCATGCCGATGTAAGGTCCATAACGAGCGTGAAACTACTGATAACACTTACCAGTAAATCATATCAACCCTGGCCAGGGATTTCATGTTATGGCCAATCGAGCATAGCGCAACATCAACCTCTAATACCGGGAGAGAAGAATCCCCTCCTATCGCTCATTGCCTCCATGTGACTCGGGACTGTACCCAAAAACCACCTGTTTGCATGACTCAGTAGAGCTGTGGTAGGGTGGAAATTAAAGAACAGTGGGAGACACACAAGACACTATGACGATCTCGTGTCAACAGACTAAGTTGCACTAGTGTCACCAGAGAACTGCCATCTGACGTGAAGTATAATACCATCTGGGAGTTCTCGGCGAGTTCGTTCAGTGTACCCAGTCTGCACTGATCACCAGTATACCATCTCTGATGTCAAAGAAAAATGGATATGAGAACATCCATCGCCCATCACATTGGTCGAGAAGACATACGCTAGTCTACTCTGGAATATCGATGCCCTGTCTCGATATTCCTACGACTAGGAACATTGAAGGATGTACTCATGGACTATCCAGGCCCCACCAGTATGATCTGCATCATAATCCTGGAAGTCGAGTACACATCCTAAGGGCTTTATCAACATGTAACAGAGAGACAATAAGTGTACATGTTAAGATAAAAAGCAACCAGATAGCGTACTATCATGTCGAGCAAGAAAGTCCTCCCTATATATGTCCAAGCATCCAATACAAAATACATCTCATGTACAGTAATGGCCTCTAGAGCATACATATAACTAACAATCTCCCTCTTGCACTAGGGCCATCATGTAGCATTTGTTGTAGTATCTTATTCCCAACCATCCCATTAGAGTCTCTCTCTGGGAAAATGCCTTCATGAGTGGATCCGCCGTGTTGTCCTATGAGTCTACTCTCCTAACCTCGATCTCTCTGCAGATCAACCATCCCCAAGATCAGGTAGCACTGCCTCAGAATATGTCTGGGTCACTGATGGGACCGGGGTTCCTAGGCTAAAGCCACACCTCGATTGTCACACAATGGTAGGAGCCTTGTTCATCTGATGAACAAATATACACACAGACCGCCTCTTTGGTAGCATCTTTATGTAAGTCTACTGTAGCACTCCTGCCAATAATCTGTCGCCAAACACGGAATAAAAACTTTTTCATAAACTGGCGCTAGCAAAGACTGTAACCCGGATCATTTCATTAACACTAAATTAGCAAACTGTAAAATGATAGAATGGCTATACTGATCAATCCGTGTCCTTCGGTCTTTAGCCATCATCCCACGCTCCTCGCGGCATCACTGATCTCGCTCGATCTCCGGTCTCCTCGTCGAGTTGGCACCACGTCAACGGATCTTTATACGGGCTTCCGTCACTAAACTGAGACGACTCGGACATGAAGTTTGCTAACCGACATGTCCAAGATTGAAGTAGAGATAGAGTAGAATACTTTGTCTCAAGACATCCAAGCCATTAGGTGAAGGTAAATTGAAGTTATCATTTGGGGTGATGAAATTAGCTTGGAAAAATGCAAATGAATCATTTTTCCTTCACAAAAGTGCTCGGCCAATTTTTGGGGCTGAATTGGGTGGGGTCAGCCATTTGGATGGAGGCGAGCATATCATAAAGAAAATGGTGAATGCAAGCTAAGCTTATCACAATCAAAAATATCTTAAGTTTTACAAAAGGAATTAAATGAAAAGGATGAGTCACATAAACACATCATCATTCAAGAACAATCCCACACCTTCTAGATTGAACCAAATGACTCATCCAAAATAAAACAAAACCCACCTCCTCAAAGATAATTTCGGCCATGTCAAAGAAGAATGGAATTTTGGCCAAAAATGAAACATCAACTTCAACCATTAATTAAACACTAAAATTAATGTTTAATCAAACGGAGAAAAACTGGAAACTTCAAAAAGCAATCCCGTAACAAATTACAGGATTACCCCACAACAGTAAATACATACTCGCATTTGTATTCCGACCGAATACAAATGCTATGAGACAAAAAATACTCCTACACAATATAATACTTGGATCCGGCTTAAACCAAAGCCCACCAGTATTATTTGTCCGATCCATGACATGCGCACAGGTGCACGTGCATGTTCAAATCCTGCCATAAAACCATACGGCCTCTACAACGTTTCGCCTAAACATGGGAAACAATCTGTGGGGGACTCTAAAGACTCGTCAATACTCTGGCAGTGGATTTAACCATAAGCCGTCGGTGGTACTAGCTGTACGTAACGGCTGCCCATGTACTGACTTAAAGGGATGCCAATGAGCGAACTCATCCTGGAACCCTACTGAGCCTAACAGTGACAATATCCGTACAGTCCGGTCCTTTCGTTTATGAGCATCGCATATCGGGCCTAGGGGCTTGGTAACGTCAGACCCCCAATAGCGGTATAAGTCATGTCAGGGTGTAGCCCAGAACACCCTGAGATACTACTGGAGTACCTACCAGTAAATCTCCTGCCTTAGCCGAGGGTTTTGTGTAATGGCTCTCCTAGACACAGGGCGATCTCACCCCCAATACCGGGAGAGACGAACCCCTGCCGATCCGCTCACTTGCTTCCATGTGGCTCGGGACTGTACCCAACTAAAACCTTTTTGCATGACTCCTTTGAGCCGTGGTAGGCTAATAATCAAAGCACAGTAGGAACTCACATAAGACAAATGAAGATCTCAGGTCGATGAACTAACCTGTACATATGTCACCAGGGAACTGCTATCTGATGCTAGGTATAATACCAACTAGCAGGTTCTCGGCGAGTCCTGTCCGGTGCACTCATAACCCAATGAGCACTTGTATACATCTTAGGTGAACCAACTGACACCAATGCCTTGTAAGACCGGCCATCGCCCCTCGTCGGGGTCTCGACTGTATACACTAGTCTATTCCGGAGTATCGATGCCCTGTCTCGAAACTCCCACGACTAGGGACCACTTTTAAGGATGTGCTTATAGACTACCCAACTCTCACGTATATGATCGCCATCATACTGCTGATAGTCAAGCAAGAATCCTAGTGGATCTATCAACGTGTTATAGTGATCTGTACTGTCACCTAAAGCAGTACATGATGATAAAGATAAACCAGATAGCATACTATCATCTCAAGTAAGACTGTCCTACCGGTATAGGTCCTCCCTCAATCATTGCAATCACGTACCTGCGATCCAATAAATGACTTTGAGGGCACTATATCCAACACTTTGGTAGTGATGTATCCAGCCTTTATCGTCTTGTTTGCCACGGTATCTAGTTTGGAACTCTTCCAACATATTGTCCCTCCACTAAGGGAAAAGACAATGCTTGTGACTGATATTTAATCAACCTTACCACCCTGGAATCTATCCCGTGATTCTCCTCAGAATTGATTGATACCATCTCACAACACCTAGTGAGAATCCTAACATCCAGTTAGATCTATCACATAGATCCATAAACCAGGATTTAGGAGGTATCACCAAGATCCTATATGGAGAATCAATATGATAAGAGGAGATTGAACGATTGTAGCATAGGAAACTCCTTTCCTATCAAGAGTATGGCATCTACGTACAATATGAGGAAAAACCATCTTACTCTCTACTACCCTTTTGTATATACAAGGTTCATCCACCATTTTGATGAACTCAAACGTTTTGACTATCACATCAAAATAGATGTTCCAACTCCGCAATGCCTGTTTTAAAACATAAAGAAACTTACACACATTTCCGCTGCTCCTACTGTCTACGAAGTCCTCTGGTTGTGTACTTATAGACGCTCTTTTCTAAATCAATATTTAGAAAAGCAGTCATGACACCCAACCGTCAGTTATCGCAGTCATGGTATGTAGCAAATGACAAGTAGGATCTGGATGGACTTAAGCACAAGTACTGGAGAAAAGGTTTCATCAAAAACCACACCTGGTTAATGGCGAGAACCTTTTACAGCAAGTCTAGCTTTGAAAGTCTCAACTTTTCCATCTACACCAAGTAATCTTCTCAAGATATACTTGCTTCTGATGGGGATTTAACCCTTCAGACATAGCAACCAAAGTCCATACTTTGTTGGTGTATATGGATTCTATCTCGGATCGCTTAGCATCCAGCTATTCTTACAGATTCGCCACTCTTGATGGCCTGCTCGAAACTAGTTGGGTCATCATCTCATGATGCAATCCTCACTCCCACTATCATCGAGAAACCGAAGTATCTCTCAGGCGGATGAGGAACCCTACCAGATCGGCGGAGAGGCTGAGGTTCGTAGGGAACTATTGAATCCTCCGGTTCTATCAAATCTGTTAGTGTATATGCCCTAGAGGCCATTACTGTATCATATTGGTTTGTATATTACTTAATGGAAGCTTGGGATATTCACCTTGTATATACAATCTTGCTCAAAATAGTAGTATGCTACTTGGTTTGTTTCTACTTCAATGTGTACATGTGTTTATTTTATGATATCACCTATACGCATTAGTGGAGCCCTTAGGATCTTTGCTTGATTACCAGCGTTGTGATGGCAGTCGCACCAGTGGGGGCTGGGTAATCTATAATCACATCCTTATGCAGGTCCCTAGTCGCAGGACTATCGAGACAGGGCATCGATACTCTGGAGTAGACTAGCGCATGCGCTTCTCATCCCAGTATGGGAGACGGTCTGTCCCACAGCCGTCAGTACGTCGTACTTGAGATAGTATGCGGGTGCTCGTTAGGTTACGAGTACACTGGACAGGACTCGTCGGGAACTGACTAGTTGGTATTATACCTATCGTCAGTTATCAGTTCCCAGGTGACATGAGTACAGCTTAGTCCGCTGACTTGACACTGGCACTTCGCCTCGAGTGTGTTCGTACTATACTTTGATTACTACCCTACCACGGCTCAAAGGAGTCGTGCAAATAGGTGGTAGTTGGGTGCAGTCCCGAAGCACTTGGAGGCAGTGACGGTTAGACAGGATTCGTCTCTCCCAGCATTGGGGGTTGACATCGCGCTGTGTCTAGGAGAGCCATTATATGAGTAGTCCCTGGCCAGGGCAAGCGAGATATACTGGTTGGCTTCCAGTGTTTTCTCAGGGTGTTTTGGGCTTCACTCCTACACGACTTGTACCGCTATTAGGGGACTGACGTTTACAGCCCCCTAGGCCCGCCATGCGATGTATCAGACGAACAGACCGAACTGTACGGAGACTGTCACATTCAGACTCAGTAGGAGTTCAGATGGGGTTCACCTCGTCAGTATTCTTATCGGCATCTACCTGGGGACCGTTACGCACAGCTAGTGCCGCTGGCGGTCTGTGGTTAAACCCACTGCCAGCGTAGTGTCGAGTCTTTAGAGTCCCATACAGAGGGCTATTCGCAATTGGGCAAAACAGAGTAGAGGTCGCATGGTTTTGCGACAGGGTTCATTCTCATCCGCGCACTTGTGCACGTTTGGAGTCCGGACGGATATTACTAGCGGGCTCTGGTTTGAGCCAGATACTGGTATATGTTTTGGGGTTAGTTTTATCTTATAGTATTCATGTTCCTCGGGACAAGAATGCGGGTGTGTATGCACAGTTGATTGAGGAGGAAGAAGAGGTTTTTTCATTAGGGTTTCGGAACGGGTGTGTATGCACAGTTGACAGTCGTCTTTTTCCAAACCCTAATGAATTTTATGATATATCAATTAATAATATTAATTAAATGAAATTGTGTCATGGTTGGGTTTGTTGACTTGTTGACCAAGGTTGACTTGTTGACCAACGTAGACTTGTTGACCATGGTTGAAACTTTGACTATCATCATTACATATCAAAGATGCTCTTTGATTCTAGCAAAACCATTTAATATGTGTAATGATAATTGTCATTTCAAACCATCCATCAACTATTTCATTTAGATTATTATTATTAATTTGATAATTCATTTTCATATTATGTTATGGTTCTAAAAAAAGGTTTCATTCTATCATAACACTTCTCTCTCCTCTCTTCTTCTTCCTCCTCCTCTAGTTCAAGGAGACTCACTCTCATGTGTTAAGAAACCCCTCTTTGAGATAAAAACACCCTACACCACTCTCTACTCACTCTAGGGTTAAAGGTCTAGCAAGCCAAAGACCTTAGTTCTCTCAAAGTTCGAGAAAGGAGCCCGAAGGTTGAACCCTAAGGTGGATCCATCTTTGACGGAAGAAGGCGACGAGGAAAGCACCATCCAAGCTCTACAAAGGTTTCAAGAAGAAGGAGTTCAAGTTAGGTATAACATCTTTTCCGAGTAGTTAACTCTCTTTAGCTTGGTAGCTAGTTTAGTTTAAAAAAGATCCCGACTTTTGTTAGTCCATGTTGCCTAATGCGCTAAATTTTTTCTTTTATACCGTTTCCGCCTCGCCGCAAGAACCGGGATTGGCAACGTGGACTTACAGTGGTATCATAGCCAAACTAAACTTAAACTGGCTTAGTAGTAAAGTGTATGGAAGTTCGAACGGAAAAATCACAAAAACCTAAACATCAAAACCCTAACTTTCTGTTGAAATTTTTTGTGCTCTAAAGATAAAAAGTTTTACTCCAAAAATCGTTTCAGGGTTTTGTGAAGACACCCACCAAAAACGGTCGCCTGAACCCTTCAAACCGCCGCGGTTCCGCGGCAATGGGTATACATTTGCCGCGGAACCGCCGCCTTTTTGGCTTGTCTCGTGACCGGGTTTGGTGCAGTGTTCTTCTGGTAGGGTTTTGGGATTTTTAAGATGGTTTATTTGTGCCCAAGATTTCCAGAAAAGAAATTTGTTTTTGGGGGCCTACAAATCCGTATTTTTGATCGAACTTCACTATACTTTGACTAATCGGTTATATCTGTGATGTTTATATGTATTGAACGTCGGGTAATCGCTATATGTCGATAAGTCGGGGTTATACATATCTGTGATCTGTGTTTGATGATGGTATGTGTATATGAATGCATTGAACTGTCGCGGGTGAATAGCCGGGGTGGATGTGAGATGAGTGTTTCTTTTTGTTTCATTCATGTAATATGTAAATTGATGTAATATTATTAGTATGGCCGCACAACCGGGTCGGGGTTGTAGCCGTCATTATATAATTCTTTTTACTGTTTTTGCTCCTAGGATAGACCCATGGAGGGGTGCACAAACTACCGGGTATCTCGAAGTGCCGAGTGGCCTACTCACGGCGTTGAGGGAGGTTGCTCCTCTTCGGGTACTTGGCGGGTAGTTTGCCGCACCCATAGGGGTCTTGGGTGGGGTTTTGGCTATTCACCGCGACCGTGTAATCCGCTTTTCGTTGCAGGCTCGAACGGATTGCGAATTCCTAGTATATCCAATGTATTCATCTGTGATCTGTAATGTCTATCATTGCTGTATATTTATATATAATAACTATTTAGGCGTTGCTTATGTTTTACAGTTGCGCTAGCCCAGCCCCCGCTCTGTCGTTAGTTAAGTAACCTAACGGGTGATGACGGGCCCCGTGGCGAATGCGAATGGCATAAGCGTGCGTCATATTTTGGTTGTTTTCTGCAATGGTAGGATTAAATGATGGGACGCATTAAAAGAACTAATGCAAGAATATCACGCATTAAATGAACTAATGCAAGATAATAAACCAAGCAAAAGTCGTTGGAACACTTTCGAAAAACCACTCGGTTCTTTTCAAAACCAACTTTTAAATGCGGAGCTTAAACCACTCCTTTTAAAAGCTATCTCGTTCCATCGATTATATCAAGTTCACTACGTTCACGATTTTACCAAAACCATTCGTAGCCCTCCGTCGTTTCACATGAATAGTCAATAGTATTCAAGCTATGTTTGTTGGCCAAAGTCAAGACATAGTGATTGGTAGCTATTAGGGTATTCATGTGCAGCATAGATAGATGCGTTGATTTGGAACAGTCGTACTGCCTTGTTGGCCAAAGTCAAGGGTAGGTACGGGTGGATTCAAATTAACCTGGAGAACGACGGGTAGAACTTGACATGTGACTTATGATTTGTTGGCCAAAGTCAAAGTCATAAGAGCGTAGGGCAAAAATCCACATCGGGAGTTTCATAAGTACTGAAACTTGCTAGATTTGCATACCATTTGGAGTGTGATGATTCTGGTAGGATTCCTTCAGTTTCGTCACGCGATAATATTTTGATCCCGATCCTACTGTGAGTATATGCTACTCCTCGGGAAATTTCTCACTAAACGATCAATGCTATAAACCTAGTAGGTGTCTAGAAAGGTATTAGCGGGGCTACGCCCCCAGGGAAAAGAGGTTCTTAAATTAAGGAACTTCGCGAAAGCGTTGGAAAACCTCCCTCGAAGTACCGACACTGGCCTGGCTGAACGGTTAAGCAAGTATTGTGCGGTGGGATTGATCCCGACTAATTCTTCCTTTATGGTTTGAGGAGGGATTCGAGAAACAGTGGGAGCCATCCTGTTTAGACAAACTAAAAACCATTCTAAACTTGCAAGAGCATCGTGCTGAATATTTCTTCTCTCTCTCCTAATTGCAGCGACCAATCGACATGACTGGACTTAAGTTACTTCTAGATAAAAACATACTGACAGGGCCAAACTATAAAGATTGGCTCAGGAATGTCAAAATGGCAATCACTTACGACAAGCTGGGGTATCTTCTTACCACCAAAGCTCCCCCCGTCCCAGGTCCCACCTCCAGAGTCGCGGATAAGGAAATCCATAAGACTTGGGAGATTGATTGCGCGAAGGCCAAGTGCCTCGTGCTTGCCTCTATGGACAACGAACATCAGTGGAGGCATGAGAATATGGACCTGGAATCCATATTTCTCCATACAAAAGAACTGTATGGAGAGCAGTCTCGTATCGCAAGATACGAAGTGTCGAAGAAATTATTTTCGGCAAGATTGGCCGTCTAATCATCGGTAGCGGAACACGTGCTTAAGATGATTGGCTACATTGAGGAGCTCGCAGAACTTGGGACCACGTTGGAGAGTGAGCTCTATACGGACTTAATTCTCCAGTCCCTTCCTTCCACTTACTCCCAGTTTATACTGAACTTCAACTTACAAGAAAAGGAAGTTGAACTTTCAGAACTCCTCAACATGCTGAGGAGCACAGAGGGCACCCTACAGAAAGGTAGGGAAACATCCACTTTGTTTGTAGGAGGATCTTCTTCTTCTAGGTCCAAGGCGAAAGCCAAGGGAAAGAAGAGGAAAGCCCCCGCCAAACCAAGGGGCGGTATTAGTAAAGTGGATACGAAGGGAAAGGCAAAGGCAACAAAGGTAGCGGGAAAGCTTGTGGGTAAAGAAGAATGCTTCTATTGTCATAAGAGTGGACACTGGAAGAAAGATTGTAGGGCTTCAAAGGCCAGGACACAGGAACTGAAGCAGGTTGCGACTTCAGCTTCAGGTGTGTATGTTATTGAAAACCGTCTTTCAATAAACTCTACTTCCTGGGTATTGGATACCGGATCAGGATCTCATATCTGTAATTCTTTGCAGGCGTTGAGAAACCGTAGGATTTTGAAGGCAGGTGACATGACCCTCAAAGTTGCAAACGGAGCTAGTATGGATGCTAAAGCCGTAGGGGACTATCACCTGGGAATGTGAGATGGACATGTTTTGGTTTTGCGTAATTGTTTTTTTGTACCCAACGCAACTTGTAATATCATTTCTGTATCTTTGGTTTCTAAAGAAGGTTATGAATTTGCATTTGTAAGCAATGTTGTAAACATTCACCTTAATCAAGTTCTGATTGGGTCAGGTACATTGAGCAATGGTATATACGTATTAAACCAACCACAGATTTTCAATGTCCAGAATACACACAAAAGAAAGTCTCCAGATATCAATCAGACTTTCTTATGGCATTGTAGGCTGGGTCACATCAATGAGAGAAGGTTGACTAAGTTACATACAGAAGGATATTTGAATCCGTTCGAATATCAATCGTATGCCACTTGTCAATCCTGTCTCAAAGGAAAGATGACAAAGACTCCGTTCACTGGACACGGAGTAAGAGCGAGCGAGCTCTTGGGACTCGTACACAGCGACGTGTGCGGTCCAATGTCTACACATGCGCGAAGCGGTTATTCTTACTTCATTACTTTTACGGATGACTTTTCAAGGTACGGTTATTTCTTCTTACTGAAACATAAGTCCGAAGCCTTTGAAACGTTCTAGGAATATAAGAATGAAGTAGAAAAACAAACCGGCAAAAGTATCAAGATTCTAAGATCGGATCGAGGTGGAGAATACTTAAGTGCCGAGTTCCTGAATTACTTAAAAGAGAGTGGAATTCTCTCTCAGCTTACTCCTCCATACACTCCGCAACATAACGGTGTATCGGAGAGAAGGAACCGGACCCTATTGGATATGGTACGGTCCATGATGAGTAACGCTGAGTTACCGCGATCATTCTGGGGGTATGCGCTAGAATCAGCTGCATACCTTTTGAACCGAGTTCCCACTAAGACTGTGCCTACCACACCATATGAGATGTGGTGTGGAAAGAGGCCCCATCTTAATCACATTAAGACATGGGGATGTCCAGCTTTTGTTAAAAAGCAGCATGCGGACAAACTCGAGGCACGCTCAGTACAGTGCAAGTTCGTTGTATATCCAAAGAACTCCAAGGGATATTTCTTCTACTGCGAAGAGGAACAAAAGGTTTTTGTTTCTCGTCATGCCTACTTCTTGGAAAATGAGTTTTTGGAAAACCAGATAAGTGGGAGCATAGTAGAACTGGAAGAAATTCCAGAACCACAGACTATTACTGACAACTTAGTTGAACCAGAGGGTTCAAAAGAACAGGACATTCCTACGCCGCTCCGCAGGAGTAGTAGGCAGTCTCACCGCCCGAGAGATACTACGGTTTTCACTTAGACGGGGATAGAGAGGATTGCATCATAGATTATGATGAGCCTACTAGCTTCCAACAGGCCGTTCAGAGCGTTGACTCGGTAAAATGGCTGGATGCAATGCGGACCGAAATGGAGTCCATGTACACCAACAAAGTATGGACGTTGGACATTGCTCCAGACGGGATAAAACCCGTAGGATGCAAGTAGAACTTCAAAAGGAAGATTGGTGTAGAAGAACAGGTTGAGACCTATAAAGCTAGACTTGTTGCAAAGGGTTTTCGTCAAAGACCTGGTTTGGACTATGACGAAACCTTTTCTCCAGTGGCTATGCTGAAATCCATTCGGATCCTTCTTGCCATTGCTTCCTTCCACGATTATGAGATTTGGCAGATGGACATAAAAACCGCTTTTCTAAATGGAAGTTTAGACGAGTGTGTCTATATGGACCAGCCAGAGGGTTTCATTCAGAGTGGGAGCAGCGGAAAGGTGTGCAAGTTGCTTAAGTCCATCTATGGACTAAAGCAGGCATCGCGGAGTTGGAACATCTGCTTTGATGAGACGGTCAAAGAATTTGGCTTTATCAAAAATCCAGATGAACCATGCATCTATAGTAGATTTGTAGCGAGAACTGTAGTATTCCTTGTTTTATACCTGGATGACATTCTCTTAATAGGAAATGACATTCCTATGTTACAATCTGTCAAAGGGTTCTTGTCGCACAGGTTCTCCATGAAAGACCTGGGTGATGCCTCATACATCCTGGGGATCCGGATCCATCGTGATAGATCCAAGAGGATATTAGGACTTTCACAGTCCAGGTACATCGACACCATACTGAAGAGATTCAGTATGGAAGATTCCAAGCGCGGTAACCTACCGGCTTGTCACGGGATCACCCTCTCTAAAGAGATGTCTCCCAAGACTGATTTGGAGAGGGATCACATGTCTATTATATCCTACGCTTCTGCGGTAGGCTCTATAATGTATGCGATGTTGTGTACTAGACCGGATGTAGCTTATGCACTGAGTGCAGTAAGCCGGTATCAGTCAAACCCTGGGGAGAAACACTGGATAGCGGTAAAGAACATTCTCAAGTACCTGAGAAGGACTAAGGAGATGTTCTTGGTGTATGGCGGAAAAGACCTCCAGATCGAGGCCTTTGCTGACTCCAGCTTCCAGAGTGACAAGGATGATTCCAAGTCCATGTCGGGTTTTGTCTTTACCCTCAATGGAGGGGCGGTGTGTTGGAAGAGTTCCAAACAGGAAACCGTTGCTGACTCGACTATGGAAGCGGAATACATCGCTGCATCTGATACCGCAAAAGAAGCCGTCTGGATGAGGAAGTTCTTGAAAGAACTTCAGGTGGTTCCATCCATTGTTGATCCAATACCTCTGTATTGCGACAACAACGGGGCTATAGCTTTAGCGAAGGAACCATGGTCCCATCAGAAATCCAGACACATCTTGAGGCGGTATCACCTGATCAGGGAAATCGTGGATCGCCAGGAGATCGAGGTTCGGAGGGTTGCTTCAGAAGAAAACACTGCAGATCCATTCACCAAGGCCTTGCCCCAGACTCAGTTCGAGCGGCTGATCGAGATGATAGGTCTTCGATACGCCAGTACATGGCCTTAGTGCAAGTGGGAGATTGTTAGTGTATATGCCATAGAGGCCATTACTGTATCATACTGGTTTGTATATTACTTAATGGAAGCTTGGGATATTCACCTTGTATATACAATCTTGCTCAAAATAGTAGTATGCTACTTGGTTTGTTTCTACTTCAATGTGTACATGTGTTTATTTTATGATATCACCTATACGCATTAGTGGAGCCCTTATGATCTTTGCTTTATTACCAGCGTTGTAATGGCAGTCGCACTGGTGGGGGCTGGGTAATCTATAAGCACATCCTTATGCAGGTCCCTAGTCGCAGGACTATCGAGACAGGGCATCGATACTCCGGAGTAGACTAGCGCATGGGCTTCTCATCCCAGTGTAGGATACAGTCTGTCCCACAGCCGTCAGTACGTCATACTTGAGATAGTATGCCGGTGCTCGTTAGGTTACGAGTACACTGGACAGGACTCGTCGGGAACTGACTAGTTGGTATTATACCTATCGTCAGTTATCAGTTCCTAGGTGACATGAGTACAGCTTAGTCCGCTGACTTGACACTGGCACTTCGCCTCGAGTGTGTTCCCACTGTACTTTGATTACTACCCTACCACGGCTCAAAGGAGTCGTGCAAACAGGTGGTAGTTGGGTGCAGTCCCGAAGCACTTGGAGGCAGTGACGGTTAGACATGATTCGTCTCTCCCAGCATTGGGGGTTGACATCACGCTGTGTCTAGGAGAGCCATTACACGAGTAGTCCCTGGCCAGGGCAAGCGAGATATACTGGTAGGCTTCCAGTGTTATCTTAGGGTGTTTTGGGCTTCACTCCGACACGACTTGTACCGCTATTAGGGGACTGACATTTACCGCCCCCTAGGCCTGCCATGCGATGTATCAGACGAACAGACCGGACTTTACAGAGACTGTCGCATTCAGACTCAGTAGGAGTTCAGATGTGGTTCACCTCGTCAGTCTTCTTATCGGCATCTACCTGGGGACCGTTACGCACAGCTAGTGCCGCTTGCGGTCTGTGGTTAAACTCACTGCCAGCGTAGTGTCGAGTCTTTAGAGTCCCACACAGAGGGCTATTCGCCATTGGGCAAAACAGAGTAGAGGTCGCATGGTTTTGCGATAGGGTTCGTTCTCATCCGCGCACTTGTGCACGTTTGGAGTCCGGACGGATATTACTAGCGGGCTCTGGTTTGAGCCAGATACTGGTATATGTTTTGGGGTTAGTTTTATCTCATAGTATTCATGTTCCTCGGAACAAGAATGCGGGTATGTATGCACAGTTGATTGAGGCGGAGGAAGAGGTTTTTTCATTAGGGTTTCGGAACGGGTGTGTATGCACAGTTGACAGTCGTCTTTTTCCAAACCCTAATGAATTTTATGATATATCAATTAATAATATTAATTAAATGAAATTGTGTCATGGTTGGGTTTGTTGACTTGTTGACCAAGGTTGACTTGTTGACCAACATAGACTTGTTGACCATGGTTGAAACTTTGACTATCATCATTACATATCAAAGATGCTCTTTGATTCTAGCAAAACCATTTAATATGTGTAATGATAATTGTCATTTCAAACCATCCATCAACTATTTTATTTAGATTATTATTATTAATTTGATAATTCATTTTCATATTATGTTATGGTTGTAAAAAAAGGTTTCATTCTATCATAACACTTCTCTCTCCTCTCTTCTTCTTCCTCCTCCTCTAGTTCAAGGAGACTCACTCTCATGTGTTGAGAAACCCCTCTTTGAGATAAAAACACCATACACCACTCTCTACTCACTCTAGGGTTAGAGGTCTAGCAAGCCAAAGATCTTAGTTCTCTCAAAGTTCGAGAAAGGATCCCGAAGGTTGAACCCTAAGGTGGATCCATCTTTGACGGAAGAAGGCGACGAGGAAAGCACCATCCAAGCTCTACAAAGGTTTCAAGAAGAAGGAGTTCAAGTTAGGTATAACATCTTTTCCGAGTAGCTAACTCTCTTTAGCTTGGTAGCTAGTTTAGTTTAGAAAAGATCCCGACTTTTGTTAGTCCATGTTGCCTAATGCGCTATAATTTTTCTTTTATACCGTTTCTGCCTCTCCGCAAGAACCGGGGTTGGCAAGGTGGACTTACAGTTCAAACATAGCAACCAAAGTCCATACTTTGTTGGTGTATATGGATTCTATCTCGGATCGCTTAGCATCCTGCCATTCTTACAGAGTCGCCACTCTTGATGGCCTGCTCGAAACTAGTTGGGTCATCATCTCATGATGCAATCCTCACTCCTACTGTCATCGAGAAACCGAAGTATTTCTCAGGCGGATGAGGAACCCTACCAGATCGTCGGAGAGGCTGAGGTTCGTAGGGAACTATTGAATCCTCCGGTTCTATCAAATCATCAGTTGTAGTTTGTATAGCTGGAACTCTAGTTCTACCTCATGACCACAAATTTCTTCCATAAAAAATTCCTTTTCTAAAAAGGTGGCATGCCGAGAAACAAAACACCTTTTGTTTCTCGGTGTGGTAGAAGATATCCTTTGCAAAATGCTTGGGATATCCTATAAACTTCCACAGAACTGACATTGCCTCGAGTTTATCCGGATTTTGCTTTTAGATATAGGCCGGACAACCCCATATCTTAACTTGCTTAAAACATGGGCTCTTCACATACCATATCTCATATGGAGTGGTAGGCAGCTGATTTGGTTGGAACCAATTCAATAGGTGTGCAGCTTCTCAAGTGCATAACTCCTAAAAGGAAATAGGCAATTCAGTAGTACTCATCATAAAGTGCACCATATCAAATAGGGTGCGATTACTCCACCCCGATACACCGTTGTGCTTTGGTGTATACAAAGGAGTAATGCTGAGAGAGAATCTCATTCTCCTTTAGAATGGTCCAGGATCTCCATGCTCAAGTATTCTCCTTCCCGATCTCATCATACGACTTAAATACTTATACCCGTTTTGGTACTCTGCTTCGGATTTATATTCATTGAATTTCTCAAAAGCTTCAGAGATATGTCCGAATCCTGAGAGATCATCAGTGAATATAATGAAGTACAAAGAACCAGTCCTGGCATGTGTAGACAGGTGACCACATATATCATCATGTATCAATCCCAAGAGTTCATTAACTCTTTCTCTGTTTCAGGTGAACGGAGCAATGGTCATTTTATCTTTGTGACATGACTGACAAGTTTCACAAGATGTAAATTCAAACTGATTTAAATATGCATCTAAATGTAATTTAGCAAGTCGGGTCGCATTGATATGACCTAGTCTATAATGCCTCAAGAAGGATTCGTTCATTTCTGAACTCTTCTTCTTCTGTGTGTTCTGTACGTTAATACTGTGGTTTGATTTAGAACGTATATGCTTTTAGATAACGTGCCTGAACCGATCAACACTTTGATATAGGAAATGTTCAAAACATTATCCAACAATACAAAATTATATCCTTCTTTACTAAATAAAGAGACCGATATGATGCTGTATATCAGGTTTGGTATCTAATAACATTCGTTCAGAATCAATGTATTTGGTAATACAAGGTGATAACTGCCAACTGATTTGGCTACAAAAATTGCACCAATCTCTATGCTTAGAGATATATCACCCTATTCTCAGTTCTGTACTTTTCTATAGCCCATGCAACAGATTAAATATGCGAGATCCTGATCTGGAATCAAATATCGAGGACGTAGAGGATACTGAGAAACAGTTCTCTATGACGAACACACCCAAAGAAGATGCATCTAACATGAACTTTCTTCGTTTGGGCGGCGTGGGAATTCTGGTAATCCCCAATTTCCTGCTCGGTCTTATAACACTTATAAGTTGGAGCGGGACCAATGTTCCCCAGCTCAGTATAACAAGCGGGTTCGGTCAATACATCCATATTATTATCTTGATTAAGGCGTGACATGGTCGCTACTTGGAGAGAGAGAGAAGAAAACACTCTGCGTACGCTCTTATAAGATTAGATTGGTTATTTTATCTAATCAGGATGGCTCCCACTGTTTTTATCAAATCTTCCTTCAAACCTTAAAAGGAAAGACTAGCCGGAATTAATTACACTCTACAAGTTCGTCAATCTTTCAGCCAGGCCAGTGCCGGTACATTGAGAGAGGTTTCCCGTGCTTTCGCACGGACCTAATTAAAATAAACCTCGTTTTCCCAGGGGCGTAACCCTGTTGACACCTTTCTAGACACCTACTTGATCGGCTAATTGTAAAGTGCAAAACTCTCTCATGAGTAACAATTACTCGCAGTGGGTATCAGGATCCAACTATCGTATAGAAGGTATGCAATCTCATTCTAAATTTCAACACTTGAAACTGCCGATACAGATTTTTACCCCTAGCACTTATGACCTTGGCTATGGTCAACAAATCATAAGCACTAGTCAAGTTCTACCCGTCATTTCGTGATTAGTTAGACCCACCCACATGACACTTGGTTAAGGTCAACAAAGTCACATGACTGTCCTAACTAATCATATCATATGCTCTGTAGGAAGACATCACTTAGCTACCGCACACTATGCCTTGGTTAAGGTCAACAAACATAGCACGAATACAAAGTACTCTACTTCCAAAAATGACGGAAGGTTGCGGATGGTTTTTAAGAAAACCTTTAACGCTTTGAACTTGATCTCGTTGTAGAATCAAATGGTTTAAAATGGAGTGTTTTTTAGGCTTTTTCTAGTTTCGGTAAAGTGGTCACTCCCGGTGAAGGGATCTCGGCTCTTTCCTCGTCGAATGAGGTGCAGGATATTTATAATACCACCGTGCAAAGCAAGAGCTAGAAAATCAATCAAAAGACAAAACCGAGGGTTGTAGCAGCTGCTAATTATTGCTAAAGAGGTCACTCCCGGTGAAGGGATCTCGGCTCTTTCCTCGTCGAATGAGGTGCTGGATATTCTACAAGGAATACCGCTATGCAAAGCAACAACTAGAGCTACCTAATTTTTGAAATTCGATTCCACAACATCTTTTAGGTTTATTTTCTTTCATTAATCTCATTAATGAATGCCGCATCATTTAAGTTTACCTAAACATCACAGATAAATACAACGTACGCTTATGCCATCCGCATTCGCCTCGATGTCCCGTCATACACCGTTTGGTTAGGTAACTAACAGCAGAGCGGGGAAGGGCTAGCGCGGGTGTAAAACATAAGCAACGTCTATATAATATATCATATATACTATATACAGTATCTATCTCAACATATCAAATGATCACATCACAGATAACACAGCAGAAAACAACATATGAAATGTTGGATATACTAGGATGTCCGTGTTTTATTTTGAGCCAGTATAAAATACGGATTCCCCGGTCGTGTTGAATAGCCAAACCCACATCCCAAGGCCCCTACGAGAGCGGCAAGCAAACCTACCAATTCTAGAGTTAGGAGACCCGACCTCGACTCCTCGAGATGGTCTCCCACTGGATTCTAGAACCCGGTTACTTGTGCTCCCCTCCTTGGGTCTATCCTGATGCGGAAAAGTAAATAATATACATCAACGGTGACATCTTCCTCAACCCGGAAGTGCCCCAATGAAAGAATATTACATACCAGTTTTTACATGAATGAAAATGAAAAACACTGATCTCACATAAAAAAAAACCCCGGCTATTCAAAAACGACGATCCAATATAACATATCACAACAACACATAACATCACATGTTATCAACGTAAGTAAATATGCGTATCCCAATTGTCGTTGACGTATAGTAACGAAACCGGCGATACATCACATATTACACTTACGGTCGCAGAAAAGAAAAGGAAGACTACAACAGTTGGAATCTATAAACACCTTAGATATCATAAACCCGTAATATCTCATATTGCGGATTTCATGCCTAACAATATGAATTCCTTAGACATCGCATGCCTAACAATTATAAACCCCGCATTTTAGTCTTGATATTGAAAACACTTTCCAATAATCAGTCGGGCAATTCAACAAGATTCCCGACATCCCGATCGAATACTCCTCGGAAACATTAGTAGACGGATGCACCCCCCGATACCGACGACGAAGTGCACTAAGGAAGAACACCGTGGCCGCGAGCACCCGAACAGATGCTTTTTGGCAACGGAGTTCTCCTGCATTCACTTGGTCGGGGTTATGGGGCGTGGCTATCTAGTAATGTTACCCGACGAGTATCCGAATACACAAAGTGATTGTGACGGACTTTTGATCGCATCAAAATCCCGTGACAACCGATTAAATGAGACTAAATTTCTAGACTTATAAAATTCATATATTATTGATTCCAAGTATCGTATCACATTATACTAGACGATGTTAAATGTTTCGATCGAATCAACAAATCCCCACAACTCCCATTGAGCTCAACATTTGAGTGAAGTTAAAGTACCCAAAACGTGCCACAGTACCTATGATCCAGCCGTAGAAGGGTTAAACCAATGCCTCACCTATGACACCGCGGAACTACGACAAACCCTAGGGTTCAAGTCGCGGTTCCGAGGGCATAGAATCAAGTTAAGGTTTTTGTTCTTCTAGAAGGTCCATAGAATTACTTGCACGACTATTCAATATAATTAACTTAGAAAAATTCCAACACTTGGAAATTTCAGAGGGGGTCATGAGGGCGATGTTTGAATTTTGTTCGAACAGTCAAACATAGCCTAGGTTACCATCACAATGTTAAATTATACGACTACGCAACAATCCGTTTTGGTCCTCTTGCCAAATTTATATCACATGAAAATTTGGACCATGCAAACAATACCTGAAACGCCAAAATACATACACCAGAGCACAAAACAAAAACGATGCACAGGGGAGCAAGCAGGGCCGGCCTCCTCGGATTTTGGGGAAGAGTGCTCGGTTGAAAACCGAGCAAAGGGTCTCGTTTTTGTTCTGTGCACTATAGGTATCACATACATGACTCTGCACTTGTTTGCATAATTTTTACAGACCTTTTGAAAATCAACAGAGAGCATGAACTGCAGGATTTCAGAAACTGTATTACGGATTTTTTTCGGTTTCGTATTACATCTAACATCGTCTAAGTTTCTAGTTAGGCTCTGATACCATGTTGGGATTCCTTAGCACATAGCCTAGGGTTTGCAAGAATCATACATGCCACAACAAAAAATTCAAGGGGGTGCTAAGCAATCAAACTAAGAATCATGCTAGAAAACTAGGGTATCCAAACATGTAATCTATCATCAAAAAGAGAAGTGAACAAAAATACAACCTTTATAGATCCGGTCCTTCACTTCTAAAGCTCCGTGTTGACGTCTCTTCGCAGCGATCATCGAACTCCCGGACCCTAGTATAGAATTCCCCAGAGAAATGAACAAGATTGCTCGTAGTCTTCGAGGCCGAAGATGATCTACGTCGAGGAGACTCAAACTCAAGCTACCACTTCACTAGGTCAAGAACTTTGTGAAGAGAACACCCTAAAATAAATGGCAAGTAGTAGAGGATGATGAAATAGGAAGTGGGTTCACTTTAGATTTTGATATCTCACTTGTTTTCACCACTTAGAAAAAACCTAGAAAGCTTTTCCTTTTGGATGAAGAAGAAGAAGAAGAATAGAAACTCAAGTGAAGTGAATTATGATCAATTATGCAACCATGGGTGGGTTAGTATCATCCACTAACCTTTGTAGACACTAAACCATGGTTTAAGCTAATGGTTTGGTTAATAAATATCTTATGTAAAACAAAGTGTGTGGACTTTGTTAAAGATGCTTTAAGCTTCATGAAGCTTCAAGTCAAGACAAAGAAAACCACCATTTTGAATTACAAAATAAATAAAACCCTAACCATTATCTTAAATATAGTGTAAGTCATACACAAACCCAAGTTTGCATGTATCATCAAGCATGATACAATCATGTACACAAACATATATCACATATACATTATGTGCACATCAAGTGAGAAAAGCAATCTTAAGTGAATCAATACTAGTTAATGTAAAGTAATATATCAAATATATAATTGTATATTAAATCATTAAATCAACACTTGATTTAATGATCCGGTCATATCGCATATAACCGACAAATATCATGTGTATCAATATATCGAATCAACACTTGATTCGGTAACCCGGCTATATCGCATATAACCAGCCGATGATACAAATCGTGAGAATAGAATACAGTATCACATATTGATATTATTCTCGGTCCCGCACATATCTCATATGCGCTCCTATTTCGTTTCGCTTGAGCTAGGAAACCTCTATGTGGGACTCTAAAGACTCGTCAATACGCCGGCAGTAGTTGGTGATCATATTAGTCGCCCACAAGCCGCAAGCGGTCTGCTAAACGTAAAGGCCACCCGGGTACTGAGTGATTAGAAGATCAACGAGCAAGCCTGCTCACACTCCTGTGAATCCAATCAGTAACACTTACCGTACAGTCTGGTCTGTTCGTCTGATATGTCGCATATCTCGCCTAGGGGTGGTAAACGTCAGACCCCAGTAGCTTGATAAGTCATGACGATGTAAGGTCTATAACGAGCGTGAAACTACTGATAACACTTACCAGTAAATCACATCAACCCTGTCCAGGGATTTCATGTTATGGCCAATCGAGCATAGCGCAACATCAACCCCCAATTCCGGGAGAGAAGAATCCCCTCCTATCGCTCATTGCCTCCATGTGACTCAGGACTGTACCCAAAAACCACCTTTTTGCATGACTCAGTAGAGCCATAGTAGGGTGGAAATCAATGCACAGTGGGAGACACACAAGACTCTATGAAGATCTCGGGTCAACAGACTAAGCTGCACCAGTGTCACCAGAGAACTGCCATCTGACATAAGGTACAATACTATCTGGGAGTTCTCGGCGAGTCCGTTCAGTGTACCCAGTCTGCACTGAGCACCCGTATACCATCTATGATTTCAAACACCAATGGATATGGGAACATCCATCTCCTATCACATGGGTCGAGAAGATATACGCTAGTCTACTCTGGAATATCGATGCCCCGTCTCGATATTCCCACGACTAGGAACATTGAAGGATGTACTCATGGACTTTCCAGGCCCCACTAGTATGATCTGCATCATAATCCTGGAAGTCGAGTACACATCCTAAGGGCTTTATCAACATGTAACAGAGAGACAATAAGTGTACATGTTAAGATAAAGAGCAACCAGATAGCGTACTATCATGTCGAGCAAGAAAGTCCTCCCTATATATGTCCAAGCATCCACTACAATATACATCTCATGTATAGTAATGGCCTTAAGGGCATACTATAACTAACACAGTGCACCCTATGATGAAGCAGGGACAGGGGAAGCAGCACTCGAGCCGGCACCTATAGCTAAGGCGGCATTACGTTCTCTTGCTGCACGCCTCCTGCGCTTCCTTTCTGCCTAGGCCATGAGAGCTGATCTTCTTAAGACCTCCGCCAAGGAGACGTCATCATCCGAGCCAGGAGCTACCTCTGGAGTCGTTATGGCGTCCGTCATCTATTGCTTAAGTGAAGCCTCTTTTGGAAATACTGGGGAAGCTGGGACTTCGGTAGCCGGCCTTAGAAGCATCTCCGCACCACCCTACGAAATCGGCACTGCACTCGGGATAAACTGGGTCGAAGTAGTCCCTGCGATAAGATGAAAAAGGGGTCAGACTACCCATGAAGAAAAGGGAATGAGGGCACAATGAGCCAAAATGTACCAATGCCCAAGGAAGCGCGAAGCCTTTCCTCCTCTTCGAAAGTTTTGAGGGAAGCTGCAAGAGCTTCTTCGGCAGAGATACCTGTTGAAGAAGAAAGCGTTAGTCAAAGAATAGAAATTAAAATAAGCGCGGAAAAACATGACCGAAGTCTACCTGACTGTGCGGTAGTGATTAGTGCTGCTTCATCGCGAGCCAGCCGCTCAGAAGCTGCAATGGCAGCCTCTAGATCAGTATCATCCGGCGCCACAAATAAACCCTCATTAGTCCCGTATTCACTTATGCCCTCGCTATAAGGAGTGTGAGGCTCCTGGCTGAATGCAATGTCTGCAGAGAGTATTGACTTCTTTCTCTTCTGCGAGTGCGTGCCGGTAGCCGCTAGCCGCTAGCACAAGCTTACGCTTGGTGGACACCTTTGGACGACGAGTCCCGATATCCAAACCCACGCCAGACTCGGAAGACGCCACAGTTACCGCTTTCATGGGAGCACGGGGTAGCGGCAGCTCAGGCGTCACACGCGGGACCACAACCACAGCAACCTCTCTCAAAGGAGGATGAATGATGGTCCGTTGCTTCAAAGAAATAGCTGGATTACCAGCAGGGGCTGCACCCTTACGATCAAGAAACAACTTCTTTTCCTCCCTAATAACGGCGCCCATCGAATGTTGATACCACGCCACATATACGTTCAAAATTCGTGGGACGCAACTCGGCCTACTGATAAAGAAACTAGAGCCGGTGTTTAACCGCATAAAATGGTGCAATGCATTTCGAATGCCTTCTTCTGTGGCAGCTGGCTCAACTAGAAAGGCTTCGAGCGGGACACCCTGATTATAACTTGATTGCTGGGTGAAATGGTGGGGGTTATATCTCATGAATAAATCCTAGTTGTTCCGCCTGAATACCAAGTAGCCCGGCCTGATCGAATATAAATGTAGAATCTCACGAGCTTTCAGGGTAGAAGCTCCATCCTTAAAGGTGTCCCGCAGCGGCTGCACCATCTTGGTGGACTCCTTACTGATATTCATGACCTTATCAACAACGGTCATGCCGTCACCAACTGTACGTGGGCGAAGAATCACACCCTGAGCCTCTCGCTGACTTGGCTCCACAGTAGAAGCATCGACCAGCCGCATGATCCGTAGAAAATTGCAGGTTTCATAGAAATGGGGCCGCTTATGCATTCCAAAAGCACCAAGAACATGCATCTCGAGCCATGAAGTAAAATAATGCATCGGGAAGTTTACGAGCTGCACCCCCGATTGAGTAGTGTCGGCCGCCAAGCTAAGGCCGTGATACAAATAAGCCAGCCCTGCAATCCCAACAGCAACCTGTTTCCCTTTAACCATCTGATGAGCTAGGTAGAAGACAGACGGCCTCATGTAGCGAGGGTGCATGGGAAGCGCGAACCAGCTTAACAACAAACCGAGAAACCTTAGAAAGAATGCTTCTTCATCGATGTCCTGAGCGGCGATTTCTGAAAAGGGGACGACCGCGACGTCGGGAAGGAAGAAACTCTTCTGATCGGCTGCCGTTATCGGCCGGCTATCCAAGCCAAAACCGAAATCATCATCAAGTTTGGCAAACCTTTCACCTTGTTGCGATAAAGCTTCTGGGCAGAGAAAACGGGCGATGAAGTCCGCAAAGCTAACCCCATGGCTTCCAGATTCAAGAAATAGGCCCTCATAGATCTTTAGCACCCTAATCAAGCTGGGGAATCGGTGTTGAATGGCATTCTCTGGGGTTAGACACATCATCACCAGTCGGGTAGCGATGACATACTCGCCAGGGGGAAAGATCTCCTCATAATGCTCCCCTCTGACAGGCAAGCCGGAGATATCCGCAAACTCCTCCAAAGAGATGGAAACTTCCCGATCTATCATAAGGAAGGTGTGAGTTGGAACGTTCCATTGTTCCAAAAAGGCTTTGACCCACCACGCTGGAGGTGTGGAATACTGGAACAGAGAAGCATAGATCGCGGGGTACAACCCGAGCCTCAGTAGCTCTGACTTCTTTGCCGATAAGATGTATCGGGCCCACTGCAGATATCCAGCTGAATGACGGGGAGTCAAGCCTATGTTGGATGGCTGTCCCCAAGGGTGCGACTCACCCTGGAATATACACCGCCCTATAATGTCTAAAGCCATCGGCGCTTGTAGAGGTATTGCAGCCATATAGGGCTGAAGGCAACCTTCTGAAGTCCAATTAACCACCTCCACGGTATAGTTCACCGGGGGTACGTCAGCATAATGAATCGCCGAAATGGGCTCTGAAGGTGTTGCGCAAGAGAAGCCGCGTCGACCTATAATGATCTGGTTGTACCTTGTTCCCCATAAATGGAGATTCTTCCGCTCCGGATCGTGATCCTTGATTAGTGCGAAAACTTCTCGATCTACTGGCGCTGTAGGGAACCCGCTTTCTGAGCGGATAAAGGGAAAAGAAGTATCGAAAGACATGGTACTTATGTGAAAGAGAACAAAGTTAGCCGTCAATGCTACAAGTCAAGTTCGGTACTTGGTACTTTAAATCCCTACTGCACTGCAATGCAGTAAAAAGGGGCCAAAGAGGACCCACACAATCTAAAGGACTCTCATTATTAATAATAAAACAGTCTCATCATTTGATGAGACTGTCATTAAATGAGGAAATTCTCAAAGTATTCTCATTTAATGAGAGCCCCTCGGGCCAAGGAGTAAATCTCCCATTGAGAGCAGCGCTCTACAACAGAGTGTCATTTGTCAGCTCTGATGATGAAAGGAATAAAATTCCTCAAAAAATATCCTGAAGATCCATGCTCTGTAAAATGATGGAATAACCCATCAGAAAACTTGATGCAAAGCTTTTAATGAATAAAAAAATTTCCGAGATCTTCTAGATTTATGAACAAACTCTAAGAGATTTCATGAAAAATTAATAAATCTATATGATTTGAAAAGAGCAAAGCTCTATTAAGGGTTAAGAAACCCTAAGAAAGATCTAAGATCTTACAAGAGCAAAGCTCTGTTGAGAAACCCTAAAAAGGTTTTCTTGAAGATCTATGATCTAAGTAGAGCAAAAGCTCTGCTAATGGGTGAAACCCTAGATTATAAACTAATCTCTTCAAAGATTAACCTTTACCTAAAAAACTGACAGAGTTCTGCCTCTAAGAAAATTCTTAAGATGAAGAGCTATGCTCTGAAGGAGAAATATGTAACGTTTTGAAAATCGTTTCGGTGAAATTTCGGAAAATCGGTAAAATAAGGGGGTTTTCTATAAAAAGTCAAAATACAAATATCTTTATTATAAAATTAAATATACATATTCTAACTATGTAATTGATAGTATTTGTTGTTTATTGAGCCACTGGTAAAATTTCTAATTTTCTGAAAATTTTTCCGAAAATTATTATTTTAATATTATTTTAAGCCGTCACTAATACATTTAATTAGGGAAAATTACAAATTGGAATGGGTTGAAACAAATTTTGTGCATCATCACACATTAAACAAAATTTTAACATTTTATTTTTGAAATGAAATTAAGCTGTCAAACAGTTTTAGAAATATCGACGAAAAAGGCTTAAATAGTAAATTTAGTGTAAATGGATGTTTGGGGTCTAACATTTATCTTTTTCCACCACACCCACACCCACACTCATTCACCCCCATCCCCATGTGGCTGAAATTCAGCAGCACTTTGACTTGTCAATACTTTCCCCACCTCATTCTCTCTCCAATCTCCCCATCATGGCCGACATCAACCTACAGCAACAGCCCCCTTTTCACCCCCCATTTTTCTCCTCTAATTTCATCCAAAAAAATTCATCTTTTGCCTCAAAATCAAGCTAAAACCTTAATAATTCTTCAATCCAACTCCTACCCATTTCTTATTTGCCTATCTAGCATGGATCTAGGAGCATGGACGCTATTTTTGGAGGCTAGGATTTTCATGGTAGATCACAATTTGTGAGGTATAAATTTGTGCCCTATGGCTTGTTTGTTGATTAGTTGCTTAATTAAAGTTATTAGGCATTTAATTGCGGGTTATTTGAGAAGTTGGAAATTCTAGTAAGGGTTTGTGATTTGCAATTAGGGTTCTTATCATGTAATTATGGTTGCAAAGTATAGATTATCATCTTAAGGCAATGAAAACTTAATCTTTTTGATAATATGTAAATTGCTAGATGTAAAATGTCCAAATTAAGCTTTTTTTAATATCTAAACAAGGTTTTGTAAATTATTTGTTTTGTGAGATAAAACTATTGTGAGGGTTTTATCATATGGTTGTTGTTTTCATATGGAGATTAACATGTTAATGGAATGCTAAAACTAATTTAGTTACTAGTTTACAAATTGTTGCTTTTAATGTGTTAAAATTGGGTATTTTGCAAACTAGAATGTTGAATTCAATGAAAAATGATAAGAATAAAATCTAGTAAGGGTTTATAAAATCTATTTATGATATTTAGTAAATATTATGGCCATTAGTTTCGTTTAAACATCAAGATTTGAATTAAAACGGTTAACGACCGCTAACTAGATTTTTGGGATATAAAACGATTTGTTTATTTTATGGTTTTGATGAATTAAAACCTATTTCTTATATAATTAGTGAGTTTTGAAACCACGATTGGCGTGTTTGAGTTTTTCACGATCACTCGGCGTTTGTACGCCGATGTCGAGGGTTTTGGGTTGATTTGTGAAAGTAAACCATAGGTTTTGACCTATGTAGGATTCGTGTGTCGTTTTGGTCATGAGTCGGATTGTAATGCGATACGGTGCGTTATGATATGTAGGTACCCCATGTGGACTTCGAGACGACAATCAGCGCGTGGCGACGTCGGCACCGGCGAGCGAGGACTAGGTGAGTAGATTTATATCTACGGGGAGAAGTCGGGTGGATGGCGTATAGCACCCCCGCAGTTCGTAGTGATGTATACGAATACGTATACACACATATATTGATTATATATTGTTTGAGTTTATTGATGATAAATATGGATATTTGGTGTGCTTGGATGATTTAGTGTCGCGAAACCCTAGAGTAGCGGTCGCACCACACATGCACACACCCACCCATACTTGCATACATTCTTCTTTCATAAGTGCATATATAGGATTATATATTTATGTGTTCACCTGGGTATGGGACTGGGTGTTCACATACTGGATTGAGGATAGTACTTGGGATTGAGATGAGTCGATGAGATTTGAGTTGAGGCCGTGAGATCGGTGATATGGCAGGATTCGTACTTGAGATACGTCCTGATGTTATAGCGGATCTTTGGATGATGATGCCATGTGAATAGTGATATATATATATATAAAATGGTTGACATGTGATCGTGATATGAGATATGATATGATATGATAAGATAATTATAATGGGTCTCATTGAGCGATGTATCCTTCTTATTGATGATATGTGCTGATGATATTGGTTTGTACGAGATTGTCGATCAGTAGTCAGATCATGATTATATTCATGATATTAGTAGTGTACTAGACGTAGGTCAGTACCCCAGATGATGATCTTGATAAAGAGGATACCAGATGAATAGTGTGATGAGTATGATATTGACCCCTACCCAGATTTGGGGTGCCGTACGACGGATTTACGTATGAGCTATATATTGATGATTGATTCGCACTTTTGACTTGGGATGTCTGATTATAGATATGGTATCGGATATGATATTATTGAGGCGGGATCACCGACTAATATATATATAGGTATGTATATGTATCGACTCAGATGTTAGGCGGTTTCCTTACCTGTAGTTCAGCTTGTTAGTTCAGCCGTATAATTTAGTGTAGTTGTTAGACTAGATTAGACTCCTAACTATTTCAAAACTAACGGATTGTGGGTATTTTAAAAGACAGGTCAAGGGATTCTACGAATATTTCAAAAGACGTATCTTTTCTTAAAAACACCGTAGCCCTTATTTTCAAAACCCCGCGATTCGTGTTATTTCAGAAGGCACTATTGTAGGACTTATATTAGGGTAATATAGATTAGTTATCGTTGTGTCTAGTATTCATCTCCCTCACATTATTGCTGTTGCTCCGCATCGCATACATATTGTGATTCATATGCCATTTTTGATATTATGCTGTTAGGACACCAGTACCATTACCGATGATGTGTATGTACCACGTACACTTACTTGCCGGCTCACACACATCTTCATCGGTAATTGCCATTTTACGTACACTTTAGAAAATACTATTTGCTTGACTTAGCTTGTTAGCTAGTAGTTTTGACATGATATTAGTGTACTTTCCTTATATGCCAGTTTAGACATTATAGTTATTACGTGTCACTTCATGCATACTGTTATTCATTGTTATGCCGCATCCATGGATTCTCATGCCTATATTCACTAGTTTATGTGCTATTAAGGTTTTGGATTCGGATTTCCACGATATTTCTGGATTTGGGAACCGTGGGGATTTCAAAAGAGAGTATGTAATTGTTTTAAAAACCCGGTTACTCTTGATATGATATTTCAGTGTTGTAGGATTACTAGGCACACTCAAGAGGTTCCACAAGGCATCAACCATGCCAAACAAAAATTTTCCGGTGCCGAGAAACCCTAATATAGATCGTTAACTAGAAGTAAAGGCGAAAAGCAAGAAAGTAAACAACTTTAATGCTAAGTGAAAAGGGACTACAACCTTTGTAGATCTGCTCCACCATTTCTTTCGCTCCGTGTTGACGTCCCTCCGCTGCGATCATCGGATCCTGGACTCTAGCGATGGTTTCTTCGGAGAAATGATCAGGCTAGGTTATTGACATCGAGGCCGAAGATGATCTACGTCAGGGAGACTGAAACTCAAGCTATTCCTTCACTTGGTCATAAACATTGTGAAGAGAACACCCTATACAACATGGCAAGTGGTAGAGGATGAAGAAATAGGAAGTGGGTTCACTTTAGAATTGGATTTCTCACTCTTTTTCTCATGGCACCATTGGAGCTCTCAAGTTTTTGTGAGCTTGATGAAGATGAAGAAGAAGAAAAGAATCATATCAATTAAAAGAATAATATGAATACTTATCCTTTTAATCATGGCACCATGGTTGAGTTAATCCCTCATGCTTAACTCATGTAGAGAATTAACCATAGCATAAGGTTAAGGGTTGGGTTAGCTAATATCTTAAACAAATGACAAAGAGAGTTGACTTTGTCAATGTTTATCAAGCTTCATGAAGCTTGATAACTTTGACCAAAGTCACACTCTTTTGTTATATGCTTAGGAAAATAGTAAACCATAATCTAACCTTGATTTGGTTCAAGTCTCATACATACAACTTGTTTGTATAATCAAGCATGATACAAACATGTACACTTGCATATATCACATATAAACAATGTGCACATTCAAGTGAGAAAATCAATCTTAAGTGAACCAATACTACTTAATGTAAAGTAATATATCAAATATATAATTATACATTAAATCAACAAGTGATTTAACGATCCGGTCATATCGCATATAACCGACTAATATCAATAGTAACAACTTATCGAATCAACACTTGATCCGATAACCCGGCTGTATCGTATATAACCGATCAATGTCATAAATCACGAGAATAGAATACAATATCACATACTGGTATTATTCTCGGTCCCGCACATATCTTATATGCGCTCCTATTTCGTTTCGCTTGAGCCAAGAAACCCATGTGTACGACTCTAAAGACTCGTCAATACGCCGGCAGCAGGTGATGATCATATCAAACACTCACAAGCCGCAAGCGGTCTGCTAAACATAACGGCCACCCGGGTATTGAGCGATCAGAAGATCAACGAGCAAGCCCGCTCACACTCCTGTGAATCCAACTAGTAACACTACCGTACAGTCCGGTCTGTTCGTCTGATATGTCGCATATCTTGTCTAGGGGTGGTAAACGTCAGACGCCAATAACTCGATAAGTCGTGTCGATATGAGGCTCATAACGGGTCGAGAAACTACTGGTAACACTTACCAGTAAATCCCTAAAACAGCCTTGGCCAAGGACTTCCTGTTATAGCCAATCGAGCACTGCGCAACATCAACTCATTATATCGGGAGAGACGAAACCCCTCTTATCGCTCATTGCCTCCATGTGATTCGGGACTGTACCCAAAAACCACCGTTTTGCACACCCTCTTGGACGTGGTAAGGTGGAAATCAAAGCACAGTGGGAATCACACAAGACTCTATGACGATCTCGGGTCTACAGACTAACCTGCACAAGTGTCACCAGAGAACTGCCATCTGACGTAAGGTATAATACTATCTGGGAGTTCTCGGCGAGTCCGTCCAGTGTACCCAGTGTCCACTGAGCACCCGTATATCATCTCTGATGTCAAACACCAATGGATATGGGATCATCCATCGCCCATCTGTATGGGTCGAGAAGCTACACGCTAGTCTACTCTGGTATATCGATGCCCCGTCTCGATACACCCACGACTAGGAACTTTGAAGGTTGTACTTTTGGACTACCATGTCCCCACTAGTATGATCTGCATCATAGTCCAGGTAGTCAAGTACACATCCTAAGGGCTTTACCAACATGTAACAGAGAGACAATCAATGTACACGTTAAGGTAAAGAGTAACCAGATAGCATACTATCATATCGAGCAAGATAGTCATCCCTATATATGTCCAAGCATCCACTACAATATACATCCTATGTATAGTAATGGCCTCTAGGGTATACATATAACTAACAATCTCCCACTTGCACTAGGGCCATCTCACAGCAGTGGTTGTACTATCTCATACTCAACCATCCCATAAAAGTCTCTCTCTGGGAAAAGGCCTTTCATGAGTGGATCCGCCGTGTTGTCCTCTGAGTCTACTCTCCTAACCTCGATCCCCTGGAGATCATCCATCTCCACGATCAGGTGATATTACCTATGAATATGTATGGATCACTGATGGGACGGGCGTTCCTTGGCATATGCCACAACTCCATTGTCACACAATGGGAGGAACGAAGTTCATCTCATGAACTAATATATATCCAGACTTCCTCTTAGGTAGCCTCTTTGGTAGCGATGTATCCAGCCTTTATCTTCTAGTATGCAACGGTTTCTAGCATGCAACTCTTCCAACATACCGTCCCTTTACTGAGGGTAAAGACAATGCCTGTGACTGACATTCAGTCATCCTTATCACTCTGGAACCTTTCCTGTGATTTTCCCTAGGATCTATTAATACTATCTCACTACAACTGGTAAGTATCCTAACATCCAATTAGATCTATCTCATAGATCCAAAACCCAGGATTTAGTAGGTATCACTTTGATCCTATATGGAGAATCCTTGTGATAAGCGGAGATTGACCGAGCATAGCATAGGAAACTCCTTCCCTATCAAGAGTATGTCATCCACGTACTCTACGAGGATCACCACCATACTCCCTACTACCTTTTTGTATATACATGGTTCATCTACCATTTTGATGATGTCAAACTCTTTGACTACCACATCAAAACAGATGTTCCAACTCCGCGATGCCTGCTTTATCACATAAAACATCTTGCACTCGTTTCCGCTACTCCCACTGTCTACGAAGCCCTCTGACTGTGTACTTACAGACTCTCTCTTCTAAAATATCATTTAGAATAGCAGTCATGACACCCAACCGCCAGATATCGTAGTCATGGTATGTAGCCGTGGCAAGTAGGATCTGGATGGACTTAAGTATAGGTACTTAGAAAAGGTTTCATCACAATCCATAGCTGGTCAATGATGCAAACCATTAACAAGTCTAAGTTTGAAAGTCTCAACTTTTCCATGTACACCAAGTAATCTTCTCAAGAGTTACTTGCTCCTGATGGGAATTTAACCTTTCAGATAAAGCAACCAAAGTCCATACTTTGTTGGTGTATAAGGATTCCATCTCAGATCGATAAGCATCCAGGCATTCTTACAGAGTCCTACTCCTGATGGCCAGCCCGAAACTAGTTGGGTCATCATCTCATGATGCAACCCTTGCTCCCACTGTCATAGAGAAACCGAAGTATCTCTCAGGTGGGTGAGGAAACCTACTAGATCGGCGGAGAGGCTGAGGTTCGTTGGTTGCTATTGAATCCTTTGGTTCTACCAAATCATCAGCTGCAGTTTATATAGTTGGAACTCTTTCCAGTTCTACCTCATGTCCACTAATTTCTTCATAAGAAATTCCCTTTCACAAAGGTGGCATGCTGAGAAACAAAACATTTTTGTTCCTCGGTTACGTAGAAGATATTCCCTTGCTAATGCTTGGGATATCCAACAAACTTCTACAGATCTGACTTTGCCTCGAGCTTGTTCGGATTTTGCCTTTTTAGACATAGGCCGGACAACCCCAAATCTTAACAAACTTAAGATATGGGCTCTTCCCTTTCCATATCACATATGAAGTGGTAGGCAACTGATTTGATTTGAACCATATTCAATAGGTATGCAACTTCATAAGTGCATAACTCCCTAAAAGGAAATAGGAAACTCAGTAGTACTCATCATAGAGCACACCATATCACATAGGGTGTTATTGCTCCGCCCCGATACACCGACGTGCTGTGGTGTATTCGGAGGAGTAATGCTGAGAGAGAATCTCATTCTCCTTTAGAATAATCCAGGAATTCCGTGCTCAAGTATTCTCCTCCTTGATCACATCAAAGGACATAATACTTTTACCCGTATTTTGGTTCTCTACTTCTAACTTATATTCTGTGAATATCTCAAAAATTTCGTACTTGTGTTTCAACAGGAACATATGTCTGAATCTTGAGAGATTATCAGAGAATGTAATGAAGTACAAAGAACCGATCTTGGCATTTGTAGACAGAGGACCTTCATACATCAATATGTATCATCCCAAGAGTTCACTAACTCTTTCTCTGCTTCCAATAAACGGAGCTATGGTCATCTTATCTTTGTGACATGACTGGCAAGTTTCACAAGATGTAAATTCAAACAGATTTAAATGTGCATCTCAATATAACTTAGCTAGTCGGGTCGCATTGACATGACCTAGTCTACAATACCTCAAGAAGGATTCGTTCATATCTGAACTCTTCTTCTTGTGTGTGTTCTATATACTAAGAACCGTAGTTTGATTTAGAACGTCAATGCTTTTAGATAACGAGCCTGAACCGATCAACTATTGATATAGGAAATGTTCAAAACATTATCCAACAATACAAAATTGTATCCTTCTTTAATAAATAAAGAAATTGATATGATTTTGTATATCAGGTTCGGTATCTAATAGCATTTGTTCAGAATCAATGTATTGGTAATACAGGGTGACAGTGACCAACAGACTTGGCTGCAACACTTTCACCGTTTTCTGCCTCATGAAACTTATCACCCGTTCTCAGTTCTCTACCTTTCTGTAGACCATGTAAAAAATTACATATATGGGATTCTGATCCGGTATCATATACCCAAGACGTAAAAGACATTGAGAAACAGTTCTTTATAATGAACACACCCGAAGATGATGCATCAACATGCACTTTCTTCGTTTGGGCGGCACGGGAATTCTGGTAATCCCCAATTTCCTGCTCTGTCTTATAACAATTATAAGTTGGAGCGGGACCAACGTTCCCCAGCTCAGTATAACAAGCGGGTTCGGTCAATATATCTTTTTTATTATCTTGATTAAGGCGTGACATGGTCGCTACTGTTAGTTGTATGTATGCCCTAGAGGCCGGTATTGTACAGATGATGTATCTTATATTGGATGCTTGGACATATATAAAGATGACTTTCTTTCTCGATATGATAGTATGCTATCTGGTTGCACTTTATCTTAACATGTATACTAGTCTCTTTAAACTGTCTTATAGTTACATGTTGGTAAAGCCTTTAGGATGTGTACTTGACTACCTGGACTATGATGTAGATCATACTAGTGGGGACATGGTAGTCCATAGGTACATCCTTTAAGGTCCCTAGTCGTGGGTGTATCGAGACGGGGCATCGATATACCAGTGTAGACTAGCGTATACGCTTCTCGACCCATGAGATGGGCGATGGATGATCCCATATCCATTGGTGGTTGACATCAGAGATGGTACACGGGTGCTCAGGGGAGACTGGGTACACTGGACGGACTCGCCGAGAAATCCCAGATGGTATTATACCTCACGTCAGATGGCAGTTCTCAGGTGACACTTGTGCAGGTTAGTCTGTAGACACGAGATCGTCATAGAGTCTTGTGTGATTCCCACTGTGCTTTGATCTCCACCTTACCACGTCCATGAGGGCGTGCAAAATGGTGGTTTTTGGGTACAGTCCCGAGTCACATGGAGGCAATGAGCGATAGGAGAGGTTTCGTCTCTCCCGGTCTTGGGGGTTGATATTGCGCTGTGCTCGATTGGCAGTAACAGGGAAGTCCCTAGCCAGGGCTGATCAGAGATTTGCTGGTAAGTGTTACCAGTAGTTTCTTGACCCGTTATGAGCCTCACATCGGCTCGACTTATCGGTTATTGGGGTCTGACGTTTACCACCCCTAGACTAGATATGCGATATATCAGACGAACAGAACGGACTGTACGATAAGTGTTACTGGTTGGATTCACAGGAGTGTGAGCGGGCTTGCTCGTCGATCTTCTGATCGCTCAATACCCGGGTGGCCATTACGTTTAGCAGACCGCTTGCGGCTTGTGGGTGCTTGATATGATCATCATCTGCTGCCGGCGTATTGACGAGTCTTTAGAGTCCTACACAGAGGTTTCCTTGTTCAAGCGAAACGAAATAGGAGCGCATATGAGATATGTGCGGGACCGAGAATGATGCGTGTATGTGATACCGTATTTCATTCTCGCGATGAATGTTTCGATTGGTTGTATGAGATATAACCTAGTTATCGAATCGAAGATTGATTCGATAAGTCGATACATTGTATACGAGTCGGTTATGTGCGACATGACCGGATCATTGAATCAAGTGTTGATTTAATGATTTAATGTATAATTATATATTTGATATATTACTTTGCATTAACCAGTGTTGGTTCACTTTAAAAGGATTTTCTCACTTGATGTGCACATTGTATATGTGATATGTTTTTTGTGTGCACTTGATTGTATCATGTTTGATGATACATGCTTACTTGAGTTTGTGTAAAGATTAAACCATGGTTATATGAATGGTTAGGGTTTTGTTTACTTATTCATTTATTTATTTTGATTATTTATTTTGGAAAGAAAATGGAAATGGTGGCTTTCTTTGTCTCTTTCATGAAGCTTCATGAAGAGTTGAAAGCTTGACCATTTTTGTTTTATTCCCTTAACCTAACCATTCACCTAACCCTAGTTTACTCTCTACACTTGACCATGGTTAGTATATGATAAGTATTCATATTATTTTCATTTTAAAAGTGAGACTTATCATATTCTATCATCTTCTTCTTCTTCTTCTTTAAGAAGAAAGCTTGACACCATTAATGGCATCTTGAGAAAAAGAGTGAGAAATACAATTCTAAAGTGAACCCACCTCCTATTTCTTCATCCTCTACCTCTTGCCTAGTAGTATAGGGTGTTTTCTTCACAAGTTTCATAGCTTGGTGAAGTTGGAGCTTGATCTTGTGTTGCCTCGACGTAGATCATCTTCGGCATCGAAGTCGACGACCTAACCCGCCCATTTCTCCGATGAAGTCGATGCAAGAGTCCGAGATCCGATATGGACAGCGAGGGGACGTCTACGTGGAGCTAAGAAAGTGGAGAACCGGATCTACAAAGGTTGTAGCCTCTTTCTTATAGTTAAGTTGTTAACTAGTTTCACTTTTCGCCTAAACTCTAGTCAACGAATCCGTATTAGGGTTTCTCGGCACATGTAAAAATTTGTAATTGGCATGGTTGATGCCTTGTAAGACCTCATTAGTGTGCCCAGGAACCCTACTTTGGTATCAGAGCCTAGCTAGAGCCTTAGGTGAAGTGTAGACGACGTTTGAAACCCGAACGAACATCGAAACCCTAATCCAAATGCTCTCTGGAAATTTTCTGAAAATTTGGATATTTGTCAATTAAAAATATGCAGAAAACTAAGCAGGAATTTCTAAGAATTACAGTGAAGTTCGATCACATGATTCCATCAAAGTGCGGCGGAATCGCGGCATTAGCATGCCTAATGCGGCGGTTCCACGGCCACTTTGTCTCTTCTCCTATTGATTTCTGCACAGTAATTCTTATATTTGAATGCTATATTTTCTGGGTATTTTTATTATGACTCAATAGTTGAGTATTCTGGGGTTGTATTGGGAATCGAAGATTCGATCGGATTATGAAATTTTGTCTATGTGTTTTTCCGGATAATTTTAGAATATGTTAGAAAGTTCGACCGGATGTAAATACCCAATCTTTCCCATGCTGGGAAATTTCCAATTGTTGGACTTTTCCTTAGATTAATGACGCTCTAAGTAGTGCAAGTAACGTGATGGTCCTTCTAGAAGACAACAAACGTTAACTCGATTATGTGACCGTCTTTAACTGCCCTTTGAACCTTAGGGTTTGGGGCAGTACGGCGTGCCACATGTGAGGCGTTGGCTTGACCTTTCTATGGCTGGACCGTTGGTACTGAGGCATGAAGTGAATGTCTTTGAACTTATTTCATGTGTTGAACGGTTTTGGGAAAACTTGGGCGTTCGAATGTTCGATCGGAAAGTTTAATATTTTCTATTTATCCGGAACGGGATACAATAATTGGAATTCACAAACAGTTATGATATAACTGAATGAATGTTATAAATCTAGCGGTTTAGTCTCACTTGATATTGAAAAGAGTTTTTGATAATGAGACTAAAATGCGGGGTTTAAAATTGTTAGGCATGTGATGTCTAAGTATTTCATTTGATTAGGCATGCGATGTCTAAAAAGGTTGCGGATTCCAACTGTTGTAGTTTTACACTTTCTTTTCTGTGACCGCAAGTGTAGTATGTAGTGGTATTGCTGATTGTCGTTGCTATACGTCGACGACAATCGGTGAATGCATACTTACTTACGTTGATGACATATGATGTTATGTGTTGCTGGATATGTTATATTGGATCGTCGTGTTTGAATAGCCGGGGTTTTTTTTATGTGAGATGAGTGTTTTTCATTTTCATTCATGTAAAAACATGTATGTAATATTCTTTTATTGGGGCACTTCCAGGTTGCGGAAGTTGTCACCTTTTGTATATTATTTACTTTTCCGCATTAGGATAGACCCAAGGAGGGGAGCACAAGTAACCGGGTTCGAGGGTCCAGTGGGAGACCATCTCGAGGAGTCGAGTCCGGGTCACCTAACCCTAGAATTGGTCGGGTTGCTTGCCGCTCTCGTAGGGGTCTAGGGGTGTGGGACTGGCTATTCATCACGACCGTGGAATCCGTGTTTTATACTGGCTCGTATTAAAAACACGGACGTCCTAGTATATCCAATATTTCATATGATATTTTCTGCTACGATATCTGTGATGTGATCATTTAATATGTTCTGATGGATACAGTATATAGTATATATGATATATTATATAGACGTTACTTATGTTTTGCACCCGCACTAGCCCTGCCCTGATCTGTCGTTAGTTACCTAACCTAACGGTGCACGAGGGGACATCGAGGCGAATGCGGATGGCATAAGTGTACGTCGTATTTATCTGTGATGTTTAGGTGACTTAAATGATGGGACTTCATTAATGTGATTAATGAAAGAAAAGAAACCTAAAAGATGTTGTAGAATCAAATTTTAAATAAAAGGGGTAGCTACAGTTTGTTTTGCATAGCGGTATATATGATATACCCTGCACCTTATTCGACGAGGAAAGGCCGAGATCCCTTCACCGGGAGTGACCCCTTTAGCAATAACTGGCAGATGCTACACACTCGGTTTGACTTTTGATTGCTTCTATAGTTTCTGCTTTGCACAGCGATATATATGATATATCCCGCACCTCATTCGACGAGGAAAGGGCCGACGATCCCTTCACCGGGAGTGACCCCTTTAGCAAAACTAGAAAAGCCTCAAAATCACTCCATTTCAAAACTTCACATGATTCTACAACGATATCAAGTTCATTACGCAATAGGTTTTCAGAAGAAAAAAAAACCTGTCGTAGCCCTCCGTCATTTCAGATAAGAACTGTTTAGTATTCGTGCTGCGTTTGTTGGCCTTTGACAAGGCGTAGTGTGCGGTAGCTGAATAGTGCTTATCTGCTTGTGCATGTGATGCAAATTGTTTCAGGGTAGTCGTACGACCTTGTTGGCCTTTGTCAAGGGTCGTGCGGGTGGGTTTGATTCAATCAAGAAATGACGGGTTGAACTTGACTAGCATCCTATGATTTGTTGGCCTTTGTCAAGGTCATAGGACGCTAGGGGCAAAATATTATCGGGAATTTCAAGTGTTGAAATTTGCAATGAGATTGCATACCTTCTATGAGATAGTTGGATCCCGATACCCACTGCGAGTAAGAGTTACTCCTGGGAGAGTTTTACACATTACAATTAGCCGATCAAGTAGGTGTCTAGAAAGGTGTTAACGGGGTTACGCCTCTGGGAAAATGAGGTTTACTTTAATTAGGTCCGTGAGAAAGCACGGGGAACCTCCCTCAAACTACCGACACTGGCCTGGCTGAAAGATTGGCGAAGTTGTAGGGTGTAATTAATCCCGGCTAGTCTTTCCTTTACGGGTTTGAAGGAAGATTTGATAACAACCAGTAGGAGCCATCCTGATTAGATAAGATAATAACCAATCTGATCTTGCAAGAGCATACGCTAAAGTGTTTTCTTCTCTCTCTCTCCAGATAGCGACCATGTCATGCCCTAATCAAGATAATAATATGGATGTATTGACCGAACCCGCATGTTATACTGTGCTGGGGAACGTTGGTTCCGTTCTTTCTTATAAGAGTTATAGGACTGAACAGGATATAGAGGAATACCAGGATTCCCATGCCACCCGAATGAGGAAAGTACATGTTGATGCATTTTCTTCGGGTGTGTTCGTTACAGAGAACTTTTTCTCCATTTGCTCTATGTCCTGGGTATTAGATACCGGGTCAGGATCCCATATATGTAATCAGTTACATGGGCTCAGGAAAGCTAGAGAACTTGGAGAAGGTGATAAAGACATTAGAATGGAAATGGTGCAATTGTCGCAGCTAAGACTGTCGGGGAATATCACCTTGCATTACCAACTGGTAATACATTGGTTCTGAACGAATGCTATTACATGCCGAACCTGATATGCAACATTATATCGTTTTCTTTGTTAAGTAAAGAGGGATATAATTTTGTATTACAGGACAATGTTATGAACATTTTTCGTAACCAAAAGTTGGTTGGATCAGGCACGTTGTGCAATGGCATTTATGTTCTAAATCAATCAACAGTTCTGAGCATAACAAACACACACAAGAGGAAGAGTTCAGAACTGAACGAATCCTTCTTGTTGCATTGTAGACTGGGTCACATCAATGCGACACGATTGGCTAAGTTGCATAAGGATGGATATTTGAATCCGTTCGAATTTTCATCTTATGACACTTTCCAGTCATGTCTCAAAGGCAAGATGACAAAAACTCCGTTTACGGGACACGGAGAAAGAGTTACCGAACCCTTGGGACTAATACATAGTGATGTATGCGGTCCAATGTCTACACATGCCAGGGATGGTTCTTCGTACTTCATTACATTCACTGACGATCTCTCTAGATTCGGATATGTGTTCCTGATGAAACACAAATCAGAATCTTTTGAGAAATTTAAAGAATATAAACAAGAATTCGAAAACCAAACCGGAAAAAGTATTAAAATCCTTCGATCTGATCGAGGAGGTGAATACTTGAGCAATGAATTCCTGGACTTCCTAAAAGAGAATGGGATTCTCTCTCAGCTGACTCCTCCATATACACCACAGCACAACGGTGTATCAGAACGGAGGAACCGCACCCTATTAGATATGGTGCGCTCCATGATGAGCACAGCTGAGTTACCTATTTCCTTCTGAGGATATGCGCTGGAGACAGCAGCATACCTATTGAATCAAGTTCCATCTAAATCTGTACTTACCACACCATATGAGATATGGAGTGGGAAGAGACCATGTCTTAAACGAGTTAAGATATGGGTTTACCCGGCCTATGTCAAAAGGTAAAATCCGGACAAACTCGAGGCACGGTCAGTTCTTTGCAAGTTTGTGGGATATCCCAAACATTCACATGGATATCTATTCTACCATGCAGTGGAACAAAAAGGGTTTGTTTCTCGACATGCAACCTTTTTGGAAAAGGAATTTCATGCAAAAGAAATTAGTGGGGATAAGGTAGAACTGGAAGAAATTCCGGCTACACAAACTCAAACTGAAGATTTAGTGGAACCAGAGGATTCAGTAGCTCCCGACGAACCTCAGCCTCTCCGCCGATCTAGTAGGGTACCTCGCCCACCTGAGAGATACTACGGTTTTCTTATGGATGGTGGGAGGAAGGATTGCATCATGGAGGATGATGAACCAACTAGCTTCGAGCAGGCCATCACGAGTGGGGGCTCAGTGAAATGGCTGGATGCTATGCGGTCCGAGATGGAATCCATGTACACCAACAAAGTAAGGACTTTGGAAGTTGCTCCTGAAGGGGTAAAACCCATTGGGAGCAAGTGGATCTTCAAGAAAAAACTTGGTGTAGATGGGAAAGTGGAGACTTTCAAAGCTAGACTTGTTGCAAAGGGTTTTTCGTCAAAGACAAGGTGTGGACTATGACTAAACCTTTTCTCCAGTGGCTATGCTTAAATCCATCCGGATCATGCTTTCCATCGCTGCATATCATGACTACGAAATCTGGCAAATGGATGTTAAGACCGCCTTTCTAAACGGTGATTTAGAAGAGTGGGTGTACATGACTCAGCCAGAGGACTTCGTAGACAGTGGGAGCAGCGGGAAGGTGTGCAAGCTGCTTAAATCCATTTATGGATTAAAGCAAGCATCGCGGAGTTGGAACATCTGCTTTGACGTCGTTATCAAAGAGTTTGATTTCGTCAAAAACCCAGATGAACCTTGTATCTACAAGAAGGTAGCAGAGAGTAAGGTTGTCTTCCTCGTATTGTACGTGGACGACATACTCTTGATAGGAAATGATATTCCTATGCTGCAATCGGTCAAGCTCGTCTTATCACAAAGATTCTCAATGAAAGATCTTGGTGATGCCTCCTGCATATTAGGAATTAGGATCTATAGAGATAGATCCAAACGGATTTTGGGATTGTCCCAATCCAGGTACATTGACACCATACTAAAGAGGTTTAGTATGGAAGAATCCAAGCGTAGGAACTTGCCCACGATCTCTGGAGTCACTCTCTCCAAAGAGATGTCTCCCAAGACTGATTTAGAGAGAGCTCGCATGCAAGGGATACCCTATGCTTCGGCTGTAGGCTCTATCATGTACGCGATGCTATGTACCAGACCCGATGTAGCATACTCACTAAGTGTAGTGAGCAGGTATCAAGCTGATCCTGGAGAGAGTCACTGGACAGCTGTGAAGAGCATTCTCAAGTACTTGTGAAGGACTAAAGAGATGCTCTTGTTGTATGGTAACGGAGAACTCCAAGTGGAGTCCTTTACCGATTCGAGCTTCCAGAGTGATAAGGACGACTCTAAGTCGCAGTCGGGATTTGTCTTTACCCTTTACGGAGGGGTGGTTAGCTGGAAGAGTTCCAAGAAGGAAACCGTGGCAGACTCGACGATGGAGGCTGAATACATCGCTGCCAACGATGCTGCCAAAGAGGCTGTCTGGATCAAGAAGTTCATTAATGAACTTGGAGTGGTTCCATCCATTGAGAATCCAATACCTTTGTATTGTGATAACAATGGAGCGGTGGCATTGGCCAAGGAACCCAGGTCCCATCAGCGATCCAGGCATATTCTGAGGCGGTATCACCTCATCCGGGAGTTAGTTGATTGCCGGGAGATCGAGGTCAGGAGGGTTGACACGAAGAACAACACGGTGGATCAACTCACGAAGGCCATTCCCCAGATACAGTTTGAGAGACTCTTCGGGATGCTCGGTATGCGATACTACAGCAGCTGGCCCTAGTGCAAGTGGGAGATGGTTAGTTGTATGTATGCCCTAGAGGCCAGTATTGTACAGATGATGTATATTATATTGGATGCTTGGACATATATAGAGATGACTTTCTTGCTCGATATGATAGTATGCTATCTGGTTGCACTTTATCTTAACATGTATACTAGTCTCTTTAAACTATCTTATAGTTACATGTTAGTAAAGCCCTTAGGATGTGTACTTGACTACCTGTACTATGATGCAGATCATACTAGTGGGGACATGGTAGTCCATAGGTACATCCTTCATGGTCCCTAGTCGTGGGTGTATCGATACGGGGCATCGATATACCAGTGTAGACTAGCGTATACGCTTCTCGACCCATGAGATGGGCGATGGATGATCCCATATCCATTGGTGTTTGACATCAGAGATGGTACACGGGTGCACAGTGGAGACTGGCTACACTGGACGGACTCGCCGAGAACTCCTAGATGGTATTATACCTCTCATCAGATGGCAGTTCTCAGGTGACACTTGTGCAGGTTAGTCTGTAGAACCGAGATCGTTATAGAGTCTTGTGTGATTCCCACTGTGCTTTGATCTCCACCTTACCACGTCCATGAGGGCGTGCAAAACGGTTGTTTTTGGGTACAGTCCCGAGTCACACGGAGGCAATGAGCGATAGGAGGGGTTTCGTCTCTCCCGGTATTGGGGGTTGATATTGCGCTATGCTCGATTGGCCGTAACAGGGAAGTCCCTGGCCAGGGCTGATCAGAGATTTGCTGGTAAGTGTTACCAGTAGTTTCTCGACCCGTTATGAGCCTCACATCAGCACGACTTATCGGTTATTGGGGTCTGACGTTTACCACCCCTAGACTAGATATGCGATATATCAGACGAACAGAACGGACTGTACGGTAAGTGTTACTAGTTGGATTCACAGGAGTGTGAGCGGGCTTGCTCGTCGATCTTCTGATCGCTCAATACCCGGGTGGCCGTTACGTTTAGCAGACCGCTTGCGGCTTGTGGGTGCTTGATATGATCATCATCTGCTGCCGGCGTATTGACGAGTCCTTAGAGTCCTACACAGAGGTTTCCTTGTTCAAGCGAAACGAAATAGGAGCGCATATGAGATATGTGCGGGACCGAGAATGATGCGTGTATGTGATACCGTATTTCATTCTCGCGATGAATGTTTCGATTGGTTGTATGCGATATAACCTAGTTATCGAATCGAAGATTGATTCGATAAGTCGATACATTGTATACTAGTCGGTTATGTGCGACATGACCGGATCATTGAATCAAGTGTTGATTTAATGATTTAATGTATAATTATATATTTGATATATTACTTTGCATTAACTAGTGTTGGTTCACTTTAAAAGGATTTTCTCACTTGATGTGCACATTGTATATGTGATATGTTTTTTGTGTGCACTTGATTGTATCATGTTTGATGATACATGCTTACTTGAGTTTGTGTAAAGATTAAACCATGGTTATATGAATGGTTAGGGTTTTGTTTACTTATTCATTTATTTATTTTGATTATTTATTTTGGAAAGAAAATGGAAATGGTGGCTTTCTTTGTCTCTTTCATGAAGCTTCATGAAGAGTTGAAAGCTTGACCATTTTTGTTTTATTCCCGTAACCTAACCATTCACCTAACCCTAGTTTACTCTCTACACTTGACCATGGTTAGTATATGATAAGTATTCATATTATTTTCATTTTAAAAGTGAGACTTATCATATTCTATCATCTTCTTCTTCTTCTTCTTTAAGAAGAAAGCTTGACACCATTAATGGCATCTTGAGAAAAAGAGTGAGAAATACAATTCTAAAGTGAACCCACCTCCTATTTCTTCATCCTCTACCTCTTGCCTAGTAGTATAGGGTGTTTTCTTCACAAGTTTCATAGCTTGGTGAAGTTGGAGCTTGATCTTGTGTTGCCTCGACGTAGATCATCTTCGGCATCGAAGTCGACGACCTAACCCGCCCATTTCTTCGATTAAGTCGATGCAAGAGTCCGGGATCCGATATGGACAGCGAGGGGACGTCTACATGGAGCTAAGGAAGTGGAGAACCGGATCTACAAAGGTTGTAGCCTCTTTCTTATAGTTAAGTTGTTAACTAGTTTCACTTTTCGCCTAAACTCTAGTCAACGAATCCATATTAGGGTTTCTCGGCACATGTAAAAATTTGTAATTGGCATGGTTGATGCCTTGTGAGACCTCATTAGTGTACCCAGGAACCCTGCAGCTACCTGGAGAGAGAGAGAAGAAAACACTCTGCGTGCGCTTTTGCAAGATCAGATTGGTTATTATTTTATCTAATCAGGATGGCTCGCACTGTTTTTATCAAATCTTCCATCAAACCCTAAAAGGAAAGACTAGCCGGGATTAATTACACGCTACAAATTCACCAATCTTTCATCCAGGCCAGTGTCGGTACTTTGAGGGAGGTTCCCGGTGCTTTCGCACGGACCTAATTAAAATAAACCTCGTTTTCCCAGAGGCGTAACCCCGTTGACACCTTTCTAGACACCTACTTGATCGGCTAATTGTAATGTGTAAAACTCTCCCAGGAGTAACAATTACTCGCAGTGGGTATCGGGACCCAACTATCTCATAGAAGGTATGCAATCTCATTACAAATTTCAACACTTGAAATTCCCGATAATATTTTGCCCCTAACCTCCTATGACCTTGACAAAGGCCAACAAACCATAGGATGCTAGTCAAGTTCAACTCGTCATTTCCTGATTGAATTAAACCCACCCGCACGACCCTTGACAAAGGCCAAAAAGGTCACACGACTATCCTAACCCAATCTGCATCATATGCATAAGCAGATAAGCACCAGTCAGCTACCGCACACTACGTCTTGACAAAGGCCAACAAACGCAGCACGAATACTAACTACTACTTATCTGAAATGACGGAGCGCTACGACAGGTTTTTCTGAAAACCTATTGCGTAATGAACTTGATATCGTTGTAGAATCAAATAATTTTAAAATGGAGTGTTTTTGAAGCTTTTCTAGTTTTGCTAAAGGGGTCACACCCGGTGAAGGGATCGTCGGCCCTTTCCTCATCGAATAAGGTGCATGATATATCATATATACCGCTGTTCAAAGCAAGAACTATATGAGCAATCAAAAGACAAACCGAGGGTTGTAGCATCTGCCAATTATTGCTAAAGGGGTCACTCCCGGTGAAGGGATCTCGGCCCTTTCCTTATCGAATAAGGTGCAGGATGTTCTACAAGGAACACCGCGATGCAAAGCAAGAACTGTAGCTACCTGTTTTTGAAAATTCAATTCCACAACATCTTTAGTTTTCTTTTTCTTTCATTAATCATATTAATGAAGTCACATCATTTAAGTTACCTAAACATCACAGATAAATACGACGTACACTTATGTCATCCGCATTCGCCTCGATGTCCCCTCGTGCACCGTTAGGTTAAGTAAGTAACGGCAGAGCGGGGCAGGGCTAGCGCGGGTGTAAAACATAAGTAACGTCTATATAATATATCATATATACTATATACAGTATTTATCACAGAACATCAATTGATCACATCACAGATATCACAGCAGAAGAATCATATGAAATATTGGATATACTAGGACGTCCGTGTTTTCAATACGAGCCTGTATAAAACACGGATTCCATGGTCGCGATGAATAGCCAAACCCACACCCCTAGACCCCTACGAGAGCGGCAAGCAACCCTACCAATTCTAGAGTTAGGAGACCCGGACTCGACTCCTCGAGTTGGTCTCCCACTGGACTCCAGAACCCGGTTACTTGTGCTCTCCTCCTTGGGTCTATCCTAGTGTGGAAAAGTAAATAATATACAAAGGTGACAACTTCCGCAACCTGGAAGTTCCCCAATAAAATAATATTACATACAAGTTTTTTACATGAATGAAAATGAAAAACACTCATCTCACATAAAACCCCCGGCTATTCAAAACGCGACGATCCAATATAACATATCCAGCAACACATAACATCACATGTAATCGACGTAAGTAAATGTGCACATCCCAATTGTCGTTGACATATAGCAACGAAACCGGCGATATCACATATTACACTTACGGTCGCAGAAAAGAAAGTGTAAAACTACAACAGTTGGAATCCGCAATCTCCTTAGACATCGCATGCCTAATCAAATGAATTCCTTAGACATCGCATGCCTAATAATTATAAACCCCGCATTTTAGTCTCTATATCGAAAACACTTTTCAATATCAAATCGAGCAATTCAACAAGATTCCCGATAAACTGATCGAATGCTCGTCGCAAACTTTAGTAGACGGCCGCACCCCTGGATGCCGTCGACGAAGTGCACTAAGGCGGAACACCGTTGTCGCGAGCACCCGAACAGATGCTTTTGGCGACGGGGTTCTCCTACAGTCACTTGGTTTGGGCTATGGGGTGTGGCTGTCTATTAAGTTTTCCGGCGAGTATCCGCGTACGCTACGTGATTGCGACGGACTTTTGATCACATCAAAATTCCGTGGCAACCGATCAAATGAGACTAAAGTGCTATGTTTATAACATCCAAATCAGTTATCTTATAACTACTTGTGGATTCCAAATATTGTATCACAATCCAGATAAATAGAAAATATTAAACTTTCCGATCGAACAATCAAACACCCAAGTTTTTCCCAAAACAGCTCAACACATGAAATAAGTTTTAAAACATCCACTTCATGCCTCAGTACCAACGGTCCAGCCGTAGAAGGGTCAAGCCAACGCCTCACATATGGCACGCCGTACTGCCCCAAACCCGAAGGTTCAAAGGGCAGTTCAAGACGGTCACATAATCGAGTTAAGGTTTGTTGTCTTCTAGAGGGTCCATCGCGTTACTTGCACTACTTAGAACGTTTTCAAACTACGGAAAAATCCAACACTTGGAAATTTCTCGGCAGGAGAAAAATTAGTTATTTATATCCGGTCGAACTTTTTAACATATTCAAAAATTATCCGGAAAAACACATAGACGAAGTTAAATAAACCGATCGAATCTTTGAATCCCCAAAACAACCCAGAAAATTCAACTGTTGAATATAAGTTAAAATTACCCATAAAACACAGGAACCAATATAGGACATTACTGTGCAAAGAATAGACAAAGAAGCTACAGTGTGGCCGCGGAACCGGCGCGTAACCTAAGGTACGGCCGTGGTTCCGCGGCGGATTCATGGAGTTGGGCCCACGTATTGCACAGTAATTCTTACAAAAGCCTGCTGATTTTTCTGCATATTTTTAATTCAGAAAATTCCACAGTTCCAGAAAATGTACAGAGAGGGGTATTGGATTAGGGTTTCGGGTTCGAACGGACTTCTAACTTCGTCTACACTTCGCCTAAAGCTCTAGCTAGGCTCTGATACTACTGTAGGGTTATTAGGCACACTCAAGAGGTTCCATAAGGCATCAACCATGCCAAACAAAAATTTTCCGGTGCCGAGAAACCCTAATATAGATCGTTAACGAGAAGTAAAGGTGAAAAGCAAGCAAGTAAACAACTTTATTGCTAAGTGAAAAGGGACTACAATCTTTGTAGATCCGCTCCACCATTTCTTTAGCTCCGTGTTGACGTCCCTCCGCTGCGATCATCGGATCCTGGACTCTAGCGATGGTTTCGTCGGAGAAATGATCGGGCTTGGTCATTGACTTCGAGGCCGAAGATGATCTACATCGGGGAGACTCAAACTCAAGCTATTCCTTCACTTGGTCATAAACTTTGTGAAGAGAACACCCTATACAATATGGGAAGTGGTAGAGGATGAAGAAATAGGAAGTGGGTTCACTTTAGAATTGGATGTCTCACTCTTTTTCTCATGGCACCATTGGAGCTCTCAAGCTTTTGTGAGCTTGATGAAGAAGAAGAAGAAAAGAATCGTAACAATTAAAAGAATAATATGAATACTTATCCTTTTAATCATGGCACCATGGTTGAGTTAAGCCCTCATGCTTAACTCATGTAGAGAATTAACCATAGCATAAGGTTAAGGGTTGGGTTAGCTAATATCTTAAACAAATGACAAAGAGAGTAGACTTTGTCAATGTTTATCAAGCTTCATGAAGCTTGATAACTTTGACCAAAGTCACACTCTTTTGTTATATGCTTAGGAAAATAGTAAACCCTAATCTAACCTTAATTTGGTTCAAGTCTCATACATACAACTTGTTTGTATCATCAAGCATGATACAAACATGTACACTTGCATATATCACATATAAACAATGTGCACATTCAAGTGAGAAAATCAATCTTAAGTGAACCAATACTACTTAATGTAAAGTAATATATCAAATATATAATTATACATTAAATCATTAAATCAACACTTGATTTAACGATCCGGTCATATCGCATATAACCGACTAATATCAGTAGTAACAACTTATCGAATCAACACTTGATCCGATAACCCGGCTATATCGCATACAACCGATCAATGTCACAAATCGCGAGAATAGAATACAGTATCACATACTGGTATTATTCTCGGTCCCGGACATATCGCATATGCGCTCGTATTTCGTTTCGCTTGAGCCAGGAAACCTCTGTGTAGGACTCTAAAGACTCGTCAATACGCCGGCAGCAGGTGATGATCATATCAAACACCCACAAACCGCAAGCGGTCTGCTAAACATAACGGCCACCCGGGTATTGAGCGATCAGAAGATCAACGAGCAAGCCCGCTCACACTCCTGTGAATCTAACCAGTAACACTACCGTACAGTCCGGTCTGTTCGTCTGATATGTCACATATCTTGTCTAGGGGTGGTAAACGTCAGAACACAATAACTCGATAAGTCGTGTCGATATGAGGCTCATAACTGGTCGAGAAACTACTGGTAACACTTACCAGTAAATCCCTAAAACAGATTGGCCAAGGACTTCCTGTTTTAGCCAATCGAGCACTGCAGAACATCAACTCCCTATACCGGGAGAGACGAAACCCCTCCTATCGCTCATTGCCTCTATGTGATTCGGGACTGTAGCCAAAAACCACCGTTTTGCATGCCCTCTTGGATGTGGTAAGGCGGAAATCAAAGCACAGTGGGAATCAAACAAGACTTTATGACGATCTCGGGTCTACAGACTAACCTGCACCAGAGTCGCCAGAGAATTGCCATCTGACGTAAGGTATAATACCATCTGGGAATTCTCGGCGAGTCCGTCCAGTGTACCGAGTCTCCACTGAGCACCCGTATATCATCTCTGATGTCAAACACCAAGGGATATGGGATCATCCATCACCCATCTGTATGGGTCGAGAAGCTACACGATAGTCTAATCTGGTATATCGATGCCCCGTCTCGATACACCCACGACTAGGGACTTTGAAGGATGCGCTTATGGACTACCACGTACTCACTAGTATGATCCGCATCATAGTCCAGGTAGTCAAGTACACATCCTAAGGGCTTTACCAACATGTAACAGAGAAACAATCAGTCTACACGTTAAGGTAAAGAGTAACCAGATAGCATACTATCATATCAAGCAAGAAAGTCATCCCTATATATGTCTAAGCATCCACTACAATATACATCCTATGTATAGTAATGGCCTCTAGGGCATACATATAACTAACAAGTGTGTCCACCATGTGTTTTCTCGGTGCTGAGAGCGACATGTGAGACCCGAGTTCGAGGAGTGGAGGAACCATTTCGGGTACATGGTGGACCCAGTAAGGTACCCCGGTGCAAGAAGCGCGTGGTGATGACGATGTGAGCCTGGCAGGGGGAGACTACCTACCGGTGATTTTACCCGACGCGTCGGATATCTGGAGGATACCGTCGTAGTCTTGAGATGGATGTTAGGGGCCAGTATGAACTGACGGCGCCATAGATATTGAGATTTCGAGATATTGAGGTACTGAGACTTGATGATACAGGCCAGTCCGGATAGCCGGAGCCTGAGATTTGAGACATTGAGATCTATGTTTTGTGTCGATACTAGACATTGTTTATGCTGATTTTGTTAGTTGTATGTATGCCCTAGAGGCCGGTATTGTACAGATGATGTATATTATATTGGATGCTTGGACATATATAGAGATGACTTTCTTGCTCGATATGATAATATGCTATCTGGTTGCTCTTTATCTTAACATGTATACTAGTCTCTTTAAACTGTCTTATAGTTACATGTTGGTAAAGCCCTTAGGATGTGTATCGACTACCTAGACTATGATGCGGATCATACTGGTGGGGACATGGTAGTCCATAAGTACATCCTTCAAGGTCCCTAGTCGTAGGTGTATCGAGACGGGGCATCGATATACCAGTGTAGACTAGCGTATACGCTTCTTGACCCATGAGATGGGCGATGGATGATCCTATATCCATTGGTATTTGACATCAGAGATGGTATATGGGTGCTCAGTGGAGACTGGGTACACTGGACGGACTCGCCGAGAACTCCCAGATGGTATTATACCTCACGTCAGATGGCAGTTCTCAGGTGACACTTGTGCAGGTTAGTCTGTAGACCCGAGATCATCATAGAGTCTTGTGTGATTCCCATTGTGCTTTGATCTCCACTTTACCACGTCCATGAGGGCATGCAAAACGGTGGATTTTGGGTACAGTCCCGAGTCACATGGATGCAATGAGCGATAGGAGGGGTTTCGTCTCTCCCGGTATTGGGGGTTGATGTTGCGCTGTGCTCGATTGGCCGTAACAGGGAAGTCCCTGGCCAGGGCTGATTCAGAGATTTGGTGGTAAGTGTTACCAGTAGTTTCTCGACCCGTTATGAGCCTCACATCGGCACGACTTATCGGTTATTGGGGTCTGACGTTTACCACCCCTAGACTTGATATGCCACATATCAGACGAGGAGACCGGACTATACGGGAAGTGTTTCCGGTTGGCACGATGGGAGTTGTAGCAGGTTCGCTTGTTCTCTTATGATCGCTCATTACCCGGGTGGCCGTTACGTTTAGCTGACCGCTTGCGGCTTGGGGTGTATGATATGATCATCACCCACTGCCGGCGTAATGACGAGTCTTAGAGTCCCACAAAGGAGTTACCTAGTCCTGGCGAAACGTTGTGGTGCGCATATGCGATATGCGCATGGACCCGATTAAAATGCGAGTATGGGATACCGTATATTGATCGGGCGGCTTGCTTTTGGTTAGGGTCATATGTGATATGACCGAATTGATAAATCAAGTGTTGATTTATCATTTAACCATTAGTTTCTCAGTAGAAATCCTTTCTCATACTTGATGGATGTATGCATGCATGTATGTTCTCTTTTTAGATTCATGCATATATGGATGTACATTCACACATACATACATCCATACATCCTTCATGGTTGTATATACATGGAAATGGTGGCAATATAAGACTCACACTATGGTTTTAAATATGGATTTTATTACATTTGATTTAAAACAAAAAGGAAAAAGAAAATGGTTATGATTGTTTTGTTTCTACACTCTTCTTTTGACCTAACCATTCTCACCCACCTTTTAACCTTGGGTAAACTTTCCTTTTATGTTTTAACTCAAGTTTAATAATATATTCATTGTTTAAACCATGGTTTGAGATGAGAACAAGAAAATATATATTGATATATTTTCTTTTTCCTTGAAGAAGGGTTATTCTTTTCACTCTTGTTAAAAAAAAATATAGAGCCATCATCTTCTTCTTCCTCTCTCATTTGCTCACTAGATTTTTGTAGTGAGCAATATATTCATCAAGTTAGGATTTTGATGTGAGAAAGAGAACCACAGCACCATTCTACACAAGTCTAGCCCACTTGTTTGGAGTGTTAGCTTCATTTCGTTCTCTTGACCGGGTGAGGTTGCTAGCTTGGACAAAGCGGACTCCGGGTGGATCATCGGTGATCTAGAGGAGTTCAAGCGGAGCTTTTTCAAACCCCAAGTAGCCGAGAAGTCTAGCGTAGGGAGCTACAAAGTTTGTACTCTCTAAACCCTAGCTTTTCTTTCATATGATGATGTGAAAAATTTAGAAACCCTAATTTTCTAGGATAGATCCTTTGTAAGTTTACTTAGCACCCTAAAGACTCCACCTTTGGTACATGTGATGCTTCCAAACCCTTCATGAGGTGCTAGGTGAACCTTTCATTGGTATCCGAGCCGACCTAGAACATTAGGCGACATTTTTACGAAGTTAAAACTCCGATCGAACCGAAATACGGCCTTTTAGAATGCTCTCTGGACATTTTTTAAAATCTGGTTATTTTCATAATTAAAAATATGCAAAAATTTCAGCAGGTAAATATAAGAGTTACTGTGAAAAACGAAACTATGAACAGTAAATCGGAGCGTGGAACAACGGCAATAGCCTGCTTAGGCCGCGGTTCCGCGGCCGTTCTGTTGAATCATGGTCTGGTTTTTGTAAAGTAACTCATGACTCTGCTTGTTTATTTTTTTGGAGTATTTTTAATCTGAATTTAGTTCTGTAAATTCTGGAGATGGTTTTGGACTCGTCGATTCGATCGGAATTTTGATTTCGTGACTTTTCCAGATAAATTAGAATGTATTGAAGTGTTTGAACGAGTATCATTTGCTCACTTTTCACGGGGTTTAAAATCTTTCGGAAATACGTGCAAGTTTGTTTGTGGTGGACCCTCTAGAAGACTACAAACCTTAACTCGATTATGTGACCGTCTTGAACTGCACTTTGAACCTTAGGGTTTGGGGCAGTACGGCGTGCCACATGTGAGGCGTTAGCTTGACCCTTCTACGGCTGGACCGTTACCACTGTGTCGCACTCCGGGTTTTTTGAACTCCGCTCAAGTGTTGAGCTTTAGCGAATCTTGGGTATTTGATCGTTCGTTCGAAAACTTTAATACCGTCTATTTATTTGGAATGTGATGCAATATCTGGAATTCATATAGTTGGACATGAAATACGAAGTATGTGATATTTCGCATTTACGATGTCTAAAGAGAATGTGGATTCCAAATATTGCAGTTTTACATTTTCTTTTCTGTGACCGTAAGTGTAGTATGTCGATATCGCCGATTTCGTTGCTATACATCAACGACAATTGGGGTACACATACTTATTTACGTTGATGATATATGAGATATTATGTGTTGCTGTGTTGCTGAGATATGATGTGCAGGATTGTCGCGATTGAATAGACGGGGTTTTTTTATGTGAGATGAGAGTTTTATATTTTCATTCATGTAAATTCAAATGTAATGTAATATTCTTTTATTTGGGGCACTTCCGGATTGAGGTCGATGCCACCTGTGTTGTATATTATTTACTTTTCCGCATTAGGATGGACCCAAGGAGGGGAGCACAGGTGACCGGGTTCTGGGGTTCAGTGGGTGGCCATCTCGAGGAGTCGAGACTGGGTCTCCTAAACTCCAGAATTGGTAGGGTCGCTTGCCGCTCTCGTAGGGGTCCAGGGTGTGGGCTTGGCTATTCATCGCGACAGTGGAATCCGTATTTTCTATTGTTGGCTAAATACTAAATACGGACGTCCTAGGATATCCCACATTATATCTATGTTTCTGCTGCGATATCTGTGATGTGATCATTAGATATGTTCTGTGATGGATACAGCATATAGTATATATGATATATTATATAGACGTTACTTATGTTTTGCACCCGCACTAGCCCTGCCCTGTTCTGTCGTTAGTTACCTAACCTAACGGTGCATGAGGGGACATCGAGGCGAATGCGGATGGCCTAAGTGTACGTCATATTTATCTGTGATGTTTAGGTGACTTAAATGATGGGACTTCATTAATGTGATTAATGAAAGAAAAGAAACCTAAGAGATGTTGTAAAATCAAATTTTAAATAAAAGGGTAGCTACAGTTTTGCTTTGCATAGCGGTATATATGATATACCCTGTACCTTATTCGATGAGGAAAGAGCCGAGATCCCTTCACCGGGAGTGACCTCTTTAGCGAAACTGGCAGATGCTACAACACTCGGTTTGACTTTTGACTGCTTTTGGAGTTTTGCTTTGCACAGTGATATATATGATATATCCCGCACCTTATTCGATGAGGAAAGAGCCGAGATCCCTTCACCGGGAGTGACCTCTTTAGCAAAACTAATAAAAACCTCAAAATCACTCCATTTCAAAATTCACTAGATTCTACAACGATATCAAGTTCATTACGCTCATGGTTTTTCTGAAAAAAAACCGGCGTAGCCCTCCGTCATTTCAGATAGATATTATTTAGTATTCGTGCTATGTTTGTTGACTTAGTCAGGGTGTAGTGTACGGTAGCTAAATAATGTTTATCTGTTACAACATGAGATGTGATTGGATTAGGGCATTCGCACGGCCTTGTTGACTCAATCAAGGGTCGTACGGGTGGGTTTAATTCAATCAAGAAATGTACGGGTTGAACTTGACTTGCGATTTATGGTTTGTTGACTTAGTCAAGGTCATAGATCGCTAGGGGCAAAAGAATTATCGGGAATTTCAAGAGTTGAAATTTGCAATGAGATTGCATACCTTCTATGAGATAGTTGGATCCCGATACCCACTGCGAGTAATTGTTACTCCTGGGAGAGTTTTACACAGGACAATTAGCCGATCAAGTAGGTGTCTAGAAAGGTGTCAACGGGGTTACGCCTCTGGGAAAACGAGGTTTACTTTAATTAGTTCCGTGCGAAAGCACGGGGAACTTCCCTCAAAGTACCGACACTGGCCTGGCTGAAAGATCGACGAAGTTGTAGGGTGTAATTAATCCCGACTAGTCTTTCCTTTTAGGGTTTGAAAGAAGATTTGATAAAAACCAGTGGGAGCCATCCTGATTAGATAAGATAATAACTAATCTGATCTTGCAAGAGTATGCGCTAAAATGTTTTATTCTCTCTCTCTCCAGGTAGCGACCATGTCATGCCTTAATAAAGATAATAATATGGATGTATTGACTTAACCCGCATGTTGTACTGTGCAGGGTAACATTAGACCCGTTCTATCTTATAAGTTTTATAAGACTGAACAGGAAACAAGAGAATGTCTGGATTCTCACGCCGCCCAAACGGAGGACATAATTGTTGATGCACCTTCTTCGGGTGTGTTTGTCATTGAGAACTGTTTTTCAGTTCACCCTACGTCCTGGGTATTCGATACCGGATCAGGATCCCACGTATGTAAACAATTACATGGGCTACGGAAAGGTAGAGAACTGGGAAAGAGTGATCATTCTGTTCAAGTAGGGAATGGTGCAAGTGTTGCAGCCAAAGCAGTTGGCGAATATCACCTTGTATTACCAAGTCATAATACACTGGTTCTGAATGAGTGCTATTATATACTGAACATGATGTGCAACATTATATCAGTTTCTTTACTGAGTAAAGAAGGATATAATTTTGTAGTACAGGATAATGTTATGAACATCTTCCTAGATCAAAAGTTGATTGCATCAAGCTCGTTCCATAATGGCATATTCATTCTAAATCAAAATACAGTCATCAATTTACAAAACACACACAAGAGGAAGAGTTCAGAACTGAACGAATCCTTCTTATGGCACTGTAGACTTGGCCATATCAATGAAACACGGCTGGCTAAGTTACATAAGAATGGATATTTGAATTCATTCGAATTATCATCTTATGACACTTGCCATTCATGCCTCAAAGGAAAGATGACCAAAACTCCGTTTAGTGGACACGGAGAAAGAGTTACTGAAATCTTAGGACTGATACATAGTGATGTATGCGGTCCTATATCTACACACGCCAGAAACGGTTCTTCCTACTTCATTACATTCACTGACGATCTCTCTAGATACGGGCATGTGTTTCTGTTGAAACACAAGTCTGAAGCTTTTGAGAAATTCAGAGAATATAAGCACGAAGTAGAGAACCAAACGGGCAAAAGTATTAAGATTCTTCGATCTGATCGAGGAGGTGAATACTTAAGCATTGAATTCCTAGACTATCTAAAAGAGAATGGGATTCTCTCTCAGCTTACTCCTCCTTATACACCACAGCACAACGGTGTATCGGAACGAAGGAATCACATCCTATTAGATATGGTGCGCTCAATGATGAGCAATGCTGAGTTACCTATTTCCTTTTGGAGGTATGCACTTGAGACAGCCATATACCTATTGAATCCGGTTCCGTCTAAATTTGTACCTACCATACCATATGAGATATGGAGTGGGAAGAGACCATATTTTAAACGAATTAAGATATGGGGTTGTCCGGCCTATGTCAAAAAGCAAAATCCGGACAAACTCGAGGCATGATCAGTTCTTTGCAAGTTTGTGGGATATCCAAAGAATTCTCAAGGATATTTTTTCTACCAAGCTGAGGAACAAAGAGTGTTTGTTGCTCAACATGCTACCTTTTTGGAAAGGGAATTTCTTGCAAAAGAAATTAGTGGCAAAGAGGTAGAGCTAGAAGAGGTTCCAGCACCACAAACTACAACTGATGATTTAGTAGAACTAGAGGATTCAGTAGTACCCGACGACCCCCAGTCTCTCCGCCGATCTAGTAGGGTTTCTCATCCACCTAAGAGATACTACGGTTTTCTCATTGACGGTGGAAGCGAGGATTGCATCATAGAGGATGATGACCCAACTAGCTTCGAGCAGGCCATCACGAGTAGGGACTCAGTGAAATGGCTGGATGCAATGCGGTCCGAGATGGATTCCATGTACACCAACAAAGTATGGACTTTGGAAGTTGCTCCTGAAGGGGTAAAACCCATTGGGAGCAAGTGGATCTTCAAGAAAAAACTTGGTGTAGATGGGAAAGTGGAGACTTTCAAAGCTAGACATGTTACAAAGGGTTTTCGTCAAAGAACAGGTGTGGACTATGACGAAAGCTTTTCTCCAGTGGCTATGCTTAAATCCATCCGGATCATGCTTGCCATCGCTGCATATCATGATTACGAAATCTGGAAAATGGATGTTAAGACCGCCTTTCTAAATGGTGATTTAGATGAGTGCGTGTACATGACTCAGCCAGAGGGCTTCGTAGATAGTAGGAGCAGCGGGAAGGTGTGCAAGCTGCTTAAATCCATTTATGGATTAAAGCAAGAATCGCGGAGTTGGAACATCTGCTTTGACGTCGTTATCAAAGAGTTTGATTTCATCAAAAACCCAGATGAACCTTGTATCTACAAGAAGGTGGCAGAGAGTAAGGTTGTCTTCCTCGTATTGTACGTGGACGACATACTCTTGATAGGAAATGATATTCCTATGCTGCAATCGGTCAAGCTCTTCTTACTACAAAGATTCTCAATGAAAGATCTTGGTGATGCCTCCTGCATATTGTGAATTAGGATCTATAGAGATGGATCCAAACGGATATTGGGATTGTCCCAATCCAGGTACATTGACACCATACTAAAGAGGTTTAGTATGGAAGAATCCAAGCGTGGGAATTTGCCCACGATCTCTGGAGTCGCTCTCTCCAAAGAGATGTCTCCCAAGACTGATTTGGAGAGAGCTCGCATGCAAGGGAAACCCTATGCTTCGGCTGTAGGCTCTATCATGTATGCGATGCTATGTACCAGACCCGATGTATCATACTCACTAAGTGCAGTGAGTAGGTATCAAGCTGATACTGGAGAGAGTCACTGGACGGCTGTGAAGAGCATTCTCAAGTACTTACGAAGGACTAAAGAGATGCTCTTGGTAAATGGTAATGGAGAACTCCAAGTGGAGTCCTTTACCGATTCGAGCTTCTAGAGTGATAAGGACGACTCTAAGTCGCAGTCGGGATTTGTCTTTACCCTTTACGGAGGGGCAGTTAGATGGAAGAGTTCCAAGCAGGAAACCGTGGCAGACTCGACGATGGAGGCTGAATACATCGCTGCCTACGATGCTTCCAAAGAGGCTGTCTGGATCAAGAAGTTCATTACTAAACTTGGAGTGGTTCCATCCATTGAGCATCCAATACCTTTGTATTGCGATAACAATGGAGCCGTGGCTTTGGCCAAGGAACCCAGGTCCCATCGGCGATCTAGGCATATTCTGAGGCGGTATCACCTGATCCGGGAGACTGTTGATCGCCGGGAGATCGAGGTCAGGAGGGTTGAGACGAAGAATAAAACAGCGGATCCACTCACGAAGGCCATTCCCCAGATACAGTTTGAGAGACTCTTCAGGATGCTCGGTATGCGATACTACAGTAGCTGACCCTAGTGCAAGTGGGAGATTGTTAGTTGTATGTATGCCCTAGAGGCTAGTATTGTACAGATGATGTATATTATATTGGATGCTTGGACATATATAGAGATGACTTTCTTGCTCGATATGATGGTATGCTATCTGGTTGCTCTTTATCTTAACATGTATACTAGTCTCTTTAAACTGTCCTATAGTTACATGTTGGTAAAGCCCTTAGGATGTGTACTTGACTACCTAGACTATGATGCAGATCATACTTGTGGGGACATGGTAGTCCATAAGTACATCTTTCAAGGTCCCTAGTCATAGGTGTATCGAGATGGGCCATCGATATACAAGTGTAGAATAGCGTATACGCTTCTCGACCCATGAGATGGGCGATGGATGAACCCATATCCATTGGTGTTTGACATCAAAGATGGTATACGGGTGCTCAGTGGAGACTGGGTACACTGGACGGACTCGCCGAGAACTCCCAGATGGTATTATACCTCACGTCAGATGGCAGTTCTCAGGTGACACTTGTGCAGGTTAGTCTGTAGACCCGAGATCGTCATAGAGTCTTGTGTGATTCCCACTGTGCTTTGATCTCCACCTTACCATGTCCATGAGGGCGTGCAAAACGGTGGTTTTTGGGTATAGTCCCGAGTCACATGGAGGCAATGAGCGATAGGAGGGGTTTCGACTCTCCCGGTATTGGGGGTTGATATTGCGCTGTGCTTGATTGGCCGTAACAGGGAAGTCCCTGGCCAGGGCTGATTCAGAGATTTGCTGGTAAGTGTTACCAGTAGTTTCTCGACCCGTTATGAGCCTCACATCGGCACGACTTATCGGTTATTGGGGTCTGGCATTTACCACCCCTAGACTTGATATGCGACATATCAGGCGTGGAGACCGGACTGTACGGGAAGTGTTGCCGGTTGGCTCGATGTGAGTTGTAGCAGGTTTGCTTGTTCTCTTATGATCGCTCAATACTCTGGTGGCCGTTACGTTTAGCTGACCGCTTGCGGCTTGGGGGTGCTTGATATGATCATCACCCACTGCCGGCGTATTGACGACTCTTATAGTCCCACAAAGGAGTTACCTAGTCCAGGCGAAACATTGTGGTGCGCGTATGCGATATGTGCACGGATTCGATTAAAATGCGAGTATGGGATACCGTATATTGATCGGGCGGCTTGCTTTTGGTTAGGGTCATATGTGATATGACCGGATTGATAAATCAAGTGTTGATTTATCATTTAACCATTAGTTTCTCACTAGAAATCCTTTCTCATACTTGATGGATGTATGCTTGCATGTATGTTCTCTTTTTAGATTCATGCACATATGGATGTACATTCACACATGCATACATACATACATCCTTCATGGTTGTATATACATAGAAATGGTGGAAATATAAGACTCACACCATGGTTTTAAATATGGATTTTATTACATTTGATTTAAAACAAAAAGGAAAAAGAAAATGGTTATGATTGTTTTGTTTCTACACTCTTCTTTTGACCTGACCATTCTCACCCACCTTTTAACCTTGGGTAAACTTTCCCTTTGTGTTTTAACTCAAGTTTAATAATATATTCATTGTTTAAACCATGGTTTGAGATGAGAACAAGAAAATATATATTGATATATTTTCTTTTTCTTTGAAGAAGGGTTATTCTTTTCACTCTTGTTAAAAAAAATACAGCCATCATCTTCTTCTTCCTCTCACATTTGCTCACTAGATTTTTGTAGTGAGCAATATATTCATCAAGTTAGGATTTTGAAATGAGAAAGAGAACCACAACACCATTCTACACAAGTCTAGCCTACTTGTTTGGAGTGTTAGCTTCATTTCGTTCTCTTGACCGGGTGAGGTTGCTAGCTTGGACATAGCGGACTCCGAGTGGATCATCGGTGACCTAGAGGAGTTCAAGCGGAGCTTTTTCAAACTCCAAGTAGCTGAGAAGTCTAGCGTAGGGAGCTACTGAAAGGTTCCTAGGCACCCTATAGTGGTCTCACAAGGCATCAACCATGCCAATTTACAAAAATTATGGTGCCGAGAAACCCTAATACGGATCGTCGGCTAGAATCCTAGGCGAAAAACGAATCTAGTTAACAATTTAACTAAAGGAGAGAGGCTACAACCTTTGTAGATCCGGTTATCCACTTCCTTGGCTCCACGTAGGCATCCTCTCGCTGTCCATCTCGAATCACGAACTCAAACGTCGGCATCATCGGAGAATTGGGCGGACTAGGTCGTCGGCTTCGTGCCGAAGATGATCTACGTCGAGGCATCACAAGTTCAAGCTCCGACTTCACAAATTTGTGAAACTTGTGAAGAAAACACCCAAAACAACTTGGAAAAAGGTAGAGGGTGATGAAATAAGAGGTGGGTTCACTTTAGAATTGGATTTCTCACTTTAGAACTCAAGTTGCCATTGATGGCATCAAGGTTTCTTTCTTGAAGAAGAAGATCAAGAAGAAGAAAGAATATGATAAGTTTATTTTTAAAAAAGAAAAAGAAAACCATACTTATCATATCCTAACTAAGGTTAAGTGTAGAGAATAGACCATGGTTAATGGGAATGGTTAGGGTTAAGCATGAAGACAAAATGGTCTCTTTGGTCAAAGCTTCATGAAGCTTCAACAAGCTTCATGACAAAAACAAACCATTTTATTTTCATTTATCCAATGAAATAAATAAAGAAATGAATAAATAAATGAAAAGGCAAAACCCTAATTATCATTTAACCATGGTTTAATTCTTCACACTTAACCAAATGATCAAGTATCATCAAACATGATACAAATATGTGCACAAAAGTATATCACATATACAACTTGCACATCAAGTGAGAAAATCCATATAAAGTGAACCAATACTAGTTAATGAAAAGTAATATATCGAATATATAATTATACATTAAATCATTAAATAAACATTTGATTCAATGATCCGGTCATGTCGCACATAACCGACTAGTATCCAATGTATCGACTTATCGAATCAATCTACAATTCGATAACTAGGTTATATCGCATATAACCAATCGAAACATTCATCGCGAGAATGAAATACGGTATCACATACACGCATTATTCTCGGTCCCGCACATATCTCATATGCGCTCCTATTTCGTTTCGCTTGAGCCAGGAAACCTCTGTGTAGGACTCTAAAGACTCGTCAATACGCCGGCAGCAGATGATGATCGTATCAAGCACCCACAAGCCGTAAGCGGTCTGCTAAACGTAACGGCCATCCGGGTATTGAGCGATCAGAAGATCGACGAGCTAGCCCGCTCACACTCCTGTGAATCCAACCAGTAACACTTACCGTACAGTCTGGTCTGTTCGTTTGATATGTCGCATATCATGTCTAGGGGTGGTAAACGTCAGACCCCAATAACCGATAAGTCGTGCTGATGTGAGGCTCATAACGGGTCGAGAAACTACTGGTAACACTTACCAACAAATCTATGATCATCCCTGGCCAGGGACTTCCCTGTTACGGCCAATCGAGCACAGCGCAACATCAACCCCCAATACCGGGAGAGACGAAACCCCTCCTATCGCTCATTGCCTCCATGTGACTCGGGACTGTACCCAAAGACCACCATTTTGCACGCCCTCATGGACGTGGTAAGGTGGAGATCAAAGCACAGTGGGAATCATATAAGGCTCTATGACGATCTCGGGTCTACAGACTAACCTGCACAAGTGTCACCTGAGAACTGCCATCTGACGTGAGGTATAATACCATCTGGGAGTTCTCGGCGAGTCCGTCCAGTGTACCCAGTCTCCACTGAGCACCAGCATACCATCTCTGATGTCAAACACCAATGGATATGGGATCATCCATCACCCATCTCATGGGTCGAGAGGCGTATACGCTAGTCTACTCTGGTATATCGATGCCCGGTCTCGATACACCCACGACTAGGGACCTTGAAGGATGTACTTATGGACTACCATGTCCCCACTAGTATGATCTGCATCATTGTCCAGGTAGTCAAGTACACATCCTAAGGGCTTTACCAACATGTAACTATAAGACAGTTTAAAGAGACAAGTGTACATGTGTCACGACCCGCGGGGTACGGAACGTGACTGGCACTTAAGTTTACGAAACGTCTAAAGACGTCCGTAAAATAAGTAAGCCAAAGTCCAGAAAAAAAACCAATTAAGAAAAAGAGGGAAGAGAACCCAATCAATTGAAAGCGAGTTTATCAAATAAGTCATGTAAAACCCTTTTTAAAAACAATACCAATTTTTCCGAAAATTTCGGCAGAGTCTCCTTTGTAAATACTGGCCCCTAAAATGGGTACAACAAGAATAAATATGAATCCAACAAAATAGGGCATCCCCAAGCGGGAGCTAGCTCTTCGCCACAAGGCGGTCACAAATCCCACGCAATATAAAGCAACAACATGTGAAAATAATCATAAGGAAGCATGAGAAAAGCAGCATGTCGGCTCAAGTGAGCTCGACCCCAAAATACAGCATAAAAGTCCACAAACCTCACAGTCTCATCTCTAGGTCAATATACAATAATACTGGTAGATATAGTAGATGGAGTGCTCTAGATACAAAGAATATACAAGGTGGTGCAAAAATAATAATAACCCACCTAAGAGCAAAACCTCGAGTCCAGGCAAGAGAGCAAAAGAACAAGTGCGCCCGCCGCTACTGTACTGACGGAGCGGACCTGCAAAAGGTTGTGGCACAACGGGGGTGAGTTGCCAACTCGTGAGTAATAAATAACATCTACAAAGGCTATCGTATGCATGCACACAAGCATCCTAGCATCTAAAATACAGGTATGACTGGATGCACTAGCAGGTGTGTATACAACATCAGTGTACTAATATGTATGCAACATGAATATCTGAGGTCTCAATAGGTATATATAAGAAACATTTTATCCCTTTTTGTTTTTAAAACTCTTTTAGAATGCCAGCATAATACTCAAAGAATCGACGAGAACCGGTGTCCAGCAACGACACCTAAAAGCTGTCTCAAATCTCATAAATCCATGTCATAGTGTCTCTGGCCTCAGCCATCCGGCTGACCCATCTCAATATCAATATCTCATCCACTCGCGGCCCCGGTCGGTATCCTTTGGATATCCGCCGTGCCCAATGAAGTCACCGGTAGGTAATCCGTCCCCTGCCAGGCTCATCGTCAGTACCACAAGCTTCTTGCCCCGGGGTACCCTACCGGGCCCACCATGTACCCGAGACGGTTCATCCAACTCCTCGAAACGGGTCTCAAAAACCACAGCAAACTCATGGTGGACGACACTTACATCACTAGAAAACCGCAATTTACATGTTTTAAAAATATAATAAGTTTAGAAATTTTGCGGCTTTCCCCCGAAATCCAGAAATATCATAAAATCTCAAGAAATCCTCATAAGTGCATATATCAATGATAATGAATGCATATGGTATCAATAATCAAGTTGCGATGTGTGATTAATAGATTAGGCATGAACAATTAATATGATGAAGTACATGCACATGAATAGCAATCCTACGGTTTCATTTTAAGGAATTAAAGGCAATAGCACAAGTTTAAGTATCAATTAGTAAAAGGTTTAAATTTAAAGGTTATCTAGTGTGGTGGCATGGCAATTACCAGGGTGTTTGTGTAAGCATGAATAGTGCTCGTGTTGCATATAAAAACCCTGGCAATGGTGCAGGTGTCCTAGAAAATGGTTTCGTATAGGTATGTCAATATAGGGCATGAATGTAGTAAATAATCATACAAGTATTACACCCCTAATTACTAACATTACTAAGAATCTTTTAAGTTACTAAAACTATCGGGCGGCTCGCGCCATTCAACGATAGTCCCCCGTAGATGTTACATCTACTCACCGGAATCCCTGGCTAGCTGTTTCCAATCACCGCTTTCCCCTTTCGTGCCGTGTCTGACGTCTCCACGACCGAACCTGGAATTTACATCAATACCAAACATAAGGTTACCTATCAAGACTGACGCAAAACCCAAACGACAATACTAATGTTCACTAGCTAGGTACAACGTGCACAGGGTGCGCGGAACATACGCGAAAATCGCAAAAACTGCCAAAAATCGCCGATCTGGTCGCCCGGCAAAACTAAAACCCGACTACTCAAAAATCCGCACACACGCATCCTAAATGTCATAGGATACGCTAAAAATGTAATCAAGACATCGCAATTAAATCATCACAACATTTTAGTAAAAACTAGTAAGCTAGAATAGCAATTTGGTGCAAACATCGACAATAGCGGCAAAGTTATCACGGTCCAACACAACCATCCAATCCACACAACTAGTTAGCCACCAAAAACACAATTCTAACTTATATACCATGCTATAAAACCCACATTCCATACACAAACCTCTTCTTGAATTTTGGTAATTTGCAAACTTAATGAAAATTTCACACAAGTTTAACATAGATTAGCTTAATATGAAGCCACTTAAGCAAAGTAACCTTAAAGATTGGTTTAGTAATTAACTAGATATCTAATTAGCTTTAATTAACTAAATAATGGTTCCTAAAAACCCTAGTTTAACTCTAACCATAAACCTTTAAAAACTAGATTAGAATCTAACACTAAATTAACACTAGATTTTAGCCCAATTAGCAATTTAACCACTTAGATTAAGCTAACAAAATAACTAGATAACAAAATAGCTTAATTAATCTCTTAATGGTGATCTAAACCCTTAATTAATTTCAAACCACAAACTTTAAAAAAACTAGTATGCAATTAACACTAAAATTAACACTAAAACAATTTTCAAAGTTCAATTAGCACACTTTAAACTACAATTTAACCATTTGATTAGAAATTATACCTCAAAAGATCAATACCTATGTTGCTAAAACCTCCCAAGATGCCATCTTTCTCCATGATTTGAACCAATTTGGGTTTGAGAAGAGAGGGAATAAGGTTTTGTGTTGAAAAAGTGAAGGATTTGTTGATTTTTATTGAATTTTGATGCAATTTTTTGAAGAAAATGAGAGAAAAAAAGAAGAAAAATAATGGAAATGGGGGGGGGGGAGCAGGTCTCGGCCAGGAGAGGGAGACGGGAGTGGAAAGTGAGGAATTGGAGTTGGAAAGACTAAAGTCAAAGCTCTCACATGCACTCAAAACCCATACCTACATTACTATATTTTAATCCTAACCAAAACAATTCATTCACAAAAGATAAAGTCAAAGTGAGGCAATCAAAATTCTGGACCTGATCATGGTGGGGCCGGCCTAGGGCTGAGGGAAGAGAGAGAGGGGTTTACAAAAGAAGTTTTATGCAAAAAGACCCCCTACAAGTCCAAAATTGCAAGTTTTAGCTTAAAATTCAATAAATTTCGTTTTCTATAATAAAAATTAGTTAAAAATCAAAATAAAATACTAAAAATTTATGTTACAACTAGATTTTAATTAACATAATTTTAAAGATTAAAATTAGCCCATAAAAATTTGTATTTATCGCTAATTTAATGTATTTTCTTACCGGCTTAAAATAATATTGAAAAATTAGGGAAAATTTTTAAACGACCAGAATTTCATAAGTAAATCATTAGCTACTAAAAACAAGCAATTACTTATCCATTTTAGGTATAATTAGTCCTAAACTGCAAAATAACGAGAAAGACGGTTTTCGGAAAAATACCGAATTTTCACCGATTTTCAGGAAAACTCCAAAATGACTTTTCAAGGCGTTACAATCTTCCCCCCTTAAAGAAATTCGGTCCCCGAATTTAAAAATATAACTACGCGTACCTTCAAAGAGATGGGGATATTTCTTCCTCATCTCGCCCTCGGTCTCCCAGGTAACCTCCTCGCTGCTCGGGCTACGCCAAAGGACCTTGACGGTTGGTATAATCTTCGATCTCAACTTCTTTACCTGCCGATCCAGGATGGCCACCGGCTGCTCTGCAAAAGAAAGGTCGCGCTCTAGATGGACTGTCGGGTGCTGAATCGCATGCGAAGGGTCGTGAAGGTACTTGCGGAGCATCGAAACATGGAAGACGGGGTGAACATCGGGAAAGCTGGGAGGAAGAGCCAAACGATATGCAACAGCGCCGACACGCTCGAGGATCTCGAAGGGACCTACGAATCTAGGGCTAAGCTTCCCCTTTCGCCCAAAACGCATCACGCCCTTCATTGGAGAGACTTTCAGAAAAACATGGTCGCCAACTGCGAACTCTAATCTGCGACGGCGCCTGTCTGCATAGGATTTCTGTCTGCTCTGAGCTGCCCTCATCCGGTCTCGAATCAACTGTATCTTCGCTGTCGTCTCCTCAACAAGCTGCGGCCCCAAAATGCTGCTCTCGCTGAGCTCTGTCCAACAGACGGGCGATCTGCATCTCCTCCCATACAGTGCCTCGAAAGGGGCCATCTGAATAGTATCCTGGAAGCTGTTGTTGTAGGAGAACTCCACTAGAGGTAAATGATGATCCCATCTACCACCAAAGTCTAAAACGCACGCTCTGAGCATGTCCTCGAGAGTCTGAATGGTCCGCTCTGACTGTCCGTCGGTCTGCGGATGAAATGTTGTGCTGAAGCTCAAACGAGTGCCCAAAGCCTCCTGGAGTCTCTGCCATAGTCGGCTGGTAAACTGAGTGCCTCGATCTGACACGATACAAGTTGGTACGCCATGCAACCGCACGATCTCGTCGATGTAGAGCTGAGCATACTGAGCGAAGCTGAAAGTTGTCTTCACTGGTAGGAAGTGAGCCGCTTTCGTCAATCTATCCACGATCACCCAGATGGAGTCGTACCCTCGACTGGTCCTGGGTAGACCCACAACGAAATCCATCGAAATCTGCTCCCATTTCCACTCTGGAATGGGTAACGGCTGTAGCTCTCCTGCGGGCCTCTGGTGCTCGGCCTTCACTTGCTGACAAGTCAGGCATCTCGAAACGAACTCCGCAATGTCCCTATTCATCCCGTCCCACCAGTAGGTCTCTCTCATATCATGGTACATCTTGGTGGAACCGGGGTGGACACTATACACCGATCGGTGTGCCTCCTCAAGAATGTCGCGCCGCAATCCATCAGCATCTGGTACGCACAGTCTAGATCCATATCGTAAAATCCCCTGATCGTCAATCACGAACTCGGAAAATCTGCCCTGTCCCATCTGTGCCATGATCTCTGAGCAACGGTCGTCACTGCGCTGTGCCTCATATATACGGTCAAGCAACTGTGGGCGTGCACGAACATGCGCGAGCTGTCCCCCTGTCTGAGTGAACTCGAACTCAACTCGGCTGTGGCATAACATCTGCCAATCTGCTGACGACTGCCTCTGCACTGCGCGCAAAAAGGATAGACTACCCCCGGGCCTCCTACTCAACGCATCTGCCACCACATTCGCCTTGCCGGGGTGATATAAGATCTCACAGTCGTAGTCTTTCACCAACTCCATCCAACGACGCTGTCTGAGGTTCAGGTCTCGCTGCTGAAATATGTACTTTAAGCTCTTGTGATTGGTGAATATCTGACACGACTCGCCGTATAGGTAATGTCGCCAAATCTTCAGTGCAAAGACCACTGCAGCCATCTCCAAATCATGAGTGGGGCAGTTCTGTTCATGCTTCTTCAACTGCCGAGAAGCATAAGCGATCACCCGGCCATGCTGCATCAATACGCATCCTAATCCCTCTCGCGAACCATCACAGTAGACAACAAATCCGCCTGATCCCGAAGGCAAAGATAATACCGGCGCCGTAGTCAAACAAGTCCGTAGCTGCTGAAAACTGCGCTCGCACTCCTCTGTCCAGACGAAAGGAACTCCCTTCCGGGTCAAACCGGTCAACGATGCAGCTATACGGGAGAAGTCCTGAACAAAACGCCTGTAGTAGCCCGCCAGGCCTAGAAAACTACGGATCTCAGTAACCGATGTAGGTCGGGGCCACTGCTGAACAGCCTCAATCTTCTTCGGGTCCACACAAATGCCGCCTCTCGTAACCACGTGACCCAAGAATCCGACGCTTTCCAGCCAGAATGCACACTTGGAGAACTTTGCGAACAGCTGGTGCTCCCTCAGAGTCTGTAACGTAATCCGCAAGTGCTGCTCGTGCTCCTCTATGCTCCGGGAGTACACCAAGATATCGTCGATAAACACAATGATGAACAAGTCAAGATACGGCCTGAATGTACGGTTCATCAAATCCATGAATGCTGCTGGGGCGTTGGTGAGTCCGAACTGTAGGGTTCCTAGGCACCCTAATGAGGTCTCACAAGGCATCGATCATGCCAATTTCAAATTTTAACGGTGCCGAGAAACCCTAACAAGATCGTTTGCTAGAAAAATAGGCGAAAAAGCTAACTAGTTAACACTTAACTAAGAGATACGGAAATACAACCTTTGTAGATCCGTTTGTCCACATCCACGGCTCCGAGATGAGGTCCTCTCCGCTGTCCAAATCAAATCCGGGCTCTAGCGTCGGCTTCATCGGAGAATAGGCGAGCTAGGTCGTCGATGTCCATGCCGAAGCTGATCTACGTCGAGGCATCGCTAGATCAAGCTCCACCTTCACCAAGTCTTGAAAACTTGTGAAGGAAACACACTCTACTACTTGGCAAGAGGTAGAGGATGAAGAAATAGGAAGTGGGTAGACTTTAGTTTTGGATTTCTCACTCATTTCATCAATCCACCATTGATGAAGTGAAGGTTTTCTTCTTGAGTTGAAGGAAGAAGAAGAAGAAATGATATGATAAGATTAATTAGAAAAGAAAAGAATAATCATTCTTATCATAAAAGTAACCATGGTGAAGTGTAGAGAATTAACTTAGGTTAAATGAATGGTTAGGGTAAGGTTTCATGAAGCTTCCACTAAACAACAAAAAAAGCTACCATTCTTTTTCTCTTTTCCATTTATTTTCCAAAATGAATAAATAGATAAATAAATGGGAAAAGGAAATCAAACCCTAATCATAAGTTTAACCATGGTTTGATTCTTTACACTTAACCAAGTAAACATGTATCATCAAACATGATACAAACAAGTGCACAAAAATATATCGCATATACAATGCGCACATCCGAGTGAGAATATCCATTTAAAGTGAACCGATACGAGTTAATGCAAAGTAATATATCAAATATATAATTATACATTAAATCATTAAATCAACACTTGATTTAACGATCCGGTCATATCACATATAACCGACTAGTATCAAATGTATCGGCTTATCGAATCAATCCTTGATTCGATAACTAGGTTATATCGCATACAACCATTCGATACATTCATCGTGAGAATAGAATACGGTATCACATACACGCATTATTCTCGGTCCCGCACATATCTCATATGCGCTCCTATTTCGTTTCGCTTGAGCCAGGAAACCTCTGTGTAGGACTCTAAAGACTCGTCAATACGCCGGCAGCAGATGATGATCATATCAAACACTCACAAGCCGCAAGCGGTCTGCTAAACGTAACGGCCACCCGGGTATTGAGCGATTTGAAGATCGACGAGCAAGCCCGCTCACACTCCAGTGAATCCAACCAGTAACACTACCGTACAGTCCGGTCTGTCCGTCTGATATGTCGCATATCTCGCCTAGGGGTGGTAAACGTCAGACCCCAATAGCTCGATAAGTCGTGTCGATATGAGGTCTATAACAATTCGAGAAACTACTGGTAACACTTACCAGTAAATCTCAGCAACCCTGGCCAGGGATTTCCTGTTATAGCCAATCGAACACAGCGCAACATCAACCCCCTATACCGGGAGAGACGAATCCCCTCCTATCGCTCATTGCCTCCATGTGACTCGGGACTGTACCCAAAAACCACCGTTTTGCACGCCCTCTTGGACGTGGTAAGATGGAAATCAAAGCACAGTGGGAACCACACAAGACTCTATGACGATCTCGGGTCAACAGACTACTCTGTACCAGTGTCACCAGAGACTGCCATCTGACGTGGGGTATAATACCATCTGGGAGTTCTCGGCGAGTCCGTCCAGTGTACCCAGTTTCTACTGAGCACCCGTATATGATCTCCGATGTCAAACACCAATGGATATGGGATCATCCATCGCCCATCTGTATGGGTCGAGAAGGTATACGCTAGTCTACTCTGGTATATCGATGCCCCATCTCGATACACCCACGACTAGGGACTTTCAAGGATGTACTTATGGACTACCATGTCCCTACTAGTATGATCCGCATCATAGTCTAGGTAGTCAAATACACATCCCAAGGGATTTACCAACATGTAACAGAGAGACAATCAGTATACATGTTAAGGTAAAGAGCAACCAGATAGCATACTATCATGTCGAGCAAGAAAGTCCTCCCTATATATGTCCCAGCATCCACTACAATATACATCTAATGTACAGTAATGGCCTCTAGGGCATACATATAACTAACAATCTCCCACTTGCACTAGGGCCATCTGTAGCAGTGGTTGTAGTATCTCATACTCAACCATCCCATAAAAGTCTCTCTCTGGGAATAGGCCTTTGTGAGTGGATCCGCCGTGTTGTCCTCTTAGTCTGCTCTCCTAACCTCGATCACCCTAGAGATCAACCATCTCCATGATCAGGTGATACTGCCTTAGAATAAGTCTGGATCACTGATGGGACCGGCGTTCCTTGGCATAAGCTTCAACTCCATTGTCTCACAATGGTAGGAACGTAGTTCATCTCATGAACTAGTATACACCTAAACTTTCTCTTTGGTAGCATCTTAAGTAGCGATGTATCCAGCCTTTATCGTCTAGTATGTCACGGTATCTAGCTTGGAACTCTTCCAACATACCGTCCCTTTACTGAGGGTAAAGACAATGCCTGCGACTGACATTCAGTCGTCTTTATCACTCTGGAACACTTCCAGTGATTCTCCCCAGGATCGATTGATACCATCTCACTACTTCTAGTGAGTATCCTAACATCCAATTAAATCTATCTCATAGATCCAAAACTCAGGATTTAGGAGGTATCATTTTGATCCTACACGGAGAATCCTTGTGATAAACGGAGATTGATCGAGCGTAGCATAAGAAACTCCTTTCTTATCAAGAGTATGTCATCCACGTACTCTACGAGGATCACCACCATACTCCCTACTACCTTTTTGTATATACAAGGTTCATCTACCATTTTGATGATGTCAAACTCTTTGACTACTTCATCAAAACAGATGTTCCAACTCCGCGATGCCTGCTTTATCACATAAAATATCTTGCTCGCGTTTCCGCTGCTCCCACTGTTTACGAAGCCCTCTGGCTGTGTTCTTATAGACATTCTCTTCTAAATCATTATTTAGAAAAGCAGTCATGGCACCCAACCACCAGATATCGTAGTCATGGTATATAGCCGTGGCAAGTAGGATCTGGATGGACTTAAGCATAGGTACTGGAAAAGGTTTCATCATTATCCACGCCTGGTCAATGACGAAAACCTTTAACAAGTCTAGCTTTGAAAGTCTTAACCTTTCCATTTACACCAAGTAATCTTCTCAAGATATACTTGCTCCTGATGGGGATTTAACCCTTCAGATATAGCAACCAAAGTCCATACTTTGTTGGTGTATAAGGATTCCATCTCATATCGCTAAGCATCCAGCCATTCTTACAGAGTCTTACTCCTGATGGCCAGCTCGAAGCTAGTTGGGTCATCATCTCATGATGCAATCCTCGCTCCCACTGTCATAGAGAAACAGAAGTATCTCTCAGGTGGGTGAGGAACCCTACTAGATCGGCGGAGAGGCTCAGGTTCGTTGGCATCTACTGAATCCTTTGGTTCTATCAAATCATCAGCTGTAGTTTGTATGGATGGAACCTTTCCAGTTCTACATTACAAACTTTGCCTCGAGCTTGTCCGGATCATGCATTTAGACATAGGCCGGACAACCCCAAATCTTAACTAACTTAAGACATGGGCTCTTCCCATTCCATATCACATATGAAGCGGTAGGCAACTGATTTGATTGAAACCCTATTCATTAGGTATGCAACTTCTCAAGTGCATAACACCCAATAGGAAAAAGGTAACTCAGTAATACTCATCATAGAGCACACCATATCAAATAGGGTGTATCTGCTCCGCCCCGATATACCATCGTGCTATGGTGTATGCGGAGGAGTAATGCTGAGAGAGAATCTCATTCTCCTTTAGAATAGTCCAGGATTTCCGTGCTCAAGTATTCTCCTCCGTGATCTCATCAAAGGACATAATACTTATACCCGTATTGGTTCTCTACTTCTAACTTATATTCTGCGAATATCTCAAAAGGTTCTGACTTGTGTTTCAACAGGAACATATGACTGAATCTTGAGAGATTATCAGAGAATATAATGAAGTATAAAGAACCAGTCCTGGCATATGTTGTAAGTCGATGTAGTACACCCCAGTATTTATGGGGAGGCGGAATTTACAAAAACTTATCAAGTTTAAACAACGAACATCGACTAACCGCTTGAATCGAAGCTAAACTCTAAATAACCGTATTCTATGAGTTTCTTTTCACAAAAGTGATTAGGGATTATACCTAATGAACCGGTCCTTCTTCTTTATGTCCTCCTTGGTTCTCCTCGGCCTTCTCTAGGTAGTAGACGATCCACCCGAGAGCAAAACTCCAAGCTAAACCTCTAACTTGAGGTAACTAATCAACTTTGATTGCTAATCAAAGATGAGAGAATGATAAAGAGTGTAGGTTATGGATTGTTTAGTCTAACTAAACCTTTGTTCTCAACACATGAGGATTAAGGTTAGTATCTTGAAGATGAGAGCTTGAGGAGAGAGAATGTGTGATATGATAATGAGAGAAGAGAGAGAGTGTATCATAATATTATGAAGCATTCTTATTATCAAATAATCAATAAAGGAAATGAATAAGCATGCTTCACAAAATATCTTGTGATGATTCATTAACATGAGTCATTAAGCAATAAATGTGCATTAATGAAGTGAATGAATCACCACTATGACTCACTCTCTTTCCAAAACAAACCTCCTTAGTCACATCTTCTAGAAGCTTCTCGAGTAATTACGAGAACGCCCCTCCGATCCGTAAAAATACGGAAAAACTTTAGACTGTAAAAATCCAATAACCGGATACCAGTAACTGGCTTAAACCAAAGCCGACTGGTAAAATCTGTCCGAAAGTCATACGCGCGTAAACGCACGTATGCGTCCGAACCCTTTGTCGCAAAACCATGCAACCTCTATATCGTTTCGCCTGGAGTAGGAAACTCTCTGTGTGGGACTCTAGAGACTCGACTACTACGCTGGCAGTGGGTTTAACCACAGACCGCAAGCGGCACTAGCTGTACGTAACGGTCCCCAGGTAGTTGTCGATAAGAAGGCCGATGAGTAAACCCATCCGAACTCCTACTGAGTCTGATGTGACAATCTCCATACAGTCCGGTCCGTTCGTCCATGACTATCGCATATCGGGCCTAGGGGGGCGGCAAGCGTCAGTCCCCTAATAGCGGTATAAGTCGTGTCGGAGTGAAGCCCATTACACCCTGAGAAACTGCTGGAACCTACCAGCAAATCTCGCTTGCCCTGGCCAGGGACTTTGCGTAATGGCTCTCTGACACAGCACGATATCTACTCCCAATACCGGGAGGGACGAATCCTGTCTAACCGCCACTGCCTCCAAGTGCTCGGGACTGCACCCAACTGCTACCTGTTTGCACGACTCCATAGAGCCGTGGTAGGGTAGCAATCTAAGAACAGTGGGACACACTCGAGGCGAAGTAGCAGTGTCAAGTCTGCGGACTATGCTGTACTCATGTCACCTGGGAACTGTTCACTGACGACTGGTATCAAACCAACCAACAGTTCCCTGTGAGTCCTGTCCGGTGTACCCGTAACCTAACGAGCACCTGTATACTATCTCCAGTACGACGTACTGATGGCTGTGGGACATACCATCTCCCCAACTGGGATGAGAAGCGTACACACTAGTCTACTCCGGAGTATCGATGCTCTGTCTCGATAATCCAACGACCAGGGACCTGAATAAGGATGTGCTTGTAGACTACCCAGCCCCCACTAGTGTGACTGCCATCACAACGCTGGTAGCCAAGCAAGATCCTAAGAGCTCTATCAATACGTATACTCACATATTAAGATAGAAAAACCAAGTAGCATACTACCATGTTTAGCAAGACTGTTATATATATGTGAATATCCCAAGCTTCCATTAAGTAATATACAAGCTAGTATGATACAGTAATGGCCTTCTAGGGCATAAACACTAACAATCTCCCACTTGCACTAGGGCCATGTACTGGCATATCGCAGACCAATGATCTCGAGTAGCCTCTCGAACTGAATCTGAGGAAGGGCCTTCGTGAATGGATCAGCAATGTTCTCTTCTGAAGCAACTCTCCGAACCTCGATCTCCTGACGATCAATGATCTCCCTGATCAGGTGATACCGCCTTAAGATGTGTCTGGACTTCTGATGGGACCTTGGTTCCTTCGCTAAAGCTATAGCTCCGTTGTTGTCGCAATACAGAGGTATTGGATCAACTATGGTAGGAACCACCTGAAGTTCTGTTAGGAACTTCTTCATCCAGACTGCTTCTTTTGCGGCATCGCAAGCAGCTATATACTCCGCTTCCATCGTCGAGTCAGCAACGGTGTCCTGCTTGGAGCTCTTCCAGCACACCGCCCCTCCATTGAGGGTAAAGACATAACCCGACATGGACTTGGAATCGTCCTTATCACTCTGGAAGCCGGAATCAGCAAAGGCCTCCAACCTGAGGTCTTTTCCGCCGTAAACCAAGAACATCTCCTTAGTCCTCCTTAGGTACTTGAGAATGTTCTTTACTGCTATCCAGTGCTTCTCCCCTGGGTCTGACTGATACCGTCTTACCACGCTTAGTGCGTAAGCTACATCTGGTCTGGTACACAACATCGCATACATTATAGAGCCTACCGCAGAAGCGTAGGGTATAATAGACATGCGTTCCCTTTCCAAATCAGTCTTGGGAGACATCTCTTTGGAGAGGGTGATTCCGTGACAAGCCGGTAGATTACCGCGCTTAGAATCTTCCATACTGAATCTTTTCAGTACAGTGTCGATATACCTGGACTGCGAAAGTCCCAACATCCTCTTGGATCTATCACGATAGATCCGGATCCCCAGAATGTAAGAGGCATCACCCAGGTCTTTCATGGAGAACCTGTGTGACAAGAATCCTTTGACAGATTGTAGCATAGGAATGTCATTTCCTATCAATAGAATGTCATCCACGTACAAGACGAGGAATACGACACTTCTGGCCACAACTTTACTATATATGCACGGTTCATCTGGATTTTTGATAAAGTCATATTCTTTGACTGTCTCATCAAAACAGATGTTCCAACTCCGCGATGCCTGCTTTAGTCCATAAATGGATTTAAGCAGCTTGCATACTTTCCCGCTGCTCCCACTCTGATTGAAACCCTCTGGCTGATCCATATAGACGCTCTCTTCTAAATTTCCATTCAGAAAAGCCGTCTTTACGTCCATCTGCCAGATTTCATAATCATGGAAGGCAGCAATAGCAAGAAGGACCCGAATGGATTTGAGCATAGCCACTGGAGAAAAAGTTTCGTCATAGTCCAAACCAGGTCTTTGACGAAAACCCTTTGCAACAAGTCTAGCCTTATAGGTTTCCACCTGTCCATCTACACCAATCTTTTTCTTGAAGATCCATTTGCATCCTATGGGTTTTACCCCATCTGGAGCAAAGTCCAAAGTCCATACTTTGTTGGTGTACATGGACTCCATTTCGGTCCGCATTGCATCTAGCCATCGTACCGAGTCGCCGCTCTGGATGGCCTGCTGGAAGTCAGTAGGTTCATCATCATCTATGATGCAATCCTCTCTATCCCCGTCTATGAGAAAACCGTAGTATCTCTCAGGCGGACGAGACGGCCTACTACTTCTGCGGAGGGGTGCGGGAATGTTCTGTTCTTCTTGAACCTCTGGTTCTACCAAACTTTCAGTAGCAGTTTGTGGTTCTGGAATTTCTTCCAGTTCTATTTCGCTCCCACTCTTCTGATTTTCCAAAAATTCAGTTTCTAAGAAGCGGGCATGACGAGAAACAAAAACCTTTTGTTCCTCTGCGTAATAGAAGCAATATCCTGTAGAGTTCTTTGGATATCCCACAAACTTACACTCTACTGAGCGTGCCTCGAGCTTGTCCGGATGCTGCTTTTTTACAAAAGCTGGACATCCCCACGTCTTCAGGTACTGAAGATAGGGTTTCTTCCCACTCCACATCTGATATGGTGTGGTAGGCACAGTTTTGGTTGGAACTCTGTTCAAAAGATGTATCGCTGATTCTAGCGCATACCCCCAGAAAGATCGCGGCAACTCAGCATTACTCATCATGGATCGTACCATATCCAATAGGGTTCGATTCCGTCTCTCCGATACACCGTTGTGCTGTGGAGTGTATGGAGGAGTAAGCTGAGAGAGAATTCCTTTCTCTTTTAGGTAACCTAGGAACTCGGTACTTAAGTATTCTCCACCTCGATCAGATCTCAGTGTCTTAATACTTTTGCCTGTTTGGTTTTCCGCTTCACTCTTGTATTCCAGGAATTTCTCAAAGGCTTCGGATTTATGCTTCATTAAGAAGACATGTCCAAACCTAGAGAAATCATCCGTGAAAGTAATGAAATAGGAAAAACCACCTCTTGCATGTGTAGACATTGGACCGCATACATCACTGTGTATGAGTCCTAAGAGCTCGCTCGCTCTTACTCCTTGTCCAGTAAATGGAGTCTTTGTCATCTTTCCTTTGAGACAAGATTGACAAGTGTCATAAGTTTGATATTCGAACGTGTCCAAATATCCTTCTCTATGCAACTTAGTCAACCTTCTCTCATTGATGTGACCCAGTCTACAATGCCATAAGAAAGCTTTATTTAAATCTGGAGACTTTCTTTTTAGTGTGTTCTGGACATTGAAAATTTGGAGTTGGTTTAACACATATATGCCGTTATTTAGAGTACCGGACCCAATCAAACCATGATTAAGGTGGATGTTGACAACATCTCTTACAAACGTGAAATCATAACCTTTATTTGATAACAAGGAAACTGATATGATATTACACGTTAAGCTGGGTACAAAATAACAGTTATGTAAAACCAAAATGTGTCCACTCGTCAATCCTAGGTGATAATCCCCGACGGACGCAGCTCCCACGCTAGCTCCGTTAGCAACCCTGAGGATCATATCACCTTCCTTCAGCACTCTACGGTTTCTCAGTGCCTGCAATGAATTGCAAATATGAGATCCTGATCCGGTATCCAATACCCAGGAAGTAGAGTTGATTGACAGACAATTCTCAATTACAAACACACCTGAAGTCGAAGCCACAGCTTGCTTCGGTTCCTGGTTCTTGGCGTTCCACGCCTTGCAATCCTTCTTCCAGTGCCCTTTCCTGTGACAATGGAAGCACTCATCCAGGCCAACTACCGGTGCTGCAATCTTTTTCTTTCCCTTCTTTCCCACCTTAATAACACCTCCTCTAGGTCTGGGTGCGGCCTTCTTCTTCCTTCCTTTGGCCCTAGCCTTGGACCCGGAAGAAGATGCTCCGCCAACAAACATAGCGGGTGTTTCCCTTGCCTTCTGCAAGGTGCCCTCTGCACTCCTTAACATGTTCAGGAGTTCCGCAAGTTCAACTTCTTTTCCTTGAAGATTGAAGTTGAGGATAAACTGGGCGTAGGTGGGAGGAAGGGACTGGAGAACAAGGTCTGTATAGAGCTCATTATCCAAAGTCGTCCCAAGGTCTGCGAGCTCTTCTATATAGCCAATCATCTGTAGGACATGTTCACCTACCGATGATCCGACAGCCAACCTCGCTCGAAATAATTTCTTTGAGGTCTCGTATCTTGCTATACGAGATTGCTCTCCATAAAGTTCCTTTGTATGGAGAAATATGCCATCTAAGGACATATCCTCGTGCCTCCTCTGATGTTCATTATTCATCGAGGCAAGCACGATGCACTTGGCTCTCGCGCAATCTAAATCCCAGGTTTTGCGGATTTCCTTATCCGCATTGCTGGATTTGGGACCAGGGACAGCAGGTGCCGTAGCGGTGAGGACGTACCCCAGTTTGTCATAGGTCAAAGCCATCTTGACATTCCGCAGCCAATCTTTATAGTTTGGCCCCGTCAGTATATTTTTCTCTAAAAGTAACTTAAGTCCAGTCATTTTCAGGGTCGCTGCAATTAGGAGAGAGAGAAGAAAACTCTTTAGCATGATGCTCTTGCAAGTTTAGAGTGGTTTTTAGTTTATCTAAACTGGATGGCTCCCACTGTTTCTCGAATCCTTCCTCAAACCATAAAAGAAGAATTAGTCAAGACTATTCTCACCGTACAATACTTGCTTAACCGTTCAGCCAGGCCGGTGTCGATACTTCGAGGGAGGTTTTCCAACGCTTTCGCGAAGTTCCTTAATTAAAGAACCTCTTTTCTCTGGGGGCGTAACCCCGCTGACACTTTTCTGGACACCTACTAGGTTTATAGCATTGATCGTTAAGCGACGAATATCCTGATAAGTAGCATATACTCACAGTAGGATCGGGATCCAAATATCATCGTCTGATAATGTTGTAGGAATGCTACCAACATTCATCAAACTCAAAATGGTATGCATCTCTTTGCAAATTTCAGTTTCTTTAGAAATTCCCGATATAAGTTTTTGCCCCATGCTCTTATGACCTTGACGTATGCCAACAAATCATAAGTCACATGTCAAGTTCTGCCCATCATTATCTTGTTAATTTGAACCCACCCGTATATACCCTTGACGTATGCCAACAAGGTAATGCGACTGTCCCAAACCAACACATCTATCTATGCAACAAATGAATACCCCAGCAGCTACCAAACACTATGCCTTGACGTATGCCAACAAGCATAGCTTGAATACTACTGACCATCCATAAGAAATGACGGAGGGCTACGACTGGTTTTGGCGAAACCGTGAACGTAGTGAACTTGATATAACCGAAGGAACCTGATAGCTTTTAAAAGGAGTGGTTAAATCTCCGTATTTAAAAATATCTGTTTTAAAAATAACCGAGCGGTTTCTTTTAAATTGTTCCAACGATTAAAACTTTGGTTTATTTTACTTTGCATTACAGATAATGCGTCCCATCATTAACCTATCATTGCAGAAAACAACGAAAATACAACGTCCTCTTATGCCATCCGCATTCGCCACGGGGTCCCGTCATCACCCGTTAGGTTACTTAACTAACGACAGAGCGGGGGCTGGGCTAGCGCGGGTGTAAAACATAAGTGACGTCTAAATAGCTATCATAATATAGATATTTTACATTCGTCTAACGCAATGATATTCATTCCAGAACACAGATAAACAATATTGGATTTGCAAGCAATCTGTATTTCTTTTGAGCCTGCAAGAAAAGACAGATTACACAGTTGTGATGAATAGCCGTTTACCCCACCCTCGACCCCTACGGGTACGGCAAACTACCCACCCGGCAGTTTGTGTACCCCACCTTGGGTCAGTCCTAGGAGCAAAAACAGTAAAATGAAATAATACAACGGTGGCTACAACCGCAACCTGGAAGTGCCCCGCGAAAATAATATTACAACAAATTACATTTACAACAAATGAATAAATCAATAAACCATTGTTAACCCCGGCTATACACCACAACAGTCCAATACAGTTTATATGCACAAACAGATATAACCATTTCAGAAATGTGCAACCCCCTGCCAACCGACATACTAGCAGTTGGGGAAGGTTTACGAACACATCAAACAATCACAGATATAATCCAATACGCAAATACTGTATTTTTCGATCGAATAAACAACTTCAAAATTGCTCCAAAATCTGCTCTGTTAAACAGTAACCTGAGCAATAATTAAATATCCCAGAAAACCCCAAATGTCACAGGGGACCCACACAAGAAAAACGAGTCCATGACTCGGTCAAAGCGCCGCGGATGCGCGGCAGATCCCACCGATCCGCCGCGCTTCCGCGGCCGAGTTGCCGATTCATGGGCTCGAATTTCTTGGGTGTTCTCCTGGACCCATTTCTAGCTCTCTGAACACTCCAGAAAAATTTTAGGACTTCATTTTCACTTCGACAGAAACTTAACAGAACTAGGGTTTTCCGGGATCGGTTTTTCGTTCGAAATTCGTACAAATTTGCGATTAAGTTATTTAGTGTTTAGCGAGGCTCTGATACCACTGTAAGTCGATGTAGTACACCCCAGTATTTATGGGGAGGCGGAATTTACAAAAACTTATCAAGTTTAAACAACGAACATCGACTAACCGCTTGAATCGAAGCTAAACTCTAAATAACCGTATTCTATGAGTTTCTTTTCACAAAAGTGATTAGGGATTATACCTAATGAACCGGTCCTTCTTCTTTATGTCCTCCTTGGTTCTCCTCGGCCTTCTCTAGGTAGTAGACGATCCACCCGAGAGCAAAACTCCAAGCTAAACCTCTAACTTGAGGTAACTAATCAACTTTGATTGCTAATCAAAGATGAGAGAATGATAAAGAGTGTAGGTTATGGATTGTTTAGTCTAACTAAACCTTTGTTCTCAACACATGAGGATTAAGGTTAGTATCTTGAAGATGAGAGCTTGAGGAGAGAGAATGTGTGATATGATAATGAGAGAAGAGAGAGAGTGTATCATAATATTATGAAGCATTCTTATTATCAAATAATCAATAAAGGAAATGAATAAGCATGCTTCACAAAATATCTTGTGATGATTCATTAACATGAGTCATTAAGCAATAAATGTGCATTAATGAAGTGAATGAATCACCACTATGACTCACTCTCTTTCCAAAACAAACCTCCTTAGTCACATCTTCTAGAAGCTTCTCGAGTAATTACGAGAACGCCCCTCCGATCCGTAAAAATACGGAAAAACTTTAGACTGTAAAAATCCAATAACCGGATACCAGTAACTGGCTTAAACCAAAGCCGACTGGTAAAATCTGTCCGAAAGTCATACGCGCGTAAACGCACGTATGCGTCCGAACCCTTTGTCGCAAAACCATGCAACCTCTATATCGTTTCGCCTGGAGTAGGAAACTCTCTGTGTGGGACTCTAGAGACTCGACTACTACGCTGGCAGTGGGTTTAACCACAGACCGCAAGCGGCACTAGCTGTACGTAACGGTCCCCAGGTAGTTGTCGATAAGAAGGCCGATGAGTAAACCCATCCGAACTCCTACTGAGTCTGATGTGACAATCTCCATACAGTCCGGTCCGTTCGTCCATGACTATCGCATATCGGGCCTAGGGGGGCGGCAAGCGTCAGTCCCCTAATAGCGGTATAAGTCGTGTCGGAGTGAAGCCCATTACACCCTGAGAAACTGCTGGAACCTACCAGCAAATCTCGCTTGCCCTGGCCAGGGACTTTGCGTAATGGCTCTCTGACACAGCACGATATCTACTCCCAATACCGGGAGGGACGAATCCTGTCTAACCGCCACTGCCTCCAAGTGCTCGGGACTGCACCCAACTGCTACCTGTTTGCACGACTCCATAGAGCCGTGGTAGGGTAGCAATCTAAGAACAGTGGGACACACTCGAGGCGAAGTAGCAGTGTCAAGTCTGCGGACTATGCTGTACTCATGTCACCTGGGAACTGTTCACTGACGACTGGTATCAAACCAACCAACAGTTCCCTGTGAGTCCTGTCCGGTGTACCCGTAACCTAACGAGCACCTGTATACTATCTCCAGTACGACGTACTGATGGCTGTGGGACATACCATCTCCCCAACTGGGATGAGAAGCGTACACACTAGTCTACTCCGGAGTATCGATGCTCTGTCTCGATAATCCAACGACCAGGGACCTGAATAAGGATGTGCTTGTAGACTACCCAGCCCCCACTAGTGTGACTGCCATCACAACGCTGGTAGCCAAGCAAGATCCTAAGAGCTCTATCAATACGTATACTCACATATTAAGATAGAAAAACCAAGTAGCATACTACCATGTTTAGCAAGACTGTTATATATATGTGAATATCCCAAGCTTCCATTAAGTAATATACAAGCTAGTATGATACAGTAATGGCCTTCTAGGGCATAAACACTAACATATGTAGACTGGGGACCTACATACATCAACATGTATCATCCCAAGAGTTCACTAACTCTTTCTCTGTTTCCAATAAACAGAGCTATGGTCATTTTATCTTTGTGACATGACTGGCGAGTTTCACAAGATGTAAATTCAAACTTATTTAAATATGCATCTAAATGTAACTTCAGCTAGTCGGGTCGCATTGATATGACCTAGTCTACAATGCCTCAAGAAGGATTCGTTCATTTCTGAACTCTTCCTCTTGTGTGTGTTCTGTATACTAAGAACTGTAGTTTGATTTAGAACATTAACGCTTTTAGATAACATGCCTGAACCGATCAACTTTTGATATAGGAAATGTTCAAAACATTATCCAACAATACAAAATTTTATCGTTTCTTTACTAATAAAGAGACAGATATGATTTTGTATATCAGGTTCGGTCTAATAACATTCGTTCAGAATCAATGTATTACAATACAGGGTGACAGTGACTAACAGACTTGGATGCAACACTTGCCCCGTTTTCTGCATCATGAAACTTATCACCCGTTCTCAGTTTTTCTACCCTTTTGTAGCCCTATGTAACATCTTACATATCTAGGATCCTGATCCGGTATCAAATACCCAGGATACAGAGGATACTGAGAAACAGTTCTTTGTAATGAACACACCCGAAGATGATGCATCAACATGCACTCTCTTCGTTTGGGCGGCACGGGAAATCTGGTATTCCCCAATTTCCTGCTCTGTCTTATAACAATTATAAGTTGGAGCGGGACCAACGTTCCCCAGCTCAGTATAACAAGCGGGTTCGGTCAATAATCCGTATTATTATCTTGATTAAGGCGTGACATGGTCGCTACCAGGAGAGAGAGAGAAGAAAACACTCAGCGTGCGCTCTTGCAAGAATAGATTGGTTATTATTTTATCTAATCAGGATGGCTCCCACTGCTTTTTATCAAATCTTCCTTCAAACCCTAAAAGGAAAGACTAGCCGGGATTAATTACACACTACAAGTTCGCTAATCTTTCAGCCAGGCCAGTGTCGGTACTTTGAGGGAGGTCCCCCGTGCTTTCGCACGAACCTAATTAATGTAAACCTCGTTTTCCCAGAGGCGTAACCTCGTTAACACCTTTCTAGACACCTACTTGATCGGCTAATTGTAATGTATAAAACTCTCCCAGGAGTAACACTTACTCGCAGCGGGTATCGGGATCCAACTATCTCATAGAAGGTATGCAATCTCATTGCAAATTTCAACACTTGAAATTCCCGATAATATTTTGCCCCTAGCACCCTATGACCTTGACGGAGGCCAACAAACCATAGGCTACTAGTCAAGTTCAACCCGTCATTTCTTGATCGAATCAAACCCACCCGCACGACCCTTGACGGAGGCCAACAAGGTCGCATGACTACCCCAACTCAATCTGCATCATATGCATAAGCAGATAAATACTGGTTAGCTACCGCACACTGCGCCTTGACGGAGGCTAACAAACACAGCACGAATACTAAACAGCACTTATCTGAAATGACGGAGGGCTACGACAGGTTTTTATAAAAACCTATTGCGTAATGAACTTGATATCGTTGTAGGATCGAATGAATTTTGAAATGGAGTGCTTTTGAGGCTTTTCTAGTTTTGCTAAAGGAGTCACTCCCGGTGAAGGGATCGTCGGTCCTTTCCTCGTCGAATGAGGTGCGGGATATATCACATATATCTCTGTGCAAAGCAAAAACTCTTAAAAGCAATCAAAAAACAAACCAAGGGTGTAGCATCTGCCAGTTATCGCTAAAGGAGTCACTCCCGGTGAAGGGATCTCGGTCCTTTCCTTATCGAATATGGTGCAGGATATATCACATATACCGATGTGCAAAGCAAGAACTGTAGCTACCTGTTTTATTTTGAAATTCGATTCTACAACATCTTAGGTTTCTTTTATTTCATTAATCATATTAATGAAGTCCCATCATTTAAGTACCTAAACATCACAGATAAATACGACGTACACTTATGCCATCCGCATTCGCCTCGATGTCCCCTCGTGCACCGTTAGGTTAGGTAACTAACGACAGAGCGGGGCAGGGCTAGCGCGGGTGTAAAACATAAGTAACGGCTATATAATATATCATATATACTATATACTGTATCTATCATAGAACATCACATGATCACATCACAGATATCGCAGCAGAAGAATCATATGAAATATTGGATATACTAGGACGTCCGTGTTTTCAATACGAGCCAGTATAAAACACGGATTCCACGGTCGTGATGAATAGCCAAACCCACACCCCTAGACCCCTACGAGAGCGGCAAGCAACCCTACCAATTCTAGAGTTAGGAGACCCGGACTCGACTCCTCGAGTTGGTCTCCCACTGGACTCCAGAACCCGGTTACTTGTGCCCTCCTCCTTGGGTCTATCCTAGTGCGGAAAAGTAAATAATATACAAACGGTGACTACTTCCGCTACCTGGAAGTGCCCCAATAAAAGAATATTACATACAAGTTTTTACATGAATGAAAAATGAAAAACACTTATCTCACATAAAAACCCCCGGCTATTCAAACACGACGATCCAATATAACATATCCAGCAACACATAACATCACATGTCATCAACGTAAGTAAATATGTCCATCCCAATTGTCGTTGACATATAGCAACGAAACCGGCGATATCACATATTACACTTACGGTCACAGAAAAGAAAGTGTAAAACTACAACAGTTGGAATCCGCAACCACCTCAGACATCGCATGCCTGACCAAATGAATTACTTAGACATCGCATGCCTAACAATTATAAACCCCGCATTTTAGTCTCAAAATCGAAAACACTTTTCAATATCAAGTCGGGCAATTCAACAAGATTCCCGACATCCTGATCGAATGCTCGTCGAAAACTTCAGTAGGCGGCCGCACCCCCGATACCGTCGACGAAATGCACCAAGGCGGAACACCGCCACCGCGAGCACCCGAACGGATGCTTTCGGCGACGGGGTTCTCCTACAGTCACTTGGTCGGGGCTATGGAGTGAGGCTGTCTATCAAGTTTACCCGGCGAGTATCCGCGTACGCTACGTGATTGCGACGGACTTTTGATCACTTCAAAATTCCGTGGCAACCGATCAAGTGAGACTAAACTGCTATGTTTATAACATTCATTCAGTTATCACATAACTTTTGTGAATTCCAATTGTTGTATCACATTCCGGATAAATAGAAAATGTTAAACTTTCCGATCGAACAGTCGAACACTCAAGTTTTCCCGATACAGCTCAACACATGAAATAAGTCTAACAACATTCAGTTCGTGCCTCAGTACCAACGGTCCAGCCGTAGAAGGGTCAAGCCAACGCCTCACATGTGGCACGCCGTACTGCCCCAAACCCGAAGGTTCAAAGGGCAGTTCAAGACGGTCACATAATCGAGTTAAGGTTTGTTGTCTTCTAGAGGGTCCATCGCGTTACTTGCACTACTTCGAACGTCGTTAAACTACGGAAAAATCCAACACTTGGAAATTTCCCGACAGGGGAAAAATTTGGTATTTATATCCGGTCGAACTTTTTAACATATTCTAAAATTTATCCGGAAAGCCAAATAGACAAAATTTGATACCCCGATCGAAACACCGAATCCCCAAAACAACTCCAGAAAATTCAACTCTTGAAACAGTATTAAAATTTCCCAGAAAATACAAACAACAGAGGTATGAATTACTGTGCAAAGAACCGTCGCCAATGCCTTCAATTCGCCGCGGAACCGCCGCTAAAGGGGGGTCAACGCCGCGGTTCCGCGGTCAACCTGGGGAATTAGTGGCTCGGTTTTCATGGTAATTCATACAATACCCTGCTGAATTTTTTAAGCACTATTAATTTGGAAAAAACCCAGAATTTGGAAAAAGTCCAGAGAGCTATTTTGGGTTCGGGTTTTGATTCGATCGGACTTCAAATTCCGTCTACGCTTCGCCTAAGGCTCTAGCTTGGCTCTGATACCACTGTAGGGTTCCTAGGCACCCTAATGAGGTCTCACAAGGCATCGATCATGCCAATTTCAAAATTTACGGTGCCGGGAAACCCTAGACTACGGATCTTAGACTAGATGTCTAGGCGAAAATGCTAACTAGTTAACAACTTAACTAATGGGATATCGGAAATACAACCTTTGTAGATCCGTTTGTCCACCTCCACGGCTCCGAGATGAGGTCCTCTCCGCTGTCCAAATCAAATCCGGGCTCTAGCGTCGGCTTCATCGGAGAATAGGCGAGCTAGGTCGTCGATGTCCATGCCGAAGCTGATCTACGTCGAGGCATCGCTAGATCAAGCTCCACCTTCACCAAGTCTTGAAAACTTGTGAAGAAAACACACTCTACTACTTGGAAAGAGGTAGAGGATGAAGAAATAGGAAGTGGGTAGACTTTAGTTTTGGATTTCTCACTCATTTCATCAATCCACCATTGATGAAGTGAAGGTTTTCTTCTTGAGTTGAAGGAAGAAGAAGAAGAAATGATATGATAAGATTAATTAGAAAAGAAAAGAATAATCATTCTTATCATAAAAGTAACCATGGTGAAGTGTAGAGAATTAACTTAGGTTAAATGAATGGTTAGGGTCAAGGTTTCATGAAGCTTCCACTAAACAACAAAAAAAGCCACCATTCTTTTTCTCTTTTCCATTTATTTTCCAAAATGAATAAATAGATAAATAAATGAGAAAAGGAAATCAAACCCTAATCATATGTTTAACCATGGTTTGATTCTTTACACTTAACCAAGTAAACATGTATCATCAAACATGATACAAACAAGTGCACAAAAATATATCGCATATACAATGCGCAGATCCGAGTGAGAATATTCATTTAAAGTGAACCGATACGAGTTAATGCAAAGTAATATATCAAATATATAATTATACATTAAATCATTAAATCAACACTTGATTTAACGATCCGGTCATATCACATATAACTGACTAGTATCAAATGTATCGGCTTATCGAATCAATCCTTGATTCGATAACTAGGTTATATCGCATACAACCATTCGATACATTCATCGCGAGAATAGAATACGGTATCACATACACGCATTATTCTCGGTCCCGCACATATCTCATATGCGCTCCTATTTCGTTTCGCTTGAGCCAGGAAACCTCTGTGTAGGACTCTAAAGACTCGTCAATACGCCGGCAGCAGATGATGATCATATCAAACACCCACAAGCCGCAAGAGGTCTGCTAAACGTAACGGCCACCCGGGTATTGAGCGATCTGAAGATCGACGAGCAAGCCCGCTCACACTCCAGTGAATCCAACCAGTGACACTACCGTACAGTCCGGTCTGTCCGTCTGATATGTCGCATATCTCGCCTAGGGGTGGTAAACGTCAGACCCCAATAGCTCGATAAGTCGTGTCGATATGAGATCTATAACAATTCGAGAAACTACTGGTAACACTTACCAGTAAATTTCAGCAACCCTGGCCAGGGATTTCCTGTTATAGCCAATCGAACACAGCGCAACATCAACCCCCTATACCAGGAGAGACGAATCCCCTCCTATCGCTCATTGCCTCTATGTGACTCGGGACTGTACCCAAAAACCACCGTTTTGCACGCCCTCTTGGACGTGGTGAGATGGAAATCAAAGCACAGTGGGAACCACACAAGACTCTATGACGATCTCGGGTCAACAGACTACTCTGTACCAGTGTCACCAGAGAACTGCCATCTGACGTGAGGTATAATACCATCTGGGAGTTCTCGGCGAGTCCGTCCAGTATACCCAGTCTCTACTGAGCACCCGTATATGATCTCCGATGTCAAACACCAATGGATATGGGATCATCCATCGCCCATCTGTATGGGTCGAGAAGGTATACGCTAGTCTACTCTGGTATATCGATGCCCCATCTCGATACACCCACGACTAGGGACTTTCAAGGATGTACTTATGGACTACCATGTCCCTACTAGTATGATCCGCATCATAGTCCAGGTAGTCAAATACACATCCCAAGGGCTTTACCAACATGTAACAGAGAGACAATCAGTATACACGTTAAGGTAAAGAGCAACCAGATAGCATACTATCATGTCGAGCAAGAAAGTCCGCCCTATATATGTCCCAGCATCCACTACAATATACATCTAATGTACAGTAATGGCCTCTGGGGCATACATATAACTAACACGAACGACATCACCAAAAACTCGTAGTGGCCGTAGCGCGTGCAGAAAGCTGTCCTCGGTATATCCTCCTGTCGAACTCGCAGTTGATGGTATCCTGATCGCAAGTCGATCCTCGAAAAATACCCCGCACCGTGAAGATGGTCGAACAAATCATCAATGCGTGGCAACGGATATCTGTTCCAAACGGTAACTTTGTTCAGCTGGCGGTAGTCGATACATAAGCGCAAACTTCCATCCTTCTTCTTGACAAACAGGACCGGAGCACCCCACGGAGAAACACTCGGTCGAATAAGCCCCTTATCTAACAAATCCTGCAACTGATCCTTCAGCTCTCGAAGCTCTGCCGGGGCCATCCGATAAGGCGGTATAGAAATAGGCCCCGAGCCGGGAATCAAATCAATGCAGAACTCAACCTCGCGCTCAGGTGGTAGCCCATGTAGCTCATCAGGGAAAACATCAGGGAACTCAGAAACAACCGGGACCCGGTCCAACGGAACCTCTGCAGCTCGAGTATCATAAATAAACGCTAAGAATCCCTGACATCCCTTCCGCAAGAGCTGACCAGCGTGAAGAGACGAAATCAAGCTGGGAAGGGTGACGCTGCGGTCTCCCTGAATAACAAGGACTGGCTCTCCCGGAAAGCTAAATCTGACTGCCTTCTCACGGCAGTCCACCGAAGCATAACAAGTGGCTAGCCAATCCATGCCCAGAAGCACATCAAAGTCCAACATATCGAGGAGAATCAAATCAACCGATGAATCCCTCTCCCCGATACGAACGGAACACAAACGAAAAACAAAACGAGCGACAAACGACTCGCCTACCGGAGTATTAACAACAAGCGGATGATCTAACGATGACGACTCACGGCCCAACATCGGTGCAAAGTGTGTAGATACGTACGAATGTGTGGAACCTGGGTCGAATAATACCCGTGCTTCGAAAGAACAAACTGGAAAGGTACCTGTCACAACGGCATTGGATGCCTGCGCATCCTGCGGTGTCAAAGCAAAAACTCGGGCCTGTCCTCCACCGATAGCGGGCTGACCTCGACCTCGGCCTCTGCCTCCTCGTCCTCTCTGAACAGGACCGCAGCATCCACGGCCTCTGGGTGCACCTAACTTGCGTGGAGCATCGCCTGTGGTAGGAAGTAGGGCTCTCTGTGGAGGGGGTGGCGATGGTGGCAGGGTCACATGCGGAACTGTCGCTGCTCCCTGTCGTCTCGCCGGACAGTCTCTGACAAGATGGTGCAAACTCCCGCACCCAAAACACCCTGGCGACGGCTGCTGCCCCTGGGGATAAGAACCATATAACTGTCCCCGCCCAAATCCTCTGCCAGGCCTATCTCTCGGAAAGAATCTGGCGCGCTTCCTCTGAGACGGTACCTCGTTGCGAATCCTCTTCGGCCCAGAAACGGCCGAAGTCTGTAATATGCGTGCCTCCATCCGCAATGCCGTATCCATAGCAGCTGAATAAGTGTCGTAGTGCTGGGCGCCAATGGCAAGATATAGCTGGGCATCAAGTCCCTGTACGAACCTCTTCACCATCTTCTCCTCGGTATCCACCAAATACTGAGCATATCGGGATAACTGTGTAAACTGGATGTCATACTCAGACACCGTCATCCCAGGTGTCTTGACTAAGGCCTCGAAGCTGCGAGCTCTGGCGTCACGAACGCTCTCTGGGAGGAAACGAGCTAGAAAGACCGCTGTAAACTCGGCCCACGTCATAGGCGGTAGACCTGCAGCTCGACCTCTCAAGACTGACTCCCACCATGTCTGCGCGAGACCCTCTAGTCGGAAACTCGCAAGCTCTACTCATCGATCATCCGAACATCTCAGCGAACGACAGATCCTGGCTAAACTGTCAAGGAACGTCTGTGGGTCCTCCGCTGCCTCGGTGCCGGTGAATACTGGAGGTCTCAGCCTCATGAAATCCTGTAGTGAAACCGGAATGGCCACGGTGGTAGTAGTAGGAGCAGGTATCATGGTCGTCTGTGATGTAATAGGCACGTCATCCGGCCTCGGTGTACGACTGGCTGCAACTAGGGATCCTACCATCTGACGTAGCTCCTGCATGCCTCCCATCATCTGTCGCAACTCCTCCATACCAGTCTCGAGCCTATCCATACGGCCTGGGGAAGGTGGATCGGTCTGTCCCTGCGGCGTAGGCATACCACCCTGCTCAGTCCTAGTCTCGGACGAGCCAGCTCGAATCTCGTCTCTGGCGGCAGCCCTCTGTGCCCTCGTAGCCTTCGGCGGCATAGTGGTTGTTACAGGAAAACGGATAGTAAGAACAGTGCAATAGGGTCATAGGATACACGGAATTGAAGAAGGAATTTTCAAGCAAGTATATCCTAAAGTCACTTAGGCGGAGTACCGTATCGTAAGTATGCCGCGGACATACACACGCTACGTTACCCTACTTAAGTCACTTACTCCATCTACCAACGGTCATCCTACACTCAAAAAGGTAAAACCTATCGCTCTGATACCAACTTTGTCACGACCCGTGGGGTACGGAACGTGACTGGCACTTAAGTTTACGAAACGTCTAAAGACGTCCGTAAAATAAGTAAGCCAAAGCCCAGAAAACAAAACCAATTAAGCAAAAGAGGGATGAGAACCCAATCAATTGAAAGCGAGTTTATCAAATAAGTCATGTAAAACCCTTTTTAAAAACAATACCAATTTTTCCGAAAATTTCGGCAGAGTCTCCTTTGTTACTGGCCCCCAAAATGGGTACAACAAGAATAAATATGAATCCAACAAAATAGGGCATCCCCAAGAGGGAGCTAGCTCTTCGCCACAAGGCGGTCACAAATCCCATGCAATATAAAGCAACAACATGCGAAAATAATCATAAGGAAGCATGAGAAAAGCAGCATGTCGGCTCAAGTGAGCTCGACCCCAAAATACAGCATAAAAGTCCACAAACCTCACAGTCTCATCTCTAGGTCAATATACAATAATACTGGTAGATACAGTAGATGGATTGCTCTAGATACAAAGAATATACAAGGTGGTGCAAAAATAATAATAACCCACCTAAGAGCAAAACCTCGAGTCCAGGCAAGAGAGCAAAAGAACAAGTGCGCCCGCCGCTACTGTACTGACGGAGCGGACCTGCAAAAGGCTGTGGCACAACGGGGATGAGTTGCCAACTCGTGAGTAACAAATAACATCTACAAAGGCTATCGTATGCATGCACACAAGCATCCTAGCATCTAAAATACAGGTATAACTGGATGCACTAGCAGGTGTGTATACAACATCAGTGTACTAATATGTATGCAACATGAATATCTGAGGTCTCAATAGGTATATATAAGAAACATTTTATCCCTTTTTGTTTTTGAAACTCTTTTAGAATGCCAGCATAATACTCAAAGAATCGACGAGAACCGGTGTCCAGCAACGACACCTAAAAGCTGTCTCAAATCTCATAAATCCATGTCATAGTGTCTTTGGCCTCAGCCATCCGGCTGACCCATTTCAATATCAATATCTCATCCTCTCGCGGCCCCGGTCGGTATCCTCTGGATATCCGCCGTGCCCAATGAAGTCACCGGTAGGTAATCCGTCCCCTGCCAGGCTCATCGTCAGCACCACGAGCTTCTTGCCCCGGGGTACCCTACTGGGCCCACCATGTACCCGAGACGGTTCATCCAACTCCTCGAAACGGGTCTCAAAAACTACAGCAAACTCATGGTGGACGACACTTACATCACTAGAAAACCGCAATTTACATGTTTTAAAAATATAATAAGTTTAGAAATTTTGCGGCTTTCCCCCGAAATCCAGAAATATCATAAAATCTCAAGAAATCCTCATAAGTGCATATATCAATGATAATGAATGCATATGGTATCAATAATCAAGTTGCAATGTGTGATTAATAGATTAGGCATGAACAATTAATATGATGAAGTACATGCACATGAATAGCAATCCCACGGTTTCATTTTAAGGAATTAAAGGCAATAGCACAAGTTTAAGTATCAATTAGTAAAAGGTTTAAATTTAAAGGTTATCTAGTGTGGTGGCATGGCAATTACCAGGGTGTGTGTGTAAGCATGAATAGTGCTCGTGCTGCATATAAAAACCCTGGCAATGGTGCAGGTGTCCTAGAAAATGGTTTCGTATAGGTATGTCAATATAGGGCATGAATGTAGTAAATAATCATACAAGTATTACACCCCTAATTACTAACATTACTAAGAATCTTTTAAGTTACTAAAACTATCGGGCGGCTCGCGCCATCCAACGATAGTCCCCCGTAGATGTTACATCTACTTACCGGAATCCCTGGCTAGCTGTGTCCAATCACCGCTTTCCCCTTTCGTGCCGCGTCTGACGTCTCCGGGACCGAACCTCGAATTTACATCAATACCAAACATAAGGTTACCTATCAAGACTGACGCAAAACCCAAACGACAATACTAATGTTCACTAGCTAGGTACAACGTGCACAGGGTGCGCGGAACATACGCGAAAATCGCAAAAACTGCCAAAAATCGCCGATCTGGTCGCCCGGCAAAACTAAAACCCGACTACTCAAAAATCCGCACACACGCATCCTAAATGTCATAGGATACGCTAAAAATGTCATCAAGACATCGCAATTAAATCATCACAACATTTTAGTAAAAACTAGTAAGCTAGAATAGCAATTTGGTGCAAACATCGACAATAGCGGCAAAGTTATCACGGTCCAACACAACCATCCAATCCACACAACTAGTTAGCCACCAAAAACACAATTCTAACTTATATACCATGCTATAAAACCCACATTCCATACACAAACCTCTTCTTGAATTTTGGTAATTTGCAAACTTAATGAAAATTTCACACAAGTTTAACATAGATTAGCTTAATATGAAGCCACTTAAGCAAAGTAACCTTAAAGATTGGTTTAGTAATTAACTAGATATCTAATTAGCTTTAATTAACTAAATAATGGTTCCTAAAAACCCTAGTTTAACTCTAACCATAAACCTTTAAAAACTAGATTAGAATCTAGCACTAAATTAACACTAGATTTTAGCCCAATTAGCAATTTAACCACTTAGATTAAGCTAACAAAATAACTAGATAACAAAATAGCTTAATTAATCTCTTAATGGTGATCTAAACCCTAAATTAATTTCAAACCACAAACTTTAAAAAAACTAGTATGCAATTAACACTAAAATTAACACTAAAACAATTTTCAAAGTTCAATTAGCACACTTTAAACTACAATTTAACCATTTGATTAGAAATTATACCTCAAAAGATCAATCCCTATGTTGCTAAAACCTCCCAAGATGCCATCTTTCTCCATGATTTGAACCAATTTGGGTTTGAGAAGAGAGGGAATAAGGTTTTGTGTTGAAAAAGTGAAGGATTTGTTGATTTTTATTGAATTTTGATGCAATTTTTTGAAGAAAACGAGAGAAAAAAAGAAGGAAAATAATGGAAATGGGGGGGGGGGGAGCAGGTCTCGGCCAGGAGAGGGAGACGGGAGTGGAAAGTGAGGAATTGGAGTTGGAAAGACTAAAGTCAAAGCTCTCACATGCACTCAAAACTCATACCTACATTACTATATTTTAATCCTAACCAAAACAATTCATTCACAAAAGATAAAGTCAAAGTGAGGCAATCAAAATTCTGGACCTGATCATGGTGGGGCCGGCCTAGGGCTGAGGGAAGAGAGAGAGGGGTTTACAAAAGAAGTTTTATGCAAAAAGACCCCCTACAAGTCCAAAATTGCAAGTTTTAGCTTAAAATTCAATAAATTTCGTTTTCTATAATAAAAATTAGTTAAAAATCAAAATAAAATACTAAAAATTTATGTTACAACTAGATTTTAATTAACATAATTTTAAAGATTAAAATTAGCCCAGAAAAATTTGTATTTATCGCTAATTTAATGTATTTTCTTACCGGCTTAAAATCATATTGAAAAATTAGGGAAAATTTTTAAACGACTAGAATTTCATAAGTAACTCATTAGCTACTAAAAACAAGCAATTACCTATCCATTTTAGGTATAATTAGTCCTAAACTGCAAAATAACGAGAAAGACGGTTTTCGGAAAAATACCGAATTTTCACCGATTTTCAGGAAAACACCAAAACGACTTTTCAAGGCGCTACAACATGTTAAGATAAAGAGTAACCAGATAGCATATTATCATATCGAGCAAGAAAGCCATCTCTATATATGTCCAAGCATCCAATATAATATACATCATCTGTACAATACTGGCCTCTAGGGCATACATACAACTAACAATCTCCCACTTGCACTAGGGTCAGCTGCTGTAGTATCGCATACCGAGCATCCCGAAGAGTCTCTCAAACTGTGTCTGGGGAATGGCCTTCGTGAGTGGATCCGCCGTGTTGTTCTTCGTGTCAACCCTCCTGACCTCGATCTCCCGGCGATCAACTATCTCCCGGATCAGGTGATACCGCCTCAGAATATGCCTGGATCGCTGATGGGACCTGGGTTCCTTGGCCAAAGCCACCGCTCCATTGTTATCGCAATACAAAGGTATTGGATGCTCAATGGATGGAACCACTCCAAGTTCAGTAATGAACTTCTTGATCCAGACAGCCTCTTTGGCAGCATCGTTGGCAGCGATGTATTCAGCCTCCATCGTCGAGTCTGCCACGGTTTCCTGCTTGGAACTCTTCCAGCTAACCGCCCCTCCGTAAAGGGTAAAGACAAAGCCCGACTGCGACTTAGAATCGTCCTTATCACTCTGGAAGCTCGAATCGGTAAAGGACTCCACTTGGAGCTCTCCGTTACCATACACCAAGAACATTTCTCTAGTCCTTCGCAAGTACTTGAGAATGCTCTTCACAGCTGTCCAGTGACTCTCTCCAGGATCAGCTTGATACCTGCTCACTACACTTAGTGAGTATGCTACATCGGGTCTGGTACATAGCATCGCATACATGATAGAGCCTACTGCCGAAGCATAGGGTATCTCTTGCATGCGAGCTCTCTCCAAATCAGTCTTGGGAGACATCTCTTTGGAGAGAGTGACTCCAGAGATCGTGGGCAAGTTCCCACGCTTGGACTCTTCCATACTAAACCTCTTTAGTATGGTGTCAATGTACCTGGATTGGGACAATCCTAAAATCCGTTTGGATCTATCTCTATAGATCCTAATTCCCAATATGCAGGAGGCATCACCAAGATCTTTCATTGAGAATCTTTGTGATAAGAAGAGCTTGACCGATTGCAGCATAGGAATATCATTTCCTATCAAGAGTATGTCGTCCACGTACAATACGAGGAAGACAACCTTACTCTCTGCCACCTTCTTGTAGATACAAGGTTCATCTGGGTTTTTGACGAAACCAAACTCTTTGATAACGACGTCAAAGCAGATGTTCCAACTCCGCGATGCTTGATTTAATCCATAAATGGATTTAAGCAGCTTGCACACCTTCCCGCTGCTCCCACTGTCTACGAAGCCCTCTGGCTGAGTCATGTACACGCACTCTTCTAAATCACCATTTAGAAAGGAGTTCTTAACATCCATTTGCCAGATTTCGTAATCATGATAAGCAGCGATGGCAAGCATGATCCGGATGGATTTAAGCATAGCCACTGGAGAAAAGGTCTCGTCATAGTCCACACCTGGTCTTTGACGAAAACCCTTTGCTACAAGTCTAGCTTTGAAAGTCTCCACTTTCCCATCTACACCAAGTTTCTTCTTGAAGATCCACTTGCTCCCAATGGGTTTTACCCCTTCAGGAGCAACATCCAAAGTCCATACTTTGTTGGTGTACATGGATTCCATCTCGGACCGCATAGCATCCAGCCATTTCACTGAGTCCCCACTCGTGATGGCCTGCTCGAAGCTAGTTGGGTCATCATCCTCCATGATGCAATCCTCGCTTCCACCATCCATGAGAAAACCGTAGTATCTCTCAGGTGGGCGAGGAACCCTACTAGATCGGCGGAGAGGCTGAGGTTCATCGGGAGCTACTGAATCCTCTGGTTCAACCAAATCTTCTGTTGTAGTCTGTATTGCTGGAACCTCTTCCAGTTCTACCTCCTTGCTACTAATCTCTTTTTCAAGAAATTCCTTTTCTAAAAAGGTGGCATGTCGAGAAACAAACACTTTTTGTTCCTCGGTGTGGTAAAAGATATACCCTCGCGAATGTTTGGGATATCCAATAAACTTACACAGAATAGACCTTGCCGCAAGTTTGTCTGGATTTTGCGTTTTTACATAGGCCGGACAACCCCATATCTTAACATAATTAAGACATGGTCTCTTTCCTTTCCATATCTCATATGGAGTGGTCGGCACGGTTTTGGTGGGAACCATATTCAATAGGTCTGCAGCTGTTTCCAGTGTATATCCCCAGAAGGAAATAGGTAACTCAGCTGTGCTCATCATAGAGCGCACCATATCTAATAGGGTGCGGTTCCTCCGTTCTGATACACCGTTGTGCTGTGGTGTATATGGAGGAGTCAGTTGAGAGAGAATCCCATTCTCTTTTAGGAAGTCCAGGAATTCATTGCTCAAGTATTCACCTCCTCGATCAGATCATAGGATTTTAATACTTTTTCCGGTTTGGTTCTCAACTTCTTGTTTATATTCCCTAAATTTCTCAAAACCTTCTGATTTGTGTTTCATCAGGAACACATACCCGAACCTAGAGAGATCGTCAGTGAATGTAATGAAGTATGAAGAACCATCCCTGGCATATGTAGACATGGGACCGCATACATCATTATGTATCAGTCCCAAGAGTTCGGTAACTCTTTCTCCGTGCCCCGTAAATGGAGTTTTGGTCATCTTGCCTTTGAGACATGACTGGCAAGTGTCATAAGATGAATATTCAAACGGATTTAAATATCCATCTTTATGCAACTTAGCTAGTCGTGTCGCATTGATGTGACCCAGTCTACAATGCCACAAGAAGGATTCGTTCAGTTCTGAACTCTTCCTCTTGTGTGTGTTCGTTATGCTCAGAACTGTTGATTGATTTAGAACATAAATGCCATTGCACAACGTGCCTGATCCAACCAACTTTTGGTTACGGAAAATGTTCATAACATTATCCTGTAATACAAAATTATATCCCTCTTTACTCAACAAAGAAACCGATATAATGTTACATATCAGGTTCGGCATGTAATAGCATTCGTTTAAAACCAATGTATTACCAGTTGGTAATACAAGGTGATATTCCCCGACAGTCTTAGCTGCAACAATTGCACCATTTCCAAATTTTATGTCTTTATCACCTTCTCCAAGTTCTCTACCTTTCCTAAGCCCATGTAACTGATTACATATATGGGATCCTGACCCGTTATCCAATACCCAGGACGTAGAGTAAATGGAGAAACAGTTCTCAGTAACGAACACAACGGAGAAGAAAATGCATCATCATGTACTTTCTACATTCGGGTGGCATGGGAATCCTGGTATTCCCCTATATCCTGTTCAGTCCTATAACCCTTATAGGAAAGAACGGAACCAACTTTCCCCAGCACAGTATAACATGCGGGTTTGGTCAATACATCCATATTATTATCTTGATTAAGGCATGAAATGGTAGCTACCTGGAGAGAGAGAGAAGAAAACACTTTAGCGTATGCTCGTGCAAGATCAGATTGGTTATTATCTTATCTAATCAGGATGGCTCCCACTGCTTTTTATCAAATCTTCCTTCAAACCCTAAAAGGAAAGACTAGCCGGGATTAATTACACACTACAAGTTCGCTAATCTTTCAGCCAGGCCAGTGTCGGTACTTTGAGGGAGGTCCCCCGTGCTTTCGCACGAACCTAATTAATGTAAACCTCGTTTTCCCAGAGGCGTAACCTCGTTGACACCTTTCTAGACACCTACTTGATCGGCTAATTGCAATGTGTAAAACTCTCCCAGGAATAACTCTTACTCGCAGTGGGTATCGGGATCCAACTATCTCATAGAAGGTATGCAATCTCATTGCAAATTTCAACACTTGAAATTCCCGATAATATTTTGCCCCTAGCGTCCTATGACCTTGACGTAGGCCAACAAACCATAGTGCGCTAGTCAAGTTCAACCCGTCATTTCCTGATTGAATTAAACCCACCCGTACGACCCTTGACGCAGGCCAACAAAGTCGCACGACTACCCTAATCCAATTTGCATCATATGCTTAAGCAGATAAATACTAGTTAGCTACCGCACACTACGCCTTGACGCAGGCCAACAAACGTAGCACGAATACTAACCACTACTCATCTGAAATGACGGAGGGCTACGCCAGGTTTTTCTGAAAACCATGAGCATAATGAACTTGATATCGTTGTAGAATCAAATGAAGTTTTGAAATGCAGTGATTTTGAGGCTTTTCTAGTTTTGCTAAAGGAGTCACTCCCGGTGAAGGGATCTCGGTCCTTTCCTCGTCGAATGAGGTGCGAGATATATCATATATATCGCTGTGCAAACCAAAAACCCAAAAGCAGTCAAAAGCAAACCGAGTGTGTAGCATCTGCCAGTTATTGCTAAAGGAGTCACTCCCGGTGAAGGGATCTCAGTCCTTTCCTCATCGAATAAGGTGCAGGGTATATCATATATACCGCTATGCAAAGCAAGAACTGTAGCTCCCTGTCTTGTTTTAAAATTTGATTCTACAACATCTTAGGTTTCTTTTCATTCATTAATCACATTAAAGAAGTCCCATCATTTAAATACCTAAACATCACAGATAAATACGACGTACACTTATGCCATCCGCATTCGCCTCGATGTCCCCTCGTGCACCGTTAGGTTAGGTAACTAACGACAGAGCAGGGCAGGGCTAGTGCGGGTGCAAAACATAAGTAACGTCTATATAATATATCATATATACTATATACTGTATCTATCACAGAACATCACATGATCACATCACAGATATCGTAGCAGAAGAAACATATGAAACATTGGATATACTAGGACGTCCGTGTTTTCAATACGAGCCAGTATAAAACACGGATTCCACGGTCGTGATGAATAGCCAATCCCACACCCCTAGACCCCTACGAGAGCGGCAAGCAACCCTGCCAATTCTAGGGTTAGGAGACCCGGACTCGACTCCTCGAGTTGGTCTCCCACTGGACCCCAGAATCCGGTTACTTGTGCTCCCCTCCTTGGGTCTATCCTAATGCGGAAAAGTAAATAATATACAAAAGGCGACAACTTCCGCTACCTGGAAGTGTCCCAATAAAAGAATATTACATACAAGTTTTTACATGAATGAAAATGAAAAACACTCATCTCATATAAAAACCCCCGGCTATTCGAACACGACGATCCAATATAACATATCCAGCAACACATAACATCACATGTCATCAACGTAAGTAAGTATGCATACCCCAATTGTCGTTGACGTATAGCAACGAAACCGGCGATATGAACATACTACACTTACGGTCACAGAAAAGAAAGTGTAAAACTACAACAGTTGGAATCCCCAACCTCTTTAGACATCACATGCCTAATCAGATGAAATACTTAGACATCACATGCCTAACAGTTATAAACCCCGCATTTTAGTCTCATTATCGAAAACTCTTTTCAATATCAAGTGAAACTAAACCGCTAGATTTATAACATTCATTCAGTTATCTCATAACTGTTTGTGAATTCCAATTATTGTATCACATTCCAGATAAACAGAAAATGTTAAACTTTCTGATTGAACAGTCGAATACCCAAGTTTTCCCGATACAGCTCAACACATGAAATAAGTCTAACAACATTCAGTTCGTGCCTCAGTACCAACGGTCCAGCCGTAGAAGGGTCAAGCCAACGCCTCACATGTGGCACGCCGTACTGCCCCAAACCCGAAGGTTCAAAGGGCAGTTCAAGACGGTCACATAATCGAGTTAAGGTTTGTTGTCTTCTAGAGGGTCCATCACGTTACTTGCACTACTTAGAACGTCGTTAAACTACGGAAAAATCCAACACTTGGAAATTTCCCGACAGGGGAAAAATTGGGTATTTATATCCGGTCGAACATTTTAACATATTCTAAAAATTATCCGGAAAAACACAAAGACGAAATCTGATAACCCGATCGAAACACCGAATCCCCAAAGTAACCCCAGAAAATTCAACTCTTGAATAATATTTAAAAATTCCCATAAAATCCAGCATTAGAAAAGAAGAATTACTGTGCAAAATATATTGTGCACCGTGAACAGTGGGCGGCGGAACCGAGGCAGAAGCCATGCTTCTGCCGCGTTTCCGTGGCTGTTTAGATGCATCATGAGCTCATGTTTCACCATAATTCTTAGATCTTCCTGCTGAATTTTTTAGGCATTTTTAATCTGGAAAAATCCCAGATTTTAGAAAAAGTCCAGAGAGCAATTGGGTTTTAGGGTTTCGGGTTCGTTCGGGTTTCAAACGTCGTCTAGACTTCGCCTAAGGCTCTAGCTAGGCTCTGATACCAGTGAAAGGTTCCTAGGCACCCTATAGTGGTCTCACAAGGCATCAACCATGCCAATTTACAAAAATTATGGTGCCGAGAAACCCTAATACGGATCGTCGGCTAGAATCCTAGGCGAAAAACGAATCTAGTTAACAATTTAACTAAAGGAGAGAGGCTACAACCTTTGTAGATCCGGTTATCCACTTCCTTGGCTCCACATAGGCGTCCTCTCACTGTCCATCTCGAATCACGAACTCAAACGTCGGCATCATCGGAGAATTGGGCGGACTAGGTCGTCGGCTTCGTGCCGAAGATGATCTACGTCGAGGCATCACAAGTTCAAGCTCCGACTTCACAAATTTGTGAAACTTGTGAAGAAAACACCCAAAACAACTTGGCAAGAGGTAGATGGTGAAGAAATAGGAAGTGGGTTCACTTTAGAATTGGATTTCTCACTTTAGAACTCAAGTTGCCATTGATGGCATCAAGGTTTCTTTCTCGAAGAAGAAGATCAAGAAGAAGAAAGAATATGATAAGTTTATTTTTAAAAAAGAAAAAGAAAACCATACTTATCATATCCTAACTAAGGTTAAGTGTAGAGAATAGACCATGGTTAATGGGAATGGTTAGGGTTAAGCATGAAGACAAAATGGTCTCTTTGGTCAAAGCTTCATGAAGCTTCAACAAGCTTCATGACAAAAACAAACCATTTTATTTTCATTTATCCAATGAAATAAATAAAGAAATGAATAAATAAATGAAAAGGCAAAACCCTAATTATCATTTAACCATGGTTTAATTCTTCACACTTAACCAAATGATCAAGTATCATCAAACATGATACAAATATGTGCACAAAAGTATATCACATATACAACTTGCACATCAAGCGAGAAAATCCATATAAAGTGAACCAATACTAGTTAATGCAAAGTAATATATCAAATATATAATTATACATTAAATCATTAAATCAACATTTGATTCAATGATCCGGTCATGTCGCACATAACCGACTAGTATCCAATGTATCGACTTATCGAATCAATCTACGATTCGATAACTAGGTTATATCGCATATAACCAATCGAAACATTCATCGCGAGAATGAAATACGGTATCACATACACGCATTATTCTCGGTCCCGCACATATCTCATATACGCTCCTATTTCGTTTCGCTTGAGCCAGGAAACCTCTGTGTAGGACTCTAAAGACTCGTCAATACGCCGGCAGCAGATGATGATCATATCAAGCACCCACAAGCCGCAAGCGGTCTGCTAAATGTAATGGCCATCCGGGTATTGAGCGATCAGAAGATCGACGAGCTAGCCCGCTCACACTCCTGTGAATCCAACCAGTAACACTTACCGTACAGTCCGGTCTGTTCGTCGGATACGTCGCATATCAAGTCTAGGGGTGGTAAACGTCAGACCCCAATAACCGATAAGTCGTGCTGATGTGAGGCTCATAACTGGTCGAGAAACTACTGGTAACACTTACCAGCAAATCTCTGATCAGCCCTGGCCAGGGACTTCCCTGTTACGGCCAATCGAGCACAGCGCAACATCAACCCCCAATACCGGGAGAGACGAAACCCCTCCTATCGCTCATTGCCTCCATGTGACTCGGGACTGTACCCAAAGACCACCGTTTTTCACGCCTTCATGGATGTGGTAAGGTGGAGATCAAAGCACAGTGGGAATCACATAAGGCTCTATGACGATCTCGGGTCTACAGACTAACCTGCACAAGTGTCACCTGAGAACTGCCATCTGACGTGAGGTATAATACCATCTGGGAGTTCTCGGCGAGTCCGTCCAGTGTACCCAGTCTCCACTGAGCACCCGCATACCATCTCTGATGTCAAACACCAATGGATATGGGATCATCCATCACCCATCTCATGGGTCGAGAGGCGTATACGCTAGTCTACTCTGGTATATCGATGCCCCGTCTCGATACACCCACGACTAGGGACCTTGAAGGATGTACTTATGGACTACCATGTCCCCACTAGTATGATCTGCATCATAGTCCAGGTAGTCAAGTACACATCCTAAGGGCTTTACCAACATGTAACTATAAGACAGTTTAAAGAGACAAGTGTACATGTTAAGATAAAGAGTAACCAGATAGCATACTATCATATCGAGCAAGAAAGCCATCTCTATATATGTCCAAGCATCCAATATAATATACATCATCTGTACAATACTGGCCTCTAGGGCATACATACAACTAACAGCTACAAAGGTTGTACTCTCTAAACCCTAGCTTTTCTTTCATATGATGATGTGAAAAATTTAGAAACCCTAATTTTCTAGGATAGATCCTTTGTAAGTTTACTTAGCACCCTAAAGACTCCACCTTTGGTACATGTGATGCTTCCAAACCCTTCATGAGGTGCTAGGTAAACCTTTCAGATTTCATTTATGATACCTCATTTTAAAAATACAAAGGAAATCTTTCTAAATTTTGAAAGCAGTTTCTTTAGTACATGTATTCTGTTTTCATGCATATGACATATTGCTACCTGAGGCACTGACATGAGCACTTGGTATTACCGTTGTATAGAGGTATACCTTAGCCATTGTTATAGGCTGCTGGTTATATATTTGAGGATCCATTATGATCGTTGACCTAGGATTGCGTTGTTCATGCGATTTCTGTTCGTAGATGTTTTTCTACTCACGAGTTGGCAACTCACCCCCGTTGTGCCCCAGTTCCTTGCAGGTTTTGCCGTACAGGTTTCATTACGGCTTGCAGGCATAATTTCCATTCCGGGTGATTTGCTAGTAGGTCGGTTTATTTGTATCGTACCCATCATTATACCTTGTATATTATTATTCTGCTGTATCTAGAAGTTCCATCAACCAAACATGTATTTATTTCAGAGATAGAGACCAGTGATGTTTATTCTTTCGACCTTAGAGTCGTGCGTTGTATTTCTATGGATTTCTTTCTGTTTTGAGTTTCCTTTTGAGTTTTGATCCTCGCCCTTGGCGTTGTATATTATATTGCTTGTGTGGTTGTGGCCGTCGATTGACGAAGAGCTAGCTCCCGCTTGGGGATGCCTTTTTATTGATTTTGTATACTATTCATGTTGTATCCCGTTTGGGGGCCAGTATTTACAAAGGAGACTTTGCCGAAATTTTCAGGAAATATTTGATGTTTAAAAAAACGCATAATTCGGCTTATGCTATTAAAACTACTTGTTTTAAGTTGGGTTTACCTTCACTCTACTGCTTCTTTGGTTTTGATTTCTGGGTTTTGGCTTACTTAGATTACGTACGCCTTGAGACGTCCGTAATTTAAGAGCCGGTCATGTTCCGTACTTTTCGGGTCGTGACAAAATAATTCTCAGAAAATAAGAGAGAAATGTTAGTTGTATGTATGCCCTAGAGACCAGTATTGTACAGATGATGTATATTATATTGGATGCTTGGACATATATAGAGATGACTTTCTTGCTCGATATGATAGTATGCTATCTGGTTGCTCTTTATCTTAACATGTATACTAGTCTCTTTATAATGTCTTATAGTTACATGTCGGTAAAGCCCTTAGGATGTGTACTTGACTACCTGGACTGTGATGAGGATCATACTAGTGGGGACATGGTAGTCCATAAGTACATCCTTCAAGGTCCCTAGTCGTGGGTGTATCGAGACGGGGCATCGATATACCAGTGTAGACTAGTGTATATGCTCTTGACCTATGTGATGGGCGATGGATGATCCAATATCCATTGGTGTTTGACATCAGAGATGGTATACGGGTGCTCAGTGGAGACTGGGTACACTGGACGGACTCGCCGAGAACTCCCAGATAGTATTATAACTCACGTCAGATGGCAGTTCTCAGGTGACACTTATGCAGGTTAGTCTGTAGACCCGAGATCGTCATAGAGTCTTGTGTGATTCCCACTGTGCTTTGATTTCCACCTTACCACGTCCATGAGGGCGTGCAAAACGGTGGTTTTTGGGTACAGTCCCGAGTCACATGGAGGCAATGAGCGATAGGAGGGGTTTCGTCTCTCCCGGTATTGGGGGTTGATGTTACGCTGTGCTCGATTGGCCGTAACAGGAAAGTCCCTGGCCAGGGCTGATTCAGAGATTTGCTGGTAAGTGTTACCAATAGTTTCTCGACCCGTTATGAGCCTCACATCGGCACGACTTATCGGTTATTGGGGTCTGACGTTTACCACCCGTAGACTTGATATGCGACATATCAGACGAGGAGACCGGACTGTACGGGATGTGTTGCCGGTTGGCTCGACGGGAGTTGTAGCAGGTTCGCTTGTTCTCTTCTGATCGCTCAATACCCGGGTCGCCGTTACGTTTAGCTGACCGCTTGTGGCTTGGGGGTGCTTGATATGATCATCACCCACTGCCGGCGTATTGACGAGTCTTAGAGTCCCACAATGGAGTTACCTAGTCCAGGCGAAACGTTGTGGTGCGCGTATGCGATATGCGCATGGACCCGATTAAAATGCGCGTATACGATACCGTATATTGATCGGGCGGCTTGCTTTTGGTTTGGGTCATATGTGATATGACCGGATTGATAAATCAAGTGTTGATTTATCATTTAACCATTAGTTTCTCACTAGAAATCCTTTCTTGTATTTGATGGATGTATGCATGCATGTATGCTTTCTTTATAGATTCATGCACATATAGATGTACATACACACACATACATACATACATCCTTCATGGTTGTACATACATAAAAATGGTGGCAATATAAGACTCACACCATGGTTGGATTTATATATGATTTATTATTGCATTTGATTTAAAACAAAAGAAAAGAAAAGGATAATTCATGGATACTTTCTACACTCTTCTTGACCTAACCATTCTCACCCACCATTTGATCATGGATTACTTTTCCTTTTGTGTTTTTAACTCAAATTCAATAATATCCTAACCATGGTTTGATATGAGATGATATAAATATATATTTATATATTTTCTATTTTTCTTTCATGAGTTATTCTTTTCTTCTTCTCAAATAGCCATCATCTTCTTCCTCCTTCTTCACTTCCTCTCTAGACTTTTGTAGTGAGCAAATTACATAACAAGATTGGATTTTGAAGTGAGAATAAGAACCACAACATCATTCTACACAAGTTTAGCCCACTTGTTTAGAGTGTTATCTTCATTCGTTCTCTTGATCGGGTGAAGTTGCAAGCTTGGACGAGGAGCTTCGGGTGGATCGTCGTGGACACTAGGAGACTTCAAGCGAACCCTCCTCCAACCCTCAAGTGGCCAAGGAGTCAAGCGTAGGGAGCTACAAAGGTTGTACTCTCAAAACCCTAGCTTTTCTTGCTTTTGTTGATATGCAAAAGTTTTAGAAACCCTAAATTCCTAGGAACGATTCGATGTTTGTTAACTTAGCACCCAAAAGACTCCACCTTTGGTACATGTGATGCTTCCAAACCCTTCATGAGGTGCTAGGCTAACCTTTCAAGAAGATGAAGAGAGATCATCTCAAGGGCCAAGGGTCCTATTTATAGGCACTGAGAGCCTTTCAACTTCTACGTTGATCTAATGGTGGAGATGGTGCCACTGCTGCACTCACGTGTGAACCACGTGGGCATAACGGTGGGGGGGCATTTGTTTCCCCCAATTAGAGCAAAGCACATTTCAAATTTTCGAAATTTGAAATGAGCAGTGCTTCATAAGAGCGTCAGCGCTCACGTGCAAAGCACGAGTGCGCTAGTGCAAAGAGCGTCGGCTCTCTGAGGCAGCGCTCACGTGTAAAGCACCAGCGCGCTAGCACTGGAACTAAATGTTCCCCACTGTCAGATCAAAGATCTAATAAAGATGATAAATCATCAATTGACCAGAATAAAATTATGTTAAGGAAACGTTCCTCACAATCTTTCCAAACAAAAAGATTGTGCCCTGTAAATCAGAGCACCGATGGATCAATGATCCAAAGGTGATTAAAAATCACCAAAATATAGAATAAATTCTGTATGGGAAAATATTTCCCAATCTTGTTAAAAAATAAAAAAGATGCCTTTTGTAAATCAGAAGCCCTTGGATCAAAGATCCAATGGTGGGGAAATCCCCAAATCAATTGGAGAAAAGATCTCTTTAACCGATTGAACAAATCAGCCTTTACTATATAAAGGCCCCAAGACTTTAAGTCTAAAAGGGAAATACAAAAAAAATAAGAGAAAAATAGAGGAACCCCCCATAAACTTTGAGAAAATTTCAAAGATAAAGAGCAAGTTCTCAGAAGAAGAAGATTTTCTTCAAGGTAAAAACAGAAAGACGAAATCTTCTCATATAAAAAGAATAATTTACTTTTTTTCCTAAGATCATAGATCTATAAGACTAAGGTCTTTCACAAAGAGTTCAAAGTATCTCATCATAAAAATAAAGGGAAGAACTTAATTTTCTTCAGATCATAGATCTATAAGACAAATTGTCTTGCACAAAAGAGATTATAATATCTCATTATAAAAAGGGGGAGAATAATTCAATTCTCTTAAGATCATAGATCCATAAAGGGAGAGCCTTTCATCAAAAACATAAGAGATTGAAACATCTCCTATAAAAAATAAGAACTTTGTTCTTAAATCCATGAGACAAAGTCTCTTATAGGGAGAATTTAATTCTCAGAGTGCAAAGCTGCTTAAAAAGAGCCTTAGCGCTCCAATTATAGAAGAGCACCTCAGCGTTCTAAAACTAACGCATAGCGTTGCAGAGCCTTAGCGCTCCAAATTTCACAAGAAGCGCACTGCGCTCATTGTCTGGTGCGCAGCGCCAAGCGCGCTACGTGCTCCACACATGTGCGCTACTTCACCATAAGCGCACTGCGCTCATTGTCTGGCACGCAGCGCTAAGCGCGCCACATGCTCCTCACATGTGCGCTACTTCACCAGAAGCGCAATGCGCTCATTATTTGGCGCGCAGCGCCAAGCGCGCCATGTCCTCCTCACCTGTGCGCTACTTCACCAGAAGCGCACTGCGCTCATTGTCTGGCACACAACGCCAAGCACACCACGTGCTCCTTATGTGTGCGCTACTTCACCAATATCGTAATGCGCTCATTGACAGGCGCTCAGCGCCAAGCGTGCCACGTCCTTCTCACGTGTGCGCTAAAAGAACATAAATTGTTCTATAAATAAAAGCCCAGAGCTATGATGAATGCTCAGCATTCAATAAAAGACAAAAGATTGTCAGAGCCCAAACCAATGCTCAACATTGTTAAATGTTTAATATTTTAACTAAATGGGCCGAGCCCAAAGTGGTCACAGAAGCCTAACTCAGATTAATTGAGCCCATATGCTCATAATTCTTTGATCTTAGTCCCAAATTAGACTACAGATCCCATCCAATATTGGTTCGAAGGTACATCTCTTCACTCCTCTGATATTTGTCGTTGTAATCTTTCAACGTATTCAGAGAGGTGAAGGGTCCCGACAACCAGACATTCTATAGACTGTGGGGTCCTTAAACTCATGGACTATGATGTCCTTAACCTTGGACTGTGGGGTCCTTAAACCCATGGACTATGATGTCCTTAACCTCGGACTGTGGGGTCCTTAAACCCATGGACTATGACGTCCTTAAACTACGGACTGCGGGGTCCTTAAACTCATGGACTATGACGTCCTTAAACTTTACGGACTGTGGGGTCCTTAAACTCATAGACTATGATGTCCTTAAACTTTACAGACTATGATGTCTCTAAACTACCACGGACTGTGAGGTCCTTAAACTCATAGACTATGACGTCTTTAAACTTTACAGACTATGACGTCTTTAAACTATGGACTATGATGTCCTTAAACTCCATGGACTATGATGTCCTTACACTTTTGGACCGCAATGTCCCTAAACTAAACAATAGAGTCAAAATACTCTCTTGTTGGATCTAAATGATCCTGTTAAGTAGATCTTAGTCTAAAAATTAGACTAACGTATCCTTAACAAACGTTTAAGTTGATCTTAGTCTCAAATGAGACTAACACATCCTTAAACCCAACTCCAAACCCAAATCTAAGGAAATACGGATTTGGATTAATCCACGCCCTACGGGTGACAACATAAATTAGTCTCCGTATACAATCCACAGGCAACCAAAAACAAAACAAACACACATGACACGAAGTGACCATCTGGAGAAGGAGAAAGTGGTTACCGTGATGCGGTAGCGTAATTAACTGTAGGGGCTTTAGCCTGCAGGGAAGAGCGTCCCCACAATCAAAAACCCATCAACGAGGGGGAATCTGACGAAGTTTGCTACATCTGCCGCATCCGTTTAAACCTTCGATACATGGTGCCATAAATCAACTTGGCATCTTCGGAGAAGTGGACGGATATCACCAAATAGAATTTACCCTCGAAATTCAGGCCGAACGTCCCGACGTCCCGGTCGCGTCTTTCGGCGGAGAACAGTAACGAGAATCTCCAAATGGAGGCCTTTACCGATTCGAGCTTCCAGAGTGATAAGGATGACAACAAATCTATCTCAGGGTTTGTATTTAACCTCAATTGAGGGGCGGTATGTTGAAAGAGTTCCAAACAGGATACCGTGCAGACTCCACGATGGAAGCTGAGTATATTGCTGTAAATGATGCAGCCAAGGAAGCCGTCTGGATGAAGACGTTCATCTCGGAGCTAGGAGTAGTTCCAACCATTATTGATCCAATACTAATGGGGCTATGGAATTGGCCAAAGAGCCCAGGTCCCATCAGCGGTCCAGACACATCTTGAGACGATATCATTTGATCCGGGAGATAGTTGATTGCCGCAAGATCGAGATTCAGAGAGTAGTTACAAGAAATAACACCGCGGATCCACTCACCAAGGCCCTCCCTCAGCGGCAGCATGAGTGACATTTTGAGATGTTGGGTATGAGATACGCCAATAATTGGCCTTAGTGCAAGTGGGAAATTGTTGTATATATGTAGAAGCCATTATTTGATAGTGGATATATCGGTATGTGTATATATATATTCTGAGGACATTCTTGCTCGACATGATAATATGCTATCTAGTTACTCTTTATCTTGACATGTTCACTTGATCATGCATATTACTCATTTGGTACATGTTGATAAAACCCTTAGGATATTTGCTTAACTACTGGGATTATGATGCAGATCATACTAGTGGGACATGTTTAGTTTATAAGCATATCCTTAAAATGTTCCTAGTCATGGGTGTATTGAGATAGGGCATCGATATTCCAGAGTAGACTAGCGTATACGTTTCTTGACCCATATGATGGGCGATGGATGATCCCATATCCATTGGTGTTTGACATCAGAGATTGTATACGGGTGCTCAGTGGAGACTGGGTACACTGAACGGACTAGCCGAGAACTCCTATATGGTATTATATCTATCCTCGGATAGAAGTTCTCAGGTGACACTGGTACAGGTTAGTCTGTAGACCCGAGATCGTCATAGAGACTTGTGTGTGCTCCTACTGTACTTTGATTTCTACCCTACCACAACTCTACCGAGTCGTGCAAACAGGTGGTTTTTGGGTACAGTCCCGAGGCACATGGAGGCAATGAGCGATAGGAGGGGTTTTGTCTCTCTCGGTATTGGGGGTTGATGTTGCGCTATGCTCAATTGGCTATAACTGGAAGTCCCTAGCCAGGGCTGATGAGATTTACTGATAAGCGTTATCAGTAGTTTCTCGATCTGTTATAGGCCATATACAGGCATGACTTATTGAATTATTAGGGTCGACGATACCATCCCTAGACTCGATATGCAGCATATCCGATGAAGAGACCGGACTGTACGGTAAGTGTTGCCAGTTGGCTCGACGGGAGTTTTGACAAGTTCGCTTGTTTTCTTCTGTTCGCTCAGTACCTGGGAGCCGTTACATATAGCTAGTGCCGCTGACGGTTTGTGGGTATGTAATATTATCACTGCCTATTGCTAGCGTATTGACGAGTCTTAGAGTCCTATAGAGGGGTTTCCTAGCTCAACCGAAACGATGTGGGGTGCATATGGAGATATGCACGGGAGCTTGATTAAATGCGTGTATATGATACCGTATTTTAATATGGCGTTTTTTATTAAACGGGTCGTATGTGATATAACCGGATTATCAAATCAAGTATTGATTTAATATCATTGACCATTAGCTCATTTATCAAACCCCTTTCTTTTATATGTATGCATGTATGTATGTATGTATGTATGTATGTATGTCTGTATGTATGTATTGATATGAATGCACACATGCATGCATACATGTATCATGATTGAGGATACATTGGAGATGGCTATGCAAGACTCACATGGAAACTATTTTTGTATTTTTGATTATTGAGAAAAAGAAAATAGGAAATGATTCATGGTTGTTTTCTTTTGGCTTCTACACTCTTCTTTAGTTGACCAAAGTCAGAACCATGGTTTCATTTCCTATTATCTCTTAACTCAATATCAAAAATATCTAGATATTTATTAGCCATGGTTAAGGGTGAGTGTGACTCTCTCTTATATTCTATTATTCTCATTGTTATTGTGAGAATTCTCATATGAGCTCAAGCTAAGCCATTCTCCTTCTTCTTCCTCCTCCAAGCTCTCTAGCTCTTCAAAAGTGAGTGAAGAAAATTAAAAAGAAAGGTTTTAAGTGAGATTACAATCCACATCACCAATCTATATTAGTCTAGCCCACTAGCGTAGATTGTTTGCTTCACTTCCACATAGGTCAAGTGAAGCTTAGAGCTTGTGCCAAGGGACTCCGTGGTGGATCGTCTCAAGCGAACCCGTTCAAATTCCAAGTTGATCCAGGGAGTCAAGGAGGTGAGGTCTACAAAGGTTGTATTTCTCCCCTCTTAGTGTTAGACACTTACTAGTATGTGATTTTGCTTTTTGTTACCCTAATGCTCTAGTTCGATTCTAGGTTAGGTTTGGTTAGCACCCTAAATTTTTTAATATACCATGTTTGATGCTTGTCAAAACCTAGTGAGGGTGCTAAGCAAACCCAGCACTACCATTTGCAAGATCAAAAGTTTTGTTCTCGACATGCCACTATTTTAGAAAAGGAATTTCTTGCAAAAGAAATTAGTGGGAGTATGGTAGAATTGGAAGTTATTCCAAAATCACAAACGGTTACTGAAGATTTAGTAGAATCTGAAGATTCAATTGACCCTGGTAAAGCTTAACCACTCCGCGGATTTAGCAGGTGACCTCAGCCACCTGAGAGGTACTATGGTTTTTTTGTTAACGGTGACAAGGAGGCTTGGATCTTGTGATGACGACCTGACTGTTATCAGCAGTGTCACGACCCGAAATGACACGTGACTGGCACTTGAATCATATGAAGTCTATAGGACCCCATCTAATTAAAGTTAGCAAAAAACCCAGAAATCTAAACCATTTTAAACAAGAAGTGGCGTTAAAACATTTAAAAAGCAACGTTATGTTTTCCCGAAAATTTCGGCAGAGTCTCCATTGTAAATATTGGCCCCAAACGGGTACAACACATGAAATATATATAAAGGCATCCCCAAGCAGAAGCTAGCTCTTCGCCGATTGACGATCACAACCACGCAAGCAATATAATATACAACGCCGAAGGGCGAGGATCAAAACTCAGAAGAAAACCAATATCCACCAGAAAAATCGTAATAATACAAGCGTGACTCTAGGGTCGAAAGAATAAACATACTGGTCTTCTATGTCTATAAATATACAAGTTGTTAGGTTTCCAAGCACGGCAGCAAGTTTTCGGGAGGCATTATCCATGACAATTTTAAAATTTTGCCATTCTAGTAAACCCTAACCCTAGAATCGCTACTAGAAAATCTGACGAAACATAATGTAAACACTTTACATCTAAAGTGAACAAGGAATAAAACCTTTATAGATCGCTCCCTCACTTCAATAGCTCCGTGTAGTAGTCCCTTCACCGCAATCACGAACTCCCGGACTCTACAAAGGCTCCCATGAAGATATGAACAAGCTTGCATCAAAGTCTTCGAGGCCGAAGATGATCTACGTCGAGGAGACACTAGCTCATGCTAACTCTTCACTAATGGTGAGATTAGTGAAGCAAACACCTTAAACTAAATGGCTAATAGTAGAGGATGATGAAGTAGGAAGTGGGCTCACTTTAGTTTTATTTTTCTCACAATAAATCATCACTTACAAAAAGCTAGCAAGCTTTTTCTCTTGAGGAAGAAGAAGTGATGAAGAAAAAAAATTAGAGAGTGAGGTTAGAATCGCAACCATGGGTGAGTTAGTGTCATGCCTAACTTATGTAGAGAATAAACCATAGTCTAAGCTTAAGGGTTGGGTTAACAAATATCTTAAGCTAGACAAACAAGTTGAATAAGTCAATGTATCCATAAGCTTCTACAAGCTTATCCATGACTACTTACAAATGTTTTGTGAATTACTTAATGATAAATAAAACCCAAACATAAACCCTAGTATGGTATAAGTCTCATACACCCTTATTGCATATGTAACCTAGCATGACACATGAATATATATCACATATATATTTATTTGTCAAAAGAAAACAATACATATATCACATATATGTAAAGTGTATCAAATGTGAGAAAAAGAATTACTTACGTGAGCTCATATTAGTTAATGTAATGTAATATATCAAATATATAATTATACATTAAATTATTAAATCAACTCTTGATTTAATAATCCGTCTATATCATATACAACCGACTAATATCATATGAATCAACTTATCGAATAAACTCTTGATCCGATAACCCGGCTATATCATATATAACAGACCGATATCACCTATCGCGAGAATGGAATGCGGTATCACATACACGCATTAATCTCGGTCCCGCACATATCACATATGTGCTCCTACTCCTTTTCGCTTGAGCCAAGAAACCTCTGTGTAGGACTCTAAAGACTCGTCAATACGCCGGCAGTAGGTGATGATCATATCAAACACCCACAAGCCGCAAGCGCTCTGCCAAACGTAACGGCCACCCGATCAACAAGCAAGCATGCTCGTACTTCTATGAATCCAATCAGTAACACTACCATACAGTCTGGTCTGTTCATCAGATATGTCACATATCACAGCCTGGGGGTGGTATAACGTCAGACCCCAATAGCCTGATAAGTCATGCCGATGCAAGGTCCATAACGGTTCGAGAAACTACTGATAACAATTGCCAGTAAATCTCAGCAACCCTGGCCAGGGGTTTCCTGTTATGGCCAATCGAGCATAGCGCAACATCAACTCCCAACACCGGGAGAGACGAAACCCCTCCTATCGCTCATTGCCTCCATGTGACTCAGGACTGTACCAAAAAACCACATTTTTGCACGATCTCTTGACCGTGGTATGGTGGAAATCAAAGCAAGGTGGGAATCACAAAAGACTATATGACGATCTCGGGTTTACAGACTAACTTGTACCAGTGTCACCAGAGAACTGCTATCCGACGATAGGTATAATACCATCTAGGAGTTCTCGGCGAGTCCGTTCAGTGTACCCAGTCTCTACTGAGCACCCGTATACCTTCTCTGATGTCAAACACCACTGGATATAGGATCATCCATCACCCATCACATGGGTAGAGAAGTGCATATGCTGGTCTACTCTGGAGTATTGATGCCCTATCTCGATACTCCCACGGCTAGGAACGTTTGAAGGATGTACTTACCGACTACCCTGTCCCCACTAGTATGATCTGCATCATAATCCTGGTAGTCAAGTACTCATCCTAAGGGCTTTATCAACATGTAATAGAGAGACAATAAGTGTACATGTTAAGATAAAGAGCAACCGGATAGCATATTATCATGTCGAGCAAGAAAGTCCTCCCTATATATGTCCAAGCATCCACTACAATATACATCACACGTACAGTAATGGCCTCTAGGGCATACATATTACTAACAATCTCCCACTTGCACTAAGGCCATCTGTTGTAGTATCCTATACCCAACAATATAGCAGTGGTTGTAGTATCCCATACTCAACCATCTCATAGAATTCTCTCTAGGGGTAAGGCCTTTGTGAGTGAATCCACTGTGTTATCCTTCGTGTCTTCTCTCTTGACCTCGATCCTTAGGAGATCAACCATCCTCCTGATCAGGTGATACTTGCCTCAGAATATGTCTGGAATGCTGATGGGACCAGCGTTCCTAGGCCAAAGCCATAACTCCAATGTTGTCACAATAACAGTTATTGGACACTCAATGGTAGGAACCTTGTTCATCTCTTGAACAAGAAATGCACAGACAACCATTTTGGCAGCATCATTGGTAGCAATGTATTCAACCATTATCGTCTAGTATGTCACGGTATCTAGCTTGGAACTCTTCCAACATACCGTCCCTGCATCTGAGGGTAAAGACAAAGCTGTTAGTGTATATGCCTTAGGGGCCATTACTGTATCATACTAGTTTGTATATTACTTAATGGAAGCTTGGATATTCACAGTTGTATAGACAATCTTGCTCAAAATGGTAGTATGCTACTTGATTTGTTTCTACATTAATATGTGCTATGTTTCTTTTAGCATATCACTTATACATATTAGTAGAGCCTTTAGGATCTTTGCTTGATTACCAGCGTTGTGATGGCAGTCACACTTGTTGGGGCTGGGTAATCTATAACCACATCCTTATAGAGGTCCCTAGTCGCAGGACTATAGAGACAGGGCATCGATACTCCGGAGTAGACTAGCGCATGCGCTTCTCATCCCAGCCGGGGAGATGGTCTGTCCCACAGCCATCAGTACGTCGTATTGGAGATAGTATGCGGATGCTCGTTAGGTTACGAGTACACTAGACAGGACTCGTCGGGAACTGTTGGTTGGTATTATACCTATCGTCGGTTATCAGTTCCCAGGTGACATGAGTACAGCTTAGTCCGTTGACTTGACACTGTCACTTCGCCTCGAGTGTGTTCCCACTGTTCTTTGATTACTACCCTACCACGGCTCAAAGGAGTCGTACAAACAGGTAGTAGTTGGGTGTTGTCCCGAAGCACTTGGAGGCAGTGACGGTTAGACAGGATTCGTCTCTCCTGATATTGGGGGTTGATATCGTGCTATGTCTAGGAGAGCCATTACACAAAGTCCCTGGCCAGGGCAAGCGGGATAGACCGGTAGGTTTCCAGTGTTATCTCAGGTATTCTGGGCTACACGACTTGTACCGCTAGTAGGGACTGACGTTTACCGCCCCCTAGGCCCGCCATGCGATGTTCTTAGACGAACAGACCGGACTGTACGGAGATTGTCACATACAGGCTCAGTAGGAGTTCGGATGGGTTTACCTCATCGGCCGTCTTATCGACATCTACCTGGGGACCGTTACGTACAGCTAATGCTGCTTGCAGTCTATGGTTAAACCCACTTCCAGCGTAGTGTCGAGTCTTTAGAGTCCCACACAGAGAGTTTCCCTGCACGGAGAAAAACGTGTAGAGGCCGTATGGTTTTACGGCAGGGCTGCGATCACTTACGTACACTTGTGTGCGTATGCTGTTCGGGCAGGCAATACTAGTGGGCTTTGGTTTAACCCGGATCCTAGTATTGCACGGATGGATTTGTTTTGTCTTCTGTTTATTCGCATTCTACGGAATGCGGATGCCGGTGTGTATGCACAGTTGTGAGGAGCGAAGAGGAAGGAGATGCCTCATTAGGGTTCTGACAGTAGATTCGGTCAAAGCCATAATGAGGCGGACTCATTAGGGTTTTGGTAGTTCGTTCGGTCAAAACCATATTGAGCTGGGGACATTATTTTCTAATCTTTTTAGAGATTATTGTATGATGGCTAATTGCTTTGACCATTTGACCACTCTTGACTTTGTTGACCCGTTGACCAAAGTTTACCTTGACCTTCATGAGAGGTCTACACTCTTCTTTGGTTTTCTTTTTCTTTTTGATTATGAAAATGGTCAATTCAATGTAGCCATCAACTTTATCATGATAGGATTAGTAATGATGATTTTTAGTATTATTGAACCATGGTTCATTTTCTTAGCTTACAATTCTTTTCTCATTCTCTCTCTTGATATGAGAAAGCTCCATGGTTCTCCTTCTTCTTCCTCCTCTTGATTCTTCCCTTGATCTCATGTGTTGAGAGAAAAGGGATCCAAATAGACAAACACTTCCATTTATCTCTTCTACACATCCTAGGACATCAAGACTAGCGATCTCGTTGCCCTAGTTGCCTCGGTTCGAGGTGGAGCTCGGAGTACATCTCTCGGGTGGATCGTCTTTGACTCAAGAAGGCCGCGGAGGTGATCATGATCCGGATCGACCCTCGGAGCGTGGATGGACAAGCCGGACAGCGGAATGAAGACCCGAAGGACCCGAATCGTGAGGTATAATCTCTACAGCATAGTAGATAGGAACTCTAGTAGTTTGCTAGTTTTTAGTTTAGCAAAGATCCTTCTTTTAGTCCATGGTGCCTTTGTGCCAAAAATTGTTTTCGCTGTTTCCGCCTCCCCGTAAGAACCGGGGTGAGCAACGTGGACTTACAGTGGTATCACAGCCTAGCTAAACATAAACTAGCAAGTTAGCAAAGTATTTAGAATACCGATCGGAAAAAATTCACAAAACAAGTCCGGAAAATTTAACTTTCTGTCGATTTTTTATACTGCTCAAAATTTGATTTAACATACATGAAAAACCGGCTCAGGGTTTTCTAAAGACACCCACCGAAAACGATCCACTGAACCGGTTAAAGCGCTGCGGTTCTGCGGCAAGAACATGCTCCTTGCCGCGGATCCGCGGCCGAGTTGACTCGGCCGTGGACCGAGTTTCGTGCAGTGTGCTCAGTTGGCTGTTTTGGGATTTTTAGTACATGTTGTTTCTACCCAGATTTTCCAGAGAACAAATTGATTTTTGGGGTTGTTACAAATCTGCATTTTGATCGATATTCCGTAGACTTTGGCTAATGAATATTATCTGTGATGTGATATATGTTTTGAATGTCTACTAACCGCTATAAGTCGATTAGTAGGGGTTATACATATCTGTGATCTGTAATGCTGATGGTTTGTGTATATGAACTCGTTGGATTGTCGCAGATGAATAGCCGGGGTGGATGTGAGATGAGAGTTTCTTCTTTCTTTCATTCATGTAAAATTTGTAAATTGATGTAATATTTTTTGTTTGGCTGCACAACCGGGTTGGGGTTGTAGCCGTCATTGTATAATTTCTTTTTACTATTTTTTCTCCTATGATAGACCCAAGGTGGGGTGCATAAACTATCGGGTATCTCGAAGTGCCGAGTGGCCTACTCACGGGTTGAGGGAGGTTGCTTCGCTTCGGGTACTTGGCGGGTAGTTTGCCGCACCCGTAGGGGTCTGGGTTGAGGTTTGGCTATTCATCGCGACCGTGTAATCCGCTCTTCGTTACAGGCTCGTACGAAATGCGGATTCCTAGTATATCCAATGTGTTCATCTGTGATCTGGAATGGCAATCATTGCATGTGACGAATGTTTATATATATCTATATGATATCTATTTAGGCGTTGCTTATGTTTTGCATCCACGCTAGTCCAGCCCCCGCTCTGTCGTTAGTTAAGTAACATAACGGGTGATGACGGGACCCCGTGGCGAATGCGGATGGCATAAGCGTACGTCATATTTTCGTTGTTTTCTACAATGGTAGGATTAAATGATGGGACGCATTGGAATTAATGCAAGAAAATAAACCAAGTAAAAGTCGTTGGAATAATTTCAAAACCAATCGGTTTCTGTTCAAAAACAACTTTTAAACGCGGAGCTTAAACCACTCCTTTTAAAAGCAATCCAGGTTCCTTCGATTATATCAAGTTCACTACGTTCACGGTTTCGCCAAAAACATTCGTAGCCCTCCGTCATTTCAGTTAAATAGTCAGTAGTATTCAAGCTATGTATTTTGACCTTCGCCAAGGCATAGTGATTGGTAGCTGCTGAATATTTATCTATAGCATTGGTTTGGGACAGTCGTACTACTATTTTGGCCTTCGTCAAGGGTATGTACGGGTGGGTTCAAATTAACCTGGATAATGACGGGTAGAACTTGACATGTGACTTATGATATGTTGGCCTTCGTCAAGGTCATAAGAGCATGGGGCAAAAATCCACATCGGGAGTTTCTAAAGAAACTGAAACTTGCTAGTGATGCATACCATTTGGAGTGTGATGATTCTGGTAGGATTCCTTCAGTTTTATCACGCGATGATATTTGGATCCTGATCCTACTGTGAGTATATGCTACTCCTCGGAAACTTTCTCGCTTAACGATCAATGCTATAAACCAAATAGGTGTCTAGAAAGGTGTTAGCGGGGCTACGCTTACAGGGAAAAGAGGTTACTTAATTTAGGAACTTCGTGAAAGCGTTGGAAAACCTCCCACGAAGTACCGACACCAGCCTGGCTGAACGGTTAAGCAAGTATTGTACGGTGAGATTGATCCCGACTAATTATTCCTTTATGGTTTGAGGAGGGATTCGAGAGACAGTGGGAGCCATCCTGTTTAGATAAATTAAAAACCAATCTAAACTTGCAAGAGCATCATGCTAAAGTGTTTTCTTCTCTCTCTCTTAATTGCAGCGACCCAGTGACCAGACATAGGTTACATCTAGATAATAAAATGACTGAATATGACTGTTATGACTGGCAAAGGTCTGTCCAGATGTCCATTGCCCATGACAAGCTGGGACACCTCTTGACTGATCCAACCCCTGCCGTCTCAGGTCCAGTTTTCCCCTGTCACGGATATTTATATCCGCAAGACATCAGAAAAAGACTGTGCGAAAGCCAAGTGCCTCGTGTTAGCCTCAGTTGATGGTGCATACCAGAGGCAGCACGAGAAGATGGACTTAGTCTTTATCTTCCTCCATAACAAAGATTTATATGGAGAGCAATCTCATATCGCAAGATATGAGACCGCGAACGAATTGCTTCCAGCGAGGTTGGCTATCGGGTCATCTGTAGGGAGCAACGTCCTTACAGAGACCAGCTATTTTGAGCTCACGGACCTGAAGACCACGTTGAAGAACGGGTCAAATGCTGACTTGGTTCTACAGTCTCTACCTTCTACCCTGAAGGAAACCGGGGAAGTAGAAGGAAAGGGAAGGGCAGAAGTTTCGGGACTGGATGTAGTAAAAGAGGAATGTTCCTATTGTTACAGGAATGAACATTGGCAGAAGGATTGCAGGGCTTGTAAAGCCAGTAGCCTGGATTCGAAGCATGTTGTGGCTTCGGCTTCGGGTGTGTTTGTGATTGAGAACTGTATGTAAGTTAACCCTACCTCCTGGGTATTGGATACCAAATCAGGATCTCATATATGTAATTCGTTACAGGCTCTGAGAAACCGCAGGGTTATCAGGATATGTGATATGACTCTTAGGGTTCCTCACGGAATGAGCATGTACGCTGAATCCGTAGGGGAGTATCATCTTAGACTGACAACTAGGCAGATATTGATTCTGTGTGACTGTTTTTATGTACCAAGTGCGACATGTAATATCATATTTGTATCTTTACTTTCTAAGGAAGGATATGATTTTACTTTTGTAAGCGATGTGGTCAACATCCATCCAAATCAAGTTCTGATTGGGTCAGGTACATTAAAAAATGCGATATACGTATTAAATCAAGCTCAGATTTTCAGTGTCCAGAACACACTAAAAAGAAAGTCTCCGGAATTGAATCGGGCTTTCTTATGGCATTGTAGACTGGGTCACATTAATGAGACACGGTTGACAAAGTTACATAAAGAAGGATACTTGGATCCGTTCGAGTACCAGTCTTATGCCACTTGTGAATCTTGTCTCATGGGAAAGATGACAAAGACTCCGTTCACTGGACACGGAGAAAGAGAAAGCGAGCTCTTGGGACTCATACACAGTGATGTGTGTGGTCTAATGTCTACACATGCGCGAAGTGGTTATTCATACTTCATTACTTTCACAGATGATTTCTCTAGGTATGGACATGTCTTCTTGATGAACCATAAATCCGAGGCCTTTGAGAAATTTCGGGAATACAAGAATGAAGTTGAAAAAAAAACAGGCAAAAGTATCAAGACACTGAGATCTGATCGAGGTGGTGAATACTTGAGTGCCGAGTTTCTGGGCTACTTAAAAGAGAATGGAATTCTCTCTCAGCTTACTCCTCCATACACACCACAACACAACGGTGTATCGGAAAGGCGAAATCGAACCCTATTGGATATGGTTCGTTCCATGATGAGTAAGGCTGAGTTACCGCGATCTTTCTGGAGTTATGCACTAGAATCAGTTGCATATCTTTTGAACAAAGTTCCCTCCAAGACTGTACCGACCACACCATATCAGATGTGGTGTGGGAAGAAACCCCATCTTCAATATCTGAAGATATGGGGATGTCCAGCTTTTGTTAAAAAGCAGCATGCGGACAAGCTCGAGGCACGCTCAGTACTGTGTAACTTTATGGGATACCCAAAGAACTCCAGGGGGTATTTTTTCTATTACGTAGAGGAACAAAAGGTTTTTGTTTCTCGTCATGCCCACTTTCTGGAACATCAGTTTTTAGAAAAAGGTGAAAGTGGGAGCGTAGTAGAACTGTAAGAAATTCCAGAACCACAAGCTATTACTGAAAGCTTGGAAGAACCAGAAGGTTCAGGAGAACCGGACATCCCAGCGCCACTCCGCAGGAGTAGTAGGCAGTCTTATCCGCCTGAGAGATACCACGGTTTTCTCATAGACGGGGATAGAGAGGATTGCACTATTGATTATGAAGAGCCTACTAGCTTCCAACACGCCATTCAGAGCGGTGACTCGGTAAAATGGCTGGATGCAATGCGGACCGAGATGGAGTCCATGTACACCAACAAAGTTTGGACTTTGGACTTTGCTCCAGAAGGGGTAAAACCCGTAGGCTGCAAATGGATCTTCAGAAAGAAGATTGGTATAGATGGGCAGGTTGAAACCTATATAGCTAGAATTGTAGCAAAGGGTTTTCGTTAACGACCCGGTTTAGACTATGACGAGACCTTTTCTCCAGTAGCTATGCTCAAATCCATTCGGATCCTTCTTGCCATTGCTGCCTTCCACGATAATGAAATCTGGCAGATGGACGTAAAGACGTCTTTCCTGAATGGAAATTTAGAAGAGTGCGTCTATATGGATCGGCCGGAGGGATTCATTCAGAGTGGGAGAAGTGGTAAGGTGTGCAAGTTGCTCAAGTCCATCTATGGACTGAAGCAGGCATCGCGGAGTTGGAACATCTGATTTAATGATACTGTCAAAGAATTCGACTTTATCAAAAACCCAAATGAACCATGCATTTACAGCAAGATTGTAGGGAGAACTGTGGTATTCCTCGTCTTGTACGTGGATGACATTCTCCTAATAGGAAATGATATTCCTATGCTACAGTCAGTCAAAAGATTCTTGTCACAGAGGTTCTCCATGAAGGACCTGGGCGATGCCAACTACATTCTGGGGATCCAGATCTATCGTGATAGATCTAAGAGGATGTTGGGACTTTTACAGTCGAGGTACATAGACACCATACTAAAACGATTCAGTAAGGAAGATTCCAAGCGCGGTAATCTACCGGCTTGTCACGGAATCACCCTCTCCAAAGAGATGTCTCCCAAGACTGATTTGGAAAGGGCTCGCATGTCATCTATACCCTACGCATCTGCGGTAGGCTCTATAATGTATGCGATGTTATGTACCAGACCAGATGTAGCATACGCATTGAGCGTTGTAAGCCGGTATCAGTCGGACCCAAGGGAGAAACACTGGATAGCAGTAAAGAACATTCTCAAGTACCTGAGAAGGACTAAGGAGATGTTCTTGGTGTATGGCGGAAAAGACCTCCAGATCGAGGCCTTTGCTGACTCCAGCTTCCAGAGTGACAAGGATGACTCCAAGTCCATGTCGGGTTATGTCTTTTCCCTTAATGGAAGGGCGGTTTGCTGGAAGAGTTCCAAGCAGGAAACCGTTGCTGACTCAACTATGGAAGCGGAGTACATAGCTGCTTGCGATGCCGCAAAGGAAGCAGTCTGGATGAAGAAGTTCCTCATGGAGATTCAGGTTGTTCCTACCTTTGTTGATCCAATACTGCTGTATTGTGACAACAACGGAGCTATAGCTTTAGCGAAGGAACCCAGGTCCCATCAGAAGTCCAGGCACATTTTAAGGCGGTACCACCTGATCAGGGAGATCGCTGATCGCCGGGTGATCGAGGTGAAGAGAGTTAATTCAGAAGATAACACTGCAGATCCATTCACGAAGGCCATTCCCCAGACTCAGTTCGAGCGGCTGATCGAGATGATAGGTCTTCGATACGCCAGTACATGGCCCTAGTGCAAGTGGGAGATTGTTAGTGTATATGCCGTAGAGGCCAGTACTGTATCATACTAGTTTGTATATTACTTAATGGAAGCTTGGGATATTCACAGTTGTATAGACAATCGTGCTCAAAATGGTAGTGTGCTACTTGGTTTGTTTCTACTTTAATATTTGTTGTGTTTCTTTCAGCATATCGCTTATACATATTAGTAGAGCCCTTAGGATCTTTGATTGATTACCAGCGTTGTGATGGAAGTCACACTTGTAGGGGATGGGTAATCTATAAGCACATCCTTATACAGGTCCCTAGTCGCAGGACTATCGAGATAAGGCATCAATACTCCGGAGTAAACTAGCGCATGAGCTTCTCATCCCAGCTGGGGAGATGGTCTGTCCTACATCCATCAGTACGTCGTACTGGAGATAGTATGCGCATGCTCGTTAGGTTACAAGTACACCGGACAGGACTCGTCGGGAACTGTTGGTTGGTATTATACCTATCGTCAGTTATCAATTCCCAGGTGACATGAGTACAGCTTAGTCCGTTGACTTGACACCGTCACTTCGCCTTGAGTGTGTTCCCACTGTTCTTTGATTACTACCCTACCACGGCTCAAAGGAGTCGTGCAAACAGGTAGTAATTGGGTGCAATCCCGAAGCACTTGGAGGCAGTGACGGTTAGATAGGATTCGTCTCTCCCGGTATTGGGGGTTGATATCGCGCTGTGTCTAGGAGAGCCATTACACAAAGTCCTTGGCCAGGGCAAGCGAGATAGACTGGTCGGTTTCCAGTTTTATCTCAGGTGTTCTGGGCTACACTCCGACAGGACTTGTACCGCTAGTAGGGGACTGACGTTTACCGCCTCCTAGGCCCACCATGCGATGTTCTTAGACGAACAGACCGGACTGTACGGAGATTTTCACATATATGCTCAGTAGGAGTTCGGATGGGTTTACCTCATCGGCCTTCTTATCGACATCTACCTGGGGACTGTTACGTACAGCTAGTGCCACTTGCAGTCTGTGGTTAAACCCACTGCCAGCGTAGTGTCAAGTCTTTAGAGTCCCACACAGAGAGTTTCCCAGCACTGAGCAAAACGTGTAGAGGCTGTATGGTTTTACGGCAGGGCTGCGATCACTTACGTACACTTGTGTGTGTATGCTGTTCGGACAGGAAATACTAGTGGGCTTTGGTTTAAGACGGATCCTAGTATTGCACAGATGGATTTGTTTTGTATTCTGTGCATTCGCATTCTACGGAATGCAGATGCGGGTGTGTATGCACAGTTGTGAGGAGCGAAGAGGAAGGAGGTGCCTCATTAGGGTTCTGACAGTAGATTCGGTCAAAGCCATAATGAGGCGGAGTCATTAGGGTTTTGGCAGTTCGTTCGGTCAAAACCATATTGAGCCGGGGACATTATTTTCCAATCATTTTAGTGATTATTGTGTGATAGCTAATTGCTTTGACCATTTGACCACTCTTGACTTTGTTGACCCGTTGACCAAAGTTGACCTTGACCTTCATGAGAGGTCTACACTCTTCTTTGGTTTTCTTTTTCTTTTTGATTATGAAAATGGTCAATTCAATGTATCCATCAACTTTATCATGATAGGATTAGTAATGATTATTTTTAGTATTATTGAACCATGGTCATTTTCTTAGTTTACAATTCTTTTCTCATTCTCTCTCTTGATATGAGAAAGCTCCATGGTTCTCCTTCTTCTTCCTCCTCTTGATTCTTCCGTTGATCTCATGTGTTGAGGGAAAAGGGATCCAAATAGACAAACACTTCCATCTATCTCTTCTACACATCCTAGGACATCAAGACTAGCGATCTCATTGCCCTAGTTGCCTCGGCTCGAGGTGGAGCTCGGAGTACATCTCTCGGGTGGATCGTCTTCGACTCAAGAAGGCCGCAGAGGTGATCAAGATCCGGATCGACCCTCGGAGCGTGGATGGACAAGCTGGACAGCGGAATGATGACCCGAAGGACCGGAATCGTGAGGTATAATCACTACGGCATAGTAAATAGGACTTCTAGTAGTTTGCTAGTTTGTAGTTTAGAAAAGATCCTTCTTTTAGTCCACGTTGCCTTTGTGCCAAAAATTATTTTTCGCCGTTTCCGTCTCTCCGTAAGAACCGGGGTGAGCAACGTGGACTTACAAATGCCTGTGAGTGACTCTCAGTCGACCTTATCACTCTGGATGCTCGAACCAAGAACTTTCTTTTAGTACTTCTCAAGTACTTAAGAATGTCCCCCTCAGCTGTCCAGTGATTCTCCCAAGATCCGATTGATTCCTGATCACTACACCTAGTGAGTCATCTACATCTGGTCTGGTACATAACATCGCATACATGACAGAGCGTACTGCCGAACCATAGGTTATCCCTTGCACGCGAACCCTCTCCAAATTAGTCTTGAAAGACATCTTTTTAGAGAGTGTGATCCATAAGTAAGTGGGCGAACCACCACGCTTAGAATCTTCCATACTAAACCCCTTTAGTATGGTGTTAATGTACCTGGATTTGGGACACTCCCAAAATCCACTTAGATCTATCACCATAGATCATAATCCAGAAGATGTAGTAGGTATCATCCAGATCTTCTATTGAGAATTCTCGTGATAAGAGGAGATTTGACCGAATGTAGCATAGGAAACCATTTCCTATCTAGAGTACGTCATCTACTTACAATACGTGGAAGACAACCTTACTCTCTACAACCTTCTTCTATATACTAGGTTCATCTTTCCTTTTGATGAAGTCAAACTCTTTGACTGTCACATCAAAACAGATGTTCCAACTCCGCGATGCTTGCGTTGATCCTGATGGACTTAAGCATAGCTTTGAAAGTCTCAACTTTTCCATTTATACTAAGAATCTTCTCAAGATCCATTTGCTCCCAATGGGTTTTATCCCTTCAGGTGCAACATTCAAAGTCATACTTTGTTGGTGTACATGGATCCCATCTTTGATCGCATAGCATCCAACCATTTCACAGAGTCCCCACTCGTGATGGCCTGCCTGAATCTAGTTGGGCCATCATCTACCATGATGCAATCCTCGCTCCCACTGTCACCAAGAGTACCGTAGTATATCTCTCAAGTGGATAAGGAAATCTACCAGATTCGCGGAGAGGCTGAGGTTTGTTGGAGACTATTGGATCCTTTGGTTTTACCAAATCATCAGCTGTTAGTTTGTCTAGCTGGAACTTCTTCCAGTTCTACCTCATGACCACAAATTTCTTCACAAGAAAATCCTTTTCTAAAAATGTGGCAAGCTGAGAAACAAAACACCTTTTCTCCTCAGAGTGGTAGAAGATATTCCCTCACAAATGTTTGGGATATCCTAACAAACTTATACAGAACCGACCTTGCCTCGAGCTTGTCCGGATTCTGCCTTTCAATAAAGGTGTAGGGTTCCTATCGACGGCAGCAAGGTTTCGGGAGGCATCATATATGCCATTTTAAAAATTTTGCCGTTTCAAGGAACTCTAAACTAGAATCGTTAACTAGAATATAATACGGAAACAAAAGTAAACCTTTTTACTTCTAAGTGAAATAGAAATACAACCTTTGTAGATCGGTCCTTCACTTCTAAAGCTCCTTGTAGTAGTCCCTTCGCTGCGATCGTTGAACTCCCGGACTCTTGCATGGCTTCACGAGAGGAAAAGAGCGATCTTGCTTGAAGTCTTCGAGGCCGAAGATGATCTACGTCTAGGGAATACTACCTCAAGCTTCTACTTCACTAACTAAAAGATTAGTGAAGCAAACACACTATACTAAAGTGCTAATCTAGTAGAGGATGATGAAATAGGAAGTGGGCTCACTTTAGAATTATTTTTCTCACAATACTTTCTCACTTGTTTCAAACCCTAGTATGCTTTTTGGCTTGAGGAAGAAGATGAACAAATGAGAAGAGAAAAAAATGATCAAGTGAGAGAGTAAACCATGGTGAGTATCATATACTAACTCATGTAGAGACATAACCATGGCTAATTAAAATGGTTAGTTTAACAAATTTCTAAAGTAAAATAAACCTAGTGGACTTAGTCAATGCATCCACAAGTTTCCATAAGCTTCATGCATTTAACAAATATTCACTAATTTTTTAATTACTTTAAACATTAATAACCCACCATTATAATTAGAATGGTGTATGTCTCATACATCCATGTATAGTGTATTAACAACCATGACACACTAAAATAAATAATGCACAGCAATATATATCACATATATATTACATGTACACACAAGTGAGAAAAGAATGCTTAAGTGAGCTAATGTTAGTTAATGTAAATTAGTATATCAAATATAAAATTATACATTAAATTATTAAATCAACACTTGATATAATAATCCGTCTATATCATATATAACCGACTAACACTTAATTTACCAACTTATCGAATCAACACTTGATTCGATAACCCGGCTATATCATATATACCCGACCGATATCACATATCGCGAGAATAGAATACTGTATCACATACACGCATTATTCTCGGTCCCGCACATATCGCATATGTGCTCCTATTTCGTTTTGCCTGAGCCAGTAAAACCTCTATGTAGGACTCTAAAGACTCGTCAATACGCCGGCAGTAGGCGATGATCACATTAAACAACCACAAGCCGTCAGCGGTACTAGCTGGACGTAACAGCTACCCGGGTATTGAGTGATCAGAAGATCAGCAAGCAAGCCCGTACCGACTCCTGCAAAAGCCTGACGGTAACACTTGCCGTAAAGTCCGGTCTCCTCGTCTGATATGTCGCATATCATGTCCAGGGGTGGTAAACGTCAGACCCCAATAACCGATAAGTCATGCCGATGTGAAGCTCATAACGGGTCGAGAAACTACTGGTAACACTTACCAGTAAATTTCTAAATTATCCCTGGCCAGGGACATCCCTGTTATGGCCAATCGAGCACATCACAACATCAACTCCCAATACCGGGAGAGACGAAACCCCTCCTATCGCTCATTGCCTCCATGTGACTCAGGACTGTACCCAAAAACCACAGTTTTGCACGCCCTCTTGGACGTGGTAAGGTGGAAATCAAAGCACAGTCTGAAAAAAAAAAGACTCTATGACGATCTCGGGTCTACAGACTAACCTGTACAAGTGTCACCAGAGAACTGCCATCTGACGTGAGGTATAATACCATCTGGGAGTTCTCGGCGAGTCCGTCCAGTGTACCTAGTCTCCACTGAGCACCCGTATAGCATCTCTGATGTCAAACACCAATAGATATGGGATCATCCATCGCCCATCTGTTGGGTCGAGAAGCATATACGCTAGTCTACTCTGGTTATCAATGCCCCATCTCGATACACCTACGACTAGGAATATTAAAGGATGAACTTATGGACTACCAAGGTCCCACTAGTATGATCTGCATCATAGTCCCGGTAGTCAAGTACACATCCTAAGGGCTTTACCAACATGTAACCATAAGACAGTATTAAGAGACAAGTATACATGTTAAGATAAAGAGCAACAAGATAGCATACTATCATGTCTAACAAGAAAGTCCTCTCTATATATGTCCAAGCAACCAATATTATATACATCATATGTACAATACCGGCCTCTAGGGCTTACATAAAACTAACAATCTCCCACTTGCACTAGGGCCAGCTGCTGTAGTATCTCATACCGAGTATCCCGAAGAGTCTCTCAAACTGTATCTGGGGAATGGCCTTCATGAGTGGATCCGCAGTGTTGTTCTTCGCATCAACCCTCCTGACCTCGATCTCCCGGCGATCAACTATCTCGCGGATCAGGTGATACCGCCTCAGAATATGCCTGGATCGCTGATGGGACTTGGGTTCCTTGTCCAAATCCACTGCTCCATTGTTATCACAATACAAAGGTATTGGATACTCAATGGATGGAACCACTCCAAGTTCAGTTATGAACTTCTTGATCCAAACAGACTCTTTGGCAGCATAGTTGGCAGCGATGTATTCAGCCTCCATCGTTGAGTCTGCCACGGTTTCCTGCTTGGAACTCTTCCAGCATACCGCCCTTCCATTGAGTATAAAGATAAATCCCAAGTGCGATTTAGAGTCGTCCTTTTCACTCTGGAAGCTCGAATCGGTAAAGGGCTCCACTTGGAGTTCTCCATTATCATACACCAAGAGCATCTCTTTAGTCCTTCTCAAGTACTTGAGAATGCTCTTCACAGCTGTCCAATGACTCTCTCCAGGATCTGCTTGATACCTACTCACTACACATAGTGAGTATGCTACATCGGGTCTGGTACATAGCATCGCGTACATGATAGAGCCTACTGCCGAAGTATAGGGTATCTCTTGCATGCGAGCTCTCTCCAAATCAGTCATGGGAGACATCTTTTTGGAGAGAGCGAGTCCTAAGATCGTGGGTAAAAACCCACGCTTGGATTCTTCCATACTAAACCGTTTTAGTATGGTGTCAATGTACCTGGATTGGGACAATCCCAGTATCCGTTTAGATCTATCTCTATAGATCTTAATCCCCAAGATGTAGGAGGCATCCCAAGATCTTTCATTGAGAATCTTTGTGATAAGAAGAGCTTGACCGATTGCAACATAGGAATGTCATTTCCTATCAAGAGTATGTCATCCACGTACAATACGAGGAAGACAACCTTACTCTCTGCTACCTTCCTGTATATACAAGGTTCATCTACGTTTTTGACGAAATCAAACTCTTTGATAACGACTTCAAAACAGATGTTCCAACTCCGCGATGCTTGCTTTAATCCATAAATGGATTTAAGCAGCTTGCATACCTTCCCGCTGCTCCCACTATCTATAAAGCCCTCTTGCTGAGTCATGTACACGCTCTCTTCTAAATCACCATTTAGAAAGGCGGTCTTAACATCTATTTGCCAGATTTCGTAGATCGGCGGAGTGGCTGAGGTTCGTTGGGTCAATACATCCATATTATTATTTAGATTAAGTCATGATATGGTCGCTACCTGGAGAGATAGAGAGAAGAAAACACTTTAGCGTAAGCTCTTGTAAGATCAGATTGGTTATTATTTTATTTAATCAGGATGGCTCCAACTGTTTTTTATCAAAATCTTCCTTCAAACCCTAAAAGGAAAGACTAGCCGGGATTAATTACACCCTGTAACTTTGCCAATCTTTCAGCCAGGCCAGTGTCGGTACTTTGAGGGAGGTTCCCCGTGCTTTCGCACGGACCTAATTAAAATAAACCTCGTTTTCCTAGAGGCATAACCCCGTTGACACCTTTCTAGACACCTACTTGATCGGCTAATTGTCCTATGTAAAACTCTCCCAGGAGTAACAATTACTCGCAGTGGGTATAGAGATCCAACTATCTCATAGAAGGTATGCAATCTCATTGCAAATTTCAACACTTGAAATTCCCGATAATATTTTGCCCCTAACGATCTATGACCTTGACAAGGTCAACAAACCATAGACCGCAAGTCAAGTTCAATCCGTCATTTCTGGATAGAAATAAACCCACCTGTACGACCCTTGATAAGGTCAACAAGGCCGTACGACTACCCTAATCCAATCTGCATCATATGCATAAGCAGATAAGCACTAATTAGCTACCGCACACTACGCCTTGGCAAGGTCAACAAACGCAGCACGAATACTAAATACTACTTATCTGAAATGACGGAGGGCTACGACAGATTTTGCGAAAACCTATTGCGTAATGAACTTAATATCGTTGTAGAAACAAGTGAATTTTGAAAAGGAGTGTTTTTGAGGCTTTCATTAGTTTTTCTAAAAAGGCCATTCCCGTAAAGGGATCTCGGCTCTTTCCTCATCGAATAAGGTGCAGGATATATCATATATATCACTATGCAAAGCAAAACTCCAAAAGCTATCAAAAGACAAACCGAGTGTTGTAGCATATGCTAGTTTTGCTAAAGAGGTCACTCCCGGTGAAAGGATCTCGGCTCTTTCCTCATCGAATATGGTGCAGGATATATCATATATATCACAATGCAAAGAAAAACTGTAGCTACCCATTTTGAAAATTTGATTTTACAACATCTTTTAGGTTTCTTTTCTTTCAATAATCACATTAATGAAGTCCCATCATTTAAGTCACCTAAACTTCATAGATAAATACGACGTACACTTATGCCATCCGCATTCGCCTCGATGTCCCGTCATGCACCGTTAGGTTAGGTAACTAACGGTAGAGTGGGGCAGGGCTAGCGCGGGTGTAAAACATAAGTAACGTCTATATAATTTATCATATATACTATATATAGTATCCATCTCAACATATCAAATGATCACATCACAGATCTCGCGGCAGAAGAAACATATGAAATATTGGATATACAAGGAGGTCCGTGTTTTATTTTGAGCCTATATAAAACACGGATTCCACGGTCGTGATGAATAGCCAAACCCACACCCCTAGACACCTACGAGTGCGGCAAGCAACCCTACCAATTCTAGAGTTAGGAGACCCGAACTCGACTCCTCGAATTGGTCTCCCACCGGACTCTACAACTCGGTTACTTGTGCTTTCCTCCTTGGGTCTAACCTAGTGCGGAAATGTAAATAATATACATCAATTGTGACATCAACCTCAACCCGGAAGTGCCCCAATAAAAGAATATTACATACATTTAATTTTACATGAATGAAAATAAGAACTCCCATCTCACATAAATCCCCGGCTATTCAAAACGCGACGATCCAATATAACATATCCAGCATCACATGTCATGACATCACAGAAAAAACTAGACGATGTTAAACATCCCAATCGAATCAACAAACACCCAAGATTACCCAAAAAGCTCAACACTTGAGCATTGTTTAAAGTTATTCAGCACACGCCACAGTACCAATGGACCAGCCGTAGAAGGGCAAACCCAAGCCTCATTTGTGGCGTCACTAACTACGGTAAGGTTTAGTCACAGTTCCGTGGTCACATCTCGAGTTAGGATTTCATTCTTTTAGAGGTTCTATCAAATAACTTGCATGATCTTTGAAAACTTATTAACTACGGGAAAAATCCAACACTTGGAAAATTTCCCGGTAAGGGTTAAAGCGGGTATTTGACATCCGATTGAACTTTTTAACAACGTCTAAAGTACCCCGAAAATAGTTAAAATTACGACTATGAAACACTCCGAGTTTCCTTTCCATTGAGTTAATCATCACATGAAAAAGTAGAAAAACTAAACAACACCTGAAACCCCAAATCACAGAGACCAGAGCATGAAAAAAATGGCATCAAAACACCCATCGGGGGCCGGCCTCCTCGGAAATTATGGCCATGTGCTCGGCCAAAATCCGAGCACATGGTCCTAATTTTCTTCCATGTTCATCTCACTGCCCAAGTATGATTCTGCACTTGTTTGAAAAAATTTTGGAGCTCGTTTTAAAATCGACAGAAACATAGTTTTAGGGTTTCAAGTTTCGGAGTTCGTTTCGTATTCGTAATCTAACATTATCCGTATAATTTTCTAGCTAGGCTCTGATACCACTGTAGGGTTCCTATCGGCAACAGCAAGGTTTCGGGAGGCATTGTCCATGCCATTTTAAAAATTTTGCCGTTTCAATGAACTCTAAACTAGAATTGTAACTAGAATATAATACGGAAACAAAAGTAAACCTATTTACTTCTAATTGAAATTGAAATACAAACTTTGTAGATCGGTCCTTCACTTCTAAAGCTCCTTGTAGTAGTCCTTCGTTGTGATCGTTGAACTCCCCAACTCTTGCATGGCTTCACGAGGGGAAAAGAGCGATCTTGCTTGAAGTCTTCGAGGCCGAAGATGATATACGTCGAGGGAATACTACCTCAAGCTTCTACTTCACTAACTAAAGGATTAGTGAAGCAAACACCCTATACTATAGTGTTAATCTAGTAGAGGATGATGAAATAGGAAGTGGGCTCACTTTAGAATTATTTTTTTCACAATACTTTCTCACTTGTTTCAAAAACTAGTAAGCTTTTTGGCTTGAAGAAGAAGAAGAACAAATGAGAAGAGAAAAAAATGATCAAGTGAGAGAGTAAACCATGGTGAGTGAGTATCATATACTAACTCATGTAAAGGCATAACTATGGCTAATTAAAATTGTCACGACCCGAAAGAGCACGTGACTGGCCCTTGAACCATATGAAGCCTATAGGACTCCATCTGATCCAAGTAAGCCAAAAGCCCAGAAATCTAAAACCATTTTTGAGAATAAGTAAAGAAAACTGGTTTAAAGAAGTGAAGAAATACAGGTTTGAAATCAAGGTTTTTAAATAACTAAGCCGAAGGTACGTTTTGAAAACAATAAAGTCTTTTCTAATAATTTCGGCAGAGTTTCTTTTGAAAAACTGGCCCCGAATGGGGTACAACAAGTATAACAATATGTATGCAATGATAATGGCATCCCCAAGCGGGAGCTAGCTCTTCGTCAATCGACGGTCACAACCACATATGCAGCAATAATATACAACGCCTAGTGGCGAGGATCAAATCCAAAGAAAACTCAAAAGCAATAAGAAAAAAACGCAATACTACTAAGCGCGACTCTAAGGTCGAAATAATACATCACTAGTCTAGGTCTGAAACAATACAAGTTTTGGTTGATGGAAATTCTAGATACAATGAAATAAATAAATACAATGGTGGTTCTTGATGCGAAAGAATCCACCTACCAAAGCAAGTCACCCGCAAGAAGAAAGTGTGCCAGAAATGCCGCAATAGAACCTGTACGGCAGAACCTGCAAGAACTGTGGCACAACGGGGGTGAGTTGCCAACTCGTGAATAGAAACATCTACAAGCAGAAACCGAATGCAAGACATAAACCTAAGTCAACGATCAATAATATAATCCACAAGAGTACATCTGAGTGTAATAGGGTGGCAAGGTAACATCTAATCATGTATGTAGTGCCAGGTACTCAGGTAATCACATGTCAACAGTGTAAGGTATGTCTGCATGAAGTAACCATGAAGAAATATCAATGATATCAATACACATATATTAGCGTCCCATACCACTAATATTGGTGTAAGGGTATATATAACAGCGCCCTCATACCCTGTTATATATACAAATAAAGTATGATCAATGTAAAACCAGTCTGTATATGATCCAAGTCTGTATGTATGTGGAACCCGTCCACTCGTCACCCACTGACGATAAGCATCAAGTATGCAAGTATGAGGATATAAACAATATCATGGAAAAACATCATGAAAACCCGTGCCTAGCATCGACACGTAAATCCTCATCCATATGGGGCTCCGTCGGCGGTATCGGCCCTCGGCCCCCGGCAGTACGAGTCAACCCATGTCCATCTCTGGGCTCCGTCTGCGGTATCGGCCCTCGGCCCCCGGCAGTACGGGTCAGCCCATCTCTCGACTGCGGCCGGTATCCTCCAGATATCCGCCGAGCTCAAATACAATCACCGGTAGGTACTCGCCCGCCTCCAGGCTCAATCGGCAAACCCATCGATAATCTCGCCGAGGGGAACCATACCGGGCCCACCACGAACCCGCAAACGGATCATCACCTCCTCGAATCGGGTTTCAAGCACACGTCTCAGCACCGAGAAAACGCGTGGTGGACGCACCGAAATATCATATCACGAGGTACCGGGTTTTCATAAAAGTGCCTCTTTTCTTAAATAACCCCACGGTCCTCAAAAACCAGAAATCACATGAAAATCCAACATCAGGAAGTAAATCCAATGCGATGTGCTATGCAGTCAATCCATGACGTATGCGACATGTAAAGAACAGTAATCATATCGGAAATCATGCAACATGGAATAGTAATGTGCATATGTCGAAGGAAGAATCATCTCATGAATGCAATAGTACTACAGTGTAGTGGCATGGCAATTATCGATGATGAAGTGTGTGAGCCGGCAAATAGTGTACGTGGAACATACGCATCATCGATAATGGTGCTGGTGTCCTAACAGCATGATAATAATATAGCAATGAACATATGCCAGCAATGCGAATAGCATGAAGATGCAGAAATCTAGTAGTCAACACCACAGTGAAGTATCTACTATGCAACTACACCTAAGTATCAGGTCAAACGGGAGGGGTAGGTGTGGAAACCACCTAAATCTGAGTCGGTATATATATAAAGATATATAGTCGGTGATCTCGCCTCAATGTCATATCATAAGATATCCTCGAGTTATGAGTGCGGATCTATCATCAATATCGGCACGTACGGTAAATCATCGTACGGCATCCCCAAAAGCTGGGTAGGGGTCAACATCTCACTGTCTCATCACATAACAGATATCACCATCATCAGAACATATAGTCTGGAGTACTACTCTATGTCTAGTACAAAACGGTAACATCAGTAAAGTATGCATGCGGGGGTAAACACATATCCCAAGCCCGCAAGAATCACAAGTCATATCCCACATATGAATCGTATCAAATCACCGATCCCAGGGCACCAAGCCCACATCATCGACTCATCTCCAAAGTCATCACATATCATCAATCATAGTGCAAGTACAAGTGATAAGCAAGGGTGTGTGTATAGGTGTAATTCTATCCTAGGGTTCGCGACTATGAACTGCACTAGTCACTTCTAATCCTGTACTATCCATAATACACCTAATATCACGATGACTACATAATAATCTATCTACGGACTGCGGGGGTGCTATACGCCATCCACCCGACTTCCCCCTGTAGATATAATCTACTCACCTTGCTTCTCGTGTGCCAAAGCCGATGTCGCTATCTTCACCTCCTTTGCCTCAACATCACGCGGGGTACCTACAAGTATATCACAATGCTAAATCACATGAAAATCACATCGGAAACCAAAATAGCACACGCTACCCGCATAGGTAAAAACCTATCGACTCGCATGTAAACACAATCAAAATCCACTTGTCGTTGACGTCCAAACGCCACCCGACAGGAATGAATCACCAAATACCAAAATCCATGCTAAAACAAGTCCCAAATTATACACCAACATAGGAAAATCAACCCAGATTTCACCCTAGATGGAATCAGTCAAAACTAGACATACTCAGGGTCAAAACTAGAGGAAATGGGGGCATGCACAGAAAACGAAGCAATTCCTTAAAATACCTTATTTTAGAATTTTCCATAATTTTTCCCCATTTATCTGTATTTAATTATACCAGAATATTAAAATATTCATTAAAATAATATTAAATTATAAAATTTCCCAAAAATCATATTTTATTATTTTGAAGACGTTACAATCTACCCCCCTTAAAGAAATTCGGTCCCCGAATTTAAATTTAAACCCCCAAATACTAAAATATTTCAATACAAATTCCAAGTCATCGGGGCTCCGAAATCATCTATACATAAAACATCATAGCGCAATGCATGCGCATGAGTACTGAGCAGATAACTCAAAAGCAACACTCCATCAAGCATCCGCAATCATCGGAGTTATGGTAACGACACAATGTCAAATCCAATACAAAATCAATATGATATGGACCAAGACTATACATGTAGACACCCAATCTATACATGTAATTAGCTGATGCAACTGTATGCCAAATCTTTTTAAGTCGCTGTGCGATGCGCGTAACACTGCACAGTGGCGGACGTTTCTCATAAGAAAATAACTATATATGTGTATATATATCCTTTGCTTAATAAGCACGTTCCACCATTTGAAAATAATCAGAAGGGTTTCCTTGTTTTTAAAACGTTTTGTGTCATATCGGACACGTAGGTATATACTGAGAATATAGCTCGCTTTTCGGAAATCCCTTCGATAACTATCGATGCATGCAAAATATATCCAGGCACTGTCCACTGACTAGTCCTGCTCAGTATGAAAGCAAATATCCCACATCATAAAAATGTACTGCTCCAAAAGGAATAAATTCCAAAAATGCACATAACACCACCCTGTGCGTCTGACGCGCACGGAAATCAAAATCCATATATGCGCTAAACATGTGCACAAAACAACATCTAGGTGCAACGGGTGTGCACGAAGCATCTGTCATAGACAACATGTGTGCCTGACAGCCAAAACAGGTGCATCTGAAATGCACGAAGAATCTCGATTTAGTGCATCTGGTGTGCCCCAAAATCGTATCTCAAAACATGCGCCCAACATGCGCGAAAATCCAAATCGGTGCATCCATCATGCACGAATGAAAATCTAGACCCTGCGCACTCAATATGCACGGAATCACAAAATCCAATAGCAACGTCGAATATGCGTAAGTCAAACCCCAAAGCACGGAGTGCAAGAATCACATCAATATCACAATCAAAATCGACATACCGAAAGGCATCAAATCGAAGTCAGGTGCAATCGTAATGCACAAAATATAAATCCGGTGCAACAAAGGCACGAAATATAAATCTGATGCGATAAACGCAAGAAACATAAAACTGGTGCGACAAATGCACGAAGTATAGAACTGGTGCATCCCATGCACAAATACCAAGCAATAACTCAAATACGTAAGCAGCAACACCAAGTGTATCCAGATATGAAGAAAATCATAAACGTGTGCAGCTGCGGGCACAAAACACATATCGATGCACTACAAGTACATATAAGCTATACCAAGTGCAAAATCAAAACACTAAAATTACATGAAACTCTGCTGGAAACGTAAATCAAATCACCAGCATAAAATAGGCATGAAATCGCAATCAACAGCTCAAGAGTAATAACTATGTACAAGGTATAAATACCCAGTAGGTGCAACCATGGTGCACAAAATCAAATATCATGAAACTCAGTCATCAAAACTAAATCATGCAAACAGAACGCCCAAAATACCGAAATCCAAAATGACGGATACGTGATAATCGAATCACAAAATCACAAATCATAAATACCGTCGTCGGTAGTTCCTCCTTCAAGGTCGAGAAGGAGTCGGTGCAATCCACTGCTAGCAGCGCAGGATATCTACCTGCCTCTTGCTCACGATCTGGCGTCCTCTGGCTCTCTGGGTCCTTATCTTCTCCGTGGATTTCCAATCTCACAGTCAACCGGCTCATCGGCCCTGTCAGATGTGCTAACGGGGACGATTCCGTTCTGGCACTTCTCTGGTCACCTCTCGGTCAAACCTCACGACCACTCGTAAGGCAGCATATCACTGGCGTCGGCCTCTGGCTCTCTGAAAGCACGTCACACATCTGATCCTGGATGCAATCATCATGGCAGCAATGTCCTGGAAGGGATCCTGCTCAAGGTCTCTTCCAAGCATGCCTATGCCGATCTGTACAGAGGCTGGCCTTCCTGCACAACCTCTTCTCGCTCAAAAGACACATGTGTCCTCAGCACAATATTTTCTCAGAAACTGGTCACATCCCAACGTCTCTGTAAGCATATCAGGTCTCTAGTCTCGACGGGAAGCAATGACAGCTCGTCAGTGTCTCACACGAACCTCTTGTTCCACCTGTATCTATCGCCGTCCATTATGGCGTCATGCTAAGCTACGATGCACCGCACTGTTCTCGGCCGCAGTCAATCTGAAGTCTCTCGTACGGACTCGAAATCGCGTACTCTGTAGCTTCATCATTCCGTAGAAGATGTCAGGCCGAACTGGTCCTCGGGAACACGTCCCAACCATCGGAGGAATACTTATCACTCGTCCGTCCTTGGTCAATCCGCAACGCATCTGGGTAAGTTCCTTTATCCGAACTTAGTCGACTACCCCGTCGACAATGCCGAACTCTGTCCTGCTGGGTGTGCGCAATACGACCACTCCTGGTCTAGGTCTTCTCATATCGTACTCCAGAAAGGTCCTGTCGAGGTTCCTTCTCAAATCTCAAACCTGCCGAAATGCCCGGAAGTCGTCATCCGATGCTGAAGCTAAAGCTCATTCCGGAACGGCTGCATACATATTGCGCTTCTTTCTGGAAGATCTATCCACATACCACGCCTCGGGGTGCGTATCACATCTCTGATGTCAGCGGAGTGGGACGTCATCTCGTCGAAATATCTTGCGAACTCTTTTCTTCACTCTGCGTCAATGTCGACTGATTCGGACTCGTCTCATCATGGCTGCATGTACTGTGCTCCAACGGCTATGCTCGCATCTGGAGTCTCCCAAGCAGTGTCCCGTCACGATATCCGAAGATGTCGAACCATCCGATCGACTCGCCAGGTCCTCATAATCCCCCAAGAGCTCACATCTCGGGTACAGTTTAATAGTATCGAGTACATGCCACAGCGTCGGTGGTCCAGCCGTAGAAGGGCAAACCCAAGCCTCACTAATGGCGCCGAGGAACCGCCGCAAACCCGAAGGTTCAAAGGCTTTCACACGGTCATTAAGTCGAGTTAGGGTTTCATTCTTCTAGAGGGTCCATAGAATCACCTGCATGTCTTTCCGTATACTTTAAACTTGGAAAATAGGTTCCTGACATTCGATCGTCTCTATCGACTCTCAACGAACCTGCGTGAAGTCGTCTCTATCTGGAATCGATCCACCTGATGACTCGCATCGGGTAAGCAAACTCACCACACGTCCTAGTCATTCATCCTCGGTGACTAGCGACTCGCTATCATAACTCCAAGAACATGCTCATGCTGCAGTAGCTCCAACCATCTGGGCGATATCTCGTCATTTGCAGTAGCAACTGGCTCATACGCCGAACAACGCCTCAATCCTCCAGGAAAGGCAATACATAAGCGGTCATCTCTGAGTCGGTCTGCTCTAGATCTGAGTAAGACTCTCCACACTGGAAATCTTCAACTCATCTGGGTCCGCTCTGGCGCAAAATCGGACGAATCACCTTCGTCTCTCAAATCGGGTAGACTAGCTATCATCAGTCGCATGACTGCCCGAAAGCTCCGGCAATCTCAGCTCGTAAGCTCCGAAAGCAACATCCTGTCAATCTCAGCCACAGCTGGTCCATCTGTCTGCACGGTAGGCGACATCACAATCTCTGAGGTATGCTGTACATCAACAGTCTTCTCTCAACTGGCAGCTCTAACAATGGCCCGATCATCCGGTGCAAGACCAAGCACTCGCCTCCACTAGAGGTCACAATCACCAACACTAACTCGAGACGTTCCCATGTCACCAGAAAACACAATGGTCGGCCCTCGTACCAAACGAGCTCACACCGGCCGTAACCCTAGCAGCAGCCCAAACTGCGCTCAAACATGGCGACAGGAACCTCAGTCGAGTATCAAAGAGAGCACATCAATGGCAAGAAAGGAAACAACAGATCCAAAGTGGATACATGATCATAGGAAGGAACAGCATCAATGGAGGTATGATCATGAAACTAATAGAATCGGGGATCTCAAATGGATGTATAATCCAGGATATGAAGAGAATCACTGATCTCGAAAGTATGTACATCCTATGGTTCCTTAAGCGGAGTGGCGTGTCGTAAGTATGCCGCGGAACATACCAACGGTACGTCACTCTACTTTAGTCACCTAATCCATCAACCAAGGGTCATCCTAATACGACGAATGTTCGGGTCGAATACCCCCTCGACCAAGTCTAAGTTCCGTAAGGTCAAGCCTAAGTTTCGTATATAAACAACGCCCTAGGCTCCACATAGTCAAACTCAGACTCGAACCAAGGTCAACCTAGCGCTCTGATACCAACTTTGTCACGACCCGAAAGAGCACGTGACTGGCCCTTGAACCATATGAAGCCTATAGGACTCCATCTGATCCAAGTAAGCCAAAAGCCCAGAAATCTAAAACCATTTTTGAGAATAAGTAAAGAAAACTGGTTTAAAGAAGTGAAGAAATACAGGTTTGAAATCAAGGTTTTTAAATAACTAAGCCGAAGGTACGTTTTGAAAACAATAAAGTCTTTTCTAATAATTTCGGCAGAGTTTCTTTTGAAAAACTGGCCCCGAATGGGGTACAACAAGTATAACAATATGTATGCAATGATAATGGCATCCCCAAGCGGGAGCTAGCTCTTCGTCAATCGACGGTCACAACCACATATGCAGCAATAATATACAACGCCTAGTGGCGAGGATCAAATCCAAAGAAAACTCAAAAGCAATAAGAAAAAAACGCAATACTACTAAGCGCGACTCTAAGGTCGAAATAATACATCACTAGTCTAGGTCTGAAACAATACAAGTTTTGGTTGATGGAAATTCTAGATACAATGAAATAAATAAATACAATGGTGGTTCTTGATGCGAAAGAATCCACCTACCAAAGCAAGTCACCCGCAAGAAGAAAGTGTGCCAGAAATGCCGCAATAGAACCTGTACGGCAGAACCTGCAAGAACTGTGGCACAACGGGGGTGAGTTGCCAACTCGTGAATAGAAACATCTACAAGCAGAAACCGAATGCAAGACATAAACCTAAGTCAACGATCAATAATATAATCCACAAGAGTACATCTGAGTGTAATAGGGTGGCAAGGTAACATCTAATCATGTATGTAGTGCCAGGTACTCAGGTAATCACATGTCAACAGTGTAAGGTATGTCTGCATGAAGTAACCATGAAGAAATATCAATGATATCAATACACATATATTAGCGTCCCATACCACTAATATTGGTGTAAGGGTATATATAACAGCGCCCTCATACCCTGTTATATATACAAATAAAGTATGATCAATGTAAAACCAGTCTGTATATGATCCAAGTCTGTATGTATGTGGAACCCGTCCACTCGTCACCCACTGACGATAAGCATCAAGTATGCAAGTATGAGGATATAAACAATATCATGGAAAAACATCATGAAAACCCGTGCCTAGCATCGACACGTAAATCCTCATCCATATGGGGCTCCGTCGGCGGTATCGGCCCTCGGCCCCCGGCAGTACGAGTCAACCCATGTCCATCTCTGGGCTCCGTCTGCGGTATCGGCCCTCGGCCCCCGGCAGTACGGGTCAGCCCATCTCTCGACTGCGGCCGGTATCCTCCAGATATCCGCCGAGCTCAAATACAATCACCGGTAGGTACTCGCCCGCCTCCAGGCTCAATCGGCAAACCCATCGATAATCTCGCCGAGGGGAACCATACCGGGCCCACCACGAACCCGCAAACGGATCATCACCTCCTCGAATCGGGTTTCAAGCACACGTCTCAGCACCGAGAAAACGCGTGGTGGACGCACCGAAATATCATATCACGAGGTACCGGGTTTTCATAAAAGTGCCTCTTTTCTTAAATAACCCCACGGTCCTCAAAAACCAGAAATCACATGAAAATCCAACATCAGGAAGTAAATCCAATGCGATGTGCTATGCAGTCAATCCATGACGTATGCGACATGTAAAGAACAGTAATCATATCGGAAATCATGCAACATGGAATAGTAATGTGCATATGTCGAAGGAAGAATCATCTCATGAATGCAATAGTACTACAGTGTAGTGGCATGGCAATTATCGATGATGAAGTGTGTGAGCCGGCAAATAGTGTACGTGGAACATACGCATCATCGATAATGGTGCTGGTGTCCTAACAGCATGATAATAATATAGCAATGAACATATGCCAGCAATGCGAATAGCATGAAGATGCAGAAATCTAGTAGTCAACACCACAGTGAAGTATCTACTATGCAACTACACCTAAGTATCAGGTCAAACGGGAGGGGTAGGTGTGGAAACCACCTAAATCTGAGTCGGTATATATATAAAGATATATAGTCGGTGATCTCGCCTCAATGTCATATCATAAGATATCCTCGAGTTATGAGTGCGGATCTATCATCAATATCGGCACGTACGGTAAATCATCGTACGGCATCCCCAAAAGCTGGGTAGGGGTCAACATCTCACTGTCTCATCACATAACAGATATCACCATCATCAGAACATATAGTCTGGAGTACTACTCTATGTCTAGTACAAAACGGTAACATCAGTAAAGTATGCATGCGGGGGTAAACACATATCCCAAGCCCGCAAGAATCACAAGTCATATCCCACATATGAATCGTATCAAATCACCGATCCCAGGGCACCAAGCCCACATCATCGACTCATCTCCAAAGTCATCACATATCATCAATCATAGTGCAAGTACAAGTGATAAGCAAGGGTGTGTGTATAGGTGTAATTCTATCCTAGGGTTCGCGACTATGAACTGCACTAGTCACTTCTAATCCTGTACTATCCATAATACACCTAATATCACGATGACTACATAATAATCTATCTACGGACTGCGGGGGTGCTATACGCCATCCACCCGACTTCCCCCTGTAGATATAATCTACTCACCTTGCTTCTCGTGTGCCAAAGCCGATGTCGCTATCTTCACCTCCTTTGCCTCAACATCACGCGGGGTACCTACAAGTATATCACAATGCTAAATCACATGAAAATCACATCGGAAACCAAAATAGCACACGCTACCCGCATAGGTAAAAACCTATCGACTCGCATGTAAACACAATCAAAATCCACTTGTCGTTGACGTCCAAACGCCACCCGACAGGAATGAATCACCAAATACCAAAATCCATGCTAAAACAAGTCCCAAATTATACACCAACATAGGAAAATCAACCCAGATTTCACCCTAGATGGAATCAGTCAAAACTAGACATACTCAGGGTCAAAACTAGAGGAAATGGGGGCATGCACAGAAAACGAAGCAATTCCTTAAAATACCTTATTTTAGAATTTTCCATAATTTTTCCCCATTTATCTGTATTTAATTATACCAGAATATTAAAATATTCATTAAAATAATATTAAATTATAAAATTTCCCAAAAATCATATTTTATTATTTTGAAGACGTTACAAAAATGGTTAGGTTAACAAATATCTAAAGTAAAACAAACCTAGTGGACTTAGTCAATGCATCCACAAGCTTCCATAAGCTTCATGCATTTAACAAATATCCACTAATTTTGTAAATAGTTTAAACATTAATAACCCACCATTATAATCAGAATGGTGTATGTCTCATACACCCATGTATAATGTATCAATAACCATGACACACTAAAATAAATAATGCACATCAATATATATTACATGTACACACAAGTGAGAAAAGAATGCTTAAGTGAGCTAATGTTAGTTAATGTAAATTAGTATATCAAATATATAATTATACATTAAATTATTAAATCAACACTTGATTTAATAATCCGGCTATATCACATATAACCGACTAACACTTAATGTACCAACTTATCGAATCAACACTTGATTCGATAAACCGTCTATATCGCATATAACCGACCGATAGAAAAGTCGCGAGAATAGAATACGGTATCACATACACGCATTATTCTTGATCCCGTACATATCACATATGTGCTCCTATTTCGTTTTGCCTGAGCCAGTAAAACCTCTATGTAGGACTCTAAATACTCGTCAATACGCCGGCAGTAGGTGATGATCACATCAAGCATCCACAAGCCGTCAACGGTACTAGCTGGACGTAACGGCTACCCGGGTATTGAGCGATCAGAAGATCAACAAGCAAGCCCGCTCCAACTCCTGCAAAAGCCTGACGGTAACATTTGCCGTACAGTCCGGTCTCCTCGTCTGATATGTCGCATATCAAGTTTAGGGGTGGTAAACGTCAGACCCTAATAACCGATTAGTCATGCCGATGTGAGGCTCATAACGGGTCAAGAAACTACTGGTAACACTTACCAGTAAATCTCTAAATCAGCCCTGGCCAGGGACTTTCCTGTTATGTCCAATCGAGTACAGCGCAACATCAACTCCCAATACCGGGAGAGACGAAACCCCTCCTATCGCTCATTTCTTCCATGTGACTCGGGACTCTACCCAAAAACCACTATTTTGCACGCCCTCTTGGACATGGTAAGGTTGAAATCAAAGCACAGTGGGAATCACACAAGAGTCTATGACGTTCTCGGCTCTACAGACTAACCTGTACAAGTGTCACCAGAGAACTGCCATCTGACGTGAGGTATAATACCATCTGGGTGTTCTCGGCGATTCCGTCCAGTGTACCCAGTCTCCATTGAGCACCCGTATAGCATCTCTGATGTCAAACACCAATGGATATGGGATCATCCATCACCCATATCATGGGTCGAGAAGCGTATACGCTAGTCTACTCTGGTATATCGATGCCCCGTCTCGATACACCCACGACTAAGAACATTAAAGGATGAACTTATGGACTACCATGGCCCCACAAGTATGATCTGCATCATAGTCCTGGTAGTCAAGTACACATCCTAAGGGCTTTACCAACATGTAACCATAAGACAGTATCAAGAGAAAAGTATACATGTTACGATAAAGAGCAAGCGGATAGCATACTATCATATCGAGCAAGAAAGTCCTCTCTATATATGTCCAACCATCCAATATAATATACATCATATGTACAATACTGGCCTCTAGGGCATACATACTACTAACAATAGGCCGGACAACCGCATATCTTAACTCGTTTAAGACATGGTCTATTCCCACACCATATCTCATATGTAATGGTCGGCCCTGATTTGGACGAAACCCCATTCAATAGGTATGCAGCTTCTTAAGTGCATAACACCCAAAAGAAAATAGGTAACTCAGCAGTACTCATCATAGAGCGCACTATATCTCACAGGGTGCGATACCTCCGCCCCGACACACTGTTATGTTGTGGTGTACTCGAAGGAGTAAGCTGAGAGAGAATCACATTCTCCTTTTAGAAACTCCAGGAACTCCATGCGCAAGTATTCTCCTCCTCGATCACATCGAAGGACTTTAATACTTCTACCCTTCTAGTTCTTAACTTCAAGCTTATATTCCTTGAATTTCTCAAAAGTTTCAGACTCATGTTTCAACAGGAACACATGTCCAAATCTTGAGAGATAGTCGATGAATGTAATGAAGTACCAAGAACCAACCCTGGCATTTATAGACATAGGACCGTATACATCATCATGTATCCGTCCCAAGAGTTCAATAACTCTTTCTCTGTTTCCAGTAAACTGAGTATTGGTCATTTTACCATTGAGACAAGACTGGCAAGTATCATATGATGAAAGTTTGAAAAGATTCTCATATTCATCCTTATGTAACTTTGCTGGTCGTGTCGTATTGATATGACCTAGTCTACAATGCCACAAGAAGGATTCGTTCATTTCTAAACTATTCCTCTTGTGTGTGTTCTAGATACTTTGAACTGTGTTTTGATTAAGAATGTATATGCTATTATCTAACGTGCCTGATCGAATCAACTCTTGATTCAAGAAAATGTTCATAACATTATCCTCCTATACAGAATTATATCCTTCTTTAACTCAGTAAAGAACATGATGTGATGTTGTATATCAGGTTCGGTATGTAATAACATTTGTTCAGAATCAATATATTAATACAAGGTGATATCTGCCAACAGACTTGGCTGCAAAAATTGCAACATTCTCTAACACTTAGAGATATATCACCCATTCTCAGTTCTCTACCTTTCTGTAGCCCATGTAACATATTACATATGCGGGATCCTTATCCGGTATCACATATCTAGGACGTAGAGGATACTGAGAAACAGTTCTCGATAGCGAACATACCCGAAGAAGATGCATCAACATGTACATTTTTCAATTGGGTGGCATGGGAATCTGGATATTCCCCTATTTCCTGATCGAACTTATAACAATTATAAGATAGAGCGGAACCAATGTTCCTAGCTCAGTATAATAAGCATGTTCGGTCAATGCATCCATATTATTATCTTGATTAAGGCATGACATGGTCGCTACCAGAAGAGAGAGAGAAGAAAACACTCTGCGTGCGCTCTTGCAAGATTAGATTGGTTATTAGTTTATCTAATCAGGATGGCTCCTACTGTTTTAGTCAAATCTACCTTCAAACCCTAAAAGTAAGATTAGCCGGGATTAATTACACCCTACAAGTTCGCCAATCTTTCAGCCAGGCTAGTGTCGGTAATTTGAGGGAGGTTCCCCGTGCTTTCGCACGGACATAATTAAAATAAACCTCGTTTTCCCAGGGGCGTAACCCCGTTAACACCTTTCTAGACACCTACTTGATCGGCTAATTGTAATGTGTAAAACTCTCCCAGGAGTAACTCTTACTCGTGGTAGGTATCGGGATCCAACTATCTCATAGAAGGTATGCAATCTCATTGCTAATTTCAACACTTGAAATTCCCGATAATATTTTGTCTCAAGCGTCCTATGATCTTAACAGAGGTCAACAAACCATAGGCCACTAGTAAAGTTCAACCCGTCATTTCTTGATTGAAATAAACCCACCCGCACGACCCTTGACAGAGGTCAACAAGGTCGTACGACTACCCTAATCCAATCGGATCATATGCTTTGCAGATAAGCACTAATCAGCTACCGTACACTACGCCTTGACAGAGGTCAACAAACGCAGCATGAATACTAAAAATTACTTATCTGAAATGACGGAGGGCTACGACAGGTTTTTAAGAAAACCCTTTGCGTAATGAACTTGATATCGTTGTAGAATCGAGTGAATTTTAAAAGGAGTGTTTTTTTAGGCTTTTAGTAGTTTTGCTAAAGAGGTCACTCCCGGTGAAGATATCTCGGCTCTTTCCTTATCGAATAAGGTGTAGGATATTTCACAAATACCACTATGCAAAGCAAAAACTATGGAAGCAATCAAAAGACAAACCGAGTGGGTTGTAGCATCTGCGAGTTTCGCTAAAGAGGTCACTCCCGGTGAAGGGATCTTGGCTCTTTCCTTATTGAATAAGGTGCTGGATATTCTACAAGGAATACCGCTATGCAAAGCAAGAACTAGAGCTACCAATTTTTAAGACAAGTTTCTTCAATATCTTTAGGTTTCTTTTATTTCATTAATCTCATTAATGAAGTCCCATCTGTTATGCTTCCTAAGCATCACATAAGAAACGAAAGCAACAATATTAATTATATCTCATATATATAATATATAGGCATTCGTCTCAGAACATATCAAGTGATCACATTAAAAAATATCAGCAGCAGAAGAATCACATATGAAATATTAGATATACTAGGAATTCCGTGTTTTATTTAAGCCAGTAAAAACGTGGATTCCACGGTCGTGATGAACAGCCAAACCCACATCCCTAGACCCCTACGAGAGCGGCAAGCAACCCTCCCAATTCTAGAGTTAGGAGACCCGGCCTCGACTCCTCGAGATGGTCTCCCACTGGACCCTAGAACCCGGTTACATGTGCTCCCCGCCTTGGTCTATCCTAATGCGGAAAAATAAATAATATACATCAATGGTGACATTATCCTCAACCCGGAAGTGCCCCAATAAAAGAATATTACATACAAGTTTTTACATGAATGAAAATGAAAAACTCTCATCTCATATAAAAGACCCGGCTGTTCAAAACACGACGATCCAATATAACATATCACAGCAACACATAACATCACATGTCATCAACGTAAGTAAATATGCGTATCCCAATTGTCGTTGACATATAGCAACGAAACCGGCGATACACCACATATACACTTACGGTCGCAGAAAAAAAGTGAAAAACTACAATAGTTGGAATCCTCAACCACCCCAGACATCATAAACCCAACAAATCACATACTTTGGATTTCATGCCCAACCAAAAGAATTCCTTAGACATCACATGCCTAACAATTATAAACCCCGCATTTTAGTCTCTATATTGAAAACACTTTCCAATAACCTGTCGGGTAATTCAACAAGATTCTCGATAACCTGATCGAATGCTCGTCGGAAAGTTTAGTAGACGGTCGCACCCCCCCGATTCCGTCGACGAAGTGCACCAAGGAGGAACAACGCTGCCGTGAGCACCCAAACGGATGCTTTTGGCAACGGGGTTCACCTACAGTCACTTGGTCGGGGTTATGGGGCATGGCTATCTAGTAAGGTTACTCAGCGAGTATCCGCGTACACTACGTGATTGCGACGGACTTTTGATCAACGTCAAAATCCCGTGGCAACCGATCAAATGAAACTAAACTGCTAGATTTATAAAATTCAAACTAGTTATCTCATAACTATTTGCGGATTCCAAATATTATATCACAATCACAGATAGCTAGACGAAGTTAAACTTTTTGATCGAATAAACAATCACCCAAAATTTTCCGTGAAGCTCAACACTTGTGTGGAGTTCAAAAAGTACCCAGAAACATGCCACAACACCTATGAACCGGCCGTAGAAGGGTCAACCAATGCCTCACATATGGCACCGCTGAACTACCACAAACCCTAAGGTTTGATGGCGGTTCTGACGGTCACATAATCGAGTTAGGGTTTCGTTCTTCTAGAGGGTCCACAGAATCGCTTGCAAGTTTTTCTGAAAATTTTAAACTCGGAAAAAATCCAACTCTTGAAAAATTTCCAGCAGGGGAAAAAAATTGGGTTATTGATATCCGCTCGAACTATTTAACATTGTCTAAATAACCCGAATAAATGTTAGAATTACGACTGTGAAACAATCCGAGTTGCTTTTGCAGAATGTTAACATCACATGAAAATTTAGCAAAAACAAACAACACCTGAAACTCCAAAACCCAGAGACTGGAACACCTTGAAAATTTGAAGTCAAAACTCCAAATTTGGGTCGAGGAGTCCGGTTTTTCTCCCTATGTGGCCGGCCATATTTACGCAAAACCCCCTCAAATTTTCATGGTGTTCATGTCATATCTCATACAACATTCTGCAGTTGTTTAAAATTTTTTTTTAAGACCTTTTAAATTCGACAGAAACCAAGTTTTCGTATCGGGTGTTTCGGAGTAGTTTCAGTTTCATAATCCTAGCAAATATCGTCTAATTTTCTATCATGGCTCTGATACCACTGTTGGGTTGCCTAGCATGGCAGCAAGTTTTCGGAGGCATCATCCATGCACTTTTAAAAAAGTTTCCGTTCTAGTAAACCCTAACCCTAGAATCGCTACTAGAAAACCCGACGAAACATAATTTAAACACTTTACATCTAAAGTGAACAAGGAATACAACCTTTGTAGAACGTTCCTTCAGTTCAATAGCTCCGTGTAATAGTCCCTTCGCTGCGATCACGAACTCCCGGACTCTAGAAAGGCTCCCATGATGATATGAACAAGCTTGCATCGAAGTCTTCGAGGCCGAAGATGATCCACGTCGAGGAGACACTAGATCATGCTACCTCTTCACTAATGGTGAGATTAGTGAAGTAAATACCCTAAACTAAATGGCTAATAGTAGAGGATGATGAAATAGGAAGTGGGCTCACTTTAGTTTTATTTTTCTCATAATAAATCATCACAAAGAAAAAGCTAGCAAGCTTTTTCTCTTGAGGAGGAAGAAGAAGTGATGAAGAGAAAAAAATGAGAGTGAGGTTAGAATTGCAAACATGGGTGAGTTAGTGTCATGCCTAACTCATGTAGAGAATAAACCATAGTCTAAGCTTAAGGTTTGGCTTAACAAATATCTTAAGCTAGACAAACAAGTTGAATAAATCTATATATCCATAAGCTTCTACAAGCTTATCCATTACTAATTCCAAATGTTTTGTGAATTACTTAATGATAAATAAAACCCAAACATAAACCCTAACATGGTATATGTCTCATACACCCTTGTTGCATATGTAACCTAGCATGACATATGACTATATATCACATATATATTTATGTGTCAAAAGAAAACTATACTGTAACAACTCCATTTTTAATGTACAAAGAATTGATTTAAATTCAAAGTATACTTGGAGTATTTAATATTGCTGATATCTCTTTAAGTATTTATTTCACACCATAATTACAAGAAGGAGCTTGCAGCTCATTGGTAAGACCTTGCACTGCTGAACCAAGCCGCCAGAATTCAAATCCCCTGCCCCACATTATTTTTAATATTGTTTTGTTTTAAATTTTATAGAAGCCCAACAGCCCAACAGCCATAACTCCAAAATTTTTCACTACACCCAAAAATTTAGAAGTTCCAGTGGCTACCTCCGGCGACCCCCCAACTTCCAGCACCTCGACTCGGCCGAGTCGGCCGGCGGACCGGCCGACTCGGGCCGGCGCCGCCGGCCGGACTTGGCCGGTCGGCCGAGTCATCAACATAAAATTTGCGCCCCTTCACCTTCCCCACTCCCCTGCATACTCTAAATTCTTAGTTAAAATCCAGAGAGCACATAAAACCTTTTTTACTCCAAATTTTAATGATTTTTCATATTTCTTTTTACATTTTTAATTAAAAACCCTCCAGCTACCCTAACCCTAGCCTAACCCTATAAATACACCCCTACCTCCTACCCTCTCATCCCAAAATTCTGAGCCCACTCTCTCAAAATCTCAAGAAAACTTTGGTATTTTGAAAACGAGCGAAAGGCGAAGTGCTGACGAAATCGACGGCGAAATTCCGGTGATCGTGCTAGGAACTCTCGACGATGAATCGACGCACCGACGGATCCTCTACTTCCCTCTCACTCTCTAGTGTTGTCCAAACCCTTAAGCCCCCTTTCTATCTTTCTTTTCTCTCATAAAAATACGAATTTACAAAACCCGACGGAATCGGAACAAATCCGATTTTCGATTCGATTTTCTATAAAATCTCACTTCTCACCAATACATTCATGCTTAAATATCTTTATGTTGACTATTAATCATTTAACAAATAAATTGAACAAGTTTCCTCACATGAAATGACAGCTTTTTCAATATATCGTATTTTTTCACTTAAATACCACAATGTTTCGTTTTCATATTTAACCCCCTTAACTTTGCTATACCTTAAAGTAGATCACGAGCTAATGACCAACCTCCTCACACACTCATATGCAAACATAACACGCTACCTTGAAAACTTAGAATACGATAAAACAAGATTTTACATTTAAATACCATTTTCTTAATAAAACCTTTTCTAAAAGTTTTAGGTTTGTTACACTTTTAAAGCAAATATCTTTTAATAGGAAAATACGATAAGTTGTGGACATCGATCGTTTATCTAAACCTGACTTTGTGGTGTCTAGGCTAGGAAAGTGAGCAAAGGTAACTTTAAAAGGCCCATCTCACGATTCGTGAGCGGATCCCTCCTTCCTCACTTGTATTTACCTGGCCACAATTGGCGGTGAAGAGGCGATTTGAGGCTTCTAACAACTTGTTGTTTAGACCAATTAGATATAGTCTAGTTGAAATGGAAAACCCTAGAATCTAAAATACGGAAAATCGACTTTTGGAAATAAATACCTTTTACTTAATAAAACCGTATTCTAAAGGATTAGTATTTTACAATCTTTGCAAAGCGCCGCTACAACCAACTTTGTAGAGCCCGTTTGGGATAGTACGGTTTATCGTGCACCCTCGGGCTTAGTAGTGCGAGAATGAGAATTTTAGAATATAAAATATTTATTAAAATTATTTTTGTATAAATATATGTACATTTAAATATCTATTTTATTATAATATAAATATTCCACATTTTTTCTAAAAATCACAAGAATAAATTTTACAATAAAATACCACGAACTTCAAATAAATTAATATTACCGATAAATACCCTTATTTATAAAACTAGGATATATTTTCACTAGAAATGTCACAATATAAAATCCACCCTCATTACAAATCTAAAAACGAATATTAAATACTTGGGGTGTATCTTGAAAACTATACAAAAGTATTTTTACATAAAACCCCCTTAAGTTTTATAAATTACCCTAAGGACCCTAGCAATTATAGAACTTCGATTTACATTTCTACTGTCCAACTCGGGTTTGAGTCTGATTAATTTGACTTGAAAATGATTCAAGTCAATCTCTAAATCTACAATCTTCAATATTACAATTCAACATGAACACACGAATCCATGAATCCAGTTATCAAACTATTCAACTTGATTGAACCAAACCATGAATATACTTTCCATGTACATGAATTCAGTTTACATTCATTACATCCATAACCGATATCATCGTTTCGTTCAGTCAACCAACTATACAACTTATACAATACAATATAACAATATAATCAAAACACTACGGGGTTTAAAGGGTAGATTGGTACGGAAGGTGTTAAAAGTGGCACGAGACAGTAAGATTAAGACACCTAACATGAATCCTGTTGCCGTTGTACCGTGGCATAACGGTTCCTTGTACTTTCAGTTTGCCCTGGTCTCTAGCATATAAAGACCCCTCTCGTATACACCGGCATCCTTATGTACCAAGCTACAAACAACAGCGTTAACACAATATTCTACAATATTATACAACTTTAAAAGATACATTCTTATTCTGTCTTTTCTATTTCTCCCTTAACTTTGGGACTTACCGAGCGACCTGTTCGCTGACGACATTCTATTTCTTTCTTCTTTGAATGTCATCAGGTGATCTGGACACAGCAGAGATCGAGCCCACCCATGAAGACTTGGATCAGTTCCTCGAAGACCCCGAGCTCTAGACATTGTACATTTCCATTCAGTATTTTCATTTCCTGTTATGCCATTGTTTAGGCATCGTTTTTATTTCAGTTGTATTTCCATTTCATGCATTGTACAAAAGAATGTTATTAAATAAAGTTGTTGTTATTTTTATATCTCTTGTGATTACTTTTATATTCCTTAGATATGATTAGCATATGTACTTCTGAGTATGTACGCAGCGGACCTCGTCGCGTCCCCTTCGCCGTATACCGGGAAACGGGGCATGACAAATACATATATCATATATATGTAAAGTGTATCAAATGTGAGAAAAAGAATTACTTAAGTGAGCTAATATTAGTTAATATAATGTAATATATCAAATATATAATTATACATTTAATTATTAAATCAACTCTTGATTTAATAATCCGGCTATATCATATACAACCGACTAATATCATATGAATCAACATATCGAATCAACTCTTGATCCGATAACCCGGCTATATCATATATAATAGACCGATATCATATATCGCGAGAATGGAATGCGGTATCAAATACACGTATTAATCTCGGTCCCGCACATATCACATATGTGCTCCTACTCCGTTTCGCTTGAGCCAGGAAACCTCTGTGTAGGACTCTAAAGGCTTGTCAATATGCCGGCAGGAGGTGATGATCATATCAAACACGCATAAGTAGCAAGCAGTCTGCCAAACGTAACGGCTTCCCGGGTATTGAGTGATCAGAAGATCAACAAGCAAGCCTGCTCGTACTCCTACGAATCCAATCAGTAACACTACCGTAAAGTCCGGTCTCTTCATCAGATATGTCGCATATCACAGCCTAGGGGTGGTATAATGTCAGACCCCAATAGCCTGATAAGTCATGCCGATGGAAGGTCTATAATGGTTCGAGAAACTACTGATAACACTTACCAATAAATCTCAGCAACCATGGCTAGGGATTTCCTGTTATGGCTAATTGAGCATAGCGCAACATCAACTCCCAACACTGGGAGAGAAGAAACCCCTCCTATCGCTCATTGCCTCCATGTGACTCGGGACTGTACCCAAAAACCACATTTTTGCACGATCTCTTGACCGTGGTATGGTGGAAATCAAAGCACAGTGGGAATCACACAAGACTATATGACGATCTCGGGTTTACAGACTAACCTGTACCAGTGTCACCAGAGAACTGCTATCCGACGATAGGTATAATACCATCTAAGTGTTCTCGGTGAGTCCGTTCAGTGTATTCAGTCTCCACTGAGCACCGGTATACCTTCTCTGATGTTAAACACCAATGGATATAGGATCATCCATCGCCCATCACATGGGTCGAGAAGTGCATATGCTAGTCTACTCTGTAGTATCGATGCCCTGTCTCGATACTCCCACAACTAGGAACGTTTGAAAGATGTACTTACCGACTACCCTGTCCTCACTAGTATGATCTGCATCATAATTCTGGTAGTCAAGTAGCCATCCTAAGGGCTTTATCAACATGTAATAGAGAGACAATAAGTGTACATGTTAAGATAAAGAGCAACCAGATAGCATACTATCATGTCGAGCAAGAAAGTCCTCCCTATATATGTCCAAGCATCCACTACAATATACATCACACGTACAGTAATGGCCTCTAGGGCATACATATAACTAACACAAGTCTAGTTGATGGAGTTTACAAGATACAATAGAATGAAAATAAAGTACAATGGTGGCCACGATACGAGTGAACCCACCTACCAAAGCAATCACCCAGAAAGAAACAGTATGCCAGCAAAGCCGCCAAGGAAACCTGTACGGCAAGACCCGCAAGAAACTATGGCACAATGGGGGTGAGTTGCCAACTCGTGAGTAGAAAACATCACTGTGCAGAAATCACATGTATGACTCAATCCTAGGTCATACGATAGTAATATCCTCAAAATAATATAGCCTGAAGCATATAATAAAGGCATGGTAAACCTCTATACATAAGTGTAGTACTAAGTGCTCGTGTCAGTGCCTCAGGTAGCAACATATCATATATATGAGGTATGAATGCATGAAAACAGAATACATCTAAATGAGAAAAATTTCATAAATTAGTGAGATTTCTATATATATAAATCGAGGTATCATCAATGAAATCAACATAAAATCTGTGTCAAGCATCGACACAAAACGAATATCCAAATATCCAATATCTCGGGCACCGGCTATCCAGACTGGCCCGTATCATATAATCTCAATACCTCAAAGTCTCAATATCTCGGGCTCCGGCTATCCGGACTGGCCCCTGGGCTCCGGCTATCCGGACTGGCCCCTCATCAAATCTCACGACTACGTCGGTATCCTCCGGATATCCACCGCGTCATAAATAACCGGTCGGTAGTGCTCCCCTTCCAGGCTCAACGCCATCATCTGCGACCATCTCGCACTGGGGTACCGCCCCGGGTCTACCATGCATCCATAGACGGTTCCTTATCCTCCTCAAATTGGGTGTATGATATAGCTCAAAAGCCGAGAAAACTCATGATGGACATATCTCATATCATATCACGAGAAAACCGCAACTTGCATTTTAAAATGATATTAAGTTTATATAAAATCCTTGCGTTTTCTCCAAATCCAGAAATCTTATGGAAATAAAAAATGACGATATCAAGAGTAATAACAATGAATTACCGGGCTCCGACAATCCGGACTGGCCCATAATATCGCATGTCAAATGAATATATAAATATGCAAGAAATATTACAATAATAATGCAATATCTAAACTAGCACAATAATGATATATCGAAACTATCAGCTAGAAAACGATATCAATAAAGTAATATTCTCTAAAGTGTACGTGGCATGGAAATTACCGATGATGATGTGTGTGAGCCGACAAGAAGTGTACGTGGAGCATACGCATCATCGGTAATGGTGCTGGTATCCCAACAACATGGTTTCATTATCACCTAAGTACACATTAAGCATGCAATGCGATAATAACAACATGAATAAACAGAGAATGAATAATAAACACAACAATACAGAATATACATATCTATATACGAGTCATACAGTTTGTTGTCTGAAATCGCACAAATCGTGGTGTTCAGAAAATAAGGGCTACAGCGTTTTTAAGAAAATGTACGTCTTTTGAAATATCCGTAGTATCCCTTGGCCTGTCTTTAAAATACTCACGATTCGTTAGTTTTGAAAATAAGTATGACTCGCCCCCAACTCTAACATCTACTAAGTAAATTACAGGACAAGCTAAGAGACTAACAAAAGGGTAGGGAAAACCACCTAAGTCCGAGTCGATCTATATATCTAGTAGTCGGTGATCCTGCCTCAATAGTGTCACATAAGATAATATATATATATATATATATATATATATAATACGACATCCTCGAATCATGAGTGCGGATCTATTATCATAATTATATCTCGTACGGTAAATCCATCATACGGCATCCCAAAATCGGGGTACGGGTCGCCTATCACATATACCTCAATATCCATATGGTATCATTATCATAATATCATGAACCTGGTACCGATCTAAGTCTAGTACATACCGATACCATAAATATATAACTGCGTGTGTATGAAAACACATCGCCCAACGATCCGCTAATAATAACATGTCGTATCTCATAACACGACCCAAATCACATCACCGATCTCACGGCATCCTGCCCAGTCACATCGTGTCACGACCCGAAGGTACGGAACGTGACTGGCCCTAAGATTACGAGACGCCTAAAGGCGTAACGTAACCTAAATCAGCCAAAACCCAGAAAAATCTAAACCATAAATAATAAGAGTGAAGGAAAATCTTTTATGAAAACGATTTTGAACCAATTAAGTTATATTAATCCCTATTTTAAAAGCATCAAAATTTTCTGAAAATTTCGGCAGAGTCTCCTTTGTAAATACTGGCCCCCCAAAATGGGTACAACAAAATATATAACCTGTAATGAATAAATGGCATCCCCAAGCGGGAGCTAGCTCTTCGCCCAAGGAGGATCACAACCACACGTAATATATATGCAATATCCAACACAAAGGCATAAGGAAGCACAAAAATAAGAAAACACAACGTCGGCTCAAGTGAGCTCGACCCTAGAGAAACCACATATACACAAATCTCTCAGTCTAATTACTAGGTCGCATATACAAATAAGAAGTGGTAGATGTAGAATACTAGATACAATGATAGTACAAAAAGAGACAAAGTTTCCTCACAACCCAACTACGAGCAATGATGCAAATCTGAGCAAAAGAAGCCAATGAAAAGATACGCCTGCCGCTGCAAAGCTGACGGGTCCGACCTGCAAGACACTGTGGCACAACGGGTGAGTTGCCAGCTCGTGAGAAGAATCTAACATCTAATAAGGCTATCGTAAGAATGCACACAATGCGTCGAAATCTGCATATCTAAGTATAATGCGATGCTACTAGTATGTATGCACATGGATGCAAAATCAATATGAAATCTTTAAGTGTTTAAATACGATGATCTTTGCTTTCTTAACTTAAAAAAAATATATCTGTACAAAAGCCAAGGTACCATCTGTTTTCCCCAATCAGAGCAAAGCTCTGTTTGAATTTCAAATTCAAAAGGTGAAGCAACGCTTCAGATCTCTTGCGCTGCGCGCCACGTGTCAAAAGCAGACATGCCAGCGCAAGGGGCGCTGCGCCCAAGGCAGCGCACCCCAATCAGAGCAAGGCTCTGTTTTAAAATTTAAATTTTAAAAATAAAGGAAGCAACGCTTCAGATAACTTGCACTCTGCGCTGCGCGACATATGTCAGCGCAGGTGCGCTAGCGCTCTGCGCTGCGCGACACGTGTCAGCGCAGTGGTGCTGCGCGACACGTGTCAGCGCAGGTGCGCTAGCGCAGTTGCGATGCGCTCTGCGCTGCGCGACACGTGTCAAGCGCAGGTGCGCTTGCGCCAACCGCGCCAGCACTAAAATTTAAATAATAAATTATTTAATTAATCAGAATTAAAATTCTAGAAAAATCTTTCCAATATTATTAAAATAAAAAGATTGTCTTCTGTAAAACAGAGGCCTTAGGATCAAAGATCCAACGGTGGGGAAATGTCCCCAGATCAATCAGGGTAAGATCTCTGTAACTAACCTAACAAACTAATTGGCCCTATATAAAGGCCCCTAGACTCCAAGTCTCATAGACAGAAATAGAAAAAAGGGAGTATAAGTCTGCAGCGGTCCCCCGGCAGTCGATCCGACGCCGGAAACGCGGAAACAAAAAACTTTGCAAACTAGAAAACCGGCACCACCGCGCACTTTTCACCCGGATCGGGCCGTTAACCTAGCTACTAGCAAACAAGAAAAGAGTAGAGAAGCTAGACCAAGCGATCAGTGTCCTTCGGTATTCGTCTCCACTCCAATCTCCCGCGGAATCTCCGTCCGTCAACTCCTCGTCGGAAAGGCACCACGTAGCCGTGTTCGTTTACGGGCTCCCACCTCTGGACCGAGGCAACTCGGGCGCGAAGTTGGCTAGCCGACGCGTCCAACATGTGCTGTAGACTAGAGTAATAGGTTGTCTCTTTTGGGGCTTAGAAGTTGCCATGGTATGTGGAGGAAAAGAATGAACTTGAGAGAAGGAAAAATGGAGCTCTCAATTTTTTCAAGGCATGAGATGAGATAAAAAAAATCACCTGCCACTAAAATCAATCTCCCCTCATAATAGTGGCCGGCCCCTACTCTTCATGTGTGTGCAAAAAGAATCAATAATCAAGAGAAGAAAAAAGAATAAGCTAAGATGAAAATGGTCACACCCATTTCTTTTCTCATCAAATCAAACAACCAACACATGAAAAGCAATGAAATGGACAAGAAAAGCATCTCATGATGAAGAGGCCACACATAAGCAAGAAACACCCTCTACAATAAGTAATTTGCACAATTGCAAATTACCCCCTCCATCGGAAAATCCGGCCGGGAAGGAACAAAAGAAAACTGGCCGGAACGGAATGCAAACTGGCAACTTCAGAAAACTGATCCCGTAATAAATTACAGGAAAACCCCGCTACTGCATATACATGCCCGCATTTGTATTCCCACTGAACGCAAATTCTAAGAGACAATATCTACACTGTCTAATACTAGGATCCGGCTTAAGCCAAAGCCTGCTAGTAAAAACCGTCCGATCACGATCTGTGTAATACCGCACGTATCTGATCGAACCCTGCCATATCTTCATACGGCCTCTACAGCGTTTCGCCCGAAACCTGAGTAACTGTGTGTGTGTGGTGGACTCTAAAGACTCGTCAACACCTTGGTTGTGGATTTAACCACTAGCAAGTCAGAGGTATAAGCCAATACGTAACGGGCTACCAGGTATTGACCAAAAGGGACGTCGATGAACGAACTCATCCTGACACCCTACTGAGCCTGTCAGTGACAATATCCGTACAGTTCGGTCCGTTCGTCTATGAGCATCGCATGGCGGGCCTAGGGGGTTGATAAAAGTCAGACCCCCAAAAGCGGTACAAGTCATGTCGGTGTGCAGCCCAGAACACCCTGAGATACTACCGGAATACCTACCAGCAAATCTCCTGCCTTGGCCAAGTACTTTTCATGTACTGGCTCTCCTAGACACAGCGCGACCTCACCTCCAATACCGGGAGAGATGAACCCCTGTGGCGAGTCAAGAACAATATCACTATTGATCTTCCAGATGGTAGAATATCAACCCTCGTCATAGCCCGGGTCAACCCACAAACAGCCATTACAGAAACGTGCCTTGAGTTATCCGGAGTCTGGTTTTAAGCATAAGCCAGACAACTCCCCGTATCTTAACAATGTCAAGATATGAACTGTTCTATATCCAATACAGAAACAGAGGCACTGATTTAATTGAACCAGATTCAAATCATGCAGCTGTCTCCAGTGTATGTCAAGTAAATGGATGAAGGCCGATCAGCGTTACTCAACTTAGGAGTGCTTCCAATTATGAGTAACCTGAAAGAGAAACAAGTTCTCTTAATCATTACTATCAACTGAATACCATATACAAGTATCTACATCTTCGATCACTTTGAAGAATCCCGATACTTGCAATATCTGGTTTTCTACTCTACTCTTATACCTATAACTTCTCAAAACTTCGACCTTGTGTTTCTACGAAACTCCTGTCTAAGAACTAGAGAAGTTATAAGTAAACCGAATATAGTACGAGGACCAACCCCTCTGTCCTAATGGACACTGGACAATATACAATACTCTGTATAAGTCCCCTGATTCTAGTGACTCATTCACTGTGTGTCGTAGGTTGAAAACTGTACTTATGGTTAAGAAGAATTACACCGCTGTTCAATGCCCCTTACCTAGCCATCCACTGATATAGGTAAATGTCATAGACATAATTTCAAAAAGGTATATCTCACTCTATGAAAATAGACGTACAGATATATCAATTTGAAATTGGTGCATAACAACGGATATTCAAAACCAAATATTTGCCGTCCGGCAAACAACCAAGGTGACTTCCTCAAATATCACCAATTACAACGAATCCCGATATAATGAGGATGATCACCTAATTCCCAATAACTTACTCCCACTCATCATATGTAAAACCATACAGATGTGAGAATCATACCTGGTAAATATATACCCTGGAGCAAGTGTCTAATTGGGAAACATGTTTTCTTTTAACAGTACACAGTGAGACTGAAACAATGAAATGTTTCGATGGGGTATCCTGGTATTCCTAGTAATGCCTCTTCCATTATCCAAATTCACAACTGTAACCGTATAATTCTTTGCCACCTCTCCAAATCCGTTTATATGTCTTTAGTCGTTACCTTCTGTACACCCCTTTAGGCCAAATGGTTTTCTTCCTTCCCTAACGTTCGGCACCAGCCTATGGTTTGGAAGAAGACTATCCAATAAGCATAATGGGTATACTTTCCTAATCCTAGGAGCACTCGCAATGCGAGAGAAGGTGAAGATAAAAGACACCTGAATGAGCTTTATTCCTATTTCTCCTGAACAAGGATCCATCCCCGAACTGGAACAAGTTCCTTTCGAGTTCGTATATAACCAGTCGATAGATTATCTAATCAACTGGGATCTTCGTAGTGATACGGAGTGTCCTAGAGAAATACAAAGATGATTTAGGATTGGCGAAGATATACTTGGTTTGGTCATGAATAGCGGTCGCAATTTACTTTTCCCTCTTACTAATCCCTTTCTTTGTCTTGACTTAATACCTACTGTACACCACCGTTAGGCTAATTGGTTTTCTTCATTCCCTACCGGTCCGCACTAGCCTAAGGTTTGGAAGAAGACTATCCAATTTGCCTAATAAGTGTACTATCTCCTAAACCAATGAGTACTCGCAACCTGAGAGAAGGTAAAAGGAAAAGACAACTGAATAGTCCTATTCGTTTTCTCCAGAACCGGAAACCATCCTCGAATTCCTTCGAGTTCGTATATAACCATATGATGGTTTTGTCCAATGGAAGTGGACGTTCGTAGTAATACGGGGTGTCCTGGAGAAAAGGGTAAAAGTAGGAGTGGCAATGAGGTTTGCAACTCTGACAATCCAAAAGCCAGTGTTAAGAAGGTTCGGTCAACTTGGTCACTGAGTCATAGTCTAGGGTCGGGTCAATGGCCGCTGCAAAAGAGAGAGAGAAAAGAAACACTCAGCGTGCACGCTAACCTAGATCAGAATGGTTATCACTTTATATAATCTGGAAACCTCCCACTATAACGTCAAATTCTTCCCCAAACCTGAAAGAAGAATTAGCCGGGATCACCCGAGGAGTAAACCAACTCATCAGTGGGAATCGGGATCCAACTCTCATCGCATGATAACGTGACGGAATCCGCTCACGCTATCACACTCCAGAAGGTATGCGCATATCTGGCAAGTTTCAGTTCTTTTGAAACTCCCGATGTGGATTTTTGCCCCATGCTCTTATGATCTTGACTTTGGCCAACATATCATAAGTCACATGTTAAGTTCTACCCGTCATTATCCAGGTTAATTTGAACCCACCTGTACAATCCCTTGACTTTGGCCAACAGGGTTATACGACTGTCCCAAACCAACGCATCTATCTATGCTGCATATGAATACCCAACAGCTACCAAACACTGTGCCTTGACTTTGGCCAACATACACAGCTTGAATACTATTGACTATCCATATGAAACGACGGAGAGCTACGAATGGTTTCTGGCGAAAACCTTTAACGTAATGAACTTGATATCGTTGAAGGAACTGATGGCTTTATAAAAATATAGTGACGAAAACCTTTGCTAAAGAGGTCACTCCCGGTGAAGGGATCTCGGCTCTTTCCCCGTAGAATGAGGTGCAGGATATTCCAACTGAATACCACGATGCAAAGCAAAAGTAAACGGCTATAGTGAAGTTACTGCCCTGACGCAAGCTTTTGTCCAAGGGGTCACTCCCGGTGAAGGGATCTCGGCCCTTGCCTCGTCGACTGAGGAGCAGGATATTCCAACTGAATACCACTGTGCAAAACAAAAGTGAACGCCTTTGCAATAACAGCTTTTTGAAAAAGTGTTCCAACAACATCAGAATAGCTTTGTTGAGCTTGCATTGATCCGAATCAACGCAGTCCCATCAATTGATCACACCACAAAAGAACGAAAATAATGATGTACATATATGCCATCCGCATTCGCCACTGGGTCTCGTCATCACCCGTTAAGTTACTTAACTAACGACAGAGCGGGGACTGGACTAGCGCAGATGCAAAACATATACAACATCTACTAGTATATATATAATATATAATTTTCGCTCAAAGCGTGATAAAAAATGCAACATCACAGAAATGCACAGCATCACAGAACAATACAGATATCTGGGATCCCAGGGTTTCACAGAGCCGCTACTGAAACCCGACGTTCCCCTGGTCGTGTGGATAGCCTGTGCAATGAAATCCTAGACCCCTATGGGCGCAGCAAGTTACGCGCCAAAACCTGAAACAAGGCGGCCCTCTTTAGCAACGTGAATGGACCACCCAGCACTTCACGGAATCCGGTAACTTGGGCACCCCTCCTGGGTCAACCTATACCCCCTACGAGTGCGGCGAATATCCCGCCAATTCTAGAGTAAAGCCCCCTCCATCTCAAAGCCATGAGATGCGGGCTTGTTTCCCTCTAGAACCCGGCTATCCGTGCACCCCTCCTTGGGGTAATCCTAGTACAGAAAGTAAAATATACATACAACGGGTACATCGATCTCGACCCGGTCGTACCCCAAAAGAATAATACAAACAGGCAGTGACAGCAGTCCACATGTCGGACGCTCGCCCCGCAAAATCAAATGTACATAATGCAACAAAACTGTACTAATACTACAACCAGGCTATCCCCCACGACCGATCCGCAACAACACAGCATAATCACAGAACATCAACGTGAATGTCACATTCGCAAATCCGTCTAACCGGGCTATAGCAGTTAGACAGGATTTACCGATCGAGTGACATTCACGGTCACAGATATAATTTAAATACTGTGAACTAGCATGTTTAAAATATCCGATCGAACAAATTCACCGAAGTGGGACCCAAGCAGTACTGTAGCACTTACAAAAAATATGGGCCCAAAATTAATATCCCAAAACCCCTATTTCCAAGTCTAAAGCCCTCTGGAAAAATTTGGCATGCTGATCAGTTAAAAGTGCGGCGGAACCGCGGCCCAAGCATGGGTTTAGCCACGGTTCCGCGGCGGTATGGAGCGATCTCGTGACCAAATTTTCATAGAATTCTTAGATTTTCATGCACAGTATTCTGAAACAACCTGAAAAATTTTTGGAGCTAAAAGAATTTCGACAGAAACACGATGCATTGGAAAATACGGTTTTTAGGGATTTTTGTTCGATCGAGTTCTAAACAAACTAGAGCAAGCTCGGCATGGTTAATGGAGTGGCTCTGATACCAATGTAAGTTCGCGGCGGCGCCCCGCCGTCGATCCGACGCCGGAAACGCGGAAACAAAAAACTTTGCAAACTAGCAAACCGGCACCACCGCGCACTTTTCACCCGGATCGGGCCATTAACCTAGCTACTAGCAAACAAGAAAAGAGTAGAGAAGCTATACCAAGCGATCCGTGTCCTTCGGTATTCGTCTCCACTCCAATCTCCCGCTGAATCTCCGTCCGTCAACTCCTCGTCGGAAAGGCACCACGTAGCCGGGTTCGTTTACGGGCTCCCACCTCTGGACCGAGGCAACTCGGGCGCGAAGTTGGCTAGCCGACGCATCCAAGATGTGCTGTAGACTAGAGTAGTAGGTTGTCTCTTTTGGGGCTTAGAAGTTGCCATGGTATGTGGAGGAAAAGAATGAACTTGAGAGAAGGAAAAATGGAGCTCTCAATTTTTTCAAGGCATGAGATGAGATAAAAAAAATCACCTGCCACTAAAATCAATCTCCCCTCATAATAGTGGCCGGCCCCTACTCTTCATGTGTGTGCAAAAAGAATCAATAATCAAGAGAAGAAAAAAGAATAAGCTAAGATGAAAATGGTCACACCCATTTCTTTTCTCATCAAATCAAACAACCAACACATGAAAAGCAATGAAATGGACAAGAAAAGCATCTCATGATGAAGAGGCCACACATAAGCAAGAAACACCCTCTACAATAAGTAATTTGCACAATTGCAAATTACCCCCTCCATCGGAAAATCCGGCCGGGAAGGAACAAAAGAAAACCGGCTGGAACGGAATGCAAACTGGCAACTTCAGAAAACTGATCCCGTAATAAATTACAGGAAAACCCCGCTACTGCATATACATGCCCGCATTTGTATTCCCACTAAACACAAATGCAAAGAGACAATATCTACACTGTCTAATACTAGGATCCGGCTTAAGCCAAAGCCGACTAGTAAAAACCGTCCGATCACGATCCGTGCAATACCGCACATATCTGATCGAACCCTGCCGTATCTCCATACGGCCTCTACAGCGTTTCTCCCGAAACCTGAGTAACTGTGTGTGTGTGGTGGACTCTAAAGACTCTTCAACACCTTGGTTGTGGATTTAACCACTAGCAAGTCAGAGATATAAGCCAATACGTAACGGGCTACCAGGTATTGACCAAAAGGGACATCGATGAGCGAACTCATCCTGACACCCTACTGAGCCTGTCAGTGACAATATCCGTACAGTCCGGTCCGTTCGTCTATGAGCATCGCATGGCGGGCCTAGGGGGTTGGTAAAAGTCAGACCCCCAAAATCGGTACAAGTCATGTCGGAGTGCAGCCCAGAACACCCTGAGATACTACTGGAATACCTACCAGCAAATCTCCTGCCTTGGCGAAGGACTTTTCATGTACTGGCTCTCCTAGACACAGCGCGACCTCACCCCCAATACCGGGAGAGACGAACCCCTGTAGATCCGCTCACTGCCTCCATGTGGCTCGGGACTGTACCCAACTAAAACCTGTTTGCACGACTCTTTTGAGCCGTGGTAGGGTAGTAATCAACGCACAGTGGGAACTCACACGAGACAAATGACGATCTCAGGTCGATGAACTAACCTGTACATATGTCATCAGGGAACTGCTATCTGACATCAGGTATAATACCAACTAGCAGGTTCCCGGCGAGTCCTGTCTGGTGTACTCATAACCCAATGAGCACCTGTATACATCTTAGGTGAACCAACTGACACCAGTGACTTGTGAGACCAGCCACCGCCCCTCGTCGAGGTCTCGACTGTATACACTAATCTACTATGGAGTATCGATGCCCTGTCTCGAAACTCCCACGACTAGGGACCTTTTAAGGATGTGCTTATAGACTCCAGCTCTCACGTATATGATCGCCCTCATACTGCTGGTAGTCAAGCAAGAATCCTAGGGGCTCTATCAACGTGTAATAGCGACTCGTATGGTCACCTAAAGCAGTACACGATGATAAAGACAAACCAGATAGCATACTATCATCTTGAGTAAGACTGTCCTATTGGGACAGGTCCTCCCCTCAATCATTGCAATCACGTTCCTGTGATCCAATAATTGACTCTGAAGGCACTATCTCCAACAGGGAGAACTCTGAAAAATTTGAAAGGCAAACCTTTGAATAACGAAGATCATCTTCTTCAAGGTAAAGAATTAAATTCTTGGAAGAACAGAGATGAAAACACCTCACAAAAAGAAGAATTTCTTCTAAAAAGATCAAAGATCTAAGAACAAGATCAAGATCTTCAATAAAAGAAAAAGATCATAAAGATCTAATCACAAAAACAATAAAGAAGTAATTTACTTCACCCCTAGATCTTTTGATCGATATAATGGCACAGCCTTTTGATGAACCATTGGTTCTTGAATCTTGAGGTAGAACCTCTTTAGAACAAGAAAAACTTGTTTCTTTGATTTGAATTTGATAAAGATGCGCTCTGCACTATTGAACAGTGCCTTGCACTCTTGATTTGCGCCTCTGCGCTCCTTGGACTGGCGCAACTCACCAGAGAGCGCCACGTGTCAATCACAGAACAATCTGCGCCTTGTGCTTCCAAAACAGAGCACTGCGCTCTTGGATTGGCGCACTGCACCAGAGCGCGCCACGTGTCAGCAGCGCACTGGCGCAGCGCACTGCGCTAACAGACTTGCGCTCAGCAGAGCGTGACACGTGTCACCTCCACATGCGTTAGCGCCTTGCGCTCTTTAATTGGCGCAAAGCGCCTGACAGGCTACGTGGCACACTGTCATACCACTAAATGATGTGCATTATTAAGAAAGGGCAGAGTCCAATTAAAAGGACTAACAGGCCAAATATAAATGTTGTGCATTTAATTAATAAGCCCAATGTTGTGCATTGTTTAAAAAGGGCAGAGCCTAAGCAAAGACCTAACAGGCCAAGGATAAATGAAATGTTATACTTTTTCAAATGGACTTAGCCCAATTCTGGCCATAAGTCTTCAATTTAAATTGAACGGAGCACAACTGCTCTCCCAATCAATTTACACCCGGTTCAAGGGTACATCTTTGAACTCCTCTGATATTTTTCGTTGTAATCCTTCAACGTCTTCAGAGAGGTGATGGGTCCCGACAGCCATACATTCCATAGACCACCATGTCCCTAAACTGGAAAATCGACCGCAATGTCTCTAAACTAAACAATAGAGCCCAAATGCTCCCTTGTTGGATCTAAACGATCCCGTTAATCTCAAATTAGACCAACATATCCTTAACAAACGTTTAAGTTAATCTTAGTCCAAAATAAGACCAACGTATCCTTAAACCAAAACCCCAAACCCAAATCTAAGAAAGTACGGATTTGGCCTAATCCACGTTACGGGCGACAACATAAATTAGTCTCCGTATACAATCCACGGGCAACCACAAATAAAACAAACACCCAAGACATGAAGTGACCATCTGGAGAAGGAGAAAGTTGTTAACGCGATGCGGTAGCGTAATTAACTGCAGGGGCTTGCGTCTGCAGGGAAGAGCGTCCTCACAATCAAAAACCCCTCGAACGAGGGGGAATCTGACGAAGTCTGCTACATCGGCCGCATCCGTTTAAACCTTCGATACATGGTGCCATAAATTAACTTGGCATCTTCGGAGTGGTGGACGGATAGCTCTAATTAGCATCTGCCTCGAATTCGAGGCAAGACGTCTATCGCGTCTCTGCCGCGTGATTCGGAGGGGAACAGATTCTGGCACGCCCGGTGGGACCTTTTCCTCTTTCCACTCCACACTTCGTGCGTCGTATTCGCGAACGAATCGCAGTTTGTTAATGGTTGCCCTCGGGTTTCAAGTCACTAAGATTTGGTCTCTTGCTTGGCACAGAAGGCAAACAACAATGGCCTTCAACTGCTCGAACTGCTCCAACTACAGCTGCAACCCACGCTCCGCCTCATCTGGAGGTGTAGCTTATGGACCTGAAGCGGCGTCCCTGTTCACGATGCCGATAGAACAAATCACCCAGGCTACTACTGGACTATTTTTCGGGACCATGCTCCCGCCAATGATCTTCACTGCCACAGTTCCCGTACCAGAAGTTCCTAAGCAGTCGGTCTTCGATCGACTTACAGCTGCTGCGGCCCCTCTCAACGGGTCGCCCAACACCAGTGCCTCGGTCTTCACCAGGCTGGGCCAGAACTCCTGCGGGCCCACGATGAAGCTTGCGGTCCCAAAAAAGGTTATTCTGAAGAGAGGAACCAAACCTGCTCCTGAAGTCGTCAAGGAGACTTCTCCTGCCAAGGGGTCAGTCTTTACAAGGCTGACCGTCCCAACTCCCACTTCCACTCAGGCTACTCAAAAGGCATCAGTCTTTACTAGGCTGACACCGTCTACAGCTCCTCACCTGAACAGGGGGCAGGACAAGGCCGTCCCCACCACCGAGCCAATTCCCACAACTCGACATGCTCGACGTCGCCACCGGCGCCGAGTGAGGAAGTCCGGAGGTAGTTCCCCTTCTGGGTTAACTCCACCAACCCCGACAACGGAAGTTAATGCTGATGTTCCAACTGGGAACAGCTTTGAACTGCTAAATAAAGTGCGTAGGAATTCTCCTACCGCTGTACAGAAGAGGTCTCCCCCTCCACTGGAAAAGGCTGTAGAAGCAAAGCCAGAATAGCCCCAATCCCCTCAACGGCTGTGCTCCAAAATCTATAAAGTCTGGCGGCAGGCCCGAGACTCGGTGATCGATCCAAATTTCTCCCGCCAGCACAAGAAGCTGAAGGTCCAATAGGAAGTCAGCCATCCTGCTAAGCCACGAAAAGCTGTCTGGGTTCCCACCTCGACGGCTCCCTCAACTTCGACCGCTCCTGAGAAAAGATGGCCGGAGAAGATCCATGTGCCGGCTCCCTCATATATGATGCCTCCCGAAACCTTGCGGACATCACACCCTACTACCTTCTTAACAGATCCATCCCCTATTCTGATGAAGTCAAACCTATGACTATCACATCAGAAATAGATGATCTATCTCCTCTATATCTGCTTTAGTCTATTAATAGACATAAGCCTGATGTCCACCAATGCTTCTGCTGCTCCCACTGACTATGAGAACCCTCTGGCAGAGTCATATAGACGTACACTTCTAATGACAGTTTAGAAAGATGCTATACTCATCCTCCTGCAGGGTCTCACAGTCTGGAACAACAGCAATGGAAAGTCTGGGTAAACAAGAACCTCCCTGCCACCGTCCTTGAGCATACCGAAGTACCTCTCGGGTGCCTGAGGTTACCCACCATATCTGCGGAGTGGCCAATCGAATGTCAAATCAGATTGAATCTTTAGGTTCTTATCAAATCTTCAGTAATCGTTTGCGGTTCTGGAATCACTTCCAGTTCTACCATACTCCCACTACTGTTTTCCGAAAAAATCCATTTTTAATTAAAACTGTGGCGAGTCAAGAACAATATCACTATTGATCTTCCAGATGGTAGAATATCAACCCTCGTCATAGCCCGGGTCAACCCACAAACAGCCATTACAGAAACGTGCCTTGAGTTATCTGGAGTCTGGTTTTAAGCATAAGCCAGACAACTCCCCGTATCTTAACAATGTCAAGATATGAACTGTTCTATATCCAATACAGAAACAGAGGCACTGATTTAATTGAACCAGATTCAAATCATGCAGCTGTCTCCAGTGTATGTCAAGTAAATGGATGAAGGCCGATCAGCGTTACTCAACTTAGGAGTGCTTCCAATTATGAGTAACCTGAAAGAGAAACAAGTTCTCTTAATCATTACTATCAACTGAATACCATATACAAGTATCTACATCTTCGATCACTTTGAAGAATCCCGATACTTGCAATATCTGGTTTTCTACTCTACTCTTATACCTATAACTTCTCAAAACTTCGACCTTGTGTTTCTACGAAACACCTGTCTAAGAACTAGAGAAGTTATAAGTAAACCGAATATAGTACGAGGACCAACCCCTCTGTCCTAATGGACACTGGACAATATACAATACTCTGTATAAGTCCCCTGATTCTAGTGACTCATTCACTGTGTGTCGTAGGTTGAAAACTGTACTTATGGTTAAGAAGAATTACACCGCTGTTCAATGCCCCTTACCTAGCCATCCACTGATATAGGTAAATGTCATAGACATAATTTCAAAAAGGTATATCTCACTCTATGAAAATAGACGTACAGATATATCAATTTGAAATTGGTGCATAACAACGGATATTCAAAACCAAATATTTGTCGTCCGGCAAACAACCAAGGTGACTTCCTCAAATATCACCAATTACAACGAATCCCGATATAATGAGGATGATCACCTAATTCCCAATAACTTACTCCCACTCATCATATGTAAAACCATACAGATGTGAGAATCATACCTGGTAAATATATACCCTGGAGCAAGTGTCTAATTGGGAAACATGTTTTCTTTTAACAGTACACAGTGAGACTGAAACAATGAAATGTTTCGATGGGGTATCCTGGTATTCCTAGTAATGCCTCTTCCATTATCCAAATTCACAACTGTAACCGTATAATTCTTTGCCACCTCTCCAAATCCGTTTATATGTCTTTAGTCGTTACCTTCTGTACACCCCTTTAGGCCAAATGGTTTTCTTCCTTCCCTAACGTTCGGCACCAGCCTATGGTTTGGAAGAAGACTATCCAATAAGCATAATGGGTATACTTTCCTAATCCTAGGAGCACTCACAATGCGAGAGAAGGTGAAGATAAAAGACACCTGAATGAGCTTTATTCCTATTTCTCCTGAACAAGGATCCATCCCCGAACTGGAACAAGTTCCTTTCGAGTTCGTATATAACCAGTCGATAGATTATCTAATCAACTGGGATCTTCGTAGTGATACGGAGTGTCCTAGAGAAATACAAAGATGATTTAGGATTGGCGAAGATATACTTGGTTTGGTCATGAATAGCGGTCGCAATTTACTTTGCCCTCTTACTAATCCCTTTCTTTGTCTTGACTTAATACCTACTGTACACCACCGTTAGGCTAATTGGTTTTCTTCATTCCCTACCGGTCCGCACTAGCCTAAGGTTTGGAAGAAGACTATCCAATTTGCCTAATAAGTGTACTATCTCCTAAACCAATGAGTACTCGCAACCTGAGAGAAGGTAAAAGGAAAAGACAACTGAATAGTCCTATTCGTTTTTTCCAGAACCGGAAACCATCCTCAAATTCCTTCGAGTTCGTATATAACCATATGATGGTTTTGTCCAATGGAAGTGGACGTTCGTAGTAATACGGGGTGTCCTGGAGAAAAGGGTAAAAGTAGGAGTGGCAATGAGGTTTGCAACTCTGACAATCCAAAAGCCAGTGTTAAGAAGGTTCGGTCAACTTGGTCACTGAGTCATAGTCTAGGGTCGGGTCAATGGCCGCTGCAAAAGAGAGAGAGAAAAGAAACACTCAGCGTGCACGCTAACCTAGATCAGAATGGTTATCACTTTATCTAATCTGGAAACCTCCCACTATAACGTCAAATTCTTCCCCAAACCTGAAAGAAGAATTAGCCGGGATCACCCGAGGAGTAAACCAACTCATCAGTGGGAATCGGGATCCAACTCTCATCGCATGATAACGTGACGGAATCCGCTCACGCTATCACACTCCAGAAGGTATGCGCATATCTGGCAAGTTTCAGTTCTTTTGAAACTCCCGATGTGGATTTTTGCCCCATGCTCTTATGACCTTGACTTTGGCCAACATATCATAAGTCACATGTTAAGTTCTACCCGTCATTATCCAGGTTAATTTGAACCCACCTGTACAATCCCTTGACTTTGGCCAACAAGGTTATACGACTGTCCCAAACCAACGCATCAATCTATGCTGCATATGAATACCCAACAGCTACCAAACACTGTGCCTTGACTTTGGCCAACATACACAGCTTGAATACTATTGACTATCCATATGAAACGACGGAGAGCTACGAATGGTTTCTGGCGAAAACCTTTAACGTAATGAACTTGATATCGTTGAAGGAACTGATGGCTTTATAAAAATATAGTGACGAAAACCTTTGCTAAAGAGGTCACTCCCGGTGAAGGGATCTCGGCTCTTTCCCCGTAGAATGAGGTGCAGGATATTCCAACTGAATACCACGATGCAAAGCAAAAGTAAACGGCTATAGTGAAGTTACTGCCCTGACGCAAGCTTTTGTCCAAGGGGTCACTCCCGGTGAAGGGATCTCGGCCCTTGCCTCGTCGACTGAGGAGCAGGATATTCCAACTGAATACCACTGTGCAAAACAAAAGTGAACGCCTTTGCAATAACAGCTTTTTGAAAAAGTGTTCCAACAACATCAGAATAGCTTTGTTGAGCTTGCATTGATCTGAATCAACGCAGTCCCATCAATTGATCACACCACAAAAGAACGAAAATAATGATGTACATATATGCCATCCGCATTCGCCACAGGGTCTCGTCATCACCCGTTAAGTTACTTAACTAACGACAGAGCGGGGACTGGACTAGCGCGGATGCAAAACATATACAACATCTACTAGTATATATATAATATATAATTTTCGCTCAAGGCGTGATAAAAAATGCAACATCACAGAAATGCACAGCATCACAGAACAATACAGATATCTGGGATCCCAGGGTTTCACAGAGCCGCTACTGAAACCCGACGTTCCCCTGGTCGTGTGGATAGCCTGTGCAATGAAATCCTAGACCCCTATGGGCGCAGCAAGTTACGCGCCAAAACCTGAAACGAGGCGGCCCTCTTTAGCAACGTGAATGGACCACCCAGCACTTCACGGAATCCGGTAACTTGGGCACCCCTCCTGGGTCAACCTATACCCCCTACGAGTGCGGCGAATATCCCGCCAATTCAAGAGTAAAGCCCCCTCCATCTCAAAGCCATGAGATGCGGGCTTGTTTCCCTCTAGAACCCGGCTATCCGTGCACCCCTCCTTGGGGTAATCCTAGTACAGAAAGTAAAATATACATACAACGGGTACATCGATCTCGACCCGGTCGTACCCCAAAAGAATAATACAAACAAGCAGTGACAGCAGTCCACATGTCGGATGCTCGCCCCGCAAAATCAAATGTACATAATGCAACAAAACTGTACTAATACTACAACCAGGCTATCCCCCACGACCGATCCGCAACAACACAGCATAATCACAGAACATCAACGTGAATGTCACGTTCGCAAATCCGTCTAACCGGGCTATAGCAGTTAGACAGGATTTACCGATCGAGTGACATTCACGGTCGCAGATATAATGTAAATACTGTGAACTAGCATGTTTAAAATATCTGATCGAACAAATTCACCGAAGTGGGACCCAAGCAGTACTGTAGCACTTACAAAAAATATGGGCCCAAAATTAATATCCCAAAACCCCTATTTCCATGTCTAAAGCCCTCTGGAAAAATTTGGCATGCTGATCAGTTAAAAGTGCGGCGGAACCGCGGCCCAAGCATGGGTTTAGCCACGGTTCCGCGGCGGTATGGAGCGATCTCGCGACCAAATTTTCATAGAATTCTTAGATTTTCATGCACAGTATTCTGAAACAACCTGAAAAATTTTTGGAGCTAAAAGAATTTCGACAGAAACACGATGCATTGGAAAATACGGTTTTTAGGGATTTTTGTTCGATCGAGTTCTAAACAAACTAGAGCAAGCTCGGCATGGTTAATGGAGTGGCTCTGATACCAATGTAAGTCCGCGGCGGCGCCCCGCCGTCGATCCGACGCCGGAAACGCGGAAACAAAAAACTTTGCAAACTAGCAAACCGGCACCACCGCGCACTTTTCACCCGGATCGGGCCATTAACCTAGCTACTAGCAAACAAGAAAAGAGTAGAGAAGCTATACCAAGCGATCCGTGTCCTTCGGTATTCGTCTCCACTCCAATCTCCCGCTGAATCTCCGTCCGTCAACTCCTCGTCGGAAAGGCACCACGTAGCCGGGTTCGTTTACGGGCTCCCACCTCTGGACCGAGGCAACTCGGGCGCGAAGTTGGCTAGCCGACGCATCCAAGATGTGCTGTAGACTAGAGTAGTAGGTTGTCTCTTTTGGGGCTTAGAAGTTGACATGGTATGTGGAGGAAAAGAATGAACTTGAGAGAAGGAAAAATAGAGCTCTCAATTTTTTCAAGGCATGAGATGAGATAAAAAAAATCACCTCCCACTAAAATCAATCTCCCCACATAATAGTGGCCAGCCCCTACTCTTCATGGGTGTGGAAAAAGAATCAATAATCAAGAGAAGAAAAAAGAATAAGCTAAGATGAAAATGGTCACACCTATTTCTTTTCTCATCAAATCAAACAACCATCATATGAAAAGCAATGATATGGACAAGAAAAGCATCTCATGATGAAGAGGACACACATAAGCAAGAAACACCCTCCACAATAAGTAATTTGCACAATTGCAAATTACCCCCTCCATCGGAAAATCCGGCCGGGAAGGAACAAAAGAAAACCGGCCGGAACGGAATGCAAACTGGCAACTTCAGAAAACTGATCCCGTAATAAATTACAGGAAAACCCCGCTACTGCATATACATGCCCGCATTTGTATTCCCACCAAACACAAATGCAAAGAGACAATATCTACACTGTCTAATACTAGGATCCGGCTTAAGCCAAAGCCGACTAGTAAAAACCGTCTGATCACGATCCGTGCAATACCGCACATATCTGATCGAACCCTGCCGTATCTCCATACGGCCTCTACAGCGTTTCTCCCGAAACCTGAGTAACTGTGTGTGTGTGGTGGACTCTAAAGACTCTTCAACACCTTGGTTGTGGATTTAACCACTAGCAAGTCAGAGATATAAGCCAATACGTAACGGGCTACCAGGTATTGACCAAAAGGGACATCGATGAGCGAACTCATCCTGACACCCTACTGAGCCTGTCAGTGACAATATCCGTACAGTCTGGTCCGTTCGTCTATGAGCATCGCATGGCGGGCCTAGGGGGTTGGTAAAAGTCAGACCCCCAAAATCGGTACAAGTCATGTCGGAGTGCAGCCCAGAACACCCTGAGATACTACTGGAATACCTACCAGCAAATCTCCTGCCTTGGCGAAGGACTTTTCATGTACTGGCTCTCCTAGACACAGCGCGACCTCACCCCCAATACCGGGAGAGACGAACCCCTGTAGATCCGCTCACTGCCTCCATGTGGCTCGGGACTGTACCCAACTAAAACCTGTTTGCACGACTCTTTTGAGCCGTAGTAGGGTAGTAATCAACGCACAGTGGGAACTCACACGAGACAAATGACGATCTCAGGTCGATGAACTAACCTGTACATATGTCATCAGGGAACTGCTATCTGACGTCAGGTATAATACCAACTAGCAGGTTCCCGGCGAGTCCTGTCTGGTGTACTCATAACCCAATGAGCACCTGTATACATCTTAGGTGAACCAACTGACACCAGTGACTTGTGAGACCAGCCACCGCCCCTCGTCGAGGTCTCGACTGTATACACTAATCTACTATGGAGTATCGATGCCCTGTCTCGAAACTCCCACGACTAGGGACCTTTTAAGGATGTGCTTATAGACTCCAGCTCTCACGTATATGATCGCCCTCATACTGCTGGTAGTCAAGCAAGAATCCTAGGGGCTCTATCAACGTGTAATAGCGACTCGTATGGTCACCTAAAGCAGTACACGATGATAAAGACAAACCAGATAGCATACTATCATCTTGAGTAAGACTGTCCTATTGGGACAGGTCCTCCCCTCAATCATTGCAATCACGTTCCTGTGATCCAATAATTGACTCTGAAGGCACTATCTCCAACAGGGAGAACTCTGAAAAATTTGAAAGGCAAGCCTTTGAATAACGAAGATCATCTTCTTCAAGGTAAAGAATTAAATTCTTGGAAGAACAGAGATGAAAACACCTCACAAAAAGAAGAATTTCTTCTAAAAAGATCAAAGATCTAAGAACAAGATCAAGATCTTCAATAAAAGAAAAAGATCATAAAGATCTAATCACAAAAACAATAAAGAAGTAATTTACTTCACCCCTAGATCTTTTGATCGATATAATGGCACAGCCTTTTGATGAACCATTGGTTCTTGAATCTTGAGGTAGAACCTCTTTAGAACAAGAAAAACTTGTTTCTTTGATTTGAATTTGATAAAGATGCGCTCTGCACTATTGAACAGTGCCTTGCACTCTTGATTTGCGCCTCTGCGCTCCTTGGACTGGCGCAACTCACCAGAGAGCGCCACGTGTCAATCACAGAACAATCTGCGCCTTGTGCTTCCAAAACAGAGCACTGCGCTCTTGGATTGGCGCACTGCACCAGAGCGCGCCACGTGTCAGCAGCGCACTGGCGCAGCGCACTGCGCTAACAGACTTGCGCTCAGCAGAGCGTGACACGTGTCACCTCCACATGCGTTAGCGCCTTGCGCTCTTTAATTGGCGCAAAGCGCCTGACAGGCTACGTGGCACACTGTCATACCACTAAATGATGTGCATTATTAAGAAAGGGCAGAGTCCAATTAAAAGGACTAACAGGCCAAATATAAATGTTGTGCATTTAATTAATAAGCCCAATGTTGTGCATTGTTTAAAAAGGGCAGAGCCTAAGCAAAGACCTAACAGGCCAAGGATAAATGAAATGTTATACTTTTTCAAATGGACTTAGCCCAATTCTGGCCATAAGTCTTCAATTTAAATTGAACGGAGCACAACTGCTCTCCCAATCAATTTACACCCGGTTCAAGGGTACATCTTTGAACTCCTCTGATATTTTTCGTTGTAATCCTTCAACGTCTTCAGAGAGGTGATGGGTCCCGACAGCCATACATTCCATAGACCACCATGTCCCTAAACTGGAAAATCGACCGCAATGTCTCTAAACTAAACAATAGAGCCCAAATGCTCCCTTGTTGGATCTAAACGATCCCGTTAATCTCAAATTAGACCAACATATCCTTAACAAACGTTTAAGTTAATCTTAGTCCAAAATAAGACTAACGTATCCTTAAACCAAAACCCCAAACCCAAATCTAAGAAAGTACGGATTTGGCCTAATCCACGTTACGGGCGACAACATAAATTAGTCTCCGTATACAATCCACGGGCAACCACAAATAAAACAAACACCCAAGACATGAAGTGACCATCTGGAGAAGGAGAAAGTTGTTAACGCGATGCGGTAGCGTAATTAACTGCAGGGGCTTGCGTCTGCAGGGAAGAGCGTCCTCACAATCAAAAACCCCTCGAACGAGGGGGAATCTGACGAAGTCTGCTACATCGGCCGCATCCGTTTAAACCTTCGATACATGGTGCCATAAATCAACTTGGCATCTTCGGAGTGGTGGACGGATAGCTCTAATTAGCATCTGCCTCGAATTCGAGGCAAGACGTCTATCGCGTCTCTGCCGCGTGATTCGGAGGGGAACAGATTCTGGCACGCCCGGTGGGACCTTTTCCTCTTTCCACTCCACACTTCGTGCGTCGTATTCGCGAACGAATCGCGGTTTGTTAATGGTTGCCCTCGGGTTTCAAGTCACTAAGATTTGGTCTCTTGCTTGGCACAGAAGGCAAACAACAATGGCCTTCAACTGCTCGAACTGCTCCAACTACAGCTGCAACCCACGCTCCGCCTCATCTGGAGGTGTAGCTTATGGACCTGAAGCGGCGTCCCTGTTCACGATGCCGATAGAACAAATCACCCAGGCTACTACTGGACTATTTTTCGGGACCATGCTCCCGCCAATGATCTTCACTGCCACAGTTCCCGTACCAGAAGTTCCTAAGCAGTCGGTCTTCGATCGACTTACAGCTGCTGCGGCCCCTCTCAACGGGTCGCCCAACACCAGTGCCTCGGTCTTCACCAGGCTGGGCCAGAACTCCTGCGGGCCCACGATGAAGCTTGCGGTCCCAAAAAAGGTTATTCTGAAGAGAGGAACCAAACCTGCTCCTGAAGTCGTCAAGGAGACTTCTCCTGCCAAGGGGTCAGTCTTTACAAGGCTGACCGTCCCAACTCCCACTTCCACTCAGGCTACTCAAAAGGCATCAGTCTTTACTAGGCTGACACCGTCTACAGCTCCTCACCTGAACAGGGGGCAGGACAAGGCCGTCCCCACCACCGAGCCAATTCCCACAACTCGACATGCTCGACGTCGCCACCGGCGCCGAGTGAGGAAGTCCGGAGGTAGTTCCTCTTCTGGGTTAACTCCACCAACCCCGACAACGGAAGTTAATGCTGATGTTCCGACTGGGAACAGCTTTGAACTGCTAAATAAAGTGCGTAGGAATTCTCCTACCGCTGTACAGAAGAGGTCTCCCCCTCCACTGGAAAAGGCTGTAGAAGCAAAGCCAGAATAGCCCCAATCCCCTCAACGGCTGTGCTCCAAAATCTATAAAGTCTGGCGGCAGGCCCGAGACTCGGTGATCGATCCAAATTTCTCCCGCCAGCACAAGAAGCTGAAGGTCCAATAGGAAGTCAGCCATCCTGCTAAGCCACGAAAAGCTGTCTGGGTTCCCACCTCGACGGCTCCCTCAACTTCGACCGCTCCTGAGAAAAGATGGCCGGAGAATATCCATGTGCCGGCAACAAAAGCTAAAAACACTGAACCCAAACCTAAGTCTGGGGGCATGGTCGTCCATACCGTTTACATGGCATCTGGGAAGGAGGATAGCCGCGCTTCAACGGGCCACCAACCACTCACCCGATCTATCACAAGAGCCCAAGAGCAGCAGCAGCAGAAGCTCCAGGAGATGCTGACTGCAATGGCCGCGCTCACCGGACCAAAAGAAAGCCCGGAGGCATCATCGGAGCAGCCTTGCGAACACGAAACCGATACTGAATTCCTTCGTAGAATGCTTGAAAAGAAGGACAAGGAGGCTGCAGAGCAAACGGCCAATATAAAGCAGATGGCTCTCCTATTTCAAGACATGGTCGGGATGATGATCCAGCCAGATTCCCCAGCCGAAGATCCTCCGATTATCCTTGAAGATGACAGAGGAGAAACGTCAAATCCACCGCCGGCTCTTTCAAAAGCCAAGGAAGAGACAATTTCCAAAGCTGCCCTGGATGACTATATTGCTCAATAAATACGAGTTCACCAGGCAACTGAGGCAGCCGGTCAAGTTGTCAAAACGCGGCGACCATATCCGAGCTGGTATGATCAGATCAAATACCTGTCGGGTTACACGATCCTAAAATTCCATGTCTACAAGGGGACAGGCAATCTCCATCAACATGTTGCCCAGTTCAGGACTCTTTGTGGCAACACTGGCGGCGATGCTAAGCTCCTGCTTCGCCAATTCGTCGGCAGCTTATCAGAGACGGTGTTTGAATGGTACTCCGAGCGTCCGAACGACTCCATCAAAACTTTCGCTGAAATGGAGTTGTTGTTTACCCAGCGTTTCGCAAGCGCCAGCGAGCGTACTCCAATAACAGCTTTGATCAATGCAAGAGTAAAGCCGGGCGAAAATTGGGTTCAATATGCAATCCGATGGCGGAACTTATGGTCAAAATGCGAACAACGCATCGAAGAAGCGCCAGCGGTGGGCATGTTCATGGGCACCCTAGATCCTCATGCAACTATTTCACAGTTCATGATGTTATTTAAACCAACCACGTTCCAGGCCTTGATTGACAAATTAGCGCAAATGGACCAGATGGGCCATAGACCGTCTCCTCCAAAGCCGGACTCTCGAAATGAGAAGGGGAAAGGAAAAGCGATCGTCGTCGCCAATGCTCAACAACAGCCAAGCAACTTGAAGCCGGTTGTCCGTCAAAACAATATGCGTCCACGCCTATCCCTCGAGGAGAGGCTAGGACGTCCTTACTCGTTTCCTCAAGATAAAACGAGAAGACTGTTCGAGCTGGCAGTGCGCAACAGACTCATCAATCTGCCAGATTCAAAACGTCCGTTGCAGCCAAACGACGTCAATGATCACAATTACTACCCCTACCACCGAGTATTGGGTCATCAGATCGAAGATTGCTACGTCTTCAAAAATTGGATTGAAGACCAATACCAACAAGGCAAGTTCGCGTTATCCGAAAGATGGAAGGTGAACCCGCCGCAACCTCATACCCCTAAAAAAGTGAATATGCCGGGGACAACGTGCTCCCTTGTTAAAGAAGCCCCATGGGTGGTCGTTCTTTCAGCCAAAACCAAAAGGATGCTGAATGATCTCCAAACATGCCCGTCGATCAGCTGGAAAAACCCGCTGGAACCCCAGATCATCGAAGGGATGCTGAAACCGCGCCCTAGTCCAAAGATTGGTGGGGATAGCCAAAGTGTTCACATCCAGCCGTCAAAATCTTCGAAAAAGAAGAAGAAATCCAAAAAGCCCGTGAAGCCTAGAGACAAGCGCACGGACCTACGGAAACAGATTGACGCGCTGGAAGAGTATAACCAGAAAGCGTGAACCCCAATCACGCTCCAAGAGTTTCTCAGCCACGTCTTTGAGGATGAAGATGATGAAGAAAGCTCATCGGATGGATCTGAGGATTACGTAGCAAGCTGCCATGTGATCTCTCATTCATCGCTAGACAATGAAGAAGCTCCTTGCACACAGAGACCGGGGGAAGGTCTCGAACCGGAACTGCTATGGCCGTCAGATGAAATGATCGACGCCTTCCTGAATGAGATTCGTATGGAAAGTAAAGCCAATCGGGAGCATGAGATGGCCATATTTGAAAAAGCCGAACGTCGGCGACTAGACAAAAGAGTTGAGACAGTCCTGCCGGATCAAAGTATATCCACCGCAAATAAAAGCAAGTTCAAGACGAGGAAAAGGTTTGCTAAAGCCATATCAATGGGGATGAAGCTACCACCCTCTGAAGGAAACATTGCCGGCAAAAGCAGAAATGCACCCTTCCTACTGCTTATATCATCAAAAGATTTCGGATCCCACCGAAGTGTGCAAAGCTTTCAATAGATGGTGGCAGGGGTATGTTGTTCACCGACAACATTTTAAGCGGGAGAAGCGCAAAACTCTTCGGGAGCGGAAAAGTACGACCGAGGAGCTTAGAGGAACTACGAGCGATTGTCGCATGGTTAACGCTGGGGAAGCGCAAATTCTCACATGCGGGAGCGACTCTGACGAGGAAATGGCTCTTAGCCCTCTCTTTAAAGAGTCCACCTCGGGAAAAGATGAAGAGCCGAAGGCCTGCGAAAATATCCGGCTGCGTAATCGCACGCTACCCGAAAAGAATCTCAGACCCTCATATAAAAAAAATAATGGAAAAGAAAAGGTCTCTGAGGATATCGCCCTAGATGACCAAGTCATGGAAGAGCTAACCGCCAAAGACCCGCCAAAGAAAAATAAGGCGGACTACAACGTTCTGGCGCACTTGAGGAAGTTGCCCTCGCAACATAGTATTCTCGATGCTCTCTTACTATCAAAAGAAGCAAGAGATTCATTGATCAAAGCGCTACAGGAGCCAGAGCAATTCCAAGCTTTTCTTGCCGAAGAAAAGATGAAGGACGACCTGGAGGAAATACACACAGCCGATATCACCTTCGGCGACGAAGACCTCCTCCTTGGGACGTGCAAACACAACCGTCCCCTCTATGTCTCAGGGTACTACCACAATATAAAGATAGGTAAAATCTTGGTTGACAATGGGTCTTCCATCAATCTCCTCAATGTACGGGTATTGAAGGAAATCTGCATGACGTCCATCAGCTCGCTCGGGATAAGATCACCATCTCCGGGTTCGACTCTCAATCATCACGGACTCTCGGGTCTGTGATACTGACGTTACGCATTGGGCTACTCGTCACAGACATTAAATTCCACATCATAAACATCAAGACATGCTATAATTCTTTGCTCGGCCGACCCTGGTTACACAAGTACAACATCATCCCTTCTACACAGCATCAGTGTATGAAATATTTTAAGGATGTTCTCGAGTATACCATAACAGGAGAGCTGAACCCATTCTCCGTGAACGAAGTATGCAAATATGAAGATGCAAAATACTTCTTACCGGATTTCGAGGACACAGAGAGATGTCACAAACCGGAGAACAAAGCTATCACCACCATTCCAGTTTTCGGGAGTGATACCGAGGAGGAAGAAGCGATGGTTTATTCAGGTCCACACCAATACAATAAGCCAGGATTGTCCTCTCCCATGTTGATCTTTGGCAGTGACTCGGAAGATGAGGTCCATGCTATATTTTCCTCTTGACCTTCAATACAAACTTTCGCTGATGAAGAGCAAAGTTTGCAAGTTGCCATGGTTCCTCCCAAACATCATAAAGAACTAGATGAGCTCGATACCTACAGTATGGAAGAGCTGCAGACGTTCTATGTCCCTCCCAGGCGAGAAGGAGAAAAGGCGATTCTATTCTACCACTCCGGGGAAACCAAAGTGGAGAAAGAAATCTGGCACGGTGCGGATCCTACGCTTAACAGGCATCAGCCCATCCGTCTGCCTAGATACTATACAGAAGGCTTGAAATAGCTATTGAAGCGCCAAGGGATACGCTTCAAATAGACCGCTCGAAAAGATAAGTTCTATGATAGGATCTGGAACATTCCCGGAACTCAGCGGAAATTGCCCAATGGGAGAATGGAAGAGATAAGGCTTGGATACGTTCGGTCCAAGGAACGAGAGCTACTCCGCGACTGCTACGTCGTACATGACTTCAATGAAGAAGGGGATGCTCAATGGGAAGATGCTAACCCTGAGCCAGAAAAAGTCCCCGACGTAAAAATGCCCAGTCCGTCGTTCGAAGAACAAATGGACAAGCTTATAAGGGAAGATGGTCAAAAATTTCGAGACGACAATTGTCATGACCCGAAAGTACGGAACATGACCGGCACTTAAACTACGAACGTCTCGAAGCGTATGTAATCTAAGTAAACCGAAAACCCAGAAATCCAAACCAAGAAAAGTAGTAGAGTGAAGGAAAACCAATTTAAAATCAAGTAATTTTAATAGCATAAGCCGAGTTATGCGGCTTTAAAAAACATCAAGTATTTCCTGAAAATTTCGGCAGAGTCTCCTTTGTAAATACTGGCTCCCAAACGGGATACAATATGAATAGTATACGAAATCAATAAAAAGGCATCCCCAAGAGGGAGCTCGCTCTTCGTCAATCGACGGTCACAACCACACAAGCAATATAATATACAACGCCAACGGCGAGGATTAAAATTCAAAGGGAACTCAAAACCACAAGAAAACCACAGAAATATAACGCGTGACTCTAAGGTCGAAGGAATAACATCACTGGTCTCTATCTCAAAATAAATACATGTTTGGTTGATGGAACTTCTAGATACAAAAAAGTAATAATATACAAGTTATATAATAGGGGGTACGATACAAGTAAACCCACCTACTAGCAAATCACCCGAAGGAAACTATGCCCGCAAGCCGTAAAGAAACCTGTACGGCAAACCTGCAAGAAACAGGGGCACAACGGGGGTGAGTTGCCAACTCGTGAATAGAAAAACATCTACGGAAAGAAATCGCAAAAATAACGCAACCTAGGTCAATGATCATAATAAATCCTCAATTATATATATAACATGCAACCTATAACAAGGCTAGGGTAAATATCTTACCCGAGTGTAATCTCATGTGCCCGTGTCAGTGCCTCAGGTAGCAATATTGTAGGGTTCCTAGGCACCCTAGTGAGGTCTCACAAGGCATCAACCATGCCAATTTCAAAAATTGCGGTGCCGAGAAACCCTAATACGGATCGTTGGCTAGATTTCTAGGCGAAAAATGAACTAGTTTACAACTAAACTATAAGATAACGGAAATACAACATTTGTAGATCCGGTGCTCCACCTCCATAGCTCCGCAACGAAGTCCCCTCGCTGTCCAAATAAATTCCCGGGCTCTAGCGTCGGCTTCGTCGGAGAAATGGCGAGCTAGGTCGTCGATGTCCATGCCGAAGATGATCTACGTCGAGGCATCGCTAGATCAAGCTCCAACTTCACCAAGTCCAAAAACTTGTGAAGAGAACACACTCTACTACTTGGCAAGAGGTAGAGGATGAAGAAATAGGAAGTGGGTAGACTTTAGAATTGGATTTCTCACTCTTTTCCTCAATTTGCCATTAAAGCTATCAAGCTTTTTCTTGAAGTGAAGAAGAAGAAGAAGATGAAGAATATGATAAGTGTTAATTTAAAAAGGAAAAGAAAATCAAACCTTATCATATTCAAACCATGGTTATGTGTAGAGAATCAATCATGGTTGAGTGGAATGGTTAGGGTCAAGCATGAGACAAAATGGTCATTTGGTCAAAGCTTCATGAAGCTTCAATATGAAACAAAAATAGAAACCATTTTCTCTTTATGCTTTTCATTTTCCAAAAAGAATAAAGAATAAAGAAATGAATAAGGAAATGAAAACCCTAATCATTACACAACCATGGTTTAATCTTTACACAAACCCTAGTGAGCATGTATCATCAAACATGATACAATACTTGTGTACGAAAGTATATCACATATACAATGTGCACAATCCAAGTGAGAAAATCCATTTAAAGTGAACCAATACTAGTTAATGCAAAGTAATATATCAAATATATAATTATGCATTAAATCAATAAATCAACACTTGATTCAATGATCCGGTCATGTCGCACACAACCGACTAGTATACAATGTATCGGCTTATCGAATCAACGCTTGAATCGATAACTAGGTTATATCACATACAACCATTCGACACATTGATCACAAGAATGAAATACGGTATCACATACACGCATTATTCTCGGTCCCGCAAATATCTCATATGCGCTCCTATTTCGTTTCGCTTGAGCCGGGAAACCTCTGTGTAGGACTCTAAAGACTCGTCAATACGCCGGTAGCAGATGATGATCATATCAAACACCCACAAGCCGCAAGCGGTCTGCTAAACGTAACGGACACCCGGGTATTGAGCGATCAGAAGATCGACGAGCAAGCCCTCTCACACTCCAGTGAATCCAACCAGTAACACTACCGTACAGTCCGGTCTGATCGTCTGATATGTCGCATATCTCGCCTAGGGGTGGTAAACGTCAGACCCCAATAGCTCGATAAGTCGTGTCGATATGAGGTCTATAACAATTCGAGAAACTACTGGTAACACTTACCAGTAAATCTCAGCAACCCTGGCCAGGGATTTCCTGTTATAGCCAATCGAACACAGCGCAACATCAACTCCCTATACCGGGAGAGTCGAATCCCCTCCTATCGCTCATTGCCTCCATGTGACTCGGGACTGTACCCAAAAACCACCGTTTTGCAAGCCCTCTTGGACGTGGTAAGATGGAAATCAAAGCACAGTGGGAACCACACAAGACTCTATGACGATCTCGGGTCAACAGACTACTCTGTACCAGTGTCACCAGAGAACTGCCATCTGACGTGAGGTATAATACCATCTGGGAGTTCTCGGCGAGTCCGTCCAGTGTACCCAGTCTCTACTGAGCACCCGTATATCATCTCTGATGTCAAACACCAATGGATATGGGATCATCCATCGCCCATCTGTATGGGTCGAGAAGGTACACGCTAGTCTACTCTGGTATATCGATGCCCCGTCTCGATATACCCACGACTAGGGACTTTGAAGGATGTACTTATGGACTACCATGTCCCCACTAGTATGATCCGCATCATAGTCCAGGTAGTCAAGTACACATCCTAAGGGCTTTACCAACATGTAACAGAGAGACAATCAGTATACACGTTAAGGTAAAGTGTAACCAGATAGAATACTATCATGTCGAGCAAGAAAGTCCTCCCTATATATATCCCAGCATCCACTACAATATACATCCAATGTACAGTAATGGCCTCTAGGGCATACATATAACTAACAATCTCCCACTTGCACTAGGGCCATCTGTAGCAGTGGTTGTAGTATCTCATACTCAACCATCCCATAAAAGTCTCTCTCTGGGAATAGGCCTTCGTGAGTGGATCCGCCGTGTTGTCCTCTGAGTCTACTCTCCTAACCTCGATCTCTTAGAGATCAACTATCTCCATGATCAAGTGATACTGCCTTAGAATATGTCTGGATCACTGATGGGACCAGCGTTCCTTGGCATAAGCCACAACTCCATTGTCACACAATGGGAGGAACATAGTTCATCTCATGAACCAATATACACCCAAACAGCCTCTTTGGTAGCATCTTAAGTAGCGATGTATCCTGCCTTTATCGTCTAGTATGCCGCGGTATCTAGCTTGGAACTCTTCCAACATACCGTCCCTTTACTGAGGGTAAAGACAATGCCTGCGACTGACATTCAGTCGTCTTTATCACCCTGGAACACTTCCAGTGATTCTTCCCAGGATCAACTGATACCATCTCACTACACCTAGTGAGATTCCTAACATCCAATTAGATCTATCTCATAGATCCAAAATCCAGGATTTAGTAGGTATCACTTTGATCCTATGTGGAGAATCATTGTGATAAGCGGAGATTGATCGAGCGTAGCATAGAAAACTCCTTCCCTATCAAGAGTATGTCATCCACGTACTCTACGAGGATCGTTACCATACTCCCTACTACCTTTTTGTTTATACAAGGTTCATCTACCATTTTGATGATGTCAAACTCTTTGACTAAGACATCAAAACAGACGTTCCAACTCCGCGATGCCTGCTTTATCCTATAAAGCATCTTGTTCACGTTTCCGCTGCTCCCACTGTTTACGAAGCCCTCTGGCTGTGTACTTATAGACGCCCTCTTCTAAAACATCATTTTAGAAGAGCTGTCATGACACCCAACCACCAGATATCGTAGTCATGGTATGTAGCCGTGGCAAGTAGGATCTGGATGGACTTAAGCATATCTACTTGAAAAAGGTTTCATCATAATCCACGCCTGGTAAATGATGCAGACTTTTAACAAGTCTAGCTTTGAAAGTCTCAACTTTTCCATGTACACCAAGTAATCTTCTCAAGATATACTTGCTCCTGATGGGGATTTAACCCTTCAGATATAGCAACTAAAGTCCATACTTTGTTGGTGTATAAGGATTCCATCTCAGATCGCTAAACATCCAGCCATTCTTACAGAGTCCCTACTCTTGATGGCCAGCTCGAAACTAGTTGGGTCATCATCTCATGATGCAATCCTCGCTCCCACTGTCATAGAGCAACCGAAGTATCTCTCAGGTAGGTGAGGAACCCTACTAGATCGGCGGAGAGGCTGAGGTTCGTTGGAATCTACTAAATCCTTTGGTTCTACCAAATCATCAGCTCCAGTTTGTATAGCTGGAACGTTTCCAGTTCTACATAACAGACGTTGCCTCGAGCTTGTCCGGATTTTGCTTTTAGACATAGGCCGGACAACCCCAAATCATAACTAACTTAAGATATGGGCTCTTCCCTTTCCATATCACATATGAAATGGTAGGCTTTGATTTGATTCGAACCCTAATTCAATAGGTATGCAGCTTCATAAGTGCATAACTCCCAAAAGGAAATAGGTAACTCAGTAGTACTCATCATAGAGCACACCTTATCATATAGGGTGTGATTGCTCCGTCCCGACATACCATCGTGCTATGGTGTATACGGAGGAGTAATGCTGAGAGAGAATCTCATTCTCCTTTAGAATAAGTCCAGGATTTCCGTGCCCAAGTATTCTCCTCCTTGATCACATCAAAGGACATAATACTTATACCCGTAATTTGGTTCTCTACTTCTAAATCATATTCTGTGAATATCTCAAAAGGTTCGGACTTATGTTTCAACAGGAACATATGTCTGAATCTAAAGAGATCATCAGAGAACGTAATGAAGTAAAAAGAACCAGTCCTGGCATGTGTAGACAGGGGACCTACATACATCAACATGTATCATCCCAAGAGTTTACTAACTCTTTCTCTGCTTCCATTAAACAGAGCTATGGTCATCTTATCTCTGTGACATGACTAGCGAGTTGCACAAGATGTAAATTCAAACTAATTTAAATATGCATCTTTATGTAACTTTAGCTAGTCGGGTCGCATTGATATGACCTAGTCTACAATACCTTAAGAAGGAATGGTTCACTTCTGAACTCTTCCTCTTGTGTGTGTTCCGTATACTAAGAACTGTAGTTTGATTTAGAACATCAATGCTTTTAGATAACGTGCCTGAACCGATCAACTTTTGATATAGGAAATGTCCAAAACATTATCCAACAATACAAAATTTTATCGTTTCTTTACTAATAAAGAGACAGATATGATTTTGTATATCAGGTTCGGTATCTAATAACATTCGTTCAGAAACAATGTATTGGTAATACAGGGTGACAGTGACCGACAGACTTGGCTGCAACACTTGCCCCGTTTTCTGCCTCATGAAAGTTATCACCCGTTCTCAGTTTTTCTACTCTTTTGTAGCCCTATGTAACATATTACATATCTGGGATCCTGATCCGGTATCATATACCAAGGATGCGGAGGATACTGAGAAACAGTTCTTTGTAATGAACACACCCGAAGATGATGCATCAGCATGCACTCTCTTCGTTTGGGCGGCACGGGAAATCTGGTATTCCCCAATTTCCTGCTCTGTCTTATAACAATTATAAGTTGGAGCGGGACCAACGTTCCCCAGCTCAGTATAACAAGCGGGTTCGGTCAATAATCCGTTTTATTATCTTGATTAAGGCGTGATATGGTCGCTACCTGGAGAGAGAGAGAAGAAAACACTCAGCGTGCGCTCTTACAAGAATAGATTGGTTTTATTTTATCTAATCAAGATGGCTCCCACTGCTTTTTTTATCAAATCTTTTTTCAAACCCTAAAAGGAAAGACTAGCCGGGATTAATTACACACTACAAGTTCGCCAATCATTCAGCCAGGCCAGTGTCGGTACTTTGAGGGAGGTCCCCCGTGCTTTCGCACGAACCTAATTAATGTAAACCTCGTTTTCCCAGAGGCGTAACCTCGTTAACACCTTTCTAGACACCTACTTGATCGGCTAATTGTAATGTATAAAACTCTCCCAGGAGTAACAATTACTCGCAGCGGGTATCGGGATCCAACTATCTCATAGAAGGTATGCAATCTCATTGCAAATTTCAACACTTGAAATTCCCGATAATATTTTGCCCCGAACGATCTATGACCTTGACAAGGTCAACAAACCATAGACCGCAAGTCAAGTTCAACCCGTCATTTCTTGATTGAATCAAACCCACCCGCACGACCCTTGACAAGGTCAACAAGGCCGCACGACTACCCTAACCCAATCTGCATCATATGCATAAACAGATAAATACTGGTTAGCTACCGCACACTGCGCCTTGACAAGGTCAACAAACGCAGCACGAATACCAAACGGGACTTATCTAAAATGACGGAGGGCTACGACAGGTTTTTCTGAAAACCTATTGCGTAATGAACTTGATATCGTTGTAGGATCGAATGAATTTTGAAATGGAGTGTTTTTGAGGCTTTTCTAGTTTTGCTAAAGGAGTCACTCCCGGTGAAGGGATCGTCGGTCCTTTCCTCGTTGAATGAGGTGCGGGATATATCATATATATCACTGTGCAAAGCAAAAATACTTAAAAGCAATCAAAAGACAAACCGAGTGTGTAGCATCTGCCAGTTATTGCTAAAGGAGTCACTCCCGGTGAAGGGATCTCGGTCCTTTCCTTATCGAATAAGGTGCAGGATATATCATATATACCGCTGTGCAAAGCAAGAACTGTAGCTACCTGTTTTATTTTGAAATTCGATTCTACAACATCTTAGGTTTCTTTTAATTTCATTAATCATATTAATGAAGTCACATCATTAAAGTACCTAAACATCACAGATAAATATGACGTACACTTATGCCATCCGCATTCGCCTCGATGTCCCCTCGTGAACCGTTAGGTTAGGTAACTAACGGCAGAGCAGGGCAGGGCTAGCATGGGTGTAAAACATAAGTAACGTCTATATAATATATCATATATACTATATATTGTATCCATCATAGAACATCACATGATCACATCACAGATATCGCAGCAGAAGAATCATATGAAATATTGGATATGCTAGGACGTCCGTGTTTTCAATACGAGCCAGTATAAAACACGGATTCCACGGTCGCGATGAATAGCAAAACCCACACCCCTAGACCCCTACGAGAGCGGCAAGCAACCCTACCAATTCTAGAGTTAGGAGACCCGGACTCGACTTCTCGAGTTGGTCTCCCACTGGACTCCAGAACCCGGTTACTTGTGCTCCCTTCCTTAGGTCTATCCTAGTGCGGAAAAGTAAATAATATACAAAAGGTGACAACTTCCGCAACCTGGAAGTGCCCCAATAAAAAGAATATTACATACAAGTTTTTACATGAATGAAAATGAAAAACACTCATCTCACATAAAAACCCCCGGCTATTCGAACACGATGATCCAATATAACATATCCAGCAACACATAACATCACATGTCATCAACGTAAGTAAATATGCGCATCCCAATTGTCGTTGACATATAGCAACGAAACCGGCGATATCACATATTACACTTACGGTCACAGAAAAGAAAGTGTAAAACTACAACAGTTGGAATCCGCAATCACCTCAGACATCGCATGCCTGACCAAATGAATTACTTAGACATCACATGCCTAACAATTATAAACCCCGCATTTTAGTCTCTTTATCGAAAACACTTTTCAATATAAAGTCGGGCAATTCAACAAGATTCCCGAAAATCTGATCGAATGCTCGTCGCAAACTTCAATAGACAGTCGCACCCCCGATACCGTCGACGAGGTGCACCAAGGCGGAACACCGCTGCCGCGAGCACCCGAACGGATGCTTTCGGCGACGGGGTTCTCCTACAGTCACTTGGTCGGGGCTATGGGGTGTAGCTGTCTATTAAGTTTACCCGGCGAGTATCCGCGTACGCTACGTGATTGCGACGGACTTTTGATCACATCAAAATTCCGTGGCAACCGATCAAGTGAGACTAAACTGCTATGTTTATAACATTCATTCAGTTATCTCATAACTACTTGTGAATTCCAATTATTGTATCACATTCCGGATAAATAGAAAATGTTAAACTTTCCGATCGAACAGTCAAACACCCAAGTTTTCCCGATACGGATCAACACATGAAACAAGTCTAAAAACATTCAGTTCGTGCCTCAGTACCAACGGTCCAGCCGTAGAAGGGTCAAGCCAATGCCTCACATGTGGCACGCCGTACTGCCCCAAACCCGAAGGTTCAAAGGGCAGTTCAAGACGGTCACATAATCGAGTTAAGGTTTGTTGTCTTCTAGAGGGTCCATCGCGTTACTTGCACTACTTAGAACGTCGTTAAACTACGGAAAAATCCAACACTTAGAAATTTCCCGACAGGGGAAAAATTGGGTATTTATATCCGGTCGAACTTTTTAACATATTCTAAAATTATCCGGAAAGCCACACAGACAAAATTTGATAATCCGATCGAACATTCGAATCCCCAAAACAACCACAGAAAATTCAACTCTTGAAAAAATATTAAAAATTCCCAGAAAAATCACCACTGGAAACTAAGAATTACTGTGCAAAATAATTTAAATAATGTGGCCGTACGGCCGCGGAACCGCCGCATGAGCCTTGCTCATGCCGCGAAACCGCGGCGGGATAGTTGAAGTGGGCCTCCGAATTTCACAGTATCTCTTAGATATTCCTGATGTGTTTTCTGCATATTTTTAATGTGGAAAAATCCCAGAATTTGGAAAAAGTCCAGAGAGCTATTTTGGGTTCTAGTTTTCGGTTCGATCGGACTTCAAACTCCGTCTAGACTTCGTCTAAGGCTCTAGCTAGGCTCTGATACCACTGTAGGGTTCCTAGGCACCCTAGTGAGGTCTCACAAGGCATCAACCATGCCAATTTCAAAAATTACGGTGCCGAGAAACCCTAATACGGATCGTTGGCTAGATTTTTAGGCGAAAAATGAACTAGTTTACAACTAAACTATAAGATAACGGAAATACAACATTTGTAGATCCGGTGCTCCACCTCCATAGCTCCGCAACGAAGTCCCCTCGCTGTCCAAATAAATTCCCGGGCACTAGCGTCGGCTTCGTCGGAGAAATGGCGAGCTAGGTCGTCGATGTCCATGCCGAAGATGATCTATGTCGAGGCATCGCTAGATCAAGCTCCAACTTCACCAAGTCCAAAAACTTGTGAAAAGAACACACTCTACTACTTGGCAAGAGGTAGAGGATGAAGAAATAGGATGTGGGTAGACTTTAGAATTGGATTTCTCACTCTTTTTCTCACTTTGCCATTAAAGCTATCAAGCTTTTTCTTGAAGTGAACAAGAAGAAGAAGATGAAGAATATGATAAGTGTTAATTTAAAAAGGAAAAGAAAATCAAACCTTATCATATTCAAACCATGGTTATGTGTAGAGAATCAATCATGGTTGAGTGGAATGGTTAGGGTTAAGCATGAGACAAAATGGTCATTTGGTCAAAGCTTCATGAAGCTTCAATATGAAACAAAAATAGAAACCATTTTCTCTTTATGCTTTTCATTTTCCAAAAAGAATAAAGAATAAAGAAATGAATAAGAAAATGAAAACCCTAATCATTACACAACCATGGTTTAATCTTTACACAAACCCTAGTGAGCATGTATCATCAAACATGATACAATACTTGTGTACAAAAGTATATCACATATACAATGTGCACAATCCAAGTGAGAAAATCCATTTAAAGTGAACCAATACTAGTTAATGCAAAGTAATATATCAAATATATAATTATGCATTAAATCATTAAATCAACACTTGATTCAATGATCCGGTCATGTCGCACACAACCGACTAGTATACAATGTATCGGCTTATCGAATCAACGCTTGAATCGATAACTAGGTTATATCGCATACAACCATTCGACACATTGATCGCGAGAATGAAATACGGTATCACATACAAGCATTATTCTTGGTCCCGCACATATCTCATATGCGCTCCTATTTCGTTTCGCTTGAGCTAGGAAACCTCTGTGTAGGACTCTAAAGACTCGTCAATACGCCGGTAGCAGATGATGATCATATCAAACACCCACAAGCCGCAAGCGGTCTGCTAAACGTAACGGCCACCCGGGTATTGAGTGATCAGAAGATCGACGAGCAAGCCCGCTCACACTCCAGTGAATCCAACCAGTAACACTACCGTATAGTCCGGTCTGATCGTCTGATATGTCGCATATCTCGCCTAGGGGTGGTAAACGTCAGACCCAATAGCTCGATAAGTCGTGTCGATATGAGGTCTATAACAATTCGAGAAACTACTGGTAACACTTACCAGTAAATCTCAGCAACCCTGGCCAGGGATTTCCTGTTATAGCCAATCGAACACAGCGCAACATCAACTCCCTATACCGGGAGAGACGAATCCCCTCCTATCGCTCATTGCCTCCATGTGACTCGGGACTGTACCCAAAAACCACTGTTTTGCACGCCCTCTTGGATGTGGTAAGATGGAAATCAAAGCACAGTGGGAACCACACAAGACTCTATGACGATCTCGGGTCAACAGACTACTCTGTACCAGTGTCACCAGAGAACTGCCATCTGACGTGAGGTATAATACCATCTGGGAGTTCTCGGCGAGTCCGTCCAGTGTACCCAGTCTCTACTGAGCACCCGTATATCATCTCTGATGTCAAACACCAATGGATATGGGATCATCCATCGCCCATCTGTATGGGTCGAGAAGGTACACGCTAGTCTACTCTGGTATATCGATGCCCCGTCACGATATACCCACGAAAAGGGACTTTGAAAGATGTACTTATGGACTACCATGTCCCCACTAGTATGATCCGCATCATAGTCCAGGTAGTCAAGTACACATCCTATGGGCTTTACCAACATGTAACAGAGAGACAATCAGTATACACGTTAAGGTAAAGTGTGACCAGATAGCATACTATCATGTTGAGAAAGAAAGTCCTCCCTATATATATCCCAGCATCCACTACAATATACATCCATTGTACAGTAATGGCCTCTAGGGCATACATATAACTAACAAATATATCATATGAATGAGGTATGAATGCATGAAAACAGAATACATGTAAATGAAGAAACTGTTTTCATAATTTAGTGAGATTTCCTTTGTATTTTTAAAATGAGATATCATAAATGAAATCAGCATAAAACAGTGCCTAGCATTGGCACAAAACGTAATCCCAATATCTCGATAACTCTGTATCACAGTCTCTGTACCTCAATATCTCGAAATCTCAATGTCTCAATCACAATATCTAGGGCGCCGTCAGTCCAGACCAGCCCCTACCATCCATCTCCAGACCACGACGGTATCCTACGGATATCCGACGCGTCGGGTAAAATCACCGGTAGGTAGTGCTCCCCTGCCAGGCTCACATCGTCATCAACACGCGCTTCTTACCCCGGGGTACCTTAACGGGTCCACCATGTACCCGAAACGGTTCATCCGTCTCCTCGAATCGGGTCTCGAAATCCATCAGCAAACTCATGGTGGACGACTCATACATCATGGGAAAAACCGCACTTTTTATTTAAAAAGAGAGAAATCAGTTTATATAAATATTGCGGTTTCCCCCCCAAATCCAGAAAATCTCATGGAAATCCGAATCCAAATCATCAATAGCATGTAAAACCATGAATATAGGCATAACAATGAATAACAGTATGCATGAATTGGCAAGTAATAACTACAATGTTAAGCAGGCATATAAGGCAGGTACACTGATATCATGTCAAATTACTAACTAACAAGCTAAGTCAAGCAATAATCTTTTCTATGGTGTACGTGATGTGGCAATTACCAATGAAGATGTGTGTGAGCCGGCAAGTAAGTGTACGTGGTACATACGCATCATCGGTAATGGTGCTGGTGTCCTAACAATATGATATCAACATTGCAATAAGAAATTATAACATAAGTATGCGATGCGAAGCGAACCACAATAATAAGCGGGAGCTGAATACAAGACGCAACTGTGACTAACCTGCATTAATCTAATATAAGTCCTACAAATGGTGCCTTTTGAAATAACACGAATCATGGGGTTTTGAAAATAGGGGCTACGGTGATTTTTTATGAAAAGATACGTCTTTTGAAATATCTGTCGGATGCCTTGGGCTGTCTTTTAAAATACCCACGATTCGTTAGTTTTTGAAATAGGTAAGAATCGAATCTAATCTAACAACTAAACTAAACTAAAGGGCTAAGCTAACAAGCTGGACTACAGGTAAGGAAACCGCCTAACATCTCAGTCGATCCATATACATACCTGTATATATATTAGTCGGTGATCCCGCCTCAATAATATCATATCCGATACCATATCTATAATCAGACATCCCAAGTCAAGAGTGCGGATCAATCATCAAGATATAGCTCGTACGTAAATCCGTCATACGGCATCCCCAAATCTGGGTATGGGTCAATATCATATTCCTCACACCATTCCTTTGGTATCCTCTTTATTCAAGATCATAGTCTAAGGTACTGACCTATGTCTAGTACAATACTAATATCCTTAATATACTCATGATCTGACTATAGATCGACAATCTCGTACAAACCGATACCGTCAGCACATAGCATCATCAAGGGTATACATCGCCCGATACGGCCTAATATCAATATCCTAGCATATCATATCTTATATCACGATCACATGTCGACCATTTTGTTTATAGCACTATTCACCCGTATCGTCGTTCAAAGACCTTCTATAATATCAGGACGTATCTCAAATACGAATCCTGCCATATCACCGATATCACAACCTCAACACAAATCTCATCGACTCATCTCAAACCCAAGTATCATCCTCAAATCCGTATGTGAACACATAGTCCCATACCCATGTGAACATATAACTATAAAGAATCCCATGAGCACATATAAATAGGAATGTATGCAAGTATATATGTGCGTATGTGTAGTGCAACACTACCCTAGGGTTCGCTACACTAAAATAATCCAACACACCAATATCCATCCTAAACTTCGTTATTAATCCCAAATAATATATAATAATTGTTGGTGTTTATACGCATCCGTATACACCACCACGGACTGCGGGGGTGCTATACGCCATCCACCCGACTTCTCCCCGTAGATATAAATCTACTCACCTGGTCCTCGCTCGCCGGTGTTGACGTCGCCATGCGCTTGCTTGTCGTCTCGAAGTCCACATGGGGTACCTACATATCACAACGTATCGTATCGCATAAAAACCCAATTCAAAATCGAAACGGCATACGAAAACTAAATCAGCACGCGTATCATGCATAGGTCAAAACCTATCGCCTACACAAGCAAGAATAGCCAAACCAACCCTCGATGTCGATGTACAAACGTCAAAACATCAAGAAAAACACTAAACACACTCATTTGTACAGTTACAAGCACTAATTATAAAATAAAATAGCTTAAAATTCGTAAAAACCCCAATTTCACTTAAAAAGTCATTTTTCCGAAAATCTAGCAAGCACAAATCACCGTTTTAGTACAAAAATCGATGTATAAACGAATCTAGCGGCCACAATATTCACTAAATATCTTAAATAAGTCATAAAAATAATTCCCATAATTTAATCTCGTTAAATTCCAAAAAGCCTAAAATTCTAGTTTACAAAATACCTAAATTTTAACAATTTTATAACAAAATGCACAAACAACAATTTAGGTTGGATTTGCAAGATCTAAGTTGCTAAAAAACAAATTAAGATGTTAATAATGTGATAAAAATCCTAACCATAATTTAATCTCACCTATATATGCATTTCATGAAAATCCTAGTTTGCATAAAAAGCTTAATTTGGACATTTTACAAGTAGCGATTTATAATTAGCAACAAGATTAGTTTTATCATTTCATAAGATGATAAATTACACTTGCAACCATAATTACATAATAAAAAACCTAACTTGAATTTCATAAACCCATACTAGATTTTCCAACCATTCAATTAAACCCAAATTATTAACTAATTATGCTTGATTTAAAGTATTCAAACAACAATTTAACAAAAGGTCAAGATTTATACCTCACAAGATTAGGGATCTAGCATGAAAATCTTGGCCTCCAATTTGCTCTCTTTTCACCACAATCCATGCATGATAGGCTAAGTTGAAATGGGTAAGAGTTGGATTTGGATTTTGGGATTTTTTTGATGGATTTTGAGGCAATTTTGATGAATTTTTTTCAAGAGAAATGAGGGGAAAGAAAGAGGGGGCTGCTGTTGTGGAAGGGGAGGGAGCTCGGCCAGAAATTAGGGGATAGGAGAGAGAGTGAGGTGGGGAAAGTAATTGGATAAGTCAAAGACCCATATCACAAGTCAACACCTTTCTCATTTCTTATTGTTTTCATTTTCTTTTCTTTTCTTTAGCTTCTATTTGCAAAAACAAGTGGGGAAATGAGGGTGGGCTGCTGAATTCAGCCTTATTAGGTGAGAGGGTGTGTGTGTGTGTGTGTGTATAAGGAATATCAAGTAACATGCAACCATACCCCAATTCTATTTAGCTATTTTTCACCATTTAATCCTTTTTCTTCAATATTTTCTAAAACTGTTTGACAGCTTAATTTCATTTCCAAAACAACAGGTTAAAATTTTGTTTAATGTGTTATGATGTACAAAATTTTTTTCAACCCATTCCAATTTGTAATTTTCCCTAATTAAATGTATTAGTGACGGCTTAAAATTATACTAAAATAATTAATTTCGGAAAAATTTTCAGAAAATTTGAAATTTCACCAGTGGCTCAATAAACACCAAATACTAGCAAATTCATAGCTAGAATATGTATATTTAATTTTATAATAAAAATATTTGTATTTTGACTTTTTACAGAAAGCCCCCTTATTTTACCGTTTTTTCGAAATTTCACCGAAACGATTTTCAAAACATTACAATCTTCCCCCCTTAAAGAAATTCGGTCCCTGAATTTAAATTCAAACTCCCCCCGAATACAAAAACATCTAAGCAAAACCATCAAGTCGTCGGGGCTCCGACATTATAAGTACATAAAACGCATCATAGCGCAATACATGCGCATAGGTAATGAGCAGATAACTCAAAATCAAAACTTCGTCAAGCATCCCGCAATCATCGGAGTCATTGTAAAGACACAATGTCAAATTCAATACCAAAACCAATATGATATAACTCGAAACTATACACGTAAATATCAAATCTATATATGTAGTTATTTGAAGGAAATGCATGTCAAATCTCTTAAAGTTGCTGTGCAATGCACATAACACAACACAGTGGCGGACGTCTATCATAAGAAAATAACTATATACATATATACCTTTGTTTGAAATGTACGTTCCGCCGTTTTGGGAAACAATTTAGAAGGGTTTTCCTTGTTTTAAACGTTTCGCGTCATATCAGACACGTAGGTAAATACTGAGACTATAGCTCGCTTTTTTTTTTGAAATTCCCTTCAATAGCTATCAATGCATGCAAAATACATTCAGGTACTGTCCTCTGACTAGTCCTGCTTAGTACGAAAACACTTAGCAAATATCATAAAACATACTGCTCCATAGAATCAATCCAAAAGTGCGTATGAAAACCCTGTGCGTTCGGTGCGCACGGAAATCAAAATCCATAAATGTGCCATACATGCGCGCAGCAACAATATCTAAGTGCATCAGGTGTGCATGAAACATCTGTCAATGGCAACAGGTGTGCCCGACAGCAAAACAGGTGCATCTGACATGCACGAAAAATCTCGATTTAGTGCATCTGGTGTGCACCAAAATCGTATCTCAAAACATGTGCTCAACATGCGCGAAAATCCAATTCAGGTGCATCCATCATGCACGAAATCATGAAATCCAATATCAAGCGCCGAACATGCGTAAAATCAAATCAGGTGTACAAGGTGCATAAAACAAACATCGAGTATCACAATCGAAATCGAAGTCCAGTGCATCTAAGTGCACAAAATGTGTATCACTGCACTACAAGCATATGTGAACTATACCGAGTGCAAAAACCAATTCGTATGCGTACATACGCACAAAATCAACTCAACTGTATGAAACCCATAAAATCATAAACATGCGAAATCAAGGCACGAAAATGATATCAAGTGCAACAACTGTGCAAAAATCGTAAATACTTAGTGGGTGCAACCATGGTATATGAAAAACAATTATCATGAAACTCAATCATCAAAATCAGTCATGCGAATAGATCGTCCAAAATACCGAAATCAAATATGGCGGAATAGTCCCGCTCAAGCACATCCTCCAAGAATCTCTGGCCAACTGTCGTGGTCACTCATAGCATGTCTCGCCAATGATCTTGAACTCTGGCCTGCCAGTGTGCATACCATGACCACTCTTGGGTCCAAGTCTTCTCGTAATTTATTCCAGAAAGGTCCTGTCGAAATCTCTCCCAAATCTCGTCTCTGCCGAACTGTCCGGAAGTCATTGTCCCTTACTAGATCTGTTCTCGTTCCGGAACGGCTGCATACTCATCGCGACTCCTTCTGGAAGGTATATCCAAGTACAATGCCTTGGCATGCGTATCGCATCTCTGATGTCGGCGGAGTGGAACGTTGTTTCATCTAGATCTGGTACGAAGCTCTTACTTCACCTTTCTCTAATGTCGACCGTTTCAGACTCGTCTCATCGTGGCTGCATGGACTGAGCTCTAACGGCTATCCTTGTATCTGGAGTCTCCCAAGAATGCATCTCACCACCTAGCATCCGAATTAAGTCGAGCCATCCGATCAAGTCGTCAAAATCTCATAATCCCCCAAGAGCTCAACATCTTGGGCACAGTTTAATAGTATCGGGTACATACCACAGCATCGGTGGTCCAGCCGTAGAAGGGCAAACCCAAGCCTCACTAATGGCGCCGTAGAACTGCCGCAAACCCGATGGTTCAAAGGCTTTCACACGGTCATTAAGTCGTGTTAGGGTTTCATTCTTCTAGAGGGTCCACAGAATTGCCTGCATGCCCTTCCGAATACTTTAAACTTGGAATAATAGGTTTCTGACATTCGATCGTCTTTGTCGACTCCCAACGTCTCCGCGTGAAGTCATCTCTAGCTGGAATCAATATATATGATGACCTCGCATCGGGGTAGGCGAACGATCCACATGTCCTATTCATTCATCCTCGATGACTGGCGACCTTCTATCATTGGCTCAATCCTCTGGTGCTGATCTGCCCGTCCGAGTAATCTCATACAGCGATCCATCAACGCTCGTGGCGCGAAAACACAATAAAAAGACATATCTCTGCAGTCGTGTGTCGCCGGAATCACGCCCTGGTCAGTCCTCGTTCGTAACGAGCTCGTGCTGACCGCAACTCTAGCCGTAGCTCTCCCTGCCCGTAATCATGGCAGCAAAACCATAACTGGTACCGATGAGGCTAGATCAGGAATGAATATAATACTGAACAAAGAAATATACATCCTAAGGCTTCTTAAGTGGAGTAGCGTATCGTAAGTATGCTGCGGATCATACCCACGGTACGTCACTCTACTTTAGTCACCTATTCCATCAACCAAGGGTCATCCTACGCTCCGAAGGTAAAACCTAACGCTCTGATACCAACTTTGTCATGACCCGAAAGTACGGAACATGACCGGCGCTTAAACTATGAACATCTCGAGGCGTACGTAATCTAAGTAAACCGAAAACCCAGAAATCCAAACCAAGAAAAGTAGTAGAGTGAAGGAAAACCAATTTAAAATCAAGTAGTTTTAATAGCATAAGCCGAGTTATGCGGTTTTAAAAAACATCAAGTATTTCCTAAAAATTTCGGCAGAGTCTCCTTTGTAAATACTGGCTCTCAAATGGGATACAACATGAATAGTATATGAAATCAATAAAAAGGCATCCCCAAGCGGGAGCTAGCTCTTCGTCAATCGACGGTAACAACCACACAAGCAATATAATATACAACGCCAACGGCGAGGATTAAAATAAAAAGGGAACTCAAAACCACAAGAAAACCACAGAAATATAACGCGCGACTCTAAGGTCAAAGGAATAACATCACTGGTTTCTATCTTAAAATAAATACATGTTTAGTTGATGGAACTTCTAGATACAATAGAGTAATAATATACAAGTTATATAATGGGGGGTACGATACAAGTAAACCCACCTACTAGCAAATCACCCGAAGGAAACTATGCCCGCAAGCCGTAAGATAACCTGTACGGCAAACCTGCAAGAAACTGGGGCACAACGGGGGTGGGTTGCCAACTCGTGAATAGAAAAACATCTACGGAAAGAAATCGCATAAAAAATGCAACCTAGGTCAATGATCATAATAAATCCTCAATTATATATATAACATGCAACCTATAACAAGGCTAGGGTAAATATCTTACCCGAGTGTAAGCTCATGTGCCCGTGTCAGTGCCTCAGGTAGCAATATATCATATGAATGAGGTATGAATGCATGAAAACAGAATACATGTAAATGAAGAAACTGTTTTCATAATTTAGTGAGATTTCCTTTGTATTTTTAAAATGAGATATCATAAATGAAATCAGCATAAAATAGTGCCTAGCATCGGCACAAAATGTAATCCCAATATCTCGATATCTCTGTATTACAGTCTCTGTACCTCAATATCTCGAAATCTCAATGTCTCAATCACAATATCTAGGGCGCCGTCAGTCCAGACCAGCCCCTACCATCCATCTCAAGACCACGACGGTATCCTCCGGATATCCGACGCGTCGGGTAAAATCACCGGTAGGTAGTGCTCCCTTGCCAGGCTCACATCGTCATCATCACGCGCTTCTTTCCCCGGGGTACCTTACCGGGTCCACCATGTACTCGAAACGGTTCATCCGTCTCCTCGAATCGGGTCTCGAAATCCATCAGCAAACTCATGGTGGACGACTCATACATCATGGGAAAAACCGCACTTTTTATTTAAAAAGAGAGAAATCAGTTTATATAAATTTTGCGGTTTTCCCCCCAAATCCAGAAAATCTCATGAAAATCCGAATCCAAATCATCAATAGCATGTAAAACCATGAATATAGGCATAACAATGAATAACAGTATGCATGAAGTGGCAAGTAATAACTACAATGTTAAGCTGGCATATAAGGCAGGTACACTAATATCATGTCAAATTACTAACTAACAAGCTAAGTCAAGCAATAATCTTTTCTAAGGTGTACGTGACATGGAAATTACCGATGAAGATGTGTGTGAGCCGGCAAGTAAGTGTACGTGGTACATACGCATCATCGGTAATGGTGCTGGTGTCCTAACAATATGATATCAACATTGCAATAAGAAATTATAACATAAGTATGCGATGCGAAGCGAACCACAATAACAAGCGGGAGCTGAATACAAGACGCAACTGTAACTAACCTGCATTAATCTAATATAAGTCCTACAAATAGTGCCTTTTGAAATAACACGAATCATGGGGTTTTGAAAATAGGGGCTACGGTGTTTTTTTATGAAAAGTTACGTCTTTTGAAATATCCGTAGGATGCCTTGGGCTGTCTTTAAAATTACCCACGATTCGTTAGTTTTTGAAATAGGTATGAATCGAATCTAATCTAACAACTAAACTAAACTAAAGGGCTAAGCTAACAAGCTGGACTACAGGTAAGAAAACAGCCTAACATCTGAGTCGATCCATATACATACCTGTATATATATTAGTCGGTGATCCCGTCTCAATAAAATCATATCCGATACCATATATACAATCAGACATCCCTGTTCCCCTCCGAAAGGCGGCCTAGACTTTGCGTCTTGCCTGAGATTCGGGGCAGATGCTATATGGTTTTATCCGTCTACCTCTCCGGAGATGCCGAGTTGATTTATGGCACCGTATATCGGAGGTTTAGACGGATGCGGCCGATGTAGCAGACTTCGTCAGATTCCCCTTCACGGTGAGGGGTTTTTGATTGTGGGGACGCTCTTCCCTGCAGGCGCAAGCCCCCGCAGTTAATTACGCTACCGCATCGCAGTAACAACTTTCTCCTTCTCCAGAATTTCACTTCGTGTCGTGTGTGTTTGTTTTATTTGTGGTTTCCCGTGGATTGTATACGGAGACTGAGTAATACCGTCGCCCGTAGGACGTGGATTAGTCCAAATCCGTATTTACTTAGATTTGGGTTTAGTGTTTTTAGTTTAAGGATACATTAGTCGCGTTGTGGCTAAGATTAACTTAAACGTTCGTCAAGGATACGTTAGTCCTGTTTTGGACTAAGATCAACTTGACGTGGTGATCCATTTAATATATGGCCGTCGGGACTCATCACCTCTCTGACGTCGTTGAAGGATTACAACGATGGATGTCAGAGGAGTTCAGAGATGTACCCTTGAACCAAAATTGATTTGAGTTTTATAGTCCATTTAAATGTTTAAGAATACGTTAGTCGTATTTGGGGCTAAGATCAACTCAAACGGAACCGTTTAGATCCAACAAAAGAGCATTTGGGCTCTATCGTGCCAGTTTAAGGACGTGGTGGTCCATCGCCAGTTTAAGGACGTGGTGGTCCATTATTAGTTTAGGGACGTTCCGGTCCGATATTAGTTTAAGGACGTTCCGGTCCGATATTAGTTTAGGGACATTTCGGTCCAATATTAGTTTAAGGACGTTTCGGTCCAATATTAGTTTAGGGACATTTCGGTCCAATATTAGTTTACGGACGTTTCGGTCCACGAGTTTAAGGACCCCGCAGTCTATATTCATGTGTGGTTGTTGGGACCCGTCACCTCTCTGACGACGTTGAATGATTACAATGACGTGTGTCAGAGGAATTCGGAGATGTACCCTCGAACCGGTAGTAAATTGATTTAAGAGAGCAATCTTGTTCAGTCAATTTAATTTGAGGACTTACGGCCAAAATTGGGCTAAGTCCAGAAAAATATTCAACGCCTTTTATTTGTTTTTGGTCTGTTAGACCTGTGCTAGGGTTTGGCCCATTTTTAAATAATGCATTGCATCAATTTATTCTTTGCTTGGGCTCTGTTCACGATTGATGCAGAGCATCAATTTAATTAGGCCTCTGCAAGGCATCTACTTTGTTTGGGCTCTGCCCCCTTTTAAAATGCATAGCATTTATATTATTTTGTTTGGGCTCTGCCCATTTATTAATGATGCAGAGCATCAATTTAATTAAGCCTGCTTGGTCTTTTGACTTGGGCCTGGCCCTTTAAGAAATGCATTGCATTTATCAGGCGGTTTGCGCCAATTACTGAGCGCAAGCGCTTATGGTTAGGACACGTGTCATGCTCTAGTAAGCGCAAGCGCAACAGCGCAGTGCGCTGCGCTAGTGCGCTATGCTGTTGCGCTGCTGACACGTGGCGCACTCCGGTGAGCGCAAGCGCAATAGCGCAGTGCGCTGTTGCGCTGCTGACACGTGGCGCGCTCTGGTGAGTTGCGCCAATTCCAGAGAGCAAAGCTCTATTTTAAGAGCACGTAGCGCAAGTAGCTGACACGTGGCGCTCTCTCAAGAGCGCAACAGCGCAGTTTGGAAGTGTAGAGCACCAAGAATCTTTTAGATTCAAGAATCAGAAGTGCAAAGCACTATTTAATTTTTTGATCTACATTTAGATCAAAGAAAAATAAATTTTTCTTTTCTGTTTGAAGAACCAGAGGTTCATAAAAAAAAAGTGCAAAGCACTATTATTACTTATTTATATATATTTTTTTATTTAAAATTATTGATCTTGTTCTTAGATCAATAATCTGCCCATAAGAGAACTTTCTCTTTTCCCTCAAGGTTTTTACCTCCTGTTGTTCTTGAGAAGTTTTCAAGAGCTTTCTTCTTTCTCTCTCTCTCTCTCTTTTTTTTAGAAGGATCTTGATGCCTTTGAATTGAGGTCTAGGGTCCTTTTTATAGTGCCCATAAATTAGTTAGATTTGTTAAAGAGATCTTTCTCTGAGTGATTTGGGGAATTTTCCCCACTGTTGGATCTTTGATCTAAGGGCTTCTGCTTTGCAGAAGAAAATCTTCTTGTTTTAACAAGAACAGAAAAGATTTCTTAAAATCTTAATTCAGTTTGGCGCAGATGCCCCAGCGCGTGACACGTGTCGCGCAGCGCACAGCGCAGCGCAACAGCGCAAGCGCATCTGCGCTGACACGCGTCGCGCAGCGCAGTGCATGCGCAACTGAAGCGTTGCTTCCTTTAAACAGAGCTTTGCTCTAATTGGGCGCGCCTTCTTGGACGCTGCGCTGACGTATTAGCGCCTGACGCATGGCACGTTGCGCCCGAGACTTGAAGCGTTGCTTCAAAATTTGAATTTTTGAATTCAAACAGAGCTTTGCTCTGATTGGGCGAAACAAATGCCCCCCCACCGTTGCGCTCACGTGGCGCACACGTGAGTGCAGCGGTGGCAACCCCCTGACCGTTGGATCAAGGGGTGTGCTCAAGAGGCGCAAGCGCCTTATAAATAGGGCCTCTGGCCCTTAGAAAAATCTTATCATTTCAAGATTTTTGATTTCCAGAGCTTTGCTCTTGCTTAGAACTCCAGAGCTTTGCTCTCATTTTCCAAGTTAGAAGATTTTAGGTAAAATTATTCTCAAGTGAAATTAATATTAATTAACCAATAGAGCTTTGCTCTCACAGATCTTTTGATCTAAAGAAATCCCCCTTGGGGTTTCATAAACAGAGCTTTGCTCTAAAAAACTTATGGATCTACAGAGATCTTGTTCATGGGTTCTAACCCATGAACAGAGCTTTGCTCTTGAATCAAATGTAGATCTTTTAGATCTGAAAAATGAAGAATTTTTTATAAGTTTTCATGGATTTTTCAGGATTCCAGAAATTTTAATTTTAAATTTCTTTTCAAAATTTTTCTTTTTGATGGAATATTACAGAGCAAAGCTCTTTTTAAGGAATTTTATTCTTTTGAGACCAGAATTTGACAAGTGTCATTCTGTGACAAAGCTTTGCTCTGAAAGAGGAGATTTTCTCCTTGTCTCTAGGGATTCTTTATTAATGGGAATGTTTTCCTGGGGAACAACTGACAATCTCATCCAATGATGAGATTGTCCTATTGACTGACGTACTGTCATCCAGATTTTGTGGGTCCCTCTTTGGTCCCTTACTCACTGCACTGCTGTGTGATGGAATTAATTGATTTTAATTTTAATTTAATTAATGCATTTTCTTCTTTAAACGCCAAACGTTGGAATTACAACACTAACTGCTAAATTGTTCTTTTTGCAGCGATTATGTCTCTAGACACTTCATTCCCGTTCGTCCGCTCGGAGGAGGGATTTCCCGAGGCGCCTTTGGACCGTGAGGTCCTGGCCATGATTAAGGAATACGACCCGGAGTACAAGAGTCTCCACCTTTGGGGGTCGTGGTACAATCAGATCATCATGGGCCGACGGAGCTTCACATGCGCGGTGCCGTTAGAACCCATAACGGCGATTCATTACGCCAGCCCACCCCCGATGCAGTATGCCGTGGAGATGACGGATTGGACATCGAAGGGTTTTCTTCATCCGGCCATAGATGCCATCCCGGTCCAGCGTCCTATGGTTTTGGATATCCTAGGACGCCGTATCTGTCAGGGCGAGGCGAGACCTTGGGGGCAATCATATAACATTGGTCTGATCCCCCGCCACCCGGTTGGCTATCTACCGTGGGCCCGGTATATCCTGTCGACGAAGAAGTCGCAGTTGATAAGATTAGGATTGTATACCGCAGTCTACGTCTCCCTCTTCCAGTATCCCACGCTTCCCACCTGGTGGTTCAAGGCCTTCCTGGAGTAGTGGAACATTCCTACCCATACTTTCCTTGCCATGGATCGGGAAGTGTCCATCTCTCTGGAAGAGTTTACGGCGGTGTCTGGTCTACCGGTTATAGGGGAACATTATGAAGAGTTGCTCCCGCCGGATGAGTACATTTTTGGTGCCAAGCCTGTGATAAGGGGGCTCATGCCGGAGAACGCTGTTCAACATCAATTTCCAAGTCTGATCAAGGTGTTGAACATCTACAAGGCCCTTTTCATTGAGCGTGGGAGCCGCGGAGTCAATTTTGAGGATTTTATTGCTCGGTTCCTTCATCCAAACGTCCTCTCGGCGGAAGCTGCCAAGCTTGCCAACCTTGAGGACCCTTTTGGTTTAGGTTTGGATAACCTGCCAGCGAAAGACATAGACCAAAAGAATTTTTTTCTTCCTAACTCCCCAACCATGTCTTTTGCAGAAGTCGCAGCCCCCGAGATGGACGGGGAGGCCTTCTTTTTAGGATTTCTTGGGCTTTGGCTGAGTTGGTTTGCACTCCCAATGCACTCTCACCGCATGCGGCCCTCTATTTTTTACACGGCTCACCGAATGACTATCGGAGTAAAGGTGGCCGTTTGGATCGCCGGCTTGGCGCACTTATATCATGGCCTTAGCCGAGCAGCGGATGCTAATGAGCCTGGGGTGTTGCGCGTGGTTTTCCCGATGCACTACTTTATGTCGTGGCTCGAGCTAGATACAGAGGGTGTCTTCGGCATGCATAAAAGGCCCTCGTTCTACGAAAGGTGCAGTTTTCCTCGCATTCTACAGTTGATCGGCGCATCAATTGTAAATCCATCGCCGCGAGATGCCAGGGGTTTACTCCTTCGCTCCCACACCGTTGGAACCGGTGTGTCTTTCATTGACAAGGTGTTGACTATTGGAAAAACGTCCACCACTGCAGTGCGGCCATTGCAAGACACTTTCAAGGATGGAGCTTCAGTTTTAACGGCCCGGGAGACGCTTCACCTATATTCCATCAGACCGGGCTTTTTGGTGTTTAGGCAGGACGGGGGAGCGATCTTCATGAGATATAACCCGCATCGTTTCGCCCAACAGCTGAGCTATAATCAAGGGGTACCGCTGGAGGCCTTTTTATCGGAACCTGCCGCGACTGAAGAAGGGATGGAGAGAGCGCTGCATCACTTCATGCATCTAAACACGGGCTCTCACTTCTTTATCAGTGAGCCGACTTGTGCCCCCCGACTTCTTAGGGTATACACAGAATGGTATAGTCATTCGACGGGAGCGGTCATAAAGGAGGAAAGGCGGTTGCTGATCGACCGTAAGGTTGCACCTCCAGGTAGCGATCGCAACGCTCCTCTGGTGCCTAGGACTCCAGTAGTCGCTCCTCTAAAAGATGCCGGGGGCAGACCATCACGTGCGCAAAGTCCTACACGTGAGTTGCCGCTCCCTGATATCGCGGATGCACCTCCTGCACCCTGTGCTCCGGTGGAAACAGTGGTTGTACCCTCGCCGGAGTCTGGCGTGGGTGCGGACATCGGGACCCGTCGTCCCAAAGTGGCTGCCAAGCGGAAGTCGATTCCTCGTGAGCCTAGAGTCGGAGGGCAAAAGAAAAAGAAGTCGCTCTTCGCTGCGGATGTCGTGTTCGGCCAGGAACCCCATGCTCTTTATGCTGAAGGTCTGCTCGAATATGGGACTAACGCAGGGTTGGTGATGCCGCCGCCGGACGATACAGACTTGGAGGCTGCTCTCAGAGCTTCGGCATGGTTGGCAAAGCGTGACGCGTGGCTGGCTAAGCTTGCGCAATCAGGTAACTACTAGTCGCTTTTTCTTTATTGCAACATATCTTCTTCATTATTTTTGACTAACGCTTTTATTTCTTTTCTTCCAACAGGCATCACTGATGAAGAAGCCATTGCTGCTTCTCTGAAGACTTTTCAGGAGGAGGAACGTCTCAGAGCATCTATGGGCCTTAGTAAGTTTCGACTCATCAAGTTTTTTCATTTTTCTTGTGTCATGGTCGATCTAACCTTTCCCTTTTAATTACAGGAACCTCAATGTCGTTCCCTCCTAGCGACGCAGATGTTCTACCAGCTGCCGACGTTCCTGCTTCTTCTGGGCCACCGCAAGAGGTTCGTCTTGAAGAGCCGATGAGAGATGCCTTAAAGGCTCTGGAGGCATCCCTGAATGAAGATGATGATGCCTTGAAGGAGGCGTCACAGAGGTCCCTCATGACCGCTCGGGAGGAGAGGAAGCGGTTGAGGCGTGAGGCGAAGGCGCGCAGGGCTGCCTTGGCTATGGGAGCGGGCCCCAGCACCACCCCTCGAGCTGATACTCCCTCCGAAGAGGCCCCTGTCGCCCTATCCACTGCCCGCAGAGAGGTGGCGCGAGCAGTTCGGAGCGCAAACGGTAAATCCGCTTCAGGTAATATTTCTCTCAGAGTTTTTGTTATAAGGATTTTAATATCATTGGTCCTTATATCTCTTATCTTTGCAGGGCCAAGTCCGATCGAGGGAGAGGCGGAAGCCGTCGATCCTAGGGGAACGGAGGAGGCGGTGCCTGCCGAACTCGAGCCGACAGTGGGCAATATCGTTGAGGCCATGGAGCCTGAAGTGGAGGGCGAGGGGCCTACCGCCGAGAAGGTCATTGATGCCGAACCTGAAGCGGTGGCAGATGATATGATCATTATAACCGAGTCCAAGGTGGTGGCGGCTGAGGCGCTCGAGGTCAGCGGTCCCCTGGCGACGGTGGACGATACAACCGTAGCTACTGAACCTGAGAGAGTGGGGGGTGAGGTGACCATGATTCCCGAGGATGAGCCAACCGCTCCTTCTTTGGAATCTGGCAACACTCCAATCATAGCCCTTTCCGGCTATGGCCCTCCGCCGTCTCCAGGTTTTGCAAGCACGACGACGGTCCCCATCGAGTCGGGTGACGAGGCCACGGGCGGTGGTATCATGTCGGTAGAGGAGGGAGTTGCATCCGTTTCAGCCGGGTCAGGTAAACCCCAAGTGACTGCTTTTCTTAACTTTACAATCTTTTCTGACAAGTTCACTTTTTCGTAATGCAGGTGCAGCTAGTGCCGATGCCCCACTGCTCGAGGGAGCGCCTTCAACGACTACCTTGGCAGTGGTCACCTCTCAACCTTCTCTCATACCCTCGAAGATGTTGGAAGGTATTTGTTTACGATTTATTAATCTTGTTTTCTAGACATACAATTCGTGTACTAAAGTCATACTGTTGTGTTTTCAGGAGTGCTTTTTGATCATGTATATCAGATGTTGCTCCCACACTTCTCCTTCCCATCTGAGCTCGCTTCTTCTTCTGGTGGCGTTGGTGAGTATGATTTCCGTTGACATCCTTCCTCTCTTTTTCCTTATTGATGGAATTACCTCTAACCTCTTTTTCTCATCTCAACTGCAGTGCTACAGATTGAAGGAGGGAATAACAGATCAGCTGTGCCACCAGCCCTTCCGACCTTACCACCTGTCTCAACCGGTACGATGACCATCATATTGGTAACTTTCCTCTCTTTATTTTCTGTACTGTTATCTGATCGCATCCTGTTTCTTTCAGCTGTCGTTCTGGCTTCGGCGCCCTTCGAGCCTCGCATTACAATGCCGGCGGGTCCTTATCTGAGGAGTTCGTCTTCAAAAGGTGCCGCGAATAGTCTGCGCATGTTGAGTGACTACGTCGAGGAACTCGACGTTGAAACTCCTACATCTGCCGCAGACTTCGCTATGGTGGTTAACCCGATGCTAGCAATACTCGTGAACTTTCATGATGAGGGCATCATCGCATCCTGGGTTAACCATTGTAGGGAGATCGAGGGTCGCCTATATCAATTGGAGTCGCTGTGCCCCGCTCCCGAGACTTTGGCTGCCCGTAATCAAAGAACAGCGTGGATTGATCAGAGCGCTCCTTACTTCCACCATCTCGAACAAGAAGTCATTTCAAGGCGTAAGGAGCGTGATGAGACTTCGAGCAAGTCTGCCCAACTGCATGCTCGGGTGGAGGGCAACGCCGCACGGTTGAAGGTTGTCTTTGAGGGCCTTCTGCAATGTCTTTTCGAAGGGTTATCGTTGAGGCAACAACTTGACGTTGTCGAGCGAGATGCACCCAACCAGGAAGCAGCCAAGAAGGCGGCGGAGGAGAAACTTTCATCCTTCTTGCAGCAGCGGGCCCAGGTGGAAGCGGAGGTGGCTGCGGTTGTCACTCAGGAGAAAGCGCTGAAGGAAGTGTGAGAGCGTCTTATGAATTTACTGAAGACACTTCCTCCTCAGTAGCTGTCTATCCTTGTATCATTTGTATTCGTAGGTAAAAGAATGTATATATGTATATTTTTTTCTTTGACATAATGTATCCTGTATCCAATCAAGTTTATGAATAAAAGATACACTTTTTTTTTTAATGTGTCACTTTCTCCGTCTTTTCTTTCTTTTATTATCAATATACCACCTTAGTAACCATGTTTGACGGATGATTAGGACGAGTATCCCGACTTTCTTAAGAAATAGCGATGGCTTAGGCCGCAGGCTCAGATCTGCCGCCTAAGACTTTTCAACTCTATAAGCCATGAGGGTCTCATAGAGACTTTTCTCCCTACGGATCGAGAGGATCTCGTAGGTGGGTTTTCTCCCTAGGAATCGTGGGGGTTCCTAAGTGTGGTTTTCTCTTATAAGTCGTAGGGATCCTACAAGAGAATCTTTCCCTCTTACGGGTCGAGAGGACTCGCAAGCGGTTGTTTCCCTTCTCGTCGAAATTCGACTTTGGAGGGTGAGACCCGTGAATAGTATGCAAGAGACCGTTTTGGATTGACTTGCAGGGTCACATTGTTCAGGAAGCAAGTTTTTTAGTCCCTGCTGCCTGAGGCTTCATCTTGCAAATTGAGACGCAAATTCGATTTATTAAAGAAATCCCTTTTCTGAATGATTTGGGGGAATTTCCCCTCACCGTCGGATCTTTGATCCAAGGGCTTCTGTTTTACAGAAGAAAATCTTTTTATTTTAACAAGAGCAGAAACGATTTCTTCAGAACTTTTAATTTTGTTTAGCGCAAATGCTTCAGGGTATGACACGTGTCGCACAGCGCACAGTACAGCGCAACTGTGTTAGTGCCTCTGCGCCGACGCGTGTCGTGTAGCGTACGGCACAACGCAGTTGAAGCGTTGCTTCCTTTAATTTTGAAAAGGAGCTTTGCTCTGATTGGGTGCGCTGCTTTGGGCGTTGCGCTGATGCGTCTGCGTCCGACACGTGGCCCGTTGCGCAGCGCAAACAATCTGAAGCGTCGCCTCATTAAATTAATTTTCAAGACAGAGCTTTGCTCTGACTGGGGGAAGACGAAGCGTTGCTTCGTCTCCCGCCTCAGGATTTGAACAGAAATTCGCTCCGATTAGGGTGAACCGCCGTGACAACTTTTGGAAGTCGAAGAGGCATTTGATGCCTATAAATAGGACCTTTGATCCCCCACAGATACTTATCATCTTTCAGATTTTTTTTTATTTTCAAAAACTTCAGAGCTTCGTTCTTGCTTTCAATATCTCCGGTGCTTTGCTCCCCTTTTTTTTTTAAAAGTTTTTAGAAAAACTTTTTAGGTAAAATCGATTCTTAATCGGCAGAGCTTTCGTCCAGGGGACTTTATCCTTGAACATATTTTTGCTCTCTAGGAATTTAGTCCTTTATGTATGTTATCGCTTTTCTATTGCTGATCTTCCTGTAATATTTCCTCCAGGTATAATGGCGGCGGTGCATCTATACAGTTTGCACGAGTTCATTACTTACGACGATATCCGCGCTCAGGGTCGTCAACAAAACCAGGAGTTTACAGACGCTGAATGTGCAGAAGTCATGGGTCGTCTGAATGCAAGCGGTGGGTGGCTATTGCCTCGTCGTTCGGCCCTTTTGAAAGTCGTGTTGGGAGCCATATGGAGAGCGCTTCCGGGTCTTCATGAGGCCTTACCGCTCAATGCGCTGGATGATGCCGAAGACAAGGTGCATTCAGTGTACCTGACAGGGCTGATCTCAAAGAAACGGCGGAACAGCCTCATTGACATCCTACACCAAGTCTTCCAGCAGACGACGATAGTTGCCGCTTATCGAAGGCCGGGGGGGCTTGCCGATGATATTGACACAGAAGAGCGCGAAAGACTGCGCATAAGAATAATTAGAAAGGCCAGAAGGACTCTGGATGGCCTTACTTTCGATTTCCTCAATCCGTGCCCCGGGTCCGCGGTTATACTGTTGTAATAATTTGAATAATGTTTCTTATTTATTGTTCTTATGATTGTAAAAAGGAATTTCCTAGCAGTGTGAATGGAAACTCTCCCCCCTTTTCATTTCAGCCTGTCTTATTTCTTGTCCTGAGTCTTCTGCCTGTGCATAAATGAATGCGATACGAACGCCAGATCAAATGTAGATCAGATATCCTTTCTGTCATCTTCTTTTTATTGTCAGCAGGCTGTCTTAATAACCATGATTGATGGATGTCTAAAACGAGTATTCTGACTTCCTTAAGAAATAGCGATGGCTTAGGCTGCAGGTTCAGGACTACTGCCTAAGACTTTTCAACTCTATGAGCCGTGAGGGTCCCATAGAGGCTTTTCTCCAAACGGGTCGAGAGGATCCCATAGGTGGACTTTCTCCTTAGGAATCGTGAGGATTCCTAAGTGTGGTTTTCTCTTATAAGTCGTAAGGATCCTATAAGAGAATTTTTCCCTCTTACGAGTCGAGAGGATTCGTAAGCGGTTGTTTCCCTCCTCGTCGAAACTTGACTTTGGAGAGTGAGACCCGTGGATAGTATGCAAGAGACCATTTTGGATTGACTTGCAGGGCCCCATTGTTCAGGAAGCAAGTTCTTTAATCCTTGCTGCCCGGGACTTTATCTTGCAAGGTGGAACGAACCAGGAATTCTCCCACGGAGACAGTGGTGGCTCTGTGAGTTGACGCGGGTTGGGAGGCTCTCGTCACGGAGTATTTGTATCTGTGAGTCGAGGAGTTTGCTAGGGATTATTTGTTTCCCAAGCGCCAAGGATTATTTGTTTCCTTGGGGTTTGAAACGAGTCGAGGATTCCTACGGAGGCACTGGTGGCTCTGCGGGTCGACGCGGATCAGAAGGCTCTCGTCAAGGAGTGTTTGTATCCGTGAGTCGAGGAATTTTGCTAGGGATTATTTGTTTCCCAAGCGCCAAGGATTATTTGTTTCCTTGGGGTTTGAAACGAGTCGAGGATTCCTACGGAGGCACTGGTGGCTCTGCGGGTCGACGCGGATCAGAAGGCTCTCGTCAAGGAGTGTTTGTATCCGTGAGTTGAGGAATTTTGCTAGGGATTATTTGTTTCCCAAGCGCCAAGGATTATTTGTTTCCTTGGGGTTTGAAACGAGTCGAGGATTCCTGCGGAGGCACTGGTGGCTCTGCGGGTCGACGCGGATCAGAAGGCTCTCGTCAAGGAGTGTTTGTATCCGTGAGTCGAGGAATTTTGCTAGGGATTATTTGTTTCCCAAGCGCCAAGGATTTTTTTTCCTTGGGGTTTGAAATGAGTCGAGGATTCCTGCGGAGGCACTGGTGGCTCTACGGGTCGACGCGGATCAGAAGTCTCTCGTCAAGGAGTGTTTGTATCCGTGAGTCGAGGAATTTTGCTAGGGATTATTTGTTTCCCAAGCGCCAAGGATTATTTGTTTTCCTTGGGGTTTGAAACGAGTCGAGGATTCCTGCGGAGGCACTGGTGGCTCTGCGGGTCGACGCGGATCAGAAGGCTCACGTCAAGGAGTGTTTGTATCTGTGAGTCGAGGAATTTTGCTGAAGTCACTGGCTTCTTTGGTTGAAATGAACCGTTGAGGTTTGGGCTTCGTCGTCTGAAAAAATCCGCCGGGAAAGTATGGTTTGTTCTTTGTTTACGCCCTTGGATTATATACAGGGATCGATGTGATCTTAACTGTAGGGCCAAAGTTTTATCATTTCTTCTTTTTATTTTATTTTATTTCCGCGATGCTCTATCATTTCAGCTTTTATATCGCGAAGGTCGCGATTGCCCAATCATTTCGGCTATTTTTCGCGTTGCCCAATCATTTCGGCTATTTATTTTATTTTTACCCGTTGCTTTTTATTACGAGTTGCCCAATCATTTCGGCTATTTTGCATGCATACATTTTACTTGCTGCTTTTTATTGCAAGTTGCCCCATCATTTCGGCTATTTCGTACGCATGGGCGGCCTACTGGCTTTTCGCTGTAAACTTGAAATTGGACACCGATTTCGGCATCAGCACCGCTGCAACTGGGATATTACCAGGAGCGAATCATCATTTGCCTTTGTCGTTGTCGAACAAAGGAGGCTTAGTGACTAGGGTTAAGGTCCTGTCGACTAAGGCTTTTGACTTCATGAGCCGTAAGGGTCTCACAAAGTTATTTCTCCCTACAAGTCGTGAGGATCTTGTAGGTGTATTTTCTCCTTAGGACTCGTGAGGATTCCTAAGTGTTTGTTTCCTCTGTAAGTCGTAAGGATCCTACATGAGGGTTTTCTCCTCATAAATCGAGAGGATTTACAAGGGTTGTTTACCATGCGAACATATCCCCAGTCACGGATGAGACTTGGTTAAGGAAATGTTTATTCGCGCCCGTGGATTGTATACAAGGGTCAGTATTGAACCACTTGTAGGGCAATATTGGAAGTTTGTGGGGGTTTGCTTAAGCACAGGTTTAGGTCACTGTAACTTAAGACTTTCGAGTCTTACGGGCCGTGAGGGTCCCATAAGAGAGTTCTCCTTACGAGTCGTGAGGATCTCGCAAGTGTATTTTCTCCTTAGGAATCGTGGGGATCCCTAAGTGTGTTGCTCCTTTGTGAGTCGTGAGGATCTCACGCAGGTGGTTTCTCCTTACAAGGTCGAGAGAACCCTATAAGTGTTCTTTAACGAGGTTGCGCCCTTTCAGGTTTTCACGAACACTCGCCGGTAACCCTGCTGTTTTTACTCACGGAGCCCTTTCAGGTTTTCATCCGTGCCCTTTTGCTTATGGACATACCGTTTTTTTTATTCTTTTTATTTTCTTTTTCTCTCTTCTTTTTTTTTTACGAGGTCGCGCCCTTTCGGGTTTTCACGAACACTCGCCGGTAGCCCTGCTGTTTTTACTCACGGAGCCCTTTCGGGTTTTCATCCGTGCCCTTTTTGCTTATGGACATACCGTTTTTTTTATTCTTTTTATTTTCTTTTTCTCTCTTCTTTTTTTTACGAGGTCGCGCCCTTTCGGGTTTTCACGAACACTCGCCGGTAGCCCTGCTGTTTTTACTCACGGAGCCCTTTCGGGTTTTCATCCGTGCCCTTTTTGCTTATGGACATACCGTTTTTTTATTTTATTTTATTTATATGTTTTTTTTTGTCAGCCTAAAAGATGCTGCGGTAGTCGTTTAAAGACGTTTCTGTCTGCTATTAGTTTTAGGACATTTCGGTCCGTCGTTAGTTTAAGGACGTTTCGGTCCGTCGTGGAGAAGGACGGCTACTTTTTATAAAGCTTGAGCTTAGGAAGATAGCGAGCGGACATAGTCGTCGTCATCTATCATTGACCTAGGCCGTGGCTCATTAAGCATAATATTTCTTTAGGAAGCGACCGTTTATTGGCCTGAAAGGCCTTTCGCCGTGCATATCCATGAGTAGATAGGCCCCACCATGGTAAACTTTATCTATGATGTACGGGCCTTCATAGTTTGGCTCGAATTTTCCCCGCTTGGCGCGATTGGGGATCATAGGCCTTTTGACCACTAGCACGAGTTCGCCTTGGCGGAATATCCTCGGTCGGGTCAATCTTTCGTATGAGCGCGTCATCTTTACTTTATAAGCTTCTAGATTTTGCTGCGCTATGAGCCGAGTTTCATCAAGGGCGTCAAGCTCCTCAAGCCGAAGGTGAGCGTTTTCTTCGTCTGTCAGCTCGTAGTGGACTGCCACTCGTAGAGAGGGTAATTCTATCTCGAGAGGGAGTATTGCTTCCGTCCCAAATACCAACGCGTACGGCGTTGTGTTTGTGGCCGTCTTAAATGTAGTTCGATACGCCCAAAGAGCCTCTTGCAGTCTTTCCTGCCAGTCTTTCTTGTTTCGGGATACCGTTTTCTTTATGATCTTTGTTAAGGTTTTATTGAAGGCCTCAGCTAGACCGTTATCTCGCGGATTGTAAACTGAGGAATATCTCCAGTCTATATTATGCTGTTGCGCAAAGCGACTGATCTTGTGGCTTCTGTAGGCTGGCCCGTTATCGGAGATGATCCGTCGCGGAGTTCCAAACCGATATATAACGTGCGTCTTGAAGAAGTGGAGGATATTTTCCGTCCTCACTTCCCTTAGCGGTATCGCTTCTTCCCACTTAGAGAAGTAGTCAGTCGTCGCTAGGATGAAACGATGTCCCCTAGACGATGCTGGTTCGATGGGGCCGACTATATCAGTTCCCCACATTTCGAATGGCCAGCTAGCCACTGTTGGGTGTAGCGGATTTGGATGTTGATGGATGAAGTCCCCATGAATTTGGCATGAGGGGCATTGCTTCGCATATTCGATGCAGTCCTGAATCATTGTGGGCCAGTAGTAGCCCATCCGTTTTATCTTCAACTTCATCTTAGGGCCTGCTTGATGAGAACCGCAGAGTCCGTCGTGAACTTCCTGGACGACTCTTTTCGCTTCGTCAGGTCCTAAGCATCTCAGCCACAAAGAATCAAATGACCTCTTGTACAGGGTATCGTTGACAAAGGCGAAAGACAGGGCTCGTTTCGCGAGCTGATGTCTTGTGGACGCTTCTTCAGGCATTTGGTGGGTCTTGAAGTAATCTATGAAGATTTCTCTCCAATCCTTAGTATTTTGCCAATCTTTTACTTGCAGGGTTGTCTGCTCGTTCGCTCCATTTTCTTCGGATGATTCCAAAGATATTTCTGCTGGGGTAAGCACTCGACGGCTTTGTACCACGATTCTAACGTCATCGAGGTTCTCATCAGCCAATTCTTTAGCAAGTTTGGCCAATGCGTCCGCTTTGCTGTTTTCCGCGCGCGGTATGCTTTCCAAAGTATAGGAGGGAATTTGGGTTAGCAGTTGTTGCACCTTTTCACCGTATTTTACCAATTCCGGTTTGTATGTTTGGTAATCGCCGTTCACTTGACTGACGACTAGCTGGGAGTCCCCATATATGAGGAGGCTTTCAATTCCCATGTCGATGGCGATCTCGAGGCCTGCTATCAAAGCTTCATACTCAGCTTCATTATTTGTTCTCGGCTCTGTTAAGGAGAAGGCGAAGCGCATTACTCCTCCTTGATGGGTCACGAAGATAAGGCCTACTCCCGATTTGATCATTGACGTACTTTGTTTGTGCTTCTTCATGGAAGATGCTCCATCGAAATAAAGCTCCCAACGGGTATCACCACCATCGATTGCGTCAAACGCATCCTTGTCTGGCAAATCGCAATTCAGGGGAGAATCGACAGGTATCGGGTGCTCAGTAAGGAAGTCGGCTATGGCCTGACCCTTTACCGCCTTGAGGGGTCGATATGTTATCGAGAACTCCATTAAGAGCAGAGCCCATTTAGCGAGTCGTCCCGTCAATGTGGCCTTTAACATTAGATATTTGAGAGGGTCCACCTTTGAAATGAGATGGACTTCATGCGCTAATGCGTAATGTCTAAGCTTTGTTATTGCGAAGATCAACGCCAGGCAGTGTTTTTCAATGGGAAAGTAATTGCTTTCTGCCCCCAGCAGAACCCGACTTAAGTAGTAGAGTGCTCTTTCTTTTCCCTGGTCATTCTCTTGTGCCCATAATGCGCCTAAAGAACCTTCAAGGGCGGCTGTGTAAAGAATGAGAGGCTTTCCTTTAACTGGAGCAGCCAACACTGGAGGGTTTTGCAGATACTGCTTTATCTCGTCCAGTGCGCCTTGGCATTTGTGATCCCAAACGAATGGGGTTCCCTTCTTCATCAGGTGACTGTAAGGACGACACTTTCCTGAAAGATTAGCGATAAACCGCCGAATGTATGCAAGCTTTCCTTGGAGAGATCGCAACTGTTTAAGAGTTCTTGGCGGAGGCATTTCCATGATCGCCTTGATTTTAGATGGATCTATCTCAATACCTCGGTGTCGGACGATGAATCCTAGGAATTTTCCCGAGGAAACCCCAAACGCACATTTTAAAGGATTCATCTTCAAATTGTATTGCCGAAGGCGTTGAAATACGGTCTTCAAATGCTCGAGATGTTCTTCGTATGACTTGCTTTTAACCACGAGATTGTCGATATAGCATTCGACGATTTCGTGTATAAGGTCGTCGAAGATCTTTGTCATGGCCCTCTGATAAGTAGCACCGGCGTTCTTTAAACCGAAGGGCATCACTTTATAACAGAATATTCCTAAAGGGGTCCTGAAGGCTGTGTGCTTCTGGTCTTCTGGATGCATTTTTATCTGGTTATACCCCGATGTGCCGTCCATGAAGGAGAAAACCTCATGAGTGGATGTATTGTATATCATCAGTTCAGTGACTGGCACTGGGAAATCATCCTTCGGGCAAGCTTTATTAAGATCCCGGAAGTCTACGCATATGCGCACTGTCCCATTTTTCTTCATCACTGGGACGATGTTGGCGATCCATTCAGGGTATTGAACTTCCTGGATGAAGCCAGAGTCGATTAACTTTTTGACTTTAGTGTTGATGCTCATTTCGAGCTCGAGGCGCATTCTTCTCGGCGCTTGTTTAACTGGCTTGACACTCGGGGATATCGCCAGTCTATGTACAGCAACTTCTGGATCTAGTCCTGGCATCTCGGAATAATTCCATGTGAAGCAATCTTTATGCTGCACAAGGACGTCCTTTAACGCAGCTACCCTCTCTTCAGACAGCAGTTCGCTGACGAATGTCGGTCGCGGATCATTTACCGTCCCCAACTCGATTTTCTTGAGGTTATCTGCGGTGGTATGTATTCCATCCTCCAGTTCTTTCGGAGCTGGGGGAAATTCTGAGATTACCTCATCATTGTTGTTTTCGAGGCACCAAGGAAGGCTGTCCATTTTCTCGGGTTCTCCTTTTAGTAGTGTTATCATATGACAGGTACGAATTCGCTTCCAGTCTCAATGTGGAAGTGTTTTCTCTTTCGTGGCCTTGGGCTCGTGCTTTTGTGGTGGCGTTACCCTCCAGTTGTCAGACAGAGCGAATTTGCCGAGCTGGTACTGATCTTCGACCCAATTCTTAAAGGTGAAGCAATCTTCAAGAGGATGCCCTATCACTCGGTGGTAAGAGCAATAGTTTGGGTCAGAGACTTCACCTGCTTGTTCGGGGTGCTTGGACTCCGGCAATGTAAGCATTTGATGTTTTAGAGCAAGATCAAGTATCTTCTTCGTCTTGTCTCGAGGAAACGAGTATGCTCGACCCATTTTCTTCATGAGGGATTGGTCAATAACGCTCGATTCTCGTTTGCGTGGCTTCTTAGCCCTGCTTTGTTGCCGTTGAGCGCTTCTTCGGCCTTTCGACTCCTTTCTGCCTCCGCGTCGAGCCCTTTTTGTATCAGGTTGACATGGGGCAGCATCTTCGTCTTTTACTGCCCGTTGAAAGAGGCGCTGTGTTTTGGCTTTCTCATAGATTGCCATTTCTCGATTGTGATTATCTCGGGCTTTTTGACCCGCTTCCCTTATAAGTTTGCCCATCTGGTCTTCAAATGATGGACTGGGCGGTTTTGTATCAGGAACTTTTGCTGGTTCAGGATTAGCGTTTTTCTTTTGAGCATCTGCTTCTTCATCAGGATTGTGCACGACGTAACAGTCGCGGAGCAGTTCTCGTTTCTTGGAGCGAATGTATCCGAGCCCGATCGTCTCTAGCCTCCCATTAGGTAGCTTGTGCTGAGTTCCGGGGACGTTCCAAACCCTGTCATAGAATTTGGCCTTCCTAACGGTCTGTTCGAAAGGTATCCCCTGGCGTTCCAGCAGTCTCGTTAAGCCTTCCGTATAATATCGGGGTAGACGGATGGGCTGAAGTCTGTCCAGCGTTGGATCCGCACCGTGCCAAAGTTCTTTTTCCACCTTGTTTTCTTCGGAACGGTAGAATAGGATTGCCTTATCGCCTTTTCGTCCGGGAGGGATATAAAATGTCCGCAATTCATCCACACTATCGTTGGCGAGCGCATCTAGTTCTTTATAATGTTCAAGCGGTACCATGGCTATCTGTAGACTTCGCTCTTCATCAGCAGAAGCTCGTATTGAAAGCCGAGCAGGGAATACAGCATGGACTTCGTCCTCTGAATCACTACCAAAGATCAGTGAAGGGGCGGATGGTCCCGGCTCGGTGTATTGGGGCGGACCCGAATAAATTATATCCTCTTCTTCCTCGGTATCACTGCCGAAGACAGGGATGGTTGCGTTAGTTTTGTTCTCCGGCTTGTGACACCTTTCCATGTCTTCGAAACTCGGCAAGAAGTATTTGGCATCTTCATACTTGCGAACTTCATCACGGAAAACGGATTCAATTCTCCGGCTACAGTGTACTCGAGGCCATCCCTACAATACTTCATGCACTGATGCTGTGTAGAAGGGATGATATTGTACTCGTGTAGCCATGGTCGGCCGAGCAGAGCATTGTAGCACGTCTTGGCGTCTATAACATGGAATTTGATGTCTGTGACGAGCAACCCGAAGCGTAGCGTCAATATCACAGATCCCAGAGTTTTTGATGATTGGGAGTCGAATCCGGAGATGGTGATTTTGTCTCGGGCGAGGTGTTGGACACTCATGCAAATTTCCTTTAACACCCGCACATTGAGAAAATTAACAGACGATCCGTTATCGACCAAGATTTTACCTATCTTTATGTCATGGTAGTATCCTGAGACATAAAGGGGACGATTGTGGTCGCATGTCCCGAGGAGAAGGTCTTCATCACCAAAAGCAACGTCGGCTGTGTGCACTTCTTCTAATTCGTCCTTCATCTTTTCTTCGGCTAGGAAGGCTTGGAACTGGTCCGGGTCTTGTAGCGCCTTAATCAAAGAATCCCTCGCCTCTTTTGTTAGTAATAAGGCATCAAGAATGCTGAGTTGAGAGGGTAGTTTTCTCAGATGCGCCAGAACGTTGTAATCCACCTTATTTCTCTTCGGCGGGTTTTCGGCGTTTAACTCTTCCGCGACTCGGTCATCCAAGGCGATATCTTCGGAGATTTTCTCTTTCCCTTTGTCTTTCTTGTTTAGAGGTCCGAGATTCTTCTCAGGTAGCGTCCGATTCCGCAGCCGGATATTTTCGCAGACCATTGGCTCTTCTTCTTTTCCCGAAGTTGACTCTTTAAAGAGAGGGGCAATTTCTAGCTCCTCATCAGAATCTCTCCCGAATGTAGGCACTTGTGACCCGCCAGTGTTAACCATGTGACAATTGCCGGCAGTTCTTTCAAGCTCTCCGGTCGTATTTCTTTGCTCCCGACGAATTTTACGTTTTTCCTGTTTAAAGCGTTGTCGATTAGCGACATATCCTTACCACCATCTATTGAAAGCTTTGCACTCTTGAGTGGGATGCGAGACCTTCTAATGATATAAGCAATATGAGGGGTGCATTTCTATTACACCAGTAATTTTTCCTTCAGAGGATGGTAGCTTCATGCCCATTGATATGGCCTTAGCAAACCTCTTCTTTATCTTGAATTGGCTTTTGTCGGCGGTGGAGGCATTTTGCTCCAGCGGGATCATCTCAGCTCTTTCCTCAAGTCGCTGGCGCTTGGCCCTTTCGAATATAGCCGTCTCGCGTTCTCGATCAGCTTTACTTTTCAATCGAGCTTCATTAAGGAACGCATCAATCATTTCGACTGATAACTCCGGAACTCTTGACTCGGTATCCGCCCCCAACGTTTTAGTGCCGGAAGTCTCTTCATCGTTCGTGATCGAATGGGAGATCATATGACAGCTCGCCACATATTCCTCGGATTCATCCGATGAACTTTCTCCCTCATCTTCTTTTTGAGAGATGTGATCAAGGAAATCTTGGAGCGTAATGGGAGTCCGTGCCTTTTGGTTGTATTCATCCAGCGCGTCAATTTGCTTTTGTAAGTCCGTGCGCTTGTCGCTAGGCTCCACGGGCTTCTTTGATTTCTTCCTCTTCTTTTTCGAAGATTTTGACGGCTGGCTATGAACGCTAGAACTACCACCATCGGTCTTCGGAGTCGGACGTGGCTTCAACATCCCCTCAATGACCTGCGGTTCCAAGGGGTTCTTCCACTTGACCGCTGGACATGTCTGAAGATCGTTTAGCATTCTCTTTGTCTTGGCTGATAATACGACCTCCCAAGGAGCTTCCTCAATGACGGAGCATGTTGCCCCCGGCGTATTCGTCCCCTTAGAGGTGTGGGGTTGCGGGGGATTCACCTTCCATTTGTCAGATAGCGCAAATTTGCCCTGACGGAATTGGTTCTCAAGCCAATTTTTAAAAACGTAGCAATCCTCGATGGGATGGCCTAGCACTCGATGGTAAGGGCAGTAATTGGGCTCGTTGACGTCGTTCGGTTGCAACGGACGTTTTGGATCTGGCAGATTTATGAGTCTGTTGCGCAACGCCAGCTCGAATAGCCTCCTCCTTTTATCGCGGGGGAAGGAGTAAGGACGTCCCATCCTGTCCTCAAGGGGTACGTATGAGCGCGTATTGTTTGGACGAGCAACCGGCTTCGAGTCGCTCGGTTGTTGTTGAGCATTAGCGACAATGATCGCTTTTCCCTTTCCTTTGTCGTTTCGGGAGTCCGGCTTTGGGAGAGGGGTTTATGGCCCATCTGGTCCATCTGCGCTAGTTTGTCGATCAAAGCCTGGAAGGTAGTCGGCTTGAAGAACATCATGAACTGTGAGATGGTTGCTTGCGGATCAAGGGTTCCAACAAACATTCCCACCGCCGGAGCTTCTTCTATGCGCTGTTCGCACTTCGACCATAGATTACGCCACCGTATAGCGTACTGAACCCATGTCTCGCCGGGTTTTACCCTGGCTTTAATCAGTGCCGTCATTGGGGTACGTTCACTGGCACTTGCAAAACGTTGGGTAAAGAGCAGCTCCATCTCCGGAAAGGTTTTAATAGAGTCATTGGGGAGCTCAGAATACCATTCGAACGCCGTATCTGATAAGCTTCCAACAAACTGGCGAAGCAACAACTTGTCATCGCCGCCGGTGTTGCCACAGAGCGCTCTGAACTGGGCGACATGCTGATGAGGATTGCCCGTCCCTATGTAGACATGGAATTTAGGGATTGTATAGCCTGTCGGGTACTTAATTTGATCGTACCAACCCGGATATGGCCGCCTTGTCTTTACGACCTGACCGGCTGCTTCAGTCGCCTGGTGCACCCGTATTTGCTGGGCGATGTATTCGTCCAAATCATCTTTTGATATGGTATCCTCTTTAGCTGCGGATAAAGCCGGTGGCGGATTTGATGTCTCTCCCCTATCGTCTTCAAGAATGATCGGGAGATCTCCAGCAGGTGGATCTTGTTGAATCATCACACCCACCATATCCTGGAACAGGAGGGCCATTTTCTTTATGTTAGCTGCCTGCTCCTCAGCTTCTTTATCTTTCTTTTCTAGTACGCGCCGATGGAATTCGGCGTCCGTTTCTTGTTCTTGACGCTCTTCTGAAGTGGTTCCAGGGCTTTCGTTTGGCCCTGTAAGTGCAGCCATAGCGTTCATCATCTCTTGGAGCTTCTGTTGCTGCTCCTGAGCCATGGTCACTGACCGTATAAGTGGTCTATGGCCCGTGGACATACGGCTGTCTTCTTTTCCCGATGTCATGTAAACCGTATGAACTGTTATGCCCCCTGACTTGGGGCATTTAGTTTCAACATTTTTAACTTTTGCCGCTGACACGGGAGTCTTCTCTAGCCTCCTTCTTTTGTGGGCCGTTGAGGTGGAAGGGGCCATTGAAGGGGGCACCCAAGCAGCTGCTGTCCCCTGCTGTTTAACGGGACAATCCTTGTCTTTTTCCACCTTCACCCTTTTCTGGCGACGAAAGTGACCTGGGTCAACCACAGAGTCTTGAACCCTTCGCCAAACTTTATAAATCCTTGAAGACAGCCGTTGAGGGGGCTGTTCTTGTTTTGTTTCAGGAGCTCTCTCCACAGGCGGAGGAGATCTTTTCAGTGTAGCGGTTGGAGAATTTTTACGTACCCTCCTCAGCAGTTCGAAGCTGTTCCCAGTTGGAACAGCTGCGTTGACCTCCGCCATTGGAGCAGGTAGAGTTAGCCCTGAGGGGGAGTTGCCCCCTGCCTTCCTCACTCGTTGCCAATGGCGACGTCGAGCATGACGAGACGTTGGGATTGGCTCGGAGATAGAGATAACTTCTTTTTGCCCCCTGTCTGAATGAGGCACAGCTGGTGTTAACCTTTTAAAAACTGAGGTTGTTCCTTGCGGGGTAATATCCAATCTGTCAAAGACAGACCTTCGTGTAGGGGAAGGAACGGGAATCGTCAGTCTTGGAAAGACTGTCTCTTTGACGGGAGAACGTCTTCCGGAGCAGCGGCCGTTGCCCTCCTTGGGACAGCCATTTTAGAGTTCCTGGGCTTCATGACGGGCCCTTCAGAGTTTTGATCCAGCCTCGCAAAGACAGAGGTTGTTGGCTTGGTGGTGGGCGACCCGTTGACAGGGGTCGTGGTAGCAGTGAGTCGGTCGAAGACCGACTTCTTGTTCACCTCCGGTGCAGGTATCGGCATAGAGAAGCTTGTCGGTGGGATCATGGTCCCGAAGAATAAGCCAGTGGTGGCTTGGGTCACCTGGTCTACTGGCAGAGTGAGGAAAGAGGCCGCTTGGGGCCCATATGCCACACCTCTAGGTGAGGTGGAGCGTCCGTTGCAGTGGTACTTCGCGCAATTAGAGCAGTTAGAATCCATGGATGCTTGAGTTCTGCGCCAGACAAAAGACCAAATTTTAGCAATTTGAAATCCGAAGGCAACCTTTTAACGAACCGCGATTGGTTCGCGAAGACGACACACGAAGTTTGGAGTGGAAAGAGGAAGAGGTCCCACCGGGCGTGCCAGAATTTGTTCCCCTCCGAAAGGCGGCCAAGACTTTGCGTCTTGCCTGAGATTCGGGGCAGATGCTATATGGTTTTATCCGTCTACCTCTCCGGAGATGCCGAGTTGATTTATGGCACCGTATATCGGAGTTTTAGACTAATGCGGCCGATGTAGCAGACTTCGTCAGATTCCCCCTCACGGTGAGGGGTTTTTGATTGTGGGGACACTCTTCCCAACAGGCGCAAGCCCCCGCAGTTAATTACGCTACCGCATCGCAGTAACAACTTTCTCCTTCTCCAGAATTTCACTTCGTGTCGTGTGTGTTTGTTTTATTTGTGGTTGCCCGTGGATTGTATACGGAGACTGAGTAATGCCGTCGCCCGTAGGACGTGGATTAGTCCAAATCCGTATTTACTTAGATTTTGGTTTGGTGTGTTTAGTTTAAGGATACATTAGTCGCGTTGCGGCTAAGATTAACTTAAATGTTCGTCAAGGATACGTTAGTCCTGTTTTGGACTAAGATCAACTTGACGTGGTGATCCATTTAATATATGGCCGTCGGGACTCATCACCTCTCCGACGTCGTTGAAGGATTACAACGATGGATGTCAGAGGAGTTCAGAGATGTACCTTTGAACCAAAATTGATTTGGAGTTTTATAGTCCATTTAAATGTTTAAGGATACGTTAGTCGTATTTGGGGCTAAGATCAACTCAAACGGGACCGTTTAGATCCAACAAAAGAGCATTTGGGCTCTATCGTGCCAGTTTAAGGACGTGGTGGTCCATCGCCAGTTTAAGGACGAGGTGGTCCAGTATTAGATTAGGGACGTTCCGGTCCGATATTAGTTTAAGGACGTTCCGGTCCGATATTAGTTTAGGGACATTTCGGTCCAATATTAGTTTAAGGACGTTTCGGTCCAATATTAGTTTAGGGACATTTCGGTCCAATATTAGTTTAAGAACGTTTCAGTCCCCGAGTTTAAGGACCCCGCAGTCCATATTCATGTGTGGTTGTTGGGACCCGTCACCTCTCTGACGACGTTGAATGATTACAACGACGTGTGTCAGAGGAGTTCGGAGATGTACCCTCGAACCAGTAGTAAATTGATTTAAGAGAGCAATCTTGCTCAGTCAATTTAATTTGAGGACTTACGGCCAAAATTGGGCTAAGTCCAGAAAAATATTCAACGCCTTTTATTTTTTTTTTGGTCTGTTAGACCTGTGCTAGTGTTTGGCCCATTTTTAAATAATGCATTGCATCAATTTATTCTTTGTTTGGGCTCTGTTTACGATTGATGCAGAGCATCAATTTAATTAGGCCTCTGCAAGGCATCTACTTTGTTTGGGCTCTGCCCCCTTTTAAAATGCATAACATTTATATTATTTTGTTTGGGCTCTGCCCATTTATAAATGATGCAGAGCATCAATTTAATTAAGCCTGCTTGGTCTTTTGACTTGGGCCTGGCCCTTTGAGAAATGCATTGCATTTATCAGGCGGTTTGCGCCAATTACTGAGCGCAAGCGCTTATGGTTAGGACACGTGTCATGCTCTAGTAAGCGCAAGCGCAACAGCGCAGTGCGCTGAGCTAGTGCGCTATGCTGTTGCGCTGCTGACACGTGGCGCACTCTGGTGAGCGCAAGCGCAATAGCGCAGTGCGCTTCACAAGTGCGCTGCGCTGTTGCGCTGCTGACACGTGGCGCGCTCTGGTGAGTTGTGCCAATTCCAGAGAGCAAAGCTCTATTTTAAGAGCACGTAGCGCAAGTAGCTGACACGTGGCGCTCTCTCAAGAGCGCAACAGCGCAGTTTGGAAGTGCAGAGCACCAAGAATATTTTAGATTCAAGAATCAGAAGTGCAAAGCACTATTTAATTTCTTGATCTACATTTAGATCAAAGAAAAATAAATTTTTCTTTTTTGTTTGAAGAACCAGAGGTTCATAAAAAAAAAGTGCAAAGCACTATTATTACTTATTTATATATATTTTTTTATTTAAGATTATTGATCTTGTTCTTAGATCAATAATCTGCCCATAAGAGAACTTTCTCTTTTCCCTCAAGGTTTTACCTCCTGTTGTTCTTGAGGAGTTTTCAAGAGCTTTCTTCTTTCTCTCTTTTTTTTAGAAGGATCTTGATGCCTTTGAATTGAGGTCTAGGGTCCTTTTTATAGTGCCCATAAATTAGTTAGATTTGTTAAAGAGATCATTCTCTGAGTGATTTGGGGAATTTTCCCCACCGTTGGATCTTTGATCCAAGGGCTTCTGCTTTGCAGAAGAAAATCTTCTTGTTTTAACAAGAACAGAAAAGATTTCTTAAAATCTTAATTCAGTTTGGCACAGATGCCCCAGCGCATGACACGTGTCGCACAGCGCACAGCGCAACTGCGCAAGCGCACTGGCGCATCTGCGCTGACACGTGTCGCGCAGCGCACAGCGCAGCGCAACTGCGCTAGCGCATCTGCGCTGACACGTGTCGCGCAGCGCACAGCGCAGCGCAACAGCGCAAGCGCATCTGCGCTGACACGCGTCGCGCAGCGCAGTGCATGCGCAACTGAAGCGTTGCTTCCTTTAAACAGAGCTTTGCTCTGATTGGGCGCGCCTTCTTCGGCGCTGCGCTGACGTATTAGCGCCTGACACGTGGCGCGTTGCGCCCGAGACTTGAAGCGTTGCTTCAAAATTTGAATTTTTAAATTCAAACAGAGCTTTGCTCTGATTGGGCGAAACAATCCCAAGTCAAGAGTGCGGATCAATCATCAAGATATAGCTCGTACGTAAATCCGTCATACGGCATCCCCAAATCTGGGTACGGGTCAATATCATATTCCTCACACCATTCCCCTGGTATCCTCTTTATTCAAGATCATAGTCTAGGGTACTGACATATGTCTAGTACAATACTAATATCCTCAATATACTCATGATCTGACTATAGATCGACAATCTCGTACAAACCGATACCGTCAGCACATAGCATCATCAAGGGTATACATCGCCCGATACGGCCTAATATCAATATCCTAGCATATCATATCTTATATCACGATCACATGTCGACCATTTTGTTTATAGCACTATTCACCCGTATCGTCGTTCAAAGACCCGCTATAATATCAGGACGTATCTCAAATACGAATCCTGCCATATCACCGATATCACAACCTCAACACAAATCTCATCGACTCATCTCAAACCCAAGTATCATCCTCAAATCCGTATGTGAACACATAGTCCCATACCCATGTGAACACATAACTATAAAGAATCTCATGAGCACATATAAATAGGAATGTATGCAAGTATGTATGTGTGTTTGTGTAGTGCAACACTAAAATAATCCAACACACCAATATCCATCCTAAACATCGTTATTAATCCCAAATAATAGATAATAATTGTTGGTGTGTATACGCATCCGTATACACCACCACGGACTGCGGGGGTGCTATACGCCATCCACCCGACTTCTCCCCGTAGATATAAATCTACTCACCTGGTCCTCGCTCGCCGGTGCTGACGTCGCCACGCGTTTGCTTGTGGTCTCGAAGTCCACATGGGGTACCTACATATCACAACGTATCGTATCGCATAAAAACCCAATTCAAAATCGAAACGGCATACGAAAACTAAATCAGCACGCGTATCATGCATAGGTCAAAACCTATCGCCTACACATGCAAGAATAACCAAACCAACTCTCGATGTCGATGTACAAACGTCAAAACATCGAGAAAAACACCAAACACACTCATTTGTACAGTTACAAGCACTAATTATAATATAAAATAGCTTAAAATTCGCAAAAACCCCAATTTCACTTAAAAAGTCATTTTTCCGAAAATCTAGCAAGCACAAATCACCGTTTTAGTACAAAAATCGATGTATAAACGAATCTAGCGGCCACAATATTCACTAAATATCTTAAATAAGTCATAAAAATAATTCCCATAATTTAATCTCGTTAAATTCCAAAAACCCTAAAATTCTAGTTTACAAAATACCTAAATTTTAACAATTTTATAACAAAATGCACAAACAACAATTTAGGTTGGATTTGCAAGATCTAAGTTGCTAAACAACAAATTAAGATGTTAATAATGTGATAAAAATCCTAACCATAATTTAATCTCACCTATATATGCATTTCATGAAAACCCTAGTTTGCATAAAAAGCTTAATTTGGACATTTTACAAGTAGCGATTTATAATTAGCAACAAGATTAGTTTTATCATTTTATAAGATGATAAATTACACTTGCAACCATAATTACACAATAAAAACCCAAACTTGAATTTCATAAACCCATACTAGATTTTCCAACCATTCAATTAAACCCAAATTATTAACTAATTATGCTTGATTTAAAGTATTCAAACAACAATTTAACAAAAGGTCAAGATTTATACCTCACAAGATTAGGGATCTAGCATGAAAATCTTGGCCTCCAATTTGCTCTCTTTTCACCACAATCCATGCGTGATAGGCTAAGTTGAAATGGGTAAGAGTTGGATTTGGATTTTGGGATTTTTTTGATGGATTTTGAGGCAATTTTGATGAATTTTTTTTCAAGAGAAATGAGGGGAAAAGAAAGAGGGGGCTGCTGTTGTGGGAGGGGAGGGAGCTCGGCCAGAAATTATGGGATAGGAGAGAGAGTGAGGTGGGGAAAGTAGTTGGATAAGTCAAAGACCCATATCACAAGTCAACACCTTTCTCATTTCTTATTGTTTTCATTTTCTTTTCTTTTCTTTAGCTTCTATTTGCAAAAACAAGTGGGGAAATGAGGGGGGCTACTGAATTCAGCCTTATTAGGTGAGAGGGTGAGGGTGTGTGTGTGTGTATAAGGAATATCAAGTAACATGCAACCATACCCCAATTCTATTTAGCTATTTTTCACCATTTAAGCCTTTTTCTTCAATATTTTCTAAAACTGTTTGACAGCTTAATTTCATTTCAAAAACAACATGTTAAAATTTTGTTTATTGTGTTATGATGTACAAAATTTGTTTCAACCCATTCCAATTTGTAATTTTCCCTAATTAAATGTATTAGTGACGGCTTAAAATAATACTAAAATAATTAATTTCGGAAAAATTTTCAGAAAATTTGAAATTTCACCAGTGGCTCAATAAACACCAAATACTAGCAAATTCATAGCTAGAATATGTATATTTAATTTTATAATAAAGATATTTGTATTTTGACTTTTTACAGAAAACCCCCTTATTTTACCGTTTTTTCGAAATTTCACCGAAACGATTTTCAAAACGTTACAACCATAGCCGCGAAATGGCCATCTATGAGAAATCCAGGACACAACGCCTCCTCCAACAGGCCGCAAAAGATGAAAATGCCTCTCCGTATCAACCTGTTGTAAAAAAGACCTGACGCAGAGGCAGAAACAAGTCAAAAAGCAAAAAAGGCATTCAACAACGACAAAGCGGGAACAAGAAGCCACGCAGTCGGGAATCGAGCGGTCCGGATTTGTCCCTTATGAAGAAGATGAGGCGATCATACTCTTTTCCTCAAGACAAGACAAAGAAGATACTTGACCTAGCTATAAAACACCAAATAATTACGCTTCCGGAGTCCAAGCACCCCGAACAAGCAGGTGAAGTCTCACACCCGAACTATTGCTCTTATCACAGGGTAATAGGACACACTCTCGATGATTGATTCACCTTTAAGAACTGGGTCAAAGATCAGTATCAGCTCGGCAAGTTCGCTCTATCTGACAGCTGGAGGGTAACGCCGCCACAGAAGCATGAACCCAAAGCCACGAGAGCAGAACCAGATCCACATCGTTCTTGGAAGCAGGCTCGTACTTGTCATATGATAACAATATCAAAAGAATACCCTAAGGGTATGGATGATCTTCCCTGGTGCTTCGAAAATAGCGATGACGGGGTGATCTCAGAATTTCCACCAGCGCCGAAAGAGCTGGAAGATGGAATACACACCACTGCAGATAACCTCAAGAAAATTGAGTTGGGGATGGCGAACGACCAACGACCGACATTCGTTAGTGAGCTGTTGTCTGAAAGAAGGGTGGCTTCATTAAAAGACGTGCTTATGCAGCATAAAGATTGCTTCACATAGAACTATTCCGAAATGACAGGACTAGATCCAGAAATTGCTGTGCATAAACTGGCGATATCCCCGGACGTTAAGCCAATCAAACAAGCACCGAGAAGAATGCGGCTCGAGCTTGAGATGAGCATTAACGCCGAAGTCAAGAAGCTGATCGACTCTGTGTTTATCCAGGAAGTTCAGTATCCCGATTGGATCGCCAACATCGTCCCGGTAATGAAGAAAAATGGGACGGTACGTATATGTGTAGACTTTCGGGATCTCAATAAAGCCTGCCCGAAGGACGATTTCCCAGTGCCAGTCGCCGAGCTGATGATAGATAACACGTCCACTCACAAGGTTTTCTCCTTCATGGACGGCTCATAAGGATATAATCAGATAAAGATGCATCCCGAAGACCAGAAGCACACCGCTTTCTGTACCCCTTTGGGTATATTCTGCTACAAGGTGATGCCCTTCGGTTTAAAGAACGCCGATGCCACCTATCAAAGGGCCATGACAAATATCTTTGATTACCTTATACATGAAATCATCGAATGCTATATGGACGACCTCGTGGTTAAGAGCAAATCATACGAGGAGCATTTAGAGCATCTGAAGACCGTATTTCGACGCCTTCGACAATACAACTTGAAGATGAACCCTCTCAAGTGCGCATTCAGAGTTTCCTTGGGCAAATTCCTAGGATTCATCGTCTGACACCGAGGTATCGAGATAGATCCGTCAAAGATCAAAGCGATCATGGTGATGCCCCCACCAAGGACTCTCAAACAATTATGATCCCTCTAAGGGAAGCTCGCATACATCCGGCGATTTATAGCCAATCTCTCTGGCAAGTGTCGTCCTTATAGTCACCTGATGAAGAAGGGAACCCTGTTCGTTTGGGATCACAAATACCAAGGCACGCTGGACGAAATCAAGTAGTATCTGCAGAACCCGCCAGTGTTGGCTGCTCCGGTCAAGGAAAAGCCTCTCATTCTTTATACAACAGCCCTCGAAGGTTCCTTAGGCGCGTTATGGGCACAAGAGATTGACAAAGGGAAAGAAAGAGCTCTCTATTACTTAAGTCGAGTTCTCTTGGGGGCAGAAAGCAACTACTCCCCCATCGAAAAACCCTGCCTGGCGTTGATCTTCGCAATAACAAAGCTCAGGCACTATGCGTTGGCACATGAAGTCCGTCTCATTTCGAAGGTGGACCCCCTTAAATATTTAATGTCGAAGGCCATATTGACAGGGAGACTCGCTAAATGGTCCTTGCACTTAATGGAGTTTTCGATAACCTATCAGCCTCTTAAGGCAGTGAAAAGCCAAGGCATCGCTGACTTCCTCGCTAAGCATCCGATACCGGCCGATTCCCCTCTGAATTGCGAGCTGCCAAACGAACATGCGTTTGATGCGATCGATGGTAGTAATACCCGATGGGAACTCTATTTTGATGGAGCGTCTTCCATAAAGAAGCGCAAACAAAGCACCCTTATAATCAAATCGGGGGTAGGCCTCGTCTTCATAACTCCACAAGGAGGGATAATGCGCTTCGCTTTCTCCTTAACAGAGCCGAGGACGAACAATGAAGCCGAATACGAAGCTTTGATAGCAAGCCTCGAGATCTCCATCGATATGGGAATTGAAAACCTCCTCATATATGGAGATTCTCAACTGGTCGTCAGTCAAGTAAATGGAGACTACCAAACGTGCAAACCCGAACTGGTAAAGTATGGTGAGAGAGTACAGCAATTGCTGACTCAAATCCCCTCCTACATGCTGGAAAGCATCCCGCACGCGGAAAATACCAAAGCAGATGCACTAGCTAAGCTCGCTAGAGAACTGGCCGACGAGAACCTCGATGACGTAAGAATCGTGGTACAAAGCCGTCGGGTGCTTGCCCAGTAGAAATATATCCGGAATCATCCGAAGAAACGGGAGCGACTGAGCAAATGGCTATGCAAATAAAAGACCAGGAAAAGGCTGAGGATTGGAGAGAAGCCTTTATAGACTACTTCAAATCCCGTCGAACACCTAAAGATGCGTCCTTAAGACATCAGCTTATGAAACGAGCTCTGGCTTTCGCCTTCGTCAATGATACTCTGTACAAGAGGTCGTTTGATTCTCTGTGATTGAGATGTCTGGGAACTGAAGAGGCGAAAGAGTCGTTCAGGAAGTTCACGACCGACTCTGCGGTTCTCACCAAGCAGGCCCGAAGATGAAGTTGAAGATTAAACGGATGGGCTACTATTGGCCCATGATGATTCAGGACTGCATCGAATATGCGAAGCAATACCACTCATGCCAGATTCATGGGGACTTTATCCATCAGCACCCAAATCCTCTACATCCAACAGTGGCTAGTTGTCCATTCGAAATGTGGGGGACTGACGTAATTGGTCCCATCGAACCAGCATCGTCCAGGGGACAGCGATTCATTTTGGCGACGACTGACTACTTCTCCAAATGGGCAGAAGCAGTACCGCCGAGGGAAGTGAAGATGGAGAATATCCTCCATTTCTTCAAGATGCACATCATTTATCGGTTTGGAACTCCGCGATGGATCATCTCCGATAACGGGCCAGCCTACAGAAGCTACAAGATCAGCCGCTTCACGCAACAACACAACATAGACTGGAGATATTCCTCAGTTTATAATCCCCGAGCTAACGGTCTAGCTGAGTCTTTCAACAAGACCTTGATGAAGATCATGAAGAAGACGGTGTCCCGAAATAAGAAGGGCTGGCACGAGAGACAGCAAGAAGCTCTCTGGGCGTATCGAACTACGTTCAAGACGGCCACGAACACAACGCCGTACACGTTGGTATTCGGTACAGAAGCAGTACTCCCCCTCGAAATAGAATTACCCTCTCTACGAGTGGCAGTCCACTACGAGCTGACGGACGAAGAAAATGCTGACCTTCGGCTTGAGGAGCTTGACGCCCTTGATGAAACCCGGCTCATAGCGCAACAAAATCTGAAGTCTTTAAAGCAAAGATGACGCGCTCATATGAAAGATTTACCAGGCCGAGGACATTCCGCCAAGACGAACTCGTGCTAGTGGTCAAAAGACCTATGATCCCCAATCGCACCAAGCGGGAAAAATTCGAGCCGAACTATGAAGGCCCGTACATCATGGACAAGGTCTACCAGGGTGGAGCCTATCTACTCATGGATATGCAAGGTGAAAGGCCTTTCAGGCCAATAAACTGTCGCTTCCTAAAGAAATACTACGCTTAATGAGTCACAGCCTAGGTAAATGATAGATGACGACGACTATGTCCGCTCACTATCTTCCAAAGCCCAAACTCTATAAGTAGTAGTCGGCCTTCTTCAACAACGGACCGAAACGTCCTTAAACTAATGACGGACCACTACGTCCTAAAACTAGCCGTTGATCGAGATGTCGAAAACTATGGTGGATTGCAGCATCCCAAAGCTGATAGTAAAATAAAAAAAAGAGGAAAAAGAGAAATCGGTATGTCCATAAGCAAAAAAGGGCACGGATGAAAACCCGAAAGGGCTCCGTGAGTAAAAACAGCAGGGCTACCGGCGAGTGCTTGTGAAAATCCGAAAGGGCGTGATCTCGTTATATAAAAATAATAAAAAAAAAGAGAATAAAAAAACGGTATGTCCATAAGCAAAATGGGCACGGATGAATGTTAGTGTATATGCCTTAGAGGCCATTACTGTATCATACTAGTTTGTATATTACTTAATGGAAGCTTGGGATATTCACCTTGTATAGACAATCTTGCTCAATATAGTAGTATGCTACTTGGTTTGTTTCTACTTTAATGTGTGCATGTGTTTATTATAGCATATCGCCTTTACACATTAGTGGAGCCCTTATGATCTTTGCTTGATTACCAGCGTTGTGATGGCGGTCACACTCGTGGGGGCTGGGTAATACACAAGCACATCCTTATGCAGGTCCCTAGTCGTACGACTATCGAGATAGGGCATCGATACTCCGGAGTAGACTAGCGTATGTGCTTCTCATCCCAACAGGGGAGACGGTCTGTCCCACAGCCGTCAGTACATCATACTTGAGATAGTATGCGGGTGCTCGTTAGGTTACGAGTACACTGGACAGGACTCGTCGGGAACTGTTGGTTGGTACTATACCTATCGTCAGTTATCAGTTCCCAGATGACATGAGTACAGCTTAGTCCTCAGACTTGACACTGTCACTTCCCCTCGAGTGTGTTCCCACTGTACTTAGATTACTACCCTACCACGGCTCAAAGGAGTCGTGCAAATAGGTAGTAGTTGGGTGCAGTCCCGAAGCACATGGAGGAAGTGACGGTTAGACAGGATTCGTCTCTCCCGATATTGGGGGTTGATATTGCACTGTGTCTAGGAGAGCCATTACATAAAGTCCCTGGCCAGGGCAAGTGAGATATAGTGGTAGGTTTCCAGTGTTATCTCAGGGTGTTCTGGGCTGCACTCCGACACGACTTATACCTGTAGGGTTCCTAGGCACACCCATGAGGTTCCACAACGGATCAAACATGATAAAATCAAATTTTTCTATCAAGTGCCAAGTAACCCTAAGCAAGATCGTAACTAGAGGTAAGGCGAAACATGCAAGTTAACAACTTAACTAGAAAGTGAAAGTGACTACAACCTTTGTAGATCCGGTCCTCCACCTCTTTAGCTCCATGATGACGTCCCTCCGCTGCGATCATCGGATCCCGGACTCTAGCGTCGGCTTCATCGGAGAAATGATCGGGCTAGGTCGTTGACTTCGATGCTGAAGATGATCTACGTCGAGGCAACTCAAGATCAAGCTCCATCTTCGCTTGGTCATAGAACTTGTGAAGATAACACACTCTTCTACTTGGAAAGTGGTAGAGGATGAAGAAATAGGAAGTGGGTTCACTTTGGATTTGGATTTCTCACTCTTTTGATCATAGCACCGTTGGAGGTAGCATAGTTTCTTCTTCTTGATGAAGAAGAAGAAGAAGAAAAAGAATATAATAAGCATAATAAAATCAATTGATTAATAATAATAAATCAAGTGATCTTATCATATAGCAACCATGGGTGAGTGTAACTAGCGTAGAGACTAAACTAGGGTTTAGGTGAATGGTTAGGGTTAAGGAAAAAACAAAATGGTAGATAAAGCTAAGAAGCTTCATGAAGCTTAAGCAAGAAACAAAATTAGCCACCATTTCATTTTTTCCAAAAGGAATAAAGAAAATAAATAAAATGGATAAGTGAATAATTTAAAACCCTAACTATTAACCTAAACATGGTGTATAGCATACACTCACCCAAGTTTGCATGTATCATCAAACATGATACAATTTAGTACACAAAAATATATCACATATACTACTTGTGCACATCAAGTGAGAAAATCCATCTTTAGTGAAAAAATACTAGTTAATGTAAAGTAATATATCAAATATATAATTATACATTAAATCATTAAATCAACACTTGATTTAATGATCCGGTCATACTGCATATAACCGACTAATATCAAGTGTATCAATGTATCGAATCAACACTTGATCCGGTAACCCGGCTATAACTTATATAACCATCCGATGATACAAATCTGTAACGCCTTGAAAAGTCGTTTTGGTGTTTTCCTGAAAATCGGTGAAAATTCGGTATTTTTCCGTAAATCGTTTTTTTTGTTATCTGCAGTTTAGGACTAATTATACCTAATTTGGATCGGTAATTGCTAGTTTTCAGTAGCTAATGAGTTACTTATTAATTTTTGGTCATTTAAAAATTTTCCCTAATTTTTCAATTTTTAATATTATTTTAAGCCGGTAAGAAAATACATTAAATTAGCGATAAATACAAATTTAAATGGGCTAAATTTAAGTTTTAAAATCATGTTAATTAAAATCTAGTTGTAACATAAATTTTTAGTGTTTTATTTTAAGTTTTAACTAATTTTTATTATGGAAAATGAAATTTATTGAATTTAAGCTAAAACTTGCACTTTTGGACTTGTAGGGGGTCTTTTTGCAAAAATTTCTTTTGTGCACTCTCACACACACATCCTCACATCTCCCTAGGCTGGTCCAACTGCAGAATTTTCTCTCTCTCTCTCTTTTTTAAACTCATTTGTTAGGTGATGACTTGAGTTAAGGTGTAGGTTTTAAAATATATTATTTTGGAGGCATGGTGTATTTGACTTTGAGGGGGGTTTGACTTGGTGACATTTCCCACACACCCCACCATTCCCCTCTTCCCTCTACTGGACGAAACCTGCAGCCCTCCCCCCTCATTTTTCCCCTCTCTTTTGGTTCACAAATTCATCTCAAAAACCATCAAAATCCACAAATTTCTTCACAAATCCTTGTGCTACCCCTTCACAAGCCTAGTTTAGTTGAAAACATGTGGAAAGGAGGCAATTTTAGAGGCAAATGATCATGCTAGATCCATATATCTTGATTTATAATTTCCACCAAGTTAATTTCTTTTGGTTAAATTCCTTTAGTTAAATGGTTTTAGTGTTAAAAGCTTAGCAAAATCCTAATCTAGTTTTTTCTAGTTCATGGTTGAAATTAAACTAGGGTTTTAGAAACCATTATTTAGTTAATTAAAGCTATTTTGCTATCTAGTTGTTTACTAAACCAATCTATGGGGTTACTTTGCTTAAGTGGCTTCATAGTATGCTAATCTAAGTCAATCTTGTGTGAAATTTTCATAGTAATTGCTAATTACAAAAATCAAGAAAGGGGTTTGTGTATGGAAATAGGTTGAAGCATGATTGTTGTGTTGGAATTATGGTTTGATGCATTGTAAAAGGTTTAAAATTAGTGTAGTGGCTATCTAGTGGGTTAGTTTGGATGTTTGTGTTGGATTGTGTTAACTTTATCGCTAATTTTCGATGTTTGCACCAAATTGCAAATTTCTGGCTTACTAGTTTTGTAATAAAATTATGTGATGAATTATTTTTGACATCTTGATGATTGTATTGGCTTATCCTATGACATTTAGGATGTGTGAGTGCGGATTTTTTTGAGTGGTCAGGTTTTAGTTTTGCCGGGCGACCAAATCGACGATTTAAGTTAGTTTTTGTGATTTTCGCGTGTGTTCCGCGCACCTTGTGCACGTTGTACCTAGCTTGTGAACGTTAGTATTTTCGTTTGGGATTTGCGTCGTTCTTGATATGTAACCTATGTTTGGTATTGATGTAAATTCCAGGTTCGGTCGCGGAGACGTCAGACGCAACACGAAAGGGGAAAGCGGTGATTGGACGTGGCTAGTTAGGGATTCCGGTGAGTAGATGTAACATCTACGGGGGACTATCGTTGGATGGCGCAAGCCGCCCGATAGTTTTAGTAGCTTAAAAAGATTCTTAGTAATATTAGTAATTAGGGGTGTAATACTTGTATGATTATTTGCTACCTCCATTCCTTATATTGACATACATATGCGAACCCATCCTATAGGACACCTGCACTATTGCCAGGGTTTTTTTATATGCAGCACGAGCACTATTCATGCTTACACACACACCATGGTAATTGCCATGCCACCACACTAGATAACCTATAATTTGAAACCTTTTACTATAATTGATACTTAAACTTGTGCGATTGCCTTTAATTCCTTAAAATGAAATCGTAGGATTGCTATTCATGTGCATGTACCTCATCATAGTATTTGTTCATGCCTAGTCTATTAATCATACATCGCAACTTGATTATTGATACCATATGAATTCATTATCATTGGCATATGCATTTATGAGGATTTCTTGAGATTTTGTGATATTCTGGATTTCGGGGGAAAGCCGCAAAATTTCTAAACTTATTATATATATTTTTTTAAATATGTAAATTGCGGTTTTCTAGTGAGGTAAGTGTCGTCCACCATGAGTTTGCTGTGGTTTTCGAGACCCGTTTCGAGGAGTTGGATGAACCGTCTCGGGTACATGGTGGGCCCGGTAAGGTACCCCGGGGCAAGATGCTCGTGTTGCTGATGATGAGCCTGGCAGGGGACGGATTACCTACCGTTGTGTTTGGGATGGCGGATATCCATAGGATACCGATCGTGGCCGCGAGATGATGAGATATTGATATTGAGATGGGTCAGCCGGATGGCTGAGGCCAGAGATACTATGACATGGATATATGAGATTTGTGATAGTTTTGAGGTGTCGTTGCTGGACACAGGTTCTTATTGATTCTAGTGGTATTGTGCTGGTATTTCAAAAGAGATTCCTAAAGGAAAGACATGATTCTTATACTTACACATTCTGATCTTGAGTTGATTCACATTGCATTCATACCTTCTAGTATATTCATATTGCATACATACCTGCTATTATGTCCTGCCATACCTGTAATATAGATGCTAGGATGCTTGTGTTCATAGTTGCGATAGCCTCTATAGATGTTATTTATTACTCACGAGTTGGCAACTCACCCCCGTTGTGCCACAGTCTTTTGCAGGTCCGCTCCGTCAGCGTAGTAGCGGCGGGCGCACCGCTTCTTTCGCCTCTCCTGCCAGGACTCGAGGTTTTTGCTCGTAGGTGGGTTGTATTATTATTTTTGTGCCATCTTGTATATTCTTTGTATCTAGAGTACTCCATCTACTGTATCTACTAGTATTTTTGTATATTGACCTAGAGATGAGACTGTGAGATTTGTGGACTTTTTTGCTGTATTTTGGGGTCGAGCTCACTTGAGTCGACATGCTGTTTTTCTTATGCTTCTTTATGATTATTTTGCATATTGTTGCTTTATATTGCGTGGGATTTGTGACCGCCTTATGACGAAGAGCTAGCTCCCGCTTGGGGAAGCCTTATTTGTTGGATTTATATATATTCTTGTTGTACCCATTTTGGGGGCCAGTATTTACAAAGGAGACTCTGCCGAAATTTTCGGAAAAATTGATATTGTTTTTAAAAAAGGTTTTATATGACTTATTTGATAAACTCGCTTTCAATTGATTGGGTTTTCTTCACTCCTTTGCTTATTTAGTTTTGGTTTCTAGGCTTTGGCTTACTTATTTTACAGACGTCTTGAGACGTTTCGTAAACTTAAGTGACATTCACGTTCCGTACCCTGTGGGTCGTGACAAAGTTGGTATCAGAGCCAGGTTTTACCTTTTTGAGTGTAGGATGACCCTTGGTAGATGGAGTAAGTGACTTAAGTAGGGTAACGTAGCGTGTGTATGTCCGCGGCATATTTGCGATACGGTACTCCGCCTAAGTGACTTTAGGATATACTTGCTTGAAATTCCTTCTTCAGTTCCGTGTATCCTATGATCCTATTGCACTGTTCTTATTATCCCTTTTTCCTGTACCAGCCACTATGCCGCCGAAGGCTACGAGGGCATAGTGGGCTGCCGCCCGAGACGAGATTCGAGCTGGCTCGTCCGAGACTAGGACTGAGCAGGGTGGTATACCTACGCCGTAGGGACAGACCGATCCACCTTCCCCAGGCCGTATGGATAGGCTTGAGACTGGTATGGAGGAGTTGCGACAGATGATGGGGAGCATGCAGGAGCTACGTCAGATGGTAGGATCCCTAGTTGCAGCCAGTCGTACACCGAGGCCGGATGACGTACCTACTACATCACAGACGACCATGATACTACTACTACCGCTGTGACCATCCCGGTTTCACTACATGATTTCATGAGGCTGAGACCTCCAGTATTCACCGGCGCCGAGGCAGCGGAGGACCCACAGACGTTCCTTGACAGTTTAGCCAGGATCTGCTGTTCGCTGAGATGTTCGGATGATCGATGGGTGGAGCTTGCGAGTTTCCGTCTAGAGGGTCTCGTGCAGATATGGTGGGAGTCAGTCTTGAGAGGTCGAGCTGCAGGTCAACCGCCTTTGACTTGGGCCGAGTTTACAGCGGTCTTTCTAGCTCGTTTCCTCCTAGAGAGCGTTCGTGACGCCAGAGCTCGTAGCTTCGAGGCCTTAGTCAAGACACCTGGGATGACGGTGTCTCAGTATGACATCCAGTTTACACAGTTATCCCGATATGCTCCGTATTTGGTGGATACCGAAGAGAAGATAGTGAAGAGGTTCGTACAGGGACTTGATGCCCAGCTATATCTTGCTATTGGCGCCCAGCAATACGACACTTATTCAGATGCTATGGATACGGCATTACGGATGGAGGCACGCATATCACAGACTTCGGCCGTTTCTGGGCCGAAGAGGATTCGCACCGATGTACCGTCTCAGAGGCAGCGCGCCAGATTCTTTCCAAGAGATAGGCCTGGCAGAGGATTTGGACGGGGACAGTTATATGGTTCATATCCCCAGGGACAGCAGCCGTCGCCAGGGTGTTTTGGGTGCGGGAGTCCGCACCATCTTGTCAGAGACTGTCCGGCGAGACCATAGGGAGAGGCGACCGTTCCGCATGTGACCCTACCACTATCACCACCCCCTCCTCAGAGAGCCCTACTTTCTACCACAGGCGATGCTCTACGCCAGTTAGGTGCGCCCAGAGGCCGTGGATGCGGTGGTCCTGTTCAGAGAGGACGAGGAGGCAGAGGCCGAGGTCGAGGTCAGCCCGCTATCAGTGGAGGACATGCCCGAGTTTTTGCTTTGACACCGCAGGATGCGCAGGCATCCAATGCCGTTGTGACAGGTACCTTGCCAGTTTGCTCTTTTGACGCACGGGTATTATTCGACACAGGTTTCACACATTCGTACATATCTACATACTTTGCACCGATGTTGGGCCATGAGTCGTCGTCGTTAGATCATCCGCTTGTTGTTATTACCCCGGTAGGCGAATCGTTTATCGCTCGTTTTGTGTTTCGATTGTGTTCCGTTCGTATCGGGGAGAGGGATTTATCGGTTGATTTGATTCTCCTCGATATGTTGGACTTTGATGTGCTTCTAGGCATGGATTGGCTAGCCACTTGTAATGCTTCGGTGGACTGCCGTGAGAAGGCAGTCAGATTTATCTTTCCAGGAGAGCCAGTCCTTGTTATTCAGGGAGACCGCAGCGTCACCCTTCCCAGCTTGATTTCGTCTCTTCGCGCCGGTCAGCTCTTGCGGAAGGGATGTCAGGGATTCTTAGCGTATATTTGTGATACTCGAGCTGCAGAGGTTCCGTTGGATTGGGTCCCGGTTGTTTGTGAGTTCCCTGATGTTTTCCCTGATGAGCTACCTGGGCTACCGCCTGAGCGCGACGTTGAGTTCTGCATTGATTTGATTCCCGGCTCGGGGCCTATTTCTATACCGCCTTATCGGATGGCCCCGGCAGAGCTTCGAGAGCTGAAGGATCAGTTGCAGGATTTGTTAGATAAGGGGCTTATTCGACCTAGTGTTTCTCCGTGGGGTGCTCCGGTCCTGTTTGTCAAGAAGAAGGATGGAAGTTTGCGCTTATGTATCGACTACTGCCAGCTGAACAAAGTTACCGTTCGGAACAGATATCCGTTGCCACGCATTGATGATTTGTTCGACCAGCTTCAGGGTGCGGGGTATTTTTCGAGGATCGACTTGCGATCAGGATACCATCAGCTGTGAGTTCGACAGGAGGATATACCAAGGACAGCTTTCCGCACACGCTATGGCCACTATGAGTTTTTGGTGATGTCGTTCGGACTCACCAACGCCCCAGCAGCATTCATGGAATTGATGAACCGTACATTTAGGCCTTATCTGGACTTGTTCATCATCATGTTTATCGACGATATCTTGGTGTACTCCCGGAGCAGAGAGGAGCACGAGCAGCACTTGCAGATTACGTTACAGAATCTGAGGGAGCACCACTGTTCGCAAAATTCTCCAAGTGTGCATTCTGGCTGGACAACGTCGGATTCTTGGGTCACGTGATTACGAGAGTCGGCATATGTGTGGACCCGAAGAAGATTGAGTCTATTCAGCAGTAGCCCCGACCTACATCGGTTACTGAGATCCGTAGTTTTCTAGGCCTGGCGGGCTACTACAGGCGTTCTGTTCAGGACTTCTCCCGTATAGCCGCACCTTTGACCGGTTTGACCCGGAAGGGAGTTCCTTTCGTTTGGACAGAGGAGTGCGAGCGCAGTTTTCAGCAGCTACGGACTTGTTTGACTACGGCGCCGGTATTATCTTTGCCTTCGGGATCAGGCGGATTTGTGGTCTACTGTGATGCTTCGCGAGTGGGGTTAGGATGCGTATTAATGCAGCATGGCCGGGTGATCGCTTATGCTTCTCGGCAGTTGAAGAAACATGAACAGAACTACCCCACTCATGATTTGGAGATGGCTGCAGTGGTCTTTGCACTGAAGATTTGGCGACATTACCTATATGGAGAGTCACGCCAAATATTCACAGACCACAAGAGCTTAAAATACATATTTCAGCAGCGAGACCTGAACCTCAGACAGCGTCGTTGGATGGAGTTGGTGAAAGACTACGACTGCGAGATCTTATATCACCCAGGCAAGGCGAATGTGGTGGCAGATGCTTTGAGCAGGAGGCCCGGGAGTAGTCTATCCTATTTGCGCGCAGTGCAGAGGCAGTCATCAGCAGATTGGCAGATTTTATGCGACAGCCGAGTTGAGTTCGAGTTCACTCAGACAGGGGGAAAGCTCGCGCATGTTCGTGCACGCCCACAGTTGCTTGACCGTATATATGAGGCACAGCGCAGAGACGACCGTTGCTCAGAGATCATGGCACAGATGGGACAGGGCAGATTTTCCGAGTTCGTGATTGATGATCAGAGGATTTTACGCTATGGATCTAGACTGTGCGTACCAGATGCTGATGGATTGCGGCGCGACATTCTTGAGGAGGCACACCGATCAGTGTATAGTGTCCACCCCGGTTCCACCAAGATGTACCATGATATGAGAGAGACCTACTGGTGGGACGGGATGAAGAGGGACATTGCGGAGTTTGTATCGAGATGCCTGACTTGTCAGCAAGTCAAGGCCGAGCACCAGAGGCCCACAGGCGAGCTACAACCATTACCCATTCCGGAGAGGAAATGGGAGCAGATTTCGATGGATTTTGTTGTGGGTCTACCCAGGACCAGTCGAGGGTACGACTCCATCTGGGTGATCGTGGATCGATTGACGAAAGCGGCTCACTTCCTGCCAATGAAGACCACTTTCAGCTTCGCTCAGTATGCCCAGCTTTACATCGACGAGATCGTGCGGTTGCATGGCGTACCGACTTGTATCGTGTCCGACAGAGGCACCCAGTAAACCAGCCGACTTTGGCAGAGACTTCAGGAGGCATTGGGCACCCGTTTGAGTTTTAGCACAGCGTTTCATCCGCAGACCGACGGCCAGTCAGAGCGGACTATTCAGACTCTCGAGGACATGCTCAGAGCGTTCATTTTAGACTACGGCGGTAGCTGGGATCGTCATTTACCATTAGTGGAGTTCTCCTACAACAACAGCTTCCAGGATACTATTCAGATGGCACCTTTAGAGGCATTGTATGGGAGGAGATGCAGATCGCCCGTTTGTTGGATAGAGCTCAGCGAGAGCAGTATACTGGGGCCCCAGCTTATTGAGGAGACGACAGCGAAGATACAGTTGATCCGAGACCGGATGAGAGCGGCTCAGAGCAGGCAGAAATCGTATGCAGACAGGCGCCGTCGCAGGCTAGAGTTCACAGTTGGCGATCATGTTTTTCTGAAAGTCTCTCTGATGAAGGGTGTGATGCGTTTTGGGTGAAAGGGGAAGCTTAGCCCTAGATTCGTAGGTCCCTTCGAGATCCTCGAGCGTGTCGGCGCTGTTGCATATCGTTTGGCTCTTCCACCCAGCTTTCCCGATGTTCACCCCGTCTTCCATGTTTCGATGCTCCGCAAGTACCTTCACGACCCTTCGCATGCGATTCAGCACCCGACAGTCCAGCTAGAGCGCGACCTTTCTTTTGCAGAGCAGCCGGTGGCCATCCTGGATCGGCAGGTGAAGAAGTTGAGATCGAAAGTTATACCGACTGTAAGTCGATGTACTTCACCCCAGTACTTATGGGGAGGCGGAATTTTCAAAAACAATCAAGTTTAAACAACGAACATCGACTAACCGCTTGAATCGAAGCTAAACTATAAATAACCGTATCTTATGAGTTTCTTTTCACAAGTGATTAGGGATTATACCTAATGAAACCGGTCCTTCTTCTTTACGTCCTCCTTTGTTCTCCTCGACCTTCTCTAGGTAGTAGACGATCCACCCGAGAGCAAAACACCAAGCTAAACCTCTAACTTGAGGTAACTAATCAACTTTGATTGCTAATCAAAGATGAAAGGATGATAAAGAGTGAAAGTTATGGATTGTTTAGTCTAACTAATCCTTTGATCTCAACACATGAGGATTAAGGATTAGGGTTTAAAGATGAGAGCTTGAGGAGAGAGAATGTGAGATAAGATAATGAGAGAAGAGAGAGAGTGTATCATAATATTATGAAGCATTCTTATTTTAGAATAATCAATAAAGGAAATGAATAAGCATGCTTCATAAAATATCTTGTGGTGATTCATTAGCATGAGTCATTAAGCAATAAATGTGCATTAATGAAGTGAATGAATCACCACCATGACTCACTCTCTTATCCAAAAGAAACCTCCTTAGTCACATCTTCTAGAAGCTTCTCGAGTAATTACGAGAACGCCCCTCCGATCCGTAAAAATACGGAAAAACTTTAGACTGTATAAATCCAATAACCGGATACCAGTAACTGGCTTAAACCAAAGCCGACTGGTAAAAACTGTCCGAAAGTCGTACGCGCGTAAACGCACGTATGCGTCCGAACCCTTTGTCGCAAAACCATGCAACCTCTATATCGTTTCGCCTGGAGTAGGAAACTCTCTGTGTGGGACTCTAGAGACTCGACTACTACGCTGGCAGTGGGTTTAACCACAGACCGCAAGTGGCACTAGCTGTACGTAACGGTCCCCAGGTAGTTGTCGATAAGAAGGCCGATGAGTAAACCCATCCGAACTCCTACTGAGTCTGATGTGACAATCTCCATACAGTCCGGTCCGTTCGTCCAAGACTATCGCATATCGGGCCTAGGGGGCGGCAAGCGTCAGTCCCCTAATAGCGGTATAAGTCGTGTCGGAGTAAAGCCCATTACACCCTGAGAAACTGCTGGAACCTACCAGCAAATCTCGCTTGCCCTGGCCAGGGACTTTGCGTAATGGCTCTCTGACACAGCACGATATCTACTCCCAATACCGGGAGGGACGAATCCTGTCTAACCGCCACTGCCTCCAAGTGCTCGGGACTGCACCCAACTGCTACCTGTTTGCACGACTCATTTGAGCCGTGGTAGGGTAGCAATCTAAGAACAGTGGGACACACTCGAGGCGAAGTAGCAGTGTCAAGTCTGCGGACTATGCTGTACTCATGTCACCTGGGAACTGTTCACTGACGACTGGTATCAAACCAACCAACAGTTCCCTGTGAGTCCTGTCCGGTGTACCCGTAACCTAACGAGCACCTGTATACTATCTCCAGTACGACGTACTGACGGCTGTGGGACAGACCATCTCCCCAACTGGGATGAGAAGCGTACACACCAGTCTACTCCGGAGTATCGATGCTCTGTCTCGATAATCCAACGACCAGGGACCTGAATAAGGATGTGCTTGTAGACTACCCAGCCCCCACTAGTGTGACTGCCATCACAACGCTGGTAGACAAGCAAGATCCTAAGAGCTCTATCAATACGTACGCTCACATATTAAGATAGAAAAAACCAAGTAGCATACTACCATGTTTAGCAAGACTGTTATATACATGTGAATATCCCAAGCTTCCATTAAGTAATATACAAGCTAGTATGATACAGTAATGGCCTTCTAGGGCATAAACACTAACAATCTCCCACTTGCACTAGGGCCATGTACTGGCATATCGCAGACCAATGATCTCGAGTAGCCTCTCGAACTGAATCTGAGGAAGGGCCTTCGTGAATGGATCAGCAATGTTCTCTTCTGAAGCAACTCTCCGAACCTCGATCTCCTGACGATCAATGATCTCCCTGATCAGGTGATACCGCCTCAAGATGTGTCTGGACTTCTGATGGGACCTTGGTTCCTTCGCTAAAGCTATAGCTCCGTTGTTGTCGCAATACAGAGGTATTGGATCAACTATGGTAGGAACCACCTGAAGTTCTGTTAGGAACTTCTTCATCCAGACTGCTTCTTTTGCGGCATCGCAAGCAGCTATATACTCCGCTTCCATCGTCGAGTCAGCAACGGTGTCCTGCTTGGAACTCTTCCAGCACACCGCCCCTCCATTGAGGGTAAAGACATAACCCGACATGGACTTGGAATCGTCCTTATCACTCTGGAAGCCGGAATCAGCAAAGGCCTCTAACCTGAGGTCTTTTCCGCCGTAAACCAAGAACATCTCCTTAGTCCTCCTCAGGTACTTGAGAATGTTCTTTACTGCTATCCAGTGTTTCTCCCCTGGGTCTGACTGATACCGGCTTACCACGCTCAGTGCGTAAGCTACATCTGGTCTGGTACACAACATTGCATACATTATAGAGCCTACCGCAGAAGCGTAGGGTATAATAGACATGCGTTCCCTTTCCAAATCAGTCTTGGGAGACATCTCTTTGGAGAGGGTGATTCCGTGACAAGCCGGTAGATTACCGCGCTTAGAATCTTCCATAATGAATCTTTTCAGTACAGTGTCGATATACCTGGACTGCGAAAGTCCCAACATCCTCTTGGATCTATCACGATAGATCCGGATCCCCAGAATGTAAGAGGCATCACCCAGGTCTTTCATGGAGAACCTGTGTGACAAGAATCCTTTGACAGATTGTAGCATAGGAATGTCATTTCCTATCAATAGAATGTCATCCACGTACAAGACGAGGAATACGACACTTCTGGCCACAACTTTACTATATATGCATGGTTCATCTGGATTTTTGATAAAGTCATATTCTTTGACTGTCTCATCAAAACAGATGTTCCAACTCCGCGATGCCTGCTTTAGTCCGTAAATGGACTTAAGCAGCTTGCATACTTTCCCGCTGCTCCCACTCTGATTGAAACCCTCTGGCTGATCCATATAGACGCTCTCTTCTAAATTTCCATTCAGAAAAGCCGTCTTTACGTCCATCTGCCAGATTTCATAATCATGGAAGGCGGCAATAGCAAGAAGGACCCGAATGGATTTGAGCATAGCCACTGGAGAAAAAGTTTCGTCATAGTCCAAACCAGGTCTTTGACGAAAACCCTTTGCAACAAGTCTAGCCTTATAGGTTTCCACCTGTCCATCTACACCAATCTTTTTCTTGAAGATCCATTTGCATCCTATGGGTTTTACCCCATCTGGAGCAAAGTCCAAAGTCCATACTTTGTTGGTGTACATGGACTCCATCTCGGTCCGCATTGCATCTAGCCATCGTACCGAGTCGCCGCTCTGGATGGCCTGCTGGAAGTCAGTAGGTTCATCATCATCTATGATGCAATCCTCTCTATCCCCGTCTATGAGAAAACCGTAGTATCTCTCAGGCGGACGAGACGACCTACTACTCCTGCGGAGGGGTGCGGGAATGTTCTGTTCTTCTTGAACCTCTGGTTCTACCAAACTTTCAGTAACAGCTTGTGGTTCTGGAATTTCTTCCAGTTCTATTGCGCTCCCACTCTTCTGATTTTCTAAAAATTCAGTTTCTAAGAAGGTGGCATGACGAGAAACAAAGACCTTTTGTTCCTCTGCGTAATAGAAATAATATCCCTTGGAGTTCTTTGGATATCCCACAAGCTTACACAGTACTGATCGTGCCTCGAGCTTGTCCACATGCTGCTTTTTTACAAAAGCTGGACACCCCCATGTCCTAAAATGTTTTAGACAGGGTTTCTTCCCACTCCACATCTGATATGGTGTGGTAGGCACAGTCTTGGTTGGAACCTGGTTCAAAAGATATGCCGCTGATTCTAGCGCATAACCCCAGAAAGATCGCGGTAACTCAGCATTACTCATCATGGATCGTACCATATCCAATAGGGTTCGATTCCGTCTCTCCGATACACCGTTGTGCTGTGGAGTGTATGGAGGAGTAAGCTGAGAGAGAATTCCTTTCTCTTTTAGGTAACCTAGGAACTCGGCACTTACGTATTCTCCACCTCGATCAGATCTTAGTGTCTTAATACTTTTGCCTGTTTGGTTTTCCGCTTCATTCTTGAATTCCAGGAATTTCTCAAAGGCCTCTGATTTATGCTTCATTAAGAAAACATATCCATACCTAGAGAAATCATCTGTAAAAGTAATGAAGTAGGAATAACCACCTCTCGCATGTGTAGACATTGGACCGCATACATCACTGTGTATGAGTCCTAAGAGCTCGCTCGCTCTTACTCCTTGTCCAGTGAATGGAGTCTTTGTCATCTTTCCTTTGAGACAAGATTGACAAGTGTCATAAGTTTGATATTCGAACGTGTCCAAATATCCTTCTCTATGCAACTTAGTCAACCTTCTCTCATTGATGTGACCCAGTCTACAATGCCATAAGAAAGCTTTATTTAAATCTGGAGACTTTCTTTTTAGTGTGTTCTGGACATTGAAAATTTGGAGTTGGTTTAACACATATATGCCGTTATTTAGAGTACCGGACCCAATCAAACCATGATTAAGGTGGATGTTGACAACATCTCTTACAAACGTGAAATCATAACCTTTATTTGATAACAAGGAAACTGATATGATATTACACGTTAAGCTGGGTACAAAATAACAGTTATGTAAAACCAAAATGTGTCCACTCGTCAATCCTAGGTGATAATCCCCGACGGACGCAGCTCCCACGCTATCTCCGTTAGCAACCCTGAGGATCATATCACCTTCCTTCAGCACTCTACGGTTTCTCAGTGCCTGCAATGAATTGCAAATATGAGATCCTGACCCGGTATCCAATACCCAGGAAGTAGAGTTGATTGACAGACAATTCTCAATTACAAACACACCTGAAGTCGAAGCCACAGCCTGCTTCGGTTCCTGGTTCTTGGCGTTCCACGCCTTGCAATCCTTCTTCCAGTGCCCTTTCCTGTGACAATGGAAGCACTCATCCAGACCAACTACCGGTGCTGCAATCTTTTTCTTTCCCTTCTTTCCCACCTTACTAACACCTCCTCTAGGTCTGGGTGCGGCCTTCTTCTTCCTTCCTTTGGCCCTAGCCTTGGACCCGGAAGAAGATGCTCCGCCAACAAACATAGCGGGTGTTTCCCTTGCCTTCTGCAAGGTGCCCTCCGCACTCCTTAACATGTTCAGGAGTTCCGCAAGTTCAACTTCTTTTCCTTGAAGATTGAAGTTGAGGATAAACTGGGCGTAGGTGGGAGGAAGGGACTGGAGAACAAGGTCTGTATAGAGCTCATTATCCAAAGTCGTCCCAAGGTCTGCGAGCTCTTCTATATAGCCAATCATCTGTAGGACATGTTCACCTACCGATGACCCGACAGCCAACCTCGCTCGAAACAATTTCTTTGAGGTCTCGTATCTTGCTATACGAGATTGCTCTCCATAAAGTTCCTTTGTATGGAGAAATATGCCATCTAGGGACATATCCTCGTGCCTCCTCTGATGTTCATTATTCATCGAGGCAAGCATGATGCACTTGGCTCTCGCGCAATCTAAATCCCAGGTTTTGCGGATTTCCTTATCCGCATTGCTGGATTTGGGACCAGGGACAGCAGGTGCCGTAGCGGTGAGGAAGTACCCCAGTTTGTCATAGGTCAAAGCCATCTTGACATTCCGCAGCCAATCTTTATAGTTTGGCCCCGTCAGTATATTTTTCTCTAAAAGTAACTTAAGTCCAGTCATTTTCAGGGTCGCTGCAATTAGGAGAGAGAGAAGAAAACTCTTTAGCATGATGCTCTTGCAAGTTTAGAGTGGTTTTTAGTTTATCTAAACTGGATGGCTCCCACTGTTTCTCGAATCCTTCCTCAAACCATAAAAGAAGAATTAGCCAAGACTATTCTCACCGTACAATACTTGCTTAACCGTTCAGCCAGGCCGGTGTCGATACTTCGAGGGAGGTTTTCCAACGCTTTCGCGAAGTTCCTTAATTAAGTAACCTCTTTTCTCTGGGGGCGTAACCCCGCTGACACTTTTCTGGACACCTACTAGGTTTATAGCATTGATCGTTAAGTGACGAATATCCTGATAAGTATCAAGTACTCACAGTAGGATCGGGATCCAAATATCATCGTCTGATAATGTTGTAGGAATGCTACCAACATTCATCAAACTCAAAATGGTATGCATCTCTTTGCAAATTTCAGTTTCTTTAGAAATTCCCGATATTAGTTTTTGCCCCATGCTCTTATGACCTTGACTAAGGGCCAACAAATCATAAGTCACATGTCAAGTTCTGCCCATCATTATCCTGTTGATTTGAACCCATCCGTATACTCTTGACTAAGGGCCAACAAAGTAATACGACTGTCCCAAACCAACTCATCTATCTATGCAACAAATGAATACCCCAGCAGCTACCAATCACTATGTCTTGACTAAGGGCCAAACAAACATAGCTTGAATACTACTGACCATTCATAAGAAATGACGGAGGGCTACGACTGGTTTTGGCGAAACCGTGAACGTAGTGAACTTGATATAACCGAAGGAACCTGATAGCTTTTAAAAAGGAGTGGTTAAAGCTCCGCATTTAAAAATATCTGTTTAAAAATAACCGAGTGGTTTCTTTTAAATTGTTCCAACGGTTTAAACTTTGGTTTATTTTACTTTGCATTATAGATAATGCGTCCCATCATTAACCTATCATTGCAGAAAACAACGAAAATATAACGTCCTCTTATGCCATCCGCATTCGCCACGGGGTCCCGTCATCACCCGTTAGGTTACTTAACTAACGACAGAGCGGGGGCTGGGCTAGCGCGGGTGTAAAACATAAGTGACGTCTAAATAGCTATAATAAATATAGATATTTTACATTCGTCTGACGCAATGATATTCATTCCAGAACACAGATAAACAATATTGGATTTACAAGCAATCTGTATTTCTTTTGAGCCTGCAAGAAAAGACAGATTACACAGTTGTGATGAATAGCCGTTTACCCCACCCTCGACCCCTACGGGTACGGCAAACTACCCACCCGGCAGTCTGTGTACCCCACCTTGGGTCAGTCCTAGGAGCAAAAACAGTAAAATGAAATAATACAACGGTGGCTACAACCGCAACCTGGAAGTGCCCCGCGAAAATAATATTACAACAAATTACATTTACAACAAATGAATTAACCAATAACCCATTGCGAACCCCGGCTATACACCACAACAGTCCAATACAGTTTATATGCACAAACAGATATAACCATTTCAGAAATGTGCAACCCCCTGCCAACCGACATACTAGCAGTTAGGGGAGGTTTACGAACACATTAAACAATCACAGATATAATCCAATACGCAAATACTGTACTTTTCGATCGAATAAACAACATCAATATTGCTCCAAAATCTGCTCTGTTAAACAGTAACCTGAGCAATAATTAAATATTCCAGAAAACCCCAAATATCACAGGGGACCCACCCATGAAAAATGAGCTCATGACTCGGCAACTCGGCCGCGGAAGCGCGGCGGATCGGTGGGATCCGCCGCCCTTCCGCGGCTCTTTAGTCGAATCATGGGCTCGAATTTCTTGGGTGTTCTCCTGTGGTCATGTCAAGCTCTCTGAACACACCAGAAAAATTTTAGGACTTCATTTTAAGTTCGACAGAAACTAAACAGAATTAGGGTTTTCCGGCTTCGTTTTTTCGTTCGAAATTCGTACAAATTTGCGATTAAGTTATTTAGTGTTTAGCGAGGCTCTGATACCACTGTAAGTCGATGTACTTCACCCCAGTACTTATGGGGAGGCGGAATTTTCAAAAACAATCAAGTTTAAACAACGAACATCGACTAACCGCTTGAATCGAAGCTAAACTATAAATAACCGTATCTTATGAGTTTCTTTTCACAAGTGATTAGGGATTATACCTAATGAAACCGGTCCTTCTTCTTTACGTCCTCCTTTGTTCTCCTCGACCTTCTCTAGGTAGTAGACGATCCACCCGAGAGCAAAACACCAAGCTAAACCTCTAACTTGAGGTAACTAATCAACTTTGATTGCTAATCAAAGATGAAAGGATGATAAAGAGTGAAAGTTATGGATTGTTTAGTCTAACTAATCCTTTGATCTCAACACATGAGGATTAAGGATTAGGGTTTGAAGATGAGAGCTTGAGGAGAGAGAATATGAGATAAGATAATGAGAGAAGAGAGAGAGTGTATCATAATATTATGAAGCATTCTTATTTTAGAATAATCAATAAAGGAAATGAATAAGCATGCTTCATAAAATATCTTGTGGTGATTCATTAGCATGAGTCATTAAGCAATAAATGTGCATTAATGAAGTGAATGAATCACGACCATGACTCACTCTCTTATCCAAAAGAAACCTCCTTAGTCACATCTTCTAGAAGCTTCTCGAGTAATTACGAGAACGCCCCTCCGATCCGTAAAAATACGGAAAAACTTTAGACTGTATAAATCCAATAACCGGATACCAGTAACTGGCTTAAACCAAAGCCGACTGGTAAAAACTGTCCGAAAGTCGTACGCGCGTAAACGCACGTATGCGTCCGAACCCTTTGTCGCAAAACCATGCAACCTCTATATCGTTTCGCCTGGAGTAGGAAACTCTCTGTGTGGGACTCTAGAGACTCGACTACTACGCTGGCAGTGGGTTTAACCACAGACCGCAAGTGGCACTAGCTGTACGTAACGGTCCCCAGGTAGTTGTCGATAAGAAGGCCGATGAGTAAACCCATCCGAACTCCTACTGAGTCTGATGTGACAATCTCCATACAGTCCGGTCCGTTCGTCCAAGACTATCGCATATCGGGCCTAGGGGGGCGGCAAGCGTCAGTCCCCTAATAGCGGTATAAGTCGTGTCGGAGTAAAGCCCATTACACCCTGAGAAACTGCTGGAACCTACCAGCAAATCTCGCTTGCCCTGGCCAGGGACTTTGCGTAATGGCTCTCTGACACAGCACGATATCTACTCCCAATACCGGGAGGGACGAATCCTGTCTAACCGCCACTGCCTCCAAGTGCTCGGGACTGCACCCAACTGCTACCTGTTTGCACGACTCATTTGAGCCGTGGTAGGGTAGCAATCTAAGAACAGTGGGACACACTCGAGGCGAAGTAGCAGTGTCAAGTCTGCGGACTATGCTGTACTCATGTCACCTGGGAACTGTTCACTGACGACTGGTATCAAACCAACCAACAGTTCCCTGTGAGTCCTGTCCGGTGTACCCGTAACCTAACGAGCACCTGTATACTATCTCCAGTACGACGTACTGACGGCTGTGGGACAGACCATCTCCCCAACTGGGATGAGAAGCGTACACACCAGTCTACTCCGGAGTATCGATGCTCTGTCTCGATAATCCAACGACCAGGGACCTGAATAAGGATGTGCTTGTAGACTACCCAGCCCCCACTAGTGTGACTGCCATCACAACGCTGGTAGACAAGCAAGATCCTAAGAGCTCTATCAATACGTACGCTCACATATTAAGATAGAAAAAACCAAGTAGCATACTACCATGTTTAGCAAGACTGTTATATACATGTGAATATCCCAAGCTTCCATTAAGTAATATACAAGCTAGTATGATACAGTAATGGCCTTCTAGGGCATAAACACTAACACCGACCGTCAAGGTCCTTTGGCGTGGCCCGAGCAGCGAGGAGGTCACCTGGGAGGCCGAGGGCGAGATGAGGAAGAAATATCCCCATCTCTTTGAAGGTACGCGTAGTTATATTTTTAAATTCGGGGACCGAATTTCTTTAAGGGGGGAAGATTGTAACGCCTTGAAAAGTCGTTTTGGTGTTTTCCTGAAAATCGGTGAAAATTCGGTATTTTTCCGTAAACCGTCTTTTTTTTGGTATTTGCAGTTTAGGACTAATTATACCTAATTTGGATAGGTAATTGCTAGTTTTTAGTAGCTAATGAGTTACTTATTAATTTTTGGTCATTTAAAAATTTTCCCTAATTTTTCAATTTTTAATATTATTTTAAGCCGGTAAGAAAATACATTAAATTAGAGATAAATACAAATTTAAATGGGCTAAATTTAAGTTTTAAAATCATGTTCATTAAAATCTAGTTGGAACATAAATTTTTAGTGTTTTAATTTAAGTTTTAACTAATTTTTATTATGGAAAACGAAATTTATTGAATTTAAGCTAAAACTTGCAATTTTGGACTTGTAAGGGGTCTTTTTGCAAAAAAAATTTTGTGCACTCTCACACACACATCCTCACATCTCCTTTGGCTGGTCCAACTGCAGAATTTTCTCTCTCTCTCTATTTTTTAAACTCATTTGTTAGGTGATGAATTGAGTTAAGGTGTAGGTTTTAAAATATATTATTTTGGAGGTATGGTGTATTTGACTTTGAGGGGGGTTTGACTTGGTGACATTTCCCACACACCCCACCATTCCCCTCTTCCCTCTACTGGCCGAAACCTGCAGCCCTCCCCCCTCATTTTCCCCCTCTCTTTTGGTTCACAAATTCATCTCAAAATGCACAAATTTCTTCACAAAACCAACACAAATCCTTATGCTACCCCTTCTCAAGCCTAGTTTAGTTGAAAACATGTGGAAAGGAGGCAATTTTAGAGGTAAATGATCATGCTAGATCCATAGATCTTGAGGTATAATTTCCACCAAGTTAATTTCTTTTGGTTAAATTCCTTTAGTTAAATGGTTTTAGTGTTAAAAGCTTAGCAAAATCCTAATCTAGTTTTTTCTAGTTCATGGTTGAAATTAAACTAGGGTTTTAGAAACCATTATTTAGTTAATTAAAGCTATTTTTCTATCTAGTTGTTTACTAAACCAATCTTTGGGGTTACTTTGCTTAAGTGGCTTCATAGTATGCTAATCTAAGTCAATCTTGTGTGAAATTTTCATAGTAATTGCTAATTACAAAAATCAAGAAAGGGGTTTGTGTATGGAAATAGGTTGAAGCATGATTGTTGTGTTGGAATTATGGTTTGATGCATTGTAAAAGGTTTAAAATTAGTGTAGTGGCTATCTAGTGGGTTAGTTTGGATGTTTGTGTTGGATTGTGTTAACTTTATCGCTAATTTTCGATATTTGCACCAAATTGCAAATTTCTGGCTTACTAGTTTTGTTATAAAATTATGTGATGAATTATTTTTGACATCTTGATGATTGTATTGGCTTATCCTATGACATTTAGGATGTGTGAGTGCGGATTTTTTTGAGTGGTCATGTTTTAGTTTTGCCGGGCGACCAAATCGACGATTTTAGTTAGTTTTTGCGATTTTCGCGTGTGTTCCGCGCACCTTGTGCACGTTGTACCTAGCTTATGAACGTTAGTATTTATGTTTGGGATTTTCGTCGTTCTTGATATGTAACCAATGTTTGGTATTGATGTAAATTCCAGGTTCGGTCGCGGAGACGTCAGACGCAGCACGAAAGGTGAAAGCGGTGATTGGACGTGGCTAGCTAGGGATTCTGGTGAGTAGATGTAACATCTACGGGGGACTATCATTGGATGGCGCAAGCCGCCCGATAGTTTTAGTAGCTTAAAATGATTCTTAGTAATGTTAGTAATTAGGGGTGTAATACTTGTATGATTATTTACTACCTCCATGCCTTATATTGACATACATATGCGAACCCACCCTATAGGACACCTGCACCATTGCCAGGGTTTTTTTTATATGCAGCATGAGCACTATTCATGCTTACACACACACCCTGGTGATTGCCATGCCACCACACTAGATAACCTATAATTTGAACCTTTTACTATAATTGATACTTAAACTTCTGCGATTGCCTTTAATTCCTTAAAATGAAATCGTAGGATTGCTATTCATGTGCATGTACCTCATCATAGTATATGTTCATGCCTAGTCTATTAATCGTACATCGCGACTTTATTATTGATACTATATGCATTCATTATCATTGGCATATGCATTTATGAGGATTTCTTGAGATTTTGTGATATTCTGGATTTCAGCGGAAAGCCGCAAAATTTCTAAACTTATTATATATATATATTTTTTTAAATATGTAAATTGCGGTTTTCTAGTGAGGTAAGTGTCGTCCACCATGAGTTTGTTGTGGTTTTCGAGACCCGTTTCGAGGAGTTGGATGAACCGTCTCGGGTACATGGTGGGCCCGGTAAGGTACCCCGGGGCAAGAAGCTCGTATTGCTGACGATGAGCCTGGCAGGGGACGGATTACCTACCGGTGACTGTTTGGGACGGCAGATATCCAGAGGATACCGACCGTGTCCGCGAGATGATGAGATATTGATATTGAGATGGGTCAGCCGGATGGCTGAGGCCAGAGGTACTATGACATGGATATATGAGATTTGTGATAGTTTTGAGGTGTCGTTGCTGGACATAGGTTCTTGTTGATTCTAGTGGTATTGTGTTGGTATTTCAAAAGAGATTCCTAAAGGAAAGACATGATTCTTATACTTACACATTCAGATCATGAGTTGATTCACATTGCATTCATACCTGCTAGTATATTCATATTGCATACATACCTGCTATTATGTCCTGCCATACCTGTATTATTGATGCTAGGATGCTTGTGTGCATACTTGCGATAGCCTCTATAGATGTTATTTATTACTCACGAGTTGGCAACTCACCCCCGTTGTGCCACAGTCTTTTGCAGGTCCGCTCCGTCAGCGTAGTAGCGGCGGGCGCACCGCTTCTTTTGCCCACCTGCCAGGACTCGAGGTTTTTGCTCGTAGGTGGGTTGTATTATTATTTTTGTACCCTCTTGTATATTCTTTGTATCTAGAGTACTCCATCTACTGTATCTACCAGTATTGTTGTATATTGACCTAGAGATGAGACTGTGAGATTTGTGGACTTTTTTGCTGTATTTTGGGGTCGAGCTCACTTGAGTCGACATGCTGTTTTTATTATGCTTCTTTATGATTATTTTGCATGTTGTTGTTTTATATTGCGTGGGATTTATGACCGCCTTGTGGCGAAGAGCTAGCTCCCGCTTGGGGAAGCCTTATTTGTTGGATTTATATATATTCTTGTTGTACCCATTTTGGGGGCCAGTATTTACAAAGGAGACTCTGCCGAAATTTTCGGAAAAATTGATATCGTTTTTAAAAAAAGGTTTTATATGACTTATTTGATAAACTCGCTTTCAATTGATTGGTTTTTCTTCACTCTTTTGCTTATTTGGTTTTGGTTTCTGGGCTTTGGCTTACTTATTTTACAGACGTCTTGAGACGTTTCGTAAACTTAAGTGCCAGTCACGTTCCGTACCCTACGGGTCATGACAAAATCGTGAGAATAAAATACAGTATCACATACTGGTATTATTCTCGGTCCCGCACATATCTCATACGCGCTCCTATCTCGTTTCGCTTGAGCCAGGAAACCTCTGTGTAGGACTCTAAAGACTCGTCAATACGCCGGCAGTAGGTGATGATCATATCAAACACCCACAAGCCGCACGCGGTCTGCTAAACGTAACGGCCACCCGGGTATTGAGCGATCAGAAGATCAACGAGCAAGCCCGCTCACACTCCTATGAATCCAACCAGTAACACTTACCGCACAGTCTGGTCTGATCGTCTGATATGTCGCATATCTCGCCTAGGGGTGGTAAACGTCAGACCCCAGTAGCTCGATAAGTCATGCCGATATAAGGTCCATAACAAGCGTGAAACTACTGACAACTCTTACTTGTAAATCACTGCAACCCTGGCCAGGGATTTCCAGTTATGGCCAGTCGAGCATAGCACAATATCAACCCCCAATACCGGGAGAGACGAATCCCCTCCTATCGCTCATTCCCTCCATGTGAATCGGGAATGTTCCCAAAAACCACCTGTTTGCACGACTCAGTAGAGCCGTGGTAGGGTGGAAATCAAAGCACAGTGGGAGACACACAAGGCTTTATGACGATCTCGGGTCAACAGACTAAGCTGTACCAGTGTCACCAGAGAACTGCCATCTGACGTGAGGTATAATACCATCTGGGAGTTCTCGGCGAGTCCGTTCAGTGTACCCAGTCACCACTGAGCACCCGCATACCATCTCTGATGTCAAACACCAATGGATATGGGATCATCCATCGCCCATCACATGGGTCGAGAGGATATACGCTAGTCTACTCTGGAATATCGATGCCCCGTCTCGATATTCCCACGACTAGGAACATTGAAGGATGTACTCATGGACCACCCAGGCCCCACTAGTGTGATCTACATCATATTCCTGGAAGTCGAGTACACATCCTAAGGGCTTTATCAACATGTAACGGAGAGACAGAAAGTATACATGTTAAGATAAAAAGCAACCAGATAGCGTACTATCATGTCGAGCAAGAAAGTCCTACCTATATATGTCCCAGCATCCACTACAATATACATCCTATATACAGTAATGTCCTCTAGGGCATACATATAACTAACAGTACCGCTATTAGGGGACTGATGTTTACCGCCCAATAGGATCGCCATGCGATATTCTTAGATGAACAGACCGGACTGTACGGAGATTGTCACATTCAGGCTCAGTAGGAGTTCAGATGGGTTTCACCTCGTCCGTCTTCTTATCGGCATCTACCTGGGGACCGTTACGTACAGCTAGTGCTGCTTGCGGTCTGTGGTTAAACCCACTGCCAGCGTAGTGTCGGGTCTTTAGAGTCCAACGCAGAGGGTTATTCGCCTTTGGGCAAAACAGAGTAGATGTCGCATGGTTTTGCGACAGGGTTCGTTCAAATCCACGCACTTGTGCACGTTTGGTGTCCGGATAGTTGTTATTAGCGGGCTCTGGTTTGAGCCAGATCCTAGTATATGCTTTGGGGTTAGTTTTATCTCATAGTATTCGTGCTCCTCGGAATACGACTGCGGGTGTGTATGCACAGTTGACTGAGGCAGAGGAAGAGAATTCTCATTAGGGTTTTGGTACGGGTGTGTATGCACAGTTGACGATTGTCGTTTACCAAGCCCTAATGAATATGTGAAATATCAATTGATAATGTTATTTAAATGAAATTGGGTTATGGTTAGGGCTTGTTGACTTGTTGACTAAGGTTGACTTGTTGACCAAGGTTGAAACATTGACCATCATCATTTCTTTCCAAAGATGCTCTTTGATCTTTGCAAAAACATTTAATGTGAAATGATAATGGTCTTATCAAACCAACCATCACCTTTTTCATTTTGATTAATATTATTAATTAGATTAATTCATATATATTTGATATGGTTGTAAAACTATTCTCATTCTAGCATATTGTTTCTCTCTCATCCTTTCTTCTTCCTCTTCCTCTAGCTCAAGGAAAATTCATCTCATGTGTTGAGAAACATTTCCTTAGAGATAAAACACCAAAGCCACTCTCTACTCATCCTAAGGTTGAAGGTCTAGCAAGCCGGACACTTTAGTTTTCTCAAGTTCGAGAAAGAAGCTCAAGGTAGAGACCCTCAGGTGGATCCATCTTCGGAAAGAGAAGGCGACGAGGAACGAACCATCCGACCACCACAAAGAGCCCAAGAGAAGGAGTTCAAGTTGAGGTATAACCCCTAACCGAGTAGGAAAAGCTCTAGTTAGTTGCTAGTGTGTAGTTTAGCAAAGATCTGTGTTCTATAGTCCATGTTACCATGACCTGAAAAATCGTTTTTCATCATTTCCGCAAGCCCGAAAGAACCGGGAGAGGTAACGTGGAATTACAGTGGTATCAGAGCCTAGATAAACACACCCTATCATGTTAGCAAAGTATCTAGAATTTCGATCGGACGAAAAACCGCAAAACACGTGAAAAATATCAAGTTTCTGCCGATTTTTATTTCTGCTCAAAAAATAATAAATCATGTATTAAAAATCGGCTTAGGCTTTTTAAAGAACATGTAAGAAAAATGATCCAGTGAGTCGATCAACTCACCGCGGATCCGAGGCAGGAGCTTGCTCCCGCCGCGGATCCGTGGCCGAGTTGACTCGGCCGTGGATCATTTCTCCTGCAGTATTCTCCTGTTGGTGTTTTGTGATTTTTGAGACGGTTTTTTTCTGCCCAGAATTTCCAGAGAACAAGTTTGTTTTTGGGGTGGTTAAAAATCCGTATTTTGGTCGATTTTCTGTAGACTTTGGCTAATGGGTTGTATCTGTAATGTTATATATGTATTGAACGTCTGCTAATCGCTATACGTCGATTAGTGGGGGTTATACATATCTGTGATCTGTAATGCTGATGGTTTATGTATATGAATTCGTTGGATTGTCGCGGATGAATAGCCGGGGGGTTGTGAGATAAGAGTTTTTTTTATCTTTCAATTCATGTAATATGTAAATTGATGTAATATTATTTATATGGCCGCACAACCGGGATGGGGTTGTAGCCGTCATTGTATAATTTCTTTTTACTGTTTTTGCTCTTAGGATAGACCCAAGGTGGGGTGCACAAACCACCAGGTATCTCGAAGTGCCGAATGGCCTACTCACGTCACTGAGGGAGGTTGCTTCGCTTCGGGTACTTGGCGGGTAGTTTGCCGCACCCGTAGGGGTCTAGGGAGGGGTATTGGCTATTCATCGCGACTGTGTAATACGCTCTTCGTTACAGGCTCGTACGGAATGCGGATTCCTAGTATATCCAATGTGTTCATCTGTGATCTGGAATGGCTATCATTGCATCTGACGAATGTATATATCTATTTAGGCGTTGCTTATGTTTTGCATCCGCACAAGTCCAGCCCCCGCTCTGTCGTTAGTTAAGTAATCTAACGGGTGATGACGGGACCCCGTGGCGAATGCGGATGGCATAAGCGTATGTCATATTTTCGTTGTTTTCTACAATGGTAGGATTAATTGATGGGATGCATTAAAATTAATGCAAGAAAAATAAACCAAAGTAAAAGTCGTTGGAACACTTTCAAAACCACTCGGTTTCTTTTCAAAATAACTTTTAAACGCGGAGCTTAAACCACTCCTTTTAAAAGCTATCTCATTCCATCGATTATATCAAGTTCACTACGTTCACGGTTTCGCCAAAACCATTCGTAGCCCTCCGTCGTTTCACATGGATGGTCAATAGTATTCAAGCTATGTTTGTTGGCCAAAGTCAAGGCATAATGATTGGTAGCTATTGGGTATTCATGTGCAGCATAGATAGATGTGTTGGTTTGGGACAGTCGTACTGCCTTGTTAGCCAAAGTCAACGGTATTTACGGGTGGGTTCAAATTAACCTGGAGAATGACGGGTAGAACTTGACATTTGACTTATGATTTGTTGGTCAAAGTCAAGGTCATAAGAGCATGGGGCAAAAATCCACATCGAGAGTTTCAAAAGAACTGAAACTTGCTAGCGCTGAATACCATTTGGAGTATGATGATTCTGGTAGAATTCCTTCAGTTTTGTCACGCAATGATATTTGGATCCCGATCCTACTGTGAGTATATACTACTCCTCGAGAAATTTCTCACTTAACGATCAATGCATAAACCAAGTAGGTGTCTAGAAAGGTGTTAGCGGGGCTACGCCCCCAGGGAAATGTAAGTATACGTTAGCGCCCCGGCAGTCTACAGACGCCAAAATGCGGAACAAAAACTTTTAACTGGCGCTATCGTATACTTTAACCCGGATCTTCCATTATTGCTAAACTAACAAACTGTAAAGAGTGTAGAAAGGTTATACCGAACGATCCGAGTCCTTCGTTCTTCAACCATCATCCCACGCTCCATTGCGGCTGCTCCGATCTCGTCGAACTCCGATATCCTCGTCGAGGTGGCACCACATCACTGATTCTTTAAACGGGCTCCCGCCTCTGACTCGAGGCAACTCGATCGTCAAGTTTGCTAAAAGAGACGACCAAGAATGATGTAGAGAATGAGTAGATGACTTTGTCTCACTTCGTCCAAGTCCGTGGACGATCGGTAAATGAAGTTGCCGAGGGAATCGGGTGATGGAATGAAATGAGCTGTGAATTCCATACACCCCGAAAATCTATCATATCCTTTTTACAACCATGGAAAACTATCAAGTGAGAGAGTGAGAGAGAAAGGAGGCCTTCCACTCATTATGAAGGAGGAGGGTGAGTGTAGGAGCAAGTGGTGACCTTAAGCAAAAAGCTTCTCACTAAATATCCTAAGGAAAACAAGAAGCTTTAATAACAAAGCATGAATCACTAATAACACCTCATCAAGTAATAAATGCAACCAATTAGAACACAACACCAATTAGCCTAGTCACCTCATCTAGAATCTTCTAGAACACTGACTCACCTCAACTGAAGAAAAGATAAATCCGTCTTTAACCGAATGTTAAAAGACGGCTGATAGAAAACTGGAAACTGGCAACTTCCAAAAGTGATCCTGAAACGACTTTCAGGATAACCCCGAAACTGAATAAATATACCCGCATTTGTATTACGACCGAATACAAATGCAACTGAGACAAAGATATTATACCTACTCAATATAATACTCGGATCCGGCTTAAACCAAAGCCGACCAGTATTATCTGCCCGAAAACTGACACGTGCGTAAACGCACGTGCATTTTCCGAACCCTGCCATAAAACCATACGGCCTCTACAACGTTTCGCCCGAACTTGGGAAACTGTCTGTGGGGGACTCTAATGACTCGTCAGTACCCTAGCAGTGGGTTTAACCACAAACCGTCAGCGGCACTAGCTATGCGTAACGGCTGCCCATGGACTGACCTCAAGGGAGACCGATGAGCACACTCAAGGGAGGCCGATGAGCGAACTCATCCAGAAACCCTACTGAGCCTAACAGTGACAATGTATATACAGTCCGGTCCGTTCGTCTATGAGTATCGCATATCTGCTTAGGGGGCTAGCAACGTCAGACCCCCAATAGCAGTATAAGTCGTGTCGGAGTGAAGCCTCAATACACCCTGAGATACTACTGGAGTACCTACCAGTAAATCTCCTACCATGGCCATGGATTTGTGTAATGGCTCTCCTAGACACAGCACGATCTCGCCCCCAATACCGGGAGAGACGAATCCCCTGCCGATCCGCTCACGTGCCTCCATGTGGCTCGGGACTGTACCCAAAAGCTACCTGTTTGCACGACTCCTTTGAGCCGTGGTAGGGTAGAAATCAAAGCACAGTCGGAACTCACACGAGACAAATGACGACCTCAGGTCGATGAACTAACCTGTACACATGTCACCAGGGAACTGCTATCTGACGGTAGATATAATACTAACTAGCAGATTCCCGGCGAGTCCTGTTCGGTGTACTCATAACCCAATGAGCACCTCTATACATCTTAGGTGATCCAACTGACACCAGTGGCTTGTGAGACCGGCCACCGCCCCTCGTCGGGGTCTCGACTGTATACACCAGTCTACTCCGGAGTATCGATGCCCTGTCTCGAAACTCCCACGACTAGGGACCACAATTAAGGATATGCATATAAACTACCCAACTCTCACGTATATGATCGCCATCATACTGTTGGTAGTAAAGCAAGATCCTAAGGGCTCTATCAAAGTGTAACATGCAATCAGTCACCTGAACATGTACACGACTGATAGAGGCAAACCAGATAGCATACTATCATCGCGAGTAAGACTGTGCTACCGGGATAGGTCCTCCGCAATCATTGCAATCACGTACCTGCGATCCAATAATTGACTATGAGGGCACTATCTCCAACAATCTTCCACTTGCACTCAAGGCTAATATTGCGATGTCGACTACTCACAGCCCGTGTGAAAACGAACATCCAACTCCTCTACTAATCAGTTTCATAAAGCCCGTTTGTAAAACTATTGTGTTCGAGAAATAGCCTCAATGAGTGGATCCGCCTAGAAGTATCTTTCTATATCTCTCTTAATCTCAAGTTCTCGGAGAAAGCCATCTCCCGAATTGAGTAGTACCTGTCTTAGAATATGTCTGGATATCTGATGGGACCTTAGTTCATAAATGAACTCCATGTCCAAACTTCTTAGACTGTATGGATCACTGAACCTAATCAGTATCCGGCACCATGCCACCCACAGTATCCTATGGAACCACCTGTCCATAATACTTTCCCTCGTCAGAGGGAAAACTAAAACTCTGACAATCACTCTGTCATCCATGTCACCTTTGAAGCCTGGAATGATAACCGTCTCCCGAAAGAGGCTGCCGTTATCAAATCCGTAGAACATGTACCAATGTTCTAAAACTGCTTCCTTATGTTTCTCCAGGATTGGATTAATACAAACTTATTGCATCTAGTGCAAAACCAACATCTGGTGTGGTACTTGACATCTCATGATTGACTCAATTGCCTAAGCAAGTGATCTGTCAATCATGCACATCCCTCTCCCCTTTAGTCTATACGACACCTTTAGAGAGGGTGACTCCATCACCTGCAGGTACACCACCATGCTAGGAGTCATCTATTCTAAAAACCATTAGAATACTGTCAAAGTACCCACATTGGGAAACTACCCAAATCTAGATCTAAAACCATAGATCTAGAAACCAGAATGTCAAATATTATATCCATATCCTGTCTGGAGAAACAACTGTGTGACGACCACAGTTCAACCGATCGTAGTATAGGAATTTTACTTCCTACTCTGTGTATGTCATCCAGATACCATGACATCACACCCTACTACCTTCTTAACTGATCCATCCCCTATTCTGATTGAAGTCAAACCCATGACTGTCATATCAAAATTAGATGATCTATCTCCGCTATAACTGCTCAAGTCTATGAATAGATATAAGCTACTTGCCCACTATGCTTCCGATGCTCCCACTGACTACGACAACCCTCCTACCGGGTCTCATATCCTGGAACAACAGTAGTGTCAAGTCTGGGTAGATAAGAACCTCCCTGTCACCGTCCTTGAGCCTACCGAAGTACCTCTCGGGTGTCTGAGGTTACCTACCATATCTGCGGAGTGGCTATTGGAATGTCAAACCTGATTGAATGTATAGGTCCTATTAAATTTTCCGTAATCGTTCGCGGTTCTGGAATCACTTCCAGTTCTACCATACTCCCACTACTGTTTTCTGAAAAAGATCCATTTTACTAAAACTGTGGCGAGTCAAGAACAATATCACTATTGATCTTGCAAATGGTAGAATATCAACCCTCGTCATAGCCAGGGTCAACCCACAAACAGCCACTATAGAAACGTGCCCTGAGTTATCCAGAGTCTGGTTTTAAGCATAAGCTGGACAACTCCCCGTACCTTAATTTCTTTTAAGGTACGATCCATTCTATATCCAATACAGAAACTTTGGCACTTATTTAATTGGAACCATATTCAAATCATGCAGCTGTCTCCAGTGCATATCAACTTAATGGAAAGAGGCTAATCAGCATTACTCAACTTAGGAAACAATCCAATTATGAGTAACCTGAAAGAGAAACATGTTTCTCAAAACCATCACTATCATCTGAATACCAATCACAAGAATCTACATCTTCGATCTCTTTGAAGAATCCCGATACTTGTGATACCTGGTTCTCTACTTTATTCTTATACCCACAACTTCTCAAAACTTAGACCTTATATTTCTACGAAACACTCGTCTAAATACTAGAGAAGTTATAAGTAAACAGAACATAGTACGAGGACCTACCCCTTTATCCTGAAGGACACTTGGACAACATACAATACTCTGTATAAGTCCGCTGAGTTAAACAACTCAAAACCTTTGCGTCGTAGGTTGGAAACTGTACCCTGGCAATTTCCTCAAATATCACCAATTTCAACGAATTCCGATACAATGAGGATGATCACCTAATTCCCAATATCTTACTCCCACTCATCATCTGTAAAACCATACAGATATGAGAATGAAACCTGGTAAATACATACCCTTGGAGTAAGTGTCTAATCGGGAAAACAATTTTTCCTTTAACAATGCACTGAAACATGAAAATGTTTCGTAGGGGTATCCTGGTATTCATATCAATGCCTCTTCCATAATCCAATTCATGACTTCAACCGTATATCTTATTGCCATCTCTCCAAATCCCTTTATTTGTCTTTAGTCGTTACCTTATGTACACCATCGTTAGGCTAAATGGTTTTCTTCCTTCCCTACCGTTCGGCACCAGCCTATGGTTTGGAAGAAGACTATCCAGTAAGCATAATAGGTGTACCCTCCTAAACCAAGGAGTACTCGCATCTCGAGAGAAGGTGACGATAAAAGACAACTGAATAATACCTTATTCTTTTAAAGGTGAAATAGGAGCGGCGATGAAGTACGCGGTTTTGGTCGTGAATGATATCAGTCGCAATTTACTTTGCCCTCTTTCTAATCCCTTTATTTTGTCTTTACATATTACCTTCTGCACACCCTACTTAGGCTAATTGGTTTTCTTCATTCCCTACCTTTCGGCACCAGCCTATGGTTTGGAATAAGACTATCCAATAAGCGTAATAGGTGTACTCTCCTAAACCAAGGAGCTCTCTCAACCTGAGAGAAGGTGATAATAAAAGACAACTGAATAAACCAATTCTATTTCTCCTGAACCTGGATCCATCCCCGAAGAAGTCCCTTCGAGTTCGTATATAACCATACGATGGATCTATCCAATGGAAGTGGATATCCGTAGTAATACGGGTGTTCTGAGAAATGCAAAGGGTAAAAGAAGGAGTGGCAATGACTTATGCAACTCAGACAATCCAAAAGCCAGTATTTTAAGAAGGTTCGGTCAACCTGGTCACTGAGTCATAGTCTAAGGTCGGTCAAAGGTCGCTGCCAAAGAGAGAGAGAGAAAAGAAACACTCTGCGTGCACTCTAACCTAGATCAGAATGGTCATCACTTTATCTAATCCGGAAACCTCCCACTGTCCTGTCAAATTCTCCTCCAAACCTAAAGAAGAATCAATCGGGATCACCCGAAGAGTAAACCAACTCATCAGTGGGAATCGGGATCCAACTCTCATCGCATGTTAACGTGATGGAATGCATCCACGTTATTCATACTCCAGAAGGTATGCGCATACTTGGCAAGTTTCAGTTTCTTTAGAAACTCCCGATATCATTTTCTTGCCCCATGCTCTTATGACCTTGGCGAAAGTCAACAAATCATAAGTCACATGTCAAGTTCTGCCCGTCATTATCTTGTTAATTTGAATCCACCCGTACATACCCTTGACGAAAGCCAACAAGGTAATACGACTGTCCCAAACCAACTCATCTATCTATGCAACAAATGAATACCCAGCAGCTACCAAACACTATGCCTTGACGAAAGCCAACAAACATAGCTTGAATACTACTGACCATCCATAAGAAACGACGGAGGGCTACGACTGGTTTTTGGCGAAAAACCTTTAACGTAGTGAACTTGATATCGCTGAAGGAACCTGATAGCTTTTTGTAAAAATATAGTGGCGAAAACCTTTTGCTAAAGAGGTCATTCCCGGTGTAGGGATCTCGGCTCTTTCCTCATGGAATGAGGTGCAGGATATTCCAATGAATACCGCTATGCAAAGCAACTTGTAATCGACTATAGTGAAGTTATTACTCTGACGCAAACTTCTGTCCAAGGGGTCTTTCCCGGTGAAGGGATATCAGCCCTTGCCTCGTCGAATGAGGTGCTGGATATTCACACCGAATACCGCTATGCATAACAAAAAGAAACGTCTTTGTAATAACACCTTTTTAAAATTGTTCCAACAACTCAAACAGGTTTGTTTTACTTTGCATTGATCAGAATCAACGCAGTCCCATCATTCAATCACACCAGAAAAGAACGAAAATAAAATGTACGTATATGCCATCCGCATTCGTCACTGGGTCCCGTCATCACCCGTTAGGTTACTTAACTAACGATAGAGCGGGGACTGGACTAGCGCGGGTGTAAAACATATACAACATCTAATAGTATATAAACCAATATACAATAATCGCTCCAGGCGTGATAGTATGCAACATTACAGAAAAGTAATAAGCATCACAGAACAATACAGATAATCTGGGATCCCCGAGTTTCACAGAGCCGCTGCTGAAACTCGACGTTCCCCTGTCGTGTGGATAGCCTGTGCAATGAAACCTAGACCCCTACGGGTGCGGCAACTTACCCGCCAAAACCTGAAGCGAGGCAGTCCCCCACAGCATAGTGAATGGAACACCCGGCACTTCACGGAATCCGGTAAATTGAGCACCCCTCCTTGGGTCAACCTGTACCCCTTACGAGTGCGGCGAATAGTCTGCCAATTTTAGAGTGGGGCCCCTCTGCCTCCCAAAGCCATGAGATGCGGACCCGTTGCCCTCCAGAACCCGGCTATCCGTGCACTCCGTCTCGTGGCAAAACCTAGTACAGTAATGAAAAATAGTACAATAGGTACATCGACCGCAACCTGGTCGTGCCCCAAAAGAATATTATACAACAGGCAGTGACGGCAGTCCACAAGTTGGACGCTCGCCCCGCAATATCAAATGTACAAATAAACACAAACTGTACTACCATTGCACACTGCTATCCACCACGACAAATCCAAAACATCACAGCACAACACAGAACATCGACGCGAATGTCACGTTCGCAAACCCGTCTAAAAGAACTATAGCAATCAGACGCGGTTTACCGATCAAATGACATTCCCGGTCGGAGATATAATGTAAGCACTGTAAACTAACGTGTTTAAATTTCGATCGACCAAAGACCAAATATCAAAAAGTGGGCCCCACTGCTTACTGGTGAACAGTAACAAAATCTGGGCCAAAACGATATTTATCAAAAAACCCAAAATCCATCACAGAACCCACTGACAAAATTTGGAAGCACGTGCTCCCCACGTGGCCGCGGATGCGTGGCCAAACCATGGGTTTGGCCGCGTTTCCGCGGCTGCTTGGAGGAATCACGACCCCAAATTTTGTCGTGGCTCTTAAAAACGCCTGCACAGATTTTTAAGACATCCAGAAAAAAATTTTGAGACCGTTTAAAATTAACAGAAACTGTCGGGCTAGGATTTTGCCGTTTTTGATTTTCGGTTCGATCGATGTTTTGAACGCTTTAGCACAAGTTAGTATAGCAAAATGGTGAGGCTCTGATACCACTGTAAGTATACGTTAGCGCCCCGGCAGTCTACAGACGCCAAAATGCGGAACAAAAGCTTTTAACTGGCGCTATCGTATACTTTAACCCGGATCTTCCATTATTGCTAAACTAACAAACTGTAAAGAGTGTAGAAAGGTTATACCGAACGATCCGAGTCCTTCGTTCTTCAACCATCATCCCACGCTCTGTTGCGGCTGCTCCGATCTCGTCGAACTCCGATATCCTCGTCGAGGTGGCACCACATCACCGATTCTTTAAACGGGCACCCGCCTCTGACTCGAGGCAACTCGATCGTCAAGTTTGCTAAAAGAGACGACCAAGAATGATGTAGAGAATGAGTAGATGACTTTGTCTCACTTCGTCCAAGTCCGTGGACGATCGGTAAATGAAGTTGCCGAGGGAATCGGGTGATGGAATGAAATGAGCTGTGAATTCCATACACCCCGAAAATCTATCATATCCTTTTTACAACCATGAAAAACTATCAAGTGAGAGAGTGAGAGAGAAAGGAGGCCTTCCACTCATTATGAAGGAGGAGGGTGAGTGTAGGAGCAAGTGGTGACCTTAAGCAAAAAGCTTCTCACTAAATATCCTAAGGAAAACAAGAAGCTTTAATAACAAAGCATGAATCACTAATAACACATCATCAAGTAATAAATGCAACCAATTAGAACACAACACCAATTAGCCTAGTCACCTCATCTAGAATCTTCTAGAACACTGACTCACCTCAACTGAAGAAAAGATAAATCCGTCTTTAACCGAATGTTAAAAGACGGCTGATAGAAAACTGGAAACTGGCAACTTCCAAAAGTGATCCTGAAACGACTTTCAGGATAACTCCGAAACTGTATAAATATACCCGCATTTGTATTACGACCGAATACAAATGCAACTGAGACAAAGATATTATACCTACTCAATATAATACTCGGATCCGGCTTAAACCAAAGCCGACCAGTATTATCTGCCCGAAAACTGACACGTGCGTAAACGCACGTGCATTTTTCGAACCCTGCCATAAAACCATACGGCCTCTACAACGTTTCGCCCGAACTTGGGAAACTGTCTGTGGGGGACTCTAATGACTCGTCAGTACCCTGGCAGTGGGTTTAACCACAAACCGTCAGCGGCACTAGCTATGCGTAACGGCTGCCCATGGACTGACCTCAAGGGAGACCGATGAGCACACTCAAGGGAGGCCGATGAGCGAACTAATCCAGAAACCCTACTGAGCCTAACAGTGACAATGTATATACAGTCCGGTCCGTTCGTCTATGAGTATCGCATATCTGCCTAGGGGGCTAGCAACGTCAGACCCCCAATAGCAGTATAAGTCGTGTCGGAGTGAAGCCTCAATACACCGTGAGATACTACTGGAGTACCTACCAGTAAATCTCCTACCATGGCCATGGATTTGTGTAATGGCTCTCCTAGACACAGCACGATCTCGCCCCCAATACCGGGAGAGACGAATCCCCTGCCGATCCGCTCACGTGCCTCCATGTGGCTCGGGACTGTACCCAAAAGCTACCTGTTTGCACGACTCCTTTGAGCCGTGGTAGAGTAGAAATCAAAGCACAGTGGGAACTCACACGAGACAAATGACGACCTCAGGTCGATGAACTAACCTGTACACATGTCACCAGGGAACTGCTATCTGACGGTAGATATAATACTAACTAGCAGATTCCCGGCGAGTCCTGTCCGGTGTACTCATAACCCAATGAGCACCTGTATACATCTTAGGTGATCCAACTGACACCAGTGGCTTGTGAGACCGGCCACCGCCCCTCGTCGGGGTCTCGACTGTATACACTAATCTACTCCGAAGTATCGATGCCCTGTCTCGAAACTCCCACGACTAGGGACCACAATTAAAGATATGCATATAAACTACCCAACTCTCACGTATATGATCGCCATCATACTGTTGGTAGTAAAGAAAGATCCTAAGGGCTCTATCAAAGTGTAACATGCAATCAGTCACCTGAACATGTACACGATTGATAGAGGCAAACCAGATAGCATACTATCATCGCGAGTAAGACTGTGCTACCGGGATAGGTCCTCCGCAATCATTGCAATCACGTACCTGCGATCCAATAATTGACTATGAGGGCACTATCTCCAACAGGAAATGAGGTTATTTAATTAAGGAACTTCGCGAAAGCGTTGGAAAACCTCCCTCGAAGTACCGACACTAGCCTGGATGAATGGTTAAGCAAGAATTGTATGGTGAGATTGATCCTGACTAATTCTTCCTTTTTGGTTTGAGGAGGGATTCGAGAGACAGTGGGAGCTGATCAGTCAAAAATACTGCATCTATAAACCGGCAATTTCCCTATCATTTGCACTCATCTAGAAGTGTTCGGCATTCATATAGCATATATTAGCAAAACAGTCGTAAAATATCAGTTTGCATGTGTTAGTCTTTAAACCGGCACTATAAGGGAAATTGACTATATTTTATGGCATCGCATCATTCCTATATTGTGCAATTTGTGTTTCGAAGTCTGTGCAGGAAATTCCAAGAGAACGGCCAAATTTGTGAAACAAAAACTGCTAAAAATACGCCAACTCAAGGATTTGAAATCTGGAAATGATCTAGAAGGAATTCAGGAATTCAACATATTATACATTACACCAAAGGACAAAAGAAGACACACTATGAAGTATGAAGCCCTAAGGCAGCCAAGTGGCCGCGGAACCGCGGCCGGAGCCGCCTTGCGCCGCGGTTCCGCGGTGGCTTGGCCACGTCATCACTTTCTCTCTACACCATAACTCTTCCATCAGTGTGTACACCTCAGCAATGCACTGCAAATTCCAGAAAGCTCCTGAACATTCTGCCAGATCAGCAAGTTCCTTGTTCAGAACTGAATAACCCAAGCTTCCACAACAAGCTTCACCCTAACTCTATTAAGAGCCTAGAACCTTCTCCCTAACCTCCTAGCTTAAGGTAGAAGCTAAGCCCCTAACTAACTACTTCTAGAAGCCTCTCCCTATAACAAACTTTTGGAGGGAAATTCAAAATTCAAAATCCTAGACCTAGGGTTTGGGAAACCTATAAAAAGACCCTAGGCCTCTCTTGAAATGGCTAATCTTTGGTTGTTGAAAGCTAATCACCTCTTCAACCCAAACTCCTACCACCTCCAAACCCTATCCCTAATCCAAATCAAGAAACCCCAAATTCAAGATCCTTTGAGTGCAAGCGAAGTAAGTCTTCAACGATCCTTTAGAAGCGAAGCCGGACTTCAACGGAGCATGAGATCCAAGCCGATCCATGACTCAAGGAGCCGAGCGACGCTAGATTCGACGATCAAAGTTCCTTCCTCTTGTATTTCTTGAGAGTTGTAACTAATTGTTGATATAATAAAGGTGAAGATTCCTTGAACTTGCTTATATTTCAATTCGAGCATTATGAATCATCTTCAATTCTTGAATGTATTCTTTGTGATGATGCTTGAATAAAACTCCGCTCGTGGAGGAATCGAAACGATTATAGAATGATGATGTTGACGAATCTTTAAACGTTTTCTTAAGTCCTATAACAATTGTAAATTCCTGAAAATTGAATGATCGATGATCTAGATCGATGCGAAATGCGTTCTTGATTCTTTTTGCACGATCTAGAGATCAACGATCGATCATTCGATTTCCTAGAAGCTATCTAGTGAATGTGATTCATCGAAAGGACAAAGGATAGGATGAGGAACCCTAATTCTTCGCAAGATCCTTGATCCTCGATGAATCTACATCGATTTAGCATCAACTTGTTAATGGATAAGAAACGGTCACTTCTAGTCTTCTTCACATCTACGATCTAATCGATTTCTACGAGCTTTACTTCAAATCTTGAAACCTAAATCGATTGGAATTCTATCAATACTTGATTCTTGATGTTTATCGTTTTCTTGATTCTTGATTAGATTAGTTGATTCTTGAAATTCATCGATATAAAATCTTGAATCGTTTTGTTTTTCTTTTCTATTAAATTTTCAATTCAATCAAAACAAAAATACGAACGAATCGTACAATCCCTCTGGACGATCCGCACTCACTAATACACTACAAACTGACACCGTTATTGATTGCGGTCAAATATTTTCGGTTGTGATTTTATACAAGTTTCCAAATACCGACAACGAGAAATAAAACTATCAATCAAATGGCCTCGTTGCCGGGGATCGCGCACTAATTCATTCTTTATTTGAAATTTGAATTGAAAGATTTATTCCATTATAATTTTGTGATCAAAATTCACGCAAAATCTAAACGTGTGTTGTGATTTGATTGCGAGGAATTCTGGAAGCAGTGGAGAAAGTAAAAAAAATTTCAGATATTTCCAGAGAGCTGAAGGATTTAACAGTAGCTTGCTGTTAAATTTTTGTGCATCGATCAGCACCTATGAACGCGAAAGCGCGGTCTGAGCCAGCATCTACGGCGGTTCCGTTCCTGGGTGAAGGGATGTCTGTGCAAATTTTTCACAGTGAGCTCCTAACTTTCTTATCTCTCTTCAAATCTACTCCAATTAACATTTTGTGCTGGTTTCTTTGCAAAAATCGCAGCACCGCAAAAAGCAAAATTAAATTATGCGTTTTTTTGATTTTGTGGTTGTTTGCATAATAATACGGACATTAAGGGACAAAGACCAAATCCAGATTAGGTGGGGAGTTCATTTCCCTTCCTAAGCCCCGAAAATCACAAAATTTGCATCCGCATTGACCCTCATTAACTAAAAAATATGTAGAGATGACTCTAAGGACCGTCGCGCTCACTTAGGACAGAAGAAGGCCGTGGATAATTCATTACTTATCTGCGTTTCTCTTGTGGTGTCTAAGGCAAGTGTGTCAAAGGCTAGTGGTTACTTAATTAGGCCCACTACTTATGTAGTGGAGAACCTCCTACTTACCTGGCACTTACCTGGCCACAGGAGAGACAAAGAGGCAGTGGAGGACTTATCCTGCGACTTGTTTTTTGGCAGTTAGGAGAGGTCTAGAGATTTGACCTAGGTGACCCCTAGAATTAGGGTTTTGTGTGTTGAATTTGTTGTGCTTGCATCATATTTTCAAAAATCCGTCCAATTTTCAAAACAAACACCGCATTCATTCATTCATTTCCCCTAATTATAAGTCACGCTGCCACTTGTACTAACCCTTTTTAGTGCAAGATAGGCTGGATACGGGATTCTAGTGCCCGTTTAGTCCGCGTACTCTTTATCAACTTCGAAGTCGGTATTTCTCCATTACTTCTTCTTTACCCACCACCACACCCACATCGATGGATCCGTCTCCATCGAATTTCTTTACCACTAATCTGCCGCCGTCCGTTGGTGTGCAGAATCCACCCCGCATCTCTCTCCAAGAGAGGTGCTATCCTTTGCGAGGTCCTCTTTCGACCTGCTTATCCATTACACCAGCCAACGGGGATAATTTTGAAATTAAACCACAATACATCAACCTTTTATCCAAATTCCACGGACTTGAGACTGAAGACGCTTACGTTTTCATCACCAAATTTAAAAACGTATGCGCAATGATGGGTACGTCCCAACTTTCAGTGGATGCTATGCGTCTACGACTTCTTCCATTTACTTTGTGCGATATAGCCGAGAAGTGGCTATATAACACTATCGCACATTCCATTACGAATTGAGAAGAATTCATTGCGGCATTCCTTAAGAAATTCTACCCTATGCAAAAGACAGCTCGAATCCGTAGCGAACTTAATCAATTCACCCAGTTTCCGACTGAACTATTTTCAAAATGCTTTGAACGTTTCAAAAATCATTTGGTTCAATGTCCTCATCACGCCATCCCGAGATGGGATCTTTGCCGAATCCTTTATGAGGGCATTAACCCAAACACTAAACAGAACCTTGAAAACATGTGTCAAGGCACTTTTATGACCAAGGATGATGGGGAAGCTTGGAAATTTTTAGAAGAGTTCGCTGAAAAATCACTACAGTGGGAGAGTGGAACCCAATCATCGAATATGGGTGGCGTACACCAAATAGATGTGTCCATAGGTGTTCGAGCTGAGATGGCAGCAATGCAAAAGAAGCTCGAGGCTATGGAACACAAATTTTCAACAGCCTCCCTAAACCCAATGTCGCTCCCCAAAACTATATGTGGGTGCTGTTCTGATCCTTCTCACTTAACGGAAGAATGTCCATTAAACTCTTCGTTTCAAGGTCACGAGCATACTAATGCCGCATTTCAAAGACCTAGAAACGATCCATATTCTTCCACGTACAATCAGGGTTGGAGGAATCACCCGAATTTTGCTTGGAACCAACACCAACAATCTCAAAACACGGTTCCAAGCCAAAATAATTTCCGAAGGGCTCTTCCACCACAACAGCAACTACTTCAACTCACTCACCACCCCTACCGGTCACAAAATTTCCAAAACCAGGTCAACACTTCTGCACAGTCTAATCCTATGCAGTTGTCTGGTTCTGACGAATTCTCTCAATTCACTCAAACCATGAAATCACTCTTGTCAAATTTCATAGAGGTTTCGGCTGAGGTTAGATCTTCCGTCAGTGTGATAAAGAAAAACTCAGTGTCCCAAGCTGAGAGTATCAGATCGATAGAAGCTGAAATCGCACGACTTAAATCCGAAATGAGTGCGAGAGAAAAAGGGAAACTTCCGTCTCAACCCCTACCGAATCCTGGGCATTACAATGTAAATGCCGTCACAACGTTGAGATCAGGAAGAGTGCTGAATAACCATGTCGGGGAAGGAATTGATGATATTGAAAATCCTATCAATAACAACCCGGCTGAGACCTAGCCTCACACACACACTTCTACTTCTGATCCTTGTTCTTCTACCCCACCGCCTTCTCGTGAGCCTATTCTCCATTTCCCACTAGGCTCGACACCTCTGTATAGCCCATCTAGTTCTCCACAGACGATCCCCACTCCTCTTTTGGGATCCCGTCTATCCCCACTTCCTTCTCCTATGATGGACCCAGAGCTTATTGCTAAAGCTCCTTACACGAATCGGTTAAGGGGTAACCAAGCGAGTCCACATATGGAGAAAATTATGGAAATGTTCAAACAGATTAACATCAACATCCCTCTCCTAGATACTATTCAACAAGTTCCCGCTTATGCGAAAATTCTTAAGGACTTGTGCACTACGAAGAGGAAGACTCAAGTGCCAAAGAAGGTCTTCATGTTTAATAATATTAGCACTGCTTTTATCCCACAGTTACCAAAGAAACGTAAGGACCCAGGATGTCCTACGATATCGATTTCTATTGGGGGTAAAAACATAAATCGTGCTCTTTTAGACCTTGGCGCAAGTGTTAACCTACTTCCATATTCTGTCTATGAGCAGTTAGGGATTGGAGAGTTGAAACCAGCTCAACTGCACTCTCCAAATGGCAGACCGTTCAATCACCAAACCAAGGGGTGAACTAGAGGATGTGTTGATAAAGGTCGGGGAATTTGTATTCCCTGTAGACTTTATTATACTTGATACACAACCTGTAGCAAACCCCCGAGGCCAAATTCCGGTGATTTTGGGTCGACCTTTCCGTGCCATTTCCAACCCTGTTATTAACTGTAGAAATGGTTCAATGAACTTATCATTTGGAAATATGACCATTGAACTAAATATCTACAAAGTTGGAAGTCAGCCATCAGAACCCTCTGCTCATATTCTTGATGTGTGCTCTGTCCACGAGATCGCTCCCGAAAGTTGCGGAGTTGAGGAACTTTGCTTTACAGATCTCGACGATACTACCACATCTCTGTTTGATCTTACACATGATCTTAGTGAGGACACATTTTCCACATTTGAGTCCGACACTCCCGACTTTTCACCACCCGAGTCTGTATCTTTCACAGGCTATGAGCTTCTTTGTGACTCCAAAAATCACTCGATGATCCCACCTTCTATTATTTCTCCGCCAGCATTAGATCTTAAAATTTTACCTTCTCATCTTAAATATGCTTATTTAGGTGAGAATGAGTCTTTACCGGTTATCATATCCGCTTCTCTAGCATCAGAGCAAGAGAATGCACTTTTATCGGTATTGAGATCTAATAGAGAGGCGTTTGGTTGGACTATGGCGGACATCAAAGGGATTAGTCCCTTGATTGTAGAACATCATATACATGTGATGGATGATGCCAGACCAACCCGAGAACCACAGAGATGGTTGAATCCCGTCATGAAGGAAGCAGTGATGAAAGAGATCGTCAAATGCTTATATAATGGTATTATATACTCAATCTCCGATAGCCAATGGGTGAGTCCTATACATGTCGTCCCTAAGAACTCCGGCATCACTGTTATTACCAATGAGGCAAATGAGTTGATTCAGACACGCGCCCAAACTGGGTGGCGTGTATGTATTGATTACAGAAAACTTAATGCCGCTACGAGGAAAGACCACTTTCCTCTACCTTTCATTGATCAAATGCTGGAACGCTTAGCTGGACGAGAGTATTATTGCTTTATGGTCGGATACTCTGGCTATAATCAGGTCCCCATAGCCAAAAAGGATCAAGATAAAACCATTTTACTTGTCCTTTTGGTACCTTTGCTTAAAGACGCATGCCCTTTGGGTTATGCAATGCTCCCGCTACCTTTCAGCGGTGTATGATGGGGATATTCTCTGACATGGTAGAGAATTTTTTGGAGATCTTTATGGACGATTTCTCGATTTTTGGAGACTCTTTTTCTGATTGCCTTGCGAATCTTGACGTAGTTCTTACTCGTTGCAAAGAGAAGAACTTAACTTTGAATTGGGAAAAATGCCATTTCATGGTCCAAGAGGGAATTGTGCTTGGACATGTTATTTCACAGATAGGCATTGAGGTTGATAGAGCTAAGATAGATGTAATTCAAAACCTCCCTCATCCCAAAAGTGTCAAGGACATTCGATCATTCCTTGGCCATGCGGGCTTTTATAGGAGATTCATTAAGGATTTTAGCAAAATTGCTAGACCCTTAACTCTTCTCTTGGCCAAGGATACGACCTTCTACTTTGACTCGGATTGTGAGGCAGCTTTCGACTCACTTAAACACTCCCTCACTACAGTCCCCGTTCTGTCGTCTCCAAATTGGGACTACCCCTTTGAGCTAATGTATGACGCATCCGATTTTCCAGTTGGTGTAGTCTTAGGACATCACATTGAAAAGATGCCACACGTGATCTACTATGCGAGTAAGACCCTGAATGATGCACAAATCAACTATACAACTACCGAAAAAGAACTTTTGGCAGTTGTATTTGCATTAGAAAAATTCAGGCCTTACTTAATTGGCTCACCTATAGTGGTGTACACTGACCACTCCGCCTTAAAACATCTTCTGGGGAAGAAAGATGCAAAAGGTAGGCTAATACGTTGGATCCTTCTATTACAAGAATTTGATCTTGTTATCAAAGATAAGAAAGGATGTGAAAATGTGGTAGCCGACCATCTTTCACGCATCTCTTCTTCCCCTGTGACCCTGCCGATCAATGATTCGTTTCCGGACGAACAACTCTTGAGCGTATCCAATGAACCTTGGTTCGGCGATATTGTGAACTATCTTGTCACGGGACTTATACCTAACGATTGGTCAAAACAGGACAAATACCGTTTTCTATCCCAAGTAAAACACTTTTACTGGGATGATCCATATCTTTTTAAGTATTGTCCTGATCAGATCATTCGTCGGTGTGTCCCGAAAGAAGAGTTCAAGAGTGTTCTATCTTTTTGTCAAGATCAGGCCTGTGGGGGTCACTTCGGTCCTTAAAAACGGTGGAGAAGGTTTGGCAATGTGGATTTTATTGGCCGACCTTGTTCAAGGACACATTTGACTCTTGCAAAACCTGTACACAGTGTCAGTACATGGGTAGAATTTCCCGGAGAAATGAACTGCTTCAGCAACCCATCTTAGTTGTTGAAATTTTCAATGTTTGGGGTATTGACTTTATGGGTCCCTTTCTCAACTCCTTTGGGAATTTGTACATACTGCTGGCGGTTGATTATGTCTCAAAATGGGTTGAAGCCATTCCATGTCGCACTAATGACAAGAAAGTTGTCATTAAGTTCTTAAAAGAGAATATCTTTTCGCGATTTGGACACCCACGCGCTATCATTAGCGATAATGGGACACATTTCTGCAACAGGTCTTTTGAGACTCTGATGCGGAAATATGCAATCAACCGCAGACTTTCTACACCCTATCATCCCCAAACGAGCGGGCAGACTGAGATTTCAAATAGATAGATCAAACAAATCTTGGAGAAGACTGTTGCTAAGAATAGAAAAGATTGGTCGAACAAACTGACGGATGCTCTTTGGGCATTCCGAACTGCATTTAAAACCGACCTAGGGATGTCTCCATATAGGATAGTGTTTGGGAAGGCATGTCACTTACCTGTCGAGATTGAGCATAAAGCATTGTGGGCTATTAAGGAAATCAACTTTGACCTAAACCAAGCCTGTAACTTTCGGAAGCTGCAAATAAATGAGCTAAGCGAACTCCGCGATGTAGCTTATGATAACGCTGTAATCGTAAAGAATAGGACTAAGGTTTTTCATGATAAAAACATTTTGACGAAAACATTTTCACCTGGTCAACAAGTACTTCTTTATAATTCACGACTATACCTTCACGCGGGTAAGCTTCGATCTCGGTGGAAGGGACCTTTTGTTGTGCGGTCTGTATACCCGCATGGGGCAGTAGAAGTAGAAAATATTAAAAACGACACATTTTTCAAAGTGAATGGACATAGACTAAAGCCGTATTTTTCCACTGACCCCTCGGAGGAGCTCCTGTTCTTACAGGAGCCATTTTATTTGGATTGAAATTCCTCCGTCTCACCCCATGTCATGATATCATTGCATCAACTTTTTGAATGGAGGTGAGTGAAAAGAATAAGTTTGGGGGAGGTTCTTCACTTATATATTTTGCCCCCACTAATAAATTCCTCCCAAATTTACAGGTTTTGTAGATATAGCGGTTGGCAACAGTGAGGACACTGTTGAAAACAAGTTTGGGGAAGGTTTGTGCTTATTTTTGCATCATTTGCATATCATTTGCATAAGCACAAAACATTTCTTTAATAAAAACTATAAAAATTTAAAATTTTCAAAATCCATAAAAATTTAAAAAATTTCAAAATATAAAAATATTTTAATATTTAAACATTTTTTGTACATAAATAAGATAATAAAAGTTTAGATAGTGAAAAATTACATCCATGGGATTGGAAAAATTTAAGAAAACCTAGAAAATTAGAAGTTTTCTTATACGAACTAGTAATAAGTAGTTACGAGCCGTTGTCCAAAGGGTTAGTAAGATGAAGGACGTCACTAATCTGAGGATAAAAATAAGTCTGAAAAAATAGTTTCTATTCTGGAAGCCAAACATTTTGAACGTTGATACCCTGCTATTTGCACTTACACACGTCTTGAAACTCGGGATAGTAGAGGATACCTTGAAATCCTCTTGTCTTAAAGCCGATGTATGAAGGAAATAAAAAATGAAGAAAATATAAAGTGGTGAGAAAAATGGACACTGTTTTTTTTATCGCCAAGGCAGCAATAAAAAAATATAGCGAGGGTGCCTCTTCACCTAGTGCCCTAAGGCCAACTGGTCTGGGAGTCACTGCTAAGCCTTAGGTGGTGCAAGACGAGGAAAATACACCAAATAAGCAAGCACGTGAGTAATCGGTCGGTTAGTACCTAAAGAAGTATTAACGGTCGCATGAAAGTGTGTGAGCAATCTCATCTAAATATTCATTAATTAAAAAGTACTGAGGCTGATGGGCAAGAGTATGATAACTTGAATTGAATTCTCCGGGTGTAGGGATGTCTTTACACACACGCAGGGTTATATGATCGATGTTTGGAATAAATATAGGAATGAAGAATAAGACGATGTTTTATTGAGGGAGGACGTGATTTCTGACATCTTTTCATAACTATTAAGATAGGGCTCATGACAACCGAAAAGCTAGCTTAGTCGGAAACCCTAATTTTCAAGGCTTTTCTTTTACAATTCTTGTCTTTAAATGTAATATTCATGATCTTCCTTTTATTATTGGATTTTGTGGGTGCAATCCGCTGAAAACCCTCAGGAGACAACACTCCTCCTACTAGGGACCCCTAGGGGTTTAAAGGCTTGTTGCACGTGCTCAGTGCAATCGTGTTGCCTACAAAAGTGTGCTAGTTAGTTTTTCTCTTTCTTTATTTTCTCCTTCGCTTTTTAATAAAACAGTTCACTCGAGACGATCGAAAATAAGTTTGGGGGAATTTGATCAGTCGAAAATACTGCATCTTTAAACCGACAATTTCCCTATCATTTGCACTCATCTAGAAGTGTTCGGCATTCATATAGCACATATTAGCAAAATGGTCGTAAAATATCAGTTTGCATGTGTTAGTCTTTAAAACCGGCACTATAAAGGAAATTGACTGTATTTTATGGCATCGCATCATTCCTATATTGCGCAACTTGTGTTTCGAAGTCAGTGCAGGAAATTCCAATAGAACGGCCAAATTTGTGAAACAAAGACTGCTAAAAAGACGCCAACTCAAGGATTTGAAATCTAGAAATGATCTAGAAGGAATTCAGGAATTCAACATATTATACATTACACCAAAGGACAAAAGAAGACACACTATGAAGTATGAAGCCCTAAGGCAGCCAAGTGGCCGCGGAACCGCGGCCGGAGCCGCCTTGCGCCGCGGTTCCGCGGTGGCTTGGCCACGTCATCACTTTCTCTCTGCACCATAACTCTTCCATCAGTGTGTACACCTCAGCAATACACTGCAAATTCCAGAAAGCTCCTGAACATTCTGCCAGATCAGCAAGTTCCTTATTCTAAACTAAACACCCCAAGCTTCCACAACAAGCTTCACCATAACTCCATTAAGAGCCTAGAACCTTCTCCCTAACCTCCTAACTTAAGGTAGAAGCAAAGCCCCTAACTAACTACTTCTAGAAGCCTCTCCCTATAACAAACTTTTGGAGGAAAATTCAAAATTCAAAATCCTAGACCTAGGGTTTGGGAAACCTATAAAAAGACCCTAGGCCTCTCTTGAAATGGCTAATCTTTGGTTGTTGAAAGCTAATCACCTCTTCAACCCAAACTCCTACCACCTCCAAACCCTAACCCTAATCCAAATCAAGAAACCCCAAATTCAAGATCCTTTGAGTGCAAGCGAAGTAAGTCTTCAACGATCCTTTAGAAGCGAAGCCGGACTTCAACGGAGCACGAGATCCAAGCCGATCCATGACTCAAGGAGCCGAGCGACGCTAGATTCGACGATCAAAGTTCCTTCCTCTTGTAGTTCTTGAGAGTTGTAACTAATTGTTGAAATAATAAAGGTGAAGATTCCTTGAACTTGCTTATATTTCAATTCGAGCATTATGAATCATCTTCAATTCTTGAATGTATTCTTTGTGATGATGCTTGAATAAAACTCCGCTCGTGGAGGAATCGAAACGATTATAGAATGATGATGTTGACGAATCATTAAACGTTTTCTTAAGTCCTATAACAATTGTAAATTCCTGAAAATTGAATGATCGATGATCTAGATCGATGCGAAATGCGTTCTTGATTCTTTTCGCACGATCTAGAGATCAACGATCGATCATTCGATTTCCTAGAAGCTATCTAGTGAATGTGATTCATCGAAAGGACAAAGGATAGGATGAGGAACCCTAATTCTTCGCAAGATCCTTGATCCTCGATGAATCTACATCGATTTAGCATCAACTTGTTAATGGATAAGAAACGGTCACTTCTAGTCTTCTTCACATCTACGATCTAATCGATTCCACGAGCTTTACTTCAAATCTTGAATCCTAAATCGATTGGAATTCTATCAATTCTTGATTCTTGATGTTTATCGTTCTCTTGATTCTTGATTAGATTAGTTGATTCTTGAAATTCATCGATATAAAATCTTGAATCGTTTTGTTTTTCTTTTCTATTAAATTTTCAATTCAAACAAAACAAAAATACGAACGAATGGCACAATCCCGATGGACGATCCGCACTCACTAATGCACTACAAACCGACACCGTTATTGATTGCGGTCAAATATTTTTGGTTGTGATTTCATACAAGTTTCCAAATACCGACAACGAGAAATAAAACTATCAATCAGGAGCCATCCTGTTTAGTTAAATTAAAAAACCACTCTAAACTTGCAAGAGCATCATGCTAAAGTGTTTCTTCTCTCTCTCCTAATTGCAGCGACCAAGCATCATGACTGGACTTAAGTTACTACTAGATAAAAACATACTGACAGGGCAAAACTACAAAGATTGGCTCAGGAATGTCAAAATGGCAATCACTTATGATAAGTTGGGGTATCTCCTCACCACCAAAGCTCCCCCTGTCCCAGGTCCCAAACCAGCGTCACGGATAAGGAAATCCGTAAGACCTGGGAAATCGATTGCGTGAAGGCCAAGTGCCTCGTGCTTGCCTCTATGGACAATGAACATTAGAGGAGGCACGAGAATATGGACCTGGAATCCATATTTCTTCATACAAAAGAACTGTATGGAGAGCAATCCCGTATCACCAGATACGAAGTCTCGAAAAAGTTGTTTTCGGCGAGATTGGCCGTCGGATCATCGGTAGCGGAACACGTGCTTAAGATAATTGGCTTCATTGAGGAGCTCGCGGACCTTGGGACCACGTTAGAGAACGAGCTCTACACAGACTTGATTCTCCAGTCCCTTTCTTCCACTTACGCCCAGTTTATCCTGAACTTCAACTTGCAAGAAAAAGAAGTTGAACTTTCAGAACTCCTCAACATGCTGAGGAGTGCAGAGGGCACCCTACAGAAAGGTAGGGAAACGTCCACTTTGTTTGTAGGAGGATCTTCCTCTTCTGGGTCCAAGGCGAAAGCCAAGGGAAAGAAGAAGAAAACCACCACCAAACCAAGGGGCGGTGTTAGTAAAGTGGATACGAAGGGAAAGGCAAAAGCAACAATGGTAGCAGGAAAGCTTGTGGGAAAGGAAGAATGCTTTTACTGTCACAAGAGTGGACACTGGAAAAAGGATTGCAGGTCTTGGAAGGCCAGAACACAGGATCTGAAGCAAGTTGCGGCTTCAGCTTCAGGTGTGTATGTTATTGAAAACTATCTATCAATAAACTCTACTTCCTAGGTATTGGATACCGGATCAGGATCTCATATCTGTAATTCTTTGCAGGCGTTGAGAAACTATAGGGTTTTGAAGGCAGGTCATATGACCCTCAGAGTTACAAACGGAGCTGGCATTGATGCTGAGTCCGAGGGGGACTATCACCTGGGGTTGTCAGATGGACACGTTTTGGTTTTGCGTAATTGTTATTTTGTACCCAATGCAACATGTAATATCATTTCTATATCTTTAATATCTAAAGAAGGTTATGAATTTGCATTTGTAAGCAATGTTGTAAACATTCACCTTAATCAAGTTCTGATTGGGTCAGGTACATTAAACAATGGAATATACGTATTAAACCAACCACAGATTTTCAATGTATAGAATACACACAAAAGAAAGTCTTCGAAAACAAATCAGGCTTTCTTATGGCATTGTAGACGGGGTCACATCAATGAGAGAAGGTTGACGAAGTTACATACAGAAGGATATTTGGATCCGTTCGAATATCAATCATATGTAACTTGTCAATCCTGTCTCAAAGGAAAGTTGACAAAGACTCTGTTCACTGGACACAGAGTAAGAGCGAGCGAGCTCTTGGGACTCGTACACAGCGACGCGTGCGGTCCAATGTCTACACATGCGCGAACCAGTTATTCTTACTTCATTACTTTTACGGATGACTTTTCAAGGTACAGATATGTCTTCTTAATGAAACATAAATCCGAAGCCTTTGAAAAATTCCAGGAATATAAGAATGAAGTAGAAAAACAAACAGGCAAAAGTATCAAAACACTGAGATCTGATCGAGGTGGTGAATACTTAAATGCCGAGTTCCTGAATTACTTAAAATAGAATGGAATTCTCTCTCAGCTTACTCCTCCATACACTCCGCAACATAACGGTGTATCGGAGAGATGGAATCGAACCCTATTGGATATGGTACGTTCCATGATGAGTAACGCTGAGTTACCGCGATCATTCTGGGGATATGCACTAGAATCAGCTGCATACCTTTTGAACCGAGTTCCAACTAAGACTGTGCCTACCACACCATATCAGATGTGCTGTGGGAAGAAACACTATCTTAAGCACATTAAGACATGGGGATGTCCAGCTTTTGTCAAAAAGCAGCATGCGGACAAAATCGAGGCACGCTCAGTACAGTGCAAGTTTGTGGGATATCCAAAGAACTCCAAGGGATATTTTTTCTATTGCGAAGAGGAACAAAAGGTTTCTGTTTCTCGTCATGCCCACTTCTTGGAAACTGAGTTTTTGGAAAATCAGTTAAGTGGGAGCGCAATAGAACTGGAAGAAATTCGAGAACCATGAGCTATTATTGAAAGCTTAGTAGATCCAGAAGGTTCGAAAAATCAGGACATTCCTGCGCCGCTCCGCAGGAGTAGTAGGCAGTCTCATCCGCCCGAGAGATACTACGGTTTTCTCATAGACGTGGATAGAGAGGATTGCATCATTGATAGTGATGAGCCGACTAGCTTCCAGCAGGCCATTCAGAGCGTTGACTCGGTAAAATGGCTGGATGCAATGCGGACCGAAATGGAGTCCATGTACACCAAAAAAGTATGGACGTTGGACGTTGCTCCAGATGGGGTAAAACCCGTAGGATGCAAGTGGTTCTTCAAAAGGAAGATTGGTGTGGATGGACAGGTTGAGACCTATAAAGCTAGACTTGTTGCAAAGGGTTTTCGTCAAAGACCTGGTTTGGACTATGACGAAACCTTTTCTCCAGTGGCTACGTTGAAATCCATTCGGATCCTTCTCGCCATTGCTGCCTTCCACGATTATGAGATTTGGCAAATGGACGTAAAGACCGCTTTTCTGAATGAAAATTTAGAGGAGTGTGTCTATATGGACCAGCCAGAGGGTTTCATTCAGAGTGGGAGCAGCAGAAAGGTGTGCAAGTTGCTTAAGTCCTTCTATGGACTAAAGCAGGCATCGCGGAGTTGGAACATCTGTTTTCATGAGACGGTCAAAGATTTTGGCTTTATCAAAAATCCAAATGAACCATGCATCTATAGTAGATTTGTAGCACGAACTGTCGTATTCCTCGTTTTATACGTGGATGACATTCTCTTGATAGGAAATGACATTCCTATGCTACAATCTGTCAAAGGGTTCTTGTCACAAAGGTTCTTCATGAAAGACCTGGGTGATGCCTCTTACATTCTGGGGATCCGGATCTATCGTGACAGATCCAAGAGGATATTAGGACTTTCACAGTCTAGGTACATCGACACCATACTGAGAAGATTCGGTATGGAAGATTCCAAGTGCGGTAATCTACCGGCTTGTCACGGGATCACCCTCTCCAAAGAGATGTCTCCTAAGACTGATTTGGAAAGGGATCGCATGTCTATTATACCCTACCACTACTACAAATAAGGGTTGCCCCTACGGATTTATCGGTAGGGGCAACCCACTGCCCCTACGGATATGTACGTAGGGGCGAAAAAAGACCCCGTAGGTGCAAAGGCCGCAGGTGCAAGTTGAGGCCTTGAACTTGCCCCTACGGGCAAATTAGAGCCCCTACGGATATATCGGTAGGTGTTATAGCCCCTACGGAGTACCCCGTAGGGGTAATCAAATCATATATGTAATTTTTTTTTTGAATATATTGTATATACCTACGGATAACTCCGTAGGTCCTTGTTCTACCCCTGCGGATAGCTCCGTAGGGGATAGAAAGTGGCCCCTACGGATAGGTCCGTAGGGGCCTTCCCAACACCCTGCACTGAGATCGGGGGGAAAATATCAGGAAACCTGATATTTCACCCCTACGGATAAATTCGTAGGGGATAAACAGTTGCCCCTACGGACATATCCGTAGGGGCACTCCCAACACCCTGCACTGATATCAGGTGGGAAAATATCAGGTTTCCTGATAGTTTGCCCCTACGGATATGCCCGTAGGGACAACATATATACCTACGGCTTAATCCGTAGGTACATATTGTCTGTATTTTTTTTTTAAAATGGGCCGCTAGATTTTTTCCCGCCCTGTGCACAATACTATATACATCAATCAAATCATATATTGCAGTATTCATAATCACATCTCACGCATATATATAATATACAAAAGAAACCCAAAAACTGAATATGATATAAATACAAACCAATATTAATATCGTTTCAAAATGTAGTACAATGTGATATAAATACATGTTTCAAAAAATAAGAACCAAAAAGCTACCCTAGTTCGGTCCAGCTCCACCTCCGAATAACGTTAGAATAACGCGCGCCTGCTCCTCGGTCAATACACTCTGCAATGCTACATATAAGGGAGTCTGAGCGGCATGTGGAGCTGGCGATGTGGTCTGCGCAGCCGCCGTCGAGGTAGTCGCTTGCGGAGCCGCGGCTGCGGGAGTCTAAGTGGGCGGTGGAGCTACAGGAGCTGTCTGCGGAACCGCAGCCGATGTAGTGGCTTGCGGAGCCGCAGCCGAAGGAGATGCATGTGGAGGCTCGGCCGATCTACCCTGTCGCGTATGGACATAACGTGTGTAAGAAGCGTGTAAGAACTGTGTATTATTCGAATTCGTTTCATTATTAAGTTATTTCGAAACCCTGTTTGGATATCTAGTTTGGAAAAGCGTTGTTTATTTTAATTACATATGTATGTATGATTAATCAGACTTAAGTCTAAAACCAAATAAGCTCAAGCCACGTACTAATTATGGATATGTTGATATGTATATAATATGAAATGAAATTTTACTATAAAGTAGTATACATACCAGCATCTCCTTCAACTCCTGAACGGTGGCCCTCAAGCTATCCAGTTCCTGATGGACATGCCGGTCACTGGAGACGGAGGAAGTAACCGCCGGGGTGGAGTCCAACCTCATATGGGCCCTCCTAGGGCCCAATCCCCGGCCTCTCTCCCAACCTCCGTGGTGCCCTCCGTGTGCGGCGTCCAGAACTGGGGTCAGCAGCCTCAGATCGTTCTGTCCGGTAAAATCGATCCCCGAGGCCTGGGCCTGCTCAACCACCCGCTCCTACACCCACATTAAGCAGTAAAATATAAGTATAAAATTTAAACTTGAACCTTCCAAAACTAAAATTTCAAATTTGGGTAGAAAAAATATTAACACTTACGCAGTACTCCTGGGTAGCGACGTCGGGACATCGAAGCTCGCCTGTGGCGGGATCTGTCGAGGTGCCGTGGACGGCAAGATATGCGGACAGCACGCTCGGTGTACCACCTGATGCCACGGTCCGAGATGTCTGCAATATTAGAAAGTAACTCTTAATATTAGAAATATTAGAGAATAACTCTTAATATTGCAGAATATTAGAGAATAACTCTTAATTTACCGATAACTTCATGGCTCGAGTAATGTTCCTCGAGCCACCTGTGTAAGTGGGGCGACCCCTCTTCGCCGACTTCCTGTTCTCCGTATTCTGAGCGGCCTGTTTCTGCACAACGCATTAACATTTAGTTTTCTAATTAAGAAACACAAAGAAATAAATTATATCATAAATAATGAATTAAATTTAAAATACATACTTGTTTGCGTTCGGAGTCGAAATAAGCGAACAATAGAGGCCATGTCTCTACGTCGACTCTCGCAAACGCCGGAGTAGATAGGAGGGCCGCTCTCTCTGCCTCGGGGGTCTCTATCCACAGGGAGTAGCAGTCGGCCTTCAGCTCATTCCTGTTGTATCGGACCTTGGCCTGCATGTTCTTCATCAGGCCATTGTACAGAGCATGAAGGTCGAGCACCCTCCCCGGGTGATCAGGGTCGGCTACAGGCTGAAAATCGTAATCCAACTGAAAATACAAAAAAAAAACATTGTTATTAGATTGCAAGTGTTAATAATAAATATATTGGATAGATCAAATGAAAATATATATTAATACATACCCGAGCCTGTTCAAAGAAGAGGGCGAATGAACGCTGGTGCTGCTCGCCCCACTCAACGTGAAGTGGATAGTTCTTCACGATCCGGCTCTCGTCCCCCAAATACCGGCCGAACCTCTCGGCATGAGGACCGGTATAGCGATATTCAAGGGTAAAAAATAGGGGGAATGCTGCCTCCCCCCTAGCTCTATCAGGCCTCAGCCTATGGGACTGATTCGGGCCTCGAGTCCCCCTCTGGGGATGGAGAGGCCCTGCGTCTGCACGAAATATCAAGACAATCAATAATAAGACAAAGTTGTATTAAGAAATCAAGGTTAAACAAAAATTCAAGTGTGATATATACCTCCTGTGAATAGCGCACGAGCCTGGGCCCGAGCAGCAGCACGAGCGGGACGATAGTTCCTCCAGTGAGGAACAACCGGGGTCCCGGACCCGGACGCATCCCCTCCAACTATAAAATAAACATCGACGCTAAATCTCCATGAAGTTCATATTTATTCTATAGAGCATATGTAAAATAAATAAATATTTTAAATTTATTCATACTAACCTGCAGACGATGCGGAGGGTATGGAAGCGGCAGGAGTGGCCCCTGTGGAAGGTGAGGACGCACCACCTATAATTAGACAATTAAAAATAGATTTTATAAGTAATTGCAAAAAGAATGTGTAGATCAATAATATAACGTTCTAAATCAATATGCATGCACTATAGGACATATAAACATACCCGCAGGTGCGGTGGTGTCACCACCTACAGCTAGACAATAATAAAAATTGCTAAGTAAGAGCAAAAAGAATGTGTATATTTATGATATAGCATTCTAAATCAATATACATACACTATATGATATATAAATATACCTGGAGGAGCGGGGGTGGCCTCTGTCCCAGATGTGGACGCAGGACCAACAACTAGACAATTAAAAATAGATTTTATAAGTAATTGCAAAAAGAATGTGTAGATCAATAATATAACGTTCTAAATCAATATGCATGCACTATAGGATATATAAACATACCCGCAGGTGCGGTGGTGTCACCACCTACAGCTAGACAATAATAAAAATTGCTAAGTAAGAGCAAAAGGAATGTGTATATTTATGATATAGCATTCTAAATCAATATACATACACTATATGATATATAATCATACCTGGAGGAGCGGGGGTGGCCTCTGTCCCAGATGTGGACGCATGACCAACAACTAGACAATCAAACATTGACAATATAATTAATTTTGACATAAACATGCATGGATATCTGTAATATTACATTGAAAATGGATATGCGTGCAGTATACATGGAGGTGTGGCAAAATCCACACGGAAGGAGGCATCCGAAGGGGTCTCCGATCTGGGTGCAAGACCGGCCCTCTGAAGCTCCCTACGGAGCTCTCCGGGCGGCAGAACCGCTCTGCCTCTGCCTCTGCCTCTGCCGCGGCTGGAGCTCCTGCCGCCCCTCGCCGCTCCCGACATCGTCATCAAATCTAGATAAACGGTTCGTGGACGCATTAGACAATCATTAAAAGTATTGACTATATATGATCTAGAGCGTAAAATGTGAAGTAATAATATAACATTACTGATAACCTTTTTCGTTTCGTGGGCGCATCATACATATCTACTTGGATTTCATCGTCGATGTCATTTCTAACCCACGTAACTTCATGATCGGTCGAAGACAACCCGTCCTTCGAAACAGACGGTCGGAGCACTTTAAGCCTTCTCTCTTCTTCGTCCTCATCGCTGTCCTCGTATTCTGGGACATCGTAGACATCTCTAGGTTTCCATCGGCATACAACACTCCACCCCGGATGCTTCAAACACCGTGAGTAGTATACTTGGAACGCTTGGTTCGGAAAGATAAACGGATCGTCCTGACCGTAAAATCGAAGTGTGTTCACACTGGTCAATCCATATTCATCTTTCCAAGTCCCAAGACTGCTTCTCTACCTGTCTGTATCGGTTCGCGGATCGTACCAAGTACAGTGGAATATATAAAAGGGTTCTGATCGTCCGGGATAGTGGATGCCGAGTATACAATTTAAGTACCCATAGTAAATCACACCGTCCGATCCTACCGTCTCAATCCCACTATTCTGAGTGATTCTAGATGTTTCTATGTCCTTAACTTCGAATTTGTATCCAAGGACACCAAATCCTTTGTAATATGCAACCTCCATACTAGGAAATTGAGCTAAACATCTTGAATCACTCTCAAATGATGCAGACAAGTTCGGATCGTTGATCTAACAAAACAAATTTTACGATAAATACATAACGATACAAGTTTAGATTAAAACTGATAGCAATAAAATGTAATTCGAATAACTTACATGCTCTGTGACCCAATCACAAAAATTATCCTGATGGTATTTTTCCAAACGCTCTTCGTTCCAATCAGGATGCCCCTCACGTACCTCGTTAAAATGAGTTCTGTTTTCGACAAATAATTGTGACATTAATATTATGTCATTTCATACACACACAAACACAGATATAACAATTAATCCAAAAGAACTTACTCTCTAATTTGTTCAAGACATGCGCAATTAAGCAAGATAAACCGGTATATCTTGTTGATAAACATAGTGCCTACCCTCTTATACTCAGCTTTACCATATGGCCCGTCTTGAATTCTTCGTGGTCGGTTAAGCCTTGTCTCAATGTTCTCGTCCAGATAGCGGGAACAAAATGTGGTTGCTTCATCAAGAAGATAACCTTGCATTATAGAACCCTCTGGTCGATTTTTATTGCGTATATATTTCTTAAGAGTGTAAAGGTACCTAATGAGAATACAACAACAACTGAGCCTTTTATCCCAAGCATAAGGGGTAGGCTACATGAACCAACATGAGAATCACGCCGGGTCCAACACATGAATCCTCTGTCTCCACTCACTTCTATCGAACAATATACTTTCATTGAGTCCTTTGGCAACCATATCATTTCGTATCACCTCCATCCATGTTTTCTTCGGTCTCCCTTCACGTCGAGCGAGAAGGGAATGTGGGCTGGAGAAGGAGAAAAGGAAGGGTTTTTAGTTTGGTTTGGGTTTTTATTATAACAACCCCTTGAAATTCACTGGATTTAATATAAAGGTACCTAATGAGAATATGTTGAATAAATAAACACGGGCATACAGGACAAAAATAAATTTATAAATTGCGCGAAACGAAAAATTACACGTACCTCTCGACGGGATACATCCATCGATATTGTACCGGTCCGGCTAACTTCGCCTCGGTTGCAAGATGAACCGTCAAGTGTATTATGATATCGAAGAATGACGGTGGGAAAATACGCTCAAACTTGCAAAGTATCAACGCAATAGAATTTTCTAGTTTATCCAGCGTCGCAACCTCCAGTGTTTTAGCACAAAACTCCCTGAAAAAACAACATAGGTCGTTGATTACTAGACCAACCGAGTCGGGGAGAGAAGTCCTGAGGGCTAATGGAAGAAGGTGCTCCATGATAACATGGTGATCATGACTTTTCAGCCCATCGATCTTGCCCTTCACAATTTTTATTTTCTTGCTGAATGATCCTGAGAAACCTGTGGGGACTTTCAAATCATGCAACACCTGCAGGAATCTTTTCTTCTCCGGTTGTGACATATGATAAGCGGCATTGGGAAGTACAAACTTGCCCGGTTTACCCGCTACCGGTTTAGGGTGCAGTTCACTTCTTATTCCCCACTCTTGTAGATCCATCCGGGCATTCATGTTGTCTTTCGATTTCCCGTCTTTACACAGAAACAAGTTAAGTATGTGCTCTGATACTCCCTTCTCTATATGCATGACGTCCAGACAATGACGCACTGAATTTGTAGACCAGTACGGAAGCTCGAAGAAAATGCTTAACTTGTTCCAATATTTTGGTTTGACCTGTCTCGTCGGATCAATCCCGAAGGTCACGTTATTGTAACCATCCGATTTAGCAGTCACGTCCTCTCCGGACAATGGGGATGGAGGCCCAAGAAGCTCCTGATGACCATCAAAGTGAACCGTGTCTAACCTTTAGGGGTGGTCTGGAGGCAGAAAACGTCGATGGCCGCAATAACAAACCTTCCTGCTAAAATTCAAAAATTTTGATGTTGTGTGTTCATGGCAATGAGGACATGCTTTGTGACCATGTACGGACCAACCTGATAGCATTCCATACGCAGGAAAGTCATTAATTGTCCACATTAAAGCCGCACGCAGTATGAAGGTTGTATTTGTGTTTGAATCATATGTCTCTACACCATCAATGAACAAAGTTTTCAGCTCCTCGATCAGAGGTCGGAGATAGACGTCGATATTGTTCCCCGGTGAGTTTGGTCCGTCGATAAGAAGAGGCATCATAAAGTATGATTGGTCCATAGCCAACCAAGGCGACAGATTATAAATTATCATTACAACGGGCCATGTACTGTGACTTCCAGCCATATAGTTGAATGGGCAGAAGCCATCGGCAGCCAGTCCGAGCCGGACATTGCGAGGATCGCTACTGAATATTGCATGCCTCCTATCGAAATCCTTCCATGCCGGTGAATCTCTTGGATGGCTCATTTTTCCATTTTCGCTTGGAGGAGCACGGTGATGCCAAATCATTGCCTCGGCTGTTTTCTTGCACCTGAATAGCCTCTGTAGCCTCTGTGTTATGGGAAAATATCATGCTATATTCACAGGTATATCAGGCTTCTTATCAGAATCTTTCGGCTTATACCTGGCCTCTCCGCATGTTGGACACTCTTTCAAATCTGAATTCTCTTTCCGGTACAACACGCAATTTTTAGTACATGCTTGAATCTTCTCGCACTTCAGACCCAAATCAGACATCATTTTCTGGGCTTCGTACCAGCTTTCGGGCACATTATTTCCCGGAGGCATAGAATCTTTCAAGAACGAAAGAAGCATTGTGAATGACTTGTTGCTCCATCCATTTAGGCACTTAATTTGGAAAAGTTGGACGAACCATGAGAGGGTGGAATACTTCGCATTCTCATAAATTGGTTTCTTAGCATCATTCATGAAATTTTCATATTTATCCGCACGCGGTCCTTGACCGGAAGGAATGTCATCTTCGGTACGAATAGATTCACCTAGGGCAGCCTCTACCATATTCTCCATTTCTTCTGATGGAAATAAATTTCCGTATCCTGCCGTATTACCGAATTCTTCTTCTTCTCCTGCCGCATTATCGTGTTCTCCTTCTTCTTCTACCGCAGTACTGCATTCTTCTCCTTCCCCGTGATATTTCCAAGTTGAATAAAGTATAGTAAACCCATGTTTTACAATATGAAGCTCTGCCAATTCTACCTTCTGCCAGTACTTATTGCCACATCTATCGCACGGACAGAGAATCTTCTCTATTATGATCTTATTATGTGCTCGTGCAAATTCAAGGAAAGCAGCAACTCCTGCGACAAACTTAGGTTGCATACGTTGTTTCCAATCCACATACATCCAGTCCTTAACTCTGACGTACTCATGGGCCATGTTAGACTGAATAACATATAAATTGTAGGTTATGCTGACTATATTGAGAAATATAAGAACGGGATAGTTACTGACAAAGGAGAAAATCCGTGTATATGCTTTGTGTGTGCGTTTGTCGTTGAAAAGAATAAATTATCGCACGTTATGTTGACCGATAGACGGGGACTAAGTGGCGCTTTTAGTTTCATATATGGGTATCGATGGGAATATGAAGGTTTCATATTATCATATATTGGTTTTAACCCGAACATCTCGAATCGCTCTCTGATTATGCGTTTGTATGTATGTGTTCCGGCTGTCGGGGGTAGGCTTCTATCCCATTAAGAATGTATAGAGCGAACGCCCATCACTTGTGCTTTCAACCGTTTCGAGTAAATTTCGGCAGCACCTCCCCGCTGTTCTCCGAGTACACTGTAATAGAATAGATAATCATTTCAAAGCTGTGAAACAACGTTGAAATGAACATCTAATCTATCTTTGTACACGGAGAACCAGCGGAAAGATACCGACGAAATATCTCGAAACGGATGAAAACACAAGTGAATGAAGGCGTTTGCTTTATACATTCTTAACTTGTCCACACGGGACAAATCTATGGGTTACCATACGATTGAATTTTCTCGTCGCGTAGACTATACGACGGTTGTTAGTATCGAGCTATACTTTCCGATATTTAACAACGTTCGTATAGTTCTAGGTCACGACGAGCATCGCACGTATGTTAACCGATAGACGGGGACTAAGTGGAGCTTTTAGTTTCATATATGGGTATCGATGGGAATATGAAGGTTTCATATTATCATCGAGTATCATATATTGGTTTTAACCCGAACATCTCGAATCGCTCTCTAATTATGCGTTTGTATGTATGTGTTCCGGCTGTCGGGGGTAGGCTTCTATCCCATTAAGAATGTATAGAGCGAACGCCCATCACTTGTGCTTTCAACCGTTTCGAGTAAATTTCGGCAGCACCTCCCCGCTGTTCTCCGAGTACACTGTAATAGAATAGATAATCATTTCAAAGCTGTGAAACAACGTTGAAATGAACATCTAATCTATCTTTGTACACGGAGAACCAGCGGAAAGATACCGACGAAATATCTCGAAACGGATGAAAACACAAGTGAATGAAGGCGTTTGCTTTATACATTCTTAACTTGTCCACACGGGACAAATCTATGGGTTACCATACGATTGAATTTTCTCGTCGCGTAGACTATACGACGGTTGTTAGTATCGAGCTATACTGTCCGATATTTAACAACCTTCGTATAGTTCTAGGTCACGACGAGCATCGCACGTATGTTAACCGATAGACGGGGACTAAGTGGCGCTTTTAGTTTCATATATGGGTATCGATGGGAATATGAAGGTTTCATATTATCATCGAGTATCATATATTGGTTTTAACCTGAATATCTCGAGTCGCTCTCTAATTATGCGTTTGTTGTGCATTCGTGTTGTATGTGTAACATGATTTTAAACCATTGAGATCAAGATTGATAGAACTGATCATCCTACATTGCAATAGCATTCATTAACCAAAAACTATTATTGCAATGGTATACATCTATAACAATCAACAATTAAAACTACAAATATAGGATACTGATATCATAAAGCGTAATGAGACACGCCATCTGCCACGTGTCGTGATCATGGAAATCGCTAATATTGAGCATCATCAAGATTAGATTATGATTTTGAAGCAAGTTATTGAGCATCTTGGGTGAGGAACACATTTTGGAACTGTATTTATGATTTTCATTCTGTCAACTGTATTTATGATTTTCTTTCTGTCAAGTGTTGACAATCAATAACAGGCGCTGGCGACGACGGTGGCGACGAAACCGGCGGTGGCGACGACGGAGGCGACGGTGGCGACGACGGAGGCGATTTGGGGTTTTTTCTCGCGCGCGATTGAGAGAGAGAGAGAAAGTGAGCGTAGGCGATCGATCTGGGGTTTTGGTAAATAGATATTTACTTGCCCCTACGGATATACCCGTAGGTCCTTTGTTTGCGGCTCCGTAGGGGCAAACACCAAATTAAGAATTAAAATTTTTATTCTTGGATGTCTATGCCCGTAGGGGCAACCTTTTAGCCCTACGGATTAATCCGTAGGGCCAAGTAAAATCTGCCCCAACGGATATGTTCATCCGTAGGGGCAACCCCCTATTTTACTAGTGTACGCTTCTACAGTGGGCTCTATAATATATGCGATGTTGTGTACTAGACCAGATGTAGCTTATGCACTGAGTGTGGTAAGCCGGTATCAGTCAAACCCTGGGGAGAAGCACTGGATAGCGGTAAAGAATATTCTCAAGTACCTGAGAAGGTCTAAGGAGATGTTCTTGGTGTATGCCGGAAAAGACCTCCAGATCGAGGCTTTTGCTGACTCCAACTTCCAGAGTGACAAGGATGATTCCAAGTCCATGTCGGGTTATGTCTTTACCCTCAATGGAGGGGCGGTATGTTGGAAGAGTTCCAAACAGGAAACCGTTGCTGACTCGACGATGGAAGCGGAATATATCCCTGCATCTGATGCCGCAAAAGAAGCCGTCTGGATGAGGAAGTTCTTGATAGAACTTCATGTGGTTCCGTCCATTGTTGATCCAATACCTCTGTATTGCGACAACAACAGGGCTATAGCTTTAACGAAGGAACCCAGGTCCCATCAAAAGTCCAGGCACATCTTGAAGGGGTATCACCTGATCAGGGAGATCGTGGGTCGCCAGGAGATCGAGGTTCGGAGAGTTGCTACGGAAGATAACACTGCTGATCCACTCATAAAGGCCTTAGCCCAGACTCAGTTCGAGCGGCTGATCGAGATGATAGGTCTTCGATACGCCAGGACATGGCCTTAGTGAAAGTGGGAGATTGTTAGTGTTTATGCCCTAGAGGCCATTACTGTATCATACTAGTTTGTATATTACTTAATGGAAGCTTGGGATATTCACCTTGTATAGAAAATCTTGCTCAATATAGTAGTATGCTACTTGGTTTGTTTCTACTTTAATGTGTGCATGTGTTTATTATAGCATATCGCCTTTACACATTAGTGGAGCCCTTAGGATCTTTGCTTGATTACCAGCGTTGTGATGGAAGTCACACTCGTGTTGGCTGGGTAATCCACAAGCACATCCTTATGCAGGTCCCTAGTCGTAGGACTATCAAGACAGGGCATCGATACTCCGGAGTAGACTAGCGTATGCGCTTCTCATCCCAGCAGGGGAGACAGTCTGTGTTCATATCAGATTTTTGCATTTTCATACCGCCCAATTTTTTTCACATTGCATATCGGTAGATACTCTTTAGCCGTGTTTGCTAGTCAATTGCAGGATACAGGTTCTCGGTTCTAAAACGGTGAAATTCATGGAAAACACGACAAAAATCCGGGTTCCTGCCAACCACAGATAAAACACGGGTCTCCGCTCTTTATCCGTCTGTTGCCACACACCAGTTAGGAGACAAAATGGCAAATCGATTGTCACCTTTATGCACAAGGCTCAATGGCAACACAAGTTCCAAGAAATCTACGTGGAGCTCAAGAAAATCTTGACAAAAGTCCACATCAAATCACTTTTTGGGTCAACAGAAATTCTGGAAGAAATGTGGAAGTATTTTCAGAAAATACATGTACCAGACAAGAGGGGACAGCAGACCAGGGAAGTACCAAGAAGCCCACACCTTGACTCTACTATAGTGCGGCGGATCCGCTGCCAATAGGGGGTCTAGGCCGCGGATCCGCGGCCGTACTGGCGCCGTAGAAGGTCAAACTTTAGGGGTAGATTGGTCTTTTCACATATGTTCTGGTGGTTGCCCTAGGTTTTCATTTTTCAGCCTATAAATAGCCCAGAACTTTGTGAAGAAAGGGATCCATAATCTTGTATTTTTTCTCTAGGTTTTAGAATACATGTTCTTCTTCCTCTTCTCATCTCTTCTCCATTAAAACTTGTAGTGAGCTTGTGAGTGAAGAATGATGAATAAAGAAGAACCGTTTATTATTTTGCTTGTCTTATTCTCTTGTTAATTGTTGTAATTTTCATTTGTTAACTAGTTGTTGTTATTTCTTGTTGTTTCTTTCTTCTCTCTTTTTCTTTATCCTTAACACAACCATGATGCTTACGCTTGATCCTTGCCGAGGTGAGGTCGCAAATAGCTAGTTGTTATCTTCTAATCTCTTTCTTTCTATCTTCCACTTTTGTTTTGTTTTATTTTTCCGTATCATGATGTGTGAGTAGTTTCATACTTGTTAGGGTAGGATAAGGGAAGTTTGAGAGAAGGAAATCTCTCTCACTCTTTCCTTGCCCAACAACTTAATTCGACTCCCGTTAATTGAACCACAATCCGCTCCTTACGGCACCCTATCCTACATGATAGCGGTGATTCCGTAGTGAGACCGGTTGTGGTTGAATTAACCGGAGGTTATGGCTAAGAGCCAAGAACGGACGGACAAGCACCAAAAGGAAGAACTTATGCGTTGGAAAGCCTAGCTTATACTCGCAAGTTCCTTTCTAGTCGTGCTAATCCCCGTTGTTGCCGATTACCGTAACACCGATATTAAGAGGGGCAACGAAAGATGTGGGAGACTCCTAACTCAAACTAACCTAATCCTAACCCTAACAAGCTCTCTTTACATATCATTTTACCACTTAATTAATCACAACAAAATCTGAAAAACTGGACTTAACTCGTTAAAGCACATAGAAAAAGATTCCTATCTCCCTGCGGACGACCCGTACTCAACCGGCTAGCTGCAAGCGAAACCGTCTTGATTGCGGTAATTAACTAAAACTTGAACACGCAGAATCTCTAACAATCAAATGGCGCCGTTGCCGGGGAGACGGTAGTTTATTTTTTTTGTGTAATTTCGGGTTAACTTGTGAATATAAAAACAACCGAAAAACAACAAAAAAAATATACTTTGTAAAAAAAATCATCTTGTTATTTTTGATTAGTTTTTGTGCAAGTGTGCAGGATACTACGAAGTTGAAGTTCAGTGCCAAAGACGTGGGAAGATAGACCCACATTTCGCGGCTACACCACGACGGATCAAAACGAAACAAACGGTCTACTATCAAGATCTGGAGCAGGTACAGTGAGAAAATAAAGATTCAGGAAATCCATAAGCAAAGAGGACACCCAAATCAGAACCTACCAGAAAAATGAAGCAACAAAGACACCATAAAGCCGCGGAACCGCGGCATAAGCTTGCTTAGGCCGCGGATCTGCGGCCGTTTGGTGGCCTCAGGGGTCCAATTTCTCTGTAAGTTTCCCTGTTCTCCTCTCCACTCCTCTGGACTCCAATAAACTGTGTTTTCTGCAGATTTCTTTGCGCAAACTCTTCTCCCCCTTCCAATAAACTGTTCTTGTGCAGGATTCTTTGCGCCGCGCTAAAAAAATAAAAATTGTTTGCAGTTGATTTGTTACTGCTTTGCATTTCTTAATACGGACTTAAGGGGCTTGAAACCTGTAACGTTTTAAAAATAATTAAATGAATAAAATTGTTTAAGTGAATTTTATGATTTTCGGTAAAGCAAAATGTATTTTTCGTAAAATCAAACCGCAATTGTTTTTCATTATAAATTAAAAAATACCTATTTAATTATGTAATTACTAGTAAATAGTGTTTATTTAGCCACTTATAAATTTTTAGTTTAATTAAAAAAATTTCCTAAATTAATTATTTTAAATATTAACATAAGCTTTATTTTTACACTAAATTAGTGTAAATTACAAATTTAAATGGTTTTAATTTGTAAAAATGAACCATGGCATGTTAGAATTTAGTATGTATCATGCAAAAATTATTTGCAAATTTTTCCTATTTTCTAGAGCTTTCTTGAGTTGCTATAGTAAACAAATAAATAAATAATTAAATAAACCATGAAAAGACCTTTAAGTGACATTTCTCCTCTTGCAACTTCTACACTTTTCCTTAATCATTTCTTTCTCTCCCTCACTCCCTCAAGGCCGGCCACAACCCTCCCATGGCTGCCCCCCCATTTCCCACCTCATTTTTGCACAAAAATCCATCAAATTACATAAAAAATTCAACAAAAAAATACACAAAATCCTAATCTCTTCATACCCTTTATTCTCTACCCTTTTTTATATGGATTGTGGAGTGGGAAAGCATGTATTTTGGAGGCTCATTTCTTGTTTGGATTTCACATTTTGGAGGTATAATTTTCCTTCTTTTGATTTATTGTTATTAGATGATCATTTAAGCTTAATTAGATTTAATGAATTAATTCTATGTTTTTTTTTTTAAAATGCAAGTTAGGGTTGTAAATTCAAGTTAGGGTTTTTAATAATTAATTAGGGTTATAATAGTTAGTTTAACACTTTTAGAATTGGAAAATATTGTATGGTTGTTAAATTGTAAAATTTTCATTTAAAATTGTTTTAAATAAGGAAATTAGCTAACTAGATTTTTCTAAAATGTGTTTGTGGGTAATATAAAATTCCAATTAAAGTTGCTATCATTAGATTGTAGTTTTAGTGAGAGTATTAGCATGTAAATGGAAAGAAAAACTTAGTTTGATCACTAGATTACTTTGAGAATTGGAAAATACTAATAAAATGCTATTATTTTGTAAACTAGATTTTGAAAATTCCTAAATAAAGGAGATTAAAAATATAATTTATGGTTTCATTAAATCATTATCATCATGAATTGTGGTTTAATACATTAATTCATGCAAAATTTTGTTTTGTGATGGAATTGTGGTATTTTGCTTGAAAAATGTTAAAATTGTTAAAAGTTGCAAACTAGAAATTTCAAATAAATGCAAAATTGTGTAATAAAAATATAGTAATGGTTTGTATAGTCTAGTAATGCTATTTAATGAGTTTTATGACCATTGGTTTCATTTAAATGTCAAGTTTCGATGAAAAACGGTAAATTGGCATTTTCGGGTTTTTCGAAAACGGACGATTTGATCGATTTTAGTGTTTCGATGAAATTGATCATGTTTTACAATATAAGTAATGTGTTTTAAAACTACAAGTTGTTTGATGATGTTATCTCGATCCATCGGAGTTTGTACGCCGATATCGAGCGGTATTTGGTTCTTTTGCGTGGACGGGACATAGGTTTTAACCTGTGCTTGTTCCTTGTATCGTTTGACTTTTGTATGTGATTCGGTTTACGATAATATATATATGTTTGCGTTTAGGTACCCTTCAAGTGGACTGCGGGTGATGAAGAGGAGGATGGCGACACCGTCGTCGGCAGACATGGACCAGGTGAGTAGATGTATATCTACGGGGGGAAGTCGGGTGGATGGCGTTTAGCACCCCCGCAACGTAGAATAGGAATTGTACTTATTGACATTAGGAAATCAGATGTGACCCTAGTAGGACCCTAGTATTGACCCTAGGCTGGACTAGACTTATTTAGGAAAACCATATCCGAGAATGAGTACCTTGGAAGAGGTTCGTAGGTTTCAGATAGAAACACACCTACGCACACACACTGAAACTCGACATGGGGTATACGTGTATATGTATATATATAGAACGAGGAATAGGTATATACATATATATACAACACGTATATGTGATTCATTGATGTGATATGATATCCGAGATATGATGAAACAATGTAGCGGGGCTTGATGCCGTAATTCTTGGCTATACAGTCGTATTAAAGTGTTAGCGGAATCATTAGAGAATGAGATAATGAACATGAATATATATAAATCATAAAGAGTGGTGGTGATATTGATGTACATGGGACGCTAGAACAGTACCCGGACTGTAACTTGTGACTGACCACGATATGATATATGTATAACTTGATTACGACATTATATTGGTGTGACCTGATGCCGATATCATATAAGTATGACTTAATCACAATATGATACATATGACATGATATTTCTGAGGATAAACTAATGATGCTTATCATGATGGCAATGATATATGATTGATGTATGCGATCACAGTTTAGAAACTTGATCATGAGATGTGTTGATGATGACCCATTACTAATAATGAGACACCTAGGAGATACTTGACCCGTACCCCGATATAGGGATACCGTACGATGGATTTTACCGTACGAGGCTAAGATATGATGATTGATCCACACTCTTGATTCGAGGAAGCCGTACTACATACGCGACGCTATTGAGGCGGGATCGCCGACTATTAGAGATATTGGTTCAGACCTTAGGTAGATGCTTGTTTCTTATTGACTAGTTTCTTAGGTTAGTTCCTTAGGATATTAGATGGATACTGGTTTAGGTTCGACTCACATAGTGGTAGTTGTACTCGTATCTCGCAGAGGAGTGGATAATGCACACATGTATTTACATTCGTACTGTAATCATCATGGTGCATGTTCTTTTATATGTTGCTATAATCAGTATAAACTTTACCTGTTAGGACACCAGCACTATTACCGATGATGCGCATATTCCACGCACACTTATTTGCCGGCTCACACACATCATCATCGGTAATTGCTATGTCACGTACACTTTAGATCATATTGTCTTTTATGGATAGAATCAGTTAGCAACTAGACAGATATAATATTGTGATTATTCTCTGACATTAGTATAAGACATGATATTTATTACTTAGACATTCATGCATTCATATTTCATGTTATCGTACAGTAGTATGGGCATATGCTGACACTTATCATATACTTACTCATGATTTTGAGATTTGGATTTCTATGAGATTTCTGGATTTTTGGGGAAAAACCGCAAAAATATATAAAAACTCCTCTTCTCTTTTTTAAATAAGATGCGGTTTTCTCGTGATGTATGAGTCGTCCACCATGAGTATTTCATGTTTTCTGTTGGATTTCGAGACACGATTCGAGGAGTGGATGAACCGTCTCGGGTACATGGTGGGCCCGGTATGGTACCCCGGGGCAAGAAGATCGAGTTGTAGACGATGAGCCTGGCAGGGGAAGACTACCTACCTGTGATGTCTGGCGCGGCGGATATCAAGAGGATACCGACCGTTGTCGTGAGATTTGATGATATGGGCCGATCCGGATTGACGGAGCCCGAGATATTGAGACTTGAGATTACCTGTGTTGTGTCGATGCTTGACACGGATTTCCATGGATTTCATTGTTGAGATTTCAGATTCTTATACACATTCTACTATGATAACAGCTAAAGATTTCTTATACATATATATCTGGACTTCAGGATTTGTTACTTTACATTCATGGTGCATGCATTTCATTCATATGACATGGTACTATATGAGGCACTGACACGAGCATGGAGTATCTGCACTTACACGTATTGTTACCCTGCTATTACTTGAGGTTTGAGACTTAGTAGTGTATTATTATGACCTAGGATAGCGTCGTGCATTCGATTTCTTTTCGTAGATGTCTTCTACTCATGAGTTGGCAACTCACCCCCGTTATGCCAAATTTTATTACAGGTTCGGTATACAGGTTTCCCTGGCAGCTTGCTGGCACATTTATTCTTTCAGGGTGACTTGCACGGTAGGTTGGTTCACTTGTATCCGAACCACCATTGTACTTTTATTCACTCACTTGTATCTAGTAAGCTCCATCAACCAAATTTGTATTACTTGATAAGTTTATTGGACCAGTCTGTTATTTCGACCTTAGAGTCGCGCATGTATTATTCTGATTTGGTGGTTTTGTTTTCTTTTGAGTTTTGAGCCTCGCCCTTTGGCGTTGTATATTATTGTGTTTGTTGTGGTTGTTTCCGCCTGTTGGCGTTGAGCTAGCACCCGTTTGGGGATGCTTTTTATTGTTTATTCATATTATACTTGCTGTACCGGTTTGGGGGCCAGTTTTTACAGAGGAGACTCTGCCGAAATTTTTGGTAAAATTTGCTGATGTTTTTATACTTGTTTTCTTTTCTTTTCTTCTTTTTATTCTTTTATGGTTTAGATTTCTGGGCTTCGGCTTACTTAGGTCACGTGGCGCCTCTAGACACTTCGTAATCTAAGTGCCGGTCACATTCCGTACTTTTGGGTCGTGACAAATTTGGTATCAGAGCGCTAGGTTTAACCCGGTATAAGTCTAGGTGACCCTTGGTTGATGGAGTAGGCGATTTAGGTAGAGTAACGTACCGTGGGTATGGTCCGCGGCATACTTACGATACGCTACTCTGCTTAAGGAGCCTTAGGATGTACATTTGTTTGCACCGTATTTCATTCGTTCCTTTGATGTATCTTCGTCGATGTCGGAGGGTGGTTCTGTTACCACGGGCGCACGGGCAGAGGGAGCTGGGGATCGAATGCGATAACCATTAGAGTATTGGTTATTCTTGAGGATTGAAGCATTGTTTAGCGTGCGGACGAAGGGTATTCACATGCCGTCCGGATGAAGTTAAAGGGTTCGAACGATTATCAGAAAACCATTTTCCCAAGTTTAAGGTATTCGGAAGAACATGCAGGTATTTCGATGGACCCTCTAGAAGAATGAAACCCTAACTCGACATAATGACCACGAGAACGCCCTTGAACCTTAGGGTTTACGGCAGTTCCGCGGTGCCATTAGTGAGGCTTGGGTTTGCCCTTCTACGGCTGGATCATCGATGCTGGGGTATGTACCGGATATTTTTAAACTGTACTTGAGTATTGAGCTCTCGGGGAATTATGGGATTTTGATGGATCTATCGAAAAGTTTAATGTAGTCCGGATATCAAGTGAAGGGATCGACTATGTGGGAGACTCTAGATATGAGTATTGCCGTTGGTAGCGCAGTCAGCACACCTATGAAAGAACGAGTTCGAAGCAGTCGACATCAGAGGAAAGAGGCGCACATTGACGATAGTGTTTACGATTGTGATTTAGTGATTTGAATTTCCTATTTTCGTTGATTGGATTTTTGTATTTTGAGGACTTTGTTCTACGATTGGTATTTCCTGTGTGTACCTTCATTCTATCTGTGTTTCATATATCAGTTGTATTGATGTGGTTTAGTACACAACCAGTACACTTGATTTGGTTTTATATATTTTTTTGAGATTTTTGATTTGATTTCGTGCATACGGGTTACACGTGATTTTGACATATGTTTCGACCTAGTTTTCATGCATTTTTGTGCTGTGATTTCGATTTTGATATTCAATGTATGTTTTCGTGCACCATGTGCACCTGATTAGGGTTCTTGCGCATACTTGGCGCACTTGATGCGATTTTGTGCACACCAGATGCACTAAATCGGGGTTTTGTGCAGATTAGATGCACCTGATATTAAGTCGTGCACGCCCGTTGCACTTGACACATGTTTTTGGTGCACACCTGTTCCACTTAGTTTTGTTGTTGTGTGTATTCATGGTATCTGTATTTGGTTTCGATTTCAGTCCGCACCGGACGCACATGATATTTTATTGATGTGATTGGGATTGATTTCAGTTTGAGCAGTATATTTTCATAATCATTATTATTTGATTTAGTAATCAGGCGGGACGTGTATGTTAAATAAAAGATATATATATATATATATTTATTTTTTTTAAAATAAACGTCCGCTACTTATGCCGTGACACGTGCATCACACGGCAATTTTCAAAAAGGGGTTTGCATATTTCCTTATCCGGATATTTGTACGGTTTCACTATGGTGCACACTATATATAAGTTATAGATTGATGTATATTATAATGTTTTTCATATTGGGTTATGATATTTTATTCTCTCCATAACTCCGATGATTGCGTTATGCTTGACGGAGTTGATTTTTGTTATGTGTTGATGATTTCGGAGCCCCGACGATTTGAGTGTTTTGCTAAATATTTTAGTATTTGGAGGGGGAGTTTTAATTTAAATTCGGGGACCGAATTTCTTAAAGGGGGGAAGATTGTAACGTTTTAAAAATAATTAAATAAATAATTAAATGAGTAAAATTGTTTAAGTGAATTTTATGATTTTCGGTAAAGCAAAATGTATTTTTCGTAAAATCAAACCGCAATTGTTTTTCATTATAAATTAAAAAATACCTATTTAATTATGTAATTACTAGTAAATAGTGTTTATTTAGCCACTTATAAATTTTTAGTTTAATTAAAAAAATTTCCTAAATTAATTATTTTAAATATTAACATAAGCTTTATTTTTACACTAAATTAGTGTAAATTACAAATTTAAATGGTTTTAATTTGTAAAAATGAACCATGGCATGTTAGAATTTAGTATGTATCATGCAAAAATTATTTGCAAATTTTTCCTATTTTCTAGAGCTTTCTTGAGTTGCTATAGTAATCAAATAAATAAATAATTAAATAAACCATGAAAAGACCTTTAAGTGACATTTCTTCTCTTGAAACTTCTACACTTTTCCTTAATCATTTCTTTCTCTCCCTCACTCCCTCAAGGCCGGACACAACCCTCCCATGGCTGCCCCCCCATTTCCCACCTCATTTTTGCACAAAAATCCATCAAATTACATCAAAAATTCAACAAAAAAATACACAAAATCCTAATCTCTTCATACCCTTTATTCTCTACCCTTTTTTATATGGATTGTGGAGTGGGAAAGCATGTATTTTGGAGGCTCATTTCTTGTTTGGATTTCACATTTTGGAGGTATAATTTTCCTTCTTTTGATTTATTGTTATTAGATGATCATTTAAGCTTAATTAGATTTAATGAATTAATTCTATGTTTTTTTTTTAAAATGCAAGTTAGGGTTGTAAATTCAAGTTAGGGTTTTTAATAATTAATTAGGGTTATAATAGTTAGTTTAACACTTTTAGAATTGGAAAATATTGTATGGTTGTTAAATTGTAAAATTTTCATTTAAAATTGTTTTAAATAAGGAAATTAGCTAACTAGATTTTTCTAAAATGTGTTTGTGGGTAATATAAAATTCCAATTAAAGTTGCTATCATTAGATTGTAGTTTTAGTGAGAGTATTAGCATGTAAATGGAAAGAAAAACTTAGTTTGATCACTAGATTACTTTGAGAATTGGAAAATACTAATAAAATGCTATTATTTTGTAAACTAGATTTTGAAAATTCCTAAATAAAGGAGATTAAAAATATAATTTATGATTTCATTAAATCATTATCATCATGAATTGTGGTTTAATACATTAATTCATGCAAAATTTTGTTTTGTGATGGAATTGTGGTATTTTGCTTGAAAAATGTTAAAATTGTTAAAAGTTGCAAACTAGAAATTTCAAATAAATGCAAAATTGTGTAATAAAAATATAGTAATGGTTTGTATAGTCTAGTAATGCTATTTAATGAGTTTTATGACCATTGGTTTCATTAAAATGTCAAGTTTCGATGAAAAACGGTAAATTGGCATTTTCGGGTTTTTCGAAAACGGACGATTTGATCGATTTTAGTGTTTCGATGAAATTGATCATGTTTTACAATATAAGTAATGTGTTTTAAAACTACAAGTTGTTTGATGATGTTATCTCGATCCATCGGAGTTTGTACGCCGATATCGAGCGGTATTTGGTTCTTTTGCGTGGACGGGACATAGGTTTTAACCTGTGCTTGTTCCTTGTATCGTTTGACTTTTGTATGTGATTCGGTTTACGATAATATATATATGTTTGCGTTTAGGTACCCTTCAAGTGGACTGCGGGTGATGAAGAGGAGTATGGCGACACCGTCGTCGGCAGACATGGACCAGGTGAGTAGATGTATATCTACGGGGGAAAGTCGGGTGGATGGCGTTTAGCACCCCCGCAACGTAGAATAGGAATTGTACTTATTGACATTAGGAAATCAGATGTGACCCTAGTAGGACCCTAGTATTGACCCTAGGCTGGACTAGACTTATTTAGGAAAACCATATCCGAGAATGAGTACCTTGGAAGAGGTTCGTAGGTTTCAGATAGAAACACACCCACGCACACACACTGAAACTCGACATGGGGTATACGTGTATATGTATATATATAGAACGAGGAATAGGTATATACATATATATACAACACGTATATGTGATTCATTGATGTGATATGATATCCGAGATATGATGAAACAATGTAGCGGGGCTTGATGCCGTAATTCTTGGCTATACAGTCGTATTAAAGTGTTAGCGGAATCATTAGAGAATGAGATAATGAACATGAATATATATAAATCATAAAGAGTGGTGGTGATATTGATGTACATGGGACGCTAGAATAGTACCCGGACTGTAACTTGTGACTGACCACTATATGATATATGTATAACTTGATTACGACATTATATTGGTGTGACCTGATGCCGATATCATATAAGTATGACTTAATCACAATATGATACATATGACATGATATTTCTGAGGATAAACTAATGATGCTTATCATGATGGCAATGATATATGATTGATGTATGCGATCACAGTTTAGAAACTTGATCATGAGATGTGTTGATGATGACCCATTACTAATAATGAGACACCTAGGAGATACTTGACCCGTCCCCCGATATAGGGATACCGTACGAGGCTTAGATATGATGATTGATCCACACTCTTGATTCGAGGAAGCCGTACTACGTACGCGACGCTATTGAGGCGGGATCGCCGACTATTAGAGATATTGGTTCAGACCTTAGGTAGATGCTTGTTTCTTATTGACTAGTTTCTTAGGTTAGTTCCTTAGGATATTAGATGGACACTGGTTTAGGTTCGACTCACATAGTGGTAGTTGTACTCGTATCTCACAGAGGAGTGGATAATGCACACATGTATTTACATTCGTACTGTAATCATCATGGTGCATGTTCTTTTATATGTTGCTATAATCAGTATAAACTTTACCTGTTAGGACACCAGCACTATTACCGATGATGCGCATATTCCACGCACACTTATTTGCCGGCTCACACACATCATCATCGGTAATTGCTATGTCACGTACACTTTAGATCATATTGTCTTTTATGGATAGAATCAGTTAGCAACTAGACAGATATAATATTGTGATTATTCTCTGACATTAGTATAAGACATGATATTTATTACTTAGACATTCATGCATTCATATTTCATGTTATCGTACAGTAGTATGGGCATATGCTGACACTTATCATATACTTACTCATGATTTTGAGATTTGGATTTTTATGAGATTTCTGGATTTTTGGGGAAAAACCGCAAAAATATATAAAAACTCCTCTTCTCTTTTTTAAATAAGATGCGGTTTTCTCGTGATGTATGAGTCGTCCACCATGAGTATTTCATGTTTTCTGTTGGATTTCGAGACCCGATTCGAGGAGTGGATGAACCGTCTCGGGTACATGGTGGGCCCGGTATGGTACCCCGGGGCAAGAAGATCGAGTTGTAGACGATGAGCCTGGCAGGGGAAGACTACCTACCGGTGATGTCTGGCGTGGCGGATATCCAGAGGATACCGACCGTTGTCGTGAGATTTGATGATATGGGCCGATCCGGATTGACGGAGCCCGAGATATTGAGACTTGAGATTACCTGTGTTGTGTCGATGCTTGACACGGATTTCCATGGATTTCATTGTTGAGATTTCAGATTCTTATACACATTCTATTATGATAACAACTAAAGATTTCTTATACATATATATCTGGACTTAAGGATTTGTTACTTTACATTCATGGTGCATGCATTTCATTCATATGACATGGTACTATATGAGGCACTGACACGAGCATGGAGTATCTACACTTACACGTATTGTTACCCTGCTATTACTTGAGGTTTGAGACTTAGTAGTGTATTATTATGACCTAGGATAGCGTCGTGCATTCGATTTCTTTTCGTAGATGTCTTCTACTCACGAGTTGGCAACTCACCCCCGTTGTGCCAAATTTTATTACAGGTTCGGTGTACAGGTTTCCCTGGCAGCTTGCTGGCACATTTATTCTTTCAGGGTGACTTGCACGGTAGGTTGGTTCACTTGTATCCGAACCACCATTGTACTTTTATTCACTCACTTGTATCTAGTAAGCTCCATCAACCACATTTGTATTACTTGATAAGTTTATTGGACCAGTCTGTTATTTCGACCTTAGAGTCGCGCATGTATTATTCTGATTTGGTGGTTTTGTTTTCTTTTGAGTTTTGAGCCTCGCCCTTTGGCGTTGTATATTATTGTGTTTGTTGTGGTTGTTTCCGCCTGTTGGCGTTGAGCTAGCACCCGTTTGGGGATGCTTTTTATTATTTATTCATATTATACTTGCTGTACCGGTTTGGGGGCCAGTTTTTACAGAGGAGACTCTGCCGAAATTTTTGGTAAAATTTGCTGATGTTTTTATACTTGTTTTCTTTTCTTTTCTTCTTTTTCTTCTTTTATGGTTTAGATTTCTGGGCTTCGGCTTACTTAGGTCACGTGGCGCCTCTAGACGCTTCGTAATCTAAGTGCCGGTCACGTTCCGTACTTTCGGGTCGTGACAAATTTGGTATCAGAGCGCTAGGTTTAACCCGGTATAAGTCTAGGTGACCCTTGGTTGATGGAGTAGGCGATTTAGGTAGAGTAACGTACCGTGGGTATGGTCCGCGGCATACTTACGATACACTACTCTGCTTAAGGAGCCTTAGGATGTACATTTGTTTGCACCGTATTTCATTCGTTCCTTTGATGTATCTTCGTCGATGTCGGAGGATGGTTCTGTTACCACGGGCGCACGGGCAGAGGGAGCTGGGGCTCGAATGCGATAACCATTAGAGTATTGGTTATTCTTGAGGATTGAAGCATTGTTTAGCGTGCAGACGAAGGGTATTCACATGCCGTCCGGATGAAGTTAAAGGGTTCGAACGATTATCAGAAAACCATTTTCCCAAGTTTAAGGTATTCGGAAGAACATGCAGGTATTTCGATGGACCCTCTAGAAGAATGAAACCCTAACTCGACATAATGAACACGAGAACGCCCTTGAACCTTAGGGTTTACGGCAGTTCCGCGGTGCCATTAGTGAGGCTTGGGTTTGCCCTTCTACGGCTGGATCATCGATGCTGGGGTATGTACCGGATATTTTTAAACTGTACTTGAGTATTGAGCTCTCGGGGAATTATGGGATTTTGATGGATCTATCGAAAAGTTTAATGTAGTCCGGATATCAAGTGAAGGGATCGACTATGTGGGAGACTCTAGATATGAGTATTGCCGTTGGTAGCGCAGTCAGCACACCTATGAAAGAACGAGTTCGAAGCAGTCGACATCAGAGGAAAGAGGCGCACATTGACGATAGTGTTTACGATTGTGATTTAGTGATTTGAATTTCCTATTTTCGTTGATTGGATTTTTGTATTTTGAGGACTTTGTTCTACGATTGGTATTTCCTGTGTGTACCTTCATTCTATCTGTGTTTCATATATCAGTTGTATTGATGTGGTTTAGTACACAACCAGTACACTTGATTTGGTTTTATATATTTTTTTGAGATTTTTGATTTGATTTCGTGCATACGGGTTACACGTGATTTTGACATATGTTTCGACCTAGTTTTCATGCATTTTTGTGCTGTGATTTCGATTTTGATATTCAATGTATGTTTTCGTGCACCATGTGCACCTGATTAGGGTTCTTGCGCATACTTGGCGCACTTGATGCGATTTTGTGCACACCAGATGCACTAAATCGGGGTTTTGTGCAGATTAGATGCACCTGATATTAAGTCGTGCACGCCCGTTGCACTTGACAGATGTTTTTGGTGCACACCTGTTGCACTTAGTTTTGTTGTTGTGTGTATTCGTGGTATCTGTATTTGGTTTCGATTTCAGTCCGCACCGGACGCACATGATATTTTATTGATGTGATTGGGATTGATTTCAGTTTGAGCAGTATATTTTCATAATCATTATTATTTGATTTAGTAACCAGGCGGGACGTGTATGTTAAATAAAAGATATATATATATATATATAGTTATTTTTTTTAAAATAAACGTCCGCTACTTATGCCGTGACACGTGCATCACACGGCAATTTTCAAAAAGGGGTTTGCATATTTCCTTATCCGGATATTTGTACGGTTTCACTATGGTGCACACTATATATAAGTTATAGATTGATGTATATTATAATGGTTTTCATATTGGGTTATGATATTTTATTCTCTCCATAACTCCGATGATTGCGTTATGCTTGACGGAGTTGATTTTTGTTATGTGTTGATGATTTCGGAGCTCCGACGATTTGAGTGTTTTGCTAAATATTTTAGTATTTGGAGGGGGAGTTTTAATTTAAATTCGGGGACCGAATTTCTTAAAGGGGGGAAGATTGTAACGTTTTAAAAATAATTAAAAAAATAATTAAATGAATAAAATTGTTTAAGTGAATTTTATGATTTTCGGTAAAGCAAAATGTATTTTTCGTAAAATCAAACCGCAATTGTTTTTCATTATAAATTAAAAAATACCTATTTAATTATGTAATTACTAGTAAATAGTGTTTATTTAGCCACTTATAAATTTTTAGTTTAATTAAAAAAATTTCCTAAATTAATTATTTTAAATATTAACATAAGCTTTATTTTTACACTAAATTAGTGTAAATTACAAATTTAAATGGTTTTAATTTGTAAAAATGAACCATGGCATGTTAGAATTTAGTATGTATCATGCAAAAATTATTTGCAAATTTTTCCTATTTTCTAGAGATTTCTTGAGTTGCTATAGTAAACAAATAAATAAATAATTAAATAAACCATGAAAAGACCTTTAAGTGACATTTCTCCTCTTGAAACTTCTACACTTTTCCTTAATCATTTCTTTCTCTCCCTCACTCCCTCAAGGCCGGCCACAACCCTCCCATGGCTGCCCCCCCATTTCCCACCTCATTTTTGCACAAAAATCCATCAAATTACATCAAAAATTCAACAAAAAAATACACAAAATCCTAATCTCTTCATACCCTTTATTCTCTACCCTTTTTTATATGGATTGTGGAGTGGGAAAGCATGTATTTTGGAGGGTCATTTCTTGTTTGGATTTCACATTTTGGAGGTATAATTTTCCTTCTTTTGATTTATTGTTATTAGATGATCATTTAAGCTTAATTAGATTTAATGAATTAATTCTATGTTTTTTTTTAAAATGCAAGTTAGGGTTGTAAATTCAAGTTAGGGTTTTTAATAATTAATTAGGGTTATAATAGTTAGTTTAACACTTTTATAATTGGAAAATATTGTATGGTTGTTAAATTGTAAAATTTTCATTTAAAATTGTTTTAAATAAGGAAATTAGCTAACTAGATTTTTCTAAAATGTGTTTGTGGGTAATATAAAATTCCAATTAAAGTTGCTATCATTAGATTGTAGTTTTAGTGAGAGTATTAGCATGTAAATGGAAAGAAAAACTTAGTTTAATCACTAGATTACTTTGAGAATTGGAAAATACTAATAAAATGCTATTATTTTGTAAACTAGATTTTGAAAATTCCTAAATAAAGGAGATTAAAAATATAATTTATGGTTTCATTAAATCATTATAATCATGAATTGTGGTTTAATACATTAATTCATGCAAAATTTTGTTTTGTGATGGAATTGTGGTATTTTGCTTGAAAAATGTTAAAATTGTTAAAAGTTGCAAACTAGAAATTTCAAATAAATGCAAAATTGTGTAATAAAAATATAGTAATGGTTTGTATAGTCTAGTAATGCTATTTAATGAGTTTTATGACCATTGGTTTCATTTAAATGTCAAGTTTCGATGAAAAACGGTAAATTGGCATTTTCGGGTTTTTCGAAAACGGACGATTTGATCAATTTTAGTGTTTCGATGAAATTGATCATGTTTTACAATATAAGTAATGTGTTTTAAAACTACAAGTTGTTTGATGATGTTATCTCGATCCATCGGAGTTTGTACGCCGATATCGAGCGGTATTTGGTTCTTTTGCGTGGACGGGACATAGGTTTTAACCTGTGCTTGTTCCTTGTATCATTTGACTTTTGTATGTGATTCGGTTTACGATAAAATATATATGTTTGCGTTTAGGTGCCCTTCAAGTGGACTGCGGGTGATGAAGAGGAGGATGGCGACACCGTCGTCGGCAGACATGGACCAGGTGAGTAGATGTATATCTACGGGGGGAAGTCGGGTGGATGGCGTTTAGCACCCCCGCAACGTAGAATAGGAATTGTACTTATTGACATTAGGAAATCAGATGTGACCCTAGTAGGACCCTAGTATTGATCCTAGGCTGGACTAGACTTATTTAGGAAAACCATATCCGAGAATGAGTACCTTGGAAGAGGTTCGTAGGTTTCAGATAGAAACACACCCACGCACACACACTGAAACTCGACATGGGGTATACGTGTATATGTATATATATAGAACGAGGAATAGGTATATACATATATATACAACACGTATATGTGATTCATTGATGTGATATGATATCCGAGATATGATGAAACAATGTAGCGGGGCTTGATGCCGTAATTCTTGGCTATACAGTCGTATTAAAGTGTTAGCGGAATCATTAGAGAATGAGATAATGAACATGAATATATATAAATCATAAAGAGTGGTGGTGATATTGATGTACATGGGACGCTAGAATAGTACCCGGACTGTAACTTGTGACTGACCACGATATGATATATGTATAACTTTATTACGACATTATATTGGTGTGACCCGATGCCGATATCATATAAGTATGACTTAATCACAATATGATACATATGACATGATATTTCAGAGGATAAACTAATGATGCTTATCATGATGGCAATGATATATGATTGATGTATGCGATCACAGTTTAGAAACTTGATCATGAGATGTGTTGATGATGACCCATTACTAATAATGAGACACCTAGGAGATACTTGACCCGTACCCCGATATAGGGATACCGTACGATGGATTTTACCGTACGAGGCTTAGATATGATGATTGATCCACACTCTTGATTCGAGGAAGCCGTACTACGTATGCGACGCTATTGAGGCGGGATCGCCTACTATTAGAGATATTGGTTCAGACCTTAGGTAGATGCTTGTTTCTTATTGACTAGTTTCTTAGGTTAGTTCCTTAGGATATTAGATGGACACTGGTTTAGGTTCGACTCACATAGTGGTAGTTGTACTCGTATCTCGCAGAGGAGTGGATAATGCACACATGTATTTACATTCGTACTGTAATCATCATGGTGCATGTTCTTTTATATGTTGCTATAATCAGTATAAACTTTACCTGTTAGGACACCAGCACTATTACCGATGATGCGCATATTCCACGCACACTTATTTGCCGGCTCACACACATCATCATCGGTAATTGCTATGTCACGTACACTTTAGATCATATTGTCTTTTATGGATAGAATCAGTTAGCAACTAGACAGATATAATATTGTGATTATTCTCTGACATTAGTATAAGACATGATATTTATTACTTAGACATTCATGCATTCATATTTCATGTTATCGTACAGTAGTATGGGCATATGCTGACACTTATCATATACTTACTCATGATTTTGAGATTTGGATTTCTATGAGATTTCTGGATTTTTGGGGAAAAACCGCAAAAATATATAAAAACTCCTCTTCTCTTTTTTAAATAAGATGTGGTTTTCTCGTGATGTATGAGTCGTCCACCATGAGTATTTCATGTTTTCTGTTGGATTTCGAGACCCGATTCGAGGAGTGGATGAACCGTCTCGGGTACATGGTGGGCCCGGTATGGTACCCCGGGGCAAGAAGATCGAGTTGTAGACGATGAGCCTGGCAGGGGAAGACTACCTACCGGTGATGTCTGGCGCGGCGGATATCCAGAGGATACCGACCGTTGTCGTGAGATTTGATGATATGGGCCGATCCGGATTGACGGAGCCCGAGATATTGAGACTTGAGATTACCTGTGTTGTGTCGATGCTTGACACGAATTTCCATGGATTTCATTGTTGAGATTTCAGATTCTTATACACATTCTACTATGATAGCAGCTAAAGATTTCTTATACATATATATCTGGACTTCAGGATTTGTTACTTTACATTCATGGTGCATGCATTTCATTCATATGACATGGTACTATATGAGGCACTGACACGAGCATGGAGTATCTGCACTTACACGTATTGTTACCCTACTATTACTTGAGGTTTGAGACTTAGTAGTGTATTATTATGACCTAGGATAGCGTCGTACATTCGATTTCTTTTCGTAGATGTCTTCTACTCACGAGTTGGCAACTCACCCCCGTTGTACCAAATTTTATTACAGGTTCGGTGTACAGGTTTCCCTGGTAGCTTGCTGGCACATTTATTCTTTCAGGGTGACTTGCACGGTAGGTTGGTTCACTTGTATCCGAACCACCATTGTACTTTTATTCACTCACTTGTATCTAGTAAGCTCCATCAACCACATTTGTATTACTTGATAAGTTTATTGGACCAGTCTGTTATTTCGACCTTAGAGTCGCGCATGTATTATTCTGATTTGGTGGTTTTGTTTTCTTTTGAGTTTTGAGCCTCGCCCTTTGGCGTTGTATATTATTGTGTTTGTTGTGGTTGTTTCCGCCTGTTGGCGTTGAGCTAGCACCCATTTGGGGATGCTTTTTATTGTTTATTCATATTATACTTGCTGTACCCGTTTGGGGGCCAGTTTTTACAGAGGAGACTCTGCCGAAATTTTTGGTAAAATTTGCTGATGTTTTTATACTTGTTTTCTTTTCTTTTCTTCTTTCTATTCTTTTATGGTTTAGATTTCTGGGCTTCGGCTTACTTAGGTCACGTGGCGCCTCTAGACGCTTCGTAATCTAAGTGCCGGTCACGTTCCGTACTTTCGGGTCGTGACAAAACCAATTCAGATTGGGTGGGGATTTCATCACCCTTCCCAGGACCCCAAAAATCACAAAAAGCATATGCATTGACCATTGTTAAAAATTAAAAAATACTAGACTCAGCCCTAAGGACTTCGCGCTCATTAGGACAGAGGACTAGCTACAGGCATCGGCCGTTTATCCTATCTGACTTTTGCGGTGCCTAGGCAAGTGTGACGAAGGCAAGTGGTTATTTAATTAAGGAACTTCGCGAAAGCGTTGGACAACCTCCCACTTATCTGGCACTTATCTGGCCGCATTAGACGGAGAAGAGGCGGTTTGAGGTCCTTTTTCTAGCCTTCTGGAACAGTTAGGAGCAGGTCTAGTAGACCAAGGTGACCATAGATCTAGGTGAGATTGTGCATATCTTGTTTGTGATTACTTAAAGCCGTAAGTCCGTACATATTTTTGTAAATCTCTTTCTAAAAAAAAACAAAAAAAAGAAGAAAAAATCAAAAACTTTTATAAAAACTTTCCCTTTGTCGCCAAAATCCATTTTTCACCCACCACCCATCACTTTTCTCCATTGACGTTTTCTTACCCTCACCTTCTCCGCTTTGACTATACTAAACTCGTTTAGTGTATGTCCGCTTGGACTCGGGACACTAGCGCCCGTCTAGTCCGTGTTACGTTAGTCGCTACCGACTACGCGATCGACTCAGACGTCGATACTCCGTCCACTCCTCTTTCACCCCGTCCTTTGCCGGCCAACTCCGACGTTGACCGGAATTCTGTTCATACATCTTCACCTTCACCTTCACCAACCTCTTCTTCCGCGATGTCAGGATTTAATCCGAACAACTCTTTGACTACCCCTGGATTGGCTCCACCTCCTACGGAGACCAATATCCCACCACCACCGCCTGTTGTAGCGCCGCAGCGAATCGCGCTCCAGGATCGTTTCTATCCCACCCGTTCTGCACTTCCCACCTGCCTTTCTCTTCTACCGGCCAATGGGGATAACATTGAAATTAAGCCCCACTTCATCAACATGCTTCCACGATTTCATGGGCTTGAATCTGAAGATGCCTATATCTTCATCAACAAATTTCAAAACGTCTGTGCTATGATGAAAACTACCCAACTGTCGGACGATGCTATACGTCTACGGGTCATTCCGTTCACTTTATGCGATCTCGCTGAAAAATGGCTGTATAGCACCGCTTCCCACTCCATAACCAGTTGGGACGAGTTTGTTAAAGCGTTTCTCAAAAAGTTCTATCCGAATCATAAAACCGCAAGGATTCGAAATGAAATCAACCAATTCTCTCAGCTTCCTTCTGAACCCTTCTGGAAGTGCTTTGACCGGTACAAAGACCTTCTTGTTCAGTGTCCTCGCCACGGTATAGAGAAATGACAACTTTGCCAAACCTTATACGAGGGCCTGAACCCAGCAACGAAGCAGTTGTTGGAAACCATCTGTCAGGGCCACTTCCTATCGAAATCTGACGAGGAAGCGTGGCAGTTCTTTGACGACCTTGCGGAGCAAACGCTACAATGGGAGAGCACCAGACTGACTTCTTCTTCTTCTACCTCCACTTCTACCGGTCAGTCTAGGGTAGGAATTCACCAGCTTGATGTCTCTATTGCGATGAAAGCTGAAATGGCTGCAATAACAAGAAAGCTTGAAGCGATAGAGAGAAAATTTTCTTCTCCTGCTCCTGCCCCTGTTCTCCCCCTTCGTACCATCTGCGCTTGTTGTTCCGATCCTTCTCACTTGACCGAAGAGTGTCCTTACAATCCACCCTCGCAAGGACAGGATCAGGTTAATGCTGCATTCCAGCAAAGACCGAGGAATGATCCATACTCTTCCACCTACAATCCCGGTTGGAGGAACCACCCCAATTTCGCCTAGAATCAGAATCAGAATCAATTCCAAGGAAACAATTTCCAAAGGGCCCCTCCGCCGCAACAACAAGCGCAATAGAAAACTCAGTATCAGCAGCCTTTCCAACCCCTACCTTTTCAGAATCAGACGAACAACTTTGCACCCAACAATTCTTTTCCACCAAACAACTTTGTTCCGTCAAACAACGATAAGGTTTCCTCGCTAGAACGATGTCTGGAGGCGTTCGTTAAACAATCGACTCAATCCACCGCCAACATCCAGTCTTCCATTCAATCCTTAGTGCAACACACTGCCGCACACGGGCAAAGCATCAAGACCATCGAGGCCCAGATTGCACAGCTGAACGCGGCCTTAAGCGAGCGAGAGAAGGGGAAGCTCCCGTCCCAGCCACTCCAAAATCCCGGTCACCCACATAATGCACATGTTGCTCTTGAACAACAGAACCATAATGTGAGTGCCGTGACCACACTAAGATCGGGAAGGATGCTACAAAACAACATTGGCACACAGATCAACGATAACACCCCGGCCGCTGCTACTTCTTCTTCTTCTTCTTCTTCCTCGTCTTCTGAGCCTATTCTCCGTTCTTCACAAGGCTCTCCTTCCTCTTCTTCTGCTCTGAATGGACCCACTTCTCACTCCACGAAAACACCTGTTCTGGGATCCGTTCCAACTCCACAATCTCCTCCTCCAGCATTAGACTCAACCAATTTTCAAAATGTTCCATTTCCAAACCGGTTGAGGTCTAACAAACAAAATCCACAAATGGAGAAGATTCTGGAGTTATTTAAGCAAGTTAACATTAACATTCCTCTTTTAGATGTTGTCCAACAAGTCCCGTCTTACGCGAAAATCTTAAAGGACTTGTGCACGAAAAAGAGGAAGTCTCAGGTACCAAAGAAAGTTTTCTTGGCTAGTGCTGTGAGTGATGCTCTTACCCAATCTTTACCACAAAAACGGAAGGACCCTGGCTGTCCTACGATTTCAATTACCATTGGGGATAAGAACATCAACCGCGCACTATTAGATCTTGGTGCCAGTGTTAACCTGCTTCCGTATTCAGTATACGAGCAATTAGGCGTCGGAGAGTTGAAACCCACGCACTGCACTCTCCAAATGGCCGACCGATCGATCACCCATCCTAGGGGTGAGCTAGAGGATGTGTTAATCAAAGTCGGGGACTTCATATTCCCCGTTGACTTCATTGTATTAGACACACAGCCTGTAGCTAACCCCCGGAATCAAATTCCGGTGATACTCGGTCGCCCATTTCTTGCAACCTCAAATGCTGTGATCAATTGTCGCAATGGTTCGATGAACCTCTCTTTTGGAAACATGACGATTGAACTTAACATTTTTAGGTTGGGGAATCAACCCGCCGAACCTAATGCTCATATACTGGACGTCTGCTCGATCCAGGAGATCACCCCAGAAGAGTGTGAATTCGAGGAGTTTCTGTTTGATCACGATAATCTTGACGCCACTAGTGCGTTTTTCTTCGAACCTGCTGCTGTTTCTGCGCCCGACAACGACTACGAGTGTTTCACGTTCTCGAAAGATCTTAGCCGCGCACAACCCGAGTTTGAATCCTTCGACTTTCCGGATGAGTTACCTGAACCATCCAACTCGGTTGCCTACACTCGTTATGAACCTTTGCTGGAGTCCTTTGAGTTCGAGACCTTTGCACCAATCTTGCCGTCCATCGTTTCACCTCCAATGCTCAAACTCAAGCCTTTGTCGTCTCACCTTAAGTACGCTTACTTAGGTGAGAATGAGACCCTCCCTGTCATCATCTCGGCTTCTCTAGCTCCCGAGCAAGAGAAAGCCCTTCTCGCGGTCTTGCACAGCAACAGGCAAGCTTTTGGCGGGTCCATGGCGGACATCAAGGGGATTAGTCCCCTGATCGTTGAGCATCACATTCATCTGATGGATGATGCCAAACCAGCCCAGGATCCACAAAGACGTCTCAATCCAGTCATGAAGGAGGCTGTGAAGAAGGAGATCGTTAAATGTCTAGATAGTGGTATCATTTACCCTATCTCTGATAGCCAGTGGGTTAGCCCCATTCATGTTGTCCCCAAGAAGTCGGGCATCACGGTCATAACCAACGAGGCGAACGAGTTAATCCCTACTCGCACCCAAACTGGGTGGCGAGTATGCATTGATTACAGAAAACTCAACGCCGTAACGCGGAAAGACCACTTTCCGCTACCTTTCATTGACCAAATGCTTGAACGATTGGCCGGACACGAGTACTACTGCTTTCTTGATGGCTACTCTGGCTATAATCAAATTCCCATCGCCGAAAAAGACCAGGACAAGACCACTTTCACTTGTCCTTTCGGCACGTTTGCATATCGTCGCATGCCCTTTGGGTTATGCAATACGCCCGCTACCTTTCAGCGGTGTATGATGGGAATTTTCTCAGACATGGTGGAAAAATTTCTGGAGATTTTCATGGATGATTTCTCCATCTTCGGCGATTCCTTCAATGAGTGTTTGCTGCATCTTGACGCTGTCCTTACCCGATCTAAGGACAAGAATCTCACTTTGAACTGGGAGAAATGCCACTTCATGGTGCGCGAAGGTATTGTCTTAGGACATATCATCTCGCAAAATGGCATAGAGGTTGACAAAGCAAAGATTGAGGTCATTTCCAATCTTCCTCCTCCCCGATGCGTCAGAGATATCCGAGCCTTCCTTGGCCATGCCGGTTTCTATAGATGGTTCATCAAGTACTTTAGCAAGATTGCTAGGCCCTTGACTCTTTTGCTGGCCAAGGATACGCCATTCGACTTCAACTCGAGCTGTGTGACTGCATTCGAGTCATTGAAACGCTCACTCACTTCTGCTCCCGTTCTTTCTTCACCTGACTGGACGCACCCATTTGAGATTATGTGCGATGCATCCGACTTTGCCATCGGTGCTGTCCTTGGACAACACATCAACAAGATGCCGCACGTAATCTATTATGCGAGCCGAACCCTGAACGACGCCCAACTCAATTATACAACAACTGAGAAGGAATTCTTAGCTGTTGTATTTGCTTTAGAAAATTTCAGGCCCTACCTCATCGGCTCTCCAGTCATTGTCTACACAGACCATTCTGCTCTGCGCCATCTTTTTGCTAAGAAAGATGCAAAATCTCGGTTAATATGTTGGATCATCTTGCTTCAAGAGTTTGACCTTGTCATTAAGGACAAACGAGGATGTGAAAACGTAGTTGCCGACCATCTCTCACGACTTCCTTCTTCGCCTTCGCTTCCAATTCCGATCAACGACGTTTTCCCGGATGAACAGCTCTTGACAGTATCTTGCGACCCTGGTTCGCAGATATTGTGAACTATTTGGCCACAGGATTACTACCGACCGAATGGTCAAGTCAGGACAGACTTCGCTTCTTATCCCAAGTAAAACACTTTTACTGGGACGAACCCTATCTGTTCAAGTACTGTCCCGACCAGATTATTCGTCGGTGTGTCCCTGACGAGGAATTCAAGAGTGTGCTGTCATTTTGCCACGATCAAGCGTGTGGCGGGCATTTTGGCCCCAGAAAGACAGCTGAGAAGATCTTGCAATGTGGTTTCTACTGGCCACAAATTTTCAAAGACGCTCATGACTATTGCAAGACTTGCTCCCGGTGCCAACACATGGGCCGGATATCCCGGAGGAACGAGATGCCGCTCCAACCGATCTTGGTTGTGGAGATTTTCGATGTTTGGGGGATAGATTTCATGGGGCCATTTCCCAGCTCTTTTGGGAACTTGTACATCCTTCTCGCTGTTGATTACGTCTCTAAATGGGTCGAGGCTGTGCCCAGCCGGACTAACGACAACAAGGTTGTCGTTAGGTTCCTTAAAGAAAACATTTTCTCCCGGTTTGGGCACCCCCGAGCGATCATTAGCGACAATGGAAGTCATTTCTGCAATAAAACTTTCGAAGCCTTGATGCGGAAATACTCCATTAATCATAAGCTCTCTACGCCCTACCACCCCCAAACCTGCGGGCAGGCCGAAGTTTCAAATCGACAAATCAAGCAGATACTGGAGAAGACGGTTTCCAAGAACCGTAAGGATTGGTCGCTGAAACTCACTGATGCCCTTTGGGCCTTTCGAACCGCTTATAAGACCGACCTTGGCATGTCTTCCTATCGGCTTGTGTACGGAAAAGCATGCCACCTACCTGTCGAAATAGAGCATCGCGCATTTTGGGCGATAAAGGAGCTGAATCTGTCTCTCGATGATGCGGGCAGCCATCGGAAGCTGCAGTTGAACGAATTAAGCGAGCTTATGGATGAGGCTTACGATAACGCGGTTGTCGTTAAGAATCGAACGAAGGTGTTTCACGATAAACACCTTTTGCGCAAAACCTTCGTACCTGGTCAGCAGGTACTACTTTACGACACCCGACTTCACTTCCATCCAGGAAAGCTCAGATCTCGCTGGAAAGGGCCGTATTTTGTGCGGAATGTATATCCGCAGGGCGCTGTGGATTTGGAAAATCCAAAGGACGGTTCATTTTTCAAAGTGAACGGACACCAATGCAAACCGTACCTTAGCGCCGAACCAACAAAGGAGCTCCTGTTCTTACAGGAGCCGGTTTACCCTGCCTAATCTTCCTCTGCCTACCTCCAAACTTCGGTTATCCAGCCAAGAACAGTAGACACTGTTCCAAATAAGTTTGGGGGTATGTATAAACCATTTTGTAGATATTTGTGTATATTCTTTTTCATTTTCTTTTCTTTAAAAACCAAAAAAAAAATTTGTGTATCGCTAACCGACATTTTTGACCCTTCAAATGATCTCTTCATGCAATGACAGTGAGGACACTGTCCAGTTTAAGTTTGGGGGTACGCTCGGTACGCATTTCTTACCTTCGCATTCATATGTATATTTTGCATCTGCATATTAAAATCCATAAAATCCATAAAAATCTGAAAATTTTCTAAAAATATAAAAAGTTTTCTGTCAAGTTAGCTTGTGGAAGAACTCTGATTCAACATTTCGACGGTTTTTGTTTGAAAAAATAGGAATAACTAAATCTTATGTTTAGATTTTGAAAACCTGAAAGATAACTCTCCTTTGAAGTTAACTATAGCTGATATACGTCTTTACATCACACAACACGTGTCGTGAGTTTTGGGAATTAGATGATAAGTCTTTTATGTTTAAAAACTTTTAAACAGATAAATGATTTTCTGAGGATCAAATAGGTTTGTTCTGAAATAAGTAATGTCAAGAATAGTTTATGAAGTAAAGCGAATATGAAGGAATGTTATTGATGCCGTAATTGGAACTAAGTCTGAAAAATAACCCATCTGAAACTTGATTGGAATGATTACACACCGAACCCACTAAACAAGTCTTTTATCCAAAAAAATAATTGAACTGCCGGTTATATCTCCGTTCGTATTAAATCATCTGATTTTCACGCCAAACTGTCTTTTGTTTTTGGACCTAGGTAACTTGAGTAATTAAGTCCGCTGGGGTGTTTCTACACCTAATGCCCTAAAATCAACTGGTTTGGGTGCATTGGCCCAAAGCTCGCTAAGAAGCCTAGAAAGTCCAGATTAAAACAAAGTCAAGCAAGTGTTCTCTCCGAGTTAAAATTCCTAACGGTTCTTTGTGTGAGAATAATCTTGATAAAAGACAGGCTTTTATAAAAAATTTTAACGGAGATATGAAGGTTTTATTCTATGATAAATACTATTGCACGTTCACAGAGGTGTGTATGAAATAAAAACAAGAAAAAGGTGGAGTGAAAAATACGACTTAGTTTCCTGTTAAGGAAGATAGAAATTCTGAAGTTGAAACCTTACTGGAAAATGAAACTTGAAAAATGCTTAACTCTTTATAAAACTTATGTGATCCTTTTAAAATTGTTATCTGGGCTTTATTGTGCGACATGATGACTTTAATCGATCCTTCTGGAACTTAACGACACTATTTGCACTGCACATAAAGACATATAAAATCTGTAGTTAAATAAGAAGCGAGGTGTGAAAAATAAAGGTTCGATAGTCTAGACTTAGGATTATAGAATTGTTATTTTCTGAAACAAAACTTCAGGGTTTGAATCTTAGTTATTTTACAAAACCAACTTGACCGGATTTTGTGGGTAGTATCCGCTGAAAACCCTCAGGAGACAACACTCCTCCTACTAGGGACACCTAGAGGTTTAACGGCTTGTTGCACATGCTCAGTGCAATCGCGTTCCCTGCGAAAGTGAGGTTAGGAATTTTTTTGTGAATAAATTGGCTTTGCTCATGACGAGCAAATGATAAGTTTGGGGGTATTTATTCATATCAGATTTTTGCATTTTCATACCGCCCAATTTTTTTCACATTGCATATCGGTAGATACTCTTGAGCCGTGTTTGCTAGTCAATTGCAGGATACAGGTTCTCGGTTCTAAAACGGTGAAATTCATGGAAAACACGACAAAAATCAGGGTTCCTGCCAACCACAGATAAAACACGGGTCTCCGCTCTTTATCCGTCTGTTGCCACACACCAGTTAGGAGACAAAATGGCAAATCGATTGTCACCTTCATGCACAAGGCTCAATGGCAACACAAGTTCCAAGAAATCTACGCGGAGCTCAAGAAAATCTTGACAAAAGTCCACATCAAATCACTTTTTGGGTCAACAAAAATTCTGGAAGAAATGTGGAAGTATTTTCAGAAAATACATGTACCAGACAAGAGGGGACAGCAGACCAGGGAAGTACCAAGAAGCCCACACCCTGACTCTACTATAGTGCGGCGGATCCGAGGCCAATAGGGGGTCTAGGCCGCGGATCCGCGGCCGTACTGGCGCCGTAGAAGGTCAAAATTCAGGGGTAGATTGGTCTTTTCACATATGTTCTGGTGGTTGCCCTAGGTTTTCATTTTTCAGCCTATAAATAGCCCAGAACTTTGTGAAGAAAGGGATCCATAATCTTGTATTTTTTCTCTAGGTTTTAGCATACATGTTCTTCTTCCTCTTCTCATCTCTTCTCCATTAAAACTTGTAGTGAGCTTGTGAGTGAAGAATGATGAATAAAGAAGAACCGTTTATTATTTTGCTTGTCTTATTCTCTTGTTAATTGTTGTAATTTTCATTTGTTAACTAGTTGTTGTTATTTCTTATTGTTTCTTTCTTCTTTCTTTTTCTTTATCCTTAACACAACCATGATGCTTACGCTTGATCCTTGCCGAGGTGAGGTCGCAAATAGCTAGTTGTTATCTTCTAATCTCTTTCTTTCTATCTTCCTCTTTTGTTTTGTTTTATTTTTCCGTATCATAATGTGTGAGTAGTTTCATACTTGTTAGGGTAGGATAAGGGAAGTTTGAGAGAAGGAAATCTCTCTCACTCTTTCCTTGCCCAACAACTTAATTCGACTCCCGTTAATTGAATCACAATCCGCTCCTTACGGCACCCTATCCTACATGATAGCGGTGATTCCGTAGTGAGACCGGTTGTGGTTGAATTAACCGGAGGTTATGGCTAAGAGCCAAGAACGGACGGACAAGCACCAAAAGGAAGAACTTATGCGTTGGAAAGCCTAGCTTATACACGCAAGTTCCTTCCTAGTCGTGCTAATCCCCGTTGTTGCCGATTACCGTAACACCGATATTAAGAGGGGCAACGAAAGATGTGGGAGACTCCTAACTAAAACTAACCTAATACTAACCCTAACAAGCTCTCTTTACATATCATTTTACCACTTAATTAATCACAACAAAATCTGAAAAACTGGACTTAACTCGTTAAAGCACATAGAAAAAGATTCCCATCTCCCTGCGGACGACCCATACTCAACCGGCTAGCTGCAAGCGAAACCGTCTTGATTGCGGTAATTAACTAAAACTTGAACACGCAGAATCTCTAACAATCAGTCTGTCCCACAGCCGTCAGTACGTCATACTTGAGATAGTATGCGGGTGCTCCTTAGGTTACGAGTACACTGGACAGGACTCATCGGGAACTGTTGGTTGGTACTATACCTATCGTCAGTTATCAGTTCCCAGGTGACATGAGTACAGCTTAGTCCGCTGACTTGACACTGTCACTTCCCCTCGAGTATGTTCCCAGTGTACTTAGATTATTACCCTACCACGGCTCAAAGGAGTCGTGCAAACAGGTAGTAGTTGGGTGCAGTCCCGAAGCACTTGGAGGCAGTGACGGTTAGACATGATTCGTCTCTCCCGGTATTGGGGGTTGATATCGTGATCAGTCGAAAATACTGTATATTTTAGCAGGCAATTTCCTTAACATCTGCATACATATAGGAGAGTACGGTATTCATAATTCACATATTAGCTAATTGGTCGCAAAATATTAAATTACATGTATTCGACCTTTAAACCGGAAATTCTAGGGAAATTAACTGCATTGCATTACATAGCATATTTTCGATATCTTGCAACCCCTATTTTGAAGTCTATGCAGGAAAAAAGATACTTGCTCAATCAATACATTGCTCGACCATTACAATTGCTCGTAAACTCATTGAAAGCAAATCTGGTATCAACAAAGAAGGGCAACTGCAATTCTAAACATCAAAGGATAACTCATACAGCAGTACCAAGCTACTGAAGAAAGCACAGATCCCAAGGCCACCAATGTGCGGCGGAAGGGCGGCCAAATCCTACCTCACGCGGCGGTTGCGCGGTGGATCCAGTGAGTCAGCTCCTCGAATTTCACCACAACTCCTGTGTTAGTACCTGCAGCTCAAAAATGCATACAAAAGTCCAGAAGAGTCCAGACACTTCCACCAGATCATCAAGCTCCTAAACTAGCCTAAAACTTCTAGAACTTTCCCAAACCCTTGCTTAAACCCTAAGCTAAAGCCAACAAACTTGTCAACAAACTTTGGGAGGGAAAGTCTAATTCAAACCTAAACCTAGGTCTATAAATAAGACCCTAGGCTCACTCATTTCTCATCTTGGAAATCTTGGAAATCTTGGAAAATCTTGATTCAATCTTGGAGAGTGATAGATTCAACCCATTTTTAGTTTAGCCATTCTCTTTCTCCATCTTCTTCTTCCTCAAGATTAGTGAGAAATCTTATAGGAAACCCTAACCCTAGATCCAACCACAATTCAAGATCTTGAGTGCAAGCCAAGCAAGATTCCTTCAACCCTTTTATGAGCCGAGCCGATCTTCCATCGGGCAAGAGATCCAAAGTAGATCCACGATCCACGGAGTCGAGCGAAGCCGAGTCAACGATCGATTTTCTTTCTTCTTGTAGATCTTGAAAGATTGTATTGAAATTGTTGATGAAATAAAAGGTGATATTTTCTTCTATCTTGTTTCTTTTAAATTCCGCATCATGTTATCTTTACTGTTCTTGAATATTGTCTATGTGGTGATGCGTGAGTAAAACTCCGCTCGTTAAGGAGTCGAAACGATCTTTAGTATGATGATGTAGCAAATTTGTAATCAATTCTTGAATCCCACGAGTGTGTAAACCCTAGCAAAGTTCAAGAATCGACAACCCAATTTGATGCGATGCTTTCTTGATCAACATCGCTTGAGATTGGGGTGATCCGATCGCTTCTTGAAATTGCTAGAGGCTAGAATATAAATGGTATCCTCGAAAGAGCAAGGGTTAGAGATGAAACCCTAATTTCATCAAGAAAACCCTAACTCGCGTCGATAACCATTGATCTAGTATAAACTCTTCGAAGGACAAGAATACGAAATATTGTAGACTACAACACATCTAAAGATCCTATCGATTCCTACGAGCTTCTCTATCATTCTTGATTGTTGTTTGGAAAATACCCTTGAAACCCGATTCTTGTTGTTTATAGTTCTTGATTCTTTAGTAAAGATTAGTGACACACGAATACAATTCAATCTTGAATCGAGTTTTCTCTTATTGTTGCTTAACATTTCATTTCGAACAAATAAAATAAAAACGAATCTCGAGATCCCTGAGGACGATCCGCACTCATTCATTAACTTCAACTGACACCGTTGTTTGATTGCGGTCAAATATTTTTGGTTGTAATTTCTTTACTATTTGATACTTTTACATCCAAGAAAAAAAATACGATCAAAATGGCGCCGTTGCCGGGGATCGCGCGCTAATTCGTTTACATTTTATAGTTTGAAGTGAAAGAATTATTACGTTTCATTTCTTGAAATCAAAATTCGTACAAACTCTTATATGTGTGTTGTGAATTGATTGCAAGGTGATCTGGAGCATCCTGAGCTGTGGAAAAATTATTTGGGATATACCAGAGAGCTGGAGATAGCAAAAGGAAGCAGCTGAAGAAAAATTGTACAGTGAACCCACCAACAAGCCGCGGAAGGGCGGCGGAAACATGCTTTGTGCGGCGGAAGCGCCGCAGTATTGAGGGTTCTCTGGAAAATTTTCCAGCAGGTGATTTCTTGCTCTCTCCCCTCTCCCTTTTTAGCTCAAACTAATCCTTTCTGCAGGATTCTTTGCAAACAATAGCTGCGCCGCAAAAGCAAATTAAAATTGTGCGTGATTTTGCTTTTCTTGGTTGTTTTGCATATTAAATACGGAATTTAAGGGGCACGGCCAAATCCAAATTAGGTGGGGATTTCATTACCCTTCCTAGGCCCCGAAAACCACCAAACTTGCATCCACATTTACCCCCATTAACTAAAAGAAATCTAGAGATGACTCTAAGGACTGTCGCGCTCATTTAGGACAAGAGAGGGCCATGGGTAATTCATTGCTTATCCGCGTTTTCTTGTGGTGCCTAAGGCGAGTGTGTCTAAGGCTAGTGGTTATTAATTAGGTCCACTGTAGTGGTGGTTCCTTCCCACTTACCTGGCACTTATCCGGCCACAGGGGGACAAAGAGGCAGTGGAGGATTGATCCTGCGACTTGTCTTTTGGCAGTTAGGAGCGGTCTAGAGCCGGACCTAGGTGACCATTAGATTCTAGGGTTTGTGTGCTGCATTTGGTTGTCGCATCATTTTTCAAAATCCGTCCCTTTTCAAAGCAAACACCGCATTCATTTTACCCCTAATTATAAGCCAACGCTGCCACTTGTACTAACCCTTTTTAGTACAAGATAGGCTGGACACGGGATTCTAGTGCCCGTTTAGTCCGCGTACCTTTTATCGACTCCGAAGTCGATAATTCTCCATTTACCTTTTCTTTACCTACTACCACACCCACACCGATGGATCCGAATCCATCAAACTTCTTTAACCCCAATCTGCCACCGTCCGTTGGTGCGCAGAATCCTCCACACATTTCTCTTCAGGAAAGATGCTATCCACTTAGAGGTCCTCTTTCGACCTGCTTATCCACACCACCAGCAAACGGGGATAACTTTGAAATAAAGCCCCAGTATATCAACCTTCTACCTAAGTATCACGGACTCGAGACCGAGGACGCTTACGTTTTCATTACCAAATTTGAAAACGTATGTGCTATGATGGGTACGTCTCAACTTTCTGTGGATGCGATGCGTCTACGACTTCTTCCTTTTACCTTGTGCGATATAGCCGAGAAGTGGCTATATAACACCACCGCACACTCCATCACAAATTGGGAAGAATTCGTCGCTGCATTCCTAAAGAAATTTTACCCAGTCCAAAGAACGGCTCGGATTCGGAGCGAATTGAACCAATTTGCCCAGCTCCCTACCGAACCATTTTCAAAGTACTTTGAACGTTTCAAGGATCTAATGGTTCAATGTCCTCATCACGGCATCCCGAGATGGGAGCTTTGCCGAATCATTTATGAGGGCAGTAACCCTAGCACGAAACAAAGCCTTGAGAATATGTGTCAGGGTACATTTATGACTAAAGACGATGGGGAAGCCTGGCGATACTTAGAAGAGTTCGCTGAAAAATCACTAATTTGGGAGAGTGGAACCCAACCATTGAATAGGGGTGGCGTACACCAAGTAGATGTGTCCATAGGTGTTAGAGCAGAAATGGCAGCAATGCAAAAGAAGCTCGACGCTATGGAACACAAATTTGCAGCAGCCTCCCTAAACCCGGTATCACTCCCCAAAACTATTTGTGGGTGCTGTTCTGATCCGTCACACTTAACGGAAGAATGTCCTTTAAACTCGGCGTTTCAAGGTCAAGAGCATTCTAATGCCGCATTTCAACGACCTCGAAACGACCCATATTCTTCCACGTACAATCAGGGTTGGAGGAACCACCCGAATTTTGCTTGGAACCAAAATCAATCTCAAAACACGGTTCCAAACACAAATAACTTTCAAAGGGCTCTTCCTCCACCACAACAGCAACCCCTTCAACTCACTCAGCACCCCTACCAGTCACAAAATTTCCAAAACCAGGGCAACACTCATGCACAGTCTAATCCTATGCAGTCCTGTTCTGACGATTTCTCTCAATTTACTCAAACCATGAAATCACTTTTATCAAATTTCATGGAGGTTTCAACTGAGGTTAGATCTTCCGTCAATGAGATAAAGAAAAACTCAGCGTCACAAGCTGAGAGTATCAGATCGATGGAAGCTGAAATCGCACGCCTCAAAGCTGAAATGAGTGCGAGAGAAAAAGGGAAACTTCCCTCTCAACCCCTGCAGAATCCTGGGCATTACAATGTAAATGCCATCACCACGTTGAGATCGGGAAGAGTGCTGAATAATAATGTCGGGGAAGATATTGATAATACTGAAAATCATGTCAAAACCCCGGCTGAGACCTTTCCACATACACACACTTCTCCTTCTGATCCTTCTTCTTCTACCAAACCACCTTCGCACGAGCCTATTCTCCAGTTCCCTTTAGGCTCAACACCTTCACCAAACCCTTATAGTTCTCCACAGACGGTCCCCACACCTCTTTTGGGATCTCGTCTACCCCCCTTTCCTTCTCCTATGATGGACCCTGCGCTTATTGCGAAAGCACCTTACCCGAATCGGCTAAGGGCTAACAGAACGAGTCCTCATATGGAGAAAATTTTAGAGATGTTCAAACAGGTTAACATCAATATCCCTCTCCTAAATGCAATTCAACAAGTCCCCGCTTATGCGAAGATTCTAAAGGACTTGTGCACTAGGAAGAGGAAGACTCAAGTGCCGAAGAAGGTCTTTATGGCTAATAATATCAGCACTGCTTTTATTCCCCAGCTGCCAAAGAAACGAAAGGACCCAGGATGTCCTACAATATCGATTTCGATTGGGGGTAAAAACATAAATCGTGCTCTTTTAGACCTTGGCGCGAGTGTTAACCTGTTACCTTATTCTGTCTATGAGCAACTAGGAATTGGAGAGCTGAAACCTGCTCATTGCACTCTCCAGATGGCGGACCGATCTATCACCAAACCAAGGGGTGAATTAGAGGATGTGTTAATAAAGGTCGGGGAATTTGTTTTCCCGGTAGACTTCATTGTGCTTGACACACATCCTGTAGCAAACCCCCGGGGCCAAATTCCGGTGATTTTAGGTCGTCCTTTCCTTGCCACTTCCAACGCTGTTATAAATTGTAGAAATGGTTCAATGAATTTATCATTTGGAAATATGACCATTGAACTAAATATCTACAGAGTTGGGAGTCAGCCATCAGAACCTAGTGCTCATATTTTAGATGTGTGTTCTGTCCATGAGATCACTCCCGATAGTTGTGGAGCAGAGGAACTTTGCTTTACTGATCTCGATGACATTAGCACATCTTTGCTTGATCTTACACTTAGTGAGGACACTACACTTACACTTGAGTCCTGCACTTCTGACTTTTCTCCACCCGAGTCTGTATCTTTTACAGGCTCTGAGCTTCTTTGTAAATCCAAAAATCATTCTATGATCCTTCCTTCGATCATTTCTCCGCCTGAATTAGATCTCAAGGTCTTACCTTCTCACCTAAAATATGCATATCTTGGTGAGAACGAGACTTTACCGGTTATAATTTCCACTTCTCTTGCATCAGAGCAAGAGAACGCACTTTTATCGGTATTAAGATCTAATAAAGAGGCGTTTGGTTGGAGTATGGCGGACATCAAAGGGATTAGTCCCTTGATAGTAGAACATTATATACATGTGATGGATGATGCCAGACCGACCCGAGAACCACAGAGACGGTTAAATCCCGTCATGAAGGAAGCTGTCATGAAAGAGATCGTCAAATGCTTAGATAGTGGTATTATATACCCGATCTCCGATAGCCAGTGGGTAAGTCCTATACACGTCGTTCCTAAGAAATCCGGCATCACAGTTATCACAAATGAAGCGAATGAGTTGATTCAGACACGCACCCAAACTGGGTGGCGTGTATGCATCGATTATAGGAAACTCAACGCTGCTACGAGGAAAGATCATTTTCCTCTACCATTTATTGATCAAATGCTGGAACGCTTAGCGGGACGACAATTCTATTGTTTCATGGACGGTTACTCAGGCTACAATCAGGTCCCCATCGCCAAAAAGGATCAAGATAAAACCACTTTTACTTGTCCTTTTGGTACCTTTGCTTACAGTCGCATGCCCTTCGGGCTATGCAATGCTCCCGCTACCTTTCAGCGGTGTATGATGGGGATATTCTCTGATATGGTAGAGAATTTCCTGGAGATCTTTATGGACGACTTTTCGATTTTTGGAGACTCTTTTTCTGAATGCCTAGCGAATCTTGACGCTGTTCTTACTCGATGCAAAGAGAAGAACTTGACTTTGAACTGGGAAAAATGCCACTTTATGGTCCAAGAAGGAATAGTCCTTGGACATGTCATTTCACAGAAGGGCATTGAGGTTGACAGAGCTAAAGTAGATGTCATTCAAAACCTCCCTCATCCCAGAAGCGTCAAAGATATTCGCTCTTTCCTTGGCCATGCTGGATTTTATAGGAGATTCATAAAGGACTTTAGCAAAATTGCTAGACCTTTAACACTACTCCTGGCCAAGGATACAACCTTCCACTTTGACTCGGATTGCGAGACAGCTTTCGACTCACTTAAACACTCACTCACTTCAGCCCCCGTTTTATCATCACCAAACTGGAACTACCCTTTTGAGCTGATGTGTGACGCATCTGATTTTGCAGTAGGTGCTGTCCTTGGACAACACGTTGAAAAGATGCCACATGTGATTTACTATGCTAGTAAGACTCTGAATGATGCGCAAATCAATTATACAACCACAGAGAAAGAACTATTAGCGGTTGTATTCGCATTGGAGAAATTCAGGCCTTACTTAATCGGCTCACCTATTGTGGTATATACTGACCATTCCACTTTAAAACATTTGTTGGCGAAGAAAGATGCCAAAGGTCGACTAATACGTTGGATCCTTCTTTTACAAGAATTCGATCTTGTTATCAAAGATAAGAAAGGATGTGAAAACGTAGTAGCTGACCACCTTTCACGCATCGTTTCTTCCCCCGTGACCCTGCCGATCAATGACTCGTTCCCTGACGAACAACTCTTGAGCGTATCCTCTGAACCATGGTTCAGGGATATTGTGAACTATCATGCCACGAGATTGATACCGAGCGATTGGTCTAAACAGGACAAATACCGCTTTCTTTCCCAAGTAAAACACTATTACTGGGATGAGCCTTATTTGTTTAAATATTGTCCTGATCAGATCATTCGCCGATGCGTCCCAAATGAAGAGTTCAAGAGTATTCTTTCATTTTGTCATGATCAGGCCTGTGGGGGTCACTTTGGTCCAAGAAAAACAGCGGAAAAGGTTTTGCAATCTGGATTTTATTGGCCAACCTTATTCAAGGACGCATTTGAACATTGCAAAACCTGTACACAATGTCAGTATACGGGTAGAATATCCCAGAGGAATGAAATGCCTCAGCAACCCATTCTGGTTGTTGAAATGTTTGATGTTTGGGGCATAGATTTTATGGGTCCTTTTCCCAACTCCTTTGGGAATCTGTACATATTGCTGGCGGTTGATTATGTCTCCAAGTGGGTAGAAGCCATTCCAAGTCGCACTAATGACAAGAAAGTTGTCATTAAGTTCTTAAAAGAGAATATCTTCTCGCGATTTGGACACCCACGCGCTATTATTAGCGATAATGGGACACACTTCTGCAACAGATCTTTCGAGACTCTGATGCGGAAATATTCAATCAACCACCGTCTTTCTACACCCTATCACCCCCAAACAAGCGGGCAGGCTGAGATCTCAAACAGACAAATCAAACTTATCCTGGAGAAAACTGTTGCCAAAAATAGAAAAGACTGGTCGACCAAATTGACGGATGCTCTTTGGGCATTCAGGACTGCATATAAGACCGACCTAGGAATGTCTCCATATAGGATAGTTTTTGGAAAAGCATGTCATCTACCTGTTGAGATAGAACATAAAGCATTGTGGGCTATAAAGGAAATTAATTTTGATTTAAACCTTGCTTGCAACTTTCGGAAGCTGCAACTAAACGAGCTAAGCGAACTCCGCGATGAAGCTTATGATAATGCTGTAATCACAAAGAATAGGACTAAGGTTTTTCACGATAAAAACATTTTGAGGAAAATATTTTTACCTGGTCAACAAGTCCTTCTTTATGATTCACGATTACACCTTCATGCGGGTAAGCTCCGATCTCGTTGGAAGGGACCTTTTGTTGTGCGGTCTGTATACCCGCACGGGGCAGTAGATATTGAAAATGTTAAAAACGGCACTGTTTTCAAAATAAATGGACATAGATTAAAGCCGTATTTTTCCACTGACCCCACGGAGGAGCTCTTGTTCTTACAAGAGCCAGTTTATTTTGATTAAAATTCCTCCGTCTCACTTTCATGTCCAGTATATCATTGCATCATATTTTGAATGAAGATGAGTAAAACAAGTTTGGGGGAAGTTCTTCACTTATATATTTTGCCCCCACTAATAATTCCTCCCAGATTTACAGATTTTTGTAGGTATAACTGTCGGCAACAGTGAGGACACTGTTGAAAACAAGTTTGGGGGAGGTTTGTGCTTATTTTTGCATCATTTGCATATAATCTGCATAAGCACAAAACATTTCTTTTAAAAATCTATAAAAATTGAAAAATTTCAAAACCCATAAAAAATTAAAAATTTTCAAATATAAAAATAATTTTAATATTTACACTTTTTTTTTGTATATAAATAAGATAATGAAAGTTTAGACAGTGAACAATTACATCCATGAGATTAGAAAAATTTTAGAAAACTAAGAAAATTAGAAGTTTTCTTATACGAACTAGTAATAAGTAGTTATGAGCCGTTGTCCCAAGGGTTAGTAAGATGAAGGACGTCACTAATCTGAGGATAAAAATAAGTCTGAAAAATAGTTTCTATTCTGGAAGCCAAACATTTTGAACATTGCTACCCTGCTATTCGCACTTACACACATCTTAAAGCCTGGGATAGTAGAGGATACCTTGAAATGCTCTTGTCTTAAAGCCAAAAGTATGAAAAAAAAAAGTATTTTGAAAATGGTGAGAAAAATGGACACTGGTTTTGTTATCACCAAGGGCAATAAAAAATATATAGCAAAAGGGTGCTTCTTCACCTAGTGCCCTAAGGCTAACTGGTCTGGGAGTCACTGCTATGCCTAAGGTGGTGCAAGACTAGGAAAATACACCAAGTTAGCAAGCACATCAGTAATCGGTCGGTTAGTACCTCAAGAAGTATTAACGGTCGCATGAAAGTGTGTAAGCAAGCTCGTTTGCCAAGAAGTACTGAGGTCGAAGGGCAAGAGTATGATAGCTTGAATTGAATTCTCCGGGTGTAGGGATGTCTTTACACACACGCAGGGTGATATGATCGATGTTTGGAATAAAGATAGGAATGAAGAATAAGTCGATGTTTTATTGAGGGAGGACGTGATTTCTGACATTTTTTTCATGACCATTAAGATAGGGCTCATGACAACCGAAAAGCTAGCTTAGTTGGAAACCCTAATTTTCAAAGTTTTTCTTTTACAATTCTTTTCTTTAAATGTAATATTCATGATCTTGCTTTTATTTTTGGATTTTGTGGGTGCAATCCGCTGAAAACCCTCAGGAGACAACACTCCTCCTACTAGGGACACCTAGAGGTTTAAAGGCTTGTTGCACGTGCTCAGTGCAATCGTGTTGCCTACGAAAGTGTGCTAGTTAGTTTTTCTCTTTCTTTGTTTTCTCCTTCTCTTTTTAATAAAACATTCTCTCGAGACGATCGAAATTAAGTTTGGGGGTATTTGATCAGTCGAAAATACTGTATATTTTAGCAGGCAATTTCCTTAACATCTGCATACATATAGGAGAGTACGGTATTCATAATTCACATATTAGCTAATTGGTCGCAAAATATTAAATTACATGTATTCGACCTTTAAACCGGAAATTCTAGGGAAATTAACTGCATTGCATTACATAGCATATTTTCGATATCTTGCAACCCCTATTTTGAAGTCTATGCAGGAAAAAAGATACTTGCTCGATCAATACATTGCTCGACCATTACAATTGCTCGTAAACTCATTGAAAGCAAATCTGGTATCAACAAAGAAGGGCAACTGCAATTCTAAACATCAAAGGATAACTCATACAGCAGTACCAAGCTACTGAAGAAAGCACAGATCCCAAGGCCACCAATGTGCGGCGGAAGGGCGGCCAAATCCTACCTCACGCGGCGGTTGCGCGGTGGATCCAGTGAGTCAGCTCCTCGAATTTCACCACAACTCCTGTGTTAGTACCTGCAGCTCAAAAATGCATACAAAAGTCCAGAAGAGTCCAGACACTTCCACCAGATCATCAAGCTCCTAAACTAGCCTAAAACTTCTAGAACTTTCCCAAACCCTTGCTTAAACCCTAAGCTAAAGCCAACAAACTTGTCAACAAACTTTGGGAGGGAAAGTCTAATTCAAACCTAAACCTAGGTCTATAAATAAGACCCTAGGCTCACTCATTTCTCATCTTGGAAATCTTGGAAATCTTGGAAAATCTTGATTCAATCTTGGAGAGTGATAGATTCAACCCATTTTTAGTTTAGCCATTCTCTTTCTCCATCTTCTTCTTCCTCAAGATTAGCGAGAAATCTTGTAGGAAACCCTAACCCTAGATCCAACCACAATTCAAGATCTTGAGTGCAAGCCAAGCAAGATTCCTTCAACCCTTTTATGAGCCGAGCCGATCTTCCATCGGGCAAGAGATCCAAAGTAGATCCACGATCCACGGAGTCGAGCGAAGCCGAGTCAACGATCGATTTTCTTTCTTCTTGTAGATCTTGAAAGATTGTATTGAAATTGTTGATGAAATAAAAGGTGATATTTTCTTCTATCTTGTTTCTTTTAAATTCCGCATCATGTTATCTTTACTGTTCTTGAATATTGTCTATGTGGTGATGCGTGAGTAAAACTCCGCTCGTTAAGGAGTCGAAACGATCTTTAGTATGATGATGTAGCAAATTTGTAATCAATTCTTGAATCCCACGAGTGTGTAAACCCTAGCAAAGTTCAAGAATCGACAACCCAATTTGATGCGATGCTTTCTTGATCAACATCGCTTGAGATTGGGGTGATCCGATCGCTTCTTGAAATTGCTAGAGGCTAGAATATAAATGGTATCCTCGAAAGAGCAAGGGTTAGAGATGAAACCCTAATTTCATCAAGAAAACCCTAACTCGCGTCAATAACCATTGATCTAGTATAAACTCTTCGAAGGACAAGAATACGAAATATTGTAGACTACAACACATCTAAAGATCCTATCGATTCCTACGAGCTTCTCTATCATTCTTGATTGTTGTTTGGAAAATACCCTTGAAACCCGATTCTTGTTGTTTATAGTTCTTGATTCTTTAGTAAAGATTAGTGACACACGAATACAATTCAATCTTGAATCGAGTTTTCTCTTATTGTTGCTTAACATTTCATTTCGAACAAATAAAATAAAAACGAATCTCGAGATCCCTGAGGACGATCCGCACTCATTCATTAACTTCAACTGACACCGTTGTTTGATTGCGGTCAAATATTTTTGGTTGTAATTTCTTTACTATTTGATACTTTTACATCCAAGAAAAAAAATACGATCATATCGCGCTGTGTTTAGGAGAGCCATTACACGGTCCCTAACCGGGGCAAGCGAGATATACTGGTAGGTTTCCAGTGTTATCTTTGGGTGTTCTGGGCTGCACTCCGACACGACTTGTACCGCTTTTAAGGGACTGATGTTTACCGCCCCTAGGCTCGCCATGCGATATTCTCAGACGAACAGACCGGACTGTACGGAGATTGTCACATTCATGCTCGGTAGGAGTTCAGATGGGTTTCACCTCGTCCGTCTTCTTATCGGCATCTACCTGGGGACCGTTACGTACAGCTAGTGTCGCTTGCAGTCTGTGGTTAAACCCACTGCCTGCACAGTGTCGGATCTTTAGAGTCCTACACAGAGGGTTATTCGCCTTTGGGCAAAACAGAGTAGATGTCGCATGGTTTTGCGACAGGGTTCGTTCACATCCGCACACTTGTGCACGTTTGGTGTTCGGACAGTTGTTACTAGCGGGCTCTGGTTTGAGCCATATCCTAGTATATGCTTTGGGGTTAGTTTTATGTCATAGTATTCGTTCTCCTCGGAACACGAATGCGGGTGTGTATGCACAGTTGACTGAGGCAGAGGAAGAGGATTCTCATTAGGGTTTTGGTACGGGTGTCTATGCACAGTTGACGATTGTCGTTTACCAAACCCTAATGAATATGTGAAATATCAATTCATAATGTTATTTAAATAAAATTGGTTTATGGTTAGGGTTTGTTGACTTGTTGACCAAGGTTGACTTGTTGACCAAGGTAGAAACATTGACGATCATCATTTCTTTCCAAAGATGCTCTTTGATCTTTGCAAAAACATTTAATGTGAAATGATAATGGTCTTATCAAACCAACCATCACCTTTTTCATTTTGATTAATATTATTAATTAGATTAATTCACATATATTTGATATGGTTGTTAAACTATTCTCATTCTATCATATTGTTTCTCTCTCATCCTTTCTTCTTCCTCTTCCTCTAGCTCAAGGAAAATTCATCTCATGTGTTGAGAAACATTTCCTTAGAGATAAAACACCAAAGCCACTTTCTACTCATCCTAAGGTTGAAGGTCTAGCAAGCCGGACACTTTAGTTTTCTCAAGTTCGAGAAAGAAGCTCAAGGTAGAGACCCTCAGGTGGATCCATCTTCAGCAAGAGAAGGCGACGAGGAACGAACCATCTGACCACCACAAAGAGCCCAAGAGAAGGAATTCAAGTTGAGGTATAACCCCTAACCGAGTAGGAAAAGCTCTAGTTGGTTTCTAGTGTGTAGTTTAGTAAAGATCCGTGTTCTATAGTCCATGTTACCATGACCCGAAAAATCGTTTTTCATCATTTCCGCAAGCCCGAAAGAACCGGGAGAGGTAACGTGGACTTACAATGAAAACCCGAAAGGGCTCCGTGAGTAAAAAAAAGCAGGGCTGCCGGCGAGTGTTTGTGAAAACCCAAATGGGCGTAACCTCATTACAAGACACTTGCAGGGTCCCTTCGACCTTGTAAGGAGAAACCACCTGCGTGAGATCCTTACGACTAACAAGGGAACAATACACTTAGGGATACTCACGATTCCTAAGGAGAAATTACACTTGCGGGATCCTCACGACTCGTAAGGAGAACTCTCTTATGGGACCCTCACGGCTCATAAGGTTTGAAAGTCTTAAGTTACAGAGACCTGAACCTGTTCTTAAGCAACCCCTACAACCTTCGATATTGCCCTACAAGTGGCTCAATACTGACCCTTGTATACAATCCACGGGTGCGAATAAACATTTCCCTAACCAAGTCCCACCCGTGACTGGGGATATATCCACATGGTGAACAACCCTTGTAAGTCCTCTCGACTTATAAGGAGAAAACCCTTTTGTAAGATCCTTACGACTTACAGAGGAACATGCACTTAGGAATCCTCATGATTCCTAAGGAGAAAACACACCTACGAGATCATCATAACTTGTAGGGAGAAATACCTTTGTGAGACCCTTACGGCTCACGAAGTCAAAAGCCTTAGTCGACAGGACCCTAACCCTGTTTACTAAGCCACCGTTGTTCGACATCGACAGAAGCAAATGATGATTCGGTCCTGGCAATATCCCAGTCATAGCGGTGTTAATGCCGAAATCGGTGTCTAATTCCAAGATTGCGGCAAAAAGCTAGCGAGCCACACATGCATACGAAATAGCCGAAATGATGGGGCGACTTGCAACAAAATCAGCAAGTAAAAATGTATGCATGCAAAATAGCCGAAATGATTGGGCAACTCGCAATAAAAAGCAGCGAGTAAAAATAAAATAAATAGCCGAAATGATTGGGCACCGCGAAAAATAGCCGAAATGATTGGGCAATCGCAACTTTCGTGATATAAAAGCTGAAATGATAGAGCATCGCGGGAAGAAATAAAAAAAAACAAACTTATGAAATAATGAAACTTTTGCCCTATAGGTAAGATCGCATCGATCCCTGTATACAATCAAGGGGCACAAAAAAAGGGAGCCATACCTTCCCACCAGGCTCCATCCGAAAGAGAGACAAGTCTCGACGGTTCACCGACAACTTAGAGACCACTTCGGCATTCGTCTCGATATAGCAGACAAGATGTTAACAACGACGTTCCTTCGCAGTCCAGCAGGATACGGATACAACGCCGATAAAATACGTCACGGTCGAAATAAAGCAGAGTGACGGTAAAATCCTAGCTCCACCTCAGCGTTCGTCTCGTTACAGCAGACGCAACGTCAACAACGGCGTTCCTTCGCAGTCCAGCAGGATGCAGATACAACATCAACAACCCAAGGTTAAAACAACGGAGCCACGACAAAGTCCCTAGTTCCAGGTCTTAACGGTTCATAGGCAACCTAGGAACCACCTCGACGTTCGTCTCGATACAGTAGATGCGATGTCACCCCAGCGTTCTTCCCCCAGCAGGATTCGGACGCGCCAAAGTAAATGAAGCAAAGGCCAAATTCCTAGCTTCAGGGTCTTGACGGTAACTCATATAAAACCTGAAAGACTACCGAAGATCATCCCACATGGAGTGGTCACCTCCTCAACGTTCTTCTCGATACAGCAGACGAGATGTAACCCCAGCGTTCTTTCTCCAGCAGGATTCAGACACAACAATCAAACAACGGAGCCATGGCAAAATCCCAGCTCCACCGCGACATTCGTCTCGATACAGCAGACACAATGCCAGCAAACGAAGCAAAGGCCAAATTCCTAGCTTCAGGGTCTTGACGGCAACTCATATAAAACCTGAAAGACTATCGGGGATCATCCCACACTAGTGCAGAGTGGTTATGACTCATCGGGGCTCTCCAAAATGAGCCTAACCTCGAGTAAAAAGCGCCATGGAAAAATTCCTAACTCTTGCTCTTCCGACGGTCAAACTGCCTAGGAGGATTTCTCGAAGACGTCTTGTCCAGCCCCCGAAGGGATCAGAGACACGACAGTCGCAAGGCTACTCGAACAGCAAGATTGCCTATCGAGAAATACATCAGCCGATGCGACGGTACGATGGACAAAACCCTAGTACCACAGACCCTAACGGACCTCTGTCGTAAAGAGCATAGGTTAACTGCGACGTTAGGATATTCTTGCGAGAAATGCTCGATTCGTCTTGACTCGTGAGGAAAAGCCTTAGGCAGCGGGGATTAAAAAACATGTTTCCTAAGCACCGGGGCCCTACAAGTTGGTCCAAAACGGACTCTTTCATACTATTCACGGACCACACTCTCCAAAGTCAAATCTCGACAAGGAGGGAAACAACCACTTACGAGTCCTCTCGACTTGTAAGAGGGAAAATTCTCTAGTGAGATCCTTATGACTCTCAAGAGAAAACACACTTAGGAGTCCTCACGACCCCTAAGGAGAAAATACACCTACGAGATCCTCTCGACTCGTAGGAAGAAAAGTCTTTATGAGACCCTCACGGCTCATAAAGTTGAAAAGCCTTAGGTAGCAGATCTGAACCTGCTTCCTAAGCCATCACTACTGCCCAAAGTATTCAAGACAGAATGTGCTATATCACCTACAGGCTATGCTTACTTAAAGAATATGCCAATAACAAAGCAGAAAATAAAAGAGAAGAAAGCAGAGAGATGACACAAGACATTGCAAAAAAAATGTGTATCTTTATTCATGAATTCAATTAAGTACAAGGCGAATCGTATAAAAGAATAAAGAATGGATACATATTATTCAAAGATTACAAGTGTATAAATGACGCAAAAGCAACTATTGGGAGGGAAGCGTCTTAAGTAGGCCAATCAATTGCTCACGCACTCCCCTCAGCCTCTCGTCATGGTCAGCTGCCGCAACTAACTCTGCTTCAACCTGATCTCGTTGCTGCAAATAAGATGAAAGTTGCTCCTCGACTGCCTGCTGAGCTGCCCCGCAATTCTGTGCATCCCGCTCGACAACGTCAAGCTGCTGCCTCAGTGTTAACCCGTCAGAGAAGCATCGCATAAGGCCTTCAAAGATAACCTTCAACCGTGCTGCATTTGCATCAACCTGAGCATGCAGTCGGGAAAATTTGCTCGAAGTCTCTCCGCACTCCTTACGTTTTAAAGCCGCCTCTTGTTTAAGATGACGGAAGTAGGGAATGCTCTGCTCAACCCACGCAGCCCGCTGAGCGTTCATACCAAGACCTCTGGAGCAGGACGTCCAACCTTAAGCTCATGCAGGCAGGCCTCGATCTCCCTGCAGTGATTAACCCAAGACTCGACGACGCCTTCATTATGAAAATTTACAAGCATCGCCAGCATCGGATTAACCTCAGCAGCGAAATCTATGGCAGATACAGGAGCTTCTGCGTCAAGCTCCTCGACGCATCCACTCAGCATGCTCAAACTCATCGTAGCACCCTTTGAGGATGGACTCCTGGAGAACGGGCCTGCCGATATCATGATGCGGGACTCGAAAGGAACCGGAACCGGAGCGATAGCTGCAAAACAAATCACAATCAGATGACAGACCTAAAAATACAAGAGACTCATGAACAGTAGAGTCTACTATACCGACTGCAGCGGGTGGCAAAGCCGGGAGGACCGGTGGCGCTACTGATCTCTCATCTCCTCCTTCGATCTGCAGCACTGCTATCAGGGAAAGGAAGAATCAGAAACAAGTTAATTATTGGAAAAAGAACGAGCTTTAATTGAAAACTATACTCACCAGCGCCACTGGAGGAAGCAAGCTCCGACGGGAAGGAGAAGTTTGGGTGCAGCACCTGGTACAGGTGATCAAAAAGCACTCCTGCAAGGACGCAATAATGCAACATCAGTACATAAATTATGCAGCCAAGATGAAACTGATAAGTCACAAATCCATACCTTCCAGCATCTGCGACGGTACGAAGGAGGGTAGAGAGGTGGCCACCGTCAGGGCGGTAACTGATGGCTCTCCCTCGGGTAAAGTGGCATTAGCACTAGCCGCACCTGTGTTAGAAACGAAATATGCCCTGTCAAGAAGGATTGCAGAATAGAAGAAGGGCGGTAACCCAAGATTTACCTGAAAAGTCGCCGGCCAGGGCCCTAACGAGGGCGTTACTTGATGTAACGGTGGTGTCTTCCTCCTCTATTGGGACAGTCTCACTTCCCGTTGCCTCATCGCCCGACTCCACAGGAGCCGTCGTCACGCTCGCGACGCCGGAAGACGATAAGGAGCCGTAAGCGGGGAGAGCGATGATCGGAGCGGAGCCCGACTCTTGAGAAAGAGCGGCCGTCTCGTGCTCAACAATCATGCCCGTCTCATCTGCTACCACCTCGGGCTCGGCAATCATTGCCGTCTCGCCCACCACTGCCATGGGATCATCGGTCGCAGCCGCTCCATCCGTTGCTGCCTCAGGCTTGGTCGTAGCGGCTATCTTATCTGCCGTCACCTCATGCTCAGCAGTGGTGGCCGTTTGGGGCATAGTAGTTGTGACTGTCTCGTCAGCCACTAGCTCAGGCCTGGCGACTACAGCTGCACCGCCTACCGTCGCCTTGGGATCAGCTGCTACCTTCTCCACCATCCCCTCGGGCTCGACGGTCGCCGTCGCCCCTTCAGCAGGACTCGGCCCTGCAGGACAAGATGTGTAAGAATTGATAGTTTTACAACTTTTACAACAAAGCCTCGAAAAGCATATTACCTGAGGTGGATTGACCGTTGGCTTCCCGAGCCCCACGTGCCGCCGGTCTATGAAAAGTAGACAAGGCGACCGAGGGATCCTCTGAAGGAGTAGCAGCGGGAGTAACGGCGCTTCAGCCCGCTCCTACGGCCAAAGCAGCGCTACGTTCCTTCGCTGCGCGTCTCAAGCACTTCCTCTCCTCCCGGCCCGTCACGACGGACCTCTTGGAAGCTTACTTCAGCAAGGCGTCATCGTCCGCGTTCAGAGTTGCCTCCAGAGCCTTCAAGGCATCCATCATCGGCTTTTTAAGTAGAGACTCGCGCGGCAACCCCAAAGTGGCCGCGACTTCGGCAGCTGGCCCGGGGATAATTCCTGCGTCGGCTTGCGAGGCAGGTCTTGTGGTCCTTGCGATAAGACAAAAAGGGGGTCAGATTACTCATAAGGAATGGAAGGAGATACATAGTAAACCAAAATAAACCAAGGCCAAAGGATGCTCTGAGTCGTTCCTCCTCCTGGAAAGTTTTGAAGGAAGCGGCGATAGTTTTTTCGGTAGAAATGCCTATTAAAAGAAGGAAAAGCATTAGTTAAAAAACAATGATAGAGGTACGATGCAATGAGGAAAAATACAACTAGTAATTACCCGATTGTGCAAGTTTAGCCAACCACGCATCGCGCCTTGACAATCGCTCAGAAGCTGCGATGGTGGACGCCATATCAGTGTCGTCTGGCGGCATAAACATGCCCTCGTTGGTCCCATACTCACCCAAGCCCTCGCTATAAGGGGCATGGGGTTCCTGACCAAATGCAACGTCAGCAGAGAAGAGCGACTTCTTCTTCCTCTTCTGCGCGTGAACTCCAGCCGCACCCAAAATCAGCTTACGCTTCGTCAGCACCTTGGGATGGCGGGTCCCGATGTCCGAGCCCACGCCGGATTCAGGCGAAACCACATTCATCGTCTCCACCGGAGCACGGGGCGCTAGGGGAACGTCCACGGTATCATGAGGCAATCCGCGCGGAGGGCTCAGCATGCGCGGTGGCTCAGCTCGAGCATCTCTCAGCGGAGGAACGACAAGGATCCTTGGCCTCAGGGGAGCTTTGCGGTCGGTGCCACGGGGCACACCCTTGCGGTCAACCAACAACCGCTTCTCTTCTCGGATAACAGCACCCATCGCGTGCTGATACCAAGCCTCGTACACATTGAGGGCCCTTGGAATGCAAGTCGGCTCGCTAATGAAGAAATGGGAGCCCGTGTTTAGCCGCATGAAGTGATGTAATGCATTCCGTATCCCCTCTCCGGTGGCCGCAGGCTCTTCCAAAAACGCCTCCAGTGGGACCCCTTGGTTATAACATAACTGCTGGGCGAAGCGATAGGGGTTGTACCTCATAAAAAGCGCCAAATCATTCTGCCTGAACACAAGGAAGCCCGGCCGGATGGAGTATAAATGTAGGATCTCCCGGGCTTTCAATATGGAGGCCCCTTCCTTGAAACCATCACGCAACGCCAACACCGCCTTGGAAGTCTCCGGGCCGATGGTCATGACCTTGTTCGTGAAAGAAATGCTCGCTCCAACCGTGCGCGGATGAAGAAGCAACCCCTAGCCTCCTGCGGAGACGGATTCACAATAGAGGCGCCGATCAGCCGCATAACTCTGGGGAATCTGTACTTCTCGTAAAGCGAGGGTCTTTTATGAACACTAAATACCCAGAGCACATGCATTTCCATCCATGAAGTAAAATAGTGCATCAGGAAATTGGCAGGTTGCACCCCCGGTTCATTTGCGTCCGCCGCCACGCTGAGTCCATGGTACAGGTAGGCCAACCCGACAATTCCAATCGATAATTATATACCAGCTACCATCCGGTGCGCTGGGTAGAAGATGGACGGCCTCATGTAGCACGGGTGCATGGGGAGCGCGAACCAGCACAGCCATAGCCCCAGAAACCCCAGAAAAAAGGTCTCCTCGTCGATGCCTGGAGCGGCGATTTCCGATAAGGGGATGGAGGCAGCATCGGGAAGGTAAAAACCATTTTGATCGGCTTCCAGTGCTGGTCGACGAACTAAGCCCAAGCCGAAGGGGTCGTCGAGCTTGGCGAACTTTTCACTCCGCTGCGATAGAATCTCCAGGTCGAAGAAAGCGGGCGATGAAGTCTGCAAAACTAATTCCCCGGCCTCCCGATTCCAAATAGAGACTTTTATACATATTCAGCACCCTTACCAGGCTCGGAACTGGTGCTGAATAGCATTTTCCGGAGTTAGGCCCATTACCAGCGGCTTGGTGGCGAAGACATATTCATCAGGAGGAAGTAGCTCTTCATAATGCTCCCCCCTCACCGGCAAACTAGAAATCTCAGCAAATTCTTCTAAGGGGATGGAGACTTCCCTGTCCGACAGAAGAAAGGTATGGGTGGGGGTTGATCAGTCGAAAATAATATATTTTTAACACGTCAATATCCCCATCTTTTGCACTCATTTAGAAGTGTTCGATATTCATATTTCACATATTAGCAAATCAATCGTAAAATATCAGATTGCATGTGTTAGACTTTAAAACCGACACTTTAAGGGAAATTGACCGCATTTCATGGCATTGCATCATCTCTGTATTTGCGCTACACTTGTGTCGAGATTTGTGCAGGAAATTGCAGGAGCAAATCCAAAAGAGCTGATCAAAAATACGCCAACTCAATGATTTCAGATATGGTAGCAATTCAAAAGGAAATATAAAAATCAACATATCAAAGAAAGGCCCATAAGTCAGCCCAAATCATCACCAAAAGTTGCAAGCCCTAAAGCCACTAAAGCGCCGCGGAACCGCGGCGGGAGCCGGCTTGCGCCATGGTTCCACGGTGGTTTGGTCAGATCAGCATGCCATTTTTAGTGAGTTATTCTTATCTCAGTGGCCACAGCTCAGAATGATATGTCAAATTCCAGAAGGATCTCGAAGCTACTGCCAGATCAGCAAAGATCATTAAGCAAGGCTAATCTTAATTAAGCTCCTAACAAACTATTTCTAGAAGCTCCCTCCTAACTAATCACATCTAGAAGATTCTCCTCTAACTAACTTTTGGAGGGAAATTCAAATTTCCTCAACAAACTTTTGGAGGGAAACTTAAAATTTGAAATCCTAGATCTACGGTTTGATATCAATAAATAAAAGCCTAGACCTAGGGTTAAAAGGTAATCAATCTTTAGTTAGCTAATCTTTAGTCTTCTTCAATTCTCCATCTTCTTCCACAAGTCTAGTGACAAGGCTTGTGCGAAACCCTAACCCTAATTCCACTCCAAATTCAACATCTTGAGTACCAATCAAGCAAGAAGCCCTTCAACCTTTTATGAGCGGAGCCGATCTCCAATCGAGCAAGTGATCCGAGCCGATCCGCGACTCATGGAGCCGAGCGAAGCTAAATCGACGATCGAGTTCTTCCTCTTGTAGTTCTTGAGCGAATGTAATGAAATTGTTGATATAAATAAAAAGTGAAATTCTTTTATCTTGCTTTCTTTAAATTCTTGAATCATGATTCGATCTTAACTTATGATTGTAGTTCTTGTGATGATGTTTGAGTAAAACTCCGCTCGTAAAGGAGTCGAGACGATCAATAGAATGATGATGTAACAAATCTTAATACGATTCTTGAGTCCTACGAGTTTTATAAACCCTAGCAAGTTCAAGAATCGATGACCTAGTTTTGTTGCGATGCTTTCTTGATTGTGATCGCTCGAAATTAGGGATCTACGATCGTTTCTTGAATTTACTAGAGGCTAGAATGTGAATGATATCGACGAAAGAACAAGGGATAAGATGAAACCCTAGTTTCACTAGAAATCCCTAATTCTTGTCGATGATCATCGATCCAGTATCAATTTATCGAAGGATAAGAATACGTAATTGTAAGATTACATCACATCTATAGATCCGATCGATTCCTATGAGCCTCATTTCGATTATTGATATTTGGTTTGGAAAAATCAACAAACTATCAATTCTTGATTCCATCTTTTTCTTGTTATTAGATCTAGATTTATCTAATTCTTGAACTTCAATTCTTTAAATCATGAATTGTTTGGTTTTCTTTTCATTAATGTTTCGACTCATCTATTTCAAAAGTCGAACGATTACACTGTCCCTATGGACGATCCGCACTCACTTACAATCAACATCCGACACCGTAGTTGATTGCGGTCAAATAATTTTTTGTTGTGATTTCTTTACAATTTCCAATTACACAAACAAGAATTATTTTCAATCAAATGGCGTCGTTGCTGGGGACTATTTGATTCGATATTACACATCAAGAATTCTTTTCAATCAAATGGCGCCGTTGCCGGGGACTATTTGATTCGATATTACACATCAAGAATTCTTTTCAAACAAATGGTGACGTTGCCGGGGATAGTGCGCTAATTGTTCGTATTTTGAAATTTGAGTTGAAAATTTTATTCCACTATAATTTTTTAGATCTAAACTCGCACAAACCCTAATATGTGTGTTGTGATTTGATTGCGAGGAAATCTGGAATTATTGGAGCTGGAGAAAATAATTTCTGAGCATTCCAGAGAGCTCTTGAGGTGAATAGAAGCCTTTGTATAAAATTTTGTGCAGTGATCTTCTCACAAGACCGCGATTCCGCGGTGTAAGTCCCTCATTGCCGCGCTTCCGCGGTTGCATTAGCTCTTCTCTGCACCAATTTTCCCCTGTGAGTCTCTATCTTTCTTATCTTCTTCTCAATCTGCTCCAATAATAATTTTGTGCAGGTTTCTTTGCAAATAATCGCAGCGCCGCAAAAAGCAAATTAAAATTGTACGTATTTTTGATTTTTGGTTGTTTGCATATTAATACGGATATTAAGGGGCATGGCCAAATCCAAATTAGGTGGGGAGTTCATTGCCCTTCCTAAGCCCCGAAAATCGCAAAACTTGCATCCGCATTTACCCTAATTAACTAAAAAATATCTAGAGATGACTCTAAGGACCGTCGCGCTCACTTAGGACAAGAGAAGGCCGTGGGTAATTCATTGCTTATCCGCGTTTTCTTGTGGTGTCTAAGGCAAGTGTGTCGAAGGCTAGTGGTTATTAATTAGGCCCACTACTTACGTAGTGGAGTACCTTCCCACTTACCTCGCACTTACCTGGCCACAGGGGGACAAAGAGGAAGTGGATGATTTATCCCGCGACTTGTCTTTTGGCAGTTAGGAGCGGACTAGAGTTTGGCCTAGGTGACCACTAGATTTTAAAGTTTTGTGTGTTGCATTTGTTTTGTTGCATCATTTTTTTCAAAAATCCGTATCTTTTCAAAACAAATACCGCATTCTTTCATCATTCCCCTAATTATAAATTCACGCTGCCACTTGTACTAACCCTTTTTAGTGCAAGATAGGCTGGACACGGGATTCTAGTGCCCGTTAAGTCCGCGTTCCCTCATCGACCCAAAAGTCGGTATTTCTCCATTTACCTTTGTTTTACCCACCACCACACCCACACCGATGGATCAGTCTCCATCGAACTTCTTTTCTACTACCCGCCGCCGTCCGTTGGTGCGCAGAATCCACCTCGCATCTCTCCCCAAGAGAGATGCTATCCAACACGAGGTCCACTTTCCACTTATCTTTCCATTCCACCAGCCAACGGGGAAAATTTTCAAATAAAACCTCAATACATTAACCTTCTACCAAAATTTCACGGTCTGGAGTCTGAGGACGCATACGTGTTTATCACGAAATTTGAAAATGTATGCGCAATGATGGGTACCTCACAGTTGTCTGCGGATGCTTTCCGTCTTCGTCTTCTCCCATTCACTTTGTGCGATTTAGCCGAGAAGTGGCTATATAACACTACCGCACATTCCATTTCAAATTGGGACGAATTCGTCAAAGCATTCCTCAAGAAATTTTACCCACATCACAAAACAGCTCGAGTCCGTAGCGAAATCTATCAATTCACCCAGCTTCCAAATGAAACATTTTCAAAATGTCTTGAACGTTTCAAGGATCTGTTAGTCCAATGTCCACATCACGGCATCCCGAGATGGGAACTGTGCCGAATCATTTATGAGGGCATTACTCCTTACAGAAGACAGACCCTTGAATCCATGTGTCAAGGAAATTTCATGACTAAAGATGATGGGGAAGCCTGGAATTTTCTAGAAAATTTCGCTGAAAAATCTTTACAGTGGGAGGGTGTGAGTCAATCGTCTAGGGATGGCAATGATATTTCCATAGGAGTTAGAGCTGACATTACAGCTATACACAAGAAACTCGAGACTATGGAAAATAAATTTTTAGCCGCCACCCTAAATCAAATGTCACTCTCCAAAACTGTATGTGGCTGTTGTTCTGATCCGTCTCACCTGACGGAAGAATGTCCGTTTCAAGGTCATGAGCATACCAATGCCGCATTTCAAAGACCTAGAAACGATCCATCTTCCTCCACATATGATCAGGGTTGGAGGAATCACCCTAACTTTGCTTGGAACCAATCCCAATCTCAAAACACGGTTCCAAACACGAATCATTTTCAAAGGGTCCCTCCACCACAACAGCAGCCACCACTTCAATTGAGTCAGCACCCCTTCCAAGCAGAAAACTTTCAAAATCCGGCCAACACTTTTGCACCGTCTAGTCCTTTGCAATTGACCGGTACAGATAATACCTCTGCACTAGCACAAACCTTTACTTTCATGAAACAATCCATCCAAGGCATGACATGTTTGCAATCTTCCGTCGAGAATGTGATGAAGTTCATTATCTCTCAAAATGAGAACATCAAATCGATGGAAGAACAAATTGCACAACTAAAAGCCGAAATGAGTGCAAGAGAGAAAGGGAAACTTCCAGCTCAACCTTTACCTAATCCTAGCTATTCACATCATGTGGATGAGATCACATTGTGATCTGGAAGAGTGCTTGACAATTACGTTGGGGAAGAGTTTGATGATACTGATAAATCAATCAATAACACCCCGGCTGAGACCTTTCCTCACACACACACTTCTAGTTCTGATCCTTGTTCTTCTACCCCACCACCTTCTCACGAGCCTATTCTTCATTTCCTAAAAGGCTCGCCACTTCAGCCCACCTCTTTTACTCCTCCACGGACGATCCCCACTTCTATTCTAGGATCGGGTCCACACACACTTCGTTCTCCTATGATGGACCCAGCGCTTATTGCTAAAGCACCTTATCCTAATCGGTTAAAAGCTAACACACCGAGTCCACATATGGAGAAGATCATGGACATTTTTAAGCAAGTTAACATCAACATCCCTCTCCTAGATGCTATGCAACAAGTTCCGTCCTATGCGAAAACTCTTAAGAACTTCTGCACTAGGAAGAGGAAGACTCAAGTGCCCAAGAAGATATTCATGGCAAAAACAGTAGACACAGCCTTTCCCCAACAATTACCGAGGAAACGTAAGGATCCTGGCTATCCTACGATTTCTATTTCTATTGGGGAAAAACACATTAACCGTGCTCTACTAGACCTTGGCGTTCGTGTTGCTTCCATATTCAGTTTATGAGCAATTAGGAATCGGAGAGTTGAAGCCAACCAATTGCACTCTCCAGATGGCTGACCGATCAATCACCAAACCTAGGGGTGAACTGGAGGATGTGTTAATAAAAATCGGGGAATTCATATTCCCTGTGGACTTTATTGTAATTGATACTCATCCTGTAGCGAACCCACAGAATCAAATTCCGGTGATTTTAGGTCGCCCCTTTTTGGCCACTTCCAATGCAATAATCAACTGTCGTAATGGTTCTATGACCCTATCCTTTGGGAATAGGTCAATAGAGCTGAACATTTACAAGTTGGGAAGTGTACCCTCCGAACCTACTGCTCAGGTTTTTTCTGTCGACTTAATGGATGTCGACAGCAGCGAATTAGATGATCCTCCTGATACTGATCTTGACTCTTTTCATATGTTGTTGTTTGACCCAACTATGTATCATACACATACGGACTCTTCCACTGAGATGTCCGGGTCAACAATTAACACGGATTATGAACTGTTTTTAGAGTCTGAAGATCACCCCGCACTTTGTGATGACACTATTCATCGGGGTATAGATGGAACTTTTGAGGAGATCCTCGCTGATGAACTCGCATTTTTGAATGACACAGGTGTTGAGATGAATCATCTCCGAATCAATGAAATTGAACCTCCACCCCTTCTTTTGAACTGTAAAAAGAATGCGAGTAATCCATCATATTCACTGCATCGTCTCTCCAAAATGAGACGCACACACATTCTATTCCACCACTTAACCTTTCCCCACTTCTTCTTCCACCAACCAGAGCACTGCATTGATAAAATTTTTGAATGGTTGGTGTTAACATTCGGTCTTTGCAAAGCTTGGCATCGACCACCGATTTTTGACCCCCTCATATGATTTTCAAAGATTAACATTGCATAACTTAAGTTTGGGGGGGCATTTTTTCTGGCTCTTGAGAAGAAAATTTTTACAAAATGATGAGCCAAAAATAAGTTTGGGGGAGGTTCTTCTCTTAAATATTTGCCCCCATTAATAAATTTCCTCCTAAGCTTACAGGTTTATCGAGATTTAGCAGATGACAACAGTGAGGACACTGTTGAAAACAAGTTTGGGAGAGGTTTGTGCTTATTTTCCCTATCATTTGCATCATACTTTGCATAAGCACAAAACATTTTTCAAAACCTATAAAAATTTAAAAATTTTCAAATGGATAAAAATAATTTTTGTACATAAATAAGATAATAAAAGATTAGATAGTGAAAAATTACATCCATGAGATTAGAAAAATTTAAGAAAACCAAGAAAATTAGAAGTTTTCTTATACGAACTAGTAATAAGTAGTTATGAGCCGTTGTCCCAAGAGTTAGTAAGATGAAGGAAGTCACTAATCTGAGGATAAAAATAAGTCTGAAAAATAGTTTCTATTCTGGAATCCAAACATTTTGAACGTTGATACCCTGCTATTCGCACTTACACACGTCTTAAAGCATGGGATAGTAGAGGATACCGTTAAATGCTCTTGTCTTAATGCCAAAAGTATGAAGGAGATAAAAAAATGAAGAAAATATAAAGTGGTAATAAAAATGAACACTGGTTGTGTTTCGCCAATGCAGCAATAAAAAAATATAGCGAGGGTGCCTCTTCACCTAGTGCCCTAAGGCCAACTGGTCTGGGAGTCACTGCTAAGCCTTAGGTGGAGCAAGACGAGGAAAATACACCAAGTGAGCAAGCACAGGAGTAATCGGTCGGTTAGTACCTCAAGAAGTATTAACGGTCGCATGAAAGTGTGTGAGCAATCTCATCTAAATATTCATTAATTAAAAAGTACTGAGGCTGATGGGCAACAGTATGATAGCCTGAATTGAATTCTCCGGGTGTAGGGATGTCTTTACACACACGCAGGGTTATATGATCGATGTTTGGAAGAAAGATAGGAATGAAGAATAAGACGATGTTTTATTGAGGGAGGACGTGACTTCTGACATCTTTTCCTGACCATTAAGATAGGGCTCATGACAACCGAAAAGCTAGCTTAGTTGGAAAACCTAGTTTTCGAAGCTTTTCTTTTACAATTCTTTTCTTTAAATGTAATATTCATGATCTTCCTTTTATTATTGGATTTTGTGGGTGCAATTCGCTGAAAACCCTCAGGAGACAACACTCCTCCTACTAGGGACACCTAGAGGTTTAAAGGCTTGTTGCACGTGCTTAGAGCAATCGTGTTGCCTACGAAAGTGTGCTAATTAGTTTTTCTCTTTCTTTATTTTCTCCTTCTCTTTTTAATAAAACAATTCGCTCGAGACGATCAAAAATAAGTTTGGGGGAATTTGATCAGTCGAAAATAATGTATTTTTAACACGTCAATATCCCCATCTTTTGCACTCATTTAGAAGTGTTCGGAATTCATATTTCACATATTAGCAAATCTGTCGTAAAATATCAAATTGCATGTGTTAGACTTTAAAACCGACACTTTAAGGGAAATTGACCGCATTTCATGGCATTGCATCATCTCTGTATTTGCGCAACACTTGTGTCGAGATTTGCACAGGAAATTGCAGGAGCAAAGCCAAAAGAGCTGATCAAAAATACGCCAACTCAATGATTTCAGATCTGGTAGCAATTCAAAAGGAAATATAAAAATCAACATATCAAAGAAAGGCCCACAAGTCAGCCCAAATCATCACCAAAAGTTGCAAGCCCTAAAGCCTCTAAAGCGCCGCGGAACCGCGGCGGGAGCCGACCTGTGCCGCGGTTCCGCGGTGGTTTGGTCAGATCATCATGCCATTTTTAGTGCGTTATTCTTATCTCAGTGGCCACAGCTCAGAATGATATGTCAAATTCCAGAAAGATCTCGAAGCTACTGCCAGATCAGCAAAGATCATTAAGCAAGGCTAATCTTAATTAAGCTCCTAACAAACTATTTCTAGAAGCTCCCTCCTAACTAATCACATCTAGAAGCTTCTCCTCTAACTAACTTTTGGAGGGAAATTCAAATTTCCTCAACAAACTTTTGGAAGGAAACTTAAAATTTAAAATCCTAGATCTAGGGTTTGATATCTATAAAAAGAAGCCTAGACCTAGGGTTAAAAGGTAATCAATCTTTAGTTAGCTAATCTTTAGTCTTCTTCAATTCTCCATCTTCTTCCACAAGTCTAGTGACAAGGCTTGTGCGAAACCCTAACCCTAATTCCACTCCAAATTCAAGATTTTGAGTACCAATCAAGCAAGAAGTCCTTCAACCTTTTATGAGCGGAGCCGATCTCCAATCGAGCAAGTGATCCGAGCCGATCCGCGACTCACGGAGCCGAGCGAAGCTAAATCAACGATCGAGTTCTTCCTCTTGTAGTTCTTGAGCGAATGTAATGAAATTGTTGATATAAATAAAAAGTGAAATTCTTTTATCTTGCTTTCTTTAAATTCTTGCATCATGATTCGATCTCAACTTATGATTGTAGTTCTTGTGATGATGTTTAAGTAAAACTCCGCTCGTAAAGGAGTCGAGACGATCAATAGAATGATGATGTAACAAATCTTAATACGATTCTTGAGTCTTACGAGTTTTGTAAACCCTAGCAAGTTCAAGAATCGATGACCTAGTTTCGTTGCGATACTTTCTTGATTGTGATCGCTCGAAATTAGGGATCTACGATCGTTTCTTGAATTTACTAGAGGCTAGAATGTGAATGATATCGACGAAAGAACAAGGGATAAGATGAAACTCTAGTTTCACTAGAAATCCCTAATTCTTGTCGATGATCATCGATCTAGTATCAATTCATCGAAGGATAAGAATACGTAATTGTAAGATTACATCACATCTATAGATCCGATCGATTCCTACGAGCCTCATTTCGATTCTTGATATTTGGTTTGGAAAAATCAACAAACTATCAATTCTTGATTCTATCTTTTTCTTGTTATTAGATCTAGATTTTTCTAATTCTTGAACTTCAATTCTTTAAATCATGAATTGTTTTCTTTTCTTTTCATTAAAGTTTCGACTCATCTAAGTCAAAAGACGAACGATTACACTGTCCCTGTGGACAATCTGCACTCACTTACAATCTACATCCGACACCGTAGTTGATTGCGGTTAAATAATTTTTTGTTGTGATTTCTTTACAATTTCCAATTACACAAACAAGAATTTTTTTCAATCAAATGGCGCCGTTGCCGGCGACTATTTGATTCGATATTACAAATCAAGAATTCTTTTCAATCAAATGGCGCCGTTGCCGGGGACTATTTGATTCGATATTACACATCAAGAATTCTTTTCAATCAAATGGTGCCGTTGCCGGGGATAGTGCGCTAATTGTTCGTATTTTAAAATTTTGAGTTGAAAATTTTATTCCATTATAATTTTTTAGATCTAAACTCACGCAAACCCTAATATGTGTGTTGTGATTTGATTGCGAGGAAATCTGGAATTATTGGAGCTGGAGAAAAAAATTTCTGAGCATTCCAGAGAGCTCTTGAGGTGAACAGAAGCCTTTGTATAAAATTTTGTGCAGTGATCTTCTCACAAGACCGCGATTCCGCGGTGTAAGTCCCTCATTGCCGCGCTTCCGCGGTTGCATTAGCTCTTCTCTGCACCAATTTTCCCTTCTGAGTCTCTATCTTTCTTATCTTCTTCTCAATCTGCTCCAATAATAATTTTGTGCAGGTTTCTTTGCAAATAATCGCAGCGCCGCAAAAAGAAAATTAAAATTGTACGTGTTTTTGATTTTTGGTTGTTTGCATATTAATACGGATATTAAGGGGCACGGCCAAATCCAAATTAGGTGGGGAGTTCATTACCCATCCTAAGCCCCGAAAATCGCAAAACTTGCATCCGCATTTACCCTAATTAACTAAAAAATATCTAGAGATGACTCTATGGACCGTCGCGCTCACTTAGGACAAGAGATGGCCGTGGGTAATTCATTGCTTATCCGCGTTTTCTTGTGGTATCTAAGGCAAGTGTGTCGAAGGCTAGTGGTTATTAATTAGGCCCACTATTTACGTAGTGGAGTACCTTCCCACTTACCTCGCACTTACCTAGCCACAGGGGGACAAAGAGAAAGTGGAGGATTTATCCTGCGACTTGTCTTTTGGCAGTTAGGAGCGGTCTAGAGTTTGACCTAGGTGACCACTAGATTTTAGGGTTTTGAGTGTTGCATTTGTTTTGTTGCATCATTTTTTCAAAAATCCGTATCTTTTCAAAACAAACACCGCATTCTTTCATCATTCCCCTAATTATAAATTCACGCTGCCACTTGTACTAACCCTTTTTAGTGCAAGATAGGCTGGACACGGGATTCTAGTGCCCGTTAAGTCCGCGTTCCCTCATCGACCCAAAAGTCGGTATTTCTCCATTTACCTTCACCACCACACCCACATCGATGGATCAGTCTCCATCGAACTTCTTTTCTACTACCCGCCACCGTCCGTTGGTGCGCAGAATCCACCTCGCATCTCTCTCCAAGAGAGATGCTATCCAACACGAGATCCACTTTCCACTTGTCTTTCCATTCCACCAGCCAACGGGGAAAATTTTCAAATAAAACCCCAATACATCAACCTTCTACCAAAATTTCACGGTCTGGAGTCTGAGGACGCATACGTGTTTATCACGAAATTTGAAATTGTATGCGCAATGATGGGTACCTCACAGTTGTCTGTGGATGCTTTCCGTCTTCGTCTTCTCCCATTCACTTTGTGCGATTTAGCCGAGAAGTGGCTATATAACACTACCGCACATTCCATTTCAAATTGGGACGAATTCGTCAAAGCATTCCTTAAGAAATTTCACCCACATCACAAAACAGCTCGAGTCCGTAGCGAAATCTATCAATTCACCCAGCTTCCAAATGAAACATTTTCAAAATGTCTTTAACGTTTCAAGGATCTGTTAGTCCAATGTCCACATCACGGCATCCCGAGATGGGAACTGTGCCGAATCATTTATGAGGGCATTATTCCTTACACAAGACAGACCCTTGAATCCATGTGTCAAGGCAATTTCATGACTAAAGATGATGGGGAAGCCTGGAATATTCTAGAAAATTTCGCTGAAAAATCTTTACAGTGGGAGGGTGTGAGTCAATCGTCTAGGGATGGCAATGATATTTCCATAGGAGTTAGAGCTGACATTGCAGCTATACATAAGAAACTCGAGACTATGGAAAATAAATTTTTAGCCTCCACCCTAAATCAAATGTCACTCTCCAAAACTGTATGTGGCTGTTGTTCTGATCCGTCTCACTTGACGAAAGAATGTCCGTTTCAAGGTCATGAGCATACCAATGCCGCATTTCAAAGACCTAGAAACGATCCATCTTCCTCCACATATGATCAGGGTTGGAGGAATCACCCTAACTTTGCTTGGAACCAATCCCAATCTCAAAACACAGTTCCAAACACGAATCATTTCCAAAGGGTCCCTCCACCACAACAGTAGCCACCACTTCAATTGAGTCAGCACCCCTTCCAAGCACAAAACTTTCAAAATCCGGCCAACACTTTTGCACCGTCTAGTCCTTTGCAATTGACCGGTACAAATAATACCTCTGCACTAGCACAAACCTTGGATACTTTCATGAAACAATTCATCCAAGGGACGGAAAGTTTGCAATCTTCCGTCGAGAATGTGATGAATTTCATTATCTCTCAAAATGAGAACATCAAATCGATGGAAGAACAAATTGTTAGTGTATATGCCCTAGAGGCCATTACTGTATCATACTGGTTTGCATATTACTTAATGGAAGCTTGGGATATTCACCTTGTATATATAATCTTGCTTAAAATGGTAGTATGCTACTTGGTTTGTTTCTACTTCAATGTGTACATGTGTTTATTTATGAAATCACCTATACCCATTAGTGGAGCCCTTAGGATCTTTGCTTGATTACCGGCGTTGTGATGGCAGTAACACTAGTGGGGGCTGGGTAATCTATAAGCACATCCTTATGCAGGTCCCTAGTCGCAGGACTATCGAGACAGGGCATCGATACTCCAGAGTAGACTAGCGCATGCGCTTCTCATCCCAGTGTGGGAGACGGTCTGTCCCACAGCCGTCAGTACGTCGTACTTGAGATAGTATGCGGGTGCTCTTTAGGTTACGAGTACACTGGACTGGACTCGTCGGGAACTGACTAGTTGGTTTTATACCTATCGTCAGTTATCAGTTCCTAGGTGACATGAGTACAGCTTAGTCCGCTGACTTGACACTGGCACTTCGCCTCGAGTGTGTTCCCACTGTACTTTGATTACTACCCTACCACGGCTCAAAGGAGTCGTGCAAACAGGTAGTGGTTGGGTGCAATCCCGAAGCACTTGGAGGCAGTGACGGTTAGACAAGATTCGTCTCTCCTAGTGTTGGGGGTTAACATCGCGCCGTGTCTAGGAGAGCCATTACACGAGTAGTCCCTAGCCAGGGCAAGCGAGATATACTGGTAGGCTTCCAGTGTTATCTCAGGGTGTTTTAGGCTTCACTCCGACACGACTTTTACCGCTATTAGGGGACTGACGTTTAACGCCCCCTAGGCCCGCCATGCGATGTATCAGACGAACAGACCGGACTGTACGGAGACTGTCACATTCAGACTCGGTAGGAGTTCAGATGGGGTACACCTCGTCAGTCTTCTTATCGGCATCTACCTGGGGACCGTTACGCACAGCTAGTGCCTCTTGCGGTTTGTGGTTAAACCCACTGCCAGCGTAGTGTCGAGTCTTTAGAGTCCCACACAGAGGGCTATTCGTCTTTGGGCAAAACAGAGTAGAGGTCGCATGGTTTTGCGACAGGGTTCGTTCTCATCCGCGCACTTGTGCACGTTTGGAGTCCGGACGGATATTACTTGCGGGCTCTGGTTTGAGCCAGATACTAGTATATGTTTTGGGGTTAGTTTTATCTCTTTGTATTCATGTTCCTCGGAACAAGAATGCGGGTGTGTATGCACAGTTGATTGAGGCGGAGGAAGAGGATTTTCATTAGGGTTTCGGAACGGGTGTGTATGCACAGTTGATAGTCGTCTTTTTCCAAACCCTAATGAATTTATGATATATCTATTAATAATATTAATTAAATCAAATTGTGTCATGGTTGGGTTTGTTGACTTGTTGACCAAGGTTGACTTGTTGACCATGGTTGAAACTTTGGCTATCATCATTACATATCAAAGATGCTCTTTGATTCTAGCAAAACCATTTAATGTGTGTAATGATAATTGTCATTCCAAACCATCCATCAACTATTTCATTTAGATTATTATTATTAATTTGATAATTCATTTCATATTATGTCATGGTTGTAAAAAAGGATTTCATTCTATCATAGCACTTCTCTCTCCTCTCTTCTTCTTCCTCCTCCTCTAGTTCAAGGAGACTCACTCTCATGTGTTGAGAAACCCCCTCCTTGAGATAAAAACACCCCAAAACCACTCTCTACTCACCCTAGGGTTAGAGGTCTAGCAAGCCAAAGACCCTAGTTCTCTCAAAGTTCGAGAAAGGAGCCCGAAGGTTGAACCCTCAGGTGGATCCATCTTTGACGGAAGACGGCGACGAGGAAAGCACCATCCAAGCTCTACAAAGGTTTCAAGAAGAAGGAGTTCAAGTTAGGTATAACATCCTTTCCGAGTAGCTAACTCTCTTTATCTTGGTAGCTAGTTCAGTTTAGAAAAGATCCCGACTTTTGTTAGTCCATGTTGCCTAATGCGCTAAAAATTTGTTTTTTATACCGTTTCCGCCTCCCCGCAAGAACCGGGGTTGGCAACGCGGACTTACATTGGTATCAGAGCCTAACTAAACTTAAACTAGCTTAGTAGTAAAGTGTATGGAAGTTCGATCGGAAAAATCACAAAAACCTAAACATCAAAACCCTAACTTTCTGTTGAAATTTTTTGTGCTCTAGAAATAAAAAGTTTTACTCCAAATATCGGCTCAGGGTTTTGTGAAGACACCCACTAAAAACGTTCGACTGAACCCATCAAAGCGCGGCGGTTCCGCGGCAAAACCATGCTCATTGCCGCGGAACTGCCGCCGTTTAGTCACTGTTCTCGACCGGGTTTGGTGCAGTGTTCTTCTGGTAGAGTTTTGGGATTTTTAAGATGGTTTATTTGTGCCCAGGTTTTCCAGAAAAGAAATTTGTTTTTGGGGGCCTATAAATCCGTATTTTTGATCGAACTTCACTATACTTTGACTAATCGGTTATATCTGTGATGTTTATATGTATTGAACGTCGGCTAATCGCTATATGTCGATTAGTGGGGGTTATACAAATCTATGATCTGTGTTTGATGATGGTATGTGTATATGAATGCATTGGACTGTCGCGGGTGAATAGCCGGGGTAGATGTGAGATGAGTGTTTCTTTTTCTTTCATTCATGTAATATGTAAATTGATGTAATATTATTTGTATGGCCGAACAACCGGGTCGGGGTTGTAGCCGTCATTGTATAATTTCTTTTTACTGTTTTTGCTCCTAGGATAGACCCATGGAGGGGGTGCACAAACTACCGGATATCTCGAAGTGCCAAGTGGCCTACTCACGGCGTTGAGGGAGGTTGCTCCACTTCGGGTACTTGGCGGGTAGTTTGCCGCACCCGTAGGGGTCTTGGGTGGGGTATTGGCTATTCACCGCGACCGTGTAATCCGCTTTTCGTTGCAGGCTCGAACGGATTGCGGATTCCTAGCATATCCAATGTATTCATATGTGATCTGTAATGTCTATCATTGCTAAATATTTATAACTATTTAGGCGTTGCTTATGTTTTACAGCCGCGCTAGCCCAGCCCCCGCTCCGTCGTTAGTTAAGTAACCTAACGGGTTATGACGGGGCCCCGTGGCGAATGCGAATGGCATAAGCGTACGTCATATTTTGGTTGTTTTCTTCAATGGTAGGATTAAATGATGGGACGCATTAAAAGAACTAATGCAAGAATATCACGCATTAAAAGAACTAATGCAAGATAATAAACCAAGCAAAAGTCGTTGGAACATTTTCGAAAAACCACTCGGTTCTTTTCAAAACCAACTTTTAAATGCGGAGCTTGAACCACTCCTTTTAAAAGCTATCTCATTCCATCGATTATATCAAGTTCACTACGTTCACGGTTTAGCCAAAACCATTCGTAGCCCTCCATCATTTCAGTTAAATATTCGGTAGTATTCAAGCTATGTATTTTGACCTCACGCCAAGGCATAGTGATTGGTAGCTACCGGATATTTATCTGTTGCATAGATAGAATGCGTTGTTTTGGGACAGCCGTACTGCCATTTTGGCCTACGTCAAGGGTAGGTACGGGTGGGTTCAAATCAACCGGGATAATGATGGGAAGAACTTAACATGTGACTTATGACATTTTGACCTCACGCCAAGGTCATAAGAGCATGGGGCAAAAATCCACATCGGGAGTTTCATAAGTACTGAAACTTGCTAGATTTGCATACCATTTGGAGTGTGATGATTCTGGTAGGATTCCTTCAGTTTCGTCACGCGATGATATTTGGATCCCGATCCTACTGTGAGTATAAGCTACTCCTCGGGAAATTTCTTACTAAACGATCAATGCTATAAACCTAGTAGGTGTCTAGAAAGGTGTTAGCGGGGCTATGCCCCCAGGGAAAAGAGGTTCTTAAATTAAAGAACTTCGCGAAAGCGTTGGAAAACCTCCCTCGAAGTACCGACACTGGCCTGGCTGAACGGTTAAGCAAGTATTGTGCGGTGGGATTGATCCCTACTAATTCTTCCTTTATGGTTTGATGAGGGATTCGAGAGACAGTGGGAGCCATCCTGTTTAGGCAAACTAAAAACCATTCTAAACTTGCAAGAGCATCGTGCTGAGTGTTTCTTCTCTCTCTCCTAATTGCAGCGACCAATCGACATGACTGGACTTAAGTTACTTCTAGATAAAAACATACTGACAGGGCCAAACTACAAAGATTGGCTCAGGAATGTCAAGATGGCAATCACTTACAACAAGCTGGGGTATCTTCTTACCACCAAAGCTCCCCCTGTCCCATGTCCCACCTCCAGCGTCGCGGATAAGGAAATCCGTAAGACTTGGGAGATTGATTGCGCGAAGGCCAAGTGCCTCATGCTTGCCTCTATGGACAACGAATATCAGAGGAGGCATGAGAATATGGACCTAGAATCCATATTTCTCCATACAAAAGAACTGTATGGAGAGCAGTCTCGTATCGCAAGATACGAAGTGTCGAAGAAGTTATTTTCGGCAAAATTGGCCGTCGGATCATCGGTAGCGGAACACGTGCTTAAGATGATTGACTACATTGAAGAGCTCGCGGAACTTGGGACCACGTTGGAGAGTGAGCTCTATACGGACTTGATTCTCCAGTCCCTTCCTTCCACTTACGCCCAGTTTATACTGAACTTCAACTTATAAGAAAAAGAGGTTGAACTTTCAGAACTCCTCAACATGCTGAGGAGCGCAGAGGGCACCCTACAGAAAAGTAGGGAAAAATCCACTTTGTTTGTAGGAGGATCTTCTTCTTCTAGGTCCAAGGCGAAAGTCAAGGGAAAGAAGAGGAAAGCCCCCGCCAAACCAAGGGGCTGTGTTAGTAAAGTGGATACGAAGGGAAAGGCAAAAGCAACAAAGATAGCAGGGAAGCTTGTGGGTAAAGAAGAATGCTTCTATTGTCATAAGAGTGGACACTGGAAGAAAGATTGCAGGGCTTGGAAGGCCAGGACACAGGAACTGAAGCAGGTTGCGGCTTCAGCTTCAGGTGTGTATGTTATTGAAAACCGTCTTTCAATAAACTCTACTTCCTAGGTATTGGATACCGGATCAGGATCTCATATCTGTAATTCTTTGTAGGCGTTGAGAAACCGTAGGGTTTTGAAGGCAGGTGACATGACCCTCAGAGTTGCAAACGGAGCTAGCATGGATGCTAAAGCCGTGGGGGACTATCACCTGGGAATGTCAGATGGGCATGTTTTGGTTTTGCGTAATTGTTTTTTTGTACCCAACGCAACTTGTAATATCATTTCTGTATCTTTGGTTTCTAAATAAGGTTATGAATTTGCGTTTGTAAGCAATGTTGTAAACATTCATCTTAATCAAGTTCTGATTGGGTCAGGTACATTGAGCGATGGTATATACGTATTAAACCAACCACATATTTTCAATGTCCAGAATTCACACAAAAGAATGTCTCCAGAAATCAATCAGGCCTTCTTATGGCATTGTAGACTGGGTCACATCAATGAGAGAAGGTTGACTAAGTTACATATAGAAGGATATTTGAATCCTTTCGAATATCAATCGTTTGCCACTTGTCAATCCTGTCTCAAAAGAAAGATGACAAAGACTCCGTTCACTGGACAAGGAGTAAGAGCGAGCGAGCTCTTGGGACTCGTACACAGCGACCTGTACGGTCCAATGTCTACACATGCGCGAAGCGGTTTTTCTTACTTCATTACTTTTACGGATGATTTTTAAAGGTTCGGACATGTCTTCTTAATGAAACATAAATCCGAAGCTTTTGGAAAATTCCAGGAATATAAGAATGAAGTAGAAAAACAAACCGGCAAAAGTATCACGATTCTAAGATCGGATCGAGGTGGTGAATACTTGAGTGCCGAGTTCCTGGACTATTTAAAAGGGAATGGAATTCTCTCTCAGCTTACTCCTCCGTACACTCCGCAACATAACGGTGTATCGGAGAGACGGAACCGCACCCTATTGGATATGGTGCGGTCCATGATGAGTAACGCTGAGTTACCGTGATCATTCTGGGGATATGCGCTAGAATCAGCCGCATACCTTTTGAACCGAGTTCCCACTAAGACTGTGCCTACCACGCCATATGAGTTATGGAGTGGGAAGAAACCCTATCTTCAATATCTGAAGATCTGGGGATGTCCAGCTTTTGTCAAAAAGCAGCATGCGGACAAACTCGAGGCACGCTCAATACTGTGCAAGTTTGTGGGATACCCAAAGAACACCAGGGGGTATCTTTTCTACCACGCAAAGGAACAAAAAGTCCTTGTTTCTCGTAATGTCCATTTTCTAGAACACCAGTTCTTAGAAAAGGAAATTAGTGGGAGCGCAGTAGAACTGGAAGAAATTCCAGAACCACAGACTATTACTGAAAGCTTAGTGGAACCAGAGGGTTCAAAAGAACAGGACATTCCTACGCCACTCCGCAGGAGTAGTAGGCAGTCTCATCCGCCCGAGAGATACTACGGTTTTCTCATAGACGGGGATAGAGAGGATTGCATCATAGATTATGATGAGCCTACTAGCTTCCAGCAGGCCGTTCAGAGCGTTGACTCGGTAAAATGGCTGGATGTAATGCAGACCGAAATGGAGTCCATGTACACCAACAAAGTATGGACGTTGGACATTGCTCCAGACGGGGTAAAACCCGTAGGATGCAAGTGTATATTCAAAAGGAAGATTGGTGTAGATGGACAAGTTGAGACCTATAAAGCTAGACTTGTTGCAAAGGGTTTTCGTCAAAGACCTGGTTTGGACTATGACGAAACCTTTTCTCCAGTGGCTATGCTGAAATCTATTCGGATCCTTCTTGCCATTGCTGCCTTCCACGATTATGAGATTTGGCAGATGGACGTAAAGACCGCTTTTCTAAATGAAAATTTAGAGGAGTGTGTCTATTTGGACCAGCCAGAGGGTTTCATTCAGAGTGGGAGCAGCGGAAAGGTGTGCAAGTTGCTTAACTCCATCTATGGACTAAAGCAGGCATCGTGGAGTTGGAACATCTGCTTTGATGAGATGGTCAAAGAATTTGGCTTTATCAAAAATCCAAATGAACCATGCATCTATAGTAGATTTGTAGCGAGAACTGTAGTATTCCTCTTTTTATACGTGGATGACATTCTTTTAATAGGAAATGGCATTCCTATGCTACAATCTGTCAAGGGGTTCTTGTCGCACAGGTTCTCCATGATAGACCTAGGTGATGCCTCATACATCCCGAGGATCCGGATCCATCGTGATAGATCCAAGAGGATATTAGGACTTTCACAGTCCAGGTACATCGACACCATACTGAAAAGATTCAGTATGGAAGATTCCAAGCGCGGTAACCTACCGGCTTGTCACGGGATCACCCTCTCTAAAGAGATGTCTCCCAAGACTGATTTGGAGAGGGATCGCATGTCTATTATACCCTACGCTTCTGCGGTAGGCTCTATAATGTATGCGATATTGTGTACCAGACCGGATGTAGCTTATGCACTGAGTGTAGTAAGCCGGTATCAGTCAAACCCTGGGGAGAAACACTGGATATCGGTAAAGAACATTCTCAAGTACCTGAGAAGGGCTAAGGAGATGTTCTTCGTATATGGCGGAAAAGACCTCCAGATCGAGGCCTTTGCTTACTCCAGCTTCCAGAGTGACAAGGATGATTCCATGTCCATGTCGGGTTTTGTCTTTACCCTCAATGGAGGGGCGGTGTGTTGGAAGAGTTCCAAACAGGAAACCGTTGCAGACTCGACTATGGAAGCGGAATACGTCGCTGCATCTGATGCCGCAAAAGAAGCCGTCTGGATGAGGAAGTTCTTGAAAGAACTTCAGGTGGTTCCGTCCATTGCTGATCCAATACCTCTGTATTGCGACAACAACGGGGCTATAGCTTTAGCGAAGGAACCCAGGTCTCATCAGAAATCCAGACACATCTTGAGGCGGTATCACCAGATCAGGAAGATCGTGGATCGCCAGGAGATCGAGGTTCGGAGGGTTGCTTCAGAAGAAAACACTGCAGATCCATTCACCAAGGCCTTGCCCCAGACTCAGTTCGAGCGGCTGATCGAGATGATAGGTCTTCGATACGCCAGTACACGGCCTTAGTGCAAGTGGGAGATTGTTAGTGTATATGCCCTAGAGGCCATTACTGTATCATACTGGTTTGTATATTACTTAATTAAAGCTTGGGATATTCACCTTGTATATTCAATCTTGCTCAAAATGGTAGTATGCTACTTGGTTTGTTTCTATTTCAATGTGTACATGTGTTTATTTTATGATATCACCTATACGCATTAGTGGAGCCCTCAGGATCTTTGCTTGATTACCAGCATTGTGATGGTAGTCACACTAGTGGGGGCTGGGTAATCTATAAGCATATCCTTATGCAGGTCCCTAGTCGCAGGACTATCGAGACAGGGCATCGATACTCCAGAGTAGACTAGCGCATGCGCTTCTCATCCCAGTGTGGGAAACGGTCTGTCCCACAGCCGTCAGTACGTCGTACTTGAGATAGTATGCGGGTGCTCGTTAGGTTACGAGTACACTGGACAGGACTCGTCGAGAACTGACTAGTTGGTTTTATACCTATCGTCATTTATCAGTTCCCAGGTGACATGAGTACAGCTTAGTCCGCTGACTTAACACTGGCTCTTCGCCTCGAGTGTGTTCCCACTGTACTTTGATTACTACCCTACCATGGCTCAAAGGAGTCGTGCAAACAGGTAGTGGTTGGGTGCAGTCCCGAAGCACTTGGAGGCAGTGACGGTTAGACAGGATTCGTCTCTCCCAGTGTTGGGGGTTGACATCGCGCTGTGTCTAGGTGAGCCATTACACGAGTAGTCCCTGGCCAGGGCAAGCGAGATATACTGGTAGGCTTCCAGTGTTATCTCAGGGTGTTTTGGTCTTCACTCCGACACGACTTGTACCGCTATTAGGGGACTGACGTTTACCGCCCCCTAGGCCCGCCATGTGATGTATCAGATGAACAGACCAGACTGTACGGAGACTGTCACATTCAGACTCGGTAGGAGTTCAGATGTGGTTCACCTCGTCAGTCTTCTTATCGGCATCTACCTGGGGACCGTTACGCACAGCTAGTGCCGCTTGCGGTCTGTCGTTAAACCTACTGCCAGCGTTGTGTCGAGTCTTTAGAGTCCCACACAGAGGGCTATTCGCCTTTGGGCAAAACAGATTAGAGGTCGCATGGTTTTGCGACAGGGTTCGTTCTTATCCGCGCACTTGTGCACGTTTGGAGTCCGGACGGATATTACTAGCGGGCTCTGGTTTGAGCCAGATACTAGTATATGTTTTGGGGTTAGTTTTATCTCTTTGTATTCATGTTCCTCAGAACAAGAATATGGGTGTGTATGCACAGTTGATTGAGGCGGAGGAAGAGGATTTTCATTAGGGTTTCGGAACGGGTGTGTATGCACAGTTGACAGTCGTCTTTTTCCAAGCCCTAATGAATTTATGATTTATCAATTAATAATATTAATTAAATGAAATTGTGTCATGGTTGGGTTTGTTGACTTGTTGACCAAGGTTGACTTGTTGACCATGGTTGAAACTTTGACTATCATCATTACAAATCAAAGATTCTCTTTGATTCTAGCGAAACCATTTAATGTGTTTAATGATAATTGTCATTCCAAACCATCCATCAACTATTTCATTTAGATTATTATTATTAATTTGATAATTCATTTCATATTATGTCATGGTTGTAAAAAAGGATTTCATTCTATCATAACACTTCTCTCTCCTCTCTTCTTCTTCCTCCTCCTCTAGTTCAAGGAGACTCACTCTCATGTGTTGAGAAACCCCCTCCTTGAGATAAAAACACCCCAAAACCACTCTCTACTCACTCTAGGGTTAGAGGTCTAGCAAGCCAAAGACCCTAGTTCTCTCAAAGTTCGAGAAAGGAGCCAGAAGGTTGAACCCTCAGGTGGATCCATCTTTGACGGAAGAAGGCGACGAGGAAAGCACCATCCAAGCTCTACAAAGGTTTCAAGAAGAAGGAGTTCAAGTTAGGTATAACATCTTTTTCGAGTAGCTAACTCTCTTTAGCTTGGTAGCTAGTTTAGTTTAGAAAAGATCCCGACTTTTGTTAGTCCATGTTGCCTAATGCGCTAAAAATTTGTTTTTTATACCGTTTCCGCCTCCCCATAAGAACCGGGGTTGGCAACGTGGACTTACACAAATTGCACAACTAAAAGCCGAAATGAGTGCCAGAGAGAAAGGGAAACTTCCAGCTCAACCTTTACCTAATCCTAGCTATTCACATCATGTGGATGAGATCACGTTGAGATCTGGAAGAGTGCTTGAAAATCACGTTGGGGAATAGTTTGATGATACTGACAAATCAATCAATAACACCTCGGCTGAGACATTTCCTCACACACACACTTCTAGTTCTGATCCTTGTTCTTCTACCCCACCACCTTCTCACGAGCCTATTCTTCGTTTCCCAAAAGGCTCGCCACTTCAGCCCACCTCTTTTACTCCTCCACAGACGATCCCCACTTCTATTCTGGGATCGGGTCCACACACACTTCCTTCTCCTATGATGGACCCAGCGCTTATTGCTAAAGCACCTTATCCTAATCGGTTAAAGGCTAACACACCGAGTCCACATATGGAGAAGATCATAGACATTTTTAAGCAAGTTAACATCAACATCCCTCTCCTAGATGCTATCCAACAAGTTCCGTCCTATACGAAAACTCTTAAGAACTTGTGCACTAGGAAGAGGAAGACTCAAGTGCCCAAGAAGATATTCATGGCAAAAATAGTAGACACAGCCTTTCTCCAACAATTACCGAGGAAACGTAAGGATCCTGGCTATCCTACGATTTCTATTTCTATCGGGGAAAAACACATTAACCGTGCTCTACTAGACCTTGGCGCTAGTGTTGCTTCCATATTCAGTTTATGAGCAATTAGGAATCGGAGAGTTGAAGCTGTTAGAAGTATGTATGCCCTAGAGGCCAGTATTGTACAGATATTGTATATTATATTGGATGCTTGGACATATATAGAGATGACTTGCTTGCTCGATATGATAGTATGCTATCTGGTTACTCTTTATCTTAACATGTACACTTGTCTCTTTAAACTGTCTTATAGTTACATATTGGTAAAGCCCTTAGGATGTGTACTTGACTACCTGGACTATGATGCAGATCATACTAGTGGGGACATGGTAGTCCATAAGTACATCCTTCAAGGTCCTTAGTCGTGGGTGTATCGAGACGGGGCATCGATATACCAGAGTAGACTAGCGTATACGCTTCTCGACCCATGTGATGGGCGATGGATGATCCCATATCCATTGGTGTTTGACATCAGAGATGGTATACGGGTGCTCAGTGGAGACTGGGTACACTGGACGGACTCGCCGAGAACTCCCAGATGGTATTATACCTCACGTCAGATGGCAGTTCTCAGGTGACACTTGTACATGTTAGTCTGTAGACCCGAGATCGTCATAGAGTCTTGTGTGATTCCCACTGTGCTTTGATCTCCACCTTACCACGTCCATGAGGGCGTGCAAAACGGTGGTCTTTGGGTACAGTCCCGAGTCACATGAAGGCAATGAGCGATAGGAGGGGTTTCGTCTCTCCCGGTATTGGGGGTTGATGTTGCGCTGTGCTCGATTGGCCGTAACAGGGAAGTCCCTGGCCAGGGCTGATCAGAGATTTACTGGTAAGTGTTTCCAGTAGTTTCTCGACCCGTTATGAGCCTCACATCGGCACGACTTATCGGTTATTGGGGTCTGACGTTTACCACCCCTAGACTTGATATGCGACGTATCAGACGAACAGACCGGACTGTACGGTAAGTGTTACTGGTCGGATTCATAGGAGTGTGAGCGGGCTAGCTCGTCGATCTTCTGATCGCTCAATACCCGGGTGGCCGTTACGTTTAGCAGACCGCTTGCGGCTTGTGGGTGCTTGATATGATCATCATCTGCTACCGGCGTATTGACGAGTCTTTAGAGTCCTACACAGAGGTTTCCTGGTTCAAGCGAAATGAAATAGGAGCGCATATGAGATATGTGCGGGACCGAGAATAATGCGTGTATGTGATACCGCATTTCATTCTCGCGATAAATGTTTCGATTGGTTATATTCGATATGACCTAGTTATCGAATCATTGATTCGATAAATCGATACATTGAATACTAGTCGGTTGTGTGCGACATGACCGGATCATTGAATCAAATGTTGATTTAATGATTTAATGTATAATTATATATTTGATATATTACTTTGCATTAACTAGTATTGGTTCACTTTATATGGATTTTCTCACTTGATGTACACATTGTATATGTGATATACTTTTGTACACTAGTTTGTATCATGTTTGATGATACTTGCTCACTTGGATTTGTGTAAAGATTAGACCATGGTTATATGAATGGTTAGGGTTTTGCTTATTCACTTATTTATTTATTTATTTATTCATTTTGGATATTAGTAAGGATGGTGGCTTATTTTGTTTTTATGTTAAAGCTTCTTGAAGCTTTGATTAAGTCAACCATCCTTATCTCATCCTTAACCCTAACCTTTCCCACTAACCTTAGTTTAATCTCTACACTTGACCATGGTCAAGATATGATAAGTATTCATATTTGTTTCATTTTTAAAATATCTTATCATATTCTTTTTCTTCTTGATCATCTTCTTCTTCAAGAAAAGCTCAAGGTCCATCAATGGCATCTTGAGTTCCAAAGTGAGAAATCCAATTCTAAAGTGAACCCACCTCCTATTTCTTCACCCTCTACCTCTTGCCAAGTTGTTTTGGGTGTTTTCTTCACAAGTTTCACAAGTTTGTGAAGTCGGAGCTTGAACTTGCGATGCCTCGAGGTAGATCGTCTTTGACACAAAGCCGACGACCTAGCTCGCCCGTTTCTCCGATGAAGCCAACGTTCGAGTTTGGGAATCGAGATGGACAGCGAGAGGATGCCTTCGTGGAGCCAAGGAAGAGGGTAACCGGATCTACAAAGGTTGTAGCATCTAACCTTTAGTTAATATGTTAACTAGTTTTGTATTTCGCCTAGAATTCTAGTCTAAGATCCGTAGTCTAGGGTTTCTCGGCACCATTTTTTTGAAATTGGCATGTTCGATGCCATGTGAGACCTCACTAGAGTGCCTAGGAACCCTACAGAATCCAACCAATTGAACTCTCCAGATGGCTGACCGATCAATCACCAAACCTAGGGGTGAACTGGAGGATGTGTTAATAAAAATCGGGGAATTCATATTCCCTGTGGACTTTATTGTAATTAATACACAGCCTGTAGCGAACCTACAGAATCAAATTCCGGTGATTTTAGGTCGCCCCTTTTTGGCCACTTCCAATGCAATAATCAACTGTCGTAATGGTTCTATGACCCTATCCTTTGGGAATAAGTCAATAGAGCTGAACATTTACAAGTTGGGAAGTGTACCCTCCGAACCTACTGCTCAGGTTTGTTCTGTCGACTTAATGGATGTCGACAGCAGCGAATTAGATGATCCTCCTGATACTGATCTTGACTCTTTTCATATGTTGTTGTTTGACCCAACTATGTATCATACACATACGGACTCTTCCACTGAGATGTCCGGGTCAACAATTAACACGGATTATGAACTGTTTTCAGAGTCTGAAGATCACCCCGCACTTTGTGATGACACTATTCATCGGGGTATAGATGGAACTTTTGAGAAGATCTTCGCTGATGAACTCGCATTTTTGAATGACACGGGTGTTGAGATGAATCATCTCCGAATCAATGAAATTGAACCTCCACCCCTTCTTTTGAACTGTAAAAAGAATGCGAGTAATCCATCACATTCACTGTATCGTCTCTCCAAAATGAGACGCACACACATTCTATTCCACCACTTAACCTTTCCCCACTTCTTCTTCCACCAACCAGAGCACTGCATTGATAAAATTTTTGAATGGTTGGTGTTAACATTCGGTCTTTGCAAAGCTTGGCATCGACCACCGATTTTTGATCCCCTCATATGATTTTCAAAGATTAACATTGCATAACTCAAGTTTGGGGGGGCATTTTTTCTGGCTCTTGAGAAGAAAATTTTTACAAAATGATGAGCCAAAAATAAGTTTGGGGGATGTTCTTCACTTAAATATTTTTCCCCCATTAATAAATTTCCTCCCAAGCTTACAGGTTTATCGAGATTTAGCAGATGGCAACAGTGAGGACACTGTTGAAAACAAGTTTGGGGGAGGTTTGTGCTTATTTTCCCTATCATTTGCATCATACTTTGCATAAGCACAAAACATTATTCAAAACATATAAAAATTTAAAAATTTTCAAAAGGATAAAAATAATTTTTGTACATAAATAAGATAATAAAAGATTAGATAGTGAAAAATTACATCCATGAGATTAGAAAAATTTAAGAAAACCAAGAAAATTAGAAGTTTTCTTATACGAACTAGTAATAAGTAGTTATGAGCCGTTGTCCCAAGGGTTAGTAAGATGAAGGAAGTCACTAATCTGAGGATAAAAATAAGTCTGAAAAATAGTTTTTATTCTGGAAGCCAAACATTTTGAACGTTGATACCCTGCTATTCGCACTTACACACGTCTTAAAGCCTGGGATAGTAGAGGATACCTTGAAATGCTCTTGTCTTAAAGCCAAAAGTATGAAGGAAATAAAAAAATGAAGAAAATATAAAGTGGTGAGAAAAATGAACACTGGTTTTGTTATCGCCAAGGCAGCAATAAAAAAATATAGAGAGGGTGCCTCTTCACCTAGTGCCCTAAGGCCAAATGGTCTGGGAATCACTGCTAAACCTTAGGTGGTGCAAGACGAGGAAAATACACCAAGTGAGCAAGCACAGGAGTAATCGGTCGGTTAGTTCCTCAAGAAGTATTAACGGTCGCATGAAAGTGTGTGAGCAATCTCATCTAAATATTCATTAATTAAAAAGTACTGAGGCTGATGGGCAAGAGTATGATAGCCTGAATTGAATTCTCCAGGTGTAGGGATGTCTTTACCCACACGCAGGGTTATATGATCGATGTTTGGAAGAAAGATAGGAATGAAGAATAAGACGATGTTTTATTGAGGGAGGGCGTGACTTCTGACATCTTTTCATGACCATTAAGATAGGGCTCATGACAACCGAAAAGCTAGCTTAGTTGGAAACCCTAGTTTTCGAAGCTTTTCTTTTACAATTCTTTTTTTAAAATGTAATATTCATGATCTTCCTTTTGTTATTGGATTTTGTGGGTGCAATTCGCTGAAAACCCTCAGGAGACAACAGTCCTCCTACTAGGAACACCTAGAGGTTTAAAGGCTTGTTGCACGTGCTTAGTGCAATCGTGTTGCCTACGAAAGTGTGCTAGTTAGTTTTTCTCTTTCTTTATTTTCTCCTTCTCTTTTTAATAAAACAATTCGCTCGAGATGATCGAAAATAAGTTTGGGGGAATTTGATCAGTCGAAAATAATGTATTTTTAATACGTCAATATCCCCATCTTTTGCACTCATTTAGAAGTGTTCGGTATTCATATTTCACATATTAGCAAATCTGTCGTAAAATATCAGATTGCATGTGTTCGACTTTAAAACCGACACTTTAAGGGAAATTGACCGCATTTCATGGCATTGCATCATCTCTGTATTTGCGCAACACTTGTGTCGAGATTTGTGCAGGAAATTGCAGGAGCAAAGCCAAAAGAGCTGATCAAAAATACGCCAACTAAATGATTTCAGATCTGGTAGCAATTCAAAAGTAAATATAAAAATCAACATATCAAAGAAAGGCCCACAAGTCAGCCCAAATCATCACCAAAAGTTGCAAACCCTAAAGCCTCTAAAGCGCCGCGGAACCGCGGCGAAAGCCGGCTTGCGCCGCGGTTCCGCGCTGGTTTGGTCAGATCATCATGCCATTTTTAGTGCGTTATTCTTATCTCAGTGGCCACAGCTCAGAATGATATGTCAAATTCCAGAAGGATCTCGAAGCTACTGCCAGATCAGCAAAGATCATTAAGAAAGGCTAATCTTAGTTAAGCTCCTAACAAACTATTTCTAGAAGCCCCCTCCTAACTAATCACATCTAGAAGCTTCTCCTCTAACTAACTTTTGGAGGGAAATTCAAATTTCCTCAACAAACTTTTGGAGGGAAACTTAAAATTTGAAATCCTAGATCTAGGGTTTGATATCTATAAATAGAAGCCTAGACCTAGGGTTAAAAGGTAATCAATCTTTAGTTAGCTAATCTTTATTCTTCTTCAATTCTCCACCTTCTTCCACAAGTCTAGTGACAAGGCTTGTGCGAAACCCTAACCCTAATTCCACTCCAAATTCAAGATCTTGAGTACCAATCAAGCAAGAAGCCCTTCAACCTTTTATGAGCGGAGCCGATCTCCAATCGAGCAAGTGATCCGAGCCGATCAGTGACTCACGGAGCCGAGCGAAGCCAAATCGACGATCGAGTTCTTCTTCTTGTAGTTCTTGAGCGAATGTAATGAAATTGTTGATATAAATAAAAAGTGAAATTCTTTTATCTTGCTTTCTTTAAATTCTTGCATCATGATTCGATCTCAACTTATGATTGTAGTTCTTGTGATGATGTTTGAGTAAAACTCCGCTCGTAAAGGAGTCGAGACGATCAATAGAATGATGATGTAACAAATCTTAATACGATTCTTGAGTCCTACGAGTTTTGTAAACCCTAGCAAGTTCAAGAATCGATGACCTAGTTTCGTTGCGATGCTTTCTTGATTGTGATCGCTCGAAATTAGGGATCTACGATCGTTTCTTGAATTTACTAGAGGCTAGAATGTGAATGATATCGACGAAAGAACAAGGGATAAGATGAAACCCTAGTTTCACTAGAAATTCCTAATCCTTGTCGATGATCATCGATCTAGTATCAATTCATCGAAGGATAAGAATACGTAATTGTAAGATTACATCACATCTATAGATCCGATCGATTCCTACGAGCCTCATTTCGATTCTTGATATTTGGTTTGGAAAAATCAACAAACTATCAATTCTTGATTCTATCTTTTTCTTGTTATTAGATCTAGATTTTTCTAATTCTTGAACTTCAATTCTTTAAATAATGAATTGTTTTGTTTTCTTTTCATTAAAGTTTCGACTCATCTAATTCAAAAGACGAACGATTACACTGTCCCTGTGGACGATCCGCACTCACTTACAATCTACATCCGACTCTGTAGTTGATTGCGGTCAAATAATTTTTGGTTGTGATTTCTTTACAATTTCCAATTACACAAACAAGAATTCTTTTCAATCAAATGGCGCCATTGCCGGGGACTATTTGATTCGATATTACACATCAAGAATTCTTTTCAATCAGGGGTGTTCCATTGTTCTACAAAAGCCTTAACCCACCACATCGGAGGAGCACAGTACTCGAACAACGAGGCGTACACTGCGGGGTACAAACCGATCTTCAGCAAATGCGCCTTATTTGCCGACAAAATGTACCTAGCCCACTGCAAATACCCGGCCGATTGTCGAGAGGTCAATCCAAGGTTATAAGGCTGTCCCCAAGGGCGGGCCTTACCCTGGCATATACGCCGCCCCAAAATGTCCACGGCTGCCGGTGGCTGCACAGGGATGGAAGCAATCGAAGGCTGAAGAAGATCCTCCAAATTCCAATTTACGACCTCCACGACATAGTTCACCGGGGGTGTATCCGCATACGGGATCGATGAGATTGGCTCTGACGGCGTCGCACAAGGGAATCTTCGGCGACCCTTGATGATTTCACTGTACCATCTGCCCTACAGATGAAGGTTCTTATACTCCGGGTCGTGATCCTTAATGAGAGCGAGAACCTCCCGGCCCACCGGCGCCTCACGGAATCCTCCCTCCGAGCGGAAGAATAGGAACGAAAGATCAGCAGACATGTTGCCTGCAAGAAAAAGAGAAATTCCATTATCAATATCATAATTTAATTTTAAAATCCCGATGCTGGGTACTTCAAAATTTATACCACACTGCAATGCAGTGGAAAGGGGACCAAAGGGGGACCCACAAAATCCAGATGACAATTCATCAGTTAATAAGACAGCCTCATCATTGGATGAGACTGTCAATTAATGAGGAAATCCTCAAAAAGAATATTATCATTAAATGAGAAATCCCTTGAGACAAGGAGAAAATCTCCCTTTTCAGAGCAAATATCGGTCACAGAGTGACACTTGTCAAACTCTGGTCACAAAGGAATAAAATTCCTTAAAAGAGCCTAGCGTTGTAATAATGATGGAAAAATCCATCAAAGAAAAAATTAATTTCTAAAAAATTAAAGTTTGGGATCTTAAAGATCCATGAAGAACTCTTAAGAGTTCATCATCAGAAGATCAAAAGATCTATATTCTGTCAGTCAGCAAAGCTCTGTTCATGGGTTAAGAAACCCTTAAATAAATTCTTAAGAGCAAAGCTCTGTTTGTGAAACCCCAAAGGGGATTTCTTTAGATCAAAATATCTATAAGAGTAAGGCTCTATTAATTAAGATTAATTTAATTTAAGTTAATTTTTACCTAAAATTCTTCTAAAGTTCTAACTATGAAAATGAGAGCAAGGCACTGAAGTTCTTGAAAATGAGAGCAAAGATCTGAAGAAAATAAAATTCTTGAAGATGATAATCATCTGCTGAGGACCAAGGGTCCTATTTATAGGCGCTTAAGTGCCTCTTCAACTCCTGAGTTGATCCAACGGTCTGGATCTTGCCACCGCTGCACTCACGTATGCACCACGTGAGCGCAACAGTGGGGGGGCATTTGTTTCCCCCAATCAGAGCAAAGCACAAAAGGTGAAGCAACGCTTCAGATCCCTTACGCTGCGCGCAGAGCGCCACGTGTCAAAAGCAGACACGCCAGCGCAAGGGGCGATGCGCCCAAGGCAACGCACCCCAATCAGAGCAAGGCTCTGTTTTAAAATTTAAATTTTAAAAATAAAGGAAGCAACGATTCAGATAACTTGCGCTCTGTGCTGCGCGACACGTGTCAGCGCAGGTGCGCTAGCGCTCAGCGTTGTGCGACACGTGTCAGCGCAGTTGCGCTGCGCGACACGTGTCAGAGCGCAGGTGCGCTAGCGCAGTTGCGCTGCGCTCTGCGCTGGGCAACAAGTGTCAAGCGCAGATGCGCTTGCGCCACGTGTCAAGCGCAGGTGCGCTGCGCGACACGTGGATTTTTTGTTGATTTTTGATGGAATTTGAAGGAAAAAAGAGAGGGGAATATGGGAGTTTCCTGCTAAATGAGGCTCGGCATGAGCAAGAGGGGGAGAGTGAGAGAGAATTGTGTAGAAAATTCTATATAAAAAGTACCTTTTAAACTCATTTAATGCATATCACATCCATTTTCTATTTAAAATTCCATTTAAATTTCATTTTGATTTAATTTTTAAACCATAGAACTGCAATCTTGGAAAGTCTTGATACAATTTTTGTTACACTAAATTTTAGTTTATAATGGTTCCTAAGTATGTAATTTACCCATTTAAATTTGTATTTATCACTAATTTAATGTATTTTTAAAAGCTTAAAATAATATTAAAAATAATTAATTAAGGAAAAAATTTTAAATGGCTAGAAATTTTTTTGTGACAAATAATTAACCAATTTCTTGCAATTTCTTATCTAAATTTTGTATAATTAGGCCTGTATTGAAAAATAATTATTTTGACTTTTTACGGAAAAGACTGTTTATTTTACCGATTATCGAAAAACTGCCTAAACGATTTTTGAAGCGTTACACATCGACTCATCTCCAAGTATCATATACTATCCTCATCATCCGTGTATATGTATACATACATACATACATATATATATATATATATATATATATATATATACATACTCACATACATATATGTATATATATATATCCCCATATACGCACAAGAAAATAAAATGTATGCATGTGTGTGTGCGCGCGTACCTTATTCTAGGATTTCACGACTAAAAACCAGCTAACGACACTATCATCCAATTACACTAAACTTTAACCCATGATCTCCTAAAACATATCTTGATAATCATTAGTCTCACAATACACAAATTTATAAATATATATATATATATATATATATATATATATATATACGTATTCGTATACTACACTACGAAACTGCGGGGGTGCTATACGCCATCCACCCGACTTCCCCCGTAGATATATCTACTCATCTTGATCTTTGCTTGCCAAAGTCGATGTCTCCATGCTCTTGCTTGTCGTCCCGAAGTTCATGCGGAGGTACCTACATATCATAATATATCGTGTCGCATTAAAATCCAATTAAAAACCAAAACGACACACGAATCGCATATAGGTTAAAACCTATGGTCTATGCATGCAAGAATAACCAACAACCCTCGAGATTGACGTACAAACGTCACACCACCGAGTCATAACCCAAATACTAAAATCTAAGTTAAAACGAAGTCGCAAAACAATGCAGCAACACAAGAAAACACCTCCAGATTTTACCCTAGGTTGAATTAGCCAATTTTGCACATGTGGAGGGTCTAGTTTACAGATGAATGAGCCATGAACCAAACACCAAACCCATAGATCATGTCCTTTCCGCAATTTGCGGCCAGAAGGATTATAATTGCGGCCAAGGGTGGGAATTGGGGTCATGGGGTTAGCTTCCAAGTTGCCTGCTTGTGTCACAGTAATTGCTAAAAGAGTTTTAGAGTCTCCGGGTCACAACAGATCCTTAAATATCATCACAATTCCCACAATTTTCTGATGTCGGAGTTTCTAAGTTTAGGTTAAAGGGTTAAGTCTCTGGTTTTAGTTCAAAATTCTAACACCTAAAGGGTTGTATGGCCTCTACTAACCTCAATTACACTATCTAAATTCAAGAATCCTTCAAACCTTTTCATGGAATTTTCTAAGTTCACTAATGTAACATTTCAGAAAAATAAAATATTATTTTTGTGAAATTAAATAATTAAAATAATAAATATTATGAATATTCGATAACACGGTATAATTAATTTCCAATAAATTGGGAAATATTTGGAAAATTATAGGAATTACTGAAAATAGAGTGTTTTATAATATTTGAGCATTTATAGATTGTTATATAATTAATTATTTGCTTTTTAATGCTAATCGCGATTAAATATCACTAATCGTGCATTAAGCTTGATTTGTGCACATGACATGCACCATGTCACATTACTCTTTTGTTACATTTTCTACATTGCTTTTCTTTATATTTATGCATGTTTTTTTTTAAAAGAGAAAAGAAAAGAAAAGAAAAGAAAAGAAAAAGGATTAAAATAAAGGGTATGGGCAAGAGAGAGAGAGAGAGAGGGTGAGGGGTTCTCTTGACTTGGTCTCATTCCCCTTTCATTCTACCTCCATCATTTTCCCCCTCCTCTTCTTCACATGGCTGCCCTCTCCCTTCACCTCCACTACACCCCTCACTTCATCATCAAAAACTCATTAAAACTCCATCCCCACTTCATTAAAAACATGCACAAGCTCCCTGCAAACACTTGGGACCAAGAAAAATTTGATTTTGAAGACTTGGGGCAACTCAAGAAAATTCTTGAGTTGCCAAATGAGGTAATTCTGTCATCATTTGTATTGTATTTCATTCACCTTAGCACCTATACATGTTTAGAACCGAATTAGTGTGGATATGTGAACTTTTGAAAATTTCTAGAAGATGTTAGGGTTTGAATTGAATCCAAAGGTGTAATTGAGCTTAGTAGAGACCATACAACCCCTGTAGTGATGATATATTGGATTAAACTAGAGACTAGAAGCCCAATTAGCGAACACAGAAATCTCCGATATCGGATCTTGTGGATTTTCTGAGGATATATTGGTATCTGCTATCACCCGGGACACCTGAAAATTATTTAGCAAACACTGAGATACAAGCAGGTGACCTAGAAGCTACCCTGATAACCCGAGACCCTAACTCATTGTTCTGGCCGCAAATATAATCTTTCTGGAAGCAAATTGCGGCCAGGTCATGGGTGTTTTGCTTCGTATTTGGTTCATGGCTTTATCTCCAGTAAATCAGACCCTCCACATATGCAAAATTGGCTAATTTCACCTAGGGTAAAATCTGGAAGTGTTTTTCATGATCTCTGATTTCAAATTGTTAATTCTGCGAGCTTGAATTTTGGTATTCGTATTTTATCTCGATGGTTTGACGTTTGTACATCAACATCGAGGATTCGTTTAGCCTTTCTTGCATGCGTTGACATAGGTTTTAACCTATGTACGATTTGTGTGCCGTTTTGGATTGAATCAGATTTTAATGCGATACGATATGTTATGGTATGTTGGTACCCCTACATGGACTTCGAGATGACGAGGATGAGCATGGTGATTAGAAGAATTTAAAGTGTTAACCACAATCAAGATGGTGTCGCTTTGCAGCTAGCCGCGATGAGCACGGGTCGATCCACAGGGAGACGGAGCGTTTTACGTTCTTATCGTAACGAGTTAATGCGCGTGGGTGGAATTTTTCATAACTATCCTATGTGTTATATGCAAGTATAAATCTTGTTAGGAAACGATAGGATGATGTAAGTTAATGGATTCCGTATTCAAGTCCTTTGAGCCGAACATTAACAAATGAAGCTAGAGCAATCGGCAACAACGTGGATTAGAGGATTTAAGCACGGTATTAGCGGAATCCGGCTTATTGACCCTTGTCTGTCCGTTCTTGTCTCTTGCTTTCGCCTCCGGCCAATCCGAACGCAACCAGTCGCGGTTAGGAATCACCGTTACCTTGGTAGGGTAGGGTGCCTAACGGAGCGCTTGCGTAAGGTTTGGGTGGAGTTTCAAATGGAAAAGATGGGAAAAGGAAATGAGGAACGAAACGTTAACTTACAATATCTTTCTCTTTTCCTAACAACACATATTAACAACCATTCACAAAACAAACCAAAAAGAGCAAAAGAAAAGATAAACAATGAAAAGAAAAGATTATAAGCAAGTAATTAAATTTCATGGAATTTAAGTGCATGAATGTAAAGCATGAATGTAAAGCAAGTAATAAAAAGCAAGACAGAAATAAGCAAGAAAAAGAACTAGGAACCTGTTGGATATAGTGCCCTCAGAGTCAATTATTGGATCGCAGGCACGTGATTGCAATGATTGAGGGAGGACCTATACTGGTAGGACAGTCTTACTCGAGAGGTTTGTATACTATTTGGTTTTTCTTTATCATCGTGTACATGCTATAGGTGACATTGTAGTTCACTATTACACGTTGATAGAGAATAGTATGCTAGCATGGTTTATCTTTATCAACGTGTACTGCTTTAGGTGACCTTACAGGTCGCTATTACACATTGATAGAGCCCTTAGGATTCTTTCTTGATGGCCAGCAGTATGATGGCGATCATATACGTGGGAGCTGGGGTCTATAAGACCATCTTTAAAAGGTCCCTAGTCGTGAGAGTTTTGAGACTGGGCATTGATACTCCATTAGTAGACTAGTGTATACAGTCAAGACCCCGACGAGGGTCGGTGGACGGTCTCACAAGCCATTGGTGTCGGTTGGTTCACCTAAGATGTATACATGTGCTCATTGGGTTATGAGTATACCGGACATGACTCGCCGGTAACATGCTAGTTGGTATTATACCTGACGTCAGATGGCAGTTCCCTGGTGACATGTGTACAGGTTAGTTCATCGAACTGAGATCGTCATTTGTCTCGTGTGAGTTCCCACTGTGCTTTGATTACTACCCTACCACGGCTCAAAGGAGTCGTGCAAACGAGTTTTAGTTGGGTACAGTCCCGAGCCACATGGAGGAAGTGAGCGGATCGGAAGGGGTTTTGTCTCTCCCGGTATTGGGGGTGAGATCGCGCTGTGTCTAGGAGAGCCATTACATGAAGTCCTTGGCCAAGGCAGGAGATTTACTGGTAGGTATTCCAGTAGTATCTCAGGGTGTTCTGGGCTACACTCCGACACGACTTGTACCGCTTTTGGGGGTCTGACATTTACCAACCCCCTAGGCCCGCCATGCGATGCTCATAGACGAACGGACCGGACTGTACGGATATTGTCACTGATAGACTCAGTAGGGTGTCAGGATGAGTTCGCTCATCGACCTCCCTTTTTGTCAATACCTGGTAGCCCGTTACGTACGACTAGTACCTTTGACGAGCTAGTGGTTAAATCCACAACCAAAGTATTGACGAGTCTTTAGAGTCCCCCACAGACAGTTTTCAAGTTTCGAGCGAAATGTTGTTGAGGCTGTATGATATATGGCAGGGTCCGATCATATACGTGCTGTAGTGCACGGATCATGATTGGACAGATCATACTAGTGGGCTTTGGTTTAAGCCAGATCTTAGTATTAGATTTGTTGGATTACTTTAGTCTCATCGTATTCGCATTCGGTCATAATGCAGATGCAAGTATGTATATACAGGTGAGGGGTATCCTTGTGATCCGTCACGAGTTTACTTTAGATGTTGCCGTATCTTTTTATTGTTGTAAACATTTGGATTAATGTTTACAGATGGAAATTGTGAGCTAGAAATCATCATTTTGTGCATTTAATGTGACATGGACTTCATTAGTTACTCATGGTCTCTTTTTATGTGCATATGCCACATTATTGTTTGATTTGGGTGTTGATTTGATAAGAGGAGAGAGGGAAGGCAGCCATGAGTAGAGGTTAGCTCTTGTATTTTTCATTCTTCTCACTCTCTCATGTTTTATCACACATACAACAAAAGAAAAGAAAGCTTCTTCTTCTTCTTTCTCTAGCTCACAATCTCCATTGATGGCTTTATCTTCAACCTCCATCCATGCAATGATGCAAGAGACAAAGTTGTCACAAACATTCTCTGCTTCACCTTAGACACGTCGGCTAGCGAATTTCGTGCCCGAGTTGCTTCGGATGAAGCGGGAGCCCGTAAAAAGACTTGAAGATGTGGTGCCCTTTCCGACGAGGAGATCGAGACCGGAGATGCCGCGAGGAGCTTGGGATGGTGGCCAAAGACCGAAGGACACGGATCGATCTGTCAAGACCAGAAAGTACGGAACATGACCGGCACTTAAACTACGAACGTCTCGAGGCATACGTAATTTAAGTAAATTGAAAGCCCAGAAATCCAAACCAAGAAAAGATGTAGAGTGCAGGAAAAACCAACTTAAAGAAAGTAGTTTCAATAGCATAAGCCGAATTATGCGGTTTTTAAAAACATAAAAAATTTCCTGAAAATTTCACCAGTGGCTCAATAAACACCAAATACTAGCAATTACATAGCTAGAATATGTATATTTAATTTTTATAATAAAATATTTGTATTTTGACTTTTTACAGAAAACCCCCTTATTTTAACGATTTTCCGAAATTTCACCGAAACGATTTTCAAAACGCTACAATCAAAAAAAAATTTTGAAAATCATTTCGGTGAAATTTCGGAAAATCGGTAAAATAAGGGGGTTTCTGTAAAAAGTAATTTTTTTTATTTTATTATTATTTTAAGCCGTCACTAATACATTTAATTATAGAAAATTACAAACTGGAATGGGTTGAAACAAATTTTGTGCATCATAAAACATTAAATAAAATTTTATCATGTGGTTTTTGAAATGAAATCGTTTTGCAAAAAGGTTTGGAAAATATCGAAGAAAAAGGTTTTTTTCGGTGAAATTAATGTAATTGGATGTTGGGGTATATCAATTATGATTTTTCCTTCACCCCACACTCACACACCCCCACTTTCCACCTTATGGCCGAGCCTACCTTCCCCTATCCCCAACTTTTCCCCACTTCAAAGGCTAAAGAAAAGAAAAGAAATGAAAACAATAAAGAAATGAGAGATGAGACCTTGTTGACTTTGGGAAACTCCACATACATTATACACCTCACATTCTCTCTCCCCCTCTCACTTATTGTGGCCGAGCCCTCCCCATTCCCTGCTGCAACAACAGCTCCTTCATCTTCCCCACACCATTTCACCTCCAAAAACCTCAAAGAATTCATCAAAAATCAAGTTGAAACTCACACAAACTCCAAATCCAACTCTTACCCATTTATCTTTGGCTACTCTAGTATGGATCTAGGAGCATGGAGTCCATTTTGGGTGACAAGTTTTCAAGTTTGATCTCAAGAATTTGGGAGGTATAAATCTTAAGCTTATAATGAAATTGTTGTTTAAATTGCTTACCCTAGCATATTAAAGTGTTAATTTAATTCTAGTTGATAACTTGAGAATTTATGATTAGGGTTTGTGATCAAGTGAGGTTTTTATCATTTGTTTATGGTTGTAATGAGGAGATTAACATGTAGATTGTATGAAAAATCTAAGTTAGTTGCTATTTGCTAATTTGTTAATTTAAAATTGTGATAACTTTGCTAATTTGCTAACTAGGTTTTCATAATTAGTTTAATAATTGGGTTGAAAAATCTAATTAAGGTATTCATAGCATTATTAACATTTTAAAGTGTAGTTTAATACTTTAGTTCATAAAAATCCAAGCTAGATTGTAGTTTGTGCATTTTTGCTATAAAATTGTTAAAATTGGTTAATATTGCAAACTAGTTTTTTAAATCGAATTAAATTGTGGGTTTAAAATTTATGTAATGGTTTCTATGACATAATTAAGATATTAAGTTATCATCTTGGTCACTAGATTTGTTAAAACATCATGTTTTGTACAAACACGATAATTTGTGCTTGCTAGATTTTCGGAAAAATTACTTTTTAAGTGAAATTGGGTTTTTTGTGAATTTTAATCTATTTTATATTATGATTAGTGCTTATAATTGTACAAATGAGTGTGCTTGGGTTTTCTCGATGGTTTGGAGTTTGTACGCCGACGTCGAGGGTTTTTGGGTCGATTTGTGAACGCAACCATAGGTTTTGACCTATGTGCGATTCGTGCGTCGTTTTGGTCATGAGTCGGATTTTAATGCGATACGGTGCGTTATGAAATGTAGGTACCCCATGTGGACTTCGAGACGACAAGCAAGCGCGTGGCGACGTCGGCACCGGCGAGCGAGGACCAGGTGAGTAGATTTATATCTACGGGGAGAAGTCGGGTGGATGGCGTATAGCACCCCCGCAGTTCGTGTTGATGTATACAAATACGTATACACACACATATATATTGATTATATTTTGTTTGAGTATATTGATGATGATATGGATATTTGGTGTTCTTGGGTGTTTTAGTGTCGCGAAACCCTAGAGTAGTGGTCGCACCACACATGCACCCACCCACCCATACTTGCATACCTTCTTCTTTCATTTGTGCTTACGAGAATATATAGTTATGTGTTCACATGGGTATGGGACTATGTGTTCACATACGGATTTGAGGGTGATACTTGGGATTGAGGTGAGTCGATGAGTTGGTGTTGAGGTTGTGATATCGGTGATATGGCAGGATTCGTATTTGAGATACGTCCTGATGTTATAGCGGGTCTTTGAATGACGGTACGGGTTAATAGGGTTATAAATAAAATGGTCGACATGTGATCGTAATATGAGATATGATGTGCTAGGATATTGGTACTAGGCCGTTTTGGGCGATGTACACCCCTTGATGATGATATGTGCTGATGATATCGGTTTGTACGAGACTGTCGATCAGTAGTCAGATGATGACTATTTTGATGATATTAGTATTGTACTAGACATAGGTCAGTACCTTAGACTATGATCTTTGATAAAGAGGATACCAGATGAATAGTGTGATGAATACGATATTGACCCGTACCCAGATTTGGGATGCCGTACGACGGATTTACGTACGAGCTATATTGATGATTGATCCGCACTCTTAACTTGGGATGTCTGATTTTAGATATGGTATCGGATATGATATTATTGAGGCGGGATCACCGACTAATATATATACAGGTATGTATATGTATCGACTCAGATGTTAGGCGGTTTCCTTACCTATAGTTCTGCTTGTTAGTTCAGCCGTAAGTTTAGAGTAGTTGTTAGACTAGATTAGACTCTTACCTATTTCAAAACTAGCGAATCGTGGGTATTTTAAAAAAGATGTATCTTTTCTGAAAAACCACCGTAGCCCTATTTTCAAAACCCCGCGATTCGTATTATTTCAAATGGCACCATTGTTTAATATTTAGCTCCCGCTCATTTTGGTTGCTCGCTCCGCATCGCATACTTACATTGTTATTTCATATCGCATTGTTGACCTTATGCTGTTAGGACACCAGCACCATTACCGATGATGCGTATGTACCACGTACACTTACTTGCCGGCTCACACACATCTTCATCGGTAATTGCCATGTCACGTACACCTTAGAAAATATTATTGCTTGACTTAGCCTGTTAGATAATAGTTTAGACATGATATTAGTGTACTTGCTTTATATGTTAGTTTAGACATTGTAGTTATTACCTGCTAGTTCATGCATACTGTTATTCATTGTTATGCCGCATTCATGGATTCTCAATTATATATTCACTTTTTACGTGCTATTGAGGTTTTGGATTCGGATTTCCATGAGATTTTCTGGATTTGGGGAAAACCGCAAAACATATACAAACTTCTTCTTTCTCTTTTTAAATGAAAAGCGCAGTTTTTCCCATGATGTATGAGTCGTCCACCATGAGTTTGCTGATGGATTTCGAGACCCGATTCGAGGAGTTGGATGAACCGTTTCGGGTACATGGTGGACCCGGTAAGGTACCCCGGGGCAAGAAGCTCGTGGTGATGACGATGAGCCTGGCAGGGGGAGACTACCTACCGGTGATTTTACCCGACGCGTCGGATATCCGGAGGATACCGTCGTGGTCTTGAGATGGATGGTAGGGGCCGGTCTGGACTGACGGCGCCCTAGATATTGAGATTGAGACATTGAGATTTTGAGATATTGAGGTACTGAGATTTGATGATACAGGCCAGTCCGGATAGCTGGAGCCTGAGGTTTTGAGACATTGAGATTTATGTTTTGTGTCGATACTAGACACTGTTGATGCTGGTTTCATTTATGATACCTCATTTTAAAAATACAAAGGAAATCTCACTAATTTATGAAAACAGTTTCTTCATTTACATGTATTCTGTTTTCATGCATTCATACCTCATTCATATCATATATTGCTACCTGAAGCACTGACACGGGCACATGAGATCACACTCGGGTTAGATATTACCCTAGCGATTGTTATAGGTTGCATGTTTTACATATATTTGAGGATATATTATGATCATTGACCTAGGTTGCGTTATTTATGCGATTTTTAAGCCTAGATGTTTTTCTATTCACGAGTTGGCAACTCACCCCCGTTGTGCCCCAGTTTCTTGCAGGTTCATTACGCCTTTGCGGGCATAGTTTCCTTCGGGTGATTGCTAGTAGGTGGGTTTACTTGTATCGTACCCCCTTTATATATCTTGTATATCATTATTCTGTTGTATTTAGAAGTTCCATCAACCAAACATGTATTTACTTTGAGATAGAGACCAGTGATGTTATTCCTTCGACCTTAGAGTCGCGCATTATTTTTCTGTGGTTTTCTTGTGGTTTGAGTTTCCTTTTGAGTTTTGATCCTCGCCGTTGGCGTTGTATATTATATTGCTTGTGTGGTTGTGGCCGTTGATTGACGAATAGCGCTCCCGCTTAGGGATGCCCTTTTTTTGATTTCGTATACTATTCATGTTGTATCCCGTTTGGGGGCCAGTATTTACAAAGGAGACTCTACCGAAATTTTCAGGAAATTTTTGATGTTTTTAAAAACCGCATAATTCGGCTTATGCTATTGAAACTACTTTCTTTAAGTTGGTTTTTCCTGCACTCTACATCTTTTCTTGGTTTGGATTTTTGGGCTTTCGGTTTACTTAGATTACGTACGCCTCGAGACTTTCGTAGTTTAAGTGCCAGTCATGTTCCGTACTTTTGGGTCGTGACAAAGTTGGTATCAGAGCGTTAGGTTTTACCTTCGGAGCGTAGGATGACCCTTGGTTCATGGAATAGGTGACTAAAGTAGAGTGACGCACCGTAGGTATGTTCCGCGGCTTATTTACGATACGCTACTCCACTTAAGAAGCCTTAGGGTGTACATTTCTTTGCTCAGTATTATATCCATTCCGATCTAGCCTCATCAGTACCAGTATGGTTTTGCTGCCACGATTACGGGCAGGGAGAGCTACGGCTAGCGTTGCGGTCAGCACGAGCTCGTCACGAACGAGGACTGACCAGGGAGAAATTCCGGCGACACACGATTGCTGAGATGTGTCTTTTTATTGTGTATTCACGCCCCGAGCGTTTGATGGATCGCAGTATGAGATTACTTGGACGTGCCGATCAGCACTAGAGAATTGAGCCACTGACAGAGGCCGGCCAGATTTTGATGACCGTTGGTGTATTGCTTACTCATGATGATTGAGGCACTGTTCAGCGTGCAGACGAGTGAGCCAGTTGTTGCTGCGAGCGACGAGATATCGCCCCATATGTTGGAGCTATTGCAGTACAGGTTGTACTAAGAGATGATAGAAGGTCGCTAGTCACCCGAGGATGAATGACTAGGACATGTGGTTCGTTGGCCTACCCCGATGCGAGTTCATCAGATAGATTGATTCCAGCTAGAGACGACTTCACGCGGAGACGTTGGGAGTCGACAGAGACGATCGAATATCAGAAACCTATTATTCCAAGTTTAAAGTAGTCGGAAAGACATGCAGGCAATTCTATGGTCCCTCTAGAAGAATGAAACCCTAACTCGACTTAATGACCGTGTGAAAGCCTTTGAACCTTCGGGTTTGCGGCAGTCTATGGCGCCATTAGTGAGGCTTGGGTTTGCCCTTCTGCGGCTGGACCACCGATGCTGTAGTATGTACTCGATACTATTAAACTGTGCCCAAGATGTTGAGCTCTTGGGGGATTATGAGGTTTTGACGACTCGATCGGATGGCTCGACTTAATTCGGATACTAGGTGGTGAGATGCATTTTTTAGGAGACTCCCGATACGAGGATAGCCGTTGGAGCTCAGTCCATGCAGCCACGATGAGACGAGTCCGAAACAGTCGACGTTAGGGAAAAGTGGAGTAAGTGGTTCGTACGAGATCTTGATGAGGCGACGTTCCACTCAGCCGACATCAGAGATGCGGTACGCATGCCGAGACATTGTACTTGGATATACCTTCCAGAAGGAGTCGCGATGAGTATGTAGCCGTTCAGGAACGAGAATAGATCTAGTAAGGGACGGTGACTTCCGGACAGTTCGGCAGAGACGAGATTTGGGAGAGACCGAGACAGGACCTTTCTGGAATGAGTTACGAGAAGACTAGGACCCAGGAGTGGTCATGTTACGCACGCTAGCAGACCTGAGTTCTTGATCATTGACGAGACATGCTATGAGTGACCACGACAGTCGGCCAGAGATTCTTGAGTATGTGCTTGAGCGGTACTATTCCGCCATTATTAATTTCGATGTTTTGGGTGATTTCTTCGCATGATTTGATTTTGATGATTGAGGATTTACGATTTTCGCACAGTCATTGCACTTGATATCATTTTCATGCTTTGGTTTCACATGTTTGTGATTTTACGGTTTTAGACATTTAAGTTGATTTTGTACGTATGCACGCACACGATTTCGTTTCTGCACTCTGTATAGTTTATATATGCTTGCAGTGCAGTGATACGCCTTTTGTGCACTTAGATGCACTGGACTTCGATTTCGATTGTGATACTCGATACTTGTTTTGTGCACCTTGTGCACCTGATTTGATTTTGCGCATGTTCGGCGCTTGATATTGGATTTCATGATTTCGTGCATGATGAATCCCCATGGTTTTGGGTTTTCGCGCATGTTGAGCGCATGTCTTGAGATGCGATTTTGGTGCACACCAGATGCACTAAATCGAGATTTTTCGTGCATGTCAGATGCACCTGATTTTGCTGTCAGGCACACACGTTGCCTACGACAGATGCTTTGTGCACACCCGATGCACTTAGATCTTGTTTCTGTGCACTTGTATGGCACGTATATGGATTTTGATTTCGGTGCGCACCAGACGCACGTAGTATTCATACGCGTATTTGGGATTAATTTTTCCTTTAGAGCAGTACGTTTTTATGATATTTGCTATGTGTTTTCGTACTGGGCAGTACTAGTCAGAGGACAGTACCTAAATATATTTGGCATTCATTTCCTTCAGATTTTTACATATATAGATTTGATATTTACGTGTATAGTTTCGTGTTATATCATATTGGTTTTGTATTGGATTTGACATTTGTCTCTTTACCATGACTCCGATGATTGCGGGATGCTTGACGGAGTTTTGATTTAAGTTATATGCTCATTTTTCATGCACATGCGCTGCGCTATGATTTGTTTGATGTATTTATGATTTCGGAGCACCGACGACTTGATGATTTTGCTTAGATGTTTTTGTATTTGGGGGGAGTTTGAATTTAAATTCGTGGACCGAATTTTTTTTAAGGTGGGAAGATTGTAGCGTTTTGAAAATCGTTTCGGTGAAATTTCGGAAAATCGGTAAAATAAGGGGGTTTTCTGTAAAAAGTCAAAATACAAATATTTTATTGGAAAAATTAAATATACATATTCTAGCTATGTAATTGCTAGTATTTGGTGTTTATTGAGCCACTGGTGAAATTTCAAATTTTCTGAAAAAAAAAATTATTTTATTATTATTTTAAGCCGTCACTAATACATTTAATTAGGGAAAATTACAAACTGGAATGGGTTGAAACAAGTTTTGTGCATTATAAAACATTAAATAAAATTTTATCATGTGGTTTTTGAAATGAAATCGTTTGCCAAAACGGTTTGGAAAATATCGAAGAAAAAGGCTTTTTTCGGTGAAATTAGTGTAATTGGATGTTGGGGTATATCAATTATCATTTTTCCTTCACCCCACACTCACAAACCCCCACTTTCCACTTTGTGGCTGAGCCTATCTGCCCCCATCCCCAACTTGTCCCCACTTCAAAGGCTAAAGAAAAGAAAAGAAATGAAAACAATAAAGAAATGAGAGATGGGACCTTGTTGACTTTGGGAAACTCCACATACATTATACACCTCACATTCTCTCTCCCCTTCTCACTTATTGTGGCCGAGCCATCCCCATTCCCTGCTGCAACAGCAGCTCCTTCATCTTCTCCACACCATTTCACCTCCAAAAACCTCAAAGAATTCATCAAAAATCAAGTTGAAACTCACACAAACTCCAAATCCAACTCTTACCCATTTTTCTTTGGCTACTCTAGTATGGATCTAGAAGCATGGAGTCCATTTTGGGTGACAAGTTTTCAAGTTTGATCTCCAGAATTTGGGAGGTATAAATCTTAAGCCTATAATGAAATTGTTGTTTAAATTGCTTACCCTAGCATATTAAAGTGTTAATTTGATTCTAGTTGATAACTTGAGAATTTATGATTAGGGTTTGTGATCAAGTGAGGTTTTTATCATTTGTTTATGGTTGTAATGAGGAGATTAACATGTAGATTGTATGAAAAATCTAAGTTAGTTGCTATTTGCTAATTTGTTAATTTAAAATTGTGATAACTTTGCTAATTTTCTAACTAGGTTTTTATAATTAGTTTAATAATTGCGTTGAAAAATCTAATTAGGTTATTCAAAGCATTATTAACATTTTAAAGTGTAGTTTAATACTTTAGTTCATGAAAAGCCAAGCTAGATTGTAGTTTGTGCATTTTTGCTATAAAATTATTAAAATTGGTTAATATTGCAAACTAGTTTTTTTAAATCGAATTAAATTGTTGGTTTAAAATTTATGTAATGGTTTCTATGACATAATTAAGATATTAAGTTATCATCTTGGTCACTAGCTTTGTTAAAACATCATGTTTTGTACAAACACGGTAATTTGTGCTTGCTAGATTTTCAGAAAAATGACTTTTTAAGTGAAATTGGGGTTTTTGTGAATTCTAATCTATTTTATATTATAATTAGTGTTTGTAATTTTACAAATGAGTGTGTTTGGGTTTTCTCGATGGTTTGGCGTTTGTACGCCGACGTCGAGGGTTTTTGGGTCGATTTGTGAACGCAACCATAGGTTTTGACCTATGTGGGATTCGTGCGTCGTTTTGGTCATGAGTCGGATTTTAATGCGATACGGTGCGTTATGATATGTAGGTACCCCATGTGGACTTCGAGACGACAAGAAAGCGCGTGGCGACGTCGGCACCGGCGAGCGAGGACCAGGTGAGTAGATTTATATCTACCGGGAGAAGTCGGGTGGATGGCGTATAGCACCTCCGCAGTTCGTGGTGATGTATACAAATTCGTATACACACATATATATATTGATTATATTTTGTTTGAGTATATTGATGATGATATAGATATTTGGTGTTCTTGGGTGTTTTAGTGTCGCGAAACCCAAGAGTAGTGGTCGCACCACACATGCACCCACCCACCCATACTTGCATACCTTCTTCTTTCATTTGTTCTTACGAGAATATATAGTTATGTGTTCACATGGGTATGGGACTATGTGTTCACATACGGATTTGAGGGTGTTACTTGGGCTTGAGGTGAGTCGATGAGTTGGTGTTGAGGTTGTGATATCGGTGATATGGCAGGATTCGTATTTGAGATACGTCCTGATGTTATAGCGGGTCTTTGAACGACGGTACGGGTGAATAGGGTTATAAATAAAATGGTCGACATGTGATCGTGATATGAGATATGATGTGCTAGGATATTGGTACTAGGCCGTTTTGGGCGATGTATACCCCTTGATGATGATATGTGCTGATGATATCGGTTTGTACGAGACTGTCGATCAGTAGTCAGATCATGACTATTTTGATGATATTAGTATTGTACTAGACATAGGTCAGTACCTTAGACTATGATCTTTGATAAAGAGGATACCAGATGAATAGTGTGATGAATACGATATTGACCCGTACCCAGATTTGGGATGCCGTACGACGGATTTACGTACGAGCTATATTGATGATTGATCCGCACTCTTGACTTGGGATGTCTGATTTTAGATATGGTATCGGATATGATATTACTGAGGCGGGATCACCGACTAATATATATACAGGTATGTATATGTATCGACTCAGATGTTAGGCGGTTTCCTTACTTGTAGTTCTGCTTGTTAGTTCAGCCATAAGTTTAGCGTAGTTGTTAGACTAGATTAGACTCTTACCTATTTCAAAACTAGCGAATCGTGGGTACTTTAAAAAAGACGTATCTTTTCTTAAAAACCACCGTAGCCCCTATTTTCAAAACCCCGCGATTCGTGTTATTTCAAATGGCACCGTTGTTTAATATTTAGCTCCCGCTCATTTTGGTTGCTCGCTCCGCATCGCATACTTACATTGTTATTTCATATCGCATTGTTGACCTTATGCTGTTAGGACACCAGCACCATTACCGATGATGCGTATATACCACGTACACTTACTTGCCGGCTCACACACATCTTCATCGGTAATTGCCATGTCACGTACACCTTAGAAAATATTATTGCTTGACTTAGCCTGTTAGCTAATAGTTTAGACATGATATTAGTGTACTTGCCTTATATGTTAGTTTAGACATTGTAGTTATTACCTGCTACTTCATGCATACTGTTATTCATTGTTATGCTGCATTCATGGATTCTCATGCATATATTCACTTCTTATGTGCTATTAAGGTTTTGGATTCGGATTTCCATGAGATTTTCTGGATTTGGGGAAAACCGCAAAACATATACAAACTTCTTCTTTCTCTTTTTAAATGAAAAGCGCGGTTTTTCCCATGATGTATGAGTCGTCCACCATGAGTTTGCTGATGGATTTCGAGACCCGATTCGAGAGTTGGATGAACCGTTTCGGGTACATGGTGGACCCGGTAAGGTACCCCGGGGAAAGAAGCTCATGGTGATGACGATGAGCCTGGCAGGGGGAGACTACCTACCGGTGATTTTACCCGACGCGTCGGATATCCGGAGGATACCGTCGTGGTCATGAGATGGATGGTAGGGGCCGGTCTGGACTGACGGCGTCCTAAATATTGATATTGAGACATTGCGATTTCGAGATATTGAGGTACTGAGATTTGATGATACAGGCCAGTCCGGATAGCCGGTGCCTGAGGTTTTGAGACATTGAGATTTATGTTTTGTGTCGATGCTAGACACTGTTGATGCTGGTTTCATTTATGATATCTCATTTTAAAAATACAAAGGAAATCTCACTAATTTATGAAAACAGTTTCTTCATTTACATGTATTCTGTTTTCATGCATTAATACCTCATTCATATCATATATTGCTACCTAAGGAACTGACACGGGCACATGAGATCACACTCGGGTTAGATATTACCCTAGCCATTGTTATAGGCTGCATGTTTTACATATATTTGAGGATATATTATGATCATTGACCTAGATTGCGTTATTTATACGATTTCTGTGCGTAGATGTTTTTCTATTCACGAGTTGGCAACTCACCCCCGTTGTGCCCCAGTTTCTTGCAGGTTTGCCGTACAGGTTCATTACGGCTTTGCGGGCATAGTTTCCTTCGGGTGATTGCTAGTAGGTGGGTTTACTTGTATCGTACCCCCATTATATATCTTGTATATCATTATTCTGTTGTATCTAGAAGTTCCATCAACCAAACATGTATTTACTTTGAGATAGAGACCAGTGATGTTATTCTTTCGACCTTAGAGTCGCGCATTATTTTTCTGTGGTATTCTTGTGGTTTGAGTTTCCTTTTGAGTTTTGATCCTCGCCGTTGGCGTTGTATATTATATTGCTTGTGTGGTTGTTGCCGTCGATTGACGAAGAGCTAGCTCCCGCTTGGGGATGCCCTTTTTTTGATTTCGTATACTATTCATGTTGTATCCTGTTTAGGGGCCAGTATTTACAAAGGAGACTCTGCCGAAATTTTCAGGAAATTCTTGATGTTTTTAAAAACCGCATAATTCGGCTTATGCTATTGAAACTACTTTCTTTAAGTTGATTTTTCCTGCACTCTACATCTTTTCTTGGTTTGGATTTCTGGGCTTTCGGTTTACTTAGATTACGTACGCCTCGAGACGTTCGTAGTTTAAGTGCCGGTCATGTTCCGTACTTTCGGGTCGTGACACGATCGGTATAGCTTTCCAACCCTTTCTCTAGTTGCTAGTTGTAGGTTAATGGTTCGATCCGGATTTAAAGTATATGATAGCGCCGGTTTCTAGTTTGGAAATGTTTTTCGTTTCCGCATTTTGGCCTTGGACAGACGGCCGGGGCGCTACCGTAGACTTACATGGTATCAGAGCCACGCCATTAACCTTTACTAGCTTGCTCTAACGTTTTTAGAACTTCGATCGGACGAAATTTCCAAAAACTGCTTTTCCAATTCTGAGTTTCTGTTAATTTTTTTTTTGTCGTCGAAAAATTATTTTGAGTATTGCAGAAAATCAGGCAGGCTTTTATAAGAAATCTGAGAAAAATTGGTTCACTGATTCCACTGTAGCAGCGCGGAACCGCGGCCGTACCCACGTTTTGGCCGCGGTTCCGCCGCCGTACTGTAGCATCAGTCCACCAATTTTTCTACAGTGGTTTCTGACTCGGAAATGGGGTTTCTGGTAATTTTGGTTTTGGCCAAGATTATTTTGAGTGCTGGATTTGTGCTTGAGGCCCACTTCGGGAAATTTTGTCGATCGAAAAATTTAAATATGTTAATTCACAGTATTTACATTATATCTGCGACCGTGAATGTCATTTGATCGGTAAATCTTGTCTAATTGCTATAGTTCTTTTAGACGGATTTGCGAACGTGACATTCACGTTGATGTTCTATGTTGTGATGTGATGTTATGGATTGTCGTGGTGGATAGCCTGGATGCAATGGTAGTACAGTTTGGTTGTATTTGTATATTTGTTATTACGGGGCGAGTGTCCGATATGTGGACTGCCGTCACTACATGTTTGTATATTATTCTTTTGGGGCACGACCGGGCGTAGGTTGATGTACCCGTTGTATATATTTTTCTTTCTGTACTAGGATTAACCCACGGAGGGGTGCACGGATAGCCGATTTCTAGAGGAAAACAGGCCCGCATCTCATGGCATTCAGACGGAGGGGGCTTCACTCTAGAATTGGCGGGCTATTCGCCGCACTCGTAGGGGGTACAGGTTGACCCAAGGAGGGGTGCTCAAGTTACCGGATTCCGTGAAGTGCTGGGTGGTCCATTCATGTTGTTGAAGGAGGCTGCCTCGCTACTAGTTTTGGCGGGTAACTTACCGCGCCCGTAGGGGCCTAGGATTTCATTGCACAGGCTATCCACACGACCAGGGGAACGTCGGTTTTGAGTAGCGGCTCTATGAAACCCGGGGATCCCAGATTCTCTGTATTGTTCTGTGTTGCTTATTACTTTTCTGTGATGTTGCATTTTATCACGCCATGAGCGAATATTATATATTGATATATATACTAGTAGATGTTGTATAAGTTTTACTCCCGTGCTAGTCTAGTCCCCGCTCTGTCGTTAGTTAAGTAACCTAACGGGTGATGACGGGACCCAGTGGCGAATGCAGATGGCATATACGTACATCATATTTTTGTTCTTTTGTGGTGTGATTAATTGATGGGACTGCATTGATTCGGATCAATGCAAGCTAAACAAACCTGTTTGATGTTGTTGGAACATTTTTCAAAAAGCTGTTATTGCAAGGATGTTCTCTTTTGTTTTGCACAGTGGTATTCGGTTATGAATATCTAGCACCTCAGTCGACGAGGCAAGGGCTGAGATCCCTTCACCGGGAGTGACCCCTTGGACAAAAGTTTGCGTCATGGTAATAACTTCACTATAGCCGATTGCCTTTTTACTTTGCATCATGGTATTCAGTTGGAATATCCTGCACCTCATTCTACGGGGAAAGAGACGAGATCCCTTCACTGGGAGTGACCTCTTTAGCAAAGGTTTTCGCTACTATATTTATAAAAAGCTATCCGGTTCCTTCAACGATATCAAGTTCATTACGTTAAAGGTTTTTCGCCAAAAACCATTATTAGTCCTCCGTCATTTCAGAAAAGTAGCACTTAGTATTCATGCTATGTATGTTGGCCTTCGTCAAGGCATAGTGTATTGTAGCTATTTGTTACTTTTCTGCAGTATAGATAGATGCGTTGGTTTGGGACAGTCGTACTACTATTTTGGCCTTCGTCAAGGGTATGTACGGGTGGGTTCAAATTAACCGGGATAATGACGGGTAGAACTTGACATGTAACTTATGATATGTTGGCCTTCGTCAAGGTCATAAGAGCATGGGGTAAAAATCACATCGGGAGTTTCTAAAGAAACTGAAACTTGCCAAATATGCACATACCTTCTGGAGTGTGATAACGTGAGTGGATTCCATCACGTTATTATGTGATGATAGTTGGATCCCGATTCCCACTGATGAGTTGGTTTACTCCTCGGGTGATCCCGACTAATTCTTCTTTCAGGTTTGGAGGAGAATTTGACGATACAGTGGGAGGTTTCCTGATTAGATAAATTGATAACCATTCTGATATAGGTTAGAGTGCACGCTGAGTATTTCTTTTCACTCTCTCTTTGACAGCGACCATGGCCCGACCCTAGACTATGACTCAGTGACCAAGTTAACCGAACCTTCTTAAAACACTGGCTTTTGGATTGAAAGAGTTGCAAACCTCATTGCCACTCTTACTTTTACCCTTTTCTCCAGAACACCCCGTATTATTACGAACATCCACTTCCATTGGATAAAACCATCGTATGGTTATATACGAACTCGAAGGAAATTGTTCCAGATTCGAGGATGGTTTCCGGTTCTGGAGAAAATGGATAGGACTATTCAGTTGTCTTTTCCTTTTACCTTCTCTCAGATTGCGAGTGCTCCTTGGATTAGGACAGTACACCTATTACGCTAATTGGATAGTCTTCTTCCAAACCATAGGCAGGAGCCGAACGGTAGGGAATGAAGAAAACTAATTATCCTAACGATGGTGTACAGAAGGTATTAAGTAAAGACAAATAAAGGGATTAGTAAGAGGGCAAAGTCAATTGCGACTGCTATTCACGACCAAACCAAGTATTTCTTCACCAATCCTACATCACCTTTGTATTTCTCCAGAACACTCCGTATCACTACGAAGATCCACAGTTTATTGGATACTCCATCGTATGGTTATATACGAACTCGAAGGAACTTGTTCCAGTTCGGGGATGGATTCTGGTTTAGGAGAAATAGGAATAAGGTTTTATTCAGTTGTCTTTTATCTTTACCTTTTCTCCGGTTGCGAGTGCTCCTAAGATTAGGAGAGTACACCCATTACGCTTATTGGATAGTCTTCTTCTAAACCATAGGATGGTGCCGAACGGTAGGGAAGGAAGAAAACCATTTGGCCTAAAGAGGTGTACAGAAGGTAATGACTAAAGACATATAAAGGGATTTGGAGAGATGACAAAGAAATATACGGTTACAGTCATGAATCTGGATAATGGAAAAGGCATTACTAGGAATACCCGGATACCCCTTCAAAACATTTATATGTTTCAGTTTGACTGTATATTGTTAAAAGAAAACTGATTTCCCAATTAGCCCTTGCTCTAGGGTATGTATTTACCAGGTTTAATTCTTACATCTATATAGTTTTAAAGATGATGAGTGGGAGTAAGTTATTGGGAATTGGGTGATCAACCTCATTATATCGGGATTCGTTGTAATTGGTGATATTTGAGGAAATCGCCTGGGTTGTTTGCCGGACGGCAAATATTTGTTATGCACCATTTTCAAATTGATATATCTGTACGTTTATTTTCATAAAGTGAGATATAACTTTTTGAAATTAGGTCTATGGCATTTACCTATATCAGTGGATGGTTAGGTAAGGAGCATTAAATAGCAGTGTAATTCTTCTTAACTATAAGTACAGTTTTCAACCTACGACACACATGGAATGAGTTATTAGACTCAGGGGACTTATACAGAGTATTGTATGTTGTCCAGTGTCCATGAGGACAGAGGGGTTGGTACTCGTACTATATTCTGTTTACTTGTGACTTCTCTAGTTCTCATAAATGTGTTTCGTAGAAATGCAAGGTCTATGTTTTAAGAAGTTATACGTATAAGAATAAAGTAGAGAACCATATGGTGCAAGTATCAGGATTCTTCAAGATGATCGAAGATGTAGATACTTGTGTATGGTATTCAGTTGATAGTAATGTTTAAGAAAACTTGCTTCTCTTTCAGGTTACTCATAATTGGAAGCACTCTTAAGTTGAGTATTGTTGATCAGCCTCTCTCCATTTAATTGACATGCACTGGAGACAGCTGCATGATTTGAATCTGGTTCTAATTAAATCAGTGCCTCTGTTTCTATATTGGATATAGAATAGTTCATATCTTAACAATGTTAAGGTACGGGGAGGTCACTCCAATCGCTTGACAAAGGGCTCTAAGGCGGATGCCCCCTTTCAAACTCCTTATGCCTAAAACCAAACTCTGGATAACTCAAGGCACGTTTCTGTAATGGCTGTTTGTGGGTTGACCCGGGCTATGACGAGGGTTGACTTTCTACCATCTGAAAGATCAATAGTGATATTGTTCGTGACTCGCCACAGTTTTAATAAAAATCGATTTTTTCAGAAAACAGTAGTGGGAGTATGGTAGAACTGGAAGTGATTCCAGAACCGCAAACGATTACTGAAAATTTAATAGGACCTAAATATTCTATCTGGATTGACATTCCATTGGCCACTCCGCAGATATGGTGGGTAACCTCAGGCACTCAAGAAGTACTTCGGTATGCTCAAAGACGGTGACAAGGAGGTTCTTGTTTACCCAGACTTGCTGATGTTGTTGTTCCAGACTGTGAGACCCGGCAGGAGGATGGGTATAGCATCATTCTAAACTAGCTTTGGAAGTGTACGTGTATATGAGTCTGCTAGAGGGTTGTCGTAGTCAGTGGGAGCAGCGGAAGCATAGTGAACAAGTGGCTTATGTCTATTTATGGACTAAAACAGATATAGCGGAGATAGATCATCTATTTCTGATGTGACAGTCATAGGTTTGACTTCATCAGAATAGAGGATGGATCTGTTAAGAAGGTAGTGTAAGTGCGCGGCGGCGCCCCGGCCGTCAATCTGACGTCGGAATGCGGAAATGAAACTTTTTACGAACTTGTAAACCGGCACCACCGCGCACTATAAACCCGGATCGGGCAATTAATCTAATCCTAGCTAACAAGAGAAGGGGTAGAGAGATATACCGAGCGATCCGTGTCCTTCGGTCTTCTCGTCGTCGTCCCGATCTCCCTGCGGAAGCTCCGGTCTTCAACTCCTCGCCGGAAGGGCAGCACTTCGCCGGCTTCTTTTACGGGCTCCCACCTCTGGACCGAGGCAACTCGGGCACGAAATTGGCGAGTCGACGTGCCCAAGATTTGCTGTAGAATGAGTGTAGTGCTCTATGTCTCATTTGGGGTTTGAGGAAGTTGCCTTTGGTGGAGGAAATGAACTATCAACTTTTGTAGATCGACTTGGGGATTTTTCAAGAATCAAGAGAACAAAATCCCCTTGCCAAAAATTTGGACAGCCCCATCCTCAAGAATGGCCGGCCCCTCTCATGTGTGGAAGTGAGGAAATGGAGAGAGAGAGAGAGAGAGGAAAGGTCAAGGGGTGGGAAAGCAACTCATACAAGAAAAAAGGAAAATGATTATCATATGAAATGATGATCACAATCCAATCCAAAACCACTCCCATCATCAACAACCATGATGAACCAAAAGTCAAGCCATGATGAAAAGAAGAAGAAGTCAAATGGTGGAGGAATTATCATGATACAACAAAATGCAAATAACACCCTCCACTAACCAAATCTGCATGCTTGCAAATAAGCCATCCTCTACCAATTTTCGGCAAAGGAAAGATAAAAATGAAAATGGCCGAAATGCAAAACAAATTGGCAACTTCAGAAAACTGATCCCGTAATATATTACAGGAAAACCCTGCTACTGTACATACATCCCCGCATTTGTATTCCGACCGAATACAAATGCAATGAGACAAATCTACACTGTACAATACTATGATCGGGCTTAAACCAAAGCCCGCTAGTATTATCCGTCCGATCATGATCCGTGCAATACCGCACGTATCTGATCGAACCCTGCCATATCTCTATATGGCCTCTACAGCGTTTCGCCCGAAACTTGAGCAACTGGTCTGTGGGGGACTCTAAAGACTCGTCAATACTATGGCTGTGGATTTAACCACTAGCACGTCAGAGGTATTAGCCATACGTGACGGGCTACCAGCTATTGACCAAAAGGGACGTCTGTGAGCGAACTCATCCTGACACCCTACTGAGCCTCTCAGTGACAATATCCGTACAGTTCGGTCCGTTCGTCTAAGAGCATCACATGGCAGGCCTAGGGGGTTGGTAAAAGTCAGACCCCCAAAAGCGGTACAAGTCGTGTCGGAGTGTAGCCCAGAACACCCTGAGATACTACTGGAATACCTTCCAGTAAATCTCCTTCCTTGGCCAAGGAATTCGTGTAATGGCTCTCCTAGACACAGCGCGACCTCACCCCCAATACCGGGAGAGACAAACCCCTGCAGATCCGCTCACTGTCTCCATGCGGCTCGGGACTGTATCCAACTAAAACCTGTTTGCACGTCTCCTTTGAGCGTTGTAGGGTAGTAATCAAAGTACAGTGGGAACTCACACGAGACAAATGACGATCTCAGGTCGATGAACTAACCTGTACACATGTCACCATGGAACTGCTATCTGACGTCAGGTATAAGACCAACTAGCATGTTCCCAGCGAGTCCTGTCCGGTGTACTCATAACCCAATGAGCACCTGTATACATCTTAGGTGAACCAACTGACACCAGTGGCTTGTGAGACCGGCCACCGCCCCTCGTCAGGGTCTCGACTGTATACACTAGTCTACTCTGGAGTATCGATGCCCTGTCTCGAAACTCCCACGACTAGGGACCTTTTAAGGATGTGCTTATAGACTACCAGCTCCCATGTATATGATCGTCCTCATACTGCTGGCAGTCAAGCAAGAATCTTAGGGGCTCTATCAACATGCAATAGTGACCTGTAAGGTCACCTAAAGCAGTACACGATGATAAAGATAAACCAGATAGCATATTATCGTCTTGAGTAAGACTGTCCTCCTGGGATAGGTCCTCCCTCAATCATTGCAATCACGTGCCTATGATCCAATAATTGACTCTGAGGGCACTATCTCCAACAATCTCCCACTTGCACTCAAGTCTAATTATTGCGATGTCGCATACTCACAGCCCGTGTGATACCGAACACCCAACACCTCTACTAGTTAGTCTCACAAATCCCGTTTGCGAAACTACTGCGTTCGAGGAATAGCCTCTGTGAGTGGATCCGCATTGATGTTTCTTTCTATGTCTCTCTATATCTCAAGTTCGTGGAGAAAACCCATCTCCCAAAATGAGCAATACCTGTCTTAGAATATGTCTGGATGTCTGATGAGACCAAGCTCATAAATGAACTCCAAATCCAAACTTCTTAGGCTGTATCGTCAACTGAACTTAATCAGTATCATGCGCCATGCCTCCCTCAGTATCCTCCTGGACCACCTGTCCAAAATACCGCCCCTCGCCAGAGGGAAAACTATAACTCTGACAACCTCTCTGTCATCCAGGTCACCTTGGAAGCCTGGAATGATAACTGTATCCCGAATGAGGCTGTCGTTATCATATCCCTAGAACATCTACTTATGTTCTAAAACTGCTTCCGAATGTTTCTCCAGAATTGGATCAATATCAACTTATTGCACCTACTGCAAAAACAACATCTGGTGTGGTACATGACATCTCATGATTGACTCAATTACCTAAGCAAGTGATCTTCCAATCATGCACATCCCTCTCCCCTTTAGTCTGTAAGACACCTTTAGAGAGGGTGACTCCATCACCTGCAGGTACACCACCATGCCAGGAGTCGTCCATTCTAAATACTTTAGAATGCTGTCTAAGTACCCTGATTGGGAAACTACCCAAATCTAGATCTAAAACCATAGATCCAGTAACCAAAATGTCTGATATTATATCTATATCCTTATATGGAGAAACCACTGTGTGACAACTAAAGCATAACCGATTGTAGTATAGGAATATCACTTCCTAATCTGTTTATGTCATCCAAATACCAGGACATCACACCCTACTACCTTCTCAACAGATCCATCCCCTATTCTGATGATGTCAAATCTATGACTGTCACATCAGAAATAGATGATCTATCTCCGCTATATCTGCTTTAGTCCATAAAAAGACAAAAGCTACCTGTCCACCAATGCTTCCGCTGCTCCCACTGACTATGACAACCCTGTGGCAGAGTCATATAGACGCACACTTCTAAAGCTAGTTTAGAACGACGCCATACTCATCCTCCTGCCGGGTCTCGCAGCCTGGAACAACAGTAATGGCAAGTCTGGGGAAATAAGAACCTCCCTGTCACCGTCCTTGAGGCTACCGGAGTATCCCTCGGGTGCCTGAGGTTATCCACCGTATCTGCGGAGTGGCCACTGGAATGTCAAACCAGATTGAATCTTTAGGTTCTTATCAAATCTTCAGTAATCGTTTGTGGTTCTGGAATCACTTCCAGTTCTACCATACTCCCACTACTGTTTTCTGAAAAAATCCATTTTTGTTAAAATTGTGGCGAGTCTAGAACAATATTGCTATTGATCTTCCAGATGGTAGAAAGTCAACCCTCGTTATAGCCTGGGTCAACCCACATATAAGTCCATGCTACCTCTCCCGGTACTTTCGGGCATGTGGAATTTGATGAAAAACAATTTTCTAGAGGCGGTAACATGGACTCAAAACGGATCTTTGTTAAACTATCTACCTAACAACCTAACTAGGAGTTGTTATCTACTCGGTTATGGGGTTATACCTTTCTTTCTTGAACTCCTTCGTCTTTGACTCTCGATGGTGTACGGATCGGCTTCACTCCGTTGTCTCCTTGCGCCGAAGATCGATCCACCCGAAAGCTTCTACCTTTGGCTTCTTCTTCGAGCTTTGAAGAAACTAATTCACTCGGTTTGCTAAACCTTATGAACTAGAGTGAGTAAAGGAGAGTGTGTTGGGATTTTTCTCTATGGTTCTTGCTTCTTAACACATGAGACAAGTGAACCATAGACTAGAGAGAGGGAGAGCAAGAGGAAGAGGATGAGAGCTCAAACACAAGAGAGAGAAAGGAAATGAGAGAATGAGCAAGACTTTTCTCTCTTGGCTCTCATAATCGAAAGCCATCATAACAAATCATAGCAATCAAGTATTATATGATGGTTTAAGCTACAATAGCCATATCATTTATGCACTCATTTTGCCAAGAGAAACAAGCAAGCAAAAGTCTTTGCCATGAAATGATAGCCATTGTCATGATGATGGTCAACTAGCCCAACCTAGTCAACCGGTCAACAAGTCAACTCCTCAACAACCATGTCACTATAATACTTAATTAATATTATTGTTAATCATATATCATATTCTCATTAGGGTTGAGCAAAAAGTCAATAGTCAACAGTCAACAGTCAACAACCCTAATGAGAATCCTCTGCCTCTGTCTCTCCGTCAACTGTGCATACACACCCGCATCCGCATTCCGAGGAACACGAATACATACTAGAAAAAACCAGTCCCAAAATGTACACTAGGATCTGGCTTAAACCAAAGCCCGCTAGTGTTAACTGTCCGGACACTGTACGTGCACTAGTGCACGGATGTGACCGAACCTTGTCGCAAAACCATGCGACCTGTCGCAAAACCATGCGACCTCTACTCTTTTGCCTAAAAGCGAATAGCTTTCTGTGTGGGACTCTAAAGACTCGACACTACGCTGGCAGTGGGTTTAACCACAGACCGCAAGCGGCACTAGCTGTGCGTAACGGTCCCCAGGTAGATGCCGACAAGAAGACTGACGAGGTGAAGCCCATCTGAACTCCTACTGAGTCTGACTGTGACAGTCTCCATACAGTCCGGTCTGTTCGTCTGATACATCGTATGGCGGGCCTAGGGGCGGTAAACGTTAGTCCCCTAATAGCGGTACAAGTCATGTCGGAGTGAAGCCCAGAACATCCTGAAATAACACTGGAAACCTACCAGTATATCTCGCTTGCCCTGGCCAGGGACTACTCGTGTAATGGCTCTCCTAGACACAGTGCGATGTCAACCCCCAATACCTGGAGAGACGAATCCTGTCTAACCGTCACTACCTCCAAATGCTTCGGGACTGCACCCAACTACTACCTGTTTGCACGACTCCTTTGAGCCGTGGTAGGGTAGTAATCTAAGTACAGTGGGAACACACTCGAGGCGAAGTGACAGTGACAAGTCAGCGGACTAAGCTGTACTCATGTCACCTGGGAACTGATAACTGACGATAGGTATAGTACCAACCAACAGTTCCCGACGAGTCATGTCCAGTGTACTCGTAACCCAACGAGCACCCGCATACTATCTCCAGTACGACGTACTGATGGCTGTGGGACAGACCATCTCCCACACTGGGATGTGAAGCGCATACGCTAGTCAACTCCGGAGTATCGATGCCCTGTCTAGATAGTCCTACGACTAGGGACCTGCATAAGGATGTGCTTATAGATTACCCAGCCCCCACTAGTGTGACTGCCATCACAACGCTGGTAATCAAGAAAAGATCCTAAGGGCTTCACTAATGTGTATAGGTGATATAGTAAAACAAACACATGTACACATTGAATTAGAAACAAACCAAGTAGCATACTACTATATTGAGCAAGATTGTTTATACAAGGTGAATATCCCAAGCTTCCATTAAGTAATATATAAACTAGTATGATACAGTAATGGCCTCTAGGGCATATACACTAACAATCTCCCACTTGCACTAAGGCCATGTACTGGCGTATCGAAGACCTATCATCTCGATTAGCCGCTCGAACTGAGTCTGGGGTAAGGCTTTTGTGAGTGGATCTGCAGTGTTGTCTTCTGTAGAAACTCTCCGAACCTCGATCTCCTGGTGACCCACGATCTTCCTGATCAGGTGATACCGCCTCAAGATGTGTCTGGACTTCTGATGAGACCTTGGTTCCTTCGCTAAAGCTATAGCCCCGTTGTTGTCGCAATACAGAGGTATTGGATCAACAATGGACGGAACCACCTGAAGTTCAGTTAAGAACTTCCTTACCTAGACAGCTTCTTTTGTGGCATCTGCAGCAGCGATATATTCCGCTTCCATCGTCGAGTCAGTAACGGTTTCCTGTTTGGAACTCTTCCAACACACCGCCCCTCCATTGAGGGTAAAGACATAACCCGACATGGACTTGGATTCATCCTTGTCACTCTGGAAGCTGGAGTCAGCAAAGGCCTCGATCTGGTGGTCTTTTCCGCCATACACCAAGAACATCTCCTTAGTCCTTCTCAGGTACTTGAGAATGTTCTTTACTGCTATCCAATGTTTCTCCCCAGGGTTTGACTGATACCGGCTTACCACACTCAGTGCATAAGCTATATCTGGTCTGGTACACAACATCGCATAAATTATAGAGCCTACCGCAGAAGCGTAGGGTATAATAGACATGCAATCCCTTTCCAAATCAGTCTTGGGAGACATCTCTTTGGAGAGGGTGATCCCGTGACAAGCCGGTAGATTACCGAGCTTGGAATCTTCCATACTGAATCTTTTCAGTATGGTGTCGATGTACCTGGACTGTGAGAGTCCCAGTATCCTCTTGGATCTGTCACGATAGATCCGGATCCCCAGAATGTATGAGGCATCACCCAGGTCTTTCATGGAGAACTTGTGTGACAAGAGCCCTTTGACAGATTGTAGCATAGGAATGTCATTTCCTATTAAGAGAATGTCATCCACGTATAAAATAAGGAATACTACAGTTCTCGCTACAAATCTACTATAGATGTATGGTTCATCTGGATTTTTGATAAAACCAAATTTCTTGACCGTCTCATCAAAACAGATGTTCCAACTCCGCGATGCCTGCATTAATCCATAGATGGACTTAAGCAACTTGCACACCTTTCCGCGGCTCCCACTCTGAATGAAATCCTCTGGCTTTTCCATATAAACACACTCCTCTAAATTTCCGTTTAGAAAAGCGGTCTTTACGTCCATCTGCCAAATCTCATAATCGTAGAAGGCAGCAATAGCAAGAAGAATCCGAATGGATTTTAGCATAGCTACTGAAGAAAAGGTCTCGTCATAGTCCAAACCAGGTCTTTGACGAAAACCCTTTGCAACCAGTCTAGCTTTATAGGTCTCAACCTGTCCATCTACACCAATCTTCCTTTTGAAGATCCACTTGCATCCTACAGGTTTTACCCCATCTGGAGCAACGTCCAACGTCCATACTTTGTTGGTGTATATGGACTCCATTTCGGTCCGCATTGCATCCGGCCATTTTACCGAGTCAACGCTCTGAATGGCCTGCTGGAAGCTAGTCGGCTCATCGTAATCTATGATGCAATCCTCTCTATCCCCGTCTATGAGAAAACCGTAGTATCTCTCGGGCGGATGAGACTGCCTACTACTCCTGCGGAGCAGCATAGGAATGTCATTTTCTTTTGAACCCTCTGGTTCCACTAAGCTTTTAGTAATAGTCTGTGGTTCTGGAATTTCTTCCAGTTCTATTTCGCTCCCACTTGTTTCCTTTTCTAAGAACTGGTGTTCTAGAAAATGGGCATTACGAGAAACAATGATCTTTTGTTCCTCTGCGTAATAGAAGAGATATCCCTTTGAGTTCTTTGGATATCTCACAAACTTACACTGTACTGAGCGTGCCTCGAGCTTATCCACATGCTGCTTTTTGACAAAAGCTGGACTTCCCCATGTCTTAATGTGATTAAGATAGGGTCTCTTCCCACACCACATCTCATATGGTGTAGTAGGCACAATCTTAGTTGGAACACGGTTCAAAAGGTATGCAGCTGATTCTAGTGCATATCCCCAGAATGATCGCGGTAACTCAGCCTTACTCATCATAGACCGTACTATATCCAATAGGGTTCGGTTCCGTCTCTCCGATACACCGTTCTGTTGCGGAGTGTATGGAGGAGTAAGCTGAGAGAGAATTCTGTTCTCTTTTAAATAGTCTAGGAACTCGGCACTCAAGTATTCACCACCTCGATCCGATCTTAGAATCTTGATACTTTTGCCGGTTTGTTTTTCTACTTCATTATTATATTCCTAGAACTTTCCAAAGGCTTCGGATTTATGTTTCATTAAGAAGACATAACCGTACCTTGAAAAGTCATCCGTAAAAGTAATGAAGTAAGAATAACCGCTTCGCGCATGTGTAGACATTGGACCGCACACATCGCTGTGTACGAGTCCCAAGAGCTCTCTCGCTCTTTCTCCGTGTCCAGTGAACGGAGTCTTTATCATCTTTCCTTTGAGACAGGATTGACAAGTGGCATACGATTGATATTCGAACGGATTCAAATATCCTTCTGTATGTAACTTCGTCAACCTTCTCTCATTGATGTGACCCAGTCTATAATGCCATAAGAAAGTCTGATTTATTTCCGGAGACTTTCTTTTGTTTGTATTCTGGATATTGAAAATCTGTGATTGGTTTAGTACGTATATACCATTGCTTAATGTACCTGACCCAATCAGAACTTGATTAAGGTGAATGTTTACAACATTACTTACAAACGCAAATTCATAACCTTCTTTAGAAATCAAAGACACAGAAATGATATTACAGGTTGCGTTGGGTACAAAAAAGCAATTACGTAAAACCAAAACATGTCCATCTGAGATTCCCAGGTGATAGTCCCCCGCGGCCTTAGCATCCATGCTAGCTCCGTTTGCAACTTTGAGGGTCATGTCACCTGCCTTCAAAACCCTACGGTTTCTCAACACCTGCAAAGAATTACAGATATGAGATCCTGATCCGGTATCCAATACCCAGGAAGTAGAGTTTACTGATAGACAGTTTTCAATAATATACACACCTGAAGCTGAAGCCGCAACTTGCTTCAGTTCCTGTGTTCTGGCTTTCCAAGCCCTGCAATCATTCTTCCAGTGTCCACTTTTATGACAGTAGAAGCATTCTCCCTTATCCACAAGCTTCCCTACTTTCTTTGTTGCCTTTGCATTTACTTTCGTATCCATTTTACTAACACCGCCCCTTGGTTTGGCGAAGGCTTTCTTCTTCTTTCCCTTGGCTTTCGCCTTGGACCTAGAAGATGAAGATCCTCCTACAAACAAAGTGGATGTTTCCCTACCTTTCTGTAGGGTGCCTTCTGCACTCCTCTGCATGTTGAGGAGTTCTAAAAGTTCAACTTCCTTTTCTTGCAAGTTGAAGTTTAGGATAAACTGGGCGTAAGTGGAAGGAAGGGACTGAAGAATCAAGTCCGTATAGAGCTCATTCTCCAACGTGGTCCCAAGGTCCGCAAGCTCCTCTATGTAGCCAATCATCTTAAGCATGTGTTCCGCTACCGATGATCCGATGGCCAACCTTGCCGAAAATAACTTCTTCGACACTTCGTATCTTGCGATACGAGATTGCTCTGCATACAGTTCTTTTGTATGGAGAAATATGGATTCGAGGTCCATATTCTCTTGCATCCTCTGATGTTCGTTGTCCATAGAGGCAAGCACGAGGCACCTGGCCTTCGCGCAATCGATCTCCCAAGTCTTACGGATTTCCTTATCCGCGACGCTGGAGGTGGGACCTGGGACAGGGGGAGCTTTGGTGGTAAGAAGATACCCCAGCTTGTCATAAGTGATTGCCATTTTGACATTCCTGAGCCAATCTTTATAGTTTGGCCATGTCAGTATGTTTTTATCTAGAAGTAACTTAAGTCCATTCATGTCGATTAGTCGCTGCAATTAGGAGAGAGAGAAGAAACACTCAGCATGACGCTCTTGCAAGTTTAGAGTGGTTTTTAGTTTGTCTAAACAGGATGGATCCCACTGTCTCTCGAATCCTTCCTCAAACCAAAAAGGAAGAATTAGTCAGGATCAATCTCACCGTACAATTCTTGCTTAACCGTTCGGCCAGGCTGGTGTCGGTACTTCGAGGGAGGTTTTCCAACGCTTTCGCGAAGTTCCTTAATTTAAGAACCTCTTTTCCCTGGGGGCGTAGCCCCACTAACACTTTTCTAGACACCTACTTGGTTTATAGCATTGATCGTTAAGTGAGAAATTTCCCGAGGAGTAGCATATACTCACAGTAGGATCGGGATCCAAATATCATCGCGTGACGAAACTGAAGGAATCCTACCAGAATCATCACACTCCAAATGGTATGCAACACGAGAAAGTTTCAGTTCTTTTGAAACTCCCGATGTTGATTTTTTCCCCATGCTCTTATGACCTTGACTTTGGCCAAAATATCATAAGTCACATGTCAAGTTCTACCCGTCATTCTCCAGGTTAATTTGAGCCCATCCACACATACCCTTGACTTTGGCCAAAATGGTAGAACGACTGCCCCAAACCAACACATCTATCTATGCTGCACACGAATACCCAATAGCTACCAATCACTATGCGTTGACTTTGGCCAAAATACATAGCTTGAATACTATTGACCATCCATGTGAAACGATGGAGGGCTACGAATGGTTTTGGAAAAACCGTGAACGTAGTGAACTCGATATAATCGATAGAACGAGATAGCTTTTAAAAGGAGTGGCTCGAGCTCCGCATTTAAAAGTTGGTTTTGAAAAGAACCGAGTGGTTTTTCGAAAGTGTTCTAACGACTTTTACTTGGTTTATTTTCTTGCATTAGTTCTTTTAATGCGTATTATTTTTGCATTAGTTCTTTTAATGCGTCCCATCATTTAATCCTACCATTGCAGAAAACAACCAAAATATGACGTATGCTTATACCATTCGCATTCGCCACGGGGCCCCAAGATTACCCGTTAGGTTACTTAACTAACGACAGAGCGGTGGCTGGGCTAGCGTGGCTGCAAAACATAAGCAACGCCTAAATAATATCATATATAGATATATATTGCAATGATAGCCATTTCAGATCACAGATGAACACATTGGATATACTAGGTGTTAGTGTATATGCCATAGGGGTCATTATTGTATCATACTAGTTTGTATATTACTTAATGGAATCTTGAGATATTCACATGTATATAACAGTCTTGCTAAACATGGTAGTATGCTACTTGGTTTTTCTATCTTAATATGTGAGTATACTTATTGATAGAGCTCTTAGGATCTTGCTTGAGTACCAATGTTGTGATGGCAGTCACACTAGTAGGGGCTGGGTAGTCTACAAGCACATCCTTATTCAGGTCCCTAGTCGTTGGATTATCGAGACAGGGCATCGATACTCCGGAATAGACTAGTGTGTACGCTTCTCATCCCAGTTGGGGAGATGGTCTGTCCCACACCCGTCATTACGTCGTACTAGAGATAGTATGCAGGTGCTCGTTAGGTTACGGGTACACCGGACAGGACTCACAGGGAACTGTTGGTTGATTTTATACCAGTCGTCAGTGAACAGTTCCCAGGTGACATGAGTACAGCATAGTCCGCAGACTTTACACTGCTACTACGCCTCGAGTGTGTCCCACTGTTCTTAGATTGCTACCCTACCACGGCTCAAAGGAGTCGTGCAAACAGGTAGCAGTTGGGTGCAGTCCCGAGCACTTGGAGGCAGTGGCGGTTAGACAGGATTCGTCTCTGCCGGTATTGGGGGTTGATATCGCGCTGTGTCAGAGAGCCATACGCAAAGTCCCTAGCCAGGGCAAGCGAGATTTACTGGTAGGTTCCAGTAGTTTCTAAGGGTGTAACGGGCTTCGATCCGACATGACTTATACCGCTATTAGGGGACTGACGCTTGCTGCCCCCTAAGCCCGATATGCGATAGTCTTAGATGAACAGACCGGACTGTACGGAGATTGTCACATCAGACTCAGTAGGAGTTCGGATGGGTTTCCTCATCGGCCTTCTTATCGACATCTACTTGGGGACCGTTACGTACAGCTAGTGCCGCTTGTGGTCTGTGGTTAAACCCACTGCCAGCGTAGTAGTCGAGTCTCTAGAGTCCCATGCAAAGAGTTTCCCTACTCCAGGCGAAACGATATAGAGGTCGTATGGTTTTACGACAAGGGTTCGAACGCATACGTGTGTTTACGCACGTACGACTTTCGGACAATTTTTACTAGTCGGCTTTGGTTTAAGCCAGTTACTAGTATCCGGTTATTGGATTTATACAGTCTAAAGTTTTTCCATGTTTTCACGGATTGGAGGGGCATTCTCTTAATTGCGTGAGAAGCTTCTAGAAGATGGTGACTAAGGTGGTTTAGGTGGCATATATATTGAATGAGATTAGTGAGTCATATGGATGATTCATCCATGTCATTAATGCTTCATAATTGCTTAATGACTCATAGAGATGAATCACCATAAGATATTTATCAAGCATGGTTGTAAATCATTTTCTTTTCTTTTCTTGATAAATGAAAATGCTTGATATATATTATGATAACTCATTTTCTCTTCTCATTATTATGTTCATCTTCTCTCTCCTCAAGCTCTCTCTCTTCAAACCCTAATCCTCCCCTCTCATGTGTTGAGTACAAGGATTAGTTAAACTACTTAATCCATAACCATACTCTATTTCATCTAGGTACTTTGATTAGCACTTAAAGATACCTAGTTGCCTCAAGTTTAGAGGCAAAGCTTAGAGTTTAGCTCTCGTGGTGGATCGTCTACTACTTGGAGAAGGCCGAGGAGGAGGTAGAGTTCGTAAAGATGAAGGACACGGTTCTTTAGGTATAATCCCTTTACATAGTAGTTGTTAACTTCTATGTTTGGTGTTAGTTATCGTTTAGCTTCGATTCATGCGGTTAGTCGATGTTTAAGCAAAGAACAAGATCGTTTTTCATATTTCCGCCTCCCCGCAAGTCATGGGGTGTTGTATATCGACTTATAGTGGTATCAGAGCCTCGCTAAATAATAAATAACTCACTTGCAAAATTGTATGAATTTCGAACGGAAAAAACAAAACCGGAAAACCCCGATATCATGAGTTTCTGTCGATTTTTAAATGAAGTCCAAAAATTTTTCAGGCAGGTTCAGAAAGCCCTAAATGATAGTATTAGAACACCCAAGAAAACTGGGCTCATAAATCGGCTAAAGCGCCGCGGAACCGCGGCGGATCCCACCGATCCGCCGCGATTTCGCCGCCGAGTTGCCGATTCATCTACCTAATTTTCCTGTGTTGGTTCTCTGTGATATTTGGTATTTTCTGGAATTTTTTAATTTTTGCTCAGTTTTCAGGTTTACAGAGAAGTATTGGAGAAAAATTAAATGTGTTTAATCGATCGAAATTATACGGTATTTGCATGTTGGATTATATCTGTGTTTGTATAATGTGTTCGTAAACCTCCCCTAACTGCTAGTATGTCGGTTGGCAGGGGGTTGCACATTTCTGTAATGGTTTTTACTGTTTGTGGATATGAACTGTGTTGGACTGTTGTGATGTATAGCCGGGGTTATGTGATTTGTTATTATTTAATTCATTTGATGTAAATGTAATTTGTTGTAATATTATTTTGCGGGGCACATCCAGGTTGCGGTTGTAGCCACCGTTGTATTATTTCATTTTACTGTTTTTGCTCCTAGGACATACCCAAGGTGGGGTGCACAAACTGCCGGGCGGGTAGTTTGCCATACCCGTAGGGGTCTTGGGTGGGGTAATGGCTATTCATCACAATTGTGTAATCCGTCTTTTGTTGCAGGCTCAAAACAAACACGGATTGCTTGTAAATCCAATAAAGTTCATCTGTGATCTGGAATGCCTATTATTGCGTCTGACGAATGTACAATATCTATATATGATAGTTATTTAGACGTCACTTTTGTTTTACACCCGCGCTAGCCCAGCCCCCGCTCTGTCGTTAGTTAAGTAACCTAACGGGTGATGACGGGACCCCGTGGCGAATGCGGATGGCATAAGAGGATGTTGTATTTTCATTGTTTTCTGCAATGATAGGTTAATGATGGGACGCATTATTTATAATGCAAAGAAAATAAACCAAAAGTTTAATCGTTGGAACAATTTAAAAGAAACCACTCGGTTAATTTTAAAAATAGATATTTTTAAATACGGAGTTTTAACCACTCCTTTTAAAAGCTATCAGGTTCCTTCGGTTATATCAAGTTCACTACGTTCACGGCTTCACCAAAACCATTCGTAGCCCTCCGTCATTTCATCTGGGTATTTAGTAGTATTCAAGCTATGTATTTTGACCTAACGCCAAGACATAGTGTTTGGTATCTACTGGATATTCATTTGTTGCATAGATAGATGAGTTAGTTTTGGACAGTCGTATTATCATTTTGGCCGAACGTCAAGCATATATACGGATGGGTTCAAATTGAAAAGATAATGATGGGTAAAACTTGACATGTGACTTATGACATTTTGACCTAACGCCAAGGTCATAAGGGCATGGGGCAAAAATATATATCGAGAATTTCTAAAGAAACTGAAATTTGCAAAGAGTTGCATACCATTTGGAGTTTGATGAATGTTGGTAGGATTCCTTCAACATTATCATACAATGATATTTGGATCCCGATCCTACTGTGAGTATATGCTACTTATCAGGATATTCGTCACTTAACGATCAATGCTATAAACCAAGTAGGTGTCAAGAAAGGTGTCAGCGGGGTTACGCCCCCAGAGAAAAAAAGGTTCTTTAATTAAGGAACTTCGCGAAAGCGTTGGAAAACCTCCCTCGAAGTATCGACACTAGCCTGGCTGAACGGTTAAGCAAGAATTGTATAGTAAGAATAGTCCTGGCTAATTCTTCTTTTATGGTTTGAGGAAGGATTCGAGAAAAAGTGGGAGCCATCCAGTTTAGATAAACTAAAAACCACTCTAAACTTGCAAGAGTATCATGCTAAAGAGTTTTCTTCTCTCTCCCCTAATTGCAGCGACCCTGAAAATGACTGGACTTAAGTTACTTTTAGAGAAAAATATACTGACAGGGCCAAACTATAAAGATCGGCTGCGGAATGTCAAAATGGGTTTGACCTATGACAAATTGGGGTACGTCCTCACCGCTACGGCACCTGCTGTCCCTGGTCCCAAATCCAGTAATGCGGATAAGGAAATCTGCAAAACCTGGGATTTCGATTGCGTGAAAGCCAAGTGCATCGTGCTTTCCTCGATGAATAATGAACATCAGAGGAGGCACGAGGATATGGAACTAGATGCCATATTTCTCCATACAAAGGAACTTTATGGAGAGCAATCTCGTATAGCGAGATACGAGACCTCTAAGAACTTGTTTCGAGCGAGGTTGGTTGTCGGGTCATCGGTAGGAGAACATGTCCTAAAGATGATCGGCTATATAGAAGAGCTCGCAGGCCTTGGGACGACTTTGGATAATGAGCTCTATACAGACCTTATTCTCCAGTCCCTTCCTTCCACCTACGCCCAGTTTATCCTGAACTTCAACATTCAAAGAAAAGAAGTTGAACTTCCGGAACTCCTGAACATGTTAAGGAGAGCAGAGGGCACCTTGCAGAAAGCAAGGGAAACACCCGCTATGTTTGTTAGTGGTGCATCTTCTTCCGGGTCCAAGGCTAGGGCCAAAGGAAGGAAGAAGAAGGACGCCACCAAACCTAGAGGAGGTGTTAGTAAGGTGGGAGGGAAGGGAAAGAAAAAGATTGCGGTACCGGTAGTGGGCCAGGATGAGTGCTTCCATTGTCACAGGAAAGGGCACTGGAAGAAAGATTGCAAGGCGTAGAACGCTAAGAACCAGGAACCGAAGCAAGATGTGGCTTCGACTCCAGGTGTGTTTGTAATTGAGAATTGTCTGTCAATTAACTCTACTTCCTGGGTATTGGATACCGGATCAGGATCTCATATTTCCAATTCATTGCAGGCACTGAGAAACCGTAGAGTGCTGAAGGAAGGTGATATGACCCTAAAGGTTGCTAACGGAGCTAGCGTGGGAGCTGCGTCCGTCGGGGATTATCACCTAGGATTGACGAGTGGACACATTTTGGTTTTACATAACTGTTTTTTTGTACCAAACTTAACGTGTAATATCATATCAGTTTCCTTGTTATCAAATAAAGGTTATGATTTCACGTTTGTAAGAGATGTTGTTAACATCCACCTTAATCATGGTTTGATTGGGTCCGGTACACTAAATAACGGTATATATGTTTTAAACCAACTCCAAATTTTCAATGTCCAGAACACACTAAAAAGAAAGTCTCCAAATTTAAATAAAGATTTCTTATGGCATTGTAGACTGGGTCACATCAATGAGAGAAGGTTAACTAAGTTGCATAGAGAAGGATATTTGGACTCATTCGAATATCAAACTTATGACACTTGTCAATCTTGTCTCAAAGGAAAGATGACAAAGACTCTATTTACTGGACATGGAGTAAGAGCGAGCGAGCTCTTAGGACTCATACACAGCGATGTATGTGGTCCAATGTCTACGCATGCAAGAGGTGGTTTTTCCTATTTCATTACTTTCACGGATGATTACTCAAGATACGGATTCATTTATCTGATGAAACATAAATCCGAGGCTTTTGAGAAATTCCAAGAGTATAAGAATGAAGTAGAAAACCAAACCGGCAAAAGTATCAAGACACTTAGATCTGATCGAGGTGGTGAATACTTGAGTGCCGAGTTCCTAGGTTACCTAAAAGAGAAAGGAATTCTCTCTCTGCTTACTCCTCCATACACTCCACAGCATAACGGTGTATCGGAGAGACGGAATCAAACCCTATTGGATATGGTACGATCCATGATGAGTAATGCTGAGTTACCGCGATCTTTTTGGGGTTATGCGCTAGAATCAGCGGCATATCTTCTAAACACGGTACCTACCAAGACTGTGCCTACCACTCCATATCAGATGTGGAGCGGGAAGAAACCCCATCTACAGTATATAAAGATTTGGGGATGTCCAGCTTTTGTTAAAAAGCAGCATGTGGACAGGCTCGAGGCACGATCAGTAAAGTGTAAGTTTGTGGGATATCCAAAGAACTCCAGGGGATATCTATTGTATTATGCAGAGGAACAAAAGGTATTTGTTTCTCATAATGCCCATTTTCTAGAACATCAGTTTTTAGAAAAGGAATCAAGTGGGAGCGAAATAGAACTGGAAGAAATTCCAGAACCACAAACTAATACCGAAAGTTTGGTAGAACCGGTAGTTCAAGAAGAACAGGACATTCCCGCACCCCTCCGCAGGAGTAGTAGGCCGTCTCATCCGCCTGAGAGATACTACGATTTTCTCATAGATGGGGATAGAGAGGATTGCATCATAGATGATGATGAACCTACTGACTTCCAGCAGGCCATCCAGAGCGGCGACTCGGTACGATGGCTAGATGCAATGCGGACCGAAATGGAGTCCATGTACACCAACAAAGTATGGACTTTGGACTTTGCTCCAGATAGGGTAAAACCCATAGGATGCAAATGGATCTTCAAGAAAGAGATTGGAGTAGAAGGACAGGTGGAAACCTATAAGGCTAGACTTGTTGCGAAGGGTTTTCGTCAAAGACCTGGTTTGGACTATGACGAAACTTTTTCTCTAGTGGCTATGCTCAAATCCATTCGGGTCCTTCTTGCTATTGCTGCCTTCCATGATTATGAAATCTGGCAGATGGACGTAAAGACGGCTTTTCTGAATGAAAATTTAGAAGAGTGCGTCTATATGGATCAGCCAGAGGGATTCAATCAGAGTGGGAGCAGCGGGAAAGTATGCAAGCTGCTTAATTCCATTTATGGACTAAAGCAGGCATCGCGGAGTTGGAACATCTGTTTTGATGAGACAGTCAAAGAATATGACTTTATCAAAAATCCAGATGAACCGTGCATATATAGTAAAGTTGTAGCCAGAAGTGTCGTATTCCTCGTCTTGTACGTGGATGACATTCTATTGATAGGAAATGACATTCCTATGCTACAATCTGTCAAAGGATTCTTGTCACACCGGTTCTCTATGAAAGACCTGGGTGATGCCTCTTACATTCTGGGGATCCGGATCTATCGTGATAGATCCAAGAGGATGTTGGGACTTTCGCAGTCCAGTTATATCGACACTGCACTGAAAAGATTCAGTATGGAAGATTCTAAGCGCGGTAATCTACCGGCTTGTCACGGAATCACCCTCTCCAAAGAGATGTCTCCCAAGACTGATTTGGAAAGGGAACGCATGTCTATTATACCCTACGCTTCTGCGGTAAGCTCTATAATGTATGCGAAGTTGTGCACCAGACCAGATGTAGCTTACGCACTAAGCGTGGTAAGCCGGTATCAGTCAGACCTAGGGGAGAACCACTGGATAGCAGTAAAGAACATTCTCAAGTACCTAAGGAGGACTAAGGAGATGTTCTTGGTTTACGGCGGAAAAGACCTCAGGTTGGAGGCCTTTGCTGATTCCGGCTTCCAAAGTGATAAGGACGATTCCAAGTCCATGCCGGGTTATGTCTTTACCCTCAATGGAGGGGCGGTGTGCTGGAAGAGCTCCAAGAAGGACACCGTTGCTGACTCGACGATGGAAGCGGAGTATATAGCTGCTTGCGATGCCGCAAAAGAAGCAGTCTGGATGAATAAGTTCCTAATAGAACTTCAGGTGGTTCCTACCATAGTTGATCCAATACCTCTGTATTGCGACAACAATGGAGCTATAGCTTTAGCGAAGGAACCAAGGTCCCATCAGAAGTCCAGACACATCTTAAGGCAGTATCACCTGATCAGGGAGATCATTGATAGTCGGGAGATCAAGGTTCGGAGAGTTGCTTCTGAAGAGAACATTGCTGATCCATTCACAAAGGCCCTACCTCAGATTCATTTTGAGAGGCTACTCGAGATCATCGGTCTTCGATATGCCAGTACATGGCCCTAGTGCAAGTGGGAGATTGTTAGTGTATATGCCCTAGGGGCCATTATTGTATCATACTAGTTTGTATATTACTTAATGGAAGCTTGGGATATTCACATGTATATAACAGTCTTGCTAAACATGGTAGTATGCTACTTGGTTTTTCTATCTTAATATATGAGTATACGTATTGATAGAGCTTTTAGGATCTTGCTTGACTACCAGCGTTGTGATGGCAGTCACACTAGTGGGGGCTGGGTAGTCTATAAGCACATCCTTATTCAGGTCCCTAGTCGTTGGATTATCGAGACAGGGCATCGATACTCCGGAGTAGACTAGTGTGTACGCTTCTCATCCCAGTTGGGGAGATGGTCTGTCCCACAACCGTCATTACGTCGTACTGGAGATTGTATGCAGGTGCTCGTTAGGTTACGGGTACACCGGACAGGACTCACAGGGAACTGTTGGTTGGTTTTATACCAGTCCTCAGTGAACAGTTCCCAGGTGACATGAGTACAACATAGTCCGCAGACTTGACACTGCTACTTCGCCTCGAGTGTGTCCCACTGTTCTTAGATTGCTACCCTACCACGGCTCAAAGGAGTCGTGCAAACAGGTAACAGTTGGGTGCAATCCCGAGCACTTGGAGGCAGTGGCGGTTAGACAGGATTCGTCTCTCCCAGTATTGGGGGTTGATATCACGCTGTGTCAGAGAGCCATTACGCAAAGTCCCTGGCCAGGGCAAGCGAGATTTGCTGGTTGGTTCCAGTAGTTTCTCAGGGTGTAATGGGCTTCGCTCCGACACGACTTATACCGCTATTAGAGGACTGACGCTTGCCACCCCCTAAGCCCGATATGCGATAGTCTTAGACGAACAGACCGGACTGTACGGAGATTGTCACATCAGACTCAGTAGGAGTTCGGATGGGTTTCCTCATCGGCCTCTTATCGACATCTACCTGGGGACCGTTACGTACAGCTAGTGCCGCTTGCGGTCTGCGATTAAACCCACTGCCAGCGTAGTAGTCGAGTCTCTAGAGTCCCACGCAGAGAGTTTCCCTACTCTAAGCGAAACGATATAGAGGTCGTATGGTTTTACGACAAGGGTTCGAACGCATACGTGTGTTTACGCACGTACGACTTTCAGACAATTTTTACTAGTCGGCTTTGGTTTAAGCCAGTTACTAGTATCCGGTTATTGGATTTATACAGTCTAAAGTTTTTCCGTGTTTTAACGGATAGGAGGGGCGTTCTCGTAATTGCGCGATAAGATTCTAGAAGATGGTGACTAAGGAAGTTTAGGTGGCATATACATTGAATGAGATTAGTGAGTCATATGGATGATTGATCCATGTCATTAATGCTTCATAATTGCTTAATGACTCATGGAGATGAATCACCATAAGATATTTATCAAGCATGGTTGTAAATCATTTTCTTTTATTTTCTTGTTAAATGAAAATGCTTGATATATATTATGATAACTCATTTTCTCTTCTCATTATTATGTTCATCTTCTCTCTCCTCAAGCTCAAACTATTCAAACCCTAATCCCCCCCTCTCATGTGTTGAGTATAAGGATTAGTTAGACTACTTAATCCATAACCATACTCTATTTCATCTAGGTACTTTGATTAGCACTTAAAGATACCTAGTTGCCACAAGTTTAGAGGCAAAGCTAGGAGTTTAGCTCTCGTGGTGGATCGTCTACTACTTGGAGAAGGCCGAGGAGGAGGTGGAGTTCGTAAAGACGAAGGACACGGTTCTTTAGGTATAATCCCTTTACATAGTAGTTGTTAACTTCTATGTTTGGTGTTAGTTATCGTTTAGCTTCGATTCATGCGGTTAGTCGATGTTTAAGCAAAGAACAAGATCGTTTTTCATATTTCCGCCTCCCCGCAAGTCGTGGGGTGTTGTACATCGACTTACACTAGGAACCCGCAATTCGTACGAGCCTGTAACGAAAAGTAGATTACACGGTCGCGGTGAATAGCCAATACCCCACCCAAGACCCCTACGGGTGCCGCAAACTACCCGCCAAGTACCCGCAGCGAAGCAACCTCCCTCAACTCCATGAGTAGGCCACTCGGCACTTCGGGATACCCGGTAGTTTGTGTACCCCCTCCATGGGTCTATCCTAGGAGCAAAAACTGTAAAAAGAAATTATACAATGACGGCTACAACCCCGACCCGGTTGTGCGGCCATATAAATAATATTACATCAATTTAAAAATTTACATGAATTGAAAGAAAAGAAAACTCTCGTCTAACAACCCCCGGCTATTCACCCGCGACAATCCAATGAATTCATATACACATTCCAACAACATTACAGATAACAGATTTGTATAACCCCCACTAATCGACATATAGCGATTAGCAGACGTTCAATACAAATATCACATCACAGATGTAAACCCGTTAGATTTAGTCTTTAGAAACTCGATCAAAATACTGTTTTTAAAGCCCCAAAAATGAATTTTTCTTTCAAGAAAATCTGGGCTGAAAAACATATACCAAAATTCCCAAAATACCCCATAGAACAAACTGCAATGAAGACAATCCACAGAGGAGCTTAATCGGCCGCGGAACCGCGGCAATAGCAAGTTATTGCCGCGTTTCCGTGGTGGTTTGGAGGGATCTCTGGACCGTTTTTCTACAGTAGACTATAAAAACCCTGAGTCGATTTTTAAAGCATGATTTATTACTTTTACAGCACTTTAAAAATCGACAGCAAGTTTGATATCGGGGTGTATTTCGCGACTTTTTCTCCGATCGAATTTCTAGTTACTATGCTTACATCTTAGGTAGTGTTTAACCTGGCTCTGATACCACTGTAAGTCCATGCTACCTCTCCCGGTACTTTCGGGCATGCGGAATTTGATGAAAAACAATTTTCTAGAGGCGGTAACATGGACTCAAAATGGATCTTTGTTAAACTATCTACCTAACAACCTAACTAGGAGTTGTTAACTACTCGGTTAGGGGGTTATACTTTTCTTTCTTGAACTCCTTCGTCTTTGACTCTCGATGGTGTACGGATCGGCTTCACTCCGTCGTCTCTTTGCGCCGAAGATCGATCCACACGAAAGCTTCTACCTTTGGCTTCTTCTTCGAGCTTTGAAGAAACTAGTTCACTCGGTTTGCTAAACCTTATAAACTAGAGTGAGTAGAGGAGAGTGTGTTGGGATTTTTCTCTATGGTTCTTGCTTCTCAACACATGAGACAAGTGAACCATAGACTAGAGAGAGGGAGAGCGAGAGCAAGAGGAAGAGGATGAGAGCTCAAACACAAAAGAGAGAAAGGAAATGAGAGAATGAGCAAGACTTTTCTCTCTTGGCTCTCATAATCCAAAGCCATCATAACAAATCATAGCAATCAAGTATTATGTGATGGTTTAAGCTACAATAGCCATATCATTTCATGCACTCATTTTGCATAAGAGAAACAAGCAAGTAAAAGTCTTTGCCATGAAATGATAGTCAATGTCATGATGATGGTCAACTAGTCCAACCTAGTCAACCGGTCAAAAAAGTCAACAAAGTCAACCCCTCAACAACCATGTCACTATAATACTTAATTAATATTATTGTTAATCATATATCATATTCTCATAAGGGTTGAGCAAAAAGTCAATAGTCAACAGTCAACAACCCTAATGAGAATCCTTTGCCTCTGTCTCTCCGTCAACTGTGCATACACACCCACATCCGCGTTCCGAGGAACACGAATACATACTAGAAAAAACAAATCCCAAAACGTACACTAGGATCTGGCTTAAACCAAAGTCCACTAGTGTTAACTGTCCGGACACTGTACGTGCACAAGTGCACGGATGTGACCGAACCCTGTCGCAAAACCATGTGAACTGTCGCAAAACCATGCGACCTCTACTCTTTTGCCTAAAGGCGAATAGCTTTCTGGCAGTGGGTTTAACCACAGACCCCAAGCGGCACTAGCTTTGCGTAACGGTCCCCAGGTAGATGCCGACAAGAAGACTGACGAGGTGAAACCCATCTGAACTCCTACTGAGTCTGACTGTGACAGTCTCCATACAGTCCGGTCTGTTCGTCCGATACATCGCATGGAGGGCCTAGGGGCGGTAAATGTCAGTCCCCTAATAGCGGTACAAGTCGTGTCGGAGTGAAGCCCAGAACACCCTGAGATAACACTGGAAACCTACCAGTATATCTCGCTTGCCCTGGCCAGGGACTACTCGTGTAATGGCTCTCCTAGACACAGCGCGATGTCAACCCCCAATACCGGGAGAGACGAATCCTGTCTAACCGTCACTGCCTCCAAATGCTTCGGGACTGCACCCAACTACTACCTGTTTGCACGACTCCTTTGAGCCGTGGTAGGGTAGTAATCTAAGTACAGTGGGAACACACTCATGGAGAAGTGACAGTATCATGTCAGCGGACTAAGCTGTACTCATGTCACCTGGGAACTGATAACTGACGATAGGTATAGTACCAACCAACAGTTCCCGACGAGTCCTGTCCAGTGTACTCGTAACCCAACGAGCACCCGCTTACTATCTCAAGTACGACGTACTGATGGCTGTGGGACAGACCATCTCCCACACTGGGATGAGAAGCGCATACGCTAGTCTACTCCGGAGTATCGATGCCCTGTCTCGATAGTCCTGCGACTAGGGACCTGCATAAGGATGTGCTTATAGATTACCCAGCCCCCACTAGTGTGACTGCCATCACAACGCTGGTAATCAAGCAAAGATCCTAAAGGCTCCACTAATGTGTATAGGTGATATAGTAAAACAAACACATGTACACATTGAAGTAGAAACAAACCAAGTAGCATACTACTATATTGAGCAAGATTGTTTATACAAGGTGAATATCCCAAGCTTCCATTAAGTAATAAACAAACTAGTATGATACAGTAATGGCCTCTAGGGCATATACACTAGCACCACAAACAGCCATTACAGAAACGTACCTTGAGTTATGCAGAGTCTGGTTTTAAGCATAAGCCGGACAACTCCCCGTACCTTAACATCGTTAAGATACTGTTCTATATCCATTATAGAACCAGAGGTACTGATTTAATTGAACCAGATTCAAATCATGCAGCTGTCTCCAGTGCATGTCAACTAAATGGAAAGAGGCCGATCAGCGTTACTCAACTTAGGAATGCTTCCTATTATGAGTAACCTGAAAGAGAGGCAAGTTCTCTTAATCATTACTATCAACTGAATACCATACACAAGTATCTACATCTTCGATCACTTTGAAGAATCCTGATACTTGCAATACCTGGTTCTCTACTTCATTCATAAACCTATAACTTCTCAAAATTCGGACCCTGTGTTTCCACGAAACACCTGTCTAAAAACTAGAGAAGTTATAAGTAAACCGAATATAGTACGAGAACCAACCCCTCTGTCCTTATTGACGCTGGACAATATACAATACTCTGTACAAGTCCTTTGAGTCTAACAACTCAATCCCTTTGTGTCGTAAGTTGAAAACTGTACTTATGGTTAAGAAGAATTACACCGCTGTTTAATGCTCCTTACCTAACCATCCACTGATATAGGTAAATGTCATAGACATAATTTCAAAAAGGTATATCTCACTCTATAAAAATAGACGTACAGATATATCAATTTGGAATTGGTGTATAATAGCGAATATTCAAAACCAAATATTTGCCGTTCGGCAAACAACCCAGGTGACTTCCTCAAATATCACCGATTACAACGAATCCCGATATAATGAGGATGATCACCTAATTCCCAATAACTTACTCCCACTCATCATCTGTAAAACCATACAGATGTGAGAATCATACTTGGTAAATACATACCCTGGAGCAAGTGTCTAATTGGGAAATCAGTTTTCCTTTAACAGTACACAGTGGAACTGAAACATTAAAATGTTTCGATGGGGTATCACGGTATTCCTAGTAATGCCTCTTCCATTATCCAGATTCACAACTGTAACCGTGTAATTCTTTGCCATCTTTTCAAATCCCTTTATATGTCTTTAGTCATTACCTTCTGTACACCCTTTTAGGCCAAATAGTTTTCTTCCTTCCCTACCGTTCGGCACCAGCCTATGGTTTGGAAAAAGACTATCCAATAAGCATAATGGGTGTACTGTCCTAATCCTAGGAGCACTCACAATGCGAGAGAAGGTGAAGATAAAGGACAACCAAATAAACCTTATTCCTATTTCTCCTGAACCAGAATCCATCCCCGAACTGGAACAAGTTCCTTTCGAGTTCGTATATAACCATACGATGGAGTATCCAATAAACTGTGGATCTTCGTAATGATACGGAGTGTTCTGGAGAAATACAAAGGTGCTTTAGGATTGGCGAATAAATACTTGGTTTTGTCGTGAATAGCAGTCACAATTTACTTTGCCCTCTTACTAATCCCTTGTTAAGTCTTTACTTAATACCTTCTGTACACCATCGTTATGCTAATTGGTTTTCTTCATTCCCCACCGTTCGGCACCAGCCTAAGGTTTGGAAGAAGACTATCCAATTTGCGTAATAGGTGTACTATCTCCTAAACCAAGGAGTACTCGCAACCTGAGAGAAGGTAAAAGGAAAAGACAACTGAATAGTCCTATTCGTTTTCTCCAGAACCGGAAAACATCCTCGAATAAATCCCTTCGAGTTCGTATATAACCATACGATGGTTTTGTCCAATCGAAGTGGACATTCATAGTAATATGGGGTGTCCTGGAGAAAAGGGTAAAAGTTGGAGGGGCAATGAGGTATGCAACTCTGACAATCCAAAAGCCAGTGTTTAAGAAGGTTCGGTTAATTTTGGTCACTGAGTCATAGTCTTAGGGTCGGGTCAATAGATGCTGCCAAGGAGAGAGAGAAAAGAAACACTCAGCGTGCACTCCAACCTAGATCAGAATGGTTACCAATTTATCTAATATGGAAACCTCCCACTGTACCGTCAAATTCTCCTCCAAACCTGAAAGAAGAATTAGTCGGGATCGCCCAAGGAGTAAACCAACTCATCAGTGGGAATCAGGATCCAACTATCTCGCATGATAACGTGACGGAATCCGCTCATGTCATCACACTCCAGAAGGTATGCGCATATCTGGCAAGTTTCAGTTTCATTAGAAATTCCCGATGTGGATTTTTGCCCCATGCTCTTATGACCTTGACTTTGGCCAACAAATCATAAGTCACATGTCAAGTTCTACCCGTCATTCTCCAGGTTAATTTGAGCCAACCCGCACAAGCCCTTGACTTTGGCTAACAAGGCTATACGACTGCCCCAAACCAACGCTTCTATCTATGCTGCACATGAATACCCAATAGCTACCAATCAGTATGCCTTGACTTTGGCCAACAAACATAGCTTGAATACTGATTGACTATCCATGTGAAACGACGGAGGGCTACGAATGGTTTCTGGCGAAAACCTTTAACGTATTGAACTTGATATTGTTGAAGGAACCAGATAGCTTTTAAAATATAGTGACGAAAACCTTTGCAAAAGAGGTCACTCTCGGTGAAGGGATCTCGGCTCTTTCCCCGTAGAATGAGGTGCAGGATATTCCAACTGAATACGACGGTGCAAAGCAAAAGTAATCGGCTATAGTGAAGTTATTGCCCTGACGCAAACTTCTGTCCAAGGGGTCACTCCCGGTGAAGGGATCTCGACCCTTGCCTCGTCGACTGAGGAGCAGGATATTCCAACTGAATACCACTGTGCAAAACAAAAGTGAACGTCCTTGCAATAACAGCTTTTTGAAAAGTGTTCCAACAATATCAGAATAGGTTTGTTTTTAACTTGCATTGATCCGAATCAACCCAGTCCCATCAATTGATCACACCAATTAAGAACGAAAATAATGATGTACGTATATGCCATCCGCATTCGCCACTGGGTCCCGTCATTACCCATTAGGTTACTTAACTAACAACAGAGCGGGGACTGGACTAGCACGGATACAAAACATATACAACATCTACTAGTATATATATCAATATATAATATTTCGCTCAAGGCGTGATAAAATGCAACATCACAGAAATGTAATAATCATCACAGAACAATACAGATATCTGGGATCCCCGGGTTTCACAAAGCCGCTACTGAAACCCGACGTTCCCCTGGTCGTATGGATAGCCTGTGCAATGAAATCGTAGACCCCTACGGGCACGACAAGTTACCTGCGAAAACCGGAAGCGAGGCAGCCCCCTTCAGCAACGTGAATGGACCACCCGGCACTTCACGGAATCCGGTAACTTAGGCACCCATCCTGGGTCAACCTATACCCCCTTCGAGTGCGGCGAATAGCCCGCCAATTCTAGAGTGAAGCCCCCTCCGTCTCAATGCCATAAGATGCGGGCCCGTTGCCCTCTAGAACCCGGCTATCCATGCACCCCACCTTGCGGTAATCCTAGTACAGAAAGTAAAATATACATACAGCGGGTACATCGACCTCACCCCGGTCGTGCCCCAAAAGAATAATATACAAACAGGCAGTGACGGCAGTCCACATGTCGGACGCTCGCCCCGCAATATCAAATGTACATAATACAACCAAAACTGTACTAGCATTGCATCCAGGCTATCCCCCATGACCAATCCGCAACATCACAGCACAACACAGAACATCAACGTCAATGTCACGTTCGCAAATCCGTCTAACCGGGCTATAGCAGTTAGACAGGATTTACCGATCAAGTGACATTCACGGTCGCAGATATAATGTAAATACTGTGAACTAACATGTTTAAAATATTCGATCGATCAAATTTACCCATGTGGGCCACAAGCACTACTGTAGCACATAAAGAAATTCTGGGCCCAAACAGAATATACCAAAACCCCTATTTTCAGCCCAAAAGCCCACTGCAAAAAATTGGTGAAATGAAGCTTAATTCCTGCGGCGGAACCGCGGCCAAAGTGGTGTTATGGCCGCGGTTCCACGGCCCTATTGAAGGATCAGGTCACCAAAATTTTACAGTGCTCTTAGAATTCCCTGCATATGTATTTGCAACAACCTGAAAAAATTTTCGAGCCATAAATATTTCGACAGAAACTGATGTACATGAAAATGCGGTTTTGGGATTTTTGTTCGATCGGAAATGTAAACACATTAGACAAAGCTAGACTAGGTTAATGGCCTGGCTATAATACCACTGTAAGTGCATGGCGGCGCCCCGGCCGTCAATCCGACGCCGGAATGCGGAAACGAAACTTTTTACGAACTTGTAAACCGGCACCACCACGCACTATAAACCCGGATCGGGCCATTAATCTAATTCTAGCTAACAAGAGAAGGGGTAGAGAGATATACCGAGCGATCCGTGTCCTTCGGTATTCTCGTTGTCGTCCCGATCTCCTCGCGGAATCTCCGGTCTTCAACTCCTCGCCGTAAGGGCACCACTTCGCCGGCTTCTTTTACGGGCTCCCACCTCTGGACCGAGGCAACTCGGGCATGAAGTTGGCGAGTCGACGTGCCTAAGATTTGGTGTAGAATGATTGGAGTGCTCTATGTCTCATTTGGGGTTTGAGAAAGTTGCCTTTGGTGGAGGAAATGAACTATCAACTTTTGTAGATCAACTTGGGGATTTTTCAAGCATCAAGAGAACAAAATCCCCTTGCCAAAAATTTGGACAGCCCCATCCTCAAGAATGGCCGGCCCCTCTCATGTGTGGAAGTGAGGAAATGGAGAGAGAGAGAGAGAGGAAAGGTCAAGGGGAAAGAAACTCATACAAGCAAAAAGGAAAATGATTATCATATGAAATGATGATCACAATCCAATCCAAAACCACTCCCATCATCAACAACCATGATGAACCAAAAGTCAAGCCATGATGAAAAGAAGAAGAAGTCAAATGGTGGAGGAATTATCATGATACAACAATATGCAAATAACACCCTCCACTAACCAAATTTGCATGCTTGCAAATAAGCCCTCCTCCACCAATTTCCGGCCAAGGAAAGATAAAAATGAAAATGGCCGAAACGGAAAACAAATTGGCAACTTCAGAAAACCGATCCCGTAATATATTACAGGAAAACCCCGCTACTGTACATACATATCCGCATTCGTATTCCGACCGAATACAAATGCAATGAGACAAATCTACACTGTACAATACTAGGATCCGGCTTAATCCAAAGCCCGCTAGTATTATCCGTCCGATCATGATCCGTGCAATACCGCACGTAACTGATCGAAACCTGCCATATCTCCATACGGCCTCTACAGTGTTTCACCCGAAACTTGAGCAACTGGTCTATGGGGGACTCTAAAGACTCGTCAATACTATGACAGTGGATTTAACTACTAGCACGCCAAAGGTATTAGCCATACGTGACAGGCTACCAGCTATTGACCAAAAGGGACGTCTGTCAGCGAACTCATCCTGACACCCTACTGAGCCTGTCAGTGACAATATCCGTACAGTCCGGTCCGTTCGTCTATGAGCATCGCATGGCGGGCCTAGGGGTTGGTAAAAGTCAGACCCCCAAAAGCGGTACAAGTCGTGTCGGAGTGTAGCCCAGAACACCCTGAGATACTACTGGAATACCTACCAGTAAATCTCCTGCCTTGGCCAAAGACTTCGTGTAATGGCTCTCCTAGACACAGCGCGACCTCACCCTCAATACCGGGAGAGACGAACCCCTGTAGATCCGCTCACTGCCTCCATGTGGCTCGGGAATGTACCCAACTAAAACATGTTTGCACGTCTCCTTTGAGCATGGTAGGGTAGTAATCAAAGTACAGTGGGAACTCAAACGAGACAAATGACGATCTCAGGTCGATGAAGTAACCTGTACACATGTCACCAGGGAACTGCTATCTGACGTCAGGTATAAGACCAACTAGCATGTTCCCAGCGAGTCCTGTCCGGTATACTCATAACCCAATGAGCACCTGTATGCATCTTAGGTGAACCAACTGACACCAGTGGCTTGTGAGACCGGCTACCGCCCCTCGTCGGGGTCTCGACTGTATACACTAGTCTACTCTGGAGTATCGATGCCCTGTCTCGAAACTCCCACGACTAGGGACCTTTTATGGATGTGCTTATAGACTACCACCTCCCACGCATATGATCGCCCTCATACTGCTGGCAGTCAAGCAAGAATCCTTGGGGCTCTATCAACGTGCAATAGTGACCTATAAGGTCACCTAAAGCAGTACACGATGATAAAGGTAAACCGGATAGCATACTATCATCTTGAGTAAGACTGTCCTCCTGGGATAGGTCCTCCCTCAATCATTGCAATCACGTGCCTGTGATCCAATAATTGACTCTGAGGGCACTATCTCTAACAGGTAGTAGGGTGTGATGTCTTGGTATTTGGATGACATACACAGAGTAGGAAATAAAATTCCTATACTACGATCGGTTATACTTTGGTTGTCATACAGTGGTTTCTCCATATAGGATTTGGATATTATATCAGACATTCTGGATACTAGATCTATGGTTTTAGATCTAGATTTTGGTAGTTTCCTAATCTGGGTATTTAGACAGCATTCTAAAGGTGTTTTAGAATTGACGACTCCTGGCACGGTAGTGTACCTACAGGTGATGGAGTCACCCTCTCTAAAGGTGTCTTACAGACTAAAGGGGAGAGGGATGTGCATGATTGGAAGATCACTTGCTTAGCCAATTGAGTCAATCATGAGATGTCAAGTTCCACACCAGACGTTGTTTTTTGCACTAAGATGCAATAAGTTGATATTAATCCTATCCTGGAGAAACGTTCGGAAGCAGTTTTAGAACATAAGTGGATGTTATAGGGAAATGATAACGGCAGCCTCCTTCGGGAGACAGTTATCATTCCAGGCTTCCAAGGTGACATGGATGACAGAGTGACTGTCAGAGTTATAGTTTTCCCTCTGACGAGGGGCTGTAGTTTGGACAGGTGGTCCAAGCGGATACTGAGGGAGACATGGCACAGGATACTGATTAAGTTCAATTGACGATATAGTCTAAGAAGTTTGGATTTGGTGTTCATTTATGAACTGGTTCCCATAAGATATCCAGACATATTCTAAGACAGGTATTTCTCATTTCGGGAGATGCTGTTAGTGTATATACCCTAGAGGCCATTACTGTATCATACTAGTTTGTATATTACTTAATGGAAGCTTGGGATATTCACCTTGTATATACAATCTTTCTCAAAATAGTAGTATGCTACTTGGTTTGTTTCTACTTCAATGTGTACATGTGTTTATTTTAGTATATCACCTATGCACATTAGTGGAGCCCTTAGGATCTTTGCTTGATTACCAGCGTTGTGATGGCAGTCACACTAGTGGGGGCTGGGTAATCTATAAGCACATCCTTATGCAGGTCCCTAGTCGCAGGACTATCGAGACAGGGCATCGATACTCCGGAGTAGACTAGCGTATGCGCTTCTCATCCCAGAGTGGGAGGTGGTCTGTCCCACAGCCATCAGTACGTCGTACTGGAGATAGTATACGGGTGCTCGTTGGGTTACGAGTACACTGGAAATGACTCGTTGGGAACTGACCGGTTGGTATTATACTTGTCGTCAGTTATCAGTTCCCAGGTGACATGAGTACAGCTTAGTCCGCTGACTTGACACTGTCACTTCGCCTCGAGTGTGTTCCCACTGTACTTTGATTACTACCCTACCACGGCTCAAAGGAGTCGTGCAAACAGGTAGTGGTTGGGTACAGTCCCGAAGCACTTGGAGGCAGTGACGGTTAGACAGGATTCGTCTCTCCCGGTATTGGGGGTTGACATTGCGCTGTGTCTAGGAGAGCTATTACACGAGTAGTCCCTGGCCAGCGCAATCGAGATATACTGGTAGGTTTTCAGTGTTATCTCAGGGTGTTTTGGGCTTCACTCCGACATGACTTGTACCGCTATTAGGGGACCGACGTTTACCGCCCCCCTAGGCCCGCCATGCGATGTATCAGACGAACAGACCGAACTGTGCGGAGACTGTCACATTCAAGCTCAGTAGGAGTTCAGATGGGTTTCACCTCGTCAGTCTTCTTGTCGGCATCTACCTGGGGACCGTTACACACAGCTAGTGCCGCTTGCGGTCTGTGGTTAAACCAACTGCCAGCGTAGTGTCGAGTCTTTAGAGTCCCACATAGAAAGCTATTCGCCTTTAGGCAAAAGAGTAGAGGTCGCATGGTTTTGCGGCAGGTCGCATGGTTTTGCGGCAGGGTTGGGTCACATCCGTGCACTTATGCACGTACAGTGTCCGGACAGTTTACACTAGCGGGCTTTGGTTTAAGCCAGATCGTAGTGTACGTATTGGGATTGGATTTATCCAGTATGTATTCGTGTTCCTCGGAACGCAGATGCGGGTGTGTATGCACAGTTGACGGAGAGACAGAGGCAGAGGATTCTCATTAGGGTTGTTGACCGTTGACTGTTGACTATTGACTTTTTGCTCAACCCTAATGAGAATATGATATATGATTAACAATAATATTAATTAAGTATTGTGGTGACATGGTTGTTGAGGGGTTGACTTTGTTGACCGGTTGAGTAGGTTGGACTAGTTGACCATCATGATGACAATGGCCATCATTTCATGGCAAAGACTTTTTACTTGCTTGTTTCTCTTGTGAGAAATGGGTGCATGAAATGATATGGCTATTGTAGCTTAAGCCATTTACACAATACTTGATTACTATTTTGTGATGATGGTTATGGATTATGAGAGCCAATAGAGAAAAGTTTTTTTCTCATTCTATCATTCTCATTCTCTCTCTTGAGTTCTTGAGCTCTCATCTCCTTCTTCTTGCTCTCCCTCTCTTAGTCTATGGTTCACTTGTCTCATGTGTTGAGAACCAAGAACCATAGAGAAAATCCCAACACACTCTTCTCTACTCACTCTAGTTCACAAGGTTTAGCAAACCAAGTGAACTAGTTTCTTCAAAGACCGAAGAAGAAGCCAAAGGTAGAAGCTTTCGAGGTGGATCTATCTTCGGCGCAAGGAGACGACGGAGTGAAGCCGATCCGGACAACCATCGAGGATTGAAAACGAAGGAGATCAAAAAAGAAAGGTATAACCCCCTAACCGAGTAGTTAACAACTCCTAGTTAGGTTGTTAGTTAGATGTTTAACAAAGATCCGGTTTTGAGTCCATGTTACCACCTCTAGAAAAATTGTTTTTCGTCAAATTCCGCATGCCCGAAAGTACCGGGAGAGGTAGCTTGGACTTACAGTGTTATCAGAGCCTAGTTAAACACTACCTAACATGTTAGCATTGTAATTAGAAATTCGATCGGAGAAAAAGTCCTGAAATAAACCCGGATTTTAAACTTTCTGTCGATTTTCAAAATGCTGAAAAAATTATTTGAGATATACCAAAAATCGACTCAGGGATTTTACAAAAAACTGCAAAAATTCGACCCACTGAATCGATCAACGCGCCGCGTTTCCGCGGGGGGAGCTTGCTCCCGCCGCGGAACCGCGGCCGAGTTGACTCGGTCGTGGGGTTTTACTTTTGCAGTTTGTTCATAGGGGTATTTTAGGATTTTTGGAATATGTATTTTCTGCCCAGATTTTCTAGAAAGAAAATTTTGTGTTTGGGGTCTGAAAATCCGTATTTTTTATCGAACTTCTAAAAGACTTGAGCTGACGGGTTTTTCTATGATGTGATATTTGTATTGAACGTCTGCTAATCGCTATATGTCGATTAGTGGGGGTTATACAAATCTGTGATCTGTAATGTTGCTGGAATGTGTATATGAATTCATTGGATTGTCGCGGGTGAATAGCCGGGGGTTGTGAGACGAGAGTTTTCTTTTCTTTCAATTCATGTAAATTTGTAAATTGATGTAATAATTATTTGTATGGCCGCACAACCAGGTCGGGGTTGTAGACGTCAATGTATAATTTCTTTTTACTGTTTTTGCTCCTAGGATAGACCCATGGAGGGGGTGCACAAACTACCGGGTATGCCGAAGTTCCGAGTGGCCTATTCACGGGGTTGAGGGAGGTTGCTTTGCTTCGGGTACTTGGCGGGTAGTTTGCCGCACCTGTAGGGGTCTTCGGTGGGGTATTGGCTATTCACCGCGACCGTGTAATTTGCTTTTCGTTACAGGCTCGTACGAATTGTGGATTCCTAGTATATCCAATGTGTTCATCTGTGATCTGAAATGTCTATCATTGCAATACATATATATGATATTATTTAGGCGTTGCTTATGTTTTACAGCCGCGCTAGCCCAGCCCCCGCTCTGTCGTTAGTTAAGTAACCTAACGGGTAATGATGGGCCCCGTGGCGAATGCGAATGGCATAAGCATTCGTCATATTTTGGTTGTTTTCTGCAATAGTAGGATTAAATGATGGGACGCATTAAAAGAACTAATGCAAGAATATCACGCATTAAAAGAACTAATGCAAGAAAATAAACCAAGTAAAAGTCGTTGGAACACTTTCGAAAAACAACTCGGTTCTTTTCAAAGCTAACTTTTAAATGCGGAGTTTGAGCCACTCCTTTTAAAAGCTATCTCGTTCCATCGATTATATCAAGTTCTCTACGTTCACGGTTTCGCCAAAACCATTCATAGCCCTCCGTCGTTTCACATGAATAGTCAATAGTATTCAAGCTGTGTTTGTTGGCCAAAGTCAAGGCATAGTGATTGGTAGCTATTGGGTATTCATGTGCAGCATAGATAGATGCGTTGGTTTGGAATAGTCGTACTGCCTTGTTGGCCAAAGTCAAGGGTAGGTACGGGTGGATTCAAATTTACCTGGAGAACGACGGGTAGAACTTGACATGTGACTTATGATTTGTTGGCCAAAGTCAAGGTCATAAGAGCATGGGGCAAAAATCCACATCGGCAGTTTCATAAGTACTGAAACTTGCTAGCGTTGCATACCATTTGGAGTGTGATGATTCTGGTAGGATTCCTTCAGTTTCGTCACGCGATGATATTTGGATCCCGATCCTACTGTGAGTATATGCTACTCCTCGGGAAATTTCTCACTTAACGATCAATGCTATAAACCAAGTAGGTGTCTAGAAAGGTGTTAGCGGGGCTACGCTCCCAGCAAAAAGAGGTTCTTAAATTAAGGAACTTTGCGAAAGCGTTCGAAAACCTCGTGTTCATATCAGATTTTTGCATTTTCATACCGCCCAATTTTTGTCACATTGCATATCGGTAGATACTCTTGAGCCGTGTTTGCTAGTCAATTGCAGGATACAGGTTCTCGGTTCTAAAATGGTGAAATTCATGGAAAACACAACAAAATCCGGGTTCCTGCCAACCACTGAGAAAACACGGTCTCCGCTCGTCATCCGTATGTTGCCAGATACCAGTTTAGGAAGACAAAATGTCAAATCAATGTCACCTTCAAGCACAAGGCTCAATGGTAGCACAAAATCCAAGAGATCTACGCGGAGCTCGAGGCAATCATGACAAAATCTTGACAAAAAGTCCACCTTTCCCTCAACAGAAATTCTGGAAAATTCGTGAAGCAATTATGAGAAACCACACATACCAGATTGAAGCTCCCATCAAACCAGGGTCCCACCAAAAATACCCAGACCCAAGTCATCTAAACGGCCGCGGAAGCGCGGCCAAAGGGGGGTATTGGCCGCGCTTCCGCGGCCATATTGGCGCCAGATATGCAGATTTTTGGGGGGTGTTTTGGTATTTTTGTATAGGGTCTGGTGGTTGCCCTAGGGTTTCATTCTCTGGCCTATAAATAGCCCAGAAGTTTGTGAAGGAAAGGGTCCAATTCTTGTATCTCTTTTGCTAGGTTTTAGTTTACATGTTCTTCTTCCTCTTCTCACCTCTTCTCCATTAAACTTGTAAGTGAGCTTTTGAGTGAAGAGTGATGAATAAAGAAGACCATTTTATTATCATGCTTGTCTTACTTTTGTTATAATTGTTGTAACTTTAAATTCGTTAAGTAGTTGTTGTTATTTCCTTGTTGTTTCTTTCTTCTTTCTTTTTCTTTATCCTTACATATGACAATGATACTTACGCTTGATCCTCGCCAAGGTGAGGTCGCAAATAGTTAGTCGTATTCTTCTAGTCTCCTTCTTTCTATCTTCCCCTTTTGTTTGTTTTATTTTTCCGTATTATGAAGTGTGAGTAGTTCTATACTTGTTAGGGTAGGATAAGGGAAGTTTGAGAGAAGGAAATCTCTCTCACTCTTTCCTTGCCCAACAACTTAAATCAACTCCCGTTAATTGAACCACAATTCGCTCCTTACGGCACCCTATCCTACATGATAGCGGTGATTCCGTAGTGAGACCGGTTGTGGTTGAATTAACCGGAGGTTATAGATAAGAGCCAAGAACGGACGGACAAGCACCAAAAGGAAGGACTATGCGTTGGAAAGCCTAGCTTATACTCGCAAGTTCCTTCCTAGTCGTGCTAATCCCCGTTGTTGCCGATTACCGTAACACCGATATTAAGTGGGGCAACGAAAGATGTAGAGAATCCTAACTCAAACTAACCTAATCCTAACCCTAACAAGCTCTCTTTAAATATCAACTTACACTTAGATAACCACAACAAAATCTGAAAACAGGACTTAACTCGTTAAAACACTTTGAAAAAGACAACCATCTCCCTGCGGACGACCCGTACTCAACCGGCTAGCTACAAGCGAAACCGTCTTGATTGCGGTATTTTAAACTAAACTTGAACACGCACATATCCTATCATTCAAATGGCGCCGTTGCCAGGGAGACGGTAGTTTGTTTCTTTGTGAAATTTCGGGTTAATTTGTAAGTATAAAAAAAAACGAAAAAAAAATACATACTTTGTAAAAAACCATCTTGTTATTCTTGATTAGTTTTTGTGCAAGTGTGCAGGAAATACGAAGCTCAAGTTCGACGCCAAAGACGTTGGAAATACGGAGTTCAAGTACAGTGCCAAAGACGTGGGAAGATAGACCCACATTTTCGCGGCTACACCGCGACGGACAAAACGAAGCATCCGGTCTACTGTACAAATCTGGAGCATATACAGTGAGCATATCAGAATTCCACATATCCAAACAGACAGAAGACACCAACAGGAGAACACCCCGAAATTTCAGAGCCTCAATTCCTCAGAATAGCCGCGGATCCGCGGCCTAAGTAGGTGTTTGGCCGCGGAACCGCGGCCAAGTTGTGCCTTCAGGTTGCAATTTTTTCTCTGTAAGTCCCTCTGCCTCTCTCCACTCCTCTGAACTCCACTAAACTGTGTTTTCTGCAGCCTTCTTTGCGCAAATTCTTCTCCCCCTTCCAATAAACTGTTCTTGTGCAGGATTCTTTGCGCCGCAAATAAAAATTGTTTGCAGTTGATTTGTTACTGTTTTGCATTCTTTAATACGGACTTAAGGGGCTTGAAACCAATCCAGATTGGGTGGGGATTTCATCACCCTTCCCAGGACCCCAAAAATCACTAAAGCATATGCATTGTCCATTGTAAATTAAAAAATACTAGACTTCAGCCCTAAGGACTTCGCGCTCATTAGGAGAAGATAAACCGTGTTTAGAACCGCGCTTAACCGTACATTGTTTACGGGGTGTCTAGGAAAGTGTTAAAGGCGCAACCGCCGAAAGATAAAGGGTTATTTAATTAAGGAACTTCGCGAAAGCGTTGGACAACCTCCCCTTATCTCTGCACTTACCTGGCCCCGTGATCGGTGTATTTTTAAGCCTGTTTCTTGACACTGTTTAACTTCGAAAATCAAGTTCAGGAGCAGGTCTAGTAGACCTAGGCGACCGTAGATCTTGGTGTGATTGTGCATATCTTGTTTGTGATTGCTTAAGCCGTATTTCCGTACATACTTCTGTAAATCTCTTTCTAAAAAAAAAAAATCAAAAACTTTTATAAAAACTTGCCCTTTTGTCGCCAAATCCATTTTCACCCACCACCCATCGCCTTTCTCCATTGACGTTTTCTTACCCTCACCTTCTTCGCTTTGACTATACTAAACTCGTTTAGTGTATGTCCGCTTGGACTCGGGACACTAGCGCCCGTCTAGTCCGCGTTACGTTAGTCGCGACCGACTACGCGATCGACTCCGAAGTCAATACTCCGTCCACTCCTCTTTCACCCCTTCCTTTGCCGGCCAACTCCGACGTTGACCGGAATTCTGTTCATACTTCTTCACCTTCACCTTCATCAACCTCTTCTTCCGCGATGTCGGGATTTAATCCGAACATCTCTTTGACCAACGCTGGATTGGCTCCACCTCCTACGGAGACCAATCTTCCACCACCTCCGCCTGTTGTAGCGCCGCAGCGAATTGCGCTCCAGGATCGTTTCTACCCCACCCGTTCTGCACTTCCCACCTGCCTTTCTCTTCCTCCGGCCAATGGGGACAACTTTGAAATTAAGCCCCATTTCATCAACATGCTTCCACGTTTTCATGGGCTTGAAACTGAAGATGCCTATATCTTCATCAATAAATTTCAAAATGTCTGTGCCATGATGAAAACAACCCAGCTGTCGGACGATGCTATACGTCTACGGGTCATTCCGTTCACTCTATGCGATCTCGCTGAAAAATGGCTGTATAGCACCGCTTCCCACTCAATCACCAGCTGGGACGAGTTTGTTAAAGCGTTTCTGAAAAAATTCTACCCAAATCATAAGACCGCAAGAATTCGAAATGAAATCAACCAATTCTCCCAGCTTCCTTCTGAACCCTTCTGGAAGTGCCTTGACCGATACAAAGACCTTCTTGTTCAGTGTCCTCACCACGGTATAGAGAAATGGCAACTCTGCCAAACCTTATACGAGGGACTGAACCCAGCAACGAAGCAGTTGCTGGAAACCATCTGTCAGGGCCACATCCTATCGAAATCTGACGAGGAAGCGTGGCAGTTCTTTGACGATCTTGCGGAGCAAACGCTACAGTGGGAGAGCACCAGACCGACTTCTTCTTCTTCTACCTCCACTTCTACCGGTCAGTCTAGGGTAGGAATCCACCAACTCGACGTCTCTATTGCGATGAAAGCTGAAATGGCTGCAATAACACGAAAGCTTGAAGCGATAGAGAGCAAATTTTCTGCTCCTGCTCCTGCCCCTGTTCTCCCCCTTCGTACCATCTGCGCTTGTTGTTCCGATCCTTCCCACTTGACCGAAGAGTGTCCTTACAATCCACCCTCGCAAGGACAGGATCAGGTTAATGTTGCCTTCCAGCAAAGACCGAGGAATGATCCATACTCTTCCACCTACAATCCCGGTTGGAGGAACCACCCCAATTTCGCCTGGAATCAGAATCAGAATCAATTCCAGGGCAACAATTTCCAAAGGGGCCCTCCGCCGCAACAACAAGCGCCACAACAAACTCAACATCAATATCAGCAGCCCTTCCAACCCCAACCTTTCCAAAACCAGACGAACAACTTTGCACCAAACAATTCTTTTCCACCAAATAACAACTTTGTTCCGTCAAACACTGATAAGGTTTCCTCGCTCGAGCGAAGTCTGGAGGCGTTTGTTAAACAATCGACTCAATCCACCGCCAACATCCAGTCTTCGATCCAATCTTTAGTGCAACACACCGCCGCACACGGTAGAGCATCAAGACCATCGAGGCCCAGATTGCACAGCTGAACGCGGCCTTGAGCGAGCGAGAGAAGGGGAAGCTCCCGTCCCAGCCACTTCCAAATCCCGGTCACCCACATAATGCACATGTTGCTCTTGAACAACAAAACCATAATGTGAGTGCCGTGACTACGCTGAGATCGGGAAGGATGCTGCAAAACAACATTGGCAAGCGAATCATCGATGACACCCCGGCCGCCGCTTCTTCTTCTTCTCCTTCTTCTTCGTCTTCCGAGCCTATTCTCCGTTCTTCACAAGGCTCCCCTTCCTCTTCTTCTGCTCTGAACGGACCAACTTCTCACTCCACGAAAACACCTATTCTGGGATCCGTTCCGACTCCAAAATCTCCTCCTCCAGCATTAGACTCAACCAATTTTCAAAATGTTCCATTTCCAAACCGGTTGAGGTCTAATAAACAAAATCCTCAAATGGAGAAGATTTTGGAGTTATTCAAGCAAGTTAACATTAACATTCCTCTTTTAGATGCTGTCCAACAAGTCCCGTCTTACGCGAAAATTTTAAAGGACTTGTGCACGAAAAAGAGGAAGTCTCAGGTACCCAAGAAAGTTTTCTTGGCTAGTGCTGTGAGTGATGCCCTTACCCAATCTTTACCACAAAAACGGAAGGACCCTGGCTGTCCTACGATTTCAATTACCATTGGGGATAAGAACATCAACCGCTCACTATTAGATCTTGGTGCCAGTGTTAACTTGCTTCCGTATTCAGTATACGAGCAATTAGGCGTCGGAGAGTTGAAACCCACACACTGCACTCTCCAAATGGCCGACCGATCAATCACCCATCCTAGAGGTGAGCTAGAGGATGTGTTAATAAAATTCGGGGACTTCATATTCCCCGTCGACTTCATTGTATTAGACACACAGCCTGTAGCTAACCCCCGGAATCAAATTCCGGTGATACTCGGTCGCCCATTTCTTGCAACCTCAAATGCTGTGATCAATTGTCGCAACGGTTCAATGAACCTCTCTTTTGGAAATATGACGATTGAACTCAACATTTTTAGGTTAGGGAATCAGCCCGCCGAACCTAATGCTCATATACTGGACGTCTGCTCGATCCAGGAGATCACACCAGAAGAGTGTGAATTCGAGGAGTTTCTATTTGACCACGATAATCTTGACGCCACTAGTGCGTTTCTCTTCGAACCTGCTGCTGTTTCTGCGCCCGATAACGAATACGAGTGTTTCACATTCTCGAACGATCTTAGCCGCGCACAACCCGAGTTTGAATCTTTCGACTTTCCGGATGAGTTACCTGAACCATCCGACTCGGTTGCCTACACTCGTTTTGAACCTTTGCTGGAGTCCTTTGAGTTCGAGACCCTTGCACCAGTCTTGCCTTCCATCATTTCACCTCCAACGCTCGAACTCAAGCCGTTGCCGTCTCACCTTAAGTATGCTTACTTAGGTGAGAACGAGACCCTCCCTGTCATCATTTCGGCTTCTCTAGCTCCCCAGCAAGAGAAAACCCTTCTCGCGGTCTTGCACAGCAACAGGCAAGCTTTTGGCTGGTCCATGGCGGACATCAAGGGGATTAGTCCCCTGATCGTTGAGCATCACATTCATTTGATGGATGATGCCAAACCAGTCCGGGATCCACAAAGACGTCTTAATCCAGTCATGAAGGAGGCTGTGAAGAAGGAGATCGTCAAATGTCTAGATAATGGTATCATTTACCCTATCTCTGATAGCCAGTGGGTTAGCCCCCATGTTGTCCCCAAGAAGTCGGGCATTACGGTCATCACTAATGAGGCAAACGAGTTAATCCCTACTCGCACCCAAACTGGGTGGCGAGTATGCATTGATTACCGAAAACTCAACGCCGCAACGCGAAAAGACCACTTTCCGCTACCTTTTATTGACCAGATGCTCGAACGATTGGCCGGACATGAGTACTATTGTTTTCTAGATGGCTACTCTGGCTATAATCAAATTCCCATCGCCGAAAAAGACCAGGACAAGACCACTTTCACTTGTCCTTTCGGCACGTTTGCATATCGTCGCATGCCCTTTGGGTTATGCAATGCGCCCGCTACCTTCCAGCGGTGTATGATGGGAATTTTCTCAGACATGGTGGAGAAATTTCTGGAGATCTTCATGGACGACTTCTCCATCTTTGGCGATTCTTTTGACGAGTGTCTGCTGCATCTCGACGCTGTCCTTACCAGATGTAAGGACAAGAATCTCACTTTGAACTGGGAGAAATGCCACTTCATGGTGCGCGAAGGTATTGTCTTAAGACATATCATCTCGCAGAAAGGCATTGAGGTAGACAAAGCTAAGATTGAGGTCATTTCCAATCTTCCTCCTCCCCTATGCGTCCGAGATATCCGAGCCTTCCTTGGCCACGCCGGTTTTTATAGATGGTTTATCAAGGACTTTAGCAAGATTGCTAGGCCCTTGACTCTTCTCCTGGCCAAGGACACGCCATTCGACTTCAGCTCAAGCTGTGCGGCTGCTTTTGAATCATTGAAACACTCACTCACTTCTGCTCCCGTTCTCTCATCTCCTGACTGGACGCACCCATTCGAGATTATGTGCGATGCATCCGACTTTGCCATCGGTGCTGTCCTTGGACAGCACATCAATAAGATGCCGCACGTGATCTACTACGCTAGCCGAACCCTGAACGACGCCCAACTTAACTATACGACAACTGAGAAGGAATTCTTAGCTGTTGTATTTGCTTTAGAAAAGTTCAGGCCCTACCTCATCGGCTCTCCAGTCATCGTCTACACGGACCATTCAGCTCTGCGCCATCTTTTTGCGAAGAAAGATGCCCCAAGTCTCGGTTAATCCGTTGGATCCTCTTGCTTCAAGAGTTTGACCTTGTCATTAAGGACAAACGAGGATGTGAAAACGTGGTTGCCGACCATCTCTCGCGACTTCCTTCTTCGCCTTCGCTTCCAATTCCGATAAACGACGTTTTTCCGGACGAACAACTCTTGACAGTATCGTGCGAACCCTGGTTCGCAGATATTGTGAACTATCTGGCCACGGGATTTCTACCGACCGAATGGTCGAGTCAGGACAGACTTCGCTTCTTATCCCAAGTAAAACACTTTTACTGGGACGAACCCTACTTGTTCAAGTACTGTCCCGACCAGATCATTCGTCGGTGTGTCCCTAATGAGGAATTCAAGAGTGTGCTGTCATTTTGCCACGATCAAGCGTGTGGCGGGCACTTTGGGCCCAGAAAGACAGCTGAGAAGATCTTGCAATGTGGTTTCTACTGGCCACAACTTTTCAAAGACGCTCACGAATATTGCAAGACTTGCTCCCGGTGCCAACACATGGGCCGGATATCCCGGAGAAACGAGATGCCGCTCCAACCGATCTTGGTTGTGGAGATTTTCGATGTGTGGGGGATAGACTTCATGGGGCCGTTTCCCAGCTCTTTTGGGAACTTGTACATACTTCTAGCTGTTGATTACGTCTCTAAATGGGTCGAGGCTGTACCCAGCCGGACTAACGACAACAAGGTTGTCGTTAAGTTCCTTAAAGAAAACATTTTCTCCCGGTTTGGGCACCCCCGAGCGATCATTAGCGACAATGGAAGTCATTTCTGCAATAGGACTTTCGAGGCCTTGATGCGGAAGTACTCCATTAATCATAAGCTTTCTACGCCCTACCACCCCCAAACCTGCGGGCATGCCGAAGTTTCAAATCGGCAAATCAAGCAGATATTGGAGAAGACGGTTTCCAAGAACCGTAAGGATTGGTCTCTGAAACTCACTGATGCCCTTTGGGCATTTAGAACTGCTTATAAGACCGACCTTGGCATGTCTCCCTATCGGCTTGTGTACGGAAAGGCCTGCCACCTTCCTGTCGAAATCGAGCATCGCGCATTTTGGGCGATTAAGGAGCTGAATCTGTCTCTTAAGGACGCGGGCAGCCATCGGAAGCTGCAGCTGAACGAACTGAACGAGCTTAGGGATGAGGCGTACGACAACGCGGTTGTCGTTAAGAATCGAACGAAGGTGTTTCATGATAAACACCTTTTGCGCAAAACCTTCGTACCTGGTCAGCAGGTACTTCTTTACGACACCCGACTTCACTTCCATCCTGGAAATATCCGATCTCGCTGGAAAGGGCCATATTTTGTGCGGAATGTGTATCCGCAGGGCGCTCTGGATTTGGAAAATCCAAAGGACGGTTCACTCTTCAAAGTAAACGGACACCGATGCAAACCGTACCTTAGCGCCGAACCAACAGAGGAGCTCCTGTTCTTACAGGAGCCGGTTTACCCTGCATGATCTTCCTCTGCCTACCTCCAAACTTCGGTTATCCAGCCAAGAACAGTGGACACTGTTCCAAATAAGTTTGGGGTTATGTACAAACCATTTTGCATATATTTGTGTAGATTCTTTTAAAAAAAAAAAAAAAATTTGTATTGCTAACCGACAATTTTGAACCTTCCAACTACTCTCTTCATGCAACGACAGTGAGGACACTGTCCAGTTTAAGTTTGGGGGTACGCTCGGTACGCATTTCTTACCTTCGCATTCATATGTATATTTTGCATCTGCATATTTAAATCCATAAAATCCATAAAAATTTGAAAATTTTCTAAAAAATATAAAAACTTTTTTGTCAAGTTAGCTTGTGGAAGAACTCTGATTCAACATTCGACGGTTTTTGTTTGAAAAAATAGGAATAACTAGATCTTATGTTTGGATTTTGAAAACCTGAAAGATAACTCTCCTTTGAAGTTAACTATAGCTGATATACGTCTTTACATCACACTACACGTGTCGTAAGATTTTGGGAATTAGATGACAAGTCCTTCATGTTTAAACTTTTAAACAGATAAATGATTTTCTGAGGATCAAATAGGTTTGTTCTGAAATAAGTAATGTCAAGAATAGTTTATGAAGTAAAGCGAATATGAAGGAATGTTATTGATGCCGTAATTGGAGCTAAGTCGGAAAAATAACCCATCTAAAACTTGATTGGAATGATTACACAGCAAACCCACTAAACACGTCTTTTATCCAAAAAAAATATTTGAACTGCCGGTTATATCTCCGTTCGTATTGAATCATCTGATTTTCACGACAAACTGTCTTTTGTTTTTAGACCTAGGTAACTTGAGTAATTAAGTCCGCTGGGGTGTTTCTACACCTAATGCCCTAAAACCAACTGGTTTGGGTGCATTGGCTCAAAACTCGCTAAGAAGCCTAGAAAGTCCAGTTTTAAACAAAGTCAAGCAAGTGTTCTCTCCGAGTTAAAATTCCTAACGGTTCTTTGTGTGAGAATAATCTTGATTAAAGACAGGCTTTTATAAAAAAATTTTAACGGAGATATGAAGGTTTTACTCTTTGATAAAGACTATTGCACGTTCACAGGGGTGTGTATGAAATGAAAACAAGAAAAAGGTGGAGTGAAAAATACGACTTAGTTTCCTGTTAAGGAAGATAGAAATTCTGAAGTTGAAACCTTACTGGAAAACGAAACTTGAAAAATGCTTAACTCTCTATAAAACTTATTTGATCCTTTTAAAATTGTTATCTGGGCTTTATTGTGCGACATGATGACTTTAATCGACCTTTCGGGAACTTAACGACACTATTTGCACTGCACGTAAAGACATATAAAATCTGTAGCTAAATAAGAAGCGAGGTGTGAAAAATAAAGGTTCGATGGTCTAGACTTAGGAATATAGAATTGTTATTTTCTAAAATAAAACTTTAGGGTTTGAAGCTTAGTTATTTTACAAAACCAACTTGACCGGATTTTGTGGGAAGTATCCGCTGAAAACCCTCAGGAGACAACACTCCTCCTACTAGGGACACCTAGAGGTTAAACGGCTTGTTGCACATGCTCAGTGCAATCACGTTCCCTGCGAAAGTGAGGTTAGGAAATTTTTTGTGAATAAATGGACTTTGCTCGGGACGAGCAAATGATAAGTTTGGGGGTATTTGTTTATATCAGATTTTTGCATTTTCATACCGTCCAATTTTTGTCACATTGCATATCGGTAGATACTCTTGAGCCGTGTTTGCTAGTCAATTACAGGATACAGGTTCTCGGTTCTAAAACGGTGAAATTCATGGAAAACACAACAAAATCCGGGTTCCTGCCAACCACTGAGAAAACACGGTCTCCGCTCGTCATCCGTATGTTGCCAGATACCAGTTTAGGAAGACAAAATGTCAAATCAATGTCACCTTCAAGCACAAGGCTCAATGGTAGCACAAAATCCAAGAGATCTACGCGGAGCTCGAGGCAATCATGACAAAATCTTGACAAAAAGTCCACCTTTCCCTCAACAGAAATTCTGGAAAATTCGTGAAGCAATTATGAGAAACCACACATACCAGATTGAAGCTCCCATCAAACCAGGGTCCCAACAAAAATACCCAGACCCAAGTCATCTAAACGGCCGCGGAAGCGCGGCCAAAGGGGGGTATTGGCCGCGCTTCCGCGGCCATATTGGCGCCAGATATGCAGATTTTTGGGGGGTGTTTTGGTATTTTTGTATAGGGTCTGGTGGTTGCCCTAGGGTTTCATTCTCTGGCCTATAAATAGCCCAGAAGTTTGTGAAGGAAAGGGTCCAATTCTTGTATCTCTTTTGCTAGGTTTTAGTTTACATGTTCTTCTTCCTCTTCTCACCTCTTCTCCATTAAACTTGTAAGTGAGCTTTTGAGTGAAGAGTGATGAATAAAGAAGACCATTTTATTATCATGCTTGTCTTACTTTTGTTATAATTGTTGTAACTTTAAATTCGTTAAGTAGTTGTTGTTATTTCCTTGTTGTTTCTTTCTTCTTTCTTTTTCTTTATCCTTACATATGACAATGATACTTACGCTTGATCCTCGCCAAGGTGAGGTCGCAAATAGTTAGTCGTATTCTTCTAGTCTCCTTCTTTCTATCTTCCCCTTTTGTTTGTTTTATTTTTCCGTATTATGAAGTGTGAGTAGTTCTATACTTGTTAGGGTAGGATAAGGGAAGTTTGAGAGAAGGAAATCTCTCTCACTCTTTCCTTGCCCAACAACTTAAATCAACTCCCGTTAATTGAACCACAATCCGCTCCTTACGGCACCCTATCCTACATGATAGCGGTGATTCCGTAGTGAGACCGGTTGTGGTTGAATTAACCGGAGGTTATGGATAAGAGCCAAGAACGGACGGACAAGCACCAAAAGGAAGGACTATACGTTGGAAAGCCTAGCTTATACTCGCAAGTTCCTTCCTAGTCGTGCTAATCCCCGTTGTTGCCGATTACCGTAACACCGATATTAAGTGGGGCAACGAAAGATGTAGAGAATCCTAACTCAAACTAACCTAATCCTAACCCTAACAAGCTCTCTTTAAATATCAACTTACACTTAGATAACCACAACAAAATCTGAAAACAGGACTTAACTCGTTAAAACACTTTGAAAAAGACAACCATCTCCCTGCGGACGACCCGTACTCAACCGGCTAGCTACAAGCGAAACCGTCTTGATTGCGGTATTTTAAACTAAACTTGAACACGCACATATCCTATCAATCACCTCCCTCGAAGTACCGACACCAGCCTGGCCGAACGGTTAAGCAAGTATTGTACGGTGAGATTGATCCTGACTAATTCTTCCTTTTTGGTTTGAGGAGGGATTCGAGAAACAGTGGGAGCCATCCTCTTTAGACAAACTAAAAACCACTCTAAACATGCAAGAGCATCATGCTGAGTGTTTCTTCTTCTCTCTCCTAATTGCAGCGACCAATCGACATGACTGGACTTAAGTTACTTCTAGATAAAAACATATGGACATGGCCAAACTACAAAGATTGGTTCAGGAATGTCAAAATGGCAATCACTTACGACAAGCTGGGGTATCTTCTTACCACCAAAGCTCCCCCTGTCCCAAGTCCCACCTCCAGCATCGCGGATAAGGAAATCCGTAAGACCTGGGAGATTGATAGCGTGAAGGCCAAGTGCCTCGTGCTTGCCTCTATGGACAACGAACATCAGAGGAGGCACGAGAATATGGAGCTCGAATCCATATTTCTCCATACAAAAGAACTGTATGGAGAGCAATCTCGTATCGCAAAATACGAAGTGTCGAAGAAATTATTTTCGGCAAGATTGGCCATCGGATCATCGGTAGCGGAACACGTGCTTAAGATGATTGGCTTCATTGAGGAGCTCGCGGAACTTGGGACCACGTTAGAGAACGAGCTCTATACGGACTTGATTCTCCAGTCCCTTCCACTTACGCCCAGTTTATCCTGAACTTCAACTTACAAGAAAAAGAAGTTGAACTTTCAGAACTCCTCAACATGCTGAGGAGTGCAGAGGGCACCCTACAGAAAGGTAGGGAAACATCCACTTTGTTTGTAGGAGGTTCTTCCTCTTCTAGGTCAAAGGCGAAAGCCAAGGGAAAGAAGAAGAAAGCGCCGCCAAACCAAGGGGCGGTGTTAGTAAAGTGGATACGAAGGGAAAAGCAAAACCAACAAAGAAAGCGGGGCAGCTTGTGGATAAGGAAGAATGCTTCTATTGTCATAAGAAAGGACACTGGAAGAATGATTGCAGGGCTTGGAAAGCCAGGACACAGGAATTGAAGAAGGTTGCGGCTTCAGCTTCAGGTGTGTATGTTATTGAAAACTGTTTTTCAATAAACTCTACTTCCTGGGTATTGGATACCGGATCAGGATCTCATATCTGTAATTCTTTGCAGGCGTTGAGAAACCGTAGGGTTTTGAAGGCAGGTGACATGACCCTTAGAGTTGCAAACGGAGCTAGCATGGATGCTAAGGCCGTGGGGGACTATAACCTGGGAATGTCAGATGGACATGTTTTGGTTTTGCGTAATTGCTTTTTTGTACCCAACGCAACTTGTAATATCATTTCTGTATCTTTAGTTTCTAAAGAAGGTTATGAATTGGGTCAGGTACATTGAGCAATGGGATATACGTATTAAACCAACCAAAGATTTTCAATGTCCAGAATACACACAAAAGAAAGTCTCCGGAAATAAATCAGACTTTCTTATGGCATTGTAGACTAGGTCACATCAATGAGAGAAGGTTGACGAAGTTACATACATAAGGATATTTGAATCCGTTCGAATATCAATCGTATGCCACTTGTCAATCCTGTCTCAAAGAAAAGATGACAAAGACTCCGTTCACTAGACACGGAGTAAGAGCGAGCGAGCTCTAGGGACTCGTACACAGCGACGTGTACGGTCCAATTCCTACACATGCGCGAAGCGGTTATTCTTACTTCATTACTTTTACGGTTGACTTCTCAAGGTACGGTTATGTCTTCTTAATGAAACATAAGTCCGAAGCCTTTGGAAAATTCTAGGAATATAAGAATGAAGTAGAAAAACAAACCGGCAAAAGTATTAAGATTCTAAGATCGGATCGAGGTGGAGAATACTTGAGTGCCGAGTTCCTGGACTATTTAAAAGAGAACGGAATTCTCTCTCAGCTTACTCCTCCTTACACTCCGCAACATAACGGTGTATCGGAGAGACGGAACCGAACCCTATTGGATATGGTACGGTCCATGATGAGTAACGCTGAGTCACCACGATCATTCTGGGGGTATGCGCTAGAATCAGCTGTATACCTTTTGAACCGAGTTCCTACTAAGACTGTGCCTACTACACCATATGAGATGTGGTGTGGGAAGAGACCCTATCTTAAGCATATTAAGACATGGGGATGTCCAGCTTTTGTTAAAAAGCAGCATGCAGACAAGCTCGAGGCACGCTCAGTACAGTGTATGTTCGTGGGATATCCAAAGAACTCCAAGGGATATTTCTTCTGCTGCGAAGAGGAACAAAAAGTTCTTGTTTCTCGTCATGCCTACTTCTTGGAAACTGAGTTTTTGGAAACCCAGATAAGTGGGAGCACAGTAGAACTGGAAGAAATTCCAGAACCACGAGTTATTACTGAAAGCTTAGTGGAACCATAGGGTTCAAAAGAACAGGACATTCCTACGCCGCTCCGCAGAAGTAGTAGGCAGTCTCATCCGCCCGAGAGATACTACGGTTTTCTCATAGATGGGGATAGAGAGGATTGCATCATGGATTATGATGAGCCTACTAGCTTCCAGCAAGCCATTCAAAGCGTCGACTCGGTAAAATGGCTGGATGCAATGCGGACCGAAATGGAGTCCATCTACACCAACAAAGTATGGACGTTGGACATTGCTCCAGACGGGGTAAAACCAGTAGGATGCAAGTGGATCTTCAAAAGGAAGATTGGTATAGATGGACAGGTTGAGACCTATAAAGCTAGACTGGTTGCAAAGGGTTTTCGTCAAAGACCTGGTTTGGACTATGACGAGACCTTTTCTCCGGTAGCTATGCTGAAATCCATTCGGATCCTTCTTGCCATTGCTGCCTTCCACGATTATGAGATTTGGCAGATGGACGTAAAGACTGCTTTTGTAAATGGAAATTTAGAGGAGTGTGTCTATATGGACCAGCCAGAGGGTTTCATTCAGAGTAGGAGCAGCGGAAAGATGTGCAAGTTGCTTAAGTCCTTCTACGGACTAATGCAGGCATCGCGGAGTTGGAACATCTGTTTTGATGAGACGGTCAAGGAATTTGGCTTTATCAAAAATCCAGATGAACCATGCATCTATAGTAGATTTGTAGCGAGAACTGTAGTATTCCTCGTTTTATACGTGGATGACATTCTCTTAATAGGAAATGACATTCCTATGAAACAATCTGTCAAGAGGTTCTTGTCACACAGGTTCTCCATGAAAGACCTGGGTGATGCCTCATACATCCTGGGGATCCGGATCCATCGTGATAGATCCAAGAGGATATTAGGACTTTCACAGTCCAGGTACATCAACACCATACTGAAAAGATTCAGTATGGAAGATTCCAAGCACGGTAAACTACCGGCTTGTCACGGGATCACCCTCTCTAAAGAGATGTCTCCCAAGACTGATTTGGAGAGGGATCGCATGTCTATTATACCCTACACTTCTGCGGTAGGCTCTATAATGTATGTGATGTTGTGTACCAGACCGGATGTAGCTTATGCACTGAGTGTGGTAAGCCGGTATCAGTCAAACCCTTGGGAGAAACATTGGATAGCGGTAAAGAACATTCTCAAGTACCTGAGAAGGACTAAGGAGATGTTCTTGGTGTATGGCGGAAAAGACCTCCAGATCGAGGCCTTTGCTGACTCCAGCTTCCAGAGTGACAAGGATGATTCCAAGTCCATGTCGGGTTTTGTCTTTACCCTCAATGGAGGGGCGGTGTGTTGGAAGAGTTCCAAACAGGAAACCGTTGCTGACTCGACGATGGAAGCGGAATACATCGCTGCATCTGATGCCGCAAAAGAGGGTGTCTGGATGAGGAAGTTCTTGAAAGAACTTGAGGTGGTTCCGTCCATTGTTGATCCAATACCTCTGTATTGCGACAACAACGGGGCTATAGCTTTAGCGAAGGAACCCAGGTCCCATCAGAGATCCAGACACATCTTGAGGCGGTATCACCTGATCAGAGAGATCGTGGATCGCAAGGAGATCGAGGTTCGGAGGGTCGCTTCTGAAGATAACACTGCAGATCCATTCACCAAGGCTTTGCCCCAGACTCAGTTTGAGCGGCTAATCGAGATGATAGGTCTTCGATACGCCAGTACATGGCCTTAGTGCAAGTGGGAGATTGTTAGTGTATATGCCCTAGAGGCCATTACTGTATCATACTAGTTTGTATATTACTTAATGGAAGCTTGGGATATTCACCTTGTATATACAATCTTGCTCAAAATAGTAGTATGCTACTTGGTTTGTTTCTACTTCAATGTGTACATGTGTTTATTTTAGTATATCACCTATGCACATTAGTGGAGCCCTTAGGATCTTTGCTTGATTACCAGCGTTGTGATGGCAGTCACACTAGTGGAGGCTGGGTAATCTATAAGCACATCCTTATGCAGGTCCCTAGTCGCAGGACTATCGAGACAGGGCATCGATACTCCGTAGTAGACTAGCGTATGCGCTTCTCATCCCAGAGTGGGAGGTGGTCTGTCCCACAGCCATCACTACGTCGTACTGGAGATAGTATACGGGTGCTCATTCGGTTACGAGTACACTGGACAGGACTCGTTGGGAACTGACCGGTTGGTATTATACCTGTCGTCAGTTATCAGTTCCCAGGTGACATGAGTACAGCTTAGTCCGCTGACTTGACACTGTCACTTCTCCTCGAGTGTGTTCCCACTGTACTTTGATTACTACCCTACCACGGCTCAAAGGAGGCGTGCAAACAGGTAGTGGTTGGGTACAGTCCCGAAGCACTTGGAGGCAGTGACGGTTAGACAGGATTCGTCTCTCCCGGTATTGGGGGTTGACATCGCGCTGTGACTAGGAGAGCCATTACACGAGTAGTCCCTGGCCAGGGCAATCGAGATATACTGGTAGGTTTCCAGTGTTATCTCAGGGTGTTTTGGGCTTCACTCCGACACGACTTGTACCACTGTTAGGGGACTGACATTTACCGCCCCCCTAGGCCCGCCATGCGATGTATCAGACGAACAGACCGGACTGTATGGATACTGTCATATTCAGGCTCAGTAGGAGTTCAGATGGGTTTCACCTCGTCAGTCCTCTTGTCGGCATCTACCTGGGGACCGTTACGCACAGCTAGTGCCGCTTGCGGTCGGTGGTTAAACCCACTGCCAGCATAGTGTCGATTCTTTAGAGTCCCACATAGAAAGCTATTCTCCTTTAGGCAAAAGAGTAGAGGTCGCATGGTTTTGCGGCAGGTCGCATGGTTTTGCGACAGGGTTCGGTCACATCCGTGCACTTATGCACGTACAGTGTCCGGACAGTTTACACTAGAGGGCTTTGGTTTAAGCCGGATCGTAGTGTACGTATTGGGATTGGATTTATCCAGTATGTATTCGTGTTCCTCGGAACGCGGATGCGGGTGTGTATGCACAGTTGACGGAGAGATAGAGGCAGAGGATTCTCATTAGGGTTGTTGACCGTTGACTGTTGACTATTGACTTTTGGCTCAACTCTAATGAGAATATGATATATGATTAGCAATAATATTAATTAAGTATTGTGGTGACATGGTTGTTGAGGGGTTGACTTTGTTGACTTGTTTACTTTGTTGACCGGTTGACTAGGTTGGACTAGTTGACCATCATGATGACAATGGCCATCATTTCATGGCAAAGACTTTTTACTTGCTTGTTTCTCTTGTGAGAAATGAGTGCATGAAATGATATGGCTATTGTAGCTTAAGCCATTTACACAATACTTGATTACTATTTTGTGATGATGGTTATGGATTATGAGAGCCAAGAGAGAAAAGTTTTTTTCTCATTCTATCATTCTCATTCTCTCTTTTGAGTTCTTGAGCTCTCATCTCCTTCCTCTTGCTCTCCCTCTCTTAGTCTATGGTCCACTTGTCTCATGTGTTGAGAACCAAGAACCATAGAGAAAATCCCAACACACTCTTCTCTACTCACTCTAGTTCACAAGGTTTAGCAAACCAAGTGAACTAGTTTCTTCAAAGACCGAAGAAGAAGCCAAAGGTAGAAGCTTTCGAGGTGGATCTATCTTCGGCGCAAGAAGACGACGGAGTGAAGCCGATCCGGACAACCATCGAGGCTTGAAGACGAAGGAGATCAAGAAAGAAAGGTATAACCCCCTAACCGAGTAGTTAACAACTCCTACTTTGGTTGTTAGTTAGATGTTTAACAAAGATCCGGTTTTGAGTCCATGTTACCACCTCTAGAAAAATTGTTTTTCGTCAAATTCCGCATGCCCGAAAGTACCGGGAAAGGTAGCATGGACTTACAGATGCACCATGTCATATTACTCATTTGTTACATTTTCTACACGGCTTTTCTTTATTTTTATGCATGGTTTTGTTTTAAAAGAGAGAAGAAAAGAAAAGAAAAGAAAAAGGATTAAAATAAAGGGTATTGGAAAAAGAGAGGGGGGGTGAGGGGTTCTCTTGACTTGGTCTCATTCCCCTTTTATTTTACCTCCATCATTTTCCCCCTCCTCTTCTTCACATGGCTGCCCTCTCCCTTCACCTCCACTACACACCTCACTTCATCATCAAAAGCCCATTAAAATTCCATCCCCACTTCATTAAAAACATGCACAAGCTCCCTACAAACACTTTGGGCCAAGAAAATTATTGATTTTAAAGACTTATGGCAACTCAAGAAAATTCTTGAGTTTCCAAATGAGCTAATTCCTTCATCATTTGTATTTTATTTCATTCACCTTAGCACCTATACATGTTTAGAACCGAATTAGTGTGGATATGTGAACTTTGAAAATTTCTAGAAGAGGTTAGGGTTTGAATTGAATCCAAAGGTGTAATTGAGATTAGTAGAGAGTATACAACCGCTGTAGTGATGATATATTAGACTAAACCAGAGACTAGAAGCCCAATTAGCGAACTCAGAAATCCCTGATATCGGATTTTGTGAGGATATATTGGTATCTGCTATCACCCGGGACACCTGAAAATTATTTAGCAAACACAGAGATACAAGCAGGTGACCTAGAAACTACCCTGATGACCCGAGACACTAACTCATTGTTCTGGCCACAAATATACTCTTTCTGGCAGCTAATTGCGGCCAGGTCATGTGTGTTTTGCTTCATATTTGGTTCATGGCTTTATCTCCAGTAAATCGGACCCTCCACATATGCAAAATTGACTAATTTCACCATGGATAAAATCTGGAAGTGTTTTTCATGATCTCTGATTTCAAATTGTGAATTCTGTGAACTTGAATTTTGGTATTCGTGTTTTATCTCGATGGTTTGACTTTTGTACATCGACATCGAGGATTCGTTTAGCCTTTCTTGCATGCGTAGACATAGGTTTTAACCTATGTACGATTCATGTGCCGTTTTAGATTGAATTAGATTTTAATGTGATACGATATGTTATGCTATGTCGGTACCCCTACGTGGACTTCGAGACGACGAGGATGAGCATGGTGATTGGAAGAATTTAAAGTGTTAACCGCAATCAAGACGGTGTCTCTTTGCAGCTAGCCGCGATGAGCACGGGTTGATCCACAAGGAGACGGAGCATTTTACGTTCTTGTCGTAACGAGTTAATGCGCGTGGGAGGAATTGTTCATAACTATCCTATGTGTTATATGCAAGTATAAAGCTTGTTAGGAAACGATAGGATGATGTAAGTTAATGGATTCCGTATTCAAGTCCTTTGAGCCGAACTTTAACAAATGAAGCTAGATCAATCGGCAACAACGTGGATTAGGGGATTTAAGCACGGTATTTGTGGAATCCATCTTATTGACCCTTGTCCGTCCGTTCTTGTCTCTTGCTTTCGCCTCCGGCCAATCCGAACGCAACCGGTCGCGGTTAGGAATCACCGTTACCTTGGTAGGGTAGGGTGCCTAACGGAGCGCTTGTTTAAGATTTGGGCGGAGTTTCAAATGGAAAAGACGGTAAAAAGAAATGAGGACCGAAATGTTAACTTACAATATCTTTCTCTTTTCCTAACAACACATATTAACAACCATTCATAAAACAAACCAAAAAGAGCAAAAGAAAAGATAAACAAAGAGAAGAAAAGATTACAAGCAAGTAATTAAAGTGCATGGAATTTAAGTGCATGAAAGTAAAGCATGAATGTAAAGAAAGTAATAAAAAGAAAGAAAGAAATAAGCAAGAAAGAGAACTAGGAACCTGTTGGATATAGTGCCCTCAGAGTCAATTATTGGATCACAGGCACGTGATTGCAATGATTGAGGGAGGACCTATACCGGTAGGACAGTTTTACTTGAGAGGTTTGTATACTATCTGGTTTGACTTTATCATCGTGTACATGCTTTAGGTGACATTGTAGTTCACTATTACACGTTGATAGAGAATAGTATGGTAGCATGGTTTATCTTTATCATCGTGTACTGCTTTAGGTGACCTTACAGGTCGCTATTACACATTGATAGAGCCCTTAGGATTCTTGCTTGACGGCCAGCAGTATGATGGCGATCATATACGTGGGAGCTGGGGTCTATAAGCACATCCTTAAAAGGTCCCTAGTCGTGGGAGTTTCGAGACTGGGCATCGATACTCCATTAGTAGACTAGTGTATACAGTGGAGACCCCGACGAGGGGCGGTGGCCGGTCTCATAAGCCATTGGTGTCAGTTGGTTCACCTAAGATGTATACAGGTGCTCATTGGGTTATGAGTACACCAGACAGGACTCGACGGGAACATGCTAGTTGGTATTATACCTGACGTCAGATGGCAGTTCCCTGGTGACATGTGTACATGTTAGTTCATCGACCTGAGATCGTCATTTGTCTCGTGTGAGTTTCCACTGTTCTTTGATTACTACCCTACCATGGCTAAAAGGAGTCGTGCAAATAGGTTTTAGTTGGGCACAGTCCCGAGCCACATGGAGGCAGTGAGCGGATCGGCAAGGGTTTCGTCTCTCCCGGTATTGGGGGTGAGATCGCGCTGTGTCTAGGAGAGCCATTACACGAAGTCCTTGGCCAAGGCAGGAGATTTACTGGTAAGTATTCCAGTAGTATCTCAGGGTGTTCTGGGCTACACTCCGACATGACTTGTACCAATTTTGGGGGTCTGACTTTTACCAACCCTTAGGCCCGCCATGCGATGCTCAAAGACGAACGGACCGGACAGTACGGATATTGTCACTAATAGGCTCAGTAGGGTGTCAGGATGAGTTCACTCATCGACCTCCCTTTTTGTCAATACCTAGTAGCCCGTTACGTACGGCTAGTACCTCTGACGAACTAGTGGTTAAATCCACAGCCAAAGTATTGACGAGTCTTTTGAGTCCCCCACAGACAGTTTTCAAGTTTCGGGCGAAACGTTGTAGAGGCCGTATGATATATGGCAAGGTCCGATCATATACGTGCAGTAGTGCACGGATCATGATCGGACGGATCATACTAGTGGGCTTTGGTTTAAGCCGGATCCTAGTATTAGATTTGTTGGATTAATTTAGTCTCATCGTATTCGCATTCGGTCGGAATGTGGATGCAGGTATGTATATACAGGTGAGGGGTATCCTTATGATTCGTCATGAGTTTACTTTAGATGTTGCCGTATCTTTTTATTGTTGTACACATTTGGATTAATGTTTACAAATGGAAATTGTGAGCTAGAAATCATCATTTTGTGCATTTAATGTGACATGGACTTCATTAATGACTCATGGTCCCTTTTTATGTGCATATGTCACATTATTGTTTGATTTGGGTATTGATTTGATAAGAGGAGAGAGGGAGGGCAGCCATGAGTAGAGGCTAGCTCTTGTGTTTTTCATTCTTCTCACTCTCTCATTTTTTATCACACATACAACAAAAGAAAAGAAAGCTTCTTCTTATTCTTCCTCTATCTCACAACCTCCATTGATGGCTTCATCTTCAACCTCCATCCATGCAATGGATGCAAGAGACAAAGTTGTCACAAACATTCTCTACTTCTTTTTGGACACGTCGGCTAGCGAACTTCGTGCCCGAGTTGCTTCGGATGAAGCGGAAGCCCGTAAAAAGACTCGAAGATGTGGTGCCCTTTAAGATGAGGAGATCGAGACCGGAGATACCGCGAGGAGCTTGGGATGGTGGCCAAAGACCAAAGGACACGGATCGATCGGTATGGCTTTCCAACCTTTTCTCTAGTTGCTAGTTGTAGGTTAATGGTTCGATCCGGATTTAAAGTATACGATAGCGCCGGTTTCTTGTTAGAAAATTTTTTTCGTTTCCGCATTTGGCCTCGGACAGACGACCGGGACGCTACCGTAGACTTACAGAACCATGCAACAAAACACAAGTCATGGGATAAATAACCAACCCTTAAACTTGCAAGACCAATGAAGGGGTTGCAAGATCAAGAGAAGGGTAAAGAACTCATGTGAAATGAAGGCACAAAAGAGAAGAGCTTTATTGATTCCATATGAAGATACAACCCCTTGAGATCAATGACTAAAGCTTAAACTTGCAAGCTCAATGAAGAGGTTGCAGGATCAAGCTAAGGTAGAGAGATCAAGGGGGAAGCTAAGCTATTTACAAGAGTGAGAAAACAAAATGAAATGTTGGGGAAAAAATGACAAAAGTGAGACTAAAGAATGGCCATGAACCCTTGCCCTCTGCCTGCTATTTATAGGCAAAGAAGAAAAGAAAATAAACAATAAAAATAGGGCTATATGGCAGCAAGGAGGGGCCTACAGAAAGCTGGAGACCAGAGGAAGAGACAGGGCCGGCCAGGCCGGATTTCCTTGGGAAGTGCTCGGGTCAATTTCGAGGGGTGGGTCCCGTATTGCAGTGGTGGCCTTGTGTTGTCCCCAGCATGCATCTGGTGTTGTTTATTTACTTCGTTTTGAAATTGTGGTGCACCAGGAATTGGAGGAAAACTTGAATCATAAAGTCAACACACACTTTATTGCATTAACTGCATGTCACACCCATATCACCTCATGCCCACTTATGCCATGATTCATGGAAGCCCCTACTAGGTCCATGTTCCAAGAGTTGTGTGCAACATGTATTGTGTTGGACCAAAAGTATGTTCACACACTTTATTTGCAAAATAACTCTTGGGATATCGGTCGGCTTTCCGTTCTGATTGCAGTGTTGCCTCACAAATGATATATCCATGATTCTGAATATATTTCAAGTATTTTGTCACGGATACCTGTAATCTGTATTACTGAGCAAACACTGGTTAATGGTACCGATATATACAAAAAATAGATAATGAATGGGCGGTATTAAAATGCAATATTCTGGTCTGAACAAATACCCCCAAACTTATCTTTTGCTCGTCCCGAGCAAAACAAAACAAAATCCTAGCCTCACTTTCGCAGGGAATGCGATTGCACTGAGCGCGTGCAACAAGCCGTTAAACCTCTAGGTGTCCCTAGTAGGAGGAGTGTTGTCTCCTGAGGGTTTTCAGTGGATTACACCCACAAAATCCCGTCAAGTTAGTTTCATAAGTTAATATCGATTCTACTCCTACAGTTTAGTAACTACGTTAGAAATTCTATCATTCTAAGTTAGAAATATTCAACCCTTATGTTTCACGCCTCTAATCTATTTAACCTTAGATCCTATACGTTCCAAAAAAGTTTAGAAAGTGGTTGGTTCTCCTGAGTTTTCCTTCTAAAAGTGCGGTCTCAAATTATGGATTTTTATCAACTTTACAGAAAACATAAGTCTTATTCTTCATTTTTATCTTTCCTCCAAACATCGATTGTATACCCCTACGTGTGTGTATTTTTGCACCCCTACACTGAAGAATTCAATTCAAGCTATAGTAACCTTGCCCCAATACCCAATACTATTTATTTTCATTAATGATGGACGGCGTTGCTCACACACCTTTGATGCGACTATTAATGCTTCTTGAGGCACTAACGGCCGATTACTGAATGTGTGAGCTTAAAGCGTAAATAGCAGTTTCCAGGTCTTGACTTTATTTATTTTTTTTTCTTTTTCTTTGTTTTTCTTTTTCAAGACCGGATATATTTTTCACTAATGCTCTTTTGGTGTTTAGCTTTAAATACCGTTTTTTCTTTCATACTAGGTTTTCAGGCAAGAGTATTTCTAGGTATCCTCTACAATCCCAAGTTTCAAGGTATGTGTAAGTGCAGTTTGTAGGGTATATACTTTCTAATTTTGGACTCAAAAATAGAAACTATTTTTCAGACTTATCCTTCAATAAAGCATCAATACTTTCACTTCATCTTGACTTAACTCAAGAACTGAACTCAAGATTACCTATTTCTAAAAAAAAACCTGTAAGGACGTATATTTACTAAAATTTAAACAGAAGGAGGGTTATTTTTAGGGTTTTCAATTCCTAAGCCTAGGATTTAGTTATTTCTAATGTATCAACTAAACTTTCGGAATAAAAATCTAAGTTACCCTATTAGCTAACTTGACAAAAAAATTTCTATATTTTTTGGAAAATTTTCGAATTTTTGTGGGATTTTAAAATAGGTATGCAGATGCAAAATATACAAATGAATGTGAAGGAAGAAAGCTTACCGAGCACACCCCCAAACTTAAACTTGACAGTGCCCTCACTGTTAGGCTAAACCAAGAGGGTCAAAATTGTCGTTGCTCCCCAAAAACAAATTATATACAAAACAAAAAGAAAACCAAAAACAAAAATATATACACAAAAAGGTTCCCCCCAAACTTAAGTGAAATAGTGTTTCCACTGTTTAAGCGATGATGTTCAAGATTGGGGGGAAGAGAACAGTATTAATCTATACAAGGCCTTACACAGGCCAAAAGTTAACACCAACCATTCAAAAATTCTATCTCTGTAATATGCGGGTTGGTGAAAGAAGATGAAGAGGAAAGAAATGAAAAATACGCGAAACCGTATAGAGATAGAAGCAGGATACGGTCCCGGTATATGAGAAGAAGAATGGCGGAAGGGGAAAAAATGGAGTACGAACTTGAGGATGAAAATGGAGTGAATAGATTAGCACAATTTGTGATGACCGATGTGTAAGAAGTGTTTGTGCTAATATATTAACATGGCGAGAAATTGGGTCAAATCTCTCAAGATTCGTGGGAAACCATGGGTAAGCCGAACTTGGTGAACCGGACATATGAAATGAAGGTGATACGGTTTCTTGCAAGGTCGGAACGAGGATGGAGGGAAGTGATTGTGGAAGGGTATCGGTTAAAGATTCAGGGGGGTGTACGCAGTCAATGAAAGGGATAGGATGAATTGGAAAATCCAACTCATCAAGTAAAACTGCTTCATCCTCAATGCTATCCTCAAAATTCTCCTCAAAAATTATTTCATCCATGCAAATTTCATCAATATCAAGACGTATATCAAGTTCGGGAAAACAGTTAAAGACTCGGGAAGATGAATTGGAGAGAAAAACTCAGCCAAATTTACGGGTTCATCATCCGAAATATTCCCAGCATCAATATCCTCAATCAATTGAAAATCAATATTCTCAGACACCTCAACAAAAGCATGGATATCAATCAATTCAGGTTCTACAGTGGAGGTGTAGAGGTCAAAAGGATTGGGTGTGGTTTCACTCAAAAGGGACCCTTCACAATCGGGTAAATCAAATACTACAAAGTCGCACAACGCATTAACCCTTCTATCTTCAATCGGTGAATCGTTTGGAACATTAAATAGACATTCAAAACCGGAGTTGTGGGATTCAATTTGTGGCAGGTAGGTTTGACTTGGAAGGGGGTACATCTCACTCTCTCCACTCAAATTCTCAGCCTGTCCTACCGCCTCTTCATACATTTGAAAATGTGGAGATAGTAGGAAACTAGCTACCGGGTCCGTAGGTTGTATGAGGGCGGCCATGGACGCATTCAAATCCATCATCTGTTGGTACGACACTACCCGGAAGTCTTCCAACGACTGTTCCAGACTAGACATGGGCTGTGAAGGGGTTTCAGTAAAAGATTCAAAGTTGTTTGGATACTGAAAATTCCCAAATGGCGGTTCAGAAGCAATGTCTAGGGAAGGTGTAAAAGTCGGGTAGGAATGGTAGGAATTGAATGGTTGGGCAGGGGTAGGATCAACATACGGATTAGAAGGTGAATGGAATTGTTGATCCAAAGAATTTGTAGTGGTGAAAGGAGTGAAAGATCGGCCACGGGATTGTTCAATATGTTCAGCGATGGACAAAGGGCGACTTGCAAAAGGGGTATCAACATTAGAGGGTGGGGGGGTTGAAAAGATTGATACAAAGTGGATTGCGGAGTGCAAGTGTTTGTCCTAGATGCGTCTATGCGATCTTTCAATGACATTTTGAGCATGGAGGGGTCGTTCGAAATTCGACCAAAGCAACAACCTTAAGAAGTAATGTCTGATTGTGGGTACCAAAAGTTCGGTAAGAGTTTTTCGAGGTGGGGTACCCATGATATGAAGAGAGAAAGAAAGAAAGGAAGAGAAAAGGAGGGGAAAAAGAATGTGATTTATTTTTGTGTTTTTTTAGTTAGTTATTAACAAAAGAATGAAATATACACACAAAATGAATCTGGACAAAAACAATCACGACACAAAAATAACACATACCTAATCATTCTAGGGTTCTCCTAGGTCAACTAGACCTGCTCCAGAACTTGATTGTCGAAGTAAAACTATGTCGAGAAACGGGCTCAAGATACACTGATCACGAGGCCAGGTAAGTGCAGAGATAAAGGGAGGTTTTCCGACGCTTTTGAGAAGGTCCTTAATTAAATAACCCTTTCTCTTTTGGCGGTTTCGCCGTTAACACTTTCCTAGAAACCCCGTAAACAATATACCGTTAAGTGGTGTTCTAAACATAGTTAACTTCTCCTAGTGAGCGCGAAGTCCTTACGGCTTAAAGTCTAGTTTCTTTTTTTTTTAAATTTGTGTGGGTATACGTTATGCACGGTTCATGATTTGTGGGCCACGGAAAAGGGGATCAAATCCTTTACCGTATGTTGTGGGGTTCGCTTGCCCTTAAGTCCGTATTAATGGATGCAATGCGCAATTCAATAAAAATTCTATAAAGTATCAAACAATTGTTTTTTTATGTTTTGTTAGTTGTATGTATGCCCTAGAGGCCAGTATTGTACAGATGATGTATATTATATTGGATGCTTGGACATATATAGAGAGGACTTTCTTGCAAGTCATGATAGTATGCTATCTGGTTGCTCTTTACTTTAACATGTATACTTGTCTCTTTATACCGTCTTATAGTTACATGTTGGTAAAGCCCTTAGGATGTGTACTTGACTACCTGGACTATGATGCGGATCATACTAGTGGGGACATGGTAGTCCATAAGTACATCCTTCAAGGTCCCTAGTCAAGGGTGTATCGAGATGGGGCATCGATATACCAGTGCAGACTAGCATATATGCTTCTCAACCCATGAGATGGGCGATGGATGATCCCATATCCATTGGTGTTTGACATCAGAGATGGTATACGGGTGCTCAGTGGAGAATGGGTACACTGAACGAACTCGCCGAGAACTCCCAGATGGTATTTTACCTCACGTCAGATGGCAATTCTCTGGTGACACTTGTGCAGCTTAATCTGTAGACCCGAGATCGTCATAGAGTCTTGTGTGATTCCCACTGTGCTTTGATTTCCACCTTACCACGTCCATGAGGGCATGCAAAACGGTGGTTTTTGGTTACAGTCCTGAGTCGCATGGAGGCAATGAGCGATAGGAGGGGTTTCGTCTCTCCCGGTATTGGGGGTTGATGTTGCGCTGTGCTCGGTTGGCCGTAACAGGAAAGTCCCTGGCCAGGGATGATTAGAGATTTGCTAGTAAGTGTTACCAGTAGTTTCTCGACCCGTTATGAGCTTCACATCGGCACGACTTATCGGTTATTGGGGTCTGACGTTTACCACCCCTAGACTTGATATGCGACATATCAGACGAGGAGACCGGACTGTACGGGAAGTGTTGCCGGTAGGCTTTCAAAGGAGTTGGAGCGGGCTTGATTGCTGATCTTCTGATCGCTCAATACCCGGGTAGCCGTTACGTCCAGCTAGTACCGCTGACGGCATGTGGGTGCGTGATGTGATCATCATCTACTGCCGGCGTATTGACAAGTCTTTAGAGTCCTACACAGAGGTTTTACTGGCTTAGGCAAAACGAAATAGGAGCACGTATGTGATATGTGAGAGACCGAGAATAAATGCATGTATGTGATACCGTATTCTATTCTCGTGACTTTTTGTATCGGTCGGTCATATATGATATGACCGGGTTATCGAATCAAGTGTTGATTCGATAAGTCGATACGATGATTGTTAGCCGGTTATATGAGATATGACGGGATTATTAAGTCAAGTGTTGATTTAATAATTAAGTGTATAATTGTATATTAGATATACTAATTTACATTTACTAACACATGTCCACTTTAGAGTTTTTCTCACTTTCACACATCTTTACTATATATATATGATATATATATTAAAATGTGTATGTCCATGCTACCCTTCCTCGGTACTTACGGGGTTGCGGAAGTGGTGAAAAACGATTTTCAAGAGGGTGGTAACATGGACTCCAAATACGGATCTTTGTTAAACAACTAGCTAACATCCTAACTAGGAGTTGTTTACCTACTCGGTTAGGGGGCTATACCTTTCTTGAACTCCTTCATCTTCAACTCCTCCCGGTGTACGGATCGGCCTCACCTCGTCGTCTCCTTGCACCGAAGATGGATCACCCGAAAGCTTCTACCTTTGGCTTCTTCTTCGTGTTTGTGTATATGCCCTAGAGGCCATTACTGTATCATACTAGTTTGTATATTACTTAATGGAAGCTTGGGATATTCACCTTGTTTGTACAATCTTGCTCAAAATAGTAGTATGCTATTTGGTTTGTTTCTACTTCAATGTGTACATGTGTTTATTTTAGTATATCAACCATACACATTAGTGGAGCCCTTAGGATCTTTGCTTGATTACCAGTGTTGTGATGGCAGTCACACTAGTGGGGGCTGGGTAATCTATAAGCACATCCTTATACAGGTCCCTAGTCGCAGGACTATCGAGACAGGGCATCGATACTCCGGAGTAGACTAGCGTATGCGCTTCTCATCCCAGAGTGGGAGGTGGTCTGTCCCACAGCCATCAGTACGTCGTACTGGAGATAGTATACGGGTGCTCGTTGGGTTACGAGTACACTGGACAGGACACGTCGGGAACTGACCGGTTGGTTTTATACCTGTCGTCAGTTATCAGTTCCCAGGTGACATGAGTACAGCTTAGTCCGCTGACTTGACACTGTCACTTCGCCTCGAGTGTGTTCCCACTGTACTTTGATTACTACCTTACCACGGCTCAAAGAAGGCGTGCAAACAGGTAGTAGTTGGGTACAGTCCCGAAGCACTTGGAGGCAGTGACGGTGAAACAGGATTCGTCTCTCTCGGTATTGGTGGTTGACATCGCGCTGTGTCTAGGAGAGCCATTACACGAGTAGTCCCTGGCCAGGGCAATCGAGATATACTGGTAGGCTTCCAGTGTTATCTCAGGGTGTTTTGGGCTTCACTCCGACACGACTTGTACCGCTATTAAGGGACTGACGTTTACCACCCCCCTAGGCCCGTCATGCGATGTATCAGATGAACAGACTGGACTGTACGAAGACTGTCACATTCAGGCTCAGTAGGAGTTTAGATGGGTTTGACCTCGTCAGTCTTCTTGTCGGCATCTACCTGGGGACCGTTACGCCCAGCTAGTGCCGCTTGCGGTCTGTGGTTAAACCCACTGCCAGCGTAATGTCGAGTCTTTAGAGTCCCACACAGAAAGCTATTCGCCTTTAGGCAAAAGAGTAGCGGTCGCATGGTTTTGCAGCAGGTCGCATGGTTTAGCGACAGGGTTCGGTCACATCCGTGCACTTATGCACGTACAGTGTCCGGACAGTTTACACTAGCGGGCTTTGGTTTAAGCCGGATCGTAGTGTACGTATTGGGATTGGATTTATCCAGTATGTATTCATGTTCCTTGGAACGCGGATGCGAGTGTGTATGCACAGTTGACGGAGAGACAGAGGCAGAGGATTCTCATTAGGGTTGTTGACCGATGACTGTTGACTTTTTGCACAACCCTAATGAGAATATGATATATGATTAGCAATAATATTAATTAAGTATTGTGGTGACATGGTTGTTGAGGGGTTAACTTTGTTGACTTTGTTGACCGGTTGACTAGGTTGGACTAGTTGACCATCATGATGACAATGGCCATCATTTCATGGAAAAGGCATTTTTCTTGCTTGTTTCTCTTGTGAGAAATGAGTGCATGAAATGATATGGCTATTGTAGCTTAAGTCATTTACACAATACTTGATTACTATTTTGTGATGATGGTTATGGATTATGAGAGCCAAGAGAGAAAAGTCTTTCTCATTCTATCATTCTCATTCTCTCTCTTGTGTTCTTGAGCTCTCATCTCCTTCCTCTTGCTCTCCCTCTCTTTGTCTATGGTTCACTTGTCTCATGTGTTGAGAACCAAGAACCATAGAGAAAATACCAACACACTCTTCTCTTCTCATTCTAGTTCACTAGGTTTAGCAAACCAAGTGAACTAGTTCTTCAAAGATCGAAGAAGAAGCCAAAGGTGGAAGCTTTCGAGGTGGATCTATCTTCGGCGCAAGGAGACGACGGAGTGAAGCCGATCCGGACAACCATCGAGGCTTGAAGACGAAGGAGTTCAAGAAACAAAGGTATAACCCCCTAACCGAGTAGTTAACAACTCCTAGTTAGGTTGTTAGTTAGATGTTTAACAAAGATCCGGTTTTGAGTCCATGTTACCACCTCTAGAAAAATTGTTTTTCACAAAATTCCGCATGCCCGAAAGTAACGGGAGAGGTAGCATGGACTTACATTTCGAACTTTGAAGAAACTAGAACACTTGGCTTGCTAGGCCTTGTGAACTAGAATGAGTAGAGGAATGTTTTGCTGTCTTTTTATCTCTAAGGCAATGAGTCTCAACACATGAGAATGGTTTGCCTTGAGCTAGAGAGAGTAAGAGGAAGAGGGAGAGCTTGAGAATGAGAGAGCTCAAGAGAGAGAAAGCAAATGAAAGAATGAATCAACCTTTTCTCATTCTCACCTCTCATAATCCAAAAGCATCATGAGCCATAATGATAATCAAGTATTATGTGATGGTTATCATATCACAAAATGTAATATCATTTCATTCATTAAATGCAATGTGTGAACAAATAAGCAAGCCAAAAGTCTTTGCATGAAATGATAGCCATAGCAATGATGGTGGTCAACAAGTCCAACCTAGTCAACCGGTCTACAAAGTCAACAAGTCAACAAGGTCAACCTTTCAACCCAACCATGGCACAATAATACTTAATTATCATTAACATATTTCTAATTCTCATTAGGGTTAAGCAAAGGTCAACAGTTAATAACCCTTATGAGAATCTTCTGCCTCTGTCTCTGTCAACTGTGCATACACACCCGCTTCCGCGTTCCGAGGAACACGAATGCAAACGAGATAAAATCAATCCCAAAATGTACACTAGGATCTGGCTTAAACCAAAGCCCGCAAGTGTTAACTTTCCGGACACTGTACGTGCACAAGTGCACGGATGTGACCGAACCCTGTCGCAAAACCATGCGACCTGTCGCAAAACCATGCGACCCCTACTCTTTTGCCTAAAGGCGAATAACTTTCTGTGTGGGACTCTAAAGACTCGACACTACGCAGGCAGTGGGTTTAATCACAGACCGCAAGCGGCACTAGCTGTGCGTAACGGTCCCCAGGTAGATGCCGACAAGAAGACTGATGAGGTGAAACCCATCTGAACTCCTACTGAGTCTGAATGTGACAATCTCCATACAGTCCGGTCTGTTCGTCTGATACATCGCATGGCGGGCCTAGGGGGCGGTAAACATCAGTCCCCTAATAGCGGTACAAGTCGTGTCGGAGTGACGCCCAGAACACCCTGAGATAACACTGGAAACCTACCAGTATATCTCGCTTGCCCTGGCCAGGGACTACTCGTGTAATGGCTCTCCTAGACACAGCGCGATGTCAACCCCCAATACCGGGAAAGACGAATCCTGTCTAACCGTCACTGCCTCCAAGTGCTTCGGGACTGCACCCAACTAATACCTGTTTGCACGACTCTTTTGAGCCGTGGTAAGGTAGTAATCTAAGTACAGTAGGAACACACTCAAGGCAAAGTGACAGAGTCAAGTCAGCGGACTAAGCTGTACTCATGTCACCTGGGAACTGATAACTGACGATAGGTATAGTACCAACCAACAGTTCTCGACGAGTCCTATCCAGTGTACTCGTAACCTAACGAGCACCCGCATACTATCTCAAGTACGACGTGCGGACGGCTGTGGGACAGACCGTCTCCCACACTGGGATGAGAAGCGCATACGCTAGTCTGCTCCGGAGTATCGATGCCCTGTCTTGATAGTCCTGCGACTAGGGACCTGCATAAGGATGTACTTATAGATTACCCAGCCCCTACGAGTGTGACTGCCATCACAACGCTGGTAATCAAGCAAAGATTCTGAAGGCTCCACTATTGTGTATAGGTGATATACTAAAATAAACACATGTACAGATTGAAGTAGAAACAAACGAAGTAGAATACTACTATATTGAGCAAGATTGTCTGTACAAGGTGAATATCCCAAGCTTCCATTAAGTAATATACAGACTAGTATGATACAGTAATGGCCTCTAGGGCATATACACTAACAATCTCCCACTTGCACTAAGGCCATGTACTGGCGTATCGATGACCTATCATCTTGATTAGCCGCTCGAACTGAGTCTGGGGTAAGGCCTTTGTGAGTGGATCAGCAGTGTTTTCTTCCGTAGAAACTCTCCGAACCTCGATCTCCTGGCGACCCACGATCTCCCTGATCAGGTGATACCGCCTTAAGATGTGTCTGGATTTCTGATGGGACCTGGGTTCCTTCGCTAAAGCTATAGCCCCGTTGTTGCCGCAATACAGAGGTATTGGATCAACAATGGACGGAACCACCTGAAGTTCAGTGAAGAACTTCCTTATCCAGACGGCTTCTTTTGCGGCATCAGCAGCAGCGATATATTCCGCTTCCATCGTCGAGTCAGCAACGGTTTCCTGTTTGGATCTCTTCCAACCCACCGCCCCTCCATTAAGGCTAAAGACATAACCCGACATGGACTTGGTATCATCCTTGTCACTCTGGAAGCTGGAGTCAGCAAAGGCCTCGATCTGGAGGTCTTTTCCACCATACACCAAGAACATCTCCTTAGTCCTTCTCAGGTACTTGAGAATGTTCTTTACTGCTATCCAATGTTTCTCCCCAGGGTTTGACTGATACCGGCTTACCACACTCAGTGCATAAGCTACATCTGGTCTGGTACACAACATCGCATACATTATAGAGCCTACCGAAGAAGCGTAGGGTATAATAGACATGCGATCCCTTTCCAAATCATTCTTGGGAGACATCTCTTTGGAGAGGGTGATCCCGTGACAAGCCGGTTGATTACCGTGCTTGGAATCTTCCATACTGAATCTTTTCAGTATGGTGTCGATGTACCTGGACTGTGAGAGTCCCAGTATCCTCTTGGATCTGTCACGATAGATCCGGATCCCCAGAATGTATGAGGCATCACCCAGGTCTTTCATGGAGAACCTATGTGACAAGAACCCCTTGACAGATTGTAGCATAGGAATGTCATTTCCTATTAAGAGAATGTCATCTACGTATAAAACGGGGAATACTACAGTTCTCGCTACAAATCTACTATAGATGCATGGTTCATCTGGATTTTTGATAAAGCCAAATTTTTTGACCGTCTCATCAAAACAGATGTTCCAACTCCGCGATGCCTGCTTTAGTCCGTAGATGGACTTAAGCAACTTGCACACCTTTCCGCTGCTCCCACTCTGAATGAAACCCTCTGGTTGGTCCATCTAGACGCACTCCTCTAAATTTCCATTTAGAAAAGCGGTCTTTACGTCCATCTGCTAAATCTCATAATCATGGAAGGCAGCAATGGCAAGAAGGATCCGAATGGATTTCAGCATAGCTACTGGAGAAAAGGTCTTGTCATAGTCCAAACCAGGTCTTTGACGAAAACCCTTTGCAACCAGTCTAGTTTTATAGGTCTCAACCTGTCCATCTACACCAATCTTCCTTTTGAAGATCCACTTGCATCCTACGGGTTTTACCCCATCTAGAGCAACGTCCAACGTCCATACTTTGTTGGTGTACATGGACTCCATTTCGGTCCGCATTGCATCCAGCCATTTTACTGAGTCAATGCTCTGAATGGCCTGCTGGAAGCTAGTCGGCTCATCATAATCAATGATGCAATCCTCTCTATCCCCGTCTATGAGAAAACCGTAGTATCTCTCGGGCGGATGAGACTGCCTACTACTCCTGCGGAGCGGCGCAGGAATGTCATTTTCTTTTGAACCCTCTGGTTCTACTAAGCTTTCAGTAATAGTCTGTGGTTCTGGAATTTCTTCCAGTTCTATTTCTCTCCCACTTGTTTCCTTTTCTAAGAATTGGTGTTCCAGAAAATGGGCATTGCGAGAAACAATGATCTTTTGTTCCTCTGCGTAATAAAAGAGATACCCCTTGGAGTTCTTTGGGTATCCCACAAACTTGCACAGTACTGAACGTGCCTCGAGTTTATCCGCATGCTGCATTTTGACAAAAGCCGGACATCCCCAGATCTTCAGATATTGAAGATAGGGTTTCTTCCCACTCCATATCTCATATGGTGTGGTAGGCACAATCTTATTTGGAACTCGGTTCAAAAGGTATGCAGCTGATTCTAGTGCATATCCCCAGAATGATCGCGGTAACTCTGTGTTACTCATCATGGTACGTACCATATCCAATAGGGTCCGGTTCCGTCTCTCCGATACACCGTTATGTTGCGGAGTGTATGAAGGAGTAAGCTGAGAGAGAATTTCATTCTCTTTTAAATAGTCCAGGAACTCGGCACTCAAGTATTCACCACCTCGATCCGATCTTAGTGTCATGATACTTTTGCCGGTTTGTTTTTCTACTTTATTCTTACATTCCTGGAATTTTCCAAAGGCTTCAGACTTATGTTTCATTAAAAAGTCATAACCGTACCTTGAAAAGTCATCCGTAAAAGTAATGAAGTAAGAATAACCGTTTCGTGCATGTATAGACATTGGACCGCACGCGTCGCTGTGTACGAGTCCCAAGAGCTCGCTCGCTCTTACTCCGTGTCCAGTGAACGAAGTCTTTGTCATCTTTCCTTTGAGACATGATTGACAAGTGGCATACGATTGATATTCGAACGGATTCAAATATCCTTCTACATGTAACTTCGTCAACCTTCTCTTATTGTTGTGACCCAGTCTACAATGCCATAAGAAAGTCTGATTTATTTTCGGAGACTTTCTTTTGTGTGTATTCTGGACATTGAAAATCTGTGGTTGGTTTAGTACGTATATACCATTGCTTAAAGTACCTGACATAATCAGAACTTGATTAAGGTGAATGTTTACAACATTACTTACAAACGCAAATTCATAACCTTCTTTAGAAATCAAAGATACAGAAATGATATTACAAGTTGTGTTCGGTACAAAATAGCAATTACGCAAAACCAAAACGTGTCCATCTGACAACCCCAGGTGATAGTCCCCCACAGCCTTAGCATCCATGCTAGCTCCGTTTGCAACTTTGAGGGTCATGTCACCTACCTTCAAAACCCTATGGTTTCTCAACGCCTGCAAAGAATTACAGATATGAGATCCTGATCTGGTATCCAATAACCAGGAAGTAGAGTTTATTGATAGACAGTTTTCAATAACATACACACCTGAAGCTGAAGCCGCAACATGCTTCAGTTCCTGTGTTCTGGCTTTCCAAGCCCTGCAATCTTTCTTCCAGTGACCACTCTTATGACAGAAAAAGCACTCTTCCATCCCTATAAGCTTCCCCGCTATCTTTGTTGCTTTTGCTTTTCCCTTCGTATCCACTTTACTAACACCGCCCCTTGGTTTGGCGGGGGTTTTCTTCTTCTTTCCCTTGGCTTTCGCCTTAGACCTAGAAGAGTAAGATCCTCCTAGAAACAAAGTGGATGTTTCCCTACCTTTCTGTAGGGTGCCCTCTGCACTCCTCAGCATGTTGAGGAGCTCTGAAAGTTCAACTTCCTTTTCTTGCAAGTTGAAGTTCAGTATAAACTGGGCGTAAGTGGAAGGAAGGGACTGAAGAATCAAGTCCGTATAGAGCTTATTCTCCAACGTGGTCCCAAGGTCCGCGAGCTCCTCAATGAAGCCAATCATCTTAAGCACGTGTTTCGCTACCGAAGATCTGATGGCCAACCTTGCCGAAAATAGCTTCTTCGACACTTCGTATCTTGTGATACGAGATTGCTCTCCATACAGTTCTTTTGTATGGAGAAATATGGATTCGAGGTCCATATTCTCGTGCCTCTTCTGATGTTCGTTGTCCATAGAGGCAAGCACGAGTCACTTGGCCGTCGCGCAATCGGTCTCCCAAGTCTTACGGATTTCCTTATCCGCGATGCTGGAGGTGGGTCCTGGGACAGGGGGAGCTTTGGTGGTAAGGAGATACCCCAACTTGTCATAAGTGATTGCCATTTTGACATTCCTGAGCCAATTTTTGTAGTTTGGCCCTGTCAGTATGTTTTTATCTAGTAATAACTTAAGTCCAGTCATGATGTTTGGTCGCTGTAATTAGGAGAGAGAGAAGAAATACTTTAGCATGATGCTCATGCAAGTTTAGAGTGGTTTTTAATTTGTCTAAACAGGATGGCTCCCACTGTCTCTCGAATCCCTCCTCAAACCAAAAAGGAAGAATTAGTCAGGATCAATCTCACCGAACAATACTTGCTTAACCGTTCGGCCAGGCTGGTGTCGGTACTTCGAGGGAGGTTTTCCAACGCTTTCGTGAAGCTCCTTAATTTAAGAATCTCATTTTCCTGGGGGTGTAGCCCTGCTAACACCTTTCTAGACACCTACTAGGTTTATAGCATTGATCGTTTAGTGAGAAATTTCCCGAGGAGTAGCATATACTCGCAGTAGGATCGGGATCCAAATATCATTGCGTGACAAAACTGAAGGAATCCTACCAGAATCATCACACTCTAAATGGTATGCAGCGCTAGCAAGTTTCAGTTCTTTTGAAACTCCCGATGTGGATTTTTGCCCCATGCTCTTATGACCTTGACTTTGGCCAACAAATCATAAGTCACATGTCAAGTTCTACCCATCATTGCCCAGGTTAATTTGAGCCCACACGCATATACCCTTGACTTTGGCCAACAAGGTAGAACGACTGCCCTAAACCAACACATCTATCTATGCTGCACATGAATACCCAATAGCTACCAATCACTATGCCTTGACATTGGCCAACAAACATAGCTTGAGTACTATTGACCATCCATGTGAAACGACGGAGGGCTACGAATGGTTTTGGCGAAACCGTGAACGTAGTGAACTTGATATAAACGAAGGAACGAGATAGCTTTTAAAAGGAGTGGCTTAAGCTCCGTGTTTAAAAGTTATTTTTGAAAAGAAACCGAGTGGTTTTTGAAAGTGTTCCAACGATTTTTACTTGGTTTATTTTTCTTGCATTAGTTCTTTTAATGCATCCCATCATTTAATCCTACCATTGCAGAAAACAACCAAAATATGACGTACGCTTATGCCATTCGCATTCGCCACGGGGCCCCGTCATTACCCGTTAGGTTACTTAACTAACGACAGAGTGGGGGCTGGGCTAGCGCGGCTGCAAAACATAAGCAATGCCTAAATAATATCATATATAGATATATTGCAATGATAGCCATTTCAGATCACAGATGAACACATTGGATATACAAGGAATCCACAATTCGTACGAGCCTGTAACGAAGAGCGGATTACACGGTCGCGATGAATAGCCAATACCCCACCCTAGACCCTTACGGGTGCGGCAAACTACCCGCCAAATATCCGAAGTGGAGCAACCTCCCTCAACGAAATGAGTAGGCCACTCGGCACTTCGAGATACCCGGTAGTTTGTGCACCCCACCTTGTGTTAGTATTTATGCCCTAGAAGGTCATTACTGTATCATACTAGTTTGTATATTACTTAATGGAAGCTTGGGATATTCACATGTATATAACAGTCTTGCTAAACATGGTAGTATGCTACTTTGTTTTTCTATCTTAATATGTGAGTGTACGTATTGATAGGGCTCTTAGGATCTTGCTTGACTACCAGCGTTGTGATGGCAGTCACACTAGTGGGGGCTGGGTAGTCTACAAGCACATCCTTATTCAGGTCCCTAGTCGTTGGATTATCGAGACAGAGCATCGATACTCCGGAGTAGACTAGTGTGTACGCTTCTCATCCCAGTTGGGGAGAGGGTCTGTCCCACAGCCGTCAGTACGTAGTACTGGAGATAGTATACAGGTGCTCGTTAGGTTACGGGTACACTGGACAGGACTCACAGGGAACTGTTGGTTGGTTTTATACCAGTCGTCAGTGAACAGTTCCCAGGTGACATGAGTACAGCGTAGTCCGCAGACTTGACACTGCTACTTCGCCTCGAGTGTGTCCCACTGTTCTTAGATTGCTACCCTACCACGGCTCAAAGGAGTCGTGCAAACAGGTAGCAGTTGGGTGCAGTCCCGAGCACTTGGAGGCAGTGGCGTTAGACAGGATTCGTCCCTCCCGGTATTGGGAGTTGATATCGCACTGTGTCAGAGAGCCATTACGCAAAGTCCCTGGCCAGGGCAAGCGAGATTTACTGGTAGGTTCCAGTAGTTTCTCAGGGTGTAATGGGCTTCCCTCCGACACGACTTATACCGCTATTAGGGGACTGACGCTTGCCGCCCCCTAGGCCGGATATGCGATAGTCTTGGACGAACGGACCGGACTGTATGGAGATTATCACATCAGACTCAGTAGGAGTTCGGATGGGTTTCATCATCAGCCTTCTTATCGACAACTACCTGGGGACCGTTACGTACAGCTAGTGCCGCTTGCGGTCTGTGGTTAAACCCACTGCCAGCGTAGTAGTCGAGTCTCTAGAGTCCCACACAGAGAGTTTCCTATTCCAGGCGAAACGATATAGAGGTCGTATGGTTTTACGACAAGGGTTCGGACGCATACGTGCGTTTACGCACGTACGACTTTCGGACAGTTTTTACCAGTCGGCTTTGGTTTAAGCCAGTTGCTGGTATCCGGTTATTGGATTTTTACAGTCTAAAGTTTTTCCGTATTTTTGCGGAAAGGAGGGGCGTTCTCGTAATTATGCGAGAAGCTTCTAGAAGGTGGTGACTAAGGAGGTTAAGGTGGCATATGAAATGATTGTGATTAGTGAGTCACCTTGATGATTCATAGAAGTCTTTTGTCATTATAATGAATCATCACTAGATATTATCAAGCATGGTTGCTAAATTCATTTCTTATTCTTTTCTTGTTAAAAGAAATGCTTGATATATATCTTCTTGACTCACTATTCTCATCTCATTATTATTATCATCTTCTCTCTCCTCAAGCTCTCCCTCTTCAAAAGACTAATCCTCCCCTCTCATGAGTTGAGTACAAGGGTTAGTAAGACTAATCAATCCATAACCATCACTCTATCTCACTCTATCTTCTTTGATTAGCAATCCAAGAAGGTTAGTTGCCTCAAGTTTAGAGGCTAAGCTTGGAGTTTTGCTCTCGGGTGGATCGTCTACTACTTCGAGAAGGCCGAGGAGAACAAGGAGTTCGTAAAGACGAAGGTGTTGGTTCATTAGGTATAATCCCTAAACACAGTAGTTTAGAAACACTTTGTGTTTGGTTATTTATAGTTTAGCTTCGATTCAAGCGGTTAGTCGATGTTCGTTCACTAAACAAGTTCGTTTTTGAAAATTCCGCCTCCCCACAGGTATTGGGGTGTAGTACATCGACTTACAGTGGTATCAGAGCCTCGCTAAACAATAAATAACTTAATTTAAAATTTGTACGAATTTCGAACGGAAAAACGAAGCCGGAAAACCCTAAAAACATCAAGTTTCTGTCGATTTTAAAATGATGTCCAAAAATTTTTCAGGGAAGTTCAGAAAGCTTGAAAAGACACCAGAAGAACACCCAAGAAATTTGGGCTCCTGAATCGGCAACGCGGCCGCGGAACCGCGGCGGATCTCACCGATCCGCCGCGCTTCCGCCGCGGAGTTGCCGAGTCAGGAACCCAAATTTCCTGTGTTGGTTCTCAGTGGAATTTGGGATTTTCTGGAATATTTTAATTTTGCTCAGGTTTCAGTTTTACAGAGCAGTATTGGAGCAATATTAATGGTGTTTAATCGATCGAAATTGTACAGTATTTGCATATTGGATTATATCTGTGATTGTATAATATGTTCGTAAACCTCCCCTAACTGCTAGTATGTCGGTTGGCAGGGGGTTGCACATTTCTGTAATGGTTATATCTGTTTGTGCATATAACTGTATTGGACTGTTGTGGTGTATAGCCGGGGTTTTGAAATGGGTTATTATTTAATTCATTTGTTGTAAATGTAATTTGTTGTAATATTATTTTGCGGGGCACATCCAGGTTGCGGTTGTAGCCACCGTTGTATTATTTCATTTTACTGTTTTTGCTCCTAGGACAGATCCAAGGTGGGGTACACAAACTGCCGGGCGGGTAGTTTGCCATACCCGTAAGGATCTTGGGTGGGGTAACGGCTATTCATCACAACTTTGTAATCTGTCTTTTCTTGCAGGCTCAAAAGAAATACAGATTGCTTGCAAATCCAATAAAGTTTATCTGTGTTCTGGAATGTATATCATTGCGTCAGACGAATGTAAAATATCTATATTGTAGCTATTTAGACGTCACTTATGTTTTACACCCGCGCTAGCCCAGTCCCCGCTCTGTCGTTAGTTAAGTAACCTAACGGGTGATGACGGGACCCAGTGGCGAATGCAGATGGCATAAGAGGACGTCATATTTTCGTTGTTTTCTGCAATGATAAGTTAATGATGGGACGCATTATCTATAATGCAAAAAAAATAAACCAAAGTTTTAATCGTTGGAACAATTTAAAAGAAACCACTCGGTTAATTTTAAAAACAGATATTTTTAAATGCGGAGCCTTAACCACTCCTTTTAAAAGCTATCAGGTTCCTTCGGTTATATCAAGTTCACTACGTTCACGGTTTCGCCAAAACCATTCGTAGCCCTCCGTCATTTCATTTGGGTATTCAGTAGTATTCAAGCTATGCATTTTGGCCAAAGTCAAGGCATAGTGTTTGGTAGCTGCTGGGTTTTCGTTTGTTGCATAAGATAGATGAGTTGGTTTGGGACAGTCGTATTACCATTTGACCAAAGTCAGGGGTATATACGGATGGGTTCAAATTGACAAGATAATGACGGGTAGAACTTGACATGTGACTTATGACCCTTTGACCAAAGCCAAGGTCATAAGAGCATGGGGCAAAAACTTATATCGGGAATTTCTAAAGAAACTGAAATTTGCAAAGAGATGCATACCATTTGGAGTTTGGTGAATGTTGGTAGCATTCCTACAGCATTATCAGACGATGATATTTGGATCCCGATCCTACTGTGAGTATATGCTACTTATCAGGATATTCGTCACTTAACGATCAATGCTATAAACCTAGTAGGTGTCCAGAAAGGTGTCATCGGGGTTACGCCCCCAGAGAAAAGAGGTTATTTAATTAAGGAACTTCGCGAAAGCGTTGGAAAACCTCCCTCGAAGTATCGACACTGGCCTGGCTGAACGGTTAAGCAAGTATTGTACGGTGAGAGTAGTCCTGGCTAATTCTTCTTTTATGGTTTGAGGAAGGATTCGAGAAACAGTGGGAGCCATCCAGTTTAGATAAACTAAAAACCACTCTAAACTTGCAAGAGCATCATGCTAAAGAGTTTTCTTCTCTCTCTCCTAATTGCAGCGACCCTGAAAATGACTGGACTTAAGTTACTTTTAGAGAAAAATATACTGACAGGGCCAAACTATAAAGATTGGCTGCGGAATGTCAAAATGGCTTTGACCTATGACAAATTGGGGTACGTCCTCACCGCTACGGCACCTGCTGTCCCTGGTCCCAAATCCAGTAATGCGGATAAGGAAATCCGCAAAACCTGGGATTTAGATTGCGCGAAAGCCAAGTGCATCGTGCTTGCCTCGATGAACAATGAACATCAGAGGAGGCACGAGGATATGGACCTTGATGGCATATTTCTCCATACAAAGGAACTTTATGGAGAGCAATCTCGTATAGCAAGATACGAGACCTCTAAGAACTTGTTTCGAGCGAGGTTGGCTGTCGGGTCATCGGTAGGAGAACATGTCCTAAAGATGATCGGCTACATTGAAGAGCTCGCAGACCTTGGGACGACTTTGGATAATGAGCTCTATACAGACCTTATTCTCCAGTCCCTTCCTCACACCTACGCCCAGTTTATCCTGAACTTCAACATTCAAAGAAAAGAAGTTGAACTTCCGGAACTCCTGAATGTGTTAAGGAGTGCAGAGGGCATCTTGAAGAATTCAAGGGAAACACCCGCTATGTTTGTTGGCGGTACATCTTCTTCCGGGTCCAAGGCTAAGGCCAAAGGAAGGAAGAAGAACGCCGCACCCAGACCTAGAGGAGGTGTTAGTAAGGTGGGAGGGAAGGGAAAGAAAAAGTTTGCGGTACCGATAGTTGGGCAGGATGAGTGCTTCTAATGTCACAGGAAAGGGCACTGGAAGAAGGATTGCAAGGCGTGGAACGCCAAGAACCAGGAACCGAAGCAAGCTGTGGCTTCGACTTCAGCTGTGTTTGTAATTGAGAATTGTCTGTCGATCAACTCTACTTCCTGGGTATTGGATACCGGATCAGGATCTCATATTTGCAATTCGTTGCAGGCAATGAGAAACCGTAGAGTGCTGAAGGAAGGTGATATGACCCTAAAGGTTGCTAACGGAGCTAGCGTGGGAGCTGCGTCCGTCGGGGATTATCACCTAGGATTGACGAGTGGACACATTTTGGTTTTACATAACTGTTATTTTGTACCAAGCTTAACGTGTAATATCATATCAGTTTCCTTGTTATCAAATAAAGGTTATGATTTCACGTTTGTAAGAGATGTTGTCAACATCCACCTTAATCATGGTTTGATTGGGTCAGGTACATTAAATAACGGCATATATGTTTTAAACCACCTCCAAATTTTCAATGTCCAGAACACACTAAAAAGAAAGTCTCCAGATTTAAATAAAGCTTTCTTATGGCATTGTAGACTGGGTCACATCAATGAGAGAAGGTTGACTAAGTTGCATAGAGAAGGATATTTGGACTCGTTCGAATATCAATCTTATGACACTTGTCAATCTTGTCTCAAAGGAAAGATGACAAAGACTCCATTCACTGGACAAGGAGTAAGAGCGAGCGAGCTCTTAGGACTCGTACACAGCGATGTATGTAGTCCAATGTCTACACATGCAAGAGGTGGTTTTTCCTATTTCATTACTTTCGCGGATGATTACTCAAGATACGGATTCATTTATCTGATGAAAAATAAATCTGAGGCTTTTGAGAAATTCCAAGAGTATAAGAATGAAGTAGAAAACCAAACCGGTAAAAGTATCAAGACACTTAGATCTGATCGAGGTGGTGAATACTTGAGTGCCGAGTTCCTAGGTTACCTAAAAGAGAAAGGAATTCTCTCTCAGCTTACTCCTCCGTACACTCCACAACATAACGGTGTATCGGAGAGACGGAATCGAACCCTATTGGATATGGTACGATCCATGATGAGTAATGCTGAGTTACCGCGATCTTTCTGGGGTTATGCGCTAGAATCAGCGGCATATCTTCTGAACAGGGCTCCTACCAAGACTGTGCCTACCACTCCATATCAGATGTGGACTGGGAAGAAACCCCATCTTCAGCATATGAAGATTTGGGGATGTCCAGCTTTTGTTAAAAAGCAGCATGTGGACAAGCTCGAGGCACGATCAGTAAAATTTTTGTTTGTGGGATATCCAAAGAACTCCAAGGGATATTATTTCTATTACGCAGAGGAAAAAAAGGTCTTTGTTTCTCGTAATGCCCATTTTCTGGAACATCTGTTTTTACAAAAGGAATCAAGTGGGAGCGAAGTAGAACTGAAAGAAATTCCAGAACCACAAACTGCTACTGAAAGTTTGGTAGAACCGGAAGTTCAAGAAGAACAGGACATTCCCGCACCCCTCCGCAGGAGTAGTAGGCCGTCTCATCCGCCTGAGAGATACTACGGTTTTCTCATAGAAGGGGATAGAGAGGATTGCATCATAGAAGATGATGAACCTACTGACTTCCAGCAGGTCATCCAGAGCGGCGACTCGGTACGATGGCTAGATGCAATGCGGACCGAAATGGAGTCCATGTACACCAACAAAGTATGGACTTTGGACTTTGCTCCAGATGGGGTAAAACCCATAGGATGCAAATGGATCTTCAAGAAAAAGATTGGTGTAGATGGACAGGTGGAAACCTATAAGGCTAGACTTGTTGCAAAGGGTTTTCGTCAAAGACCTGGTTTGGACTATGGCGAAACTTTTTCTCCAGTGGCTATGCTCAAATCCATTCGGGTCCTTCTTGCTATCGCTGCCTTCCATGATTATGAAATCTGGCAGATGGACGTAAAGACGGCTTTTCTGAATGGAAATTTAGAAGAGAGCGTCTATATGGATCAGCCAGAGGGTTTCAATCAGAGTGGGAGCAGCGGGAAAGTATGCAAGCTGCTTAAGTCCATTTATGGACTAAAGCAGGCATCGCGGAGTTGGAACATCTGTTTTGATGAGACTGTCAAAGAATATGACTTTATCAAAAATCCAGATGAACCGTGCATATATAGTAAAATTGTAGCCAGAAGTGTCGTATTCCTCGTCTTGTACGTGGATGACATTCTATTGATAGGAAATGACATTCCTATGCTACAATCTGTCAAAGGATTCTTGTCACACAGGTTCTCCATGAAAGACCTGGGTGATGCCTCTTACATTCTGGGGATCCGGATCTATCTTGATAGATCCAAGAGGATGTTGGGACTTTCGCAGTCCAGGTATACCGACACTGTACTGAAAAGATTCAGTATGGAAGATTCTAAGCGCGGTAATCTACCGGCTTGTCACGGAATCACCCTCTCCAAAGAGATGTCTCCCAAGACTGATTTGGAAAGGGAACGCATGTCTATTATACCCTACGCTTCTGCGGTAGGCTCTATAATGTATGCGATGTTGTGTACCAGACCAGATGTAGCTTACGCACTAAGCGTGGTGAGCCGGTATCAGTCAGACCCAGGGGAGAAACACTGGATAGCAGTAAAGAACATTCTCAAGTACCTGAGGAGGACTAATGAGATGTTCTTGGTTTACGGCGGAAAAGACCTCAGGTTGGAGGCCTTTGCTGATTCCGGCTTCCAGAGTGATAAGGACGATTCCGAGTCCATGTCGGGTTATGTCTTTACCCTCAATGGAGGGGCGGTGTGCTGGAAGAGCTCCAAGCAGGACACCGTTGCTGACTCGACGATGGAAGCGGAGTATATAGCTGCTTGCGATGCCGCAAAAGAAGCAGTCTGGATGAAGAAGTTCCTAACAAAACTTCAGGTGGTTCCTACCATAGTTGATCCAATACTTCTGTATTACGACAACAACGGAGCTATAGCTTTAGCGAAGGAACCAAGGTCCCATCAGAAGTCCAGACACATCTTAAGGCGGTATCACCTGATCAGGGAGATCATTGATCGTCAGGAGATCGAGGTTTGGAGAGTTGCTTCATAAGAGAACATTGCTGATCCATACACGAAGGCCCTACCTCAAACGCAGTTCGAGAGGCTACTCGAGATCCTTGGTCTTCGATATGCCAGTACATGGCCCTAGTGCAAGTGGGAGATTGTTAGTGTTTATGCCCTAGAAGGCCATTACTGTATCATACTAGTTTGTATATTACTTAATGGAAGCTTGGGATATTCACATGTATATAACAGTCTTGCTAAACATGGTAGTATGCTACTTGGATTTTCTATCTTAATATGTGAGTGTACGTATTGATAGGGCTCTTAGGATCTTGCTTGACTACCAACGTTGTGATGGCAGTCACACTAGTGGGGGCTGGGTAGTCTACAAGCACATCCTTATTCAGGTCCCTAGTCGTTGGATTATCGAGACAGAGCATCGATACTCCGGAGTAGACTAGTGTGTACGCTTCTCATCCCAGTTGGGGAGATGGTCTGTCCCACAGCCGTCAGTACGTAGTACTGGAGATAGTATACAGGTGCTCGTTAGGTTACGGGTACAATGGACAGGACTCACAGGGAACTGTTGGTTGGTTTTATACCAGTCGTCAGTGAACAGTTCCCAGGTGACATGAGTACAGCGTAGTCCGCAGACTTGACACTGCTACTTCGCCTCGAGTGTGTCCCACTGTTCTTAGATTGCTACCCTACCACGGCTCAAAGCAGTCGTGCAAACAGGTAGCAGTTGGGTGCAGTCCCGAGCACTTGGAGGCAGTGGCGGTTAGACAGGATTCGTCCCTCCCGGTATTGGGAGTTGATATCGCACTGTGTCAGAGAGCCATTACGCAAAGTCCCTGGCCAGGGCAAGCGAGATTTACTGGTAGGTTCCAGTAGTTTCTCAGGGTGTAATGGGCTTCCCTCCGACACGACTTATACCGCTATTAGGGGACTGACGCTTGCCGCCCCCTAGGCCGGATATGCGATAGTCTTGGACGAACGGACCGGACTGTATGGAGATTGTCACATCAGACTCAGTAGGAGTTCGGATGGGTTCCCTCATCGGATTTCTTATCGACAACTACCTGGGGACCGTTACGTACAGCTAGTGCCGCTTGCGGTCTGTGGTTAAACCCACTGCCAGCGTAGTAGTCGAGTCTCTAGAGTCCCACACAGAGAGTTTCCTATTCCAGGCGAAACGATATAGAGGTCGTATGGTTTTACGACAAGGGTTCGGACGCATACGTGCGTTTACGCACGTACGACTTTCGGACAGTTTTTACCAGTCGGCTTTGGTTTAAGCCAGTTGCTGGTATCCGGTTATTGGATTTTTACAGTCTAAAATTTTTCCGTATTTTTGCGGAAAGGAGGGGCGTTCTCGTAATTATGCGAGAAGCTTCTAGAAGGTGGTGACTAAGGAGATTAAGGTGGCATATGAAATGATTGTGATTAGTGAGTCACCTTGATGATTCATAGATGTCTTTTGTCATTATAATGAATCATCACTAGATATTATCAAGCATGGTTGCTAAATTCATTTCTTATTCTTTTTTTGTTAAAAGAAATGCTTGATATATATCTTCTTGACTCACTATTCTCATCTCATTATTATTATCATCTTCTCTCTCCTCTAGCTCTCCCTCTTTAAAAGACTAATCATCCCCTCTCATGAGTTGAGTACAAGGGTTAGTAAGACTAATCAATCCATAACCATCTCTCTATCTCACTCTATCTTCTTTGATTAGCAATCCAAGAAGGTTAGTTGCCTCAAGTTTAGAGGCTAAGCTTGGAGTTTTGCTCTCGGGTGGATCGTCTATTACTTCGAGAAGGCCGAGGAGAACAAGGAGTTCGTAAAGACGAAGGAGTTGGTTCATTAGGTATAATCCCTAAACACAGTAGTTTAGAAACACTTTGTGTTTGGTTATTTATAGTTTAGCTTCGATTCAAGCGGTTAGTCGATGTTCGTTCACTAAACAAGTTCGTTTTTGAAAATTCCGCCTCCCCACAGGTATTGGGGTGTAGTACATCGACTTACACCTTGGGTCTATCCTAGGAGCAAAAATAGTAAAAATAAATTATACAATGATGGCTACAACCCCGACCCGGTTGTGCGGCCAAAAATAATATTACATCAATTTACATATTACATAAATTGAAAGATAAAAGAAAACTCTCATCTCCCAACGCCCCGGTTATTCATCCGCGACAATCCAATGAATTCATATACACATGCCATCAACATTACAGATCACAGATATGCATAACTCCCACTAATCGACGTATAGTGATTAGCGGACGTTCAATACATATATCACATCACAGATATATACCCGTCAGCTTAAGTCTTTAGAAGTTTGATCAAAATACGGATTTTCAAGCCCCAAAAACTAATTTTTCTTTCTGGAAAATCTAGGCAGAAAAAACATATTTTAAAAATCCCAAAACAAACCCAGAAACACACTGCAGCAAAAATGTGCCACGGCCGAGTCAACTCGGCCGCGGATCCGCGGAGGGTGCAAGCTCCTGCCGCGGTTCCGCGGCGCGTTGATGGGCTCTCTGGATCATTTTTCTACAGTGAGATCTAAAAACCTTGAGTCGAATTTTAAGACAAGATTTATTAATTTTTGAACAGAGGAAATATTCGACAGAAAGTATTCTTTGAGGGTTCGTTTCGCGACTTTTTCTCCAATCGAATTTCTGGTTACTTTGCTAACATGTTAGATAGTATTTAACCTGGCTCTGATACCACTGTAAATCCATGCTACCCTTCCCCAGTACTTACGGGGTTGCGGAAGTGGTGAAAAACGATTTTCAAGAGGGTGGTAACATGGACTCCAAATACGGATCTTTGTTAAACAACTAGCTAACATCCTAACTAGGAGTTGTTTACCTACTCGGTTAGGGGGCTATACCTTTCTTGAACTCCTTAGTCTTCAACTCCTCCCGGTGTACGGATCGGCCTCACCTCATCGTCTCCTTGCGCCGAAGATGGATCCACCCGAAAGCTTCTATCTTTGGCTTCTTCTTCGAACTTTGAAGAAACTAGAACACTTGGCTTGCTAAGCCTTGTGAACTAGAATGAGTAGAGGAATGTTTTGGTGTCTTTTTATCTCTAATGTAATGAGTCTCAACACATGAGAATGGTTTGCCTTGAGCTAGAGAGAGCAAGAGGAAGAGGAAGAGCTTGAGAATGAGAGAGCTCAAGAGAGAGAAAGCAAATGAAAGAATGAATCAACCTTTTCTCATTCTCACCTCTCATAATCCAAAAGCATCATGAGCCATAATGATAATCAAGTATTATGTGATGGTTATCATATCACAAAAGGCAATATCATTTCATGCATTAAATGCAATGTGTGAACAAATAAGCAAGCCAAAAGTCTTTGCATGAAATGATAGCCATAGCAATGATGGTGGTCAACAAGTCCAACCTAGTCAACCGGTCTTCAAAGTCAACAAGTCAACAAGGTCAACCATTCAACCCAACCATGGCACAATAATACTTAATTATCATTAACCATATTTCTAATTCTCATTAGGGTTAAGCAAAGGTCAACAGTCAATAACCCTAATAAGAATCTTCTACCTCTGTCTCTGTCAACTGTGCATACACACCCGCATCTGCGTTCCGAGGAACACGAATGCAAACGAGATAAAATCAATCCCAAAATGTACACTAGGATCTGGCTTAAACCAAAGCCCGCCAGTTTTCACTGTCCGGATACTGTACGTGCACAAGTGCATGGATGTGACCGAACCCTGTCGCAAAACCATGCGACCCCTACTCTTTTGCCTAAAGACGAATAGCTTTCTGTGTGCGACTCTAAAGACTCGACACTACGCTGGCAGTGGGTTTAACCACAGACCGCATACGGCACTAGCTGTGCGTAACGGTACCCAGGTAGATGCCGACAAGAAGACTGACGAGCTGAAACCCATCTGAACTCCTACTGAGTCTGAATGTGATAATCTCCATACAGTCCGGTCTGTTCGTCTGATAGATCGCATGGCGGGCCTAGGGGGTGGTAAACGTCAGTCCCCTAATAGCGGTACAAGTCGTGTCGGAGTGAAGCCCAGAGCACCCTGAGATAACTCTGGAAACCTACCGGTATATCTCGCTTGCCCTGGCCAGGGACTACTAGTGTAATGGCTCTCCTAGACACATCGCGATGTCAACCCCCAATACCGGGAGAGACGAATCCTGTCTAACCGTCACTGCCTCCAAGTTCTTCGGGACTGCACCCAACTACTATATGTTTGCACGACTCCTTTGAGCCGTGGTAGGGTAGTAATCTAAGTGCAGTGGGAACACACTCGAGGCGAAGTGACAGTGTCAAGTCAGCGGACTGAGCTGTACTCATGTCACCTAGGAACTGATAACTGACGATAGGCATAGTACCAACCAACAGTTCCCGACGAGTCCTGTCCAGTCTACTCGTAACCTAACGAGCACCCGCATACTATGTCAAGTACGACGTACTGACGGCTGTGGGACAGACCGTCTCCCACACTGGGATTAGAAGCGCATACGCTAGTCTACTCCAGAGTATCGATGCCCTGTCTCGATAGTCCTGCGACTAGGGACCTGCATAAGAATGTGCTTATAGATTACCCAGCCTCCACGAGTGTGACTGCCATCACAACGCTGGTAATCAAGCAATGATCCTAAGGGCTCCACTATTCTGTATAGGTGATATACTAAAATAAACACATGTACACATTGAAGTAGAAACATACCAAGTAGCATACTACAATATTGAGCAAGATTGTCTATACAAGGTGAATATCCCAAGCTTCCATTAAGTAATATACAAACTAGTATGATACAGTAATGGCCTCTAGGGCATATACACTAACAAAATGTGTTATATATTTGTATCATGGTTGTTGATACACTAGACATGTGTGTATGAGACATACACCATTCTATGAATTATGGTGGGTTATGTTTATTTAAGATAATTACAATATTGGTAGAGTTTCGGAATAAACATGAAGCTTGTAGAAGCTTACTTTGCTTTGACAAAGTCTACTAGCTTTGTCTTTTCCTTAGATTCCTTTTAACCCAACCATAATCAAATTAGCTATGGTTATGGCTCTACAATGGTTAGTATATGATACTCACTCACTATGGTCACCTTTCTCACTTAATCATTATCCTAATTTCTTTTCTTTTGTTCATCATCTTCTTCTTTATTGAGCAAGAGAAAAGCTTGCTAGGGTTTAATCTAAAGTAAGAAAGAAAGTGAGAAACAAAATTCTAAAGAGAACCTACTTCCTATTTCTCCATCCTCTACTAGACTAACCCTTTAGTATAGGGTGTTAGCTTCACTAATGCTCAAGTTAGTGAAGTAGAAGCTTGAATCGGAATTCCCTCGACGTAGATCATCTTCGGTCTTGGAGACTTCAAGCAAGGTCGCGTCCTTCGCGTCGTGAAGCCATGCAAGAGCCCGGAAGAACCTTGATCGCAGCGAAGGGTCTTCAACAAGGAGTAAATGAAGTGGAGAAACGATCTACAAAGGTTGTATATCGCGTTCCCTTTAGTGTAAATTTGTTTACTTGCTCATTTATTCGCCTAATCTCTAGTTCACGATCTTGTTTAGTGTTATTCAGCACATAAAAATTTAATTTTGGCATGGTCGATGCCTTGTAGAGCCTTGTTAGTGTGCCTAGTAACCCTACAGTGGTATCAGAGCCAAGCTAGAGCCTTAGGCGAAGTGTAGACGATGTTAGAACTCCGATCGAACCCCGAAACCCTAAACGGAACCCTTCTCTGTACATTTTTTGAATTTGTGGATTTTTTTGAATTAAAAATACTCAAAAAATTCAGCAGGGTTTTACAAGAATTACTGTGCAAAACGTGGTCCTAAATCCATCAATGAGCCGCGGAACTGCGGCCGTACCTCATGTGGCGCGGCAGTTCCGCGGCCATACTGTTGCTTCGTTGACCAAGCTTTGCACAGTAATGTTTCTATTTGACTCCTGTGTTTTATGGGTAATTTTAATCTTTACTCAAGAGTTGAGTTTTCTGGGTTGTATTGGGAACTCGGTGTTTCGATCGGGAAGTTTAACTTCGTCTGTTTGTTTTTCCGGGTATTTTAGAACATGTTAAAAAGTTTGACCGGATATAAATACCCACTTTTTCCCCTGTCGGGAAATTTCCAAGTGTTGGATCTTTCCATAGTTTAAGAACGTTCGAAGTAGTGCAAGTAACGCGATGGACCCTTTAGAAGACAATAAACCTTAACTCGATTATGTGACCGTCTTGAATTTCCCTTTGAACCTTAGGGTTTGGGGCAGTACGGCGTGCCACATGTGAGGTGTTGGGTTGACCCTTCTACGGCTGGACCGTTGGTACTGAGGCATAAAGTGGATGTTTTTAAACTTATTTCATGTGTTGAGCTGTTTCGGGAAAACTTGGGTGTTTGATTGTTCGATCGAAAAGTTTAACATTTTCTATTTATCTGGAATGTGATACAATATTTGGAATCCACAAGTAGTTATGAAATAACTAATTTGGATGTTATAAACATAGCACTTTAGTCTCGCTTGATCGGTTGCCACGGAATTTTGATGTGATCAAAAGTCCGTCGCAATCACGTAGCCTACGCGAATACTCGCCGGATAAACTTAATAGACAGCCACGCCCCATAGCCCCGACCAAGTGACTGTAGGAGAACCCCGTCGCCGACAGCATCCGTTCGGGTGCTCGCGGCAGCGGTGTTCCGCCTTGGTGCACTTCGTCGACGGTATCGGGGGTGCGGCCATCTACTAAAGTTTGCGATGAGCTTTCGATCAAAATGTCGGGAGTCTTGTTGAATTGCCCGACTCGATATTGAAAAGAGTTTTCGATAATGAGACTAAAATGCGGGGTTTATAATTGGTTAGGCATGCAATGTCTAAAGAGTTTGCGGATTCCAACTGTTGTAGTTTTACACTTTCTTTTCTGCGACCGTAAGTGTAATATGTGATATCGCCGGTTTCATTGCTATATGTCAACGACAATTGGGATGCGCATATTTACTTACGTTAATGACATGTGATGTTAAGTGTTGCTGGATATGTTATATTGGATCGTCGCGTTTTGAATAGCCTGGGGTTTTTATGTGAGATGGGAGTTTTTATTTTCATTCATGTAAAATATAATTGTATGTAATATTCTTTTATTGGGGCACTTCCGGGATGAGGTTGTTGTCACCTTTTGTATATTATTTACTTTTCCGCACTAGGATAGACCCAAGGAGGAGAGCACAAGTAACCGTGTTCTGGAGTCCAGTGGGAGACCAATTCGAGGAGTCGAGTCCGGGTCTCCTAACTCCAGAATTGGTAGGGTTGCTTGCCGCTCTCGTAGGGGTCTAGGGGTGTGGGTTTGGCTATTCGTCACGACCGTGGAATCCGTGTTTTATAGAGGCTCAAAATAAAACACGGACGTCCTAGTTTATCCAATGTTTCATATGTTTCTTCTGCTGCGATATCTGTGATGTGATCATTTGATGTTCTGTGATAAATACTGTATATAGTATATATGATATATTATATAGGCGTTACTTATGTTTTACACCCACGCTAGCCCAGCCCTGCTCTGCCGTTAGTTACCTAACCTAACGGTGCACGAGGGGACATCGAGGCGAATGTGGATGGCATAAGTGTACGTCGTATTTATCTGTGATGTTTAGGTGACTTAAATGATGGGACTTCATTAATATGATTAATGAAAGAAAAGAAACCTAAAAGATGTTGTAGAATCAATATTTCAAATAAAAAGGGTAGCTACAGTTTTGCTTTGCATAGCGGTATATATGATATACCCTGCACCTTATTCGATGAGGAAACAGCTGAGATCCCTTCACCGGGAGTGACCTCTTTAGTAAAACTGGCTGATGCTACAACACTCGGTTTGCTTTTGATTGCTTTTGGAGTTTTGCTTTGCATAGTGATGTATATGATATATCCTGCACCTTATTCCATAAGGAAAGAGCCGAGATCCCTTCACCGGGAGTGACCTCTTTAAAAAAACTAATAAAAGCCTCAAAATCACTCCATTTCAAAATTCACATGATTCTACGACGATATCAAGTTCATTACGCAATAAGTTTTCAGAAAAACCCGTCGTAGCCCTCCGTCATTTCAGATAAGAGCTGTTTAGTATTCGTGCTGCGTTTGTTAGCCTTTGTCAAGGCGTAGTGTGCGGTAGCTATATGGTGCTTATCTGCTTATGCATATGATGCGGATTGTTTTGGGGTAGTCGTACGACCTTGTTGGCCTTTGTCAAGGGTCGTGCGGGTGGGTTTGATTCAATCAAGAAATGACGGGTTGAACTTGACTAACATCCTATGATTTGTTGGCCTTTTCAAGGTCATAGGGGTTAGGGACAAAATATTATCGGGAATTTCAAGTATTGAGATTTGCAATGAGATTGCATACCTTCTATGAGATAGTTGGATCCCGATACCCACTGCGAGTAATTGTTACTCCCGGGAGAGTTTTACACAGGATAATTAGCTGATCAAGTAGGTGTCTAGAAAGGTGTCAACGGGGTTACGCCTCTGGGAAAACGAGGTTTTCTTTAATTAGGTCCGTGCGAAAGCACAGGGAACCTCCCTCAAAGTACCGACATTGGCCTGGCTGAAAGATCGGCGAAGTTGTAGGGTGTAATTAATCCCGGCTAGTCTTTCCTTTTAGGGTTTAAAGGAAGATTTGATAAAAACAGTGTGAGCCATCCTGATTAGATAAGATAATAACCAATCTGATCTTGCAAGAGCATACGCTAAAGTGTTTTTCTTCTCTCTCTCTCCAGGTAACGACCATATCATGCCTTAATCAAGATAATAATATAGATGTATTGACCGAACCCGCATATTATACTGTGCTGGGGAACGTTGGTTCCGTTCTTTGTTATAAGAGTTATAAGACTGATCAGGATATAGGGGAATACCAGGATTCCCATGCCACCCGTATGAAGAAAGTACATGTTGATGCATTTTCTTCGGGTGTGTTCGTTACAGAGAACTGTTTCTCCATTTCCTCTACGTCCTGGGTATTAGATACCGGGTCAGGATCCCATATATGTAATCAGTTACATGGGCTTAGGAAAGGTAGAGAACTTGGAGATGGTGATAAAGACATAAGGGTTGGAAATGGTGCAATTGTTGCAGCTAAAACCGTCGGGGAATATCACCTTATATTGCCAACTGGTAATACATTGATTCTGAACGAATGCTATTTCATGCCGAACCTGATATGCAACATTATATCGGTTTCTTTGTTGAGTAAAGAGGGATATAATTTTGTATTACAGGATAATGTTATGAACATTTTCCTAAACCAAAAGTTGGTTGGATCAGGCACGATGTGCAATGGCATTTATGTTCTAAATCAATCAACAGTTCTGAGTATAACAAACACAAACAAGAGGAAGAGTTCAGAAATGAACGAATCCTTTTTGTGGCATTGTAGACTGGGTCACATCAATGCGACACGACTAGCTAAGTTGCATAAAGATGGATATTTGAATCCGTTTGAATTTTCATCTTATGACACTTTCCAATCATGTCTCAAAGGCATGATGACCAAAACTCCGTTTACGGGACACGGAGAGAGAGTTACGGAACTCTTAGGATTGGTACATAGTGATGTATGCGGCCCCATGTCTACACATGCCAGGAATGGTTCTGCGTATTTCATTACATTCACTGACGATCTCTATAGATTCGGATATGTGTTCCTGATGAAACACAAATCAGAAGCTTTTGAGAAATTTAGAGAATATAAACAAGAAGTCGAGAACCAAACAAGGAAAAGTAATAAAATCCTTGGATCTGATCGAGGAGGTGAATACTTGAGCAATGAATTGCTGGACTTCCTCAAAGAGAATGGGATTCTCTCTCAGCTGACTCCTCCATATACACCACAGCACAACGGTGTATCTGAATGGAGGAACCACACCCTATTAGATATGGTGCGCTCTATGATGAGCACAGCTGAGTTACCTATTTCCTTCTGGGGGTATGCGCTGGAGACAGCGGCATACCTATTGAATCAAGTTCTATCTAAATCTGTACCTACCACAACATATAAGATATGGAGTGGGAAGAGACCATGTCTTAAACGTGTTAAGATATGGGGTTGTCCGGCCTATGTTAAAACGCAAAATCCGGACAAACTCGAGGCACAGTCAGTTCTATGCAAGTTTGTAGGATATCCCAAACATTCACATGGATATCTTTTCTACCATACTGAGGAACAAAAAGTGTTTGTTTCTCTACATGCCACCTTTTTAGAAAAGGAATTTCTTACAAAAGAAATTAGTGGCGACCAGATATAACTGGAAGAAATTCCGGCTATACAAACTCAAACTGAATATTTAGTGGAACCAGAGGATTCGGTAGTACCCAACGAACCTCAGCCTCTCAGCCGATCAAGTAGGGTTCCTCACCCACCTGAGAGATACTACGGTTTTCTCATAGATGGTGGGAGAGAGGATTGCATCATGGTTGATGATGACCAAACTAGCTTTGAGCAGGTCATCACGAGTGGGGATTCAGTGAAATGGCAGGATGCAATGCGGTCCGAGATAGAATCCATGTACACCAACAAAGTGTGGACTTTGGAAGTTGCTCCTGAAGGGGTAAAACCCATTGGGAGCAAGTGTATCTTCAAGAAAAAACTTGGTGTAGATGGGAAAGTGGAGACTTTCAAAGCTAGACTTGTTGCAAAGGGTTTTTGTCAAAGACCAGGAGTGGACTATGACGAAACCTTTTCTCCAGTGGCTATGCTTAAATCCATCCGCATCATGCTTGCCATCGCTGCATATCATGACTACGAAATCTGGCAAATGGATGTTAAGACCGCCTTTCTAAACGGTGATTTAGAAGAGTGCGTGTACATGACTCAGCCAGAGGGCTTCGTAGATAGTAGGAGCAGCGGGAAGGTGTGCAAGCTGCTTAAATCCATTTATGGATTGAAGCAAGCATCGCGAAGTTAGAACATCTGCTTTGACGTCGTTATCAAAGAATTTGATTTCGTCAAAAACGTGGATGAACCTTGTATCTACAAGAAGGTCGCAGAGAGTAAGGTTGTCTTTCTCGTATTGTACGTGGACGACATACTCTTGATAGGAAATGACATTCCTATGCTGCAATCGGTGAAGCTCTTCTTATCACAAAGATTCTCAATGAAAGATCTTGGTGATGCCTCCTGCATATTGGGAATTATGATCTATAGAGATAGATCTAAAAGGATACTGGGATTGTCCCAATCCAGGTACATTGACACCATACTAAAGAGGTTTAGTATGGAAGAGTCCAAACGTGGGTTTTTACCCACGATCTCAGGGCTCACTCTCTCCAAAGAGATGTCTCCCAAGACTAATTTGGAGAGAGCTCGCATGCAAGGGATACCCAATGCTTCGGCAGTAGGCTCTATCATGTACGCGATGCTATGTACCAGACCCGATGTAGCATACTCACTAAGTGTAATGAGTAGGTATCAAGCTGATCCTGGAGAGAGTCACTGGACAGCTGTGAAGAGCATTCTCAAGTACTTACGAAGGACTAAAGAGATGCTCTTGGTGTATAGTAACGGAGAACTCCAAGTGCAGTCCTTTACCGATTCGAGCTTCCAGAGTGATAAGGACGACTCCAAGTCGCAGTCGGGATTTGTCTTTACCCTTTACGGAGGGGCGGTTAGCTAGAAGAGTTCCAAGCAGGAAACTGTGGCAGACTCGACGATGGAGGTTTAATACATCGCTACCAAAGAGGCTGTCTGGATCAAGAAGTTCATTACTGAACTTGGAGTGGTTCCATCCATTGAGTATCCAATACCTTTGTATTGCGATAACAATGGAGCGGTGACGTTGGCTAAGGAACCCAGGTCCCATCAGCGATCTAGGCATATTCTGAGGCGGTATCACCTGATCCGGGAGATAGTTGATCACCGGGAGATCGAGGTCAGGAGGGTTGACACGAAGAATAACACAGCGGATCCACTCACGAAGGCCATTCCCCAGATACAGTATGAGAGACTCTACGGGATGCTCGTTATGCTATACTACAGCAGCTGGCCCTAGTGCAAGTGGGAGATTGTTAGTTGTATGTATGCCCTAGAGGCCAGTATTGTACAGATGATGTATATTATATTGGATGCTTGGACATATATAGAGAGGACTTTCTTGCTCGTCATGATAGTGTGCTATCTGGTTGATATTTACTTTAACATGTATACTTGTCTCTTTATACTGTCTTATAGTTACATGTTGGTAAAGCCCATAGGATGTGTACTTGACTACCTGGACTATGATGCAGATCATACTAGTGGGGACATGGTGGTCTATAAGTACATCCTTCAAGGTCCCTAGTCGAGGGTGTATCGAGACGGGGCATCGATATACCAGTGTACACTAGCGTATATGCTTCTCGACCCATGAGATGGGCGATGGATGATCCTATATCCATTGGTGTTTGACATCAGAGATGGTATACGGGTGCTCAGTGGAGACTGGGTACACTGGACGGACTCGCCGAGAACTCCCAGATGGTATTATAACTACGTCAGATGGCAGTTCTCTGGTGACACTTGTGGAGGTTAGTCTGTAGACCCGAGATCGTCATAGAGTCTTGTGTGATTCCCACTGTGCTTTGATTTCCACCTTACCACGTCCATGAGGGCATGCAAAATGGTGGTTTTTGGGTACAGACCCGAGTCGCTGTTAGTTATATGTATGCCCTAGAGGCCATTACTATACATAGGATGTATATTGTAGTGGATGCTTGGACATATATAGGGATGACTTTCTTGCTCGATATGATAGTATGCTATCTGGTTACTCTTTGCCTTAATATGTACACTGATTGTCTCTCTGTTACATGTTGGTAAAGCCCTTAGGATGTGTACTTGACTACCTGGACTATGATGCGGATCATACTAGTGGGGACGTGGTAGTCCATAAGTACATCCTTCAAAGTCCCTAGTCGTGGGTGTATCGAGATGGGGCATCGATATACCAGAGTAGACTAGAGTATACCTTCTCGACCCATACAGATGGGCGATGGATGATCCCATATCCATTGGTGTTTGACATCAGAGATGATATTTGGGAGCTCAGTGAAGACTGGGTACACTGGACGGACTTGCCGAGAACTCCCAGATGGTATTATACCTTACGTCAGATGGCAGTTCTCTGGTGACACTGGTACAGGTTAGTTTGTAGACCCGAGATCGTCATAGAGTCTTGTATGATTCCCACTGTGCTTTGATTTCCACCTTACCACGTCCAAGAGGGCGTGCAAAACGTTGGCTTTTGGGTATAGTCCCGAATCACATGGAGGCAATGAGCGATAGGAGGGGATTCGTCTCTCCCGGTATAGGGAGTTGATGTTGCGCAGTGCTCGATTGGCTATAATAGGAAGTCCTTGGCCAAGGCTGCTTTAAGGATTTACTGGCAAGTGTTACCAGTAGTTTCTCGACCCGTTATGAGCCTCATATCGACATGACTTATCGAGTTATTGGGGTCTGACGTTTACCACCCCTAGACAAGATATGCGACATATCAGATGAACAGACCGGACTGTTCGGTAATGTTACTCGTTGGATTCACAGGAGTGTGAGAGGGCTTGCTCGTTGATCTTCTGATCGCTTAATATCCGGGTGGCCGTTACGTTTAGCAGACCGCATGCGGCTTGTGGGTGTTTGATATGATCATCACCTACTGCCGGCGTATTGACGAGTCTTTAAAGTCCTACATAGGGGTTTCCTGGCTCAAGCGAAACGAAATAGGATCGTATATGAGATATGTGCGGGACCGAGAATAATACCAGTATATGATACTGTATTCTATTCTCGCTATTTGTATCATCGGTCGGTTATATGTGATATAGCCGGGTTACCGAATCAAGTGCTGATTCGATACATTGATACACATGATATTAGTCGGTTATATGCGATATGACCGGATCTTTAAATCAAGTGTTGATTTAATGTATAATTATTTATTTGATATATTACTTTACATTAACTAGTATTGGTTCACTTAAGATTGATTTTCTTACTTGAATGTGCACATTGTTTATATGTGATATATGCAAGTGTACATGTTTGTATCAGGCTTGATGATACAAACAAGTTGTGTGTATGAGACTTGAACCAAATCAAGGTTAGATTAGGGTTTACTATTTTCTTAAGCATATAACAAAAGAGTGTGACTTTGGTCAAAGTTATCAAGCTTCATGAAGCTTGATAAACATTGACAAAGTTAACTCTTTTGTCATATGTTTTTAGATATTAGTTAACTCAACCTTTAACCTAATGGTTTGGTTAAATCTCTACATGAGTTAAGCATGAGGGCTTAACTCAACCATGGTGCCATTATTCATTTGGATAAGTTTCATTTTGGATATTATTCATATGATTTTTTCTTCTTCTTCATCTTCATCAAGCTTACAAAAGCTTGAGAGCTCCAATTGTGCCATGGTAAAAAGAGTGAGAAATCCAATTCTAAAGTGAACCCACTTCCTATTTCATCATCCTCTACCACTTTCCATGTAGTATAGGGTGTTCTCTTCACAATGTTTTTGACTAAGTGAAGGAATATCTTGAGTTTGAGTCTCCTCGACGTAGATCATCTTCGGCCTCGAAGTCAATGACCTAGCCCGATCATTTCTTCGACGAAACCATCGCTAGAGTCCAGGACCCGATGATCGCAGCGGAGGGACGTCAACACGGAGCTAAAGAAATGGTGGAGCGGATCTACAAAGGTTGTAATTCCTTTCACTTATTAGCAAAGTTGTTTGCTTGCTTGTAGTTTCGCCTTTACTTCTAGTTAACGATCTTCATTAGGGTTTCTCGGCACCGGAAAATTTTAATTTGGCATGGTTGATGCCTTGTGGAACCTCCTTAGTGTGCCTAGGAACCCTACAGTGGTATCAGAGCTTAGCTAGAGCCTTAGGCGAAGTGTAAACAATGTTAGAAATCCGATCGAACCCCGAAACCCTAACTTTTAACCTTCTCTGGACATTTTCTGAAAATGTGGATTTTTCCAAATTAAAAATATCCAAAGAATACAGCAGGGTATTATAAGAGTTACTGTGAAGCACGTGAGCGCAATTCAACTAAAGCGCCGCGGAACCGCGGCCCACCCTAGCATGTGCGGCGGTTCCACGGCCAAAAAGTTGGTTCTTGGCACGTGCTTTGCACAGTAATGTCCTATATTGAATACTGTATATTATGGGAATTTTTAAAGTTTGCTCAAGAGTTGAGTTTTCTGGGTTGTATTGGGAGTTCGACGATTCTATCGGAATCTTTAAGTTTGTCTGTGTTTTTCCGGATATTTTTGAATATGTTAAAAAGTTCGACCGGATATAAATACCCACTTTTTCCCCTGCCGGGAAATTTCCAAGTGTTGGATTTTTCCGTAGTTTAAAAACGTTCTAAGTAGTGCAAGTAACGCGATAGACCCTCTAGAAGACAACAAACCTTAACTCGATTATGTGACCATCTTGAACTGCACTTTGAACCCTAGGGTTTGGGGCAGTACGGCGTGCCACATGTGAGGTGGTTGCTTGACCCTTCTACGGCTGGACCGTTGGTACTGTGGCATGAAGTTAATGTTTTTAAACTTATTTCATGTGTTGATCTATTTCAGGAAAACTTGGGTGTTTGATTGTTCGATCGAAAAGTTTAACATTTTCTATTTATCTGGAATGTGATACAATATTTGGAATCCATAAGTAGTTATGAGATAACTGATTTGGATGTTATAAACATAGCACTTTAGTCTCACTTGATCGGTTGCCACGGAATTTTGATGTGATCAAGAGTCCGTCGCAATCACGTAGCGTACGCGGATAATCGCCGGGTAAACTTAATAGACAGCCATATCCTATAGCCCCGACCAAGAGACTGTAGGAGAACCTCGTCGCCGAAAGCATCCGTTCGGGTGCTCGCGGCAGGGGTGTTCCGCCTTAGTGCACTTCGTCGACGGCATCGGGGGTGCGGCTGCCTACTAAACTTTGCGACGAGCATTCGATCAGGATGTCGGGAATCTTGTTGAATTACCCGACTAGATATTGAAAAGTGTTTTCGATATAGAGACTAAAATGCGGGGTTTATAAAAGTTAGGCATGCGATGTCTAAGTAATTCATTTGATTAGGCATGCGATGTCTAAGGAGGTTGCGGATTCCAACTGTTGTAGTTTTACACTTTCTTTTCTGCGACTGTAAGTGTAATATGTTATATCACCGGTTTCGTTGCTATATGTCAACGACAATTGGGATGCGCACATTTACTTACGTTGATGACATATGATGTTATGTGTTGCTGGATATGTTATATTGGATCGTCGCATTTTGAATAGCCGGGGGTTTTATGTGAGATGAGAGTTTTTATTTTCATTCATGTAAAATTTATTGTATGTAAAATTCTTTTATTGGGGCACTTCCAGGAAGCGGAAGATGTCACCCATTGTATATTATTTACTTTTCCGCACTAGGATAGACCCAAGGAGGAGGGCAGAAGTAACCGGGTTCTGGAGTCCAGAGGGAGACCAACTCGAGGAGTCGAGTCCGGGTCTCCTAACACTAGAATTGGTAGGGTTGCTTGCCGCTCTCGTAGGGGTCTAGGGGTGTGGGTTTGGCTATTCATTGCGACCGTGAAATCCGTGTTTCATACAAGCTCGTATTGAAAACATGGACGTCCTAGTATATCCAATGTTTCATATGTTTCTTCTGCTGCTATATTTGTGATGTGATCATTTGATGTTCTGTGATAAATACTGTATATGATATATTATATAGACGTTACTTATGTTTTGCACTCGCGCTAGCCCTGCCCCGCTCTGTCGTCAGTTACCTAACCAAACGGTGCACGATGGGACATCGAGGCGAATGCGGATGGTATAAGTGTACGTTGTATTTATCTGTGATGTTTAGGTGAATTAAATGATGGGACTTCATTAATGTGATTAATGAAAGAAAATAAACTTAAGATGTTATGGAATCGAATTTTGAAAAACAGGTAGCTACAGTTCTTGCTTTGCATCGCGGTGTTCCTTGTAGAACATCCTGCACCTTATTCGATAAAGAAAGGGCCGAGATCCCTTCACCGGGAGTGACCCCTTTAGCAATAACTGGCAGATGCTACAACCCTCGGTTTGTCTTTTGATTGCTTCTATAGTTTTTTCTTTGCACAGCGGTATATATGATATATCCTGCATCTTATTCGATGGGGAAAGGGCCGACGATCCCTTCACCAGGAGTGACCCCTTTAGCGAAACTAGAAAAGCCTAAAAAACACTCCATTTTAAAATTATTTGATTCTACAACGATATCAAGTTCATTACACAATAGGTTTTCAGAAAAACCTGTCGTAGCCCTCCGTCATTTCAGATAAGTACTAGTTAGTATTCGTGCTGCGGTAGTGTACGGTAGCTAACTAATACTTATCTGCTAGCATACGATGCGATTGGATTAGGGTATTCGTACGGCGTTGTTTGGCCTCCGTCAAGGGTCGTGCGGTTGGGTTTAATTCAATCAGGAAATGACGGGTTGAACTTGACTAGCGGACTATGGGTAGTTTGGCCTCCGTCAAGGTCATAGGACGCTAGGGGCAAAATATTATCGGGAATTTCAAGTGTTGAAATTTGCAATGAGATTACATACCTTCTATGAGATAGTTGGATCCCGATACCCACTGCGAGTAATTGTTACTCCTGGGAGAGTTTTACACAATACAATTAGCCGATCAAGCAGGTGTCTAGAAAGGTGTCAACGAGGTTACGCCTCTGGGAAAACGAGGTTTACATTAATTAGGTTCGTGCGAAAGCACGGGGGACCTCCCTCAAAGTACCAACACTGGCCTGGCTGAAAGATTGGCGAACTTGTAGCGTGTAATTAATCCCGGCTAGTCTTTCCTTTTAGGGTTTGAAGGAAGATTTGATAAAAAACAGTGGGAGCCATCCTGATTAGATAAAATATTGACCAATCTGATCTTGCAAGAGCATACGCTGAGTGTTTTCTTTTCTCTCTCCAGGTAGCAACCACATCACGCCTTAATCAAGATAATAAAACGGATATATTGACCAAACCCGCTTGTTATACTGAGCTGGGGAACGTTGGTCCCGCTCCTACTTATAATTGTTATAAGACAGAGCAGGAAATTGGGGAATACCAGATTTCCCGTGCCGTCCAAACGAAGAAAGTGCATGTTGATGCATCATCTTCGAGTGTGTTCGTTACACAGAACTGTTTCTCAGTATCTTTTACGTCCTGGGTATGTGATACCGGATCAGGATCCCACATATGTAATCTGTTACATAGGGCTACAGAAAGGTATAGAACTGAGAATGGGTGATAAGTTTCATGAGGCAGAAAACGGTGCAAGTGTTGCAGCCAAGTCTGTTGGTCACTGTCACCCTGTATTACCAGAATACATTGATTCTGAACAAATGTTATTAGATACTGAACCTGATATACAAAATCATATCAGTCTCTTTATTTAGATAAAGAAGGATATAATTTTGTATTGATTGGATAATGTTTCGAACATTTCCTATATCAAGAGTTGATCGGTTCAGGCACGTTATCTAAAAGCATTAACGTTCTAAATCAAACTACAGTTCTTAGTATACAGAACACACAAAAGAGGAAGAGTTCAGAAATGAACGAATCCTTCTTGAGGTATTGTAGACTAGGTCATATCAATGCGACCCGACTAAATGAAGTTACATTAAGATGCATATTTAAATTAGTTTGATTTTACATGTTGTGGAACTTGCCAGTCATGTCACAGAGATAAGATGACCATAGCTCTGTTTATTGGAAGCAGAGAAAGAGTTAATGAACTTTTGGGATTGATACATGCTGATGTATAAAGGTCCCCTGTCTACACATGTCAAGACCGGTTCTTTGTACTTTATTACATTCTCTGATAATCTCTCAAGATTCAGACATATGTTCCTGTTGAAACACAAGTCCGAAATTTTTGAGATATTCACAGAATATAAGTTAGAAGTAGAGAACCAAAATACGGGTATAAGTATTATGTCCTTTGATGTGATCAAGGAGGAGAATACTTGAGCACGGAATTCCTGGATTATTCTAAAGGAGAATGAGATTCTCTCTCAGCATTACTCCTCCGTATACACCATAGCACGATGGTATATCGGGGCGGAGCAATAACACCCTTTGTGATATGGTGTGCTCTATGAGGAGTACTACTGAGTTTCCTATTTCCTTTTAGGTAGTTATGCACTTATGAAGTTGCATACCTATTGAATAGGGTTCCGATCAAATCAGATGCCTACCATTTCATATATGATATGGAATGGGAAGAGCCCATCTCTTAAGTTAGTTAAGATTTGGGGTTGTCCAGCCTATGTCTAAAAGCAAAATCCGGACAAGCTCGAGGCAAAGTCAGATCTGTATAAGTTTGTTGGATATCCCAAGCATACGCAAGGGAATATCTTCTACCTAACCGAGGAACAAAAATGTTTTGTTTCTCCGCATGCCACCTTTGTGAAAGGGAATTTCTTGTGAAGAAATTAGTGGACATGAGGTGGAACTGGAAAGAGTTCCAGCTATACAAACTGCAGCTGATGATTTGGCAGAACCAAAGGATTCAATAGCAACCAACGAACCTCAGCCTCTCCGCCGATCTAGTAGGGTTTCTCACCCACCTGAGAGATACTTCTGTTTCTCTATGACAGTGGGAGCGAGGATTGCATCATGAGATGATGACCCAACTAGTTTCGAGCTGGCCATCAGGAGTGGGACTCTATAAGAATGGCTGGATGCTTAGCGATCTGATATGGAATCCTTATACACCAACAAAGTATGGAATTTAGTTGCTTTATCTGAAGGGTTAAATCCCCATCAGGAGCAAGTATATCTTGAGAAGATTACTTGGTGTACATGGAAAAGTTGAGACTTTCAAAGCTAGACTTGTTAATGGTAGGCATCATTGATTAGGTATGGATTGTGATGAAACCTTTTCTAAGTAGCTATGCTTAAGTCCATCCAGATCCTACTTACTACGGCTACATACCATGACTACGATATCTGGCGGTTGGGTGTCTTGACTGCTTTTCTAAATGATGATTTGGAAGAAAGCGTCTATAAGTACACAGCCAGAGGGCTTCGTAGACAGTGGGAGCAGCGGAAACGTATGCAAGATGTTTTATGTGATAAAGCAGGCATCGTGGAGTTGGAACATCTGTTTTGATGTGGTAGTCAAAGTGTTTGACATCATCAAAATGGTAGATGAACCTTGTATATACAAAAGGGTAGTAGGGAGTATATTGGTGATCCTCGTAGAGTACGTGGATGACATACTCTTGATAGGGAAGGAGTTTCCTATGCTACACTCGGTCAATCTCCGCATATCACAAGGATTCTCCATATAAACAATTCTAAAGTGATACCTACTAAATCCTGAGTTTTGGATCTATGAGATAGATCTAAATAGATGTTAGGATACTCACTAGTTGTAGTGAGTTGGTATCAATCGATCCTAGGGAGAATCACTGGAAAGGTTCCAGGGTGATAAGGACGACTGAATGTCAGTCGCAGGCATTATCTTTACCCTCAGTAAAGGGACGGTATGTTGGAAGAGGTCCAAGCTAGATACCGTGGCATACTAGACGATAAAGGCTGGATACATCGCTACTTAAGATGCTACCAAAGAGGAAGTCTGGGTGTATATTAGTTCATGAGATGAACTTCGTTCCTCCTATTGTGTGAAAATGGAGTTATGGCTTATGCCAAGGAACGCCCGTCCCATTAGTGATCCAGGCATATTCTTAGGCAGTATCACCTGATCGTGGAGATGGTTGATCTCCAGGGAATCGAGGTTAGGAGAGTAGACTCAGAGGACAACACGGCGGATCCACTCACGAAAGGCATTTTCCCAGAGAGAGACTTTTATAGGATGGTTGAGTATGAGATACTACAACCACTGCTAACAGATGGCCCTAGCGCAAGTGGGAGATTGTAAGTTATATGTATGCCCTAGAGGCCATTACTATACATAGGATGTATATTGTAGTGGATGCTTGGACATATATAGGGATGACTTTCTTGCTCGATATGATAGTGTAGGGTTCCTAGGCACTCTCAAGGGGTCTCACAAGGCATCAACCATGCCCGTTTCAAAAATTACGGTGCCGAGAAACCCTAGACTACGGATCGTTAGCTAGATGTCTAGGCGAAAGAAGCAACTAGTAAACTACTTTACTAAGGGAACGGAAATACAACCTTTGTAGATCCGGTCCTCCACCTCCATAGCTCCGCAATGAAGTCTCCTCGCTGTCCAAATCGAAATTCGGGCTCTTGCGTCGGCTTCATCGGAGAAAAAGCGGGCTAGGTCATCGACGACGATGCCGAAGATGATCTACGTCGAGGCATCGCTAGATCAAGCTCCAACCTCACCAAGTCAAGAAACTTGTGAAGAAAACACACTCTACTACTTGGCAAGAGGTAGAGGATGAAGAAATAGGAAGTGGGTACACTTTAGAATTGGATTTCTCACTCATTTCATCAAGTCACCATTGATGAAGTAAGGTTTCTTCATGAAGAAGAAGAAGAGGAAGAAGATGATAGAATATGATAAGTATTGAATAATTAGAAAATAATTGAAATACTTATCATATACTAACCTTAGTTGAGTGTAGAGAATAGACCATGGTTAACTTGAATGGTTAGGGTTAAGTATAAGAACAGAGTGAAGACTTAGTCAAAGCTTCAAGAAGATTCAACTAACAAACAAAATAATCCACCATTCATTTATCCTTTCCAAAATGAAAAAGAAAATAAATAAATGAATAAATAAGTAATGGATAAACTAAACCCTAATCATTAGTTTAACCATGGTTTAATTCTTTACACATAACCAAGTAAGCATATATCATCAAACATGATACAATCTTGTGTACAAAAGTATTTCACATATACAATGTGCACAAACCAAGTGAGAAAATCCATTTAAAGTGAACCAACACTAGTTAATGCAAAGTAATATATCAAATATATAATTATGCATTAAATCATTAAATCAACACTTGATTCAATGATCCGGTCATGTCGCACACAACCGACTAGTATACAATGTATCGGCTTATCGAATCAACGCTTGAATCGATAACTAGGTTATATCGCATACAACCATTCGACACATTGATCGCGAGAATTGAAATACGGTATCACATACACGCATTATTCTCGGTCCCGCACATATCTCATATGCGCTCCTATTTCGTTTCGCTTGAGCCAGGAAACCTCTGTGTAGGACTCTAAAGACTCGTCAATACGCCGGCAGCAGATGATGATCATATCAAACACCCACAAGCCGCAAGCGGTCTGCTAAACGTAACGGCCACCCGGGTATTGAGCGATGAGAAGATCGACGAGCAAGCCTGCTCACCCTCCTGTGAATCCAACCAGTAACACTACCGTACAGTCCGGTCTCGTCGTCTGATATGTCGCTTATCTCGCCTAGGGGTGGTAAAACGTCAAACCCCAATAGCTCGATAAGTCGTGTCGATATGAGGTCTATAACAATTCGAGAAACTACTGGTAACACTTACCAGTAAATCTCAGCAACCCTGGCCAGGGATTTCCTGTTATAGCCAATCGAACACAGCGCAACATCAACCCCCTATACCGGGAGAGACGAATCCCCTCCTATCGCTCATTGCCTCCATGTGACTCGGGAATGTACCAAAAAACCACCGTTTTGCATGCCCTCTTGGACGTGGTAAGATGGAAATCAAAGCACAGTGGGAACCACACAAGACTCTATGACGATCTCGGGTCAACAGACTACTCTGTACCAGTGTCACCAGAGAACTGCCATCTGACGTGAGGTATAATACCATCTGGGAGTTCTCGGCGAGTCCGTCCAGTGTACCCAGTCTCTACTGAGCACCCGTATATCATCTCTGATGTAAAACACCAATAGATATGGGATCATCCATCGCCCATCTGTATGGGTCGAGAAGGTATACGCTAGTCTACTCTGGTATATTGATGCCCCGTCTCGATATACCCACGACTAGGGACTTTGAAGGATGTACTTATAGACTACCATGTCCCCACTAGTATGATCCGCATCATAGTCCAGGTAGTCAAGTACACATCCTAAGGGCTTTACCAACATGTAATAGAGAGACAATCTGTGTACACGTTAAGGTAAAGAGCAACCAGATAGCATACTATCATGTCGAGCAAGAAAGTCCTCCCTATATATGTCCCAGCATCCACTACAATATACATCCAATGTACAGTAATGGCCTCTAGGGCATACATATAACTAACAATCTCCCACTTGCACTAGGGCCATCTGTAGCAGTGGTTGTAGTATCTCATACTCAACCATCCCATAAAAGTCTCTTTGGGAATAGGCCTTCGTGAGTGGATCCGTCGTGTTGTCCTCTGAGTCTACTCTCCTGACCTCGATCCCTTGGAGATCAACCATCTCCATGATCAGGTGATACTGCCTTAGAATATGTCTGGATCACTGATGGGACCGGGGTTCCCGGGCCAGAGCCACACTTCCAATGTCACACAATGGTAGGAACCTAGTTCATCTCATGAACTAATATACACCCAAACAGCCTCTTTCGTAGCATCTTAAGTAAGGATGTATCCTGCCTTTATCGTCTAGTATGTCACGGTATCTAGCTTGGAACTCTTCCAACATACCGTCCCTTTACTGAGGGTAAAGACAATGCCTGCGACTGACATTTAGTCGTCTTTATCACCCTGGAACCCTTCCAGTGATTCTTCCCAGAATCGTTTGATATCATCTCACTGCATCTAGTGAGAATCCTAACATCCAATTAAATCTATCTCATAGATCCAAAACTCAGGATTTAGGAGGTATCATTTTGATCCTACACGGAGAATCTTTGTGATAAACGGAGATTGATCGAGCGTAGCATAAGAAACTGCTTTCTTATCAAGAGTATGTTATCCACGTACTATACGAGGATCAGCACCATACTCCCTACTACCTTTTTGTTTATACAAGGTTCATCTACCATTTTGATGATGTCAAACTCTTTGACTAACACATCAAAACAGACGTTCCAACTCCGCGATACCTGCTTTATCCTATAAAGCATCTTGCACGCGTTTCCGCTGCTCCCACTGTTTACGAAGCCCTCTGGCTGTGTACTTATAGACGCTCTCTTCCAAAACATCATTTTATAAGAGCTGTCATGACACCCAACCACCAGATATCGTAGTCATGGTATGTAGCCGTGGCAAGTAGGATCTGGATGGACTTAAGCATAGCTACTTGAAAAGGTTTCATCATTATCCATGCCTGTTCAATGACGAAAAACTTTAACAAGTCTAGCTTTGAAAGTCTGAACTTTTCCATCTACACCAAGTAATCTTCTCAAGATATACTTGCTCCTGATGGGGATTTAACCCTTCAGATATAGCAACCAAAGTCCATACTTTGTTGGTGTATAAGGATTCCATCTCAGATCGCTAAGCATCCAGCCATTCTTACAGAGTCTCACTCCTGATGGCCAGCTCGAAACCAGTTGGGTTATCATCTCATGATGCAATCCTCGCTCCCACTGTCATAGAGAAACCAAAGTATCTTTCAGGTGGGTGAGGAACCCTACTAGATCGGCGGAGAGGCTGAGGTTCATTGGAATCTACTGAATCCTTTGGTTCTGTCAAATCATCAGCTGCAGTTTGTATAGCTGGAACATTTCCAGTTGTACATAACTGACGTTGCCTCGAGCTTGTCCGGATTTTGCTTTTTCGACATAGGTCGGACAACCCCAAATATTAACTAACTTAAGACATGGGCTCTTCCCATTCCATATCACATATGAAGTGGTAGGCAACTGATTTGATTGGAACCCTATTCAATTAGGTATGCATTTTCTCAAGTGCATAACTCCCAAAAGGAAACAGGTAATTCAGTAGTACTCATCATAGAGCGCACCTTATCATATAGGGTGTGATTGCTCCGCCCCGACATACCATCGTGCTATGGTGTATACGGAGGAGTAATGCTGAGAGAGAATCTCATTCTCCTTTAGAATAGTCCAGGATTTCCGTGCTCAAGTATTCTCCTCCTTGATCACATCAAAGGACATAATACTTATACCCGTATTTTGGTTCTCTACTTCTAACTTATATTCTGTGAATATCTCAAAAGGTTCGGACTTGTGTTTCAACAAGAACATCTGTCTGAATCTAAAGAGATCATCAGAGAACGTAATGAAGTATAAAGAACTAGTCCTAGCATGTGTAGACTGGGGACCTACATACATCAACATGTATCATCCCAAGAGTTCACTAACTCTTTCTCTGCTTCCAATAAACAGAGCTGTGGTCATCTTATCTTTGTGACATGACTGGCGAGTTTCACAAGATGTAAATTCAAACTAATTTAAATATGCATCTTTATGTAACTCTAGCTAGTCGGGTCACATTGATCTGACCTAGTCTACAATACCTTAAGAAGGATCCATTCATTTCTGAACTCTTCCTCCTGTGTGTGTTCCATATACTAAGAACTGTAGTTTGATTTAGAACATCAATGCTTTTAGATAACGTGCCTGAACCGATCAACTTTTGATTTAGGAAATGTCCAAAACATTATCCAACAATACAAAATTTTATCGTTTCTTTACTAAGGAAGAGACAGATATGATTTTGTATATCAGGTTCGGTATCTAATAACATTCGTTCAGGATCAATGTATTCTGGTAATACAGGGTGACAGTGACCGACAGACTTGGCTGCAACACTTGCCCCGTTTTCTGCCTCATGAAACTTATCACCCGTTCTCAGTTTTTCTGCGCTTTTGTAGCCCTATGTAACAGATTACATATCTGGGATCCTGATCCGGTATCATATACCCAGGATGTGGAGGATACAGAGAAACGGTTCTTTGTAATGAACACACCCGAAGATGATGCATCAGCATGCACTCTCTTCGTTTGGGCGGCACGGGAAATCTGGTATTCCCCAATTTCCTGCTCTGTCTTATAACAATTATAAGTTGGAGCGGGACCAACGTTCCCCAGCACAGTATAACAAGCGGGTTCGGTCAATAATCCGTATTATTATTTTGATTAAGGCGTGATATGGTCGCTACCTGGAGAGAGAGAGAAGAAAACACTCAGCGTGCGCTCTTGCAAGAATAGATTGGTTTTTATTTTATCTAATCAGGATGGCTCCCACTGCTTTTAATCAAATCTTCCATCAAACCCTAAAAGAAAAGACTAGCCGGGATTAATTACACACTACAAGTTCGCCAATCTTTCAGCCAGGCCAGTGTCGGTACTTTGAGGGAGGTCCCCCGTGCTTTCGCACGAACCTAATTAATGTAAACCTCGTTTTCCCAGAGGCGTAACCCCGTTGACACCTTTCTAGACACCTACTTGATCGGCTAATTGTAATGTATAAAACTCTCCCAGGAGTAACTCTTACTCGCAGCGGGTATCGGGATCCAACTATCTCATAGAAGGTATGCAATCTCATTGCAAATTTCAACACTTGAAATTCCCGATAATATTTTGCCCCTAACACCTATGACCTTGGCTAAGGTCAACAAATCATAAGCACTAGTCAAGTTCTACCCGTCATTTCGTGATTAATTAGACCCACCCACATGACCCTTGGCTAAGGTCAACAAAGCCACATAACGGTCCTAACTAATCGCATCATATGCGGTGTAGGAAGACATCACTTAGCTACCGTACACTACGCCTCGGCTAAGGTCGACAAACGTAGCACGAATACTAAGTACTCTACTTCCTAAAATGACGGAGGGCTACGACAGGTTTTTCTGAAAACCTATTGCGTAATGAACTTGATATCGTTGTAGGATCGAATGAAGTTTAAAATGGAGTGCTTTTGAGGCTTTTCTAGTTTTGCTAAAGGAGTCACTCCCGGTGAAGGGATCGTCGGTCCTTTCCTCGTCGAATGAGGTGCGGGATATATCATATATATCACTGTGCAAAGCAAAAACTCTTAAAAGCAATCAAAAGACAAACCGAGGGTTGTAGCATCTGCCAGTTATTGCTAAAGGAGTCACTCCCGGTGAAAGGATCTCGGTCCTTTCCTCATCGAATAAGGTGCAGGATATATCGTATATACCGCTGTGCAAAGCAAGAACTGTAGCTACCTGTTTTATTTTGAAATTCGATTCTACAACATCTTTAGTTTTCTTTTATTTCATTAATCTCATTAATGAAGTCCCATCATTTAAGTACCAAACATCACAGATAAATACGACGTACACTTATGCCATCCGCATTCGCCTCGATGTCCCCTCATGCACCGTTAGGTTAGGTAACTAACGGCAGAGCGGGGCAGGGCTAGCGCGGGTGTAAAACATAAGTAACGTCTATATAATATATCATATATACTATATACTGTATCTATCACAGAACATCACATGATCACATCACAGATATCGCAGCAGAATAATCATATGAAATATTGGATATACTAGGACGTCCGTGTTTTCAATACGAGCCAGTATAAAACACGGATTCACGGTCGCGATGAATAGCCAAACCCACACCCCTAGACCCCTACGAGAGCGGCAAGCAACCCTACCAATTCTAGAGTTAGGAGACCTGGACTTGACTCCTCGAGTTGGTCTCCCTCTGGACTCCAGAACCCGGTTACTTGTGCCTTCCTCCTTGGGTCTATCCTAGTGCGGAAAAGTAAATAATATACAAACGGTGACCACTTCCGCAACCTGGAAGTGCCCCAATAAAAGAATATTACATACAAGTGTTTACATGAATGAAAATGAAAAACACCCATCTCACATAAAAACCCCCGTCTATTCAAACACGACGATCCAATATAACATATCCAGCAACACATAACATCACATGTCATCAACGTAAGTAAACATGCGTATCCCAATTGTCGTTGACATATAGCAACGAAACCGGAGATATCACATATTACACTTACGGTCACAGAAAAGAAAGTGTAAAACTACAACAGTTGGAATCCGCAACCACCTCAGACATCGCATGCCTGACCAAATGAATTACTTAGACATCGCATGCCTAACATTTATAAACCTCGCATTTTAGTCTCAGAATCGAAAACTCTTTTCAATATCAAGTCGGGCAATTCAACAAGATTCCCGACATCCTGATCGAATGCTCGTCGCAAACTTTAGTAGGCGGCCGCACCCTCGATGCCGTCGACGAAGTGCACCAAGGCGGAACACCGCTACCGCGAGCACCCGGACGGATGCTTTCGGCGATGGGGTTCTCCTACAGTAACTTGGTCGGGGCTATGGGGTGTAGCTGTCTATTAAGTTTATCCGGCGAGTATCCGCGTACACTACGTGATTGCGACGGACTTTTGATCACATCAAAATTCCGTGGCAACCGATCAAGTGAGACTAAATTGCTATGTTTATAACATTCATCCAGTCATCTCATAACTATTAGCGAATTCCAAGTATTGTATCACATTCCGGATAAATAGAAAATGTTAAACTTTCCGATCGAACAATCGAACACCCAAGTTTTCCCGATACAGCTCAACACATGAAATAAGTCTAACAACATTTAGTTCGTGCCTCAGTACCAACGGTCCAGCCATAGAAGGGTCAAGCCAACGCCTCACATGTGGCATGCCGTACTGCCCCAAACCCGAAGGTTCAAAGGGCAGTTCAAGACGGTCACATAATCGAGTTAAGGTTTGTTGTCTTCTAGAGGGTCCATCGTGTTACTTGCACTACTTAGAACGTCTTTAAACCATAGAAATGTCCAACAATTGGAAATTTCCCGACAGGGGAAAAATTGGGTATTATTGTCCGGTCGAACTTTTTAACATATTCAAAAATTTATCCGGAAAGCCACATAGACAAAATCTGATACTCCGATCGAAACACCGAATCCCCAAAACAACCCCAGAAAATTCAACTCTTGAATAAAATTTAAAAATACCAAGAAAATCCAACATAATATAATAAGAGTTACTGTGCAAACATAGGAGGATGACGTCATCATATCGCCGCGGAACCGCCGCAGAAGCCAGGCTTCTGCCGCGGTTCCGCCGCGGTTTGTACTGTTCATGACTCAATTTTTGCGCCGTAATTCTTATAATTTCCTGCTGAATTTTTTAAGCATTTTTAATGTGGAAAAATCCCAGATTTAGAAAAAGTCCAGAGAGCATGTTTGGTTTAGGGTTTCGGGTTCGTTCGGGCTTCAAATTGCGTCTACGCATCGCCTAAGGCTCTAACTAGGCTCTGATACCACTGTAGGGTTCCTAGGCACTCTCAAGGGGTCTCACAAGGCATCAACCATGCCCGTTTCAAAAATTACGGTGCCGAGAAACCCTAGACTACGGATCGTTAGCTAGATGTCTAGGCGAAAGAAGCAACTAGTAAACTACTTTACTAAGGGAACGGAAATACAACCTTTGTAGATCCGGTCTTCCACCTCCATAGCTCCGCAATGAAGTCTCCTCGCTGTCCAAATCGAAATCCAGGCTCTTGCGTCGGCTTCATCGGAGAAAAAGCGGGCTAGGTCATCGACGACGATGCCGAAGATGATCTACGTCGAGGCATCGCTAGATCAAGCTCCAACTTCACCAAGTCAAGAAACTTGTGAAGAAAACACACTCTACTACTTGGCAAGAGGTAGAGGATGAAGAAATAGGAAGTGGGTACACTTTAGAATTGGATTTCTAACTCATTTCATCAAGTCACCATTGATGAAGTAAGGTTTCTTCATGAAGAAGAAGAAGAGGAAGAAGATGATAGAATATGATAAGTATTGAATAATTAGAAAATAATTGAAATACTTATCATATACCAACCTTAGTTGAGTGTAGAGAATATACCATGGTTAACTTGAATGGTTAGCGTTAAGTATAAGACAAGAGTGAAGACTTTGTCAAAGCTTCAAGAAGATTCAACTAACAAACAAAATAATCCACCATTCATTTATCCTTTCCAAAATGAAAAAGAAAATAAATAAATGAATAAATAAGTAATGGATAAACTAAACCCTAATCATTAGTTTAACCATGGTTTAATTCTTTACACTTAACCAAGTAAGCATGTATCATCAAACATGATACAATCTTGTGTACAAAAGTATATCACATATACAATGTGCACAAACCAAGTGAGAAAATCCATTTAAAGTGAACCAACACTAGTTAATGCAAAGTAATATATCAAATATATAATTATGCATTAAATCATTAAATCAACACTTGATTCAATGATCCGGTCATGTCGCACACAACCGACTAGTATACAATGTATCGGCTTATCGAATCAACGCTTGAATCGATAACTAGGTTATATCACATACAACCATTCGACACATTGATCGCGAGAATTGAAATACGGTATCACATACACGCATTATTCTTGGTCCCACACATATCTCATATGCGCTCCTATTTCGTTTCGCTTGAGCCAGGAAACCTCTGTGTAGGACTCTAAAGACTCGTCAATACGCCGGCAGCAGATGATGATCATATCAAACACCCACAAGCTGCAAGCGGTCTGCTAAACGTAACGGCCACCCGGGTATTGAGCGATGAGAAGATCGACGAGCAAGCCCGCTCACCCTCCTGTGAATCCAACCAGTAACACTAGCGTACAGTCCGGTCTCGTCGTCTGATATGTCGCATATCTCGCCTAGGGGTGGTAAAACGTCAGACCCCAATAGCTCGATAAGTCGTGTCGATATGAGGTCTATAACAATTCGAGAAACTACTGATAACACTTACCAGTAAATCTCAGCAACCCTGGCCAGGGATTTCCTGTTATAGCCAATCGAACACAGCGCAACATCAACCCCCTATACCGGGAGAGACGAATCCCCTCCTATCGCTCATTGCCTCCATGTGACTCGGGACTGTACCCAAAAACCACCGTTTTGCACGCCCTCTTGGACGTGGTAAGATGGAAATCGAAGCACAGTGGGAACCACACAAGACTCTATGACGATCTCGGGTCAACAGAATACTCTGTACCAGTGTCACCAGAGAACTGCCATCTGACGTGAGGTATAATACCATCTGGGAGTTCTCGGCGAGTCCGTCCAGTGTACCCAGTCTCTACTGAGCACCCGTATATCATCTCTGATGTCAAACACCAATGGATATGGGATCATCCATCGCCCATCTGTATGGGTCGAGAAGGTATACGCTAGTCTACTCTGGTATATCGATGCCCCGTCTCGATATACCCACGACTAGGGACTTTGAAGGATGTACTTATAGACTACCATGTCCCCACTAGTATGATCCGCATCATAGTCCAGGTAGTCAAGTACACATCCTAAGGGCTTTACCAACATGTAATAGAGAGACAATCTGTGTACACGTTAAGGTAAAGAGCAACCAGATAGCATACTATCATGTCGAGCAAGAAAGTCCTCCCTATATATGTCCCAGCATCCACTACAATATACATCCAATGTACAGTAATGGCCTCTAGGGCATACATATAACTAACAATCTCCCACTTGCACTAGGGCCATCTGTAGCAGTGGTTGTAGTATCTCATACTCAACCATCCCATAAAAGTCTCTCTCTGGGAATAGGCCTTCGTGAGTGGATCCGTCGTGTTGTCCTCTGAGTCTACTCTCCTGACCTCGATCCCTTGGAGATCAACCATCTCCATGATCAGGTGATACTGCCTTAGAATATGTCTGGATCACTGATGGGACCGGGGTTCCCGGGCCAGAGCCACACTTCCATTGTCACACAATGGTAGGAACCTAGTTCATCTCATGAACCAATATACACCCAAACAGCCTCTTTGGTAGCATCTTAAGTAGCGATGTATCCTGCCTTTATCGTCTAGTATGTCACGGTATCTAGCTTGGAACTCTTCCAACATACCGTCCCTTTACTGAGGGTAAAGACAATGCCTGCGACTGATATTCAGTCGTCTTTATCACCCTGGAACCCTTCCAGTGATTCTCCCCAGAATCGTTTGATATCATCTCATTGCAGCTAGTGAGAATCCTAACATCCAATTAAATCTATCTCATAGATCCAAAACTCAGGATTTAGGAGGTATCATTTTGATCCTACACGGAGAATATTTGTGATAAACGGAGATTGATCGAGCGTAGCATAAGAAACTGCTTTCTTATCAAGAGTATGTTATCCACGTACTATACGAGGATCAGCACCATACTCCCTACTAACTTTTTGTTTATACAAGGTTCATCTACCATTTTGATGATGTCAAACTCTTTGACTAACACATCAAAACAGACGTTCCAACTCCGCGATACCTGCTTTATCCTATAAAGCATCTTGCACGCGTTTCCGCTGCTCCCACTGTTTACGAAGCCCTCTGGCTGTGTACTTAGGTCTCTTCCAAAACATCATTTTATAAGAGCTGTCATGACACCCAACCACCAGATATCGTAGTCATGGTATGTAGCCGTGGCAAGTAGGATCTGGATGGACTTAAGCATAGCTACTTGAAAAGGTTTCATCATTATCCATGCCTGGTCAATGACGAAAAACTTTAACAAGTCTAGCTTTGAAAGTCTGAACTTTTCCATCTACACCAAGTAATCTTCTCAAGATATACTTGCTCCTGATGGGGATTTAACCCTTCAGATATAGCAACCAAAGTCCATATTTGATTTAACGATCCGGTCATATCGCAGTGCTCGATTGGCTATAACAGGAAGTCCTTGGCCAAGGCTGCTTTAGGGATTTACTGGTAAGTGTTACCAGTAGTTTCTCGACCCGTTATGAGCGTCATATCGACATGACTTATCGAGTTATTAGGGTCTGACGTTTACCACCCCTAGACAATATATGCGACATATCAGACGAACAGACCGGACTGTACGGTAGTGTTACTCGTTGGATTCACAAGAGTGTGAGCGGGCTTGCTCGTTGATCTTCTGATCGCTCAATACCCTGGTGGCCGTTACATTTAGCAGACCGCTTGCGGCTTGTGGGTATTTGATATGATCATCACCTACTGCCGGCGTATTGACGAGTCTTTAGAGTCCTACACAGGGGTTTCCTGGCTCAAGCGAAACGAAATTGGAGCGCATATAAGATATGTGCGGGACCGAGAATAATACCAGTATATGATACTGTATTCTATTCTCGCGATTTTTCTCATCGGTCGGTTATATGTGATATAGCCGGGTTACCGAATCAAGTGTTGATTCGATACATTGATACACATGATATTAGTCGGTTATATGCGATATGACCGGATCGTTAAATCAAATGTTGATTTAATGATTTAATGTATAATTATATATTTGATATATTACTTTACATTAGCTAGTATTGGTTCACTTAAGATTGATTTTCTCACTTGAATGTGCACATTGTTTATATGTGATATATGCAAGTGTACATGTTTGTATCATGCTTGATGATACTAACAAGTTGTGTGTATGAGACTTGAACCAAATCAAAGTTAGATTAGGGTTTACTATTTCTTAAGCATATAACAAAAGAGTGTGACTTTGGTCAAAGTTATCAAGCTTCATGAAGCTTGATAAACATTGACAAAGTCAACTCTTTTGTCATATGTTTTTAGATATTAGTTAACTCAACCATTAATCTAATGGTTTGGTTAAATCTCTACATGAGTTAAGCATGAGGGCTTAACTCAACCATGGTGCCATTATTCATTTGGATAAGTTTCATTTTGGATATTATTCATATGATTTTTTCTTCTTCTTCATCTTCATCAAGCTTACAAAAGCTTGAGAGCTCCAATGGTGCCATGGTAAAAAGAGTGAGAAATCCAATTCTAAAGTGAACCCACTTCCTATTTCTTCATCCTCTACCACTTGCCATGTAGTATAGGGTGTTCTTTTCACAATGTTTTTGACTAAGTGAAGGAATAGCTTGAGTTTGAGTCTCCCCGACGTAGATCATCTACGGCCCCGAAGTCAATGACCTAGCCCGATCATTTCTTCGACGAAACCATCTCTAGAGTCCAGGACCCGATGATCGCAGCGGAGGGACGTCAACATGGAGCTAAAGAAATGGTGGAGCGGATCTACAAAGGTTGTAATCCCTTTCACTTATTAGCAAAGTTGTTTTCTTGCTTGTAGTTTCGCCTATACTTCTAGTTAACGATCTTCATTAGGGTTTCTCGGCACCGGAAAATTTTAATTTGGCATGGTTGATGCCGTGTGGAACCTCCTTAGTGTGCCTAGGAACCCTACAGTCGCATGGAGGCAATGAGCGATAGGAGGGGTTTCGTCTCTCCCGGTATTGGGGGTTGATGTTGCGCTGTGCTCGATTGGCCGTACCAGGAAAGTCCCTGGCCAGGGCTGATTAGAGATTTACTGGTAAGTGTTACCAGTAGTTTCTCGACCCGTTATGAGCCTCACATCGGCACAACTTATCGGTTATTGGGGTCTGACGTTTACCACCCCTAGACTTGATATGCGACATATCAGACGAGGAGACCGGACTGTACGGGAAGTGTTGACGGTAGGCTTTCACAGGAGTTGGAGCGGGCTTGCTTGCTGATCTTCTGATCGCTCAATACCCGGGAAGCCGTTACGTCCAGCTAGTACCGCTGACGGCTTGTGGGTGCGTGATGTGATCATCACCTACTGCCGGCGTATTGACGAGTCTTTAGAGTCCTACACAGAGGTTTTACTGGCTTAGGAGAAACGAAATAGGAGCACGTATGTGATATGTGCGAGACCGAGAATAAATGCGTGTATGTGATACCGTATTCTATTCTCGCGACTTTTTGTATCGGTCGGTCATATATGATATGACCGGGTTATCGAAATAAGTGTTGATTCGATAAGTCGATAAGATGATTGTTAGCCGGTTATATTAGATATGACGGGATTATAAAGTCAAGTGTTGATTTAATAATTAAGTGTATAATTGTATATTAGATATACTAATTTACATTTACTAACACATGTTCACTTTAGAGTTTTTCTCACTTTCACACATCTTTACTATATATATATGATATATATATTAAAATGTGTTATATATTTGTATCATGGTTGTTGATACACTAGACATGTGTGTATGAGACATACACCATTCTATGAATTATGGTGGGTTATGTTTATTTAAGATAATTACAAAATTAGAAGAGTTTTGGAATAAGCATGAAGCTTGTAGAAGCTTACTTTGCTTTGACAAAGTCTACTAGCTTTGTCTTTACCTTAGATTCCTTTTAACCCAATCATAATCAAATTAGCTATTGTTATGGCTCTACAAGGGTTAGTATATGATACTCCCTCACCATGGTTACCTTTCTCACTTAATCATTATCCACATTTCTTTTCTTTTGTTCAGCATCTTCTTCTTCATTGAGTAAGAGAAAAGCTTGCTAGGGTTTGATCTAAAGTGAGAAAGAAAGTGAGAAACAAAATTCTAAAGAGAACCAACTTCCTATTTCTCCATCCTCTACTAGACTAGACCTTTTGTATAGGGCGTTAGTTTCACTAATTCTCAAGTTAGTGAAGTGGAAGCTTGAGTCGGAATTCCCTCGACGTAGATCATCTTCAGCCTCGGAGACTTCAAGCAAGGTCGCATCCTTCGCGTCGTGAAGCTATGCAAGAGCCCGGGTGAACCTTGATCGCAGCGAAGGGTATTCAACAAGGAGAAAATGAAGTGGAGGAACGATCTACAAAGGTTGCATATCGCGTTCCCTTTAGTGTAAAGTTGTTTACTTGCTCATTTATTCGCCTAATCTCTAGTTTACGATCATGCTTAGTGTTATTCGGCACATAAAAATTTAATTTTGGCATGGTTGATGCCTTGTAGAGCCTTGTTAGTGTGCCTAGTAACCCTACATGTTTAAGCACAGCACGACAACAAATACGGGTTAGTCAAGTTTTAGCGTTTGCTAGCGAACTTGCAAAGAATCCTGCAAAGAATAGTATATTGGATGCGTCGGATTTGAGAAGAAGGTGTTTAAGGAATACGTACTGATAAATTTTTGGGTTAAGAAACCCTCTTTGAAATTAAATCCGAATAACTTGGAATGTTCGTTTGCGCGGGACAAACTACCTGGATCTTTGGCACTGTACTTCGTAATCACCTTAACGTTGAATGTACACTTTGCATCCCACGTTCGCCATTCGCAAATCCAAAAAAATCTACAGATGTCGGAAAAACGGATATTAGTGGGGAAAAGCGAAACAAATGCCCAAATACCTGCACACTTAAAATTATAACAAACAAACAATAAAAATGGGGCAAAACAGAACAATGGAGCACAGAGGAAAGATTGGAGTCAAGATGAGGGGGTACGGCCGGCGACGCCTGATTTTGAAGGAAGTCGCCGCATTTCTTGTGAAGTTTGGGCTCCAAACTTCCTCTGTGATCCAAGTGTTGTACTAGTGTCATACTGGTATTGTTTGTTTTTTTAGTTCAGAGACAGAGTGTGAGCATGTATGAAATCCAGAGAGCAAAATGAGTTAGCAAAGTTAGTTTTTTTTTTGGTTTTGAAATTTTTAAATTTTTAGTTTGTTTTTGAAAATAATGCTAGAAGTATAAATGAGATGTACAATGATTAACCAGAAATAACAAAAACTAAAAACGTTACCGTCTCCCTGGCAACGTCGCCATTTGATTGGAAGAATTTAAAGTGTTAACCGCAATCAAGACGGTGCCGCTTTGTAGCTAGCCACGATAAGCACGGGTCGATCCATAGGGAGACGGAGCGTTTTACGTTCTTGTCGTAACGAGTTAATGCGCGTGGGCGGAATGGTTCATAACTATCCTATGTGTTATATGCAAGTATAAGACTTGTTAGGAAATGATAGGATGATGTAAGTTAATGGATTCCGTATTCATGTCCTTTGAGCCGAACTTTAACAAATGAAGCTAGAGCAATCGGCAACAACGTGGATTAGGGGATTTAAGCACGGTATTCGTGGAATTCGGCTTATTGACCCTTGTCCGTCTATTCTTGTCCCTTGCTTTTGCCTCCAGCCAATCCAAACGCAATCGGTCGCGGTTAGGAATCACCGTTACCTTGGTAGGGTAGGGTGCCTAACGGAGCGCTTGCGTATGGTTTGGGCGGAGTTTCAAATAAAAAATACGGAAATAGGAAATGAGGAACGAAACGTTAACTTACAATATCTTTCTCTTTTCCTAACAACACATATTAACAACCATTCACAAAACAAACCAAAAAGAGCAAAAGAAAAGATAAACAAAGAGAAGAAAATATTACAAGCAAGTAATTAAAGTGCATGGAATTTAAGTGCATGAAAGTAAAGCATGAATGTAAAGCAAGTAATAAAAAGCAAGAAAGAAATAAGAAAGAAAAAGAACTAGGAACCATGGAACAAAACACAAGTCATGGGATCAATAACCAACCCTTAAACTTGCAAGCCCAATGAAGGGGTTGCAAGATCAAGAGAAGGGTAAAGAACTCATGTGAAATGAATGCACAAAAGAGAAGAACTTTATTGATTCCATATGAAGATACAACCCCTTAAGATCAATGACCAAAGCTTAAACTTGCAAGCTCAATGAAGAGGTTGCAAGATCAAGCTAAGGTAGAGAGCTCAAAGGGGAAGCTAATCTATTTACAAGAGGGAGAAAACAAAATGAAATGTTGCAAAAAAGAATGACAAAAGTGAGACTAAAGAATGGCCATGAACCCTTGCCCTCTGCCTGGTATTTATTGGCAAAGAAGAAAAGAAAATAAACAATAAAAATATGGCTATATGGAAGCAAGGAGGGGCCCACATAAAGCTGGAGACCAGAGGAAGAGACAGGGCCTGCCAGGCTGGATTTCCTTAGGAAGTGCTCGGGTGAATTCCGAGGGGTTGGTCCTGAAAGGTTCCTAGGCACCCTATAGAGGTCTCACAAGGCATCGAACATGCCATTATTCAAAAATTATGGTGCCGAGAAACCCTAACACGGATCTTAGACTAGAATTCTAGGCGAAAAACTAAACTAGTTAACATATTAACTAAAGGTTAGATGCTACAACCTTTGTAGATCCGGTTACCCTCTTCCTTGGCTCCACGAAGGCATCCTCTCGCTGTCCATCTCGATTCCCAAACTCGAACGTTGGCTTCATCGGAGAAACGGGCGAGCTAGTTCGTCGGCTTTGTGTCAAAGACGATCTACCTCGAGGCATCGCAAGTTCAAGCTCCGACTTCACAAACTTGTGAAGAAAACACCCAAAACAACTTGGCAAGAGGTAGAGGGTGAAGAAATAGGAGGTGGGTTCACTTTAGAATTGGATTTCACTCACTTTTGCTCAAGTTGCCATTGATGGACCTTAAGCTTTTCTTGAAGAAGAAGATGAAGATCAAGAAAGAATATGATAAGTGTTGTTAAAAAAGAATAATAAAATCCAACACTTATCATGTTCTAACCTAGGTTAAGTGTAGAGAATAAACCATGGTAAATGGGAATGGTTAGGGTTAAAGATGATGACAAAATAGTCACTTTAGTCAAAGCTTCATGAAGCTTCATCAAGCTTCATGAAAGAAACCATTTTGTTATCATATATATTTATTTATCAAAAAGAATAGATAAATAAATAAGTAAATAAATAAAAACCCTAACTATTATCATAACCATGGTTTAATTCTTAACACAACACCAAACAACATGTATCATCAAACATGACACAAAGAAGTGCACAAAAGTATATCATATATACTTCTTGCACATCGAGTGAGAAAATCCATATAAAGTGAACCAATACTAGATAATGCAAAGTAATATATCAAATATATAATTATGCATTAAATCATTGAATCAACATTTGATTCAATGATCCAGTCATGTCGCACATAACCGACTAGAATCCAATGTATCGATTTATCGAATCAATGATTCGATAACTAGGTCATATCGAATATAACCAATCGAAACATATATCGCGAGAATGAAATGCGGTATCACATACACGCATTATTCTCGGTCCTGCACATATCTCATATGCGCTCCTATTTCGTTTCGCTTGAGCCAGGAAACCTCTGTGTAGGACTCTAAAGACTCGTCAATACGCCGGTAGCAGATGATGATCATATCAAGCATCCACAAGCTGCAAGCGGTCTGCTAAACGTAACGGCCATCCGGGTATTGAGCGATCAGAAGATCGACGAGCTAGCCCGCTCATACTCCTGTGAATCCAACCAGTAACACTTACCGTACAGTCCGGTCCGTTCGTCTGATACGTCGCATATCAAGTCTAGGGGTGGTAAACGTCAGACCCCAATACTCGATAAGTCGTGCCGATGTGAGGCTCATAACGGGTCGAGAAACTACTGGTAACACTTACCAGCAAATCTCTGATCAGCCCTGGCCAGGGACTTCCCTGTTACGGCCAATCGAGCACAGCGCAACATCAACCCCCAATACCGGGAGAGACGAAACCCCTCCTATCGCTCATTGCCTCCATGTTACTCGGGACTGTACCCAAAGACCACCGTTTTGCATGCCCTCATGGACGTGGTAAGGTGGAGATCAAAGCACAGTGGGAATCTCACAAGACTCTATGACGATCTCGGGTCTACAGACTAACCTGTACAAGTGTCACCTGAGAACTGCCATCTGACGTGAGGTATAATACCATCTGGGAGTTCTCGGCGAGTCCGTCCAGTGTACCCAGTCTCCACTGAGCACCCGTATACCATCTCTGATGTCAAACACCAATGGATATAGGATCATCCATCGCCCATCACATGGGTCGAGAAGCGTATACGCTAGTCTACTCTGGTATATCGATGCCCCGTCTCGATACACCCACGACTAGGGACCTTGAAGGATGTACTTATGGACTACTATGTCCCCACTAGTATGATCTGCATCATAGTCCAGATAGTCAAGTACACATCCTAAGGGCTTTACCAACATGTAACCATAAGACAGTTTAAAGAGACTAGTGTACATGTTAAGATAAAGAGTAAACAGATAGCATACTATCATATCGAGCAAGAAAGTCATCTCTATATATGTCCAAGCATCCAATATAATATACATCATCTGTACAATACTGGCCTCTAGGGCATACATACAACTAACAATCTCCCACTTGCACTAGGGCCAGCTGCTGTAGTATCGCATACCGAGCATCCCGAAGAGTCTCTCAAACTGTATCTGGGGAATGGCCTTCGTGAGTGGATCCGCCGTGTTGTTCTTCGTGTCAACCCTCCTGACCTCGATCTCCCGGCGATCAACTATCTCCCGGATCAGGTGATACCGCCTCAGAATGTGCCTGGATCGCTGATGGGACCTGGGTTCCTTGGCCAAAGCCACCGCTCCATTGTTATCACAATACAAAGGTATTGGATGCTCAATGGATGGAACCACTCCAAGTTCAGTAATGAACTTCTTGATCCAGACAGCCTCTTTGGCAGCATCGTTGGCAGCGATGTATTCAGCCTCCATTGTCGAGTCTGCCACGGTTTCCTGCTTGGAACTCTTCCAGCTAACCGCCCCTCCGTAAAGGGTAAAGACAAAGCCCTACTGCGACTTAGAGTCGTCCTTATCACTCTGGAATCTCGAATCGGTAAAGGACTCCACTTGGAGCTCCCCGTTACCATACACCAAGAACATATCTCTAGTCCTTCGTAAGTACTTGAGAATGCTCTTCACAGCTGTCCAGTGACTCTCTCCAGGATCAGCTTGATACCTGCTCACTATACTTAGTGAGTATGCTACATCGGGTCTGGTACATAGCATTGCATACATGATAGAGCCTACTGCCGAAGCATAGGGTATCCCTTGCATGCGAGCTCTCTCCAAATCAGTCTTGGGAGACATCTCTTTGGAGAGAGTGACTCCAGAGATCGTGGGTAAGTTCCCACGCTTGGACTCTTCCATACTAAACCTCTTTAGTATGGTTTCAATGTACCTAGATTGGGACAATCCCAAAATCCGTTTGGATCTATCTCTATAGATCCTAATTCCCAATATGCAGGAGGCATCACCAAGATCTTTCATTGAGAATCTTTGTGATAAAAAGAGCTTGACCGATTGCAGCATAGGAATATCATTTCCTATCAAGAGTATGTCGTCCACGTACAATACGAGGAAGACAACCTTACTCTCTGCCACCTTCTTGTAGATACAAGGTTCATCTGGATTTTTGACGAAATCAAACTCTTTGATAACGACGTCAAAGCAGATGTTCCAACTCCGCGATGCTTGCTTTAATCCATAAATAGATTTAAGCAGCTTGCACACCTTCCCGCTGCTCCCACTGTCTATGAAGCCCTCTGGCTGAGTCATGTACACGCACTCTTCTAAATCACCGTTTAGAAAGGCGGTCTTAACATCCATTTGCAAGATTTCGTAATCATGATATGCAGCGATGGCAAGCATGATACGGATGGATTTAAGCATAGCCACTGGAGAAAAGGTCTCGTCATAGTCCACACCTGGTCTTTGACGAAAACCCTTTGCTACAAGTCTAGCTTTGAAAGTCTCCACTTTCCCATCTACACCAAGTTTCTTCTTGAAGATCCACTTGCTCCCAATGGGTTTTACCCCTTCAGGAGCAACTTCCAAAGTCCATACTTTGTTGGTGTACATGGAATCCATCTCAGACCGCATAGCATCCAGCCATTTCACTGAGTCCCCACTCGTGATGGCCTGCTCGAAGCTAGTTGGTTCATCATCTTCCATGATGCAATCCTCGCTCCCACCATCCATGAGAAAACCGTAGTATCTCTCAGGTGGGCGAGGAACCCTACTAGATCGGCGGAGAGGCTGGGGTTCATCGGGAACTACGGAATCCTCTGGTTCAACCAAATCTTCTGTTGTAGTCTGTATTGCTGGAACCTCTTCCAGTTCTACCTCAATGCCACTTATCTGTTTCATAAGAAAACCTTTTTCTAAGAAAGTGGCATGTCGAGAAACAAACACTTTTTGTTCCTCGGAGTGGTAGAAGATATACCCTCGCGAATGTTTGGGATATCCAACAAACTTACATAGAACAGACCTTGCCTCGAGCTTGTCCGGATTTTGTGTTTTAACATAGGCTGGACAACCCCATATCTGAATAAAATTAAGACATGGTCTCTTGCCATTCCATATCTCATATGGAGTGGTAGGCACTGATTTGGTCGGAACTCTATTCAGTAGGTATGCAGCAGTCTCCAGTGCATATCCCCAGAAGGAAATAGGTAACTCAGCTGTACTCCCATATCTAATAGGGTGCGATTTCTCCGCTCCGATACACCATTATGCTGTGGTGTATATGGAGGAGTTAGCTGAGAGAGAATCCCATTCTCTTTTAGGAAGTCCAGGAATTCATTGCTCAAGTATTCACCTCCTCGATCAGATCGTAGGATTTTAATACTTTTTCCGGTTTGGTTCTCAACTTCTTGTTTATATTCCCTAAATTTCTCAAAAGCTTCTGATTTGTGTTTCATCAGGAACACATACCCGAACCTAGAGAGATCATCAGTGAATGTAATGAAGTATGAAGAACCATCCCTGGCATGTGTAGACATGGGACCACATACATCACTATGTATAAGTCCCAAGAGTTCGGTAACTCTTTCTCCGTGTCCCGTAAACGGAGTTTTGGTCATCTTGCCTTTGAGACATGACTGGCAAGTGTCATAAGATGAAAATTCGAAAGGTTTCAAATATCCATCCTTATGCAACTTAGCCAGTCGTGTCACATTGATGTGACCCAGTCTATAATGCCACAAGTAGGATTCGTTCAGTTCTGAACGCTTCCTCTTGTGTGTGTTTGTTATGCTTAGAACTGTTGATTGATTTAGAACATAAATGCCATTGCATAACGTGCCTGATCCAACCAAATTTTGGTTACGGAAAATGTTCATAACATTGTCCTGTAATACAAAATTATATCCCTCTTTACTTAATAAAGAAACCGATATAATGTTGCATATCAGGTTTGGCATGTAATAGCATTCGTTCAGAACCAATGTATTACCAGTTGGTAATACAAGGTGATATTCCCCGACAGTCTTAGCTGCAACAATTGCACCATTTCCAACTCTAATGTCTTTATCACCTTCTCCAAGTTCTCTACCTTTCCAAAGCCCATGTAACTGATTACATATATGGGATCCTGACCCGGTATCTAATACCCAGGACGTAGAGCAAATGGAGAAACAGTTCTCAGTAACGAACACACCCGTAGAAAATGCATCAACATGTACTTTCTTCATTCGGGTGGCATGGGAATCCTGGTATTCCACTATATCATGTTCATTCCGATAACTCTTATAAGAAAGAACGGAACCAACGTTCCCCAGCACAGTATAACATGCGGGTTCGGTCAATACATCCATATTATTATCTTCATTAGGGCATGAAATGGTCGCTACCTGGAGAGAGAGAGAGAAGAAAACACTTTAGCGTATGCTCGTGCAAGATCAGATTGGTTATTATCTTATCTAATCAGGATGGCTCCCACTGCTTTTTATCAAATCTTCCTTCAAACCCTAAAAGGAAAGACTAGCCGGGATTAATTACACACTACAAGTTCGCCAATCTTTCAGCCAGGCCAGTGTCGGTACTTTGAGGGAGGTCCCCCGTGCTTTCGCACGAACCTAATTAATGTAAACCTCGTTTTCCCAGAGGCGTAACCTCGTTAACACCTTTCTAGACACCTACTTGATCAGCTAATTGCAATATGTAAAACTCTCCCAGGAGTAACTCTTACTCGCAGTGGGTATCGGGATCCAACTATCTCATAGAAGGTATGCAATCTCATTGCAAATTTCAACACTTGAAATTCCCGATAATATTTTGCCCTTAGCATTCTATGACCTTGACGGAGGCCAAACAACCCACAGTCCGCTAGTCAAGTTCAACCCGTCATTTCCTGATTGAATTAAACCCACCCGCACGACCCTTGACGGAGGCCAAACAACACCATACGAATACCCTAATCTAATCGCATCATATGCAAGCAGATAAGCACTAGTTAGCTACCGTACACTGCGCCTTGACGAGGCCAAACTACCGCAGCACGAATACTAATTAGTACTTATCTGAAATGACGGAGGGCTACGCAGGTTTTTCATAAAAACCATGAGCGTAATGAACTTGATATCGTTGTAGAATCAAATGAAGTTTTGAAATGGAGTGATTTTGAGGCTTTTCTAGTTTTGCTAAGGGGGTCACTCCCGGTGAAGGGATCGTCGGCCCTTTCCTCGTCGAATGAGGTGCGGGATATATCATATATATCGCTGTGCAAAGCAAAAACTCTTAAAAGCAATCAAAACCAGACCGAGTGTGTAGCATCTGCCAGTTACTGCTAAAGGAGTCACTCCCGGTGAAGGGATCTCGGTCCTTTCCTCATCGAATAAGGTGCATGGTATATCATATATACCGCTATGCAAAGCAAGAACTGTAGCTACCTGGTATATTTTAAAATTCGATTCCACAACATCTTAGGTTTCTTATCTTTCATTAATCACATTAATGAAGTCCCATCATTTAAATACCTAAACATCACAGATAGATATGACGTACACTTATGCCATCCGCATTCGCCTCGATGTCCCCTCATGCACCGTTAGGTTAGGTAACTAACGACAGAGTACAGCAAGGCTAGCGCGGGTGTAAAACATAAGTAACGTCTATATAATATATCATATATACTATATACGCTATCCATCACAGAATCTCATCACAGAAATCGCAGCAGAATCAACATATGAAATATTGGATATACTAGGACGTCCGTGTTTTCAATACGAGCCAGTATAAAACACGGATTCCACGGTCATGATGAATAGCAAATCCCACACCCCTAGACCCCTACGAGAGCGGCAAGCAACCCTGCCAATTCTAGGGTTAGGAGACCCGGACTCGACTCCTCGAGTTGGTCTCCCACTGGACCCCAGAACCCGGTTACTTGTGCTCCCCTCCTTGGGTCTATCCTAATGCGGAAAAGTAAATAATATACAAAGTGTGACAACTTCCTCTACCTGGAAGTGCCCCAAATAAAAGAATATTACATACAAGTTTTTACATGAATGAAAATGAAAAACACTCATCTCACATAAAAACCCCTGGCTATTCGAACACGACGATCCAATATAACATATCCAGCAACACATAACATCACATGTCATCAACGTAAGTAAATATGCGCATCCCAATTGTCGTTGACATATAGCAATGAAACCGGCGATATCACATATTACACTTACGGTCATAGAAAATAAAGTGTAAAACTACAACAATTGGAATCCGCAACTTCTTTAGACATCACATGCCTAATCAAATGAAATATTTAGACATCACATGCCTAACAGATATAAATCCCGCATTTTAGTCCCATTATCGAAAACTCTTTTCAATATCAAGTGAGACTAAACCGCTAGATTTATAACATTCATCCAGTTATCTCATAACTGTTTGTGAATTCCAATTATTGTATCACATTCCAGATAAACAGAAAATGTTAAACTTTCCGATCGAACATTCGAACACCCAAGTTTTTCCGATACAGTCCAACACATGAAATAAGTCTGGCAACATTCAGTTCGTGCCTCAGTACCAACGGTCCAGCCGTAGAAGGGTCAAGCCAACGCCTCACATGTGGCACGCCGTACTGCCCCAAACCCGAAGGTTCAAAGGGCGGTTCAAGACGGTCACATAATCGAGTTAAGGTTTGTTGTCTTCTAGAGGGTCCATCGCGTTACTTGCACTACTTAGAATGTCGTTAAACTAAGGAAAAATCCAACACTTGGAAATTTCCCGACAGGGGAAAAGTTGGGTATTTATATCCGGTCGAACTTTTTAACATATTCTATAAATTATCCGGAAGTACACAAAGACAAGGTTCGATAATCCGATCGAAACATCGTTTCCCAATTTAACCCCAGAACACTCAACTAAAGAGCCAATTTAAAAATTCCCAGAAAACTCAGAATAATTAATCAGGAATTACTGTGCAAACACTTAGGGCTGACGTCACCAAATAGCCGCGGAACCGCCGTAGAAGCTAGGCTTCTGCCGCGGTTCCGCCGCACAAAGTACTGTTCATGGGAAACTTTTTGCACCGTAATTATTAGATTTCATTACTGAATTTTTTAAGCATTTTTAATTGACAAAAAACCACAAATTTGGAAAAAGTCCAGAGAGCATTATCGGGTTAGGGTTTCGGGTTCGTTCGGACTTCAAACTCCGTCTAGACTTCGCCTAAGGCTCTAGCTAGGCTCTGATACCACTGAAAGGTTCCTAAGCACCCTATAGAGGTCTCACAAGGCATCGAACATGCCATTTTTCAAAAATTATGGTGCCGAGAAACCCTAACACGGATCTTAGACTAGAATTCTAGGCGAAAAACTAAACTAGTTAACATATTAACTAAAGGTTAGATGCTACAACCTTTGTAGATCCGGTTACCCTCTTCCTTGGCTCCACGAAGGCATCCTCTCGCTGTCCATCTCGATTCCCAAACTCGAACGTTGGCTTCATCGGAGAAACGGGCGAGCTAGGTCGTCGGCTTTGTGTCAAAGACGATATACCTCGAGGCATCGCAAGTTCAAGCTCCGACTTCACAAACTTGTGAAGAAAACACCCAAAACAACTTGGCAAGAGGTAGAGGGTGAAGAAATAGGAGGTGGATTCACTTTAGAATTGGATTTCACTCACTTTTGCTCAAGTTGCCATTGATGGACCTTAAGCTTTTCTTGAAGAAGAAGATGAAGATCAAGAAAGAATATGATAAGTGTTGTTAAAAAAGAATAATAAAATCCAACACTTATCATGTTCTAACCTAGGTTAAGTGTAGAGAATAAACCATGGTAAATGGGAATGGTTAGGGTTAAGGATGATGACAAAATAGTCACTTTAGTCAAAGCTTCATGAAGCTTCATCAAGCTTCATGAAAGAAACCATTTTGTTATCATATATATTTATTTATCAAAAAGAATAGATAAATAAATAAGTAAATAAATAAAAACCCTAACTATTATCATAACCATGGTTTAATTCTTAACACAACACCAAACAACATGTATCATCAAACATGACACAAAGAAGAGCACAAAAGTATATCATATATACTACTTGTACATCGAGTGAGAAAATCCATATAAAGTGAACCAATACTAGATAATGCAAAGTAATATATCAAATATATAATTATGCATTAAATCATTAAATCAACATTTGATTCAATGATCCGGTCATGTCGCACATAACCGACTAGAATCCAATGTATCGATTTATCGAATCAATGATTCGATAACTAGGTCATATCGAATATAACCAATCGAAACATATATCGCGAGAATGAAATGCGGTATCACATACACGCATTATTCTCGGTCCTGCACATATCTCATATGCGCTCCTATTTCATTTCGCTTGAGCCAGGAAACCTCTGTGTAGGACTCTAAAGACTCGTCAATACGCCGGTAGCAGATGATGATCATATCAAGCACCCACAAGCCGCAAGCGGTCTGCTAAACGTAACGGCCATCCGGGTATTGAGCGATCAGAAGATCGACGAGCTAGCCCGCTCATACTCCTGTGAATCCAACCAGTAACACTTACCGTACAGTCCGGTCCGTTCGTCTGATACGTCGCATATCAAGTCTAGGGGTGGTAAACGTCAGACCCCAATACTCGATAAGTCGTGCCGATGTGAGGCTCATAACGGGTCGAGAAACTACTGGTAACACTTACCAGCAAATCTCTGATCAGCCCTGGCCAGGGACTTCCCTGTTACGGCCAATCGAGCATAGCGCAACATCAACCCCCAATACCGGGAGAGACGAAACCCCTCCTATCGCTCATTGCCTCCATGTGACTCGGGACTGTACCCAAAGTCCACCATTTTGCACGCCCTCATGGACGTGGTAAGGTGGAGATCAAAGCACAGTGGGAATCACACAAGACTCTATGACGATCTCGGGTCTACAGACTAACCTGTACAAGCGTCACCTGAGAACTGCCATCTGACGTGACGTGAGGTATAATACCATCTGGGAGTTCTCGGCGAGTCCGTCCAGTGTACCCAGTCTCCACTGAGCACCCGTATACCATCTCTGATGTCAAACACCAATGGATATAGGATCATCCATCGCCCATCACATGGGTCGAGAAGCGTATACGCTAGTCTACTCTGGTATATCGATGCCCCGTCTCGATACACCCACGACTAGGGACCTTGAAGGATGTACTTATAGACTACCATGTCCCCACTAGTATGATCTGCATCATAGTCCAGGTAGTCAAGTACACATCCTAAGGGCTTTACCAACATGTAACCATAAGACAGTTTAAAGAGACTATTGTACATGTTAAGATAAAGAGTAACCAGATAGCATACTATCATATCGAGCAAGAAAGTCATCTCTATATATGTCCAAGCATCCAATATAATATACATCATCTGTACAATACTGGCCTCTAGGGCATACATACAACTAACAATCTCCCACTTGCACTAGGGCCAGCTGCTGTAGTATCGCATACCGAGCATCCCGAAGAGTCTCTCAAACTGTATCTGGGGAATGGCCTTCGTGAGTGGATCCTCCGTGTTGTTCTTCGTGTCAACCCTCCTGACCTCGATCTCCCGGTGATCAACTATCTCCCGGATCAGGTGATACCGCCTCAGAATGTGCCTGGATCGCTGATGGGACCTGGGTTCCTTGTCCAAAGCCACCGCTCCATTGTTATCACAATACAAAGGTATTGGATGCTCAATGGATGGAACCACTCCAAGTTCAGTAATGAACTTCTTGATCCAGACAGCCTCTTTGGCAGCATCGTTGGCAGCGATGTATTCAGCCTCCATTGTCGAGTCTGCCACGGTTTCCTGCTTGGAACTCTTCCAGCTAACCGCCCCTCCGTAAAGGGTAAAGACAAAGCCCTACTGCGACTTAGAGTCGTCCTTATCACTCTGGAATCTCGAATCGGTAAAGGACTCCACTTGGAGCTCCCCGTTACCATACACCAAGAACATATCTCTAGTCCTTCGTAAGTACTTGAGAATGCTCTTCACAGCTGTCCAGGATCAGCTTGATACCTGCTCACTATACTTAGTGAGTATGCTACATCGGGTCTGGTACATAGCATCGCATACATGATAGAGCCTACTGCCGAAGCATAGGGTATCCCTTGCATGCGAGCTCTCTCCAAATCAGTCTTGGGAGACATCTCTTTGGAGAGAGTGACTCCAGAGATCGTGGGTAAGTTCCCACGCTTGGACTCTTCCATACTAAACCTCTTTAGTATGGTGTCAATGTACCTGGATTGGGACAATCCCAAAATCCGTTTGGATCTATCTCTATAGATCCTAATTCCCAATATGCAGGAGGCATCACCAAGATCTTTCATTGAGAATCTTTGTGATAAGAAGAGCTTGACCGATTGCAGCATAGGAATATCATTAGTTAAGTTGTTAACTAGTTCTTTTTCACCTAGTTTTCTAGCAAACGATCTTGTTAGGGTTTGTAGGCACCTAGAATTTTTTGAATTTGGCATGTTCGATGCCTTGTGAGACCTCACTAGGGTGCCTAGGAACCTTTCATATAGTACCCCCGCAGTTCGTAGTGTAGCATATGATATGTTATATATTTATATATGTGTTTTGTGAAACTTGGATATTTAGCAAGTTAGATCTTAGTAGATCATAAGTTTAATTTTAGTAATTGGTTAATAGTGTCGTAGTTAGTTTCTTAGTTGCGAACCCTAGAATAAGGATTACACCCATACGGACACACACACACTTACTTTGTTTTACTTGTGCGTATATGGGGATATATACCATATATATATATACATATAGGTATATGAATATGTATGTGTATATATATATATATATATACACACACACACACACACAAACATACATACATACATACATATACTTGGATATGAGGATAGTATATGATATTTGGAGATGAGTCGATGAGATTGGGCGTGATGCCATGGGATCGGTGATGTGATTTGGTTCGTATTATGAGATACGACATGATGTTATAGCGGTCCTTAGGCGTTGTGTTTTCATACACACGCATATATATATGTAGATGGTATCAGTATGTACTAGACTTTAGGTCAGTACCCTAGTTCGTAATATGATGATAAGGATACCAGATAAATGATGAGATAAATGTGATATTCGACCCATACCCAGATTGAGATGTCGTACGGTGGATTTACCGTACTGGCTATATATTGATGATAGATCCGCACTCTTGATTCGAGAATGTCATATTATATATTGTATCGTATGTGATACTATTGAGGCGGGATCACCGACTATTATATATATATATATATATATATATATATATATATATATATATATATATCGACTCAGACATAGGTGGTTTCATTACCCCTATCGACTAGCCTGTTAGTTTAGTCATGTAGTTTACTTGTAAATGTTAGACTAGACTCGAGTCATACCTATTTCAAAACTAACGAATCGTGAGTATTTTAAAGACAGGACAAGGGATTCTACGGATATTTCAAAGGACGTACCTTTTCTTAAAAACACCGTAGTCCTTATTTTCTAAACACCACGATTCGTGTTAAATCAAATGGCAAGAAGGTATGACTCATATATATTAATGTAGATTCTTTGTTATTGGGTTTACTATTCATTTTTCGCATATTCTTACTTTTCGCATCGCATCGAAGGCTTATTGTGTTTTCGTAATTATTATGAAACCCATGTTATCAGGACACCAACACCATTATCGATGAAGCGTATGTCTACGAACACTTACTTTCCGGCTCACACACATCATCATCGGTAATTGCCATGTCACGTACACTTTAGAGAATATTAATTCATTGATGTCACTTGTTAGCTGATAGTTTCGACATGGTACCAGTGAGCTTACTTTTATATGTTAGCTTAGGCATTGCATTTATTTACTGTGTTATCTCATACATGTATATTCATATATTCATTTGCCATGCAATAGTATGGGCCAGTCCGGATTGCCGGAGCCCAGTATTCATTATTTATTTACATCGTGATTTATGATTTCGGATTTCCATGAAATTTCAGGATTTAGAGAAACCGCAAAGATTTTATAAACTTATCATCTTTTTAAAAGATAGGAAATGCGGTTTTCTTATGATATGATATGCGATATGTCCACCATGAGTTTTCTCTGCTCTTGAGCGATATCATACACCCGATTCGAGGAGGAGGAGGAACCGTCTGTAGGTGCATGGTGGACCCGGTGCGGTACCCCGGGGCAAGATGGTCGTAGATGATGGCGTTGAGACTGGCAGGGGAGCACTACCGACCGGTGATTTTATTGTGACTTGACGGATATCCGGAGGATACCAATCGGAGCACAGGCCAGTCCGGATAGCCGGAGCCTGAGGTATTGAGATTTGATGATATGGGCCAGTCCGGATAGCAGGAACCCTTGATATTGAGATTCGAGGATACAGGCCTGTCCGGATTGCCAGAGCCTGAGATATTGATATATTAGGATTTATATATATTTTGTGTCGATGATAGACACTGATTCCCTGTTGATTTCATTGATGATACCTCGATTTATTTATATAGATATCTCACTGAGATAAGAAAATAGTTTTCTTATTTAGATGTATCCTGTTTTCATGTATTCATTCATCATATTTATGATATGTAGCTACCTGAGACACTGACACGAGCACTTGGTATTATATTTATGTATAGATGTTTACCCTTGCCATTTTATCATGCTTCAGGACATATTATTTGAGGATATTACTTATCGTATGACCTAGGATTGAGTCATACATGCGATTTCTGCCCTGTGATGTTTTCTACTCATGAGTTGGCAACTCACCCCCGTTGTGCCACAGTTTCTTGCAGGTTTTGCCGTACAGGTTTCCTCGGCATCTTTGCTGGCACATTGCTTATTTCCGGGTGATTGCTTTGGTTGGTGGGTTCACTCGCATCGTGACCACCGTTGTACCTTATTTTATTCAGTTGTATCTAGTAAACTCCATCAACCAGACTTGTATATTATTTCAGTCTTAGAAAACCAGTTGTTATTATTTCGACCTTAGAGTCACGCTGTATTATTACGGTTTTCTTGATGTTATTGGTTTCCTTTGAGTTTTTATCCCCGCCCTTCGGCGTTGTATATTATATTTCTTGCGTGGTTGTGACCGCCAATTGGCGAAGAGCTAGCTCCCGCTTAGGGATGCTTTTTTTTTATATATTTCATGTTGTACCCTTTTGGGGCCAGTATTTACAAAGGAAACTCTGCCGAAATTTTCGGAAAAGATATGATGTTTTAAAAATGTTTACGACTACTTTTCGAAGTGAGTATATGCAACTTTAAAACAAGTTTTTCTTCACTTTCTTCTTTTAAATGGTTTAGATTTCTGGGTTTTTGGCTTACTTGAATTAGATAGGGTCCTATAGACTTCATATGATTCAAGTGCCAGTCATATGCCATTTCGGGTCATGACAAAGTTGGTATCAGAGAGCTAGGTTAACCTTGGTTCGATTCTATGTTTGACTATGCGGAGCCTAGGTAGTTTGTATATATTCGGAACCTAGGCTTGACCTTACGGAACTTAGACTTAGTCGAGGGGGTATTAGACCCGAACTTTCGTCGCGTAGGTTGACCTTGGTTGATGGACTAGGTGACTTAAGGAGAGTGACGTACCGTGTGTATGTTCTGCGACATACTTACGATACACTACTCTGCTTAAGAAGCCTTAGGATGTACATTTCCTTGCACAGTATTATATTCATTCCTATGATCTATCCTCATCATTATCGGTTTATGGTTTTTCTGCCACGATTACACGGGCAAAGAGAGCTATGGCTAGAGTTGCGGTCAGCACGAGCTCGTCACGGATGAGGACTGACCAGGGCATGATTCCAGGGACACCCGATTGCATAGATGTATCGTCTTATTGTGTTTTCGCGCCATGAGCGTTTGATGGATCTCTTTTAAAAATTTCTCGAACGTGCAGATCAGCACCAGAGGATTGGGACACTGCTAAAGGCCAGCCAGAATGTGATGACCGTCGATGCACCAATTATTTTTGATGATTGCGGCACTCTTCAGCGTGTGGACGAATGATTCAGTTGTTGCTGCGACTAACGAGATGTCGCCCAGATGTTTGAAGCTAACGCCGCACGACTTGTACTTAGATATATGATAGAAAATCGCTAGTCACCCAAGGAAGAATGACTAGGACATGTGATTCGTTGCCTACCCCGATGAGAGGTCATCAGATCGATTGATTCCAGCTAGAGGAGACTTCACGCAGGTACGTTGGGAGTCGAAAGAAAACGATCGAATGTCAGGAACCCATTTTTCCAAGTTCAAAATACTCGGAAAAACATGCAAGTAATTCTGTGGACCCACTAGAAGAATGAAAGCCTAACTCGATATAATGACCATGGAAACGCTTTTGAACCTTAGGGTTTATAGCAGTTCAGCGGTGCCATTAATGAAGCTTGGGTTTTCCCTTCTACGGCTGGTCCATAGGTACTGTGGCATGTACTAGAATACTATTAAAATATTCCGTCCATTGTTGATCCAATACCTCTGTATTGTGACAACAACGGGGCTATAGCTTTAGCAAAGCAACCCAGGTCCCATCAGAAGTCCAGACACATTTAGAGGCGGTATCACCTGATCAGGGAGATCGTGGATCGCCGGGAGATCGAGGTTCGGGGGGTTGCTACAGAAGATAACACTGCAGATCCATTCACGAAGGACATACCCCAGACTCAGTTCGAGCAGCTGATCGAGATGATAGGTCTTCGATACGCCAGTACATGGTCCTAGTGCAAATGGGAGATTGTTAGTGTATATACCCTAGAGGCCATTACTGTATCATACTAGTTTGTATATTACTTAATGGAAGCTTGGGATATTCACAGTTGTATAGACAATCTTGCTCAAAATGGTAGTATGCTACTTGGTTTGTTTCTACTTTAATATGTGCATGTGTTTCTTTTAGCATATCGCCTATACATATTAGTGGAGCCCTTAGGATCTTTGCTTGATTACCAGCGTCGTGATGGCAGTCATACAAGTGGGGGATGGGTAATCTACAAACACATCCTTATACAGGTCCCTAGTCGTAGGATTATCGAGACGGGGCATCGATACTCCGGAGTAGACTAGCGTATGCGCTTCTCATCCTAGCAGGGGAGATGTTCTGTCCCACAGCCATTAATACGTCGTACTGGAGATAGTATGCGGGTGCTCGTTAGGTTACGAGTACGCTGGATAGGACTCGCTGGGAACTGTTGGTTGGTATTATACCGATAGTCAGTTATCAGTTCCCAGGTGACATGAGTACAGCTTAGTCCGTTGACTTGACACTGTCACTTCGCCTCGAGTGTGTTCCCACTGTTCTTAGATTACTACCCTACCACAGCTCAAATGAGTCGTGCAAACAGGCAGTAGTTGGTTGCAGTCCCGAAGCACTTGGAGCCAGTGACGGTTAGACAGGATTCGTCTTTCCCAGTATTGGGAGTTGATATCGCACTGTGTCTATGTAAGTGCACGGCGGCGCCCCGGCCTTCATCCTAAGGCCAAATGCGGAAGCGATGGTTAACTTTAATTTTACTTGACCGACACCACCGTGCACTAAAACCCGGATCGTACCATTAACTAGTCCTAGCTAACTACAAGATGGGGAAGAGAGATATACCGACTGATCCGTGTCCTCCGATCTTCTCGTCGTCGACCCGATCTCCCGCGGAAGCTCCGGTCTCCACCTCGTCGCCGGAAGGGCACCACGTCGCCGGCTTCTTTTACGGGCTCCCACCTCTATACCGAGGCAACTCGGGCACGAAGTTGGCGAGCCGACGTACCCAAGGTTTGCTGTAGAATGTGTGTAGTGCTCATGTCTCATTTTGGGGTTCATGGAGGTTGCCTTTTGGTGGAAAGATGATACAAGCTAATGGAGATTGATCTTGTGGGATATTTATCAAAGCAAAAGCACAAAAACCCCACCTCTAGAATTTTGGACAGCCCCCAAGGAGCTTGGCCGGCCATGCATGATGGATTGGAGAGAAAATGAGAATGTGTATCAAAAATGAGAGAGGCCACACAATAATGCAAGATGGAATCAAAAGAAATGAAAGAACATGATCACAAACACATCCACACTCAACCTCAACCATCATGAAACATGATGACTCCGAAAGTCAAGCAATGATGAAGTGAACAAGTCAAGGTCAACAAGAGCTATCATGAAGCAACAAAATGCAAAGAACCCCCTCCACCAATGCTTATTTGCACAAATGTAAATAAGCCCTCCTCCACCAATCTTCGGCCAATGAAGGATACAAATGAAAATGGTCGAAACGGAAATCAAACTGGCAACTCCAGAAACTGGTCCCGTAAAAAATTACAGGAAAAACTCCAATACTGTGTATATACACCCGCATCTGTATTCCGACCGAAATTCAAATGCAATGAGACAAAATCTACACTGTACTATACTAGGATCCGGCTTAAACCAAAGCCGGCTAGTATTATCCGTCTGATCCTGATGCGTGTAATACCGCACGTATCTGATCGAACCGTGCCATATATCCATACGGCCTCTAGTACTAACCGTCTGATCCTGATCCGTGCAATACCGCACGTATCTGATCGAACCGTAACATATCTCCATACGGCCTCTACAACGTTTCACCCGAAACTTGAGTAACTGTATGTGTGGTGGACTCTAAAGACTCGTCAATACTATGGCTGTGGATTTAACCACTAGCACGTCAGAGGTATTAGCCATACGTGATGGGCCACCAGCTATTGACCAAAAGGGACGTCGATGAGCGAACTTATCCTGACACCCTACTGAGCCTGTCAGTGACAATATCCGTACAGTCCGGTCCGTTCGTCTATGAGCATCGCATTGCGGGCCTAGGGGGTTGGTAAAAGTCAGACCCCCAAAAGCGGTACAAGTCATGTCGGAGTGTAGCCCAGAAAACCCTGAGATACTACTAGAATACCAACCAGTAAATCTCCTGTCTCGGCCGAGGGCTTCGTGTAATGGCTCTCCTAGACACAGCGCGATCTCACCCCCAATATCGGGAGAGAAGAAGCCCAGAAGATGCTCACTGCCTCCATATGGCTCGGGACTGTATCCAACTAAAACCTGTTTGCACGTCTCCTTTGAGCGTGGTAGGGTAGTAATCAAAGTACAGTGGGAACTCACACGAGACAAATGACGATCCCCAGGTCGATGAACTAACCTGTAGACATGTCACCAGGGAACTGCTATCTGACGTCAGGTATAAGACCAACTAGCATGTTCCCGGCGAGTCCTGTCCGGTGTACTCATAACCCAATGAGCACCTGTATACATCTTAGGTGAACCAACTGACACCAGTGGCTTATGAGACCGACCACCGCCCCTCGTCGGGGTCTCGACTGTATACACTTGTCTACTCTGGAGTATTGATGCCCTATCTCGAAACTCCCACGACTAGGGACCTTTCAAGGATGTGCTTATAGACTGCCAGCTCTCACGTATATGATCGCCCTCATACTGCTGGCAGTCAAGCAAGAATCCTAGGGGCGCTATCAATGTGAAATAGCGACATGTCAGGTCACCTAAAGCAGTACACGATGATAAAGATAAACCAGATAGCATACTATCATCTCGAGTAAGACTGTCCTACCGGGATAGGTCCTCCCTCAATCATTGCAATCACGTGCCTGTGATCCAATAATTGACTCTGAGGGCACTATCTCCAATAATCTCCTACTTGCACTCAAGGCTAATTATTGCGATGTCGCATACTCACAGCCCGTGTGATACCGAACACCCAACTCCTATACTAGTCAGTCTCACAAAACCCGTTTGCGAAACTATTGCTTTCGAGGAATGGCCTCAGTGAGTGGATCCGCTTTGATGTTTCTTTCTATGTCTCTCTATATCTCAAGTTCGCGGAGAAAACCATCTCCCGAAATGAGCAATACCTGTCTTAGAATGTGTCTGGATGTCGGATGGGACCTAGCTCATAAATGAACTCCAAATCCAAACTTCTTAGACTGTATCGTCAATTGAACTCAATCAGTATCCTGCGCCATGCCTCCCTCAGTATTGCCTTGGACCACCTGTCCAAAATACTGCCCCTCATCAGAAGGAAAAATATAACTCTGACAACCTCCTTGTCGTCCAGGTCACCTTGGAAGCCCGGAATGATAACTGTCTCCCGAATGAGGCTGCCGTTATCATATCCCTAGAACAACCACTTATGTTCTAAGACTGCTTCCGACTGTTTCTCTAGGATAGGATCAATGTCAACTTATTGCCTCTAGTGCAAGAACAACATCTGGTGTGGTACTTGACATCTCATGATTGACTCAATTGCCTGAGCAAGTGATCTGCCAATCATGCACATCCCTCTCCCCTTTAGTCTGTAAGACACCTTTAGAGAGGGTGACTCCATCACCTGCAGGTACACTACCGTGCCAGGAGTCGTCCATTCTAAATACTCTTAGAATGCTGTCTAAGTACCCAGATCGGGAAACCACCCAAATCTAGATCTAAAACCATAGATCTAGTAACCAGTATGTCTGATAAAATGTCCAAGTCCCATGTGGAGAAACCACTGTGTGACGACCAAAGTATAACCGATCGTAGTATAGGAATATCACTTCCTACTCTGTGTATGTCATCCAAATACCATGACATCACACCCTACTACCTTCTTAACTGATCCATCCCCTATTCTGATAAAGTCAAACCTATGACTGTCACATCAGAAATAGATGATCTATCTCCGCTACATCAGCTTTAGTCTATAAATAGACATAAGCCACCTGTCCACCAATGCTTCCGCTGCTCCCACTGACCACGACAACCCTCTGGCAGAGTCATATACACGTACACTTCTAAAGCTAGTTTAGAACGACGCTATACTCATCCTCCCGCCGGGTCTCACAGTCTGGAACAACAGCAATGGCAAGTCTGGGTAAACAAGAACCTCCCTGCCACCGTCCTTGAGGCTACCGGAGTACCTCTCAGTGCCTGAGGTTACCCATCATGTTTGCAGAGTGGCTAATGGAATGTCAAACCAGATTGAATCTTTAGGTTCCTATCAAATCTTCAGTAATCGTTTGTGGTTCTGGAATCACTTCCAGTTCTACCATACTCCCACAACTGTTTTATGAAAAAATCCATTTTTAATAAAACTGTGGCGAGTCAAGAACAATATCACTATTGATCTTCTAGATGGTAGAAAGTCAACCCTCGTCATAGCTTGGGTCAACCAACAAACAGCCATTACAGAAACGTGCCTTGAGTTGTCCAGTGTCTGGTTTTAATCATAATCCGGACAACTCCCCGTACCTTAACATCGTTAAGATATGAACTGTTCTATATCCAATATAGAACCAGAGGCACTGATTTAATTGAACCAGATTCAAATCATGCAGCTGTCTCCAGTGCATGTCAACTAAATGGAAGGAGGCCGATCAGCGTCACTCAACTTAGGAATGCTTCCACTTATGAGTAACCTGAAAGAGAAGCAAGTTCTCTTAATCATTACTATCAACTGAACACCATACACAAGTATCTACATCTTCGATCACTTTGAAGAATCCCGATACTTGCGATACCTGGTTCTCTACTTTATTCAAATACCTATAACTTCTCAAAATTCAGACCCTTTGTTTCCACGAAACACTTGTCTAAAAACTAGAGAAGTCATAAGTAAACCGAATATAGTACGAGGACCAACCCCTCTGTCCTGATGGACCCTGGACAACATACAATACTCTGTATAAGTCCCTTGAGTCTGATAACTCATTCACTGTGTGTCGTAGGTTGAAAATTGTACTTATGGTTAAGAAGAATTACACCGCTGTTTAATGCTCCTTACCTAACCATCCACTGATATAGGTAAATGTCATAAACATAATTTCAAAAGGTATATCTCACTCTATGAAAATAGACGTACAGATATATCAATTTGAAATTGGTGCACAATAGCGGATATTCAAAACCAAATATTTGCCGACCAGCAAACAGCCCAGGTGATTTCCTCAAATATCACCGATTACAACGAATCCTGATATAATGAGGATGATCACCTAGTTCCCATTAACTTACTCCCACTCATCATCTGTAAAGTCATACAGATGTGAGAATCATACCTGGTAAATACATACCCTGGAGCAAGTGTCTAACTGGGAAATCAGTTTTCCTTTAACAGAACACAGTGAAACTGAAACATTGAAAAGTTTCGAAGGGGTATCCTGGTATTTTTAGTAATGCCTCTTCCAGATTCACGACTGTAACCGTATAATTCTTTGCCATCTTTCCAAATCCCTTTCTATGTCTTTAGTCATCACCTTCTGCACACCCCTTTAGGCCAAATGGTTTTCTTCATTCCCTACCGTTCGGCACCAGCCTATGGTTTGCAAGAAGACTATTCAATAAGCATAATGGGTGTACTGTCCTAATCCTAGGAGCACTCGCAATGCGAGAGAAGGTGAAGATAAAAGACAACCGAATAAACCTTATTCCTATTTCTCCTGAACCAGAATCCATCCCCGAACTGGAACAAGTTCCTTTCGAGTTCGTATATAACCATACGATGGACTATCCAATAAACTGTGGATCTTCGTAGTGATACGGAGTGTCCTGGAGAAATACAAAGGTGATTTAGGATTGGCGAAGAAATACTCGGATTGGTCGTGAGTAGCAGTCGCAGTTTACTTTGCCCTCTTACTAATCCCTTGCTTTGTCTTAACTTAATACCTTCTTCACACCATCATTATGCTAATTGGTTTTCTTCATTCCCCACCGTTCGGCACCAGCCTAAGGTTTGGAAGAAGACTATCCAATTTGCGTAATAGGTGTACTAGCTCCCAAACTAAGGAGTACTCGCAACCTGAGAAAAGGTAAGAGGAAAAGACAACTGAATAGTCCTATCCGTTTTCTCCAGAACCGGAAACCATCCTCGAATAAATTCCTTCGAGTTCGTATCTAACCATACGATGGTTTTGTCCAATGGAAGTGGACGTTCGTAGTAATACGGAGTGTCCTGGAGAAAAGGGTAAAAGTAGGAGTGGCAATGAGGTTTGCAACTCTAACAATCCAAAAGCCAGTGTTTAAGAAGGTTCGGTTAATTTTGGTCTCTGAGTCAAAGTCTTAGGGTCGGGTCAATGGTCGCTGCCAAAGAGAGAGAGAAAAGAAACACTCAGCGTGCACTCTAACCTAGATCAGAATGGTTATCAATTTATCTAATCTGGAAACCTCCCACTGTCACCTTAAATTCTCCTCCAAACCTGAAAGAAGAATTAGTCGGGGTCACCCGAGGAGTAAACAAACTCATCAGTGTGAATCGGGATCCAACTATCATCGCATGATAACGTGACGGAATCCGCTCACGGTGTCACACTCCAGAAGGTATGCGCATATCTGGCAAGTTTTAGTTTCTTTAGAAACTCCCGATGAGATTTTTGCCCCATGCTCTTATGACCTTGACTTTGGCCAACATATCATAAGTCACATGTCAAGTTTTACCCGTCATTCTCCAGGTTAATTTGAGCACACTCGTACATACCCTTGACTTTGGCTAAAATAGTAGTACGACTGCCCCAAACCAACGCATCTACCTATGCTGCATATGAATACCCAATAGCTACCGATCACTGTGCCTTGACTTTGGCCAACATACACAGCTTGAATACTATTGACCACCCATATGAAACGACGGAGGGCTATGAATGGTTTCTGGCGAAAACCTTTAACGTAGCGAACTTGATATCGTTGAAGGAACGGATAGCTTTTTAAAAATATAGTGACGAAAACCGTTGCTAAAGAGGTCACTCCCGGTGAAGGGATCTCGGCTCTTTCCTCGTAGAATGAGGTGCAGGATATTCCAACTGAATACCACGATGCAAAGCAAAAGTAATCGGCTATAGTGAAGTTATTGCCCTGACGCAAACTTTTTGTCCAAGGGGTCACTTCCGGTGAAGGGATTCGGCCCTTGCCTCGTCGACTGAGGAGCAGGATATTCCAACTGAATACCACGATGCAAAACAAAAGTGAACGTCCTTGCAATAACAGCTTTTTGAAAAGTGTTCCAACAACATCAGATTAGGTTTGTTTTTAACTTGCATTGATCTGAATCAACGCAGTCCCATCAATTGATCACACCACAAAGAACGAAAATATACTGATGTACGTATATGCCATCCGCATTCGCCACTGGGTCCCGTCATTACCCGTTAGGTTAGCTAACTAACGACAGAGCGGGGACTGGACTAGCGCGGATGCAAAACATATACAACATCTACTAATATATATACCAATATATTATATTTCGCTCAAGGCGTGATAAAAAGCAACATCACAGAAATGTACAGCATCACAGAACGATACAGATATCTGGGATCCCCGGGTTTCACAGAGCCACTACTGAAACCCGGCGTTCCCCTTGTCGTGTGGATAGCCTGTGCAATGAAATCCTAGACCCCTACGGGCGCGGCAAGTTACCCGCTAAAGAGTGAAGCGAGGCAGCCCCCTTCAGCAACGTGAATGGACCACCCAGCACTTCACGGAATCCGGTAACTTGTGCACCCCTCCTGGGTCATCCTGTACCCCCTATGAGTGCGGCGAATATCCCGCCAATTCTAGAGTGAATCCCCCTCCGTCTCAATGCCATGAGATGCGGGCTTGTTGCCCTCTAGAACCCGGCTATCCGTGCACCCCACCTTGGGGTAATCCTAGTACAGAAAGTAAAATATACATACAACGGGTACATCTACCGCAACCTGGCCGTGCCCCAAAATAATAATACAAACAGGCAGTAACGGCAGTCCACATGTCGGACGCTCGCCCCGCAATATCAAATGTACATAATACAAAAAAACTGTACTACCACTGCAACCAGGCTATCCCCCACGACCGATCCGCAATATCACAGAAAAATCACAGAACATCAACGTGAAAGTCACGTTCGCAAATCCATCTAACCGGGCTATAGCAGTTAGACAGGATTTACCGATCAAGTGACATTCACGGTCATAGATATAATGTAAATACTGTGAAATAATGTGTTTAAAATATCCGATCGATCAAATTTACCAAGTGGGCCCCCAAGTACGACTGTAGCACATCAAGAAATCTGGGCCCAAAAATAACATTCCAGAAAACCTATTTTCAACTAAGGAGCATTCTGCAAAAGTTTGGGGGACTGAACAGTTCAAGTCGCGGCGGAACCGCGGCCCAAGCATGGGTTTGGCCGCGGCTCCGCAGTGGTTTGGACTGTTCACGAGCCCAAATTTTCACAGAACTCTTAAAAATCCCTGCACATCATTCTGAGACAACCTGAAAAAATTTTGGACTTCAAAAAATTTCGACAGAAACTGATGTGAATAAAAATACGGTTTTTGGAAAATTGTTCGATCGGAAATGTAAAACACATTAGACAAAGCTAGACTATGTTAATGGCGAGTCTCTGATACCACTGTAAGTGCACGGCGGCGCCCCGGCCTTCATCCCGAGGCCAAATGCGGAAGCGATGGTTAACTTTAATTTTACTTGACTGGCACCACCGCGCACTAAAACCCGGATCGTACCATTAACTAGTCCTAGCTAACTACAAGATGGGGAAGAGAGATATACCGACTGATCCGTGTCCTCCGGTCTTATCGTCGTCGTCCCAATCTCCCACGGAAGCTCCGGTCTCCACCTCGTCGCCGGAAGGGCACCACGTCGCCGGCTTCTTTTACGGGCTCCCACCTCTTTACCGAGGCAACTCGGGCACGAAGTTGGCGAGCCGACGTGCCCAAGGTTTGTTGTAGAATGCGTGTAGTTCTCATGTCTCATTTTGGGGTTCATGGAGGTTGCCTTTTGGTGGAGGGATGATACAAGCTAATGGAGATTGATCTTGTGGGATTTTTATCAAAGCAAAAGCACAAAAACCCTACCTCTAGAATTTTGGACAGCCCCCAAGGAGCTTGGCCGGCCATGCATGATGGATTGGAGAGAAAATGAGAGTGTGTATAAAAAATGAGAGAGGCCACACAATAATGCAAGAGGGAATCAAAAGAAATCATGAAAGAACATGATCACAAACACATCCACACTCAACCACAACCATCAAACATGATACTCCAAAAGTCAAGCAATGATGAAGTGAACAAGTCAAGGTCAACAAGCGCTATCATGAAGCAACAAAATGCGAAGAAACCCCTCCACTAATGCTTATTTGCACAAAAGCAAATAAGCCTTCCTCCACCAATCTTCGGCCAATGAAGGATACAAATGAAAATAGCCGGAACAGAAATCAAACTGGCAACTCCAGAAAACTGGTCCCGTAAAAAATTATAGGAAAAACTCCGATACTGTGTATACACACCCGCATCTCTATTCCGACCGAAATACAAATGCAATGAGACAAAATCTACACTGTACTATACTAGGATCCGGCTTAAACCAAAGCCGGCTAGTATTATCCGTCCGATCCTGATGCGTGTAATACCGCACGTATCTGATCGAACCCTGCCATATATCCATACGGCCTCTAGTACTAACCGTCCGATCATGATCCGTGCAATACCGCACGTATCTGATCGAACCGTGCCATATCTCCATACGGCCTCTACAGCGTTTCGCCCGAAACTTGAGTAACTGTATGTGTGGTGGACTCTAAAGACTCGTCAATACTATGGCTGTGGATTTAACCACTAGCATGTCAGAGGTATTAGCCATACGTGACGGGCCACCAGCTATTGACCAAAAGGGACGTCGATGAGTGAACTCATCCTGACACCCTACTGAGCCTGTCAGTGACAATATCCGTACAGTCCGGTCCGTTCGTCTATGAGCATCGCATGGCGGGCCTAGGGGGTTGGTAAAAGTCAGACCCCCAAAAGCGGTACAAGTCGTATCGGAGTGTAGCCCAGAACACCCTGAGATACTACTGGAATACCTACCAGTAAATCTCCTGCCTCGGCCGAGGGCTTCGTGTAATGGCTCTCCTAGACACAGCGCGACCTCACCCCCAATACCGGGAGAGACGAACCCCTGAAGATCAGCTCATGGCCTCCATATGGCTCGGGACTATACCCAACTAAAACCTGTTTGCACGTCTCCTTTGAGCGTGGTAGGGTAGTAATCAAAGTACAGTGGGAACTCACACGAGACAAATGATGATCCCCAGGTCGATGAACTAACCTGTACACATGTCACCAGGGAACTGCTATTTGACGTCAGGTATAAGACCAACTAGCATGTTCCCAGCGAGTCCTGTCCGGTGTACTCATAACCCAATGAGCACCTGTATACATCTTAGGTGAACCAACTGACACCAGTGGCTTATGAGACCGGCCACTGCCCCTCGTCGGGGTCTCGACTGTATACACTAGTCTACTCTGAAGTATCGATGCCCTGTCTCGAAACTCCCACGACTAGGGACCTTTCAAGGATGTGCTTATAGACTACCAGCTCTCACGTATATGATCGCCCTCATACTGCTGGCAGTCAAGCAAGAATCCTAGGGCTCTATCAACGTGTAATAGCGACATGTCAGGTCACCTAAAGCAGTACACGATGATAAAGATAAACCAGATAGCATACTATCATCTCGAGTAAAACTGTCCTACCGGGATAGGTCCTCCCTCAATCATTGCAATCACGTGCCTGTGATCCAATAATTGACTCTGAGGTCACTATCTCCAACAGTCTAGGAGAGCCATTACACAAAGTCCCTAGCCAGGGCAAATGAGATTTGCTGGTAGTGTTTCCAGTAGTTTCTCAGGGTGTTCTGGGCTACACTCCGACACGACTTGTACCGCTATTAGGGGACTGACATTTACCGCCCCATAGGCCCGACATGCGATACTCTTAGACGAACAGACCGGACTATACGGAGATTGTCACATTCAGGCTCAGTAGGAGTTCGGATAGGTTCACCTCATCGGTCTTCTTATCGGCATCTACCTTGGGACCATTACGTACAACTAGTACCGCTTGCGGCCTGTTGTTAAACCCACTGCCAGCGTAGTGTCGAGTATTTAGAGTCCCACACAGAGGGTTGTTCACCTTTGGGCAAAACAGAGTAGAGGTCGCATGGTTTTGCGACAAGGTTCGTTCACATCCGCGCCCTTGTGAACGTTTGGTGTCCGGCCAGTTATTACTAGCGGGCTTTGGTTTAAGCCAGATCCTAGTATTTGTTTTGGGATTGGTTTTGTCTCATTTTATTCGTGTTCCTCGAAACACGGATGCGGGTGTATATGCACAGTTGACAGAGGCAGAGGAACCTCATTAGGGTTGTTGACCGTTGACTTTTTCTAAACCCTAATGAGAATGAGAAATATGATTAATAATATTAATTAAGGATAATTGTGCCATGGTTGAGGTTGGGTTGATCATTTGACTTTTGTTGACCATTTGACCATGATCATTTCTTTTGCAAGATTCTTTTTGAAGCTTGCAATTAGCATTAAATGTGAAATGATAATGATCACTTCAATTTACCATCACAATTTTCTTTAGTTATTATTATTATTCTCATATTCTGTCATATGAGAGCATGGTTGTGATTTTTCTCTCATTCTCTCTTGCTCTTTCTCTCTCATGCTTTGCTCTCCCTCTTCCTCTCTCAAAGCTCTCTTCTTCTATGTGTTGAAAAACATGAGCTTTATAAGATAAAACCATCAAGACACCTCTCTACTCATTCTAGGGTTCTTAGCCTAGAAAGCCAAGCACTCTAGTTACTTCTTGGTTGAGGTGGGAGCTCAAGGTAGAGGCCTTCGGGTGGATCTTTCTTCGGCAAAGAGAAGACAACGAGGAGGAGCCGTCTACACCACTCCTAGGAGCTAGCAACAAAGAGGACCATAACAAGAAGAGAAGGAGTTCAAGAACTAGGTAGAAACCATCTTACCTAATAGCTAAAATTTTAGTTAGTTTATTAGTTTTTGTTTAGCAAAGATCCTCTACTTTTAGTCCATGTTACCTTGTGTTAAAAATCCGTTTTTTACCTATTCCGCCTCCCCGTAAGCACCGGGGTGGGTAACACGGACTTATAGTGGTATCAGAGCCTAGCTAAACATTAACTAACATGTTAGCAAAGTGTTTAGAACTTCGATCCGGAAAAAAATCGCAAAATAAATCAATATCTTGTGCTTTCTGCCGTTTTTAAAAACAGGTCTAAAAATATTTCCACACACCTGAAAAATACGTGCAGGTTTTTTTGGAACACCCAAGAAAAACAAGCCCATGACTCGGTCAAACTGCCGCGGAAGCGCGGCGAAACCAAGCGTTTCACCGTGGATCCGCGGCCGAGTCAACTCAGTCGTGACTCGTTTTTCGTGCAGTGTGTTCAGACTTATGTTTTGTGATTATTAAGATGATTATTTTCTGCCCAGATTCTTCAGAGAACAGTATAGTATTTGGGGTAGTTTCAAATTGGATTATTGATCGAAATTCTATAAGCTTTAGCTAATTGGTTATATCTATAATGTGATATATGTACTGAACATCGACTAATCGCTATTCGTCGATTAGTGGGAGTTGTGCATATCTGTGATCTGTGATGTTGGATTGTGTATATGAACTTGTTGGATTGTCGCGGATGAATAGTCGGGGTTGTGAGATGAGAGTTTCTTTATCTTTCATTTGATGTAAATTGTAAATTGATGTAATATTATTTTTATGGCCGCACATCCGGGTTGAGGTTGTAGCCTCAATTGTATATTATTTCTTTTACTGTTTTTTCTCCTAGGATAGACCCAAGGTGGGGTGCACAAACTACCGGGTACTTTGAAGTGCCGAGTGGCCTACTTATGTTGTTGAGGGAGGTTGCTTCACTTCGGGTACTTGGTGGGTAGTTTGCCGCACCCGTAGGGGTCTAGGATGGGGTTTGGCTATTCATCGCGACCGTGTAATCCGTCTTTCGTTGCAGGCTCGAACGAAACGCGGATTCCTAGCATATCCAATGTGTTCATCTGTGATCTGGAATGGCTATCATTGTATCTGACGAATGTATATATATCTATATATGATATCTAGTAGGCGTTGCTCATGTTTTGCATCCGCGCTAGTCCAGCCCCCGCTCTGTCGTTAGTTAAGTAACCTAACGGGTGATGACGAGACCCAGTGGCGAATGCGGATGGCATAAGCATACGTCATATTTTCGTTGTTTTCTGCAATGTAGGATTAATTGATGGGACGCATTAAATTAATGCAAAGAAAACAAACCAAAGTTAAATCGTTGGAACAATTTCAAAACCACTCGGTTTTTTCCAAAACAGAAAACTTTTAAAAACGCAGAGCTTAAACCACTCTTTTTAAAAGCTATCAGGTTCCTTTGATTATATCAAGTTCACTACGTTCACGGTTTTGCCAAAACCATTCGTAGCCCTCCGTCATTTCGTATGGATAGTCAATAGTATTTAAGCTATTTTTGTTGGCCAAACTCAAGGCATAGTGATTGGTAGCTATTGGATATTCATATGTAGCATAGATAGATGCGTTGGTTTGGGACAGTCGTACTGCCTTGTTGGCCAAAGTCAAGGGTAGGTACGGGTGGGTTCAAATTAACCTGGATAATGACGGATAGAACTTGACATGTGACTTATGATTTGTTGGCCAAAGTCAAGGTCATAAGAGCATGGGGAAAAAATCCACATCGGGAGTTTCAAAAGAAACTGAAACTTGCTAGTGTTACATACCATTTAGAGTTTGATGATTTTGGTAAGATTCCTTCAGCTTTATCACACGATGATATTTGGATCCCGATCCTACTGTGCGTATATGCTACTCCTCGGGAAACTTTCTCACTTAATGATCAATGCTATAAATCATGTAGGTGTCTAGAAAGGTGTTAGCGGGGCTACGCCCACAGGGAAAAGAGGCTATTTAATTAAGGAACTTCGCGAAAGCGTCGTAAAACCTCCCTCGAAGTACCGACACTGGCCTGGCTAAATGGTTAAGTAAGTATTGTACGGTGAGATTGATCCCGACTAATTCTTCTTTTATGGTTTGTATAAGGATTCGAGAAACAGCGGGAGCCATCCTGTTTAGACAAACTAAAAACCACTCTAAACTTGCAAGAGAATCATGCTAAAGTGTTTCTTCTCTCTCTCCTAATTGCAACGACCAAATATCATGACCGGCCTTAAGTTACTACTAGATAAGAATATACTGACAGGGCCAAACTACAAAGATTGGCTCAGGAATGTCAAAATGACAATCACTTATGACAAGTTGGGGTATCTCCTTAACACTAAAGCCCCCGCCGTCCCGGGTCCAAAATCCAGTGTCGCGGATAAGGAAATCCGTAAGACCTGAGAGATTGACTGTTCGAAGGCCAAGTGCCTCGTGCTTGCCTCTATGGACAATGAGCATCAGAGGAGGCATGAGAATATGGACCTTGAATCCATATTTCTCCATACTAAGGATCTTTATGGAGAGCAATCTCGTATTGCCAGATACGAAACCTCGAAAAAGTTATTTTCAGCGAGGTTGGCCGTTGGATCATCTGTAGTGGAACACGTGCTAAAGATGATTGGCTACATTGAGAAGCTCGCGGACCTCGGGACCACGTTAGAGAACGAGCTCTACACTGACTTGATTCTCCAGTCCCTTCCTTCCACTTACGCCTAATTTATCCTGAACTTTAACTTGCAAGGAAAAGAAGTTGAACTTCCGGAACTCCTCAGCCTGTTGAGGAGTGCAGACGGAACCCTACAAAAAGTTAGGGAAACACCCGCTTTGTCTGTTGGAGGAGCTTCCTCTTCTAGGTCCAAGGCGAAAGCCAAAGGAAAGAAGAAGAAGGTCCCGACCAAACCAAGGGGCAGTGTTAGTTAAGTGGAAGCTAAGGGAAAGGAAAAGGCAGCAAAGGTAGCGGGACAGCTTGTGGGAAAGGAAGAGTGCTTTTATTGTCACAAGAAAGGACACTGGAAGAAAGATTGCAGGGCTTGGAAGGCCAAGAACCAGGACCCGAAACAAGTTGTGGCTTCGGCTTTAGGTGTGTATGTTATTGAAAACTGTCTATCAATCAACTCTACTTCCTGGGTATTGGATACCGGATCAGGATCTCATATCTGTAATTCTTTGCAGGCACTGAGAAGGCGTAGAGTTTTGAAGGCAGGTGATATGACCCTAAGAGTTGCAGACGGAGCAGGCATAGATGCTGAGTCCGTGGGGGACTATCACTTGGGATTGACAGATGGACATGTTTTGGTTTTACACGACTGTTATTTTGTACCCAGTGCGACTTGTAATATCATATCTGTATCTTTAATGTCTAAAGAAGGTTATGATTTTGCATTTGTAAGCAATGTTGTAAACATTCACCTTAATCATGTTTTGATTGGGTCGGGTATATTAAGCAACGGTATATACGTATTAAACCAACCACAGATTTTCAATATCCAGAATACACACAAAAGAAAGTCACCAGAAATAAATCATGCTTTCTTATGGCATTATAGACTGGGTCACATCAATGAGACAAGGTTAACTAAGTTGCATAAAGAAGGATATTTGGAACCGTTCAAATATCAATCATATGCAACTTGTCAATCATGTCTCAAAGGAAAGATGACAAAGACTCCGTTCACTGGACACGGAGTAAGAGCGAGCGAGCTCTTGGGACTCGTACACAACGATGTATGTGGTCCAATGTCTACATATGCGCGAAGTGGTTATTCTTACTTCATTACTTTTATGGATGATTTTTCAAGGTATGGACATGTCTTCTTAATGAAGCATAAATCTGAAGCCTTTGAAAAATTCCCGGAATACAAGAATGAAGTAGAAAAACAAACAGGCAAAAGTTTCAAGACACTGAGATCTGATCGAGGTGGTGAATACTTGAGTGACGAGTTCCTGGATTACTTAAAACAGAATGGAATTCTCTCTCAGCTTACTCCTCCATACACTCCATAACATAACGGTGTATCGGAGAGACGGAACCGAACCCTATTAGAATGTTCCATGATGAGTAACGCTCAGTTATCGCGATCTTTCTAGGGATATGCACTAAAATCAGCTTCATATCTTTTGAACCGAGTTCCAACTATGTTGGTGCTGTTAGTTATATGTATGCCCTAGAGGCCATTACTCTACATTGGATGTATATTGTAGTGGATGCTGGGACATATATAGGGAGGACTTTCCTGCTCGACATGATAGTATGCTATCTGGTTGCACTTTACCTTAACGTGTACACAGATTGTCTCTCTATTACATGTTGGTAAAGCCCTTAGGATGTGTACTTGACTACCTAGACTATGATGTGGATCATACTAGTGGGGACATGATAGTCCATAAGTACATCCTTCAATGTCCCTAGTCGTGGGTGTATCGAGACGGGGCATCGATATACCAGAGTAGACTAGCGCATACCTTCTCGACCCATACAGATGGGCGATGGATGATCCCATATCCATTGGTGTTTGACATCAGAGATGATATACGGGTGCTCAGTAAAGACTGGGTACACTGGACGGACTCGCCGAGAACTCCCAGATGGTATTATACCTCACGTCAGATGGCAGTTCTCAGGTGACACTGGTACAGAGTAGTCTGTTGACCCGAGATCGTCATAGAGTCTTGTGTGGTTCCCACTGTGCTTTGATTTCCATCTTACCACGTCCAAGAGGGCGTGCAAAACGGTGGTTTTTGGGTACAGTCCCGAGTCACATGGAGGCAATGAGCGATAGGAGGGGATTCGTCTCTCCCGGTATAGGGGGTTGATGTTGCGCTGTGTTCGATTTGCTATAACAGGAAATCCCTGGCCAGGGTTGCTGAGATTTACTGGTAAGTGTTACCAGTAGTTTCTCGAACAGTTATAGACCTCGTATCGACACGACTTATCGAGCTATTGGGGTCTGACGTTTACCACCCATAGGCGAGATATGCGACATATCAGACGATCAGACCGGACTGTACGGTAGTGTTACTGGTTGGATTCACAGGAGTATGAGCGGGCTTGCTCGTCGATCTTCTGATCGCTCAATACCCGGGTGGCAGTTACGTTTAGCAGACCGCTTGCGGCTTGTGGGTGTTTGATATGATCATCACCTGCTGCCGGCGTATTGACGAGTCTTTAGAGTCCTACACAGAGGTTTCCTGGCTCAAGCGAAACGAGATAGGAGCGCATATGAGATATGTGCGGGACCGAGAATAATACCAGTATGTGATACTGTATTTGATTCTCGCGATGTGACATTGATCGGTTATATGCGATATAGCCGGGTTATCGGATCAAGTGTTGATTCGATAAGTTGTTACTGATGATACCAGTCGGTTATGTGCGACATGACCAGATCATTGAATCAAGTGTTGATTTAGTGATTTAATGCATAATTATATATTTGATATATTACTTTGCATTAACTAGTATCGGTTCACTTTAAATGGATTTTCTCACTCGAGTGTGCGCATTGCGTATACGATATGATTTTGTGCACTTGCTTGTATCATGTTTGATGATACATGCCTTTTTAGTTAAGTGTATAGAATTAAACCTTGGTTAATGGAATGGTTAGGGTTTACTATTTGATTATTCATTTATTTATTTATTTGTTTATTCATTTTGGAAAAGCAAAAAGGGAAAAATGGATGCTAGTTTTGTTTTGTTCATGAATCTTCATGAAGGTTTGAATAAAGGTAACCATTTTTGTCTCATGCTTAACTTAACCATTCCACAAAACCATGATTGACTCTCTACACCTAACTATGGTTCAATTATGATAAGAATTAATTTCTTTTCTCATTTTTATTTTATTCTTATCATAATAACATTCTTCATCTTCTTCATTCTTCAAGTGAAGAAAGCTATGCTCCATCAATGGTGATTGATGGAAACAAGTGAGAAATCCAAAACTAAAGTCTACCCACTTCCTATTTCTTCATCCTCTACCTCTTTCCAAGTAGTAGAGTGTGTTTACTTCACAAGTTTCTTGAGTTGGTGAAGTCGGAGCTTGATTTAGCGATGCCTCGACGTAGATCATCTTCGGCATGGACATCGACGACCTAGCTTGCCCATTCTCCGACGAAGCCGACTCTAGAGCCCGGGATGGATTTTGGACAGTGAGGAGACATCGTTGCGGAGCTATGGAGGTGGAGCACCGGATCTACAAAGGTTGTATTTCCGTATTCTCATTAGTTAAGTGTTAACTAGTTTATTGTTTTGCCTAAATATCTAGCCGACGATCCGTAGTCGGGTCTCTCGGCACCCGTAAAATTTTATATTGGCATGTTCGATGCCTTGTGAGACCACTCTAGGATGCCTAGGAACCATTCACTGGTATCAGAGCCTAGCTAGAGCCTTAGGCGAAGTCTAGACGGAATTTGAAACCCGAACGAACCCGAAACCCAATATCTAATTGGCTCTCTGTCCTTTTTTCAAAAACTGGGATTTTTCCAAATTAAAAATATGCAGAAAATCAAGCAGGGTTTTCTAAGAATTACTGTAAATTTCGTGGGCCTAAGTCAACTTTTCCACCGCGGAACCGTGGCACGTGCTATGCACGACGCGGCGGTTCAGCGGCGGTTTTGTCGTTTTGTGTGTTTTGTTTTTCACAGTAATTCTTAGATTTCTGTGCTGGTTTTCCTGGGATATTTTAATATTTATTATACAGTTGAGTTTTCAGGGGTTGTTTTGGGTTTTCATGAGTACGATCGGATTATCAAATTTTGTCTGTGTGGCTTTCCGGATAAATTTTAGAATATGTTAAAAAGTTCGACCAGATATAAATACCCAATTTTTCCCCTGTCGGGAAATTTCCAAGTGTTGGATTTTCCCGTAGTTTAACGACGTTCTAAGTAGTGCAAGTAACGCGATGGACCCTCTAGAAGACAACAAACCTTAACTCGATTATGTGACCGTCTTGAATTTCCCTTTGAACCTTCGGGTTTGGGGCAGTACGGCGTGCCACATGTGAGGCGTTGGCTTGACCCTTCTACGGCTGGACCGTTGGTACTGAGGCACGAACTGAATGTTGTTAGACTTATTTCATGTGTTGATCTGTATCGGGAAAACTTGGGTGTTTGACTGTTCGATCGAAAAGTTTAACATTTTCTGTTTATCTGGAATGGGATACAATAATTGGAATTCACAAGTAGTTATGTGATAACTGAATAAATGTTACAAATCTAGCGGTTTAGTTTCACTTGATCGGTTGCCACGGAATTTTGATGTGATCAAAAGTCCGTCGCAATCACGTAGCGTACGCGGATACTCGCCGGGTAAACTTAATAGACAGCCTCACCCCATAGCCCCGACCAAGTGACTGTAGGAGAACCCCGTCGCCGAAAGCATCCGTTCGGGTGCTTGCGGCAGCGGTGTTCCGCCTTGGTGCACTTCATCGACGGTATCGGGGGTGCAGCCGTCTACATAAGTTTGCGACGAGCATGCGATCAGAATGTCGGGAACCCTGTTGAATTGCCCGACTTGATATTGAAAAGTGTTTTCGATAATGAGACTAAAATGCGGGGTTTATAATTGTTAGGCATGCGATGTCTAAAGAATTCATTCGATCAGGCATGCGATGTCTGAGGTGGTTGCGGATTCCAACTGTTGTAGTTTTACACTTTCTTTTCTGTGACCGTAAGTGTAATATGTGATATCGCCGGTTTCGTTGCTATATGTCAACGACAATTGGGATGGGCATATTTACTTACGTTGATGACATGTGATGTTATGTGTTGCTGGATATGTTATATTGGATCGTCGTGTTTGAATAGCCGAGGGTTTTTATGTGAGATGAGTGTTTTTCATTTTCATTCATGTAAAAACTTGTATGTAATATTCTTTTATTGGGGCACTTCCAGGTAGCGGAAGTTGTCACCTTTTGCATATTATTTACTTTTCCGCACTAGGATAGACCCAAGGAGGAGGGCACAAGTAACCGGGTTCTGGAGTCCAGTGGGAGACCAACTCGAGGAGTCGAGTCCGGGTCTGCTAACTCCAGAATTGGTAGGGTTGCTTGCCACTCTCGTAGGGGTCTAGGGGTGTGGGTTTGGCTATTCATCACGACCGTGGAATCCGTGTTTTATACTGGCTCGTATTGAAAACACGGACGTCCTAGTATATCCAATATTTCATATGTTTCTTCTGCTGTGCTTTATCTGTGATGAGATCATGCGATGTTCTGTGGCAGATATTATATATAGTATATATGATATATTATATAGACGTTGCTTATGTTTTACACCCGCGCTAGCCCTGCCCCGCTCTGCCGTTAGTTACCTAACCTAACGGTGCACGAGGGGACATCGAGGCGAATGCGGATGGCATAAGTGTACGTCATATCTATCTGTGATGTTTAGGTACTTAAATGATGGGACTTCATTAATGTGATTAATGAAATAAAAGAAACCTAAGATGTTGTAGAATCGAATTTCAAAATAAAACAGGTAGCTACAGTTCTTGCTTTGCACAGCGGTATATGTGATATATCCTGCACCTTATTCGATAAGGAAAGGACCGAGATCCCTTCACCGGGAGTGACTCCTTTAGCAATAACTGGCAGATGCTACACACTCGGTTTTTCTTTTGATAGATTTTAAGTGTTTTTGCTTTGCACAGTGATATATATGATATATCCCGCACCTCATTCGACGAGGAAAGGACCGACGATCCCTTCACCGGGAGTGACTCCTTTAGCAAAACTAGAAAAGCCTCAAAAGCACTCCATTTCAAAAACATTTGATTCTACAACGATATCAAGTTCATTACGCAATAGGTTTTCAGAAAAACCTGTCGTAGCCCTCCGTCATTTCAGATAAGTTGTATATAGTATTCGTGCTACATTTGTTGGCTTTCGTCAAGGTGCAGTGTGCGGTAGCTATATGCTGCTTATCTGCTAGCATACGATGCGATTGGATTAGGGTAGTCGTGCGGCTTTGTTGGCTTTCGTCAAGGGTCGTGCGGGTGGGTTTAATTCGATCAAGAAATGTACGGGTTGATATTGACTAGCGGGCTATGGTTTGTTGGCTTTCGTCAAGGTCATAGCACGTTAGGGGCAAAATATTATCGGGAATTTCAAGTGTTGAAATTTGCAATGAGATTGCATACCTTCTATGAGATAGTTGGATCCCGATACCCGCTGCGAGTAAGTGTTACTCCTGGGAGAGTTTTATACATTACAATTAGCCGATCAAGCAGGTGTCTAGAAAGGTGTCAACGGGGTTACGCCTCTTGGAAAACGAGGTTTACATTAATTAGGTTCGTGCGAAAGCACGGGGGACCTCCCTCAAAGTACCGATACTGGCCTGGCTGAAAGATTGGCGAACTTGTAGTGTGTAATTAATCCCGGCTAGTCTTTCCTTTTAGGGTTTGAAGGAAGATTTGATAAAAAGCAGTGGGAGCCATCCTGATTAGATAAAATAATAACCAATCTATTCTTGCAAGAGCGCACGCTGAGTGTTTTCTTCTCTCTCTCTCCTGGTAGCGACCATATCACGCCTTAATCAAGATAATAATACGGATTATTGACCGAACTCGCTTGTTTTACTGAGCTGGGGAACGTTGGTCCCGCTCCAACTTATAATTGTTATAAGACAGAGCAGGAAATTGGGGAATACCAGATTTCCCGTGCCGCCCAAACGAAGAGAGTGCATGCTGATGCATCATCTTCGGGTGTGTTCATTATACAGAACTGTTTCTCAGTATCCTCCGCATCCTTGGTATATGATACCGGATCAGGATCCCAGATATGTAATCTGTTACATAGGGCTACAAAAGGGTAGAAAAACTGAGAACGGGTGATGAGTTTCATGAGGCAGAAAACGGGGCAAGTGTTGCATCCAAGTCTGTTGGTCACTATCACCCTGTATTACCAATACATTGATTCTGAATGAATGTTATTAGATACCCAACCTGATATACAAAATCATATCTATCTCTTTATGAGTAAAGAAATGATAAAATTTTGTATTGTTGGATAATGTTTTGAACATTTCCTATATCAAAAGTTGATCAGTTCAGGCACGTTGTCTAAAAGCATTAATGTTCTAAATCAAACTACAGTTCTTATTATATGGAACACACAAAAGAGGAAGAGTTCAGAAATGAACGAATTCTTCTTGAGGTATTGTAGACTAGGTCAGATCAATGCGACCCGACTGGCTGAAGTTACATTTAGATGTATATTTAAATCAGTTTGAATTTACATCTTGTGAAACTTGCCAGTCATGTCACAAAGATAAGATGACCATAGCCCTGTTTATTGGAAACAGAGAAAGAGTTAGTGAACTCTTGGGATGATACATGTTGATGTATGTAGGTCCCCTGTCTACACATGCCAGGACTGATTCTTTATACTTCATTACATTCTCTGATGATCTTTCGAGTTTCAGACCTATGTTCCTGTTGAAACACAAGTCCGAACCTTTTGAGATATTCACAGAATATAAGTTAGAAGTAGAGAACCAAAATACGGTTATAAGTATTATGTCCTATGATGAGATCAAGGAGGAGAATACTTGTGCACGGAAATTCTGGATTATTCTAAAGGAGAATGAGATTCTCTCTCAGCATTACTCCTCTGTATACACCATAGCATGATGGAATATCGGGGCGCAGCAATCACACCCTATATGATAAGGTGTGCTCTATGATGAGTACTACTGAGTTACCTTTTTCCTATTGGGTGTTATGCACTTGTGAAGTTGCATACCTATTGAATAGGGTTTGAATCAAATCAGTGCCTACCACTTCATATGAGATATGGAAAGAGAAGAGCCCATATCTTAAGTTAGTTAAGATTTGGGGTTGTCCGGCCTATGTCTAAAAGCAAAATCCGGACAAGCTCGAGGCAAGGTTAGTTATGTAGAACTGGAAATGTTCCAGCTATACAAACTACAGCAGATGATTTGGTACAACCAGAGGATTCAGTAGATACCAACGAACCTCAGCCTCTCCGCCGATCTAGTAGGGTTCCTCACCCACATGAGAGATACTTTGGTTTCTCTATGACAGTAGGAGCGAGGATTGCATCATGAGATGATGACCCAACTAGCTTCGAGCTGGCCATCAGGAGTAAGACTCTGTCAGAATGGCTGGATGCTTAGCGATCTGAGATGGAATCCTTATACACCAACAAAGTATGGACTTTAGTTGCTATATCTGAAGGGTTAAATCCCCATCAGGAGCAAGTATATCTTGAGAAGATTACTTGGTGTATATGGAAAAGTTGAGACTTTCAAAGCTAGACTTGTTAAAGGTTTTCGTCATCAACCAGGCGTGGATAATGATGAAACCTTTTCCAATATCTATGCTTAAGTCCATCCAGATCCTACTTGTCACGGCTACATACTATGACTACGATATCTGGTGGTTGGGTGTCATGACAGCTTTTCTAAATGATGTTTAGAAGAGAGTGTCTATAAGTACACAGCCAGAGGGCTTCGTAGACAGTGGGAGCAGCGGAAACGTGTGCAAGATGCTTTATAGGATAAAGCAGGCATCGCGGAGTTGGAACATCTGTTTTGATGGATTAGTCAAAGAGTTTGACATCATCAAAATGGTAGATGAACCTTGTATAAACAAAAAGGTAGTAGGGAGTATGGTGGTGATCCTCATAGAGTACGTGGATGACATACTCTTGATAAGAAAGGAGTTTCTTATGCTACGCTCGATCAATCTCCGCTTAGCACAATGATTCTCCACATAGGATCAAAGTGATACCTACTAAATCCTGGATTTTGGATCTATGAGATAGATCTAAATGGATGTTAGGATACTCACTAGTTGTAGTGAGATGGTATCAATCGATCCTGGGGAGAATCACTGGAAGTGTTCCAGGGTGATAAACACGACTGAATGTCAGTCACAGGCATTGTCTTTACCCTCAGTAAAGGGACGGTATGTTGGAAGAGTTCCAAGCTAGATACCGTGACATACTAGACGATAAAGGCAGGATACATCGCTACTTAAGATGCTACCAAAGAGGCTGTTTGGATGTATATTAGTTCATGAGATGAACTTAGTTCCTACCATTGTATGACAATGGAGTTGTGGTTTTGGCCAGGGAACCCCTGTCCCATCAGTGATCCAGACATATTCTAAGGCAGTATCACCTGATCGTGGAGATGGTTGATCTCCATGGTGATCAAGGTTAGGAGAGCAGACTAAGAGGACAACACGGCGGATCCACTCACGAAGGCCTATTCCCAGAGAGAGACTTTTATGGGATGGTTGAGTATGAGATACTACAACCACTGCTACAGATGGCCCTAGTGCAAGTGGGAGATTGTTAGTTATATGTATGCCCTAGAGGCCATTACTGTACATTGGATGTATATTGTAGTGGATGCTGGGACATATATAGGGAGGACTTTCTTGCTCGACATGATAGTATGCTATCTGGTTGCACTTTACCTTAACGTGTACACAGATTGCCTCTCTATTACATGTTGGTAAAGCCCTTAGGATGTGTACTTGACTACCTAGACTATGATGTGGATCATACTAGTGGGGACATGGTAGTCCATAAGTACATCCTTCAATGTCCCTAGTCGTGGGTGTATCGAGACGGGGCATCGATATACCAGAGTAGACTAGCGCATACCTTCTCGACCCATACAGATGGGCGATGGATGATCCCATATCCATTGGTGTTTGACATCAGAGATGATATACGGGTGCTCAGTAGAGACTGGGTACACTGGACGGACTCGCCGAGAACTCCCAGATGGTATTATACCTCACGTCAGATGGCAGTTCTCAGGTGACACTGGTACAGAGTAGTCTGTTGACCCGAGATCGTCATAGAGTCTTGTGTGGTTCCCACTGTGCTTTGATTTCCATCTTACCACGTCCAAGAGGGCGTGCAAAACGGTGGTTTTTGGGTACAGTCCCGAGTCACATGGAGGCAATGAGCGATAGGAGGGGATTCGTCTCTCCCGGTATAGGGGGTTGATGTTGCGCTGTGTTCGATTGGCTATAACAGGAAATCCCTGGCCAGGGTTGCTGAGATTTACTGGTAAGTGTTACCAGTAGTTTCTCGAACAGTTATAGACCTCGTATCGACACGACTTATCGAGCTATTGGGGTCTGACGTTTACCACCCCTAGGCGAGATATGCGACATATCAGACGACCAGACCGGACTGTACGGTAGTGTTACTGGTTGGATTCACAGGAGTGTGAGCGGGCTTGCTCGTCGATCTTCTGATCGCTCAATACCCGGGTGGCCGTTACGTTTAGCAGACCGCTTGCGGCTTGTGGGTGTTTGATATGATCATCACCTGCTGCCGGCGTATTGACGAGTCTTTAGAGTCCTACACAGAGGTTTCCTGGCTCAAGCGAAACGAGATAGGAGCGCATATGAGATATGTGCGGGACCGAGAATAATACCAGTATGTGATACTGTATTTGATTCTCGCGATGTGACATTGATCGGTTATATGCGATATAGCCGGGTTATCGGATCAAGTGTTGATTCGATAAGTTGTTACTGATGATACCAGTCGGTTATGTGTGACATGACCGGATCATTGAATCAAGTGTTGATTTAGTGATTTAATGCATAATTATATATTTGATATATTACTTTGCATTAACTAGTATCGGTTCACTTTAAATGGATTTTCTCACTCGAGTGTGCGCATTGCGTATGGGATATGATTTTGTGCACTTGCTTGTATCATGTTTGATGATACATGCCTTTTTAGTTAAGTGTATAGAATTAAACCTTGGTTAATGGAATGGTTAGGGTTTACTATTTGATTATTCATTTATTTATTTATTTGTTTATTCATTTTGGAAAAGCAAAAAGGGAAAAATGGATGCTAGTTTTGTTTTGTTCATGAATCTTCATGAAGGTTTGAATAAAGGTAACCATTTTTGTCTCATGCTTAACTTAACCATTCCACAAAACTATGATTGACTCTCTACACCTAACTATGGTTCAATTATGATAAGAATTAATTTCTTTTCTCATTTTTATTTTATTCTTATCATAATAACATTCTTCATCTTCTTCATTCTTCAAGTGAAGAAAGCTATGCTCCATCAATGGTGATTGATGGAAACAAGTGAGAAATCCAAAACTAAAGTCTACCCACTTCCTATTTCTTCATCCTCTACCTCTTGCCAAGTAGTAGAGTGTGTTTACTTCACAAGTTTCTTGACTTGGTGAAGTCGGAGCTTGATTTAGCGATGCCTCGACGTAGATCATCTTCGGCATGGACATCGACGACCTAGCTTGCCCATTCTCCGACGAAGCCGACTCTAGAGCCCGGGATGGATTTTGGACAGCGAGGAGACATCGTTACGGAGCTATGGAGGTGGAGCACCGGATCTACAAAGGTTGTATTTCCGTATTCTCATTAGTTAAGTGTTAACTAGTTTTTTGTTTTGCCTAAATATCTAGCCGACGATCCGTAGTCGGGTCTCTCGGCACCCGTAAAATTTTATATTGGCATGTTCGATGCCTTGTGAGACCACTCTAGGGTGCCTAGGAACCTTTCAGGTGCCTACCACACCATATCAGATGTGGAGTGGGAAGAAACCCTATCTTAAACACATTATGACATGGGGATGTCCAGCTTTTGTCAAAAAGCAGCATGCGGACAAACTCGAGGCACGCTCAATACAGTGCAAGTTTGTGGGATATCCAAAGAACTCCAAGGGATATTTCTTCTATTACGCAGCGGAACAAAAGGTATTTGTTTCTCGTCATGCCTGCTTCTTGGAAACTGAATTTTTAGAAAATCAGATAAGTGGGAGCACAATAGAACAGGAAGAAATTCTAGAACCACGAGCTATTACTGAAAGCTTAGTAGAACCAGAAGGTTCGAAAGGACAGGACATTCCTGCGCCACTCCACAGGAGTAGTAGGCGGTCTCATCCGCCCGAGAGATACTACGGTTTTCTCATAGACGGGGATAGAGAAGATTTCATCATTGATACTGATAAGCCGACTAGCTTCCAGCAGGCCATTCAGAGCACTAACTCTGTAAAATGGCTGGATGCAATGCGGACCGAGATGGAGTCCATGTACACCAATAAAGTATGGACTTTGAATGTTGCACCAGAAAGGGTAAAACCCGTAGGCTGCAAATGGATCTTCAAAAGGAAGATTGGTGTAGATGGACAGGTTGAAACATATAAGGCTAGGCTTGTTGCAAAGGGTTTTCGTCAAAAACCTGGTTTGGACTATGAAGAAACCTTTTCTCCAGTGGCTATGCTCAAATCCATTCGGATCCTTCTTGCCATTGCTGCCTTCCACGATTATGAGATTTGGCAAATGGACGTAAAAACCGCTTTTCTAAATGGAAATTTAGAGGAGTGTGTCTATATGGACCAGCCAGAGGGTTTCATTCAGAGTGGGAGCAGCGGGAAGGTGTGCAAGTTGCTTAAGTCCATTTATGGACTGAAGCAGGCATCGCGGAGTTGGAACATCTGTTTTGATGAGACGGTCAAAGAATTTGGCTTTATCAAAAATCCAGATGAACCATATATTTATAGTAAAATTGTAGCACGAACTATCGTATTCCTCGTTTTATACATGGATGGCATTCTCTTGATAGGAAATGACATTCCTATGCTACAATATGTCAAAGGGTTCTTGTGACACAGGTTCTCCATGAAAGACCTGGGTGATGCCTCTTACATTCTGGGGATCCGGATCTATCGTGATAGGTCCAAGAGGATATTAGGACTTTCACAGTCCAGGTACATCGACACCATACTGAAAAGATTCAGTATGGAAGATTCCAAGCGTGGTAATTTACCGGCTTGTCACGGGATTAACCTCTCTAAAGAGATGTCTCCCAAGACTGATTTGGAAAGGGATCGCATGTCTATTATACCCTATGCCTCTGCGGTAGGCTCTATAATGTATGCGATGTTATGTACCAGACCAGATGTAGCTTATGCACTGAGTGTAGTAAGCCGGTATCAGTCAAACCCTGGGAAGAAGCACTGGATAGCGGTAAAGAACATTCTGAAGTACCTGAGAAGGACTAAGGATATGTTTTTGGTTTACGATGGAAAAGTCCTCCAGATCAAGGCCTTTGCTGACTCCAGCTTTCAGAGTGACAAGGATGATTCTAAGCCCATGTCGGGTTATGTATTTACCCTCTATGGAGGGGCGGTGTGTTAGAAGAGTTCCAAACAGGAAACCGTTGCTGACTCGACGATGGAAGCGGAATATATCGCAGCATCTGATGCCACAAAAGTGTTAGTTATATGTATGCCCTAGAGGCCATTACTATACATAGGATGTATATTGTAGTGGATGCTGGGACATATATAGGGAGGACTTTCTTGCTCGACATGATAGTATGCTATCTGGTTGATCTTTACCTTAACGTGTACACTGATTGTCTCTCTGTTACATGTTGGTAAAGCCCTTAGGATGTGTGCTTGACTACCTGGACTATGATGCTGATCATACTAGTGGGGACATGGTAGTCCATAAGTACATCCTTCAAAGTCCCTAGTCGTGGGTGTATCGAGACGGGGCATCGATATACCAGAGTAGACTAGCGTATACCTTCTTGACCCATACAGATGGGCGATGGATGATCCCATATCCATCGGTGTTTGACATCAGAGATGATATACGGGTGCTCAGTAGAGACTGGGTACACTGGACGGACTCGCCGAGAACTCCCAGATGGTATTATACCTCACGTCAGATGGCAGTTCTCTGGTGACACTGGTACAGAGTAGTCTGTTGACCCGAGATCGTCATAGAGTCTTGTGTGGTTCCCACTGTGCTTTGATTTCCATCTTACCACGTCCAACAGGGCGTGCAAAACGGTGGTTTTTGGGTACAGTCCCGAGTCACATGGAGGCAATGAGCGATAGGAGGGGATTCGTCTCTCCCGGTATAGGGAGTTGATGTTGCGCTGTGTTCGATTGGCTATAACAGGAAATCCCTGGCCAGGGTTGCTGAGATTTACTGGTAAGTGTTACCAGTAGTTTCTCGAAGTGTTATAGACCTCATATCGACACGACTTATCGAGCTATTGGGGTCTGACGTTTACCACCCCTAGGCAAGATATGCGACATATCAGATGATCAGACCGGACTGTACGGTAGTGTTACTGGTCGGATTCACTGGAGTGTGAGCGGGCTTGCTCGTCGATCTTCAGATCGCTCAATACCCGGGTGGCCGTTACGTTTAGCAGACCGCTTGCGGCTTGTGGGTGTTTGATATGATCATCGCCTGCTGCCGGCGTATTGACGAGTCTTTAGAGTCCTACACAGAGGTTTCCTGGCTCAAGCGAAACGAAATAGGAGCGCATATGAGATATGTGCGGGACCGAGAATAATACCAGTATGTGATACTGTATTTGATTCTCGCGATGTGACGATGATCGGTTATATCCGATATAGCCGAGTTATCGGATCAAGTGTTGATTCGATAAGTTGTTACTAAAGATACTAGTCGGTTGTGTGCGACATGACCGGATCATTGAATCAAGTGTTGATTTAATGATTTAATGCATAATTATATATTTGATATATTACTTTGCATTAACTAGTATTGGTTTACTTTAAAATGGATTTTCTCACTCGGGTTGTGCGCATTATATATGTGATATGATTTTGTGCACTAGCTTGTATCATGTTTGATGATGCATGCTTTTTGGTTAAGTGTAAAGTATTAAACCTTGGTTAATGATATGGTTAGGGTTTATTATTTGTTATTCATTTATCTTATTTAGTTATCCATTTATTTTTGATAAATGAATAAAAGAAAGAGAATAGAATAGTGGCTTCTTTTTTGTTGTTTAGCTAAAGCTTCATGAAGCTTTGACTTGGTCCACAATTCTTATCTCATCCTTAACCCTAACCATACCACTCAACCATGATTAATTCTCTACACTAAACCATGGTTCTAAGATGATAAGAATGTATTATTCTTATCATTTTAGAATTATTCTTATGATAATTTTCTTCTTCTTCCTTCCTTCAAGTGAAGAAAACAAAACCTCATCAATGGTGATTGATGATTAAGAGTGAGAAACCCATTTCCAAAGTTTACCCACATCCTATTTCTTCATCCTCTACCTCTTGCCAAGAAGTAGAGTGTGTTTCCTTCACAAGATAGTAGGGTTTGGTGAAGGTGGAGCTTGATTCATCGATGCCTCGACGTAGATCATCTTCGGCATGGACATCGACGACCTAGCTTGCCCATTCTCCGACGAAGTCGATCCTAGAGCCCGGATTTGATTTGGACAGCGGAGAGGACCTTGTTGCGGAGCCGTGGAGGTGGAGCACCGGATCTACAAAGGTTGTATTTCCGTATTCTCATTAGCTAAGTTGTTAGCTAGCTTTCTTTTCGCCTAGACATCTAGTTATCGATCCGTACACAAGGGTTTGTAGGCACCATATTTTTGAAATTGCCATGGTTGATGGCTTGGGAGACCTCACTAGTGTGCCTAGGAACCCTACAGTGGTATCAGAGCCTAGCTAGAGCCTTAGGCGAAGCGTAGACGGAGTTTGAAGTCCGATCGAACCGAAACCCGATCTCCAAATTGCTCTCTGTACTTTTTTGTAAAATGTGGATTTTTGCAAATTAAAAATATGCAGAAAAATCAGCAGGTAAATCTAAGAATTACGGTGCAAAAATTACCTAATGATCCCTCAAAAGTGCGGCGGAACCGCGGCATTAGCGTGCTAATGAGGCCCTTCCGCCGCCGTTTTGTCTTATTAGGCACTCAATTTTGCACAGTAACTCCTATTTTTTAGTGCTGGTTTTCCTGGGAACTTTTAATCTGAAATAAAGAGTTGAGTATTTTGGGTTGTATTGGGAGTTCATACATTCGATCGGATTGTCAAACTTTGTCTATGTGTCGTTCCGGATAATTTTTTGAATATGTTAAAAAGTTCGACCGGATATAAATACCCAATTTTTCCCCTGTCGGGAAATTTCCAAGAGTTGGATATTTCTGTAGTTTAATCACGTTCTAAGTAGTGCAAGTGACACGATGGTCCCTCTAGAAGACAACAAACCTTAACTCGATTATGTGACCGTCTTGAACTGCCCTTTGAACCTTCGGGTTTGGGGCAGTACGGCGTGCCACATGTGAGGCGTTGGCTTGACCCTTCTACGGCTGGACCGTTGGTACTGAGGCACGAACTGAATGTTTTTAGACTTGTTTCATGTGTTGATCTGTATCGGGAAAACTTGGGTGTTCGATTGTTCGATCGAAAAGTTTAACATTTTCTATTTATCCGGAATGTGATACAATAATTGGAATTCACAAATTGTTATGAGATAACAGAATGAATATTGTAAACGTAGCAGTTTAGTCTCACTTGATCGGTTGCCACGGAATTTTGATGTGATCAAAAGTCCGTTGCAATCACGTAGCATACGCGGATACTCGCCGGGTAAACTTAATAGACAGCCTCACTCCATAGCCCCGACCAAGTGACTGTAGGAGAACCCCGTCGCCGAAAGCATCCGTCCGGATGCTCGCGGCAGCGGTGTTCCGCCTTGGTGCACTTCGTCGATGGTATCGGGGGTGCGGCCGCCTACTGAAGTTTGCGACGAGCATTCGATCAGGATGTCGGGAATCTTGTTGAATTGCCCGACTTGATATTGAAAAGAGTTTTCGATAATGAGACTAAAATGCGGGGTTTATAATTGTTAGGCATGTGATGTCTAAGGTATTCATTTAATTAGGCATGCGATGTCTATGCAGATTGCGGATTCCAACTGTTGTAGTTTTACACTTTCTTTTCTGTGACCGTAAGTGTAATATGTGATATCGCCGGTTTCGTTGCTATATGTCAACGACAATTGGGATGCGCATATTTACTTACGTTGATGACATGTGATGTTATGTGTTGCTGGATATGTTATATTGGATCTTCGTGTTTGAATAGCCGGGGGTTTTTATGTGAGATGAGTGTTTTTCATTTTCATTCATGTAAAAACTTGTATGTAATATTCTTTTATTGGGGCGCTTCCAGGTAGCGGAAGTAGTCACCGTTTGTATATTATTTACTTTTCCGCACTAGGATAGACCCAAGGAGGAGGGCACAAGTAACCGGGTTCTGGGGTCCAGTGGGAGACCAACTCGAGGTGTCGAGTCTGGGTCTCCTAACTCTAGAATTGGTAGGGTTGCTTGCCGCTCTCGTAGGGGTCTAGGGGTGTGGGTTTGGCTATTCATCACGACCGTGGAATCCGTGTTTTATACTGGCTCGTATTGAAAACACGGACGTCCTAGTATATCCAATATTTCATATGTTTCTTCTGCTGCGATATCTGTGATGTGATCATGTGATGTTCTGTGATAGATACAGTATATAGTATATATGATATATTATATAGACGTTACTTATGTTTTGCACCCGCGCTAGCCCTGCCCTGCTCTGTCGTTAGTTACCTAACCTAACGATGCACGAGGGGACATCGAGGCGAATGCGGATGGCATAAGTGTACGTCATATCTATCTGTGATGTTTAGGTATTTTAAATGATGGGACTTCATTAATGTGATTAATGAAAGATAAAAAACCTAAGATGTTGTAGAATCGAATTTTAAAATAAAACAGGTAGCTACAGTTTTTTGCTTTGCACAGAGGTATATATGATATACCCTGCACCTTATTCGATGAGGAATGGACCGAGATCCCTTCACCGGGAGTGACTCCTTTAGCAATAACTGGTAGATGCTACACACTCGGTTTGCTTTTGATTGCTTTTAAGAGTTTTTGCTTTGCATAGTGGTATATATGATATATCCCGCACCTCATTCGACGAGGAAAGGACTGAGATCCCTTCACCGGGAGTGACTCCTTTAGCAAAACTGGAAAAGCCTCAAAATCACTCCATTTCAAAACATCATTTGATTCTACAACGATATCAAGTTCTTTACGCTCATGGTTTTTATGAAAAACCTGCGTAGCCCTCCGTCATTTCAGATAAGTCCTGTTTAGTATTCGTGCTGCGTTTGTTGACCTTGTCAAGGCGCAGTGTGCGGTAGCTAACCAGTATTTATCTGCTTATGCATATGATGCAGATTGAGTTAGGGTAGTCGTACGGCCTTGTTGACCTTGTCAAGGGTCGTACGGGTGGGTTTGATTCAATCAAGAAATGACGGGTTGAACTTGACTTGCGGTCTATGGTTTGTTGACCTTGTCAAGGTCATAGATCGTTCGGGGCAAAATATTATCGGGAATTTCAAGTGTTGAAATTTGCAATGAGATTGCATACCTTCTATGAGATAGTTGGATCCCGATACCCGCTGCGAGTAAGAGTTACTCCTGGGAGAGTTTTACACATTACAATTAGCCGATCAAGTAGGTGTCTAGAAAGGTGTCAACGAGGTTACGCCTCTGGGAAAACGAGGTTTACATTAATTAGGTTCGTGCGAAAGCACGGGGGACCTCCCTCAAAGTACCGACACTGGCCTGGCTGAAAGATTGGCGAACTTGTAGTGTGTAATTAATCCCGGCTAGTCTTTCCTTTTAGGGTTTGAAGGAAGATTTGATAAAAAGCAGTGGGAGCCATCCTGATTAGATAAAATAAAACCAATCTATTCTTGACAGAGCGCACGCTGAGTGTTTTCTTCTCTCTCTCTCCTGGTAGCGACCATATCACGCCTTAATCAAGATAATAATACGGATTATTGACCGAACCCGCTTGTTATACTGAGCTGGGGAACGTTGGTCCCGCTCCAACTTATAAATGTTATAAGACAGAGCAGGAATTTGGGGAATACCAGATTTCCCGTGCCGCCCAAACGAAGAGAGTGCATGCTGATGCATCATCTTCGGGTGTGTTCATTATACAGAACTGTTTCTCAGTATCCTCCGCATCCTTGGTATATGATACCGGATCAGGATCCCAGATATGTAAGATGTTACATAGGGCTACAAAAGAGTAGAAAAACTGAGAACAGGTGATAAGTTTCATGAGACAGAAAACGGGGCAAGTGTTGCAGCCAAGTCTGTTGGTCACTGTCACCCTGTATTGTAATACATTGATTCTGAACGAATGTTAATAGATACCGAACCTGATATACAAAATCATATCTGTCTCTTTATTAGTAAAGAAATGATAAAATTTTGTATTGTTGGATAATGTTTTGAACATTTCCTATATCAAAAGTTGATCGGTTCAGGCACGTTATCTAAAAGCATTAATGTTCTAAATCAAACTACAGTTCTTAGTATATAGAACACACACAAGAGGAAGAGTTGAGAAATGAACGAATTCTTCTTGAGGTATTGTAGACTAGGTCAGATCAATGTGACCCGACTAGCTAGAGTTACATATAGATGCATATTTAAATCAGTTTGAATTTACATCTTGTGAAACTCGCCAGTCATGTCACAAAGATAAGATGACCATAGCTCTGTTTATTGGAAACAGAGAAAGAGTTAGTGAACTCTTGGGACAAATACATGATGATGTATGTAAGGTCTCCTGTCTACACATGCCAGGACTGATTCTTTATACTTCATTATATTCTCTGATAATCTCTCAAGATTCAGATCTATGTTCCTGTTGAAACACAAGTTCGAATCTTTTGAGATATTCACAGAATATAAGTTAGAAGTAGAGAAACAATACGGGTAAAAGTATTATGTCCTTTGATGAGATCAAGGAGGAGAATACTTGTGCATAGAATTTCTGGACTATTCTAAAGGAGAATGAGATTCTCTCTCAGCATTACTCCTCCGTATACACCATTGCACGATGGTATGTCGGGGCGGAGCAATTGCACCCTATTCGATATGGTGTGCTCTATGATGAGTACTACTGAGTTACCTATTTCCTTTTGGGGGTTATGCACTTGAGAAGTTGCATACCTATTGAATAGGGTTCGAATCAAATCATTGCCTACCGCTTCATATGTGATATGGAAAGGGAAGAGCCCATATCTTAAGTTAGTTAAGATTTGGGTTGTCCGGCCTATTTCTGAATAGCGAAATCCGGACAAGCTCGAGGCAACGTCTGTTATGTAGAACTGGAAATGTTCCAGCTATACAAACTGGTGTTAGTGATTTGGTAGAACCGAAGGATTCAGTAGATTCCAACGAACCTCAGCCTCTCCGCCGATCTAGCAGGGTTCCTCACCCACCTGAGAGATACTTTGGTTTCTCTATCACAGTGGGAGCGAGGATTGCATCATGAGATGATGACCCAACTAGTTTCGAGCTGGCCATCAGGAGTAAGACTCTGTAAGAATGGCTGGATGTTTAGCGATCTGAGATGGAATCCTTATACACCAACAAAGTTTGGACTTTAGTTGCTATATCTGAAGGGTTAAATCCCCATCAGGAGCAAGTATATCTTGAGAAGATTACTTGGTGTACATGGAAAAGTTGAGACTTTCAAAGCTAGACTTGTTAAAAGTTTGCATCATTAACCAGGTGTGGATCATGATGAAACCTTTTCAAGTGACTATGCTTAAGTCCATCCAGATCCTACTTGCCACGGCTACATACCATAACTACGATATCTGGCGGTTGGGTGTCTTGACTGCTTTTCTAAATGATGATTTAGAAGAGTGTGTCTATAAGTACACAGCCAGAGGGCTTCGTAGAAAGTGGGAGCAGCGGAAACGTGTGCAAGATGCTTTATAGGATAAAGCAGGCATCGCGGAGTTGGAACGTCTGTTTTGATGGATTAGTCAATGAGTTTGACATCATCAAAATGGTAGATGAACCTTGTATAAACAAAAAGGTAGTAGGGAGTATGATGACGATCCTCGTAGAGTACGTGGATGACATACTCTTGATAGGGAAGTAGTTTCCTATGCTACGCTCGGTTAATCTCCGTTTATCACAATGATTCTCCATATAGGATCATAATGATACCTACTAACTTCTGGATTTTGGATCTATGAGATAGATCTAAATGGATGTTAGGATTCTCACTAGTTGTAGTGAGACGGTATCAACCGATCCTGGGGAGAATCACTGGAAGTGTTCCAGGGTGATAAAGACGACTGAATGTCAGTCGCAGGCTTTGTCTTTACCCTCAGTAAAGGGACGGTATGTTGGAAGAGTTCCAAGCTAGATACCGTGACATACTAGACGATAAAGGCAGGATACATCGCTACTTAAGATGCTACCAAAGAGGCTGTTTGGATGTATAATGGTTCATGAGATGAACTACGTTCCTACCATTGTGAGACAATGGAGTTGTGGCTTATGCCAAGGAACGCCCGTCCCATCAGTGATCCAGACTTATTCTAAGGCAGCATCGCCTGATCATGGAGATGGTTGATCTCCAGGGTGATCGAGGTTTGGAGAGTAGACTCAGAGGACAACACAGTGGATCCACTCACAAAGGCCTGTTCCCAGAGAGAGACTTTTATGGGATGGTTGAGTATGAGATACTACAACCACTGCTACAGATGGCCCTAGTGCAAGTGGGAGATTGTTAGTTATATGTATGCCCTAGAGGCCATTACTATACATAGGATGTATATTGTAGTGGATGCTGGGACATATATAGGGAGGACTTTCTTGCTCGACATGATAGTATGCTATCTGGTTGATCTTTACCTTAACGTGTACACTGATTGTCTCTCTGTTACATGTTGGTAAAGCCCTTAGGATGTGTGCTTGACTACCTGGACTATGATGCTGATCATACTAGTGGGGACATGGTAGTCCATAAGTACATCCTTCAAAGTCCCTAGTCGTGGGTGTATCGAGACGGGGCATCGATATATCAGAGTAGACTAGCGTATACCTTCTTGACCCATACAGATGGGCGATGGATGATCCCATATCCATCGGTGTTTGACATCAGAGATGATATACGGGTGCTCAGTAGAGACTGGGTACACTGGACGGACTCGCCGAGAACTCCCAGATGGTATTATACCTCACGTCAGATGGCAGTTCTCTGGTGACACTGGTACAGAGTAGTCTGTTGACCCGAGATCGTCATAGAGTCTTGTGTGGTTCCCACTGTGCTTTGATTTCCATCTTACCACGTCCAACAGGGCGTGCAAAACGGTGGTTTTTGGGTACAGTCCCGAGTCACATGGAGGCAATGAGCGATAGGAGGGGATTCGTCTCTCCCGGTATAGGGAGTTGATGTTGCGCTGTGTTCGATTGGCTATAACAGGAAATCCCTGGCCAGGGTTGCTGAGATTTACTGGTAAGTGTTACCAGTAGTTTCTCGAAGTGTTATAGACCTCATATCGACACGACTTATCGAGCTATTGGGGTCTGACGTTTACCACCCCTAGGCAAGATATGCGACATATCAGATGATCAGACCGGACTGTACGGTAGTGTTACTGGTCGGATTCACTGGAGTGTGAGCGGGCTTGCTCGTCGATCTTCAGATCGCTCAATACCCGGGTGGCCGTTACGTTTAGCAGACCGCTTGCGGCTTGTGGGTGTTTGATATGATCATCGCCTGCTGCCGGCGTATTGACGAGTCTTTAGAGTCCTACACAGAGGTTTCCTGGCTCAAGCGAAACGAAATAGGAGCGCATATGAGATATGTGCGGGACCGAGAATAATACCAGTATGTGATACTGTATTTGATTCTCGCGATGTGACGATGATCGGTTATATCCGATATAGCCGAGTTATCGGATCAAGTGTTGATTCGATAAGTTGTTACTAAAGATACTAGTCGGTTGTGTGCGACATGACCGGATCATTGAATCAAGTGTTGATTTAATGATTTAATGCATAATTATATATTTGATATATTACTTTGCATTAACTAGTATTGGTTTACTTTAAAATGGATTTTCTCACTCGGGTTGTGCGCATTATATATGTGATATGATTTTGTGCACTAGCTTGTATCATGTTTGATGATGCATGCTTTTTGGTTAAGTGTAAAGTATTAAACCTTGGTTAATGATATGGTTAGGGTTTATTATTTGTTATTCATTTATCTTATTTAGTTATCCATTTATTTTTGATAAATGAATAAAAGAAAGAGAATAGAATGGTGGCTTCTTTTTTGTTGTTTAGCTAAAGCTTCATGAAGCTTTGACTTGGTCCACAATTCTTATCTCATCCTTAACCCTAACCATACCACTCAACCATGATTAATTCTCTACACTAAACCATGGTTCTAAGATGATAAGAATGTATTATTCTTATCATTTTAGAATTATTCTTATGATAATTTTCTTCTTCTTCTTCCTTCCTTCAAGTGAAGAAAACAAAACCTCATCAATGGTGATTGATGATTAAGAGTGAGAAACCCATTTCCAAAGTTTACCCACATCCTATTTCTTCATCCTCTACCTCTTGCCAAGAAGTAGAGTGTGTTTCCTTCACAAGATAGTAGGGTTTGGTGAAGGTGGAGCTTGATTCATCGATGCCTCGACGTAGATCATCTTCGGCATGGACATCGACGACCTAGCTTGCCCATTCTCCGACGAAGTCGATCCTAGAGCCCGGATTTGATTTGGACAGCGGAGAGGACCTTGTTGCGGAGCCGTGGAGGTGGAGCACCGGATCTACAAAGGTTGTATTTCCGTATTCTCATTAGCTAAGTTGTTAGCTAGCTTTCTTTTCGCCTAGACATCTAGTTATCGATCCGTACACAAGGGTTTGTAGGCACCATATTTTTGAAATTGCCATGGTTGATGGCTTGGGAGACCTCACTAGTGTGCCTAGGAACCCTACAAAAAGAAGCCGTCTGGATGAAGAAGTTCTTGACAGAACTTCAGGTGGTTCCGTCCATTGTTGATCCAATACCTCTGTATTGTGACAACAACGGGGCTATAGCTTTAGCAAAGGAACCCAGGTCCCATCAGATGACTAGACATATTTTGAGGCGGTATCACCTGATCAGGGAGATCGTGGATCGCCGGGAGATCGAGGTTCGGAGGGTTGCTACAGAAGATAACACTACACATCCATTCATGAAGCTCATACCCCAGACTCAGTTCGAGCGGCTGATCGAGATGATAGGTCTTCGATACGCCCGTACATGGCCCTAGTGCAAGTGGGAGATTGTTAGTGTATATGCCCTAGAGGCCATTACTGTATCATACTAGTTTGTATATTACTTAATGGAAGCTTGGGATATTCACAGTTGTATAGAAAATCTTGCACAAAATGGTAGTATGCTACTTGGTTTGTTTCTACTTCAATATGCTCATGTTTTTCTTTTAGGATATCTCATATACATATTAGTGGAGCCCTTAGGATCTTTGCTTGATTACCAGCGTCGTGATGGCAGTCACACTAGTGGGGGCTAGGTAATCTACAAGCACATCCTTATACAGGTCCCTAATCGTAGGATTATCGAGATGGGGCGTCGATACTCCGGAGTAGACTAGCGTATGCGCTTCTCATCCCAGCAGGGGAGATGGTCTGTCCCATAGCCATTAGTACGTCGTACTAGAGATAGTATGTAGGTGCTCGTTAGGTTACGAGTACACTGGACAGGACTCGTTGGGAACTGTTGGTTGGTATTATACCTATCGTCAGTTATCAGTTCCCTGGTGACATGAGTACAGCTTAGTCCGTTGACTTGACACTGTCACTTCGCCTCGAGTGTGTTCCCATTGTTCTTAGATTACTACCCTACCACGGCTCAAATGAGTCGTGCAAACAGGTAGTAGTTGGGTGCAGTCCCAAAGCACTTAGAGGCAGTGACGGTTAGACATGATTCGTCTCTCCCAGTATTGGGAGTTGATATCGCGCGGTGTCTAGGAGAGCCATTACACAAAGTCCCTGGCCAGGGCAAGCGAGATTTGCTGGTAGTGTTTCCAGTAGTTTCTCAGGGTGTTCTGGGCTACACTCCGACATGACTTATACCACTATTAGGGGACTGACGTTTACCTCCCCCTAGGCCCGACATGCGATACTCTCAGGCAAACAGACCGGACTGTACGGAGATTGTCACATTCAGGCTCAGTAGGAGTTCGGATGGGTTCACCTCATCGGTCTTCTTATCGGCATCTACCTGGGGACCGTTACGTATAGCTAGTACCGCTTGCAGCCTGTGGTTAAACCCACTTCCAGCGTAGTGTCGAGTCTTTAGAGTCCCACACAGAGGGTTGTTCACCTTTGGGCAAAACAGAGTAGAGGTCATATGGTTTTGCGACGGGGTTCGTTCACATCTGCGCACTTGTGCACGTTCGGTGTCCGGGCAGTTATTACTAGCGGGCATTGGTTTAAGCCAGATCCTAGTATTTGTTTTGGGATTGGTTTTGTCTCATTGTATTCATGTTCCTCGGAACACGGATGCGGGTATGTATGCACAGTTGACAGAGACAGAGGAACCTCATTAGGGTTGTTGACCGTTGACTTTTTCTAAACCCTAATGAGAATGAGAAATATGATTAATAATATTAATTACGGATAATTGTGCCATGGTTGAGATTGGGTTGACCGTTTGACTTTTGTTGACCATTTGACCATGATCGTTTCTTTTGCAAGATGTTTCTTAAAGCTTGCAATTAGCATTAAATGTGAAATGATAATGGTCACTTCAACTAACCATCACAATTTTCTTTAGTTATTATTATTATTCTCATATTCTCTCATGTGAGAGCATGGTTGTGATTTTTCTCTCATTCTCTCTTGCTCTTTCTCTCTCATGCTTTGCTCTCCCTCTTCCTCTCTCAAAGCTCTCTTCTTTCATGTGTTGAAAAACATGAGCTTTGTGAGATAAAACCATCAAGACGCCTTCGGGTGGATCTTTCTTCGGCAAAGAGAAAATAACGAGGAGGAGCCGTCTACACCACTCCAAGGAGCTAGCAACAAAGAGGACCACAACAAGAAGAGAAGGAGTTCAAGAACTAGGTATAACCATCTTACTTAGTAGCTAAAACTTTTAGTTAGTTTGTTAGTTTTTGTTTAGCAAAGATCCTCTACTTTTAGTCCATGTTAACTTCCGTTAAAAATCCATTTTTTACTTATTCCGCCTCCCCATAAGCACCGGGGTGGGTAATGTGGACTTACAGCCAGAGCGGGACGGTTTCCGCCATCTTTGATTTCGGTTTTGGGCGATTTATTTGCATGATTGAGATTTTGTGCACTACAGTTGCACCTGACATCGATTTGATGTCATTCGAGATGTTGATTTTGATTTCATTCCTATGGTATGCATGTGATTTGACTTATGCTTTCGGCATAGTTTTCATGAACTTTTACTATTTTGATTCGATTTTGTGCACACTAATGCACATGGTTGTGAGATTATATGCCACGGTATACCTGATTTGGTTTGAGATGTGTTGTATACTGTCGATTTCGATTGTGATACTCGATATTTATTTCGTGCACCTTCTGCACTTGAGTTGGATTTTGCGCAGACTTGACGTGCTTGATGCGATTTTGGTGCATACCAGATGCACTAAATCGAGATTTTTCGTGCATATCAGATGACCTGATATTCTTGTCAGGCACACATCGTTGCCCTTGACAGGTGTTTTCGTGCACACCCATTGCACTTAGATTTTGTTTCTGTGCACATGTATGACACAATCATTGATTTCGAATTTCCATGTGCACCAGACGCACGTAGCATCTTATATACATTTGGGATTGATTTCCTTTGAGCTGTATGTTTTTATGATATTTACTATTTAGTATAGTAGCCGAGCAGGACTAGTCAAAAGACAGCACCTGAATATACTTTTACATGCATTGATAGTCATCGAAGTGATTTCTAAAAAGGAGCTATATGTAAGTCAACGTTACACACCCCACAAGATGCGGGGAGACGGAATAGGTAAAACAATCATTTTGTTCAAAGTAAAATCGACTATCAAACGGATCTTTGCTAAACCCTAATAACAAACTATCTAGAAATAGTTAACTACTATGATAGATGATTATACCTCAAGATACTGACCCTTCTTGTTCTTGTTGTTCACCACCTCGTCGGCCTCCTCGATGTAATAAAAGATCTACCCGAGAGTTCCTTCTTCAAGTTTTAACCTCTAACTTGAGGTAACTAAATGGCTAGGATTGCTAATCCAAGTGACCTAGAGAATATAGAAATTGATTAAGGATCTATTAGTCTTGCTAACCCTATGGTTCTCAACTCAAGAGAGGATTAGGGTTAGGATGAATAAGATGAGAGCTTGAGGAGAGAGAATGTAATTGTAATAATGAATTGAACTTGAGTCATTTTGATAATATTATGATGAATGAAAATCAAGCAAATAATATATTAAATCATCAACCATGCTTCATTAATTACCTTGAGATGAATCACCTCATGACTCATGGTGCAATTAATGAAAATAACACATCATCTCTCCACCTCATTAAGTTTAATTCACAAATGAATTAAAACTAAATGAGTCACCTTTCTTCTAGAAGCTTCCCGACTAATTACGAGAATGCCCCTCCCATCCATATTCATGAAAAACATGGATATACTGAGACTGCATAAATCCAATAATCCAATATTAGAATCTGGCTTAAACCAAAGCCTGCTAGTATAATTTGTCCGAACATCATACGTGCACAAGTACACGTATATGTCTGAACCCTATCGTAAAACCATACGACCTCTATATGAATCAGGGAAACCCTCTGTGTGGGACTCTAAAGACTCGACACTACGCTGGCAGTAGGTTTAACCACAGGCCGCAAGCGGTACTAGCTGTACATAATGGTCCCCAGGTAGATGTCGATAAGAAGGTCGATGAGAAAACCCATCCGAACTCCTACTGAGCCTGATGTGACAATCTCAATACAGTCCGGTCTGTTCGTCTAAGGCTATCGCATATCGGGCCTAAGGGGAAGCAAGCGTCAGTCCCCTAAAAGAGGTATAAGTCGTATCGGAGTGAAGCCCATTACACCTTGAGAAACTACTGGAACACCTACCAGTAAATCTCGCTTGCCCTGGCCAGGGACCCTGCGCAATGGCTCTCTAAACACAGCGCGATATCAACTCCCAATACCGGAAGAGACGAATCCTATCTAACCGCCACTGCCTCCAAGTGCTTCGGGACTGCACCCAACTGCTACCTGTTTGCACGACTCAGTCGAGCCGTGGTAGGGTAGAAATCTAAGAACAGTGGGAACACACTCGAGGCGAAGCAGCAGTGTCAAGTCTACGGACTATGCTGTACTCATGTCGCCTGGGAACTGTTAACTGACGACGGGTATAATACCAACCAACAGTTCCCTGCGAGTCCTGTCCTGTGTACCCATAACCCAACGAGCACCTGCATACTATCTCCAGTACAACATACTAATGGCTGTGGGTCACACCTGTTGGATATATGTATGCCCTAGAGGCCATTATATGATAGTGGATGTATTTATACATGTATATATATATATATATATATATATATATATATTCAGTGTACATTCTTGCTCGACATGATAGTATGCTATCTGGTTCTTCTTTATCTGACATGTCGATTTGATCATTCTTTTATTCATTCACACATGTTGATAAAGCCCTGAGGATATAGACTTGATTACTGTGATTATGATAGAGATCATACTAGTGGGACATCTGTAGTTTATAAGCATATCCTGGAATGTCCCTAGTCGTAGGTGTATCGAGATGGGGCATCGATATACCAGAGTAGACTAGCGTATATGATACTAGACCCATATGATGGGTGATGGATGTTCCCACATTCATTGATGTTTGACATCGAGATCATATACGGGTGCTCAGTGGTGACTGGGTACACTGGACGGACTCGCCGAGAACTCCTATATGAAATTATATCTATCGTCGGATAGCACTTCTCAGGTGACACTGGTGCATGTTAGTCTGTAGACCCGAGATCGTCATAGAGTCTTGTGTGTTCTCCCACTGTACTTTGATTACCACCCTACCACAGCTCTACGGAGTCATGCAAACAGGTGGCCGTTGGGTACAGTCCCGAGACACACAAAGGCGATGAGAGATAGGAGGGGTTTTGTCTCTCCCGGTATTGGGAGTTGATGTTGTGCTGTGCTCGACTGGCTATATCAGTAAGTCCCTGGCCAGGGCTGTTGAGATGTGCTGATAAGTGTTATCAGTGGTTTCTCCATCTTTTATAGACCATTCATCGGCACGACTTATTGAGTTATTGGGGTCGACGTTACCATCCCTAGACTCGATATGCAGCATATCTGACGAAAAGACCGGACTGTGCGGTAGTGTTGCAGGTTGGCTCGACGGGAGTTGTAACAGGTTCGCTTGTTTTCTTCTGATCGCTCAATACCCGGGTGGCTGTTACGTTTAGCTGACCGCTTGCGGCTTGTAGGTATTTGAAATGATCATTACCTACTGCCGTCGTATTAACGATTCTTAGAGTCCCACAATGAAGTTTCCTGGCTTAGGCGAAAAGATGTGGTGTGCATATGAGATATGCGTGGGGACCCGATTACATACGGATATGTGATACCGAATATTAATCGGGCATTTTCTATTGGTCGGATCGTATGTGATATGACCGGTTTGCAAAATCGAGTGTTGATTTAACAAATGACTTTTAGATTAATTATTTAATCAAACTCTTTTTCTATTTTGTATGCATGCATGTGTAAGTGCACGGCGTCATCCCGACCTCCATCCCGAGGCCAAAATGCGGAAGCGGTAATATACCTAAATTTTTCATGAACTGGCACCACCGCGCACTAATACCCGGATCGAACCATTAACTAGTCCTAGCTAACTACAAGACGGGTTAGAGAGATATACCGACTGATCCGAGTCCTCCGGTCTTCTCGTCGTCGTCCTGATCTCCTGCGGTATGTCCTGTCTCCACCTCGTCGCCGGAAGTGCACCACATCGCCTACATCTTTTATGAGCTCCCACCTCAATACCGAGGCAACTCGGGCACGAAGCTGGCTAGTCGACGTGCCCAAGATTTGCTGTAGAATGTGTAGTGCTCATGTCTCATTTGGGGTAGTGGATGTTGCCTTTTTGGTGGAGGGATGATACATGGAATTTTTGTGGAGCTATATGATTTTTCCAAAACCAAAAGAGATGAAATCCCACACCCTCAAATTTGGACAGCCCACATACATAGTGGCCGACCAAGGCTTGGAAAGGAGAGAGTGAGTGAGGGAGTGAATGTATCAAAAGATAATCAATCTCATAATGCAAGAGAGAGAGAGAAAAAGACTATCATGCATAAGCATGATAACAAGCTAAAACCAACACTCCACCACAAACATCATCAAGCATGATGACTTCAAAAAGTCAAGCCATCATGAAGAAGTCAAGAAGTCAAGGTCAAGGAATGGTGCAACCATCATGACACAAGAATATGTAAAGAACCCCACCACAAATACTTATTTGCAACAATGCAAATAAGCCCTCCTCCACCAATCTTCGGCCAATGAACGATACAAAGGAAATTGGCCGAAACAGAAAGCAAACTGGCAACTCTAGAAAACTGGTCCCGTAATAAATTACAGGAAACCCCGATACTGTGCATACACACCCACATTTGTATTCCGACCGAAATACAAATGCAATGAGACAAAATCTACACTGTACTATACTAAGATCCGGCTTAAACCAAAGCCGGCCAGTAATATCCGTTCGATCCTGATCCGTGCAATACCGCACGTATCTGATCGAACCCTGCCATATATCCATACAGCCTGTAGTACAAACTGTCCGATCTTGATCCGTGCAATACCGCACGTATCTGATCGGACCTTGCCATATCTCCATACGGCCTCTACAGCTTTTTGCCCGAAAGCCGAGTAACAGAATGTGGGGGACTCTAAAGACTCGTCAACATCTTGGTTGTGGATTTAACCACTAGCACGTCAGAGGTATAAGCCAATACGTAACGGGCTACCAGGAATTGACTAAAAGGGACGTCTGTGAGTGAACTCAGCCTGACAACCCTACTAAGCCTGTCAGTGACAATATACGTACAATCCGATCCGTTCGTCTATGAGCATCGCATGGCGGGCCTAGGGGGTTGGTAAAAGTCAGACCCCCAAAAGCGGTACAAGTCGTGTCGGAGTGTAGCCCAGAACACCCTGAGATACTACTGGAATACCTACCAGTAAATCTCCTTGCCTCGGCCGAGGGCTTCGTGAAATGGCTCTCCTAGACACAGCGCGACCTCACCCCCAATACCGGGAGAGACGAACCCCTAAAGATACGCTCACTGCCTCCATGTGGCTCGGGACTGTACCCAACTAAAACCTGTTTGCACGACTCCTTTGAGCCGTGGTAAGGTAGTAATCAAAGTACAGTGGGAACTCACAAAAGACAAATGACGATCCCTAGGTCGATGAACTAACCTGTACACATGTCACCAGGGAACTTCCATCTGACGTCTGGTATATGACCAACTAGCATGTTCCCGGCGAGTCCTGTCCGGTGTACTCATAACCCAATGAGCACCTGTATACATCTTAGGTGAACCAACTGACACCAGTGGCTTGTGAGACCAGCCACCGCCCCTCGTCGGGATCTCGACTGTATACACTAGTCTACTCTGGAGTATCGATGCCCTGTCTCGACACTCCCACGACTAGGGACCTTTTAAGGATGTGCTTATAGACTACCAGCTCCCACGTATATGATCGCCCTCATACTGCTGGTGGTCAAGCAAGAATCCTAGGGGCTCTACCAACGTGTAATAGCGACCTGTAAGGTCACCTAAAGCAGTACACGATGATAAAGGTAAACCAGATAGCATACTATCATCTCGAGTAAGATTGTCCTACCGGGATAGGTCCTCCATCAATCATTGCAATCACGTGCCTGTGACCCAATAATTGACTCTGAGGGCACTATCTCCAACAATCTCCCACTTGCACTCAAGGCTAATTATTGCGATGTCGCATACTCACAGCCCGTGTAATACCGAACACCCTACTCCTCTACTAATCAGTCCCACAAAGCTCGCTTGCGGAACTATTGCGTTCGAGGAATAGCCTCAGTGAGTGGATCCGCTTAGTTGTTTCTTTCTATGTCTCTCTATATCTCAAGTTCGCGGAGAAAGCCATCTCCCGAAAAGAGTAATACCTGTCTTAGAATGTGTCTGGATGTCTGATGGGACCTAGCTCATAAATGAACTCCAAATCCAAACTTCTTAGACTGTATCGTCAACTGAACTTAATCAGTATCCTGCGCCATGCCTCCCTCAGTATTGCCTTGGACCACCTGTCCAAAATACTGTCCCTCATCAGAAGGAAAAACTATAACTCTGACAACCTCCTTGTCGTCCGGGTCACCTTGGAAGCCTGGAATGATAACTGTCTCCCGAATGAGGCTGTCGTTATCATATCCCTAGAACATCCACTTATGTTCTAAAACTGCTTCCGACTGTTTCTCCAGGATTGGATTAATGTCAACTTATTGCATCTAGTGCAAGAACAACATCTGGTGTGGTATTTGACATCTCATGATTGACTTAATCACCTGAGCAAGTGATCTGCCAATCATGCACATCCCTCTCCCCTTTAGTGTATAAGACACCTTTAGAGAGGGTGACTCCATCACCTGCAGGTATACTACCGTGCCAGGAGTCGTTCATTCTAAATACCCTTAGAATGCTGTCTAAGTACCCAGATTGGGAGACTACCCAAATCTAGATCTAAAACCATAGATCTAGTAACCAGTATGTCTGACATAATGTCCAGATCCCATGTGAAGAAACTACTGTGTGACGACCAAAGTATAACCGATCGTAGTATAGGAGTTTCTTTTCCTACTCTGTGTATGTCATCCAAATACCATGACATCACACCCTACTACCTTCTCAACAGATCCATCCCCTATTCTGATGAAGTCAAACCTATGACTGTCACGTCAGAAATAGATGATCTATCTCCGCTACATCTGCTTTAGTCTATAAATAGACACAAGCTACCTGTCCACCAATGCTTCCGCTGCTCCCACTGACTACGACAACCCTCTGGCAGAGTCATATAGACGTACACTTCTAAAGCAAGTTTAGAAAGACGCTATACTCATCCTCCTGCCGGGTCTCACAGTCTGGAACAACAGCAATGGCAAGTGTGGGTAAACAAGAACTTCCCTGTCACCGTCCTTGAGGCTACTGGAGTACCTCTCGGGTGCCTGAAGTTACCCACCGTATGTGCGGAGTGGCCAATGGAATGTCAATCCATATTGAATCTTTAGGTTCCTATCAAATCTTCAGTAATCGTTTGTGTTTCTGGAATCACTTCCAGTTCTACCATACTCCCACAACTGTTTTTCTGAAAAAATCCATTTTTAATAAAACTGTGGCAAGTCTAGAACAATATTGCTATTGTTCATCCAGATGGTAGAAAGTCAACCCTCGTCATAGCCTGGGTCAACCCACAAACAGCCATTACAGAATCGTGCCTTGAGTTTTCCAGTGTCTGGTTTTAATCATAAGCCGGACAACTCCCCGTACCTTAACACCGTTAAGATATGAACTGTACTATATCCAATATAGAAACAGAGGCACTGATTTAATTGAACCAGATTCAAATCATGCAGCTGTCTCCAGTTCATGTCAACTAAATGGAAGAAGGCCGATCAGCGTTACTCAACTTAGGAATGCTTCCAATCATGAGTAACCCGAAAGAGAAGCAAGATCTCTTTATCATTACTATCAACTGAATACCATACACAAGTATCTACATCTTCGATCGCTTTGAAGAACCCCGATACTTGCTACACCTGGTTCTCTACTCTATTCAAATACCTATAACTTCTCAAAATTCGGACCCTGTGTTTCCACGAAACACCTGTCTAAAAACTAGAGAAGTCATAAGTAAACCGAATATAGTACGAGGACCAACCCCTCTGTCCTGATGGACCCTGGACAACATACAATACTCTGTATAAGTCCCTTGAGTCTGATAACTCATTCACTGTGTGTCGTAGGTTGAAAACTGTACTTATGGTTAAGAAGAATTACACCGCTGTTTAATGCTCCTTACCTAACCATCCACTGATATAGGTAAATGTCACAGACATAATTTCAAAAGGTATATCTCACTCTATGAAAATAGACGTACAGATATATCGATTTGAGATTGGTGCATAACAGCGGATATTCAAAACCAAATATTTGCCGACCGGCAAACTACCCAGGTGACTTCCTGAAATATCACTGATTACAACGAATCCCGATATAATGAGGATGATCACCCAATTCCCAATAACTTACTCCCACTCATCATCTGAAAAACCATACAGATGTGAGAATCATACCTGGTAAATACATACCCCGGAGTAAGTATCTAATCGGGAAATCAGTTTTGTTTTAACATTACACAGTGAAACTGAAACATTAAAGTGTTTCGATGGGGTATCCTGGTATTCCTAGTAATGCCTCTTCCAGATTGACGACTGTAACCGTATAGTTCTTTGCCACCTCTCCAAATCCCTTTATATGTCTTTAGTCGTTACCTTCTGCACACCCCTTTAGGCCAAATGGTTTTCTTCTTTCCCTACCGTTCGGCACCAGCCTATGGTTTGGAAGAAGACTATCCAATAAGCATAATGGGCGTACTGTCCTAATCCTAGGAGCACTCGCAATGCGAGAGAAGGTGAGGATAAAAGACAACCGAATAAGCCTTATTCCTATTTCTCCTGAACCAGAATCCATCCCCGAACTGGAACAAGTTCCTTTCGAGTTCGTATATAACCATACGATGGAGTATCCAAAAAAACTGTGGATCTTCGTAGTGATACGGAGTGTCCTGGAGAAATACAAAGGTGATTTAGGATTGGCGAAGGAATATTTGGTTTGGTCGTGAATATCTGTTGCAATTTACTTTGCCCTCTTACTAATCCCTTGCTTTGTCTTAACTTAATACCTTCTGCACACCATCGTTATGCTAATTGGTTTTCTTCATTCCCTACCGGTCGGCACCAGCCTAAGGTTTGGAAGAAGACTATCCAATTTGCGTAATAGGTGTACTATCTCCTAAACCAAGGAGTACTCGCAACCTGAGAGAAGGTAAAAGGAAAAGACAACTGAATAATCCTATCCGTTTTCTCCAAAACCGGAAACCATCCTCGAATTCCTTCGAGTTCGTATCTAACCATACGATGGTTTTGTCCAATGGAAGGGGACGTTCGTAGTAATACGGGGTGTCCTGGAGAAAAGGGTAAAAGTAGGAGTGGCAACGAGGTTTGCAACTCTGACAATCCAAAAGCCAGTGTTTAAGAAGGCTCGGTTAATTTGGTCACTGAGTCATAGTCTTAGGGTCGGGTCAATGGTCGCTGCCAAAGAGAGAGAGAAAAGAAACACTCAGCGTGCACTCTAACCTAGATCAGAATGGTTACCAATTTATCTAATCTGGAAACCTCCCACTGTACCGTCAAATTCTCCTCCAAACCTGAAAGAAGAATTAGTCGGGATTACCCGAGGAGTAAACTAACTCATCAGTGGGAATCGGGATCCAACTATCATCGCATGATAACGTGACGGAATCCGCTCACGTCATCACACTCCAGAAGGTATGCGCATATCTGGCAAGTTTCAGTTCTTTTGAAACTCCCGATGTGATTTCTGCCCCATGCTCTTATGACCTTGACGAAGGTCAACAAATCATAAGTCACATGTCAAGTTCCACCCGTCATTGTCCAGGTTAATTTGAACCCACCCGTACAAGCCCTTGACGAAGGTCAACAAGGCTATACGACTGTCCCAAACCAACGCATCTATCTATGCAGCAGAAAGGTAACAAGCAGCTACCATACACTATGCCTTGACGAAGGTCAACAAACATAGCATGAATACTACGTGCCACCCGTCTGAAACGACGGAGGGCTACGAATGGTTTCTGGCGAAAACCTTTAACGTAATGAACTTGATATCGTTGAAGGAACGGATAGCTTTTAAAAATATAGTGACGAAAACCGTTGCTAAAGAGGTCACTCCCGGTGAAGGGATCTCGGCCCTTTCCCCGTAGAATGGGGTGCATGATATTCCAGCTGAATACCACTATGCAAAGCAAAAGAAATCGGCTATAGTGAAGTCATTGCCCTGACGCAAACTTTTTGTCCAAGGGGTCACTCCCGATGAAGGGATCTCGGCCCTTGCCTCGTCGATTGAGGAGCAGGATATTCCAACTGAATACCACGATGCAAAACAAAAGTGAACGTCCTTGCAATAACAGCTTTTTGAAAAGTGTTCCAACAATATCAGATTTGGTTTGTTTTTAACTTGCATTGATCCGAATCAACGCAGTCCCATCAATTGATCACACCACAAAGAACGAAAATATACTGATGTACGTATATGCTATCCGCATTCGCCACTGGGTCCCGTCATTACCCGTTAGGTTAGCTAACTAACGACAGAGCGGGGACTGGACTAGCGCGGATGCAAAACATATACAACATCTACTAATATATATCAATATATAATTTTCGCTCAAGGCGTGATAAGAAATGCAACATCACAGAAATGAACAGCATCACAGAAACAATACAGATATCTGGGATCCCCGGGTTTCACAGAGCCACTACTGAAACCCGACGTTCCCCTGGTCGTGTGGATAGCCTGTGCAATGAAATCCTAGACCCCTACGGGCGCGGCAAGTTACCCGCCAAAACCTGAAGCGAAGCAGCCCCCTTCAGCACCGTGAATGGACCACCCAGCACTTCACAGAATCCGGTAACTTGGGCACCCCTCCTGGGTCAACCTGTACCCCCTACGAGTGCGGCGAACAGCCCGCCAATCCTAGAGTAAAGCCCCCTCCGTCTCAATTCCATGAGATGCGGGCTTGTTGCCCTCTAGAACCCGGCTATCCGTGTACCCCTCCGCGGGGTAATCCTAGTACAGAAAGTAAAATATACATACAACGGGTACATCGACCGCAACCTGGTCGTGCCCCAAAATAATAATACAAACAGGCAGTGACGGCAGACCACATGTCGGACGCTCGCCCCGCAATATCAAATGTACATAATACAACCACAACAGTACTAGCATTGCATCCAGGCTATCCCCCACGACCGATCCGCAACATCACAGCAAAACACAAAACATCAACGTGAAAGTCACGTTCGCAAATCCGTCTAACCGGGCTATAGCAGTTAGACAGGATTTACCGATCAAGTGACATTCACGGTCGCAGATATAATGTAAATACTGTGAAATAATGTGTTTAAAATAACCGATCGATCAAATTTTAACAAGTGGGCCCCCAAGCATTACTGTAGCAGATCAAGAAATTCTGGGCCCAATATTAATATTCCAAACACCCTATTTTAAACCCAGAAATAAACTGAAGAAATATGATAAATCAATCTCACTATAGCGCGGCGGAACCGCGGCCCAAAAGGGGTTTTGGCCGCGGTTCCGCGCTCTGATAGACGATTCACTTTATCGTATTTCTGCAGAATTCTTATATCTTCCAGTACATCACTTTTCTGCAACCTGAAAAATTTTTCGACTCCAAAAAATTTCAACAGAAAAATGATGTGAACAAAATTGCGGATTTTGGAATTTTGGTCGTTCGGAGATGTAAACACATTAAACAAAGATAGACTAAGTTAATGGCGAGACTCTGATACCACTGTAAGTGCACGGCGTCGCCCCGACCTCCATCCCGAGGCCAAAATGCGGAAGCGGTGATATACTTAAATTTTTAATGAACTGGCACCACAGCGCACTAATACCCGGATCGAACCATTAACTAGTCCTAGCTAACTACAAGACGGGTTAGAGAGATATACCGACTGATCCGAGTCCTCCGGTCTTCTCGTCGTCGTCCTGATCTCCTGCGGAATGTCCTGTCTCCACCTCATCGCCGGAAGTGCACCACATCGCCTACATCTTTTACGGGCTCCCACCTCAATACCGAGGCAACTCGGGCACGAAGCTGGCTAGTCGACGTGCCCAAGATTTGCTGTAGAATGTGTAGTGCTCATGTCTCACTTGGGGTAGTGGATGTTACCTTTGTGGTGGAGGGATGATACATGGAATTTCTGTGGAGCTATATGATTTTTCCAAATCCAAAAGAGGTGAAATCCCACGCCCTCAAATTTGGATAGCCCCCATACATAGTGGCCGGCCAAGGCTTGGAAAGGAGAGAGTGAGTGAGGGAGTGAATGTATCAAAAGATAATCAATCTCATAATGCAAGAGAGAGAGAGAAAAAGACTATCATGCATAAGCATGATAACAAGCTAAAACCAACACTCCACCACAACCATCATCAAGCATGATGACTTCAAAAAGTCAAGCCATCATGAAGAAGTCAAGAAGTCAAGGTCAAGGAATGGTGCAACCATCATGACACAAGAATATGCAAAGAACCCCACCACAAATACTTATTTGCAACAATGCAAATAAGCCCTCCTCCACCAATCTTCGGCCAATGAACGATACAAAGGAAATTGGCCGAAACAGAAATCAAACTGGCAACTCCAGAAAACTGGTCCCGTAATAAATTACAGGAAAACCCCGATACTGTGCATACACACCCGCATTTGTATTCCGACCGAAATACAAATGCAATGAGACAAAATCTACACTGTACTATACTAGGATCCGGCTTAAACCAAAGCCGGCCAGTAATATCCGTTCGATCCTGATCCGTGCAATACCGCACGTATCTGATCGAACACTGCCATATATCCATACGGCCTGTAGTACAAACTGTCCGATCCTGATCCGTGCAATACCGCACGTATCTGATCGGACCTTGCCATATCTCCATACGGCCTCTACAGCTTTTCGCCCGAAAGCTGAGTAACTGAATGTGGGGGACTCTAAAGACTCGTCAACATCTTGGTTGTGGATTTAACCACTAGCACGTCAGAGGTATAAGCCAATACGTAACGGGCTACTAGGTATTGACTAAAAGGGACGTCTGTGAGCGAACTCAGCCTGACAACCCTACTGAGCCTGTCAGCGACAATATACGTACAGTCCGGTCCGTTCGTCTATGAGCATCGCATGGCGGGCCTAGGGGGTTGGTAAAAGTCAGACCCCCAAAAGCGGTACAAGTCGTGTCGGAGTGTAGCCCAGAACACCCTGAGATACTACTGGAATACCTACCAGTAAATCTCCTTGCCTCGGCCGAGGGCTACGTGTAATGGCTCTCCTAGACACAGCGCGACCTCACCCCCAATACCGGGAGATACGAACCCCTGAAGATACGCTCACTGCCTCCATGTGGCTCGGGACTGTACCCAACTAAAACCTGTTTGCACGACTCCTTTGAGCCGTGGTAGGGTAGTAATCAAAGTACAGTGGGAACTCATACAAGACAAATGACGATCCCCAGGTCGATGAACTAACATGTACACATGTCACCAGGGAACTGCCATCTGACGTCTGGTATATGACCAACTAGCATGTTCCCGGCGAGTCCTGTCCGGTGTACTCATAACCCAATGAGCACCTGTATACATCTTAGGTGAACCAACTGACACCAGTGGCTTGTGAGACCGGCCACCGCCCCTCGTCCGGGTCTCGACTGTATACACTAGTCTACTCTGGAGTATCGATGCCCTGTCTCGACACTCCCACAACTGGGGACCTTTTAAGGATGTGCTTATAGACTACCAGCTCCCACGTATATGATCGCCCTCATACTGCTGGTGGTCAAGCAAGAATCCTAGGGGCTCTACCAACGTGTAATAGCGACCTGTAAGGTCACCTAAAGCAGTACACGATGATAAAGGTAAACCAGATAGCATATTATCATCTCGAGTAAGATTGTCCTACCGGGATAGGTCTTCCATCAATCATTGCAATCACGTGCCTGTGACCCAATAATTGACTCTGAGGGCACTATCTCCAACAGCATGTATGCACATGATGATGTGCATGGATACATACATACATGGTATCATGGTTGTTGATACAAGTTTGGTGGCAATGCAAGACTTACATTGTAGAATTATCTATTTATTTATCATTTTGTAAAAAGAAAAGGATAATTCATAAGAGGTTGATGTTTATCATCTTTGACCATGCTTCAACCACTTCTTAACCTTGAGTTAATTATCCTTTTACCTTTTAACTCATTTTGAAAAAAATCTAGATGATTCTAACCATGGTTGAAGTGAGAAGGGATTAAGATATATTATTCTTTTCTCACTTCAATTTATTTATTCACTCTCATTTTCCTTTTCCTTGTGTGAGAAAACAAGCCACCGTCTTCTTCTTCCTCTCTTGAGAATTTCCTTTGAGTGAGGTTGAGAAAAAGAATGAGTTTTGATTATAGAAAACAAACCACATCATCATACTACACACATCTAGCCCGTTTGTGTAGGATGTTTGCTCTACTTCATTCACATATCGAGTAAAGAAAGGAGCTTTGAGAAAAGGAGTTTCGGGTGGATCGTCGTGGATTTAGAAGACCTCAAGCGAACCTTTTTCCAATCCTCAAGAAGCCAAGGAGTCTAGCGTAGGGAGCTACAATGGTTGTACTCTCAAAACCCTAGCCTTTATTACTTGTGATGTTGTCTTTGTAATGTAACCCTAAATTTCTAGTGATGATTCTTTGTATGTTCACTTAGCACCTTAAAAATTTGATTTTGAGACATGTGATGCTTCCAAACCCTTCATAAGGTGCTAGGTAAACCTAACATTGGTATCGGAGCCGACCTAGAGCTTTAGGCGACACTTTGGCGAAGTTAAAACTCCGATCGAACAAAAAAATACAGTTTTTTGAACCCTCTCTGGACATTTTTTGAAACTGTGTTATTTTCAGAATTAAAAATACATAAATAAAATCAACAGGGAAATCTAAGAAACACTGTAAAAAACGAAGCCCCGATTCATACATAGCGTCGTGGAACCGCGGCCAGACCTTGCTTGGGCCGTGGATCCGCGGCCGTACAGGAGATTTATGGCATCATTTTTGTACAGTAATGTTTAGAACTGCTTGTATATATTTTGGGGTATTTTTAATCTGATTCAAGTATTGAATGTTCTGGGTATTGTTTTGGATTCGGTGATTCGATCGGAATTTTAATTTCGTGACTTTTTCGGATAATATAGAAAGTATTAAAAAGTTCGAACGGATATCATTAACTCAATTTTTTTTCTCGAGTTTAAATTTTTCGGAAATACGTTCAAGTTAAGTGGTGGACCCTCTAGAAGAACACAAACCTTAACTCGATTATGTGACCGTCTGAACTGCCTCTGAACCTTAGGGTTTGAGGAAGTACGGCGTGCCACATGTGAGGCGTTGGCTTGACCCTTCTACGGCTGGACCGCTGCTACTGTAGCACATTCCGGATTTTTTGAACTCCGCTCAAGTGTTAAGCTTTAGGAAATTTTGGGTATTTGATTATTCGATCGAAATGTTTAATATCGTCTATTTATCTGGAATGTGATACAATATGTGGAATTCATATAGTTAGGTATGAATTGCGAAGTATGTGATATTTCGGATTTACGATGTCTAAAGAGAATGTGGATTCCAAATGTTGTAGTTTTACACTTTCTTTTCTGTGACCGTAAGTGTAGTATGTCGCTTATCGCCGGTTTCATTGCTATACATCAACGACAATCGGGGTACGCATACTTACTTACGTTGATGATATATATTATGTGTTGCTGAGATATGATGTGCAGGATTGTCGCGATTGAATAGCCGGGGGGTTTTATGTGAGATGAGAGTTTTATTTTCATTCATGTAATATTCAAATGTAATGTAATATTCTTTTATTTGGGGCACTTCCGGGTTGAGGTTGATGTCACCAGTGTTGTATATTATTTACTTTTCCGCATTAGGATAGACCCAAGGAGGGGAGCACAAATGACCGGGTTCTGGGGTTCAGTGGGAGGCCATCTCGAGGAGTCGAGACCGGGTCTTCTAAACTCCAGGATTGGTAGGGTCGCTTGCCGCTCTCATAGGGGTCTAGGGGTGTGGGCTTGGCTATTCATCGCGACTGTGGAATCCGTATTTTCTATTGTTGGCTAAATACTAAATACGGACGTCCTACTATATCCCACATTATATCTGTGTTTCTGCTGCCCGTGTTCTGTGATATCTGAGACGAATGATATATTATATATAAGATATATAGTAGATGTTGGTTAAGTTTTACACCCGCGCTAGTCCCGTCCCGGTATGCCGTTAGTTAAGTAACCTAACGGTGCATAACGGAACATTGCGGCGAATGCGGATGGCATAAGCGTACGTTGTATTTTTGTTTCTTTTCTGTGATTGGCTTTAGGACTTAAATGATGGGACTGCATTAATATGATTAATGTAAAGAAAATAAACCTAAAAAGATGTTGTAGAATCGGATTTAAAAACCACTCGGCTCTTTATGAAAAAGCTACATTTCAAAACTGCGGAGCTCAAGCCACTCTTTTTGAAAACTATTTGATTCTACGACGATATCAAGTTCAAAGCATTAAAGATTTTATTAAAAATCATCCGCAACCCTCCGTCATTTTAGGAAGTAGAGTACTTAGTATTCGTGCTACGTTTGTTGACTATTGTTAAGGCGTAGTGAACGGTAGCTGAGTGATGTCTTCCTATACTGCATATGATGCAGATTAATTAGGACATACATGTGACTTTGTTGACCATAGTTAAGGGCCATATGCGTGGGTCTAATTAATCAAGAAATGACGGGTAAAAATTGACTGGTACTTATGATTTGTTGACCATATTTAAGATCATAGGTACTAGGGGTAAAAACCGCATCGGGAATTTCAAGTGTTGAGATTTGCAATGAGATTGCATACCTTCCATTTGATGGTTGGATCCCGATCCCACTGTGGGCAATAGTTGCTCCCAGGAGAGTTTTGCAGTTTACAATTAACTAACTCATTAGGTGTCTAGAAAGGTGTTAACGGGGCTATGCCTCTGGGAAAACGAGGTTTACTTTAATTAGGTCCGTGCGAAAGCACGGGGAACCTCCCTCAAGTACCGACACTGGCCCGGCTGAACGGTTAGCGAAGTTGTAGACTGTAATTAATCCTGGCTAGTTTTTCTTTTTAAGGTTTGAAAGAAAAACTTGATTAAAGCAGTGTGAGACATCGATTAGACATGATAATAACAAATCTGATCTTTGCAAGAGCTTTCGCTGAGTGTATTCTTTTCTCTCTCTTAATGGCAGATACCAATGACTGGACTGAAGCTTCTACTAGATAAAAATAAACTGAATGGGACCAATTATAAAGACTGGCTGTGGAATCTGAAAATAGCCTTGACTTATGATAAAGTATCATATGTCCTCACGGCTTCAGCCCCGCCCGTCCCAGGTCCAAAATCCTCAGTTGCGGACAAAGAAGTCCGCAAGACATGGGACGCTGACTGTGCCACGGCCAACTGCCTCGCGCTTGCATCGATGGACAACACACATCAAAAGCAGCACGAGAATATGGACATTCAAGCCATATTCCTCCATACAAAGGAGTTGTATGGAGAGCAATCCCGCGTATTACGATACGAAGCATCAAAGAAAATTTTTTAGATGCGAATGGCCCCTGGCACACCATTAGGAAACCATGTTTTGAAGATGATAGCTCTTATAGAAGAGCTTGAGGACCTTGGATGGACGATGGACAATGAACAATATACGGATATTATTCTGCTGTCCCTCCCCTCCACCTTTGCTCAATTCATAGTTAACTTCAACATGCACAACATGGAGATGGAACTACCTGAACTCCTTAATATGTTAAGGAGTACAGAGAGCACTCTGAAAATAGTGAAAACTCCCGTTTTGACTGTTGGACAATCTTCCTCTTCTCGCCCAAAGGCTAAGGTCAAGGGAAAGAAAAAGAAGAAGCCCACCAATCCTAAGGGTGGAGTTCAAAAGGTTAACGGGAAGGAAAAGTCCAAAGCTGGAGAATCGTGGAAAGGGGAATGTTTTCATTGCCAAAAACAGGACATTGGAAGCGCAACTGTACCGAGTACTTAAATCTCAAGAAGAAGCATGGGGACGCTTCCGATTCAGGTGTGTTTGTGACAGAAAACTGTTTTTCAATAAACTCTGCTTCCTGGGTATTAGATACCGGTTCAGGTTCTCACATTTGCAATACTATGCAGGGGCTGAGAAATAGCAAAGTTTTGAAGACAGGTGACCATACTCTCCACATTGGAAATGGTTCCAATGTACATACAGTCGCAGTGGGAGAGTATCACTTCGGGTAGCCATCTGGGTGTATATTGGTTTTGAACCCATGTTATTTTGTACCAAGTATGCTTTGTAATATAATATATGTTTCTTTGTTAGACAATGAAGGATATAATTTTGTATTGCAGAACAATGTTATGAACATTCACCTGAATCAAATGTTGGTTGGGTATGGTACGCTTAATAACGGGATATACGTCCTAAATCAACACACAGTTTTCAGCATACAACACACTAATAAAAGAAAACTTTCAGAAATAAATGAAGCTTTTCTTTGGCACTGTAGACTTGGTCATATTAACGAAACAAGACTAATCAAGTTACACAAAGATGGATATTTAAACTTTTTTGCATATAAATCTTATGCGACTTGCCAGTCTTGTATCAAAGGTAAAATGACCAAAACTCCGTTTACCGGACACGGAGAAAGAGCTACCCAGCTCCTAGGACTCATACATAGTCATGTATGTGGGCCAATGTTTACACAGGCTAGAGGCAGTTTTTCATACTTCATTACTTTCACTGACGATTTCTCAAGATTCAGTCATGTATTTTTATTAAAGCACAAATCCGAAGCTTTCAAGAAATTCACTGAATATAAACAAGAAGTAGAAAAACAAACCGGCTTGAGTATTAAAATGCTTCGATCAGATCGAGGTGGGGAGTACCTCAGTACAGAGTTTGCAAACCTCCTAAAAGAGAATGGGATTCTCTCTCAGCTCACTCCTCCTTACACACCACAGCATAACGATGTGTCTGAACGACGGAATAGGACCCTATTAGATATGGTCCGATCCATGATGAGTGACGCTGAGTTACCTGTCTCATTTTGGGGGCATACATTGGAGACCGCAGCATTTCTACTGAATAGGGTTCCAACCAAAACCGTGTCTACCACGCCATATGAGATATGGCATGGGAAGAGACCATCTCTTAAGAGAATTAAGATTTGGGGTTGCCCGACCTATGTTAAAAAGCAAAATCCGGAAAAACTCAAGACACGGTTGGTCATGTGTAACTTTGTGGGATATCCAAGAAACTCTTATGGATATCTATTCTACCACAAGGAGGAACAAAAGGTGTTTGTTTCTCAGTATGCCACATTCTTAGAAAAAGAGTTTTTCACAGATAAAGATGATGGCAATGTGGTGGATCTAGAAGAGGTTCTAGAGACACAAACTACAAATGGCGACTTGGTTGAACCGGCTGTTGCAATAGAAACCGAGGAACCTCGGCCACTCCGTAGGTCTGGTAGGACTTCTCGCCCACCGGAGAGGTACTACGGTTTCCTCATTGATGGTGACAGAGAAGACTGCATCATGGAGGATGATGATCCTACCAGTTTTCAGCAAGCTATCACGAGTGGAGACTCTGTGAAGTGGCTGGATGCCATGAGATCCGAAATGGAGTATATGTACACCAACAAAGTATGGACTTTGGACGTTGTACCCCCTGGGATAAAACCTATGGGGTGCAAATGGATCTTTAAAAGAAAGATTGGTGTAGATGGGTAGGTAGAGACCTATAAGGCAAGACTTGTGGCGAAGGGTTTTCGTCAAAGACCAGGTTTGGACTATGACGAGACTTTTTCACCCGTAGCCATGCTTAAATCCATTCGGATCCTACTTGCTATTGCTGCTCACTACGACTATGAAATATGGCAGATGGACGTTAAAACGGCATTTCTAAATGGAGATTTAGAAGAATGCGTTTATATGGATCAGCCGGAGGGCTTCATTGACAGTGGGAGCAGCGGGAAAGCATGTAGATTGCTTAAATCCATATATGGGTTAAAGCAGGCATCACGGAGTTGGAACATCTGTTTCGATGATGTTATCAAAGAGTTTGATTTCATCAAAAATCCAGATGAACCTTGTGTTTATAAGAAGGCTGTAGGGAGAGCTGTCACATTCCTCGTATTGTACGTGGATGACATTCTTCTGATAGGAAATGATATTCCCATGCTACAGTCGGTCAAATCTTTCTTATCACTAAGGTTCTCCATGAAGGACCTGGGTGATGCCACATACATCCTGGGCATTAGGATATATAGGGATAGATCCAAGAGGTTGTTGGGATTGTCCCCAACCAGGTATATCAACACCATCCTAAAAAGGTTATGTATGGAAGAGTCCAAGCGGGGTGTCTTACCCGCTTGTCATGGGGTCACTCTCTCCAAGGACTCTTGCCCAAAGACCGATGAAGAGAGAGCTCGCATGAGCATTATACCCTATGCTTCGGCAGTAGGATCTATAATGTATGCGATGTTATGTACACGCCCAGATGTATCTTATGCACTTAGTGTTGTAAGCGGGTATCAATCCAACCCAGGGGAGGATCACTGGATAGCTGTGAAGAACATTCTTAAGTACTTGCGAAGGACTAAGGAATTGTTTATGGTAATGGAGATCTCTAAATGGAGGCCTTTACCAATTCGAGCTTCCAGAGCGATAAGGACGACAGCAAATCTATCTATGGGTTTGTATTTACCCTCAATAGAGGGGCGGTAAGTTGGAAGAGTTCCAAACAGGATACCGTTGCAGACTCTACGATGGAGGCTGAGTACATTGTTGCGAATGATGTCGCCAAGGAAGCTGTCTGGATGAGCAAGTTCGTCTCGGAGCTAGGAATAGTTCCAACCATTATTGATCCAATACCATTGTATTGTGATAATAATAGAGCTATGGCATTAGCCAAGGAGCCCAGGTCCCATCAGCGATCCAGACACATCCTGAGGCGCTTTCATTTGATCCGGGAGATTGTAGATCGCCGTGAGATCGAGATTAAGAGAGTAAACACAAAGAATAACGCCGAGGATCCACTCACCAAGGCCCTCCCTCAGCCGCAGCATGAGCGACTTTTTGAGATGTTGGGTATGAGATATGCCAATTACTGGCCTTAGAGCAAGTGGGAGATTGTTGGATATATGTATGTCCTAGAGGCCATTATATGATAATGGATGTATTTATACATGTATATATATATATATATTCATAGTACATTCTTGCTCGACATGATAGTATGCTATCTGGTTCTTCTTTATCTGACATGTCGATTTGATCATGCTTTTATTCATTCACACATGTTGATAAAGCCCAGAGGATATAGACTTAACTACTGTGATTATAATAGAGATCATACTAGTGGGACATCTGTAGTTTATAAGCATATCCTGGAATATCCCTAGTCGTAGGTGTATCGAGATGGGGCATCGATATACCAGAGTATACTAGCGTATATGATACTAGACCCATATGATGGGCGATGGATGTTCCTACATTCATCGATGTTTGACATCGAGATCGTATACGGGTGCTCAGTGGTGACTGGGTACACTGGACGGACTCGCCGAGAACTCCTATATGGAATTATATCTATCGTCGGATAGCAGTTCTCAGGTGACACTGGTGCAGGTTAGTCTGTAGACCTGAGATCGTCATAGAGTCTTGTGTGTTCTCCCACTGTACTTTGATTACCACCCTACCATGGCTCTACTGAGTCGTGCAAACAGGTGGCCGTTGGGTACAGTCCCAAGACACAAGAAGGCGATGAGCGATAGGAGGGGTTTCGTCTCTCCCGGTATTGGGAGTTGATGTTGTGCTGTGCTCGACTGGCTATATCAGTAAGTCCCTAGCCAGGGCTGTTGAGATTTGCTGATAAGTGTTATCAGTGGTTTCTCAATCTGTTATAGACCATTCATCGGCATGACTTATTGAGTTATTGGGGTCGACGTTACCATCCCTAGACTCGATATGCAGCATATCTGACGAAGAGACCGGACTGTACGGTAGTGTTGCCGGTTGGCTCGACGGGAGTTGTAACAGGTTCGCTTGTTTTCTTCTGATCGCTCAATACCTGGGTGGCCGTTACATTTAGCTGACCGCTTGCGGCTTGTAGGTATTTGATATGATCATTACCTACTGCCGGCGTATTGACGAGTCTTAGAGTCCCACAATGAAGTTTCCAGCCTCAGGCGAAAAGATGTGGTGTGCATATTAGATATGCGCGGGGACCCGATTAAATAAGGATATGTGATACCGAATATTAATCGGGCATTTTCTATTGGTCGGGTCGTATGTGATATGACCAGTTTGCAAAATCAAGTGTTGATTTAACAAATGACTTTTAGATTACTTCTTTGATCAAACTCTTTTTCTATTTTGTATGAATGCATGTATGCACATGATGATGTGCATGGATACATATATACATACATAGTATCATGGTTGTTAATACAAGTTTGGTGGCAATGCAAGACTTACATTGTAGAATTATCTATTTATTTATCATTTTGTAAAAAGAAAAGGATAATTCACAAGAGGTTAATGTTTATCATCTTTGACCATGCTTCAACCACTTCTTAACCTTGAGTTAATTATCCTTTTACCTTTTAACTCATTTTGAAAAAGATCTAGATGATTCTAACCATGGTTGAAGTGAGAAGGGATTAAGATATATTATTCTTTTCTCACTTCAATTTATTTATTCACTCTCATTTTGCTTTTCCTTGTGTGAGAAAACAAGCCACCATCTTCTTCTTCCTCTCTTGAGAATTTCCTTTGAGTGAGGTTGAGAATAAGAAAGAGTTTTGATTATAGAAAACAAACCACATCATCATACTACACACATCTAGCCCATTTATGTAGGGTGTTTGCTCTACTTCATTCACATATCGAGTAAAGCAAGGAGCTTTGGGTAAAGGAGCTTCGGGTGGATCGTCGTGGACTTAGAAGACCTCAAGCAAACCTTTTTCCAACCTTCAAGAAGCCAAGGAGTCTAGCGTAGGGAGGTACAAAGGTTGTACTCTCAAAACCCTAGCCTTTATTATTTGATATGTTGTCTTTGTAATGAAACCCTAAATTTCTAGTGATGATTCTTTGTATGTTCACTTAGCACCTTAAAAATTTGATTTTGAAACATGCGATGCTTCCAAACCCTTCATGAGATGCTAGGTAAACCTAACAAGACCATTTCCCCTGCTGGGACAAGAAGCGTATACACTAGTCTACTCCGGAGTATCGATGCCCTGTCTCGATAATCCTACGACTAGGGACCTGAAAAAGGATGTGCTTGTAGACTACCCAGCCCCTACTAGTGTGACTGCCATCACAACGCTGGTAGTCAAGCAAGATCCTAAGGGCTCTATCAATATATATTCGCGATATGCTAAAAGAAACATATACACATATTAAGATAGATATAAACCAAGTAGCATACTACTATGTTGAGCAAAACTGTTAATACAACTATGAATATCCCAAGCTTCCATTAAGTAATATACAAGCTAGTATGATACAATAATGGCCCTTACGGCATATACACTAACAATCTCCCACTTCCACTGGGGCCATGTACTGGCGTATCGCAGACCTATCATCTCGAATAGCCTCTCGAACTGTATCTTAGGTAAGGCCTTTATGAATGGATTTGTAGTGTTCTCCTCTGTAACAACTCTCCGGACCTCGATCTCCTGGCGATCTATGATCTCCCTGATCAGGTGATACCGCCTCAAGATGTGTCTGGACTTTTGATGGGACCTGGGTTCCTTTGCTAAAGCTATAGCCCCATTGTTGTCACAATACAGAGGTATTAGATCAACAATGGATGGAACCACCTGAAGTTCTGTTAAGAACTTCTTTACCCAGACTGCTTCTTTTGTGGCATCGAAAGCTGTGATATACTCCGCTTCTATCGTCAAGTCAGCAACGGTATCCTGCTTGGAACTCTTCCAGCACACCTCCCCTCTATTGAGGGTAAAGACATAACCTAACATGGACTTGGAGTCATCCTTGTCATTCTGGAAGCTGGAGTCAGGAAAAGCCTCCATCTGGAGGTCTTTTCCGCCATAAACTAAGAACATATCCTTAGTCCTTCTCAGGTGCTTAAGAATGTTCTTTACTGCTATCCAGTGCTTCTCCCTTGGGTCTGACTGATACTGGTTTACCACGCTTAGTGCGTAAGCTACATCTGGTCTGGTGCACAACATCGCATATATTATAGAGCCTGCTGCAGAAGCGTAGGATATAATTGACATGCAATCCCTTTCTAAATCAGTCTTGGGAGACATCTCTTTGGAGAGGGTGATTCTGTGACAAGCCGATAAATTACCGCGCTTATAATCTTCCATACTGAATCTTTACAGTATAGTGTTGATATACCTAGACTGCGAAAGTCCCAACATCCTTTTAGATCTATCACGATAGATCTGGATCCCCAGAATGTAAGAGGCATCACCCAGGTCTTTCATGGAGAACATGTGTGACAAGAATCCTTTGACAGATTGTAGCATAGGAATGTCATTTCCTATCAAGAGAATGTCATCCACATACAAGAAGAGGAATACGACAGTTCTTTCTACAATCTTACTATAAATACATGGCTCGTCTAGATTTTTGATAAAGTCATATTCTTTGACCGTTTCATTAAAACAGATGTTCCAACTCCGCGATGCCTGCTTTAGTCCATAAATGGACTTAAGCAACTTGCACACTTTCCCGCCGCTCCCACTTTGATTGAAACCTTCTGGCTGATCCATATAGACGCACTCGTCCAAATTTCCATTTAGAAAAGCCGTCTTTACGTCCATCTGCCAGATCTCATAATCATGGAAGGCAGCAATGGAAAGAAGGATCCGAATGGATTTGAGCATAGCTACTGGAGAAAAAGTTTTGTCATAGTCCAAACCAGGCCTATGACGAAAACCCTTTGCAACAAGCCTATCTTTATAGGTTTCCACCTGTCCATCTACACCAATCTTCTTTCTGAAGATCCACTTGCATCCTATGGGTTTTACCCTATCTTGAGCAAAGTCCAAAGTCCATACTTTGTTTGTGTACATGGACTCCATCTCGGTCCGCATTGCATCCAGCCATCTTACCGAGTCGCCGCTCTGAATGGCTTGCTGGAATCTAGTAGGTTCATCATTATCAATGACGAAATCCTTTCTATCCCCATCTATGAGAAAACCGTAGTTCTCGTAGGCGGATGAGATGGACTACTACTCCTGCGGAGGGGTGCGGGAATGTCCTGTTCTTCTGGAACTTCTGGTTCTACCAAGCTTTCATTAGTAGCTTGTGGTTCTGGAATTTCTTCCAGTTCTATTGCGCTCCCACCTGTTTCCTTATCTAAAAACTGATGTTCTAGAAAATGGGAATTACGAGAAACAAAAACCTATTGTTCCTCTGCGTAATAGAAAAAATACCCCTTGGAGTTCTTTGGATATCCCATAAAGTTACACTGTACTGAGCGTGCCTCGAGTTTGTCCGCATGCTGCTTTTTAACAAAAGCTGGACATCCTCATATCTTGAGATATGAAGATAGGGTTTCTTCCCACTCCACATCTGATATGGTGTGGTAGGCACAGTCTTGGTAGGAACTCTGTTCAAAAGATATGCAGCTGATTCTAGTGCATAACCCCAGAAAGATCGCGGTAATTCGGCATTACTCATCATGAAATGTACCATATCCAATAGGGTTCGGTTCCGTCTCTCTGATACACCGTTGTGTTGTAAAGTGTATGGAGGAGTAAGCTGAGAGAGAATTCCTTTCTCTTTTAGGTAACCCAGGAACTCGGCACTTAAGTATTCACCACCTCGATCAGATCTCAGTGTCTTGATAATTTTGCCGGTTTGGTTTTCTACTTCATTCTTATATTCTCGGAATTTCTCAAAGGCCTCGGATTTATATTTCATCAAGAAAATGAATCCATATCTAGAGAAATCATCCATAAAAGTAACGAAATAGGAAAAACCGCTTCTTGCATGTGTAGACATTGGAACACATACATCGTTGTGTATGAGTCCTAAGAACTCGCTCGCTCTTACTCCATGTCCAGTGAATGGAGTCTTTGTCATCTTTCCTTTGAGACATGATTGACAAGTGGCATAAGATTGATATTAGAACGGATCGAAGTATCCTTTATGTAACTTAGTTAAGCTTGTCTCATTGATGTGACCTAGTTTACAATGCCATAAGAAAGCCTGATTTATATCCGGAGACTTTCTTTTTAGTGTGTTCTGGACATTGAAAATCCGCAATTGGTTTAAAACGTATATATCGTTATCTAGTGTATCGGACCCAATCAAACCATGATTAAGGTGCATGCTAACAACATCGCTTACAAACGTAAAATCATAACCTTCTTTTGATGACAACGATACTGATATGATATTACACGTTAAACTAGGTACACAAAAACAGTTGCGCAAAACCAAAATATGTCCACTCATCAATCCAATGTGATAATCCCCTACGGACATAGCATCTACACCCGCTCCGTTCACAACTCTCAGGGTCATATCACCAGTCTTCAGCACTCTACGGCTTCTCAGTGCCTACAATGAATTGCATATATGAGATGCTGAGCCGATATCCAATACCCAGGATGTAGAGTTGATTGACAGACAATATTCAATTACAAACACACTTGAAGCCGAAGCCATAACTTGCCTCGGGTCCTGGTTCTTGGCATTCCAAGCTTTGCAATTCTTCTTCCAATGGCCTTTCCTACGACAGTAGAATCACTCGTCCTTTTCTACTACCGGCACCACAACCTTTGCCTTTCCCTTGAATCCCGCCTTACCAACACCACCTCTCGGTTTAGTAGCGGCCTTCTTCTTCCTTCCTTTGGCCCTTTCCTTGGACCTGGAAGAGGAAGCACCATGAACAAACATAGTGGGTGTTTCCGTTGCTTTCTGCAAGTTGCCCTCTGCACTCCTCAACATGTTAAGGAGTTCTGGAAGTTCAACTTCTTTGCCTTGAATATTGAAATTCAAGATAAACTGGGCGTAGGTGGAAGGAAGGGACTGGAGAACCAAGTCTGTATACAACTCATTCTCTAATGTTGTCCCGAGGTCCGCGAGCTCCTCAATGTAACCAATCATCTTAAGGACATGTTCCCCTACATATGATCCGACCGTCGGCCTCGACCGAAACAAGTTCTTCGAGGTCTCGTATCTATCTATACGAGATTGGTCTCCATACAGTTCCTTGGTGTGGAGAAATATGGATTCAAGATCCATATTCTCGTGCCTCCTCTGATGTTTATTATCCATAGAGGCAAGCACGATGCATTTGGCCTTCGCGCATTCTATCTCCCAGGTCTTGCGGATTTCCTTATCCGCGACACTGGATTATGGACCTGGGACGGCAGGGGCTTTAGTAGTAAAGACATACTCCAATTTGTCATAGGTGATTGCCATCTTGACATTCCTGAACCAATCTTTATAGTTTGGCCCTATCAAAATATTTTTATCTAATAATAACTTATGGCCCGTCATGTTCTTGGTCGCTGCAATTAGGAGAGAGAGAAGAAAATACTTTAGCATGATGCTCTTACAAGTTTAGAGTGGTTTTAGTTTATCTAAACAGGATGGCTCCCACTGTTTCTCGAATCCTTCCTCAAACCATAAAAGAAGAACTAGTCAGGACTATTCTCACCGTACAATACTTGCTTAACCGTTTAGCCAGGCCAGTGTCGGTACTTCGAGGGAGGTTTTACGACGCTTTCACGAAATTCCTTAATTAAATTACCTCTTTTCCGTGGGGGCGTAACCCCGCTGACACCTTTCTCGACACCTACTTGGTTTATTGCATTGATCGTTAAGTGAAAGAATCTCACGATGAGTAGCATATACTCACAGTAGGATCGGGATCCAAATATCATCGTGTGATAAAGCTGAAGGAATCCTACCAAAATTATCACACTCCAAATGGTATGCATCTCTAGCAAGTTTCAATTTCTTTAGAAACTCCCGATATTGATTTTTTCCCCATGCTCTTATGACCTTGACGTTGGCCAAAATATCATAAGTCACATGTCAAGTTCTACCCATCATTATCTTGTTAATTTGAACCCACCCGTACATACCCTTGACGTTGGCCAAATGGAAGTACGATTGTCCCAAACCAACTCATCTATCTATGCAACAGATGAATACCTACCAGCTACCAAACACTATGCCTGGGCGTTGGTCAAAATACATAGCTTGAATATTACTGAATACCCAAATGAAATGACGGAAGGCTATGAATGGTTTTGGCAAAACCGTGAACGTAGTGAACTTGATATAATCGAAGGAACCTGATAGCTTTTAAAAGGAGTAGTTTAAGTTCCGCAATTAAAAATCTGCTGTTTTAAAATAACCGAGTGGTTTCTTTTAAATTGTTCCAACGATTCAACTTTGGTTTATTTTATTTGCATTAATATAATGCGTCCCATCAATTAACCTATCATTGCAGAAAACAACAAAAATATAACGTTTGCTTATGCCATCCGCATTCGCCACTGGGCCCCGTCATTCACCCGTTTGGTTACTTAACTAACGACAGAGCGGGGGCTGGGCTAGCACCGATGCAAAACATAAGCAACGCCTACTAGATATCATATATAGATATTGTACATTCGTCAGACGCAATAATAGGCATTCCAGATCACAGATTAACATATTGGATATTCTAGGAATCCACATTTCCTTTGAGCCTGCAGTGAAAGACGGATTACATAGTCGTGATGAATAGCCACCCTAGACCCCTACGGGTACGGCAAACTACCCGTCAAGTACCCGAAGTGAAGCGGTCTCCCTCAAAGACATGAGTAGGCCACTAAGCACTTCAAAGTACCCGGTAGTTTGTGCACCCCACCTTGGGTCTATCCTAGGAGCAAAAAACAGTAAATGAAATAATACAACGGTGGCTACAACCTCACCCCGGATGTGCCCCGCAAAAGAATATTACAACAATTTACAATTTATAAATGAATGAAAGAAACACTCATCTAACATCCCCGGCTATCCATTCACGACAATCCAACAAGTTCATATTCATAAACATAAAGTAACCATTACAGAAATGTGCAACCCCCTGCTAACCGACATATAGTAATTAGAGGAGGTTTACGAACACATTAAACACAACACAAATATAATCCAGTTAGCCAAAGATCTTAGAATTTCGATCAATCACAACATTTGAATATACTCTAAAAACTTCTCTGTGCACAAAAAAAACATGAGAAGAAACAAAAAATCCCAGAAAACCCAACATCAACACAGAAGAATACTTGAGCAAATTTGGGTTGACTCGGTGTCAACTCGGCCGCGGATCCGCGGTGGATCGGTTGGATTGGCCGCGGTTCCGCGGCGGTTTGGCCGAGTCACAATCCCAAATTTCTTCACAATTATTAAAAAACCCTGCATGTATTTTTAAAGTCCCTGAAAAAAATTTAAGACCTCAATTTAAAATGAAAATAATTTTTTTTCGGGATTAAATCGCGATCAAATTTCTAAAGACTTTGGTAACATGTTAGTTATGGTTTAGCTAGGCTCTCATACCACTATAAGTCAACGTTACACACCCTACAATATGCGGGGAGGCGGAATAGGTAAAACAATCATTTTATTCAAAGTAACATCGACTATCAAACGGATCTTTGCTAAACCCTAACTAAGAAGTAGTTAACTACTATGATAGATGATTATACCTCAAGATACTAGTCCTTCTTGTTCTTGTTGTTCACCTCCTCGTCAGCTTCCTCGATGTAATAGAAGATCCACCCGAGAGTTCCTTATTCAAGATTTAACCTCTAACTTGAGGTAACTAAGTGGCTAGGATTGCTAATCCATGTGACAAAGAGGATATAGAGATTAATTAAGAATCTATTAGTCTTGCTAACCCTATGGTTCTCAACTGATGAGAGGATTAGGGTTAGGATGAAGAAGATGAGAGCTTGAGGAGAGAGAATGTATTTGTGATAATGAATTGAACTTGAGTCATTTTGATAATATTATGAAGCATGAAAATATCTAAGCAAATAATATATTAAATCATCAACCATGCTTCATTAATTACTTTGAGATGAATCACCTCATGACTCATAGTGCAATTAATGAAAATAACACATCATCTCTCCACCTCATTAAGTTTAATTCACAAACGAATTAAAACTAAATGAGTCACCTTTCTTCTAGAAGCTTCCCGACTAATTACGAGAATGCCCCTCCCATCCGTATTCATGAAAAACACGGATATACTGAGACTGCATAAATCAAATAATCCAATACTAGAATCGGGCTTAAACCAAAGCCTGCTAGTATAATCTGTCCGAACATCATACGTGCACAAGTACACGTATACGTCCGAACCCTGTCGTAAAACCATACGACCTCTATATCGTTTCGCCTGAAGCAAGGAAACCCTCTGTGTAGGACTCTAAAGACTCGACACTACGCTGGCAGTGGGTTTAACCACAGGTCGCAAGCTGTACTAGCTGTACGTAACAGTCCCCAGGTAGATATCAATAAGAAGGTCAATGAGGAAACCCATCCGAACTCCTACTGAGCCTGATGTGACAATCTCTGTACAGTCCGGTCTGTTCGTCTAAGACTATCGCATATCGGGCCTAGGGGGAAGCAAGCGTCAGTCCCCTAAAAGAGGTATAAGTCGTGTCGGAGTGAAGCCCATTACACGTTGAGAAACTACTGGAACACCTACCAGTAAATCTCGCTTTCCCGGGCCAGGGACCTTGTGTAATGGCTCTCCAAACACAGCGCGATATCAACTCCCAATACCGGGAGAAACGAATCCTATCTAACTACCATTGCCTCCAAGTGCTTCGGAACTGCACCCAACTGCTACCTGTTTGCACGAATCGGTCGAGCCGTGGTAGGGTAGCAATCTAAGAACAGTGGGAACACACTCGAGGCGAAGCAGCAGTGTCAAGTCTACGGACTATGAAGTACTCATGTCTCCTGGGAACTATTAACTGACGACGGGTATAATACCAACCAACAGTTCCCTGCGAGTCCTGTCAAGTGTACCTGTAACCCAACGAGCACCTGCATACTATCTCCAGTATAACATACTAATGGCTGTGGGTCAGACCATTTCCCCTGCTGGGACGAGAAGCGTATACGCTAGTCTACTCTGGAGTATCGATGCCCTCTCTCGATAATCCTACGACTAGGGACCTGAAAAAGGATGTGCTTATAGACTACCCAGCCCCCACTAGTGTGACTGCCATCACAACGCTGGTAGTCAAGCAAGATCCTAAAGGCTCTATCAATATGTATTCGTGATATGCTAAAAGAAACATATACACATATTAAGATAGATATAAACCAAGTAGCATACTACTATGTTGAGCAAGACTGTTAATACAACTGTGAATATCCCAAGCTTCCATTAAGTAATATACAAGCTAGTATGATACAATAATGGCCCCTAGGGCATATTCACTAACACTGTAGTCTCAGTATTTACCTACGTGTCTACGATGGCACGAGACATTTAACAAAGGAAACCCTTCTAAATTATTTTCAAAACGGTGGGACGTGTATGTTAAACAAGGGGTATATGTATATATAGATATTTTCTTAAAATAGACGTCCACCATTAAGCCGCGATACGCGCATTGCACATTGATTGGAAAAGAGTTTGGCATGCATTTCTTTCAGATGTTTTAACGATGCATACATGAAAAGTTTGATGTATATCATGTTGGTTTTCGTGTTGGGCTTTGACATTGGTGTCTTCGCCATAACTCCGATGATTGCGTGATACTTGACGGAGTTTTGATTTTGGTTTACATACTCGTTTTTCATGCGCATGCATTGCGCTACGATGTGTTTTATGTATTTATGATTTCGGAGCCCCGACGACCTGATCATTTTACTGAAATGTCTTAGTATTTGAGGGGTTTAAATTTAAATTCAGGGACCGAATTTCTTTAAGGGGGGAAGAATGTAACATTTCAGAAAAATAAAATATTATTTTTGGGAAATTAAATAATTAAAGTAATAAATATTATGAATATTTGATAATGCGGTATAATTAATTTCCAGAAATTGGGAAATATTTGGAAAATTATAGGAATTACTGAAAAAAGGGTGTTTTATAAGATTTGAGCATTTATAGATTGTTATATAATTAATTATATTGCGATTAAATATCACTAATCGTGCATTAAGCTTGATTTATGCACATGACATGCACCATGTCATATTACACTTTTGTTACATTTTCTACATGGATTTTCTTTATTTTTATGCATGGTTTTGTTTTAAAAGAGAGAAGAAAAGAAAATAAAACAAAAGAAAAGAAAAGAAAAGAAAAAGGATTAAAATAAAGGGTTTGGGTAAGAGAGAGAAGGTGAGGGGTTCTCTTGACTTTGTCTCATTCCCCTTTCATTTTCCCTCCATCATTTTCCCCCTCCTCTTCTTCACATGGCTGCCTTCTCCCTTCACCTCCACCACACCCATCACTTCATAATCAAAAACCCATTAAAACACCATCCCCGCATCATTAAAAATATGCACAAGCTCCCTACAAGCACTTTGGACCAAGAAAAATTTGATTTTGAAGATTTGGGGAAACTCAAGAAAATTCTTAAGTTGCCAAATGAGGTAATTCCTTCATCATTTGTATTTTATTTCATTCACCTTAGCACCTATACATGTTTAGAACCGACATAGTGTGGACATGTGAACTTTGAAAATTTCTAGAAGAGGTTAGGGTTTGAATTGAATCCAATGGTATAATTGAGGTTAGTAGAGACCATACAACCCCCTGTAGTGATGATATATTGGACTAAACCAGATACTAGAACCCCAATTAGTGAACTCAGAAATCCCCGATATCGGATTTTATGGATTTTGTGTGGATATATTGGTATCTGCTATCACCCGGGACACCTGAAAATTATTTAGCAAACACAGAGATACAAGCAGGTGACCTAGAAGCTTCCCTGATGACCCGAGAGCCTAACTCATTGTTCTGGCCGCAAATATACTCTTTCTGGCCGCAAATTGCGGCCAGGTCATGGGTGTTTTCCTTCGTATTTGGTTCATGGCTTTATCTCCAGTAAATTAGACCCTCCACATATGTAAAATTGGCTAATTTCACTTAGGGTAAAATCTGGAAGTGTTTTTCATGATCTCTGATTTCAAATTGTGAATTCTGTGAACTTGAATTTTGGTATTCGTGTTTTATCTCGATGGTTTGACGTTTGTATATCGACATCGAGGATTCATTTAGCCTTTCTTTCATGCGTAGACATAGGTTTTAACCTCTGTACAATTCGTGTTCCGTTTTGGATTGAATCAGATTTTAATGCGATACGATATGTTATGGTATGTAGGTACCCCCCCATGTGGACTTCGCGATGATGAGGATGAGCATGGCATCATCGACTCCAGCAAGCAAGGATCAAGGTGAGTAGATATATATCTACGGGGGAAGTCGGGTGGATGGCGTATAGCACCCCCGCAGTTCGTAGTGTAGCATATGATATGTTATATATTTATATATTTGTTTTGTGAAACTTGGATAATTAGCAAGTAAGATCTTAGAAGATCATAAGTTTAATTTTAGTAATTGGTTAATAGTGTCATAGTTAGTTTCTTAGTTGCGAACCCTAGAATAAGGATTACACCCACACGCACACGCACACACTTACTTTGTTTTATTTGTGCGTATATGGGGATATATACATATATATAGATAGATATAGGTATGTGAATATATATATATATAGATAGATATATGTCTACATATACTTGGATATGAGGATAGTATATGATATTTGGAGATGAGTCGATGAGATTGGGCGTAATGCCATGAGATCGGTGATGTGATTTGGTTCGTATTATGAGATACGACATGATGTTATAGCGGGTCCTTAGGCGTTGTGTTTTCATACACACGCATATATATATGTAGATGGTATCAGTATGTACTAGACTTTAGGTCGGTATCCCAGTTCGTGATATGATGATAAGGATACCAGATAAATGATGAGATAAATGTGATATTCGACCTGTACCCAGATTGGGATGCCGTACGATGGATTTACCGTACGAGCTATATATTGATGATAGATCCGCACTCTTAACTCGAGTATGTCATATTATATATTGTATCGTATGTGATACTATTGAGGCGAGATCACCAACTATTATATATATATATATATATATATATATATATCAACTCAGACTTAGATGGTTTCCTTACCCCTTTCGACTAGCCTGTTAGTTTAGTCCTGTAGTATACTTGTAAATGTTAGACTAGACTCGAGTCATAACTATTTCAAAACTAAAGAATTGTGAATATTTTAAAGACAAGCCAAGGGATTCTACGGATATTTCAAAGAACGTACCTTTTCTTAAAAACACCGTAGCCCTTATTTTCTAAACACCACGATTCGTGTTATTTCAAAAAGCAAGACGGTATGACTCATATATATTAATGTAGATTCATTGTTATTGCGTTTACTATTCATTTTCCGTATATTCTTACTTTTCGCATCGCATTGCATGCTTATTGTGTTTTCGTAATTGTTATGAAACCCATGTTATCAGGACACCAGCACCATTACCGATGATGCGTATGTCTACGAACACTTACTTGCCGGCTCACACACATCATCATCGGTAATTACCATATCACGTACACTTTAGAGAATATTAATTCATTGATATTGCTTGTTAGCTGATAGTTTCGACATGGTACCAGTGAGCTTACTTTTATATGATAGCTTAGGAATTGCATTTATTTACTGTGTTTTCTCATGCATGTATATTCATATATTCATTTTCCATGTAATAGTATGGGCCAGTCCGGATTGCTGGAGCCCAGTATTCATTTTTTATTTACATTGTGATTTATGATTTCGGATTTCCAGGAGATTTCTGGATTTAGAGAAACCGCAATTATTTTATAAACTTATCATCTTTTTAAAAGATAGGAAATGCGGTTTTGTCATGGTATGATATGCGATATGTCTGAAAGGTTCCTAGGCACTCTCAAGAGGTCTCACAAGGCATCAACCATGCCAATTTCAAAAATTAGAGGTGCCGAGAAACCCTAATACGGATCGTTGGCTAGAAGTTTAGGCGAAATAGAAACTAGTTTACAACTAAACAAAAAGAACGGAAATACAACTTTCGTAGATCCGTTTCTCCACCTCCATAGCTCCATGATGAAGTCCTCTCTGCTGTCCAAATCGAACCATGACTCTTGCATCGGCTTCATTGAAGAAAAAGCGGGCTAGGTCATCGACGACGATGCCGAAGATGATCTACGTCGAGGCATCACTAGATCAAGCTCCACCTTCACCAAGCCTTGAAAACTTGTGAAGGAAACACACTCTACTACTTGGCAAGAGGTAGAGGATGAAGAAATAGGAAGTGGGTTCACTTTAGAATTGGATTTCTCACTCATTTCATCAAGTCACCATTGATGAAGTGAAGCTTTCTTCATAAAAGAAGATGAAGAAGAAGAAGAATATTATGATAAGTATATCTAAAATAAGAAATAAAATGATACTTATCATAATAGTAACCAAAGTTAGGTGTAGAGTATAAACCATGGTTAGGGTTAATGGTTAGGTTTAGGAAAAGAACAAGAATGGTCAAGCTTTCAACACTTCAAGAAGTTTCTACAAAACAACAAAATAAGCCACCATCCTTTTTATTTTCCATAATGAATTAATAAATAAATGAATAAGAAATTTAAACAAAACCCTAACCATTTACTTAACCAAGGTTTAAACTAAACATACACCTAAACAAGCATGTATCATCAAACATGATACAATCAAATGCACAAAAGTATATCATATATACAATGTGCACTTCAAGTGAGAAAATCCTTTTTAAGTGAACCTATATTAGTTAATGTAAAGTGATATATCAAATATATAATTATACATTAAATCATTAAATTATCACTTGATTTAACGACCCGGTCATATCGCATATAACCGACTAATATTAACAGTAACAACTTATCGAATCAACACTTGATCCGATAACCCGGTTATATTGCATATAACCGATCAATGTCACAAATCGCGAGAAACGAATACAGTATCACATACTGGTATCATTCTCGGTCAAGCACATATCTCTTATGCGCTCCTATTTCGTTTCTCTTGAGCCAGGAAACCTCTGTGTAGGACTCTAAAGACTCGTCAATACGCCGGCAGCAGATGATGATCATATCAAGCACCCACAAGCCGCAAGCGGTCTGCTAAACGTAACGGCCACCCAGGTATTGAGCGATCAGAAGATCGACGAGCAAGCCCGCTCACACTTCAGTGAATCCAACCAGTAACACTACCGTACAGTCCGGTCTGTTCGTCTGATATGTCGCATATCTCGCCTAGGGGTGGTAAACGTCAGACCCCAATAGCTCGATAAGTCATGTCGATATGAGGTCTATAACAATTCAAGAAACTACTGGTAACACTTACCAGTAAATCTCAGCAACCCTGGCCAGGGATTTCCTGTTATAGCCAATCGAACACAGTGCAACATCAACCCCCTATACCGGGAGAGACAAATCCCCTCTTATCGCTCATTGCCTCCATTTGACTCGGGACTGTACCCAAAAACCACCGTTTTGCAGTAATATATCAAATATATAATTATACATTAAATCATTAAATGGATTTTCTCACTTGATGTGCACATTGTATATGTGATATACTTTTGTGCACATGATTGTATCATGTTTGATAATACATGCTTTTTGGTTAAGTGTAAAGAATTAAACCATGGCTAAGTTGGAAATTAGGGTTTTGTTTTTTCCATTATTTATTTATTTATTTTGGAAAATAAATGGCATAAAGAAATGAAATGGTGGCTCATTTTGGACTTGCATGTTGAAGCTTCATGAAGCTTTGACTTAGTCACCATTTTGTCTCATGCTTAACCCTAACCACTCCACTTAACCCTAGTTGATTCTCTACACTTCGCTATGGTTAGATTATGATAAGAATTCCTTTTATTTTCTATTTGGGATATACTTATCATAACATCATCTTCTTCTTCTTCTTCTTCACAAGAAGAAAAGCTTGCATCAGTGGAGAAACGGATCTACAAAAGTTGTATTTCTGTTCTTTTAGTTTAGTTGTAAACTAGTTTCTATTTCGCCTAAACTTCTAGCCAACGATCCGTATTAGGGTTTCTCGGCACCTCTAATTTTTGAAATTGGCATGGTTGATACCTTGTGAGACCTCTTGAGAGTGCCTAGGAACCTTTCATTGGTATCAGAGCCTAGCTAGAGCCTTAGGCGAAGTCTAGACGGAGTTTGAAGTCCGATCGACCCGAAACCCAAACCCTAAACATGCTCTCTGGACATTTCTCTAAAATGTGGATTTTTGTAAATTAAAAATATGCAGAATAATCAGCACGGGATTTTAATGGTTACTGTAAAATTCGATGGCCTGATTCCTTAAAGGCGCCGCGGATCCGCGGCATGAGCATGCTCATGCGGCGGTTCCGCGGCTATTTTGTCGTTTTGCGCATCTATTTTTGTACAGAAATTCTTAGTTTTCTGTGCTGGTTTTTCTGGGAATTTTTAATATTTTTTCCAGAGCTGTATTTTCTGGGTTGTAGTGGGGATTCGGTGTTTCGATCGGAGTAACAGATTTTGTCTATGTGGCTTTCCGGATAATTTTTGAATATGTTAAAAAGTTCGACCGGATATAAATACCCAAATTTTCCCCTGCCGGGAAATTTCCAAGTGTTGGATTTTTCCGTAGTTTAACAACGTTCTAAGTAGTGCAAGTAACTGATGGTCCCTCTAGAAGACAACAAACCTTAACTCGATTTTGTGACCATCTTGAACTGCCCTTTGAACCTTAGGGTTTGGGGCAGTACGGCGTGCCACATGTGAGGCGTTGGCTTGACCCTTCTACGGCTGGACCGTTGGTACTGAGGCACGAACTGAATGTTGTTAGACTTATTTCATGTGTTGGACTGTACCGGGAAAACTTGGGTGTTTAGATGTTCGATCGGAAAGTTCAACATTTTCTATTTATTCGGAATGTGATACAATAATTGGAATTCACAATAAGTTATGAGATAACTGAATGAATGTTATAAACATAACAGTTTAGTCTCACTTGATCGGTTGCTACGGAATTTTGATGTGATCAAAAGTCCGTCGCAATCACGTAACGTACGCGGATACTCGCCGGGTAAACTTAATAGACAGCCTCACTCCATAGCCCCGACCAAGTGACTGTAGGAGAACCCCGTCGCCGAAAGCATCCGTTCGGGTGCTCCCGGTAGCGGTGTACCGCCTTGGTGCACTTCGTCGACGGTATCGGGGGTGCGACCGCCTACTGAAGTTTGCGACGAGCATTCGATCAGGATGTCGGGAATCTTGTTGAATTGCCCGACTTGATATTGAAAAGAGTTTTCGATTTTGAGACTAAAATGCGGGGTTTATAATTGTTAGGCTTGCGATGTCTAAGTAATTCATTTGGTCATGCATGCGATGTCTGAGGTGGTTGCGGATTCCAACTGTTGTAGTTTTACACTTTCTTTTCTGTGACCGTAAGTGTAATATGTGATATCGCCGGTTTCGTTGCTATATGTCAACGACAATTGGGATGCGCATATTTATTTACGTTGATGACATGTGATGTTATGTGTTGCTGGATATGTTATATTGGATCGTCGTGTTTGAATAGCCGGAGGTTTTTATATGAGATGAGTGTTTTTCATTTTCATTCATGTAAAAACTGTATGCAATATTCTTCTATTGGGACACTTCCAGGTAGCGGAAGTTGTCACCGTTTGTATATTATTTACTTTTCCGCACTAGGGTAGACCCAAGGAGGAGGGCACAAGTAACCGGGTTCTGGAGTCCAGTGGGAGACCAACTCGAGGAGTCGAGTCCGGGTCTGCTAACTCTAGAATTGGTAGGGTTGCTTGCCGCTCTCATAGGGGTCTAGGGGTGTGGGTTTGGCTATTCATCGCGACCGTGGAATCCGTGTTTTATACTGGCTCGTATTGAAAACACGGACGTCCTAGTATATCCAATATTTCATATGATTCTTCTGCTACGATATCTGTGATGTGATCATGTGATGTTCTGTGATGGATACTGTATATAGTATATATGATATATTATATAGGCGTTACTTATGTTTTGCACCCGCGCTAGCCCTGCCCTGCTCTGCCGTTAGTTACCTAACCTAACGGTGCACGAGAGGACATCGAGGCGAATGCGGATGGCATAAGTGTACGTCGTATTTATCTGTGATGTTTAGGTAACTTAAATGATGGGACTTCATTAATGAGATTAATGAAATAAAAGAAACCTAAGATGTTGTAGAATCGAATTTCAAAATAAAACAGGTAGCTACAGTTCTTGCTTTGCACAGCGGTATATGTGATATATCCTGCACCTTATTCGATAAGGAAAGGACCGAGATCCCTTCACCGGGAGTGACTCCTTTAGCAATAACTGGAAGATGCTACACATTCGGTTTGTCTTTTGATTGCTTTTAAGAGTTTTTGCTTTGCACAGTGATATATATGATATATCCCGCACCTCATTCGACGAGGAAAGGACCGACGATCCCTTCACCGGGAGTGACTCCTTTAGCAAAACTAGAAAAGCCTAAAAAACACTCCATTTCAAAATTATTCAATTCTACAACGATATCAAGTTCATTACGCAAAAGGTTTTCAGAAAAACCTGTTGTAGCCCTCCGTCATTTCAGATATGTACTGGTTAGTATTCGTGCTGCGTTTGTTGACCTCTGTCAAGGCGTAGTGTGCGGTAGCTGATTAGTGCTTATCTGTATAAGCATATGATGTGATTGATTTAGGGTAATCGTGCAACCTTGTTGACCTCTGTCAAGGGTCGTGCGGGTGGGTTTACTTCAATCAGGAAATGACGGGTTGAACTTGAGTAGCAGCCTATGGTTTGTTGACCTCTGTCAAGGTCATAGGACGCTAGGGGCAAAAGATTATCGGGAATTTCAAGTGTTGAAATTTGCAATGAGATTGCATACCTTCTATGAGATAGTTGGATCCCGATACCCGCTGCGAGTAAGAGTTACTCCTGGGAGAGTTTTAAACATTACAATTAGCCGATCAAGTAGGTGTCTAGAAAGGTGTTAACGAGGTTACGCCTCTGGGAAAACGAGGTTCATATTAATTAGGTTCGTGCGAAAGCACGGGGGACCTCCCTCAAAGTACCGACACTGGCCTGGCTGAAAGATCGACGAACTTGTAGTATGTAATTAATCCCGGCTAGTCTTTCCTTTTAGGGTTTGAAGGAAGATTTGATAAAAAGCAGTGGGAGCCATCCTGATTAGATAAAATAAAAACCAATCTGATCCTGCAAGAGCGCACGCTGAGTGTTTTCTTCTCTCTCTCTCCAGGTAGCGACCATGTCACGCCTTAATCAAGATAAAAATACGGATTATTGACCGAACCCGCTTGTTATACTGAGCTGGGGAACGTTGGTCCCGCTCCAACATATAATTGTTATAAGACAGAGCAGGAAATTGGGGAATACCAGATTTCCCGTGCCGCCCAAACAAAGAAAGTGCATATGATGCATCTCCTTTGGGTATGTTCGTTACAAAGAACTGTTTCTCTGTATCCTCTACGTCCTGGGTATATGATACCAGATCAGGATCCCGCATATGTAATTTTTTACATGGGCTACAGATAGGTAAAGAACTGAGAACGGGTGATAAGTTTCATGAGGCAGAAAACGGGGCAAGAGTTGCAGCCAAGTCTGTCGGTCACTGTCACCCTGTATTGTAATACATTGATTCTGAACGAATGTTATTAGATACCGAACCTGATATACAAAATCATATCAGTCTCTTTATTAGTAAAGAAATGGTAAAATTTTGTATTGTTGGATAATGTTTTGAACATTTCCTATATCAAAAGTTGATCGGTTCAGGCACGTTATCTAAAAGCATTGATGTTCTAAATCAAACCACAGTTCTTAGTATACAGAACACACACAAGAGGAAGAGTTCAGATCTGAACGAATCCTTCTTGAGGCATTGTAGACTAGGTCATATCAATGCGACCCGACTAGCTGAAGTTACATTTAGATGCATATTTAAAGCAGTTTGAATTTACATCTTGTGAAACTCGCCAGTCATGTCACAAAGATAAGATGACCATAGCTCCGTTTATTGGAAACAGAAAAAGAGTTAAGTAAACTCTTGGGACTGATACATGATGATGTATGTAAGGTCTCATGTCTACACATGCCACGACTGATTCTTTATACTTCATTATATTCTCTGATAATCTCTCAAGATTCAGTCATATGTTCCTGTTGAAACATGAGTCCGAACCTTTGAGATATTCACAGAATATAACTTAGAAGCAGAGAACCAAAATACGGGTATTAGTATTATGTCCTTTGATGTGATCAAGGAGGAGAATACTTGAGCACGGAAATCCTGGACTATTCTAAAGGAGAATGAGATTCTATCTCAGCATTACTCCTCTGTATACACCATAGCACGATGGTATATCGGGGCGGAGCAATCACACCCTATATGATAAGGTGTGCTCTATGATGAGTATTACCGAGTTACCTATTTCCTTTTGGGAGTTATGCGCTTGAGAAGTTGCATACCTATTGAATAGGGTCACGATCAAATCAGTTGCCTACCACTTCATATGAGATATGGAAAGGGAAGAGCCCATATCTTATGTTCCTTAAGATTTGGGGTTGTCCGGCCTATGTCTAAAAAGCAAAATCCGGACAAGCTCGAGGTAAGGTCTATTAAGTAGAACTGGAAAAGTTCAAGCTATACAAACTACAACAGATGATTTGGTAGAACCAAAGGATTCAGTAGATACCAACGAACCTCAGCCTCTCCGCCGATCTAGTAGGGTTCCTCACCCACCTGAGAGATACTTCGGTTTTTCTATGACAGTGGGAGCAAGAATTGCATCATGAGATGATGACCCAACTAGCTTCGAGCTGGCCATCAGGAGTGAGACTCTGTAAGAATGGCTGGATGCTTAGTGATCTGAGATGGAATCCATGTACACCAACAAAGTATGGACTTTGGTTGCTATATCTGAAGGGTTAAATCTCCATCAGGAGCAAGTATATCTTGAGAAGATTACTTGGTGTAGATGGAAAAGTTGAAACTTTCAAAGCTAGACTTGTTAAAAGTTTGCATCATTGACCAGGTGTGGATAATGATGAAACCTTTTCAAGTAGCTATGGTTAAGTCCATCCAGATCCTACTTGTCACGGCTACATACCATGACTACGATATCTGGTGGTTGGATGTCATGACTGCTTTTCTAAATGATGTTTTAGAAGAGTGCGTCTATAAGTACACAGCCAGAGGGCCTCGTAAACAGTGGGAGCAGCGGAAACGTGAGCAAGATGTTTTATCTGATAAAGCAGGCATCGCGGAGTTGGAACATCTGTTTTGATGAATTAGTCAAAGAGTTTGACATCATCAAAATGGTAGATGAACCTTGTATAAACAAAAAGGTAGTAGGGAGTATGGTGACGATCCTCGTAGAGTACGTGGATGACATACTCTTGATAGGGAAGGAGTTTCCTATGCTACGCTCGATCAATCTCCGCTTATCACAAGGATTCTCCGTATAGGATCAAATTAATACCTCATAAATCCTGGGTTTTGGATCTATGAGATAGATCTAATTGGATGTTAGGAAACTCACTAGTTGTAGTGCTTTGATTTCCATCTTACCACGTCCAAGAAGGCGTGCAAAATGGAAATCAAAGCATAGTGGGAACCACACAAGACTCTATGACGATCTCGGGTCAACAGACTACTCTGTACCAGTGTCACCAAAGAACTGCCATCTGACATAAGGTATAATACCATCTGGGAGTTCTCGGCGAGTCCGTCCAGTGTACCCAGTCTCCACTGAGCACCCGTACACCATCCTTGATGTCAAACACCGATGGATATGGGATCATCCATCACCCATCTTGTATGGGTCGAGAAGGTATACGCTAGTCTACACTGGTATATCGATGCCCCGTCATGATACACCCACGACTAGGGACTTTGAAGGATGTACTTATGGACTACCATGTCCCCACTAGTATGATCCGTATCATAGTCCAGGTAGTCAAGTACACATCCTAAGGGCTTTACCAACATGTAATAGAGAGACAATCTGTGTACACGTTAAGGTAAGAGCAACCAGATAGCATACTATCATGTCGAGCAAGAAAGTCCTCCCTATATATGTCCCAGCATCCACTACAATATACATCCAATGTACAGTAATGGCCTCTAGGGCATACATATAACTAACAATGTCCACCATGAGTTTTCTCGTCTCTTGAACGATATCATACACCCGATTCGAGGAGGAGGAGGAACCTTCTGTGGGTGCATGGTGGACCCGGTGCGGTACACCGGGGAAAGATGGTCACACATGATGGCGTTGAGCTTGGCAGGGGAGCACTACCAACCGGTGATTTTATTGTGACTCGAAGGATATTCGGAGGAAACCGATCAGAGTACAGTCTAGTCCGGATACCCAGAGCCTGAGGTATTAAGATTTGATGATATGGGCCAGTCCGGATAGCCGGAGCCCTAGATATTGAGATTCGACGATATAGGCCGGTCCGGATTGCCGGAGCCTGAGATATCGAGATATTGCGATTTATATATATTTTGTGTCGATGCTAGACACTGATTCCCTGTTGATTTCATTGATGATACCTCGATTTATTTATACAGATATCTCACTGAGATAAGGAAATAGTTTTCTCATTTAGATGTATCCTATTTTCATGCATTCATTCATCATATTTATGATATGTTACTACCTGAGGCACTGGCACGAGCACTTGGTATTACATTTATTTATAGATGTTTACCCTTGACATTTTATCATGCTCCAGGCCATATTATTTGAGGATATTACTGATCGTGTGACCTAGGATTGAGTCATACATGCGATTTCTGCTCTGTGATGTTTTCTACTCACGAGTTGGCAACTCACCCCCGTTGTGCCACAGTTTCTTGCAGGTTTTTCCGTACAGATTTCCTTGGCGGGTTTGCTGGCACATTGCTTATTTCCGGGTGATTGCTTTGGTAGGTGGGTTCGCTCGCATCATGACCACTATTGTACCTTATTTTATTCAGTTGTATCTAGTAAACTCCATCAAACAGACTTGTATATTATTTCAGACTTATAAAACCAGTTGTTATTATTTCGACCTTAGAGTCGCACTGTATTATTATGGTTTTCTTGATGTTATTGGTTTCCTTTGAGTTTTTATCCTCACCCTTCGGCGTTGTATATTATATTGCTTGCGTGGTTGTGATCGCCAATTGGCGAAGAGCTAGCTCCCGCTTCGGGATGCTATTTTTTTTTATATTTCATATTGTACCCTTTTTGGGCCAGTATTTACAAAGGAAACTCTGCCGAAATTTTCCGAAAAGATATGATGTTTTAAAAATGTTTACAACGACTTTTCAAAGTGATTATATGCAACTTTAAAACAAGTTTTCTTCACTTTCTTCTTTTAAATGTTTTAGATTTCTGGATTTTTGGCTTACTTGAATTAGATGGGGTCCTATAGACTTCATATGATTCAAGTGCCAGTCACGTGCCATTTCGGGTCATGACAACTAATCCTCACTAAAACACTTCTAAACACGTAAAGATGCTAAAGTGAAAGAAATACTATGCTAATGGTGAAAGAATTACCTCATTTGGAAACACAAGAATTTTCTTGAGTTGCCCCAAGTCTAAAATCCAAACTTTCTTGGTCCAAAGTGCTTGTAGTGAGCTTGTGCACATTTTTAGTGAAGAGGTTAAAGTGTTTTGGTGTGTGTTTTTTTTGGTGAAGTGAAGAGGTAGAGGAGGTGGAAGAAGGAGGGCAGCCATGGAGATGAGGAGGGAATGATGAAGAAAATAATGGAGGGAAACAAATGGGAGACAAGTCAAATGACCCCTCATCTCTCTCTCATCTCTCTCATGCCCATACCCTTTTGTTTATTCTTTTCCCTTTTCTTTTTCTTTTCTTTTCTTTCCTTTTCTTTTGTAAACCAAAATGAAAACCCCCAAAATGCAACCATGCACAAAAATGTAATAAGGTTTGTAACATGCTATGGTGCATGTCACATGCACAAAACCAAATCAATGCATGATTAGTGATTATTAAACAAGCTTAGACATGAACTTGTATATATTAAATTATATAATAATTCTTAACATGTCTAAATCTCACAAATTCTTTAAAAATCAACATTCAATGTATTTTTCCAATTTATCGGTATATAATTATACCACAACACTAGAATATTCATAATATTTATTATTTTAATTATATAAATTTCCAAAAATAATATTTTATTTTTCTGAAATGTTACATACAGGCCATGGGAAGTGGTGACTTCCGACTGATGGTAGGATGCCGAGTTATCCTAGTTAGACTCCATGCACTGTAACAAAGTGTGGACTTTGTTGGATGCTCCTGAATGGATAAAACCCTTTAGGAGCAAGTAAATTTTTTGAGATTGGTGCAAATGGAAAGATACCAATCAAATAAGGCTAGACTTGTAGTAAATGGTTTTCATCAAATACCCGGTATGGATTATGATGAAACTATTACTTCAGTGTCTGTGCTGAAGTCCATACGGATAAAACCTGCTAATGTTGTCTTTCATGACTATGATATCTGACATGTGGATGACTATAACGTATTTCTAAATTGGATTAAGAAGTGTACATGTATATGACTTTGCCAAAGGGTTATCTTAGCCAGTGAGAGCAGCGGTGTCACGACCCAAAATTTGGCACGTGACCGACACTTAAACCACGAAACGTCTACAGGCGTAACGCAATTTAAGTATGCCGAAACCTTGAAATCTAAACCATCAAAACTAGTAAGTGATGAAAACATTTGGAAATCTCAAGTAAAAATCTTTAAAGTTTAAATTATTTTCTTAAAATTTTTAGCAGCACCTCCTTTGTAAAAACTAGCCTCGAAACGGGTACAACATAGGATATAAGTAAAGCAATATAGGATATAAATAAAGCATCCCCAAACGGGAGCAAATCGCGCCCAAAGGCGGAAACAACCACCATAAGCATAATATACGACGCCGTAGAGAAGAAATGGACTATATGAGTGAAAAACAACATAAAAGATAAAATTGCACAATAAAAGTCGGCTCACACGAGCTCGATACCTAGAGTCACACAAATATACAATATCATCCTCACAACTAGTCTCTAAGTCAATACATGAAATGGTAGATAGAGAGTACTAAATACAATAAGTGATATACAATGAATGTAAAGTCGGATAACCACAACCAACCTACAGCAAAACGGCTCACAGCCAACCGTAGCGGTATCCGCTGCAAAAAGATACAATAAGATAGCCCCTGCCGCGACTACTCTGAGGTTCAACCTGTAAAACACCGTGGCACAACGGGAATGAGTTTCCAACTCGTGAATAGTAAGTAACATCATACAGGTAATCGCAGGTATGCACGTACTGATAGTATCACATGCAATCTGATAGTATCAATATGGTAATCTGGGTATGCAACAATCATGAAAGGTACTTTATCAGGTACTACAATTACATGATGCAATGCCTATCAATGAATGCTGAGTATGGGATAAAACATATCATCATCACGAATCATCATCGTGGAAAAACCCGGTGTCCGTCAAATACACCCCAAATCCCAATAACTTAGGCGCCGTCACTCTAATCGGCCCTCATATCCTGTGAATTTCATGGAACCTGAGTGCCCAACATCGGCACTTGAAAACGTCATGAAATACTCATGTCCAGCATCGACACGCAAATCCACATATATCGGGCTCCGTCAGTCCGGATCGGCCCACGGGCACCGTTTGTCCGGATCGGCCCTCGGGCTTCGGCAGTATGAATCGGCCCATATCCATCTCTCGACTCCGGTCGGTATCCTCCGGATAACCGCCAGGTCCAACCAATCACCTGTAGGTAGTAGTCTCTCAGCTAGGCTCATCGTCTACTGCGCGACATCCCTTTCTTTCCCCGGGGTACCATACCGGGTCCACCATGAACCGCAAACGGATTATCCAGTTCCTCGAATCGGGTTTCTATCACACGTCTCAAAATGAGAAAACGCATGGTGGACGCACTGAAATATCATATCAAGAGAACCAGGTTTTCAAAACAATTCATACTTTCTTGAAATAATACCACGGTTCTCAATCCATAAAATCACATGAAATCCATATCTCAATGCGTAAATTCATGCAATATGATATATGCAACATAAACCCGTAATATGAGCATATCAAGGGAAAACCGCTCTTTTAAATGAATCCAGTTTTTAAATATGTCATGCGGTTCCCAATTTCTCTAAAATCAAATCCAACATCATATAAAAGTGTACATGTAGCTATGTATGCACGATGTATCTCATATGCGCAATAAAACAATAATCTATGTGTCAATATCAATAACGAGTACAATACAGCACATGTGTATAGGTTGTGAGTGCCATGGCAATTACCGACGGTGTGAGTGTATCATACAATTTAGTGCTTGTGCAACATGAACCGTCAGTAATGGTGCAGTGTCCACTAGGTACTAGGTCAAGGCACAACAAGTAATGGTATGTATAATGCTCATGCACAATCAACATATATAAATATAAACAAGCGGCTATAATATCCTATCAAGCCCTGACGCATAACGCCATACAGGCGATTTCCCCGTAGATGTTAAATTTACTCACTGTGATCTCGAGCTAGGTATATCCGACCACCTGCTTCCCTTTCTTCGTGGCGTCCGAAGTCCCCGCCTGCGATCCTATTAACACAAAACATAGCAAGTGCAACTCAGAATTGACCAATAATACAAACAATTACGCTCAAATCAACCCACCGACTCCAACACCCTCTAAAGTGTTCGCTTAGCGTCTAACACGTGTGGCGACACTACAAAAACAAACTCACGTGTAGAAATTAAGCGAAGCACAGAAACTGAGTCGAACACCGTATCGCGCATCATCGAAACACTAAATATGTCACGACCCGAAAATATTGCTCGTGACTGGTACTTGAATCATATGAAGTCTATAGGACCCCATCTAATTCAAGTAAGCCGAAACCCAGAAATCTAAACCTTTTTAAAGAAATAAAAGAGGTGAAGTTTGAAATAAGGTATAATGAAAACAAACGTTTTCTAAAATGCATAGAAAAGGGAACATGAAAAATGCAAGTTTATTTTACTAGTAAAAAACATGTTTCGTCTTTTAAAAATTTGGGCAGCACCTCCTTTGTATATTTTGATCCAAAACCATAATACATGATAATATAAAAGGCATCCCCAAGCAGGAGCTAGCTCTTCGCCAACCGGCGGATTCACAACCATGCAAGACAGTAATATAAGTATACGACGCCCAACGGCAAAGATCAACACAAAAGATAATGGATAAAGCAAGACATCAACCCAAAAAGCGAACATAAAACACATCGCTCAATTCTCGCAACTATAAGTCTCACTAAGTTTTACTATTTATACAAATACTAGTTTTGATTGATGGAGTTGACTAGATACAATATGAATAATAAATACAAGAGTGGGCACGATACAAATGTCCTACCTACCAAAGCAAATCACCCAAATGCAAGCTGTGCACCAACGATGCCGCTACCGATCCATGCAGTCAACCTGCAATAACTGTGGCACAACAGGGGTGAGTTACCAACTCATGAGTAGAAAACATCATCAGGTAGAAATCGAATAAACAATGACTTCCTAGGTCAACTATATCATAAAGGTAATACTATGACATCTAGGGCGACCGTATGCAAATATGTGCCAACAATATAATGATGCATGTATGCATGTGGATAACATCTAACAATATAATAAATGCCTGTATGCATGTGGATCTCATCCACTCGAAACATCATAAAAACATATGCATGTAAATATATGAGGATACCAAAGAATGTATGTCCATCAATGACATATCAAATCATGGAACCTGAGTGTCCAACACCGATACTCGAAAACATCATGAAACCCGTGTCCAGCATCGACACGTAAATCCTCATATCTCAGGCGCCGCATTCTCAGATCGGCCTTCATATCCATTTCACTACTCCAGTCTGTATCCTCCGGATAACCGCCGAGTCCAAATACTATCACCGGTAGGTAGTGCTCCCCTTCCAGGCTCAACGCCATCATCTGCGACCATCTTGCCCTGGGGTACCACAACGGGTCCACCATGCACCCGCAGACAGTTCCTCCTCCTCTTCGAATCGGGTTTCACATGCCACTCTTAGAACCGAGAAAACACATGGTGGACGCACTGATATATCATATCAAGAGAACCCGGGTTTTTAAAACACTACATACTTTCCTTTGAAATAACCACGATTCTCAAATTCAGAAATCTCATGAAAGCAGCATATCTCAGAGCGTAAAATCGTAAAGCATGATGTATGCGACATATAACCGAAATATAAGCATATCCGTAGATAATGCAACATGGAACAGTAATATGCATATATCTAGGGAAAACCGCTGTTTTAAATGAATCCAGTTTTAAAATATGCCCTGTGGTTCCCCATTTCTCCAAAGTCAAATGCAACATCGTATAAGGGTGTATATGTAACTGTAGGAAGTAAATTATGCAAGGAGTAATATCATGATGCAGCAATTCTACTGTGTAGTGACATGGCAATTATCGATGATGAAGTGTGTGAGCCGGCCAATATGTGTAAGTGTAACATACGCATCATCGATAATGGTGTAGGTGTACTAGCACAGGTATATGAAATGCAATAGTAATGACATGAACGTAGCATAAAGTAAATCGGCAGCTAAAAGCTATAAGGTATGCGTATCTAACATGACCGAGTCGGTGAATCTATCAATCGGCATCCTCTAGTCAAGGGTATGGATCAATCATCAATTAAACTCATCACATACGGTAAATCATCATACGGTGTCATTAAACAATTTGGGATCCTAACAACCTATATGACAATGAGGGTACGGACCTAACGTCTCGTACGACTTATCACTCATGATTCACCATATTATATACACACACACACACACACACACCTAACTCCTAGGTCCCAACCAAAACAATCTCATATCAGGGGACCGACAAAAATATCAATCATCTCAATCGACTCGTATCCGTATACCGACATATCAATCAAGTCATCATATCACCTCGTATATTCTTTTCATCGCATTAAGTTATCTTACATCAAGTTAATTTATAAGTACATTCTACCTTGTACATCAAATGTTATGCTACTCTAAAACTCATACCTATTCTAGTGCAACTACATATCTATAAGTCATGATTCACCTTAATTTATCATAACCCTAAGCTTTCATCTCATATCATCCCTAACTATCTATATAACCATAACCCTAGTTCCTAATCTAGGTTTCTACGACTGCATCCTATAGATCGGTTTCCATTATAATTTGCAGGGGTGCTATACGCCATCCATCCGACTTCCCCCATAGATATAGATCTACTCACCTTGATCCTTGCTTGCTGAAGTCGATGGCGCCACGCTCCGTTGTCTCGGAATCCACGCGAAGGTATCTACAATAATACACAATCGAAATCGCTATTAACATCAAGTCCGGAAAACCAATACGGCACACGGTGCGCTCATAGGTTAGAACCTATAGCATACGCATGCAAAAAAATCAAACAACCCTTGTTGTTGACATACAAATGCCCAACAACCAAATACAAATCCAAATATCAAAACCAAGCATTCCAAAATAGGGAAAACATAACCAGAAACAGCCCAATGTGCTCCCAGATTTCACCCTAGGCCAAACTAGGGAATTTTGCATATAGGGTTGCTCTAGATATCACCTAAGGGACTCACCAACCAAAATTCATCGAATTCCACCAAAATGTGGCTGCAATTTGCGGCCACAATGAATAAATCTGCGGCCGGATTACTGCATTAGAGGCTAGGGTTTCAGGTGGGACTTCTAGGTTGCCTACTCGTATTACAGTCAAAGGAACTTTATTTACAATAGTCTCGGGTCATCCCAGATCTCTAATTACCATCACTAAATCACATTCTAAACTAAACTAGATACTAGGAACTTAAACTAAACTAAATGAAATAAGATATACCTCATTTTGGCATCTCAAGAAAAATCCTAGAAGTCTAATATCATCAAAATCCAACTTTGCTTGGTCCAATGTGTTGAGAATGAGGAGGGGATCAACTTTAATGAAGAGGTGGTAGGGTTTTGATGAAGATTTGGAGATGGATCTTGGGGGTGAAGGTGGATGGAGATGAGGTTGAAGAAGATGAAGAAACAAAAAGGGGGGGAAAAGAATGAGGCAACCCCTCCCCTCTCTCTCACTTATTCTCACTCTCTTTCTCACTCTCCAAACATTCTCTCTTTTACCCTTTTCTTTTCTCTTTTCTTTTTTCAAAACCCAAACCACATAATACCCTAAAAACAACACAAGAACATAACATGTAACAAAAATGCAACATGACATGGTGCACTAGCCATGGAAAACTGTAGAAACACGGATTTGGCCTAATCGCGATTAGCAGTGCACTAATCGGGTTTTTATTTAAACCGCATATAATTAATTATAAAAATGCCAAATCTAATAAATATATTTTTAAATGAGTAAATCATTTTTAAATCTCCAATTATTTCACAATTATTGGTATATATTTATACCATTTTACGAATACCCCAATTTCGCAAATCGGGTAGTTTTCGCGAAATATATTATTTTAATATTGAATTCCAAAATAATATTATATATTTTCTAAAATGTTACAATCTTCCCCCCTTGAAGAAATTCGGTCGCCGAATTTAAATTTAAACCCCCAAATACTAAAGCATTTCAATAATCAGCGCAAATCAACGGGGTTCTGAAATCATGGAAGATATAGAAATGCCACAGGGCATCACGCGCGCTTGAAAACGAATATGAAACTCAAAATCAAACTCCGTCAAGCGTAATGCAAATTATCGGATTTGCACTCATATCATCTAAGTTACAAAGGAGATACAGATCTCGAAATCTACTACTGAAATCCAATATGCACAGTCAAATACTATAATACATATATAGCACGCATCCTTGGAAAAGTCTTAAAACTGAATAAAACTCATGCAAAATCTTTTCTGAATTGCCATGTGATGCGTAACTTACGGCAAGAAGGGGCGGACACTCATTTGTAAAGTAGTAAATATACCTACATATGATTTTGCTCAAATTATACGTTCCGACGTTTTTAACACATCCCCAAGATTTTATTTTGTAAATGTTCGTGTCACTCGCGGACACATAGAAAATAGCGAGACTATAGCTCCTTTTTGAAAACCTCTGGTTAAACCTTTTAATGCATGCAAAGTACTCAGGTACTATTCTCAGATCAGTCATGTTTCGCTACTACACAATATAGTGCCCAATATGAAAACAAAGTGCTCAAAAGCAAAATCAGCCTCAAAAGACATATCCTACAATTACGTACGTCTGGTGCACACGGAAATCAAATCCAAACACAGGTGCCACAATACGCACAAAGCAAAACGAAGTGCAATGGGTGTGCACGAAAGCATCTTTACAGTGCAACGAGTGTGCAGGACAACAATATCTGGTGCATCTATTGTGCACGAAAATCTCAATCGAGTGCATCCGGTGTGCACAAAATCATATCTCAAATCATGCGCCCAACGTGCGCGAAAACCCAAATCAAGTGCATTCGTCATGCATGAATAAAATCTAACTCAAGTGAAAACATGCATAAAAATACAAATCTGGTAGCACAATGCTCAAAGACATAAATCGGTGCAACCAATGTACAGAGTATAAATCTAGTGCAACAATGCACAAAAATACAAATCTGGTGCATGAAATACATGAAATAAAAATATGGTGCAACCAATGCACGGCGTCTAAATCTAGTGCAACAAATTCATGAAATACAAACAATAACTTCCAATGCGTAAAAAAAAGCAACACCGAGTGTACCAAGGTGTATAAAATCCAAAGACGGGTGCAACTACGTGCACTAAAATCCGTATCAATGCACTGCAAGCACATGTAATCTATACGGAGTGAAAAAAATCAAATTGAGTGCGTACCACATGCACAAAATCAAAGCAACTGTTTAAATCCATGAAATCATAAACTTGTGCAGCCAAGACACAAAATCAATATTAGGTGCAATATCTATGCGCAAAATGTAAATACCCAGCAGGTGCGGCAATGCTGCACGAAATCAATATCATGAAACTCAATCATCATGCATAAAATATAAATCCAAGCGATATAAGCGTGATATTCGGATAACAAACGCAAATCGCAACAAATGACATTGAGGTATACCTCCTACAATGTCGAAAAATGTCGGTGCGTCCAAAAATGGCAGAGCAAAACATCCGCTTTCCTCTTACCCACGGTCTGGCGTCCTCTGTCTCTGGGTCCTCATTTCTCTATAGATTACCAATCTCGCAATCTATCGGCCCATCGGTCCAGTCCGGTGTACCAACGGAAATGATTCCGCTCTGGCACTTCTCTGGTCATCTCTTGGCCAATTAGTGTGACCACTCATAAAGAAGCTCTTCACTGGAGTCGGCCTCTGGTCCTCTGAATACACGTCACACATCTGATCCTGGGTGCAAATCTTATCGCAGCAGTGTCCTGGAAGGAACCTGCTCAGGGTCTCTTCCGATCTTGCCCATGTCGAACTATACGGAGGCTGGAACTCTTACAAAATCTTTTCTCGCTTTCTGGACATCTGCGTTCTCAGCACAGCTTTTTCTCGGGAACTGGTCATATCTCACGCTTCTATATACATATCAGATCTCTAATCTCAACGGGGAGTAACAACAGCTCGTTGACATCTCGCACGAACCTCTTGTTCCACTCGTCTTCATTATCGTCTGCTTCGACGTCACGTCTTGCCATCTGCGTACTGCAATTATCTCGGCTACAGTCAATCCGGAATCTCTTACACAGACTCGAAATCGTGAACTCGGTATCTTCATCACTCTATAGAAGATCTATAGCCGAACACGTCCTCGGGAACTCGTCCATACCATCGGAGGAATACTCAATCATCGTCCGTTCTCAATCAACTCACAACGCATCTGGGTGAGGTCCTCTATCTGAAGCCAATCCACTTACTGGTCTCCTATCACATGATATTCGGATGACGTTAAACTTTTCGATCGATTCATCAAAGTCCCATAATTCGCCGAGAGATCAACACTTAAGCACAGTTTAATAATATCCAGGACATGCCACAGTACTTATGGACCAGCCGTAGTAGGGCAAACCCAAGCCTCACTGATGGCACCGCGGAACTTCCGCAAACCCTATGGTTTAAAAAAATTTCCATGGTCATCATGTCGAGTTAGGGTTTTATTCTTCTAGAGGGTCCACAGAATTACTTGCATGTTCCTCTGAATACCTTAAACTTGGAAAAATGGGTTTCTGACATTCGTTCAAACATTTTAACTTCACCTAGATAACATGTGCATACCCTTTGTCTCTCAACTCAAGGTAGACTAGCTATCATCTGTCGTAGCTCTGCCTGAAAACTCCAGCGATCTCAGCTCGTAAAGTACGGAGGCGACATCCTATCAATCTCCGCAACAGCTGGGCCATCTGTCTGCACGGTAGAAGACATCACAATCTATGAGGTATGTTGTACATTAACAGTCTTCTCACAACAGGTAGCCTCTTACAATAGCCCGATCATCCTGTGTATAACCGAACACTCGCCTCAAACGAGAAGTCACAACACCAATACAAAATCGAGACATTTTCGTGTCACCAGAAAACACGATGGTCGGTTCTCACCCATGACGAGCTCGTCCTGACCGCAACACTAACAGCAGCACAATCTGTGCTCAAACTATGGTGACAGGAACCACAAGCATGTATCGATAAAACTATATCAATAGAATGAAAAGAATCAACGGATCCAGAATGGATACATGATCATAAAGAGGAACGGAATCAACAAGAGTATGATCATGGAAATAAATAGAATCAAAGATCTCAAAATATGTACATCCTAAGGTTTCTTAAGTGGAGTATCGTATCGTAAATATGGCGCGGAACATACGTACGGTACGTCACTCAACTCAAGCTACCTACTCCATCAATCAGGGTCAGCCTATGTAATGAAAGTTCGGGTCTAATACCCCCTATCTAAGTCTAAGTTCCGTAAGGTCAAGCCTAGGTTCCGAAATATTTACGTCCCAGACTCCACATAGTCAAACCTAAACTCGAACAAAGATTAAACCTAGCGCTTTGATACCAACTTTGTCACGACACGAAAATATTGCTCGTGACTGGCACTTGAATCATAAGAAGTCTATAGGACAATTCAAGTAAGCCGAAACCCAGAAATCTAAACATTTTTAAAGAAATAAAAGAGGTGAAGTTTGAAATAAGGTATAATGAAAACAAACGTTTTATAAAATGCATAGAAAAGGGAACATGAAAAATGCAAGTTTATTTTACTAATACAAAAACATGTTTCCTCTTTTAAAAATTTGTGCAGCACCTCCTTTGTATATTTTGATCCAAAACCACAATACATGATAATATAAAATGCATCCCCAAGCGGGAGCTAGCTCTTCGCCAACCGGCGGATTCACAACCACGCAAGACAGTAATATAAGTATACGACGCCCAACGGCGAAGATCAACACAAAAGATAATGAATAAAGCAAGACATCAACACAAAAAGCGAACATAAAATCCATCGCTCAAATCTCGCAACTACAAGTCTCACTAAGTCTTACTATTTATACAAATACTATTTTTGATTGATGGAGTTGACTAGATACAATATGAATAATAAATACAAGAGTGGGCACGATACAAATGTCCCACCTACCAAAGAAAATCACCCAAATACAAGCTGTACGCCGACGATGCCGCTACCGATCCATGCGGTCAACCTGCAATAACTGTGGCACAACGGGGTGAGTTGCCAACTCGTGAGTAGAAAACATCATCAGGTAGAAATCGAATAAACAAAGACTTCCTAGGTCAACTATATCATAAAGGTAATACTATGACATCTAGGGCGACCATATGTAAATATGTGCCAATAATATAATGATCATGTATGCATGTGGATAACATCTAACAATATAATAAATGCCTGTATGCATGTGGATCTCGTCCACTCGAAACATTATAAAAACATATGCATGTAAATATATGAGGATACCAAAGAATGTGTGTCCATCAATAACACATCAAATCATGGAACCTGAGTGTCCAATACCGACACTCGAAAACATCATGAAACCCGTGTCCAGCATCGACACGTAAATCCTCATATCTCAGGAACCGCATCCTCAGATCGGCCCTCATATCCATCTCACTAATCCGGTCGCTATCCTCCGGATAACCGCCGAGTCCAAATACTATCAACGGTAGGTAGTGCTCCCCTCCCAGGCTCAACGCCATCATCTGCGACCATCTTGCCCCGGGGTACCTCACCGGGTCCACCATGCACCCGCAGACGGTTCCTCCTCCTCCTCGAATCGGGTTTCAAATGTCACTCTCAGAACCGAGAAAACACATGGTGGACGCATTGAAATAACATATTAAGAGAACAGGGGTTTTTAAAACACTACATACTTTCCTTTGAAATAACCACAGTTCTCAAATCCAGAAATCTCATGAAAGCAGCATATCTCTGTTAGCGTATATGCCCTAGGGGCCATTATTGTATCATGCTTGTATGTATATTACTTAATGGAAGCTTGGGATATTCATAATTATATATAGAGTCTTGCTAAAAATGGTAGTATGCTACTTGGTTTGTGTCTACTTTAATATGTGCATATGTTTCTTGTAACGTATCACTCATACATATTAGTAGAGCCCATAGGATCTTTTCTTGATTACCAGCGTTGTGATGGCAGTCACACTACTGGGGGCTGGGTAGTCTATAAGAAACATCCTATACTTGTCCCTAGTCGTAGGATTATCGAGACAGGGCATCGATACTCCAGAGTAGACTAGTGTGTACGCTTCTCAGCCCAGTTGGGGAGATGGTCTGTCCCACAGCCGTCAGTACGTCGTACTGGAGAGAGTATACAGGTGCTCGTTAGGTTACGGGTACACCGGATAGGACTCCCAGGGGAACTGATTGGTTGGTATTATACCCGTCGTCAGTTAACAGTTCCCAGGTGACATGAGTACAGCATAGTCCGCAGACTTGACACTGCTACTTCTCCTCGAGTGTGTCCCACTGTTCTTAAATTGCTACCCTACCACGGCTCAAAGGAGTCGTGCAAACAGGTAGCAGTTGGGTGGAGTCCCGAGCACTTGGAGGCAGTGGTGGTTAAACAGGATTCGTCTCTCCCGATATTGGGAGTTGATATCGCGCTGTGTCAGAGAGCCATTACGCAAAGTCCCTGGCCAGGGCAAGCAAGATTTACTGGTATGTTCCAGTAGTTTCTCAGGGTGTAATGGGCTACGCTCCGACATGACTTATACCGCTATTAGGGGACTGACGCTTTCCTCCCCCTAGGCTAGATATGCGATAGTCTTAGACGAACAGACCGGACTGTACGGAGATTGTCACATCAGGCTCACTTGGAGTTCGGATGGGTTTCCTCATCGGCCTTCTTATCGACATCTACCTGGGGACCGTTACGTACAGCTAGTGCCGCTTGCGGTCTGTGGTTAAACCCACTACCAGCATAGTGTCGAGTCTTTAGAGTCTCACACAGAGAGTTTCCCTGCTCCAGGCGAAACGATATAGAGGTCGTATGGTTTTACGACAAGGGTTCGGACGCATACGCGTTTAAATGCAAGTACGGCGTTCGGACAGATTTTACTAGCCGGTTTTGGTTTAAGCCAGATTCTAGTATCAGGTTATTGGATTTATACAGTCTAAAGTTTTTCCGTGTTTTCACGGAATGGAAGGGCGTTCTCGTAATTTTCCGGGAAGCTTCTAGAAGCATGGTGACTTGGGGGTTAAGGTGGCATAAGCATTTATTGCTTAATGACTCATTTGTGTGATTCATCCATGGAGTTAATGCTTCATTTATTGAGCTAATGACTCATGAGATGAATCACACAAGGTGAATGCATCAACCATGATGATTAATCATATATATTATTTATTTGATAAATTGTTATGGTTGATATATTCTAATGAGTTCATTTTTCAATATCATTCTTATCATCACCTTCTCTCTCCTCAAGCTCTCTCATTCTTAAAACCCTAACCCTAACCTCTCATGTGTTGAAATCAAGGGTTAGCTAGACTAATACATCCATAACCTCACTCTATATCCCCTAGGTAGATTAGATTAGCACTTTGAGCAACCTAGTTATCTCAAATTAGAGATCAAGCTTGGCGTAGGAGCTCTCGGGTGGATCGTCTTTGACTCGAGGAGGCCGTTGAGCTGCCAATGTTCTAAGGATCCTACGAGGAGTGGAGGACAGCGATGAAGACCCGAAGGACAAGTAACGTGAGGTATAACTTCGAATCGGAGTAATTAAAGCTCCCGTAGTTTGCTAGTAACGGTTTAGATATGATTCATGCGCTCAAGTCCGTGTTATGAAGCTTTGATAATCGTTTTTCATATATTCCGCCTCCCCGCAAGTTCGTGGAGTGCGTGACATAGACTTACAGTGGTATCAGAGCCAACTAAACCATTACTAGCTTGTTATCAACTAATTAGAAGTTCGATCGACGGAAAACACAAAAACGAAACCCCGGAACCCTAACAGTTTCTGTTAATTTTAAACATGTCTAAAAAATTATATGATATGCCTTAAAATTCACAGTAGGGAAATATAAGAATACTGGGAACATACGAGCCCCTAACTCGGCAAGACGGCCGCGGATCCGCGGCAAGAAGGTGCTTTTGGCCGCGGATCTGCCTCCGAGTCAACTCCGAGTTGACTCGGATTTGCTCAGTAATTCATATTTTTTGGTGTTTTGGTTTCCTGTATGTTCTGTTTCTACCCAGGTTACTTCTGTGCAGGTTTGCTTTGGGGTAGACACGGATAAAGGTTGTCGATCGATGTTCTAAGTTATTTTGCTAATTGGGTTTTTATCTGTAATGTTTAATGTGTTCATAAACCTCCCCTAACTGCTAGTATGTCGGTTGGCAGGGGGTTGAACATTTCTGTAATGTTTACTGTTTGTGTATATGGACTTGATTGGAATGTTGTGATGATTATCCGGGGTTTGAGATGGGTTTAATATTCATTCATTCGATGTAAATGTAATATGATGTAATATTCTTTTGCGGGGCGCATCCAGGTTGCGGTTGTAGCCACCGTTGTATTATTTCTTTTTACTGTTTTTTTGCTCCTAGGATAGACCCAAGGCGGGGTACACAAACTACCGGGTACTTCGAAGTGTTTAGTGGCCTACTCACTTTGTTGAGGGAGACCGCTTTACTTCGGGTACTTGGCGGGTAGTTTGCCGTACCCGTAGGGGTCTAGGGTTGGGGTAATGGCTATTCATCACAACTTTGTAATCCGTCTTTTATTGCAGGCTCAAAGAAAATGCGGATTGCTAGTATATCCAATAAAGTTCATCAGTGATCTGGAATGCTTATTATTGCGTCTGACGAATGTACAATATCTATATATGATAGCTATTAGACGTCACTTATGTTTTACAGCCGCGCTAGCCCAGCCCCCGCTCTGTCGTTAGTTATGTAACCTAATGGGTGATGAAGGGACTGTTAGTTATATGTATGCCCTAGAAGCCATTACTGTACATAGGATGTATATTATAGTGGATGCTGGGACATATATAGGCAGGACTTTCTTACTCGACATGATAGTGCGCTATCTGATTGCTCTTTATCTTAACGTGTATACTTTCTGTCTCTCTGATTACATTTTGATAAATCCCTTAGGATGTATACTCGACTTCCAGGACTATGATGAAGATCATACTAGTGGGGCCTGGGTTGTCAATGAGTACATCCTTCATTGTTCCTAGTCGTGGGAATATCGAGACGGGGCATCGATATTCCAGAGTAGACTAGCGTATATCTTCTCGACCCATGTGATGGGCGATGGATGATCCCATATCCATTGGTGTTTGACATCAGAGATGGTATGCGGGTGCTCAGTAGAGACAGGGTACACTGAACGGACTCGCTGAGAACTCCCAGATGGTATTATACCTTACGTCAGATGGCAGTTCTCTGGTGACACTGGTACAGCTTAGTCTGTTGACCCGAGATCGTCATAGAGTCCTGTGTGTCTCCCACTGTGCTTTGATTTCCACCCTACCACGGCTCTACTGAGTCGTGCAAACAGGTGGTTTTTGGGTACAGTCCAGATTCACATGGAGGCAATGAGCGATAGAAGGGGATTCGTCTCTCCCGGTATTGGGGGTTGATGTTGTGCTATGCTCGACTGGCCATAACTGGAAATCCCTGGCCAGGGTTGCACTGATTTACTGGTAAGTGTTATCAGTAGTTTCATGCTATGTTATGGACCTTATATCGGCATGACTTATCGAGCTACTGGGGTCTGACGTTTACCACCCTAGGCGAGATATGCGACATATCAGACGAACAGACCGGACTATACGGTTAGTGTTACTGGATGGATTCACAGGAGTGTGAGCGGGATTGCTCGTCAATCTTCTGGTCACTCAATACCCGGGTGCCGTTACGTTTAGCAGACCGCTTGCGGCTTGTGGGTTTTTGATATGATCATCACCTGCTGCCGGCGTATTGACGAGTCTTTAGAGTCCTACACAGAGGTTTCCTGGCTCAAGCGAAACGAAATAGGAGCGCATATGAGATATGTGCGGGACCGAGAATAATGCGTGTATGTGATACCGTATTCTATTCTCGCGATGAATGTATCGATTGGTTGTATGCGATATAACCTAGTTATCGAATCAAGGATTGATTCGATAAGCCGATACATTGGATACTAATCGTTTATATATGACATGACCGGGTCATTGAATCAAGTGTTGATTTAATGATTTAATGTATAATTATATATTTGATATATTACTTTGCATTAACTAGTATTGGTTCACTTTAAATGGATTTTCTCACTTGATATGCACATTGTATATGTGATATATTTTTATGTGCACTTGTTTGTATCATGTTTGATGATACATGCTCACTTGGGTTTGTGTAAAGAATTAAACCATGTTTAGTGAATGGTTAGGGTTTCTTTTTTCTTATTTATTTATCTATTTATTTTTGTTAAAACATATGGAAAACAAAATGGTTTCTTTTGGAACTTTCTTGATACTTCAAGCATCTTTGACCTAATGACCATTTTGTCTTCATCTCCTAAACCTAACCGTTCTACTAACCTTAGTTCATTCTCTACACTTAACCAAAGTTGCAATATGATAAGAATGAAAGGGATTTTATTTTTTTAAGATAATCCTTTTTATTTTTTTATCATATTATCTTCTTCTTCTTCTTCTTCAAGAAGAAAAAGCTTGATAGCTTTAATGGCAACTTGAGCAAATGAGTGAGAAATCCAATTCTAAAGTGAACCCACCGTCTATTTCTTCATCCTCTACCTCTTGCCAAGTAGTATTGGGTGTTTCCTTCATAAGTTTTCAAGGCTTGGTGAAGTTGGAGCTTGATTTTGTGATGCCTCAACGTAGATCTCTTCGGCATCGAAGCCGACGACCAAGTCCGCCCTTTTCTCCGACGAAGCCGATGCTAGAGTCATGGATTCAATTTGGACAGCGGAGGGACGTCATCATGGAGCCTAGGAGGTGGAGGACCGGATCTACAAAGGTTGTAGCCTCTTTCCTTTTAGATAAAGTTGTTTATTTGCATCGCATCACCTATACATCTAGTTAACGATCCGTATTTGGGTTTGTAGGCACTTGTAAAATTTTAATTAGGCATGTTTGATCACTTGTGAGACTTCATTAGTGTGCCTAGGAACCCTTCAGTGGTATCAGAGCCTAGCTAGAGCCTTAGGCGATGCGTAGACGATGTTAGAAACCCGATCGAACCCGAAACCCCAATTTTTCAATGCTCTTTGGACTTTTTTCAAAAACTGGGTTTTTTCCAGATTAAAAATGCTTAAAAAATTCAGCAGGAAATTCTAAGAATTACGGTGCAAAAATAACATAATGATTTCTCTAAAGCGCGGCGGAACCGCGGCATTAGCATGCTAATGCGGCGGTTCCGCGGCCATTTAGTCTCTTCAGTCATCCATTTTTGCACAGTAACTTCTTTATTCAAATGCTGAGTTTTATGGGAATTTTTAATATTAACTCAAGAGTTGAGTTTTCTGGGTTGTATTGGGAGTTCGTAAATTCGATCGGATTATCAAACTTTGTCTATGTGTTTTTCCGGATAATTTTAGAATATATTAAAAAGTTCGACCGGATATAAATACCCACTTTTTCCCCTGCCGGGAAATTTCCAATTGTTGGATTTTTTCCGTAGTTTAACGACGTTCTAAGTAGTGCAAGTAACGCGATGGTCCCTCTAGAAGACAACAAACCTTAACTCGATTATGTGACCGTCTAGAACTGCCCTTTGAACCTTAGGGTTTGGGGCAGTACGGCGTGCCACATGTGAGGCGTTGGCTTGACCCTTCTACGGCTGGACCGTTGGTACTGAGGCACGAACTGAATGTTTTTAGACTTATTTCATGTGTTGAGCTGTATCGGGAAAACTTGGGTGTTCAATTGCTCGATCGAAAAGTTTAACATTTTCTATTTATCTGGAATGTGATACAATAATTAGAATCAACAAATAGTTATGAGATAACTGAATGAATGAATGTTATAAACATAGCACTTTAGTCTCACTTGATCGGTTGTCATGGAATTTTGATGTGATCAAAAGTCCGTCGCAGTCACGTAGCGTACGCGGATACTCGCCGGATAAACTTAATAGACTGCTACACCCCATAGCCCCGACCAAGTGACTGTAGGAGAACCCCGTCGCCGAAAGCATCCGTTTGGGTGCTCGCGGCAGCGGTGTTCCGCCTTAGTGCACTTCGTCGACGGCATCGGGGGTGCGGCCGTCTATTGAAGTTTGCGACAAGCATTCGATCAAAATTTCGGGAATCCTGTTGAATTGCCCGACTTGATATTGAAAAGTGTTTTCGATAATGAGACTAAAATGCGGGGTTTATAATTGTTAGGCATGCGATGTCTAAGGAATTCATTTGATTAGGCATGCGATGTCTAAATAGATTGCGGATTCCAACTGTTGTAGTTTTACACTTTCTTTTCTGTGACCGTAAGTGTAATATGTGATATCGCCGTTTTCGTTGCTATATGTCAACGACAATTGGGATGCGCATATTTACTTACGTTGATGACATGTGATGTTATGTGTTGCTGGATATGTTATATTGGATCGTCGTGGTTGAATATCCGGGGGTTTTTATGTGAGACGGGTGTTTTTCATTTTCATTCATGTAAAAACTTGTATGTAATATTCTTTTATTGGGGCACTTCCAGATTGCGGAAGATGTCACCCATTGTATATTATTTACTTTTCCGCACTAGGATAGACCCAAGGAGGGGAGCACAAGTAACCGGGTTCTAGGGTCCAAGGGAGATCAACTCGAGGAGTCGAGTCCCGGTCTCTTAACCCTAGAATTGGTAGGGTTGCTTGCCGCTCTCGTAGGGGTCTAGTGGTGTGGGATTGGCTATTCATCACGACCTTGGAATCCGTGTTTTATACTGGCTCGTATTAAAAACACGGACGTCATAGTATATCCAATATTTCATTTGATATTTTCTGCTGCGTTATCTGTGATGTGATCATATGATGTTCTGTGATAGATATAATATATAGATATATTATATAGACGTTGCTTATGTTTTACACCCGTGCTAGCCCTGCCCCGCTCTGCCGTTAGTTACCTAACCTAACGGTGCAGACGGGACATCGAAGCGAATGCGGATGGCATAAGCGTACGTTATATTTATCTGTGATGATTAGGTGGACTTAAATGATGGGATAATCATTAATGAGATTAATGAAAGAAAATAAACCTAATTGATATTGTGGAATCGAATTTCAAAATAAAACAGGTAGCTACAGTTCTTGCTTTGCATCGCGGTGTTCCTTGTAGAACATCCTGCACCTTATTCGATGAGGAAAGGACCGAGATCCCTTCACCTGGAGTGACTCCTTTAGCAATAACTGGCAGATGCTACACACTCGGTTTGTCTTTTGATTGCTTCTATAGTTTCTGCTTTGCACAGTGATATATATGATATATCTCGCACCTCATTCGACGAGGAAAGGGTCGACGATCCCTTCACCGGGAGTGACCCCTTTAGCAAAACTAGAAAAGCTTCAAAAACATTCCATTTAAAAACCATTTGATTCCGCAACGAGATCAAGTTCAAAGCATAAAAGTTTTTCATAAAAACCATTCGCAACCCTCCGTCATTTTAGGAAGTAGAGTACTTAGTATTCGTGCTGTGTTTGTTGACCATAGTCAAGGCACAGTGTACGGTAGCTAAGTGATGTCTTCCTATACCGTATATGATGAGATTAGATAGGACAGTGGCGTGACTTTGTTGACCTTAGTTAAGGGTCATGTGGGTGGGTCTAATTAATCACGAAATGATGGGTAGAACTTGACTAGTACTTATGATTTGTTGACCATAGTTAAGGTCATAGGTGCTAGGGGTAAAAACCTTTATCGGGAGTTTCAAGTGTTGAAATTTGCAATGAGATTGCATACTTTCTATATGATAGTTGGATCCCGATACCCACTGCGAGTAATTGTTACTCCTGGGCGAGTTTTGCACTTTACAATTAGCCGATCAAGTAGGGGTCTAGAAAGGTGTCAACGGGGTTACGCCTCTGGGAAAACGAGGTTTACATTAATTAGGTCCGTGCGAAAGCACGGGGAACCTCCCTCAAAGTACCGACACTGGCCTGGCTGAAAGATTGGCGAACTTGTAGAGTGTAATTAATCTCGGCTAGTCTTTCCTTTTAGGGTTTGAAGGAAAATTTGATAAAAACAGTGGGAGCCATCCTGATTAGGTAAAATAAATAACCAATCTGATCTTGCAAGAGCGCACGCAGAGTGTTTTCTTCTCTCTCTCTCCAGGTAGCGACCATATCACGCCTTAATCAAGATAATAATATGGATGTATTGACCGAACCCACTTGTTATACTGAGCTGGGGAACGTAGGTCCCGCTCCAACTTATAATTGTTATAAGACAGAGCAGGAAATAGGGGAATACCAGAATTCCTATGTCGCCCAAACGAAGAAAGTGCAGATGATGCATCTCCTTCGGGTGTGTTCATTACAAAGAACTGTTTCTCAGTATCCTCTGCATCCTGGGTATTTGATACCGGATCAGGATCCCAGATATCTAATCTGTTACATAGGGCTACAAAAAGGTAGAAAACTGAGAACGGGTGATAAGTTTCATGAGACAGAAAACGGGGCAAGTGTTGCTGCCAAGTCTGTTGGTCACTGTCGCCCTGTGTTACCAATACATTGATTCTGAACAAATGCTATTAGATACCAAAACTGATATACAAAATCATATCAATCTCTTTATTTATTAAAGAAATGATAAAATTTTGTATTGCTGGATAATGTTTTGAACATTTCCTATATCAAAAGTTGATCGGTTCAGGCACGTTATCTAAAAGCATTGACATTCTAAATCAAACTACAGCTCCTAGTATACAGAACACACACAAGAGGAAGAGTTCAAAAATGAACGAATCCTTCTTGAGGCATTGTAGACTAGGTCACATCAGTGCGACCCGACTGGCTGAAGTTACATTTTAGATGCATATTTAAATCAGTTTGAATTTACATCTTGTGAAACTTGCCAGTCATGTCACAAAGATTATATGACCATAGCCCTGTTTATTGGAAACAGAGAAAGAGTTAATGAACTCTTGGGACTGATACATGATGATGTATGTAAGGTCTCCTGTCTACACATGCCAAGACTGGTTCTTTGTATTTCATTACATTCTCTGATAATCTCTCAAGATTCAGACATATGTTCCTGTTGAAACATGAGTCCGAACCTTTTGAGATATTCACAGAATATAACCTAGAAGTAGGGAATCAATACAGTTATAAGTATTATGTCCTATGATAAGATCAGGGAGAAGAATACTTGTGCATGGCATTCCTAGACTATTCTAAAAGGAGAATGTGATTCTCTCTCAGTATTACTCCTCTGAATACACCACAGCACAACGGTGTATCAGGGCAGAGCATTAGCACCCTATATGATATGGTGTGCTCTATGATGAGTATCACTGAGTTACCTGTTTTCTTTTAGGGAGTTGTGCACTTGAGCAGTTGCATACCTATTGAATTAGGTTCAAATCAAATCAGTGCCTACCACTCCATATGAGATATGGTGTGGGAAGAGCCTATCTCTTAAGTAAGTTAAGATTTGGGATTGTTCAGACTATGTCAAAAGAAAAATCCGGAAAAGATCAAGGCAAGGTCGGTTCTGTAGAACTGGAAAGGTTCCAGCTATACAAAACTGCAGTTGATGATTTGACAGAACCAAAGGATTCTATAGTCCCCGATGAACCTCAGCCTCTCCGCCGATCTGGTAGGGTTCCTCACCTGCCTGAGAGATACCTCGGTTTCTCGATGACAGTAGGAGCGAGGAATGCATCATGAGATGATGACCCAACTAGTTTCGAGCAGGCCATCAAGAGTAGGGACTCTATAAGAATGGCTGGATGCTTAGCGATCTGAGATGGAATCCATATACACCAACAAAGTATGGACTTTGGTTGCTATATCTGAAGGGTTAAATCCCCATCAGGAGCAAGTATATCTTGAGAAGATTACTTGGTGTAGATGGAAAAGTTGAGACTTTCAAAGCTAGACTTGTTGAAGTTTTTTTTTCGTCATCGACCTGGAGTGGATAATGATGAAACCTTTTCCAAGTGACCATGCTTAAGTCTATCCGGATCCTACTTAACATTGCTACATACCACGACTACGATATCTGGTGGTTGGGTGCCCTGAATGCTTTTCTAAAATACTAATTTAGAAGAGAACGTCTATAAGAACACAGCCAGAGGGCTTCGTAAATAGTGGGAGCAGCGGAAACGTGTGCAAGTTGCTTTACAGGATAAAGCAGGCATCGCGGAGTAAGAACATCTGTTTTGATGTGGTAGTCAAAGAGTTTGACTTCATCAAAATGGTAGATGAACCTTGTATGTACAAAAGGGTAGTATGGAGTATGGTAATGATCCTCGTAGAGTACGTGGATGACATACTCTTGATAGGAAAGGAGTTTCCTATACTACGCACGGTCAATCTCCTCTTATCACAAGGATTCTCCAAATAGGATCAAAGTGATACCTCCTAAATCCTGGGATTTGGGTCTATGAGATAGATCTAAATGGATGTTAGGATTCTCACTAGCTGTAGTAAGATTGTATCAATCGATCCTGGGGAGAATCACTGGAAAAGTTCCAGGGTGATAAGGACGACTGAATGTCAGTCCCAGGCATTGTCTTTACCCTCAGTAGAGGGACGGTATGTTGGAAGAGTTCCAAACGAGATACCGTGGCAGACTAGACGATAAAGGCTAGTAACATCGCTATTAAAGATACTACCAAAGAGGCAGTTTGTGTTGGAGATAGTGCCCTCAGAGTCAATTATTGGATCACAGGCACGTGATTGCAATGATTGAGGGAGGACCTATCCCGGTAGGACAGTCTTACTCGAGATGATAGTACGCTATCTGGTTTACCTTTATCATCGTGTACTGCTTTAGGTGACCTGACAGGTCGCTATTACACGTTGATAGAGCCCCTAGGATTCTTGCTTAACTGCAAGCAGTATGAGGGCGATCATATAAGTGAGAGCTGGAGTCTATAAGCACATCCTTAAAAGGTCCCTAGTCGTGGGAGTTTCGAGACAGGGCATCGATTCTCCAGAGTAGACTAGTGTATATAGTCGAGACCCCGACGAGGGGCGGTAGCCGGTCTCACAAGCCACTGGTGTCAGTTGGTTCACCTAAGATGTATACAGGTGCTCATTGGGTTATGAGTACACCGGACAGGACTCGCTGGGAACATGCTAGTTGGTCTTATACCTGACGTCAGATAGCAGTTCCCAGGTGACATGTGTACAGGTTAGTTCATCGACCTCGGGATCGTTATTTGTCTCGTGTGAGTTCCCACTGTGCTTTGATTACTACCCTACCACGGCTCAAAGGAGTCGTGCAAACAGGTTTTAGTTGGGTACAGTCCCGATCCACATGGAGGCAGTGAGCGGATCTTCAGGGGTTCGTCTCTCCCGGTATTGGGGGTGAGGTCGCGCTGTGTCTAGGAGAGCCATTACACGAAGTCCTTGGCCAAGGCAGGAGATTTACTGGTAGTTATTCCAGTAGTATCTCAGGGTGTTCTGGGCTACACTCCGACACGACTTGTACTGCTTTTGGGGGTCTGACTTTTATCAACCCCTAGGCCCGACATGCGATGCTCATAGACGAACGGACAGGACTGTACGGATATTGTCACTGACAGGCTCAGTAGGGTGTCAGGATGAGTTCGCTCATCGACGTCCCTTTTGGTCAATAGCTGGTGGCCCGTCACGTATTGGCTTATACCTCTGACGTGCTAGTGGTTAAATCCACAGCCATAGTATTGACGAGTCTTTAGAGTCCACCACACTTTCAGTTACTCAAGCTTTCGGGCGAAACGCTGTAGAGGCCGTATGGAGATATGGCAGGGTCCGATCAGATACGTGCGGTATTGTACGGATCAGGATCGGACGGTTAGTACTAGAGGCCGTATAGATATATGCAGGGTTTGATCAGATACGTGCGGTATTGCATGGATCAGGATCGGACGGTTAGTACTAGAGGCCGTATAGATATATGCAGGGTTTGATCAGATACGTGCGGTATTGCACGGATCAGGATCGAACGGATATTACTAGCCGATTTTGGTTTAAGCCGGATCCTAGTATAGTACAGTGTAGATTTTGTCTCATTGCATTTGTATCCGGACGAAATACAGATGCGGGTGTGTATGCACAGTATCGGGGTTTTCCTGTAATTTATTACGGGACCAGTTTTCTGAGGTTGCCAGTTTGCATTCCGTTCCGGCCGGTTTTCCTTTGTTCTTTCCCGGCCGGACTTTTCCGATGGAGGGACTAATTTGCAATTGTGCAAATTGGCATTTGAGGAGGGATTTTATGCATTTGTGGGGATTCATGATGGTTCATAATCATGAGATGCTTTCTAAGTCTTTTCCTTTGCTTTTTTGAGAAAGGATTGATTAGAGTTGATTAAGTGTTTGATGTGAAGCTTGCTTTATGATATGGTCACCCTTGTGCTCTCCTACCATCACCTCCCTTCATGATTTGTATTTTTCCTCCACCATTTTCCAACATGATATGGCCGGCCACAATTGTTGAGGGATAGAGAGAGAGTTTCATTTTGGATGTGGCAATTTTCTTCATCTCAATTTCCTTGCATGAAAAATGAAAGCACCATTTTTCTTAACCTCATTCCTCCATCTACAAAGGCAACAAAACTCTAAATGAGACACAACCCTACACATTCTACAGCAAATCTTGGACGCGTCGGCCAGCCAACTTCACGCCCGAGTTGCCTCGGTATTGAGGTGGGAGCCCGTAAAAGATGCAGGCGATGTGGTGCGCTTCCGGCGAGGAGGCGACGACCGAACATTCCGCAGGAGATTGGGACGACAACGAGAAGACCGGAGGACTCGGATCACTCGGTATATCTCTTCCTATCTTGTAGTTAGCTAGAACTAGTTTAATGGCCCGATCCGGGTGTTTAGTGCGCGGTGGTGCCGGTTTGCTAAGTTCGCAAAATTAAAGTTTATCACCGCTTCCGCATTTGGCCGTCGGATTGACGGCCGGGGCGCCGCCGTGCACTTACAGTGGTATCAGAGCCTCGCCATTAACTTCGTCTAGTTTTGTTTGATGTGTTTTACGTTTCCGATCGAACAAAATCCCGAAACCGCGTTTTCAAGCACTATCAGTTTCTGTCGAAATTTTTTGGAGTCCAAAAATTTTTCAGGTTGTCTCAGAATGATGTGCCGGGAGTTCTAAGAACACTGGAAAAATTTGATGACACGATCCCTCCGTACGACCGCGGAACCGCGGCCGTAACCCCTCTTTGGACGCGGTTCCGCCGCAGGAATGTGGGTTCATGTCATCATTTCTTTGCAGTAGGCTTGTGGGCTGAAAATAGGGGTTTTGGAATAATAATATTGGGCCCAGAATTTCTTGATCTGCTACAGTAATGCTTGGGGCCCACTAGTTAAAATTTGATCGATCGGATATTTTAAACACATTATTTCACAGTATTTACATTATATCTGCGACCGTGAATGTCACTCGATCGGTAAATCCGGTCTAACTGCTATAGCCCGGTTAGACGGATCTGCGAACGTGACTTTCACGTTGATGTTCTGTGATTTTGCTGTGATGTTGCGGATCGGTCGTGGGGGATAGCCTGGATGCAATGCTATTACAGTGTTGTTGTATTATGTACATTTGATATTGCGGGGCGAGCATCCGACATGTGGACTGCCGTCACTGCCTGTTTGTATTATTATTTTGGGGCACGACCAGGTTGCGGTCGATGTACCTATTGTATGTATATTTTACTTTCTGTACTAGGATTACCCCGCGGAGGGGTGCACGGATAGCCGGGTTCTAGAGGGCAACAAGCCCGCATCTCATGGCATTGAGACGGAGGGGCTTCACTCTAGGATTGGCGGGCTATTCTCCGCACTCGTAGGGGGTACAGGTTGACCCAGGAGGGGTGCCCAAGTTACCGGATTCCGTGAAGTGCTGGGTGGTCCATTCACGGTGCTGAAGGGGGCTGCCTCACTTCAGGTTTTGGCGGGTAACTTGCCACGCCCGTAGGGGTCTAGGATTTCATTGCACAGGCTATCCACACGACCAGGGGAACGTCGGGTTTCAGTAGTGGCTCTGTGAAACCCGGGGATCCCAAATATCTGTATTGTTCTGTGATGCTGTACATTTCTGTGATGTTGCATTTTATCACGCCTTGAGCGAATATAATATATTGGTATATATATTAGTAGTGTTGTATATGTTTTACATCCGCGCTAGTCCAGTCCCCGCTCTGTCGTTAGTTAGCTAACCTAACGGGTAATGACGGGACCCAGTGGCAAATGCGGATGGCATATACGTACATCAGTATATTTTCGTTCTTTATGGTGTGATCAATTGATGGGACTGCGTTGATTCGGATCAATGCAAGTTAAAACAAACCTATTCTGATGTTGTTGGAACACTTTTCAAAAAGCTGTTATTGCAAGAACGTTCACTTTTGTTTTGCATCGTGGTATTCATTTGGAATATCCTGCTCCTCAGTTGACGAGGCAAGGGCCGAGATCCCTTCACCGGGAGTGACCCCTTGGACAGAAGTTTGCGTCAGGGCATTAACTTCACTATAGCCGATTACTTTTGCTTTGCATCGTGGTATTCATTTGCAATATCCTGCACCCCATTCTACGGGGAAAGAGCCGAGATCCCTTCACCGGGAGTGACCTCTTTAGTAAAGGTTTTCGTCACTATATTTTCTAAAAAACTATCCGTTCCTTCAACGATATCAAGTTCATTACGTTAAAGGTTTTCGCCAGAAACCATTCGTAACCCTCCGTCGTTTCATATGGGTAGTCAATAGTATTCAAGCTGTGTTTGTTGGCCAAAGTCAAGGCACAGTGTTTGGTAGCTGTTGGTTATTCATATGCAGCATAGATAGATGCGTTGGTTTGGGGCAGTCGTATAGCCTTGTTGGCCAAAGTCAAGGGCTTGTACGGGTGGGCTCAAATTAACCTGGAGAATGACGGGCAGAACTTGACATGTGACTTATGATTTGTTGGCCAAAGTCAAGGTCATAAGAGCATGGGGTAAAAATCCACATCTGGAGTTTCAAAAGAACTGAAACTTGCCAGATATGCGCATACCTTCTGGAGTGTGATAGCGTGAGCGGATTCCGTCACGTTATCATGCAATGATAGTTGGATCCCGATTCCCACTGATGAGTTGGTTTACTCCTCGGGTGACCCCGACTAATTCTTCTTTCAGGTTTGGAGGAGAATTTGAGGTACAGTGGGAGGTTTCCAGATTAGATAAATTGGTAACCATTCTGATCTAGGTTAGAGTGCACGCTGAGTGTTTCTTTTCTCTCTCTCTCTGGCAGCGACCATTGACTCGACCCTAAGACTATGACTCAGTGACCAAGTTGACCGAACCTTCTTAACACTGGCTTTTGGATTGTCAGAGTTGCAGACCTCATTGCCACTCCTACATTTACCCTTTTCTCCAGGACACCCCGTATTACTGCGAATGTCCACTTCCATTGGACAAAACCATCGTATGGTTAGATACGAACTCGAAGGAATTCGAGGTTGGTTTCCGATTCTGGAGAAAACGGATAGGATTATTCAGTTGTCTTTTCCTTTTACCTTCTCTCAGGTTGTGAGTACTCCTTGGTTTAGGAGATAGTACACCTATTACGCAAATTGGATAGTCTTCTTCCAAACCTTAGGCTGGTGCCGAACAGTGGGGAATGAAGAAAACCAATTAGCATAACGATGGTGTGCAGAAGGTATTAAGTTAAGACAAAGCAAGGGATTAGTAAGAGGGCAAAGTAAATTGCGACTGATATTCACGACCAAACCAAGTATTTCTTCGCCAATCCTAAAATCACCTTTGTATTTCTCCAGGACACTCCGTATCACTACGAAGATCCACAGTTTATTGGATACTCCATCGTATGGTTATATACGAACTCGAAAGGAACTTGTTCCAGTTCGGGGATGGATTCTGGTTCAGGAGAAATAGGAATAAGGTTTATTCGGTTGTCTTTTATCTTCACCTTCTCTCGCATTGCGAGTGTTCCTAGGATTAGGACAGTACACCCATTATGCTTATTGGATAGTCTTCTTCCAAACTATAGGCTGGTGCCGAACGGTAGGGAAGGAAGAAAACCATTTGGCCTAAGGGGTGTGCAGAAGGTAATGACTAAAGATATATAAAGGGATTTGGAGAGGTGGAAAAGAATTATACGGTTATAGTTGTGAATTTGGATAATGGTAGAGGCATTACTAGGAATACCAGGATACCCCATCGAAACATTTCAATGTTTCGGTTCAGCTGTGTACTGTTAAAAGAAAATTGATTTCCCGATTAGACACTTGCTCCAGGGTATGTATTTACCAGGTTTGATTCTCACATCTGTATGGTTTTACAGATGATGAGTGGGAGTAAGTTATTTGGAATAAGGTGATCATCCTCATTATATCGGGATTCGTTGTAATCGGTGATATTTGAGGAGATCACCTGGGTTGTTTGCCGGTCGGCAAATGTTTGGTTTTGAATATCCGCTGTTGTGCACCAATTTCAAATTGATATATCTGTACGTCTATTTTCATAGAGTGAGATATACCTTTTGATATTATGTCGATGACATTTACCTATATCAGTGGATGGTTAGGTAAGGAGCATTAAACAGCGGTGTAATTCTTCTTAACCATAAGTACAGTTTTCAACCTACAACACACAGTGAAAGAGTTGTTAGACTCAGCGGACTTATACAGAGTATTTTATGTTGTCCAGTGCCCATTAAGACAGAGGGGTTGGTCCTCATACTATATTCTGTTTACTTTTAACTTCTCTAGTTCTTAGACATGTGTTTCGTAGAAACACAGGGTCTAAGTTTTGAGGAGTTATAGGTATTTGAATAGAGTAGAGAACCAGGTGTAGCAAGTATCAGGATTCTTCAAAGTGATCGAAGATGTAGATACTTGTGTATGGTATTCAGTTGATAGTAATGATAAAGAGAAATTGCTTCTCTTTCAGGTTACTCATAATTGGAAGCATTCCTAAGTTGAGTAACGCTGATCGGCCTCTCTCCATTTAGTTGACATGCACTGGAGACAGCTGCATGATTTGAATCTGGTTAAATTAAATCAGTGCCTCTGGTTCTATATTGGATGTAGAACAGTTCATATCTTAACGTTGTTAAGGTACGGGGAGTTGTCCGGTTTATGATTAAAACCAGACACTGGACAACTCAAGGCACGTTTCTGTAATGGCTGTTTGTGGGTTGACCCAGGCTATGACGAGGGTTGACTTTCTACCATCTGGCAGATCAATAGAAATATTGTTCTAGACTCGCCACAGTTTTATTAAAAATGGATTTTTTCAAAAACAGTAGTAGGAGTATGGTAGAACTGGAAGTGATTCCAGAACCGCAAACGATTACTGAAGATTTGATAAGGAACCTAAAGATTCAATCTGATTTGACATTCCATTGGCCACTCCGCAGATAAGGTGGGTAACTTCAGGCACACGAGAGGTACTCCGGTAGCCTCAAGGACGGTGACAGGGAAGTTCTTGTTTACCCACATTTGCTATTGTTGTTGTTCCAGGCTGCGAGACCCGGCAGGAGGATGAGTATAGCGTCGTTCTAAACTAGCTTTAGAAGTGCACGTCTATATGACTCTGCCAGAGGGTTGTCGTAGTCAGTTGGAGCAGCGGAAGCATTGGTGGACATCAGGCTTATGTCTAATTATAGACTAAAGCAGATATAGCGGAGATAGATCATCTATTTTTGATGTGACAGTCATAGGTTTGACGTCATCAGAATAGGGGATGGATCTATTGAGAAGGTAGTAGGGTGTGATATCCGGGTTTTGGATGACACACACAAAGTAGGAAGTGACATTCCTATACTACGATCGGTTATACTTTGGTCGTCACACAGTGGTTTCTCCACAAGGGACTTGGACATTATATCAGACATACTGGTTACTAGATCTATGGTTTTTAGATCTAGATTTGGGTGGTTTCCCAATCAGGGTACTTTGACAGCATTCTAAGAGTATTTAGAATGGACGACTCCTGGCACGGTAGTGTACCTGCAGGTGATGGAGTCACCCTCTCTAAAGGTGTCTTATAGACTAAAGTAGAGAGGGATGTGCATGATTGGCAGATCACTTGCTTAGGCAATTGAGTCAATCATGAGATGTCAAGTACCACACCAGATGTTGTTCTTGCACTCGATGCAATAAGTTGACATTGATCCAATCCTGGAGAAACAGTCGGAAGCAGTTTTAGAACATAAGTGGATGTTCTAGGGATATGATAACGACAGCCTCATTTGGGAGACAATTATCATTCCAGGCTTCCAAGGTGACATGGACAACAAGGAGGTTGTCAGAGTTATATTTTTCCTTCTGACGAGGGGCAGTATTTTAGACAGGTGGTCCAAGGCAATACTGAGGGTGGCATGGCGCAGGATACTGATTAAGTTCAGTTGACGATACAGTCTAAGAAGTTTGGATTTGGAGTTCATTTATGAGCTAGGTCCCATCAGACATCCAGACATTCTAAGACAGGTATTGCTCTTTTCGGGAGATGGATTTCTCCGCGAACTTAAGATAGAGAGAGACATAGAAAGAAACATCTAGGCGAATCCACTCACTGAGGCTATCCCTCGAACGCAATAGTTTCGCAAACGGATTTTGTGAGACTGACTAGTAGAGGAGTTGGGTGTTCGGTATCACACGGGCTGTGAGTATGCGACATCGCAATAATTAGCCTTGAGTGCAAGTGGGAGATTGTTGGAGATAGTGCCCTCAGAGTCAATTATTGGATCACAGGCACGTGATTGCAATGATTGAGGGATGACCTATCCCGGTAGGACAGTCTTACTCGAGATGATAGTACGCTATCTGGTTTACCTTTATCATCGTGTACTGCTTTAGGTGACCTGATAGGTCGCTATTACACGTTGATAGAGCCCCTAGGATTCTTGCTTGACTGCCAGCAGTATGAGGACGATCATATAAGTGAGAGCTGGAGTCTATAAGCACATCCTTAAAAGGTCCCTAGTCATGGGAGTTTCGAGACAGGGCATCATTCTCCAGAGTAGACTAGTGTATATAGTCGAGACCCCGACGAGGGGCGGTGGCCGGTCTCACAAGCCACTGGTGTCAGTTGGTTCACCAAAGATGTATACAGGTGCTTATTGGGTTATGAGTACACCGGACAGGACTCGCCGGGAACATGCTAGTTGGTCTTATACCTGACGTCAGATAGCAGTTCCCAGGTGACATGTGTACAGGTTAGTTCATCGACCAGGGGATCGTCATTTGTCTCGTGTGAGTTCCCACTGTGCTTTCATTACTACCCTACCACGGCTCAAAGGAGTCGTGCAAACAGGTTTTAGTTGGGTACAGTCCCGAGCCACATGGAGGCAGTGAGCGGATCTTCAGGGGTTCGTCTCTCCCAGTATTGGGGGTGAGGTCGCGCTGTGTCTAGGAGAGCCATTACATAAAGTCCTTGGCCAAGGCAGGAGATTTACTGGTAGGTATTCCAGTAGTATCTCAGGGTGTTCTGGGCTACACTCCGACACGACTTGTACCGCTTTTGGGGGTCTGACTTTTACCAACCCCCTAGTCCCGACATGCGATGCTCATAGACGAACGGACCGGACTGTACGGATATTGTCACTGACAGGCTCAGTAGGGTGTCAGGATGAGTTCGCTCATCGACGTCCCTTTTGGTCAATAGCTGGTGGCCCGTCACGTATTGGCTTATACCTCTGACGTGCTAGTGGTTAAATCTACAGCCATAGTATTGACGAGTCTTTAGAGTCCACCACACTTTCAGTTACTCAAGCTTTCGGGCGAAACGCTGTAGAGGCCGTATGGAGATATGGCAGGGTCCGATCAGATACGTGCGGTATTGCACGGATCAGGATCGGACAGTTAGTACTAGAGGCCGTATAGATATATCGCAGGGTTTGATCAGATACGTGCGGTATTGCACGGATCAGGATCGAACGGATATTACTAGCCGGTTTTGGTTTAAGCCGTATCCTAGTATAGTACAGTGTAGATTTTGTCTCATTGCATTTGTATCCGGACGGAATACAGATGCGGGTGTGTATGCACAGTATCGGGGTTTTCCTGTAATTTATTACGGGACCAGTTTTCTGAGGTTGCCAGTTTGCATTCCGTTCCGGCCGGTTTTCCTTTGTTCTTTCCCGGCCGGACTTTTCCGATGGAGGGACTAATTTGCAATTGTGCAAATTGGCATTTGAGGAGGGGTTTTATGCATTTGTGGGGATTCATGATGGTTCATAATCATGAGATGCTTTCTAAGTCTTTTCCTTTGCTTTTTTGAGAAAGGATTGATTAGAGTTGATTAAGTGTTTGATGTGAAGCTTGCTTTATGATATGGTCACCCTTGTGCTCTCCTACCATCACCTCCCTTCATGATTTGTATTTTTCCTCCACCATTTTCCCACATGATATGGCCGGCCACAATTGTTGAGGGAGAGAGAGAGAGTTTCATTTTGGATGTGGCAATTTTCTTCATCTCAATTTCCTTGCATGAAAAATGAAAGCACCATTTTTCTTAACCTCATTCCTCCATCTACAAAGGCAACAAAACTCCAAATGAGACACAACCCTACACATTCTATAGCAAATCTTGGACGCGTCGGCCAGCCAACTTCGCGCCCGAGTTGCCTCGGTATTGAGGTGGGAGCCCGTAAAAGATGCAGGAGATGTGGTGCGCTTCCGGCGAGGAGGCGACGACCGAACATTCCGCAGGAGATTGGGACGACAACGAGAAGACCGGAGGACTCGGATCACTCGGTATATCTCTTCCTATCTTGTAGTTAGCTAGAACTAGTTTAATGGCCCGATCCGGGTGTTTAGTGCGCGGTGGTGCCGGTTTGCTAAGTTCGCAAAATAAAAGTTTATCACCGCTTCCGCATTTGGCCGTCGGATTGACGGCCGGGGCGCCGCCGTGCACTTACAGTTTGGGTGTATATTGGTTCATAAGATGAACTAGGTTCCTACCATTGTATGACAATGGAAGTGTGGCTTTGTCCCAGGAACCCCAATCCCATCAGTGACCCAGACATATTCTGAGGAAGCATCACCTGATCATGGAGATAGTTGATCTCCAGGGTGATCGAGGTTAGGAGAGTAGACTCAGAGGACAACACGGCGGATCCACTCACGAAGGCTTTTTCCCAAAGAGAGACTTTTATGGGATGGTTGAGTATGTGATACTGCAACCACTGCTACAGATGGCCCTAGTGCAAGTGGGAGATTGTTAGTTATATGTATGCCCTAGAAGCCATTACTGTACATAGGATGTATATTGTAGTGGATGCTGGGACATATATAGGTAGGACTTTCTTGCTCGACATGATAGTGCGCTATCTGGTTGCTCTTTATCTTAACGTGTATACTTTCTGTCTCTCTGATTACATGTTGATAAAGCCCTTAGGATGTATACTCGACTTCCAGGACTATGATGAAGATCATACTAGTGGGGCCTGGGTTGTCAATGAGTACATCCTTCATTGTTCCTAGTCGTGGGAATATCGAGACGGGGCATCGATATTCCAGAGTAGACTAGCGTATATCTTCTCAACCCATGTGATGGGCGATGGATGATCCCATATCCATTGGTGTTTGACATCAGAGATGGTATGCGGGTGCTCAGTGGAGACAGGGTACACTGAACGGACTCGCCGAGAACTCCCAGATGGTATTATACCTCACGTCAAATGGCAGTTCTCTGGTGACACTGATACAGCTTAGTCTGTTGACCCGAGATCGTCATAGAGTCTTGTGTGTCTCCCACAGTGCTTTGATTTCCACCCTACCACGGCTCTACTGAGTCGTGCAAACAGGTGGTTTTTGGGTACAGTCCCGATTCACATGGAGGCAATGAGCGATAGGAGGGGATTCGTCTCTCCCGGTATTGGGGGTTGATGTTGTGCTATGCTCGACTGGCCATAACTGGAAATCCCTGGCCAGGGTTGCACTGATTTACTGGTAAGTGTTATCAGTAGTTTCATGCTATGTTATGGACCTTATATCGGCATGACTTATCGAGCTACTGGGGTTTGACGTTTACCACCCCTACGCCAGATATGCGACATATCAGACGAACAGACCGGACTATACGGTAAGTGTTACTGGATGGATTCACAGGAGTGTGAGCAGGCTTGCTCGTCGATCTTCTGATCGCTCAATACCCGGGCGTCCGTTACGTTTAGCAGGCCGCTTGCGGCTTGTGGGTGTTTGATATGATCATCACCTGCTGCCGGCGTATTGACGAGTCTTTAGAGTCCTACTTAGAGGTTTCCTGGCTCAAGCGAAACGAAATAGGAGCGCATATGAGATATGTGCGGGACCGAGAATAATGCGTGTATGTGATACCGTATTCTATTCTCGCGATGAATGTATCGATTGGTTGTATGCGATATAACCTAGTTATCGAATCAAGGATTGATTCGATAAGCCGATACATTGGATACTAGTCGGTTATATGTGACATGACCGGATCATTAAATCAAGTGTTGATTTAATGATTTAATGTATAATTATATATTTGATATATTACTTTGCATTAACTAGTAATGGTTCATTTTAAATGGATTTTCTCACTTGATATGCACATTGTATATGTGATATATTTTTATGTGCACTTGTTTGTATCATGTTTGATGATACATGCTCACTTGGGTTTGTGTAAAGAATTAAACCATGTTTAGTGAATGGTTAGGGTTTCTTTTTTCTTATTTATTTATCTATTTATTTTTGTTAAAAGATAAGGAAAACAAAATGGTTTCTTTTGGAACTTTCTTGATGCTTCAAGCATCTTTGACCTAATGATCATTTTCTCTTCATCTCCTAAACCTAACCATTCTACTAACCTTAGTTCATTCTCTACACTTAACCAAGGTTGCAATATGATAAGAATGAAAGGGATTTTATTTTTTTAAGATAATCCTTTTTATTTTTTTTATCATATTATCTTCTTCTTCTTCTTCTTCAAGAAGAAAAATCTTGATAGCTTTACTGGCAACTTGAGCAAATGAGTGAGAAATCCAATTCTAAAGTGAACCCACCTCCTATTTCTTCATCCTCTACCTCTTGCCAAGTAGTATAGGGTGTTTCCTTCACAAGTTTTCAAGGCTTGGTGAAGTTGGAGCTTGATCTTGTGATGCCTCGACGTAGATCATCTTCGGCATCGAAGCCGACGACCAAGTCCGCCCTTTTCTCCGATGAAGCCGATGCTAGAGTCATGGATTCAATTTGGACAGCGGAAGGACGTCATCACGGAGCCTAGGAGGTGGAGGACCGGATCTACAAAGGTTGTAGCCTCTTTCCTTTTAGATAAAGTTGTTTATTTGCATCGCATCACCTATACATCTAGTTAACGATCCGTATTAAGGTTTGTAGGCACTTGTAAAATTTTAATTGGGCATGTTTGATCACTTGTGAGACTTCATTAGTGTGCCTAGGAACCCTTCAGGGACCCCGTGGCGAATGCGGATGGCATAAGAGGACGTGGTATTTTCGTTGTTTTCTGCAATGATAGGATAAATGATGGGACGCATTATTATAATGCAAAAAAAATAAACCAAAGTTCAATCGTTGGAACAAATTTAAAAGAAACCACTCGGTTATTTTAAAAGAGCAGATTTTTTTATTACGGAGCATTAACCACTCCTTTTAAAAAGTATCAGGTTCCTTCGATTATATCAAGTTCACTACGTTCACGGTTTTGCCAAAACCATTTGTAGCCCTCCGTCATTTCATATGAATATTCAATAGTTTTCAAGCTGTTTTTGTTGACCTTCGTCAAGGCATAGTGATTGGTAGCTGTTGGGTGTTCATATTTAGCATAGATAGATGCGTTGGTTTGGGATAGTCGTATTACCTTGTTGACCTTCGTCAAGGGTTTGTACGGGTGGGTTCAAATTAACCTGGACAATGACGGGAAGAACTTGACATGTGACTTATGATTTGTTGACCTTTGTCAAGGTCATAAGAGCATGGGGCAAAAATCCACATTGGGAATTTCTAAAGAAACTGAAATTTGCAGAGAGATGCATACCATTTTTGAGTTTGATGAATGTTGGTAGGATACCTTCAATATTATCATACGATGATATTTTGGATCCCGATCCTACTATGAGTATATATTACTTATCAGGAGATTCGTCACTTAACGATCAATGCTATAAACCAAGTAGGTGCCTAGAAAGGTGTCAGAGGGGTTACGCCCCCAGAGAAAAGAGGATCTTTAATTAAGAAACTTCGCGAAAGCATTGGAAAACCTCCCTCGAAGTATCGACACTGACCTGGCTGAACGGTTAAGCAAGTATTGTACGGTGAGAATAGTCCTGGCTAATTCTTCTTTTATGGTTTGAGGAAGGATTCGAGAAACAGTGGGAGCCATCCTTTTTAGATAAATTAAAACCACTCTAAACTTGCAAGAGCATCATGCTAAAAGTGTTTTCTTCTTTCTCTCTTAATTGCAGCGACCTTGTGACCACGACCAGGTTACATTTAGATAACAAATTGACTGAATCTGACTTATATGACTGGCAAAGGTCTGTCCAGATGTCCATTGCCTATGACAAACTGGACCACCCTATTACTACTCAAGATCCCACCGTCCTAGGTCCAGTTTCCACTGTCACGGATATGGATATCCGCCAGACAAGCGAAAAGGATAAAGCGAAAGCCAAATGCCTCGTGTTAGCCTCAGTTGATGGTATATACTAGAAGCAGCATGAGAAGATGGACTCAGTTTCCATCTTTCTCTATAACAGAGATTTATATGGAGAGCAATCACATATTGCAAGATATGAGACTGTAGGGTTCCTAGGCACCCTAGTGAGGTCTCACAAGTGATCAAACATGCAAATTTCTAAAAATTACGGTGCCGAGAAAACCTAGAACAGATCGTTAACTAGATATTTAGGCAAAGCAAGCAAGTAAACGGAAATATAGAAATAGGGAAGGGGCTACAACCTTTGTAGATCCGGTCCACCACTTCCTAAGCTCCGCGATGATCTCCCTCCGCTGTCCAAATCAAACCCTTGACTCTAGAATTGGCATCATCGAAGAATAGGCGGGCTTGATCGTCGGTTCGATGCCGAAGATGATCTACGTCGAAGCATCATAAGAACAAGCTCCAACTTCACCAAGCTTTGAAAACTTGTGAAGGAAATACCCTATACTACTTGGCAAGAGGTAGAGGATGAAGAAATAGGAATTGGGTAGACTTTAGTTTTGGATTTCCCACACTTTTTCATCAATCACCATTGATGTAGCAAGCTTTTTTCTCATGTTGAAGAAGAAGAAGATGATGAAAAAGAATATGATAAGTATTATGTAAATGATAAATAATTCAATACTTATCATTTACTAACCCTTGGTTAGTTGTAGAGAATGGACCATGGTTAACTAGAATGGTTAGGGTTAAGTATAAGACAAGGATGGTGGACTAATTCAAAGCTTCAAGAATCTTCAACTAGCAAACAAAAATAGCAACCATTCTTTTCTCATCTTTTTCCAAAACAAATAAATAAATAAATAAGAAAAAAGAAAACCCTAATCATAATCTTAACCATGGTCTAATTCTTTACACTAACCCTAGCTTGCATGTATCATAAAACATGATACAATCATGTGCACAAAATATATCACATATGCAATGTGCACAAACCAAGTGAGTAAATCCATTTAAAGTGGACCAATACTAGTTAGTGCAAAGTGATATATCAAATATATATAATTATGCATTAAATCATTAAATCAACACTTGATTCAATGATCCGGTCATGTCGCATATAACCGACTAGTATTCAATGTATCGGCTTCTCGAATCAATCCTTGATTCGATAACCAGGTTATATCGCATATAACCAATCGATACATTCGTCGCGAGAAAGGAATACGGTATCACATACACGAATTATTCTCGGTCCCGCACATATCTCATATGCGCTCCTATTTCGTTTCGCTTGAGCTAGGAAACCTCTGTGTAGGACTCTAAAGACTCGTCAATACGCCGGCAGCAGATGATGATCATATCAAACACCCACAAGCCGCAAGCGGTCTGCTAAACGTAACGGCCAACCGGGTATTGAGCGATCAGAAGATCGACGAGCAATCCCGCTCACACTCCTGTGAATCCAACCAGTAACACTTACCGTACAGTCCGGTCTGTTCGTCTGATATGCCGCATATCTCGCCTAGGGGTGGTAAACGTCAGACCCCAATAGCTCGATAAGTCATGCCGACGTAGGGTCCATTACATTCGTGAAACTACTGATAACTCTTACCAGTATATCACTGCAACCCTGGCCAGGGATTTCCTGTTATGGCCAGTTGTGCATTGCGCAACATCAACCCCCAATACCGGGAGAGACGAATCCCCTCCTATCGCTCATTGCCTCTATGTGAATCGGGACTGTACCCAAAAACCACCTGTTTGCACGACTCAGTAGAGCCGTGGTAGGGTGGAAATCAAAGCACAGTGGGAGACAGACAAAACTCTATGACGATCTCGGGTCAACAGACTAAGCTGTACCAGTGTCACCAGAGAACTGCCATCTGACGTGAGGTATAATACCATCTGGGAGTTCTCGGCGAGTCCGTTCAGTGTACCCAGTCTCCACTGAGCACCCGCATACCATCTTCGATGTCAAACGCCAATGGATATGGGATCATCCATCGCCATCGCATGGGTCGAGAAGATATGCGCTAGTCTACTCTGGAATATCGATGCCCCGTCTCGACATTCCCACGACTAGGAACAATGAAGGATGTACTCATTGGCTACCCAGGCCCCACTAGTATGATCTGCATCATAGTCCTGGAAGTCGAGTACACATCCTAAGGGCTTTATCAACATGTAATCAGAGAGACAGAAAGTATACATGTTAAGATAAAGAACAACCAGATAGCGTACTATCATGTCGAGCAAGAAAGTCCTACCTATATATGTCCCAGCATCCACTACAATATACATCCAATGTACAGTAATGGCCTCTAGGGCATACATATAACTAACAATCTCCCACTTGCACTAGGGCCATCTGTAGCAGTGGTTGCAGTATCTAATACTCAACCATCCCATATGAGTCTCTCTCTGGGAAAAAGGCCTTCGTGAGTGGATCTGCCGTGTTTTCCTCTGAGTCTACTCTCCTAACCTCGATCACCCCGGAGATCAGCTATCTCCATGATCAGGTGATGCTTCCTCAGAATATGTCTGGGTCACTGATGGGACCAGGGTTCCAGGGCCGAAGCCACACTTCCATTGTCATACAATGGCAGGAACCTAGTTCATCTTATGAACCAATATACACCCAAACTTCCTCTTTGGTAGTATCTTTAATAGCGATGTTACCAGCCTTTATCGTCTAGTTTGCCACGGTATCGAGCTTGGAACTCTTCCAACATACCGTCCCTCTACTGAGGGTAAAGACAATGCCCGTGACTGACATTCAGTCGTCTTTATCACCCTGGAACTCTTCCAGTGATTCTCCCCAGGATCGATTGATACCATCTCACTACATCTAGTAAGAATCCTAGCATCCAATTACATCTATCTCATAGATGAAAACTCAGGATTTAGGAGGTATCACTTTGATCCTATTTGGAGAATCCTTGTGATAATAGGAGATTGACCGATCGTAGTATAGGAAACTCTTTTCCTATCAAGAGTATGTTGTCCACGTACAATACGAAGATGACCACCTTACTCTCTACTACCCTTTTGTATATACAAGGTTTGTCTACCATTTTGATGAAGTCAAACACTTTGACTATCATATCAAAACAGACGTTCCAACTCCGCGATGCCTGCTTTATTCTGTAAAGCAACTTGCACACGTTTCCGCTGCTCCCACTGTCTACGAGGCCCTCTGGCTGTGTACTTACAGACGTTCTCTTCTAAATCAGTATTTAGAAAAGCAGTCATGGCACCCAACCGCCAGATATCGTAGTCATGGTATGTAGCCGTGGTAAGTAGGATCTGGATAGACTTAAGCATAGTTACTGGAAAAAGGTTTCATCATTATCCACGCCTGGTCGATGACGAAAATCTTTAACAAGTCTAGCTTTGAAAGTCTCAACTTTTCCATTTACACCAAGTCATCTTCTCAAGATATACTTGCTCCTGATGGGGATTTAACCCTTCAGATATAGCAGCCAAAGTCCATACTTTGTTGGTGTCTATGGATTCCATCTCAGATTGCTAAGCATCCAGCCATTCTTACAGAGTCCCTACTCTCGATGGCCTGCTCGAAACTAGTTGGGTCATCATCTCATGATGCAATCCTTGCTCCCACTGTCATCGAGAAACCGAAGTATCTCTCAAGCAGGTGAGGAACCCTGCTAGATCGGCGGAGAGGCTGAGGTTCGTCCGGAATTATTGGATCCTTTGGTTCTGTCAAATCATCAGCTGCAGTTTGTATAGCTGGAACATTTCCAGTTCTACATAACTGACCTTGTCTCGATCTTGTCCGGATTTTGCTTTTGACATAGGCCGGACGATCCCAAATCTTAACTTCCTTAAGAGATAGGATCTTCCCACACCATATCTTATATGGAGTGGCAGACATTGATTTGATTCGAACCTAATTCAATATGTATGCAGCTTCTCAAGTGCATGACACCCAAAAGGAAACAGGTAACTCAGTAATACTCATCATAGAGCACACGATATCTAATATTGTGTGATTGCTCCGCCCCGATATACCGTTGTGCTGTGGTGTATTCAGAGGAGTAACACTGAGAGAAAATCTCATTCTCCTTTAGAATAGTCCAGGAATTCTATGCACAAGTATTCTCCTCCCTTATCTTATCATAGGACATAATACTTATACCCGTATTTTGGTTCTCTACTTCTAACTTATATTCTGTGAATATCTCAAAAGGTTCAGACTCATGTTTCAACAGGAACATATGACTGAATCTTGAGAGATTATCAGAGAACGTAATGAAGTATAAAGAACCAGTCCTGGCATGTGTAGACAGGAGACCTTACATACATCATAATGTATCAGTCCCAAGAGTTTACTAACTCTTTCTCTATTTCTAATAAACAGAGCTATGGTCATCTAATCTTTGTGACATGACTGGCAAGTTTCACAAGATGTAAATTCAAACTGATTTAAATATGCATCTAAAATGTAACTTCAGCCAGTCGGGTCGCATTGATGTGACCTAGTCTACAATGCCTCAAGAAGGATTCATTCATTTCTGAACTCTTCTTCTTATGTGTGTTCTGTATACAAGGAACTGTAGTTTGATTTAGAACGTCAATGCTTTTAGATAACGTGCCTGAACCGATCAACTTTTGATATAGGAAATGTTCAAAACATTATCCAACAATACAAAATTATATCATTTCTTTACTAATAAAGAGACTGATATGATTTTGTATATCAGTTTCGGTATCTAATAGCATTTGTTCAGAATCAATGTATTGGTAATACAGGGTGACAGTGACCAACAGACTTGGCTGCAACACTTGCCCCGGTTTCTGTCTCATGAAACTTATCACCCGTTCTCAGTTTTTCTACCATTTTGTAGCCCTATGTAACAGATTACATATCTGGGATCCTGATCCGGTATCATATACCCAGGATGCAGAGGATACTGAGAAACAGTTCTTTGTAATGAACACACCCGAAAGAGATGCATCATATGCACTTTCTTCGTTTGGGCGGCATAGGAATTCTGGTATTCCCCTATTTCCTGCTCGGTCTTATAACAATTATAAGTCGGAGCGGGACCAACGTTCCCCAGCTCAGTATAACAAGCGGGTTCGGTCAATACATCCATATTATTATCTTGATTAAGGCGTGATATGGTCGCTACCTGGAGAGAGAGAGAAGAAAACACTCAGCGTGCGCTCTTGCAAGATCAGATTGGTTATATATTTTATCTAATCAGGATGGCTCCCACTGTTTTTATCAAATCTTCCTTCAAACCCTAAAAGGAAAGACTAGCCGGGATTAATTACACTCTACAAGTTCGCCAATCTTTCAGCCAGGCCAGTGTCGGTACTTTGAGGGAGGTTCCCCGTGCTTTCGCACGGACCTAATTACAGTAAACCTCGTTTTCCCAGAGGCGTAACCTCGTTAACACCTTTCTAGACACCTACTTGATCGGCTAATTGCAAAGTGCAAAACTCTCCCAGGAGTAACAATTACTCGCAGTGGGTATCGGGATCCAACTATCATATAGAAGGTATGCAATCTCATTGCAAGTTTCAACACTTGAAACTCCCGATAAAGGTTTTTACCCCTAGCACCTATGACCTTAACTATGGTCAACAAATCATAAGTACTAGTCAAGTTCTACCCGTCATTTCGTGATTAATTAGACCCACGCACATGACCCTTAACTAAGGTCAACAAAGTCACGCGACTGTCCTAACTAATCACATCATATGCGGTGTAGGAAGACATCACTTAGCTACCGTACACTGTGCCTTGACTATGGTCAACAAACACAGCACGAATACTAAGTACTCTACTTCCTAAAATGACGGAGGGTTGCGAATGGTTTTTGTGAAAACCTTTAACGCTTTGAACTTGATCTCGTTGCGGAATCAAATGGTTTTAAATGGAATGTTTTTGAGGCTTTTCTAGTTTTGCTAAAGGGGTAACTCCAGGTGAAGGGATCGTCGGCCCTTTCCTCGTCGAATGAGGTGCGGGATATATCATATATATCACTGTGCAAAGCAGAAACTATAGAAGCTATCAAAAGACAAACCGAGGGTTGTAGCATCTGCCAGTTATTGCTAAAGGAGTCACTCCCGGTGAAGGGATCTCGGCCCTTTCCCTATCGAATAAGGTGCAGGATGTTCTACAAGGAACACCGCGATGCAAAGCAAGAACTGTAGCTACCTGTTTTTATTTTGAAATTCGATTCCACAACATCAATTAGGTTTATTTTCTTTCATTAATCTCATTAATGAATATCCCATCATTTAATTCCACCTAAACATCACAGATAAATATAACGTACGCTTATGCCATCCGCATTCGTCTCGATGTCCCGTCTGCACCGTTAGCTTAGGTAACTAATGGCAGAGCGAGGAACGGCTAGCGCGGGTGTAAAACATAAGCAACGTCTATATAATATATCATATATACTATATACTACATCTATCTGAACAGAGCACAGAACATCGCATGATCACATCACAGATAAAGCACAGCAGAAGAAACATATGAAATATTGGATATACTAGGACGTCCGTGTTTTCAATACGAGCCAGTATAAAACACGGATTCCACGGTCGTGATGAATAGCCAATCCCACACCCCTAGACCCCTACGAGAGCGGCAAGCAACCCTACCAATTCTAGGGTTAGGAGACCCGGACTCGACTCCTCGAGTTGGTCTCCCACTGGACCCCAGAACCCGGTTACTTGTGCTCCCCTCCTTGGGTCTATCCTAGTGCAGAAAAGTAAATAATATACATCAACGGTGACTACTTCCGCAACCTGGAAGTGCCCCAATAAAAGAATATTACATACAAGTTTTTTACATGAATGAAAATGAAAAACACTCATCTAACATAAAAACCCCCCGGCTATTCAAACACGACGATCCAATATAACATATAAAGCAACACATAACATCACATGTCATCAACGTAAGTAAATATGCGCATCCCAATTGTCGTTGACATATAGCAACGAAACCGGCGATATCACATATTACACTTACGGTCACAAAAAAGAAAGTGTAAAACTACAACAGTTGGAATCCGCAACCTCTTTAGACATCGCATGCCCAATCAAATGAATTCCTTAGACATCGCATGCCTAACAATTATAAACCCCGCATTTTAGTCTCAAGATCGAAAACACTTTTCAATATCGAGTCGGGCAATTCAACAGGATTCCCGACATTCTGATCGAATGCTCGTCGCAAACTTTAGTAGGCGGCCGCACCCCCGATACCCTCGACGAAGTGCACCAAGGCGGAACACCGTTGCCGCGAGCACCCGACCGGATGCTTTCGGCGACGGGGTTCTCCTATAGTCACTTGGTCGGGGCTATGGAGTGAGGCTGTCTATTAAGTTTACCCGGCGAGTATCCGCGTACGCTACGTGATTGCGACGGACTTTTGATCACATCAAAATTCCGTGGCAACCGATCAAGTGAGACTAAACTGCTATGTTTATAATATTCATTCTGTTATCTCATAACAATTTGTGAATTCCAATTATTGTATCAAATTCCGGATAAATAGAAAATGCTAAACTTTTCGATCGAACAATCGAATACCCAAGTTTTCCCGATACAGCTCAACACATGAAATAAGTCTAACAACATTCAGTTCGTGCCTCAGTACCAACGGTCCAGCCGTAGAAGGGTCAAGCCAACGCCTCACATGTGGCACGCCGTACTGCCCCAAACCCGAAGGTTCAAAGGGCAGTTCAAGACGGTCACATAATCGAGTTAAGGTTTGTTGTCTTCTAGAGGGTCCATCGCGTTACTTGCACTACTTAGAACGTCATTAAACTACGGAAAAATCCAAAAATTGGAAATTTCCCGGCAGGGGAAAAAGTGGGTATTTATATCCGGTCGAACTTTTTAACATATTCTAAAATACCCGGAAAAGCACACCGACAAAAATTAGACAGTCCGATCGAATACACCGAGTCCCCAAATCAACCCAGAAAATAAAACTCTGGAATAAATATTAAAATATTCCCAGGAAAACCAGCACTGCATACTAGGAATTACTGTGCACATTTCAATAAACAAGGATACATTATGGCCGCGGAACCGCCGCATAAGCCATGCTTATGCGGCGGAAACACGGCACTTTGATGGGTACAGGAGCTCGAATTTCACAGTAAGTCTTAGATCTTCCTGCTGATTTTTCTACATATTTTTAATTCACAAAAAACCACATTTTACAGAAATGTCCAGAGAGCATTTTTCAAGTCGGGTTTTGGGTCGATCGGACATCTACCTCCGTCGGAACTTCGCCTAAGGCTCTAGCTAGGCTCTGATACCACTGTAGGGTTCCTAGGCACCCTAGTGAGGTCTCACAAGTGATCAAACATGCAAATTTCCAAAAATTACGGTGCCGAGAAAACCTAGAACGGATCGTTAACTAGATATTTAGGCAAAGCAAGCAAGTAAACGGAAATATAGAAATAGGGAAGGGGCTACAACCTTTGTAGATCTGGTCCACCACTTCCTAAGCTCCGCGATGATCTCCCTCCGCTGTCCAAATCAAACCCTTGACTCTAGCATTGGCATCATCGAAGAATAGGCGGGCTTGATCGTCGGTTCGATGCCGAAGATGATCTACGTCGAAGCATCACAAGAACAAGCTCCAACTTCACCAAGCTTTGAAAACTTGTGAAGGAAACGCCCTATACTACTTGGCAAGAGGTAGAGGATGAAGAAATAGGAATTGGGTAGACTTTAGTTTTGGATTTCCCACACTTTTTCATCAATCACCATTGATGTAGCAAGCTTTTTTCTCATGTTGAATAAAAAGAAGATGATGAAAAAGAATATGATAAGTATTATGTAAATGATAAATAATTCAATACTTATCATTTAATAACCCTTCGTTAGTTGTAGAGAATGGACCATGGTTAACTAGAATGGTTAGGGTTAAGTATAAGACAAGGATGGTGGACTAATTCAAAGCTTCAAGAATCTTCAACTAGCAAACAAAAATAGCAACCATTCTTTTCTCATCTTTTTCCAAAACAAATAAATAAATAAATAAGAAAAAAGAAAACCCTAATCATAATCTTAACCATGGTCTAAATCTTTACACTAACCCTAGCTTGCATGTATCATCAAACATGATACAATCATGTGCACAAAATATATCACATATGCAATGTGCACAAACCAAGTGAGTAAATCCATTTAAAGTGAACCAATACTAGTTAGTGCAAAGTGATATATCATATATATATAATTATGCATTAAATCATTAAATCAACACTTGATTCAATGATCCGGTCATGTCGCATATAACCGACTAGTATTCAATGTATCGGCTTCTCGAATCAATCCTTTATTCGATAACCAGGTTATATCGCATATAACCAATCGATACATTCGTCGCGAGAATGGAATACGGTATCACATACACGAATTATTCTCGGTCCCGCACATATCTCATATGCGCTCCTATTTCGTTTCGCTTGAGCTAGGAAACCTCTGTGTAGGACTCTAAAGACTCGTCAATACGCCGGCAGATGATGATCATATCAAACACCCACAAGCCGCAAGCGGTCTGCTAAACGTAACGGCCACCCGGGTTTTGAGCGATCAGAAGATCGACGAGCAAGCCCGCTCACACTCCTGTGAATCCAACCAGTAACACTTACCGTACAGTCCGGTCTGTTCGTCTGATATGCCGCATATCTCGCCTAGGGGTGGTAAACGTCAGACCCCAATAGCTCGATAAGTCATGCCGACGTAGGGTCCATAACATTCGTGAAACTACTGATAACTCTTATCAGTATATCACTGCAACCCTGGCCAGGGATTTCCTGTTATGGCCAGTCGTGCATTGCGCAACATCAACCCCTAATACCGGGAGAGACGAATCCCCTCTTATCGCTCATTGCCTCCATGTGAATCGGGACTGTACCCAAAAACCACATGTTTGCACGACTCAGTAGAGCCGTGGTAGGGTGGAAATCAAAGCACAGTGGGAGACACACAAGACTCTATGACGATCTCGGGTCAACAGACTAAGCTGTACCAGTGTCACCAGAGAACTGCCATCTGACGTGAGGTATAATACCATTTGGGAGTTCTCGGCGAGTCCGTTCAGTGTACCCAGTCTCCACTGAGCACCCACATACCATCTTCGATGTCAAACACCAATGGATATGGGATCATCCATCGCCCATCGCATGGGTCGAGAAGATATGCGCTAGTCTACTCTGGAATATCGATGCCCCGTCTCGACATTCCCACGACTAGGAACAATGAAGGATGTACTCATTGGCTACCCAGGCCCCACTAGTATGATCTGCATCATAGTCCTGGAAGTCGAGTACACATCCTAAGGGCTTTATCAACATGTAATCAGAGAGACAGAAAGTATACATGTTAAGATAAAGAACAACCAGATAGCGTACTATCATGTCGAGCAAGAAAGTCCTACCTATATATGTCCCAGCATCCACTACAATATACATCCAATGTACAGTAATGGCCTCTAGGGCATACATATAACTAACAGAGACCTCGAACGAATTAATTCAAGCGAGGTTGACTTTCGGGTCATCTGTAGGGGACAACGTTCTTACAATGACTAGCTGTATTGATGAGCTCCAGGACCTAGAGACCACGTTGGGGAACGAGTCAGATACTGACTTGATCCTAAAGTCTCTGCCTTCTACCCTGAAGGAAACCAGGGATATAGAAGGAAAGAGAAAGGCAAAAGTTTCGGGACAGGATATAGTAAAAGAGGGACGTTCCTATTGTTATGGGATTGGGCATAGGCAGAAAGATTGCAGGGCTTTAGAAGTCAGTAGACAGGATACGAAGCATGTTGTGGCTTCGGCCTCAAGTGTGTTAGTAATTGAGAACTGTTTGTCTATTAACTCTACTTCCTGGGTACTTGATACCGGAGAAGGATCTCATATCTGTAATTCATTACATGCTTTGAGAAACCGTAAAGTTATAAAGGTAGGTGATTGGTCTCTCAGAGTTGCAAACGGAACGAGCGTGGACGCTGAATCCATGGGAGAATATCGCCTAAGTTTGACAAGTGGACAGATATTGATTCTACGTAACTGTCTGTATGTACCTAGCATGACTTGTAATATCATATCAGTATCTTCACTTTCGAGAGAGGGATATGATTTTACATTCGTAAGCGATGTAGTACACATCCACCTAAATCAAGTTCTGATTGGGTCTGGTACATTAGATAACGGCATATACGTTTTGAGTCAAGCTCAGGTTTTCAATATCCAGAACACACTTAAATGAAAGTCTCCGGAATTAAATCAGGTTTTCTTATGGCATTGTAGACTAGGTCACATCAATGAGAGAAGGTTGACTAAGTTACATAAAGAAGGATATTTGGATCCGTTCGAATATCAAACATATGCAACTTGTCAATCCTGTCTCAAAGGAAAGATGACAAAGACTCCGTTCACTGGACACGGAGTAAGAGCAAGCGAGCTCTTGCGACTCATACACAGTGACGTATGCGGTCAAGTGTCTACACATGCGAGAGGTGGTTATTCCTACTTCATTACTTTTACGGATGATTTCTCTAGGTATGGATATGTCTTCTTAATGAAGCATAAATCCCCTATTGGATATGGTTCGTTCCATGATGAGTAAGGCTGAATTGCCGCGATCTTTCTGGGGTTATGCGCTAGAAACAGCTGCATATCTTTTGAACAAGGTTCCAACCAAGACTGTGCCTACCACACCATATCAGATGTGGAGTGGGAAGAAACCCTGTCTTAAGTATCTTAAGATATGGGGATGTCCAGCTTTTGTAAAGAAGCAGCATACGGACAAGCTCGAGGCACGCTCAGTACTGTGTATGTTTGTGGGATACCCAAAGAACTCCAGGGGGTATCTTTTCTATTATGCAGAGGAACAAAAGGTTTTTTTTTCCTCAGCATCCCCACTTCTTGGAAACTGAATTTTTAGAAAAGGAAACAAGTGGGAGCGAAATAGAACTGGAAGAAATTCCAGAACCACAAACTACTACTGAAAGTTTGGTAGAACCAGAAGTTCAAGAAGAACAGGACATCCCAACGCCAATCCGCAGGAGTAGTAGGCAGTCTCATCCGCCCGAAAGATACTACTCATAGACGGGGATGGAGAGGATTGCACTATTGACTATGATAAGCCTACTAGCTTCCAGCAAGCCATTCAGAGCGGCGACTCGGTAAAATGGCTAGATGCAATGCGGACTAAAATGGAGTCCATGTACACTAACAAAGTATGGACTTTGGACATTGCTCCAGATGGGGTAAAACCCGTAGGATGCAAATGGATCTTCAAAAAGAAGATTGGTGTAGATAGACAGGTTGAAACCTATAAGGCTAGACTTGTTGCAAAGGGTTTCCGTTAAAGACCTGGTTTGGACTATGACGAAACCTTTTCTCCAGTAGCTATGCTTAAATCCATTCGGGTCCTTCTTGCTATTGCTACCTTCCATGATTATGAAATCTGGCAGATGGACGTAAAGACGGCCTTTCTAAATGGTAATTTAGAAGAGAGCGTCTATATGGATCAGCCAGAGGGATTCATTCAGAGTGGGAGCAGCGGTAAAGTATGCAAGTTGCTTAAGTCCATTTATGGACTAAAGCAGGCATCGCAGAGCTGGAACATCTGTTTTGATGATGCTGTCAAAGAATTCGACTATATCAAAAATCCAGATGAACCATGCATATACAGTAAGATTGTAGGGAGAGTTGTAGTATTCCTCATCTTGTACGTGGGTGACATTCTTCTAATAGGAAATTATATTCCTATGTTACAGTCAGTCAAAAGATTCTTGTCACATAAATTCTCCATGAAAGGCCTGGGTGATGCCACCTACATTCTGGGGATCCAAATCTATCGTGATAGATCAAAGAGGATGTTGGGACTTTCGCAGTCCAGGTACATAGAAACCATAGTGAAGAGATTCAATATGGATGATTCTAAATGCGGTAACCTACCGGCTTGTCACGGAATCACCCTCTCCAAAGAGATGTCTCCCAAGACTGATTTGGAAAGGGATCGCATGTCGATTATACCCTACGCTTCTGCAGTAGGCTCTATAATGTATGCGATGTTATGTACCAGACCAGATGTAGCATACGCATTGAGCGTTGTAAGCCGGTATCAGGCAAACCCAGGGGAGAAGCACTGGATAGAAGTAAAGAACATTCTCAAGTACCTGAGGAGGACTAAGGAGATGTTCGTGGTGTATGGCGGAAAACACCTCTAGATGGAGGCCTTTGCCGACTCCGGCTTCCAGAGTGACAAGGATGACTCTAAGTCCATGTCGGGTTATGTCTTTACCCTCAATGGAGGGGCGGTCTGTTGGAAGAGTTCTAAGCAGGAGACCGTTGCTGACTCAACAATGGAAGCGGAGTACATAGCTGCTTGCGATGCCGTAAAAGAAGCTGTCTGGATGAATAAGTTCCTCATAGAACTTCAGGTGGTTCCTACCAGTGTTGATCCAATACCTCTGTATTGTGATAATAATGGCGCTATAGATTTAGCGAAGGAACCCAGGTCCCATCAGAAATCCAGACACATCTTAAGGCGGTATCACCTGATCAAGGAGATCGTCGATCGCCGGGAGATCGTCGATCGCCGGGAGATCGAGGTGAAAAGAGTAGAGACGGAGAATAACTTTGCTGATCCATTCATAAAGGTCATTTCTCAGACGCGGTTCGAGAGGCTATTCGAGATGATTGGTCTACGATATGCCAGCTCATGGCCTTAGAGCAAGTGGGAGATTATTAGTGTATATGCCCTAGGGGCCATTATTGTATCATACTTGTATGTATATTACTTAATGGAAGCTTGGGATATTCACAGTTATATATACAGTCTTGCTAAAAATGGTAGTATGCTACTTGGTTTGTGTCTAGTATAATATGTGCATATGTTTCTTGTAACGTATCACTCATACATATTAGTAGAGCCTATAGGATCTTTGCTTGATTACCAGCGTTGTGATGGCAGTCACACTAGTGGGGGCTGGGTAATCTATAAGCAACATCCTATACTTATCCCTAGTCATAGGATTATCGAGACAGCGCATCGATACTCCAGAGTAGACTAGTGTGTACGCTTCTCATCCCAGTTGGGGAAATGGTCTATCCCACAGCCGTCAGTGCGTCGTACTGGAGATAGTATACAGGTGCTCGTTAGGTTACGGGTACACCGGACAGGACTCGCAGGTGAACTGATTGGTTGGTATTATACCCGTCGTCAGTTAACAGTTCCCAGGTGACATGAGTACCGTATAGTCCGCAGACTTGACACTGCTACTTCTCCTCGAGTGTGGCCCACTGTTCTTAAATTGCTACCCTACCACGGCTCAAAGGAGTCGTGCAAACAGGTAGAAGTTGGGTGGAGTCCCGAGCACTTGGAGGCAGTGGCGGTTAAACAGGATTCGTCTCTCCCGATATTGGGAGTTGATATCGCGCTGTGTCAGAGAGCCATTACGCAAAGTCCCTGGCCAGGGCAAGTGAGATTTACTGGTCGGTTCCAGTAGTTTCTCAGGGTGCAATGGGCTACGCTCCGACACGACTTATACCGCTATTAGGGGACTGACGCTTGCCGCCCCCTAGGCTAGATATGCGATAGTCTTAGACGAACAGACCGAACTGTACGGAGATTGTCACATCAGGCTCAGTAGGAGTTCGGATGGGTTTCTTCATCGGCCTTCTTAACGACATCTACCTGGGGACCGTTACGTACAGCTAGTGCCGCTTGCGGTCTGTGGTTAAACTCACTGCCAGCGTAGTGTCGAGTCTTTAGAGTCCCACACAGGGAGTTTCCCTCCTTCAGGAGAAACAATATAGAGGTCGTATGGTTTTACGACAAGGGTTCAGACGCATTTGTGTTTAAACGCACGTACGGCGTTCGGACAGTTTTTACTAGACGGTTTTGGTTTAAGCCAGATTCTAGTATCAGGTTATTGGATTTATACAGTCTAAAGTTTTTCCGTGTTTTCACGGATTGGAGGGGCGTTCTCGTAATTTTCCGGGAAGCTTCTAGAAGCATGGTGACTTGGGGGTTAAGGTGGCATAAGCATTTATTGCTTAATGACTCATTTGTGTGATTCATCCATGGAGTTAATGCTTCATTTATTGAGCTAATGACTTATGAGATGAATCACACAAGGTGAATGCATCAACCATGATGATTAATCATATATATTATTTATTTAATAAATTGTTATGGTTGATATATTCTAAAGAGTTCATTTTTCAATATCATTCTTATCATCACCTTCTCTCTCCTCAAGCTCTCTCATTCTTGAAACCCTAACCCTATCCTCTCATGTGTTGAGATCAAGGGTTAGCTAGACTAATACATCCATAACCTCACTCTATATCCCCTAGGTAGCTTAGATTAGCACTTTGAGCAACCTAGTTATCTCAAGTTAGAGATCAAGCTTAGCATAGGAGCTCTCAGGTGGATCGTCTTTGACTCGAGGAGGCCGTTGAGGTGTCGATGTTCCAAGGAGCCTACGAGGAGTGGAGGACAGCGATGAAGACACGAAGGACAAGTTACGTGAGGTATAACTTCAAATCCGAGTAGTTAAACCTCCCGTAGTTTGCTAGTAACGGTTTAGATACGATTCATGCGCTCAAGTCCGTGTTACGAAGCTTTGATAATCGTTTTTCATATATTCCGCTTCCCCGCAAGTTCGTGGGGTGCGTGACATGGACTTACAATCTCAATGCGTAAAATCGTAAAGCATGATGTATGCGACATATAACTGAAATATAGGCATATCCGTAGATAATGCAACATGGAACAGTAATATGCACATATCAAGAGAAAACCGCTCTTTTAAATGAATCCAGTTTTAAAATATATCCTGCGGTTCCCCATTTCTTCAAAAAGTCAAATGCAACATTGTATAAAGGTGTATATGTAACTATAGCAAGTAAATTATGCAAGGTGTAATATTATGATGTAGCAATTCTACTGTATAGTTGTTAGTGTTTATGCCCTAGAAGGCCATTACTGTATCATACTAGTTTGTATATTACTTAATGGAATCTTGGGATATTCACATGTATATAATAGTCTTGCTAAACATGGTAGTATGCTACTTGGTTTTTCTATCTTAATATGTGAGTGTACGTATTGATAGAGCTCTTAGGATCTTGTTTGTCTACCAGCGTTGTGATGGGAGTCACACTAGTGGGGGCTGGGTAGTCTACAAGCACATCCTTATTAAGGTCCCTGGTCGTTGGATTATCGAGACAGAGCATCGATACTCCGGAGTAGACTAGTGTGTACGCTTCTCATCCCAGTTGGGGAGATGGTCTGTCCCACAGCCGTCAGTACGTCGTACTGGAGATAGTATGCAGGTGCTCGTTAGGTTACGGTTACACCGGACAGGACTCACAGGGAACTGTTGGTTGGTTTGATACCAGTCGTCAGTGAACAGTTCCCAGGTGACATGAGTACAGCGTAGTCCGCAGACTTGACACTGCTACTTCGCCTCGAGTGTGTCCCACTGTTCTTAGATTGCTACCCTACCACGGCTCAAAGGAGTCGTGCAAACAGGTAGCAGTTGGGTGCAGTCCCGAGCACTTGGAGGCAGTGGCGGTTAGAAAGGATTCGTCCCTCCCGGTATTGGGAGTAGATATCGTGCTGTGTCAGAGAGCCATTACGCAAAGTCCCTGGCCAGGGCAAGCGAGATTTGCTGGTAGGTTCCAGTAGTTTCTCAGGGTGTAATGGGCTTCCCTCCGACACGACTTATACCGCTATTAGGGGACTGACGCTTGCCGCCCCCTAGGCCCGATATGCGATAGTCTTGGACGAACGGACCGAACATGTATGGAGATCATTTAAATTTCGACAAAACCGGAAAGTCCCGAAAAATTCAGTTTCTGTCGAAATTTAAATGATGTCCAAAATTTTTTCAGGTGAGTGCAGAAAGCTTGACATGACCACAGAAGAACACCCAAGAAAAACAGTCCCCTGAATCGTCTAACTCGCCGCGGAACCGCGGCCTCACCCTACTGAGTCGCCGCGGTTCCGTCGCCGAGTTGGCGTGTCAGGAACCAATTTTTCTTCTGTTGCTTCTGTGTAATATTTGGGATTTTCTGGAATATTTTAATTTTGCTCAGGTTTCAGTTTAACAGAGCAGTTTTTGGAGCAATATTAAAGATGTTTAATCGATCGAAATTGTACAGTATTTGCATATTGGATTATATCTGTGATTGTTTAATGTGTTCGTAAACCTCCCCTAACTGCTAGTATGACGGTTGGCAGGGGGTTGCACATTTCTGAAATGGTTATATCTGTTTGTGCATATAAACTGTATTGGACTGTTGTGGTGTATAGCCGAGGTTTTGCAATGGGTTATTATTTAATTCATTTGTTGTAAATGTAATTTGTTGTAATATTATTTTGCGGGGCACATCCAGGTTGCGGTTGTAGCCACCGTTGTATTATTTCATTTTACTGTTTTTGCTCCTAGGACTGATCCAAGGTGGGGTACACAAACTGCCGGGTGGGTAGTTTGCCGTACCCATAGGGGTCGAGGGTGGGGTAACGGCTATTCATCACAACTGTGTAATCTGTCTTTTCTTGCAGGCTCAAAAGAAATACAGATTGCTTGCAAATCCAATATTGTTTATCTGTGTTCTGGAATGAATATCATTGTGTCAGACGAATGTAAAATATCTATATATATGATAGCTATTTAGACGTCACTTATGTTTTACACCCGCGCTAGCCCAGCCCCCGCTCTGTCGTTAGTTAAGTAACCTAACGGGTGATGACGGGACCCCGTGGCGAATGCGGATGACATAAGAGGACGTCATATTTTCGTTGTTTTCTGCAATGATAGGTTAATAATGGGACGCATTATCTATAATGCAAAGAAAATAAACCAAGTTTAAATCGTTGGAACAATTTAGAAAGAAACACTCGGTTATTTTTAAAACAGATATTTTTAAATGCGGAGATTTAACCACTCTTTTTAAAAGCTATCAGGTTCCTTCGGTTATATCAAGTTCACTACGTTCACGGTTTCGCCAAAACCAGTCGTAGCCCTCCGTCATTTCTTATGAATGGTCAGTAGTATTCCAGCTATGTTTGTTTGGCCCTTAGTCAAGACATAGTGATTGGTAGCTGCTGGGGTATTCATTTGTTGCATAGATAGATGAGTTGGTTTGGGACAGTCGTATTACTTTGTTTGGCCCTTAGTCAAGAGTATACGGATGGGTTCAAATCAACAGGATAATGATGGGCAGAAATTGACATGTGACTTATGATTTGTTGGCCCTTAGTCAAGATCATAAGAGCATGGGGCAAAAACTTATATCGGGAATTTCTAAAGAAACTGAAATTTGCAAAGAGATGCATACCATTTGGAGTTTGATGAATGTTGGTAGGATTCCTTCAACATTATCATATGATGATATTTGGATCCCGATCCTACTGTGAGTATATGCTACTTATTAGGATATTCGTCACTTAACGATCAATGCTATAAACCTAGTAGGTGTCCAGAAAAGTGTCAGCGGGGTTACGCCCCCAGAGAAAAGAGGTTATTTAATTAAGGAACTTCGCGAAAGCGTTGGAAAACCTCCCTCGAAGTACCGACACCAGCCTGGCTGAACGGTTAAGCAAGTATTGTACGGTGAGAATAGTCCTGGCTAATTCTTCTTTTATGGTTTGAGGAAGGATTCGAGAAACAGTGGGAGCCATCCAGTTTAGATAAACTAAAAACCACTCTAAACTTGCAAGAGCATCATGCTAAAGAGTTTTCTTCTCTCTCTCCTAATTGCAGCGACCCTGAAAATGACTGGACTTAAGTTACTTTTAGAGAAAAATATACTGACGGGGCCAAACTATAAAGATTGGCTGCGGAATGTCAAAATGGCTTTGACCTATGACAAACTGGGGTACGTCCTCACCGCTACGGCACCTGCTGTCCCTGGTCCCAAATCCAGCAATGCGGATAAGGAAATCCGCAAAACCTGGGATTTAGATTGCGCGAGAGCCAAGTGCATCGTGCTTGCCTCGATGAACAATGAACATCAGAGGAGGCACGAGGATATGTCCCTAGATGGCATATTTCTCCATACAAAGGAACTTTATGGAGAGCAATCTCGTATAGCAAGATACGAGACCTCTAAGAACTTGTTTCGAGCGAGGTTGGCTGTCGGGTCATCGGTAGGTGAACATGTCCTAAAGATGATCGGCTATATTGAAGAGCTCGCAGACCTTGGGACGACTTTGGATAATGAGCTCTATACAGACCTTATTCCCCAGTCCCTTCCTCCCACCTACGCCAGTTTATCCTCAACTTCAACCTTCAAGGAAAAGAAGTTGAACTTGCGGAACTCCTGAACATGTTAAGGAGTGCAGAGGGCACCTTGCAAAAGGCAAGGGAAACACCCGCTATGTTTGTTGGCGGTACATCTTCTTCCGGGTCCAAGGCTTGGGCCAAAGGAAGGAAGAAGAAGGCCGCACCCAAACCTAGAGGAGGTGTTAGTAAGGTGAGAGGGAAGGGAAAGAAAAAGCTTGCAGCACCGGTAGTTGGCCAGGATGAGTGCTTCCATTGTCACAGGAAAGGGCACTGGAAGAAGGATTGCAAGGCGTGGAACGCCAAGAACCAGGAACCGAAGCAAGCTGTGGCTTCGACTTCAGGTGTGTTTGTAATTGAGAATTGTCTGTCGATCAACTCTACTTCCTGGGTATTGGATACCGGATCAGGATCTCATATTTGCAATTCATTGCAGGCACTGAGAAACCGTAGAGTGCTGAAGGAAGGTGATATGATCCTCAGGGTTGCTAACGGAGCTAGCGTGGGAGCTGCGTCCGTCGGGGATTATCACCTAGGATTGACGAGTGGACACATTTTGGTTTTACATAACTGTTATTTTGTACCCAGCTTAACGTGTAATATCATATCAGTTTCCTTGTTATCAAATAAAGGTTATGATTTCACGTTTGTAAGAGATGTTGTCAACATCCACCTTAATCATGGTTTGATTGGGTCCGGTACTCTAAATAACGGCATATATGTTTTAAACCAACTCCAAATTTTCAATGTCCAGAACACACTAAAAAGAAAGTGTCCAGATTTGAATAAAGCTTTCTTATGGCATTGTAGACTGGGTCACATCAATGAGAGAAGGTTGACTAAGTTGCATAGAGAAGGATATTTGGACTCGTTCGAATATCAAACTTATGACACTTGTCAATCCTGTCTCAAAGGAAAGATGACAAAAACTCCATTTACTGGACAAGGAGTAAGAGCGAGCGAGCTCTTAGGACTCATACACAGCGATGTATGCGGTCCAATGTCTACACATGCGAGAGGTGGTTATTCCTACTTCATTACTTTTACAGATGATTTCTCTAGGTTTGGACATGTCTTCTTGATGAAGCATAAATCCGAGGCCTTTGAGAAATTCAAGGAATACAAGAGTGAAGCGGAAAACCAAACAGGCAAAAGTATTAAGACACTGAGATCTGATCGAGGTGGAGAATACTTAAGTGCCGAGTTCCTAGGTTACCTAAAAGAAAAAGGAATTCTCTCTCTGCTTACTCCTCCGTACACTCCAAAGCACAATGGTGTATCGGAGAGACGGAATCGAACCCTATTGGATATGGTACGATCCATGATGAGTAATGCTGAGTTACCGCGATCTTTCTGGGGTTATGCGCTAGAATCAGCAGCATATCTTTTGAACCAGGTTCCAACCAAGACTGTGCCTACCACACCATATCAGATGTGGAGTGGGAAGAAACCCTGTCTAAAACATTTTAGGACATGGGGGTGTCCAGCTTTTGTAAAAAAGCAGCATTCGGACAAGCTCGAGGCACGCTCAGTACAGTGTAAGCTTGTGGGATATCCAAAGAACTCCAAGGGATATTATTTCTATTACGCAGAGGAACAAAAGGTTTTTGTTTCTCGTCATGCCCACTTCTTAGAAACTGAATTTTTAGAAAATCAGAAGAGTGGGAGCGCAGTAGAACTGGAAGAAATTCCAGAACCACAAGCTGCTACTGAAAGTTTGGTAGAACCAGAGGTTCAAGAAGAACAGAACATTTCCGCACCCCTCCGCAGGAGTAGTAGGCCGTCTCATCTGCCTGAGAGATACTACGGTTTTCTCATAGACGGGGATAGAGAGGATTGCATCATAGAAGATGATGAACCTACTAGCTTCCAGCAGGCCATCCAGAGTGGCGACTCGGTACGATGGCTAGATGCAATGCGAAGCGAAATGGAGTCCATGTACACCAACAAAGTATGGACTTTGGACTTTGCTCCAGGTGGGGTAAAACCCATAGGATGCAAATGGATCTTCAAGAAAAAGATTGGTGTAGATGGGCAGGTGGAAACCTATAAAGCTAGACTTGTTGCAAAGGGTTTTCGTCAAAGACCTGGTTTGGACTATGACGAAACTTTTTCTCCAGTGGCTATGCTCAAATCCATTCGTATCCTTCTTGCTATTGCTGCCTTCCATGATTATGAAATCTGGCAGATGGACGTAAAGACGGATTTTCTGAATGGAAATTTAGAAGAGAGCGTCTATATGGATCAGCCAGAGGGTTTCAATCAGAGTGGGAGCAGCGGGAAAGTATGCAAGCTGCTTAAGTCCATTTATGGACTAAAGCAGGCATCGCGGAGTTGGAACATCTGTTTTGATGAGACAGTCAAAGAATATGACTTTATCAAAAATCCAGATGAGCCGTGCATATATAGTAAAGTTGTAGCCAGAAGTGTCGTATTCCTCGTCTTGTACGTGGATGACATTCTATTGATAGGAAATGACATTCCTATGCTACAATCTGTCAAAGGATTCTTGTCACACAGGTTCTCCATGAAAGACCTGGGTGATGCCTCTTACATTCTGGGGATCCGGATCTATCGTGATAGATCCAAGAGGATGTTGGGACTTTCGCAGTCCAGGTATATCGACACTGTACTGAAAAGATTCAGTATGGAAGATTCTAAGCGCGGTAATCTACCGGCTTGTCACGGAATCACCCTCTCCAAAGAGATATCTCCCAAGACTGATTTGGAAAGGGAACGCATGTCTATTATACCCTACGCTTCTGCGGTAGGCTCTATAATGTATGCGATGTTGTGTACCAGACCAGATGTAGCTTACGCACTAAGCGTAGTAAGCCGGTATCAGTCAGACCCAGGGGAGAAACACTGGATAGCAGTAAAGAACATTCTCAATTACCTGAGGAGGACTATGGAGATGTTCTTGGTTTACGGCGGAAAAGACCTCAGGTTGGAGGCCTTTGCTGATTCCGGCTTCCAGAGTGATAAGGACGATTCCAAGTCCATGTCGGGTTATGTCTTTACCCTCAATGGAGGGGCGGTGTGCTGGAAGAGCTCCAAGCAGGACACTGTTGCTGACTCGACGATGGAAGCGGAGTATATAGCTGCTTGCGATGCCGCAAAAGAAGCAGTCTGGATGAAGAAGTTCCTAACAGAACTTCAGGTGGTTCCTACCATAGTTGATCCAATACCTCTGTATTGCGACAACAACGGAGCTATAGCTTTAGCGAAGGAACCAAGGTCCCATCAGAAGTCCAGACACATCTTGAGGCGGTATCACCTGATCAGGGAGATCATTGATCGTCAGGAGATCGAGGTTCGGAGAGTTGCTTCAGAAGAGAACATTGCTGATCCATTCACGAAGGCCCTTCCTCACATTCAGTTCGAGAGGCTACTCGAGATCATTGGTCTACGATATGCCAGTACATGGCCCTAGTGCAAGTGGGAGATTGTTAGTGTTTATGCCCTAGAAGGCCATTACTGTATCATACTAGTTTGTATATTACTTAATGGAAGCTTGGGATATTCACATGTATATAACAGTCTTGCTAAACATGGTAGTATGCTACTTGGTTTTTCTATCTTAATATGTGAGTGTACGTATTGATAGAGCTCTTAGGATCTTGCTTGTCTACCAGCGTTGTGATGGCAGTCACACTAGTGGGGGCTGGGTCGTCTACAAGCACATCCTTATTAAGGTCCCTGGTCGTTGGATTATCGAGACAGAGCATCGATACTCCGGAGTAGACTAGTGTGTACGCTTCTCATCCCAGTTGGGGAGATGGTCTGTCCCACAGCCGTCAGTACGTCGTACTGGAGATAGTATGTAGGTGCTCGTTAGGTTACGGGTACACCGGACAGGACTCACAGGGAACTGTTGGTTGGTTTGATACCAGTCGTCAGTGAACAGTTCCCAGGTGACATGAGTACAGCGTAGTCCGCAGACTTGACACTGCTACTTCGCCTCGAGTGTGTCCCACTGTTCTTAGATTGCTACCCTACCACGGCTCAAAGGAGTCGTGCAAACAGGTACCAGTTGGGTGCAGTCCTGAGCACTTGGAGGCAGTGGCGGTTAGAAAGGATTCGTCCCTCCCGGTATTGGGAGTAGATATCGTGCTGTGTCAGAGAGCCATTACGCAAAGTCCCTGGCCAGGGCAAGCGAGATTTGCTGGTAGGTTCCAGTAGTTTCTCAGGGTGTAATGGGCTTCCCTCCGACACGACTTATACCGCTATTAGGGGACTGACGCTTGCCGCCCCCCTAGGCCCGATATGCGATAGTCTTGGACGAACGGACCGGACTGTATGTAGACTGTCACATCAGACTCAGTAGGAGTTCGGATGGGTTTCCTCATCGGCCTTCTTATCGACAACTACCTGGGGACCGTTACATACAGCTAGTGCCGCTTGCGGTCTGTGGTTAAACCCACTGCCAGCGTAGTAGTCGAGTCTCTAGAGTCCCACACAGAGAGTTTCCTATTCCAGGCGAAACGATATAGAGGTCGTATGGTTTTACGACAAGGGTTCGGACGCATACGTGCGTTTACGCGCGTACGACTTTCGGACAGTTTTTACCAGTCGGCTTTGGTTTAAGCCAGTTACTGGTATCCGGTTATTGGATTTTTACATTCTAAAGTTTTTCCGTATTTTTGCGGATTGGAGGGGCGTTCTCGTAATTGTACGAGAAGCTTCTAGAAGTGGTGACTAAGGAGGTTTAGGTGTCATTTGCATTAAATGAGTTTAGTGAGTAATGGAGGTGATTCATGCATATCATTAATGCATGATAAATGCTTAATGAGTCATAACAATGAATCACCATTAGATATTTGTGAAGCATGCTTATTCATCACTTATTTTCTTTTGTTGATAAAAGAGAATGCTTCATTTATATTATGATAACTTACTATTCTCATTTAATAATAATTCACATCTTCTCTCTCCTCAAGCTCTCATCTTCAAACCCTAATCCTTACACCTCATGAGTTGAGATCAAAGGATTAGAAAGACTAATCAATCCATAACCATCACTCTATTTCATCCTAGCTTCTTTGATTAGCAATCCAAGAAGGTTAGTTGCCTCAAGTTTAGAGGTTTAGCTTGGAGTTTTGCTCTCGGGTGGATCGTCTACTACCTAGAGAAGGCCGAAGAGAACAAGGAGATCGTAAAGACGAAGGACTGGTTTCATTAGGTATAATCCCTAAACACAATAGTTAAGAAACACTTTGTGTTTGGTTATTTATAGTTTAGCTTCGATTCAAGCGGTTAGTCGATGTTCGTTCACTAAACAAGTTCGTTTTTGAAAATTCCGCCTCCCCACAAGTATTGGGGTGTACTACATCGACTTACAATAGTGACATGGCAATTATCGATGATGAAGTGTGTGAGCCGGCCAATCTGTGTAAGTGTGACATAGGCATCATCGATAATGGTGTAGGTGTACTAGCACAGGTATATGAAATGCAATAGTAATGACATGAACGTAGCATAAAGTAAATCGGCAGTTAAAAGCCATAAGGTATGAGTATCTAACATGACCGAGTCGATGAATCTATCAATCAGCATCCTCTAGTCAAGGGTATGGATCAATCATCAATTAAACTCATCACGTATGGTAAATCATCGTACGGCATCATTAAACAATTTGGGATCCTAACAACTTATATGACAATGAGGGTACGGACCTGTTAGTTATATGTATGCCCTAGAGGCCATTACTGTACATAGGATGTATATTGTAGTGGATGCTGGGACATATATAGGGAGGACTTTCTTTCTCGACATTATAGTATGCTATCTGGTTACACTTTACCTTAACGTGTACACTGATTGTCTCTCTGTTACATGTTGGTAAAGCCCTTAGGATGTGTACTTGACTACCTGGAATATGATACGGATCATACTAGTGGGGACATGATAGTCCATAAGTACATCCTTCAAGGTCCCTAGTCGTGGGTGTATCGAGACGGGGCATCGATATACCAGAGTAGACTAGCATATACCTTCTCGACCCATACAGATGGGCGAGGGATGATCCCATATCCATTAGTGTTTGACATCGGAGATGATATACGGGTGCTCAGTGGAGACTGGGTACACTGGACGGACTTGACGAGAACTCCCAGATGGTATTATACCTTACGTCAGATGGCAGTTCTCTGGTGACACTGGTACAGGTTAGTCTGTAGACCCGAGATCGTCATAGAGTCTTGTGAGATTCCCACTGTGCTTTGATTTCCACCCTACCACGTCCAAGAGGGCGTGCAAAACGGTGGTTTTTGGGTACAGTCCCGAGTCACATGTGTTAGTTATATGTATGCCCTAAAGGCCATTACTGTACATTGGATGTATATTGTAGTGGATGCTGGGACATATATATGGAGGACTTTCTTGCTCGACATGATAGTATGCTATCTGGTTGCTCTTTACCTTAACATGTACATAGATTGTCTCTCTGTTACATGTTGGTAAAGCCCTTAGGATGTGTACTTGACTACCTGGACTATGATGCGGATCATACTAGTGGGGACATGGTAGTCCATAAGTACATCCTTCAAAGTCCCTAGTCGTGGGTGTATCGAGACGGGGCATCGATATACCAGAGTAGACTAGCGTGTACCATCTCGACCCATACAGATGGGCGATGGATGATCCCATATCCATTGGTGTTTGACATCAGAGATGATATACGGGTGCTCAGTAGAGACTGGGTACACTGGACGGACTCGCCGAGAACTCCCAGATGGTATTATACCTCACGTCAGATGGCAGTTCTCTGGTGACACTGGTACAGAGTAGTCTGTTGACCCGAGATCGTCATAGAGTCTTGTGTGGTTCCCACTGTGCTTTGATTTCCATCTTACCACGTCCAAGAGGGCGTGCAAAACGGTGGCTTTTGGGTACAGTCCCGAATCACATGGAGGCAATGAGCGATAGGAGGGGATTCGTCTCTCCCGTTATAGGGAGTTGATGTTGCGCTGTGTACGATTGGCTATAACAGGAAATCCCTGGCTAGGGTTGCTGAGATTTACTGGTAAGTGTTACCAGTAGTTTCTCGAATTGTTATAGACCTCATATCGACACGACTTATCGAGCTATTGGGGTCTGACGTTTACCACCCCTAGGCGAGATATGCGACATATCAGACAACGAGACCGGACTGTACGGTAGTGTTACTGGTTGGATTCACTGGAGTGTGAGCGGGCTTGCTCGTCGATCTTCTGATCGCTCAATACCCGGGTGGCCGTTATGTTTAGCAGACCGCTTGCGGCTTGTGGGTGATTGATATGATCATCATCTGCTGCCGGCGTATTGACGAGTCTTTAGAGTCCTACACAGAGGTTTCCTGGCTCAAGCGAAACGAAATAGGAGCGCATATGAGATATGTGCGGGACCGAGAATAATGCGTGCATGTGATACCGTATTTCATTCTCGCGATCAATGTGTCGAATGGTTTTATGCAATATAACCTAGTTATCTATTCAAGCGTTGATTCGATAAGCCGATACATTGTATACTAGTCGGTTGTGTGCGACATGACCAGATCATTGAATCAAGTGTTGATTTAATGATTTAATGTATAATTATATATATTTGATATATTACTTTGCATTAACTAGTATCGGTTCACTTTAAATGGATTTTCTCACTCGCTTGTGCACATTGTATATTCGATATAGATTTGTGCACTTGATTGTATCATGTTTGATGATACATGCACAATTGGTTAAGTGTAAAGATTGAACCTTGGTTATATGAATGGTTAGGGTTATGATTACTTATTCATTTATTTATTTATTAGTTTTGGAAAATAAATGCATAAAGAGAAAAAACAAAATGATTTTCTTTCATTCTTTCTTTCATGGAGCTTGTTGAAGCTTCATGAAGCTTTTGACCAAGTGACCATTTTGTCCTCTTCTTTAACCCTAACCACTCACATAAACTCTAGTTAGCTCTCTACACTTAACTATGGTTTGATTATGATAAGAATGATTATTCTTTTCTATTCTTTAATTCTTATCATAAAACTTATCATAACTTCATCATCATCTTCTTCTTCTTCTTCAAGATGAAGAAGCTTCACTTCATCAATGGTGAATTGAGCAAATGAGTGAGAAATCCAAATCTAAAGAGAACCCACTTCCTATTTCTTCATCCTCTACCTCTTGCCAAGTAGTAGAGTGTGTTTCCTTCACAAGTTTTCATGGCTTGGTGAAGGTGGAGCTTGATCTAGCGATGCCTCGACGTAGATCATCTTCGGCATGGACATCGACGACCTAGCTCGCCATTTCTCCGACGAAGCCGACGCTAGAGCCCGGGAATTCATTTGGACAGCGAGGGGACTTCGTCACGGAGCCGTGGAGGTGGAGAACCAGATCTACAAAGGTTGTATTTCCGCTTAAACTTTAGTTAAGTTGTTAACTAGTTTCCTTTTCGCCTAGACATCTAGCTAACGATCCGTAGTCTAGGGTTTCTCGGCACCGTAATTTTTGAAACGGGCATGGTTGATGCCTTGTGAGACCCCTTGAGAGTGCCTAAGAACCCTGAAGTGGTATCAGAGCCTAGCTAGAGCCTTAGGCGAAGTCTAGACGGAGTTTGAAAGCCGGACGAACCGAAAACCTAACCCCAAAATGCTCTCTGGAAATTTTCTAAAATTTTGGATTTTTGTCAATTAAAAATATGCAGAAAATTAAGCAGGGTGTTATTTGAATTACTGTGAAATACGAGGGCCTGAATCAACTTTTCCACCGAGGAACCGCGGCACGTGCTATGCATGGTGCAGCGGTTCCGCGGCCGTACTGTTCCTTTGTTTAATGATTTCTTCACAGTAACTTATATAATTTCATGCTATAGTTTCTGAGGTATTTTTATTGTGACTCTACAGAGAGTATTCTGGGGTTGTATAGGGAATCAAAGATTCGATCGGATTATCAAAATTTGTCTATGTGGCTTTCCGGATATTTTTTGAATATGTTAAAAAGTTCGACCGGATATAAATACCCAATTTTTCCCCTGTCGGGAAATTTCCAAGTGTTGGATTTTTCCGTAGTTTAACGACGTTCTAAGTAGTGCAAGTAACGCGATGGACCCTCTAGAAGACAACAAACCTTAACTCGATTATGTGACCGTCTCGAACTGCCCTCTGAACCTTCGGGTTTGGGGCAGTACGGCGTGCCACATGTGAGGCGTTGGCTTGACCCTTCTACGGCTGGACCGTTGGTACTGAGGCACGAACTGAATGTTGTTAGACTTATTTCATGTGTTGAGCTGTATCGGGAAAACTTGGGTGTTCGATTGTTCGATCGGAAAGTTTGACATTTTCTATTTATCCGGAATGTGATACAATAATTGAAATTCAGAATAAGTTATGAGATAACTAAATGAATGTCATAAACATAGCAGTTTAGTCTCACTTGATCGGTTGCCACGGAATTTTGATGTGATCAAAAGTCCGTCGCTATCACGTAGTGTACACGGATACTCGCCGGGTAAACTTAATAGACAGCCTCACTCCATAGCCCCGACCAAGTGACTGTAGGAGAACCCCGTCGCCGAAAGCATCCGTTCGGGTGCTCGCGGTAGCGGTGTTCCGCCTTGGTGCACTTCGTCGACGGTATCAGGGGTGCGGCCGCCTACTGAAGTTTGCGACGAGCATTCGATCAGTTTTTCGGGAATCTTGTTGAATTGCCCGACTTGATATTGAAAAGTGTTTTCGATAATGAGACTAAAATGCGGGGTTTATAATTGTTAGGCATGCGATGTCTAAGTAATTCATTTGGTCAGGCATGCGATGTCTGAGGTGGTTGCGGATTCCAACTGTTGTAGTTTTACACTTTCTTTTCTGTGACCGTAAGTGTAATATGTGATATCACCGGTTTCGTTGCTATATGTCAACGACAATTGGGATGCGCATATTTACTTATGTTGATGACATGTGATGTTATGTGTTGCTGGATATGTTATATTGGATCGTCGTGTTCGAATAGCCGGGGTTTTTTATGTGAGATGAGTGTTTTTCATTTTCATTCATGTAAAAACTTGTATGTAATATTCTTTTATTGGGGCACTTCCAGGTTGCGGAAGTTGTCACCCGTTGTATATTATTTACTTTTCCGCACTAGGATAGACCCAAGGAGGGGAGCACAAGTAACCGGGTTCTGGAGTCCAGTGGGAGACCAACTCGAGGAGTCGAGTCCGGGTCTGCTAACTCCAGAATTGGTAGGGTTGCTTGCCGCTTTCGTAGGGGTCTAGGGGTATGGGTTTGGCTATTCATTGCGACCGTGGAATCCGTGTTTTATACTGGCTCGTATTGAAAACACGGACGTCCTAGTATATCCAATATTTCATATGATTCTTCTGCTGCGATATCTGTGATGTGATCATGTGATGTTCTGTGATAGATACAGTATATAGTATATATGATATATTATATAGACGTTACTTATGTTTTACACCCGTGCTAGCCCTGCCCCGCTCTGCCGTTAGTTACCTAACCTAACGGTGCACGAGGGGACATCGAGGCGAATGCGGATGGAATAAGTGTACGTCGTATTTATCTGTGATGTTTAGGTACTTAAATGATGGGACTTCATTAATATGATTAATGAAATAAAAGAAACCTAAGATGTTGTAGAATCGAATTTCAAAATAAAATAGGTAGCTACAGTTTTTGCTTTGCACAGCGGTATATACGATATATCCTGCACCTTAATCGATGAGGAAAGGACCGAGATCCCTTCACCGGGAGTGACTCCTTTAGCAATAACTGGCAGATGCTACACACTCGGTTTGTCTTTTGATAGCTTTTAAGTGTTTTTGCTTTGCACAGTGATATATATGATATATCCCGCACCTCATTCGACGAGGAAAGGACCGACGATCCCTTCACCGGGAGTGACTCCTTTAGCAAAACTAGAAAAGCCTCAAAAACACTCCATTTCAAAATCATTTGATTCTACAACGATATCAAGTTCATTACGCAATAGGTTTTCAGAAAAACCTGTCGTAGCCCTCCGTCATTTCAGATAAGTACTAGTTAGTATTCGTGCTGCGGTTGTTTGGCATGCGTCAAGGCGTAGTGTATGGTAGCTAACTAGTGCTTATATGCTAGCATACGATGCGATTGGATTAGGGTATTCGTACGGCGTTGTTTGGCATGCGTCAAGGGTCGTGCGGGTGGGTCTAATTCAATCAAGAAATGTACGGGTTGAACTTGACTAGCGCACTATGGGTTGTTTGGCATGCGTCAAGGTCATAGCACGCTAGGGGCAAAATATTATCGGGAATTTCAAGTGTTGAAATTTGCAATGAGATTGCATACCTTCTATGAGATAGTTGGATCCCGATACCCGCTGCGAGTAATTGTTACTCCTGGGAGAGTTTTATACATTACAATTAGCCGATCAAGTAGGTGTCTAGAAAGGTGTCAACGGGGTTACGCCTCTGGGAAAACGAGGTTTACATTAATTAGGTTCATGCGAAAGCACAGGGGGACCTCCCTCAAAGTACCGACACTGGCCTAGCTGAAAGATTGGCGAACTTGTAGTGTGTAATTAATCCCGGCTAGTCTATCCTTTTAGGGTTTGAAGGAAGATTTGATAAAAAGCAGTGGGAGCCATCCTGATTAGATAAAATAATAACCAATCTATTCTTGCAAGAGCGCACGCTGAGTGTTTTCTTCTCTCTCTCTCCTGGTAGGGACCATGTCACGCCTTAATCAAGATAATAAAACGGATTATTGACCGAACCCGCTTGTTATACTGAGCTGGGGAACGTTGATCCCGCTCCAACTTATAATTGTTATAAGATCGAGCAGGAAATTGGGGAATACCAGATTTCCCGTGCCGCCCAAACGAAGAGAGTGCATGATGATGCATCATCTTCGGGTGTGTTCGTTACACAGAACTGTTTCTCAGTATCCTCTGTATCCTGGGTATTTGATACCGGATCTGGATCCCAGATATGTAAGATGTTACATAGGGCTACAAAAGGGTAGAAAAACTGAGAACGGGTGATAAGTTTCATGAGGCAGAAAACGGGGCAAGTGTTGCAGCAAAGTCTGTTGGTCACTGTCACCCTGTATTGTAATACATTGATTCTGAACGAATGTTATTAGATACCGAACCTGATATACAAAATCATATCAGTCTCTTTATTAGTAAAGAAATGATAAAATTTTGTATTGTTGGATAATGTTTTGAACATTTCCTATATCAAAAGTTGATCGGTTCAGGCACGTTATCTAAAAGCATTGACGTTCTAAATCAAACTACAGTTCTTAGTATACGAAACGCACACAAGAGAAAGAGTTCAGAAATGAACGAATCCTTCTTGAGGTATTGTAAACTAGGTCATATCAATGCGACCCGACTAGCTGGAGTTACATTTAGATGCATATTAAAATCAGTTTTAATTTACATCTTGTGAAACTCGCCAGTCATGTCACAAAGATAAAATGACCATAGCTCTGGTTTTTGGAAACAGAGAAAGAGTTAGTGAACTCTTGGGATGATACATGTTGATGTATAAAGGTCCCCTGTCTACACATACCTGGTAAGGTTCTTTGTACTTCATTACATTATCTGATAATCTCTCGAGATTCAGACATATGTTCCTGTTGAAACACAAGTCTGAACCTTTTGAGATATTCACAGAATATAAGATAGAAGTAGAGAACCAATACGGGTATAAGTATTATGTCCTATGATGAGATCAAGGAGGAGAATACTTGAGCACGGAAATCCTGGACTATTTTAAAGGAGAATGAGATTCTCTCTCAGAATTACTCCTCTGTATACACCATAGCACGATGGTATATCGGGGCGGAGCAGATACACCCTATTTGATATGGTGTGCTCTAATATGAGTACTACTGAGTTACCTGTTTCCTTTTTGGGAGTTATGCACTTATGAAGTTGCATACCTATTGAATAGGGTTCCAATCAAATCAGTTGCCTACCATCTCATATGTGATATGGAAAGGGAAGAACCCATCTCTTAAGATAGTTAAGATTTGGGGTTGTCCGGCCTATGTCTAAAAGCAAAATCCGGACACGCTCGAGGCAACATCAGTTATGTAGAACTGGAAAGGTTCCAGCTATACAAACTACAGCAGATGATTTGGTAGAACCAAAGGATTCAGTAGATTCCAACGAACCTCAGCCTCTCCGCCGATCTAGTAGGGTTCCTCACCCACCTGAGAGATACTTCAGTTTCTCTATGACAGTGGGAGCGAGGATTGCATCATGAGATGATGAACCAACTAGTTTCGAGCTGGCCATCAGGAGTAAGACTCTGTAAGAATGGCTGGATGCTTAGTGATCTGAGATGGAATCCTTATACACCAACAAAGTATGGACTTTGGTTGCTATATCTGAAGGGTTAAATCCCCATCAGGAGCAAGTATATCTTGAGAAGATTACTTGGTGTAAATGGAAAAGTTGAGACTTTCAAAGCTAGACTTGTTAAAGGTTTTCGTCATTGACCAGGCGTGGATAATGATGAAACCTTTTTCAAGTAGCCATGCTTAAGTCCATCCAGATCCTACTTGCCACGGCTACATACCATGACTACGATATCTTGTGGTTGGGTGTCTTGACTGCTTTTCTAAATGATGTTTTAGAAGAGTGCGTCTATAAGTACACAGCCAGAGGTCCTCGTAGACAGTGGGAGCAGCGGAAACGTGTGCAAGATGTTTTATATAATAAAGCAGGCATCGCGGAGTTGGAACGTCTGTTTTGATGTAGTAGTCAAAGAGTTTGACTTCATCAAAATGGTAGATGAACCTTGTATAAACAAAAAGGTAGTAGGGAGTATGGTGGTGATCCTCGTAGAGTTCGTGGATGACATACTCTTGATAAGAAAGGAGTTTCCTATGCTACGCTCGGTCAATCTCCGCTTATCACAATGATTCTCCATATAGGATCACGGGAAGTGTTCCAGAGTGATAAATACGACCGAATGTCAGTCGCAGGCATTGTCTTTACCCTCATTAAAGGGACGGTATGTTGGAAGAGTTCCAAGCTAGATACCGTGACATACTAGACGATAAAGGCAGGATACATCGCTACTTAAGATGCTACCAAAGAGGCTGTTTGGATGTATAATGGTTCATGAGATGAACTACGTTCCTACCATTGTGAGACAATGGAGTTGTGGCTTATGCCAAGGAACGCCGGTCCCATCAGTGATCCAGACTTATTCTAAGGCAGTATCACCTGATCATGGAGATGGTTGATCTCCAGGTTGATCGAGGCAAGGAGAGCAGACTTAGAGGATAACGCAGCGGATCCACTCACGAAGGCCTATTCCCAGAGAGAGACTTTTATGGGATGGTTGAGTATGAGATACTACAACCACTGCAACAGATGGCCCTAGTGCAAGTGGGAGATTGTTAGTTATATGTATGCCCTAGAGGCCATTACTGTACATTGGATGTATATTGTAGTGGATGCTGGGACATATATAGGGAGGACTTTTTTGCTCGACATGATAGTATGCTATCTGGTTGCTCTTTACCTTAACATGTACACAGATTGTCTCTCTGTTACATGTTGGTAAAGCCCTTAGGATGTGTACTTGACTACCTGGACTATGATGCGGATCATACTAGTGGGGACATGGTAGTCCATAAGTACATCCTTCAAAGTCCTTAGTCGTGGGTGTATCGAGACGGGGCATCGATATACCAGAGTAGACTAGCGTGTACCTTCTCGACCCATACAGATGGGCGATGGATGATCCCATATCCATTGGTGTTTGACATCAGAGATGATATACGGGTGCTCAGTAGAGACTGGGTACACTGGACGGACTCGCCGAGAACTCCCAGATGGTATTATACCTCACGTCAGATGGCAGTTCTCTGGTGACACTGGTACAGTGTAGTCTGTTGACCCGAGATCGTCATAGAGTCTTGTGTGGTTCCCACTGTGCTTTGATTTCCATCTTACCACGTCCAAGAGGGCGTGCAAAATGGTGGCTTTTGGGTACAGTCCCGAATCACATGGAGGCAATGAGCGATAGGAGGGGATTCGTCTCTCCCTGTATAGGGAGTTGATGTTGCGCTGTGTACGATTGGCTATAACAGGAAATCCCTGGCCAGGGTTGCTGAGATTTACTGGTAAGTGTTACCAGTAGTTTCTCGAATTGTTATAGACCTCATATTGACACGACTTATCGAGCTATTGGGGTCTGACGTTTACCACCCCTAGGCGAGATATGCGACATATCAGACGACGAGACCGGACTGTACAGTAGTGTTACTGGTTGGATTCACTGGAGTGTGAGCGGGCTTGCTCGTCGATCTTCTGATCGCTCAATACCCGGGTGGCCGTTACGTTTAGCAGACCGCTTGCGGCTTGTGGGTGATTGATATGATCATCATCTGCTGCCGGCGTATTGACGAGTCTTTAGAGTCCGACACAGAGGTTTCCTGGCTCAAGCGAAACGAAATAGGAGCGCATATGAGATATGTGCGGGACCGAGAATAATGCGTGTATGTGATACCGTATTTCATTCTCACGATCAATGTGTCGAATGGTTGTATGCGATATAACCTAGTTATCGATTCAAGCGTTGATTCGATAAGCCGATACATTGTATACTAGTCGGTTGTGTGCGACATGACCGGATCATTGAATCAAGTGTTGATTTAATGATTTAATGTATAATTATATATATTTGATATATTACTTTGCATTAACTAGTATCGGTTCACTTTAAATGGATTTTCTCACTCGCTTGTGCACATTGTATATTCGATATAGATTTGTGCACTTGATTGTATCATGTTTGATGATACATGCACAATTGGTTAAGTGTAAAGATTGAACCTTGGTTATATGAATGGTTAGGGTTATGATTACTTATTCATTTATTTATTTATTAGTTTTGGAAAATAAATGCATAAAGAGAAAAAACAAAATGGTTTTCTTTCATTCTTTCTTTCATGAAGCTTGTTGAAGCTTCATGAAGCTTTTGACCAAGTGACCATTTTGTCTTCTTCTTTAACCCTAACCACTCACATAAACTCTAATTAGCTCTCTACACTTAACTATGGTTTGATTATGATAAGAATGATTATTCTTTTCTATTCTTTAATTCTTATCATAAAACTTATCATAACTTCATCATCTTCTTCTTCTTCTTCTTCAAGATGAAGAAGCTTCACTTCATCAATGGTGAATTGAGCAAATGAGTGAGAAATCCAAATCTAAAGAGAACCCACTTACTATTTCTTCATCCTCTACCTCTTGCCAAGTAGTAGAGTGTGTTTCCTTCACAAGTTTTCATGGCTTGGTGAAGGTGGAGCTTGATCTAGCGATGCCTCGACGTAGATCATCTTCGGCATGGACATCGACGACCTAGCTCGCCATTTCTCCGACGAAGCCGACGCTAGAGCCCGGGAATTCATTTGAACAGCGAGGGGACTTCGTCACGGAGCCGTGGAGGTGGAGCAACGGATCTACAAAGGTTGTATTTCCGCTTAAACTTTAGTTAAGTTGTTAACTAGTTTCCTTTTCGCCTAGACATCTAGCTAACGATCCATAGTCTAGGGTTTCTCGGCACCGTAATTTTTGAAACGGGCATGGTTGATGCCTTGTGAGACCCCTTGAGAGTGCCTAGGAACCCTGCAACATGGAGGCAATGAGCGATAGGAGGGGATTCGTCTCTCCCGGTATAGGGAGTTGATGTTGCGCTGTGTTCGATTGGCTATAAACGGAAATCCCTGGCCAGGGTTACTGTGATTTACTGGTAAGTGTTACCAGTAGTTTCTCAAACTGTTATAGACCTCATATCGACACGACTTATCGAGTTATTGGGGTCTGACGTTTACAACCCCTAGACGAGATATGCGACATATCATACGAACAGACCGGACTGTACGGTAAGTGTTAGTGGTTGGATTCACAGGAGTGTGAGCGGGCTTGCTCGTCGATCTTCTGATCGCTCAATACCCGGGTGGCCGTTACGTTTAGCAGACTGCTTGCGGATTGTGGGTGTTTGATATGATCATCACCTGTTGCCGGCGTATTGACGAGTCTTTAGAGTCCTACACAGAGGTTTCCTGCCTCAAGCGAAATGAAATAGGAGAGCATATAAGATATGTGCGAGACCGAGAATAATGCGTGTATGTGATACCGTATTCTATTCTCGCGATGAATGTATCGATTGGTTGTATGCGACATAACCTATTTATCGAATCGAGGATTGATTCGATAAGTCGATACATTGGATAATAGTCGGTTATATGCTACATGACCGGATCATTGAATCAAGTGTTAATTTAATGATTTAATGTATAATTATATGTTTGATATATTACTTTGTATTAACTAGTATTGGTTCACATTAAAAGGAATTTCTCACTTGATGTGCACATTGTATATGTGATATATTTTTGTGTGCACTTAATTGTATCATGTTTGATGATACAAGCTAACTTGAGTTTATGTAAAGATTAAACCATGGTTATATGAATGGTTAGGGTTTTGTTTATTTACTTACTTATTTATTTATTTATTTATTTTGGAAAAGATAAATGAATGGTGGCTTTCTTTGTTTGCTAGTTGAAGCTTCAGGAAGCTTTGTCTAAGTGACCATTTTTGTTTTCATGCTTAACCCTAACCATTCCACTTAACCCTAGTTCATTCTCTACACTTGACCATGGTTGCGTTATGATAAGTATTCCTTTTATATTCTATTTTTGACAATACTTATCATATATTCTTTCTTCTTCTTCTTCATCTTCAACAAAGAAGAAGCTTGCAACCATTAATGGCAACTTGAGAAAAAGAGTGAGAAATCCAATTCTAAAGTGAACCCACTTCCTATTTCTTCATCCTCTACCACTTGCAAAGTAGTATAGGGTGTTTTCTTCACAAGTTTCATGGCTTGGTGAAGTTGGAGCTTGATCTTATGTTGCCTCGACGTAGATCATCTTCGGCATCGAAGTCGACTACCTAGCCCGCCCATTTCTCCGATGAAGCCGACGCTAGAGCCCAGGATCCGATGATCGCAGCGAGGGGATTTCATCATGGAGCTATGGAGGTGGAGGACCGGATCTATAAAGGTTGTATTTTCTGTTAACTCATAGTTAAGTTGTTAACTAGTTATCGTTTTCGCCTAAAACTCTAGTCAACGATCGCATTAGGGTTTCTCGGCACCGGAAATTTTTGAATTTGGCATGGTTGATGCCTTGTGAGACCTCATTAGTGTGCCTAGGAACCCTACATGACCTAACTTCTCGTACGACTTATCACTCATGATTGACCACATTATATATATGTATGTATGTATGTATGTATATACCTAATTCCCAAGTCCCATCCATAACAGTCTCATATCAGGGAACCGGCAAAGGTATCAATCATCTCAATCGACTCACATCCGTATACCGACATATCAATCAAGTCATCATATCACCTCGAATATTCTTTTCATCGCATTAAGTCTTCTTACATCAAATCAATTTATAAGTACATTCTACCTTATACATCAAATGTTATGCTACTCTAAAACTCATACCTATTCTAGTGCAACTACATATCTATAAGTCATGATTCACCTTAATTTATCATAACCCTAAGCTTTCATCTCATATCATCTCTAACTATCTATATAACCATAACCCCAGTTCCTAATCTAGGTTTCTACGACTGCATCCTATAGATCGGTTTCCATTATAATTTGCCGGGGGGGCTATACATCATCCACCCAACATCCCCCGTAGATATAGATCTACTCACCTTGATCCTTAGAAGTCGATGACGCCACAGTCTGTCACCTCGGAATCCACGCGAAGGTAACTAGAATAATACACAATCGAAATCGCTATTAACATCAAGTCCGGAAAACCAATACGGCACACGGTGTGTTCATAGGTTAGAACCTATAGCCTACTCATGCAAAACAATCAAACAACCTTTGTTGTTGACCTACAAACGCCCAACAACCAAATACAAATCCAAATATCAAAACCTAGCATTCCAAAATACGGAAAACTGTCACGACCCGAAATGGCACGTGACTGGCACATGAATCATATGAAGTCTATAGGACACCATCTAATTCAAGTAAGCCAAGAAATCCCAGAAATCTAAACTATTTAAAGAAAGAAGTAAAGAAAACATATTTTAAAACAAGGGTTTTTTAAATAACATAAGCCGAATATGCATTTTAAAATCTCAAGTCTTTTCTGAAAATTTCGGCAGAGTTTCCTTTGTAAATACTGGCCCCAAACGGGGTACAACATGAATAATATATGCACAATGATAAAAGGCATCCCCAAACGGGAGCTAGCTCTTCGTCAATCGACTGTCACAACCATGCATGCAATATAATATACAACACCGAAGGGCGAGGATCAAAACTCAAAAGGAAACTCAAAATCATCAAGAAAACCATAATAATACAAGCACGGCTCCACGGTCGAAAGAATAATACACTGGTTTTCTAAGTCTGAAACAATATACAGGTTTGGTTGATGGAGTTTACTAGATACAACTGAATAAATAAAAGTACAATGGTGGTCATGATACAAGTGAACCCACCTACCAAAGCAAATCATCCGGAATGGAAGCAGTGTGCTAGTAAAGCCGTAACGAAACCTGTATGGCAAACCATGCAAGAAACTGTGGCACAACGGGGGTGAGTTGCCAACTCGTGAGTATAAAACATCACATAGCAAAAATCTTATGTATGACTCAATCCTAGGTCAATACGATCAGTAATAAATATCCTCAATATGATAAAGTCTGAAGCATGATAAGGTGGCAAGGGTAAACATCTAAACATAAGTGTAATATCAAGTGCTCGTGTCAGTGCCGCAGGTAGCAACATATCATATATATGAGGTATCATCAATGAAATCAGTGTCAACTATATCATAACGTCTATAAGTATGTGGATATCACCCAACTATGTAATCAATGCCTGTATGCGTAGGGATCTCGTCCACGGGTCAACCAATGACACAAAACATCATGCATGTAAATATCATAAAGCATATGCATGAAAGTATAAGGATATAAATCAACTTGTGTCCCTCACGACACATCAAAATCATGGAACCTAAGTCTCTATCATCGACACTCGAAAACATCATGAAACCCGTGCCCAGCATCGGCACGTAAATCCTCACATATCGGACTCCGTCAGTCCGGATCGTCCCGTATAATCTTTCGACTCCGGTCGGTATCCTCCGGATATCCGCCGAGCCCAAATACTATCACCGGTAGGTAGTGGTCCCTCTGCCAGGCTCATCGCCTACTGCACGACAGATCCATTCTCGCCCCAAGGTACCATATCGGGTCCACCATGTACCCGTAATCGGCCTCATCCAACTCCTCGAATCGGGTTTCACAAGTCATACGTCTCAGAACCGAGAAAACACATGGTGGACGCACTGAAATATCATATCAAGGGAAACCGGGTTTTTAAAACAATACATACTCCCTTTTGAAATAACCACGGTTCCCAAATCCAGAAATCTCATGAAAACAAATATCTCAATGCGTATAATCATTAAGCATGATGTATGCAACATATAACAGAAATGTAAGCATATCAGTATATCATGCAACATGGAACAATAATATGCACATATCGAGGTAAAAACCACACTTTTAAAATGAATCCAGTTTTAAAATATATCTTGTGGTTCCCAAATCTCCAAAATCAAGCCAGAATCATCTATGTATGTGCAAACACGTGTGTATGCACGTATGGGTATACAATATGTGTGTGCATAAGTATGTCATGCAAGGGGTCATATCCTGATGCAACAATCCTACTGTGTAGTGACATGGCAATTATCGATGATGAAGTGTGTGAGCTGGCAAGCAGGTGTACGTGGAGTATACGCATCATCGATAATTGTGCTGGTGTCCTGATAACATGGGTTTTATATAATATAACTCACAAGTATATAAGCATGCAATGCGCTAATAACCACATGAATATATGGAAAGGGAAAGTAAATGCAACAGTAAGGAATCTACATTATTTATACGAGTCATACAGTTTGTCATTTAAAATCACACAAATCGTGGTGTTTTGGAAAAATAGGGGCTACGGTGTTTTTAAGAAAAGAGGTGCGTCTTTTAAAATATCCGTAGAATCCCTTGGAATTTCTTTAAAAATAGTCACGATTCGTTACTTTTGAAATAGGTATGACTCGAGTCTAGTCTAACATCTATAAGTAAACTACAGGACTAATCGCAAGGTAATGAAGCCACCTAAATCTGAGTCGACACATATAAATATAATAGTCGGCGATCCCGCCTCAATAGTATCACATACGACACAATAAATATTATGACGTCCTCGAGTCAAGAGTGCAGATCACTCATCAATATATAGCTCATAAGTGAATCCGTCGTACGACATCCCAAATCTCGGTACGGTACAAAATCACATTCATCTCATTATTCGTCTGGTATCCATTATCATCATATCCTGTATTAGGGGTAATGATCTAAGTCTAGTACATACTGATACCATATATATATATATATATATATATATATATATATATATATATATGCGTGTATAAAAACACACGCCTCAAGGTCCGCTAAATTCTCATGTCGTATCTCACCATACAAAACAAAACATATCACCGATCTCATAGCATCATGCCCAATCTCATCGACTCATCTCTAAATACCAAGTAAAACAATGTAATCAAGTGTGTGTGCGCGTGTGGGTGTAAACCTTATTCTAAGGTCCGCGACTAAACTAACTAATGACGCTATCATCGAATTATCCATGACTCCCAAAGTCTATCTAGATAGTCATAAACTCACAATAACCATATAAATATATCTATCTCATATATACCATACACTACGCTACGAACTGCGGGGGTGCTATACGCCATCCACCCGACTTCCCCCTTAGATGTGTATCTACTCACCTTGCTCTTTTTTGCCGATGTCGATGTCGCCATCCTATTCTTCATCGTCTCGAAATCCTCGTGGGGTACCTGCATATATACACACATAGCATCGTAAAACAGAAATCTCGTACAAAACCAAAACAGTGCACGTATCACACATAGGTTTAAACCTATGGTCTACACATGCAAGAAGAATCAATAACCCCCGATATAGACGTACAAACATCAAGTGATCGATACCAAACACAAATATCAAAACTTCATTTCAAAAACATCGCAAAACATAACGCAACAACTCATGAAAATGGTCCCAGATTTTACCCTAACTGAAATTAGCCAATTTTGCACATATGGGGGGAGTCTAATTTTCTGAAGACAAAGCCCTGGACCAAGCACGAACCAATTTGGAAGTACCAAGGCCGTAAATTGCGGCCAAAATGAGAAAAATGGCGGCCTTAACATGAGCATATGGTCTCGAGTTTCTAGGGTAGCTTCTAGGTTGCCTGCACATCTCTCAGCCTTCGCTAAATAATTTTCAGGTCACCCGGATGTTAGCAGATTTCATTATACCCTCACAGAATCCACAATTCTCCGATATCGGGTTTTCTAATTTCATAATCCGGTGTTTACGTCTCAGGTTCAGTCCACTAAATCATCACAACTGGGGTTGTATAGCCTCTACTAACCTCAATTACCCTTCACTACTGAAGATTTCATCACAACCATAACTAGGAATTTCAATGTTCACTAAACCGCACTAAATCACAACTAAACACATATGGATACCAAAGTGAATGAAATACAAAGCTAATGGCAATGAAAGTACCTCATTTGGCAACTCAAGAAAATTCTTGAGTTGCCCCAAGTGTCCAAAATCCGATTTTTCTTTGTCCAACGTGTAGCTAGTGAGCTTGTGCATGTATTTTGTGAAGTGGAAATGATGTTTTGGGGTTGTTTTGATGATGTTTTGAGTGTTTGGAGGAGGTGGGAGAGATGAGGCTGAAAGGTTTACCTAGCACCTCATGAAGGGTTTTGAAGCATCACATGTACCAAAGATGGAGTCTTTAGGGTGCTAAGTTAACAAACATCAGATCGTTCCTAGAAAATTAGGGTTTCTAAAACTTGCATATCATCATATGAAAGAAAAGCTAGAGTTTAGAGAGTACAACCTTTGTAGCTCCCTACGCTAGACTCCTCGGCTACTTGGGGTTTGAAAAAGCTCCGCTTGAACTCCTCTAGGTCACCGATGATCCACCCGGAGTCCGCTTTGTCCAAGCTTGCAACTTCACCCGAACAAGAGAACGAAATGAAGCTAACACTCCAAACAAGTGGGCTAGACTTGTGTAGAATGGTGTTGTGGTTCTCTTTCTCACTTCAAAATCCTAACTTGATGAGTATATTGCTCACTTGAAAAGTTTAGAGAGCAAGAGATCAAGGTTGATGAAGATGATGGCTTTTTGAGAAGAAGAGAAGAAAAAACTCTCATAAGAAAAATGAAAAATATAAGTATATATATTTTCCATCTCACATTTCAAACCATGGTTAATTATAAAGATATTATTGTGTTTGAGTTAAAACACAAAAGGAAAATAAACCAAGGGTTAAAAGGTAGGTAAGCATGGTAAGGTAAAGAAGAGTGTAGAAACATTCCATGATTTAACCCTTTTTCTTTTCCTTTTTGTTTTAATTCAAAAGCAATTATAATCCATATAAAAACCATGGTGTGATTCTTATATTGCCACCATTCTCATTGTATAAGCAACCATGATAGAATGATGTATGCATGCATGTGTGCATGCACATCCAAATGTGCAAGAACAAAAATGAATGCATACATGCATGCATACATCCAAAAGAAACAAGATAGGATTTCTAGTGAGAAGCTAATGGTTAAATGATAAATCAACACTTGATTTATCAATCCGGCCATATCACATATGACCCCACCAAAAGCAAGCCTCCCGCTCAATATACGGTATCCAACAAGCGCATTTTAATCGGGTCCATGCACATATCGCATACGCGCACCACAACCTTTCGCCTGGACCAGGAAACTCCATTGTGGGACTCTAAGACTCGTCAATACGCCGGCAGTGGGTGATGATCATATCAAGCACCCCCAAGCGCAAGCGGTCAGCTAAACATAACGGCCACCCGGGTATTGAGCGATCAGAAGAAAACAAGCGAACCTGCTACAACTCCCGTCAAGCCAATCGGCAACACTTCCCGTACAGTCCAGTCTCCTCGTCTGATATGTCGCATATCAAGTCTAGGGGTGGTAAACGTCAAACCCCAATAACCGATAAGTCGTGCCGATATGAGGCTCATAACGGGTCGAGAAACTACTGGTAACACTTACCAGCAAATCTCTGAATCAGCCCTGGCCAGGGACTTCCCTGTTACGGCCAATCGAGCACAGCGCAACATCAACCCTCAATACCGGGAGAGACGAAACCCCTCCTATCGCTCATTACCTACATGTGACTCGGGACTGTACCCAAAAACCGCCGTTTTGCACGCCCTCATGGACGTGGTAAGGTGGAAATCAAAGCACGGTTGGAATCACACAAGACTCTATGACGATCTCGGGTCTACAGACTAACCTGCACAAGTGTCACCTGAGAACTGCCATCTGACGTGCGGTATAATACCATCTGGGAGTTCTCGGCGAGTCCGTCTAGTGTACCCAGTCTCCACTGAGCACCCGTATACCATCTCTGATGTCAAACACCAATGGATATGGGATCATCCATCGCCCATCTCATGGGTCGAGAAGCGTATACGCTAGTCTACACTGGTATATCGATGCCCCGTCTCGATACACCCACGGCTAGGGACCTTGTAGGATGTACTTATGGACTACCATGTCCCCACCAGTATGATCTGCATCATAGTCCAGGTAGTCAAGTACACATCCTAAGGGCTTTACCAACATGTAACTCTAAGACGGTATAAAGAGACAAGTATACATGTTAAGATAAAGAGCCACCAGATAGCATACTATCATATCGAGCAAGAAAGTCATCTCTATATATGTCCAAGCATCCAATATAATATACATCATCTGTACAATACTGGCCTCTAGGGCATACATACAACTAACAATCTCCCACTTGCACTAGGGCCAGCTGCTGTAGTATCGCATACCGAGCATCCCGAAGAGTCTCTCAAACTATATCTGGGGAATGGCCTTCGTGAGTGGATCCGCTGTGTTGTTCTTCGTGTCAACCCCCTGACCTCGATCTCCCGGCGATCAACTATCTCCCGGATCAGGTGATACCGCCTCAAAATATGCCTGGATCGCTGATGGGACCTGGGTTCTTTGGCCAAAGCCACCGCTCCATTGTTTTCGCAATACAAAGGTATTGGATGCTCAATGGATGGAACCACTCCAAGTTCAGTAATGAACTTATTGATCGAGACAGCCTCTTTGGCGTCATCGTTGGCAGCGATGTATTCAGCCTCCATCGTCGAGTCTGCCACGGTTTCCTGCTTGAAACTCTTCCAGCTTACCACCCCTCCGTAAAGGGTAAAGACAATCCCGACTGTGAGTTAGAGTCGTCCTTATCACTCTGAAATCTTGAATCGGTAAAGGACCCCACTTGGAGTTCTCCGTTACCATACACCAAGAGCATCTCTTTAGTCCTTCGCAAGTACTTTAGAATGCTCTTCACAGCTGTCCAGTGACTCTCTACAGGATCAGCTTGATACCTGCTCACTACACTTAGTGAGTATGCTACATCGGGTCTGGTATATAGCATCGCGTACATAATAGAGCCTACAGCCGAAGCATTGGGTATCCCTTGCATGCGAGCTCTCTCCAAATCAGTCTTGGGAGACATCTCTTTGGAGGGAGTGACTCCAGAGATCGTGGGTAAGTTCCCACGCTTGGATTCTTCCATACTAAACCTCTTTAGTATGGTGTCAATGTACCTGGATTGGGACAATCCCAATATCCGTTTGGATCTATCTCTATAGATCCTTATCCCCAATATGCAGGAGGCATCACCAAGATCTTTCATTGAGAATCTTTGTGATAAGAAGAGCTTAACCGATTGCAGCATAGGAATGCCATTTCCTATCAGGAGTATGTCGTTTACGTACAATACGAGGAAGACAACCTTACTCCCTGCTACCTTCTTGTAAATACAAGGTTCATCTACGTTTTTGACGAAATCAAACTCTTTGATAACGACATCAAAGCAGATGTTCCAACTCCGTGATGCTTGCTTTAATCCATAAATGGATTTAAGCAGCTTGCACACCTTCCCGCTGCTCCCACTATCTACGAAGCCCTCTGGCTGAGTCATGTACACGCACTCTTCTAAATCACCGTTTAGAAAGGCGGTCTTAACATCCATTTGCCAGATTTCGTAACCATGATATTCAGCGATGGCAAGCATGATCCGGATGGATTTAAGCATAGCCACTGGAGAAAAGGTCTCGTCATAGTCCACACCTGGTCTTTGACGAAAACCCTTTACTACAAGTCTAGCTTTGAAAGTCTCCACTTTCCCATCTACACCAAGTTTTTTCTTGAAGATCTACTTGCTCCCAATGGGTTTTACCCCTTCAGGAGCATCTTCCAAAGTCCATACTTTGTTGGTGTACATGGATTCCATCTCAGACCGCATAGCATCCAGCCATTTCACTGAGTCCCCACTCGTGATGGCCTGCTCGAAGCTAGTTGGGTCATCATCCTCCATGATGCAGTCCTCGCTCCCACCATCCATGAGAAAACCGTAGTATCTCTCAGGTGGGTGAGAAACCCTACTAGATCGGCGGAGTGGTTGGGGTTCATCGGGAACTACGGAATCCTTTGGTTCCACTAGATCTTCTGTTACCGCTTTTGTAGCTGGAACCTCTTCCAGTTTTACCTCATGTCCACTAATCTCTTTTGCAAGAAATTCCTTAAAAAGGTGGCATGCCGAGAAACAAATACTCTTTGTTCCTCAGTGTGGTAGAAGATATACCCTTGTGAATTCTTGGGATATCCTACAAATTTGCATAGAACAGACCGTGCCTTAAGTTTGTCCGGATTTTGTTGTTTGACATAGGCTGGACAACCCCATATCTTAACATAGTTAAGACATGGTCTCTTCCCTTTCCATATCTCATATGGAGTGGTAGGCACAGATTTGGTGGGGACCATATTCAGTAGATGTATGGCTGTCTCTAGCGCATACCCCCAGAAGGAAATAGGTAACTCAGCTGTGCTCATCATAGAGCGCACCATATCTAATAGGGTGCAATTCCTCCGTTCTGATACACCGTTGTGCTGTGGTGTATATGGAGGAGTCAGCTGAGAGAGAATCCCATTCTCTTTTAGGAAGTCCAGGAATTCATTGCTCAAGTATTCACCTCCTCGATCAGATCGAAGGATTTTAATACTTTTTCCTGTTTGGTTCTCGACTTCTTGTTTATATTCTCTAAATTTCTCAAAAGCTTCAGACTTGTGTCTTATTAAGAACACATGTCCGTATCTTGAGAGATCGTCGGTGAATGTAATGAAGTATGAAGAACCATCCCTGGCATGTGTAGACATTGGACCGCATACATCACTGTGTATCAGTCCTAAGAGTTCGATAACTCTTTCTTCGTGTCCCGTAAACGGAGTTCTGGTCATCTTGCCTTTGAGACATGACTGGCAAGTTTCATAAGATGAAAATTCGAACGGTTTCAAGTATCCATCCTTATCCAACTTAGCTAGCCGTGTCGCATTTATATGACCGAGTCTACAATGCCACAAGAAGGATTCGTTCAGTTCTGAACTCTTCCTCTTGTGTGTGTTTGTTATGCTCAGAACTGTTGATTGATTTAGAACATAAATGCCATTGCATAACGTGCCTGATCCAACCAACTTTTGGTTACGGAAAATGTTCATAACATTATCCTGTAATACAAAATTATATCCTTCTTTACTCAACAAAAAACCGATATAATGTTGCATATCAGGTTCGGCATGGAATAGCATTCGTTCAGAACCAATGTATTACCAGTTGGTAATGCAAGGTGATATTCCCCGACAGTCTTAGCTACAACAATTGCACCATTTCCAACTCTTATGTCTTTATCGCCTTCTCCAAGTTCTCTACCTTTCCTAAGCCCATGTAACTGATTACATATATGGTATCCTGACCCGGTATATAATACCCAGGACGTTGGGCAAATGGAGAAACAGTTCTCTGTAACGAACACACCCGAAGAAAATGCATCATCATGTACTTTCTTCATTCGGGTGGCATGGGAATCCTGGTATTCCCCTATGTCCTGTTCAGTCCTATAACTCTTATAAGAAAGAACGGAACCAACATTCCCCAGCACAGTATAACATGCGGATTCGGTCAATACATCCATATTATTATCTTGATTAAGGCATGACATGGTCGCTACATAGAGAGAGAGAGAAGAAAACACTTCAGCGTATGCTCTTGCAAGATCAGATTGGTTATTATCTTATCTAATCAGTATGGCTCCCACTGTTTTCATCAAATCTTTCTTCAAGCCCTAAAAGGAAAGACTAGCCGGGATTAATTACACCCTACAACTTCGTCGATCTTTCAGCCAGGCCAGTGCCGGTACTTTGAGGGAGGTTCCCCGTGCTTTCGCACGGACCTAATTAAAGTAAACCTCATTTTCCCAGAGGCGAACCCCGTTGACACCTTTCTAGACACCTACTTGATCGGCCAATTGTCGTGTGTACAACTCTCCCGGGAGTAACAATTACTCGCAGTGGGTATCGGGATCCAACTATCTCATAGAAGGTATGCAAACCACAGCCCGCTAGTCAAGTTCAACAAACCACAGCCCGATAATATTTTACCCCTAACGCGCTATGACCTTGACGAAAGCCAACAAACCACAGCCCGCTAGTCAAGTTCAACCCGTACATTTCTTGACTGAATTAAACCCACCCGCACGACCCTTGACGAAAGCCAACAAAGCCGTACGACTACCCTAATCCAGTCGCATCATATGCAGCAGATAAGCAGCATATAGCTACCTCACACTACACCTTGACGAAAGCCAACAAATGTAGCACGAATACTATATACAACTTATCTGAAATGACGAAGGGCTACGACAGGTTTTTCTGAAAACCTATTGCGTAATGAACTTGATATCGTTGTAGAATCAAGTGAAATTTTGAAATGGAGTGATTTTGAGGCTTTTATCAGTTTTGCTAAAGAGGTCACTCCCGGTGAAGGGATCTCGGCTCTTTCCTCATCGAATAAGGTGCGGGATATATCATATATATCACTGTGCAAAGCAAAACTCCAAAAGCAGTCAAAAGTCAAACCGAGTGTTGTAGCATCTGCCAGTTTTGCTAAAGAGGTCATTCCTGGTGAAAGGATCCCGGCTCTTTCCTCATCGAATAAAGTGCAGGGTATATCATATATACCGCTATGCAAAGCAAAACAGTAGCTACCCTTTTATTTGAAAATTTGATTCTGCAACATCTTTTAGGTTTCTTTTCTTTCATTAATCACATTAATGAAGTCCCATCATTTAAGTCACCTAAACATCACAGATAAATACTACGTACACTTATGCCATCCGCATTCGCCTCGATGTCCCCTCATGAACCGTTAGGTTAGGTAACTAACGGCAGAGCAGGGCAGGGCTAGCGCGGGTGTAAAACATAAGTAACGCCTATATAATATATCATATATACTATATACTGTATCCATCACAGAACATATCTAATGATCACATCACAGATATCGCAGTTGAAACATAGATATAATGTGGGATATACTAGGACGTCCGTATTTAGTATTTAGCCAATAATAGAAAATACGGATTCTACAGTCGCGATGAATAGCCAAGCCCACACCCTGGACCCCTACGAGAGAGGCAAGCGACCCTACCAATTCTGGAGTTTAGGAGACCCAGTCTCGACTCCTCGAGATGGCCTCCTACTGAACCCTAGAACCCGGTCACATGTGCTCCCCTCCTTTGGTCCATCCAAATGCGGAAAAGTAAATAATATACAACACTGGTGGCATCGACCTCAACCTGGAAGTGCCCCAAGTAAAAGAATATTACATTACATTTAAATTTACATGAATGAAAATATAAAACTCTCATCTCACATAAAAAAAACCCCGGTTATTCAATTGTGACAATCCTGCACATCATATCTCAGCAACACATAATATCATATATCATCAACGTAAGTAAGTATGCATACCCCAATTGTCGTTGATGTATAGCAATGAAACCGGCGATATCGACATACTACATTTACGGTCACAGAAAAGAAAGTGTAAAACTGCAATATTTGGAATCCACATTCTCTTTAGACATCGTAAATGCGAAATATCACATACTTCATATTTCATGTCCAACTATATGAATTCCACATATTGCATCACATTCTAGATAAATAGACGGTATTAAATTTTTCGAACGAACGATCAAATACCTAAGATTCGCTAAAGCTCAACACTTGAGCGGAGTTCAAAAACCCGGAGTGTAACACAATGGTAGCGGTCCAGCCGTAGAAGGGTCAAGCCAACGCCTCACATGTGGCACGTCGTACTGTCCCAAACCCTAAGGTTCAAAAGGCAGTTCAAGACGGTCACATAATCGAGTTAAGGTTTGTTGTCTTCTAGAGGGTCCACCAAAAACAAACTTGCACGTATTTCCGAAAGATTTTAAACCCCGTGAAAAGTGAGCAAATGATACTCGTTCAAACACTTCAATACATTCTAAATTATCTGGAAAATCCATGAAATGAAAATTCCGATCGAATCGACCAGTCCAAAACCATCTCCAGAACATACAGCACAAAATTGATATTAAAAATACCCTAAAAAATATACAAGCAGTGAAATGAGTTACTGTACAAAAATGACACCATGAAGCAACAGAACGGCCGTGGAACCGCGGCCTAAGCAGTCTATTGCCGCGGTTCCGCGCTCAAATTTACTGTTCATGGTCTCGTTTTTCACAGTAACTCTTATATTTACCTACTAAATATTTTGCATATTTTTAATTCTGAAAATAACCAGATTTTAAAAAATGTCTAGAGAGCGTTCGAGAAAGTCGTATTTTAGTTCGATCGGAGTTTTTACTTCGTTAAAGTGTCGCCTAATATTCTAGGTCGGCTCTGATACCAGTGAAAGGTTTACCTAGCACCTCATGAAGGGTTTGGAAGCATCACATGTACCAAAGGTGGAGTCTTTAGGGTGCTAATTTAACAAACATCGGATCGTTCCTAGAAAATTAGGGTTTCTAAAACTTGCATATCATCATATGAAAGAAAAGCTAGGGTTTAGAGAGTACAACCTTTGTAGCTCCCTACGCTTGTCTCCTCGGCTATTTGGGGTTTGAAAAAGCTCCGCTTGAACTCCTCTAGGTCACCGATGATCCACCCGGAGTCCGTTTTGTCCAAGCTTGCAACTTCACCCGATCAAGAGAACGAAATGAAGCTAACACTCCAAAAAAGTGTGCTAGACTTGTGTAGAATGGTGTTGTGGTTCTCTTTCTCACTTCAAAATCCTAACTTGAGGAGTATATTGCTCACTTGAAAAGTTTAGAGAGCAAGAGATCAAGGTTGATGAAGATGATGGCTTTTTGAGAAGAAGAGAAGAAAAAACTCTCATAAGAAAAATGAAAAATATAAGTATATATATTTTCCATCTCTCATTTCAAACCATGGTTAATTATAAAGATATTATTGTGTTTGAGTTAAAATACAAAAGGAAAATAAACCAAGGGTAAAAAGGTAGGTAAGCATGGTAAGGTAAAGAAGAGTGTAGAAACATTCTATGATTTAACCCTTTTTCTTTTCCTTTTTGTTTTAATTCAAAAGCAATAATAATCCATATAAAAACCATGTGGTGATTCTTATATTTCCACCATTCTCATTGTATAAGCAACCATGATAGAATGATGTATGTATGCATGTGTGCATGCACATCCAAATGTGCATGAACAGGAATGAATGCATACATGCATGCATACATCCAAAAGAAACAAGATAGGATTTCTAGTGAGAAACTAATGGTTAAATGATAAATCAACACTTGATTTATCAATCCGGCCATATCACATATGACCCCATCAAAAGCAAGCCGCCCGATCAATATACGGTATCCTATACGCGCATTTTAATCGGGTCCATGCGCATATCGCATACACGCACCACAACGTTTCACCTGGACCAGAAAACTCCATTGTGGGACTCTAAGACTCGTCAATACGCCGGCAGTGGGTGATGATCATATCAAGCACCCCCAAGCCGTAAGCGGTCAGCTAAACGTAACGGCCACCCGGGTATTGAGTGATCAGAAGAAAACAAGCGAACCTGCTATAACTCCCGTCGAGCCAATCGGCAACACTTCTCGTACAGTCCAGTCTCCTCATCTGATATGTCGCATATCAAGTCTAGGGGTGGTAAACGTCAGACCCTAATAACCGATAAGTCATGCCGATATGAGGCTCATAACGGGTCGAGAAACTACTGGTAACACTTACCAGCAAATCTCTGAATCAGCCCTGGCCAGGGACTTCCCTGTTACGGCCAATCGAGCACAGCGCAACATCAACTCCCAATACCGGGAGAGACGAAACCCCTCCTATCGCTCATTGCCTCCATGTGACTCGGGACTGTACCCAAAAACAACCGTTTTGCACGCCCTCATAGACGTGGTAAGGTGGAAATCAAAGCACAGTGGGAATCACACAAGACTCTATGACGATCTCGGGTCTACAGACTAACCTGCACAAGTGTCACCTGAGAACTGCCATCTGACGTGAGGTATAATACCATCTGGGAGTTCTCAGCGAGTCCGTCCAGTGTACCCAGTCTCCACTGAGCACCCGTATACCATCTCTGATGTCAAACACCAATGGATATGGGATCATCCATCGCCCATCTCATGGGTCGAGAAGCGTATACGCTAGTTTATACTGGTATATCGATGCCCCGTCTCGATACACCCACGACTAGGGACCTTGAAGGATGTACTTATGGACTACCATGTCCCCACTAGTATGATCTGCATCATAGTCCAAGTAGTCAAGTACACATCCTAAGGGCTTTACCAACATGTAACTTAAAGACAGTATAAAGAGACAAGTATACATGTTAAGATAAAGAGCCACCAGATAGCATACTATCATATCGAGCAAGAAAGTCATCTCTATATTTGTCCAAGCATCCAATATAATATACATCATCTGTACAATACTGGCCTCTAGGGCATACATACAACTAACAGAGGCAGCCATGGGAGAAAGAAGAGGTGAGAATGATGAGAAAAGAGTGAAGAGATGAAGAGAATGGCCCATGGTTTGACCCCTCACCCCCCCTATGTTTTGCCCATGCCTAATATTCTAATCCCTTATCTTTTTCTTTCTTTTCTTTTATATTCTTTTCTCTTCTCTTTTAAAATTAAAACCATGCACATAAATCCCAAATGAAACCATGGTTATAAAATGTAACACAGGTGTAAAATACGACACGGTGCATGTCATGTGCACAAAACAAGCTTAATACGTAATTAGCGATATTTAATCGCGATTAGCATTAAAATATCGTATAATGAATAAAATCTTATAATTTGCATGAATTACATAAATCACCTTCAATTCAGTAATTTCCATAATTTTCCAAATTTTTCCCAATTTATCGGTATTTAATTATACCGTCTTATTAAAATATTCAATATAATATTATTACATTATAAAAATCCCCAAAAATAATATTTTATTTTTCTGAAATGGTACAATCTTCCCTTTTAAAGAAATTCTGTCCTCGAATTTAAATTTAAACCCTTCAAATACTAAAACATTTCAGTAAAAAGTCCAAGTCGTCGGGGCTTTGAAATCATCAATACATAAAACTCATCATAGGGCAATGCATGCGCATGAGCAATGAGCAGATAACTCAAAATCAAAACTCCGTCAAGCATCCCGCAATCATCGGAGCCATAGTGAAGACACAAATGTCAAATCCAATTCGAAAACCAATATTATATACATCAAAACTATACAAGTAAACATCTGAAGGAAATGCATGCCAAACCTTTCATGTTGTTGTGCGATGCACGTATCGCGGCACAGTGGCGGACGTCTATTGTAAGAAAATAACTATATATATACTTAGCATTTGTTTAATATGTACGTCCCGCCGTTTTTGATAACAATTTAGAAGGGTTTCCTTGTTTTTAAACGTTTCGTGTCATATCAGAGATACGTAGGTAAATACTGAGATTATAACTCCCTTCTTGGAAATCCCTTCGATAGATATGAATGCATGCAAAATATATCCAGGTACTATCCTCTGACTAGTCCTGCTCAGTACGAAAACAAATAGCAAATATCATAAAAACGTACTACTCCATAAGAAATCAATCCCAAAATGTATATAAAAATACCCTGTGCGTCTGGTGCGCACGGAAATCGAATCCATGAATGTGCCATACATGTGCACAGAAACAAAATCTAAGTGCATCAGGTGTGCACGAAACATTTGTCAAGGGCAATGGGAGTGCCTGACAGCAATATCAGGTGCATCTGATATGCACGAAGAATCCCGATTTAGTGCATCTGGTGTGCACCAAAATCGCATCTCATAACATACGCCCAACATGCGCGAAATCCAAATCAGGTGCATCCATCATGCATGAATAAAATCTAAATCATGTGCATTCAACATGCACGAAATCACGAAATCCAATATCAAGCGCCGAACATGCGGAGAATCCAATCCGGTGCATAAGGTGCACAAAACAAATATCGAGTATCACAATCGAAATCGACGGTATACAGCACATTTCAATCCAAATCCAAATCAGGTATACCTTAGTATATAATCTCATAACCATGTGCCTCAGCGTACACAAAAGAAGATCAAATACAAAAGTGCATGAAAACTATGCTGAAAGCATAAGTCAAATCACATGCATACCATAGGTATAAACTCAAAAATCAATATCTCGAATGACATCAAATCGAAGTCAGGTGCAACTGTGGTGCACAAAATCTCAATCACGCAAATAAATCGTCCAAAATACCAAATCAAGGATGGCGGAAATAGTCCCGCTCAAGCACATCCTCTAAGATCTCTCGCCAACTGTCATGGTCACTCGTAACATGTCTCGTCGACGATGCCGAACTCTGGACTTCTAGGTGTGCATAATATGACCGCTCTTAGGTCCAATTCATCTCATATATTATTCCAGAAAAGTTCCATCGAATTCTCTCCCAAATCTCGTTTCTGCCGAACTGCCCGTAAGCTATCGTCTTTTACTAAATCAATATCTTGTTCCGGAATGGCTGCATACTCATCGCGACTCATTCTAGAAGGTATATCCTTATACAACGCCTCTGTATGCGTATCACATCTCTGATGTCAGTGGTGGGGAACATCATCTCGTCGAAATCTCATACGAACCTCTTACTCCACTTTTCTCTAATGTCGGCAGTTTCGGACTCGTCTCTTCGTGGCTGCATGAACTGCGCTCCAATGGCTATACTCATATCTGGAGTCTCCCAAGCAATGTATCCCATCATATGATATCCGAATGATGTCGAACCTTTCGATCGATTCATCAAAGTTCCATAATCCCCCAAGAGCTCAACATCTTAGGTACAGTTTAATAGTATTCCAGTACATGCCACAGTACCTGTGGACCAACTGTAGAAGGGCAAACCCAAGCCTCACTAATGGCACCGGTGAACTGCAGCAAACCCTAAGGTTTCAAAGCGTTCTCATGGTCATTATGTCGAGTTAGAGTTTCATTCTTCTAGAGGGTCCATAGCATTACTTGCATTTGTCTCTGAATACTTTAAACTTGGAAAATGGGCTTCTGATATTCGATCGTCTCTATCGACCTCCAGCGTACCTACGTGAAGTCGTCTCTAGCTGGAATCAATCAATCTGATGACCTCCAACGTACCTACGTGAAGTCGTCTCTAGCGGATCACTCATCAATATATAGCTCGTACGTGAATCCGTCATACAGCATCCCAAATCTCGGTACGGGTCAAAATCACATTCATCTCATTATTCGTCTGGTATCCATTATCATCATATCCTGTATTAGGGGAAATGATCTAAGTCTAGTACATACTGATACCATATATATATATATATATATATATATATATATATATATATATATATATATATATATATATATATATATATATGCGTGTGTGAAAACACACGCCTCAAGGCCCGCTAAATTCTCATGTCGTATCTCACCATACGAAATAAAACATATCACCGATCTCATAGCATCATGCCCAATCTCATCGACTCATCTTCAAATACCATATACAATCCTCATCATCCATGTCTAAGTATACGTGTATATATATACATCTCCCTATAACCGCATAAATAAAACAATGTAAACAAGTGTGTGTGCGCGTGTGGGTGTAAACCTTATTCTAAGGTCCGCGACTAAACTAAGTAATGACGCTATCATCCAATTATCCATGACTCCTAAAGTCTATCTAGATAGTCATAAACTCACAATAACCATATAAATATATCCATCTCATATATACCATACACTACGCTACGAACTGCAGGGGTGCTATACGCTATCCACCCGACTTCCCCCATAGATGTGTATCTACTCACCTTGCTCTTTCTTGCCGATGTCGATGTCGCCATCCTCTTCTTCATTGTCTCGAAATCCTCATGGGGTACCTACATATATATACACATAGCATCGTAAAACAGAAATTTCGTACAAAACCAAAACAGTGCATGTATCACACATAGGTTTAAACCTATGGTCTACACATGCAAGAAAAACCAATAACCCCCGTTATAGACCTACAAACGTCAAGTGATCGATACCAAACACAAATATGAAAACTTCATTTCAAAAACATCGCAAAACAAAAGGCAGCAACTCATGAAAATGGTCCCAGATTTTACTCTAACTGAAATTAGCCAATTTTGCACATATGGAGGGTCTAACTTACTGTAAATAAAGCCCTGGACCAAGCACGAATCAATTTGGAAGTACCAAGGCCGTAAATTGCGGCCAAAATGAGAAAAATGGTGGCCTAAACATGAGCATATGGTCTCGGGTTTCTAGGGTAGCTTCTAGGTTGCCTGCACATCTCTCAAGCTTCGCTAAATAATTTTTAGGTCACCCGGGTGTTAGCAGATTTCATTATACCCTCACAGAATCCACAATTCTCCGATATCGGGTTTTCTAAGTTCATAATCAGGGGTTTAAGTCTCAGGTTCAGTCCACTAAATCATCACAATAGGGGTTGTATAGCCTCTACTAACCTCAATTACCCTTCACTACTGAAGATTTCATCACAACCATAACTAGGAATTTCAATGTTCACTAAAACACACTAAATCACAACTAAAAACATATGGATACCAAAGTGAATGAAATACAAAGCTAATGGCAATGAAAGTACCTCATTTGGCAACTCAAGAAAATTCTTGAGTTGCCCCAAGTGTCCAAAATCCGATTTTTCTTTGTCCAACGTGTAGCTAGTGAGCTTGTGCATGTATTTTGTGAAGTGGAAATGATGTTTTGGGGTTGTTTTGATGATGTTTTGAGGGTTTGGAGGAGGTGGGAGAGATGTGGCAGCAATGGGAGAAAGAAGAGGTGAGAATGATGAGAAAAGAGTGAAGAGATGAAGAGATTGGCCTAAGGTTTGACCCCTCACCCCCTTTCTCTCTTGCCCATTCCTAATATTCTAATCCCTTAGCTTTTTCTTTTCTTTTCTTTTATATTCTTTTCTCTTCTGTTTTAAAAATTAAAGCCATGCACATAAATCCCAAATGAAACCATGGTTATAAAATGTAACACAAGTGTAAAATACGAAACGGTGCTTGTCATGTGCACAAAACAAGCTTAATGCGTGATTAGCGATATTTAATCGCGATTAGCATTAAAATATCGTATAATGAATCATAAAATATTATAATTTGCATAAATCACATAAAGCACCTTCATTTCAGTAATTTCCATAATTTTCCAAATTTTTCCCAATTTATCGGTACTTAATTATACCGCCTTATTAAAATATTCAATATAATATTATTAAATTATAAAAATCCCCAAAAAAATATTTTATTTTTCTGAAATGTTACAAAAACATAACCAAAAACACCCCAATGTGCTCCCAGATTTCACCCTAGGCCAAACTAGGGAATTTTGCATATAGGGTTGCTCTAGATATCACCTAAAGGACTTACCAACCAAAATTCATTGAATTCCACCAAAATGCGGCCGCAATTTGCGGCCGCAATGAATAAATCTGCGGCCAGATTACTACATTAGAGGCTAGGGTTTCAGGTGGGGCTTCTAGGTTGCCTGCTCGTATTACAGTCAAGTGCACTTTATTTATAATGGTCTCGGGTCATCCAGATCTCTAAATATCATCACTAAATCACATTCTAAACTAAACTAGAATACTAGGAAACTTAAACTAAACTAAATGACAGAAGATATACCTTATTTGGGTATCTCAAGAAAAACCCTAGAGGTCCAAAGTCATTAAAATCCAACTTTGCTTGGTCCAATGTGTTGAGGCTGAGAAAGGGATCAACTTTAATGAGAGGTGGTAGGGTTTTGATGAAGATTTGGAGATGGATCTTGGGGGTGAATGTGGAGGGAGATAAGGTTGAAGGAGATGAAGAAACAAAAAGGGGAGGAAAAGAATGAGGCACCCACCCCTCTCTCACTCTCTTTCTCTCTCTCCAAACATTCTCTCTTTTACCCTTTTCTCTTTTCTTTTCTTTTTTCAAAACCCAAACCACATAATACCCCAAAAACAACACAAGAACACATGTAACCAAAATGCAACAGATATGGTGCACTAGCCATGTAAAACTGTAGAAACAGGGATTTGGCCTAATCGTGATTAGCAATGCACTAATCGGGTTTTTATTTAAACCGCATATAATTAATTATAAAAATGCCAAATCCGATAAATATATTTTTAAATAAGTAAATCATTTTTAAATCTCCAATTATTTAACAATTATTGGTATATATTTATACCATTTTACGAAAACCCCAATTTCGCAAATCGGGTAGTTTTCGCGAAATATATTATTTTAATATTAAATTCCAAAAATAATATTTTATATTTTCTGAAATGTTACAAAAAACAAACTAATCGATCCCAGATTTTACCCACTGTAAAAACATAAAAATCTAGCAGTACCAAAACTTTAAAACCACTGTAGACAACTACCCTAAAATCCACAACACCCCATGCTTCCCAAAAATTGAGCTCGCCGGATTTAGCCTACATGTCGTCGGCCAAACAGTGTCAGGTGGGGGTCGTGTTACTGGTGTACACTCAGGGCAACTATTACAACACTTCTACAGTGCTAGTTTTCACAGTAAAGACTTGGGGTCACAACAGATCACATATACCCTATAATGACACTAAAATACGATATCGTACACAAAACTAAATCTTTATCGTTCTAAACTGAAACTAACTAGCCATACAACAATTTAACAACCTCAATAACAGCAGAGAGTCATTACCTATCCAAACTTGCTCTGAAATCCTAGCTTTCCATGCCCCAAGTGATTCTAGTGGCTTGATCTTGGCTTGTGAAGGGTTTTGATGGAGTTTAGTGGAGATTTTGTGTGGGTTTGTGAGGGTTAGGTTAGGGTTTCAGTTGAGGGGTGTGAGGGTGTGAGATGAGGTAAAGAAAATAATGAGAAGGAATGATAACTGAATGAGAGTGTGAATGAGAGTAAGGAGTGTATGTGTGAGGGTGAGGGATCACAAATGGGGTGTGAGTTTAGATGATCCATGCCTCCTTCTCTCTCTCCTCATTTAATACATGGCATGCTTGCCCCATGCTCATGATGCATGCCACCCTCTCTCTCTCTCTCTCAAGTCAACCTAGTTTAAAAAACCCTTTTTATTTTAAAACCACTAATTAATTTAGATAATACATAAAACTTAATTAAAATGGGGCTAAAGTGCCTTGGCTACTTAAGCATGGTTAACCCCCCAATTAACCCTAGGTTAACATGCACATGTGTGTATAAGCCCGAAATAAATATTAATAAAATTTTCATTAATTTTTATAAAATATTTGAAAACTATTTTGGTAAATTTTTTACTAAAAACGAGCATTATCGTTTAATTAACACTAATCGCAAATCTAAGGTGTTACAATCCCCCCTTATAGAAATTCGTCCCCGAATTAAAAATTTTTACTGTGCGTACCTTCAAAGAGATGAGGGAATTTCTTCCGCATCTCTCTCTCGGCCTCCTAAGTGACCTCTTCACTATTCGGGCTACGCCAAAGAACTTTCACAGATGGCAAGAACTTTGACCGAAATTTCTTCACTTGCCGATCCAATATCACTACTGGCTGCTCGGTAAACGAAAGATCGCGCTCTAGCTGAACGGTCTGGTGCTGAATCATGTGAGAAGGGTCATGAAGGTATTTACGAAGTATCGAAACATGGAATACGGGGTGAACATCCGGAAAACTGGGTGGAAGTGCCAAACGATAGGCAACGGTACCAACTCGCTCAAGTATCTCGAAAGGACCTACAAATCTGGGACTAAGCTTCCCCTTCTTCCTAAATCTCATTACGCCCTTCATCAGAGAAATCCGTAGGAATACATGATCCCCCACTGCGAACTCGAGTCTGCGACGACGACGGTCGGCATAAGACTTCTGTCTGCACTGGGCTGCTCTCATCCTATCCTGAATCAACTGAACTTTCTCCGTAGTCTCTTGAACTAGCTGGGTTCCTAAAATCCTGCTCTCGGGAAGTTTGGTCCAACAGACTGGCGATCGACACTTTCTACCGTACAAGGCCTCAAAAAGTGCCATCTGAATCGTCTCCTGATAACTGTTATTGTAGGAGAACTCTATCAATGGCAAGTGACGATCTCAACTGACACCAAAATCAAGCACGCACGCACGAAGCATATCCTCTAGAGTTTGTATAGTTCGCTCTGACTGACTATCGGCCTACGGATGGAAAGCGGTGATAAAGCTCAAACGGGCACTCAAGGCTTCCTGAAGCTTCTGCCAAAGGCGGCTAGTGAACTGGGTGCCCCTGTCGGATACGATACATGTGGGAACGCCGTGCAAATGCACAATCTCATCAATGTACAACTGAGCATACTGAGCATAACCGAAAGTGGTCTTCACTGGAAGGAAGTGAGCCGCTTTCGTCAACCAGTCAACAATCACCCAAATGGAGTCATACCTTCGACTAGATCAGGGTAGAACTACAACGAAGTCTATGGAAATCTGCTTCCATTTTCACTCCGGGACGGGTAAAGGCTGCAACTCTCCTGCCAGTCTCTAATGCTCAGCCTTGACTTGCTGACAAGTCAGGCACCTCGAAACAAAATCCGAAACATCACTCTTCATCCCTGCCCACCAGTAGATGTCTCTCAAGTCACGGTACATTTTGGTGGAACCTGGGTGAACACTAAAAGCCGACTGATGTGCCTGCTCTAGGATCTCGCGTCTCAACCCATCAGTATCAGGTACACACAAACGAGTCCCAAGACGTAGCACACCCTGGTCATCAATCTCAAACTCCGAATCTCTACCCTGCCGAACATGCTCAAGAATCTCAGACAAACGGGCATCGGCGAGCTGTGCCCCATGAATATGATCTAGTAGAAGTAGACGGGCACGAACATGAGCAAGCTATCCCTCGGTGGAAGTGAACTCAAACTGTACTCTTCTGTCGCACAAGATCTGCCAATCAGCAGAAGACTGTATCTGAACTGCGCTCAACTGGGACAAGCTACCCCCGGGCCTATGACTCAAAGCATCGGCTACCACATTCGCCTTGCCCGGGTGATAAAGGATCTCACAATCATAATCCTTCACAAGCTCCATCCAACGGTGCTGCCTCAAATTCAGATCCCTATGCTGGAAGATGTACTTTAAGCTCTGGTGGTCTATGAAAATCTGACACGACTCTCCGTACAAGTAGTGTCTCCAAATATTAAGCGGAAAGACCACTACGGCCATCTCAAGATCATGAGTGGGATAATTCTTCTCATGCTTCTTCAACTGTCGGGAAGTATAAGAGATAACTCTATCATGTTGCATCATTACATAACCGAGCCCCGCTCGCGAAGCATCACAGTAAACAACAAAGCCGCCCGATCCAGAAGGCAAAGATAAAACTGGTGCAGTCGTCAACCGAGTCTTCAACTACTGAAAACTCTGCTCACATGCCTCAGTCCAAAGAAAAGGAACTCCCTTCCTGGTCAGTCTGGTCAGCGGTGCAGCGATACTCGAGAAGTCCTGCACAAAACGGCGGTAGTAACCGGCTAAGCCCAAAAAGCTGCGGACCTCTGTCACTGATACAGGTCTGGGCCAAAGTTGTACGACCTCGATCTTCCTCGGGTCCACACGAATACCAGCTCCCGTAACTACATGACTAAGGAAGTCTACACTATCAAGCCAGAAGGCACACTTCGAGAATTTAGCAAACGGCTGGTGCTCTCTCAATGTCTGCAAAGCAATCCTCAAGTGCTGCTCATGCTCCTCACGACTCTCGGAATAAACCAGAATGTCATCAATAAACACAATAATAAACTGGTCGAGGAACGGCCTGAAAATCCGGTTCATAAAATCCATGAACGCTGCTGAGGTATTGGTGAGCCCGAACGACATCACCAAAAACTCATAATGCCCGTAGCGCGTACGAAAAGCAGTCTTCAGAATGTCATCATTCCGAACCCGCAACTGATGATAACCTGATCTCAAATCAATCTTGGAAAAATGTCCCTCACTCTGGAGCTGATCAAACAAATCATCAATGCGAGGTAAAGGATACCTATTCCGCACCGTAACTCGGTTCAATTATCGATAATTAATGCACAACCTCAAACTGCCGTCCTTCTTCTTGACGAACAGAACAGGAGCTCCCCAAGGAGAAACACTCGGACGCACAAGTCCCCTGTCAAGCAATTCTTGCAGCTGATCCTTAAGCTCCGCTGGGGCCATCCGGTAAGGCGGTATAGAAACAGGCCCCATGCTGGGGATCAGATCAATGCATAACTCAATCTCACGCTCTAGCGGCAATCCAGGCAACTCATTGGGAAAAATATCAGGAAACTCTCGCATGATAGGAACCCGGTCCAACGAATCTATTGTGGCTCCGGTATTATGAATGAAAGCTAAGAATCCCCGACATCCTCTCCTCAAAAGCCGACTAGCGCAAAAGGCTGAAATCAAACTGTGAGGTGCGGCACCACGGTCCCTCTGCAAAACAAGAACTGACTCGCCGGGAAAACAAAACCTGACTGTCTTCTCGCGACAGTCCATAGACGCGTTGCACATAGCTAACCAGTCCATGCCCAGAAGAACGTCGAAGTCCAACATATCAAGAGGGATCAAGTCGACGGACGACTCTCTATCTCCTATCCGAATGGCACACGACCGAAACACGTGTCACGCAATAAACGACTCGCCAACAGGAGTGGTCATAATAAGTGGCTAATCTAGCAAACACGACTCTCGGCCCAACCTCGGCAAGAAGTGTGTAGAACATACGAGTGCGTAGATCCCGGATCAAACAACACGTGTGCACCAAAGGAACATATTAAAAGAGTACCTGAAACCACTGCATTAGACACCTGCGCGTCCTGATGAGTCAAAGAAAATACTCGTGCCTGCCCTCTACCTGCAACTGGCTGTCCTCTGCTTCTGTCACCCCGTCCTCTCTAAACAAACCCTCCGCGACCACGACTTCTCTGAGCATAAGTCTGACGCGGAACTACAACAGGCGCAAGAGGCAACGCTCTCTGAGGTGGAGAAGGTAGTAAGGTAACATGCGATACGGCTGCCTCGTCCTTACGCGGCTCAGTACAATCTCGAACACGGTGATAAAAACTCCAGCACCGAAAATATCCAGACGATGACTGCTGACCTTCCGGGGGATAAAAGCTAAACAACCGGCCTCGTCCCGAACCTCTGCTACTCCCAATACCTGAACGAAATCTGTTGCGGCATCTAAACATCTGCCTCTGTGCTGATACGCCAGTACGAACTCTCTTCGGTTCCGGAACGACCGACACCTCGGAAAGACGCTCCTCAACTAGTAGGGCTGCGTCCACTGCTGCTGCATATGTATCACAATGCTGTGCGCTGATAGCGAGGAACAACTGGGTAAGCAAGCCTCAAACAAACCTCTTGACCCGCATCTCCTTAGTGTCCACCAAATACGGAGCATACACACATAGCTCGGTAAACTGCACATCATACTCTGCCATCGTCATACACGGAGTCTGGCATAATGACTCCAAACTGCGTGCTCGAGCATCCCTGATGCTCTGCGAAAGAAAACTGGCAAGAAACACTGTCACGAATTCAGCCCACGTCATAGGAGAAAGACCTGCGGCTCTGTCCCTCTTTAAGGACTTGCACTACTTCTGGGCAAGACCTTTCAGACGAAAACTCGCGAACTCTACCCATCTCGCGTCGGAGCATCTCAGCGAATGACATATCCTGGCCATCCAATCGATAAATGACTGCTGATCCTCAGCTGCATCAATGCCTGTGAAAATCGGAGGCTTCAGCTTCATGAACTCAGATAACGATACTGTGATAACCTCCATAGCTGCAGGTACAACTGCCTGAACAGTAGGCACCATCGCGGTCCCCGTAACAGGTGAAAGAACCTCCTATCGCTGTGCTCTACTATCTTATACTAACGATCCCATCATGTGGCGCAAATCCTGCATACCGGCCTCTAGCCTTGTAATACGATCAAGCGAAGGTGGATCAACCTGCTCCTGAACAACGGGCGTACCGCCTTGGTCAGTCCTCGTCTTAGGCGAGCCAACTCTGACCCCGACTCTCGCGGCCGCTCTCTGCGCCCTCGTAATCTTCGGCGGCATAATGGCTGGAAATGAAAACAGGATTCGATAAGAATACGGAAATCGAATCACAATCATGTATAAAATCACAGAAGGAATTTCAACCAACAATTCCTAAGGTCACTTAGGCGGAGTATCGTGTCGTAAGTATGCCGCGGAACATACACACGCTACGTCACTCTGCTTAAGCAACATACTCCATCATACCAAGGTCATCCTACACTCCGAAAGGTAAAACCTAGCGCTTTGATACCAAATTTGTCACGACCCAAAATTTGGCACGTGACCGGCACTTAAACCACGAAATGTCTACAGGCGTAACGCAATTTAAGTATGCCGAAACCCAGAAATTTAAACCATCAAAAGAAGTAAGTGATGAAAACATTGTTAAAAACATTTGGAAATCTCAAGTAAAAATATTTAAAGTTTAAATTATTTTCTTAAAAATTTCGGAAACACCTCATTTATAAAAACTGGCCCCAAAACGGGTACAACATAGGATATAAGTAAAGCAACATAGGATATAAATAAAGCATCCCCAAACGGGAGTAAATCACGCCCAAAGGAGGAAACAACCACCACAAGCATAGTATACGACGTCGTAGTGAAGAAATGGAAAAAATGAGTGAAAACAGCATAAAAGATAAAACTGCACAATAAAAGTCAGCTCACACGAGCTCGACACTCAGATTCACACAAATATACAATATCGTCTTCACAACTCGTCTCTAAGTCAATACATGAAATAGTAGATGGAGAGTACTAGATACAATAAGAGAAATACAATGAATGTAAAGTCGGATAACCGCAACCTACATACAGCAAAACGGCTCACAGCCAACCGTAGCAGTATCCGCTCCAAAAAGATACAATAAGATAGCCCCTGCCGCAACTACTCTGAGGGTCAACCTGAAAAACACCGTGGCTCAACAGGGTTGAGTTGCTAACTCGTGAATAGTAAGTAACATCATACAGGTAATCGCAGGTATGCACGTACTGCGATACCCTATCACATGCAATCTGATAGTATCAATATGGTAATCTGGGTATGCAACAATCATGAAAGGTACTTTATCAGGTACTACAATTACATGATGCAATGCCTATCAATGAATACTGAGTATGGGATAAAACATATCATCATCACGAATCATCATCGTGGAAAAACCCGGTGTCCATCAAATACACCCCAAATCCCAATAACTCAGGCGCCGTCACTCTAATCGGCCCTCATAACTTGTGAATCTCATGGAACCTGAGTACCCAACATCGGCACTCGAAAACGTCATGAAATACTCGTGTCCAGCATCGACACGCAAATCCACATATATCAGGCTCCGTCGGTCCAGATCGGCCCTGTTTCCCCCAATCAAAGCAAAGCTATGTTTAAAATTCAAATTTTGAAATAAAGCAAATGGTTCATAGCAGCGCCAAGTGCGTTGCGCCCTAAGTAGCGCACCACGTGCAAAGCACGTGTGCGCTAGAACTAAGTACGCTGCGCTCTAAGCAGCGCACCACGTGCAAAGCGCGGGTGCGCTAACGTTGGAACTAAAAGCTCCCCACCGTCAGATCAAAGATCCAATAATGATGATAAATCATTAATTAATCAGAATTAAATTCTGTTAAGGAAAGATTCCTCAAAATCTTTCCAAACAACAAGATTGTGCTCTGTAAATTAGAGCATCGTTGGATCAATGATCCAAAGGTGATTAAAAAATCACCAAAATACAGAATAAATTCTGTATGGAAAAGATTTCCCAATATTGTTAAAAACAAGAAAATTGCCTTACGTAAATCAGAAGCCCTTGGATCAAAGATCTCCCAACCAAAATTGGTTCAAGGGTACATCTCTTCACTCCTCTGATATTTATTGTTGTAATCCTTCAACGTCTTCAGCGAGGTGATGGGTCCCGACAACCAAACATTAAATGGACTATGGAGTCCTTAAACTCATGGACTATGATGTCCTTAAACTTAATAGACTATGACGTCTTTAAACTACGGACTGTGGGTGTTGCGCCACGGCAGCGCCCCGGCCGTCTTACCGAGGCCAAAATGCGGAATCAAAAATTTTCATTACTTGGAAACTGGCGCTACTGCGGACAATATACCCGGATCGTAACCATTAACCGATACTAGCTAACAAGAGAGGGGGTGAGATATACCGAATGATCCGAGTCCTCCGGTCTTCTCGTCGTCGTCCCGATCTCCTGCGGAAACTCCGGTCGTCGCCTCCTCGCCGGAAGGGCACCACATCGCCTGTATCTTTTACGGGCTCCCACCTCAATACCGAGGCAACTCGGGCGCGAAGTAAGCTAGCCGACGCGTCAAAGATTTGCTGTAGAATGTGTAGTGTAGAGCCTATGTCTCATTTGGGGTTTGTTGCCTTTGAAGATGATGGAGGAATCAAGATAAGAAAAATGGTGCTTGCATTTTTCTAGCATGAAAATGAGATCAAGAATGCCACACTCTCAAGAATGAAACTCTCATCTTCTCTATTCTCAAAAAATGAAAACCTTATCATATGAGAATGGTGGAGCAAAGAATACATATCATGAAGGGAGGTGATGGTAAGAGAAAGCAAGAGGTGACCATAACCTAAACATCATCATAACAAATTCACATCAAACTCTAATCACCTCAAATCACCAAAAAGCAAGTGATGATGATAGAAAAGAATGGTATCAAAAGATGCTTTCATAATTAATACATTTGCAAGAAAACCCTCCACAATGTGTTATTTGCAAACTTGCAAATAACACCCTCCATCGAAAAAGTCCGACCGGGAAAGAACAAAGGAAAACCGGCCGGAACGGAATGCAAAGTGGCAACTCCAGAAAACTGGTCCCGTAATAAATTACAGGAAAACCCCGACACTGTGCATACACACCCGCATCTATATTCCGACCGGATACAAATGCAATGAGATAAAATCTACACTGTACTATACTAGGATCCGGCTTAAACCAAATCCGGCTAGTAATATCCGTCCGATCCTGATGCGTGCAATACCGCACGTATCTGATCGAACCCTGCCATATCTCCATACGGCTTCTACAGCGTTTCGCCCGAAACTTGAGTAACTGAATGTGTGGTGGACTCTAAAGACTCGTCAATACTATGGTTGTGGATTTAACCACTAGCACGTCAGAAGTATAAGCCAATACGTGACGGGCCACCAGCTATTGACCAAAAGGGACGTCGATGAGCGAACTCATCCTGACACCCTACTGAGCCTGTTAGTGACAATATCCGTACAGTCTGGTCCGTTCGTCTATGAGCATCGCATGGCGGGCCTAGGGGGTTGGTAAAAGTCAGACCCCCAAAAGCGGTACAAGTCATGTCGGAGTGTAGCCCAGAACACCCTGAGATACTACTGGAATACCTACCAGTAAATCTCCTGCCTCGGCCGAAGGCTTTGTGTAATGGCTCTCCTAGACACAGTGCGACCTCACCCCCAATACCGGGAGAGACGAACCCCTGCAGATCCGCTCACTGCCTCCATGTGGCTCGGGACTGTACCCAACTGAAACCTGTTTGCACGACTCCTTTGAGCCGTGGTAGGGTAGTAATCAAAGCACAGTGGGAACTCACACGAGACAAATGACGATCTCAGGTCGATGAACTAACCTGTACACATGTCACCAGGGAACTGCTATCTGACATCTGGTATAAGACCAACTAGCAGGTTCCCGGCGAGTCCTGTCCGGTGTACTCATAACCCAATGAGCACCTGTATACATCTTAGGTGAACCAACTGACACCAGTGGCTTGTGAGACCGGCCACCGCCCCTCGTCGGGGACTCGACTGTATACACTAGTCTACTAATGGAGTATCGATGCCCTGTCTCGAAACTCCTACGACTAGGGACCTTTTAAGGATGTGCTTATAGACTACCAGCTCCCACGTATATGATCGCCATCATACTGCTGGTAGTCAAGCAAGAATCCTAGGGGTTCTATCAACGTGTAATAGCGACATGTCAGGTCACCTAAAGCAGTACACGATGATAAAGATAAACCAGATAGCATACTATCATCTCGAGTAAGACTGTCCTACCGGGATAGGTCCTCCCTCAATCATTGCAATCACGTGCCTGTGATCCAATAATTGACTCTGAGGGCACTATCTCAAACAATCTCCCACTTGCACTCAAGGATAATTATTGCGATGTCGCATACTCACAGCCCGTGTGATACCGAACACCCAACTCCTCTACTAGTCAGTCTCACAAAACCCATTTGCGAAACTATTGCGTTCGAGGAATAGCCTCAGTGAGTGGATCCGCAGAGAAGTTTCTTTCTATGTCTCTCTATATCTCAAGTTCGCGGAGAAAGCCATCTCCCGAAATGAGCAATACCTGTCTTGGAACGTCTGGATGTCTGATGGGACCTAGTTCATAAATGAACTCCAAATCCAGACTTCTTAGACTGTATCGTCAACTGAACTTAATCAGTATCCTGCGCCAGGCCTTTCCTCAGTATCCACCTGGACCACATGTCCAATATACTGCCCCTCGTCAGAGGGAAAACTATAACTCTAACAGCCACTCTGCCATCCAGGTCACCTTGGAAGCCTGGAATGATAACCGTCTCCTAAAGGAGGCTGTCGTTATCATATCCCTAGAATATCAACTTATGTTCTAAAACTGCTTCCGACTGTTTCTCCACGATTGGATCAATATCAACTTATTGCATCTACTGCAAGAACAAAATCTGGTGTGGTACTTGACATCTCATGATTGACTCAATTGCTTAAGCAAGTGATCTGTCAATCATGCGTATCCCTCTCCCCTTTAGTCTATAAGACACCTTTAGAGAGGGTGACTCCATCAACTGCAGGTACACTACCGTGCCAGGAGTCGTCCATTCTAAATACTCATAGAATGCTGTCAAGGTACCCAGATTGGGAAACCACCCAAATCTAGATCTAAAACCATAGATCTAGTAACCAGAATGTCTGATATAATATCCAAGTCCTGTGTGGAGAAACTACTGTGTGACAACCAAAGTATAACCGATCGTAGTATAGGAATATCACTTCCTACTCTGTGTATGTCATCCAAATACCATGACATCACACCCTACTACCTTCTCAACAGATCCATCCCCTATTCTGATGAAGTCAAACCTATGACTGTCACATCAGAAATAGATGATCTATCTCCGCTGTATCTGCTTTAGTCTATAAATAGACATAAGCCACCTGTCCACCAATGCTTCCGCTGCTCCCACTGACTACGACAACCCTCTGGCAGAGTCATATAGACGTACACTTCTAAAGCTAGTTTAGAACGACGCTATACTTATCCTCCTGCCGGGTCTCACAGTCTGGAACAACAGCAATGATAAGTCTGGATAAACAAGAACCTCCCTGCCACCGTCCTTGAGCATACCGAAGTACCTCTCGAGTGCCTGAGGTTACCCACCATATCTGCGGAGTGGCCAATGGAATGTCAAACCAGATTGAATCTTTAGGTTCTTATCAAATCTTCAGTAATCGTTTGCGGTTCTGGAATCACTTCCAGATCTACCATACTCCCACTACTGTTTTCTGAAAAAATCTATATTTAATAAAACTGTGGCGAGTCTAGAACAATATCACTATTGATCTTCCAGATGGTAGAAAGTCAACCCTCGTCATAGCCTGGGTCAACCCACAAACAGCCATTACAGAAACGTGCCTCGAGTTATCCAGAGTCTGGTTTTAAGCATAAGCCGGACAACTCCCCGTACCTTAACAATGTCAAGATATGAACTGTTCTATATCCAATATAGAAACAGAGGCACTGATTTAATTGGAACCAGATTCAAATCATGCAGCTGTCTCTAGTGCATGTCAACTAAATAGAAAGAGGCCGATCAGCGTTACTCAACTTAGGAATACTTCCAATTATGAGTAACCTGAAAGAGAAGCAAGTTCTCTTAATCATTACTATCAACTGAATACCATATACAAGTATCTACATCTTCGATCACCTTGAAGAATCCCGATACTTGCAATACCTGGTTCTCTACTTTATTCAAATACCTATAACTTATCAAAATTCAGACCCTGTGTTTCCACGAAATACCTGTCTAAAAACTAGAGAAGTCATAAGTAAACTGAATATAGTACGAGGACCAACCCCTCTGTCCTGATGGACCCTGGACAACATACAATACCCTGTATAAGTCCCTTGAGTCAGATAACTCATTCACTGCGTGTGGTAGGTTGAAAACTGTACTTATGGTTAAGAAGAATCACACCGCTGTTTAATGCTCCTTACCTAACCATCCACTGATATAGGTAAATGTCACTGACATAATTTCAAAAAGTATATCTCACTCTATGAAAATAGACGTACAGATATATCGATTTGAAATTGGTGCATAACAGCGGATATTCAAAACCAAATATTTGCCGACCGGCAAACAGCCCAGGTGATTTCCTCAAATATCACCGATTACAACGAATCCCGATATAATGAGGATGATCACCCAATTCCCAATAACTTACTCCCACTCATCATCTGTAAAACCATACAGATGTGAGAATCATACCTGGTAAATACATACCCTGGAGCAAGTGTCTAACTGGGAAATCAGTTTTCCTTTAACAGTACACAGTGAAACTGAAACATTGAAATGTCTCGATGGGGTATCCTGGTATTCCTAGTAATGCCTCTTCCATTATCCAGATTCACAACTGTAACCTTGTAATTCTTTGCCATCTTTCTAAATCCCTTTCTATGTCTTTAGTCATTACCTTCTGTACACCCCTTTAGGCCAAATGGTTTTCTTCCTTTCCTACCGTTCGGCACCAGCCTATGGTTTGGAAGAAGACTATCCAATAAGCATAATGGGTGTACTGTCCCAATCCTAGGAGCACTCGCAAAACGAGAGAAGGTGAAGGTAAAAGACAACCAAATAAACTTTATTCCTATTTCTCCTGAACCAGAATCCATCCCCGAACTGGAACAAGTTCCTTTCGAGTTCGTATATAACCATACGATGGAGTATCCAATAAACTGTGGATCTTCGTAGTGATACGGAGTGTCCTGGAGAAATACAAAGGTGATTTAGGATTGGCGAAGAAATACTTGGTTTGGTCGTGAATATCAGTCGCAATTTACTTTGCCCTCCTACTAATCCCTTGATTTGTCTTAACTTAATACCTTCTGCACACCATCGTTATGCTAATTGGTTTTCTTCATTTCCCACCATTCGGCACCAGCCTAAGGTTTGGAAGAAGACTATCCAATTTGCGTAATAGGTGTACTACTCCTAAACCAAGGAGTACTCGCAACCTGAGAGAAGGTAAAAGGAAAAGACAACTGAATAGTCCTATCCGTTTTCTCCAGAACCGGAAACCATCCTCGAATTCCTTCGAGTTCATATCTAACCATACGATGGTTTTGTCCAATAGAAGTGGACGTTCGTAGTAATACGGGGTGTCCTGGAGAAAAGGGTAAAAGTAGGAGTGGCAATGAGGTTTGCAACTATGACAATCCAAAAGCCAGTGTTAAGAAGGTTCGGTTAACTTGGTCACTGAGTCATAGTCTTAGGGTCGGGTCAATGGTCGCTGCCAAAGAGAGAGAGAGAGAAAAGAAACACTCAGCGTGCACTCTAACCTAGATCAGAATGGTTATCACTTTATCTAATCAGGAAACCTCCCACTGTAACGTCAAATTCTTCTCCAAACCCTAAAGAAGAATTAGTCAGGATCACCCGAGGAGTAAACCAACTCATCAGTGGGAATCGGGATCCAACTATCATCGCATGATAACGTGACGGAATCCACTCACGTCACCACACTCCAGAAGGTATGCGCATGCCTGGCAAGTTTCAGTTTCTTTAGAAACTCCCGATGTGATTTTTACCCCTAGGACCCAAGTGACCTTGACGAATAATCAACAAATCAAAAGGTCCTAGTCAAGTTCAACCCGTCATTATCTTGATTGCGTTAAACCCACCCGCACGACCCTTGACGAATAATCAACAAAGTCGTACAACTGTCCTAACCAATCCATATATCCATACGACAGAAAGCATTACAGAGCTGCCGCACACTACGCCTCGGCGAATAGCAACGACAAACGTAGCGCGAATACTAAGCAATACTAATCTGAAATGACGGAGGGCTACGACTGGTTTTTGGCGAAAAACCTTTAACGTAATGAACTTGATATCGTTGAAGGAACCGGATAACTTTTTATAAAAATATAGTGACGAAAACCTTTGCGAAAGAGGTCACTCCCGGTGAAGGGATCTCGGCTCTTTCCCCGTAGAATGAGGTGCAGGATATTCCAACTGAATACCACGATGCAAAGCAAAAGTAATCGGCTATAGTGAAGTTAATGCCCTGACGCAAACTTCTGTCCAAAGGGTCACTCCCGGTGAAGGGATCTCGGCCCTTGCCTCGTCGACTGAGGAGCAGGATATTCCAAATGAATACCACGATGCAAAACAAAAGTGAACGTCCTTGCAATAACAGCTTTTTGAAAAGTGTTCCAACAACATCAGAATAGGTTTGTTTAGCTTGCATTGATCCGAATCAACGCAGTCCCATCAATGGATCACACCACAAAGAATGAAAATATACTGATGTACGTATATGACATCCGCATTCGCCACTGGGTCCCGTCATTACCCGTTAGGTTAGCTAACTAACGACAGAGCGGGGACTAGACTAGCGCGGATGTAAAACATATACAACATCTACTAATATATATACCAATATATTATATTCGCTCAAGGCGTGATAAAATGCAACATCACAGAAATGTACAGCATCACAGAACAATACAGATATCTGGAAGACCCGGGTTTCACAGAGCCGCTGCGGAAACCCGACGTTCCCCTGGTCGTGTGGATAGCCTGTGCAATGAAATCCTAGACCCCTACGGGCGCGGCAAGTCACCCGCCAAGACCTGAAGCAAGGCAGTCCCCTCCAGCACCGTGAATGGACCACCCAGCACTTCACGGAATCCGGTAACTTGGGCACCCCTCCTGGGTCAACCTGTACCCCCTACGAGTGCGGCGAATAGCCCGCCAATCCTAGAGTGAAGCCCCCTCCGTCTCAATGCCATGAGATGCGGGCCCGTTGCCCTCTAGAACCCGGCTATCCGTGCACCCCTCCGCGGGGTAATCCTAGTACAGAAAGTAAAATATACATACACCGGGTACATCGACCGCAACCAGGTCGTGCCCCAAAAGAATAATACAAACAGGCAGTGACGGCAGTCCACATGTCGGACGCTCGCCCCGTAATATCAAATGTACATATAAAACAAAACTGTACTAACATTGCATCCAGGCTATCCCCTACGACCGATCCGCAACATCACAGCATAAACACAGAACATCAACGTGAAAATCACGTTCGCAAATCCGTCTAACCGGGCTATAGCAGTTAGACGGGATTTACCGATCAAGTGACATTCACGGTCGCAGATATAATGTAAATACTGTGAAATAATGTGTTTAAAATATCCGATCGATCAAAAATTAACAAGTGGGCCCCAAAGCAATACTGTAGCACTCACAGAAATTCTAGGCCCAATATTAATATTCCAAAACCCCTAAAATCAGCCCAGAAAGCAACTGAAGAAAAACGAGCCAGTGATCTGACCATAGTGCGGCGGAACCGCGGTCCAAAAGGGGGTTTGGCCGCGGTTCCGTGCTCCAACTAAAGAATCACTCTGTCGAATTTCTACAGTAGCCTTAAATTTTCCAGTACATCACTTTTCTGCAACCTGAAAAGTTTTTTGAGCAAGAAAAAAATCAACAGAAAACTGATGTAAAGAAAACGCGTATTTTTGGAATTTTGGTCGATCGGAAATGTAAAAAACATTAGACAAAGCTAGACAAGGTTAATGGCGTAGCTCTGATACCATATTGCGCCACGGCAACGCCCCGGCCGAGGCCAAAATGCGGAATCAAAAATTTTCCTTACTTGGAAACTGGCGCTACCGCGGACAATATACCCGGATCGTAACCATTAACCGATACTAGCTAACAAGAGAAGGGGTGAGATATACCGAATGATCTGAGTCCTCCGGTCATCTCGTCGTCATCCCGATCTCCTGCGGAAACTCCGGTCGTCGCCTCCTCGCCGGAAGGGCACCACATCGCCTGTATCTTTTACGGGCTCCCACCTCAATACCGAGGCAACTCGGGCGCGAAGTAGGCTAGCCGACGCGTCCAAGATTTGCTGTAGAATGTGTAGTGTAGAGCCTATGTCTCATTTGGGGTTTGTTGCCTTTGAAGATGATGGAGGAATCAAGATAAGAAAAATGGTGCTTGCATTTTTCTAGCATGAAAATGAGATCAAGAATGCCACACTCTCAAGAATGAAACTCTCATCTTCTCTTTTCTCAAAAAATGAAAACCTTATCATATGAGAATGGTGGAGCAAAGAATACATATCATGAAGGGAGGTGATGGTAGGAGAAAGCAAGAGGTGACCATAACCTAAACATCATCATAACAAATTCACATCAAACTCTAATCACCTCAAATCACCAAAAAGCAAGTGATGATGATAGAAAAGAATGGTATCAAAAGATGCTTTCATAATTAATACATTTGCAAGAAAACCCTCCACAATGTGTTATTTGCAAACTTGCAAATAACACCCTCCATCGAAAAAGTCCGGCCGGGAAAGAACAAAGGAAAACCGGCCGGAACGGAATGCAAAGTGGCAACTCCAGAAAACTGGTCCCGTAATAAATTACAGGAAAACCCCGACACTGTGCATACACACCCGCATCTGTATTCCGACCAGATACAAATGCAATGAGACAAAATCTACACTGTACTATACTAGGATCCGGCTTAAACCAAAGCAGGCTAGTAATATCCGTCCGATCCTGATGCGTGCAGTACCGCACGTATCTGATCGAACCCTGCCATATCTCCATACGGCTTCTACAGCGTTTCGCCCGAAACATGAGTAACTGAATGTGTGGTGGACTCTAAAGACTCGTCAATACTATGGTTGTGGATTTAACCACTAGCACGTCAGAGGTATAAGCCAATACGTGACGGGCCACCAGCTATTGACCAAAAGGGACGTCGATGAGCGAACTCATCCTGACACCCTACTGAGCCTGTCAGTGACAATATCCGTACAGTCCGGTCCGTTCGTCTATGAGCATCGCATGGCGGGTCTAGGGGGTTGGTAAAAGTCAGACCCCCAAAAGCGGTACAAGTCGTGTCGGAGTGTAGCCCAGAACACCCTGAGATACTACTGGAATACCTACCAGTAAATCTCCTGCCTCGGCCGAGGGCTTTGTGTAATGGCTCTCCTAAACACAGCGCGACCTCACCCCCAATACCAGGAGAGACGAACCCCTGCAGATCTGCTCACTGCCTCCATGTGGCTCGGGACTGTACCCAACTAAAACCTGTTTGCACGACTCCTTTGAGCCGTGGTAGGGTAGTAATCAAAGCATAGTGGGAACTCACACGAGACAAATGACGATCTCAGGTCGATGAACTAACCTGTACACATGTCACCAGGGAACTGCTATCTGACATCTGGTATAAGACGAACTAGCAGGTTCCCGGCGAGTCTTGTCCGGTGTACTCATAACCCAATAAGCACCTGTATACATCTTAGGTGAACCAACTGACACCAGTGGCTTGTGAGACCGGCCACCGCCCGTCGTCGGGGTCTCGACTGTATACACTAGTCTACTAATGGAGTATCGATGCCCTGTCTCGAAACTCCTACGACTAGGGACCTTTTAAGGATGTGCTTATAGACTTCCAGCTCCCACGTATATGATCGCCATCATACTGCTGGTAGTCAAGCAAGAATCCTAGGGGTTCTATCAACGAGTAATAGCGACATGTCAGGTCACCTAAAGCAGTACACGATGATAAAGATAAACCAGATAGCATACTATCATCTCGAGTAAGACTGTCCTACCGGGATAGGTCCTCCCTCAATCATTGCAATCACGTGCCTGTGATCCAATAATTGACTCTGAGGGCACTATCTCCAACAGTGGGGTCCTTAAACTTATGGACAATGATGTCCTTAACCTTAGACTGTGGGGTCCTTAAACCCATGGACTATGATGTCCTTAACCTTGGACTGTGGGGGCCTTAAGCCCATGGACTATGATGTCCTTAACCTTGGGCCGTAACGTCCTTAAACTAATTATGGACCGCAAAGTCCCTAAACTAAAACAATAGAGCCCAAATGCTCTTTTGTTGGATCTAAATGATCCTGTTAAGTTGATTCTAGTCTAAAATTAGACTAACGCATCCTTAGCAAATCGTTAAGTTGATCTTAGTCTAAAATTAAACTAACGTATCCTTAACAAACGTTTAAGTTGATCTTAGTCTCAAATGAGACTAACGTATTCTTAAACCCAACCCCAAACTTAAATCTAAGAAAATACAGATTTGGACTAATCCACGCCCTACGGGCGACAACATAAATTAGTCTCCGTATACAATCCACGGGCAACCAAAAACAAAACAAACACCCAAGACACGAAGTGACCATCTGGAGAAGGAGAAAGTGGGTACCGCGATGCGGTAGCGTAATTAATGGCAGGGGCTTGCGCCTGCAAGGAAGAGCGTCCCCACAATCAAAAACCCCTCAACGAAGGGGAATCTGACGAAGTCTGCAACATCGGTCGCATCCATTTAAACCTTCAATACATGGTGTCATAAATCAACTTGTCATTTTCGGAGAGGTGGACGGATAGCACCAATTAGCATCTACCCTCGAAATTCAGGCAACACGGACCTACGCGGCCCCGTCTCCGTTTTCGGAGGAGAACAGATTCTGGTACGCCCGTTGGGACCTCTTCCTCTTTCCACTCCAACTTCGTGTAACGTCTTGAAAAGTCGTTTTGGTATTTTCCCGAAAATTGGTAAATATTTGGTATTTTTTCGTAAATCGTCATTATAATTATTTTGGAATATAGGTATAATTATACCTAATTTGGATAGGTAATTGCTAGTTTTTAATAGCTAATGAGTTACTTATAAATTTCTAGTTGTTTTAAAATTTTTCCCTAATTTATTATTTTTAATATTACTTTAAGCTGTTAAAAATATATTAAATTAGCGATAAATACAAAATTGAATGGGCTAATTACTTGCTTTAGAACCATGACAACTAAAATCTAGTTTGTAATATAATTTTTAGTATGTTATTTTTCCAAGTTCCAATTAGTTATAATCAAAGAAAATTAAAATTTAAATAAATTGAACCAAAGTTTGCAAATATGAACTTGTGGGGGGTCTTTTTGCTTGGAATTTTTTAGCAACCTCTTAAACTCATCCTCACTCCATCATGGCCGGCCCCACCTTGGCAGCAGCCCACCCTCCCTTGACTTTAACTCATGTGAATGAATTGATTTGAATAGGATTTAAATATAGTAATTTGGGTATGGGTTTTAAGTGAGATATGAGGGCTTTGACTTTGGATATTTTTCCAGACCATCCCTCACCACTCCCCACTCCCCCTCTTGGCCGAAACCATCAGCTGCTGCTGTCCCCAATTTTCCTTCTCTTTTTCCTTCCAAAATTCATCACAGTTCCATCAAAATTGTGCAAAAATCCATAAATTTCTTCACCAATTCAGCACAAAACCCTATTCTATCTCTTCTCAAGCCCAAATTGGTTCAAAACATGGAGAAAGGAGATGTCTTGGGAGGCTAGAGCAACCTAGTGTTTGGACTTGTGAGGTATATTTTCTAATCTATGGTTAATTAGTAGTTGTATTATGCTAAATTAGGACTTTGAAATGTTAAATTTATTGTTAATTTCTAATCTAGGTTTTTAAAGTGAGTGGTTTAAGTTTGAACTAGGGTTTTAGAAACCATTACTAATTTAATTATTTCTATTTTGCTATCTAGTTGTTATGCTAACCTAATCTAAGAGATTGTCTTGCTTAATGGTCTTCAAATTAGTGTTAATTTAGTGTTTTTTTTTTGTATGGTTTGGATTTAGATTGCTAGTTATGAAAATCAAGAAAGGGTTATTTATGGAAAATAGGATTTGAAGCATTGCTAATGCGTTGAAATTTAGTGTAGTGGCCATCTAATGGTGTGACTTGGGTGATTATGTTTGATAGTAGTCTTTTGTCGCAAATCCGCGATATTGGCACCGAATTTGGAATGTTAGTGCCTACTAGTTTTTTTCAAAAATTATGTGATGAATTATTTGTGATATCATATTTATATTTTCAGCATCTCCTACGACTTTTAGGATGTGTGAATGCGAAATTTGTTTTAATCTGGTTTGGTTTTCGCGGTTGGTCCGAAACGACAATTTTGGTTAAGGTTGTAGTGTTTTTCGTGTGTGTTCCGCGCACCTTGTGCACAATGTGCCTAACTCGTTGATATTGACCCTTTCATTTTGTGACATGCGTCGTTTCATGATGTGTAATCTTATGTTCTGTGTTGTGTAAATTCCAGGATCGAGCGTGGAGACTTCGGACGCGGCACGAAAAGGGAAAGCGGTGATTGGATCAAGCTAGCTGGGGATTTCCGGAGAGTAGATGTATACATCTATGGGGAGAATCGTTTGGATGGCGCGAGGCACCCGATAATTTAGAATTTCTAGTAATACCAGCTTGTTGCATGTAGTTCTAGTTACCTATCTTATGGCACTGCATGACCTGTATATCCATATTGTGCTAATTTCATCGTATAAAAACCATTGAAACCATTAAATGAAATATGAGACACAGGAAATAATGGGCTTGCTTAATTCATTATATTTATAATTGTGCAACTTCATCGCATAGGACACTTGCACCATTACCAGGGTTATATGCTGCACGAGCACTATTCATGTGAACACACACGCCTTGGTAATTGCTACGCCATAAATACTAGACAACTTGTTTAAAACGGAATTTAGAATAATTTCACCATATAAGATGTATAAACCAGTACTAATATATTAAATTCCGCAAGCTGAACATGTAGAATTGCTAATCATATGCAAGTACCTCATTACATCATTCGATCATACATAGTCTTATGCCATATATTGCAGTTCGCACTGTTGATACCATAGGCATTCATCATCATTGACATGCATACTATGGTACTTTTGTCTGAAGGATTTCAGTATTTGAGATTTATGAGATTTTGGAGAAACCGTAAGGATTTAATAAAACTGATATCATTTTAAATGTGGCAAGTTGCGGTTTTCTCGTGACATGATATTTGTGTCGTCCACCATGAGTTTTCTGTTGGTTTTTTATTAGAGAGTTTTTATCGATCAAAACTATAATTACCGCAATCAAGAACGGCGTCGCTTGGTAGCTAGCCGGTAAGTACGGGTCGGTCCACAGGGATTTTGTGTTTTCCTAATCGCGCTAACGAGTTAATTCTGATGGGTGTCGGATTGATTTATTAAATCTAAAAACTACCAAATTAAGTTATACTAAGATTATCTAGATCTAAGTCTTGCTAGGGTTAGGCTTAGGGGAGTTGAGAGATTAAAGGTTTCCTCACTGCTTTCAATGCCCTATTATAGATCTATTAGGTGTTATGGTAATTATCAATAAAGTGGATTAGAATCATTTGGGAAGATATTTCTTTCTCTAGGTTCTTGTCCTTCCTTTATCGATCCTTACCCTAACCTCCATGGAATACACGCGCAACCGGTCCTTTATACTACAGTATCACCGTTACCTCGAGGGGTAAGGTGCCGCAGGGAGCGATGTGTGCGTGTATGCATGGAGTTCTAATTCTTATGTGTGAAGGGGCAAGAAAGGGGTGAGAAATCTCATCTCTCAAAGCTTTCCCTAAGGCTAACCCTAACAAGCAAGGAGACTACTCGCTCATTAGGGGATTAAAAGACATTCTAAATTAAAAGAGAACTAAAGCAAAGAAATAAAAGGAACTTACTAATTTTTATTGATGGCTCTCTCCAAACATGAACACAGTACAGATCTGAATTTATGAAATGAAAAGAGGCATGGCCTCATACAAGATTTAGAGTTCCTATTTATAGAGGATAGGAACCCTAGGGTTACAATTGACTCGCATATCAGCATTTACAAAAATACCCCCTAAGAAAAGACCTAGTCAACACTCCGTGCACCGCCAAAGTTTTCTGCGCCGACACGGGCCATACCCGGCCGTGGTTCCGCGGCAAAAGGCACGCTTTGGCTGCGGTTCCGTGGCCAAAGTGTGTTCTTGTGCTTCGGTTTTTTTGGTCTGCTACTGGTTGACTTTGTATTCTTTTTTTCTATGGTTCTTTTCTTAGGTTGGCTTCTAGGTTTCTTCTAGATCTTTCCAGTGAACATTGTAGTGGACTTTTGCCGTTGCTTCGTAACGAAATCTTGGACCTTGCGTTGCTTTGTACTTTGTGAACCGATCTGCATGTAGGCTTGATCAAGATCCTTCTGTTTGTTGGTCAAAGTCTCACTTTTGCGTCGTCTTTTATCTTTTTCACTGTTTTTGCTCCTAGAACCTGTAACCTGTACTATGTAGCAGACATGGGTCAAAAGCACCTGTTTATTTGTAAAATACATAAGGATGGGGAGTATAATAATTCAATATTATGGTATGAACAAATACCCCCAAACTTATCTTTTGCTCGTCCTCGAGCAAACTTATTTTTATTCTCGACAAAAAACCTAACCGCGTTTTCGCAGGGAATCCCGATTGCACTGAGCTCGTGCAACAAGCCGTTAAACCTCTAGGTGTCCCTAGTAGGAGGAGTGTTGTCTCCTGAGGGTTTTCAGCGGATACTACCCCAAAATCCTATCAATTTGCCTTTTTCGACTTTAATTCTCCAATTAGGGTTTCTAACAGGGAACTCTATTATCCTCGACTTGCAAATTATCCACCCATATTCTTCACACTTCCTCATCATCTAATTTAAGATTATATATATTCTGTACACTTACTTAGCTTTCGGCATCTCTTAAGTTTTCCTTCTAGGGTTCCATCTCTACTTAGGAATTTTTATAAACTTTATTAAAGATACAAGTTCTATTCTTCACTCCTTTCTTTCATCTAAACTCCAATCACATACCCCTACGTGTGTGTATAAATCACCCCTACACTTGGAAATTCAAATCAAGCAATCATACTCTTGTCCTTTTGTCTAAAGCACTTATTAATTGGTGAATTTTTAAATGAATTTTGCTTACACATCCTTCATGCGACCGTTAATACTTCTTGAGGTGCCAACGACCGATTACAAGATGTGTTTGCATATTAAAGCGTAATTCCTAGTCTTGCAACATCCAAGGCTTTAGCAGTGACTCCCAAACCAGTTGGTCTAAGGCACTAGGTGATGAAGCACCCTCGCTAAATATTTTTTTTCTATTTTTGCAGCCTCAAGTAATCACAAAAACCAGTGTTCATTTTTTTTTCTTTATTCACACTTGTATTTTTTATTTTATTTTTCATCGTACTAAGGACTTTAGACAAGAGCATTTCAAGGTCTCCTCTACTATTCCAAGTTTCAAGGTGCGTGATTGTGCAATTTGTAGGGTATACATTTTCAGAATCGAGACTTAACCTAGGAATTATTTTTCAAACTTATACTCTAATAAGAACATCAATACTTTTCCTTTGTTTCAACTTAGCCCAAGAAGTGAACTCAAAATTTGCCTATTTCTAAATAAACTACAAAGACATATACTTTCTACCGTTAAACTTTAAGGAAGGTTATTTTTAGGGTTTTTAATTTACTACGACTAAAATCTAGTTGTTCCTAGCTAGTTAACCTATTTGTCAAACTCTAGTCAAATAAGCCAAAATTGAATACAATAATTTTTATAATTTTTCAAAAATTTTCAATTTTTTATGGATTTTCAAATAAGTATGCAAATGAAAAATATGTACAAATGAATGCGAAGGAAGAAGACGTACCGAGCATACCCCCAAGCTTAAACTTGACAGTGTCCTTACTGTCATGCTACACCAAGAGGGTCAAAATGTCGGCACTTCCCTGTTTATTTATTTATAATTTTTTTTTATTTTATTGTTAAAAGAAAAAAAATATATACAGAAAGACCCCCCTCAAACTTCATTGAAACAATGTTAGACATTACTGCCAAACTTAGCATAGACCAAACGTCAACACCAACCAGTCAAAAAATTTATTTGTAAAGAGTATCAGTTGGTGGAAGAACATGTTGTACCGATCCAAAAAGAATTGGGGAAGATAGAAGTAGTGGTATGGAAAGTGTGGAAGCGAATAGATAGGAGGTGGTGATGAATCAAAACGAGAATGTGAATGATCAGCAATTAGTGGAATATTGGCATTCTCATAGCTTATTAAAAGAAATGGGGGTGATTCAACTTCTAAAGGAGCAGGTTGACTAACCACACTATCCCCAAGATAATTCTGTGGATCCTTAATCGACTTGGCATCATCCATCATATGCATATGATATTCAATTATGAGGGAACTAATCTCCTCGATGTCCGCCATAGTCCAGCCGAAAACTTGCCGCCTATCTTGTAAGACCATTAAAAGAGCATTCTCTTGCTCGAAGGCTAGAGAGGCCGATATGATAACGGGAAAGGTCTCATTCTCACCTATGTAAGCATATTTAAGGTGAGACGGCAAGGGCATGATGTAACGTTTTGAAAATCGTTTCGGTGAAATTTCGAAAAAACGGTAAAATAAAGGGGTTTTCTGTAAAAAGTCAAAATGCAAATATCTTTATTATAAAATTAAATATACATATTCTAGCTATGTAATTGCAAGTATTTGGTGTTTATTGAGCCACTGCTGAAATTTCAAATTTTCTGAAATTTTTTCCGAAATTAATTATTTTAATATTATTTTAAGCCGGTAAGAAAATACATTAAATTAGCGATAAATACAAATTTAAATGGGCTAATTTTAATCTTTAAAATCATGTTAATTAAAATCTAGTTGTAATATAAATTTTGAGTATTTTATTTTAAATTTTAATCGATTTTTTATATGGAAAACAAAAATATAGTTATTTTGAACTAAAACTTGCAAATATGGTATTGTGGGGGGTCTTTTGCATAGAATTTTTTTGTAAAGTCTATCACACTCACCCTCACTCCCCTTGGCCGGCCCCACACTATTGTAGCAGCCCAAGAATTTTATTTCCCTCTTTTTGACCTTAAATCATGTCAGAAATGATTTAAAATAAGGTTTTTATATATAGTAAAATAGGTGGGGGTATTATGGTAATTTGGGAGGGGCTTTGACTTGGATTCTTTTCCACAACTCCCCCACACCTCTCCCCACTCCCTCCTCAGCCGAAATTCTGCTACAACAGCCCCCATCTTTTCCCCCATTTTCCATCTCTTTTGCTTCAAAATCCATCAAATAAATCCTAAAATCCAAATCCAACTCCTATCCATTTCCCATTAGCCAAACTTACATGGATCTAGGAGCATGGAAGCTACTTTTGGAGGCTAGAATTTGCATGCTAGATCCTTGATCTTGTGAGGTATAAATCAAGACCTTTTGTTAAATTGTTGTTTGAATATCTTAAATCAAGCATTATTAGTTATTAATTTGGGTTTAATTATATGTTTGGAAAATCTTAGTAAGGGTTTATGAAATTCAAGTTAGGTTTTTGTGTATGTAATTATGGTTGCAATTGTAGTTCTTCATATTGTGAAATGAAAACCTAATCAAATTTCTAGTTGCAAATTGTTAGTTTGGAATTGTAATATTTAAAGCTATATTGCTAGCTAGGTTTTTGTAAACCTTGAATTTGATTATGAGAAAAATATAATTAGGTTTTTTCATGACTTCATTAACATTATTAAGTGTATTTTAATACTTTAGTTCATGAAAATCCAAGCTAGATTGTAGTTTGTTCATTTTGCTTTAAAAGGTGTTAAAAATTGATATTTTTGCAAACTAGGATTTTGGAATTTATGCAAATTGATGAGAATAAATTATAGGAATGGTTTATATGACTTTGTTATGATATTTAGTGAATATTGTGGATGCTAGGTCCGTTTATACATCGAGTTTTGTACTAAAACGGTGATTTGTGCTTGCTAGATTTTCGGAAAAATGACTTTTTAAGTGAAATTGGGGTTTTTGTGAATTTTAAGCTATTTTATATTATAATTAGTGCATGTAATTGTACAAATGAGTGTGTTAGGAGTTTTCTCGATGGTTTGGCGTTTGTACGCCGACGTCGAGCGTTTTTGGGTCGATTTGCGAAAGCAACCATAGGTTTTGACTTATGTGGGATTCGTGCGTCGTTTTGGTCATGAGTCGGATTTTAATGCGGTATGGTGCATTATGATATGTAGGTACCCCATGTGGACTTCGAGGCGACAAGCAAGTGCGTGGCGACGTCGGCACCGGCGAACGAGGACCAGGTGAGTAGATTTATATCTACGGAGAGAAGTCGGGTGGATGGCGTATAGCACCCCCGCAGTCCGTGGTGGTGTATACGGATGCGTATACACACCAACAATTGTTATATGTTATTTGGGATTTATAACGATGTTTAGGATGGATATTGGTGTGTTGGATTACTTTAGTGTTGCGAACCCTAGGGTAGTGTTGCACTACACATACATACACACATACATACTTGCATACATTCCTATTTTTAAGTGCTCATGGGATTCATTATAGTTATGTGTTCACATGGGTATGGGACTATGTGTTCACATACGGATATGAGGACGATACTAGGGATTGAGCTGAGTCGATGAGATTTGTTTTGTGGTTGTGATATCGGTTTGTACGAGACTGTCGATCAGTAGTCAGATCATGACTATATTGATGATATTAGTATTGTACTAGACATAGGTCAGTACCCTGGACAATGATCTTGGATAAAGAGAATACCAGATGAATAGTGTGATGAATATGATATTAACCCGTACCCAGATTTGGGGGATGCCGTACGACGGATTTACGTACGAGCTATATTTTGATGATTGATCCGCACTCTTGACTTGGGATGTCTGATTATAGATATGGTATCGGATATGATATTATTGAGGCCGGATCACCGACTAATATATATACAGGTATGTATATGTATCGACTCAGATGTTAGGCGGTTTCCTTACCTGTAGCCCAGCTGGTCAACTTAGCCCTTTAGTTTAGTTTAGTTGTTAGATTAGATTCGATTCTTACCTATTTCAAAAACTAACGAATCGTGGTATTTTAAAAGACAGCCCAAGAGATCCTACGGATATTTCAAAAGACGTATCTTTGCATAAAAACACCGTAGCCCCTATTTTCAAAACCCCATGATTCATGTTATTTCAAAAGGCATCATTTGTAGGACTTATATTAGATTAATGCAGATTAGTTATAGTTGCGTCTAGTATTCAGCTCCCGCTCATTATTGTGGTTCGCTTCGCATCACATGCTTATTTTATGTTTCATACTCCATTATTGATATCATGCTGTTAGGACACCAGCACCATTACCGATGATGCGTATGTACCACGTACACTTATTTGCCGGCTCACACACATCTTCATCGGTAATTGCCATGTCACGTACACCTTAGAAAATAATATTTGCTTGACATAGCCTGTTAGCTAATAGTTAGACATGATATTAGTGTACTTGCCTTATTTGTTAGTTTAGACATTGTAATTATTACCTGCTACTTCATGCATACTGTTATTCATTGTTATGCCGCATTCATGGATTCTCATGCATATATTCACTATTTTACGTGTTATTGAGGTTTTGGATTCGGATTTCCATGAGATTTTCTGGATTTGGAGGAAAACCGCAAAAACATAAATAAACCTTTTCTCTCTTTTAAAATAAAAAAAAGTGCGGTTTTCCCATGATGTATGAGTCGTCCACCATGAGTTTGTTGATGGATTTCGAGACCCGATTCGAGAAGACGGATGAACCGTTTCGGGTACATGGTGGACCCGGTAAGGTACCCCGGGGCAAGAAGCGCGTGATGATGATGATGTGAGCCTGGCAGGGGGGCACTACCTACCGGTGATTTTACCCGACGCGTCGGATATCCGGAGGATACCGTCGTGGTCTTGAGATGGATGGTAGGGGCCGGTCTGGACTGACGGCGCCCTAGATATTGAGACTGTGATATTGAGATATCGAGATATTGGGATTACGTTTTGTGCCGATGCTAGGCACTGTTTTATGCTGATTTCATTATGATACCTCATTTTAAAAATACAAAGGAAATTTCACTAAATTATGAAAACAGTTCTTCATTTACATGTATTCTGTTTTCATGCATTCATACCTCATTCATATGATATATTGCTACCTGAGGCACTGACACGGGCACATGAGATTACACTCGGGTTAGATATTTACCCTAGCCTTGTTATAGGTTGCATGTTATTCTTATATTTGAGGATATATTATGATCATTGACCTAGGATTGCGTTATTTATGCGATTTCTTTTCGTAGATGTTTTTCTTTTCACGAGTTGGCAACTCACCCCCGTTGTGCCCCAGTTTCTTGCAGGTTTGCCGTACAGGTTTCTTTACGGCTTTGCGGGCATAGTTTCTTTCGGGTGATTTGCTAGTAGGTGGGTTTACTTGTATCGTACCCCCATTATATATCTTGTATATCATTATTCTGTTGTATTTAGAAGTTCCATCAACCAAACATGTATTTATTTTCGAGATAGAGACCAGTGAGATTATTCTTTCGACCTTAGAGTCGCGCGTTGTATTTCTGTGGATTTCTTGTTGTTTTGAGTCCTTTTGAGTTTTGATCCTCGCCCTTGGCGTTGTATATTATTTTGCTTGTGTGGTTGTGACCGTCGATTGACGAAGAGCTAGCTCCCGCTTGGGGATGCCTTTTATTGATTTCGTATACTATTCATGTTGTATCCCGTTTGGGGGCCAGTATTTACAAAGGAGACTCTGCCGAAATTTTCAGGAAATATTTGATGTTTTTAAAAACGCATAATTCGGCTTAAGCTATTAAAACTACTTGATTTAAATTGGTTTTCTTTCACTCTACTACTTTTCTTGGTTTGGATTTCTGCGTTTTCGGCTTACTTAGATTACGTACGCCTCGAGACGTTTCGTAGTTTAAGTGCCGGTCATGTTCCATCTTTTCGGGACGTGACAAAGTTGGTATCAGAGCGTTAGGTTTTACCTTCGTAACGTAGGATGACCCTTGGTTGATGGAATAGGTGACTAAAGTAGAGTGACGTACCGTGGGTATGTTCCGCGGCATACTTACGACATGCCACTCCACTTAAGGAGCCTTAGGATGTACATTTCTTTGCTCAGTATTATATTCATTCCGATCTAGACTCATCAGTACCAGTTATGGTTTTGCTGCCACGATTACGGGCTGGGAGAGCTACGGCTAGAGTTGCGGTCAGCACGAGCTCGTCACGAACGAGGACTGACCAGGGCGAAATTCCGGCGACACACGATTGCGGAGTTGTTTTTTTTTTTCTGTGTTTCCGCGCTACAAGCGTTTGGCGGATCGCCTTTATGAGATTTCTCGGACGTGCCTATTAGTATCAGAGGATTGTGCCACTGATAGAGGCCAGCCAGATTTTGATGACCATTGAAGTATTGCTTACTCCTGATGATTGAGGCACCGTTCAGCGTGCGGACGAGCGAGCCAGTTATTGCTGCGAACGACGAGATATTGCCCCAGATGCTGGAGTTAGTGCAGAATGAGTTGTACTAAGAGATGATAGAAGGTCGCTAGTCATCGAGGATGAATGACTAGGACATATGGATCGTTCGCCTACCCCGATGCGAGGTCATCAGATAGATTGATTCCAGCTAGAGATGACTTCACGCGGAGACGTTGGGAGTCGACAGAGACGATCGAATGTCAGAAACCTATTATTCCAAGTTTAAAGTAGTCGGAAAGACATGCAGGCAATTCTATGGTCCCTCTAGAAGAATGAAACCCTAACTCGACATAATGACCGTGTGAAAGCCTTTGAACCTTCGGGTTTACGGCAGTTCTACGGCGCCATTAGTGAGGCTTGGGTTTGCCCTTCTACGGCTGGACCACCGATGCTGTGGTATGTACTCGATACTATTAAACTGTGCCCAAGATGTTGAGCTCTTGGGGGATTATGAGGTTTTGACGACTCGATCGGATGGCTCGACTTAATTCGGATGCTAGGTGGTGAGATGCATTTCTTGGGAGACTCCCGATACGAGGATAGCCGTTGGAGCTCAGTCCATGCAGCCACGATGAGAAGAGTCCGAAGCGGTCGACATTAGAGAAAGGTGAAGTAAGAGGTTCGTACCAGATTTAGATGAAACGACGTTCCACTCCACCGACATCGGAGATGCGATACGCATGCCGAGGCATGGTACTTGGATTTACCTTCCAGAAGGAGTCGTGATGAGTATGCAGCCATTCTGGGACGAGAACAGATCTAGTAAGGAACGCTGACTTTCTGATAGTTCGGCAGAGGCGAGATTTGGGAGAGACCTCGACAGGACCTTTCTGGGACAAATTACGAGAAGACTTGGACCCAGGAGTGGTCGTCTTACGCACACCAGCAGGCCAGAGTTTATGATCATCGACGAGACGTCCCACTAGTGTCCGCGACAGTTGGCCTGAGATTCTTAGAGGATGCACTTGAGCGGTACTATTCCGCTATTATTGATGTCGATGTTTTGGGTGATTTATTCGCATGATTTGATTTTGATGATTGAGGATTTACGATCTTTGCACAGTGTTGCACTTGATATCGTTTTCGTGCTTGGTTTCACATGTTTGCGATTTTACGGTTTTAGACATTTGAGTTGATTTTGTGCGTATATACGCACACGATTTGGTTTTTACACGCAGTATAGTTCATATATGCTTGCAGTGCAGTGTTACGTATGTTGTGCATTTAGATTCCTGGACTTTGATTTCGATGGTGATGTTCGATATTTGTTTTGTGCACCTTGTGCACCTGATTTGATTTTGCGCATGTTCGGCACTTGATATTGGATTTCATGATTTCGTGCACGATGGATGCACCTGATTTGGATTTTCGCGCATGTTGGGCGCATGTTTTGAAGTGTGATTTTGGTGCACACCAGATGCACTAAATCGAGATTTTTTGTGCATGTCAGATGCACCTGATTTTGCTGTCAGGCACACATGTTGCCTATGACAGATGTTTCGTGCACACCCGATACACTTAGATGTTGTTTCTGTGCATATGTATGGCACATATTTGGATTTTGATTTCCGTGCGCACAGAACGCACGTAGTATTCATACGAGTATTTTGGGGATTGATTTTTCTTATAGAGCAGTACGTTTTTATGATATTGCTATGTGTTTTCATACTGAGCAGGACTAGTCAGAGGACAGTACCTGAATATATTTTACGTGTATAGTTTCGAGATATATCATATTGGTTTTGCTTTGGATTTGGTATTGATGTCTTCCCCATGACTCCGATGATTGCGGGATGCTTGACGGAGTTCTGGTTTGAGTTATATGCTCATTTTTCATGCGCATGCGTTGCGCTACGATTTGTTTTATGTATTTATGATTTCGGAGCCCCGGCGATTTGATGGTTTTAGCTGAAATATTTTAGTATTTGGGGGAAGTTTTAATTTAAATTCGGGGACCGAATTTTTTTAAGGGGGGAAGATTGTAACGTTTTGAAAATCGTTTCGGTGAAATTTCGAAAAAAACGGTAAAATAAAGGGGTTTTCTGTAAAAAGTCAAAATGCAAATATCTTTATTATAAAATTAAATATACATATTATAGCTATGTAATTGCAAGTATTTGGTGTTTATTGAGCCACTGCTGAAATTTCAAATTTTCTGAAAATTTTTCCGAAATTAATTATTTTAATATTATTTTAAGCCGGTAAGAAAATACATTAAATTAGCGATAAATACAAATTTAAATGGGCTAATTTTAATCTTTAAAATAATGTTAATTAAAATCTAGTTGTAATATAAATTTTGAGTATTTTATTTTAAATTTTAATCGATTTTTTATATGGAAAACAAAAATATAGTTATTTTGAACTAAAACTTGCAAATATGGTATTGTGGGGGGTCTTTTGCATAGAATTTTTTTGTAAAGTCACTCACACTCACCCTCACTCCCCTTGGCCAGCCCCACACTATTGTAGCAGCCCAAGAATTTTATTTCCCTCTTTTTGATCTTAAATCATGTCAGAAATGGGTTAAAATAATGTTTTTATATATAGTAAAATAGGTGGGGGTATTATGGTAATTTGGGAGGGGCTTTGACTTGGATTCTTCTCCACAACTCCACCACACCTCTCCCCACTCCCTCCTCAGCCGAAATTCTGCTACAACAGCCCCCTTCTTTTCCCCCATTTTCCATCTCTTTTGCTTCAAAAATTGCCTCAAAATCCATCAAATAAATCCTAAAATCCAAATCCAACTCCTATCCATTTCCCATTAGCCAAACTTACATGGATCTAGGAGCATGGAAGCTACTTTTGGAGGCTAGAATTTGCATGCTAGATCCTTGATCTTGTGAGGTATAAATCAAGACCTTATGTTAAATTATTGTTTGATTACCTTAAATCAAGCATTATTAGTTATTAATTTGGGTTTAATTGTATGTTTGGAAAATCTTAGTAAGGGTTTATGAAATTCAAGTTAGGTTTTTGTGTATGTAATTGTGGTTGCAATTGTAGTTCTTCATATTGTGAAATGAAAACCTAATCAAATTTCTAGTTGCAAATTGTTAGTTTGGAATTGTAATATTTAAAGCTATATTGCTAGCTAGGTTTTTGTAAACCTTGAATTTGATTATGAGAAAAATATAATTAGGTTTTTTCATGACTTCATTAACATTATTAAGTGTATTTTAATACTTTAGTTCATGAAAATCCATGCTAGATTGTAGTTTGTGCATTTTGCTTTAAAAGGTGTTAAAAATTGATATTTTTGCAAACTAGGATTTTGGAATTTATGCAAATTGAAGAGAATAAATTATAGGAATGGTTTATATGACTTTGTTATGATATTTAGTGAATATTGTGGATGCTAGGTCCGTTTATACATCGAGTTTTGTACTAAAACGGTGATTTGTGCTTGCTAGATTTTCGGAAAAATGACTTTTTAAGTGAAATTGGGGTTTTTATGAATTTTAAGCTATTTTATATTATAATTAGTGCTTGTAATTGTACAAATGAGTGTGTTAGGAGTTTTCTCGATGGTTTGGCGTTTGTACGCCGACGTCGAGGGTTTTTGGGTCGATTTGCGAAAGCAACCATAGGTTTTGACCTATGTGGGATTCGTGCGTCGTTTTGGTCATGAGTCGGATTTTAATGTGGTATGGTGCATTATGATATGTAGGTACCCCATGTGGACTTCGAGGCGACAAGCAAGCGCGTGGCGACGTCGGCACCGGCGAACGAGGACCAGGTGAGTAGATTTATATCTACGGGGAGAAGTCGGGTGGATGGCGTATAGCACCCCCGCAGTCCGTGGTGGTGTATACGGATGCGTATACACACCAACAATTGTTATATGTTATTTGGGATTTATAACGATGTTTAGGATGGATATTGGTGTTTTGGATTACTTTAGTGTTGCGAACCCTAGGGTAGTGTTGCACTACACATACATACACACATACATACTTGCATACATTCCTATTTATATGTGCTCATGGGATTCTTTATAGTTATGTGTTCACATGGGTATGGGACTATGTGTTCACATACGGATATGAGGACGATACTAGGGATTGAGCTGAGTCGATGAGATTTGTTTTGTGGTTGTGATATCGGTTTGTACGAGACTGTCGATCAGTAGTCAGATCATGACTATATTGATGATATTAGTATTGTACTAGACATAGGTCAGTACCCTGGACAATGATCTTGGATAAAGAGGATACCATATGAATAGTGTGATGAATATGATATTAACCCGTACCCAGATTTGGGGGATGCCGTACGACGGATTTACGTACGAGCTATATTTTGTTGATTGATCCGCACTCTTGACTTGGGATATCTGATTATAGATATGGTATCGGAAATGATATTATTGAGGCCGGATCACCGACTAATATATATACAGGTATGTATATGTATCGACTCAGATGTTAAGCGGTTTCCTTACCTGTAGCCCAGCTGGTCAGCTTAGCCCTTTAGTTTAGTTTAGTTGTTAGATTAGATTTGATTCTTACCTATTTCAAAAACTAACGAATCGTGGTATTTTAAAAGACAGCCCAAGGGATCCTACGGATATTTCAAAAGACGTATCTTTTCATAAAAACACCGTAGCCCCTATTTTCAAAACCCCATGATTCATGTTATTTCAAAAGGCATCATTTGTAGGACTTATATTAGATTAATGCAGATTAGTTATAGTTGCGTCTAGTATTCAGCTCCCGCTCATTTTTGTGGTTCGCTTCGCATCGCATGCTTATTTTATGTTTCATACTCCATTATTGATATCATGCTGTTAGGACACCAGCACCATTACCGATGATGCGTATGTACCACGTACACTTATTTGCCGGCTCACACACATTTTCATCGGTAATTGCCATGTCACGTACACCTTAGAAAATAATATTTGCTTGACATAGCCTGTTAGCTAATAGTTAGACATGATATTAGTGTACTTGCTTTATATGTTAGTTTAGAAATTGTAGTTATTACCTGCTACTCCATGCATACTGTTATTCATTGTTATGCCGCATTCATAGATTCTCATGCATATATTCACTATTTTACGTGTTATTGAGGTTTTGGATTCGGATTTCCATGAGATTTTCTGGATTTGGAGGAAAACCGCAAAAACATAAATAAACCTTTTCTCTCTTTTAAAATAAAAAAAAGTGCGGTTTTCCCATGATGTATGAGTCGTCCACCATGAGTTTGCTGATGGATTTCGAGACCCGATTCGAGGAGACGGATGAACCGTTTCGGGTACATGGTGGACCCGGTAATGTACCCCGGGGCAAGAAGCGCGTGATGATGACGATGTGAGCCTGGCAGGGGGGCACTACCTACCGGTGATTTTACCCGACGCGTCGGATATCCAGAGGATACCGTCATGGTCTTGAGATGGATGGTAGGGGCCGGTCTGGACTGACGGCGCCCTAGATATTGAGACTGTGATATTGAGATATCGAGATATTGGGATTACGTTTTGTGCCGATGCTAGGCACTGTTTTATGCTGATTTCATTATGATACCTCATTTTAAAAATACAAAGGAAATCTCACTAAATTATGAAAACAGTTCTTCATTTACATGTATTCTGTTTTCATGCATTCATACCTCATTCATATGATATATTGCTACCTGAGGCTCTGACACGGGCACATGAGATTACACTCGGGTTAGATATTTACCCTAGCCTTGTTATAGGTTGCATGTTATTCTTATATTTGAGGATATATTATGATCATTGACCGAGGATTGCGTTATTTATGCGATTTCTTTTCGTAGATGTTTTTCTTTTCACGAGTTGGCATCTCACCCCCGTTGTGCTCCAGTTTCTTGCAGGTTTGCCGTACAGGTTTCTTTACGGCTTTGCGGGCATAGTTTCCTTCGGGTGATTTGCTAGTAGGTGGGTTTACTTGTATCGTACCCCTATTATATATCTTGTATATCATTATTCTGTTGTATTTAGAAGTTCCATCAGCCAAACATGTATTTATTTTCGAGATAGAGACCAGTGAGGTTATTCTTTCGACCTTAGAGTCGCGCGTTGTATTTCTGTGGATATCTTGTTGTTTTGAGTTCCTTTTGAGTTTTGATCCTCGCCCTTGGCGTTGTATATTATATTGCTTTTGTGGTTGTGACCGTCGATTGACGAAGAGCTAGCTCCCGCTTGGGGATGCCTTTTATTGATTTCGTATACTGTTCATGTTGTATCCCGTTTAGGGGCCAGTATTTACAAAGGAGACTGTGCCGAAATTTTCAGGAAATATTTTATGTTTTTAAAAACGCATAATTCGGCTTAAGCTATTAAAACTACTTGATTTAAATTGGTTTTCCTTCACTCTACTACTTTTCTTGGTTTGGATTTCTGGGTTTTCGGCTTACTTAGATTACATACGCCTCGAGACGTTTCGTAGTTTAAGTGCCGGTCATGTTCCATCTTTTCAGGACCTGACACATGAGTTCGAGTTTCGGAGGCGAAACAATCATAGGTAAAATTGGGGAATCTACCTCGAACTCAAAGGACTCCAACACATATTCGAAATCACTGCAAACAACCGATTCGGATGGTTCAACTAACTCATCCAAAAATTCAAAAGACTCATATTCGGGCTGTGAGTCGTCATCATCCGAAAAAGTGAAACATTCATAATCAATATCGGTTGTGTCAACTGTGGTAGGCTCAAGGAGGGACGCACTAGTGGCGTCAAAAATGTTTTCATCAAACAAAAATCCTTCAAGCTCGCAGTCCTCCTGCGTGATTTCGTCAATAGAGCAAACTTCTCATGTACTAGTTTTAGGCACGGGGGGTAGACTTCCTAACTTGTAAATATTGAACTCACTAGACGTCTTCCCGAGAAGGATAGAGTCATGGAGCCATTGCGACAGTTTATAACGGCATTGGAAGTGGCCAAAAATGGTCGACCGAGGATCACCGGAATTTGGTTCCGTGGGTTAGCAACAGATTGTGTGTCCATAACAATAAAATCAACGAGGAATATGAAGTCCCCAACTTTGATCAACACATCCTCTAGCTCACCACCAGGATGGATGATTGATCGATCAGCCATTTGGAGAGTACAACGAGTGGGTTTCAACTCTCCAACCCCTAATTGCTCATACACGGAGTAGGGAAGCAGGTTAACACTAGACCTAAGATCTAAAAGTGCTCGATTGATTTTCTTATCCCTAATTGTTATTGAAATCGTAGGACAGCCGGGGTCCTTTCATTTTTGGGGTAAGGGTTGAGGTTGGTTAATAGCATTGCTCACTGCACTAGTCACTAGCACTTTCTTGGGTATTTGAGAAGACTTTCTCTTTGAAGTGCATAAGCCCTTTAAGATTTTTGCGTATGAAGGGACTTGTTGGATTGCATTAAAGAGAGGTATATTTATGCTAACCTGTTTAAATAACTCCACAATCTTTTCCATTTGTGCAGTTGGTTTATTGGGACTCAACCTATTTGGAAATAGAGCATTTTGAAAATCTGTTGAGTCCAATGTCTGTGGAGTAGAATGTGGAGTTGGAACGGATCCCGGTGTGGGTGTGTTCGTGAAGTGAGAAGTGGGTCCGTTCGGATTAGAAGAAGAAGAGACTTTTGAAGGATGAAGAATAGGCTCTAGCGGAGAAGATGAAGGTGAAGAAGAAGAAGAAGAAGAAGAAGAACCACCGGCGGGGATATCATTACTAATACCCACATTATTCTGCAACACTCGTCCGGATCTCAACGTAGTCACCGCATTTACATTGTGATTGTGATATGCGTTTTGTGTGTGACCGGGATTTGGCAATGGTTGAGATGGAAGCTTTTCCTTTTCTTTCTCGCTCAACGCAGCAGTTAATTGTGCAATTTGTGCCTCAATAGATTTGATGCTTTGATCGTGTGAAGCATTGTTGTGCACTAAAGACTAGACGCAATTTTCCAATCTTGCTGCGGATTCTGTAGATTGCTTGAGAAACGCATCTAGACTTTTTTCTAGCGAGATAACCTTATCATCATTTGGTTGAACCAAATTGTTCGTTTGATTTGGATAAGGTTGTGGTTGGAAAGGTTGCTGGTATTGAGTTTTTTGGGGTGCTTGTTGTTGTGGAGGAGGCCTTTGACAGTTGTTGTTTCCTTGGAATTGCTGATTTTGATTCCAAGCAAAATTTGGGTGGCTCCTCCAACCCGGATTGTAGGTCGAAGAGTAAGGATCATTTCTTTGTCGTTGCTGAAAGGCAGCATTGACTTGATCTTGTCCTTGAACATGTGGATTGTAAGGACACTCTTTGGTAAGGTGTGATGGATCCGAACAACAAGCACAAACAGTTCGTAGGGGTAAAGCAGGGGCAGGAGAAGACGATGAGATTTTGGTCTCAATGGCTTCTAGCTTTTTCATAAGTGCGGCCATCTCGGCCTTCATAGCAATCGACATATCTAATTGATGTATACCTGCCCTAGATTGACCAATAGAAGAAGATGAGGTGGTCTTTGTGCTCTCCCACTGAATTGTTTGTTTACTAAGATCCTTGAGAAACTGCCACGCTTCCTCACTAGATTTGGTTAGAAAGTGACCTTGACAAATGGTTTCTAGCAACTTCTTCGTTGCCGGGTTCAATCCCTCGTATAATGTTTGGCAAAGTTGCCAATTTTCGATCCCATGGTGAGGGCATTGAACGAGTAGGTCTTTGAATCTTTCAAAACACTTCCAAAATGGTTCGGAAGGAAGCTAGGCAAATTGTATAATCTCATTGCGAATTCTCGCGGTCTTGTGATGAGGATAAAACTTTTTAAGAAAAGTTTTAACAAACCCGTCCCAATTTCTAATTGAATGTGATGCTGTGCTGTATAGCCACTTCTCGGCTAAGTCACATAAGGTGAAAGGAATGACCGTTAGCCCTATAGCGTCATCACATAATTAGGTTGTTTTCATCATGGCGCAAACGTTTTGGAATTTATTGATAAAGATATAGGCATCTTCGGATTCCAATCCATGAAATTTTGGAAGCATATTGATGAAGTGGGGTTTTATTTCAAAATTGTCCCCATTTGCCGGTGAGGGTGAAAGACAGGTAGGTAAGGAGGTGCGGACAGCGTAGAAGAGATCCTGGAGCACGATTCGTTGGGGCGCTACAACAGGCGGAAGATTCGGGTTATTCGCACCTAACGGAGGCGGAATCAGTCCCGTGGGTAAGGTGTTGTTGGGATTATATCCCGACATACCTTCGGAAGAAGAATTTGAAGGTGGAGGTAAGGAAATGGAGGGAATTTCGACTTCGGTGTCGAAAGGTTCTCCGGTCGGTACCAACGAAACATGGACTAATCGGGCGCTAGTGTCCCTAGTCCAAAGTGACATACACTAAAGGGGTAGTGTAGTCAGAAAAATGAAAGACAGAATGTGGAGGTAAGATAACGTCAATGAGAAGAAAGTGAGTGGTGGTGGGGTGCAAGGATTTTACGCGACAAGTTGCAAGTTTTTATAAAAGATTTTTTATTTATTTATTTGGAACCGTTTGCAAAAAAGAGTTTTGATAAAGGCCTAAGACACACTTTCGATCAACCAAAAATGTACAATCAGACCTAACTCTAGGGTTACCTAGGTTAGCTAGACAGCTCCTAACTGTTCCAAAGGGCTAGAGATAGGACCTTAAACCGCCTCTTCACCGCCAATTGCGGCCAGGTAAGTGCCAGGTAAGTGGGAGGCTCCCCGCTACAAGTAGCGGTCCTAATTAAGTAACCACTTGCCTTGACACACTTGCTTAGACACCGCAAAGTCAGGTTAGGATAAATGGCCGATGCCTATAACTAGTCCTCTGTCCTATTGAGGTCGAAGTCCTTAGGGCTGAGACTAGTATTTTTTTAATTAAAGATTGGTCAATGCAAATGCCTTATGTGATTTCTAGGGTCCTGGGAAGGGTGATGAAATCCCCACCCAATCTGAATTTGTCAAAAGCCCCTTAAAGTCCGATTAAAGATATGCAAAATAGTAAATCACTTGCAATCAAAGATTTTTATTTTATGCGCGGCGCAAATAATCCAGCACAAGATTTGTTATTGAGAAGGGGGAAGATTTTTTATCCTTTTAGGCGCAAAGAAATCCTGCAGGAGATTTGACAAAAGATATATGGAGATTTGCAAAGGGGGGGAGAGAGAAAGCAAACAGTGCAAATTTCGTGCGCTGAAGACTCCAAAGGACCGCGGTTTAGCCGCACAAACCCCCTTCTGGCCGCGGTTTAGCGATGGAAACGGCGGCGCGGATCTCCAGAAAAATTGTGGTGTTCTGTTTTTCCAGCCCCTTTCTGTTCTGTTGTACCTTTTTCTGTTTCACACCCTGGATTTTTCAGATCCGTCGATCCTGCAAAGATTCACAAAAAAACCCTTCAAACAATAAATGATAAAATTTTTATAATTTTTTTCCTTCTGTTTTTATGATTTTTTAATTTAGATTAACCCGAAATTGCAAAAAGGAAATACTACGCCATCCCCGGCAACGACGCCATTTGATTAGAGAGTTTTTATCGATCAAAAATATAATTACCGCAATCAAGAACGGCGTCACTTGGTAGCTAGCCGGTGAGTACGGGTCGGTCCACAGGGATTTTGTGTTTTCCTAATCGCGCTAACGAGTTAATTCCGATGGGTGTCGGATTGATTTATTAAATCTAAAAACTACCAAATTAAGTTATACTAAGATTATCTAGATCTAAGTCTTGCTAGGGTTAGGCTTAGGGGAAGTTGAGAGATTAAAGGTTTCCTCAATGCTTTCAATGCCCTATTATAGATCTATTAGGTGTTATGGTAATTATCAATAAAGTGGATTAGAATCATTTGGGAAGATGTTTCTTCCTCTAGGTTCTTGTCCTTCCTTTATCGATCCTTACCCTAACCTCCATGGAAAACACGCACAACCGGTCCTTTATACTACGGTATCACCGTTACCTCGAGGGGTAAGGTGCCGCAGGGAGCGGTGTGTGCGTGTATGCATGGAGTTCTAATTCTTATGTGTGAAGGGGCAAGAAAGGGGTGAGAGATCTCATCTCTCAAACCTTTCCCTAAGGCTAACCCTAACAAGCGAGGAGACTACTCGCTCATTAGGGGATTAAAAGACATTCAAAATTAAAAGAGAACTAAAGCAAAGAAATAAAAGGAACTTACTAATTTTTATTGATGGCTCTCACCAAATATGAACACAGTACAGATCTGAATTTATGAAATGAAAAGAGGCATGGCTTCATACAAGATTTAGAGTTCCTATTTATAGAGCATAGGAACCCTAGGGTTACAATTGGCTCGCATACCTGCATTTACAAAAATACCCCCTAAGAAAAGACTTAGTCAACACTCCGCGCACCGCCAAATTTTTCCGCGCCGACACAGGCCATACCCGGCCGCGGTTCCGCGGCCAAAGGCATGCCCAAAGTGTGGTCTTGTGCTTCGGTTTTTTTGGTCTGCTACTTGTTGACTTTGTATTCTTTTTTTCTATAGTTCTTTTCTCAGGTTGGCTTCTAGGTTTCTTCCAGATCTTTCCAGTGAATATTGCAGTAGACTTTTGCCGTTGCTTCGTGACGAAGTGTTGGACCTTGCGTTGCTTTGTACTCTGTGAACTGATCTACATGTAAGCTTGATCAAGATCCTTCTATTTGTTGGTCAAAGTCTCACTTTTGCAACGTCTTTTATCTTTTTCACTGTTTTTGCTCCTAGAACCTGTAACATGTACTATGTAGCAGACATGGGTCAAAAGCACCTGTTTATTTGTAAAATATATAAGAATGGGGAATATAATAATTCAATATTATGGTATGAACAGTTTTCGAGACCCGTTTCGAGGAGTTGGATGAACCGTCTCGGGTACATGGTGGGCCCGGTAAGATACCCCGTGGCAAGAAGTTCAAGTAGTAGACGATGAGCCTGGCAGGGGCAGACTGCCTACCGGTGATTGTTAGCGCGATGGATATCCAGAGGATACCGACCGTGGCCGTGAGATGTTGAGATATTGATATTTTGAGATGGACCAGTCGGACGGGTGGGGCCGGGATATTGGATACAGATACTTTGGGACATTGAGTTATTCATTTGGGGTGTCGTGGATTTCTGTTCATTTCATATGATATTTCCTCAGATATTTCACAAGAATTTTCCTAAGATGAAAATAATGATTTCCTCATTTCATCATATTCAGATCACGTGTTACATTGCATTCAGGTCGCATACATGCTAGTACTTCATACCATATCAATATTGTAGAATTGTGACACTTTGCGTACATGCTTACGATAGTCTTTATAGATGATACATATTACTCATGAGTTGGCAACTCACCCCCATTGTGTCACAGACTTTTTGCAGGTCTGATCCGTCAGTACTGTACCGGCGGACGCACTTCCTCCTTTTGCGTGGATTTGAGCATTTTTAGTCGTAGGTGGGTTATGTGTTCATTTTGTTTTCCACCTTGTATATTCATTGTATCTAGTGTACTCCATCTACTGTATCATCTACCTGTATAGTTGTATATTGACTTAGAGACGAGACAGTGAGATTTGTGGGCATGTATATTTTTTCTTTGGGTCGTGCTCACTTAAACCGACATGTTGTTTTTTTACTTATGCCTTTTTATGCTTATTTTGCATATTGTTGATTTATATTGCGTGGGATTTATGACCGCCTTGGGGCGAAGAGCTAACTCCCGCTTGGGGATGCCTTAGTTAATGTTATTGATATATTCTTGTTTTGTACCCGTCTGGGGGGCAGTGTTTACAAAGGAGACTCTGTCGAAATTTTCGGAAAAATGGATGTTGTTTTTAAAAAGGATTGATGTGACTTATTTGATTAAATTTGCTTTCAATAAATTGGTTTTCCTTCACTCTACTTCTTATTTGGTTTTGATTTCTGAGCTTTGGCTTACTTAGATTACATCTGCCTTGAGACATTCGTAATTTAAGTGCCAGCCACGTTCCGTACCTTTCGGGTCTTAACAAAGTTGGTATCAGAGCGATAGGTTTTACCTTTCTGAGTGTAGGATGACCATTGGTAGATGGAGAAAGTGACTTAAGCAGGATAATGTAGCGTGTGTATGTCCACGGCATACTTGTGATACGGTACTCTGCCTAGGCGACTTTAGGATATACTTGCTTGAAATTCCTTCTTCAATTTTGTGTATCCTATGATTCTATTGCACTGTTCTTATCATCCTGTTTCCTGTACCAGTCACTATGCCGCTGAAGGCTACGAGAGCACAGAGGGCTGCCGCCCGAGATGAGATCCGAGCAGGCTCATCCGAGACGAGGACCGAGCAGGGTGGCGTACCTATGCCTCAGGGACAGACTGATCCGCATTCCCTAGGCCGCATGGATAGGCTAGAGTCTGGTATGGAGGAGTTACGACAGATGATGGGAGGTATGCAGGAGTTACGACAGATGGTGGGATCCTTAGTAGAGGCCAGTCGTGCACCGAGATCAGAGGACGTACCTACCACAGCACAGACTACGATAGTGCATGCTGCCCAGACAGTCGCTCCTACTACTACAGTGGCTATTCCAGTATCACTACATGATTTCATGAGACTGAGACCCCTAGTCTTCACCGGCACCGATGCAGCGGAGGATCCGCAGACATTCCTTGACAATTTATCCAGGATTTGTCGTTCGCTCAGATGTTCCGACGATAGATGGGTAGATCTTACGAGTTTCTGTCTGGAGGGCCTTGCACAGACATGGTGGGAGTCAGTCGAGAGAGGTCGAGCTGCAGGTCTACCTCCTATGACTTGGGCCGAGTTCATTGCAGTATTTCTAGCCCGTTTCCTTCCAGAGAGCGTCCGTGATGCTCGAGCTCGTAGTTTTGAGGCTTTGATCAAGACTCCAGGGATGACCGTGTCCGAGTATGATATCCAGTTTACTCGGTTGTCCCGATATGCTCCGTACTTGGTTGATACTGAAGAGAAGAGGGTAAAGAGGTTTGTGCAGGGACTCGACACACAGTTATTTCTTACCATCGGTGCCCAGCACTTTGACACTTATGCAGCTATTATGGACATGGCATTACGGATGGAGGCGCGCATTTCAGAGACTTCGGCCATTTCTGGGCCAAAGAGGATTCGTACCGATATGCCAGCTCAGAGGCATCGTGCCAGATTCTATCTGAGGGATGGTGGCGGCAGAGGAGTTAGACGGGGTCAGCTATTTGGTTCTTATCCGCAGGGCTAGCACGCGTCGCCAGGATGTTTTGGGTGCGGGAGTCCGCACCATCGTATCAGAGACTGTCCGGTTAGACGACATGGGGCGGCGACAGTTCCACACGTGACTTTACCACCTTCACCACCTCCTCAGAGTGCTCTACTTCCTGCCTCCGGTAGTGCTCCACGTCAGTTAGACGCCCCTAGAGGCCGTGGACGCGGCGGTCCTATTCAGAGGGGACGAGAAGGCCGAGGCCGAGGCCAAGGACAGCCAGCTATTGGTAGGGGACTGGCTCGAGTTTTCGCTTTGACTCCGCAGGATGCGCAGGCATCCAATGTTGTTGTGACAGGTACCTTTCCAGTATGTTCTTTCGACGCGCGAGTATTATTTGACCTAGGTTCCACACATTCGTATATATCTACCCACTATGCACCGATGTTGGGCCGTGAGTCATCGTCGTTAGATCAGTCGCTTGTTGTTATTACTCCGGTAGGCAAGTCGTTTGTCGCTCGTTTTGTGTTTCGATTGTGTTCCGTTCGTATCGGGGAGAGGGATTCGTCGGTTGATTTAAATCTCCTCGATATGTTGGACTTTGATGTGCTTCTGGGCATGGACTGGCTGGCCACTTGTTATGCTTCTGTGGACTGCCGTGAGAAGGCGGTCAGATTTAGCTTTCTGGGAGAGCCAGTCCTTGTTATTCATGGAGACCGCAACATCACCCTTCCAAGCTTGATTTCGTCTCTTCGCGCTGGTCAGCTCTTGCGGAAAGGATGTCAGGGATTCTTAGCTTATGTTTGTGATACTCGAGCTGCAGAGGTTCCTTTGGACCACATCCCGATTGTTAGTGAGTTCCCTGATGTTTTCCCTGACGAGCTGCCTGGGTTACCGCCTAAGCGCGATGTTGAGTTCTTCATTGACTTGATTCCCGGCTTGGGGCCTATTTCTATACCGCCTTATCGGATGGCCCCGATGGAGCTTAGAGAGCTGAAGGATCAGTTGCAGGATTTGTTAGATAAAGGGCTTATTCGACCTAGTGTGTCTCCGTGGGGTGCTCCTCTCCTGTTCGTCAAGAAGAAGGACGGCAGTTTGCGCTTGTGCATCGATTACCTCCAGCTGAACAGGGTTACCGTACGGAACAGATATCCCTTACCACGTATCGATGATTTGTTTGACCAGCTTCAGGGTGTGGGATACTTTTCGAGGATTGACTTGCGATCGGGTTACCATCAGTTGCGGGTGCGGCAGGAGGATATTCTGAGGATGGCTTTTCGCACACGTTACGGGCGCTATGAATTTTTGGCGATGTCGTTCGGACTCACCAATGCACCAGCCGCGTTTATGGATTTGATGAACCGCATTTTCATGCCGTATCTAGATCTGTTCATCATCGTGTTTATTGACGACATTTTGGTGTATTCCCGGAGCCGAGAGGAGCACGAGCAGCACTTGCGGATCACATTACAGATTTTGAGGGAGCACCAGCTGTTCGCGAAATTTTCCAAGTGCGCGTTTTGGCTTGACAGCGTTGATTTCTTGGATCACGTGATTACGAGAGATGGCATATGTGTGGCCCAAAAGAAGATCGAGGCCATTCAGCATTGGCCCAGACCGGCATCGGTTACGGAGATCCGCAGCTTCCTAGGCCTGGCTGGCTACTGCTGACTATTTGTTCAGGACTTTTCCCGTATTGCTGCACCGATGACCGGGTTGACCCGAAAGGGAGTTCCTTTTGATTGGACCGAGGCGTGCCAGCATAGCTTCCAGCAGTTGAAGACTCGTCTGACTACTGCATCAGTGTTGTCATTGCCTTCGGGATCGGGAGGATTCGTGGTTTATTGCGACGCTTCTCGAATGGGATTAGGTTGTGTGTTGATGCAGCATGACAGGGTTATTGCGTATGCTTCTCGGCAGCTGAAGACACATGAACAGAACTATCCTACGCATGATTTAGAGATGGTTGCAGTGGTGTTTGCACTCAAGATCTGGAGACATTACCTATACGGCGAGTCGTGCCAGATATTTACGGACCACAAGAGCTTGAAGTACATATTTCAGCAGCGAGACCTGAATCTGAGACAGCGCCGTTGGATGGAGCTGGTGAAAGATTATGATTGCGAGATCCTTTACCATCCGGGAAAGGCGAACGTAGTGGTTGATGCTTTGAGTAGGAGGTCCGGATGTAGTTTATCTTGTTTGAGCGCCGTACAGAGGCACTCATCAGCAGATTAGCAGATTTTATGCGACAGCCGAGTTGAGTTTGAGTTCACTCCGATAGAGGGACAGCTTACGCATGTTCATGCACGTCCGCAGTTGCTTGACCGTATTCGAAAGGCACAGCCCAGTGATGACCGTCTTTCAGAGATCATAAAGCAGGTTCGTTAGGGAAGAGTTTTCGAGTTCATGATCGATGATCAGGGGGTACTGCGATTTGGGACTCGATTGTGCGTACCGAATTCTGAGGGACTGCGGCGTGAGATTCTTAAGGAGACCCATAGATCGAGGTATAGCATTCATCCCGGTTCCACCAAGATGTACCACGACTTGCGAGATGTTTACTGGTGGGACGGACTGAAGAAGGACGTCACAGACTTCGTGTCGAGATGCCTAACTTGTCAGCAAGTCAGGGCTGAGCACCAGAGGCCCGCGGGAGAGTTGCAGCCTTTGCCCATTCCGGAGTGGAAATGGGAGAAGATTTCTATGGACTTCATCGTCTATATACCTAGGACCGGTCGAGGGTATGACTCCATTTGGGTGATCATGGATCGTTTGAAGAAAGAGGCACACTTCCTGACAGTGAAGACCACTTTCGGATTTGCTCAGTATGCCCAGATTTACATCGACAAGATTGTACGGTTGCATGGCATCCCGACGTGTATTGTGTCAGACCGAGGCACCCAGTTTGCCAGCCGACTATGGCAGAGACTCCAGGAGGCATTGGGCACCCGTTTGAGTTTCAGCACAACATTTCATCCGTAGACCGACGGCCAGTCAGAACGGACTAATCAGACTCTTGAGGACATGCTCCAAGCGTGCGTTTTAGACTTCTGAGGTAGCTGGTATCATCATTTACCCTTAGTAGAGTTCTCCTACAACAACAACTTCCAGGATACTATTCAGATGGCACCTATCGAGGCCTTGTATGAGAGGAGATGCAGATCGTCCGTCTGTTGGACAGAGCTCAGCGTGAGCAGTATATTGGGCTCGCAGATTATTGAGAAGACGATCGAGAAGATACAGTTGATTTGAGATCAGATGAGAGCGGCTTAGAGCAGGCAGAAATCGTATGCGGACAGACGCCATCGCAGACTAAAGTTGTCATGACCCGAAAGTACGGAACATGACTGGCACTTAGACTACGAACGTCTCAAGGCGTACGTATGCTAAGTAAGCCGAAACCCAGAAATCCAAACCAAGAGAAGTAGTAGAGAATAGGAAGAACCATATCAAATCAACCTGTATGCAACATAATATACAACGCCTAAAGGCGAGGATCACAACAGAAATGGAACTCAACCAGCAAGAAACTCAAGAAATATAACATGCTACTCTATGGTCGAAAGAATAACATTACTGGTCTCTATCTCAAAAAATACAAGTTTGGTTGATGGAACTTCTAGATACAACTGAAATATAATATACAAGGTATAATGATGGGTAAGATACAATAAACCCACCTACTAGCAAGTCACCCGAAAAGAAACCGTGCCCGCAAAGCCGTAATGAAATCCGTACGGCAACACCTGCAAGAAACTGGGGCACAACGGGGGTGAGTTGCCAACTCGTGAGTAGAAAAAGATCTACGAACAGAAAATCGCATGAATAACGCAACCTAGGTCAATGATCATAATATATCCTCAATATATGAATAACATGCAGCCTATAACAATGGCTAGGGTAATATTTAACCTGAGTGTGATCTCATGTGCCCGTGTCAGTGCCTCAGGTAGCAATATATCATATGAATGAGGTATGAATGCATGAAAACAGAATACATGTAAATGAAGAAACTGTTTTCATAAATTAGTGAGATTTCCTTTGTATTTTTAAAATGAGGTATCATAAATGAAATCAGCACCAACAGTGTCTAGCATCGACACAAAACATAAATCTCAATGTCTCAAAATCTCAGGCTCCGGCCATCCGGACTGGCCTGTATCATCAAATCTCAGTACCTCAATATCTCGAAATCTCAATGTCTCAATCTCAATATCTAGGGCGCCGTCAGTCCAGACCGGCCCCTACCATCCATCTCAAGACCACGACGGTATCCTCCGGATATCCGACGCGTCGGGTAAAATCACCGGTAGGTAGTCTCCCCCTGCCAGGCTCATCGTCATCACCACGAGCTTCTTGCCCCGGGGTACCTTACCGGGTCCACCATGTACCCGAAACGGTTCATCCAACTCCTCGAATCGGGTCTCCAAATCCATCAGCAAACTCATGGTGGACGACTCATACATCATGGGAAAAACCGCGCTTTTTATTTAAAAAGAGAAAGAAGAAGTTTGTATATGTTTTGCGGTTTTCCCCAAATCCAAAAAATCTCATGGAAATCCAAATCCAAAACCTCAATAGCACGTAAAAAGTGAATATATGCATGAGAATCCATGAATGCGGCATAACAATGAATAACAGTATGCATGAGGTAGCAGGTAATAACTACAATGTCTAAACTAACATATAAGGTAAGTACACTAATATCATGTCTAAACTATTGGCTAACAGGCTATGTCAAGCAATAATATTTTCTAAGGTGTACGTGACATGGCAATTACCGATGAAGATGTGTGTGAGCCGGCAAGTAAGTGTACGTGGTACATACGCATCATCGGTAATGGTGCTGGTGTCCTAACCACAAGATATCAACAGTAGAATATGAAGCATAATATAAGCATGTGATGCAGAGCAAACAACAATAATGAGCGGGAACTGAATACTAGACGCAACGATAACTAATCTGTTTTAACCTAATATAAGTCCTACAATGGTGCTTTTTGAAATAACACGAATCGTGGGGTTTTGAAAATAGGGGCTACGGTGTTTTTAAGAAAAGATACGTTTTTTTTTGAAATATCCGTAGGATCCCTTAGGCTGTCTTTAAAAATACGCACGATTCGCAAGCTTTGAAATAGGTAGGAACCGAATCTAATCTAACAACTAACTAAACTAAAGGGCTACGCTACAAGCTAGACTACAGGTAAGGAAACCGCCTAACATCTGAGTCGATACATATACATACCTGTATATATATTAGTCGGTGATCCCGCCTCAATAATATCATATCCGATACCATATCTATAATCAGACATCCCAAGTCAAGAGTGCGGATCAATCATCAAGATATAGCTCGTACGTAAATCCGTCGTACGGCATCCCCCAATTCTGGGTACGGGTCAAAATCACATTCATCATACTATTCATCTGATATCCTCTTTATCAAATCATGATCGGGGTACTGATCTACGTCTAGTACCATACTGATACCGCCTACGTATGCATGGACGTGTGTGAAACACTACGTCAAGGACCCGCTACAACGTCATGTCGTATCTCAAATACGAACCCTGCTATATCACCGATCTCACGGCCTCAAATCAAATCTCATCGATTCAGCTCAATCCCAAGTACCATCCTCAAATACGTATGTGAACACATAGTCCCATACCCATGTGAACCCATAACTATATAACCCCATATAAGCACATATGAAGAAAAATGTATGCAAGTATGGGTGTGTGTATAAATGTGGTGCAGCCTCTACTCTAGGGTCTCGCAACACTAAACCTATCTATTCACACCTAAAATCTATCTTTATCATCAATAACCTCAATAAATAATAATCAATATATATGTGTGTATACGTATTCGTATACATCACCACGGACTGCAGGGGTGCTATACGCCATCCACCCAACTTCTCCCCGTAGATATAAATCTACTCACCTGGTCCTCGCTCGCCGGTGCCGACGTCGCGACGCGCTTGCTTGTCGTCTCGAAGTCCACATGGGTTACCTACATATCATAACGTACCGTATCGCATTAAAATCCGACTCAAGACCAAAACGACTCACGAATCTCACATAGGTCAAAACCTATGGTTGCTTTCACAAATCAACCCAAAAACTCACGACGTCGGTGTACAAACGCCAGACCATCGAGAAAAACCCAAATACACTCATTTGTAAAATCACGAGCACTAATTATAATATAAAATAGCTTAAAATTCACAAAAACCCCAAATTCACTTTAAAAGCCATTTTTCCGAAAATCTAGCAAGCACAAATTACCCGTTTTAATACAACATCTTGATGTTTAACCGAATCTAACGGCCACAATATTCACTAAATATCATAACAAACTCATATAAACCATTCCTATAATTTATTCTCATCAATTTCCATAATTTCCAAAATTCTAGTTTACAATATACCCAAATTTAACAATTTTATAGCAAAAAAAATGCATAAACCACAATCTAGCTTGGATTTTCATGAACTAAAGTATTAAACTACACATTATAATATTAATAATGACATGAAACCTTAATTTAGATTTTAATCCCAAATATAAAACCATTTCAAAAAAACCTAGTTAGCAAAAAGAACATTTATCACAATTTCCAACTAACAATTTGAAATTTGTAACTAGATTTGGTTTTAGCAAGAATTAATATGTTAATCCACTCATTAAGATCAATACCCAAAGATGAAAACCCTAATTTAATTTACAAACCCTTCTCTTGAATTTTGAATCACAAATTTAAAACCATAATTAAACATCTAGTTAAACTAGACTAAAGCATTAGCAACAAATGAACATGGGTTTAGGGTTTATACCTCACTATCCATGGATCAAACATGTTACTAAGCCACCCAAAAATAGCTCCCATACACCTAGATCCATGCTAGATAGGCCAAGGGAAAATGTGTATAGCTTGGATTTTGAGTTCGCTTTGAATTTGCATGGATTTTTGAAGCATTTTAATGGATTTTTGAGGCAAAATGGTGTGGGATTTTGGTGAAGGGCTGCTGCTGTGGGGGGTTTCTGATTTGGCCAGAAATGGAGGGGGTTTGGGTGAGGGAGGAGAGAGAGTGAGGTGGAGAAAGTAATATCTAGTCAAAGTCCACCCTTTTTCTATCATTTTCCTTTCTTTTCTTTTCTTTTCTTGGTGATTGGAGAGAGAGAGAGGGGGAGGGCTGTCATGGTGGGGCCGGCCACATGGGGAAGGGAAGAGAGGGTGAGGTGTGGGTGTGTGGGTTAGGGAAAAAGATAAATGTATTACCCCAATTCCCATTAACACTAATTTCACCGAAAAAAGCCTTTTTCTTCGATATTTTTCTAAACCGTTTTGGCAAACGATTTCGTTTCAAAAACCACATGATAAAATTTTATTTAATGTTTTATGATGCACAAAATTTGTTTCAACTCATTACAATTTGTAATTTTCCCTAATTAAATATATTAGTGACGGCTTAAAATAATAATAAAATAATATTTTTTTCAGAAAATTTGAAATTTCACCCGCGGCTCAATAAACACCAAATAATAGCAATTTCATAGCTAGAATATGTATATTTAATTTTTATAATAAGATATTTGCATTTTGACTTTTTACAGAAAACCCCCTTATTTTACCGTTTTTCCGAAATTTCACCGAAACGATTTTCAAAACGCTACAAAAGTTCCCAGTTGGCGATCATGTTCTTCTGAGGGTCTCTCTGATGAAGGGCATGATGCGATTTGGGCGAAAAGGAAAGCTTAGTCCCAGATTTGTGGGTCCCTTCGAGATCCTTGAGCATGTCGGCACAGTTGCGTATCGTTTGGCTCTTCCACCCAGCTTTCCTGATGTTCACCCCGTCTTCCATGTTTCGATGCTCCGCAAGTATCTTCACAACCCTTCTTATGCGATTCAGCACCTGACGATCCAGCTCGAGCACGACCATTCTTTTGCAGAGCAGCCGGTGGTCATCCTGGATCGGCAGGTAAAGAAATTGAGATCGAAGGTTATACCGACCGTCAAGGTCCTTTGGCGTGGCCCGAGCAGCGAGGAGGTCACCTGAGAGACCGAGGATGAGATGAGGAAGAAATATCCACATCTCTTTGAAGGTACACGTAGCTAGATTTTTTTTAAATTCGGGGACCGAATTTTCTTTAAGGGGGAAAGATTGTAACGCCTTGAAAAGTCGTTTTGGTATTTTCCCGAAAATTGGTAAATATTTGGTATTTTTCGTAAATCGTCATTATAATTATTTTGCAATATAGGCCTAATTATACCAAATCTGGATAGGTAATTGCTAGTTTTTAGTAGCTAATGAGTTACTTATAAATTTCTAGTTGTTTTAAACAATTTCCCTATTTTACTATTTTTAATATTATTTTAAGCTGTTAAAAATACATTAAATTAGCGATAAATACAAATTTGAATGAGCTAATTACTTGATTTAGAACCATGAAAACTAAAATCTAGTTTGTAATATAATTTTTATTATGTTATTTTTCCATGTTCCAATTAGTTATAATCAAAGAAAATTAAAATTTAAATAAATTGAACTAAAGCTTGCAAATATGAACTTGTGGGGGGTCTTTTTGCTTGGAATTTTTTAGCCACCTCTCACACTCATCCTCACTGCATCATGGCCGGCCCCACCTTGGCAGCAGCCCATCCCCCCTCTGACTTTAACTCATGTGAATGAATTGATTTGAATAGGATTTAAATATAGTATGGGTTTTAAGTGAGATATGAAGGCTTTGACTTTGGATTTTTTTCCACACCATCCCTCACCTCTCCCCACTCCCCCTCTTGGCCAAAACCATCAGCTGCAGCTATCCCCAATTTTCCTTCTCCTTTTCCTTCCAAAATTCATCACAATTCCTTCAAAATTGTGCAAAAATCCATAAATTTCTTCACCAATTCAACACAAAACCCTATTCTATCTCTTCTCAAGCCCAAATTGGTTCAAAACATGGAGAAATGAGATGTCTTGGGAGGCTAGAGCAACCTAGGGTTTGGACTTGTGAGGTATATTTTCTAATCTATAGTTAATTGGTAGTTGTATTATGCTAAATTAGGACTTTGAAATGTTAAATTTATTGTTAATTTCTAATCTAGGTTTTTAAAGTGAGTGGTTTAAGTTTGAACTAGGGTTTTAGAAACCATTACTAAGTTAATTATTTCTATTTTGCTATCTAGTTGTTATGCTAACCTAATCTAAGAGATTATCTTGATTAATGGGCTTCAAATTAGTGTTAATTTAGTGTTTTTTTGTATGGTTTGGATTTAGATTGCTAGTTATGAAAATCAAGAAAGAGGTATTTATGGAAAATATGATTTGAAGCATTGCTAATGTATTAAAATTTAGTGTAGTGGCTATCTAATGGTGTGACTTGGGTGATTATGCTCGATAGTAGTCTTTTGTCACAAATCAGCGATGTTTGCACCGAATTTGGAATGTTAGCGCTTACTAGTTTTTTTCAAAAATTATGTGATGAATTATTTGTGATATCATGTTTATATTTTGGGCATCTCCTACAACTTTTAGGATGTGTGAATGCGAAATTTGGTTTAATCGGGTTTGGTTTTGGCGGTTGGTCCGAAACGACAATTTTGGTTAAGGTTGTAGTGTTTTTCGTGTGTGTTTCGCGCACCTTATGCACAATGTGCCTAACTCGTTGACGTTGACCCTTTCATTTTGTGACATGCATCGTTTCGTGATGTGTAATCTTCGATTTTGTGTTGTGCAAATTCCAGGATCGGTCGCGGAGATTTCGGACGCGGCAAGAAAAGGGAAAGCGCTGATTGGATCAAGCTAGCTAGGGATTTTCGGTGAGTAGATGTATACATCTACTGGGGGAATCGTTTGGATGGCGCGAGGCACCCGATAATTTAGAATTTCTAGTAATACCAACTTGTTGCATGAAGTTCTAATTACCTATCATACGGCACTGCATGACCTGTATATCCATATTGTGCTAATTTCATCGTATAAATACCATTGAAACCATTAAATGAAATATGCGACACAGGAAATAATTGGCTTGCTTAATTCATTATATTTATAATTGTGCAACTTCATCGCATAGGACACTTGCACCATTACTAGGGTTATATGCTGCACGAGAACTATTCATGCGAACACACACACACCTTGGTAATTGCTATGCCACAAACACTAGATAACTTGTTTAAAACGGAATTTAGAATAATTTCACCATATAAGATGTATAAACCAGTACTAATATATTAAATTCCGCAATCTGAACATGTAGAATTGCTAGTCATATGCATGTACCTCATACATCATTCGATCATACATAGTCTTATGTCATATATTGCAGTTCGCACTGTTGATACCATAGGCATTCATCATCATTGAAATGCATACTTATGGTACTTTTGTCTGGAGGATTTCAGTATTTGAGATTTATAAGATTTTGGAGAAACCGCAAGGATTTAATAAAACTGATATCATTTTAAATGTGGCAAGTTGCGGTTTTCTCGTGACATGATATTTGTGTCGTTCACCATGAGTTTTCGGTTGGTTTTCGAGACCCGTTTCGAGGAGTTGGATGAACCGTCTCGGGTACATGGTGGGCCCGGTAAGGTACCCTGGTGCAAGAAGTTCAAGTAGTAGACGATGAGCCTGGAAGGGGAAGAGTACCTACCGGTGATTGTTGGCACGGCGGATATCCAGAGGATACCGACCGTAGCCGTGAGATGTTGAGATATTGATATTTTGAGATGGACCAGCCGGACGGCTGGGGCTGGGATATTGGATACAGATACTTTAGGACATTGAGTTATTCATTTGGGGTGTCGGGGCTTGACACAGATTTCTGTTGATTTCATATGATATTTCCTCAGATATTTCACAGGAATTTTCCTAAGATGAAAATAATGATTTCCTCATATCAGCATATTCAGATCACGTGTTACATTGCATTCATGTCACATACATGCTTGTACTTCATACCATATCAATATTGTAGAATTATGACACTTTGCGTACATGCTTACAATAGTCTTTATAGATGATACATATTACTTACTGAAGGGTTACCCTAGTGCCCCGGCCAACCTCCGTGGCCAAATGCGGAACGAAAATTTCAAAACGAACAAAAACTTAGCACTAAACTAAACCCTAACCGGATCTTTCCATAAAACTATGTAGCTACACAAGAAGAGCTATCTACTATGATGAGGAATTCTTACCAAACGAACCAAGTCCTTCGGTATTCGTTCTTCGTCCTTAGCTCCTACTAGCCACCATGAACTTGCTTGATCTTCTTTCCTTGCTCCGTCGGTTCTCCGGGATCGAGCTTGTTCTCCGGTCTTTCTTGGTCCATGATGATATACCAGGGGAGTATGATCTATGGCTCTAGCTCCTAATTATGTAACAAAAGGAGCAACTAGAAAACTTGGTTTGCTAAACCAAGTAGTCTAGGATGTAGTGAGGGTTTCTAAGTGTTTGCTATCTCTTTTCTAATCTCTTCACTTGTTTCTCAACACATAAGAATGTTAGTGAAGAGGAAGAAGATGAAGATGGAGGAAAGCAAGAGGAAGGAGGAACTTGAGAGAAAATGGGAGCTCAAGAAATTATGAAGCATGAAGTGAGAGAAATTCACACACCTTGGTTTTGTGTGTGAATTCTTTCTATAAACAATTAACAACCATGCTTCAATAGTAACTCCAAATGAATTATAAATTCATTTGTGAATTATTAAAGCATGGTCATCACCATTCCTCCCATACCTTTTACTTTACACCTCATTTCCAATTATCAAATAAAAGGAAAATACATAATGAGGTGGCCACCTTCTAGAAGGAAATCTGTAGTAAATACGGATTTCAGTCTACTGTACAAATATACCGGCAATCAGATAAAAATCCGAACGCTCAAAAGAGATAGAATAACACGAAGAACGTAATACTATAAAATATATATCGAAATACATATATGTAAATTATTAAATCAATACCTGATTTAATAATCCGGCTCAAACTCGAGCCGGCTAGTATTATAAGCAGTCCGATCGAAAATCCGAGTACCAAGTACATCAATCGATCGAACCCTGCACGTATCCAATACGGCTACTACATCGTTTTGCCTGGATCAGGGAAACTCTCTATGTGGGACTCTAAAGACTCGACAGTACTCTGGCAGTGGGTTTAACCACAAGCACGTCAGCGGCACTAGCTGTAGGTAACGGCTGCCCAGGTACCTGTCGAAAAAGAAGGCCGACGAGCAAGCTCGTCCGAACTCCTACTGAGCTTATCCGTGACAATATCCGTACAGTCCGGTCTCTTCGTCAAAGAGTATCGCATACCGGGTCTAGGGGGTGGTGAACGTCAGACCCTAACAACCTGATAAGTCGTGCCGATGTGGCTAAGGACCAATCCGGGAAACAACTGATCAACCTATCAGTAAATCCCAAGTGCCTTAGCCAAGGTCTTATGGTCCTGACCAATCGAATCACTGTGCGATATCGACTCCCTATACCGGGAGAGACAAATCCCCGACAATCGCTCACTTCCTCCATGTGGCTCGGACTGAACCGAACCAAAACCTTTTTGCATGACTCAGTAGAGCTGTGATAGGGTAGTGATCAAAGTTCAGTGGGAACTCACACGAGACAAATGCCGATCTCAGGTCCCAAGACTAACCTGTACACATGTCACCTGAGAACTTTCATCTGACGATAGGTATAGTACCACATGTAAGTTCTCGGCGAGTCCGTCCAGTGTGCTCACACCCAGTGAGCACATGTATACGATCTTAGGTGCATCAGACCAATGGCTGCGGGACCAACCATCCCCCGACGGGGCTAGAAACCTACACACCAGTCTACTCTGGAGTATCAGTGCCCAGTCTCGATACTCACACGACTAGGGACAATTTAAGGATGTGCTTATGGACTACCCTGCTCCTACAAGTTTGATCGCCATCACAACGCAGGTAGTCAAGCAAGATCCTAGGGGCTTTATCAACATGTAACCGCAATATGTAATAACGAGTATGACATATGCCGTGTTAAGATAAAGACAAACCACAATGGTATACTACCGTATCGAGTCTTTATCAATATGTGCAAATCAGATATACTAACAAATACACATATCCCGATAAAGACAGGTCAAATAATATACTATAAAACCGAGCAAGATTGTTCTGTACATACATATCCCTAGTATCCATATGTATACATATACAATACTAGCCTCTAGGGCATACATATCCAACAATCTCCCACTTGCACTAAAGGCCAGTGTTTGGCATACCGAATACCCAACGTCTGCTCTAAGGCCAGCTGCTGGCGTACCGCATACCCAATATCCCAAAAAGTCGCTCGAACTGTGCTTGATGGAGGGCCTTTGTAAATGGATCCGCCGTGTTGTCTTTCGTATCTACGCTCTGGATCTCGATCTCCTGGCGATCTACGATCTCCCTGATCAGGTGATACTGCCTTAAGATGTGCCTGGATTTTTTTATGGGACCGTGGTTCCTTCACTAAAGCTATAGCCCCATTGTTATCACAATACACTGGTATAGGATCAACAATGGACGGAACCACCTGAAGTTCAGCTATGAACTTCTTTATCCAGACCGCCTCTTTTACGGCATCGCTCACAGCAATGTATTCAGCCTCCATCGTCGAGTCTACGACAGTATCCTGTTTGGAACTCTTCCAACATACCGCTCCTCCGTTGAGGGTAAACACAAAACCCGAGACAGACTTGCTGTCATCCTTGTCACTCTAGAAGCTTGAGTCGGTAAAGGACTCGACCCTGAGGTCTCCATTACCGTAAATCAGGAACATCTCCTTAGTCCTTCTCAGGTACTTGAGAATGTTCTTTACTGCTGTCCAGTGGTCCTCACCTGGGTCTGACTGATACCGACTCACCACACTTAGCACGTAAGCTACATCTGGTCTTGTACATAGCATCGCATACATTATAGATCCTACCGCCGAAGCGTAGGGTATAGTGCTCATGCGAACCCTCTCCTCGTCAGTCTTGGGAGACATCTTCTTAGAGAGGGTGATTCCGTGCAATGCGGGTATGTTACCGCGCTTGGAATTTTCCATTCTAAATCTCTTTAGTACGGTCTCTATGTACCTGGACTGTAAAAGTCCCAGTAATTTCTTGGATCTATCTCTGTAGATCTTGATCCCCAGAATGTACGAGGTATCACCTAGGTCTTTCATGGAGAACCTTTATGATAAGAATAGCTTGACCGATTGTAGCATAGGAATGTCATTTCCTATCAAAAGAATGTCGTCCACGTACAAGACTAGGAACACGACAGTTCGTCCTACAATCTTCTTATAAATACAAGGCTCATCCTAGTTCTTGATGAAGTCAAAGTCCTTGACTGTCTTATCAAAACAGATGTTCCAGCTCCGCGATGCTTGCTTTAATCCATAAATGGATTTGAGTAACTTGCATACCTTCCCGCTGCTCCCACTGTCTATAAAACCTTCTGGCTGATCCATATAAAAGCACTCTTTTAAACTTCCGTTTAGAAAAGCCGATTTTACGTCCATCTTCCAAATCTTATAGTCATGGAAGGCAGCAATGGCAAGCAGGATCCTAATGGATTTGAGCATAGCCACTGGAGAAAAGGTTTCGTCATAGTCCGCTCCTGGTCTTTGACGAAAACCTTTTGCAATGAGTCTAGCCTTATCGGTTTCCACCTGTCCATCTACACAAAGTTTCTTCTTGTAGATCCATCTGCATCTCACGGGTTTTACCCCAGGTGGAGCTGTTAGTTATGTATATGCCCTAGAGGCCATTATTGTACATATGATGTATATTATAATGGATGCTTGGATATATATAGAGATGACTTTCTTGCTCGTCATGATAGTATGCTATTCGGTTTCTCTTTATCTTAACATGTTGACTTGTATTGGTTTACTGTTTTTCTCTCACATGTTGATAAAGTCCTTAAGATCTGTACTCGACTACTGGGACTATGATGAGATCATACTAGTGGGGCCATGGTAGTCGATGAGTACATCCTATAACTGTTCCTAGTCGATAGTATATCGAGACAGGGCATCGATACACCAGAGTAGACTAGCGTATACGCATCTTGACCCATATGATGGGCGATGGATGATCCCATATCCATCGGTGTTTGACATCAGAGATGGTGTACGGGTGCTCAGTGGAGACTGGGTACACTGGACGGACTCGCCGAGAATTCCCAGATGGTGATATACCACACGTCAGATGGCAGTTCTCCGGTGACACTGGTACAGGGTAGTCTGTAGACCCGATATCGTCATGGAGTCTTGTGTGATTCCCACTGTGCTTTGATTTCCACCTTACCACGTCCAAGAGGGCGTGCAAAACGGTGGCTTTTGGGTATAGTCCTGAATCACATGGAGGCAATGAGCGATAGGAGGGGATTCGTCTCTCCCGGTATAGGGAGTTGATGTTGTGCTGTGTTCGATTGGCTATAACTGGAAGTCCCTGGCCAGGGCTGATATAGAGATTTACTGGTAAGTGTTACTAGTAGTTTCTCGACCCGTTGAGAGCCACACATCGACACGACTTATCGGTTACTGGGGTCTGACGTATACCACCCCTAGACTTGATATGCAACATATCAGACGAACAGACCGGACTGTACGGGAGTGTTACTTATTGGATTCACAGGACAACGCACAGGCTAGCTTGTTGATCTTCTGATCGCTCAATACCTGGGTGGCTGTTACGTTTAGCTGACCGCTTGCAGCTTGTGGGTGTTTGATATGATCATCACCTGCTACCGGCGGAATGACGATTCTTTAGAGTCCTACACAGAGGTTTCTTGGCTCAGGCGAAACAGAGTAGAGGCACATATGTGATATGCGCAGGACCGAGGATAATGCGATATAAGATACTGTATTATATTCTCGCGATATTTAGATATGAACCGGGTTATCGGATCAAGTGTTGGTTCGATGAATCAGTACATGATATATTAGTCGGTAATATTCGATATACCTGGATCGTCGGATCAAGTGTTGATTCGATGATTTAATGTATAATAATATATATGATATATTGTATTACATTATCTAATATTGGCTCGCTTTATTATTTCATTTTCTCACTGGATGATACATTGATATATATGCGATATATGTTAATTGTATTATTTTCTTTTGTTGCAAATATATAATATATATGTGATATATATTATTGTGACATGATATGATTTATTGTTAAAGATGTTTAAGGATGATTAAATGAGGTTAGGGTTTGATTAGGGTTAGTTGCTTCATGCACCTTCTAGAAGCAATTTCTTTTGTCATGGTTAAGATATTTGTTAATGACACATTATCTAACCCAACCAAACCCTAACTCTAGTTTATTCTCTACTCATTATTAGCCACTCATCCTTGACCATGGTTAATACATCAATCATATACTTTTATTTCTATTCATCACAAAAGGAATTATCATTTTATCTTTTCCATTATCATCTTCTTCTCTCTTGATTTTGAGCTCACTAGATATTCATTTTGTGATGATAAATTATGAGAAAATGATTTAAAAAGAAAGAATAAATACTACTCTCTCATCTTCATCTCATCTAGCCCATGAGATAAGTGTGTTCGTCTCTTTAGAGTGAGAAAACTTAAGTTATTGAAACTTCGACGTAGATCATCGGAGATTTGAAACACTTCAAGCTAGCATGGATCGTTCGAATCGTGGAGCCTCTCTTGAGTCCGGGAGATCGTGGATCGCGGCGAAGGGACTTCTACTCGGAGCTTGTGAAGCGAAGGAGCGGACTACAAAGGTTGTAGTCCCTCACACTTAGCTTAAAAGATGTAATCTTGTATGCTTAACCCGAATTATCTAGCAAAGATCCCGGTTTTGGGTTGTTCGGCACGTCTAAAATTTTATCCGGGCATGTTTGATGCCTTATGAACCTTCACAAGAGTGCCTAGGAACCCTACAGTGGTATCAGAGCCTAGCTAGAGTATTAGGCGATGTGTTTACGAAGTTAAAACTCCGATCGAACCCGAACCGACAAAATTTACCCCCTCTCTGGAAATTTTTTAAAATCTGGATTTTTTCTGAATTAAAAATACCTGAAAAATAATGCAGAAAAAAATAAGAATAACTGTGAAATTCGAGACTGTGATCCGTACAAACGACCGCGGAATCGTGGCCATTGCCTGCTTGGGCCGCGGTTCCGCGGCCGCATTGTTTGATTGGACTTTTTATTTTCCACAGTAATTCTTTATTTGTGCTTTTATAGTTTCTGGTATTTTTATATTGACTCAAAGGTTGAGTGATCTGGGGTTTGCTTTGTTATCGTAGATTCGATCGGAATATTTAAATTCGTTTTTATTTCCGGATATTTAGAAACTGTTAAACTATTTGAACGGATATCATTAACTCACTGTTTCCCGGTACGACAAACTTTGAAGTGTTGAATTTTTATCGGGTTTAAATCTTTCGGAAAAATTGTACATGTTAAGCGGTGGACCCTCTAGAAGACAACAAACCTTAACTCGATTATGTGACCGTCTTGAATTGCCTTTTGAACCTTCGGGTTTGGGGCAGTACGGCGTGCCACATGTGAGGCGTTGGCTTGACCCTTCTACGGCTGGATCACTGGTACTGTGACATATTCTGGGATTATTTGAACTCCGCTCAAGTGTTGAGCACTTTAGGAAATTTTGGGTATTTGATTATCTGTTCGAAAAATTTAATACAGTCTATTTATCTGGAATGTGATACAATATGTGGAATTCATAGAGTTAGGCATGAAATGCGAAGTATGTGATATTTCGGATTTATGATGTCTAAAGTGATTATGGATTCCAAATGTTGTAGTTTTACACTTTCTTTTCTGTGACCGTAAGTGTAATATGTGATATCGCCGGTTTCGTTGCTATATGTCAACGACAATTGGGATGCGCATATTTACTTGCGTTGATGATATGTGATATTATGTGTTGCTGTGATATGTTATATTGGATCGTCGCGTTCTGAATAGCCGGGGGTTTTATGTGAGATGAGGGTTTTTATTTTCATTCATGTAAAATTCATTTGTAATGTAATATTCTTTTTTGGGGCACTTCCAGGTTGAGGTTGATGTCACCAGTGTATATTATTTACTTTTCCGCATTAGGTAGACCCAAGGAGGGGAGCACAAGTAACTGGGTTCTAGGGTCCAGTGGGAGGCCATCTCGAGGAGTCGAGACCGGATCTCCTAACCGTAGAATTGGCAGTGTTACTTGCCACTCTCGTAGGGGTCTTGGGATGTGGGTTTGGCTATTCGTCGCGACCGTGGAATCCGTGTTTTATACAGGCTCGTATTGAAAACACGGACGTCCTAGTATATCCAATATTTCATATATGTTCTTCTGCTGCAATGTTCTGTGATGAGATCATATTACTTCCTGAGACGAATGCTTATACTATATATATATATATATATATATATGTTGATATATAAATATTACTGCTTTCGTTTCTTCTGTGATGCTTAGGAAGCATAAGCTGATGGGATTTTATTAATGAGATTAATAAAAAGAAAAGAAACCTAAAGATGTTGTAGAATCAAAACTTTATAAAAAGGGTAGCTACAGTTTTGCTTTGCACAGTGATATATATGATATATCCTGCACCTTATTCGATGGGGAAAGAGCCGAGATCCCTTCACCGGGAGTGACCTCTTCAGCGAAACTGGCAGATGCTACAAAACTCGGTTTGTCTTTTGATTGCTTTTAAAGTTTTGCTTTGCACAGCGGTATATATGATATATCATGCACCTTATTCGATGAGGAAAGGGCCGACGATCCCTTCACCGGGAGTGACCCCTTTAGCGAAACTAAGAAAAGCCTAAAAAACACTCCTTTTCAAAACTTCACTCGATTCTACGACGATATCAAGTTCATTACGCAATAGGTTTTCTGAAAAACCTGCGTAACCCTCCGTCATTTTAAGAAAATAGAGTACTTAGTATTCGTGCTGCGTTTATTGACCATAGTTAAGGCGCAGTGTACGGTAGCTAAGTGATGTTTTCCTATATAACATAAGATGTGATTAATTAGGACAGTCATATGACTTTGTTGACCATAGTTAAGGGTCATGTGGGTTGGTCTAAATTAATCAAGAAATGACGGGTAGAACTTGACTAGTGCTTATGATTTTTGACCATAGTTAAGGTCATAAGACACTAGGGGTAAAAATATTATCGGGAATTTCAAATGTTGAAATTTGCAATGAGATTGCATACCTTCTATGAGATAGTTGGATCCCGATACCCACTGCGAGTAAGAGTTACTCCTGGGAGAGTTTTACACAGGACAATTTGTCATTCAAGTAGGTGTCTAGAAAAATGTTAACGGGGTTACGCCTCTGGGAAAACGAGGTTTACTTTAATTAGGTCCGTGCGAAAGCACGGGGAACCTCCCTCAAAGTACCGACACTGATCTGGCTGAAAGATTGATGAAATTGTAGGGTGTAATTAATCCCGGCTAATCTTACCTTTTAGGGTTTGAAGGTAGATTTGATAAAAACAGTGGGAGACATCCTGATTAGATAAGATAATAACCAATATAATCTTGCAAGAGCATACGCTAAAGTGTTTTCTTCTCTCTCTCTCCAGGTAGCGACCATGTCAGGCCATAATCAAGATAATAATATGGATGTATTGACTGAACCCGCTTATTATACTGAGCAGGGGAACGTTGGACCCGTTCTTTCTTATAAGAGTTATGAGACTGAACAGGAAACAGGAGAATATCTAGATTCTCACACCGCCTAAAATAACATGCATGTTGATGCATCTTCTTCAGGTGTGTTAGTTATTGAGAACTGTTTCTCAGTTCACCCTACGTCCTGGATATTGGATACCAGATCAGGATCCCATATATGTAAATTATTACATGGGCTACGAAAAGGTAGAGAACTGGGAAAAGGTTATCATTCCGTTCAAGTAGGGAACGGTGCAAGTATTGTAGCCAAAGCAGTTTGCCAATATCACCTTGTATTACCAAGTCGTAATACACTGATTCTAAATGAGTGCTATTATATACCGAACATGATGTGCAATATTATATCAGTTTCTTTATTAAGTAAAGAAGGATATAATTTTGTAGTAAAGGATAATGTTATGAACATATTCCTAGATCAAAAGTTGATTGCATCAGGCTCATTACATAATGGCATATTCATTCTAAATCAGAATACAGTCCTGAATATACAAAGCACACACAAGAGGAAAAGTTCAGAAATGAACGAATCCTACTTGTGGCATTGTAGACTTGGTCATATCAATGCGACATGATTGGCTAAGTTACATAAGGATGGTTATTTGAATTCGTTTGAATTATCATCTTATGATACTTGCCATTCATGTCTCAAAGGAAAAATGACCAAAGCTCCGTTTAGTGGACACGGAGAAAGAGTTAATGAACTTTTAGGACAAATACATAGTGATGTATGTGGTCCCATGTTTACGCATGCCAGGAATGGTTCTTCCTACTTCATTACATTCACTGACGATCTCTCTAGATTCGTACATGTATTCCTGATGAAACACAAGTCTGAAGCTTTTGAGAAATTCAGAGAATATAAACACGAAGTAGAAAAACAAACGGGCAAAAGTATTAAGATCCTTCGATCTGATCGAGGAAGAGAATACTTAAGCAATGAGTTCCTAGATTATCTAAAAGAGAATGGGATTCTCTCTCGGCTTACTCCTCCTTATACACCACAACACAACGGTGTATCGGAACGGAGGAATCGCACCCTATTAGATATGGTGCGCTCTATGATGAGCACTGCTGAGTTACCCATCTCCTTTTAGGGTTATGCGCTGGAGACAGCCACATATCTATTGAATAGAGTTTCAACTTAATCGGTGCCTACTACTCCATATGAGATATGGAATGGGAAGAGACCATCTCTTAAACGAGTTAAGATATGGGGTTGTCCGGCCTATGTTAAAAAGCAAAATCCGGACAAACTCGAGGCAAGATCAGGTCTATGTAAGTTTGTAGGATATCCAAAAGATTCTTATGGATATATCTTCTACCACGGTGAGGAACAAAAAGTGTTTATTTCTCAATATGCCACCTTTTTGGAAAAGGAATTTCTTGCAAAAGAAATTAGTGGCGAAGAAGTAGAGCTAGAAGAGGTTCCAGCACCACAGACTACAACCGATGATTTGTTGGAACCAGAAGATTCAGTAGTATCCGACGAACCCCAGCCTCTCCACCGATCTAGTAGGGTTTCTCATCCACCTGAGAGATACTACGGTTTTCTCATTGATGGTGGGAGCGAGGATTGCATCATGGATGATGATGACCCGACTAGTTTCGAGCAGGCCATCACGAGTGGTGACTCTGTGAAATGGCTGGATGTAATGCGATCTGAGATGGAATCCATGTACACCAATAAAGTATGGATTTTGGAAAATGCTCCTGAAGGGGTAAAACCCATTGGGAACAAGTGGAATTTTAAAAGGAAATTTGGTGTAGATGGAAAAGTTGAGACTTTCAAAGCTAGACTTGTAGCAAAGGGTTTTCGTCAACGACCAGGTGTGGATTATGACGAAACCTTTTCTCCAGTGGCTATGCTTAAGTCCATCCGGATCTTACTTGCCATTGCTGCATACCATGACTACGAAATCTGGCAAATGGATGTTAAGACCGCCTTTCTAAACGGTGATTTAGAAGAGAGTGTGTACATGACTCAGCCAGAGGGCTTCGTAGATAGTGGGAGCAGCGGAAAGGTGTGCAAGCTGCTTAAATCCATTTATGGGTTAAATCAAGTATCGCGGAGTTGGAACATCTGTTTTGATGTTGTAGTCAAAGAGTTTGACTTCATCAAAAATATAGATGAACCTTGTATCTATTAGAAGGTAGCAGAGGGTAAGGTATTCTTCCTCGTATTGTACGTGGATGATATACTCTTGATAGGAAATGATATTCCTATGCTGCAATCAGTCAAGCTCTTCTTATCACAGAGATTCTCAATGAAAGATTTAGGTGATGCCTCCTGCATATTGGGAATCATGATCTATAGAGATAGATCTAAACGGATACTGGGAGTGTCCCAATCCAGGTACATTGACACCATACTAAAGAGGTTTAGTATGGAAGAATCCAAGCGTGGGAACCAACCCACAATCTCTGGACTCACTCTCTCCAAAGAGATGTCTCCCAAGACTGATTTGGAGAGAGCTCGCATGCAAGGGATACCCTATGCTTCGGTAGTAGGCTCTATCATGTATGCGATGCTATGTACCAGATCCGATGTAGCATTCTCACTAAGTGTAGTGAGTCGGTATCAAGCAGATCCTGGAGAGAGTCACTGGACAGCTGTGAAGAACATTCTCAAGTACTTACGAAGGACTAAGGAGATGTTCTTGGTGTATGGTAACGGAGAACTCCAGATGGAGTCCTTTACCGATTCCAGCTTCCAAAGTGATAAGGACGACTCTAAGTCGCACTCGGGATTTGTCTTTACCCTCAATGGAGGGGCGGTATGTTGGAAGAGTTCCAAACAGGATACCGTTGCAGACTCGACGATGGAGGCTGAATACATCGCTGCCAACGATGCTGCCAAAGAGGCTGTCTGGATCAAGAAGTTCATTAGTGAACTTGGTGTGGTTCCATCCATTGAGCATCCAATACCTCTGTATTGCGATAACAATGGAGCTGTGGCTTTGGCCAAGGAACCCAGATCCCATCAGAAGTCCAGACATATTCTGAGGCGGTATCACCTGATCAGGGAGATAGTTGATCGCCGGGAGATCGAGGTCAGGAGAGTAGATACGAAGAACAACACTGCGGATCCATTCACGAAAGCTATTCCCCAGATACAGTTTGAGAGATTATTCGGGATGCTGGGTATGAGATACTACAGCAGCTGGCCTTAGTGCAAGTGGGAGATTGTTAGTTATGAATATGCCCTAGAGGCCATTGTTGTACATATGATGTATATTATAATGGATGCTTGGATATATATAGAGATGACTTTCTTGCTCGTCATGATAGTATGCTATTTGGTTTCTCTTTATCTTAACATGTTGACTTGTATTGGTTTACTGTTTTTCTCTCACATGTTGATAAAGCCCTTAGGATCTATACTCGACTACTGGGACTATGATGAGATCATACTAGTGGGGCCATGGTAGTCGATGAGTACATCCTATAACTGTTCCTAGTCGAGGGTATATCGAGACAGGGCATCGAAACACCAGAGTAGACTAGCGTATACGCATCTTGACCCATATGATGGGCGATGGATGATCCCATATCCATCGGTGTTTGACATCAGAGATGGTGTACGGGTGCTCAGTGGAGACTGGGTACACTGGACGGACTCGCCGAGAACTCCCAGATGGTGATATACCACACGTCAGATGGCAGTTCTCCGGAGACACTGGTACAGGGTAGTCTGTAGACCCGAGATCGTCATGGAGTCTTGTGTGATTCCCACTGTGCTTTGATTTCCACCTTACCACTTCCAAGAGGGCGTGCAAAACGGTGGCTTTTGGGTACAGTCCCGAATCACATGGAGGCAATGAGCTATAGGAGGGGATTCGTCTCTCCCGGTATAGGGAGTTGATGTTGTGCTGTGTTCGATTGGCTATAACTGGAAGTCCCTGGCCAGGGCTGATATAGAGATTTACTGGTAAGTGTTACTAGTAGTTTCTCGACCCGTTATGAGCCACACATCGACACGACTTATCGGTTACTGGGGTCTGACGTATACCACCCCTAGACTTGATATGCAACATATCAGACGAACAGACCGGACTGTACGGGAGTGTTACTGATTGGATTCACAGGAGAACGCACATGCTAGCTTGTTGATCTTCTGATCGCTCAATACCTGGGTGGCTGTTACGTTTAGCTGACCGCTAGCAGCTTGTGGGTGTTTGATATGATCATCACCTGCTACCGGCATATTGACGATTGTTTAGAGTCCTACACAGAGGTTTCTTGGCTCAGGCGAAACGGAGTAGAGGCACATATGTGATATGCGCAGGACCGAGGATAATGCGATATGAGATACCGTATTATATTCTCGCGATATTTAGATATCAACCGGGTCATCGGATCAAGTGTTGGTTCGATGAATCGGTACATGATATATTAGTCGGTAATATTCGATATACCCGGATCGTCGGATCAAGTGTTGATTCGATGATTTAATGTATAATAATATATATGATATATTGTATTACATTATCTAATATTGGCTCGCTTTATATTTCATTTTCTCACTGGATGATACATTGATATATATGCGATATATGTTAATTGTATTATTTTCTTTTGTTGCAAATATATAATATATATGTGATATATATTATTGTGACATGATATGATTTATTGTTAAACATATTTAAGGATGATTAAATGAGGTTAGGGTTTGATTAGGGTTAGTTGCTTCATGCATCTTCCAGAAGCAATTTCTTTTGTCATGGTTAAGATATTTGTTGATGACACATTATCTAACCCAACCAAACCCTAACTCTAGTTTATTCTCTACACATTATTAGCCACTCATCCTTGACCATGGTTAATACATCAATCATATACTTTTATTTCTATTCATCACAAAAGGAATTATCATTTTATCTTTTCCATTATCATCTTCTTCTCTCTTGATTTTGAGCTCGCTAGATATTCATTTTGTGATGATAAATTATAAGAAAATGATTTAAAAAGAAAACATAAATACTACTCTCTCATCCTCATCTCATCTAGCCCATGAGATTAGTGTGTTCATCTCTTTAGAGTGAGAAAGCTTGAGTTATTGAAACTTCGACGTAGATCATCGGAGATTTGGAACACTTCAAGCTAGCATGGATCATTCGAATCGTGGAGCCTCTCTTGAGTCTGGGAGATCGTGGATCGCGGCGAAGGGACTTCTACTCGGAGCTTGTGAAGCGAAGGAGCGGACTACAAAGGTTGTAATCCCTCACACTTAGCTTAAAAGATGTAATCTTGTATGCTTAACCCTAATTATCTAGCAAAGATCCCGGCTTTGGGTTGTTCGGCACGTCTAAAATTTTATCCGGGCATGTTTGATGCCTTATGAACCTTCACAAGAGTGCCTAGGAACCCTAAAGGAGCAACTTCCAGGGTCTACACTTTATTGGTGTACATGGACTCCATTTCATATTGCATAGCATCCAGCCAGTTATCAGAGTCCCTACTGATAATGGCCTGCCTGAAACTAGTAGGATCATCTTCTTCCAAGATGCAATCCTCTCGATCCCCATATATGAGAAAACTGTAGTATCTCTCGGGCGGATGAGAAATCCTACTAGATCTGCGGAGTGGCTGAGGTTCGTCCGGGGTTATTGACTCTTGAGGTTCTGCCAAATCTTCAGTTTCAGTTTGCGGTCGCTGAATTTCTTCCAGTTCTACCGAACTCCCACTTGTTTCTTTTGCAAAAAATTGCCACTCTAAAAAGGTGGCGTGGCGAGATATAAACACCTTCTGTTCCTCGGTGTGGTAGAACAGATATCCTGTTGAATTTTTAGGATATCCCACAAACTTGCATAAAACTGAACATGCCTTTAATTTGTCCGGATTTTGTACTTTTACATAGGCCGGACAACCCCATATCTTAATGTGTTTAAGATGCGGCCTTTTGCCATTCAATATCTCGAATGGTGTCTTAGGAACGGATTTGGACTGAACATCATTCAATAGATATGCTGCTGTCAAAAGTGCATGTCCCTAAAACGAAAGAGGCAACTCAGCACTACTCATCATGGAGCGAACCATATCTAATATGATATGATTCCTCCGCTCCGAGACACCGTTGTGCTGTGGTGTATATGGAGGAGTAAGCTGAGAGAGAATTCCATTCTCTTTTAGGTAATCTTGGAATTCCGTGCTTAAGTACTCCCCTCCTTTGTCAGATCGGAGGATCTTAATACTTTTGCCAGTCTGGTTCTCTACCTCGTTTCTATATTCTTTGAATTTCTCAAAAGGTTCAGATTTGTGTTTCATAAGATACACATACCCGAATCTAGAGAGATCGTCGGTGAATGTGATGAAGTATGAGAACCTACCCCTTGCATTTATAGACATCGGACTACACACATCACTGTGTATAAGCCCCAAGAGCTCTGCTGCTCTCTCTCCATGTCCGGTGAATGGAGATTTGGTCATCTTTCCTTTGAGACAAGATTGACAAGTTTCATAAGATGAAAATTCGAACGTATCTAAGAGTCCATCTTTATGCAACTTGCTCAGTCTTTTCTCTCCGATATGACCAAGTCTACAATGCCACAAGTAGGATTCGTTCACATCTGAACTCTTCCTCTTGAGTGTGTTTTGTATATTGAGAACTGTATTCTGATTTAGAACATAGATACCATTACACAGTGTACCTTCTGCAACCAATACCTTATGAAGGTAGATGTTCATGATATTTCTATCAAGAACAAAATTATATCCATCTTTATCAAGTAATGAAATTGATATTATGTTGCATAACATGGAAGGTACATAGTAGCAATTGTTCAAAATCATAGTATTGCCATTTAGCAACACTAGGTGATATTCACCAACGGCCGCAGCATTAACTTGTGCTCCGTTCCCTACTCTGAGAGACATATCACCAGGTCCAACTATCCTACTTTTTCTCAGGCCCTGCAATAAATTGCAGATATGAGATCTTGATCCTGTATCGAGTACCCAGGAGGTAGGACTGACCGAAAAACGGTTCTCAATAACAAGAACACCTGAAGATGACGCAACAGTATGTTTCTTCTTCGATGGGTTTATCAAGGAATTTAAACTTTCCTCTTTCCCTTGCTCATACTTATTACAGTTGTCGTAAGTTAGAGCCGAACCGACGTTTTCCAGCCCCGAATAAGAATTCGGATCGGTCAAACGATACATTTTATTATCGTGATTAGGGCGTGAAATGGTTGCTACCTGGAGAGAGAGAGGGAAAACACTCAGCGTGCGCTCTTACAAGATTAGATTGGTTATTAATTTATCTAATCAGGATGGCTCCCACTGTTTCCTCAAATTCTTCTTCAAATCCTAAAAGAAGAACTAGTCAGGATTAATCGCATACCACAATACTTGCTTAACCTTTCAGCCAGGCCGGTGTTGGTACTTCGAGGGAGGTTTTCCAACGCTTTCGCGAAGCTCCTTAATTACATAACCTCTTTTCCTTGGAGGCTTAGCCCCGCTAACACCTTTCTAGACACCTACTTGGTTTATAGCATTGATTGTTAAGTGTGATAATCTCCCGAGAGTAATCCTACTCATCAGTGGGATCGGGATCCAACTATCATTGTGTGATGCACTAGACGGAATCCACTCTAGTCACCACACTCCAGAAGGTATGCAAAATCTGCAAGTTTCCTGTATATTTGAAACTCTCGATGTGGTTTTTGCCCCTAGGATCCAAGTGACCTTGACTGAGCCAACATATCAAAGGATCCTAGTCAAGTTCAACCCGTCATTATCTTGATTGCATTAGACCCACCCGTACGAGTCCTTGACTGAGCCAAAATGACCGCACGACTGTCCTAACCAATCGCATTACATGCTACAGAAAAATATTACATAGCTACCGAACACTATGCCTCGGCTGAGCAAAAAATACGTAGCATGAATACTAAGCAATACCAATCCGAAATGACGGAGGGCTACGACTGGGTTTTTGGCGAAAAACCCGTTAACGTAATGAACTTGATTTCGTTGAAGGAAGCTGAGTAGTTTTGTAAAAATATAGTGGCGAAAACTTTTGCTAAAGAGGTCATTCCCTATGAAGGGATCTCGGCTCTTTCCTCGTCGAATGAGGTGCAGGATATTCCAAACTAAATACTACTGTGCAAAGCAAAAAATAATCGACTATAGTAAATTTATTACCCTGACGCAAACTTTTGCTCAAGGGGTCACTCCCGGTGAAGGGATCTCGGCCCTTACCTCGTCGAATGAGGTGCTGGATATTCCAAACTGAATACCACTGTGCAAAGAAAAAGAGAACGTCTGTAATATCAGTTTTTAAATCTTAGTTCCAACAACATCTTTTAGGTTTATTATCTTGCACTAATCAAAATTAATGCGGTCCCATCAATTTGTAACCTATCACACCAGAAAAGAACGAAAATAAAATGTACGTATATGCCACCCGCATTCGTCATGGGGCCCCGTCTGTTAGTTATATGTATGCCCTAGAGGCCATTACTGTACATACGATGTATATTGTAGTGGATGCTTGGACATATATAGGGAGGACATTCTTGCTCGACATGATAGTATGCTATCTGGTTGTACATTATCTTAACATGTACTCTGATTGTCTCTATGATACATGTTGATAAAGCCCTTAGGATATGTACTCGACTATTGGGACTATGATGAGATCATACTAGTGGGGCCACGGTAGTCGATGAGTACATCCTATAACTGTTCCAAGTCGAGGGTGTATCGCGACAGGACATCGATACACAAGAGTAGACTAGCGTATACGCATCTTGACCCATATGATAGGCGATGGATGATCCCATATCCATCGGTGTTTGACATCTAGGATGGTATACGGGTGCTCAGTGGAGACTGAGTACACTGGATGGACTCGCCGAGAACTCCCAGATGGTATTATACCTCACGTCAGATGGCAGTTCTATGGTGACACTGGTATAGGTTAGTCTGTTGACCAGAGATCATGATAGTGTCTTGTGTGATTCCCACTGTGCTTTGATTTCTACCTTACCACGTCCAAGATGGCGTGCAAAACGGTAGTTTTTGGGTACAGTCTCGAATCACATGGAGGCAATGAGCGATAGGAGGGGATTCCTCTCTTCCGGTATAGGGAGTTGATGTTGCGCAGTGTTCGATTGGCTATAACCGGAAATCCCTGGCCATGGTTGCTGAGATTTACTGGTAAGTGTTACCAGTAGTTTCTCAAACTGTTATAGACCTCATATCTACACAACTTATCGAGCTACTGGGGTCTGACGTTTACCACCCCTAGGCGAGATATGCGACATATCAGACGACGAGACCGGACTGTACGGGAGTGTTACTGATTGGATTCGTAGGAGTACTAGCGGGCTTGCTTGTTGATCTTCTGATCGCTCAATACCCGGGTGGCCGTTACGTTTAGCACACCGCTTGCGGCTTGTGGGTGTTTGATATGATCATCACCTACTGCCGGCGTATTGATGAGTCTTTAGAGTCCTACACAGGGGTTTCCTGGCTCAAGAGAAACGAAGTAGGAGCACATATGTGATATGTGCGGGACCGAGATTAATACGATATGAGATACCGTATTCTATTCTCGCGATTCGTGACATTGATCGGTTGTATGCGATATAACCGGGTTATCGGATCAAGTGTTGATTTGATAAGTTGTTGCACATGATATTAGTCGGTTATAGCCGGATTATTAAATCAAGAGTTGATTTAATAATTTAATGCATGATTATATATTTGATATATTACATTGCATTAACTAGTAATAGCTCACTTATGATTTATTTTCTCACTAGTTTGTGCACATTGTTTATATGTGATATATGCAACTGTACATGTTTGTATCATGCTTGATGATACGTCAAAGTTGGATGTATGAGACTCATACCAAGATTAGGGTTATTGTTTTATCTTAAGATTTAACAAAAGGGTTTAACTTAGTCAAATTAATCAAGCTTGAAGAAGCTTGGAGAAGCTTTGACAAAGTCCACTCTTTTGTCATTTCTTTTGATATTCTTTGACCTAACCTTTAACCTAAAGCCTTGGTTAATTCTCTACACGAGTTAAGCATGAGGGCTTAACTCAACCATGGTGCCATTTATTTATTGGATAAGTTTTCATTTGGATGGATAATTCATTTTATTCTTTCTTCTTCTTCTTCATCATCATCAAGCTCCATCCAAAAGCTTACTAGCTCCAATGGTGCCATGAGAAAAAGAGTGAGAAAATCAATTCTAAAGTGAGCCCACTTCCTACTTCTTCATCTTCTACCACTTGCCATGTAGTAGAGTGTGTTCGCTTCACAAAGTTCATGACCTAGTGAAGGAATAGCTTGAGTTAGTGTCTCCCCGACGTAGATCATCTTTGGCCTCGAAGTCATTGTAGCAAGCACGTTCGTTCTTCTCGTGGAGCTTCTCTAGAGTCCGGAGTTCACGATCGCAGCGATAGGGACGTCTACACGGAGCTAATGAAGTGGAGGACCGGATCTACAAAGCTTGTAATCCCTTTCACTTAGTGTTAAAGTTGTTAACATGCAAGTTTTCGCCTAAACCCTAGTTTAAAGATCCGTATTAGAGTTGTTCGGCAGGGCTAAAATTTTAATAGGGCATGGTTGATGCCTCGAAGACCCTTGTGCGCTTGCCTAGCAACCCTACAGTGGTATCAGAGCCAAGCTAGAGTTTTAGGCGAAGTCTGAGCGAAGTTTAAAGTCCGATCGAACCCGGATACCCCGATGTTTACCCCTCTCTGGATAATTTTCAAAAAGTTGATTGTTTCTGAATTAAAAATGCTCAGAAAAACAAGCAGGAAAAACTAAGAATTACCGTGAATTACGGTTCACTGAGTCAACTATTTGACCGCGGCCAAACCAAGGGTTTGGCGGCGGTTCCGCGGCCAAAATTATGACTTAGTCCCTGGAATTTCATGAATTTATTCTTAGGTCCTTTATTGGCAATTTTTTCTGGGAATATTTTAATTTCACTCAAGTGTTGAGTTTTCTAGGGTTGTATTGGGGACTCGATGATTCAATCGGATAATTTAACTTCGTTTAGTTTTGTCTGGGTAATTTTTAGAAACTGTTAAAAAATTCGAACGGATATCAATAACTCACTTTTTCCCCAGTCGGAAAATTTTTCAAAAGTTGGATTTTTTTATCGATTATAAAAACGTTCTAAGTCATGCAAGTAACGCGGTGGACCCTCTAGAAGACAACAAACCTTAACTCGATTATGTGACCGTCTTGAACTGCCTCTAAACCTTAGGGTTTGCGGCAGTACGGCGTGCCACATGTGAGGCGTTGGCTTGACCCTTCTACGGCTGGACCATTGGTACTGTGGCATGTGATGGATGTTTTTAAACTGATTTCAAGTGTTGAGATAAATTGGGGAAATCTTGGGTGTTTGATTATTCGATCGGAAAGTTTAACATTGTCTATTTACCTGGAATGTGATACAATATTTGGAATCCACAGGTAGGTATGAGATAACTAATTTGAATGTTGTAAATCTAGCAGTTCAGTCTCAAATTGATCGGTTGCCACGGAATTTTGATGTGATCAAAAGTCCGTCGTAATCACGCAGCGTACGCGGATACTCGCCGGTAAACTTAATAGACAGCCACGCCCCATAGCCCCGACTAAGTGACTGTAGGAGAACCTCGTAGCCAAAAGCATCCGTTCGGGTGCTCGCAGCAGCGGTGTTCCTCCTTAGTGCACTTTGTCGATGGTATCCGGGGGTGCAGCCGTCTACTAAAGTTTGCGATGAGCATTCGATCAGGATGTCGGGAATCCTGTTGAATTGCCGACTTGATATTGAAAAGAGTTTTTGATAATGAGACTAAAATGCGGGGTTTATAAATATTAGGCATGCGATGTCTAAGGAATTCATTTGGATAGGCATATGATGTCTAAGAAGGTTGCGGATTCCAACTGTTGTAGTTTTACACTTTCTTTTCTATGACTGTAAGCGTAGTATGTGGTGTATTGCTGGTTTCGTTGCTATATGTCAACGACAATCGGGATACGCATACTTGCTTATGTTGATGATATGAGATATTATGTGTTGCTGGATATGTTGTATTGGATCGTCGCGTTTGAATAGCCGGGGGTTTTTTGTGAGATGAGAGTTTTTCTTTTTCATTCATGTAAAATTCATTTGTATGTAATATTCTTTTATTGGTTCACTTCCGGGATGAGGTTGATGTCACCATTTGTATATTATTTACTTTTCCGCATTAGGTAGACCCAAGGCGGGGAGCACAAGTAACCGGGTTCTAGGGTCCAGTGTCGAGGAGTCGAGACCGGGTCTTCTAACCCTAGAATTGGCAGTGTTACTTGCCGCTCTCGTAGGGGTCTAGGGATGTGGGTTTGGCTATTCATCGCGACCATGGAATCTGTTTTTTATACAGGCTCGTATTGAAAACACGGAAAACCTAGTATATCCAATATTTCATATATGTTTCTTCTGCTGCGATATCTGTGATGTGATCATTTGATATGTTGGGATTGATACTGTATATAGTATATACGATATATTATATAGATGTTACTTATATTTTACACCCGCGCTAGCCCTGCCCCGCTCTACCGTTAGTTACCTAACCTAACGGTGCACGAGGGGACATCGAGGCGAATGCGGATGGCATAAGTGTACGTCGTATTTATCTCTGATGTTTTAGGTGACTTAAATTATGGGACTTCATTAATATGATTAATGAAAGAAAAGAAACCTAAAAGATTTTGTGGAATCGAATTTTCAAAAACAGGTAGCTACAGTTCTTGCTTTGCATCGCGGTGTTCCTTGTAGAACATCCTGCACCTTATTCGATAAGGAAAGGGCCGAGATCCCTTCACCGGGAGTGACCCCTTTAGCAATAACTGGCAGATGCTACACCCCTCGGTTTGTCTTTTGATTGCTTTTGGAGTTTTTGCTTTGCATAGTGATATATATGATATATCCTGCACCTTATTCGATGTGGAAAGGGCCGCCGATCCCTTCACCGGGAGTGACCCCTTTAGCAAAACTAGAAAAGCCTAAAAAACACTCCATTTTAAAATCATTTGATTCTACAATGATATCAAGTTCATTACGCTATAGGTTTTCAGAAAAACCTGTCGTATCCCTCCGTCATTAAAGATAAGTTGTATATAGTATTCGTACTACATTTGTTGGCTTTCGTCAAGGTGTAGTGTGCGGTAACTATATGCTGCTTATCTGCAGCATACGATGCGATTGGATTAGGGTAGTCGTACGGCTTTGTTGGATTTCGTCAAGGGTCGTGCGGGTTGGTTTAATTCAGTCAAGAAATGTACGGGTTGAACTTGACTAGCGGGCTATGCTTTGTTGGCTTTCGTCAAGGTTATAGCACGTTAGGGGAAAAATATTATCGGGAATTTCAAGTGTTGAAATTTGCAATGAGATTGCATACCTTCTATGAGATAGTTGGATCCCGATACCCGCTGCGAGTAAGAGTTACTCCTGGAAGAGTTTTACACATTACAATTAGCCGATCAAGTAGGTATCTAGAAAGGTGTTAACGGGGTTACGCCTCTGGGAAAACGAGGTTTACTTTAATTAGGTCCGTGCGAAAGAACGGGGAACCTCCCTCAAAGTACCGACACTGGCCTGGCTGAAAGATTGGCGAACTTGTAGCGTGTAATTAATCCCGGCTAGTCTTTCCTTTTAGGGTTTGAAGGAAGATTTGATTAAAACAGTGGGAGCCATCCTGATTAGATAAAATAATAACCAATCTGATCTTGCAAGAGCATACGCTGAGTGTTTTCTTCTCTCTCTCCAGGTAGCGACCAAATCACGCCTTAATCAAGATAATAATACGGATGTATTGACCGAACCCGCTTGTTATACTGAGCTGGGGAACGTTGGTCCCGCTCCAACTTATAATTGTTATAAGACAGAGCAGGAAATTGGGGAATACAAGATTTCCCGTGCCGCCCAAACGAAGAAAATGCATGCTTATGCATCATCTTCGGGTGTGTTCATTACATAGAACTGTTTCTCTGTATCCTTTACGTCCTGTGTATGAGATACCGGATCAGGATCCCGCATATGTAATCTGTTACATGGGCTACAGAAAGGTAGAGAACTGAGAACGGGTGATAAGTTTCATGAGATAGAAACGGTGCAAGTGTTGCAGCCAAGTCTGCTGGTCACTATCACCCTGTATTACCAGAATACATTGATTCTGAACAAATGTTATTAGATACCGAACCTGATATACAACATCATATCAGTCTCTTTATTAGTAAAGAAGGATATAATTTTGTATTGTTGGATAATGTTTTGAACATTTCCTATATCAAGAGTTGATCGGTTCAGGCACGTTATCTAAAAGCATTGACGTTCTAAATCAAACTATAGTTCTTAGTATATAGAACACACACAAGAGGAATAGTTCAGAAATGAACGAATCCTTCTTGAGGCATTGTAGACTAGGTCATATCAATGCGACCCGACTAGCTGAAGTTACATTTAGATGCATATTTAAATGAGTTTGAATTTACATCTTGTGAAACTTGCCGGTCATGTCACAGAGATAAGATGACCACTGCTCCGTTTATTGGAAACAGAGGAAGAGTTAGTGAACTCTTAGGATTGATACATGATGATGTATGAAAGTCTCCTGTCTACACATGCCAAGACTGGTTCTTTGTACTTCATTACATTCACTGATGATCTCTCAAGATTCAGACATATGTTCCTGTTGAAACATAAGTCCGAACCTTTTGAGATATTCACAGAACATAAGTTAGAAGTTGAGAACCAAAATACGGGTATAAGTATTATGTCCTTTGATGAGATGAAGGAGGAGAATACTTGAGCACGGAATTCCTGGACTATTCTAAAGGAGAATGAGATTCTCTCTCAGCATTACTCCTCCATATACACCACAGCACGTCGGTGTATCGGGATGGAGCAATAGCACCTTATGTGATATGGTGTGCTCTATGATAAGTACTACTGAGTTTCCTATTTCCTTTTGGGAGTTATGCACTTGAGAAGATGCATACCTATTGAATAGGGTTCAAATCAAATTAGTTGCCTACCACTTCATATGTGATATGGAATGGGAAAAGCCCATATCTTAAGTTTGTTAAGATTTGGGGTTGTCCGGCCTATGTCTAAAAAGAAAAATCCGGACAAGCTTAAGGCAAAGTCAGATCTGTGGAAGTTTGTATGATATCCCAAGCATTCGCAAGAGAATATCTTCTACCAAACCGAGAAACAAAAGTGTTTTATTTCTCAACATGCCACCTTTATGAAAGGGAATTTCTTGTGAAGAAATTAGTGAGACATAAGGTAGAACTGGAAGGAGTTCCAGCTATACAAACTGCAGCTGATAATTTGGTAGAACCAAAGGATTCAATAGTTTCCAACGAACCTCAGCCTCTCCGCCGATCTAGTAGGGTTCCTCACCCACCAAAGAGATACTTCGGTTTCTCTATGACAGTGGAAGCGAGGATTACATCATGAGATGATGACCCAACTAGTTTCGAGCTGGCCATCAAGAGTGAGACTCTATAAGAATGGCTGAATGCTTATCGATCTGAGATGGAATCCTTATACACCAACAAAGTATGGACTTTGGTTGCTTTATCTGAAGGGTTAAAACCCCATCAGGAGCGAGTAAATGTTGAGAAGATTACTTAGTGTACATGGAAAAGTTGAGACTTTCAAAGCTATGCTTAAGTCCATCCAGATCCTACTTGCCACGGCTACATACTATGACTACGATATCTGGTGGTTGGGTGTCATGACAGCTTTTCTAGATGATGTTTTTGAAGATAGCGTCTATAAGTACACAGCCAGAGGGCTTCGTAGACAGTGGGAGCAGCGGAAACGTGTGCAAGGTGCTTTATAGGATAAAATTGGCATCGCGAAGTTGGAACATCTGTTTTAATATGGTAGTCAAAGAGTTTGACTTCATCAAAATGGTAGATGAACCTTGTATATACAAAAAAGGTAGTAGGGAGTATGGTGGTGATCCTCATAGAGTACGTAGATGACATACTCTTGATAGGGAAGGAGTTTCCTATGCTATGCTCGGTCAATCTCCGCTTATCACAAGGATTCTCCATATAGGATCAAAGCGATACCTCCTAAATCCTGGGTTTTGGATCTATGAGATAGATCTAATTCGATGTTAGGATACTCACTAGTTGTAGTGAGATGGTATCAATCGATCCTGGGGAGAACCACTGGAAAGGTTCCATAGTGATAAGTACGACTGAATGTCAGTCGCAGTCATTGTCTTTACCCTCAGTGGAGGGACGGTATGTTGGAAGAGTTCCAAGCTGGATACTGTGACTAACTAGACGATTAAAGGCAAGATATCAAAGATACTACCAAAGAGGCAGTCTGGATATATATATATATATATATATATATATATATATATATATATAAGTTCATGAGATGAACTTCGTTCCTACCATTGTGTGTCAATGGAGTTATGGCTTTTGCCAAGGAACCCCCCGTCCCATCAGAAATCCAGATATAATTCTTAGGCAGTATCACCTGATCATGGAGATGGTTGATCTCCAGGGAGATCGAGGTTAGGAAAGTAGACACAGAGGACGACAGTGCGGATCCACTCACAAAGGCATTTTTCCCAGTAGAGACTTTTATGGGATGGTTGAGTATGAGATACTTCAACCGCAACTAATTGTTGGGTATGTGATACCACAACAGATGGCCCTAGTACAAGTGGGAGATTGCTAGTTATATGTATGCCCTAGGGGCCATTACTGTACATACGATGTATATTGTAGTGGATGCTTGGACATATATAGGGAGGACATTCTTGCTCGACATGATAGTATGCTATCTGGTTGTATTTTATCTTAACATGTACTCTGATTGTCTCTATGATACATGTTGATAAAGCCCTTAGGATATGTACTCGACTACTGGGACTATGATGAGATCATACTAGTAGGGCCACGGTAGTCGATGAGTACATCCTATAACTGTTCCTAGTCAAGGGTGTATCGAGACAGGGCATCGATACACCAGAGTAGACTAGCGTATACGCATCTTGACCCATATGATGGGCGATGGATGATCCCATATCCATCGGTGTTTGACATCAAGGATGGTGTACGGGTGCTCAGTGGAGACTGAGTACACTGGACGGACTCGGCGAGAACTCCCAGATGGTATTATACCTCATGTCAGATGGCAGTTCTCTGGTGACACTGGTACAGGTTAGTCTGTTGACCAGAGATCGTCATAGAGTCTTGTGTGATTCCCACTGTGCTTTGATTCCCACCTTACCACGTCCAAAAGGGCGTGCAAAACGGTAGTTTTTGGGTACAGTCCCGAATCACATGGAGGCAATGAGCGATAGGAGGGGATTCGTCTCTCCCGTTATAGGGAGTTGATGTTGCGCAGTGTTCGATTGTCTATAACCGGAAATACCTGGCCAGGGTTGCTGAGATTTACTGGTAAGTGTTACCAGTAGTTTCTCGAACTGTTATAAACCTCATATCGACACGACTTATCGAGCTACTGGGGTCTGACGTTTACCACCCCTAGGCGAGATATGCGACATATCAGATGACGAGACCAGACTGTATGGGAGAGTTACTGATTGGATTCGCAGGAGTACTAGCGGGCTTGCTTGTTGATCTTCTGATCGCTCAATACCCGGGTGGCCGTTACGTTTAGCACACCGCTTGCGGCTTGTGGGTGTTTGATATGATCATCACCTACTGCCGGCGTATTGACGAGTCTTTAGAGTCCTACACAGGGGTTTCCTGGCTCAAGCGAAACAAAGTAGGAGCACATATGTGATATGTGCGGGACTGAGATTAATACGATATGAGATACCGTATTCTATTCTCGCTATTCGTGAAATTGATCGGTTGTATGCGATATAGCCGGGTTATCGGATCAAGTGTTGATTCGATAAGGTTTTGCAGATGATATTAGTCGGTTATAGCCGGATTATTAAATCAAGAGTTGATTTAATAATTTAATGCATAATTATATATTTGATATATTACATTGCATTAACTAGTATTAGCTCACTTATGATTTATTTTCTCACTAGTTTGTGCACATTGTTTATATGTGATATATGCAAGTGTACATGTTTGTATCATGCTTGATGATACATCAAAATTGGATGTATGAGACTCATACCAAGATTAGGGTAAAGATTAGGGTTATGGTTTTATCTTAAGATTTAACAAAAAGGATTAACTTAGTCAAAGTAATCAAGCTTGAAGAAGCTTGGAGAAGCTTTGACAAAGTTCACTCTTTTGTCATTTCTTTTGATATTCTTTAACCTAACCTTTAACCTAAAGCCTTGGTTAATTCTCTACATGAGTTAAGCATGAGGGCTTAACTCAACTATGGTGCCATTTATTTATTGGATAAGTTTTCATTTGGATGGATAATTCATTTTATTCTTTCTTCTTCTTCTTCATCATCAAGCTTCATCCAAAAGCTTACTAGCTCCAATGGTGCCATGAGAAAAAGAGTGAGAAAATCAATTCTAAAGTGATCCCACTTCCTACTTCTTCATCCTCTACTACTTGCCATGTAGTAGAGTGTGTTCGCTTCACAAAGTTCATGACCTAGTGAAGGAATAGCTTGAGTTAGTGTCTCCCCGACGTAGATCATCTTCGGCCTCGAAGTCATCGTAGCAAGCACGTTCGTTCTTCTCGTGGAGCTTCTCTAGAGTCCGGAGTTCACGATCGCAGCGATGGGGACGTCTACACGGAGCTAATGAAGTGGAGGACCGGATCTACAAAGGTTATAATCCCTTTCACTTAGTGTTAAAGTTGTTAACATGCAAGTTTTCTCCTAAACCCTAGTTTAAAGATCCGTATTAGAGTTGTTCGGCACGGCTAAAATTTTAATCGGGCATGGTTGATACCTCGAAGACCCTTGTGCGCGTGCCTAGCAACCCTACACCATCATCACCCGTTAGCTTACTTAACTAACGACAGAGCGGGGGCTGGACTAGCACGGGTGCAAAACATATACAACATCTACTAGTATATATATATATAAGTAAATATAACATTCATCCCAGGCATGATAATAAACAACATCACAGATAAAAATACAGAATGGTGGATAATCTTGGAGCCCCGGATTTCATTTGAGCCGCAAATAAAACCCGACGTTCCCTGTCGTGTGGATAGCCTGTGCAATGTAAACCTGTACCCCCTACGAGTGCGGCGAATAGCCCTGCCAATTCTAGAATGAAGCCCCCTCCGTCTCGACGCCATGAGAACGAAACCCTCTCAGTCTTTACGCTATGAGATGCGAGCTTGTTTCCTTCTAGAATCCGGCTATTCGTGCACTCCTCTGCGGGGTAATCCTAGTACAGAAATAATAAAATAATATGTACAAACGGTGACAACGACCTCAGCCCGGTCGTGCCCCAAAATAATATACAACCTGGCAAAGACGGCAGTCCATAAGTCGGACGCTCTCCCCGCAATAACAAATGTACAAATGAAATTATTAACTATATTTCTAACATTGCACAACATGCTATCCACCACGACAATCCAACCATAATCACAGCATAAGTACACAACATCAACGCGAATGTCACGTTCGCAAAACCCGTCTAAAGGGACATATAGCAGTTAGACGAGTTTTACCGATCGAGTGACATTCCCGGTCGCAGATAAAAGTGAATGTACTGAAAAAATACATATTTTAAAATTACGATCGACTAAACTTTCCAAGTGGGCCCTAAGTATTAAACCAACACTGTAACAAATCTGGGCCCAAAAAGTAATTATTCCAGAGAGCACAATTTCCAAATATAAGAGGCCTAGAAGAAATTTTGTTCATGTGGGCCCCAAAATGGCCGCGTAACCGCTGCCAATAGGGAGTTTGCGCGGCGGATCCGCGACGGTTTGGAGGGAACACATGACCAAATTTCTTCAGGGTTCTTAAAAAATCCTGCATGATTTTCTGAGACCATAAAATTGATTTTTCGAGCACGTTTAAAAATCGACAGAAAACTCATGATTTGAAATGCAGTTTTTGAAATTTTCAGTCGATAGTTATTCTAAACACGTTTAAAAAAGCTAGTATAGGTTCTATGGGTGGTTCTGATACCATGAAGGGTTACCCTAGTGCCCCGGCCAACCTCCGTGGCCAAATGCGGAACGAAAATTTCAAAACGAACAAAAACTTGGCACTAGACTAAACCCTAACCGGATCTTTCCATAAAACTAACTAGCTACACAAGGAGAGCTATCTACTATGATGAGGAATTCTTACCAAACGAACCAAGTCCTTCGTTCTTTGTTCTTCATCCTTTGCTCCTACTAGCCACCTTGAACTAGCTTGATCTTCTCTGCTTGCTCCGTCGGTTCTCCGAGATCGAGCTTGTTCTCCGGTCTTCCTTGGTCCTTGATGATCCACCCGAGGAGTATGATCCATGGCTCTAGATCCTAACTATATAACAAAAGGAGCAACTAGAAAACTTGGTTTGCTAAACCAAGTAGTCTAGGATGTAGTGAGGGTGTCTAAGTGTTTGCTATCTCTTTTCTAACCTCTTCACTTGATTCTCAACACATGAGAATGTTAGTGAAGAGGAAAAATATGAAGATGGAGGAAAGAAAGAGGAGGGAGGAACTTGAGAGAAAATGGGAGCTCAAGAAATTATGAAGCATGAAGTGAGAGAAAATCACACACCTTGATTTTTTGTGTGAATTCTTTCAATAAAAAATTAACAACCATGCTTCAATAGTAACTCCAAATGAATTATAAATTCATTTGTGAATTATTAAAGCATGGTCATCACCATTCCTCCCATACCTTTTACTTTATACATCATTTCCAATTATCAAATAAAAGGAAAATACATAATGAGGTGGCCACCCTCTAGAAGGAAATCTGTAGTAAATACGGATTTCAGTCTACTGTACAAATATACCGGCAATCAGATACATATATGTAAATTATTAAATCAATACCTGATTTAATAATCCGGCTCAAACCCAAGCCAGCTAGTATTACAAGCTGTCCGATCGAAAATCCGAGTACCAAGTACATCAATCGATCGAACCCTGCACGTATCCAATACGGCTACTACATCGTTTAGCCTGGATCAGGGAAACCCTTTGTGTGGGACTCTAAAGACTCGACAGTACTCTGGCAGTGGGTTTAACCATAAGCACGTCAGCGACACTAGCTATACATAACGGCTGCCCAGGTACCTGTCGAAAAGGAAGGCCGACGAGCAAGCTCATTCGAACTCCTACTGAGCTATCCGTGACAATATCCGTACATTCCGGTCTCTTCGTCAAAGAGTATCGCATACCGGGTCTAGGGGGTGGTGAACATCAGACCCTAACAACCTGATAAGTCATGCCAATGTGGCTCAGGACCAATCCGGGAAACTACTGATCAACCTATCAGTAAATCCCAAGTGCCTTGGCTAAATTCTTATGGTCCTGACCAATCGAATCACAGTGCGATATCGACTCCCTATACCGGGAGAGAAGGATCCCCGACAATCGCTCACTGCCTCCATGTGGCTCGGGACTGAACCCAACCAAAACCTGTTTGCACGCCTCAGTAGAGCCGTGGTAGGGTAGTGATCAAAGTTCAGTGGGAACTCACACGAGACAAATGCCGATCTCGGGTCCAAAGACTAACCTGTATACATGTCACCTGAGAACTTTCATCTGACGATAGGTATAGTACCACATGGAAGTTCTCGGCGAGTCCGTCCAGTGTACTCACACCCAGTGAGCACCTGTATACGATCTTAGGTGCATCAGACCAATGGCTGTGAGACCAACCATCCCCCGACGGGGCTAGAAACGTACACACCAGTCTACTCTGGAGTATCAGTGCCCAGTCTCGATACTCACGTGACTAGGGACCATTTAAGGATGTGCTTATGGACTACCCTGCTCCCACAAGTATGATCGCCATCACAACGCAGGTAGTCAAGCAAGATCCTAGGGGCTTTATCAACATGTAACCGCAATATGTAATAACGAGTATGACATATGCCATGTTAAGATAAAGACAAACCATAATGGTATACTACCGTATCGAGTCTTTATCAATATGTGCAAATCAGATATACTAACAATAAATACATATATCCCGATAAAGACAAGTCAAATAATATACTGTAAAACCGAGAAAGATTGTTCTGTACATACATATCCCTAGTATCCATATGTATACATATACAATACTGGCCTCTAGGGCATATATATCCAACATTCACGAGTTGGCAACTCACCCCCATTGTGCCACAGACTTTTTGCAGGTCCGATCCGTCAGTACTGTACCAGCGGACGCACTTCCTCCTTTTGCGTGGATTTAAGGATTTTTGCTCGTAGGTGGGTTATGTGTTCATTTTGTTTTCCACCTTGTATATTCTTTATATCTAGTGTACTCCATCTACTGTATCATCTACCAGTATTGTTGTATATTGACTTAGAGGTGAGACAGTGAGATTTGTGGGCATGTATATTGTTTCTTTTGGTCGTACTCGCTTGAGTCGACATGTTGCTTTTTATTTATGCCTTTTTATGCTTATTTTGCATATTGCTGATTTATATTACGTGGGATTTATGACCGCCTTGGGGAGAAGAGCTAGCTACCACTTGGGGATGCCTTATTTCATGTTATTGATATATTCCTATTTTGTACCCATTTGGGGGCCAGTATTTACAAAGGAGACTCTACCGAAATTTTCGGAAAAATGGATGTTGTTTGTAAAAAGGCTTGATGTGACTTTTTTGATTAAATTTTATTTCAATAAATTGGGTTTCCTTCACTCTACTGCTTATTTGGTTTTGATTTCTGGGCTTTGCCTTACTTAGATTACGTCCGCCTTGAGACGTTCGTAATTTAAGTGCCAGTCACGTTCCGTACCTTTCGGGTCATGACACTTCGTGTGTCGTGTTCGCGAACGAATCGCGGTTTAATATGGTTGCCCTTGGGTTCGAGCTACTAAGATTTCATTTTGCTCTCGTGCAGAAAAAAGAACATCAATGGCCTCTAACTGCTCCAACTGAAACTACAACTCCCGTTCCGCCTCATCCGGAGGTGTAACCTACGGGCCCCAAGCTGCCTCCTTTTCCATAATGCCAGTGGAGTAGGTAACTCAAGCCACCACTGGGCTATTCTTCGGGACCATGCTCCCACCGATGAACTTCAACGCCCCTGTACCATTGTAAGAAGCTCTAAAGACCTCGGTCTTTAATCGGCTCACAACTACTGCGGCTCTTCTCAACGGGTCGTCCAGCCCCAACGCCTCAGTCTTTGACAGACTGGGTCAAAGCTCATTTAGGCCCATGAAGAAGCCCGCCATACCAGAAAATGTTATCCCTAAGAGGATAGCCATTCCTGCTCATGAAGTCGTCAAGGAGGCTTCTCCTGCCAAAGGGTCGGTCTTCATAAGACTGACTATTTCAGCTCCTGTTCCAGGCGAAATCGTCAAGGCTGCTTCCCTTGCTCGGAAGTCTGCCTTCGATAGGTTGGTTATCCCCACTCAGCGGACATCAGTATTCAATAGGCTGATAACGACAACTTCTGACCAACACAGGGGGCATGAGGAAGTCACCCTCACAGCTGAGAAAATCCCAATGGCTCGACACGCTCGACGTCTCCACTGGCACCTAGTAAGGAAGGCTGGGGGCAACTCTCCTTCTGGACTAACTCCGTCGGCTCCAACGGTGGAAATCGAGGTTGCTGTTCCAACTGGGAACAACTTTGAACCACTAAGGAGGGTGCGTAAAAACTCTCTGACTGCCGTGCTGAAGAGATCTCCTCCACCCATGGAGAATGCTACAAAGGTGAAGCTAGAGCAGCCCCTCAGCGGCTGTCCTCTAACATTTATAAAGTTTGGAGACAGTTTCAGGACTCGGTGATTGATCAAGATTACTCTCGCCGACAGAAAAAGGTGAAAGTTCAGCAAGAAAAGAACCACCCTGTCAAGCCACAGAAGGCGACAGCTACTTGGGTGCCCACTGCAACAGCCCCCTCAACCTCGACTGCTCACAAGAGAAGAAAGCTGGAGAAAACCCCGTGTCTGCGACGAATCGCAAGAACACTGAGTCTAAACATCCCAATTCTGGGGGCATGGTGGTGCACACCATCTATATGGCATCCGGAAAATAGGACAGTCGCATCTCCACAGGTCATCGACCGCTTACGCGATCAGTGACAAAGGCTCAGGAGAAACAACAACAAAAGCTCCAAGAAATGCTAACAATTATGGCCGCACTTACGGGACCGAAAACAAGCCTGGAAACATCCTCGGAGCAGCGCCGTGAGCAGGAAACTGATGCCGAATTCCTTCGGAGAATACTTGAGAAGAAGGACAAAGAGGCTGCGGAACAAGAGGCCAATATAAAACAAATGGCCCTTCTGTTCCAAGATATGGTGGGCATGATGATCCAACCAGACCCTCCAGCTGAAGATCCTCCAGTAATAATTGAAGATGATAGAGGAGAGACATCAAACCCTCTGCCGGCTCTGTCAGCAGCCAAGGAGGAGACAATCTCAAAAGCCGCCCTGGATGATGATTGTTCGTCTTTTTCGTACGTGCGTTTTAAAATCAAAGTTAAGAATATACCGCAATCAATAACGGTGTCTCTTGGTAGCTAGCCGGTTGAGTATGGGTCGGTCCACAGGGAAATCGTGTTTTCTCTTAGAGTTCTTATAAGTTAAGTCCAAAGGAAATGGTGGTTTTGATTTTTATAAAAGCTAAGATTGAATTTAATATGATTTAAAGCATTGCTAGGATTATGATTAGGTTAGATTGGAAAGAGAATTCTACTCACTGCTTTCTTTGCCCTAATTAAGAACATGGGTGTTAGGGTAATAGTCAACAAAGGGGATTAGCACGACTATGAAGAAACGTAGTTTCTTCCCTTTGGTCCTTATCCGTCCTTTCTTAACTCTTATCCCTAACCTCCATTTAAATCAACCACAACCGGTCTAAATAGGGAATCACCACTATCTCGTAGGATAGTGTGCCGTAGTGAGCGGTGTGTGTTTGATTCAAATGGAGTCCTAATTTAAAAAGAATTTTATACGGCAAGATATGAGTGAGAGATGTTCATCTCTCAAACCTTCCCGATCCTAACCCTAACAAGTGAGAAACTACTCACTCATTAAGATGGTTACGATGAAATTCATTTTTATAATTTTTTCCTTTTTAATAAACTAATTAACTTGCAGATAAATAAAGACAGATAAAAATTGCAGAAAAATAAATTTAGAACACAAGATAAAAATGAAGAACACTAACTTTTATTGACACCTCTTGACGATTACGGCGGGAATTAAAAATTTAATCTAGAAATTAAAAGAGGCATGCCTAATTAGGCTTTAGGGTTTCCTATTTATAGATAGGAGAAACCCTAGGGTTTACATCTGATCCACATCTGAAATTACAAGACTACCCTAAGAAAGCCGGGTCAATGCACCGACACACACCGACACTTTGCACTGACACATGGACAGCACGGTCGCGGAACCATGGCGGAAAGCCATGTTTGGCCGCGGATCCACGGCCGTCTTGGGGGTTCTCTGTCTCATTTCTTTAGGGTTGTTTTATGTTGCCTTTTTCTTCTGTTTTCTTCACTTGGTTCTTCAGAATCTTTTCTACATTCTTCCAGATTTCCAACAGTGCAGAATTTGTGGACTTTTACCGTAAGCTTTGCTTTGAAGTCTTGTATCTTGTGCTGCCCTTGAACTGTTTCGTGCATGGAACTGTTAACTGATCTTCATTTGTTCCTTGAACTGTTAGGCGGCATCATACGGATTCATCTTTTGTTGGTTGTAGTCTCACTTTTGTAACGACTTTTCATGAATTTCACTGTATTGTTCTGAGAACCTGTAACCTGCAACTATTTAGCAGACATGAAACAAAAGCTCCGATTTATTTGTAATATGATTAAGAATGGGTGATATAATAATGCAAAATTCTGATATGAACAAATACCCCCAAACTTATCTTTTGCTAGTCCCGAGCAAAGCCAATTTATTCTCGAAAAAACTTAACCTCACCTTCGCAGGGAATCGCGATTGCACTGAGCTCGTGCAACAAGCTATTAAACCTCTAGGTGTCCCTAGTAGGAGGAGTGTTGTCTCCTGAGGCTTTTCAGCGGATACTACCCACAAAATCCGATCAATTTGGCCTGTTGAATATCATTCTTCAATTTGGTATTCTAGCAAGAAATTCTATTATCTTTAACTTAGAAATCATCAACCCATATTTTTCACACTCACTTATCATTTAACTTAAGATTGTATATGTTCTGCAAATTTATTAAGCTTTCAGCTTCTTCTGAATTTTCCTTCTAAGGTTCCATCTTAACTTAGGAATTTTTATCATTTTTATTGAAGATATAAGGCCTATATTTCATTCCTATCTCTTATCCAAAACCCAATCATATACCCCTACGTGTGTGTGTATATCACCCCTACACTTCGAAATTCAATTCTAGCTATCATACTCTTGTCCATCGTCCAAAATAATTTTAGTTGGTGAATTTTTAGATTAAATTGCTCACACATTTTTCATGCGACCGTTAATACTTCTTGAGGTACTAACGACCGATTACAAAATGTGTTCGTGCATTAAGTCGTAATTTCTCGTCTTGTAATACCTAAGGCTTTAGCAGTGACTCCCAAACCAGTTGGTCTAACGCACCATGTGATAAAGCACCCTTGCTATATATATATTTTTATTTATGCAGCCTCAGGTACTTACAAAACCAGTGTACATTTTTTTATATCTCTTTATTCACACTTATATTTTTTTATTTTCTTTCATACTAAGGATTTTAGACAAGAGCATTTCAAGGTATTCTCTACTATTCCAAGTTTCAAGGTGCATGTTAGTGCATGTAGTAGGGTATATATTTTCAGGGTTTAGACTAAAGTTTCAGAATTTATTTTTCAGACTTACACTTCAAATAAAAATTTCAACACTTTTCCCTTATTTTGACTTAGCCCAAGAAACGAACTCAAAATTTGCGTATTTCTAAATAATCTACAAAGGCATATATTTTCTACGGTTAAACTTTAAGAAAGGTTATTTTTAGGGTTTTTAATTTACTAAGTTTAGGATCTAGTTTGCCCTACTATTCAACCGTCATATTTAACTTAAGTCAAATATGGCCAAGATTGATTATTTTTTCAAATTTTTTTAAAGTTTTTCAATTTTTTATTTGATTTTATTTTTCAATTTTTTTTTATTTTTTATAATTTTAATTTTAATTTTTTTATTTATAAAGATGCAATGCGGAATTAAATAAGCAAAGAAAAAAAACAAATATGTACAAAAAATAAAAATATGCAATGTAAGAATAACTATTTACAAACCACCTCCACCCCTAAACTTACCAAAAGTAATGCCCTCACTGCTCATGCCCTCGCCGTCCCTTCGAGCGTGAATGTAACGTTTTAAAAATAAATAATTAAATAAACAAAATCCTTTAGGTGAATTTTCTGATAATCGGTAAAATAAACCGTATTTTCCGTAAAACTCAACTATAACTATTTTTCAATATAGATTTAAATACGCCTATTTTAGCTATATAATTATTAGTATTTAGTATTTATTAGGTCATTTATAAATTATTAGTTTACTTTAATATTTTTCCTTAATTAATTAAATTCAAATATTAACATAAGCTTTAATTATACATTAAATTAGTGCAAATTACAAATTAGAAAGGGGTTAATTTTACAAAGTGAGCCATGACATATTGGAATCTAGTTAGTAGCATGCTCTTCTCTTCTTGAATTGTCATCGAAATTCTAGAGATTTCTAGGAAAAGGTTAAATTGAAAAAAATTAATAGTTAAGGGTTTAAGTGAAAAGATGCAATTATTAATGATGTTTCTACACAATTCCACCCATTCACACCTCACTCTATCTCCATTTCAGCCCATGGCCGACCAAGGCAGCCCCCATTTCCCCAAGTGTTCATCTCATTTTCCCTTCAAAAAAAATTCTTCAAAAATTGCTTCAAAAATCCACAAAAATACCACTAATTCCTAATTAAATCTCTACGCTTCATTCTTTTTCCAAACAAGTGTTGGAGATAGTGCCCTCAGAGTCAATTATTGGATCACAGGCATGTGATTGCAATAATTGAGGGAGGACCTATCCCGGTAGGACAGTTTTACTCAAGATGATAGTATGCTATCTGGTTTATCCTTATCATCATGTACTGCTTTAGGTGACCTTACGAGTCGCTATTACACGTTGATAGAGCCCCTAGGATTCTTGCTTGACTACCAGCAGTATGAAGGCGATCATATAGGTGGGAACTAGGGTCTATAAGCACATCCTTAAAAGGTCCCTAGTCGTGGGAGTTTCGAGACAGGGCATCAATACTCCAGAGTACACAAGTGTATACAGTCGAGACCCCGACGAGGGGCGGTGGTCGGTCTCACAAGCCACTGGTGTCAGTTGGTTCACCTAAGATGTATACAGGTGCTCATTGGGTTATGAGTACACCGGACAGGACTCGCCGGGAACCTTCTAGTTGGTATTATACCTGACGTCAGATAGCAGTTCCCTGGTGACATATGTACAGGTTAGTTATCGACCTGAGATCGTCATTTGTCTCGTGTGAGTTCCCACTGTGCTTTGATTACAACCCTACCACGCTCAAAGGAGACGTGCAAACAGGTTTTACTTGGGTACAGTCCCGAGCCACATGGAGGCAGTGAGCAGATCTGCAGGGGTTCGTCTCTCCCGGTATTGGGGGTGAGGTCGCGCTGTGTCTAGGAGAGCCAGTACATGAAAGTCCTTGTCAAAGGCAGGTGATTTACTGGTAGGTATTCCAGTAGTATCTCAGGGTGTTCTGGGCTGCACTCCGACACGACTTGTATCGCTTTTGGGGGTCTGACTTTTACCAACCCCCTAGGCCCGCCATGCGATGCTCATAGACGAACGGACCGGACTGTATGGATATTGTCACTGACAGGCTCAGTAGGGTGTCAGGATGAGTTCGCTCATCGACGTCCCTTTTGGTCAATAGCTGACCCGTCACGTATGGCTAATACCTCTGACGTGCTAGTGGTTAAATCCACAGCCATAGTATTGAAGAGTCTTTAGAGTCCACCACACACAGTTACTCAAGTTTCGGGAGAAACGTTATAGAGGCCGTATATAGATATGGCAGGGTTCAATCAGATACGTGCGGTATTGCACGGATCGTGATCGGGCGGATTTTACTAGCGGGCTTTGGTTTAAGCCGGATCCTAGTATTAGACAGTGTAGATTTTGTCTCTTTGCATTTGTATTCAGTGGGAATACAAATGCGGGCATGTATATGCAGTCGCGGGGTTTTCCTGTAATTTATTACGGGATCGATTTTCTGAAGTTGCCAGTTTGCTTTCCGGTTTCGGCCGTTTTCCTTTGTTGCTTCTCGGCCGGACCTTTGTGATGGAGGGGCTAATTTGCAAGTTCGCAAATTAGCATTAGTGGAGGGGGTATTTGTGAAATGAATGATTATGATACCATCTTTTGATTCCATTCTTTTCTTTCATCATTTCTTGCATTAATGAGATTAGAAATTGAGATGATATTGTTATCATCACTTTTGGATGTGGTCACCCTTTTCTTTTCCTACACTTACCTCCCTTCTTGGTTTTGATTTTTTCCCTCCACCATTTAATGATAGGGAGGGGGGTCCGGCCACATTGAGAGAGAGGGAGGGTTTCATTTTTGAGTGGTGATTTCTTGATCTCATTTCATTATTCCTTGCTAGAAAAATGATAGCACCATTTCCCTCCAAAGTTCATTCTTTCTTCACCTCCATCAATGGCAACTTCAACCCCCCATGAGACATACCTCTCTACACTTGCCTACAGCACTTCTTGGACGCGTTGGCTAGCCAACTTCGCGCCCGAGTGGCCTCGGTCCAGAGGTGGGAGCACGTAAAAGAACCCGGCGATGTGGTGCTCGTTTCGACGAGGAGGCGACGACCGGAGATTCCGCGAGGAGCTCGGAGTGTAGACAAAGACCGAAGGACACAGATCGCTCGGTATATCTCTCTACCCATCTTTTAGTTTGCTTGTAGTTAGGTTAATGGCCCGATCCGGGTTTTATAGTGCACGGTGTTGCCGGTTTTCTAGTTTGAAAAGTTTTTCGTTTCGGCATTCCGGCGTCGGATTGACGGCCGGGGCGCCGCCGTGCACTTACAGTGGTATTAGAGCCACGCCATTAACCTAGTCTAGCTTGCTCTAATGTGTTTACAAGTTCGATCGAACAAATTTCCGAAAACCGATTTCCATTGCACATGTTTCTGTCGAAATTTTTTTGGGCTCTAAAAATTTTTCAGGTTGTTTCAGAATAATGTGCAGAAAATTTTAAGCGTTCTGCAAAAATTTTATGATGAGAAGCTTCAGTATGACCGCGGAAATGCGGCCAAACCCCTCGTTTGGCCGCTGTTCCGCGGTGGAAGGAAGTCAACGCCGTACCAAATTTTTCCAGAGGGCTTTCTACATGGAAATAGGGGTTTTGGAACATTCTTTTTGGACCTAGATTTTCTGTGAGTGCTACAGTAGTGCTTGGGGCCCGCATAGGTATATTTGATCGATTGAGAATTTTAAACATGTTAGTTCACAGTATTTACATTATATCTGCGACCGTGAATTTCATTTGATCGGTAAATCCGATCTATCTGCTATAGCCCTTTTAGACGGATTTGCGAACGTGACATTCACGTTGATGTTATGTGTTGTGTTGTGATGTTGCGGATTGGTCGTGGGGGATAGCCTGGATGCAATGTTAGTACAGTTTTGTTTTATATGTACATTTGGTATTGCGGGGAGAGCGTCCGATATGTGGACTGCCGTTACTGCCTGTTTGTATATTATTCTTTTGGGGCACGACCGGGTCGAAGTCGATGTACCCGTTGTATGTATATTTTACTTTCTGTACTAGGATTACCCCAAGGAGGGATGCACGGATAGCCGGGTTCTAGAGGGCAACGGGCCCGCATCTCATGGCATTGAGACGGAGGGGGCTTTACTCTAGAATTGGCGGGCTATTCGCCGCACCCGTAGGGGTACAGGTTGACCCAGGAGGGGTGCCCAAGTTACCGAATTCCGTAAAGTGTTGGGTGGTCCATTCACGTTGCTGAAGGGGGCTGCCTCGCTTCAGTTTTTGGCGGGTAACTTGCCGCGCTCGTAGGGTCTCATTGCACAGGCTATCCACACGACCAGGGGAACGTCGGGTTTCAGTAGCGGCTCTATGAAATCCAGGGATCCCAGATATCTATATTGTTCTGTGATGCTGTACATTTCTGTGATGTTGCATTTTATCACGCCTTGAGCGAAATATTATATATTGATATATATACTAGTGGATGTTGTATATGTTTTGCATCCGCGCTAGTCCAGTCCCCGCTCTGTCATTAGTTAAGTAACCTAACGGGTGATGACGGGACCCAGTGGCGAATGCGGATGGCATATACGTACATCATTATTTTCGTTCTTTATTGGTGTGATCAATTGATGGGACTGCATTGATTCGGATCAATGCAAGCTAAACAAACCTATTCTGATGTTGTTGGAACACTTTTCAAAAAGCTGTTATTGCAAGGGCGTTCTCTTTTGTTTTGCACAGTGGTATTCGGTTGGAATATCCTGCACCTTAGTCGACGAGGCAAGGGCCGAGATCCCTTCACCGGGAGTGACCCCTTGGACAGAAGTTTGCGTCAGGGCAATAACTTCACTATATTCGTTTACTTTTGCTTTGCATCGTGATATTCAGTTGGAATATCCTGCACTTCATTCTACGGGGAAAGAGCCGAGATCCCTTCACCGGGAGTGACCTCTTTAGCAAAGGTTTTCGTCGCTATATTTTTAAAAAGCTATCCGGTTCCTTCAACGATATCAAGTTCATTACGTTAAAGGTTTTCGCCAGAAACCATTCGTAGCCCTCCGTCGTTTCATATGGATAGTCAATAGTATTCAAGCTGTGTTTGTTGACCAAAGTCAAGGCACAGTGATTGGTAGCTGTTGGGTATTCATATGCAGCATAGATAGATGTGTTGGTTTGGGACAGTCGTATAGCCTTGTTGGCCAAAGTCAAGGTCTTGTACGGGTGGGTTCAAATTAACCTGGAGAATGACGGGTAGAACTTGACATGTGACTTATGATATGTTGGCCTTCGTCAAGGTCATAAGAGCATGGGGTAAAAATCACATCGGGAGTTTCTAAAGAAACTGAAACTTGCCAGATATGCGCATACCTTCTGGAGTGTGATAACATGAGCGGATTCCGTCACGTTATCATGCGATGATAGTTGGATCCCGATTCCCACTGATGAGTTGGTTTACTCCTCGGGTGATCCTGACTAATTCTTCTTTTAGGTTTGGAGGAGAATTTGACGGTACAGTAGGAGGTTTCCAGATTAAATAAAGTGATAACCATTCTGATCTAGGTTAGAGTGCACGCTGAGTGTTTCTTTTCTCTCTCTCTTTGGCAGCGACCATGACCCGACCCTAGACTATGACTCAGTGACCAAAATTAACCGAACCTTCTTTAACACTGGCTTTTGGATTGTCAGAGTTGCAAACCTTATTGCCACTCCTACTTTTACCCTTTTCTCCAGGACACCCCGTATTACTACGAACGTCCACTGCCATTGGATAAAACCATCGTATGGTTATATACGAACTCGAAGGAATTTATTCGAGGATGGTTTCAGGTTTTGGAGAAAACGAATAGGACTATTCAGTTTTCTTTTCCTTTTACCTTCTCTCAGGTTGCGAGTACTCCTTGGTTTAGGAGATAGTACACCTATTACGCAAATTGGATAGTCTTCTTCCAAACCTTAGGCTGGTGCCGAACGGTGGGGAATGAAGAAAACCAATTAGCCTAAACGGTGTACAGAAGGTATTAAGTAAAGACAAAGAAAGGGATTAGTAAGAGGGCAAAGTAAATTGCGACTGCTATTCACGACCAAACCAAGTATTTCTTCGCCAATCCTAAATCACCTTTGTATTTCTCCAGGACACTATGTATCACTACGAAGATCCACAGTTTATTGGATACTCCATCGTATGGTTATATACGAACTCGAAAGGAACTTGTTCCAGTTCGGGGATGGATTCTAAGGTTTATTCGGTTGTCTTTTATCTTCACCTTCTCTCGCGTTGCGAGTGCTCCTAGGATTAGGACAATACACCCATTATGTTTATTGGATAGTCTTCTTCCAAACCATAGGCTGGTGCCGAACGGTAGGGAAGGAAGAAAACCATTTGGCCTAAAGGGGTGTGCAGAAGGTAACGACTAAAGACATATAAAAGTATTTGGAAAGGTGGCAAAGAAATATACGGTTACAGTTGTGAATCTGGATAATGGAAGAGGAATTACTAGGAATACCCGGATACCCCATCGAAACATTTCAATGTTTCAGTTCCGCTGTGTACTGTTAAAAGAAAACTGATTTCCCAATTAGGCACTTACTCCATGGTATGTATTTACCAGGTTTGATTCTCACATCTGTATGGTTTTACAGATGATGAGTGGGAGTAAGTTATTGGGAATTAGGTGATCATCCTCATTATATCGGGATTCGTTGTAATTGGTGATATTTGAGGAAGTCACCTGGGCTGTTTGTCGGACGGCAAATATTTGGTTTTGAATATCCGTTGTTATGCACCAATTTCAAATTGATATATCTGTACGTCTATTTTTATAGAGTGAGATATACCTTTTTGAAATTATGACAATGACATTTACCCATATCAGTGGATGGTTAGGTAAGGAGCATTAAACAGCGGTGTAATTCTTCTTAACCATAAGTACAGTTTTCAACCTACGACACACAGTGAATGAGTTATTAGACTCAGGGGACTTATACAGAGTATTGTATATTGTCCAGTGTCCATTAGGAAGAGGGGTTGGTCCTCGTACTATATTCGGTTTACTTATAACTTCTCTAGTTCTTAGACAGGTGTTTCGTAGAAACACAAGGTCGAAGTTTTGAGAAGTTATAGGTATAAGAGTAAAGTAGAGAACTAGGTATTGTAAGTATCGGGATTCTTCAAGGTGATCGAAGATGTAGATACTTGTGGATGGTATTCAGTTGATAGTAATGATTAAAAGAACTTGCTTCTTTTTCAGGTTACTCATAATTGGAAGTACTCCTAAGTTGAGTAATGATGATCGGCCTCTTTCCATTTAGTTGACATGCACTGGAGACAGATGCATGATTTGAATCTGGTTCAATTAAATCAGTGCCTCTGTTTCTATATTGGATATAGAACAGTTCATATCTTGACATTGTTAAGGTACGGGGAGTTGTCCGGCTTATGCTTAAAACCAGACTCTGGATAACTCAAGGCACGTTTCTGTAATGGCTGTTTATGGGCTGACCCGGGCTATGACGAGGGTTGACTTTCTACCATCTGGAAGATCAATAGTGATATTGTTCTTGACACTCCACAGTTTTAACAAAAATGGATTTTTTCAGAAAACAGTAGTGGGAGTATGGTAGAACTGGAAGTGATTCCAGAACCGCAAACGATTACTGAAGATTTGATAAGAACCTAAAGATTCAATCTGATTTGATATTCCATTGGCTACTCCGCAGATATGGTGGGTAACCTCAGGCACCCGAGAGGTACTCCGGTAGCCTCAAGGACGGTGACAGGGAGGTTCTTGTTTACCCAGACTTGCCATTTCTGTTGTTCTAGACTGTGAGACCCGGCAGGAGGATGACTATAGTGTCGTTCTAAACTAGCTTTAGAAGTGTACATCTATATGACTCTGCCATGGGTTGTCATAGTCAGTGGGAGCAGCGGAAGCATAGTGGGCAAGTGGCTTGTGTCTATTTATAGACTAAAGAAAATATAGCGGAGATAGATCATCTATTTCTGATGTGACGGTCATAGGTTTGACTTCATCAGAATAGGGGATGGATCTGTTAAGAAGGTAGTAGGGTGTGATGTCCTGGTATTTGATGACAGACACAAAGTAGGAAGTGATATTCCTATACTACGATCGGTTATACTTTGGTTGTCACACAGTAGTTTCTCCACATAGGAATTGGATCTTATATCGTACATTATGGTTACTAGATCTATGGTTTTAGATCTAGATTTGGGTGGTTTTCCAATCAGGGTACTTAGACAGCATTCTAAGAGTATTTAGAATGGACGACTCCTGGCATGGTGGTGTACCTGCAGGTAATGGAGTCACCCTCTCTAAAGGTGTCTTACAGACTAAAGGGGAGAGGGATGTGCATGATTGGCAGATCACTTGGTTAGGAAATTGAGTCAATCATGAGATGTCGAGTACCACACCAGATGTTGTTTTTGCAGTAGGTGCAATAAGTTGATATTGATCCAATCCTGGAGAAACAGTCGGAAGCAGTTTTAGAACATAAGTTGATGTTCTAGGGATATGATAAGAGCATTCTCCTTCGGGAGACAGTTATCATTCCAGGCTTCCAAGGTGACATGGATGGCAGAGTGGCTGTCAGAGTTATAGTTTTCCCTCTGACGAGGAGCAGTATTTTGGACAGGTGGTCCAGGTGGATACTGAGGGAAGGCATGGCGTAGGAAACTGATTAAGTTCAATTGACGATACAGTCTAAGAAGTTTAGATTTAGAGTTCACTTATGATCTAGGTCCCATCAGATATCCAGATACATTCTAAGACAGGTATTGCTCATTCCGGGAGATGGCTTTCTCCGTGAACTTGAGATAAAGAGAGACATAGAAAGAAATATCACAGCGGATCCACTCACTGAGGCTATTCCTCGAACGCAATAGTTTCGCAAACGAGCTTTGTGAGACTGACTAGTAGAGGAGTTGGGTGTTCGGTATCACACGGGCTGTAAGTATGCGACATCGCAATAATTAGCCTTGAGTGCAAGTGGGAGATTGTTGGAGATAGTGCCCTTAGAGTCAATTATTGGATCACAGGCATGTGATTGCAATGATTGAGGGAGGACATATCCCGGTAGGACAGTCTTACTCAAGATGATAGTATGCTATCTGGTTTATCTTTATCATCGTGCACTGCTTTAAGTGACCTTACGAGTCGCTACTACACGTTGATAGAGCCCCTAGGATTCTTACTTGACTACCAGCAGTATGAAGGCGATCATATAGGTGGGAACTAGGGTCTATAAGCACATCCTTAAAAGGTCCCTAGTCATGGGAGTTTCGAGACAGGGCATCGATACTCCAGAGTAGACTAGTGTATACAGTCGAGACCCCGACGAGGGGCAGTGGCCGGTCTCACAAGCCACTGGTGTCAATTGGTTCACCTAAGATGTATACAGATGCTCATTGGGTTATGAGTACACCGGACAGGACTCGCCGGGAACCTGATAGTTGGTATTATACCTGACGTTAGATAGCAGTTCCCTGGTGACATGTGTAAAGGTTAGTTCATCGACCTGAGATCGTCATTTGTCTCGTGTGAGTTCCCACTGTGCTTTGATTATTACCCTACCACGCTCAAAGGAGACATTCAAACAGGTTTTAGTTGGGTACAGTCCCGAGCCCCATGGAGGCAGTGAGCGGATCTGCAGGGGTTCGTCTCTCCCGGTATTGGGGGTGAGGTCGAGCTTGTCTAGGAGAGACAGTACATGAAAAGTCCTTGGCCAAGGCAGGAGATTTACTGGTAGGTATTCCAGTAGTATCTCAGGGTGTTCTGGGCTGCACTCCGGCACAACTTGCCGCTTTTGGGGGTCTGACTTTTACCAACCCCCTAGGCCCGCCATGCGATGCTCATAGACGAACGGACCGGACTATACGGATATTGTCACTGACAGGCTCAGTAGGGTGTCAGAATGAGTTCGCTCATCGACGTCCCTTTTGGTCAATAGCTGACCCGTCACGTATGGCTAATACCTCTGACGTGCTAGTGGTTAAATCCACAGCCATAGTATTGACGAGTCTTTAGAGTCCACCACACACAGTTACTCAAGTTTCGGGCGAAATGCTGTAGAGGCCGTATGGAGATATGGCAGGGTTCAATCAGATACGTGCGGTATTGCACGGATCTTGATCGGACGGATTTTACTAGCGGGCTTTGGTTTAAGCCGGATCCTAGTATTAGACAGTGTAGATTTTGTCTCTTTGCATTTGTATTCAGTGGGAATACAAATGCGGGCATGTATATGCAGTCGTGGGGTTTTCCTGTAATTTATTACGGGATCGGTTTTCTGAAGTTGCCAGTTTGCTTTCCGGTTTCGGCCGTTTTCCTTTGTTGCTTCTCGGCCGGACCTTTGTGATGGAGGGGCTAATTTGCAAGTTCGCAAATTAGCATTAGTGGAGGGGGTATTTGTGAAATGAAAGATTATGATAGCATCTTTTGATTCTATTCTTTTCTTTCATCATTTCTTGCATTAATGAGATTAGAAATTGAGATGATATTGTTATCATCACTTTTGGATATGGTCACCCTTTGCTTTTCCTACACTCACCTCCCTTCTTGGTTTTGATTTTTTTCCCTCCACCATTTGATGATAGGGAGGGGGCCGGCCATATTGAGAAAGAGGGAGGGTTTCATTTTTGAGTGGTGATTTCTTGATCTCATTTCATTATTCCTTGCTAGAAAAATGATAGCACTATTTCCCTCCAAAGTTCATTCTTTCTTCACCTCCATCAATGGCAACTTCAACCCCCCATGAGACATACTTCTCTACACTTGCGTACAGCACTTCTTGGATGCGTCAGCTAGGCAACTTCGCGCCCGAGTTGTCTCGGTCCAGAGGTGGGAGCCCGTAAAAGAACCCGGCGATGTGGTGCCCGTTTCGACGAGGAGGCGACGACCGGAGATTCCACATGAAGATCGGAGTGGAGACGAAGACCGAAGGACACGGATTGTGGAGACGAAGACCGAAGGACACGGATCGCTCGGTATATCTCTCTACCCATCTTTTAGTTTGCTTGTAGTTAGGTTAATGGCCCGATCCGGGTTTTATAGTGCGCGGTGGTGCCTGTTTTCTAGTTTGAAAAATTTTTCGTTTCCGCATTCCGGCGTCGGATTGACGGCCGGGGCGCCGCCGTGCACTTACAACAAGCAAGGATCTTGGAGCAAAGTTAGCATTTTGGAGACAAGTTTGCATGTTTGATCTCATGTTTATGGAGGTATAAATCCTAACCCCATGTTTAATTTGTTGCTAATTACTTCAATCTAATCAAATTAGGAGTTTGATTATGGTTTTAATTTCAAGATTTAAATTTCAAGAATATGGTTATTAAATCAAATTAGGGTTTTCATCTTTGGATATTGATCTTAATGTGTAGTTTAACATGTTAGGTAATGTTAAACATAATCTAGTAACAAATTTGTTAATTGTTACATTTAAATTGTCCTAATTAGGATTTTTGCAAACTAGGTTTTTATAATATATATATATATATATATATATATATATATATATATATATATATGTATGTATTGGTGAGATAAAATTCTAATTAGGGGTTTTATCATTAGGTTATGGTTTTAATGAGTAGTTTAACATGTTAAAGGAATGCTAAACATAATCTAGTTACTAGTTGCTAATTTTTAGTTTAAAAATTGTGATAATTATGCTAATTTTACTAACTAGGTTTTAGAAATTAATTTAAAATGGGGGATTAAAATCTTGTTAGGGTTTTTAGCACATCATTATGGTTTCCATGAGTGGTCTAGGATTTTAAAATATGCAAAATCTAACTTAGTTGTTGAATTGTGAATTTTTCTTTAAAAAGTTTTAAAATTTGATATTTTTGGAAACTAGAATTTTCAATTTAATACAAATTGATGAGAATAAATTATAGAAATGGTTTATATAACCTAGTTATGATATTTAGTGAATATTATGACCATTAGTTTCGTTTAAACATCAAGTTTTAAAATGAAACGGTTAATTGACGCTTTCTAGGTTTTCGAAAATAAATCGATTTGATTTATTTTGAGTTTTGATGAGTTGCAATTTATTTTATATTATAATTGGTGATTGGTGAAAGCACGATTGGTGTGCTTGGGTTTTTCTCGATCAATCAGCGTTTGTACGCCGATGTCGAGGGTTATTTGGTTATTTTGCATGAGCGGGTCATAGGTTTTAACATATGCGCGTTTCATGCGTCGTTTTGGTTTTGTCGGCGATTCGGTTTACAATATTATATATGTTGCGTATAGGTACCCCTCACGTGGATTTCAGACGATGAAGAAAAGGATGGCGGCATCGACTTCGGCAGACAGGGACCAGGTGAGTAGATGTATATCTACGGGGGAAATCAGGTGGATGGCGTATAGCACCCTCGCAACGTATAATAAGGATAGTACTTACTGTTATCAGTAAGTCGGACGTGACCTTAGATTCTTGGCGAGTAGGTTCCTATTGAAGAATTTAGGAAGGACTGGACTGATTTAGAAAGACTTAACCACGAGGATGACTGCCTTGGAGGGAATTCATAGGTTTCATGTAGACACATACACACACGCATACACATAAACTTGACTTGGTGTATATATGTGTGTGTGTGTATACATATAAGAATGTGTGTAGGTATATATATATACAACATATACATGTGATATGAGGTGGTTATATAGTATATGGGGATGATTCGATATGACTGGGCTTGATGCCGTGATCTATTAGAGATACGATCGAGTTATGATATGAGATGTGTTATGATAGTAGCGGATCATTGGGTAATGAGATTATATAAAATATACTTATATAAACGATAATACATGATGATGACATTGAAATGTACGAGACTCTAGAATAGCACCCGGATTGTAATATGTGACTTAATCACGATATGATATATGACATGATATTTTAGTGGATCATTTGACGATGTATATTTACACAGATAATGATTATGTTTGATGATATTGGAATGTATGTGATTATAGTACAGTTCCCTTGATTATGATATTGTTTGAGAATGATACTATACGAACGATGGTGTATATCTGTGATAGATGACCCATACCCCGATTTTGGGAGGCCGTACGATGGATTTTACCGTACGAGGCATAGATGTGATGATTGATCCGCACTCGTGACTCAAGGATGTCGTACTACGTACGTGATGCTATTGAGGCTGGATCGCCGACTACTAGAGATATCGACTCAGACTTTAGGTGGATTCTTATTTCCTATCGACTAGTTTCTTTAGTTTAGTTCTTTAGTGGGTTAGATAGATACTAGTTTAGGCTCGAATCATATAGTTTGCAGTTAGATATGTATATTCTAAATGTGCGTTTAATACACTTTCACCCTTATATTCAGATTGTAATCATCACATTGCATGTTCATACATATGTTTCTTTAGTTAATATGAAACTCTCCCTGTTAGGACACTAGCACCATTACCGATGATGCGCATGTTCCACGTACACTTATTTGCCGGCTCACACACATCATCATAGGTAATTGCCATGTCGCGTACACTTTAGAACATATTATCCTTTTATTGATATATCAGCTAAATGCTAGTCCAATATAATATTGTGTGATTACCATCATGTGCTAGTTTAGACATTACATTTATTTCTTGGACACTTCATGCATTCACATATTCATATTATCATGCAGTATTATGGGGCTTATGCCGATACTCATTATTACTTACTCATGATTTTCGGATTTTGGATTTCTATGAGATTTCTGGATTTGGGGAAAACCGCAAGAATATATATAAAAACTTCCCTCTCTCTCCCCCTCTCATTTTAAAATATAAGTTGCAGTTTTCTCGTGATGTATGTGTCGTCCACCATGAGATTTCATGTTTTCTGTTGGATTTCGAGACCCGCTTCGAGGAGTGGATGAACCGTCTCAGGTACATGGTAGGCCCGGTATGATACCCCGGGGCAAGAAGCTCGAGTTGTAGATGATGAGCCTAGCAGGGGAAGACTACCTACCGGTGATGTCTGGCACGGCGGATATCCGGAGGATACCGACCGTTGTCGTGATATGTGATGATACGAGCCGATCCGGACTGACGGAGCCCGAGATTTGAGACTATGTGATATTGAGACTATGAGGTATTGAGACTTGAGATTTACATGTTTTGTGTCGATGCTTGACATGGATTTCCATGGATTTCATTGATGATGTTTCAGATTACCGTACAAATTTTACTATGATACAAGTTAAAGATTTCTTATACTGATATATCCAGATTTCATGGTTGATTGTTTTACATTCATGGTGCATGCATACTCATACACATGACATGTTACTACTTGAGGCACTGACACGAGCACTGAGCATTACATTTACGCATAGACTATTACCCTGCCACCACTAGATGACTAGTGTTATATTAAGTATATTATTATGACCTAGGAGATCGTCGTGCATGCGATTTCTACTCGCAGATGTCTTCTACTCACGAGTTGGCAACTCGCCCCCATTGTGCCAAATTTTTTACAGGTTTCGATGTACAGGTTTTATTTGGCAGCTTGTTGGCACATCATTTCATTCAGGGTGATTTGCTTGGTGGGTTGGTTCACTTGCATCAAAACCGCCGTTGTACTTTTATTATTTCATTTGTATCTAGTAAGCTCCATCATCCAGACTTGTATTACTTGATAAATTTAGAAGACCAGATGTTTATTCTTTTGACCTTAGAGTCGCGCTTGTATTATTATGGTTTTTCTGGTGGTTTTGATGGTTTTCTTTTAGTTTTGTTCCTCGCCCTTCGGCGGTGTATATATATTGCTTGCGTGGTTGTGACCGCCAATTAGCGAAGAGCTAGCTCCCATTTGGGGATGCCTTTATTTATTGTTTATGTATATATTCTTATTTGTACCCGTTTGGGGTCAGTTTTTACAAAGGAGACTCTGCCGAAATTTTTGAGAAATTTGATGTTGCTTTTAAACATGTTTTCCTTTACTTCTTCTTTTAAATGGTTTAGATTTCTAGGCTTCGGCTTACTTAGATTACGTTGCGCCTCTAGACGTTTCTTAATTTAAGTGCCAGTCACGTTCTGTACCTTCGGGTCGTGACAAAGTTGGTATCAGAGCGCTAGGTTTAACCCTTGTCTAAGTCTAGGTTGACCTTGGTTGATGGAGTAAGTGACTTAGGTAGAGTGACGTACCGTGGGTATGATCCGCGGCATACTTACGATACGCTGCTCTGCTTAAGAAGATTAGGATGTACATTTCTTTGCACCGTATTCTATTCGTTCCTTTGATCTATCTTAGTCAATATTGGATGGTGGTTTCTGTTACCACGGTCGCACGGGCAGAGGGAGCTGCGGCTCGAATGCAATGACCGTTTGGGTATCATCTATTCTTGAGGATTGAAGCATTGTTTAGCGTGCAGACGAAGAGTATTCACATGTCGTCCAGACGAAGTTAAAAGGTTCGAACGAATATCAGAAACCCAATTTCCCAAGTTTAAGGTATTCGGAAGAACATGCAGGTATTTCTATGGACCCTCTAGAAGAATGAAACCCTAACTCGACATAATGACCATAAAAACGCCTTTGAACCTTAGGGTTTACGGCAGTTCCGCGATACCATTAGTGAGGCTTGGGTTTGCCCTTTTACGGCTGGTCCACAGATGCTAGGACATGTACTGGATATTTTTAAACTGCACTTAAGTGTTGAGCTCTCGGGGAATTCTGGGATTTTGATGAATCGATCAAAAAGTTTAATGTAGTCCGGATATCTGGTGAAGGGATAGATTACATGGGAGACTCTCGATATGAGTATTGCCGTTTGTAGCGCAATCAGCACAGCTACGAAGAGACGAGTTCGAATCAGTCGACACTAGAGGAAAGAGGCGCATATTGACGATATTGTTTACAATTGCGATTTGGTGATTTGAATTCCATATTTCCGTTGTTTGGATTTTTGTATTTTGAGGATGTTGTTCTATGATTGATATTTCCTATGTGTACATTCATTGCACTCTATTCGTGTTTCATATATCAGTGGTATTGATGCTGTTTTGTGCATACCCAGTGCACTCGATTTGGTTTTATATATTTTGAGATATTGATTTGATTTCGTGCATATGGGTTGCACATGATTTTGACGTATGCTTCAGCATAGTTTTCATGCACTTTTCGTACCGTAATTTCGATTTTGATATTCGGTATATGTTTTCGTGCACCATGTGTACTTGATTGAGATTCTTGCGCACATTTGGCGCACTTGATGCGATTTTGTGCACACCAGATGCACTAAATCGGGGTTTTGTGCAGATTAGATACACCTGATATTATTGTCGTGCACGCCCGTTGCACTTGACAGATATTTTTGGTGCACACCCGTTGCACTCAGTTGTGTTTCTGTGCGTATTCATAGCATCTGTATTTGACTTCGATTTTCGTGCGCACCAGACGCACATGGTACCTTGTATACTGTGATTGGGATTGATTTCATTTTGAGCTGTATGTTTTTATAATCATTACTATTAGATTTAGTAACCAGGCGGGACGTGTATGTTAAATAAAAGATATATATGTATAGCTATTTTTTTAAAAAATAAACGTCCGCTACTTATGCCGTGACACGCGCATCGCACGGCGATTTTAAAAAGGGGGTTTTGCATGCTTCTTTATTAAGATGTTTAGACAATTTTACTACGATGCGCACTATATATAAGTTATAGTTTTGATGTATATCATGTTGGTTTTCGTATTGGGCTTTGATATTTTATTCTCACCATAACTCCGATGATTGCGTTATGTTTGAGGGGGTATTAATTTAAATTCGGAGACCGAATTTCATTAAAGGGGGAAGATTGTAACGTTTTAAAAATAAATAATTAAATAAATAAAATCCTTTAGGTGAATTTTCTGATAATCGGTAAAATAAACCGTATTTTCCGTAAAACTCAACTATAATTATTTTTCAATATAGATTTAAATATGCTTATTTTAACTATGTAATTATTAGTATTTGGTATTTATTAGGTCATTTATAAATTATTAGTTTACTTAAATATTTTTCCTTAATTAATTAAATTCAAATATTAACATAAGCTTTAATTATACATTAAATTAGTGCAAATTACAAATTAGAAAGGGATTAATTTTACAAAGTGAGCCATGACATATTGGAATCTAGTTAGTAGCATGCTTTTCTCTTCTTGAATTGTCTTCAAAATTCTAGAGATTTCTAGGAAAAGGTTAAATTGAAAAAAAATTAATAGTTAAGGGTTTAAGTGAAAAGATGCAATTGTTAATGATGTTTCTACACAATTCCACCCATTCACACCTCACTCTCTCTCCATTTCAGCCCAAGGCCGACCAAGACAGCCTCCATTTCCCCAAGTGTTCATCTCATTTTCCCTTCAAAAAAAAAATTCTTCAAAAATTGCTTTAAAAATCCACAAAAATACCACTAATTCCTAATTAAATCTCTACCCTTCATTCCTTTTCCAAACAAGCAAGGATCTTAGAGCAAAGTTAGCATTTTGGAGACAAGTTTGCATGTTTGATCTCATGTTTATGGAGATATAAATCCTAACCGCATGTTTAATATGTTTCTAATTACTTCAATCTAATCAAATTAGGAGTTTAAGTATGGTTTTAATTTCAAGATTTAAATTTCAAGAATATGGTTATTAAATCAAATTAGGGTTTTCATCTTTGGATATTGATCTTAATGTGTAGTTTAACATGTTAGGTAATGTTAAACCCAATCTAGTAACAAATTTGTTAATTGTTACATTTAAATTGTCCTAATTAGGATTTTTGCAAACTAGATTTTTATAATATATATATATATATATATATATATATATATATATATATATATATATATATATTGGTGAGATAAAATTCTAATTATGGTTTTTATCATTAGGTTATGGATTTAATGAGTGGTTTAACATGTAAAAGGAATGCTAAACATAATCTAGTTACTAGTTGCTAATTTTTAATTTAAAAATTGTGATAATTATGCTAACTAGGTTTTAGAAGTTAATTTAAAATAGGGGATTAAAATATTGTTAGGGTTTTTAGCACATCATTAAGGTTTCCATGAGTGGTCTAGTATTTTAAAATATGCAAAATCTAACTTAGTTGTTGAATTGTAAATTTTGCTTTAAAAAGTATTAAAATTTGATAATTTTGCAAACTAGAATTTTCAATTCAAAACAAATTGATGAGAATAAATTATAGAAATGGTTTATATAACCTAGTTATGATATTTAGTGAATATTATGACCATTAGTTTCATTTAAACATCAAGTTTTAAAATGAAACGGTTAATCGACGCTTTCTAGGTTTTCGGAAATAAATCGATTTGATTTATTTTGAGTTTTAATGAGTTGCAATTTATTTTATATTATAATTAGTGATTGGTGAAGCCTTGATTAGTGTGCTTGGGTTTTTCTTGATCAATCGGCATTTGTACGCCGATGTCGAGGGTTATTTGGTTATTTTACATGAGCGGGTCATAGGTTTTAACCTATGGGCGTTTCGTGCGTCGTTTTAGTTTTGTCCGCGATTCGGTTTACAATATTATATATGTTGTGTATAGATACCCCTCATGTGGACTTCGGACGATGAAGAAGAGGATGGCGGCATCGACTTCAGCAGACAGGGACCAGGTGAGTAGATGTATATCTACGGGGGAAGTCGGGTGGATGACGTATAGCACCCCCGCAACGTAGAATAGGGATAGTACTTACTGTTATAAGGAAGTCGGACGTGACCTTAGATTCTTGGCGAGTAGGTTCCTATTGAAGAATTTAGGAAGGACTGGACTGATTTAGAAAGACTTAACCATGAGGATGACTGCCTTGGAGGGAATTCGTAGGTTTCATGTAGACACATACACACACGCATACACATAAACTTGACTTGGTGTATATGTGTGTGTGTATATATATACATATATGAATGTGTGTAGGTATATATATATATATACAACATATACATGTGATATGAGGAGGTTATATGATACATGGGGATGAGTCGATATGACTGGGCTTGATGCCGCGATCTATTGGAGATACAATCGAGTTATGATATAAGATGTGTTATGATAGTAGCGGATCGTTGGATAATGAAATTATATAAAATATACTTATATAAACGATAATAGGTGATGATGACATTGAAATGTACGAGACTCTAGAATAGCACCCGGATTGTAATATGTGACTTAATCACGATATGATATATGACATGATATTTTAGTGGATCATTTGACGATTTATATTTACACAAATAATGATTATGTTTGATGATATTGGGATGTAAGCGATTATAGTACAGTGCCCTTAATCATAATATTGTTTGAGGATGATACTATACAAACGATGATGTATATTTTTGATAGTTGACCCGTACCCCGATTTTGGGACGACGTACGATGGATTTTACCGTACGAGGCATAGATGTGATGATTGATCCACACTCGTGACTCGAAGAAGTCGTACTACGTACGTGACGCTATTGAGGCTGGATCGCCGACTACTAGAGATATCGACTCATACTTTAGGTGGATTCTTATTTCCTATCGACTAGTTTCTTTAGTTTAGTTCTTTAGTGGGTTAGATAGATACTAGTTTAGGCTCGAATCATATAGTTTGTAGTTAGATATGTATATTCTAAATGTGTGGTTAATACACTTTCACCCTTATATTCATATTGTAATCATCACATTGCATGTTCATACATATGTTTCTTTAGTTAATATGAAACTCTGCCTGTTAGGACACCAGCACCATTACCGATGATGCGCATGTTCCACGTACACTTATTTGCCGGATCACACACATCATCATCGGTAATTGCCATGTCACGTACACTTTAGAACATATTATCCTTTTATTGATATATCAGCTAAATGCTAGTCCAATATAATATTGTGTGATTACCCTCATGTGCTAGTTTAGACATTACATTTATTATGTAGACACTTCATGCATTCACATATTCATATTATCATGCAGTATTGTAGGGCTTATGCCGATACTCATTATTACTTACTCATGATTTTCAGATTTTGGATTTCTATAAGATTTCTAGATTTTGGGGAAAACCGCAAGAATATATATAAAAACTACTCTCTCTCTCTCCCTCTCATTTTAAAAAACAAGTTGCGGTTTTCTCGTGATCTTTGTGTCGTCCACCATGAGATTTCATGTTTTCTGTTAGATTTCTAGACTCGATTCGAGGAGTGGATTAACCGTCTCGGGTACATGGTGGGCCCGGTATGGTACCCGGGGCAAGAAGCTTGAGTTGTAGATGATGAGCCTGGCAGGGGAAGACTACCTACCGGTGATGTCTGGTGCGGCGGATATTCGGAGGATACCGACCGTTGTCGTGAGATGTGATGATATGGGCCGATCCGGACTGACGGAGCCCGAGATTTGAGACTATGAGATATTGAGACTATGAGGTATTGAGACTTGAGATTTACATGTTTTGTGTCGATGCTTGACACGGATTTCCATGGATTTAATTGATGATGTTTCAGATTACCGTACAAATTTTACTATGATACAAGTTAAAGATTTCTTATACAGATATATCCAGATTTCCTGGTTCATTGTTTTACATTCATGGTGCATGCATACTCATACACATGACATGTTACTACTTGAGGCACTGATACGAGTACTGAGCATTACATTTATGCATAGACTATTACCCTGCCACCACTAGGTGACTAGTGTTATATTAAGTATATTATTATGACCTAGGAGATCGCCGTGCAAGAGATTACTACTCGCAGATGTCTTCTACTCATGAGTTGGCAACTCACCCCCGTTGTGCCAAATTTTTTACAGGTTTCGATGTACAGGTTTCCTTGGCAGCTTGCTGGCACATCATTTCGTTCAGAATGATTTGCTTGGTAGGTTGGTTCACTTACATCAGAACCGCCAATGTACTTTTATTATTTCATTTGTATCTAGTAAGCTCCATCAACCAGACTTGTATTACTTGATAAATTTAGAAGACCGGTTGTTTATTCTTTTGACCTTAAAGCCGCGCTTGTATTATTATGGTTTTTCTGGATGTTTTGATGGTTTTCTTTGAGTTTTGTTCCTCGCCCTTCGGCGTTGTATATATATTGCTTGCGTGGTTGTGACCGCCAATTGGCGAAGAGCTAGCTCCTGTTTGGGAATGCCTTTTATTTATTGTTTATGTATATATTCTTATTTGTACCCATTTGGGGTCAGTTTTTACAAAGGAGACTCTGTCGAAATTTTTGAGAAATTTAATGTTGCTTTTAAACATGTTTTCCTTTACTTCTTCTTTTAAATGGTTTAGATTTCTGGGCTTCGGCTTACTTAGATTACGTTGCTCCTCTAGACGTTTCGTAATTTAAGTGTCGGTCGCGTTCCGTACCTTCGGGTCGTGACAGTGAACATGAACGTTCCTCTCTTGCCAACAGCGTAGATACGCCATGTTCAATCTCTATCACCCGGTGATCCAAGTTGGTCACCATCCCTGTTAATCTGTCAATCCCCCTAACAGCTCTCCTAAGCAAATGTGCATGTTCTGCAGGGGTTAGCTCTTCCTCGCTCGCGGTCGAGCTGGAGCTGGGTGTCCTAGAGGGTACATTTTCGGCCGATTTAGTTCACGACCATACATCTTTCAACCGGGTATAGGACGTAGATATGCCCTCGATAAGAGGCCTAATGGGTATACCCCCATGCATGTAAAACTCAAATTCCTCCACAAGGAGGAAATGGCGACACAATTGTGTCACCAACATAGGGCATGAGTAATTCGCAGCCCTTTTGCCAGCACCAATTGAATTAAGCAACACCATGCACATATCATATCTAGGGTTCCTAGTGATTAAGGTATGCAAGATATGGAGCGATGGTGTGAAGAATGTTGTATTATGTGAACTGCCAAAAATTTTGTTTTGTGCCCAACAGCACACGGTTAATACATTGGCGAAGAGTGTTCTATCCCGTATGCTTTTCCTAGGTTCCCTCGAACAGTCATTACCCATTAAGGGTAAGTATTCTTCAAATTGAAGGGGTTGGTCATGAATAGGTAATGTAGGAATTAAGGTGACTTCATTGATGAAGTCTCTATCAATGATTATTTCCCTATCGTCCCGAAGTAAGTTAATAAAACCGTATTGTGATAGGCAACCTTCCTCCATGCACTCGTAAAAATGAGTAAATAGATCTAGAAGAGCGTAGGCATTAGGATGATTGAAAATTAAAAAGTTCCACCATCGCCGTGTGATCTCATTACCAAAATAACTCTCAAAGATTATGTGTACAAACATTTAGGAAAAATCCCGTTCTAATTGCATGGTTGGTGCCATTCAGAGAGTGCACAGATCTATAAAAAAAATTAACAGAGGGGGAGAGATGATGCAAACCTCCTCTGAAAATATCAGTGGGAGAAGAGGCAGAGACGCGGCGGTTGCGCGGTGGGAAGGGGATTTCTGCGGCGGAAGGGCGGCGCGATGGGGAGATCTCTCTGCTCTGGCTGCCGCGGCGGCTAAGGTTCGCTGAGAGGAATTTTTCTAGGGTTTGATAAAAACAGAGATGGATCGGGTTCTATTTATAGGGGGGATGTTTTGGTTATTTGCAAAAAAAAACCTCTTAAAAAGAGGAAATTATTTGTAAAATAAAAAAATTTATCTTTTTTTTTATTATTTTTGGAAATTCAAAAAAAATTATTTTATTTTCAAAAATTTTTATTTTTATTTTGTTTTTATATAATTACAAGTGATGCATACCCCCAAACTTGTTTGAAACAGTGTTTTGGCTAGATAATCGAAATTTAGGGGTAGATGGAGGAAGATCAGTCAATGTATATCGGCTCCGGCAAAAACAGGAGCTCCTCCGAAGGGTCCGCAGTGAGGAACGGCTTAAGTCGTTGTCCGTTCACTTTAAATAGTGAACCGTCCTCTAGATTTTCTAAATCGACTGCACCGTGCGGATAAACGGTGCGTACCAAAAATGACCCTTTCCATCGAGATCTGAGCTTGCCGGGATAGAAATGCAACCGAGTGTCGTAAAGTAAAACGTGTTGACCAGGTTTGAAAGTCTTGCGCATAAGGTGTTTATCGTGGAACACCTTCATTCGGTTTTTTACGATTATTGCGTTCTCGTAAGCTTCATCCCGAAGCTCGTTCAATTCGTTCAACTGCAGCTTTCTATTGCTGCCCGCATCTTCTAGAGATAAATTCAACTCTTTTATCGCCCATATGCTCTATGCTCAACTTCAACTAGAAGGTGGCAAGCATTTCCATAAACAAGCCTATATGGAGACATGCCAAGATCGGTCTTAAAAGCAGTTCAGAATGCCCAAAGGACATCAATAAGTTTTGACGACCAATCTTTACGGTTTTTGGAAACCGTTTTCTCTAATATCTGTTTAATCTGCCAATTTGAATTCTAGGCTTGCCCACAAGTTTGGGGATGATAGGGCGTTGACAGCTTATGAGTAATGGAGTATTTCCGCATTAAGGACTCGAAAGTCCTATTACAAAAATGAGATCCATTATCGCTGATAATTGTGCGGGGATGCCATAAAAAATGTTTTCTTTGAGAAATCTAACGACAACCTTATTGTCATTAGTTCGGCTGGGCACAGCCTCGACCCATTTAGACACATAGTCAACAGAGAGGAGAATATACATGTTCCCAAAATAATTGGTAAACGGTCCCATAAATTCTATCCCCCAAACATCAAAAATTTCAACAACCAATATTGGTTGGAGCGGCATTTCGTTTCTCCGAGTTATCCGGCCCAAGTGTTGGCACCGGGAGCATGTCTTGCAGTAATTGTGAGCGTCTTTAAAAAGTTGTGGCCAGTAGAAACCACACTGCAAGATCTTTTCGGCTGTATTTTTAGGGCCAAAATGCCCGCCACACGCCTGATCGTGGAAAAATAACAACACGCTCGTAAACTCATTTTCGGGGACACACAACGAATGATTTGGTCGGAACAGTATTTGAAGAGATACGGTTCATCCCAGTAAAAATGTTTTACTTGGGATAGGAATCGGAGTCTGTCCTGATTCGACCAATCATTAGGTATAAGTCCGGTGGCCAAATAATTTACAATATCTGCGAACCAAGATTCGCATGACACAGATAAGAGCCGCTCATCTGGAAAAACGTCCTTTATTGGAAATTGAAGCGTTGGCGAAGAAGGAAAGCGTGAAAGATGGTCGGCGACTACGTTTTCACATCCTCTCTTATCTCTGATGACAAGATCGAATTCTTGTAGTAGGAGGATCCAACGTATAAGCCGAGATTTAGCATCCTTCTTCGCCAAAAGATGGCGAAGAGTTGAGTGGTCAGTGTAAACGATGACTGGAGAGCCGATTAAGTAGGGCCTGAATTTTTCTAATGAAAACACAACAGCTAAGAATTCCTTCTTGGTTGTTATGTAATTTAATTGGGCCTCGTTTAATGTTCGGCTAGCGTAATAAATTACATGTGGCATCTTCTCGATGTGCTGTCCTTGAACTGTCTTGTGCATGGAACTGTTTACTGATCTTCATTTGTTCCTTGAACTGTTAGGCGGCAACATACGGATTCATCTTTTGTTAGTTGTAGTCTCACTTTTGTAACGTCTTTTCATGAATTTCACTGTATTGTTCTGAGAACCTGCAACTATTTAGCACACATGGATCAAAAGCACCAATTTATTTGTAATATGATTAAGAATGGGTGATATAATAATGCAAAATTCTGATATGGAGGGAATTTTGACTTCGGAGTCGAACGCGTCGTCGGTAGGGACTACGAGACACGGACTAAACGGGCGCTAGTGTCCCTAGTCCAACCGGATATACACTAACGGGCTGTAGTGTAGTCAAAAAGCAGAAGGTGAGGGAAAGAAGATGTCAATGGGGAATTGTGAAATGTAGGTGGGGTGCAATGGAATTCTAGCGACAAATGGCAAGTTTTTATAAAATTTTCTTTTTTTTATAAAGATTTGTGTGCAAATATTTGTACGGAATTAATTTTAATCAACCACAGTTAAACATGCACAATCAAGCCTAGATCTAGGGTCTCCTAAGTCAACTAGACTGCCCCAAACTGGTCCAAAGAGACAAGTTGTGAGATATCCATCAAATCTCCTCTTCACCGCCAATTGTGGCCAGGTAAGCACAAGTGAAGAAAGGAGGGTTCCGCTCACGAATCATCATGAAACGGGCCTTTTAAAGTTACCTTTATCACTTGTCTAGCCTAAGCACCACAAAGTCAGGTTTAGATAAACGACTAAATGCCCACAACCTTCCTCTGTCCTAATAAGCACGACAGTCCTTAATTGGCTGAGTCTAGAAGTTGTTTAATTAACTCGAGGTTTGATGCATATGCTTTTTGTGATTTTTGGGGTCTTAGAAAGGATAGTGAAATTCCCCACCCAATCTTGATTGGTGTTATAGCACCTTAAAAGTCCGTTTTAAATACGCAAAGCAATTAACACACAAAATCCAAAACACTTGCCAAAAAAATTTGCTTTTTATTTGCGGCGCAAAGAATCCTGCACAAAATGATTTATTGGAAAGAGGGAAGAAGTTTTTGCGCAAAGAATACCTGCAGGAAAATTTTTCAGTGGAGATCAGGGGATTACAGAGAAGATAAAAATTACTCACAGAGAATCTAAATTGCTGATGTCAGCACAACGCCGCGGATCCGCGGTCAAATGTCTCTTCCCGCCGCGGGTCCGCGGTGTAATTGTTGGTTCAGATCCCAAAAAAATTGTTCTGTACTGTTTTGATTCTCCTCTGTCTGTTCAGATCGTCTATTTCTGGATTTGTTCACCGAGCTTTCTCCAGTTCTGAATCAGTCCGTCCTTTCTTTTCCTGCACAAGTCGCACAAAACCAATCAAATGATAACAAGATATTCTTTTTTGTTTTTTAATTTTTTTCAAATTTTATATTTTTTAATTTTAATTAACCCTAAATTACAAAAAGAAATAACTATCGTTTCCCCGGCAACGGCTCCATTTGATTGTTCGTCTTTTTCGTACATGCATTTTAAAATCAAAGTTATGAATATACTGCAATCAATAACGGTGTCGCTTAGTAGCTAGCCGGTTGAGTACGAGTCGGTCCACAGGGAAATCGTGTTTTCTTTTAGAGTTCTTACGAGTTAAGTCCAAAGGAAATGGTGGTTTTGATTTTTATAAAAACTAAGATTGAATTTAATTTGATTTAAATCCTTGCTAGGATTAGGATTAGGTTAGTTTGGAAAGAGAATTCTACTCACTGCTTTCTTTACCCTAATTAAGAACATAGGTGTTAAGGTAATAGTCAACAAAGGGGATTAGCACGACTAGGAAGAAACATAGTTTCTTCCCTTTGGTCATTGTCCGTCCTTTCTTAACTCTTAGCCCTAACCTCCATTTAAATCAACCACAACCGGTCTAACTAGGGAATCACCACTATCTCGTAGGATAGGGTGCCGTAGGCAGCGGTGTGTGTTTGATTCAAATAGAGTCCTAATTTTAAAAGAATATTATACGGGCAAGAAAGGAGTGAGAGATGTTCATCTCTCAAACCTTCCCGATCCTAACCCTAACAAGTGAGGAACTACTCACTCATTAGGATGGTTACGATGAAATTCATTTTTATAATTTTATCCTTTTTAATAAACTAATTAACTTGCAGATAAATAAAGACAGATAAACATTGCAGAAAAATAAATTTAGAACACAAGAAAAAAATGAAGAACACTTACTTTTATTGACGCCTCTTGACGATTACGGCAGAAATTAAAAATTTAATCTAGAAATTAAAAGAGGCATGCCTAATTAGGCTTTAGGGTTTCTTATTTATAGATAGGAGAAACCCTAGGGTTTACATCTGATCCACATCTGAAATTACAAGACTACCCTAAGAAAGCCGGGTCAACGCACCGACACTTTGCACCGACACGTGCACAGCACGGCCGTGGAACCGCGGCGGAAAGCCATGTTTGGTCATGGATCCGCAGCCGTCTTGGGGGTTCTCTGTCTCATTTCTTCAGGATTGTTTTATATTGCCTTTTTCTTCTTTTTTCTTCACTTGGTTCTTCACAATCTTTTCTATTTTCTTCCAGATTTTCAACAGTGCAGAATTTGTGGACTTTTACCATAATCTTTGCTTTGAAGTCTTGTATCTTAGGCTGTCCTTGAACTGTCTTGTGCATGGAACTGTTTACTGATCTTCATTTGTTCCTTGAACTGTTAGGAGGCATCATACGGATTCATCTTTTGTTGGTTGTAGTCTCACTTTTGTAACGTCTTTTCTTGAATTTCACTGTATCGTTCTGAGAACCTGTAACCTGCAACTATTTAGCAGACATGGATCAAAAGCACCGATTTATTTGTAATATGATTAAGAATGGGCGATATAATAATGAAAAATTCTGATATGAACAGATGATTACATCACTCGGCCGATACGAGTTCATCAAGTGAATGAAGCGGCTGGACAAATTGTTAAAACTGGACGACCCTATCCGGGTTGGTACGACCAAATAAAGTACCCACCGGGATACACGATCCCCAAATTCCACGTATATAAGGGGACGGGAAATCCACACCAGCACGTTGCTCAATTCAGGGCTCTGTGCGGCAACACTGGAGGTGATGATAAATTACTGCTCCGCCAGTTTGTTGGCAGCTTGTCAGAGACAGCCTTCGAGTGGTACTCCGAACTCCCAAATGACTCTGTCAAGACATTTGCAGAGATGGAGTTGCTATTCACCCAGCGTTTCGCAAGTGCTAGAGAACGCACCCCAATCACGGCATTGATCAATGCTAGGGTGAATCCAGGCGAAACATGGGTTCAGTATGCAATACGGTGGCGGAATTTATGGTCGAAGTGCGAGCAGCACATTGAAGAAACACCTGCGGTAGGCATGTTCGTGGGTACTCTTGACCCTCAAGCGACTATTTACCAATTTGTGATGTTTTTCAAGCCGACCACTTTCCAGGCCTTGATTGACAAGTTGGCCAAAATGGACCAAATGGGCCGCAGGCCTTCCTCTTCGAAGACGGAGCCACGGAATGAAAAAGGAAAGGGGAAAGCGACCTTCGTCATCAATACTCAACAACAGCCAAGCAAATTAAAGCCGGTTGTTCGCCAAAACAATATGCGTCCATGCCCATCCCTCGAGGAGAGACTGGGATGCCCTTATTCGTTTCCCCGGGATAAAATAAGGAGAATGTTCGAGCCGGCAGTGCGCAACAGACTCATCAACCTGCCGGATCCAAAACGTCCGTTGCAGCCAGGCGATGTCAACAATCCTAATTACTGCCCTTACCACCAAGCAGTAAGCCATCTAATCAAAGATTGCTTCATCTTCAAAGGCTGGATTGAGGACCAATACCAACTAGGCAAATTCGCGATGTCTGAAAACTGGAAGATGAACCCGCCGCAACCACATTATCCGAAAAAGATGGACATGCCGGAGGTATCGTGCTCATTCATAAAGAAAGCCTCATGGACCGAATAGTCCGTAAACTAGAAATTCGCCTCAAATACGGCAACGACGGACCGAGATGTCCTTAAACTAACGACGGACCGAAACGTTCTTAAACTAACGATGGACCACTATGTCCTAAAACTGGCTATTGACTTAGACATCGATAAACTACTACGGATCGTAGCATCCTAAGGCTGACAAAAAAAGGGTACGTCCATAAGAAAAATGGACACGGATGAAAACCCGAAAGGGCTCCGTGAGTAAAAACAGCGAGACTACCGGCGAGTTTTGTGAAAACCCGAAAGGGCGCAATCTCGTTAAAAGACACTTGCAAGGTCCTCTTGACCCTGTAAGGAGAAAATACCTGCGTGAGATCCTTACAACTCACAATGGAATAATACACTTAGGGATCCCCACGATTCCTAAGGAGAAATTACACTTACGAGATCCTCACGACTCGTAGAGAGAATTCCCCTTTAAGACCCTGACAACTCATAGGGTTCAAAAGCCTTAAGCTACAGGGATCTGAACCTGTTCTTAAGCCATCACAATCTCCAATGCTGCCCTACAAGCGATTCAATGCTGACCCTTGTATACAATCCACGGGCGCGAATAAACATTTTCCCAAAAAAGTCCCACCCTCGACTGGGGATATGTTTACACAGTGGACAGCCCTTATAAGTCCTCTCGACTTATAAGGAGAAAATACTCTTGTAAGATCCTTACGACTTATAAGAAACCATACACTTAGGAATCCTCACGATCCCTAAGGAGAAAACACACTTACGAGATCCTCACGACTCGTAGGAAGAAATACCTTCATGAGACCCTTACGGCTTATGAAGTTAAAAGTCTTAGTCGACATGATCCTAACCCTGTTCGCTAAGCCACCTTTGTTCGATAGCGATAGAGGCAAATGATGATTCGCTCCTGGAAATATCCCAGTTGTAGCGATGCTGATGTCTAAATCAGAATCAAATCCCAAATTCGCAGCGAAAAGTCAGCGATCCACGAATGCATATGAAACAGCCGACATGATGGGGAAACTTGCAACAAAATCAGCAACTAAAAATATATGCATGCAAAATAGCCGGAATGATTGGGCCACTCGCAATAAAAAGCAGCGAGTAAATAAAATAAATAGCCGAAATGATTGGGCACCGCGAAAATAGCCGAAATGATTCGGCAATTGCGACTTTCGCGATATAAAAGCTGAAATGATAGAGCATCGCGGAAAGAAATAAAAAAAAATTGAGAAGTCTAATCTCGACAATGAGGGAAACAACCACTTACGAATCCTCTCGACTTGTAAGAGGGAAAATTCTCTTGTGAGATCCTTACGACTCTCAAGAGAAAGCACACTTAGGAATCCTCACGATTCCTAAGGAGAAAATACACCTACGAGATCCTCTCGACTCGTAAGGAGAAAATCCTTTATAAGACCCTCACGGCTCATAAAATTGAGAAGTCTTAGGAAGCAGACCTGAACCTGCTCCTTAAGCCATCGTTACTCTGCAAAGAGTCCAAGATGGACCGTCACTTACTATCTACAAGCCATACTTGCTAAAATCACATGGCGATGACACAGCGAGGAGAAGAAAGCAACAATAGAACAAAAAAATGTGTATCTTTTATTCATGAATTCAATGGAGTACAAGTTGAATCATATGAAAGAATATAAAAAAATGGATACATGTTACTCCAAGATTACAAGCATTCAATCTATACAAAACAGCTACTGAGAAGGAAGCATTTTCAATAAGTTAGTAAGTTGCTCTCGCACTCCTTTCAGTTCCTTCTTGTGATCAGCCGTCGTGGCCAGCTCCGCTTCAATTCGAACCCTTTGCTGCAAGCATGATGAAATCTTTTCATCGATTTCCTGTTGGGCAGCTTCGCGACTCTGCGTAACCCGCTCAATAGAGTCGAGCTTCCACCTCAATACAAGCCCCTCTGAGATACATTGCTGCAAGGTATCAAAAGCGGCTCTCGGTCGCATGGCGTTCGCTTTAACATGAGCGTGCAGCCGGGCGGATTCATCCTAAGCCTCCTCGCGTTCCTTCCGCCACAAGGTCTCTTCTTGTTCAAAATGGTGGAGGAAGGACACACTCTGCTCAACCCATGCAGCCCGTTGGGAGTTCATAACCAGAATCTCAGGAGCAGGACGCCTAAGATCAAGCTCATGCAGGCAGGCCTCAATCTTTCTGTAGTGGTTAACCCAAGACTCAACGACGCCTCCGTTATGGAAGTTCACAAGCGTCGCCAAAATTGGATTAACCTCTGCAGGGAATGTAGGGGCCTCCGCATCAAGGTCCTCGATGTAATCGCCCAACATACGCAAACAGGTCACAGCACCTTTTGAAGATGGGCGTCTGGAAAAGGGCCCTGATGGCATTATGATTCGAGACTCGAACGAAGATGGAGTCAGTGTCACCGTTGAAAAACGAATCATAATCAAATGACGGCTCAAGAAATAGAGGGAATACACGAACAATAGAGTCTACTATACCGGCTACAACAGGGGGAAGAGCTGGGAGTACCGGTGGCGCGACGATACCCTCGTTCCCTCCTTCAATTTGTAAGGCTATGAGTAATGCGGAGAAAAGTTAGCAATGACATGGCTGCCCATTAAACAAAAGGAAAGACGTCGGTCAGAAAAGATACTCACCGACACCAGCGGGTAGGCTAATCTCTGACTGGAAGGAGAAGTGCGGGTTCAACACTTGATACAGATGATCAAAAAGAACTCTTGCGAGATTACGATGATACATGGTCAGTACACGAAAGATGTTATCCCCGATTTAAATTAGTCGCGAACCCATACCTTCCAGCATTTGAGAAGTTATAAGAGAGGACGAAGGGACAACGACCGTCAAAGTGGCAACTGGTGGTGCTTCTTCAGGTATCGCAGTCTCAGTGCTCTCCACACCTACATTCGAAAGGAAAAGAATGTCATCAGAAAGGATTGCGAAACAAAAAGAATGTGGCGACCTGAGACCTACCAGACAGGTCATCTTCCAGAACTGTGACGGGAGCATCGCCAAGCATCACGACTTCTTCAATCTCATTTGGGGGGATGGTTTCGCCGCCCGTAGCTTCGTCCCCCGATTCCACGAGAGCCGTCGTGACACTCGCGACGCCAGGAGATGGCAGAGAACCGCAGGTGGAAAGAGTGGCAATTGGAGCAGTTCCGGACTCTTGAGAAAGAGTGGCCACTTCAGGCTCAGTGGTTGCCGCCGTCTCACCTACCACTTCCTCATGAGGACTTGGCCCTGAAGGGTATGACGTATGAGAATCTGAGGATCAAACTTTAATAAAAAGACCCAAAGTTACGTTACCTTGAGATGGCCTTTCAGCTGCCTCCCGAGCCGCGTGTATCGCCTGTCTGTGAGCAATAGACAGGGCAACCGGGGCACCCTCTGAAGAAGCAGGGACAGGAGAAGCAGCACTCGAGCCTGCACCTATGGCCAAGGCAGCGTTACGTTCTCTTTTCACACGCCTCCTGGGCTTCCCTTCCGCCTGTACCGTGAAAGCCGATCTTCTTAGGACCTCCCTCAAGGAGGCGTCATCGTCCACGCCAGGAGTTACCTCTGGAGCTGTTGTGGCGTCCGTCATCGATTGCTTAAGTAAATCCTCTTTTGGCAATTCCGAGGAGGCCGGGACTTTGATAGCTAGCCCTGGAAACATCTCCGCATCACCCTACGAGATTGGCACTGTAATGGGGATGACCTTAGTCGAGGTATTCCCTGCGATAAGATGAAAAAGGGGCCAGATTACACATAAGAAAGGGGAATGAAGGCACAATAAGCCGAAATATACCAATGCCCAGCGAAGCATGAAGCCTCTCCTCCTCCTCAAAAGTCTTGAGGGAAGTCGCGAGAGCCTCTTCAGTAGAAATGCCTGTTAAAGAAGGAGTGTCAGTCAAAACATGATAACAAAAACATAACCGCAAAAAGATGCGACTGAAGATTACCTGACTCAGCAAGGATGATCAGTCCTGCTTTGTGGCTAGCTAGGCGCTCAGAAGCTGCGATGGCAGCCTCCAAATCAGTATCATCTGGCGCCATGAACAGACCCTCGTTGGTCCCATATTCGCTCAGGCCCTCGCTATAAGGAGCATGAGTCTCCTGGACAAATACAACGTCTGCAGAAAGAATCGACTTCTTCTTCTTCTGCGAGCGGGTACCAGTCGCCGCTAGCACAAGCTTATGCTTGGTGGGCACCTTGGGATGATGAGTCCCGATATCTGAAGCCACGCCAGACTCGAGAGACGCCACAGTCACCGCTTTCACGGGAGCACGAGGTATCGGTAGCTCAGGCCTATCATGCGGGACCTTGACCGCAGCAACCTCTCTCAAAGGAGGACGAACGATAGTCCGTTGCTTCAAAGAGATGGATGGATTACCGGCAGGGGGTGCACCCTTACGGTCGAGCAACAACTTCTTTTCCTCCCTGATGAAGGCACCCATCGCATGTTAATACCACGCCACGTATACGTTCAGGGCCCTCGGAACACAATTTGGCTCACTAATGAAGAAATTGGACTCTGTGTTTAGGCGCATGAAGTGGTGCAAAGCGCTCCGGATACCCTCCTCGGTATAAACTAGTTCTGCCAGGAATGCCTCGAGCGGGATGCCCTGATTATAACTTTATTGCTGGGCAAAACGGTGGGGGTTATATCTCATGAACAAAGTCGAGTCGTTCTGCCTGAACACCAAATATCCCGGTCTGATCGAGTACAAATAGAGAATCTCCTAAGCTTTCAGGGTAGAAGCTCCGTCCTTAAAGGTGTCCCGCAACGGCTGCACCGTCTTAGCGGACTCCTTACCGATGGTCATAACCTTATCAACACAGGTCATGCCGTCCCCGACGGTACGTGGGCTAAGGATTACACCCCGAGCCTCTCGCTGACCTTGCTCCACAATGGAAGTATTGACCAGCCGCATGATCCATGGAAAATTGCAAGTTTCACAGAAATGAGGCCGCTTGTGAATTCCAAAGGCACTGAGCACATGCAACTCGAGCCATGAGGTAAAATAATGCATCGGGAATTTCACGAGTTGCACCCCCGGCTGAGTAGTGTCGGCCGCCGAACTAAGGCCGTGATACAAATGAACCAGCCCGGCAATTCCAACAGCAACTTGTCTCCCTTCAACCATCCGATGAGCTAGGTAGAAGACAGATGGCCTCATGTAGCGAAGGTGCATGGGAAGCGCGTGTTAGTTATGTATATACCCTAGAGGCCATTGTTTTACATATGATGTATATTATAATGGATGCTTGGATATATATAGAGATGACTTTCTTGCTCGTCATGATAGTATGCTATTTGGTTTCGCTTTATCTTAACATGTTGACTTGTATTGGTTTACTGTTTTTCTCTCACATGTTGATAAAGCCCTTAGGATCTGTACTCGACTACTGGGACTATGATAAGATCATACTAGTGGGGCCATGGTAGTCGATGAGTACATCCTATAACTATTCCTAGTCGAGGGTATATCGAGACAGGGCATCGATACACCAGAGTAGACTAGCGTATACGCATCTTGACCCATATGATGGGCGATGGATGATCCCATATCCATCGGTGTTTGACATCAGAGATGGTGTACGGGTGCTCAGTGGAGACTGGGTACACTGGACGGACTCGCCGAGAACTCCCAGATGGTTATATACCACACGTCAGATGGCAGTTCTCCGGTGACACTGGTACAGGGTAGTCTGTAGACCCGAGATCGTCATGGAGTCTTGTGTGATTCCCACTGTGCTTTGATTTCCACCTTACCACGTCCAAGAGGGCGTGCAAAACGGTGGCTTTTGGGTACAGTCCCGAATCACATGGAGGCAATGAGCGATAGGAGGGGATTCGTCTCTCCTGGTATAGGGAGTTGATGTTGTGCTGTGTTCGATTGGCTATAACTGGAATTCCCTGGCCAGGGCTGATATAGAGATTTACTGGTAAGTGTTACTAGTAGTTTCTCGACCCGTTATGAGCCATACATCGACACGACTTATCGGTTACTGGGGTCTGACGTTTACCACCCGTAGACTTGATATGCGACATATCAGACGAACAGACCGGACTGTACGGGAGTGTTACTGATTGGATTCACAGGAGAACGCACAGGATAGCTTGTTGATCTTCTGATCGTTCAATACCTGGGTGGCTGTTACGTTTAGTTGACCGCTTGCAGCTTGTGGGTGTTTGATATGATCATCACTTGCTACCGGCGTATTGACGATTCTTTAGAGTCCAACACAGAGGTTTCTTGGCTCAGGCGAAATGGAGTAGAGGCACATATGTGATATGCGCAGGACCGAGGATAATACGATATGAGATACCGTATTATATTCTCGTGATATTTAGATATGAACCGGGTCATCGGATCAAGTGTTGGTTCGATGAATCGGTACATGATATATTAGTCGGTAATATTCGATATAGCCGGATCGTCGGATCAAGAGTTGATTCGATGATTTAAGGTATAATAATATATATGATATATTGTATTACATTATCTAATATTGGCTCGCTTTATTATTTTATTTTCTCACTGGATGATACATTGATATATATGCGATATATGTTAATTGTATTATTTTCTTTTGTTGCAAATATATAATATATATGTGATATATATTATTGTGACATGATATGATTTATTGTTAAACATGTTTAAGGATGATTAAATGAGATTAGGGTTTGATTAGGGTTAGTTGCTTCATGCACCTTCTAGAAGCAATTTCTTTTGTCATGGTTAAGATATTTGTTGATGACACATTATCTAACCCAACCAGACCCTAACTCGAGTTTATTCTCTACAAACTCTTAGCCACTCATCCTTGACCATGGTTGATATATCAATCATATAGTTTTCTTTTCTATTCATCACAAAAGGAATTATCATTATCTTTTCCATTATCATCTTCTTCTCTCTTGATTTTGGGCTCACTAGTAATTCCATTTGTGATGATAAATTGTGAGAAAGTGAATTAAAAAGAAAGCATAAATACTACTCCCTCATCCTCATATCATCTATCCCATGAGATTAGTGTGTTCATCTCTTTAGAGTGAGAAAACTTGAGTTATTGAAACTTCGACGTAGATCATCGGAGATTTGGAACACTTCAAGCTAGCATGGATCGTTCGAGTCGTGGAGCCTCTCTTGAGTCCGGGAGATCGAGGATCGCGGTGAAGGGACTTATACTCAGAGCTTGTGAAGCGAAGGAGTGGACTACAAAGGTTGTAATCCCTCACACTTAGATAAAAAGATATTATCTTGCATGCTTAACCCTAATAATGTAACAAAGATCCCGGCTTTGGGTTGTTCGGCACGTCTAAATTTTTATCCGGGCATGTTTGATGCCTTATGAACCTTCAAAAGAGTGCATAGGAACCCTACAGTGATATCAGAACCTAGCTAGAGCATTAGGCAATGTGTTAACGAAGTTAAAACTCCGATCGAACCCGAACCGACAAAATTTACCCCCTCTCTAGAAATTTTTTAAAATCTGGATTTTTTCTGAATTAAAAATACCTGAAAAATACAGCAGAAAAAAATAAGAATAACTGTGAAATTCGAGACTGTGATCCGTACAAACGACCGCGGAATCGCGGCCATTGCCTGCTTGGGCCGCGGTTCCGCGGCCGTATTGTTTGATTGGACTTTTTATTTTCCACAGTAATTCTTTATTTGTGCTTTTATAGTTTCTGGTATTTTTATATTGACTCAAAGGTTGAGTGATCTGGGGTTTGCTTTGTAATCGTAGATTCGATCGGAATATTTAAATTCGTTTTTATTTCCGGATATTTAGAAACTGTTAAACTATTTGAACGGATATCATTAACTCACTGTTTCCCGGCACGACAAATTTTCAAGTGTTGAATTTTTATCGGGTTTAAATCTTTCGGAAAAATTGTACATGTTAAGCGGTGGACCCTCTAGAAGACAACAAACCTTAACTCGATTATGTGACCGTCTTGAACTGCCTTTTGAACCTTCGGGTTTGGGGCAGTACGGCATGCCACATGTGAGGCGTTGGCTTGACCCTTCTACGGCTGGATCACTGGTACTGTGACATATTCTGGGATTATTTGAACTCCGCTCAAGTGTTGAGCACTTTAGGAAATTTTGGGTATTTGATTATCTTTTCGAAAAATTTAATACTGTCTATTTATCTGGAATGTGATACAATATGTGGAATTCATAGAGTTAGGCATGAAATGCGAAGTATGTGATATTTCGGATTTACGATGTCTAAAGTGATTATGGATTCCAAATGTTGTAGTTTTACACTTTCTTTTCTGTGACCGTAAGTGTAATATGTGATATCGCTGGTTTCGTTGCTATATGTCAACGACAATTGGGATGCGCATATTTACTTACGTTGATGATATGTGATATTATGTGTTGCTGTGATATGTTATATTGGATCGTCGTATTCTGAATAGCCGGTGGTTTTATGTGAGATGAGAGTTTTATATTTTCATTCATGTAAATTCATTTGTAATGTAATATTCTTTTATTTGGGGCACTTCCAGGTTGAGGTTGATGTCACCAGTGTATATTATTTACTTTTCCGCATTAGGTAGACCCAAGGAGGGGAGCACAAGTAACCGGGTTCTAGGGTCCAGTGGGAGGCCATCTCGAGGAGTCGAGACCGGGTCTCCTAACCCTAGAATTGGCAGTGTTACTTGCCGCTCTCGTAGGGGTCTTGGGATGTGGGTTTGGCTATTCGTCACGACCGTGGAATCCGTATTTTATACAGGCTCGTATTGAAAACACGGACGTCCTAGTATATCCAATATTTCATATATGTTCTTCTGCTGCAATGTTCTGTGATGAGATCATATTACTGCCTGAGACGAATGCTTATACTATATATATATGCTGATATATAAATATTACTGCTTTCGTTTCTTCTGTGATGCTTAGGAAGCATAAGCTGATGGGATTTTATTAATGAGATTAATAAAATGAAAAGAAAACTAAAGATGTTGTAGAATCAAAACTTTATAAAAAGGGTAGCTACAGTTTTGCTTTGCACAGTGATATATATGATATATCCTGCACCTTATTCGATGGGGAAAGAGCCGAGATCCCTTCACCGGGAGTGACCTCTTTAGCGAAACTGGCAGATGCTACAAAACGCGGTTTGTCTTTTGAATTCTTTTAGTGTTTTGCTTTGCACAGCGGTATATATGATATATCCTGCACCTTATTCGATGAGGAAAGGGCCGACGATCCCTTCACCGGGAGTGACCCCTTTAGCGAAACTAATGAAAGCCTAAAAAAAACACTCCATTTCAAAATTTCACATGATTCTACGACGATATCAAGTTCATTACGCTCATGGTTTTCTGAAAAACCTGCGTAGCCCTCCGTCATTTCAGATAAGTACTACTTAGTATTCGTGCTACGGTAGTTTGGCATTCGTCAAGGCGTAGTGTACGGTAGCTAACTAGTATTTATCTGCTTATGCATATGATGCAGATTGGATTAGGGTATTCGTACGGCGTTGTTTGGCATTCGTCAAGGGTCATGCGGGTGGGTTTAATTCAATCAAGAAATGTACGGGTTGAACTTGACTAGTGGACTATAGGTTGTTTGACATTCGTCAAGGTCATAGAACACTATGGGTAAAATACTATTGGGAATTTCAAGTGTTTAAATTTGCAATGAGATTGCATACCTTCTATGAGATAGTTAGATCCCGATACCCGCTGCGAGTAAGAGTTATTTCTGGGAGACTTTTACACAGGACAATTAGCCGATCAAGTAGGTGTCTAGAAAAGTATTAACGGGGTTACGCCTCTGGGAAAACGAGGTTTACTTTAATTAGGTCCGTGCGAAAGCATGGGGAACTTCCCTCAAAGTACCGACACTGATCTGGCTGAAAGATTGACGAAATTGTAGGGTGTAATTAATCCCGGCTAATCTTACCTTTTAGGGTTTGAAGGAAGATTTGATAAAAACAGTGGGAGACATCCTGATTAGATAAGATAATAACCAATCTAATCTTGCAAGAGCATACGCTAAAGTGTTTTCTTCTCTCTCTCTCCAGGTAGCGACCATGTCAGGCCATAATCAAGATAATAATATGGATGTATTGACTGAACCCGATTATTGTACAGTGCAGGGGAACGTTGGACCCGTTCTTTCTTATAAGAGTTATAAGACTGAACAGGAAACAGGAGAATATCTGGATTCTCACGCCGCCCAAAAGAACATGCATGTTGATGCATCTTCTTCGGGTGTGTTAGTTATTGAGAACTGTTTCTCAGTTCACCCTACGTCCTGGGTATTAGATACCGGATCAGGATCCCACATATGTAAACAGTTACATGGGCTACGTAAAGGTAGAGAACTGGGAAAAGGTGATCATTCCGTTCAAGTAGGGAACGGTGCAAATGTTGCAGCTAAAGCAGTTGGCGAATATCACCTAGTATTACCAAGTGGTGATACACTGATTCTAAATGAGTGCTATTATATACCGAACATGATGTGCAACATTATATCAGTTTCTTTATTAAGTAAAGAAGGATATAATTTTGTATTAAAGGATAATGTTATGAACATATTCCTAGATCAAAAGTTGATTGCATCAGGCTCGTTACATAATGGCATATTCATTCTAAATCAGAATACAGTCCTGAATATACAAAACACACACAAGAGGAAAAGTTCAGATATGAACGAATACTACTTGTGGAATTGTAGACTTGGTCATATCAATGCGACACGACTGGCTAAGTTACATAAGGATGGTTATTTGAATCCGTTCGAATTATCATCTTATGATACTTGACATTCATGTCTCAAAGAAAAATGACCAAAGCTCCGTTTAGAGGACACGGAGAAAGAGTTACTGAACTATTAGGACTAATACATAGTGATGTATGCGGTCCCATGTCTACGCATGCCAGGAACGGTTCTTCCTACTTCATTACATTCACTGACGATCTCTCTAGATACGGACATGTGTTTCTGATGAAACACAAGTCTGAAGCTTTTGAGAAATTCAGAGAATATAAGCACGAAGTAGAGAACCAAACGGGCAAAAGTATTAAGATTCTTCGATCTGATCGAGGAGGTGAATACTTAAGCGGTGAGTTTTTAGATTATCTAAAAGAGAATGGGATTCTCTCTCAGCTTACTCCTCCTTATACACCACAGCACAACGGTGTATCGGAGCGGAGGAGTCGCACCCTATTAGATATGGTGCGTTCGATGATGAGTACAGCTGAGTTACCTATTTCCTTTTTGGGGTATGCACTTGAGACAGCCATACACCTATTGAATATGGTTCCTACCAAATCAGTGCCTACCACTCCATATGAGATATGGAAAGGGAAGAGACCATCTCTTAAGTATTTTTAGATATGGGGTTGTCCGGCCTATGTCAAAAGACAAAATCCGGACAAACTCGAGGCAAGATCAGTCTTATGTAAGTGTGTAGGATATCCTAAAAATTCACAAGGGTATATCTTCTACCACCCTGAGGAACAAAAGGTGTTTGTTTCTCGACATGCCACTTTCTTAGAAAAAGGTTTTCTTATGAAACAGATTAGTGGCATTGAGGTAGAACTGGAAGTGGTTCCAGCAACACAAACTATAACAGAAGACTTGGTAGAACCAGAAGATTCAGTAGTACCCGACGAACCCCAGCCTCTCCGCCAATCTAGCAGGGTTTCTCATCCGCCTGAGAGATACTACGGTTTTCTCATTGATGGTGGAAGCGAGGATTGCATCATGAAAGATGATGACCCGACTAGTTTCGAGCAGGCCATCACGAGTGGTGACTCTGTGAAATGGCTGGATGCAATGCGATCTGAGATGGAATCCATGTACACCAATAAAGTATGGATTTTGGAAAATGCTCCTGAAGGGGTAAAACCCATTGGGAGCAAGTGGATTTTTAAAAAGAAATTTGGTGTAGATGGAAAAGTTGAGACATTCAAAACTAGACTTGTAGCAAAGGGTTTTCGTCAACGACCAGGTGTGGATTATGACGAAACCTTTTCTCCAGTGGCTATGCTTAAGTCCATCCGGATCTTACTTGCCATTGCTGCATACCATGACTACGAAATCTGGCAAATGGATGTTAAGACCGCCTTTCTAAACGGTGATTTAGAAGAGAGCGTGTACATGACTCAGCCAAAGGGCTTCGTAGATAGTGGGAGCAGCGGAAAGGTGTGCAAGCTGCTTAAATCCATTTATGGGTTAAAGCAAGCATCGCGGAGTTGGAACATCTGTTTTGATGTTGTAGTCAAAGAGTTTGACTTCATCAAAAATATAGATGAACCTTGTATCTATAAGAAGGTAGCAGAGGGTAAGGTTGTCTTCCTCGTATTGTACGTGGATGACATACTCTTGATAGGAAATGATATTCCTATGCTGCAATCAGTCAAGCTCTTCTTATCACAGAGATTCTCAATGAAAGATCTAGGTGATGCCTCCTGCATATTGGGAATCATGATCTATAGAGATAGATCTAAACGGATACTGGGATTGTCCCAATCCAGGTACATTGACACCATACTAAAGAGGTTTAGTATGGAAGAATCCAAGCGTGGGAACCAACCCACGATCTCTGGACTCACTCTCTCCAAAGAGATGTCTCCCAAGACTGATTTGGAGAGAGCTCGCATGCAAGGGATACCCTATGCTTCGGCAGTAGGCTCTATCATGTATGCGATGCTATGTACCAGACCCGATGTAGCATACTCACTAAGTGTAGTGAGTCGGTATCAAGCAGATCCTGGAAAGAGTCATTGGACAGCTGTGAAGAACATTCTCAAGTACTTACGAAGGACTAAGGAGATGTTCTTGGTGTATGGTAACAGAGAACTCCAGGTCGAGTCCTTTACCGATTCTGGCTTCCAAAGTGATAAGGACGACTCTAAGTCGCACTCGAGATTTGTCTTTACCTCAATGGAGGGGCGGTATGTTGGAAGAGTTCTAAACAGGATACCGTTGCACACTCGACGATGGAGGCTGAATACATCGCTGCCAACGATGCTGCCAAGGAGGCTGTCTGGATAAAGAAGTTCATTAGTGAACTTGGTGTGGTTCCATCCATTGAGCATCCAATACCTCTGTATTGCGATAACAATGGAGCCGTGGCGTTAGCCAAGGAACCCAGGTCCCATCAAAAGTCCAGACATATTCTGAGGCGGTATCACCTGATCAGGGAGATAGTTGATCGCCGAGAGATCGAGGTCAGGAGAGTAGATACGAAGGACAAAACTGCGGATCCATTCACGAAGGCTATTCCCCAGATACAGTTTGAGACATTATTCGGGATGCTGGGTATGAGATACTACAGCAGCTGGCCTTAGTGCAAGTGGGAGATTGTTAGTTATGTATATGCCCTAGAGGCCATTGTTGTACATATGATGTATATTATAATGGATGCTTGGATATATATAGAGATGACTTTCTTGCTCGTCATGATAGTATGCTATTTGGTTTCACTTTATCTTAACATGTTGACTTGTATTGGTTTACTGTTTTTCTCTCACATGTTGATAAAGACCTTAGGATCTGTACTCGAATACTGGGACTATGATGAGATCATACTAGTGGGGCTATGGTAGTCAATGAGTACATCCTATAACTGTTCCTAGTCGAGGGTATATCGAGACAGGGCATCGATACACCAGAGTAGACTAGCGTATACGCATCTTGACCCATATGATGGGCGATGGATGATCCCATATCCATCGGTGTTTGACATCAGAGATGGTGTACGGGTGCTCAGTGGAGACTGGGTACACTGGACGGACTCGCCGAGAACTCCCAGATGGTGATATACCACACGTCAGATGGCAGTTCTCCGGTGACACTGGTACAGGGTAGTCTGTAGACCCGAGATCGTCATGGAGTCTTGTGTGATTCCCACTGTGCTTTGATTTCCACCTTACCATGTCCAAGAAGGCGTGCAAAACGATGGCTTTTGGGTACAGTCCCGAATCACATGGAGGCAATGAGCGATAGGAGGGGATTCGTCTCTCCTGGTATAGGGAGTTGATGTTGTGCTGTGTTCGATTGGCTATAACTGGAAGTCCCTGGCCAGGGCTGATATAGAGATTTACTGGTAAGTGTTACTAGTAGTTTCTCGACCCGTTATGAGCCATACATCGACACGACTTATCGGTTACTGGGGTCTGACGTTTACCACCCCTAGACTTGATATGCGACATATCAGACGAACAAACCGGAATGTACGGGAGTGTTACTAATTGGATTCACAGGAGAACGCACAAGCTAGCTTGTTGATCTTCTAATCGCTCAATACCTGGGTGGCTGTTACGTTTAGCTGACCGCTTGCAGCTTGTGGGTGTTTGATATGATCATCACCTGCTACCGGCGTATTGACGATTCTTTAGAGTCCTACATAGAGGTTTCTTGGTTCAGGCGAAACGGAGTAGAGGCACATATGTGATATGCGCAGGACCGAGGATAATGCGATACAAGATACCGTATTATATTCTCGCGATATTTAGATATGAACCGGTTCATCGGATCAAGTGTTGGTTCGATGAATCGTTACATGATATATTAGTCGGTAATATTCGATATAGCCGGATTGTCGGATCAAGTGTTGATTCGATGATTTAATGTATAATAATATATATGATATATTTTATTACATTCTCTAATATTGGCTCGCTTTATTATTTCATTTTCTCACTGGATGATACATTGATATATGTGCGATATATGTTAATTGTATTATTTTCTTTTTTTGCAAATATATAATATATATGTGATATATATTATTGTGACATGATATGATTTATTGTTAAACATCTTTAAGGATGATTAAATGAGGTTAGGGTTTGATTAGGGTTAGTTGCTTCATGCACCTTCTAGAAGCAATTTCTTTTGTCATGGTTAAGATATTTGTTGATGACACATTATCTAACCCAACCAAACCCTAACTCTAGTTTATTCTCTACAAACTCTTAGCCACTCATCCTTGACCATGGTCGATATATCAATCATATAGTTTTCTTTTCTATTCATCACAAAAGGAATTATCATTATCTTTTCCATTATCATCTTCTTCTCTCTTGATTTTGAGCTCACTAGTAATTCCATTTTTGATGATAAATTGTGAGAAAGTGAATTAAAAAGAAAGCATAAATACTACTCCCTCATCCTCATCTCATCTAGCCCATGAGATTAGTGTGTTCATCTCTTTAGAGTGAGAAAGCTTGAGTTATTGAAATTTCGACGTAGATCATCGGAGATTTGGAACACTTCAAGCTAGCATGGATCGTTCGAGTCATGGAGCCTCTCTTGAGTCTGGGAGATCGAGGATCGCGGCGAATGGACTTCTACTCGGAGCTTGTGAGGCGAAGGAGAGGACTACAAAGGTTGTAATCCCTCACACTTAGATAAAAAAATATTATCTTGCATGCTTAACCCTAATAATCTAGCAAAGATCCCGGCTTTGGGTTGTTCGGCACGTCTAAATTTTTATCCGGGCATGTTTGATGCCTTATGAACCTTCACAAGAGTGCCTAGGAACCCTATAGCGCGAACCATCTTAACCACAAACCGAGGAACCCTAGAAAGAACGCTTCTTCATCGATGCCCGAAGCGGCAATTTCTGAAAAGAGGACGATCGCGGCGTTTGGAAGAAAGAAACCCTTTCGATCGGCTTCCAATATTGGCCGGCGATCCAAGCCAAAGCCAAAAGGATCATCAAGTTTGGAAAACTTTTCACCTTGTCGCGTTAAAATTCTGGGCGAAGAAAACGGGCGATGAAGTCCGCAAAGCTGACCCCCTGGCTTTCAAATTCAAGAAATAGGCCCTCGTAAATTTTTAGCACCTTGACCAAGATGGAGAATCGGTATTGAATGGCATTCTCTAGGTTTAGAACCGTCATCACCAGTCGGGTAGCAAAAATATACTCATCAGGGGGCAAGATCTGCTCATAATGCTCCCCTCTGACAGGCAAGCTGGAGATAGCCGGAAACTCTTCCAAAGAGATGGAAACTTCCCAATCTAGCATAAGGAAGGTATGAGTTGGAATGTTCCACTGTTCCAAAAAGGCTTTGACCCACCAGGCTGGAGGTAGGGAATATTGAAACAGGGAAGCGTAGATCGTGGGGTATAACCCGAGCCTCAACAACTCTGACTTCTTTGCCGATAGGATGTATCGGCCCACTGCAGATATCCAGCTGAGTGACGGGGAGTCAGGCCAATGTTATATGGCTGTTCCCAAGGGTGCGACCCACCCTGGCATATACGCCGTCCTAGAATTTCCAAAGCCATCGGCGGTTGTACAGGTATTACAGCCATAGAGGGCTGAAGACAACCCTCTGAAGTCCAATTAACCACCTCCACGGCATAGTTCACCGGGGGTACGTCAGCATAATGAATCACCGAGATGGCCTCTGAAGGTATTGCGCAAGAGAAGCTGCGCCGGCCCATGATGATCTGATTATACCATGTTCTCCACAATTGAAGATTCTTGTGCTCCGGATCATGGTCTTTGATCAGCGCAAGAACCTCTCGGTCTATGGGCGCTTCGGGAAATCCGTCTTCTGAGCGAACGAATGGAAAGGAAGTGTAGAAAGACATAGTACCTGTGCGGAAAAGAACAAATTTTCAGCCGCCAATGCTACAGTTTAAGTTCTGTCATTAGGTACTTTAAATTTGTACCACACTGCAATGCAGTGAAAAGGGAACAAAGGGGACCTACATAATCTAGATGACAGTTCATCATTAATAAAACAGTCTCATCATTCGATGAGACTGTCATTAAATGAAGAAATCCTTAATTTATTCTCATTCAATAAGAACCCCTCGGGCTAAGGAGTAAATCTCCTCTTGAAAGCAGTGCTCTATGGCAGAGTGACATCTGTCAACTCTAATGATGAAGGAATAAAAATTCCTCAAGATCCTTGCTCTGTAAAAATGATGGAATAACCCACCAGAAAAATTGAAATAAATTTTTTAATGAATTAAAATTCTGAGATTTTCAAGATCCATGAACAAACTCTTAAGAGTCTCCATAAGAGATTAACAAAACTCCATTATTCAAGAGAGCAAAGCTCTGTTTATGGGTTAAGAAACCCTAAAAAGGTTTTCTTTAGATCTGAGATCTATGAAAAGCAAAGCTCTATTAATGGGTAAAACCCTAAAAATATTTTGAGATCCATGATATGAGGAAGAGCAAAGCTCTATTAATAAAGTTCAAAATCTTACCAAAAATTTGGCAGAGTTTTGATTCTTGAAGGTTCTTAAAATGAAGAGTTATGCTCTGAAGGAGAATAAAAATTCTCAGAAAGATAGAAGATGAACAGAAATCATCTTAAGGGCCAAGGGTCCTATTTATAGGCACTGAGATGCCGTTTCATCTTCTGAGTAGATCCAAGGGCGCAGATGTTGCCACCGCTGCACTCATATGTGGGCCACGTGAGCGCAACGGTGGGGGGTATTTATTTCCCCCAATCAGAGCAAAGCTCAGTTCAAAATTCAAATTTTGAAATGAAGCAAGCGCTTCATAGCAGCGCCAAGTGCGCTGCGCCACCACATGCAAAGCACGTGTGCGCTACCGCTAAGTGCACTGCGCTCTAAGCAGTGCACCATGTGGAAAGCACGGGTGCACTAGCGCTAAGTGGGCTGCGCTCTAAGCAGTGCACCACGTGCAAAGCACGGGTGCGCTAACGCTAGAACTAAAAGCTCCCCACGGTCAGATCAAAGATCCAATAATGATGATAAATCATCAATTAATCAGAATTAAATTCTGTTAAGAAAAGATTCCTCAAAATCTTTCCAAACAACAAGATTGTGCTCTGTAAATCAGAGTACCGTTGGATCAATGATCCAAAGGTAATTAAAAAATCACAAAAGTACATAATAAATTCTTTATGGAAAAAATTTCCCAATATTGTTAAAAACAAGAAAATTGTCTTCTGTAAATCAGAAGCCCTTGGATCAAAGATCCAATGGTGGGGAAATCCCCAAATCAATTGGAGAAAAGATCTTCTTAACAGATTGAACAAATCAGTTTGCCCTATATAAAGGCCCCAAGACTTCAGGTCTCAGGATATACAGAAGCATAGAAAGGAACCCCCCTATAAACTTTGAGAAAATTGTGAGAGAAGAGTCAAGCTTTCGGAAGAAGAAGATTTTCTTCAAGGTAAAAAAGAACAGAAAGACGAAATCATCTCGTATTAAAAAAAGAAGACTTCACTTCTTTCTTTAAGATCATAGATCTACAAGACTAAGGTCTTTCACAAAGAGATCAAAAGACCTTATCATAAAATAATAAGAAGAATATAATTCTTCTCACAGATCATAGATCTATAAGACGAAGGTCTTTTACACAAAGAGATCATAGTATCTCATTATAAAAAGGGGGAGAATACTTCAATTCTCTGAGGATCACAGATCCATAAAGGCAAAGCCTTTCATCAAAATAAGAGATTGAAACATCTCCTATAAAATAAGAACTTTTGTTCTTAGAACCTTGAGACAAAGTCTCTTATAAAAAGAGAATTTAATTCTCAGAGCGCAAAACTGATTTAAGTTGCATAAAAGAAGAGCCTTGGCGCTCTTAATCAAAAAGTGCCTCAACGCTCCACATCTAGCGCAAAGCGCTGCAGAGCCTTGGCGCTCTTAATTTAGAAGAGCCTTAGCGCTCCAAATTTAAAGAAAGCGCTCTGCGCTCAAGACTAGCGCACAACGCCAAGCGCGCCACGTGTTCCTCACATGTACGCTACTTAGCAGAAGCGCTTCAGCGCTCCACATCTAGCGCAAAGCGCTGCAGGGCCTTAGCGCTCCAATCAACAAAAGCGCACTGCGCTCTTTATCTGTCGCACAGCGCCAAGCACACTACATGTTCCTCACGTGTGCGCTACTCAGCAGAAGCGCAATGCGCTCATAAACTAGCGCTCTGCGCTCTTTGACTGGCGCAAAGCGCCAAGCGCGCCACGTGTTTCTCATATGTGCGCTAGAAAAAAATAAATTGCTCTACAAATAAAGCCCAGAGCTATAAGGAATGCTCAGCATTCAGTAAAAGACAAAAACATTGTCAGAATTCAAATCAATGCTCAGTATTGTCAAATGTTTAACATTCTAACTGAATGAGCCAAGCCCAACTTGGCCATAAATCCCTCAAACAGATTAACAGAGCCCATATGCTCATAAATCTCAGATCTTAGTCCCAATTGGACTACAGATCTCCCAACCAAAATTGGTTCAAGGGTACATCTCTTCACTCCTCTGATATTTGTTGTCGTAATCCTTCAACGTCTTCAGAAAGGTGACGGATCCCGACAAATAAACATTCCATGGACTGTGGGGTCCTTAAACTCATAGACTATGATGTCCTTAAACTTTATAGACTATGACGTCTTTAAACTACCGACTGTGGGGTCCTTAAACTGATGGACTATGATGTCCTTAATCATGGACTGTAGGGTCCTTAAACCCATGGACTATGATGTCCTTAACCTTGGACTGTGGGGTCCTTAAGCCCATGGACTATGATGTCCTTAACCTTGGACCGTAACGTCCTTAAACTAATTATGGACCGCAAAGTCCCTAGACTAAAACAATAAAGCCCAAATGCTCTTTTGTTGGATCTAAATGATCCTGTTAAGTTGATCTTAGTCTAAAATTAGACTAACGTATCCTTAGAAAATCGTTAAGTTGATCATAGTCTAAAATTAGAATAACGTATCCTTAACAAATGTTTAAGTTGATCTTAGTCTCAAATGAGACTAACGTATCCTTAAACCCAACCCCAAACCCAAATCTAAGAAAATACGGATTTGGACTAATCCACGTCCTACGGGCGATAACATAAATTAGTCTCCGTATACAATCCACGGGCAACCAAAAACAAAACAAACACCCACGACACGAAGTGACCATCTGGAGAAGGAGAAAGTGGTTACCGCGATGCGGTAGCGTAATTAACTGCAGGGGTTTGCGCCTGCAGGGAAGAGCATCCCCACAATCAAAAACCCCTCAACGAGGGGGAATCTGATGAAGTCTGCTACATCGGCCGCATCCGTTTAAACCATCGATACATGGTGTCATAAATCAACTTGTCATTTTCGGAGAGGTGGACGGATAGCACCAATTAGCATCCGCCCTCGAAATTCAGGCAAGACGGACCTATACGGTCCCGTCTTCGTTTTCGGAGGAGAACAAGCCTACGGGCACCGTCTGTCCGGATCGGCCCTCGGGCTCTGGCAGTACGAATCGGCCTATATCCATCTCTTGACTTTGGTCGGTATCCTTCGGATAACCTCCAGGTCCAACCAATCACCGGTAGATAGTAGTCCCTCTGCCAGGCCCATCGTCTACTGCGCAGCATCCCTTTCTTGTCCCGGGCTACCATACCGGATCCATCATGAACCCGCAAACGGATCATCCAGCTCCTCGAATCGGGTTTCTATCACACGTCTCAGAACCGAGAAAACGCATGGTGGACACACTGAAATATCATATCAAGAGAACCGGGTTTTAAAAACAATGCATACTTTCTTGAAATAATTTCTTGGTTCACAAATCCATAAAATCACATTAAATCCGTATCTCAATGCGTAAATCAATGCAATATGATATATGCAACATAAAACCGTAATATGAGCATATCAAGGGAAAACCGCTCTTTTAAATGAATCCAGTTTTTAAATGTATCATGCGGTTCCCAATTTCTCCAAAATCAAATCCAACATCATATAAAGGTGTACATGTATCTATGTATGCACGATATATCTCATATGCGCAATAAAACAATAATCCATGTGTCAATATCAATAACGAGTACAATACAGCACATGTGTATAGGTTGTGAGTGTCATGGCAATTACCGACGGCGTGGGTGTAGCATAGAATTTATTGCTCGTGCAACATAAACCGTCAGTAATGGTGCAGTGTCCACTAGGTACTAGGTCAAGGAACAACAAGTAATGGTATGATGCTCATGCACAATCAACATATATGAATATAAACATGCAGCTATAATATCCTATCAAGCCCTGACGCATAACGACATACGGGCGATTTCCCTGTAGATGTTAAATCCACTCACGTTGATCTCGAGCTAGGTATATCCGACCACCTGCTTCCCTTTCTTCGCAGCATCCGAAGTCCCCGCCTGCGATCCTATTAACATAAAACATAGCAAGTGCAACTCAGAATCGACCAATAATACATACAATTACGCTCAAATCGACGCGCCGACTCCAACACCCTCTAAAGTGTTCGCTTAGCAGCTAACGTGTGTGGCGACACTACTAAAACAAACTCACGTGTAGAAATCACGCGAAGCACAGAAACTGAGTCGGACACCGTATCGCGTGTCGTCGAAACACTAAAAACTAGCTAATCGATCCCAGATTTTACCCACTGTAAAAACATAAAAATCTAGTAGTACCAAACACTTTAAAACCACTGCAGACAACTACCTTAAAAACCACAACACCCCATGCTTCCCAAAAACCGAGCTCGAAAGATTTAGCCTACATGTCGCCGGCCAAACAGTGTCAGGTGGGGGTCGTGTTACTGTTGTACACTCATGGCAACTATTACAACACTTCTACACTGCTAATTTTCACAGTAAAGACTCGGGGTCATAGCAGATCACATATACCCTATAATGACACTAAAATACAATATTGTACACAAAACTAAATCTTTATCGTTCTAAACTGAAACTAACTAGCCATACAACAATTTAACAACATAAATAACAGTAGAGAGTCATTACCTATCCAAACTTGCTCCGAAACCCTAGCTTTCCATGCCCTAAGTGATTCTAGTGGCTTGATCTTGGCTTGTGAAGGGTTTTGATGGAGTTTAGTGGAGATTTTGTGTGGGTTTGTGAGGGTTGGGTTAGGGTTTCAGTTGAGGGATGTGAGGGTGTGAGATGAGGTGAAGAAAATAATGAGAAGGAATGATAAGTGAATGAGAGTGTGAATGAGAGTGAGGAGTGTATGTGTGAGGGTGAGGGATCACAAATGGGGTGTAAGTTTAGATGAGCAATGACTCCCTCTCTCTCTCTCCTCATTTAATGCATGGCATGCTTGCCCCATGCTCATGATGCATGCCACCCCCCCTCTCTCTCTCTTAAGTCAATCTAGTTTTAAAAACCCTTTTTATATTAAAACCACTAATTAATTTAGATAATACATAAAACTTAATTAAAATGTGCTTAAGGTGACATGGCTACTTAAGCGTGGTTAACCCCCAAATTAACCCTAGGTTAACATGCACATGTGTGTGCAAGTCCGAAATAAATATTAAAAAAATATTCATTAATTTTTATAAAATATTTGAAAACTATTTTGGTAAACTTTTTACTAAAAACCCGCATTATCGTTTAATTAACTCTAATAGCAAATCTAAGGTGTTACAAGCGGTAAGCGTGCAAGTTGCTTAAGTCTATCTTTAGACTAAAGCAGGCACAACGGAGAAGGATCATCTATTTTGATGATACGGTCAAAACGTTTGACTTCATCAAAATGAGAGATGAATCTGGTATTTGAAAGAAAGCAGTAAGGAGTGTTGTCAAATTTCTCATATGGTATGTAGATGACATGCTCATGATAGAAAGTGATGTTCCTATGCTGTAATCAGCAAAACAATGCTCACATGTGTTTTTCCATACATGATATGGATGTCAGTCCAATCCTAGAAAAACATAGGGTAGCAGCAAAGAGCATTTGATGTTCTTGGTATATCGTAACGACAGCCTCCTGAAGGAGGTGGTTACCGATTCTTGCTTCACATAGAAGACAGAGCGCCTGTCGCAAGTTATAAGTTTATCCACTTTTGAGGAGCAGTATATTGGAAAGAGTTCCAAGTAGGAAACTGAGGTAGTCGTGGCACTAGATGCTGATTATGAATCGGCAAAGGATACCGTCTCAGAATTCGCTGGATATAATTGTTCATTTGTGAAAATGATTCCATCGTTTGTCTAAGAAAAAAACTAAGGCAGGTATCACTCAGTTCAGGAGATATTTGATCTCCGCAAAGTTGAGATATGGGGAGAAAAAGAGAGATGCACCGTGCCGGTCCACTCATTGAGGCTAGTTCTCGAACACGGTTTAAGAAATTGTTGGTACAGAAGTTGGGTATGCGATACCACAATAATTGGCCTTAAGTGCAAGTGGGAGATTGTTCGATATAGGTGCCTTCAATGCAATTATTGTAATTGAAAGAGGACCTATACGAGAGAACAATCTTACTCAAGATGATAATATGCTATATGGTTTGTCTTTATCTTACATGTGACGCGTTTTATTCATTATCACGTATCATTAATATATGAGATACAACCCTTAGGATTTTTCTTGAATACCAGGACAATGATGGAGATCATAGTAGTGGGGCCTGGGTAGTCGATAAGCATATCCTTAAATGTCCCTAGTTGTAGGAGTATCGAGACTGGGCATCGATACTCCAGTTTAGACTAGTGTGTATATTTCCTGGCCCGGTTGGAAGGCAATAGCTGGTCCTATAGCTATTGGTGTTTGACACCGAGGATTATATACAGGTGCTTATTGGATAAGTTACACTGTACGGACTCACTGAGAACTTCTAATTGGTAATATACCAATGTCAGGTAGCAGTTCTCTGGTGACATGAGTACAAGTTAGTCTCTAGGACCTGAGATCGCCATAGTGTCTCATATGTGTTCCCGCTATACTTAGACTTCTACCCTACCACAGCTCAAAAGAGTCATGCAAACAAATTTTTGTTGGGTATAGTCCGGAAGCACGTAGAGGCAGTACGTGGTCGAGGGGATTCGTCTCTCCCGATATAGGGAGTTGATGTCGAGCAATGAAAGATATGACTACAACCATAAGTCGGTAGCCACCGCAGTGGAGATAAACTGATAGGTGTTATCAGTTTTATCTCCGGATGGTTATGAGTTCTTTGTTGCACGACTTACCGAGTTATTGGGGTCTGACAGATTCCAAACCCTAAACCCAATATGTGATACTCTTAGACAAAGAGATCGGACTGTATGTTGATGTCACTGATAGACTTTGCAGGGTTCAAATGAGTTTTCTCTTTGACCTTCTTATAGGGTTACATAGCACGACAGTAAGGTTTTGGGAGGCATCGTCCATGCCATTTTCAAAAAATTTCCATGCTAAACAACCCTAACCCTAGAATCTTAACTAGAGAATTGACAATACAACATGTAAACAACTTTACATCTAAGTGAACATGGAATAAAACCTTTGTAGACCGGTCCTTCACTTCAATAGCTCCGTATAGTAGTCCCTTCGCTCCAAGTAGTGATCTTCCAGACTCTAGAATGGCTCCACAAGATGAAAGGAACAAGCTTGCACGAAGTCTTCTTGGCCGAAGATGATCTGCGTTGAGGAGACACCAACCCAAGCTACCTCTTCACTAATTAGGGATTAGTGAAGGTAACACCCTAAACTAAATGGCTAATCTAGTAGAGGATGATGAAGTCAGATTTTTGCTCACTTTAGAATTAATTTTCTCACTAATTTTCTTCACCTCTCCAAAACCTAGAAAGCTTTCTTAATGAAGAAGAAAATGAAGAGAATAATGTTGTGAATAATGAATCATGAGAGAGTGAGAGGCAACCATGGATGAGAAATATCTCATATAACTCATGTAGAGACTTAAACATGGTTTAAGATAAAGGTTGGGTTAATAAATATCTATAGTAAGACAAAATTAGTGGACTAAGTCAAAGGTTTCTACAAGCTTCCAGTAAGAATCAACCTTGACAAATTTCCACCAATTTTGTATTTACTTTAAATAAATAAAACCCCAATTATCTTATGGAATGGTGTAAGTCTCATACACCCATGTTGCATGTATAATCAAGCATGACACAAAAAGAAACACAATTAATATATATCACATATATATTAAGTGTGCACATGTGAGAAAAAGAAATGCACAAGTGAGCTAATATTAGTTAATGTAAATATATCAAATATATAATTATATATTAAATTATTAAATCAACACTTGATTCAATAATCCAGCTATATCACATATAACCGACTAATATCATATGTATACACTTATCGAATCAACACTTGATTCGATAAACCGGCTATATCACATATAACCGACCGATATCACATATCGCGAGAATAGAATATGGTATCACATACACGTATTAATCTCGGTCCCGCAAATATCACATATGTGCTCCTACTTCGTTTTACCTGAGCCATGAAACCTCTGTGTAGGACTCTAAAGACTCGTCAATACGCCGGTAGTAGGTGATGATCATATCAGTCACCCACAAGCCGTCAGCGGTACTAGCTGGACGTAACGACTACTCGGGTATTGAGCGATCGGAAGATCAACAAGCAAGCCTGCTCATACTCCTGTAAAGCCTGTCAGTAACACTACCGTACAGTCCGGTCTTTTCTTTTCTTTAAAGTTTCGACTCATCTAATTCAAAAGACGAACAATTACACTTTCCCTATGGATGATCCACACTTACTAACGCGCTACATTCGACACCGTTATTGATTGCGGTCAAAATATTTTTGGTTGTGATTTCTAAATACAATTTTCTAAAAAAACAACACACAACGGAAAATCATTTCAATCAAATGGCGCCGTTGCCGGGGACCATTTGAGTTACTTACACAATCCGAAATCGTTACAATCAAATGGCGCCGTTGTCAGGGATTGTGCGCTAATTGTTCGTATTTTGAAATTTGAGTTGAAAAATTTATTCCATTATAATTTTTAGATCTAAACTCGCACAAACCCTAATACGTGTGTTGTGATTTGATTGCGAGGAAATCTGGAATCATTGGAGCTTGGATAAAAAATTTTGTGAATATTCCAGAGAGCTAAAGGGAACAACAGAAGCATTGTCCTAAATTTCTGTGCAGTGATCTCTTTCCCCCACCGCGATTCCGCGGCAAAGACCCACCAACTGCGGCGGTTCCGTGGCTACCTTGCTGCTTCACTGTACCAAAATTTCAGGTATACTTCTATACTTTCTTATCTTCTCCAAAATCTGCTCCAATTAACATTTTGTGCAGGTTTCTTTGCAAATAATCGCAGCGCCGCAAAAGCAAAATAAATTGTGCGTGTTTTGATTTTTTTTGGTTGTTTGCATATTAATACGGATATTAAGGGGCACGGCCAATTCCAGATTAGGTGGAGAATTCATTACCCTTCGTAAGCCCCGAAAATCGCAAAATTTGCATCCGCATTGACCCTCATTAACTAAAAGAAATCTAGAGATGACTCTAAGGACCGTCGCGCTCACTTAGGACAGAAGAAGGCCGTGGGTAATTGATTAGTGTCAAAAATATAAGTTTACCGCAATCAGAAACGGCGTCGCTTCGCAGCTAGCCGGTGAGTACGGGTCGATCCACAGAGACGGGTAAATTTCTTTTATATGTTTTAACGAGTTGATTCAAAATGTTGTTTTGGTTGGTTTATAACAATCTATAAAAACTGGATCTAATTAATCTAATTAAGATTCTTGCTAGAGTTAGGCTTAGGGGAAGTTTTGGAGATTAACGTTTTTCTTCACCGCTTTCAATGCCTTCTTTTTTAGATCTATTAGATGTTACGGTAATTATCAATAAAGTGGATCCAAATCTTTTGGGAATATGTTTCTTCCTCTAGATTTGTATCCTTCCTTTGTTGATAATTACCCTAACCCCCATGGAAAACGCGCGCAACCGGCTCTTTATACTACGGTTCACCGTTACCTCTAGGGGTAGGGTGCCGTAGGGAGCGGTTGTGCGCGTATGCATGGAGTTCTAACTCTTAAGTGAAGGTGGCATTGAAAGGGGTGAGAGATCTCATCTCTCAACCCTTTCCCTAAGGCTAACCCTAACAAGCGAGGAGACTACTCGCTCATTAGGGGATGATAAAATATACTAGAAAATAAAAGCAAGGAAATAAAATTACCTACTGATTTGATGGCTCCCTCCAAGTAGAAGACAGAATAGATCTGAATATAATTCCCAGAAATTCTGAATTTTATTTATTGAAAAGAGGCATGATTTTTTACAGATCTGGAAATACAATTTATAGAAAAACATAAAAACTAGGGTTACAAACTCTCGCATATGTGAAATTACAGATTTGACCCCTAAAAATCCCAACACCCGCACCGTCGCACCGACACGCCAAAAATCCACCGACGTGCGCTCTATATGGCCGCGGAACCGCGGCGCCAGGCTGGGTTTGGACGCGGTTCCGCGGCCAAACTAGGGAATTGGGCACTGTGATTTTGGGGATTTTTCCTTGGATTCTTGGGCTTTCTCTTTTTACACTTCTTTTCTCTGTTGGACTTCTGGGTCTTCTCCAAATCTCCTATGAAGACTTGTAAGGATCTTTTGACCGTTCACTTGACATTTTGAATCTTGCAATGTTCTTCGACTAGGCTTGACTAGGATCCGTCTACTTGTTTGTCAAAAGTCCCTTTTCTGTGTCAGCCTTCGTCTTTTTCACTGTATTTGCTCCAAGAGCTTGTATCCTGTAACATGCAACAAAAGTGCGTCAAGAGTACCTGTTTATTTATAAAAAGGATAAGAATAGGGGAATGAAAAATGCAATATTATGGTCTGAACAAATACCCCCAAACCTACCTTTTGCTCGTCCTCGAGCAAACTTATTATTTTATTCTCTAAAATCCTAACCACACTTTCACAGGGAAACGCGATTGCACTGAGCACGTGCAACAAGCTGTTAAACCTCTAGGTGTCCCTAGTAGGAGGAGTGTTGTCTCCTGAGGGTTTTCAGCGGATTACACCCACAAAATCCTATCAACTCGGCCCATTGACTTTTGTTTTCCAATTAGGTCTTCTAACAAGGAATTCTATTATCTTTTACCCGTAAATTATCCACCCGCATTCTTCACACTTCCTCATCATCTAACTTAATATTATATATGTTATGTAGATCTACTTAGCTTTCGGCATTTCTTAAGTCTTCCTTCTAGGGTTTCATCTCTACTTAGGAATTTTCTATCAACTCTATTAAAGATACAAATTTTATCTTTCATTCCTCTCTCTTATCTAAATTCCAATCACATACCCCTACGTGTGTGTATAGATCACCCCTACACTTGGAAATTCAAATCAAGCAATCGTACTCTCGTCCTTCGTTCAAAGCACTTATTAATTAGTGAATTTTTAAATGAAATTTGCTTACACATCCTTCATGCGACCGTTAATACTTCTTGAGGTACCAACAACCGACTACAAGATGCGTTAGCACTTTAAAGCGTACTTCCTAGTTTTGCAACACCCAAGGCTTTAGCAGTGACTCCCAAACCAGTTGGTCTAAGGCACTAGGTGATAAGGCACCCTCGCTAAATATTTTTCTATTTTTACAGCCTTAGGTAATCACAAAAACCAGTGTCCATTTTTTCTTTTCTTTATTCACACTTTTTTTTTCTTTTATTTTCTTCGTACTAAGGACTTTAGACAAGAGCATTTCAAGGTCTCTTCTACTATTCCAAGTTTCAAGGTGCGTGATTGTGCAAATTGTAGGGTATACGTTTTCAGAATCTAGACTTAAGCTAGGAACTATTTTTCAAACTTATACTCTAATAAGAACATCAATACTCTTCCCTTGTTTCGACTTAGCCCAAGAAGTGAACCCAAAATTTGCCTATTTCTAAATAAACTACAAGGCATATACTTTCTGCCGTTAAACTTTAAGGAATGTTATTTTTAAGGTTTTTAATTCACTAAGTCTAAGATCTAGTTGTTCCTAGCCAGTTAACCTATTTGTCAAACTCTAGTCAAATAAGCCAAAATTGAATACAATAATTTTTATGATTTTCAAAATTTTCCAATTTTTTATGGGTTTTCAAATAAGTATGCAAATGAAAAAATATGTACAAATGAATGCGAAGGAAGATGACGTACCGAGCATACCCCCAAACTTGAACTTGACAGTGTCCTCACTGTCATGCTAAACCAAGAGGGTCAAAATACCGATACTCCCCTGTTTATTTATTTATAATTTTTTAATGTTTTGAATTTTTTTTATTTTTTATAAAAAAAGAAAACAAAAGGATATATACATATATACAACAAGATTCCCCCCAAAGTTAAGCTTGGCCTTACACAAGCCAAATGTTAGCACCAACCATTCAAAAATCTTATCATGGTAATGGTAGAGTTGGTGCAAGAATGGGATGGAAAGAAAAGAGATGAAAAGCACGCGAGACCGTGTGGAAAGAAGAATGGTAGAATATGGTCTCGGTGGGGGAGAAGAAAGACGGAAAGAAGAAAGAAGTGGAGTGCGATCTTGAGGGTGTAAATTGAGTGAATAAATTAGCGCAATTTGTGATGACCGATGTGTTAAAAGCGATTGCGCTAACCTACCAACTCGTCGTGCAATGTGGTCAAATCCCTCAAGATTCGCAAGAAAACATGGGTACGCCGAACATGGTATAGGAGATGAAAGCGTAACGGTCATTTGTTCGGTCGGAACAATAGGAAGGAGGGAGGGTGATATAACAGTCAAAGGTTCAGGAGGCTGAATTGGAAAATCCGACACATCAAATAAAAATAGTTCAACCTCGATATTATCCTCAAGACTCTCCTCAGTACTATCCTCAATATTTAATTCATCCATACCATTATCATCAAAATCTAGACGCATATGAGATTCGGGGGAAACATTTAATAACTCAGGATGATGATTTGAACATAAAATTTCAAGCAAATCGACAGGTTCATCATCCGAAATATTCCCGGCGTCTATATCCTCAATCAAGTGAAAATCAATTTCTTTAGACACCTCCTCAAAAGCATAGATGTTTATCAATGTAGGTTCTAGAGTGGATGTGTAAAGGTTAAACGGATTAGGTGCGGTTTCACCCGAAAGGGGTTCTTCACAATTTGGCAAATCAAGCACTACAAAATCACACAACTCATTTTTATTTTCAACAGGTGAACTATTTAGGGCAATCAATGGAAAACAGGAGTTGTGGGCTTCAATTGGGTATGGGTAGGTTTGATTTGGAAATCCTCTCTCATTCTCACTCTGTCCAATCGCCTCCTCATACATTGAAAAATTTGGAGCTAGCGGGAAACTAGCTACAGGTTCACTCGGTTGCATAAGGATGGCCATGGACGCCTCCACATTCCTCATCATTTTGTTTGTTGCAGCAATATAAGCCTCCAACGACTCTTCCAAACTAGACTTAGGTGGTGAGGGGGTTTCAGTAAAAGATTCAAAATTGGTTGGGTATGTGAAACTCCCTAATGGCTGTGTCGAAACAGCGTCTAGTGAAGGTGGGAATGTCGGGTATGACTGGTAGGAAGTGGGTGGTAAGACAGGAGTAGGGTCAACATATGGATAAGAAGGTGAATAATCGTGCGGATCCCTAAAACTAGATGAGTGGAGAGGGGTGAAAGATCGACTGCGAGATTGAGCAATATGCTCAGCAATGGACATCGGCCTAGGAGTGACAGAAGGACTTGAAGAAGTGGTATCAACATATGTAGGTTGTAAAGGTTGACTCGGTTGACACAAAGTGGGTTGAAAAGTCAAACTATTTCTCCTAGACGCCTCTATTTGATCTTTCAACGAAATTTTTGGCAAGGAGGGATCATTTTTAAATTGACCGAAACAATTGACGAACGACGCAAAGTTAGGTTCGGGATACCAAAATTCGGCAAGAGATTTATGATGTGGGGTACCCATGATAGAAGAATGAGAAAAGAAAGAAGGTAGGTGGTGCAAGTGGGGTGCAGGGATTTCTTAGCGACAAAATTTTTGCAAGATTTTATAAAAATTTCCCTTTTTTTTATTTATGTGAGAGTTTTGCAAAAAGATTTAGAAAATAGGACTCGTGACACAAATGTATCAACCACACATGCACAATCAGGCCTAGATCTAGGGTTGCCTAGGTCTGCTAGACAGCTCCTAACTAGGGCTAGAAATAGGACCTCAAACCGCCTCTTCACGGACAAATACGGCCAGGTAAGTGGGAAGGAACCACCACTACAGTGGGCCTAATTAATAACCACTAGCCTAGACACCGCAAAGTCGGTTAGGATAAACGGCCGATGCCTATACTAGTCCTTTTTCTATTGAGCTCGATGTCCTTAGGTCTGAGTCTAATCTTTTTTAATTAATTGTGGTCGATGCAAAATGCTTTAGGTGTTTTCTGGGGTCCTGGGAAGAGTGATGAAATCCCCACCCAATCTGAGATTGGTCAATTAGCCCCTTAGAGTCCGGTTAAATTATGCAAAACAATAAAATTTTACTTGCAATCAATTTTTAGCGCGGCGCAAAGAAACCTGCAGAAAATCTGTTATTTAGAAGGGGGAGAAAGATTTTTTAGCGCAAAGAAACCTGCAGAAAAATTTTTACCGGGGAGATATGGAGGTTGACAGAGGAGAGGATGAGAAAACAAACCAGCAAATTTTCAGGTGCTGACGTGGCCAATGCGCGGCGGAAACGCGGCCTGGGACCCACTTATGCGGCGGAAACGCGGCAAGATGAGGAGATCAGTGGCTCTAAAATTTTTTGTGTCTCTGTTGTGATCTTCCCTCTCTGTTCTGATATTATTTATTTTGTTTTGCCCTCTGTAAATTTCCAGATTCTCAATTCTTCGATGTTCCTGCAAGATTCAAAAGATACACCCTTCAAACAGATCAAAATTGATAATTTTTTTGTATTTTTTTATATTTTCATATTTTTATAATTTTTTAAAATTTATATCAACCCGAAAATTCACAAAAAGAAAAATTACGCCATCCCCGGCAACGGCGCCATTTGATTGATGTCAAAACTTGTATTTACCGCAATCAAGAACGGCGTCGCTTCGCAGCTAGTCGGTGAGTACGGGTCGATCCACAGAGACGGGTAAATTTCTTTTATGTGTTTTAACGAGTTGATTCAAAATGTTGTTTTGGTTGGTTTATAAAAATCTATAAAAACTGGATCTAATTAATCTAATTAAGAGTCTTGCTAGGGTTAGACTTAGGGGAAGTTTTGGAGATTAACGTTTTTGTTCACCGCTTTCAATGCCTTCTTTTTTAGATCTATTAGATGTTACGGTAATTATCAATAAAGTGGATCCAAATCTTTTGGGAAGATGTTTCTTCCTCTAGATTTGTATCCTTCCTTTGTTGATAATTAGCCTAACCCCCATGAAAAACGCGCGCAACCGGCCCTTTATACTACGGTTCACCGTTACCTCTAGGGGTAGGGTGCCGTAGGGAGCAGTTGTGCGCGTATGCATGGAGTTCTAACTCTTAAGTGAAGGTGGCATTGAAAGGGGTGAGAGATCTCATCTCTCAACCCTTTCCCTAAGGCTAACCCTAACAAGCGAGGAGACTACTCGCTCATTAGGGGATGATAAAATATACTAGAAAATAAAGAGCAAGGAAATAAAATTACCTACTGATTTGTTGGCTCCCTCCAAGTAGAAGAAAGAATAGATCTGAATATAATTCCCAGAAATTCTGAATTTTATTTATTGAAAAGAGGCATGAGTTTTTACAGATCTGGAAATACAATTTATAGGAAAACATAAAAACTAGGGTTACAGACTCTCGCATATGTGAAATTACAGATTTGACCCCTAAAAATCCCAACACCCGCACCGTCGCACCGACACGCCAAAAATCCACCGACGTGCGCTCTATATGGACGCGGAACCGCGGCGCCAGGCTGGGTTTGGCCGCGGTTCCGTGGCCAAACTAGGGAATTGGGCACTGTGATTTTGGGGCTTTTTTCTTGGCTTCTTGGGCTTTCTCTTTTTACACTTCTTTTCTCTGTTGGACTTCTGGGTCTTCTCCAGATCTCCTGTGAAGACTTGTAAGGATCTTTTGACCGTTCACTTGACATTTTGGACCTTGCAATGTTCTTCGACTAGGCTTGACTAGGATCCGTCTACTTGTTTGTCAAAAGTCCCTTTTCTGTATCAGCCTTCGTCTTTTTCACTGTATTTGCTCCAAGAGCTTGTATCCTGTAACATGCAACAAAAGTGCGTCAAGAGTACCTGTTTATTTATAAAAAGGATAAGAATAGGGGAATGAAAAATGCAATATTATGGTCTGAATAGTAATTCATTGCTTATCCGCGTTTCTTTTGTAGTGTCTAAGGCAAGTGTGTCGAAGGCTAGTGGTTACTTAATTTGGCCCACTACTTACGTAGTGGAGAACCTCTCACTTACCTGGCACTTACCTGGCCACAGGAGAGACAAAGAGGCAGTGGAGGATTTATCCTGCGACTTGTCTTTTGGCAGTTAGGAGCGGTCTAGAGCTTGACCTAGGTGACCACTAGATTCTAGGGTTTTGTGTGTTGCATTTGTTGTGTTGCATCATTTTTTTAAAAAAAATGCGTATCTTTTCAAAACAAACACCGCATTTATTCATCTCCCCTAATTATAAATTCACGCTGCCACTTGTACTAACCCTTTTTAGTGCAAGATAGGCTGGACACGGGTTTCTAGTGCCCGTTTTGTCCGCGTTTCCCCCGATCGACCCAAAAGTCGGTATTTCTACATTTACCTTTTCTTTACCCACCACCACACCCACATCGATGGATCATTCTCCATCGAACTTCTTTACCACTACTCTTCCGCCGTCCGTTGGTGCGCAGAATCCACCTCGCATCTCTCTCCAAGAGAGGTGCTATCCTACACGAGGTCCCCTTTCCACCTGTCTTTCCATTCCACCAGCCAATGGGGAAAATTTTCAAACAAAACCCCAATACATCAACCTTCTACCAAAATTTCACGGTCTCGAGACTGAAGACGCATATGCCTTTATCACCAAATTTGAAAATGTATGCGCAATGATGGGTACCTCACAGCTGTCTGTGGATACTATGCGTCTTCGTCTTCTCCCATTTACCTTGTGCGATTTAGCCGAGAAGTGGCTGTATAACACTACCGCACATTCCATTTCAAATTGGGAAGAATTCGTCAGAGCATTCCTTAAGAAATTCTACCCACATCAAAAGATAGCTCGAGTCTGTAGCGAAATATATCAATTCACCCAGCTTCCAAATGAAACATTTTCACAATGTCTTGAACGCTTTAAGGATCTGTTAGTTCAATGTCCACATCACGGCATCCCGATATGGGAACTGTGCCGAATCATATATGAGGGCATTAATCCTAACACAAGACAGACCCTTGAATCCATGTGTCAAGGCAACTTCATGACTAAAGATGATGGGGAAGCCTGGAAATTTTTAGAAGATTTCGCTGAAAAGTCCTTACAGTGGGAGGGTGTGAGTCAATCGTCTAAGGATGGCAATAATATTTCCATAGGAGTTAGAGCTGACATTGCAGCTATCAATAAGAAACTCGAGACTATGGAAAACAAATTTTTAGCTGCCGCCCTAAATCAAATGTCACTCTCCAAAACTCTATGTGGATGCTGTTCTGATCCATCTCATTTGACGGAAGAATGTCCACTAAATTCTCCGTTTCAAGGTCATGAGCATACCAATGCCGCATTTCAAAGACCTAGAAACGATCCATTTTCTTCCACATATAATCAGGGTTGGAGGAATCACCCAAATTTTGCTTGGAACCAATCACAATCTCAAAACACGGTTCCAAACCAAAATAATTTCCAAAGGGTCCCTCCACCACAACAGCAACCACCACTTCAATTGAGTCAGCACCCCTTCCAATCACAGAACTTTCAAAATCCGGTCAACACACCTGCACCGTCTAGTCCTTTACAATTGACTGGGACTGATGAATCCTTTTCATTCATAAACTTGCTTCTGACAAATCTAATGCAAGTATCGGCTGAAATAAAGACTTCCGTCGATGATATAAAGAAAAACTCAGCGTCTCAAGCTGAGAGTATCAAATCGATGGAAGCAGAAATTGCACGATTAAAAGCAGAAATGAGTGCAAGAGAGAAAGGGAAACTTCCAGCTCAAGCTTTACCCAATCCTGGATATTCACATCATGTGGATGCAATCACGTTGAGATCTGGAAGAGTGCTTGACACTCACGTCGGGGAAGAGTTTGATGACACTGATAAATCAATCAATAACGCCCCGGCTGAGACCTTTCCTTCCACTCACACTTCTAATTCTGACCCAAGTTCTTCTACCCCACCACCTTCTTGCAAGCCTATTCTTCGTTTCCCACAAGGCTCGCCACCTCAGTCCACCTCTTCTAGTCCACGGACGATCCCCACTTCTATTTTGGGATCAGGTCCACACACACTTCCTTCTCCTATAATGGACCCAGCGCTTATTGTTAACGCACCTTATCCTAATCGGTTAAGGGCTAACAAATCGAGTCCACATATGGAGAAGATCATGGACATTTTTAAGCAAGTTAACATCAATATCCCTCTCCTAGATGCCATCCAACAAGTTCCGTCCTATGCGAAAACTCTTAAGAACTTGTGCACTAGGAAGAGGAAGACTCAAGTGCCTAAGAAGATTTTTATAGCAAAGACAGTAGACACGGTTTCCCCCCAGCAATTACCGAGGAAACGTAAGGATCCTGGATATCCTACTATTTCCATTTCTATTGGGGAAAAACACATTAACCGTGCTCTACTAGACGTTGGCGCTAGTGTTAACTTGCTTCCATACTCGGTTTATAAGCAACTAGGTATCGGAGAGTTGAAGCCAACCCATTGCACTCTCCAGATGGCTGACCGATCAATCACCAAATCTAGGGGTGAACTGGAGGATGTGTTAATAAAAATCGGGGAATTCATATTCCCTGTGGACTTTATTGTAATTGATACACAGCCTGTAGCGAACCCACGGAATCAAATTCCGGTGATTTTAGGTCGCCCCTTTTTGGCCACTTGCAACGCTATCATCAACTGTCGTAATGGTTCTATGATCCTAACTTTCGGGAATAGGTCAATAGAGCTGAATATTTACAAGTTGGGAAGTGTGCCCTCCGAACCTACTGCTCAGGTCTGTTCTGTCGACTTAATGGATGTCGACGGCAGCGAATTTGATGATCCTCATGATACCGATCTTGACTCTTTTCATATGATGTTGTTTGACCCAACTATGTATCATACACATATGGGCTCTTCCACCGAGATGTCCGGGTCAACAATCAACACTGATGATGAAATGCTTTTAAAGTCTGAAGATCACCCCGCACTTTGTGATGACATTATTCATCGGGGTATTGATGGAACTTTTGAGGAGATCTTCACTGATGAACTCGCATTTTTAAATGACACGGGTGTTGAGATGAATCATCTCCCAATCAATGAAATTGAACCTCCACCCATTCTTCTGAACTGTAAAGAGAATGCGAGCAATCCATCACATTCACTGCATCGTCTCTCCAAAATGAGACGCACCCACATTCTATTCCACCACTTACCCTTTCTCCACTTTTTCTTCCACCAACCCGAGCACTGCATTGATAAAATATTTGAATGGTTGGTGTTGATCTTCGGTCTTTGCAAAGCTTGGCATCGACCACTGATTTTTGACCCCCTCATATGATTTTCAAAAGATTAACAATGCATAACTCAATTTTGGGGGGGCATTTTTTCTGGCTCTTGAAAAGAAATTTTTTTACAAAAATGATAAGCCAAAAATAAGTTTGGGGGAGGTTCTTCACTTATATATTTTGTCCCCACTAATAAATTCCTCCCAGGCTTACAGGTTTTTTTCGAGATTTAGCAGATGGCAACAGTGAGGACACTGTTGAAAATAAGTTTGGGGGAGGTTTGTGCTTATTTTCGCATCATTTGCATATCATTTGCATAAGCACAAAACATTTCTTTAAAAACCTATAAAAATTTAAAAAATTTCAAAATATAAAAATGTTTTTTGTACATAAATAAGATAATAAAAGTTTAGATAGTGAAAAATTACATCTATGAGATTAGAAAAATTTAAGAAAACCAAGAAAATTAGAAGTTTTCTTATACAAACTAGTAATAAGTAGTTATGAGCCGTTGTCCCAAGGGTTAGTAAGATGAAAGACGTCACTAATCTGAGGATAAAAATAAGTCTGAAAAATAGTTTCTATTCTGGAAGCCAAACATTTTGAACGTTGATACCCTGCTATTCGCACTTACACACGTCTTGAAGCCTGGGATAGTAGAGGATACCTTGAAATAGTCTTGTCTTAAAGCTGATGTATGAAGGAAATAAAAAAATGAATAAAATATAAAATGGTGAGAAAAATGGACACTGGTTTTGTTATCATCAAGGGCAATAAAAAAATATATAGCGAGGGTGCCTCTTCACCTAGTGCCCTAAGGCCAACTGGTCTGTGAGTCATTGCTATGCCTGAGGTGGTGCAAGACTAGGAAAATACACCAAATAAGCAAGCACATGAGTAATCGGTCGGTTAGTACCTCAAGAAGTATTAACGGTCGCATGAAAGTGTGTGAGCAAATTCAGCTAAATATTCATTAATTAAAAAGTACTGAGGCTGATGGGCAAGAGTATGATAGCTTGAATTGAATTCTCCGGGTGTAGGGATGTCCTTTACACACACGCAGGGTGATATGATCGATGTTTGGAAGAAAGATAGGAATGAAGAATAAGACGATGTTTTATTGAGGGAGGACGTGATTTCTGACATCTTTTCATGACCATTAAGATAGTGCTCATGACAACTGAAAAGCTAGCTTAGTTGGAAACCCTAATTTTCAAGGCTTTTCTTTTACAATTCTTTTCTCTCAATGTAATATTCATGATCTTCCTTTTATTATTGGATTTTGTGTGTGCAATCCGCTGAAAACCCTAAGGAGACAACACTCCTCCTACTGGGGACACCTAGAGGTTTAAAGGCTTGTTGCGCGTGCTCAGTGCAATCGTGTTGCCTACGAAAGTGTGCTAGTTAGTTTTTTCTCTTTCTTTATTTTCTCCTTCTCTTTTTAATAAAAACATTCGCTCGAGACGATCGAAAATAAGTTTGGGGGAATTTGATCAGTCGAAAATACTGCATTTTTAACACGGGAATTTCCCTGGCATTTGCACTCATATAGAAGTGTTCGGTATTCATATTGCACATATTAGCAAAACATCTCTGAAATACCAGATTGCATGTGTTAGATTTTAAAACCGGCATTTCTAGGGAAATTGACTGTATTTTATGGCATCGCATCATCCCTATATTGCGCAACACTTGTGTCGAGATTTGTGCAGGTAATTCCAGAAGAAAGACCAAAATTGTCATTTTGCTGATCAAACATTACACCAACTCAAAGATCTGAAAGCTGGTAGCAATACAGAAGGAATTATAAAATTCAACATATCAAATAAAGGCCCATAAGACAGCCCAAGAATTACCATTGAAGTTCCAAGCGCTAAGGCCCTATAAGGACCGCGGATCCGCGGCCTAAGAAGCCTGGTGCTGCGGATCCGCGACTCTTATGCCACTTCATCAGCCCATTTTCTGTGCACAACTCTTATCTCAGGGCCCACATTCATTTCAGATATGTCAAATTCCAGAATTCTCACGAAGCTACTGCCAGATCAGCAAGGATGATTAATTAAGCTAATCTTGATTAAGCTCCTAACAAACTAATTCTAGAAGCTCCCTCCTAACTATCCTCATCTAGAAGCTTCTCCTCAACAAACTTTTGGAGGGATTCAAATCTCCTCAACAAACTTTTGAAAGGAAATTCAAAATTCAAATCCTAGATCTAGGGTTTGGGAGGTCTACAAATAGAAGCCTAGACCTAGGGTTAAATTTCTTCCATGTTCCTTAATCTTTACCTCTTTCTTCATCTTCTTCCATAAGTCTAGTGACAAGACTTGTGCGAAACCTTAACCCTAATTCCAATCCAAATTCAAGATCCCGAGTACCAATCAAGCAAGAAGCCTTTCAACCTTTTAGGAGCGGAGCCGATCTTCAACCGAGCAAGCGATCCAAGCCGATCCACGACTCACGGAGACGAGCGAAGCCAAATCGACGATCGAGTTCTTCCTCTTGTAGTTCTTGAGCGATTGTAATGAAATTGTTGATATAAATAAAAGATGAAATTCTTTAATCTTGCTTTCTTTAAATTCTTGCAGCATGATTCAATCTCAATTTGTAATTGCAGTTCTTGTTGTGATGTTTGAGTAAAACTCCGCTCGTCAAAGAGTCGAGACGATCAATAGAATGATGATGTAACAAATCTTAAAACGATTCTCAAGTCCTATGAGTTTTGTAAACCCTAGCAAGTTCAAGAATCGATGACCTAGTTTCGTTGCGATGCTTTCTTGATTGTGATCGCTTGAAATTAGAGATCTACGATCGTTTTCTTGAATTTACTAGAGGCTAGAATGTGAATGATATCGACGAAGGAACAAGGGATAAATGATGAAACCCTAGTTTCACTAGAAATCCCTAATTCTCGTCGATCATCATCGATCTTGTATCAATTCATCAAAGGATTAGAATACGTCATTGTGAGATTGCATCACATCTATAGATCCGATCGATTCCTACGAGCCTCATTTAGATTCTTGATATTTGGTTGGAAAAATCATCAAACTCTTAATTCTTGATTCTATCGTTTTCTTGTTATTAGATCTAGATTTTCTAATTCTTGAACTTCAACTATAAATCATGAATTGTTTTCTTTTCTTTTCTTTAAAATTTCGACTCATCTAATTCAAAAGATGAACAATTACACTTTCCCTGTGGACGATCCGCACTTACTAACGCGCTACATTCGACACCGTTATTGATTGCGGTCAAAAAAATTTTGGTTGTGATTTCTAAATACAATTTTCTAAAAAAACAACACACAACGGAAAATCGTTTCAATCAAATGGCGCCGTTGCCGGGGACCATTTGAGTTACTTACACAATCCGAAATCGTTACAATCAATGCTCACTTTATTTTTCTTTCTCTTTATATATATATATACTGTAAGTGCACGGCGGCGCCCCGGCCGTCAATCCGACGCCGGAATGCGGAAGCGGTGATAAACTTTAATTTTTCATGAACTGGCACCACCGCGCACTAATACCCGGATCGAACCATTAACTAGTCCTAGCTAACTACAAGATGGGGAAGAGAGATATACCGACTGATCCGAGTCCTCCGGTCTTCTCGTCGTCGTCCCGATCTCCCGCGGAAACTCCGGCCGTCGCCTCCTTGCCGTAAGGGCACCACATCGCCAACATCTTTTACGGGCTCCCACCTCAATGCCGAGGCAACTCGGGCACGAAGATGGCTAGTCGACGTGCCCAAGATTTGCTATAGAATTTTGTGTAGAACTTGTGTCTCATTTTGGGGTAGTGGAGGTTGCCATTGGTGGAGGGATTGAACTTAACTCTTGAGATGGAGATGTGGAGATTTTTGAAGCAACAAGAGAACAAAAATTCCCCACCCAAAAAAATTGGCAGCCCCTAATTTGGCCGGCCAATCCATGGTGATAGAATGAGAGAGGAATGAGAGTGAGTGTAGTCAAAAGTCAAAAGGGGGGAGAAGCCATCATGCAATCCAAAAGAAAAAAATGGTTATCATAATGAATCATGATCACCATACCAAGTCCAACACTCAATCACCTACCATCTCATCACAAGTCAAGGCATGATGACTAAAGAAAGTCAAGCAAGGTCAATGGATGGTGCACCATCATGATACAAGGAAATATGCAAAGACCCCCTCCACTAATACTTATTTGCACAAATGCAAATAAGCCCTCCTCCACCAATCTTCGGCCAATGAACGATACAAAGGAAATTGGCCGAAACGAAAAGCAAACTGGCAACTCCAGAAAACTGGTCCCGTAATAAATTACAGGAAAACCCCAAAGGGGGATCCGGCCGGCGCCATACTGTGCATACACACCCGCATTTGTATTCCGACCGAAATACAAATGCAATGAGACAAAATCTACACTGTACTATACTAGGATCCGGTTTAAACCAAAACCGGCTAGTAGTATCCGTTCGATCCTGATCCGTGCAATACCGCACGTATCTGATCGAACCCTGCCATATATCCATACGGCCTATAGTACAAACTGTCCGATCCTGATCCGTGCAATACCGCACGTATCTGATCGGACCTTGCCATATCTCCATACGGCCTCTACAACTTTTCGCCCGAAAGCTGAGTAACTGAATGTGGGGGACTCTAAAGACTCGTCAACGCCATGGTTGTGGATTTAACCACAAGCACGTCAGAGGTATAAGCCAATACGTAACGGGCTACCAGGTATTGACTAAAAGGGACGTCTGTGAGCGAACTCAGCCTGACAACCCTACTGAGCCTGTCAGTGACAATATTCGTACAGTCTGGTCCGTTCGTCTATGAGTATCGCATGGCGGGCCTAGGGGGTTGGTAAAAGTCAGACCCCCAAAAGCGGTACAAGTCGTGTCGGAGTGTAGCCCAGAACACCCTGAGATACTACTGGAATACCTACTAGTAAATCTCCTTGCCTCGGCCGAGGGCTTCGTGTAATGGCTCTCCTAGACACAGCGCGACCTCACCCCCAATACCGGGAGAGACGATCCCCTGAAGATGCGCTCACTGCCTCCATGTGGCTCGGGACTGTACCCAACTAAAACCTGTTTGCACGACTTCTTTGAGCCGTGGTAGGGTAGTAATCAAAGTACAGTGGGAACTCACACAAGACAAATGACGATCCCCAGGTCGATGAACTAACCTGTACACATGTCACCAGGGAACTTCCATCTGACGTCTGGTATATGACCAACTAGCATGTTCCCGGCGAGTCCTGTCCCGTGTACTCATAACCCAATGAGCACCTGTATACATCTTAGGTGATCCAACTGACACCAGTGGCTTGTGAGACCGGCCACCGCCCCTCGTCGGGGTCTCGACTGTATACACTAGTCTACTCTGGAGTATCGATGCCCTGTCTCGAAACTCACACGACTAGGGACCATTTAAGGATATACTTATAGACCGCCAGCTCCCACGTATATGATCGCCCTCATACTGCTGGTGGTCAAGCAAGAATCCTAGGGGCTCTACCAACGTGTAATAGCGACCTGTAAGGTCACCTAAAGCAGTACACGATGATAAAGGTAAACCAGATAGCTTACTATCATCTCGAGTAAGATTGTCATACCGGGATAGGTCCTCCATCAATCATTGCAATCACGTGCCTGTGACCCAATAATTGACTCTGAGGGCACTATCTCCAACAATCTCCCACTTGCACTCAAGACTAATTATTGCGATGTCGCATACTCACAACCCGTGCGATACCGAACACCCAACTCCTCTACCAGTCAGTCTCACAAAGCCTGTTTGAGAAACTATTGCGTTCGAGGAATAGCCTCAGTGAGTGGATCCGCCTTGTTGTTTCTTTCTATGTCTCTCTATATCTCATGTTCGCGGAGAAAACCATCTCCCGAAACGAGCAATACCTGTCTTAGAATGTGCCTGGATGTCTGATGGGACCTAGCTCATAAATGAACTCCAAATCCAAACTTCTTAGACTGTATCGTCAACTGAACTTAATCAATATCCTGCGCCATGCCTCCCTCAGTATTGCCTTGGACCACCTGTCCAAAATACTGCCCCTCATCAGAAGGAAAACTATAATTCTGACAACCTCCTTGTCATCCATGTCACCTTGGAAGCCTGGAATGATAACTGTCTCCCGAATGAGGCTGTCGTTATCATATCCCTAGAACATCCACTTATGTTCTAAAACTGCTTCCGACTGTTTCTCCAGGATTGGATCAATGTCAACTCATTGCAGCTAGTGCAAGAACAACATCTGGTATGGTACTTGACATCTCATGATTGACTCAATTGCCTAAGCAAGTGATCTGCCAATCATGCACATCCCTCTCTACTTTAGTCTATAAGACACCTTTAGAGAGGGTGACTCCATCGCCTGCAGGTACACTACCATGCCAGGAGTCATTCATCCTAAATACTCATAGAATGCTGTCTAAGTACCCAGATTGGGAAACCACCCAAATCTAGATCTAAAACCATAGATCTAGTAACCAGTATGTCTGATATAATGTCCAAGTCCCATATGGAGAAAACACTGTGTGACGACCAAAGTACAACCGATCGTAGTATAGGAGTTTCTTTTCCTATTCTGTGTATGTCATCCTAAAACCATGACATTACACCCTACTACCTTCTCAACAGATCCATCCCCTATTCTGATGAAGTCAAACCTATGACTGTCACATCAGAAATAGATGATCTATCTCCGCTACTGGTGCTTTAGTCTATAAATAGACATAAGCAACTTGTCCACCAATGCTTCCGCTGCTCCCACTGACTACGACAACCCTCTGGCAGAGTCATACAGACGTACACTTTTAAAGCAAGTTTAGAACGACGCTATACTCATCCTCCTGCCGGGTCTCACAGTCTGGAACAACAGCAATGGCAAATGTGGGTAAACAAGAACTTCCCTGTCACCGTCCTTGAGGCTACCGCAGTACCTCTCGGGTGCCTGAAGTTACCCACCTTATCTGCGGAGTGGCCAATGGAATGTCAATCCATATTGAATCTTTAGGTTTCCTATGAAATCTTCAGTAATCGTTTGTGGTTCTGGAATCACTTCCAGTTCTACCATACTCCCACTACTGTTTTCTGAAAAAATCCATTTTTAATAAAACTGTGGCGAGTCTAGAACAATATCACTATTGATCTTTCTTATGGTAGAAAGTCAACCCTCGTCATAGCCTGGGTCAACCCACAAACAGCCATTACAGAAACGTGCCTTGAGTTATCCAGAGTCTGGTTTTAATCATAAGCCGGACAACTCCCCGTACCTTAACATCGTTAAGATATGAACTGTTCTATATCCAATATAGAAACAGAGGCACTGATTTAATTGAACCAGATTCAAATCATGCAGCTGTCTCCAGTGCATGTCAACTAAATGGAAGAAGGCCTATCAGCGTTACTTAACTTAGGAATGCTTCCAATTATGAGTAACCTGAAAGAGAAGCAAGTTCTCTTAATCATTACTATCAACTGAATACCATACACAAGTATCTACATCTTCGATCACTTTGAAGAATCCCGATACTTGCTATACCTGGTTCTCTACTCTATTCAAATACCTATAACTTCTCAAAATTCGGACCCTGTGTTTCCACGAAACACTTGTCTAAAAACTAGAGAATTCATAAGTAAACCGAATATAGTACGAGGACCAACCCCTCTGTCCTGATGGACCCTGGACAACATACAATACTCTGTATAAGTCCCTTGAGTCTGATAACTCATTCACTGTGTGTCGTAGGTTGAAAACTGTACTTACGGTTAAGAAGAATTACACCGCTGTTTAATGCTCCTTACCTAACCATCCACTGATATAGGTAAATGTCATAGATATAATTTCAAAAAGGTATGTCTCACTTTATGAAAATAGACGTACAGATGTATCAATTTGAATTGGTGCATAACAACGGATATTCAAAACCAAATATTTGCCGACCGGCAAACAACCCAGGTGACTTTCTCAAATATCACCAATTACAACGAATCCCGATATAATGAGGATGATCACCTAGTTCCCACTAACCTACTCCCACTCATCATCTGTAAAACCATACAGATGTGAGAATCATACCTGGTAAATACATACCCTGGAGCAAGTGTCTAATCGGGAAATCAGTTTTCTTTTAACATTACACAGTGAAATTGAAACATTGAAATGTTTCGATGGGGTATCCCGGTATTCCTAGTAATGCCTCTTCCAGATTCACGACTGTAACCGTATAATTCTTTGCCACCTCTCCAAATCCCTTCATATGTCTTTAGTCTTTACCTTCTGCACACCCCTTAGGCCAAATGGTTTTCTTCCTTCCCTACCGTTCGGCACCAGCCTATGGTTTGGAAGAAGACTATCCAATAAGCATAATGGGTGTACTGTCCTAATCCTAGGAACACTCGCAATGCGAGAGAAGGTGAAGATAAAAGACACCTGAATAAATCTTATTCCTATTTCTCCTGAACCAGAATCCATCCCCGATTCGTATATAACCATACGATGGAGTATCCAATAAACTGTGGATCTTCGTAGTGATACGGAGTGTCCTGGAGAAATACAAAGGTGATTTAGGATTGGCGAAGAGATACTTGGTTTGGTCGTGAATAGCAGTCGCAATTTACTTTGCCCTCTTACTAATCCCTTGTTTTGTCTTAACTTAATACCTTCTGTACACCATCGTTAGGCTAATTGGTTTTCTTCATTCCCTACCGGTCGGCACCTGCCTATGGTTTGGAAGAAGACTATCCAATTTGCGTAATAGGTGTACTGTCTCCTAAACCAAGGAGCACTCGCAACCTGAGAGAAGGTAAAAGGAAAAGACAACTGAATAATCCTATTCGTTTTCTCCAGAACCGGAAACCATCCTCGAATTCCTTCGAGTTCGTATCTAACCATACGATGGTTTTGTCCAATGGAAGTGGACGTTCGTAGTAATACGGGGTGTCCTGGAGAAAAGGGTAAAAGTAGGAGTGGCAATGAGGTTTGCAACTCTGAAAATCCAAAAGCCAGTGTTTAAGAAGGTTCGGTCAACTTGGTCACTGAGTCATAGTTTTAGGGTCGGATCAATGGTCGCTGCCAAAGAGAGAGAGAAAAGAAACACTCAGCGTGCACTCTAACCTAGATCCGAATGGTTACCAATTTATCTAATCTGGAAACCTCCCACTGTAATCTCAAATTCTCCTCCAAACCTAAAAGAAGAATTAGTCGGAGTCACCCGAGGAGTAAACCAACTCATCAGTAGGAATCGGGATCCAACTATCACCGCATGATAACGTGACGGAATCCGCTCACGTCATCACACTCCAGAAGGTATGCGCATATCTGGCAAGTTTCAGTTCTTTTGAAACTCCCGATGAGATTTTTGCCCCATGCTCTTATGACCTTGGCGTGAGGTCAAAATATCATAAGTCACATGTCAAGTTCTGCCCATCATTATCCAGGTTAATTTGAACCCACCCGTACATACCCTTGACGTAGGCCAAAATAGTAGTACGACTGTCCCAAACCAACGCATCTATCTATGCTACAGATAAATACCCGGCAGCTACCAATCACTATGCCTTGGCGTGAGGTCAAAATACATGGCTTGAATACTACCGAATATTTAACTGAAATGATGGAGGGCTACGAATGGTTTCTGGCGAAAACCTTTAACGTAATAAACTTGATATCGTTGAAGGAACGGATAGCTTTTAAAAATATAGTGACGAAAACCGTTGCTAAAGAGGTCACTCCCGGTGAAGGGATCTCGGCTCTTTCCCCATAGAATGAGGTGCAGGATATTCCAACTGAATACCACGATGCAAAGCAAAAGTAATCGGCTATAATGAAGTTAATGCCCTGACGCAAACTTTTTGTCCAAGGGGTCACTCCCGGTGAAGGGATCTCGGCCCTTGCCTCATCGACTGAGGAGCAGGATATTCCAACCGAATACCACGATGCAAAACAAAAGTGAATGTCCTTGCAATAACAGCTTTTTGAAAAGTGTTCCAACAACATAAGATTAGGTTTGTTTTTAAACTTGCATTGATCCGAATCAATGCAGTCCTATCAATTGATCACACCACAAAGAACGAAAATATACTGATGTACGTATATGCCATCCGCATTCGCCACTGGGTCCCGTCATTACCCGTTAGGTTAGCTAACTAACGACAGAGCGGGGACTGGTCTAGCGCGGATGCAAAACATATACAACATCTACTAATATATATACCAATATATTATATTCGCTCAAGGCGTGATAAAATGCAACATCACAAAAATGTACAGCATCACAGAATAATACAGATATCTGGGATCCCCGGGTTTCACAGAGCCACTACTGAAACCCGACGTTCCCCTGGTCGTGTGGATAGCCTGTGCAATGAAATCCTAGACCCCTACGGGCGCGGCAAGTTACCCGCCAAAACCTGAAGCTAGGCAGCCCCCTTCAGCAACGTGAATGGACCACCCAGCACTTCACAGAATCCGGTAACTCGGGTACCCCTCCTGGGTCAACCTGTACCCCCTACGAGTGCGGCGAATAGCCCGCCAATTCTAGAGTGAAGCCCCCTCCGTCTCAATGCCATGAGATGCGAGCTTGTTGCCCTCTAGAACCCGGCTATCCGTGCACCCCACCACGGGGTAATCCTAGTACAGAAAGTAAAATATACATACAACGGGTACATCGACCGCAACCTGGTCGTGCCCCAAAATAATAATACAAACGGGCAGTGACGGCAGTCCACATGTCGGACGCTCGCCCCACAATATCAAATGTACATAATACAACCAAAAACTGTACTAGCATTGCATCCAGGCTATCCCCCACGACCAATCCGCAACATCACAGCAAAATCACAGAACATCAACGTGAAAGTCACGTTCGCAAATTCGTCTAACCGGGCTATAGCAGTTAGACAGGATTTACCGATCAAGTGACATTCACGGTCGCAGATATAATGTAAATACTGTGAAATAATGTGTTTAAAATATCTGATCGATCAAATTTTAACAAGTGGGCCCCCAAGCATTACTGTAGCAGATCAAGAAATTCTGGGCCCAATCTTAATGTTCCAAAAACCCAATTTTCACCCCAGAAAGATACTGTAGAAATTTGGTGCAGCCATCTCATCATTGTGCGGCAGAACCGCGGCCCAAAGGGGGGTTTTGCCGCGGTTCCGCGCTCCCATAGACGAATTACTGTATCGAATTTTTACAGGACCCTTAGATATTCCAGTACATCACTTTTCTGTAACCTGAAAAAAAATTTGACTCCAAAAACTTTCAACAGAAAACTGATGTGAACAAAAACGCGGATTTTGGAATTTTGGTCGATCGAAAATGTAAACACATTAAACAAAGCTAGACTAAGTTAATGGCGAGGCTCTGATACCACTGTAAGTGCACGGCGGCGCCCCGGCCGTCAATCCGATGCCGGAATGCGGAAGCGGTGATAAACTTTAATTTTTCATGAACTGGCACCACCGCACACTAATACCCGGATCGAACCATTAACTAGTCCTAGCTAACTACAAGATGGGAAAGAGAGATATACCGACTGATCCGAGTCCTCCGGTCTTCTCGTCGTCATCCCGATCTCCCGCGGAAACTCCGGTCGTCGCCTCCTTGCCGGAAGGGCACCACATCGCCTACATCTTTTACGGGCTCCCACCTCAATGCCGAGGCAACTCGGGCATGAAGCTGGCTTGTCGACATGCCCAAGATTTGCTGTAGAATGTTGTGTAGAACATGTGTCTCATTTTGGGGTAGTGGAGGTTGCCATTGGTGGAGGGATTGAACTTAACTCTTGAGATGGAGATGTGGGGATTTTTGAAGCAACAAGAGAACAAAAATTCCCCACCCAAAAAAATTGGCAGCCCCTAATTTGGCCGGCCAATCCATGGTGATAGAATGAGAGAGGAATGAGAGTGAGTGCAGTCAAAAGTCAAAAGGGGGGGAGAAGCCATCATGCAATCCAAAAGAAAAAATGGTTATCATAATGAATCATGATCACCATACCAAGTCCAACACTCAATCACCTACCATCTCTCAATCACCTACCATCTCATCACAAGTCAAGGCATGATGACTAAAGAAAGTCAAGCAAGGTCAATGGATGGTGCACCATCATGATACAAGGAAATATGCAAAGACTCCCTCCACTAATACTTATTTGCACAAATGCAAAAAAGCCCTCCTCCACCAATCTTCGGCCAATGAACAATACAAAGGAAATTGGCCGAAACGAAAAGCAAACTGGCAACTCCAGAAAACTGGTCCCGTAATAAATTACAGGAAAACCCCAATACTGTGCATACACACCCGCATTTGTATTCTGACCGAAATACAAATGCAATGAGACAAAATCTACACTGTACTATACTAGGATCCGGTTTAAACCAAAACCGGCTAGTAGTATCCGTTCGATCCTGATCCGTGCAATACCGCACGTATCTGATCGAACCCTGCCATATATCCATACGGCCTATATTACAAACTGTCTGATCCTGATCCGTGCAATACCGCACGTATCTGATCGGACCTTGCCATATCTCCATACGGCCTCTACAACTTTTCGCCCGAAAGCTGAGTAACTGAATGTGGGGGACTCTAAAGACTCGTCAACGCCTTGGTTGTGGATTTAACCACAAGCACGTCAGAGGTATAAGCCAATACATAACGGGCTACCAGGTATTGACTAAAAAGGACGTCTGTGAGCGAACTCAGCCTGACAACCCTACTGGGCCTGTCAGTGACAATATCCGTACAGTCCGGTCCGTTCGTCTATGAGTATCGCATGGCGGGCCTAGGGGTTGGTAAAAGTCAGACCCCCAAAAGCGGTACAAGTCGTGTCGGAGTGTAGCCCAAAACACCCTGAGATACTACTGGAATACATACCAGTAAATCTCCTTGCCTCTGCCGAGGGCTTCGTGTAATGGCTCTCCTAGACACAGCGCGACCTCACCCCCAATACCGGGAGAGACGAACCCCTGAAGATGCGCTCACTGCCTCCATGTGGCTCGGGACTATACCTAACTAAAACCTGTTTGCACGACTCCTTTGAGCCGTGGTAGGGTAGTAATCAAAGTACAGTGGGAACTCACACAAGACAAATGACGATCCCCAGGTCGATGAACTAACCTGTACACATGTCACCAGGGAACTGCCATCTGACGTCTGGTATATGACCAACTAGCATGTTCCCGGCGAGTCATGTCCGGTATATTCATAACCCAATGAGCACCTGTATACATCTTAGGTGATCCAACTGACACCAGTGGCTTGTGAGACCGGCCACCGCCCCTCGTCGGGGTCTCGACTGTATACACTAGTCTACTCTGGAGTATCGATGCCCTGTCTCGAAACTCACACGACTAGGGACCATTTAAGGATATGCTTATAGACCGCCAGCTCCCACGTATATGATCGCCCTCATACTGCTGGTGGTCAAGCAAGAATCCTAGGGGCTCTACCAACGTGTAATAACGACCTGTAAGGTCACCTAAAGCAGTACACGATGATAAAGGTAAACCAGATAGCATACTATCATCTCGAGTAAGATTGTCCTACCGGGATAAGTCCTCCATCAATCATTGCAATCACGTGCCTGTGACCCAATAATTGACTCTGAGGGCACTATCTCCAACATATATATATATAGATAGAGAGAGAGAATAATGGAGGAAAGAAGCCATAGGAGGGAATTTCCTCCTATGGCGTCGAAAAAATAAACCCTCCATCGTGTTTTCAGATGATCGGAATCCATCATCTTCATCGTTATCATCTAAGATGTGGGTATGCCAAATTTCATGAGATTCTACAACTTTTTCACCGTTGATTTAGCAATGTAAAAAATTCTATTGTCGGCAAACCGTTAATTTTAAACCCACTAATTCAACGGTGAAAAAGTTGTAGAATCGCATGAAATTTTGTGTACCCATGTCTTAGATGATAACAATGAAGATGATGAGTGCCGATCGTCGGAAAACACGATGGAGATTGTATTTTTTCGACGCCATAGGAGGAAATTCTCTCCTATGGCATCTTTCCTACATTATTCTCATATATATATATATATATATATATATATATATATATATATATATATATTGTTAGTGATATATGCCCTAGAGGCCATTATTGTGTCATACTGGTTGGAAGCTTGGGATATACACGGATATAGTAACAGTCTTGCTCGAAATGGTGGTATGCTACCTGGTTTGTTTCTAGCTCAATATGTGCATGTGTTTCTCTTAGCATATCGCTTATACATATTGATAGAGCCCTTAGGATCTTTGCTTGATTACCAGCGTTGTGATGGTAGTCACACTAGTGGAAACTGGGTAGTCTATAAGCACTGAAGGGTTCCTTGGCACACTAATGGAGTCTCACAAGGCATCAACCATGCCAATTTCTAAATTTACGGTGTCGAGAAACCCTAGACTACGGATCGTTAACTAGATATATAGGCGATGCAAGCATGTAAACGAATTTAACTAAAAGGAAAGAAGCTACAACCTTTGTAGATCCGGTCCTCCACGTCCTAGGCTCCGTGATGAGGTCCCTCCGCTGTCCAAATCAAATCCATGACTCTAGCATCGGCTTCATTGGAGAAAAGGGCGGACTTGGTCGTCGGTTCGATGTCGAAGATGATCTACGTCGAGGCATCACAAGATCAAGCTCCAACTTCACCAAGCCTTGAAAACTTGTGAAGGAAACACCCTATACAACTTGGCAAGAGGTAGAGGATGAAGAAATAGGAAGTGGGTTCACTTTAGAATTGGATTTCTCACTTGTTTTCATCACTTGCCATTTGATGTAGCAAGCTTTTCTTCATGGAAGAAGAAGATGAAGAAGAAGAAGAAAAGATATTATAAGTGTTAAATAATTACATAAATAAATCAATACTTATCATATCTTCAACCATGGTTTAGTGTAGAGATTTAACTAAGGTTAGATGAGTGGTTAGGGTTAGAGAAGAGACAAGAATGGTGGACTTTGTTCAAAGCTTCAAGAAGCTTCAAATAAAAACAAAACTAGCAACAATTCTTTTCTCTTTATCTTTTCTAAATGAAATAAATAAAATAAATAAATAGATAAAAGAATAAGTAAATGAAATGAAACCCTAATCACTAACTAACCATGGTTTAATTCTATACACAAACCCAATCTAGAATGTATCATCAAACATGATACAATCATGTGCACAAAAAATATATCGCATATACAATGTGCATTTCAAGTGAGTAAATCCATTTAAAGTGAACCAATACAAGTTAATGCAAAGTAATATATCAAATATATAATTATACATTAAATCATTAAATCAACACTTGATTCAATGATCCGGTCATGTCGCATATAACCGACTAGTATCCAATGTATCGGCTTATCGAATCAATCCTTGATTCGATAACTAGGTTATATCGCGTATAACCAATCGATACATTAATCACAAGAATGGAATACGGTATCACATACACGCATTATTCTCGGTCCCGCACATATCTCATATGCGCTCCTATTTCGTTTCGCTTGAGCCAGGAAACCTCTGTGTAGGACTCTAAAGACTCGTCAATACGCCGGCAGCAGATGATTATGATATCAAACACCCACAAGCCGCAAGCGGTCTGCTAAACGTAACGGCCACCCGGGTATTGAGCGATCAGAAGATCGACGAGCAAGCCCGCTCACACTCCTATGAATCCAACCAGTAACACTTACCATACAGTCCGGTCTGTTCGTCTGATATGTCGCATATCTCGCTTAGGGGTGGTAAACGTCAGACCCCAATAGCTAGATAAGTCATGCCGACGTAGCGTCCATAACTTTCGTGAAACTACCGAAAAATCTTACCAGTATATCACAGCAACCCTGGCCAGGGATTTCCTGTTATGGCCAGTCGTGCATTGCGCAACATCAACCCCCAATACCGGGAGAGACGAATCCCCTCCTATCGCTCATTGCCTCCATGTGAATCGGGACTGTACCCAAAAACCACATGTTTGCACGACTCGGTAGAGCCGTGGTAGGGTAGAAATCAAAGCACAGTGGGAGACACACGAGACTCAATGACGATCTCGGGTCAACAGACTAAGCTGTACCAGTGTCACCAGAGAACTGCCATCTGACGTGAGGTATAATACCATCTGGGAGTTCTCGGCGAGTCCGTTCAGTGTACCCAGTCTCCACTGAGCACCCGTATACCATCTCTGATGTCAAACACCAATCGATATGGGATCATCCATCGCCCATCGCATGGGTCGAGAAGATATACGCTAGTCTACTCTGGAATATCGATGCCCCGTCTCGATATTCCCTCGACTAGGAACATTGAAGGATGTACTCATGGACTATCCAGGCCCCACTAGTATAATCTGCATCACAGTCCTGGAAATCGAGTACACATCCCAAGGGCTTTATCAACATGTAACAGAGAGACAGAAAGTATACACGTTAAGATAAAGAGCAACCAAATAGCGTACTATCATGTCGAGCAAGAAAGTGCTACCTATATATGTCCCAGCATCCACTACAATATACATCCAATGTACAGTAATGGCCTCTAGGGCAAACATATAACTAACAATCTCCCACTTGCACTAGGGCCATCTGTAACAGTGGTTGCAGTATCACATACTCAACCATCCCCTAAAAGTCTCTCTTTGGGAAAAGTCCTTCGTGAGTGGATCCGCCGTGTTGTCCTCTGAGTCTACTCTCCTAACCTCGATCAACCTGGAGATCAACTATCTCCATGATCAGGTGATGCTGCCTCAGAATTTGTCTGGGTCACTGATGGGACCAGGGTTCCAGGGCCGAAGCCACACTTCCATTGTCATATAATGGCAGGAACCTAGTTCATCTTATAGACCAATATACACCCAAACTTCCTCTTTGGTAGTATCTTCATTAGCGATGTTACCAGCCATTATCGTCTAGTTTGCCATGGTATCTAGCTTGGAACTCTTCCAACATACCGTCCCTTTACTAAGGGTAAAGACAGTGCCTGTGACTGACATTCAGTCGTCTTTATCACCCTGGAACTCTTCCACTGATTCTCCCCAGGATCGATTGATACCATCTCACTACATCTAGTGAGAATCCTAGCATCCAATTACATCTATCTCATAGATGAAAACTCAGGATTTAGGAGGTATCACTTTGATCCTATTTGGAGAATCCTTGTGATAATAGGAGATTGACTGATCGGAGTATAGGAAACTCTTTTCCTATCGAGAGTATGTTGTCTACGTACAATACAAAGATGACCACCTTACTCTCTACTACCCTTTTGTATGTACAAGGTTCGTCTACCATTTTGATGAAGTCAAACACTTTGACTATCACATCAAAACAGACGATCCAACTCCGCGATGCCTGCTTCATTATGTAAAGCAACTTGCACATGTTTCCGCTGCTCCCACTGTTTACGAAGCCCTCTGGCTGTGTTCTTATAGACTCTCTCTTCTAAATCAATATTTAGAAAAGTAGTCATGGCACCCAACCACCAGATATCGTAGTCATGGTATGTGGTCGTGGCAAGTAGGATCTGGATGGACTTAAACATAGTCCCTGGAAAAGGTTTCATCATTATCCGTGCCTGGTCGATGACGAAAACCTTTAACAAGACTAGCTTTGAAAGTCTCAACTTTTCCATCTATACCAAGTAATCTTCTCAAGATATACTTGCTCCTGATGGGGATGTAACCCTTCAGATATCGCAGCCAAAGTCCATACTTTGCTGGTGTACATGGATTCCATCTCAGATTGCTAAGCATCCATCCACTCTTACAGAGTCCCTACTCTCGATGGCCTGCTCGAAACTAGTTAGGTCATCATCTCATGATGTAATCCTCGCCCACTGTCATCGAGAAACTGAAGTGTCTCTCATGCAGGTGAGGAACCCTACCAGATCGGCGGAAAGGCTAAGGTTCGTCGGGGATCATTGAACCTTTGGTTCTGTCAAATCATTAGCAGTTTTGTACAGCTGGAACCTTTCCAGTTCTACAGAACTGACCTTGCCTTGATCTTGTTCGGATTTTGCTTTTGACATAGGCCGGACAATCCCAAATCTTAACTTACTTAAGAGATAGGCTCTTCCCATACCATATCTCATATGGAATGGTAGGCACTGATTTGATTCGAACCTAATTCAATAGGTATGCAGCTTCTCAAGTGCACAGCCCCAATAAGGAAATAGGTAACTCAGTAATACTCATCATAGAGCACATGATATCTAATATTGTGCGATTGCTCCGCCCTGATACACCGTTGTGCTGTGGTGTATTCAGAGGAGTAGTACGGAGAGAGAATCTCATTCTCCTTTAGAATGGTCCAGGAATGCCATGCACAAGTATTCTCCTCCCTGATCTCATCATAGGACATAATACTTATACCCGTATTTTAGTTCTCTACTTCCAACTTATATTCTGTGAATACCTCAAAAGCTTCGGACTTATGTTTCAACAGGAACATACGACTGAATCTTGAGAGATTATCAGAGAATATAATGAAGTATAAAGAACCAGTCCTGGCATGTGTAGACAGGAGACCTTACATACATCAACATGTATCATCCCAAGAGTTCACTAACTCCTTCTCTGTTTCCAGTAAACAGAGCTATGGTCATTTTATCTTTGTGACATGACTGGCAAGTTTCACAAGATGTAAATTCAAACTGATTTAAATATGCATCTAAAATGTAACTTCAGCCAGTCGGGTCGCATTGATATGACCTAGTCTACAATTCCTCAAGAATGATTCGTTCATTTCTGAACTCTTCCTCTTGTGTGTGTTCTGAATACTAAGAACTGTAGTTTGATTTAGAACGTCAATGCTTTTAGATAACGTGCCTGAACCGATCAACTTTTGATATAGGAAATGTTCAAAACATTATCCATCAATACAAAATTTTATCATTTCTTTACTAATAAAGAGACTGATATGATTTTGTATATCAGGTTCGGCATCTAATAGCATTTGTTCAGAATCAATGTATTGGTAATACAGGGTGACAGTGACCAACAGACTTGGTTGCAACACTTGCCCCGTTTTCTGTCTCATGAAACTTATCACCCGTTCTTAGTTTTTCTACCTTTTTGTAGCCCTATGTAACAGCTTACATATCTGGGATCCTGATCCGGTATCACATACCCAAGATGCAGAGGATACTGAGAAACAGTTCTTTGTAATGAACATACCCGAAGGAGATACATCATATGCACTTTCTTCGTTTGGGCGGCATAGGAATTCTGGTATTCCCTATTTCCTGCTCTGTCTTATAACAATTATAAGCTAGAGCAGGACCAACTTTCCCCAGCTCAGTATAACAAGGGGGTTCGGTCAATTCATCCATATTATTATCTTGATTAAGGCATGATATGGTCGCTACCCGGAGAGAGAGAGAGAAAAAAACACTCTGCGTGCGCTCTTGTAAGATTAGATTGGTTATCTATTTTATCTAATCAGGATGGCTCCCACTGTTTTTATGAAATCTTCCTTCAAACCTTAAAAGGAAAGACTAGCCGGGATTAATTACACTCTACAAGTTCGCCAATCTTTTAGCCAGGCCAGTGTCGGTACTTTGAGGGAGGTTCCCCATGCTTTCGCACGGACCTGATTACTGTAAACCTCGCTTTCCCAGAGGCGTAACCCCGTTGACACCTTTCTAGACACCTACTTGATCGGCTAATTGTAAAGTGCAAAACTCTCCCAGGAGTAACAATTACTCGCAGTGGGTATCGGGATCCAACTATCATATAGAAGGTATGCAATCTCATTGCAAATTTCAACACTTGAAACTCCCGATAAAGATTTTTACCCCTAGCACCTATGACCTTAACTATGGTCAACAAATCATAAGTACTAGTCAAGTTCTACCCGTCATTTCGTGATTAATTAGACCCACCCACATGACCCTTAACTAAGGTCAATAAAGTCACGCGACTGTCCTAACTAATCGCATCATATGCGGTGTAGGAAGACATCACTTAGCTACCGTACACTGTGCCTTGACTATGGTCAACAAACACAGCACGAATACTAAGTACTCTACTTCCTAAAATGACGGAGGGTTGCGAATGGTTTTTATGAAAACCTTTAACGCTTTGAACTTGATCTTGTTGCGGAATCAAATGGTTTTTAAATGGAATTTTTTTGAGGCTTTTCTAGTTTTGCTAAAGCGGTCACTCCCGGTGAAGGGATCGTCGGCCCTTTCCTCGTCGAATGAGGTGCGGGACATATCATATATATCACTGTGCAAAGCAGAAACTATAGAAGCTATCAAAATACAAACCGAGTGATGTAGAATCTGCCAGTTATTGCTAAAGGAGTCACTCCCGGTGAAGGGATCTCGGTCCTTTCCCTATCGAATAAGGTGCAGGATGTTCTACAAGGAACACCGCGATGCAAAGCAAGAACTGTAGCTACCTGTTTTTATTTTGAAATTCGATTCCACAACATCAATTAGGTTTATTTTCTTTCATTAATCACATTAATGAATATCCCATCATTTAAGTCCACCTAACCATCACAGATAAATATAACGTACGCATATGCCATCCGCATTCGCCTCGATGTCCCCTCGTGCACCGTTAGGTTAGGTAACTAACGGCAGAGCGGGGCAGGGCTAGCGCGGGTGTAAAACATAAGTAACGTCTATATAATATATCATATATACTATATATTATATCTATCATAGAACATCACATGATCACATCACAGATAACGCAGCAGAAAATACATATGAAATATTGGATATACTAGGACGTCCGTGTTTTCAATACGAGCCAGTAGAAAACACGGATTCCACGGTCGTGATGAATAGCCAATCTCACACCCCTAGACCCCTACGAGAGCGGAAAGCAACCCTACCAATTCTAGGGTTAGGAGACCCGGACTCAACTCCTCAAGTTGGTCTCCCACTGGACCCCAGAACCTGGTTACCTGTGCTCCCCTCCTTGGGTTTATCCTAATGCGGAAAAATAAATAATATACAAACGGTGACATCTTCCGCAACCTGTAAGTGCCCCAATAAAAGAATATTACATACAAGTTTTTACATGAATGAAAATGAAAAGCACTCATCTCACATAAAAAAAACCCCGGCTATTCAAACACGATGATCCAATATAACATATCCAGCAACACATAACATCACATGTCATCAACGTAAGTAAATATGCGCATCCCAATTGTCGTTGACATATAGCAATGAAACCGGCGATACCACATATTACACTTACGGTCACAGAAAAGAAAGTGTAAAACTACAACAGCTGGAATCCGCAACCACCTCAGACATCGCATGCCTGACCAAATGAATTCTTTAGACATCGCATGCCTAACAATTATAAACCCCGCATTTTAGTCTCATTATCGAAAACACTTTTCAATACCAAGTCGGGCAATTCAACAGGATTCCCGACATTTTGATCGAATGCTCGTCGCAAACTTTAGTAGACGGTCGCACCCCCGATACTGTCGACGAAGTGCACCAAGGAGGAACACCGCTACCGCGAGCACCCAAATGGATGCTTTCGGCGACGGGGTTCTCCTACAGTCACTTGGTCGGGGCTATGGGGTGAGGCTGTCTATTAAGTTTACCCGGCGAGTATCCGCGTACGCTACGTGATTGCGACGGACTTTTGATCACATCAAAACTCCGTGGCAACCGATCAAGTGAGACTAAACTGCTATGTTTATAATATTCATTCCGTTATCACATAACAGTTTGCGAATTCCAAGTATTGTATCACATTCCGGATAAATAGAAAATGTTAAACTTTACGATCGAACAATCGAACACCCAAGTTTTCCCGATACAGCTCAACACATGAAATAAGTCTAAAAACATTGAGTTCGTGCTTCAGTACCAACGGTCCAGCCGTAGAAGGGTCAAGCCAACGCCTCACATATGGCACGCCGTACTACCCCAAACCCGAAGGTTCAAAGGGCAGTTCAAGACGGTCACATAATCGAGTTAAGGTTTGTTGTCTTCTAGAGGGACCATCGCGTTACTTGCACTACTTAGAACGTCGTTAAACTACAGAAAAATCCAACAATTGGAAATTTCCCGGCAGGGGAAAAAGTGGGTATTTATATCCGGTCGAACTTTTTAACATATTCAAAAAATACCCGGAAAAACACACTGACAAAATTAGACAATCCGATCGAAACACCGAGTCCCCAATACAACCCAGAAAATTCAACTCTTGAATTCAAATTAAAAATTCCCAGAAAAACCAGCACTACAAATTAAGAATTACTGTGCAAAATTTATTGCAAGAGGAGACAAAAGGGCCGCGGAACCGCCGCATTGTCATGCTAATGCCGCGGTTCCGCCGCACTATGATGGATTCAGGGGCCCCGTTTTATACAGTAATTCTTAGAATCTTCTACTGAGTTTTCTGCATATTTTTAATTCTCAAAAAACCACGAATTTCAAAAATGTACAGAGAGCATTTTTGGGTTTGGGTTTTGATTCGATCGGACTTCTAATTCCGTCTACGCATCGCCTAAGGCTCTAGCTAGGCTCTGATACCACTGAAGGGTTCCTAGGCACACTAATGGAGTCTCAAAAGGCATCAACCATGCCAATTTCTAAATTTACGGTGCCGAGAAACCCTAGACTACGGATCGTTAACTAGATATATAGGCGATGCAAGCATGTAAACGAATTTAACTAAAAGGAAAGAAGCTACAACCTTTGTAGATCCGGTCCTCCACGTCCTAGGCACCGTGATGTGGTCCCTCCGCTGTCCAAATCAAATCCATGACTCTAGCATCGGCTTCATCGGAGAAAAGGGCGGACTTGGTCGTCGGTTCGATGCCGAAGATGATCTACGTCGAGGCATCACAAGATCAAGCTCCAACTTCACCAAGCCTTGAAAACTTGTGAAGGAAACACCCTATACAACTTGGCAAGAGGTAGAGGATGAAGAAATAGGAAGTGGGTTCACTTTAGAATTGGATTTCTCACTTGTTTTCATCACTTGCCATTGATGTAGCAAGCTTTTCTTCATGGAAGAAGAAGATGAAGAAGAAGAAGAAAAGATATTATAAGTGTTAAATAATTACATAAATAAATCAATACTTATCATATCTTCAACCATGGTTTAGTGTAGAGATTTAACTAAGGTTAGATGAGTGGTTAGGGTTAGAGAAGAGACAAGAATGGTGGACTTTGTTCAAAGCTTCAAGAAGCTTCAAATAAAAACAAAACTAGCAACCATTCTTTTCTCTTTATCTTTTCTAAATGAAATAAATAAAACAAATAAATAGATAAAAGAATAAGTAAATGAATTGAAACCCTAATCACTAACTAACCATGGTTTAATTCTATACACAAACCCAATCTAGAATGTATCATCAAACATGATACAATCATGTGCACAAAAAATATATCGCATATACAATGTGCATTTCAAGTGAGTAAATCCATTTAAAGTGAACCAATACTAGTTAATGCAAAGTAATATATCAAATATATAATTATACATTAAATCATTAAATCAACACTTGATTCAATGATCCGGTCATGTCGCATATAACCGGCTAGTATTTAATGTATCGGCTTATCGAATCAATCCTTGATTCGATAACTTGGTTATATCGCATATAACCAATCGATACATTAATCGCAAGAATGGAATACGGTATCACATACAAGCATTATTCTCGGTCCCGCACATATCTCATATGCGCTCCTATTTCGTTTCGCTTGAGCCAGGAAACCTCTGTGTAGGACTCTAAAGACTCATCAATACGCCGGCAGCAGATGATGATCATATCAAACACCTACAAGCCGCAAGCGGTCTGCTAAACGTAACGGCCACCCGGGTATTGAGCGATCAGAAGATCGACGAGCAAGCCCGCTCACACTCCTATGAATCCAACCAGTAACACTTACCGTACAGTCCGGTCTGTTCGTCTGATATGTGGCATATCTCGCCTAGGGGTGGTAAACGTCAGACCCCAATAGCTTGATAAGTCATGTCGACGTAGGGTCCATAACTTTCGTGAAACTACTGATAACTCTTACGAGTATATCACAGCAACCCTGGCCAGGGATTTCCTGTTATGGCCAGTCGTGCATTGCGCAACATCAACCCCCAATACCGGGAGAGACGAATCCCCTCCTATCGCTCATTGCCTCCATGAGAATCGGGACTGTACCCAAAAACCACCTGTTTGCACGACTCAGTAGAGCCGTGGTAGGGTAGAAATCAAAGCACAGTGGGAGACACACAAGACTCTATGACGATCTCGGGTCAACAGACTAAGCTGTACCAGTGTCACCAGAGAACTGCCATCTGACGTGAGGTATAATACCATCTGGGAGTTCTCGGCGAGTCCGTTCAGTGTACCCAGTCTCCACTTAGCACCCGTATACCGTCTCTGATGTCAAACACCAATGGATATGGGATCATCCATCGCCCATCGCATGGGTCGAGAAGATATACGCTAGTCTACTCTGGAATATCGATGCCCCGTCTCGATATTCCCTCGATTAGGAACATTGAAGGATGTACTCATGGACTATCCAGGCCCCACTAGTATGATCTGCATCACAGTCCTGGAAATCGAGTACTCATCCCAAGGGCTTTATCAACATGTAACAGAGAGACAGAAAGTATACACGTTAAGATAAAGAGCAACCAGATAGCGTACTATCATGTCGAGCAAGAAAGTCCTACCTATATATGTCCCATCATCCACCACAATATACATCCAATGTACAGTAATGGCCTCTAGGGCATACATATAACTAACAAGCACATCCTTATACAGGTCCCTAGTCGTAGGATTATCGAGACGGGACATCGATACTCCAGAGTAGACTAGTGTATACACTTCTCATCCCAATAGGGGAGATGGTCTGTCCTACATCCATTCGTACGCCGTACTGGAGATAGTGTGCAGGTGCTCATTAGGTTATGAGTACAATGGACAGGACTCGTAGGGAGCTGCTGGTGGGTATTATACCTATCGTCAAGTAGCAGCTCCCAGGTGACATGAGTACTGCTTATTTCGTCGACTTGACACTGCTACTTCGCCTCAAGTGTGTTCCCACTGTTCTCAGATTACTACCCTACCGCGGCTCAAAGGACTCATGCAAACAGGTAGTAGTTGGGTGCAGTCCCGAAGCACTTAGAGGAAGTAGCAGTTAGATAGGATTCGACTCTCCCAGTATTGGAGGTTGATATCGCGCTGTGTTCAGAAAGCCATTACACAAAGTCCCTGGCCAGGGCAAGCAAGATTTACCGGTCGGTACTCCAGTAGTTTCTCAAGGTGTTTTGGGCTACACTCCAACACGACTTATTGCGCTATTAGGGGTCTGACGGTTACCCCTTAGGCCCGATATACGATACTCTTAGACAAACAGACTGGACTGTATGGAGATTGTCACAGATAGGCTCAGTAGGAGTTCAGATGATTTTTCTTATTGGCCTTCTTATCGACAGATACCTGGGTAGCCGTTACGTGCAGCTAGTACCGCTGACGTGCTTGTGGTTAAACCCACTGTCATCATAGTGTCGAATCTTTAGAGTCCTACACAGAGGGTTTCCCTGCATCGAGCGAAAGATATAGAGGCCGTATGGTTTTACAGCAGAGCTTCGATCACATACGTGTACTTGTGCACGTATGATGTTTGGACGGATAATACTAGTGGGCTTTGGCTTAAGCCGGATCCTAATATTATATTCTTGGATTATTTTGTCGCTTTGTATTCGTACTTTTCGGAATACGGATACGGGTATGTATATACGGTGAGGGGTATTATTGTAATTTATGCAAGAGTGCTTCTAGAAGAAGACACCTCATTTTTTGGTTTTATCCATTTAGTTTAATGGATAATGAGGTAGAGGATGAGGTGTTATTTAACAAAAAAAGAGGCATGGCTACTTGGTGACTCATGGGGAAACTCACTTGAGGACTATTGAAGCATGCTTGATTCAATTATTATTGATTTATCATTTGCTTCAATATCTCTATATTCACTCATTCATCACTTGAACACTCTCTCTCCTCCAAAGCCAGAAAACCATAATATTACATGAGCGCGACCCTAAGGTCGAAGAATATACAACTGTGGTTATCTAAGTCTACTAAATATACAAGTCTGGTTGATGGAGCTTTTAACTAGATACAATTGAAATAAATATACAATAAAAGCTGGTGGTCATGAAGCAAATGTATCCAACCTATCCAGCAATCACCCGAAAGAAAATTAAGTGCCAGCAAGACACTACGGAACCTGTACGGCCAAACCTGTAAAGAACTGTGGCACAACGGGAGTGAGTTGCCAACTCGTGAGTAGAAGACATCACCGGGTAGAAACCGAATGTATGACAATCTCCTAGGTCATACAATAATATACTAATACTACAACAAGGGTAACAATATAACATAAGTGTGATATCAAAGTACTCGTATCCGTGTCAGGAGTAATAACATATAATGTGTAACATGTAAGAATGCATCATCCAACGTGTGTCCAGCAACGACACACAAATCATGATAAAACCTGAGTGCCCAGTACCGACACTCAAAACATCATGAAGTCCGTATCCAACGGCGACACATAAATCCTTAAATTCGGCCTCCGTCGGTCCAGATCGGTCCATGGGCTCCGTCAGTCCTGATCGACCCATATCATCAAATCTCACAACTACGGTCGGTATCCTCCGAATATCCGCCGTGCCAGATATCACCGGTTGGTAGTCTGCCCCTGCCAGGCTCATCGTCATCCGTATAAAAACACTCTCGCCCCGGGGTACCGTACCGAGTCCACCATGTACCCGAGACGGTTCATCCTACTCCTCGAATCGGGTCTCGAAAAAAAACATAAATCAGGATAATTCATGGTGGACGACACATACATCATATCACGAGAAAACCGCAACTTGCATTTTTTAAATGATAATGAGTTTATAAAAGTCTTACGGTTTTCCCCCCAAATCCAGAAATCTCATAGAAAATCCGAAATCCCAAAATCAAGAGTCAATAAGCAGTGAATATCGACATAAAGCCCATAATATTGCATAACAGAATGAATATATAAATGCATGGGGTATCTAAGTAAGGAATACAATATCTAAACTAGCATACGAGAGCAGGCATACTAATAATATGCTGAAACTACCAGCTAGCAGGTTATACCAAAGAAGTAACATATTCTAAAGTGTATGTGACATGGCAATTACAGATGATGATGTGTGTGAGCCGGCAAATAAGTGTAGGTGGAACATGCGCATCATCGGTAATGGTGCCGGTGTCCTAATAGAAGGGGTTCATAATAACTAAAGAAAACACATTTAATAAATATGCAATGCAATGAGGACGACCTAAAAGTAACAGAATAAGTATATAGTAAATGAAGCATATAAATATACATATCGGGTACGAGTCATACGGTTTTAATGTTTGAAATACATGAATCGTGGTTTTTAGAAAAGTAGGGGCTACGGTGTTTTTGAGAAAAGATATGTCCTTTGAGAAATCGGTAGCATCCCTCGGGCTGTCTTTAAAATTACTCACGATTCGTTAGTTTTGAAAATAGGTATGACTCGAGCCTAGTATAGCATCTACCTAAACAACTAAGAGACTAACTAAGAAACTAGTCGGAAGGAGAAAAAAATATAAATATATAAACCGAGTCGATGTACCTAGTAGTCGACGATCCAGCCTCATAGCGTCATGTACTGTATCATATATAGTACGGCATTCTCGAGTCAAGAGTGTGGATCAATCATCATATATATATATATATATATATATATATATATATATATATATATATATATATATATATATATATATATATCGTACGGTAAAATCCATCGTACGGCATCCCTAAAATCGAGGGTACGGGTCAAATCATATATAATATCATCTTTCGTACGGTATCATCATCGTACAATATCATGATCAGGGGTACTGTTCTAAAGTCTCATACATTTTAAGGTCATCAACCACATATTATCGTATATATGAATACACATCGCCCAACGATCCATTATAATATCATATCATGACTCAATCACATATCAAATATCTCACGGTATCATGCCTAATCATATCGACTCATCTCCACATATCACATAATATCCCCATCATCCGTGTATATGTATGTATACACACACACACAAACACACACACACACACACACATACCCACATATACATATACACACATACACAAAAATAAAGTGTGTGCGCGCGCGCACGTGTGTGACTACATATAATCTATGATTCTCCACCAAGGTAATCATCCTATGGATAGGTCTCTCTGGATCAACCTAGTCTAACCTAAGATCTTCTAAATACCATCTTTACTAAGTATCAAAATATCACATCCAAACTTACGGATATAGTAATACCCTATTCTATAGTTGAGGGGTACTATACGCCATCCACCCGACTTCCTCCGTAGATATACATCTACACACCTTCGATCCTTGCTTGCCGAAGTCGATGACGCCACACTTTCCCTTGTCGTCCTGAAGTTCACGCGGGGGTACCTACATGTCACAACGTATCATATCACCTAGAAATTTCAACACCACATAAACCATAATATATAAATTCTAAACTAAACTAGGATGTAAGAAATAATAGTAACTTAACCAAAAATGTAGAAATATACCTCATTTGGAAACTCAAGAATTTTCTTGAGTTGCTCAAAGTCTTCAAAGTTCAATCTTGATGCCTCCATGGGGTTTATAGTGATGTTGTGCACCATTTTTGTAAAGAAATTATTGTGTTTTAGTGAGGATTTTAGGGGTAGCCATGGAGGTTAGAGGAGGTGGAGGAAGAGGAAGAGGAGATGAATAATGAGGATGAAGGAAGGAAGGAGTAAGAAATGGCTAGGAATTATTGTAGAAGCTTCTCTCATTCTCTCTCTCTCCCCTCAATGCCCATACCTATTTGTTCCCATTTCCTTTTTCATTTCCAAAATATTTTTTTTACAAAACCCAAAAACATTTTAACACAATAAATGAGCCATGGTTCATGACACAAGAAAATACAAATGTTTGCAACATGATTTTTGTTGCATGACATGCACAAGCTAGACTTAAAGCATAATTAGTAATTATTAATCGAGTTTAGCAATAAATCCATATGCAAACAATTGTGTAAACATTTATAAATATTCAAATCGATTAAACACCTCCAATATCAATAATTGTCTTAATTTTCCAATTGTTTTCAAAACTATACATGTATAATTATACCATATCTTAAAAACCAAATTCTCACATTTTTAATAATATTCATGAAATTTATTGTTTTAATTATTTAAATTCCCAAAAATAATGTTTTATTTTCTGAAATGTTACAATCTTGCCCCCCTTAAATAAATTCGATCCCCGAATTTAAATTTAAACTCCCCCAAATTCTTAAAACATTTTAGCAAAACAATTACGTCGTCGGGGCTCCAAGTATCATGAATTACATAAAAACGTGCCTTTGCACAATACATGCGCAATGAAAACGAGGGTAAAACCCTAAACCAAAACTCCGTCAAGCATCATGCAATCATCGGAGTGATGGCGAAGATACAAATGTTAAAATCCAATGCAAAAACCATCATGATATAATTAAAACTATAACATGTATATAGTACGCATCGTGGTGAAATCTTCAAGACAACCGAATAAAAGTGCATTTAAAATCCTTTTCAAGTCGCCGTGTGATGCGTGTATCACGGCATAAGTAGCGGACGTTCATTTATGAGAAATAGCTATATATATCCTTTGTTTAACATATACGTTCCGCCTTTTGAAAAATATTAGAAGGGTTTCCTTCATAAGGTTTGGTGTCATCATAGACACGTAAGAAAATATTGAGGCTATAGCTCATTTTTTGGAAATCCCTTCGGTAAATATCGATGCATGTAAAATATATTCAGGTACTGTCCTCGGACTAGTACTGCTCAGTTATTATACCATATAGTATATGTCGTAAAAACATGATGCTCAAAAGAAATCCAACTCAAATAGCGTATACAAAAGTGTCACGTGCGTCTGGTACGCACGGAAATCGAAACCAAATACAAGTGCCATAAATGTGTACAGAAACATAACTAAGTGCAACGGACGTGCACAAATACACGTGTCAAGTGCAACGAGTGTGCACAACAACCAATTCTGGTGCATCTGATATGCATGAAGAATCTCGATTTAGTGTATCTGGTGTGCACAAAATCGCATCTATTGTGCCAGGTGTGTGCAAAATCCTAATCAAGTGCACAAGGTGCACGAAAAAATAAATCCAGTGCACTAAGGTACACGAAAATGAATATCGAGTATAAAAGTCGAAATCAATGGTATATGACATACACCAATTCAAAATCTTGTATACCGCGGTATATAACTCATAAACATGTGCATCTGCGTGCATAAAACCATATCGAGTACTGAAAGCTCGTGTAAACTATGCTGAAAGCATAAATCAACTCAATGAAATCAAAGTCAAAATATCTCGGAATGCACAAAAATCAAAATCAAGTACCTCGGAGTGTGTAAAAATCAAAATCAAGTGCAAATGGGTATGCGCAAAAACGAAAATCAGTACAACTGATATATGAAACACGAATCAAGTGCAACCATGGTGCACATAAATCCCAATCAAGAAACTAAATCATCATAATACCGAAATAAAACAATGAAAATATGATCTCTAAATCGCCAAGACGCAATGTAATAACGGTCGTCGAGGTGTATTCAAGGCTGATAGAGCAAGAATATCGACTTGCTTCTTTCCCACGGTCTGGCGTTCTCTGCTCTTAGGTCCTTGTTTCTCATCAAAAGTCACCAGTTATATGACTCCTCGGCTCAACAGCCCGATTCGGGGTATTGACAGAAATAGTCCCATTCTGGCGCTTCCTCTAAAGATCTCCTGACTAATTAACATGGTCACTCGTAACGTATCATGTTAATGATGATAATCTCTGGCCCATGGGGTATGCGTGATACGACCGATCCTGGGTCTAAGTCTTCTCGTGTAGTATTCTAGAAAGATTTTGTTGGGGTCTCTTCCAAATCTCGTCTCTGCCAAACTGCCTGGGAGATATCACCCTTTACTTAATCTATTTCTTGTTCCGGAACAGTTGTATACTCATCAAGACTTCTTCTGGAATATATATCCATATTTAACGCCTCTGCGTGTGTGTCACATCCCTGGTGTCAACGGAGTGGAACGTCATCTTGTCAATATCTCGTACGAACCCCTTACTCTGCTTCCCTTCGGTATACTCCAATTCGGAATTTTCTCTTCGGAGCTGCGTAAACTGTGCTCCAAACGGCTGCACTCGTATCTAGAGTCTCCTTTCCGAAGCCACGAACTCGACAGCTCAATATCTTGTGGTAGATATCTGGCCAATTATGTCCTCGGGAACTCGTCTAAGTCATCGGAGTGATGCGCTTACGCTCATCCTATCTCGATCAACAAATCACATACCTGTGTGAGGTCCTTTACTAGCTGAAGTTAGCCAATCTAGTCATCTCGCATCTGGGTATCCAAACGAACAACATGTCCTAGTCATTCATCCATGGGTAACTAGCTATCTTCTATCATATCCCCAAGTGTAGACCTATGTTGCATTAGCTTCAATGATTTGGGAACGATATCTTATCAACTCAGCAACAGCTAGCTCATATGTCCATACGGTAGACAGCGACTCAATCATCTGAAGTAGACAGTACATCAATAGTCCTTACATCCTGGCTGGTCTCTAGCAGTGGCCCGATTATATGGTACTGATCTGATCGTTTGCATCAACGAGAAATGTTAGTAAAACAATACATCAAAAGGCTTGTGTCTACGAAAAATATAGTAAAACAATCTATCAAAAATGTTCATTCGTCACCAGAATTACGCCCTGGTCATTCCTCGTTCATGACGAGCTTGTGCTGACCACACTTCTGGCCGCAGCTCTCTCTGCTCGTGTAACTATGGTAACAGAAACTACAATCCGACATCGATGAGGATAAATCATAGGAACGAATATAAATACAGTACCTAAGAAATGTACATCCTAAGGCTTCTTAAGCGGAGTAGCGTATCGTAAGTATGCCGCGGAACATACACACGGTACGTCACTCTACTTAAGTCACCTACTCTATCAACCAAGGTCAAATTACGCGACGAAAGTCCGGGTCTAATACCCCCTCGGCCAAGTCTAAGTTCCGTAAGGTCAAGCCTAGGTTCTGAATATAAATATATGCCCTAGACTCCGCATAGTCAAACCTAGACTCGAACCAAGGTTAAACCTAGCGCTCTAATACCAACCTTATCATGACTTGGAAAAGTCATGTGACTGGCACTTGAATCAGGTGAAGTCTATAGGACCACACCTAATACAAGTAAGCCAAAAGCCCAGAAATCGAAACCCTTTTAGAGAAAATAGTGGAGATGCAGTTTTGAAATAAGGTTTACTGAAATCAAGTTCTTCTTTAAAACATAGATAAAAGTATACAAAAACCCAATGTTTGTATCCACTGGAAAACATTTTTGTCATTGAAAATTTGGGCAGCACCACCCTTGTTATTTTTGACCTCAAAACGGTACAGGCAATATAATATAACGCATCCCCAAGTGGGAGCTAGCTCTTCCCCAATTGGCGGAAACAACCACGCAAGATAATATGAATATACAACGCCGAAGGGCGAGGATCAAAACTCAGAAGAAAGAAAGAAAACTAAACATTTACAAGAAAGCCAGAAAACCATAATAATACATGAGCGTGACCCTAAGGTCGAAAAATATACAACTGTGGTTATTTAAGTCTATTAAATATACAAGTCTGGTTGATAGAGTTTTTAACTAGATACAATTGAAATAAATATACAATAAAAGCCGGTGGTCACGAAGCAAATGTATCCCACCTATCCAGCAATAAACCGAAAGAAAATGAAGTGCCAGCAAGCTGCTACGGAACCTGTACGGCCAAATCTACAAGGAACTGTGGCACAACGGGGGTGAGTTGCCAACTCGTGAGTAGAAGACATCACCGGGTAGAAACCGAATATATGACAATCTCCTAGGTCATACAATAATATACTAATACTACAACAAGGGTAACGGTATAACATAAGTGTGATATCAAAGTACTCGTGTCCGTGTCAGGAGTAATAACATATCATGTGTAACATGTAAGAATGCATCATCCAACGTGTGTCCATCAATGACACACAAATCATGATAAAACCTGAGTGCCCAGCACCAACACTCAAAACATCATGAAGTATGTGTCCAACAGCGACACATAAATCCTCAAATCTCGGGCTCCATCAGTCCGGATCGGCCCATATCATCAAATATCACGACTACGGTCGGTATCCTCCGGATATCCGCCGCGCCAGACATCACCGGTAGGTAGCCTTCCCCTGCCAGGCTCATCGTCATCCCAACAAAAACACTCTCTCCCCAGGGTACCGTACCGGGTCCACCATGTACCTGAGAAGGTTCATCCTACTCCTCGAATCGGGTCTCGAAAACCAACAGAAATCAGGAAAACTCATGGTGGACGACACATACATCATATCACGAGAAAACCGCAACATGCATTTTTAAAATGATAATGAGTTTATAAAAGTCTTGCGGTTTTTCCCTCAAATCCAGAAATCTCATAGAAAATCCGAAATCCCAAAATCAAGAGTCAATAAGCAGTGAATATCGGCATAAAGCCCACAATATTGCATAACAGAATGAATATATAAATGCAAGGGGTATCTAAGTAAGGAATGCAATATCTAAACTAGCATACGAGAGCAAGAAAACTAATAATATGTTGAAACTACCAGCTAGCAGGTTATACCAAAGATGTAACATATTCTAAAGTGTACGTGACATGGCAATTACCGATGATGATGTGTGTGAGCCAGCAAGTAAGTGTACGTGGAACATGCGCATCATTGGTAATGGTGCTAGTGTCCTAACAGACGAGATTCATAATAACTAAAGAAAACACATTTAATAAATATGCAATGCAATGAGAACGACCAAAAAGTAACAGAACAAGTAAATAGTAAATGAAGCATATAAATTTACATATCGGGTACGAGTCATACGGTTTTAGTGTTTGAAATACATGAATCATGGTTTTTAGAAAAGTAGGGGCTATGGTGTTTTTGAGAAAAGATATGTCCTTTGAGAAATCCGTAGCATCCCTCGGGCTGTCTTTAAAATTACTCATTATTCGTTAGTTTTGAAAATAGGTATGACTCGAGCCTAGTCTAGCATCTACCTAAACAACTAAGAGACTAACTAAGAAAATAGTCTGAAGGAGAAGAAAATATAAATATATAAACTGAGTCGATGTACCTAGTGTAAGTCCACGTAACCCGTCCCGGTTCTTTCGGGGATGCGGAAATGGTGAAAAACGATTTTTTCGGTGAAGGTAACATGGACTAGAAACCGGATTTTTGCTAAACAAACTATCTAACAACCTAACTAAGAGTTTAGCTACTATGTTAGGGGTTATACCTAATCTTGAATTCCTTCTCTTCAACTCCTTGTAGTGGTCGGATCGGCCTCACCTCGTCGTCTCCTTATGCCGAAGATGGATCTACCCGAAAGCTTCTACCTTTAGCTCAAACCTCAATCAAGAGGAAACTAAAATACTTGGCTTGCTAGACCTTGTACTCTAGGATGAGTAGAGAAGTGTTTTAGGGTTTTATCTCAATGGTTCTTGTTTCTCAACTCATAAGACAAGAGAACCATGAGCAAGAGGAAGAGCAGGAGGAAAAAGGAGAGCTTGGATGAGAGAGAGTGGAAATGATCGAATGAGAAAAACTTTTTACAACCATGCTCTCAAAAGGAAAAATAATCATGATAACAAATAATAATTAAGTATTTGTGATGGTTCATGTCAATGGCATTATCATTTCATGCACTCATTTTGTAAAGAACAACAAGCAAGCAAAAGTCATAACCATGAAATGATAGCCATTGAAATGATGATGGTCAACAAGTCCAAAATAGTCAACCGGTCAACAAAGTCAAACTTTCAACCCAACCATGGTAAAATAATACTTAATTAATATTATTATTAATCATATTTCTTATTCTCACTAGGGATTAGAAAAAGTCAACAGTCAACAACCCTAATGAGAATCCTCTGCCTCTGTCTCGGTCAACCGTGCATACACACCCGCATCCGTGTTCCGAGGAACACGAATACAAACGAGATAAAACAAATCCCAAAACGTATACTATGATCTGGCTTAAACCAAAGCCCGCTAGTAATAACTGCCCGGACACCAAACGTGCACAAGTGCACGGATGTGAACGAACCTTGTCGCAAAACCATGCGACCTCTACTCTGTTTTGCCCAAAGGCGAATAGCTCTCTGTATGGGACTCTAAAGACTCGACACTACGCTGGCAGTGGGTTTAACCACAGACCGCAAGCGGCACTAGCTGTGCGTAACGGCCCCCAGGTAGATGCCGATAAGAAGACTGATGAGGTGAAACCCATCCGAACTCCTACCGAGCCTGAATTTGACATTCTCCGTACAGTCCGGTCTGTTCGTCTGAGAATATCGCACGGCGGGCCCAGGGGGCGGTAAACGTCAGTCCCCTAATAGCGGTACAAGTCGTGTCGGAGTGTAGCCCAGAACACCCTGAGATAACAGTGGAAACCTATCGGTATATCTCGCTTGCCCTGGCTAGGGACGACTATATGTAATGGTCTCCTTGACACAGCGCGATATCAACTCCCAATACCGGGAGAGACGAATCCTTTCTAACCGTCACTGCCTCCAAGTACTTCGGGACTGCACCCAACTACTACCTGTTTGCACGACTCCTTTGAGCCGTGGTAGGGTAGTAATCAAAGTACAGTGGGAACACACTCGAGGCGAAATGACGGTGTCAAGTCAGAGGACTAAGCTGTACTCATGTCACCTGGGAACTGATAACTAACGATAGGTATAGTACCAACCAACAGTTCCCGACGAGTCCCGTCCAATGTACTCATAACCTAACGAGCACCCGCATACTATCTCAAGTACGACGTACTGATGGCTGTGGGACAGACCGTCTCCCCTGCTGGGATGAGAAGCGCATACGCTAGTCTACTCCGGAATATCGATGCCCTGTCTCGATAGTCCTACGATTAGGGACCGTATAAGGATGTGCTTGTAGATTACCCAGCCCCCACTAGTGTGACTGCCATCACAACGCTGGTAATCAAGAAAAGATCCTAAGGGCTTTACTAATATGTATAAGCGATATGCTAAAAGAAACACATGAACATATTAAAGTAGAAACAAACCAATTAGCATACTACCATTTTGAGCAAGATTGTCTATACAACTGTGAATATCCCAAGCTTCCATCAAGTAATATACAAGCTAGTATAATACAGTAATGGCCTCTAGGGCATATACACTAACAATCTCCCACTTGCACTAAGGCCATGTACTGGCGTATCGAAGACCATCATCTCGATCAGCCGCTCGAACTGAGTCTTGGGTAAGGCCTTCGTGAGTGGATCTGCAGTGTTATCTTATGAATTTACTCTCTTCACCTCGATCTCCCGGCGATCTACGATCTCCCTGATCAGGTGGTACCGCCTCAAAATGTGCCTGGACTTCTGATGGGACCTGGGTTCCTTCGCTAAAGCTATATCGCCGTTGTTGTCACAATACAGCGGTATTGGATCAACAATGGTAGGAACCACCTGAAGCTCCGTGAGGAACTTCTTAATCCAGACAGCTTCCTTTGCGGCATCGCAAGCAGCTATGTACTCCACTTCCATAGTTGAGTCAGCAACGGTTTCCTGCTTGGAGCTCTTCCAGCAAACCGCCCCTCCATTGAGGGTAAAGACATAACCCGACATGGACTTGGATTCATCCTTGTCACTCTGGAAGCTGGAGTCAGCAAAGGCCTCGATCTGGAGGTCTTTTCCGTCATACACCAAGAACATCTCCTTAGTCCTTCTCAGGTACTTGAGAATGTTCTTTACTGCTATCCAGTGTTTCTCCCCTGGGTCCGACTGATACCGGCTTACAACGCTTAATGCATATGCTACATCTGGTCTGGTACACAACATCGCATACATAATAGAGCCTACCGCAAATGCGTAGGGTATTGATGACATGCGGCCCTTTCTAAATCGGTCTTGGGAGACATTTCTTTGGAGAGGGTGATTCCGTGACAAGCCGGTAGATTACCGCGCTTGGAATCTTCCATACCGAATCGTTTCAGTATGGTGTTGATATACCTTGACTGTGAAAGTCCCAACATCCTCTTAGATCTATCACGATAGATCTGGATCCCCAGAATGTAGTTGGCATTGCCCGGGTCCTTCATAGAGAACCTCTATGACAAGAATCCTTTGACTGACTGTAACATAGGAATATCATTTCCTATTAGGAGAATGTCATCCACGTACAAGACGAGGAATACTACAGTTCTCCCTACAATCTTACTGTAAATGCATGGTTCATCTGGGTTTTTGATAAAGTCAAATTCTTTGACAGTATCATCAAAGCAGATGTTCCAACTCCGCGATGCCTGCTTCAGTCCATAGATGGACTTGAGCAACTTGCACACTTTACCACTGCTCCCACTCTGAATGAATCCCTTCGGCTGATCCATATAGCACTCTTCCAAATTTCCATTTAGGAAAGCCGACTTTACGTCCATCTGCCAGATCTCATAATCGTGAAAGGCGGCAATGGCAAGAAGAATCCGAATGGATTTGAGCATAGCCACTGGAGAAAAGGTCTCGTCATAGTCCAAACCAGGTCTTTGACGAAAACCCTTTGCAACAAGTCTTGCTTTATAAGTTTCAACCTGCCCATCCACACCAATCTTCTTTCTGAAGATCCATTTGCAGCCTATGGGTTTTACCCCTTCCGGAGCAAAGTCCAAAGTCTAAACTTTGTTGGTGTACATGGACTCCATCTCGGTCCGCATTGCATCCAGCAATTTTACTGAGTCACCACTCTGAATGGCTTGCTGGAATCTAGTAGGCTCATCATAATCCATGATGCAATCCTCTATATCCCCGTCTATGAGAAAACCGTAGTATCTCTCGGGCGGAGGAGACTGCCTACTACTTCTGTGGAGCGGCGCAGGAATGTCCGGTTCTCCTGAACCTTCTGGTTCTACCAAGGTTTCAGTAATAGCTTGTGGTTCTGGAATTTCTTCCAGTTCTATTGCGCTCCTACTTATCTGACTTTCCAAAAACTCAGTTTCCAAGAAGCGGGCATGACGAGAAACAAAGACTTTTTGCTCCTCTGTGTAATAGAAAAGATACTCCTTAGAGTTCTTTGGGTATACCACAAACATACACTGTGCTGAGCGTGCCTCGAGCTTGTCCGCCTGCTGCTTTTTGACAAAAGCTGGACATCCCCATGTCTTAAAGTGCTTAAGACAGGGTTTCTTCCCACTCCACATCTGATATGGTGTGGTAGGCACTGACTTAGTAGGAACTTGGTTCAAAAGATATGCAGTTGTTTCTAGTGCATACCAGAAAGATCGCGGTAACTCAGCCTTACTCATCATGGAACGTACCCTATCCAATAGGGTTCGGTTCCGTCTCTCCGATACACCGTTATGTTGTGGAGTGTATGGAGGAGTAAGCTGAGAGAGAATTCAATCTATTTTAGGTAATCCAGGAACTCGGCACTCAAGTATTCACCACCTCGATCGGATCTCAGTGTCTTAATACTTTTTCCTGTTTGTTTCTCAACTTCATTCTTGTATTCCCTAAATTTCTCAAAGGCCTTGGATTTATGCTTCATCAGGAAGACATGTCCAAACCTAGAGAAATCATCTGTGAAAGTAATGAAGTATGAATAACAACTTCGCGCATGTGTAGACATTGGACCACACACGTCACTGTGTATGAGTCCCAAGAGCTTGCTTGCTCTTTTTCCGTGTCCAGTGAACGGAGTCTTTGTCATCTTTCCCATGAGACAAGATTGACAAGTTGCATATGATTGATATTCAAATGGATCCAAATATCCTTCTGTATATAACTTCGTCAACCTTCTCTCATTGATGTGACCCAGTCTACAATGCCATAAGAAAACCTGATTTGTTTCCGGAGACTTTCATTTAAGTGTGTTCTGGACACTGAAAATCTGAGCTTGATTCAATACGTATATCCCATTATTTAATGTACCTGATCCAATCAGAACTTGATTTAGGTGGATGTGGACCACATCGCTTACAAAAGTAAAATCATATCCTTCCTTAGAAAGTAAGGATACAGATATGATATTACAAGTCGCACCTGGTACATACAAACAGTTACGCAGAATCAATATCTGCCCAGTTGTCAGTCCAAGATGATATTCCCCTACGGATTCAGCGTCCATGCTCATTCCGTTAGCAACCCTGAGAGCCATATCACCTTTCTTGATAACCCTACGGTTTCTCAGAGCCTGTAACGAATTACAGATTTGAGATCCTGATCCGGTATCCAATACCCAGGAAGTAGGGTAAACTAACATACGGTTCTCTACTACAAACGCACCCGAAGCCGAAGCCACAACATGCTTCGAATCCTGGCTACTGGCTTTGCTAGCCTTGCAATCCTTCTACCAATGTTCATTCCCACAACAATAGGAACGTCCCTCCTTTACTACATCCAGTCCCGAAACTTTTGCCCTTCCCTTTCCTTCTACTTCCCTGGTATCCTTCAGGGTATGAGTAGAAGGCAGAGACTTTAGAATCAAGTCAGTATCTGACCCGTTCTTCAACGTGGTCTTCAGGTCCATGAGCTCAAAATAGCTGGTCTCTGTAAGTACGTTGCCCTCTACAGATGACCCGATAGCCAACCTCGCTTGAAGCAATTCGTTCAAGGTCTCATATCTTGTGATACGAGATTGCTCTCCATATAAATCTTTGTTATGGAGGAAGATAGAAACTAAGTCCATCTTCTCGTGCTGCCACTGGTATGCACCATCAACTGAGGCTAACACGAGGCACTTGGCTTTCGCACAGTCTTTTTCCGATGTCTTACGGATATCAATATCCGTGACAGGGGAAACTTGTCCTGAGACGGTAGGGGTTTGATTAGTTAAGAGGTGTCCCAGCTTGTCATAGGCAATGGACATCTGGACAGACCTTTGCAAATCATAACAGTCAGATTCAGTCATTTTATTATCTAGATGTAACCTATGTGTGGTCACTGGGTCGCTGCAATTAAGAGAGAAAGAAGAAAACACTCAGCATGATGCTCTTGCAAGTTTAGATTGGTTTTTAGTTTATCTAAACAGGATGGCTTCCACTGTTTCTCGAATCCCTCCTCAAACCAAAAAGGAAGAATTAGTCGGATCAATCTCACCGTACAATACTTGCTTAACCGTTCAGCCAGGCCAGTGTTGGTGCTTCGAGGGAGGTTTTCCAACGCTTTCGCGAACTTCCTTAATTAAAGAACCTCTTTTCCCTGGGGGCGTAGCCCCGCTAACACCTTTCTAGACACCTACTTGGTTTATAGCATTGATCGTTAAGTGAGAAATTTCCCGAAGAGTAGCATATACTCATAGTAGGATCGGGATCCAAATATCATCGTGTGATAAAACTGAAGGAATCCTACCAGAATCATCATACTCCAAATGGTATGCGGCACTAGCAAGTTTCAGTTTCTTTAGAAACTCCCGATATGGATTTTTGCCCCATGCTCTTATGACTTTGACTAAGGCCAACAAATCATAAGTCATATGTCAAGTTCTACCCGTCATTGTCCAGGTTGATTTGAACCCACCCGTATATACCCTTGACTATGGCCAACAAAGTAATACGACTGTCCCAAACCAACGCATCTATCTATGCAATATATGAATACCCACCAGCTACCAAACACTGTGCCTTGACTAAGGCCAACAAACACAGCTTGAATACTGTTGGATACTCATATGAAACGACGGAGGGCTACGAATGGTTTTGGCGTAACCGTGAACGTAGTGAACTTGATATAATCGATGGAACTTGATAGCTTTTAAAAGGAGTGGCTTAAGCTCCGCGTTTAAAAGTTATTTTTGAAAAGAAACTGAGCGGTTTTGAAATTGTTCCAACGACTTTAACTTTGGTTTATTTTCTTGCATTAATTTAATGCGTCCCATCATTTAATCCTACCATTGCAGAAAACAACGAAAATAGTACGTACGCTTATGCCATCCGCATTCGCCACGGGGCCTCGTCATTACCCGTTGGTTACTTAACTAACGATAGAGCGGGGGCTGGACTAGCGCGGATGCAAAACATAAGCAACGCCTAAATAGATATCATATATAGATATTTACATTCGTCAGATGCAATGATAGCCATTCCAGAGCACAGATGAACACATTGGATATACTAGGAATCCACGTTTCGTTCGAGCCTGGAACGAAAAGCGGATTACACGGTCGCGATGAATAGCCAAGACTCCACCCTAGACCCTTACGGGTGCGGAAAACTACCCGCCAAATACCCGAAGTGAAGCAACCTCCCTCAACAATGTGAGTAGGCCATTCGGCACTTCGAGGTACCCGGTAGTTTGTGCACCCCACCTTGGGTCTATCCTAGTAGCAAAAACAGTAAAAGAAATAATATACAATGGTGGCTACAACCTCATCCCGGATGTACGGCCATACAAATAATATTAAATCAATTGCATATTACATCAAATGAAAAGTTAAAGAAAACTCTCATCTCATAACCCCCCGGCTATTCATCCGCGATAATCCAACGAATTCATATACACATACCAGCAACATTGCAGATCACAGATATGTATAATCCCCATTAATCGACGTATAGTGATTAGCAGACATTCAATACATATATCACATCACAGATATAACCCATTAGCTAAAGTCTACAGAAGTTCGATCAAAATACGGATTTGTAACCACCCCAAACTCAAATTTGTTTTCTGGAAAATCTGGGCAGAAACAACATATTCCAAAAATCCCAAAACACTACACAAAATACACTGCAGCAAAACCGATCCCCGACCGAATCAACTCGGCCGCGGATCCGCAGCAAGAAGCATGTTCTTGCCGCGGTTCCGCTGTGAGTTAGTCGACTTGCTGGATCGTTTTTTCTATGTGTTTACAGAAAACCCTCAGACGATTTTTAAGATATGTCAAATTATTTTTTGAGCAGTTTTAAAAATCGACAGCAAGCATGGTTTTCAGACGTGTTTTGTGATTTTTTTTTCTCCGATCGAAATTCTAGATACTTTGCTAACATGCTAGATAGTGTTTAGGTAGGCTCTGATACCACTGTAAGTCCACGTTACCCGTCCCGGTTCTTTCGGGGATGCGGAAATGGTGAAAAACGATTTTTTCGGTGAAGGTAACATGGACTAGAAACCGGATCTTTGCTAAACAATCTATCTAACAACCTAACTAAGAGTTTAGCTACTATGTTAGGGGTTATACCTAATCTTGAACTCCTTCTCTTCGACTCCTTGTAGTGGTCAGATCGGCCTCACCCCGTCGTCACCTTATGCCGAAAATGGATCCACCCGAAAGCTTCTACCTTTGGCTCAAACCTCAATCAAGAGGAAACTAAAATACTTGGCTTGGTAGACCTTGTACTTTAGGATGAGTAGAGAAGTGTTTTAGGGTTTTATCTCAATGGTTCTTGTTTCTCAACTCATGAGACAAGAGAACCATGAGCAAGGGGAAGAGCAAAAGGAAGAGGGAGAGCCTGGATAAGAGAGCGGAAATGATTGAATGAGAAAAACTTTTTACAACCATGCTCTCAAAAGGAAAAATAATCATGATAATAAATAATAATTAAGTATTTATGATGGTTCATGTCAATGGCATTATCATTGTAGGGTTCCTAGGCACACACAAGAGGTCTAACAAGGCATCAACCATGCCAATTTCTAAAATTACGGTGCCGAGAAACCCTAGACTAGATCGTTGGCTAGATGTTTAGGCGATAAAGCGACTAGTTAACTACTTTAACTAAAAATAAACGAACATACAACCTTTGTAGATCCGTTTCTCCACCTCCATAGCTCCGCAATGAAGTCTCCTCGCTGTCCATATCAAATCCCGGGCTCTAGCGTCGGCTTCATCGGAGAAAAAGCGGGCTAGGTCATCGACGACGTGCCGAAGATGATCTACGTCGAGGCATCACTAGATCAAGCTCCACCTTCATCAAGCCATGAAAACTTATGAAGGAAACACCCTATACTACTTGGCAAGAGGTAGAGGATGAAGAAATAGGAAGTGGGTTCACTTTAGAATTGGATTTCTCACTCTTTTTCTCACTTTGCCATTAAAGCTTTCAAGCTTTTTCTTGAAGTGAAGAAGAAGAAGAAGATGAAGAATATGATAAGTTATTTTTAAATGAAAAAGAAAATCAATACTTATCATATTCAAAACCATGGTTAAGTGTAGAGAATGAATCATGGTTAAAAGGAATGGTTAGGGTTAAGCATGAGACAAAAATGGTGACTTAGTCAAACCTTCATGAAGATTCAATAAGCATACAAATCAAGCCACCATTTTCATTTCTTTTTCCAAAAAGAAATTAATAAACAAATGAATAAATGGATAAGAAAATCAAAACCCTAACCATTTAAATAACCATGGTTTAATCTTTACACAAACCCTAGTGAGCATGTATCATCAAACATGATACAAACTTGTGTACAAAAGTATATCACATATACAATGTGCACAATCCAAGTGAGAAAATCCATTTAAAGTGAACCTGTCACGACCCGAGAGAGCACGTGACTGGCCCTTGAACCATATGAAGTCTATAGGACTCCATCTGATCCAAGTAAGCCGAAAACCCAGAAATCTAAAACCATTTTAAGGATAAATAAACAACAAGCAATACACTATACAACGCCGAATGGCGAGGATCAAAATTTAAAAGAAACCCAGATCAGCATGAAAACTGCAACACTACTTAAGCGCGACTCTAAGGTCGAAATAATACATCACTAGTGTCTGAGTCTGAAACAATATACAAGTCTTTGGTTGATGGAAATTCTAGATACAAAGAATAATACAAGTACAATGGTGGTTCTGATGCAAAGAATCCACCTACCGAACAAATCACCCGCAAGGAAACAATGTGCCGGAAATGCCGCTATGGAACCTGTATGGCAAACCTGCAAGAACTGTGGCACAACGGGGGTGAGTTGCCAACTCGTGAATAGAAAATATCTACAAGAAGAAATTGGAAGCAAGACATAAACCTAAGTCATAACGATCATATATAATATAAACCTCAAATGAATAAGTTGAAGCATAGTAAAGTAGCAATGTAACATCTGAACATAAGTGTAGTGCCGAGTACTCGTACCAGTGCCTCACGTAACAATGTATCACAGATATGATGTATGTATGCGGTAAAATGAAAACAGGAGATATCATGAATAAAATCATCAGAAAATCAACATCGAGCATTGACACAAACTATATATCTCAATATCAAATGGAACCCATATATCATGCATCCGACATGTATGCAACATTTATGAGGGTACTCTATCAGGTATTACTAATAGGTGATGAAATGCATATACAATAAATGTGGGGTAGGGAGATATAATATGCCATCAACCATAAAATCCCCGAGCACATAGGCTCCTCTCCAATCGAGCTCATAGGCTCCGAGCACATAGGCTCCTCTCACATCGAGCACATAGGCTCCCATCACATCGAGCTCATAGGCTCCCATCACATAGAGCTCATAGGCTCCGAGCACAATGGCTCCTCTCCAATTGCTTATGTAAATTTGCATAGATCATCGTGATGATATATTTAAGTATGCGTATATGTATATATATATATATTAGCGTCCCATACCACTAATATATATATATCCTAGGGGTACACATATATATTTCAGCGTCCCATACCACTGATATATATATGCAGGAGTAACACAAGCTAGAATCATCATATGCAACCATATCACAGTGCGAAATCCATGAATTATAATACATGCAACAAGAACACTAATATAAGCATGCAACTATGTAAAGGCATGTGCATAAGGAATATGAACCATTAACATATGAACATGCAATGCAATGTGAGCCGTATAATAAGTGGTAATTGAATAATTGTCAATATATGAGTACAAGTATGGGTATGTGTCATCTAAATGAAGTGCAAGCATAACACTATATGATGCAACATGAAATAATAGTACGCACGTACGAGGTCATATCCTGATGCAATAATGCTACTGTGTAGTGACATGGCAATTATTGATGAAGAAGTATGTGAGCCGGCAAGCAAGTGTATGTGGAACATACGCACCATCGATAATGGTGCTAGTGTCCTATCAACATAATAGTAATATAGCAGTTAACATACGCAAGCAATGTGAATAGCAGGAATATGCGGACATTGAATAATCGACATAACAGTAAAGAATCTACACCCATTTGTACATGTCATGCGGTTATACCATTTGAAAGAGGGTGACTCGGGTCTAGCCTAACATCTACTGTGTAGCTACAAATCTAAGTATCAAGTAAATCATGAGGGGTAAGGACACCACCTAAGTCTGAGTCGATACAAACATATATATATATATACATAAAATAGTGAGTGATCCCGCCTCAATAGTATCGCTTACAGTACAGTATATCATATGACAATCCTCAAGACATGAGTGCGGATCTATCATCAACATAAAGCTCGTACGGTAAGTCGTCGTACGGCATCCCAATAGCTGGGTACAGGTCAAATCACATTATCATATCAAGTACCTGGTATTCTTATCATCATAACACATAATCCGGGATACTGAATCTAATTCTAGTATAAATCGATACCATCTATATAATTATGAATGCGGGGGTAAAACACACATCCCAAGCCCGCAAGAATCACATATCGTATCCCAAATACGAATCATATCAAATCACTGACCTCACGGCACCAAGCCCAATATCATCGACTCATCTCCAAAGTCATCCAATATCATCATCAACGCAATGTAAGTATAGTGAAAATGCAAGGGTGTGCGTGTGGGTGTGAACCTATTCTAGGGTTCGTGGCTATGAACTACACTAGTTTACTTCTAATCCTAAACTATCCATAAAACACCTAACACAAAACCTATGACACACTATAACTATCATAAAGTATATCAACTACGGACTGCGGGGGTGCTATACGTCATCCCCCGACTTCCCTCTGTAGATATAATCTACTCACCTTGCATCATCAATTGCGGACGTCACCACGTATTTGCTTGTCGTCCCGAGGTCTTCATGGGTACCTATACATCGAAATATCATATATGCGCATTAAAATCACATCCAATCTAAAACGGCGCATAGAATCCAAAACGATACGATAAGGGGCCTATAGGTGAGAACCTATGGCATGCCTTCAAAACCATCAATAAATCCTCTATATCGTCGTATAAACGACAAATAGTCGAGGCAAAACGCATTCCACCATTTCAGAATCAAGAATACGGAAATACGGAAACACGAAACCAAAACAGCAACATAGGAAATATGTCCCAGATTTCACCCTAGGTCTGTTTATACAATTCTATATATACCAGGGGACTAACATGAACATGTAGGAGCTACAGAACCAACACGACCCAAAATGGTGGGACCCAGGCCGCAATTGGCGGCCAAAAGGGGAAAATTGGCGGCCGGGATAGGGAGTTGGGGGCTAGGGTCTTGGGGTTAGCTTCCTGGGTGCCTGCACATACCACTGTCCACTCAATTTTATTTTAGGGTGTCTCGGGTGATAGCAGATTCGAATTAACCTTCACAGATGCCATAATTTCCCCGATATCGGTTTCTAAAATCCGTATTCTGTGTTTGGGTTCCAGGTTAGGGTCTCAATTCATGCACTAGGGTGTTTACAAGTCCTCTACTGAGCTCAATTTCACATTACAACTCAAGTTTCTCTCAAACCCTTACTAGGTTTTTCATCAAGTCCATAATATCACACAATATCGGTTCTATAACACATCGGGGTATAAAGAAAGCTAGAATTAAACATAAGGGTCCAGAAATTACCTCATTTGGCAACTCAAGAATTTTCTTGAGTTGCCCTCTAGTGGCCAAATCCATGCTTTCTTAGTCCATCTTGTAGATCTCGAGCTTGTGCACATTTTTAATGAAACGGACATGAGGTTTTGGGGTTGTTTTTGAGATGAAGAGAGGGATTGAAGAGGGGGAGAATGATGAGGAAGGGCAGCAGCAGCAACACAAGGATGTTGAGGAAGGAATGAGAGAAGAACAAGGGAATGGCTAAGTCAAAAGGTCAAGGGTGCCCCATGCCTCTCTCTCACCTACCCTCATTCTCATTTTCTTTTCTTTTTTCCCTTTTCTTTTAATCCCTAAACCAAACCTTCTCACCTCAATAGTAAACCCAAATGATAAATCATGGCAAGAAAAATGCACAAGTGTAGAAAATGTGATATGTGCATGTTTTGCACAAAATTGCCAAAAAACCCGATTAGCGATTTTAATCGCGATTAGCACTAAATTAGTGTCAAACTAATCACAAAAACTTAAAAATGTCAAAATTCACTAATTTACCCTATTTTAGAATTTTCCAAAATTTTTCATAATTTTTCTAACATTTTTCCTATTTATTTGCATTTAATATTAAAATAATCAATAAACTAATATTAAATAATAAAAATTCCCAAAATTAATATTTTATATTTTTGAAAATGTTACAATCTACCCCCCTTAAAGAAATTCGGTCCCCGAATTTAACAAATCTAACTATTCGCACCTTCAAAAAGATAGGGATACCTCTTCCTCATCTCGCTCTCGGTCTCCCAAGTGACTTCCTCGCCGCTCTGGCCACGCCAAAGTACCTTGACGGACGGTATCTCTTTCGACCCTAATTTCTTCACTTGCCGATCCAAGATCATCACCGGCTGCTCTGCATAGAAAAGGTCGCGCTCAAGCTGGATCGTCGGGTGCTGAATCGCATGCTACGGATCATGAAGATATCTGCGGAGTATCGAAACGTAAAATACGGGGTGCACGTCTGGAAGACTGGGCGGAAGGGCTAATCGATACGCAACCGCACCAACACGCTCGAGGATCTCGAAGGGACCCACATATCTGGAACTAAGCTCTCCCTTCCTCCAAAACCTCATCACGCCTTTCATTGGGGAGACCGTCAAGAAAACACGATTACCAACGGAAAACCCAAGTCTGCGCCGTCGATGGTATGCATAAGACTCTGCCTACTCCGGGCTGCTCTCATCCTATCGCGAATCAACTGGATCTTCGCGGTCGTCTCCTTCACAATCTGCGGCCCTAAGGTACTGCTCTCTCTGAGCTCCGTCCAACAGGTGGGCGACCTGCATCTCCTCCCATAAAGAGCTTCAAATGATGCCATCGGAATGGTCTCCTGGCAGTTGTTGTTGTAGGAGAACTCTACTAATGGCAAATGATGATCCCAGCTACTTCCGAAATCCAATACGCATGCTCTGAGCATGTCCTCGAGAGTCTGAATAGTCCGCTCTGACTGCCCGTCGTCTGCGGATGGAATGCTGTGCTGAAACTCAAGCGAGTGCCCAAAGCCTCCTGAAGCCTTTGCCATAGCCGGCTGGTAAACTGGGTGCCGCTATCGGACACGATACAAGTCGGAACTCCATGCAGTCGTACAGTCTCATCGATGTAAATCTGGGCATACCGAGCAAATCCGAAAGTCGTCTTCACCGGTAGGATGTGTGTCGCCTTCGTCAAACGATCCACGATCACCCAGATGGGGTTATACCCTCGACTCGTCTTGAGTAGACCCACAATGAAATCCATAGATATCTGTTCCCATTTCCACTCCGGAATGGGTAACGGCTGTAGCTCTCCCGCAGGCCTCAGGTGCTCAGCCTTGACTTGCTGACAAGTCAGGCTTCTCGACACAAAATCTGCAATGTCCCTCTTCATACCGTCCCACCAGTAAACATCTCTCATATCATGGTACATCTTGGCGGAACCGGGATGAACACTATATACCGACCGATGTGCCTCCTCAAGAGTCTCGCGCCGTAATCCCTCGTCATCTGGTACGCACAGTCTAGTCCCAAATCGTAGTATCCCCTGATCATCGATCACGAACACGGAAAATCTGCCATGTCCCATCTGTGTCCTGATCTCTGAACAGCGGTCATCACTGTGCTGTGCCTCATGTAGACGGTCAAGCAACTGTGAGCGTGCACGAACATGCTTAACTTGTCATCCGATCGGCGTAAACTTGAACTGTACCCAGCTGTCGCATAAGACCTGCCAATCTGCCGACGACTGCCTCTTCATTGAGCTTAAACAGGATAGACTACCCCCGGGCCTCCTGCTCAAAGCATCCGCCACTACATTCGCCTTGCCCGGGTGATACAAGATCGCACAATAGTAGTCCTTCACTAATTCCATCCATCGGCGCTGTCTAAGATTCAGGTCTCGCTGCTGAAATATGTACCTTAAATCTCTTGTGGTCAGTGAATATCTGGCACGACTCTCTATACAGATAATGTCGTCAGGTCTTGAGTGCAAAGACCACTGCAACCATGCCCTGGAAGGAATCCCACTCAAGGTTTCTCCGATCTTGCCTATGCCGAACTGTACGAAGGCTGGCTTTCTTGCATAATCTCTTCTCACTCGATGGACATCGGTGTCCTCAGCACAATATTTTCTCGGAAATTGGTCGCATCCCAACGTCTCTGTAAGCATATCTGGTCTCTAGTCTCGACGGGAAGCAATGGCAGCTCGTCAGTGTCTCACACGAACCTCTGGTTCCACTTGTCTCCATCGTCGTCCACTATGACGTCACGCCAAGCTATCTACGCATTGCACTGTTCTCGGCCACGGTAAATCCGAAGTCTCTTGCACGGACTCGAAGTTGCGTACTCTGTAGCTTCATCATTCTGTAGAAGATGTCTGGCCGAACAGGTCCTCGGGAACACGTCCCAATCATCGGAGGAATACTCAACACTCGTCCGTCCTTGATCAATTCGCAACGCATCTGGTAAGTTCCTTTATCCGAACCTGGTCAACTACCTCGTCGACAATGCCGAACTCTAGCCTGCTGGGTGTGCGCAATATGACCACCCCTGGGTCTAGGTCTTCTCGTATCGCATTCCAGAAAGGTCCTATCGAGATTTTTCTCTCAAATCTCTTTCCTGCCGGATTGCCCGGAAGTCATCATCCATCGCTGTAGCAAATTCTTATTCCGGAACGGCTGCATACTTATCGCGCTTCTTTCTGGAAGATATAACCATATACAACGCCTCTGGGTGCGTATCACATCTCTGATGTCAGCGGAGTGGGACGTCATCTCGTCGAAATCTCTTGCGAACTCTTTTCTTCACTCTGCTTCAATGGCAACTGATTCAGACTCATCTCATCGTGGCTACAAGAACTGCGCTCCGACGGCTACGCTAGCATCTGGAGTCTCCCAAGCAGTGCCCCATCACGATATCCGAAAGATGTCGAACCATCCGATCGACTCGTCAGATCCTCATAATCCCCCAAGAGCTCACATCTCGGGTACAGTTTAATAGTATCGAGTACATGCCACAGCGTCGGTGGTCTAGCCGTAGAAGGGCAAACCCAAGCCTCACTAATGGCGCCACGGAACTGCCGCAAACCCTAAGGTTCAAAGGCTTTCACACGGTCATTAAGTCGAGTTAGGGTTTCATTGTTCTAGAGGGTCCATAGAATCACCTGTATGTCCTTCCGTATACTTTAAACATGGAAAATGGGCTCCTGACATTCGATCGTCTCTATCGACTCTCAACGAACCTGCGTGAAGTCGTCTCTAGCTGGAAACAATCTATCTGATGACCTCGCATCGGTAAACGAACGAACCACATGTCCTAGTCATTCATCCTCAGGTGACTAGCGACTCGCTATCATCTCTCTGAGTATATGCTCACGCTGCAATAGCTCCAACCATCTGGGCGACATCTCGTCATTTGCAGCAGCAAGTGGCTTATTCGCCTGTACGCCGAACAGTGTCTCAATCCTCCAGGAAAGGCAATACATAGGTAGTCATCTCTGAATCGGTCTGCTCTAGATCTGAGTAAGACTCTCCACACTGGAAATCTTCAACTCAACTGGGCCCGCTCTGGCGCAAAAATCAGACGAGTCACCCTCGTCTCTCAAATCGGGTAGACTAGCTATCATCTGTCTCATGTCTGCCTGAAAGCTCCGGCAATCTCAGCTCGTAAGCTTCGGAAGCGACATCCTGTCAAACTCAGCAACAGCTGGTCCATCTGTCTGCACGGTAGGCGACATCACAATCTCTGAGGTATGCTGTACATCAACAGTCCTCTTTCAACTGGCAGTTCTAACAATGGCCCGATCATCCGGTGCAAATCCAAGTACTCGCCTCCACCAGAGGTCACAAACACCAATACTAACTCGAGACGTTCCCATGTCACCAGAAAACACAATGGTCGGCCCTCGTACCAGACGAGCTCACACCGGCCGTAATCCCAGCAGCAGCCCAAACTGCGCTCAAACATGGTGACAGGAACCTCGATCGAGTATCAAAAGGGGCACATCAATGGCAAGGAAGGAAACAACAGATCCAAAATGGATACATGATCATAGAAAGGAACAACATCAATGAAGGTATGATCATGAAACTAATAGAATCGGGGATCTCAAATGGATGTAAAATCCCGGATATAAAGAGAATCACTGATCTCGAAGAATATGCACATCCTAAGGTTCCTTAAGCAGAGTGGCGTGTCGTAAGTATGCCGCGGAACATACCAACGGTACGTCACTCTACTTTAGTCACCTAATCCATCAACCAAGGGTCATCCTACACGAAGAAAGTTCGGGTCTAATACCCCCTCGACTAAGTCTAAGTTCCGTAAGGTCAAGCCTAAGTTCCGTATATATATATAAACGTTCTAGGATCCACATAGTCAAACTTAGACTCGAACCAAGGTCAACCTAGCGCTTTGATACCAACTTTGTCACGACCCGAGAGAGCACGTGACTGGCCCTTGAACCATATGAAGTCTATAGGACTCCATCTGATCCAAGTAAGCCGAAAACCCAGAAATCTAAAACCATTTTAAGGATAAATAAACAACAAGCAATACACTATACAACGCCGAATGGCGAGGATCAAAATTTAAAAGAAACCCAGATCAGCATGAAAACTGCAACACTACTTAAGCGCGACTCTAAGGTCGAAATAATACATCACTAGTGTCTGAGTCTGAAACAATATACAAGTCTTTGGTTGATGGAAATTCTAGATACAAAGAATAATACAAGTACAATGGTGGTTCTGATGAAAAGAATCCACCTACCGAACAAATCACCCGCAAGGAAACAATGTGCCGGAAATGCCGCTATGGAACCTGTACGGCAAACCTGTAAGAACTGTGGCACAACGGGGGTGAGTTGCCAACTCGTGAATAGAAAATATCTACAAGAAGAAATTGGAAGCAAGACATAAACCTAAGTCATAACGATCAGATATAATATAAACCTCAAATGAATAAGTTGAAGCATAGTAAAGTAGCAATGTAACATCTGAACATAAGTGTAGTGCCGAGTACTCGTACCAGTGCCTCACGTAACAATGTATCACAGATATGATGTATGTATGCGGTAAAATGAAAACATGAGATATCGTGAATAAAATCATCAGAAAATCAACGTCGAGCATTGACACAAACTATATATCTCAATATCAAATGGAACCCATATATCATGCATCCGACATGTATGCAACATTTATGAGGGTACTCTATCAGGTATTACTAATAGGTGATGAAATGCATATACAATAAATGTGGGGTAGGGGAGATATAATATGCCATCAACCATAAAATCCCCGAGCACATAGGCTCCTCTCCAATCGAGCTCATAGGCTCCGAGCACATAGGCTCCTCTCCAATCGAGCTCATAGGCTCCGAGCACATAGGCTCCCATCACATCGAGCACATAGGCTCCCATCACATCGAGCTCATAGGCTCCCATCACATCGAGCTCATAGGCTCCGAGCACATAAGCTCCTCTCCAATTGCTTATGTAAATTTGCATAGATCATCGTGATGATATATTTAAGTATGCGTATATGTGTATATATATATATATATATATTAGCGTCCCATACCATTAATATATATATATCCTAGGGGTACACATATATATTTCAGCGTCCCATACCACTGATATATATATACAGGAGTAACACAAGCTAGAATCATCATATGCAACCATATCACAGTGCGAAATCCATGAATTATAATACATACAACAAGAACACTAATATAAGCATGCAACTATGTAAAGGCATGTGCATAAGGAATATGAACCATTAACATATGAACATGCAATGCAATGTGAGCCGTATAATAAGTGGTAATTGAATAATTGTCAATATATGAGTACAAGTATGGGTATGTGTCATCTAAATGAAGTGCAAGCATAACACTATATGATGCAACATGAAATAATAGTACGCACGTACGAGGTCATATCCTGATGCAATAATGCTACTGTGTAGTGACATGGCAATTATTGATGAAGAAGTATGTGAGCCGGCAAGCAAGTGTATGTGGAACATACGCACCATCGATAATGGTGCTAGTGTCCTATCAACATAATAGTAATATAGCAGTTAACATATGCAAGCAATGTGAATAGCAGGAATATGCGGACATTGAATAATCGACATAACAGTAAAGAATCTACACCCATATGTACATGTCATGCGGTTATACCATTTGAAAGAGGGTGACTCGGGTCTAGCCTAACATCTACTGTGTAGCTACAAATCTAAGTATCAAGTAAATCATGAGGGGTAAGGACACCACCTAAGTCTGAGTCGATACAAACATATATATATATATACATAAAATAGTGAGTGATCCCGCCTCAATAGTATCGCTTACAGTACAGTATATCATATGACAATCCTCAAGACATGAGTGCGGATCTATCATCAACATAAAGCTCGTACGGTAAGTCGTCGTACGGCATCCCAATAGCTGGGTACAGGTCAAATCACATTATCATATCAAGTACCTGGTATTCTTATCATCATAACACATAATCCGGGATACTGAATCTAATTCTAGTATAAATCGATACCATCTATATAATTATGAATGCGGGGGTAAAACACACATCCCAAGCCCGCAAGAATCGCATATCGTATCCCAAATACGAATCATATCAAATCACCGACCTCACGGCACCAAGCCCAATATCATCGACTCATCTCCAAAGTCATCCAATATCATCATCATCAACGCAATGTAAGTATAGTGAAAATGCAAGGGTGTGCGTGTGGGTGTGAACCTATTCTAGGGTTCGTGGCTATGAACTACACTAGTTTACTTCTAATCCTAAACTATCCATAAAACACCTAACACAAAACCTATGACACACTATAACTATCATAAAGTATATCAACTACGGACTGCGGGGGTGCTATACGTCATCCCCCGACTTCCCCCTGTAGATATAATCTACTCACCTTGCATCATCAATTGCGGACGTCACCACGTATTTGCTTGTCGTCCCGAGGTCTTCATGGGTACCTATACATCGAAATATCATATATGCGCATTAAAATCACATCCAATCTAAAACGGCGCATAGAATCCAAAACGATACGATAAGGGGCCTATAGGTGAGAACCTATGGCACGCCTTCAAAACCATCAATAAATCCTCTATATCGTCGTATAAACGACAAATAGTCGAGGCAAAACGCATTCCACCATTTCAGAATCAAGAATACGGAAACACGAAACCAAAACAGCAACATAGGAAATATGTCCCAGATTTCACCCTAGGTCTGTTTATACAATTCTATATATACCAGGGGACTAACATGAACATGTAGGAGCTATAGAACCAACACGACCCAAAATGGTGGGACCCAGGCCGCAATTGGCGGCCAAAAGGGGAAAATTGGCTGCCGGGATAGGGAGTTGGGGGATAGGGTCTTGGGGTTAGCTTCCTGGGTGCCTGCACATACCACTGTCCACTCAATTTTATTTTAGGGTGTCTCGGGTGATAGCAGATTCGAATTAACCTTCACAGATTCCATAATTTCCCCGATATCGGTTTCTAAAATCCGTATTCTGTGTTTGGGTTCCAGGTTAGGGTCTCAATTCATGCACTAGGGTGTTTACAAGTCCTCTACTGAGCTCAATTTCACATTACAACTCAAGTTTCTCTCAAACCCTTACTAGGTTTTTCATCAAGTCCATAATATCACACAATATCGGTTCTATAACACATCGGGGTATAAAGAAAGCTAGAATTAAACATAAGGGTCCAGAAATTACCTCATTTGGCAACTCAAGAATTTTCTTGAGTTGCCCTCTAGTGGCCAAATCCATGCTTTCTTAGTCCATCTTGTAGATCTCGAGCTTGTGCACATTTTTAATGAAACGGACATGAGGTTTTGGGGTTGTTTTTGAGATGAAGAGAGGGATTGAAGAGGGGGAGAATGATGAGGAAGGGCAGCAGCAGCAACACAAGGATGTTGAGGAAGGAATGAGAGAAGAACAAGGGAATGGCTAAGTCAAAAGGTCAAGGGTGCCCCATGCCTCTCTCTCACCTACCCTCATTCTCATTTTCTTTTCTTTTTTCCCTTTTCTTTTAATCCCTAAACCAAACCTTCTCACCTCAATAGTAAATCCAAATGATAAATCATGGCAAGAAAAATGCACAAGTGTAGAAAATGTGATATGTGCATGTTTTGCACAAAATTGCCAAAAACCCGATTAGCGATTTTAATCGCGATTAGCACTAAATTAGTGTCAAACTAATCACAAAAACTTAAAAATGTCAAAATTCACTAATTTACCCTATTTTAGAATTTTCCAAAATTTTTCATAATTTTTCTAACATTTTTCCTATTTATTTGCATTTAATATTAAAATAATCAATAAAATAATATGAAATAATAAAAATTCCCAAAATTAATATTTTATATTTTTGAAAATGTTACAGAACCAATACTAGTTAATGCAATGTAATATATCAAATATATAATTATACATTAAATCATTAAATCAACACTTGATTTAACGATCCGGTCATATCGCATATAACCGACTAATATCAATAGTAACAACTTATCGAATCAACACTTGATCCGATAACCCGGCTATAACGCATATAACCGATCAATGTTACAAATCGCGATAATCGAATACAGTATCACATACTGGTATTATTCTCGGTCCCGCACATATCTCATATGCGCTCCTATTTCGTTTTGCTTGATCCAGGAAAGCTCTGTGTAGGACTCTAAAGACTCGTCAATACGCCGGCAGCAGGTGATGATCATATGAAACACCCACAAGCCGCAAGCGGTCTGCTAAACATAACGGCCACCCGGGTATTGAGCGATCAGAAGATCGACGAGCAAGCCCGCTCACACTCCAGTAAATCCAACCAGTAACACTACCGTACAGTCCGGTCTGATCGTCTGATATGTCGCATATCTCGCCTAGGGGTGGTAAACGTCAGACCCCAATAGCTCGATAAGTCGTGTCGATATGAGGTCTATAACAATTAGAGAAACTACTGGTAACACTTACCAGTATATCTCAGCAACCCTGGCCAGGGATTTCCTGTTATAGCCAATCGAACACAGCGCAACATCAACTCCCTATACCGGGAGACGAATCCCCTCCTATCGCTCATTGCCTCCATGTGATTCGGGACTGTACCCAAAAGCCAACGTTTTGCACGCCCTCTGGACGTGGTAAGATGGAAATCAAAGCACAGTGGGAATCACACAAGACTCTATGACGATCTCGGGTCTACAGACTAACCTGTACCAGTGTCACCAGAGAACTGCCATCTGACGTAAGGTATAATACCATCTGGGAGTTCTCGGCGAGTCCTTCCAGTGTAACCAGTCTCCACTGAGCACCCGTACACCATCTCCGATGTCAAACACCAATGGATATGGGATCATCCATCGCCCATCTGTATGGGTCGAGAAGGTATACGCTAGTCTACTCTGGTATATCGATGCCCCGTCTCGATATACCCACGACTAGGGACTTTGAAGGATGTACTTATGGACTACCTTGTCCCCACTAGTATGATCCGCATCATAGTCCAGGTAGTCAAGTACACATCCTAAGGGCTTTACCAACATGTAATAGTGAGACAATCTGTGTACACGTTAAGGTAAAGAGCAACCAGATAGCATACTATCATGTCGAGCAAGAAAGTCCTCCCTATATATGTCCCAGCATCCACTACAATATACATCCAATGTACAGTAATGGCCTCTAGGGCATACATATAACTAACAATCTCCCACTTGCACTAGGGCCATCTGTAGTAGTGGTTGTAGTATCTCATACTCAACCATCCCATAAAAGTCTCTCTCTGGGAATAGGCCTTCGTGAGTGGATCCGCCGTGTTGTCCTCTGAGTCTACTCTCCTGACCTCGATCCCCTGGAGATCAACCATCTCCATGATCAGGTGATACTGCCTTAGAATATGTCTGGATCACTGATGGGACGGGGGTTCCTGTCATAAGCCACAACTCCATTGTCACACAATGGTAGGAACTAAGTTCATCTCATGAACTAATATACATCCAAACAGCCTCTTTGGTAGCATCTTAAGTAGCGATGTATCCTGCCTTTATCGTCTAGTATGTCACGGTATCTAGCTTGGAACTCTTCCAACATACCGTCCCTTTACTGAGGGTAAAGTCAATGCCTGCGACTGACATTCAGTCGTCTTTATCACCCTGGAACCCTTCTAGTGATTCTCCCCAGAATCGTTTGATATCATCTCACTACAACTAGTGAGAATCCTAACATCCAATTAAATCTATCTCATAGATCCAAAACTCGGGATTTAGGAGGTATCATTTTGATCCTATACGGAGAATCTTTGTGATAAACGGAGATTGATCGAGTGTAGCATAAGAAACTCCTTTCTTATCAAGAGTATGTCATCCACGTACTCTACGAGGATCACCACCAAACTCCCTACTACCTTTTTGTATATACAAGGTTCATCTACCATTTTGATGATGTCAACTTCTTTGACTAATCCATCAAAACAGATGTTCCAACTCCGCGATGCCTGCTTTATCCTATAAAGCATCTTGCACACGTTTCCGCTGCTCCCACTGTCTACGAGGCCCTCTGGCTGTGTACTTATAGACGCTCTCTTCTAAAACATCATTTAGAAAAGCAGTCATGACACCCAACCACCAGATATCGTGGTCATGGTATGTAGCCGTGATAAGTAGGATCTGGATGGACTTAAGCATAGGTACTGGAAAAGGTTTCATCATTATCCACGCCTGGTCAATGACGAAAACCTTTAACAAGTCTAGCTTTGAAAGTCTCAACTTTTCCATTTACACCAAGTAATCTTCTCAAGATATACTTGCTCCTGATGGGGATTTAACCTTCAGATATAGCAACCAAAGTCCATACTTTGTTGGTGTATAAGGATTCCATTTCAGATCGATAAGCATCCAGCCATTCTTACAGAGTCACACTCCTGATGGCCAGCTCGAAACTAGTTGGGTCATCATCTCATGATGCAATCATCGCTCCCACTGTCATAGAGAAACCGAAGTATCTCTCAGGTGGGTGAGGAACCCTACTAGATCGGCGGAGAGGCTGAGGTTCGTTGGCATCTACTGAATCCTTCGGTTTTATCAAATCATCTGCTGTAATTTGTATAGCTGGAACCTTTCCAGTTCTACATTACAGACCTTGCCTCGAGCTTTTCCGGATTTTGCTTTTAGACATAGGCCGGACAACCCCAAATCTTAACTAGCTTAAGACATGGGCTCTTCCCATACCATATCATATATGAAGTGGTAGGCAACTGATTTGATTGGAACCCTATTCAATAGGTATGCAACTTCTCAAGTGCATAACACCCAAAAGGAAATAGGTAACTCAGTAGTACTCATCATAGAGCACACCTTATCATATAGGGTGTGATTGCTCCGCCCCGATTTACCAACATGCTATGGTGTATACGGAGGAGTAATGCTGAGAGAGAATCTCATTCTTAGAATAGTCCAGGAATCCCGTGCTTTAGTATTCTCCTCCTTGATCACATCAAAGGACATAATACTTTTACCCGTATTTTGGTTCTCTACTTCTTGCTTATATTCTGTGAATATCTCAAAAGGTTCGGACTCATGTTTCAACAGGAACATATGACTGAATCTTGAGAGATTATCAGAGAATATAATGAAGTATAAAGAATCATTCCTGGCATGTGTAGACAGGAGACCTTACATACATCATCATGTATCAGTCCCAAGAGTTCATTAACTCTTTCTCTGTTTCCATTAAACAGGGTTGTGGTCATCTTATCTTTGTGACATGACTGGCGAGTTTCACAAGATGTAAATTCAAACTAATTTAAATATGCATCTATATGTAACTCTAGCTAGTCGGGTCGCATTGATATGACCTAGTCTACAATACCTCAAGAAGGATCCGTTCATTTCTGAACTCTTCCTCTTGTGTGTGTTCTGTATACTTAGAACTGTAGTTTGATTTAGAACATTAATGCTTTTAGATAACGTGCCTGAACCGATCAACTTTTGATATAGGAAATGTTCAAAACATTATCCAACAATACAAAATTTTATCATTTCTTTACCAATAAAGAGACTGATATGATTTTGTATATCAGGTTCGGTATCTAATAACATTCGTTCAGAATCAATGTATTGGTAATACAGGGTGACAGTGACCGGCAGACTTGGCTGCAACTCTTGCCCCGTTTTCTTCCTCATGAAACTTATCACCCTTTCTCAGTTTTTCTACCCTTTTGTAGCCCTATGTAACATCTTACATATCTGGGATCCTGATCTGGTATCAAATACCCTGGATACGGAGGATACTGAGAAACAGTTCTTTGTAATGAACACACCTGAAGATGATGCATCAGCATGCACTCTCTTCGTTTGGGCGGCACGGGAAATCTGGTATTCCCAAATTTCCTGCTCTGTCTTATAACAATTATAAGTTGGAGCGGGACCAACGTTCCCCAGCTCAGTATAACAAGCGGGTTCGGTCAATAATCCGTATTATTATCTTGATTAAGGCGTGATATGGTCGCTACCTGGAGAGAGAGAGAAGAAAACACTCAGCGTGCGCTCTTGCAAGAATAGATTGGTTATTATTTTATCTAATCAGGATGGCTCCCACTGCTTTTTATCAAATCTTCCTTCAAACCCTAAAAGGAAAGACTAGCCGGGATTAATTACACACTACAAGTTCGCCAATCTTTCAGCCAGGCCAGTGTCGGTACTTTGAGGGAGGTCCCCCGTGCTTTCGCACAAACCTAATTAATGTAAACCTCGTTTTCCCAGAGGCGTAACCCCGTTGACACCTTTCTAGACACCTACTTGATCGGCTAATTGTAATGTATAAAACTCTCCCAGGAGTAACAATTACTCGCAGCGGGTATCGGGATCCAACTATCTCATAGAAGGTATGCAATCTCATTGCAAATTTCAACACTTGAAATTCCCGATAATATTTTGCCCCTAGCGTGCTATGACCTTGACGCATGCCAAACAACCCATAGTCCGCTAGTCAAGTTCAACCCTACATTTCTTGATTGAATTAGACCCACCCGCACGACCCTTGACGCATGCCAAACAACGCCGTACGAATACCCTAATCCAATCGCATCGTATGCTAGCAGATAAGCACTAGTTAGCTACCATACACTACGCCTTGACGCATGCCAAACAACCGCAGCACGAATACTAACTAGTACTTATCTGAAATGACGGAGGGCTACGACAGGTTTTTCTGAAAACCTATTGCGTAATGAACTTGAAATCGTTGTAGGATCGAATGATTTTAAAATGGAGTGTTTCTAAGGCTTTTCTAGTTTTTGCTAAAGGACTCACTCCCGGTGAAGGGATCGTCGGTCCTTTCCTTGTCGAATGAGGTGCGGGATATATCATATATATCACTGTGCAAAGCAAAAACACTTAAAAGCAATCAAAAGACAAACCGAGTGTGTAGCTTCTGCCAGTTATTGCTAAAGGAGTCACTCCCGGTGAAGGGATCTCGGTCCTTTCCTCATCGAATAAGGTGCAGGATATATCATATATACCGCTGTGCAAAGCAAGAACTGTAGCTACCTATTTTATTTTGAAATTCGATTCTACAACATCTTAGGTTTCTTTTATTTCATTAATCATATTAATGAAGTCCCATCATTTAAGTACCTAAACATCACAGATAAATACGACGTACACTTATGCCATCCGCATTCGCCTCGATGTCCCCTCGTGCACCGTCAGGTTAGGTAACTAACGGCAGAGCGGGGCAGGGCTAGCGCGGGTGTAAAACATAAGTAACGTCTATATAATATATCATATATACTATATACTGTATCTATCACAGAACATCACATGATCACATCACAGATATCGCAGCAGAAGAATCATATGAAATATTGGATATACTAGGACGTCCGTGTTTTCAATACGAGCCAGTATAAAACACGGATTCCACGGTCGTGATGAATAGCCAAACCCACACCCCTAGACCCCTACGAGAGTGGCAAGCAACCCAAGCAATTCTAGAGTTAGGAGACCCGGACTCGACTCCTCGAGTTGGTCTCCCACTGGACTCCAGAACCCGGTTACTTGTGCCCTCCTCCTTGGGTCTATCCTAGTGCGGAAAAGTAAATAATATACAAAGGGTGACAACTTCCGCAACCTGGAAGTGCCCCAATAAAAGAATATTACATACAAGTTTTTACATGAATGAAAATGAAAAACACTCATCTCACATAAAAACCCCCGGCTATTCGTACACGACGATCCAATATAACATATCCAGCAACACATAACATCACATGTCATCAACGTAAGTAAATATGCGCATCCCAATTGTCGTTGACATATAGCAACGAAACCGGCGATATCACATATTACACTTACGGTTACAGAAAAGAAAGTGTAAAACTACAACAGTTGGAATCCGCAATCTACATAGACATCGCATGCCTAATCAAATGAAATACTTAGACATCGCATGCCTAACAATTATAAACCCCGCATTTTAGTCTCAAAATCGAAAACTCTTTTCAATATCAAGTCGGGCAATTCAACAAGATTCCCGACATTTTGATCGAATGCTCGTCGCAAACTTTAGTAGACGGTCGCACCCCCGATACCGACGACGAAGTGCACCAAGGCGGAACACCGCTACCGCGAGCACCCGAACGGATGCTTTCGGCGACGGGGTTCTCCTACAGTCACTTGGTCGGGGCTATGGGGTGTAGCTGTCTATTAAGTTTACCGGCGAATATCCGCGTACACTACGTGATTGCGACGGACTTTTGATCACATCAAAATTCCGTGGCAACCGATCAAGTGAGACTAAACTGCTATGTTTATAACATTCGTTCAGTTATCTCATAACTATTGTGAATTCCAATTGTTGTATCACATTCCGGATAAACAGAAAATGTTAAACTTTCCGATTGAACATTCGAACACCCAAGTTTTCCCGATACAGATCAACACATGAAACAAGTCTAAAAACATTCGGTTCGTGCCTCAGTACCAACGGTCCAGCCGTAGAAGGGTCAAGCCAACGCCTCACATGTGGCACGCCGTACTGCCCCAAACCCGAAGGTTCAAAGGGCAGTTCAAGACGGTCACATAATCGAGTTAAGGTTTGTTGTCTTCTAGAGGGTCCATTGCGTTACTTGCACTACTTAGAACATCGTTAAACTACGGAAAAATCCAACACTTGGAAATTTCCCGACAGGGGAAAAATTGGGTATTTATATCCGGTCGAACTTTTTAACATATTCTAAAATTTATCCGGAAAGCCACATAGACAAAATCTGATACTCCGATCGAAACACCGAATCCCCAAAACAACCCAGAAAATAAAACTCTGGAATAAATATTAAAATATTCCCAGGAAAACCAGCACTGACAATTATTGATTATGGTGCAAATTTCGATAAACAATACGACAACACGGCCGCGGATCCGCCGCACGAGCCATGCTCGTGCCGTGGATCCCCGGCGGAATGATGGAATTGGGTTATCAAAATTCACCGTAACTCTTAGATATCCCTGCTGGTTTTTCTGCATATTTTTAATTTGGAAAAAACCACGATTTTAGAAAAAGTACAGAGAGCATTTTCCGGGTTGGGTTTTCGGTTCGATCGGGTTTCAAACATCGTCTAGACTTCGTCTAAGGCTCTAGCTAGGCTCTGATACCACTGTAGGGTTCCTAGGCACACACAAGAGGTCTCACAAGGCATCAACCATGCCAATTTCTAAAATTACGGTGCCGAGAAACCCTAGACTAGATCGTTGGCTAGATGTTTAGGCGATAAAGCGACTAGTTAACTACTTTAACTAAAAGTAAACGAACATACAACCTTTGTAGATCCGTTTCTCCACCTCCATAGCTCCGCAATGAAGTCTCCTCGCTGTCCATATCAAATCCCGGGCTCTAGCGCCGGCTTCATCGGAGAAAAAGAGGGCTAGGTCATCGACGACGTGCCGAAGATGATCTACGTCGAGGCATCACTAGATCAAGCTCCACCTTCACCAAGCCATGAAAACTTATGAAGGAAACACCCTATACTACTTGGCAAGAGGTAGAGGATGAAGAAATAGGAAGTGGGTTCACTTTAGAATTGGATTTCTCACTCTTTTTCTCACTTTGCCATTAAAGCTTTCAAGCTTTTTCTTGAAGTGAAGAAGAAGAAGAAGATGAAGAATATGATAAGTTATTTTTAAATGAAAAAGAAAATCAATACTTATCATATTCAAAACCATGGTTAAGTGTAGAGAATGAATCATGGTTAAAAGGAATGGTTAGGGTTAAGCATGAGACAAAAATGGTGACTTAGTCAAACCTTCATGAAGATTCAATAAGCATACAAATCAAGCCACCATTTTCATTTCTTTTGCCAAAAATAAATTAAAAAACAAATGAATAAATGGATATGAAAATCAAAACCCTAACCATTTAAATAACCATGGTTTAATCTTTACACAAACCCTAGTGAGCATGTATCATCAAACATGATACAAACTTGTGTACAAAAGTATATCACATATACAATGTGCACAATCCAAGTGAGAAAATCCATTTAAAGTGAACCAATACTAGTTAATGCAAAGTAATATATCAAATATATAATTATACATTAAATCATTAAATCAACACTTGATTTAACGATCCGGTCATATCGCATATAACCGACTAATATCAATAGTAACAACTTATCGAATCAACACTTGATCCGATAACCCGGCTATAACGCATATAACCGATCAATGTTACAAATCGCGAGAATCGAATATAGTATCACATACTGGTAATATTCTCGGTCCCGCACATATCTCATATGCGCTCCTATTTCGTTTTGCTTGAGCCAGGAAACCTCTGTGTAGGACTCTAAAGACTCGTCAATACGCCGGCAGCAGGTGATGATCATATCAAACACCCACAAGCCGCAAGCGGTCTGCTAAACGTAACGGCCACTCGGGTATTGAGCGATCAGAAGATCGACGAGCAAGCCCTCTCACACTCCAGTGAATCCAACCAGTAACACTACCGTACAGTCCGGTCTGATCGTCTGATATGTCGCATATCTCGCCTAGGGGTGGTAAACGTCAGACCACAATAGCTCGATAAGTCGTGTCGATATGAGGTCTATAACAATTAGAGAAACTACTGGTAACACTTACCAGTATATCTCAGCAACCCCGGCCAGGGATTTCCTGTTATAGCCAATCGAACACAGCGCAACATCAACTCCCTATACCGGGATAGACGAATCCCCTCCTATCGCTCATTGCCTCCATGTGATTCGGGATTGTACCCAAAAGCCACCGTTTTGCACGCCCTCTTGGACGTGGTAAGGTGGAAATCAAAGCACAGTGGGAATCACACAAGACTCTATGACGATCTCGGGTCTACAGACTAACCTGTACCAGTGTCACCAGAGAACTGCCATCTGACGTAAGGTATAATACCATCTGGGAGTTCTCGGCGAGTCCGTCCAGTGTACCCAGTCTCCACTGAGCACCCGTACATCATCTCCGATGTCAAACACCAATGGATATGGGATCATCCATCGCCCATCTGTATGGGTCGAGAAGGTATACGCTAGTCTACTCTGGTATATCGATGCCCCGTCTCGATATACCCACGACTAGGGACTTTGAAGGATGTACTTATGGACTACCTTGTCCCCACTAGTATGATCCGCATCATAGTCCAGGTAGTCAAGTACACATCCTAAGGACTTTACCAACATGTAATAGAGAGACAATCTGTGTACACGTTAAGGTAAAGAGCAACCAGATAGCATACTATCATGTCGAGCAAGAAAGTCCTCCCTATATATGTCCCAGCATCCACTACAATATACATCCAATGTACAGTAATGGCCTCTAGGGCATACATATAACTAACAATCATTTCATGCACTCATTTTGTAAAGAATAACAAGCAAGCAAAAGTCATAGCCATGAAATGATAGCCATTGAAATGATGATGGTCAACAAGTCCAAACTAGTCAACCGGTCAACAAAGTCAAACTTTCAACCCAACCATGGTACAATAATACTTAATTAATATTATTATTAATCATATTTCTTATTCTCATTAGGGTTTAGAAAAAGTCAACAACCCTAATGAGAATCCTCTGCCTCTGTCTCGGTCAACCATGCATACACACTCGCATCCGCGTTCCAAGGAACACGAATACAAACGAGATAAAACCAATCCCAAAACGTATACTAGGATCTGGCTTAAACCAAAGCCCGCTTGTAATAACTGCCCAGACACCAAACGTGCACAAGTGCACGGATGTGAATGAACCTTGTCGCAAAACCATGCGACCTCTACTCTGTTTTGCCCAAAGGCTAATATCTCTCTGTGTGGGACTCTAAAGACTCGACACTATGCTGGCAGTGGGTTTAACCACAGACCGCAAGCGGCACTAGCTGTGCATAACGGCCCCCAGGTAGATGCCGATAAGAAGATTGATGAGGTGAAACCCATCCGAACTCCTACTGATCCTGAATGTGACAGTCTCCGTAAAGTACGGTCTGTTCGCCTGAGAATATCGCATGGCGGGCCTAAGGGGCGGTAAACGTCAGTCCCCTAATAGCGGTACAAGTCGTGTTGGAGTGTAGCCCAGAACACCCTGAGATAACACTGGAAACCTACCAGTATATCTCGCTTGCCCTGGCCAGGGACGACTATGTGTAATGGCTCTCCTTGACACAGCGCGATATCAACTCCCAATACCGGGAGAGACGAATCCTTTCTAACCGTCACTGCCTCCAAGTGTTTCGGGACTGCACCCAACTACTACCTGTTTGCACGACTCATTTGAGCCGTGGTAGGGTAGTAATCAAAGTACAGTGGGAACACACTCGAGACGAAGTGACGGTGTCAAGTCAGTGGACTAAGCTGTACTCATGTCACCTGGGAACTGATAACTGACGATAGGTATAGTACTAACCAACAGCTCCTGACGAGTCCCGTCCAATGTACTCGTAACCTAACGAGCACCCGCATACTATCTCAAGTACGACGTACTGACGGCTGTGGGACAGACCGTCTCCCCTGCTGGGATGAGAAGCGCATACGCTAGTCTACTCCGGAGTATCGATGCCCTGTCTCGATAGTCCTATGACTAGGGACCGTATAAGGATGTGCTTGTAGATTACCCAGCCCCCACTAGTGTGACTGCCATCACAATGCTGGTAATCAAGAAAAGATCCTAGGGGCTCTACTAATATGTATAAGCGATATGCTAAAAGAAACACATGCACATATTAAAGTAGAAACAAACCAAGTAGCATACTACCATTTTGAGCAAGATGGTCTATACAACTGTGAATATCCCAAGCTTCCATAAAGTAATATACAAGCTAGTATGATACAGTAATGGCCTCTAGGGCATATACACTAACACCTAGTAGTCGGTGATCCAGCCTCATAGCGTCATGTACTGTATAATATATAGTACGGCATCCTCGAGTCAAGAGTGTGGATCAATCATCATATATATACCTCGTACGGTAAAATCCATCGTACGACATCCCCAAAATCGAGGGTACGGGTCAAATCATATATAATATCATCTTTCGGACGGTATCATTGAAGGGTCCCGGAAGCTCCCCGGCCGTCGAAACGCGGCCAAAATGCGGAACAAAAATTTTCTAAACCGGCGCTACCGCTACCCAAATCTCGGATCGACCTTAAACCCTAAACTAGAAAGCTAACTAAGAGTTAGAATCATTATACCGAGTTGATCTGTGTCCTTCGGTCTTCATTCCAAGCTCCTAGCCGTTCCTTGATGTTGTTTGGTCGCCGGTCTTCCTCCATCTCCGATGATCCACCCGAGGGAAACGGCGCAAGCTCCAACCTCGACAAACGAGGTAACCGACGCTCCAACGTCGCTAGCGAAGGAGAGTGGGGGTGTATGAATATGTCACTACAATTTTCTCTCTACCATATGCTCATGGGAGCAACCAAAGAAGAAGAATGGAGGTGAAAGCTTTAGCATGAACAAAGAATGGTTAAGTGTGCTTGGATGAATGAGAGCGTGAGCTAGTGTAATAATCAATATCCCCAAAATGAAATAAGCCCCCATCCCTACTCTAAAGTGGCCGGCCCCCTCTCATTCCCCAAAATGTTTTATTGTTTAATTACATTAAACAATGCAAACCATACTGAAGCCCATACTTTGACCCATGCCCATTCCTTGTCACCTTTTCCACCCTCCGCCTCATTATTAAATCATAATGAATTTTCATAAATGGAAAATCAAATAATGAGGTAGAAAAGCTTCTAAAAGTTATTCCGTGTAAAATACGGAATACATCCCGGTACATGTTGTAAGTCGATGTACAACACCCCACGACATGCGGGGAGGCGGAATTATGAAAAACGATCTTGTTTTAGGCGTAAACATCGACTAACCGAGAATCTTTGCATAAAAAATAACTAACAAGAAACCATAGAAGAGTTAACTACTATGATAAGTGATTATACCTAAAGAACCGAGTTCTTCGTCTTATCGTTCTCCATGTCCTCTCCGGCCTTCTCTATGTAGTAGAAGATCCACCCGAGAGCTTTACTACAAGCTTCACCTCTAACTTGAGGTAACTAGGTTTCTTAAATCGCTAATCTAAGTAACCTAGGTGATATAGAGAGTGGTTAAGGATTAAGTAGTCTATTCTAATCTTTGGTCTCAACACATGAGAAGGGGGGATTAGGGTTTGAAGAGGGAGAGCTTGAGGAGAGAGAAAGTGAGCAAGAGAATGAGATGAGATAATAAGCTATCATAATATATATCAAGCATTATGATTTATCCAACAAAAGAAAAAGAATGATTAATCATCATGCTTAATAAATATAAAAGGGTGATTCATCTCCATGAGTCATTAAGCATTTATGATGCATTAATGACTTGGATGAATCACTCAAATGACTCACTGATCTCATTTAATGCATATGCCACCTTAACCCCCAAGTCACCATCTTCTAGAAGCTTCTCGCGCAATTAAGAGAACGCCCCTCCTTTCTGTGAAAACACGGAAAAACTTTAGACTCTATAAATCCAATACCGGATACTAGAAACTGGCTTAAACCAAAGCCGACTAGTAAAAACTGTCCGGATGTCGTACGTGCGTAAACACACGTATGCGTCCGAACCCTTGTCGTAAAACCATACGACCTCTATATCATTTCACCTGGAGTAGGGAAACTCTCTGTGTGGGACTCTAGAGACTCGACTACTACGCTGGCAGTGGGTTTAACCACAGACCGCAAGCGGCACTAGCTGTACGTAATGGTCCCCAGGTAGATGTCGATAAGAAGGCCGATGAGGAAACCCATCCGAACTCCTACTGAGTCTGATGTGACAATCTCCGTACAGTCCGGTCTGTTCGTCTAAGGCTATCGCATATCGGGCCTAGGGGCGGCAAGCGTCAGTCCCCTAATAGCGGTATAAGTCGTGTCGGGGCAAAGCCCTTTACACCCTGAGAAACTACTGGAACCTACCAGCAAATCTCGCTTTCCCTGGCTAGGGACATTGCGTAATGGCTCTCTGACACAACGCGATATCAACCACCAATACCGGGAGAGACGAATCCTGTCTAACAGCCACTGCCTCCAAGTGCTCGGGACTGCACCCAACTGCTACCTGTTTGCACGACTCCTTTGAGCCGTGGTAGGGTAGCAATCTAAGAACAGTGGGACACACTCGATGCGAAGTAGCAGTGTCAAGTCTGCGGACTATGCTGTACTCATGTCACCTGGGAACTGCTCACTGACGACTGGTATAAAACCAACCAACAGTTCCCTATGAGTCATGTCCGGTGTACCCGTAACCCAACGAGCACCTGCATACTATCTCCAGTACGACGTACTGACGGCTGTGGGACAGACCATCTCCCCAACTGGGATGAGAAGCGTACACACTAGTCTACTACGGAGTATCGATGCCCTGTCACGATAATCCTACGACTAGAGACCTGAATAAGGATGTGCTTGTAGACTACCCAGCCCCCACTAGTGTGACTACCATCACAACGCTGGTAGTCAAGCAAGATCCTAAGAGCTCTATCAATACGTATACTCACATATTAACATAGAAAAACCAAGTAGCATACTACCATGTTTAGCAAGACTTATATACATGTGAATATCCTAAGCCTCCATTAAGTAATATACAAACTAGTATGATACAATAATGACCCCTAGGGCATATACACTAACAATCTCCCACTTGCACTAGGGCCATGTACTGGCATATCGAAGACCGGTGATCTCGAGTAGCCTCTCGAACTGAATCTGAGGTAAGACCTTTGTGAATGGATCAGCAATGTTCTCTTCAGTAGCAACTCTCCGAACCTCGATCTCCCGACGATCAATGATCTCCCTGATCAGGTGATACCGCCTTAAGATGTGTCTGGACTTTTGATGGGACCTTTGTTCCTTCGCTAAAGCTATTGCTCCGTTGTTGTCGCAATACAGTGGTATTGGATCAACAATGGTAGGAACCACCTGAAGTTCTGTTAGGAACTTCTTCATCCAGACCGCTTCTTTTGCGGCATCGCAAGCAGCAATATACTCCGCTTCCATCGTCGAGTCAGCAATGGTGTCCTGCTTGGAACTCTTCCAGCACACCGTCCCTCCATTGAGGGTAAAGACATAACCTGACATGGACTTGGAATCGTTCTTATCACTCTCGAAGCCGGAATCAGCATAGGCCTCCATCCTGAGGTCTTTTCCGCCGTAAACCAAGAACATCTCCTTAGTCCTCCTCAGGTACTTGAGAATGTTCTTTACTGCTATCCAGTGTTTCTCCCCTGGGTCTGACTGATACCGGCTTACCAAGCTCAGTGTGTAAGCTATATCTGGTCTGGTGCACAACATCGCATATATTATAGAGCCCACCGCAGAAGCGTAGGGTATAATAGACATGCGTTCCCTTTCCAAATCAGTCTTGGGAGACATCCCTTTGGATAGGGTGATTCCGTGATAAGCCGGTAGATTACCGCGCTTAGAATCTTCCATACTGAATCTTTTCAGTACAGTGTCGATATACCTGGACTGCGAAAGTCCCAACATCCTCTTGGATCTATCAAAATAGATCCGGATCCCTAGAATGTAAGAGGCATCTCCCAGGTCTTTCATGGAGAACCTGTGTGACAAGAATCCTTTGACAGATTATAGCATAGGAATGTCATTTCCTATCAATAGAATGTCATCCACGTACAAGACGAGGAATGCGACAGTTCTTGCTACAATTTTACTATATATGCACGGTTCATCTGGATTTTTGATAAAGTCATATTCTTTGATTGTTTCATCAAAACAAATGTTCCAACTCAGCGATGCCTGCTTCAGTCCATAAATGGACTTAAGCAACTTGCATACTTTCCCGCTGCTCCCACTCTGATTGAAACCCTCTGGCTAATCCATATAGACGCACTCTTCTAAATTTCCATTCAAAAAAGCCATCTTTACGTCCATCTGCCAGATTTCATAATCATGGAAGGCAGCAATAGCAAGAAGGACCCGAATGGATTTGAGCATAGCTACTGGAGAAAAGGTTTCGTCATAGTCCAAACCAGGTCTTTGACGAAAACCCTTTGCAACAAGTCTAGCTTTATAGGTTTCCACCAGTCCATCTACACCAATCTTTTTCTTGAAGATCCATTTGCATCCTATGGGTTTTACCCCATCTAGAGCAAAGTCCAAAGTCCATACTTTGTTGGTGTACATGGACTGCATTTCGGTCCGCATTGCATCTAGCCATCGTACCGAGTCGCCGCTCTGGATGGCCTGCTGGAAGCCAGTAGGTTCATCATCATCTATGATGCAATCCTCTCTATCCCTATCTATAAGAAACCCGTAGTATCTCTCAGGCGGATGAGATGGCCTACTACTCCTGCGGAAGGGTGCGGGAATGTCCTGTTCTTCTTGAACTACCGGTTCTACCAAACTTTCAGTATTAGTTTATGGTTCTGGAATTTCTTCCAGTTCTATTTCGCTCCCACTTGATTCCTTTTCTAAAAACTGATGTTCTAGAAAATGGGCATTACGAGAAACAAATATCTTTTGTTCCTCTGCGTAATAGAATAGATATCCCCTGGAGTTCTTTGGATATCCCACAAACTTACACTTTTCTGATCGTGCCTCGAGCTTGTCCACATGCTGCTTTTTAACAAAAGCAGGACATCCCCAAATCTTTATATACTGTAGATGGGGTTTCTTCCTACTCCACATCTGATATGGAGTGGTAGGCACAGTCTTGGTAGGTACCATGTTCAAAAGATATGCCGCTGATTCTAGCGCATAACCCCAAAAAGATCGCGGTAACTCAGCATTACTCATCATGGATCATACCATATCCAATAGGATTCGATTCCGTCTCTCCGATACACCGTTATGCTATGGAGTGTGTGGAGGAGTAAGCTGAGAGAGAATTCCTTTCTCTTTTAGGTAACCTAGGAACTCGGCACTCAAGTATTCACCATCTCGATCAGATCTTAGTGTCTTGATACTTTTGCCGGTTTGGTTTTCTACTTCATTCTTATACTCTTGGAATTTCTCAAAAGCCTCGAATTTATGTTTCATCTAAATGAATCTGTACCTTGAGTAATCATCCGTGAAAGTAATGAAATAAGAAAAATCACCACTCACATGTGTAGACATTAGACTACATACATCGCTGTGTATGAGTCCTAAGAGCTCGCTCGCTCTTACTCCATGTCCAGTAAATGGAGTCTTTGTCATCTTTCCTTTGAGACAAGATTGACAAGTGGCATAAGTTTGATATTCGAACGAGTCCAAATATCCTTCTCTATGCAACTTAGTCAACCTTCTCTCATTAATGTGACCCAGTCTACAATACCATAAGAAAGCTTTATTTAAATCTGGAGACTTTCTTTTTAGTGTGTTCTGGACATTGAAAATTTGGAGTTGGTTTAACACATATATACCGTTATCCAGTGTACCGGACCCAATCAAACCATGATTAAGGTGGATGTTGACAACATCACTTACAAACGTGAAATCATAACCTTTATTTGATAACAAGAAAACAGATATGATATTACAAGTTAAGATGGGTACACAAAAACAGTTATGTAAACCCAAAATGTGTCCACTCGTCAATCCTAGGTGATAATCCCCTACGGACACAGCTCCCACGCTAGCTCCGTTAGCAACCATCAGGGTCATATCACCTTCCTTCAGCACTCTACGGTTTCTCAGTGCCTGCAATGAATTGCAAATATGAGATCCTGATCCGGTATCCAATACCCAGAAAGTAGAGTTGATTGACAGACAATTCTCAATTACAAACACACCTGAAGTCGAAGCCACAGCTTGCTTCGGTTCCTAGTTCTTGGCGTTCCACGCCTTGCAATCCTTTTTCCAGTCCCCTTTCCTGTGACAATGGAAGCACTCATCCTGGGCCACTACCGGTACCGTAAACTTTTTCTTTCCCTTCCCTCCCACCTTACTAACACCTCCTTTAGGTCTGTTAGCGGCCTTATTCTTCCTTCCTTTGGTTTTAGCCTTGGACCCGGAAGAAGAAGTACTGCGAACAAACATAGCGGGTGTTTCCCTTGCCTTCTGCAAGGTGCCCTCTGCACTCCTCAACATGTTAAGGAGTTCTGAAAGTTCAACTTCTTTTCTTTGAATGTTGAAGTTCAGAATAAACTGGGCGTAGGTGGGAGGGAGGGACTGGAGAATAAGGTCTGTATAGAGCTCATTATCCAAAGTCATCCCAAGGTCTGCGAGCTCTTCTATATAGCCAATCATCTTTAGGACATGTTCTCCTACCGATGATCCGACGGCCAACCTCGCTTGAAACAGCTTCTTTGAGGTCTCGTATCTTGCTATATGAGATTGCTTCCCATACAGATCTTTTGTATGGAGAAATATGGATTCAAGATCCATATCCTGGTGCCTCCTCTGATGTTCATTGTTCATCGAGGCAAGCACGATGGACTTGGCTTTCGCGCAATCTAAATCCCAGGTTTTGCGGATTTCCTTATCCGCATTACTGGATTTGGGACCTGGGACTTCAGGTGCCTTAGTGGTGAGGACATACCCCAATTTGTCATAAGTCAAGGCCATTTTGACATTCTGCAGCCAATCTTTATAGTTTGGCCCTGTCAGTATATTTTTCTCTAAAAGTAACTTAAGTCCAGTCATTTTCAGGGTCGCAGCAATTAGGAGAGAGAGAAGAAAACTCTTTATCATGATGCTCTTGCAAGTTTAGAATGGTTTTTAATTTATATAAACAGGATGGCTCCCACTGTTTCTCGAATCCTTCCTCAAACCATAAAAGAAGAATTAGCCAGGACTATTCTCACTGTACAATACTTGCTTAACCGTTCAGCCAGGCTGGTGTCGGTACTTCAAGGGAGGTTTTCCAACGCTTTCGCGAAGTTCCTTAATTAAATAACCTCTTTTCTCTGGGGGCGTAACCCCGCTGACACCTTTCTTGACACCTACTTGGTTTATAGCATTGATCGTTAAGTGACGAATATCCTGATGAGTAGCATATACTCACAGTAGGATCGGGATCCAAATATCATCGTATGATAATGTTGAAGGAATCCACCCAACATTCATCAAACTCCAAATGGTATGCAACTCTTTGCAAATTTCAGTTTCTTTAGAAATTCCCGATATATAATTTTGCCCCATGCTCTTATGACCTTGGCGTTAGGTCAAAATGTCATAAGTCACATGTCAAGTTCTACCCATCATTATCTTGTTAATTTGAACCCATCCGTATATATCCTTGACGTTCGGCCAAAATGATAATACGACTATCCCAAACTAACCCATCTATCTATGCGACAAATGAATACCCAGCAGCTACCAAACACTATGCCTTGGCGTTAGGTCAAAATACATAGCTTAAATACTACTGAATACCCAAATGAAATGACGGAGGGTTATGAATGGTTTTGGCGAAACCATGAACGTAGTGAACTTGATATGACCGAAGGAACCTGATAGCTTTTAAAAGGAGTGGTTAAAGCTCCGCAATTTAAAAATATCATCTGCTTTAAAATAACCGAGTGGTTTCTTTTAAATTGTTCCAACGATTCATCTTTTGGTTTATTTTCTTTGCATTATAAATAATGCGTCCCATCATTAACCTATCATTGCAGAAAACAACGAAAATACAACGTCCTCTTATGCCATTCGCATTCGCCACTGGGTCCCGTCATCACCCGTTAGGTTACTTAACTAACGACAGAGCAGGGGATGGGCTAGCGCGGGTGTAAAACATAAGTGACGTCTAAATAGCTATCATATATAGTTATTGTACATTAGTCAGACGCAATAATAGGCATTCCAGATCTCATATGAACTTTATTGGATTTGCAAGCAATCCGCGTTTGTTTAGAGCCTGCAACAAAAGACGGATTACACAGTTGTGATGAATAGCCATTACCCCACCCTAGACCCCTATGGGTACGGCAAACTACCCGTCAAATACCCAAAGTGAAGCGGTCTCCCTCAACAAAGTGAGTAGGCCACTAAACACTTCAAAGTACCCGGTAGTTTGTGCACCCCATCTTAGGTCTATCCTAAGAGCAAAAAACAGTAAAATGAAATAATACAACGGTGGCCACAACCGCAACCTGGATGTGCCCCGCAAAATAATATTACAACATATTACAATTACAATGAATGAATGAATATAATAACCCATCTCAAACCCCAACTAATCATCACAACAGTCCAATACAGTTCACAACCACAAACAGTAAAAACCACTACAGAAATGTGCAACCCCCTGCCAACCGATATACTAGCAGTTAGGGGAGGTTTACGAACACATTATACAAACACAGATATAATCATATTAGCAAACATCGTAAAATTTCGATCGAGCAAAACACTTTAGATTCTACTCCAAAACTTCTCTGTGCACCTGAGATCTTAGCAGAAAATAAAATATCCCAGAAACATCATTATTAACACCTAGGAGTTACTGAAGAAATTGGGGCTGACTCGGCCCCAACTCGGCCGCGGATCCGCGGCGGATCGCATGGATCCGCCGCGGTTCCGCGGTGAGTTAGCCGAGACACAGGTCCAAATTTCTGCAGTAGCCCTAGTTTTTCCTGCTTGTTATTCTGAAGCTCCCTGAAAAATTTTTAGAGCCAGTTTTAAATTCGACAGAAACTGTGATAATTCGATGATGTTTCCGGTTCTTTTTGCGTTCGAAATTCTTACGACTTTGCAAATGAGTTAATTATTGTTTAACGAGGCTCTGATACCACTGTAAGTCGATGTACAACACCCCACGACATGCGGGGAGGCGGAATTATGAAAAACGATCTTGTTTTAGGCGTAAACATCGACTAACTGAGAATCTTTGCATAAACAATAACTAACAAGAAACCATAGAAGAGTTAACTACTATGATAAGTGATTATACCTAAAGAACCGAGTCCTTCGTCTTGTCGTTCTCCACGTCCTCTTCGGCCTTCTCTATGTAGTAGAAGATCCACCCGAGAGCTTTACTACAAGATTCACCTCTAACTTGAGGTAACTAGGTTTCTTAAATCGCTAATCTAAGTAACCTAGGTGATATAGAGAGTGGTTAAGGATTAAGTAGTCTATTCTAATCCTTGGTCTCAACACATGAGAGGGGGGATTAAGGTTTGAAGAGGGAGAGCTTGAGGAGAGAGAAAGTGAGTAAGAGAATGAGATGAGAAAATAAGCTATCATAATATATATCAAGCATTATGATTTATCCAACAAAAGAAAAAGAATGATTAATCATCATGCTTAATAAATATAAGAGGGTGATTCATCTCCATGAGTCATTAAGCATTTATGATGCATTAATGACTTGGATGAATCACTCAAATGACTCACTAATCTCATTTAATGCATATGCCACCTTAACCCCCAAGTCACCATCTTCTAGAAGCTTCTCGCGCAATTACGAGAACGCCCCTCCTATCCGTGAAAACACGGAAAAACTTTAGACTGTATAAATCCAATAACCGGATGCTAGAAACTGGCTTAAACTAAAGCCGACTAGTAAAAACTGTCCGGATGTCGTACGTGCGTAAACACACGTATGCGTCCGAACCCTTGTCGTAAAACCATACGACCTCTATATCGTTTCGCCTGGAGTAGGGAAACTCTCTGTGTGGGACTCTAGAGACTCGACTACTATGCTGGCAGTGGGTTTAACCACAGACCGCAAGCGGCACTAGCTGTACGTAACGGTCCCCAGGTAGATGTCGATAAGAAGGCCGATGAGGAAACCCATCCGAACTCCTACTGAGTCTGATGTGACAATCTCCGTACAGTCCTATCTGTTCATCTAAGACTATCGTATATCGGGCCTAGGAGGTGGCAAGCGTCAGTCCCCTAATAGCGGTATAAGTGGTGTCGGAGCGAAGCCTATTACACCCTGAGAAACTACTGGAACCTACCAGCAAATCTCGCTTGCCCTGGCCAGGGACTTTGCGTAATGACTCTCTGACACAGCGCGATATCAACCCCCAATACAGGGAGAGACGAATCCTGTCTAACTACCACTGCCTGCAAGTGCTCGGGACTGCACCCAACTGCTACCTGTTTGCACGACTCCTTTGAGCCGTGGTGGGGTAGCAATCTAAGAACAGTGGGACACACTCGAGGCGAAGTAGTAGTGTCAAGTCTGCGGACTATGCTGTACTCATGTCACCTGGGAACTGTTCACTGACGACTGGTATAAAACCAACCAACAGTTCCCTGTGAGTCTTGTCCGGTGTACCCGTAACCCAACGAGCACCTGCATACTATCTCCAGTACGACGTAGTGACGGCTGTGGGACAGACCATCTCCCCAACTGGGATGAGAAGCGTACACACTGGTTTACTCCGGAGTATCAATGCCCTGTCTTGATAATCCTACGACTAGGGACCTGAATAAGGATGTGCTTGTAGACTACCCAGCCCCCACTAGTGTGACTGCCATCACAACGCTGGTAGTCAAGCAAGATCCTAAGAGCTCTATCAATACGTATACTCACATATTAAGATAGAAAAACCAAGTAGCATACTACCATGTTTAGCAAGACTGTTATATACATGTGAATATCTCAAGCTTCCATTAAGTAATATACAAACTAGTATGATACAATAATGGCCCCTAGGGCATATACACTAACACATGTATCGAAATACATATACGCGTATTCGTACAAAAATACGAATAGCCGAGAGAGAAAATGAATAGTGAACAATAATACTAGAATACGTATATAAAAATACATATATAAATTATTAAATCAAAACCTGATTTAATAAACTGGCTTAATCCTAATCCGCTAGTATTATCAACCGTCCAATTAAAGTCTGCGCAGCAAGTGCACATATTTAATCGGACATCTGTATGTATCAACATACCTCATGTACACTATATCTCCCGAACCGTGAAAACCTCTGTGTGGGACTCTAAAGACTCATCAATACGCTGGCAGTGGGTTTAACCACAAGCACGTCAGCGGCACTAGCTGTACGTAACAGCTACCCAGGTATTGAGCGAAAGGGAGGCCGACGAGCAAACTCATCCTGAACCCCTACTGAGCCTATCAGTGACAATATCCGTACAGTCCGGTCTATTCGTCTAAGAGTATCGCATATCGAGTCTATGGGGTTGGATAAAGTCAGAACCCCAACAACGCGACATTTAGTGTCGGTATGAAACCCATCACCACCTGAGAAACTATCGATCCTGGATCGGTAATTCTCGTCCACTGTGGCCACGGATTTATGGTGATGGCCATCCGTACACAACGCGGCATCAACCCCCAATACCGGGAGAGACGAATCCCTGACGATCCGATCACTGCCTCCATGTGGCTCGGGACTGTACCCAACTAAAACCTGTTTGCACGACTCCTTTGAGCCGTGGTAGGGTAGTAATCAAAGCACAGTGGGAACTCACACGTGACAAATGACGATCTCAGGTCGACAGACTAACCTGTACACATGTCACCTGGGAACAGCTATCTGACAATAGGTATAATACCAACTAGCAGGTTCCCGGCGAGTCCGTCCAGTGTACTCATAACCCAATGAGCACCTGTATACTATCTTAGGTGAACAAACTAACACCAATGGCTTGTGAGACCTGGCCACCGCCCCTCGTCGGGGTCTCGATCAGTATACACTAGTCTACACTGGAGTATCGATGCACGGTCTCGATACTCCCACGACTAGGGACATTTAAGGATGTGCTTATAGACCCCCAGCTCCCACGTATGTGATCGCCATCACAATGCTGGCAGTCAAGCAAGAATCCTATGGGCTCTATCAACATGTATATGATGATAAAGACAAACCAGATAGCATACTATCATCTTGAGTAAGACTGTTTTATCGGTATAGGTCCTCACTCAATCATCATAATCACAAGTCCGCGACTATGATAATTGCCTTAAGGGCACTATAGCCAACAATCTCCCACTTGCACTCAAGGCCAATTAGTGCGATGTCGCATACTCACAGCCCGTGTGATACCGAACACCCAACTTCTCTACTAATCAATTTCGCAAAGCCCATTTGCGAAAATGATTGCGTTCGAGAAATAGCCTCAGTGAGTGGATCCGCTCCAATGTTTCTCTCTGTATCTCTCTATATCTCAACTTCGCGGAGAAAACTATCTCTGAAATGAGCAATACTTGTCTTAGAAGTTGTCTGGATGTCTGATGGGACCCAGTTCATAAATGAACTCCAAATCCAGCAAACTACTTAGACGGTATCGTCCACTGAATTTAATAAGTATCATGTGCCATGCCTTCCTCAGTATCCGCTTGGACCACCTATCCAACATACCGTCCCTCAGAAGAGGGAAGAACTATAACTCAGACAGCCATTCTGTCGTCCAGGTCACCATGGAAGCCCGGAATGATAACCGTCTCCCGAAGGAGGCTGTCGTAATCATTTCCCTAGAACATTCACTTATGTTCAATAACTGCTTCCCAATGGTTCTCCAGGATTGGATTAATATATCTGCATATTGCATCTAGTACAAAAGCAATATCTGGTGCGGTACTTGACATTTCATGATTAACTCAATTGCCTAAGCAAGTGATATGCTAATCATGCAGACCTCTCTCTCCTTTAGTCTGTAAGACACCTTTAGAGAGGGTGACTCCATCACCTGCAGGTACACCACCATGCTAGGAGTCGTCCATTTAATGTCAAAGTACCCAAATTAGGATACTTCCCAAATCTAGATCTAAAAGGATAGATCTAGTAACCAGATACTCTGATATTACATCCATATCTTGTGTGGAGAAACAACTTTGTGACAACCATAGTACAACCGATCGTAGTATAGGAATATCTCTTCCTATCAAGTGCATGCCATCCCAATACCTGGACATCACTTTCTACTACCTTCTTACCAGATCCATCTCCTATTCTGATGAAGTCAAAGCCTATGACTGTTACATCAAAATTAGATGATCTATTTCCGCTATACCTGCTTTAGTCTATAAATAGACATAAGCTACTTGCCCACTATGCTTCCGCTGCTCCCACTGACTACAACAACCCTCTGGCAGAGTTATATACACGTGCACTTCTAAAACTAGTTTAGAACGACGCTATACTCATCCTCATGCTGGGTCTTATAGTCTAGAACAGCAGTAATGGCAAGTCTGGATAAACAAGAACCTCCCTGTCACCGTTACTGAGAAGACCAAAGTACCTCTCGGGTGCCTGAGGTTACCTACCAAAATCTGCGGAGTGGCTAATGGAACGTCAAAAACAATTGAATCCGTAGGTTCTATTAAATCTTCAGTAATCGTTTGTGGTTCTGGAATCACTTCCAGTTCTACCATACTCCCACTTGTGTTTTTTTTGGAAAAAGTCCATTTTACTAAAACTGTGGCGAGTCAAGAACAATATAAATATTTATCTTCCTGATGGTAGAAAGTTAACACTCGTCAAAGCCCGGGATAACCCACAAACTGCCATTACTGAAACGTGCCTTGAGTTTATCCGGATTCTGGTTTTAAGCATCAGCCGGACAACTCCCTATACCTTAACATCGTTAAGATATAAATTGATTCTATATAAATCTAATATAGAAACAAAAGCACTAATCTAATTTGAACCAGATTCAAAATCATGCTGCTGACTCCAGTGCATATCAACCAAATGGAAATAGGACAATCAGCATTACTCATCTAGGAGTGCATCCATATATGAGTAACCTGAAAGAGAAGCAAGTTCTCAAAACCATCACTATCAGCGGAATACCAAACACAAGTATCTGCATCTTCGACTTCATCGAAGAATCCTGATACATCCAACAAATGGTTCTCTACTTTATTCTTATACCTATAACTTCTCAATATCTGGACTTTGCATTTCAACGAAATACTTGTCCAGAACTAGAGAAGTCACAAGTAAACAGAATATAGTACGAGTACCAATCCCATTGTCCTAACGGACACTGGACAATATACAATATTTGTATAAGCCCCTGAGTCCAATAACTCAAACTCTGTGCGTCGTAGGTTGAAAAACTGTACTTTGGTTAAGAAGAGTTACACCGCTGTTGAATGCACCTTACCTAATCACCAACTGATATAGGTAATTGTCATAGACACAATATCAAAAAGTTATATCTCACTTTATAAAATAAATGTACAGTTATATCAGTTTGAAATTGGTGCATAACAACGGATATTCAAAACCAAATATTTGCCATCCGACAAAATCCAGATGATTTCCTCAAATATCACCAATTACAACGAATTCCGATATAATGAGGATCTAATCACCAAATTCCCAATATCTTACTCCTTCTCACCATCCGTAATAATATGCAGATGTGAGAAACTGATCTGGTAAATACATACCCTGGAGTTAGATTCCAATTAGGAAAACAGTTATCAATTAACATCGCACAGTAAAACTGAAACATGAAAATGTTTCAAAAGGGTTAACTGGTATTCCTAGTAACGCCTCTTCCACTATTCTGATTCACAACATTAACCATATACTTACCTGCCCTTACTACAATCCCTTTATTATGTCTTTACTTATTACCTTCTGTACACCTCCTTTACGCTAATTGGTTTTCTTCATTCCCTACCTTTCGGCATCAGCCTAAGCTTTGGAAGAAGACTATCCAATAAGCGTAATAGGTGTACTCTCCTAATCCTAGGAGTCCACGTAACCTGAGAGAAGGTAAAAAGAAAAGACATCTGAATAATCCTATTCTTTTTCTCCTGAACCAGAATCCATCCTCGAAAAAGTTCCTTCGAGTTCGTATGTAACTGTACGATGGATTTATCCAATGGAAGTGGATGTAGTGATACGGAGTGTTCTAGAGAAATGCAGAGTGGTTGTAGGAGTGGCAGGGGTATACCCGGTCTTTGTCGTGAAAGATGGTGAACGCAATTTCCTTTGCCATTTTTCTAATCCCTTTATATGTCTTTACTTATTTCCTTCTGTACACCACAGTTAAGCTTGTTAGTTTTCTTCCTTCCCTACCGTTTGGCACCTGCCTATGGTCTGGAGGAAGACTATCCAATAAGAACAATAGGTGTACCCTCTCCTAATCCTAGGAGCCCTTACAACCTGAGAGAAGGTAAAGAGAAAATACAACCGAATAATCCTATTCAATCTCTCCAGAACCAGAAACCATCCTCGAAAAAGTTCCTTCGAGTTCGTATATAACCATACAATGGATTTATCCAATGGAAGTGGATGTTCGTAATAATACGGGGTGTTCTGGAGAAATGCAAACGGTGATATAGAAATGGCAATGATGTATGCGACACGGTGTCAAGCCAAAGTGTTTTAAGAAGGTTCGGTCAATTTGGTTTCATAAGTTTTAGTCAAAGGTCGGTTCATAGTCGCAGCCAAAAAGAGAGAGAGAGAAGAAAACACTCAGCGTGCACTCTAAACTAGATCAGAATGGTTAATCATTTTATCTAATCTGGATGGCTCCCACTGTTTCCTCGAATTCTCCTCCAAACCTAAAAGGAGAATTAGTCGGAATCACCCGAGGAGTAATCCTACTCATCAGTGGGAATCGGGATCCAACTATCATCGCATGATAACTTGATGGAAGCCACTCAAGTCACCACACTCCAGAAGGTATGCGCAAGCTTGGCAAGTTTCCTGTATGTTTGAAACTGCCGATGTGTGTTTTTACCCCTAAGACCCAAGTGACCTTGACTGAGCCAACATATCAAAGGATCCTAGTCAAGTTCAACCCATCACTATCTTGATTGCATTAGACCCACCCGCACGAGTCCTTGACTGAGCCAAAATGACCGTACGACTGTCCTAACCAATCGCATATCCATGCAACAGAAAAGCACTACATAGCTACCGAACACTACGCCTCGGCTAAGCACGGCATACATAGCACGAATACTAAGCAATACAAATCTGAAGTGACGGAGGGCTACGGCTGGTTTTTGGCGAAAAACCTTTAACGTAATGAACTTGATATCGTTGAAAGAATCCAAGTGGTTTTATAAATATATAGTAGCGAAAACTTTTGCTAAAGAGGTCACTCCCGGTGAAGGGATCTCGGCTCTTTCCCCGTCGAATCGGGTGCAGGATATCCCAAACTGAATACCACGATGCAAAGCAAAAATAATCGACTATAGTGAAGTTATTACGTTGACACAAACTTTTACTCAAGGGGTCACTCCCGATGAAGGGATCTCGGCCCTTGCCTCGTCGAATGAGGTGCAGGATATTCCAAATGAATACCACAATGCAAAGCAAAAGAGAACGTCTGTAATGTCAGTTTTTAAAAACTTGGTTCCAACATCATAAATAGGTTTGTTTTATCCTTGCATTGATAAGAATCAATGCAGTCCCATCAATTAATCACACCAGAAAAGAACGAAAATAAAATATACGTATATGCCATCCGCATTCGCCACTGGGTCCCGTCATCACCCGTTAGGTTACTTAACTAACGATAGAGCGGGGACTGGGCTAGCGCGGGTGCAAAACATATACAACATCTACTAGTATATATAAATATATATAATAATCGTCTCAGGTATGATATAAAGCAACATCACAGAAGCAATACAGAATGGTGGATAATCTGGATCCCCGAGTTTCACTTGAGCCGCATGTGAGACCCGACGTTCCATGTCGTGTGGATAGCATGTGCAATGAAACCTAGACCCCTATGAGTGCGGCAAGTTACCCGCCAAAACCAGAAGTGAGGCAGCCCCCCTCAGCAACGTGAATGGACCACCCGGCACTTCACGGAATCCGGTAACTTGATCACCCCTCCTGGGTCACCTATACCCCCTACGAGTGCGGCGAATAGCCCACCAATTCTAGAGTAAGGTCCCTTCCGTCCTAAAGCCATGAGATGCGGACCCGTTGCCCTCTAGAATCCGGCTATTCGTGCACCCCGCCGTGGGGTAATCCTAGTACAGAAAAGAAAATAATATACAAGGGTGGCATCGACCTCAGCCCGGTCGTGCCCCAAAAGAATAATATACAAACTGGCAGTGACGGCAGTCCACATGTCGGACGCTCGCCCCGCAATATCAAATGTACAAATGAAATAAAACTGTACTAACATTGCACCATTGTTATCCACCACGACGATCCAACCAACATCACAGCACAACACAGAACATCAACGTAAATGTCACGTTCGCAAAACCCGTCTAAGAGACATATAGCAATTAGACGAGTTTACCGATCAAATGACATTCACGGTCGCAGATAGAAATGTAAGTACTGATAAACACACACTTAAATATCGATCGATAAAGTTCCAAATTGGACCCAATAGTAAAACCACACTTCACTGAAACCTGGGCCAAAACAGAATATGTAAAAAATCACAATTCTAATAAATAGAGATAAAGTAAAAATTTGAAGGCCCGTCGCCAAAAAGTGGCCGCGGATTCGCCGCCAAAAGGGGGTTAGTGCGGCGATTCCGCGGCTACTTGGAGGCATCACGAGCTCAAATTTTTTCTGCACCCTTATATTCTCCTGCACGGATTTTTAAGATGTGTGAAATAATTTTTTGAATACTTTTGAAAAACGGCAGAGAATAGAACATTGAAATCGTGATTTTGGTAAAATCCGTCGATCGATCTTTTAAGCACGTCTGAACAAGATAGTAAGGGGTTTAAAGGGTAGCTCTGATACCATGAAGGGTCCCGGCAGCGCCCCGGCCTTCGAAACGCGGCCAAAATGCGGAACAAAAATTTTCTAAACCGGCGCTACCGCCACCCGAATCCCGGATCGACCTTAAACCCTAAACTAGCAAGCTAACTAAGAGTTAGAATCATTATACCGAGTTGATCCATGTCCTTCGGTCTTCATTCCAAGCTCCTAGCCGTTCCTTGATGTGGTTTGGTCGCCGGTCTTCCTCCATCTCCGATAATCCACCCGAGGGAAACGGCGCAAGCTCCAACCTCGACAAACGAGGTAACCGACGCTCCAACGTCGCTAGTGAAGGAGAGTGGGGGTGTATGAATATGTCACTACAATTTTCTCTCTACCATGTGCTCATGGGAGCAACCAAAGAAGAAGAATGGAGGTGAAAGCTTTGGCAAGAACAAAGAATGGTTAAGTGTGCTTGGATGAATGAGAGAGTGAGCTAGTGTAATAATCAATATCCCCAAAATGAAATGAGCCCCCATCCCCACTCTAAAGTGGTCGGCCCCCTCTCATTCCCCAAAATGTTTCATTGTTTAATTACATTAAACAATGCAAACCATACTCAAGCCCATGCTTTGACCCACGCCCATTCCTTGTCACCTTTTCCACCCTCCACCTCATTATTAATTCATAATGAATTTACATAAATGGAAAATCAAATAATGAGGTGGCAAAGCTTCTAGAAGCTATTCCATTTAAAATACGGAATACTTCCCGGTACATGTATCGAAATACATATACGCGTATTCGTACAAAAATACGAATAGCCGAGAGAGAAAACGAATAGTGAACAATAATACTAGAATACGTATATACAAATACATATATAAATTATTAAATCAAAACCTAATTTAATAAACTGGCTTAATCCTAAGCCGCTATTATTATCAACCGTCCAATTAAAGTCTGCGCAGCAAGTGCATATATTTAATCGGACATTTGTATGTATCAACATACCTCATGTACACCATATCGTCTGAACCGTGAAAACCTTCTGTGTGGGACTCTAAAGACTTGTCAATACGTTGGCAGTGGGTTTAACCACAAGCACGTCAGCGGCACTAGCTGTACGTAACGGCTACCCAGGTATTGAGCGAAAGGAAGGCCGACGAGCAAACTCATCCTGAACCCCTACTGAGCCTGTCAGTGAAAATATCCGTACAGTCCGGTCTGTTCGTCTAAGAGTATCGCATATCGAGTCTAGGGGGATGGATAAAGTCAGACCCCCAACAACGCGACATTTAGTTTCGGTATGAAACCCATCACCACCCGAGAAACTATCGATCCTGGATTGGTAATTCTCGTCCACCGTGGCCACAGATTTATGGTGATGGCCATCCGTACACAACGCGACATCAACCCCCAATACCGGGAGAGACGAATCCCTGACGATCCGATCACTGCCTCCATGTGGCTCGGGACTGTACCCAACTAAAACCTGTTTGCACGACTCCTTTGAGCCGTGGTAGGGTAGTAATCAAAGCACGGTGGGAACTTACACGAGACAAATGACAATCTCAGGTCGACAGACTAACCTGTACATATGTCACCTGGGAACTACTATCTGACAATAGGTATAATACCAACTAACTGGTTCCCGGTGAGTCCGTCCAGTGTACTTATAACCCAATGAGCACCTGTATACTATCTTAGGTGAACAAACTAACACCAATGGCTTGTGAGACCTGGCCACCGTCCCTCGTCGGGGTCTCGATCAGTATACACTAGTCTACACTGGAGTATCGATGCCCGGTCTCGATACTCCTACGACTAGGGACATTTAAGGATGTGCTTATAGACCCCCAGCACCCACGTATGTGATCGCCATCACAATGCTGGCAGTCAAGCAAGAATCCTATGGGCTCTATCAACATGTATATGATGATAAAGACAAACCAGATAGCATACTATCATCTTGAGTAAAACTGTTTTATCGGTATAGGTCCTCACTCAGTCATCATAATCACAAGTCCGAGACTATGATAATTGCCTTGAAGGCACTATAGCCAACAATCATCATCGTACAATTTCATGATCAGGGGTACTGTTCTAAAGTCTCGTACATTTTAAGATCATCAACCACATATTATCGTATATATGAATACACATCGCCCAACAATCCATTATAATATCATATCACGACTCAATCACATATCAAATATCTCACGGCATCATGCCCGATCATATCGACTCATCTCCACATATCACATAATATCCCCATCATCCTTGTATATGTACACACACACAGACACACACACACACATACACACACACATACATACATACATACATACACACACACACACACACACATATACACACAAATCAAGTGTGTGTGTGTGTGCGCGCGCGCGTGTGTGTGTGACTATATACAATCTACGATTCTCCGCCAAGCTAATCATCTTATGGATAGGTCTCCCTGGATCAACCTAGTCTAACCTAAGGTCTTCTAAATACCATCTTTACTAAGTATCCAAATATCGCATCCAAACTTACGGATATAGTAACACCCTATTCTACAGTTACGGGGGTGCTATACGCCATCCACCCGACTTCCCCCGTAGATATACATCTACTCACCTTCGATCCTTGCTTGTCGAAGTCGATGACGCCACGCTCTCCCTTGTCGTCCCCAAGTTCATGCAGAGGTACCTACATATCACAATGTATTTATCGCATTAAAAATCCGATTCAGAAAAACTAACACGACAAGCGAGGTGCCTATGTTAGAACCTATAGCCTACACATGTGAAAACAAACATTAATCCCTCATCGTTGATGTACAAACATCCAACGACCAAATCCACAATCAAATACCAAAATCCATGTTTTAGAAATCGTAAAACCATTGCTAAAATCAACTCAAACGCTCCCAGATTTTGCCTCTGGTAATCTGGAACAAAACAAACAATACAGTGGCTAAGTTATGAGGAGTGCGAGCTACAGTCCACAACCCAATATCAAAAGCCAAAATCTGGCCGGCCAATAGTGCTACAGTAACCGCCCCCGCCGGCCCCGCTTTTGAATTTTGGTCTCGTCTTTTGGTGGTGATCTCCTATTGGTCTAACTAGGTCTTTAGGTTTGTTTGATTTTCTTAAAAGGTTTCCAAGTTACTCCAGATTCAGTGTAAACCTCAAAAAAATCACAAAACCTATGTGGGAAAATTCTAGGATCGTATTTTGGGTTCAAGTCTCTATTTTGGTCCAGAAAAAAAATCTCTAAGGTCTTGTAAACCCTCACTAAATCTCAATTACTACTTCACAAGTCACACTTTCTCCTAACCCTCATCTAGAAATTTCAACACCATCTAAACCACAATATATAAATTCTAAACTAAACTAGGATGTAAGAAACACTAGTAACTTAACCACAAGTGTAGAAATATACCTCATTTGGCAACTCAAGAATTTTCTTGAGTTGCTCAAAGTCTTCAAAGTTCAATCTTGATGCCTCCATAGAGTTTATAGTGATGTTGTGCACCATTTTTATGAAGAAACTATGGTGTTTTAATGAGGATTTTGGGGGTCCATGGAGGTTAGAGGAGGTGGAGGAAAAAGAGGAGGAGGTGGAGGAAAAGGATGAGGAAGGAAAGAGTAAGAATTGGCTAAGGATTATTGTAGAAGCTTCTTTCATTCTCTCTCTCTCTCCCCTCAATGCCGATACCTATTTGTCCCCATTTCCTTTTTCATTTCCAAAATATTTTTTTTTACAAAACCCAAAAACATTTTAACATAACAAATGAGGCATGGTTCATGATATAAGAACATACAAATGTTTGCAACATGATTTTTGTTGCATGACATGCACAAGCTAAACTTAAAGCATAATTAGTAATTATTAATCGAGTTTAGCAATAAATCCGTATACATACAATTGTGTAAACATTTATACATATTCAAATCAATTAAACACCTCCAAAATCAATAATTTTCTTAATTTTCCCAATTATTTTCAAAACTATACATGTATAATTATACCATATCTTAAAAACCAAATTCTCACATTTTTAATAATTTTCATGAAATTTATTGTTTTAATTATTTAAATTCTTAAAAACAATGTTTTATTTTCTGAAATGTTACACAAGGCGAAAGCCAAAGGAGAGAAGAAGAAGGCCTCCACCAAGCCGATAGGCGGTGTTAGTAAGGTAGAAGGAAAGGTCAGGGAAAAAATTTTGGGGCTAACAATAGGGAAGGAGGATTATTCCTATTGTCATGGTAAAAGGCATTGGCAGAAGGACTGCAGGGCTTGGAAAGCCAGAAACCCGGATTCGAAGCACGTTGTGGCTTCGGCTTCGGATGTGTTTATGATTGAAAACTGTCTGTCAATTAACTCTACTTCCTAGGTACTAGATACCGGATCAGGATATCATATCTTTAATTCATTACAGAATTTGAGAAACCGTAGAGTTATCAGGGTAGGTGATATGACTCTCAGGGTTGCTAACGGAATGAGCGTGGATGTTGTATCCGTAGGAGAATATCACCTAGGATTGACAAGTGGGCATATATTGATTTTGCGTAACTGTTTGTGTGTACCCATTTTGACATGTAATATCATTTCTGTATCTTTACTTTCTAAAGAAGGTTATGATTTTACATTTGTAAGCGATGTGGTCCACATCCACCTTAATCAAGCTTTGATTGGGTCAGGTACACTAGATAACGGTATATACGTATTAAATCAAGCTCAGGTTTTCAACGTCCAAAACACACTTAAAAGAAAGTCTCCAAAATTAAATCAAGCTTTCTTATGGCATTATAGACTGGGTCACATCAATGAAACACGATTGACGAAGTTACATAATGAGGGATATTTGGATCCGTTCGAATATCAGTCCTATGCAACTTTTCAATCATGTCTCAAAGGAAAGATGACAAAGACTCCGTTCACTGGACACGAAGTAAGAGCGAGCGAGCTCTTAGGACTCATACACAGCGATCTGTGTGGTCCAATATCTGCACATGCACGAAGTGGTTATTCCTATTTCATTACTTTTAAGGATGATTTCTCTAGGTATGGATATGTATTATTGATGAAACATAAATCCGAGGCCTTTGATAAATTCCGAGAATATAAGAATAAAGTGGAAAAACAAACCGGTAAAAGTATCAAGACACTGAGATCTGATCGAAGTGGTGAATACTTAAGTGCCGAGTTCCTGGATTACTTAAAAGAGAATGGAATTCTCTCTCAGCTTACTCCTCCATACACACCACAACACAACGGTGTATCGAAAAGGCGGAACAGAACCCTATTGGATATGGTATGTTCCATGATGAGTAACGCTGAGTTACCGCGATCCTTCTGGGGTTATGCACTAGAATCAGCTGCATATCTTTTGAACAAAGTTCCTACCAAGACTGTGCCTACCAAAATATATCAGATGTGGAGTGAGAAGAAACTCTATCTTCAGTATCTGAAGATATGGGGATGTCCAGCTTTTGTAAAAAAGCAGCATGCGGACAAGCTCGAGACACGCTCAATACTGTGTAAGTTTGTGGGATACCCAAAGAACTCCAGGGGGTATCTTTTCTATTACGCAGAGGAACAAAAGGTATTTGTTTATCGTCATGCCCACTTTTTGGAAAAAGAAACTAGTAGGAGCGCAATAGAACTGGAAGAAATTCCAGAACCACAAGCTATTACTGAAAGCATGGTAGAACCAGAGGTTTCGAAAGAACAGGACATCCCCACGCCACTACGCAGGACTAGTAGGCAGTCTCATCCGCCCAAGAGATACTACAGTTTTCTCATAGACGGGGATAGAGAGGATTACATCATCGATAATGATGAGCCAACTAGCTTCCAGCAAGCCATTCAGAGTGGTGACTCAGTAAAATGGCTGGATGCAATGCGGACCGTGATGGAGTCCATGTACACCAACAAAGTATGGACTTTAGACATTTCTCCAGAAGGGGTAAAACCTGTAGGCTGCAAATGGATCTTCAGAAAGATGATTGGTGTAGATGGACAGGTTAAAACCTATAAGGCTAGACTTGTTAGAAAAGGTTTTTGTCAAAGACCTGGTTTGGACTATGATGAAACCTTTTCTCCAGTAGCTATGCTCAAATCTCGGATCCTTCTTACCATTGTTGTCTTCCATGATTATGAAATTTGGCAGATGGACGTAAAGACCGCTTTTCTGAATGGACATTTGGAAGAGTGCGTCTGTATGGATCAGCCGGAGGGTTTCATTCAGAGTGGGAGCAGCGGGAAAGTGTGCAAGTTGCTTAAATCCATTTATGGATTAAATCAGGCATCGCGGAGTTGGAACATTTGTTTTGATGAGACGGTCAAAGAATTCGACTTTATCAAAAATCCAGATGAACCATGCATCTATAGTAAGATTGTAGCGAGAACTGTGATATTCCTCGTCTTGTACGTGGATGACATTCTCTTGATAGGAAATGACATTCTTATGCTACAATAAGTAAAAGTATTCTGTCACATAGGTTCTCTATGAAAGTCCTGGGTGATGCTTCCTACATTCTGGGGATCCAGATCTATCGTGATAGATCTAAGAGAATGTTAGGACTTTCGCAGTCCGGGTACATCGACACCATACTAAAGAGATTTAATATGAAAGATTCAAAGCGCGGTAGTCTACTGGCTTGTCACGGAATCACCCTCTCCAAAGAGATGTCTCCCAAGACTGATTTGGAAAGGGCTCGCATGTTGATTATACCCTACGCTTCTGCAATAGGCTCTATAATGTATGCGATGTTATGTATCAGACCAGATGTTGCTTACGCACTTAGCATGGTAAACTGGTATCAGTCAAACCCAGGAGAGAACCACTGGATAGCAGTAAAGAACATTCTTAAGTACCTGAGAAAGACTAAGGAGATGTTCTTGGTGTACGGTAGAAAAGACCTCCAGATCAAGGCCTTTGCTGACTCCAGCTTCCATAGTGACAAGGATGACTCCATGTCTATGTCGGTTATGTCTTTACGCTCAATGGAGGGGTGGCCTGTTGGAAGAGCTCTAAGCAAGACACCATTGCTGACTCGACGATGGAAACGGAGTATATCGCTGCTTGTGACGCCGTGAAAGAAGTAGTCTGGATGAGGAAGTTCCTAACAGAACTTCATGTGGTTCCGTCCATTGTAGATCCTGATCAGGGAGATCGTTGATCGCCGGGAGATCGAGGTGCGAAGAGTATATACGGAGAAAAACACTGCAGATCCACTTATAAAGGCCATCTCTCAGACACAGTTCGAGAGGCTATTCGAGATGATAGGTCTGCAATATGCCAATATACGGCCTTAGTGCAAGTGGGAGATTGTTAGTGATATATGCCCTAGAGGCCATTATTGTATCATATTGGTTTGTATATTACAAATTGGAAGCCTGGGATATACACAGATATAGTAACAGTCTTGCTCGAAATGGTAGTATGCTACCTGGTTTTTTTCTACCTCAATATGTGCATGTGTTTCTTTTAGCATATCTCTTATACATATTGGTAGAGCCCTTAGGATCATTGCTTGATTACAAGCGTTGTGATGACAGTCATACTAGTGGGGTCTGGATAGTCTATAAGCACATCCTTATACAGGTCCCTAGTCGTAGGATTATCGAGACGGGGTTTCGATAATCCAGAGTATACTAGTGTATACGCTTCTCATCCGAGCATGGGAGATGGTCTGTCCCACAGCCATTAGTACGTCGTACTGGAGATAGTATGCAGGTGCTCATTGGGTTATGAGTACACTGGACAGGACTCGTAGGGAGTTGCTGATGGGTATTATACCTATCGTCGGATAGCAGTTCCCAGGTGACAAGAGTACATCTTAGTCTGTCGACTTGACACTGCTATTTCGCCTCGAGTGTGTTCCTACTGTTCTTAGATTACTACCATACCATGTCTCAAAGGAGTCGTGCAACTAGGTAGTAGTTGGGTGCAGTCCCGAAGCACTTGGAGGCAGTGGCGGTTAGATAGGATTCGTCTCTCCCGGTATTGGGGATTGATATCGTACTGTGTTCGGAAAGCCATTACACAAACTCCCTGACCAGGGCAAGCGAGATTTACTGGTAGGTAGTGTTTTGGGCTACACTCTGACACAACTTATTGCGCTATTAGGGGTCTGACGTTTACTACCCCCTAAGCCCGATATGCGATACTCTTAGACGAATAGACCAAACTGGATGGAGATTGTCACAAATAGGCTCGGTAGGAGTTCGGATGAGCTTGCTCATCAGCCTTCTTATCAACAGATATCTGAGTAGCCGTTAAGTGCAGCTAGTACCGCTGACGTGCTTGTGGTTAAACCCACTGCCAGCGTAGTGTCGAGTCTTTAGAGTCCCACAAAGAGGGTTTCCCTGCATCGGGTAAAAGATGTAGAGGCCATATGGTTTTACGGCAGGGCTTCGATCACATACGTGTACTTATGCACATATGATGTTCGGGCGGATAATATTAGTGGGCTTTGGTTTAAGCCGGATCCTAGTATTATATTCTTGGATTATTTTGTCTCTTTGTATTCGTATTTTTCGGAATACGGATATGGGTATGTATATACGGTGAGGGGTATTTTTGTAATTTATGCAAGAGTGCTTCTAGAAGAAGACACCTCATTTGTTGGTTTTATCCATTTAGTTTAATGGATAATGAGGTGGAGGATGAGGTGTTATTTGACAAAAGAAGAGGCATAGCTACTTGGTGACTCATGGGGTGACTCACTTGAAGACTATTGAAGCATGCTTGATTCAATTATTATTGAATTATCATTTGCTTCAATATCTCTCAAGACTTAGCCATCTTCACTCATTCATCACTTGAACACTCTTTCTCCTCCAAAGCTTCTTCTTCTTCGTATAACCCTAAATGTCTCACGTGTTGAGAAACCTACGGTATTTAGAGACAAACTAATCCATCTTCACTCTCTACATCCTCTAGGCCATCGAATTTAGCGAACTAGGTGCCCTAGTTACCTCGGTATTGAGGTAGGAGCTCGATCAATAGACTCTCGGGTGGATCGTCTTTGACTTGAGTAGGCCGACCTTGCAAGCTCGATCCAAATGATCTGAGGAGCTTATGACGAGGAGGAGGACAGCAAGAAGACCTGAAGGACTTGTACACAAAGGTATAAAAATCTTACCGAGTAGCTAAACCTCCAAGTTGTTTTGCTAGCTAGGGTTTATGGTCGATCCTGGGTTCAAGTCGGTGATGCGAAGCCCGTAAAAATTGTTTTTTGCGTATCCGCCTCACCGTGAACCCGCGGGGTGCATGACATCGACTTATATATATATATATATATATATATATATATATATATATATATATATATATATATATATAGATATCATGGTTATATATACACATTAGATGTGTGTAAGAATCACATAGGATTCAAAGATAAGGATAAATGATATTTGCTTGTTTAACTAAATGAAACAATGAGTCCTTTATTAGAATTGTGTAGACTTTAGATGACTCGTTTTGTTTTATTCATTTAAATAAGCTATGATATATTTGTTCTTATCATGAATAATCCTTAGCCATTCTCATCACTTCATCTCCATGGCCATCTCTCTTGAAATGCTTTAAGTGAGAAAATGAAAAAGAACAGAGAAGAATTTAGTGATCTAATTATTCTACATCTCCTACTAATCATTCTTAGCAAGCTTAATTAATGGGTTGCTTCATATTGTTGAGATCAATTTGAAGTTAAAGCTTATGTTGTAGTTATCTCAAGATTGATCATCTTTGGCAAGGAGATCACCGAGCAAGGTTGTTCTAGGCTTCGTGGAGACTAGCCGGAGTCTAAGGAGATGTGGTTAACACGCTACAAAGGTTGTACCACTCTAAACTTGCTCTCTTTTATTTTTGCAATTGAATCTATTTGATGATCTTGGTTATATTTTAGTTCTATATTTGAAAAATTTGTTGTTTTCTTATTCCGCCGCAGTCCGTGAATATCATAACCCTAGAACCGAGACTAACATCATCATCTTTATAATGTAAGATGTGGATATACCAAATTTCATGTGATTCCACAATTTTTTAACCGTTGAATTAGCAATGTAAAATGTTCTATTGTTGGTAAACAATTAATTTTGCACCCACTAAATCAATGGTGAAAAAGTGATGGAATCACATGAAATTTGGTGTATCCATATCTTACATGATAAAAATGATGGGTGCCGATTGTCAAAAAAATTCATGGAGGGTGTATTTTTTCGACGCTATAAGAAAAATTCCCTCATATGGCACATTTTCTCCATTATCCTTATATATATATATAGAGAGAGAGAGAGAGAGAGAGAGACCCTAGAAGGCTTCTTCATCAGGCGGCGTTAAAAACAACACTCTCCACAATTTTTTCCAACGATTGGCTCCGGCCATCCTGATCTATATCATCTAATATGTCGGCACAACAAATTTTATGTGATTTTAACACTTTTTCACCATTGATTTAGTGAGTACAAAATTAACGGTTTATTAACAATAGAACTTTTTACATTGCCAAATCAACGATGAAAATATGTTAAATCCACATAAAATTTAGTGTGCCAACATATTAAATGATGTAGATTAAGATGGTCGATGCCGATCGTTGGAGGATGTAGTTTTTTAACGCCCATTGACGAAAAAGCCTCCTACGACCTCTTTCCTCCATTATATATATATATATATATATATATATATATATATATATATATATATATATCCAGAAAGGGAGGGATCTCGTCCTCCAATGTTTTTCACCGTTGGATGCTTTGATCTAGTGGTGGATGTCGTCATCATTTTTTTTTTGGGATTTCATCACTAACTACATTAAACATCCAATCATTGATTCACAAATCCAATGGTGAAAAATATAGGAGGAGGAGATTCCCTTTCCTTTTGGAAATAGAATAGTCCTACTATATATATGTTGGATATAGTGCCCTCAAGGAAATTATTGTAATTGCAAGATTATGATAATTGAAAGAGGACCTATACAGGTAGAACAGTCTTACTTGAGATTATAATATGATATCTGGTTTGTCTTTATCATTTATGTGTATATATTTTACTTGCTATTACGTGTCGCTAATACATAATGATAAAGCCCATATGATCATTGCTTTTCTACCAGTATTATGATGGAGATCATATTGTGAGAGCTGGGCAGTCCATAAGAACATCCTTAAATCTCCCTAGTCGTGGGAGTATCGAGACTGGGTATTGATATTCCAGAGTAAACTAGTGTATATGTTTATATACCCCGATGAGGGTGGTGGTCGGTCTAACAACCATTGGTGTGTGGCACTGATTGGTAGGGATTTTATGTTTCATAATAAGTTTTAAAGTAATCGCAATCAAGACGGTGTCGTGTGTAGCTAGCCGTGATGAAAACTGGTCGTCCGTAGGGAGATGGTACGTTTTAGGTTCTTGTTCTCAGGAGTTAAGGAAAAAGTTCAAATTGTTCGATTCTAATCTAAGTGTTTCGTATATATGCAAACGAAGTCTTGTTAGGGATAGAGATAGCTTATTTTAAGGTAGAAGTTCCTCTCACGGAGGGAGACGACGGCCGAACTGTTCAGATCAGCTCACTCTTAACAGGGGGTGCTCGGGACAACCTGATCCAATTCCTCTGGAACAACTCCGATGTGTTCGCTTGGACTCCAGCGGACGTTCCCGGGATCGACCCTAAAGTGATCTCCCATAAGCTCGGGGTCGACTCGAAAGCCCGGACAGTCTGATAAAAGAAAAGAAGCTTCGCGCCAATGAAGCAGAAAGCGATAGAGGAGGAGGTGGACCGACTGCTCGCGGCCGACTTCATCAGGAACATGGACTACTTGGCTTGGCTAGCAAATGTGGTCATCATCAATAAGGCAAACGGGAAATGGCGCATGTGTGTCGATTTCACCGATCTAAACAAGACCTGCCCCAAAGACAACTACCCACTCTCTCGGATATATCAGTTAGTAGACAACTCGGCCGGTCACGAGCTACTAAGCTTCATAGATGCCTTCTCCGGTTATAATCAAATCTAGACGAATCCGACCAACGAAGAGCTAACAGCCTTCACCATCGATCGAGAAGTCTACTGCTACAGGGTAATGCCCTTCGGCCTCAAAAACGCTAGGGCAACATACCAGCGGCTGTTCAACAAGCTGTTCAAACCACAAATTGGGAGAAATATGGAAGTCGACGACATGCTCATGAAGTCCACCCTGTCATCCGAACACATCACAAACCTCGGTGAGACATTCGATGTCCTGCGAAAGTACAAAATGAAGCTGAATCCGGCCAAATGTGCGTTCGGCGTCACAAGCGTGAAGTTCCTTAGATTCATGGTCACCCACCGAGGAATTGAAGCAAACACGGAGAAGATCAGGGCCATCATCGACATGGAAACACCCAGGAGCAATGTTGATATCATGCGACTCACAGGTAGGGTGGTTGCTTTGAGTCGCTTCATGTCCTTATCCGAAGAAAAGTGCCTGCCTTTCTTCAGATCCTTAAGGAAGATCCCCAGGTTTGAATGGTCCGAGGAGTGCCAAATTGCTTTCGAGCAGCTCAAGGCAGACCTGGCGACCTCCCCCCCCCCCGGCTTCTCACCCGACCAATTGAGGGGGACGAGCTGTTACTGTATCTAGCCGTTTACGACCAGGCTGCCAGCTCCGTACTCATCAGAGGATTCGAAGGAATAAAAAGATCTGTCTACTACGTCAAACATGTTTTCAAGGACACGGAGACCAAATACTCGTCCATAGAAAAAATAGTCCTGGCACTCGTTGTCACCTCCAGGAAGCTGCGACACTATTTCGAGGCTCACACGATCATCGTTCTCACCGAGCAACCCTTGGGGAATATCCTGGGTTCCCCACAAATTGTCGGGCCACTTAGAGAAATGGAGATGGGAGTTGTCCCAATTCGACATCAAGTACCGGCCAAGGCAAGCTATCAAAGCACAGGCCCTGGCCGATTTCGTGGTTGAATGCACCATTCCCAATAAGAAAGGAGCGCCGGCGCGGGGCCCTAACCCATGACCCTCAGTCAAGGAGATGCTCGGCACGATTCTGGACTGGGTACTCTATGTGGATGGCTCCTCCACAGAGGAAGGGAGTGGGGCCGGGTTAATCATCTGTGGTCCGAATAAGGCAGAGATGGAGTACTCTCTGAGACTTGGCTTTAAGGCATCAAACAACGCCGCAAAATACGAAGCCTTATTGGCCGGGCTACGAATCGCCTCCGGGGTAGAGCTAAAAAAGATCAGGATCCACGGCGACTCCGTGCCAGTCGTCGGCCAGGTGGCCGGACGTTTCAAAGCCCAGGAACCCCTGATGATGAAATACCTAGCGGAGGTAAAAAGACTTCGGAGAAATTTCGATGAGGTCCAAGTAGAACAGATTCCCAGGAGGATGAACGCCAAGGCCGACGCGCTAAGCAAACTTGCCTCTTATTATTCGACCAATCACAAAAGAAACATCCTCTTCGAAGTTTGCTATGGCCCTGCGTGGAAGATAGAGAAGTAATACACCAGATCTACACTGCTCAAGGGGATATCCCGGATTGGAGAAAATCCATTGTGGAGTTCCTTAAGGACGGAGCACTCCCTGAGGACCGAGTCGAGGCACGCTGGCTCCGTATGAAAGATCTCCACTTCGTGTGGAGCAGAGGAAACCTGTACAAAAAGTTATACACCCAACCTCTACTTCGATGCGTTGATCCCGATGAAGCAGATTATGTTCTCTGAGAGATAAATGAAGGAGTCGGAGGAGCACATCAAGGATCTCGAAGTCTAGTTCAAAAGACACTATTGTAAGGGTATTACTGGCCGACTATGTAAGTCGATGCCACGCACCCCGCGGGTTCGCGGGGAGGTGGAGTTTGCAAAAAACGATTTTTATAAGCTTCGTAACATCGATTAAACTCCATGATTGATACTAAACCGTAACTAACAAACTAGATTAGAGGTTTAACTACTATGTTAGAAAGTTATACCTCAAGTTCTCGTTGTCCTTCACCACCTCGCTGTCCTTCTCCACGTCGTGAGCTCCTCGATGTGAGAACGGGTCGTGCTTCCTCGTCGGCTTCTCCAAATCATAGAAGATCCACCCGAGGGTTCCAGCTTTGAGCTTAACCTTTAACTTGAGGTAACTAGGTCACTTGGTGAGCTAAACTAAGTAGCCTAGGATGTGTAGAGAGTGATTAGGAGTCTGGTAGTCCCACAAACCCTAGGATTCTCAACTCATGAGATGGTTAGGGTTTGGAAAGAGATGGAGAAAGATTGAGGAAATGAGAAGGAGAAAAGTATCTATAGTTTTTTCTAGTGAAAAGATTAAGTTAAAAAATGGCTTGAGTTTTGGCTTTTAAACCATATGAAAATATCACACACAAATATCTCAAAATATATAAGTCAACAAAAAATATATGAGGCCAAGAAAGTCAACATGAAACCCTAATCCATTTCACTAAAATACCACAAAGTTTCCTCTCTCATTTCCTCCACCTCATAAAAGATTTCACTAATAAAGAAAAACCATAATTTGAGGTGTCTTTCTCCAAAAACAATCTTGATCAAATCACAAGAATGCCCCTCCAATCAGTATATACATACCCGTATATGTATTCATAGAAACACGAATACAATGAGACGAAACTAATCCAATAATCAAATACTAGGATCCGGCTTAAACCAAAGCCCACTAGTATTGTCCGCCCGAACATCATATGCGCACAAGTACACGTATGTGATCGAACCCTGTCGTAAAACTATACAACCTCTACACGTTTCGCCCGAAGCTGAGAAACCCTCTGTGTAGGGCTCTAAAGACTCGACTGTACGCTGGCAGTGGGTTTAACCACAAGTGCGTCAACGGTACTAGCTGCACGTAACGGCTACCCATGTATCTGTTGATAAGAAGGTCGACGAGCAAACTCATCCGTACCCCTACTGAGCCTGTCTGTGGCAATCTCCGTACAGTCCGGTCTGTTCGTCTAAGAGTGTCGCATATCGATCCTAGGGGCGGAAAGCGTCAGACCCCTAATAGTGCAATAAGTCGTGTCGGAGTGTGGACAAAAACACCCTGAGAAACTACTGGAATCCCTACCAGCGAATCTCGCTTGCCCTAGTCAGGGACTTTGTTTAATGGCTTTCCGAACACAGCGCGACATCCACCCCCAAAACCGGGAGATACGAATCTTATCTAACCGCCACTGCCTCCAAGTGCTTCGGGACTGCACCCAACTACTACCTGTTTTCACGACTCAGTAGAGCCGTGGTAGGGTAGTAATCTAAGAACAGTGGGAACACACTTAAGGCGAAGTAGCAGTGTCAAGTCGACGGACTAAGATGTACTTATATCACCTGGGAACTGCTACCTTGTGATAGGTATATTACCAACCAGCATTTCCCTATGAGTCCGTCCAGTATAACTCATAACCCAATGAGTACCTGCATACTATCTCCAGTACGACGTACTGATGGCTGTAGGACAGACCATCTCCCCTCCTGGGATGAGAGGCGTATACACTAGTCTACTCTGGAGTATCGATACCCTATCTCGATAATCCTGCGACTAGGGACCTGTGTAAGGATGTGCTTGTAGACTACCCAGCCCCTACTAGTATGACTGCCATCACAATACTAGTAGTCAAGCAAAGATCCTAAGAGCTCTATCAATATGTATTAGCGATAAGTTAAAAGAAACATGTACATATAATAAGATAGATATAAACCAAGTAGCATACTACTATATTGAGCAACACTGTCATAAATCCGTGTATATATCCCATGCTTCCAAAATGTAATATAAAAACTAGTACTATACAATAATGGCCTCTATGGCATATTACACTAACAATCTCCCACCTGCACTAAGGCCATGTACTGGCATATCATAGACCTATCATCTCGAATAGCCTTTCGAACTGCGTCTGAGAGATGGCCTTTGTGAATGGATCCGCAGTGTTGTCCTCAGTAGCAACTCTCCGTACCTTGATCTCCCGACGATGCACGATCTCCCTGATCAGGTGATACCGCCTCAAGATGTGTCTAGACATCTGATGGGACCTGGGTTCCTTTTCTAAAGCTATAGCCCCGTTGTTGTCACAATACAGAGGTATTGGATCAACAATGGACGGAACCACCTGAAGTTCTGTTAAGAACTTCCTCATCCAGACTGCTTCTTTTGTGGCATCAGAAGCTGTGATATACTCCGCTTCCATCGTCGAGTCAGCAACGGTTTCTTGATTGGAACACTTCCAACAGACCGCCCCTCCATTGAGGGTAAATACATAACCCGACATGGACTTGGAGATCCTTGTCACTCTCGAAGCTGGAGTCATGAAAGGCCTCGACCTGGCGGTCTTTTCCGCCGTAAACCAAGAACATTTCCTTAGTCCTTCTCAGGTACTTGAGAATGTTCTTTACTGCTATCCAATGCTTCTCCCCAGGGTTTGACTGATACCGGCTTACCACGCTTAGTGCATAAGCTACATCTGGTCTGGTACACAACATCGCATATATTATAGAGCCTACCGCAGAAGCGTAGGGTATAATAGACATGCGATCCCTTTCCAAATCAGTCTTGGGAGACATCTCTTTGGATAGGGTGATTTCGTGACAAGCCGGTAAATTACCGCGCTTTGAATCTTCAATACTGAATCTTTTCAGTATGGTGTCGATGTACCTGGACTGTGAAAGTCCCAACATCCTCTTAGATCTATCACGATAGATCTGGATCCCCAGAATGTAAGAAGCATCACCCAGGTCTTTCATGGAGAACCTTTGTGACAAGAACCCTTTGACAGATTGTAGTATAGAAATATCATTTCCTATCAAGAGAATATCATCCATGTACAAGACGAGAAATACAACAGTTCATGCTACAATCTTACTATAAATTCATGGCTCATCTGGATTTTTGATAAAGTCAATTCTTTGACCGTCTCATCAAAACAGATGTTCCAACTCCGCTATGTCTGCTTTAGTCCATAGATGGACTTAAGCAACTTGCACACTTTCCCGATGCTCCCACTCTGAATGAAACCCTCCGGCTGGTCCATATAGACGCACTCTTCCAAATATCCATTTAGAAAAGTGGTCTTTATGTCCATCTGCCAAATCTCATAATCGTGAAAAGCAGCAATGGCAAGAAGGATCCGAATGAATTTGAGCATAGCCACTGGAGAAAAGATTTCATCATTGTCCAAACCAAGTCTTTGACGAAATCCTTTTGCAACAAGTCTAGCCTTATAGGTTTCAACATGTCAATCTACACCAATCTTCTTTCTGAAGATTCATTTTCAACCTATGGTTTTTATCCCTTCTGGAGCAATGTCCAAAGTCCATACTTTGTTGGTGTACATAAACTCCATCTCGGTCCGCGTTGCATCCAGCCATTTTACCGAGTCTTTGCTCTGAATGGCTTGCTGTAAATTAGTTGGCTCATCATTATCAATGATGCAATCTTTTTTATCCCCGTTTATGAGAAAACTGCAGTATCTCTCGGGCGCATGAAACGGCCTACTACTCCTGCAGAGTGGCGTGAGAATGTCTTGTTCTTTCGAAACCTCTGGCTCTACCAAGCTTTCAGTAATAGCTTGTGGTTCTGGAATTTCTTACAGTTCTATTGCGCTCCCACTAGTTTCTTTTTCTAAAAATTGATGTTCCAAAAAGTGGGCATGACGAGAAACAAAAACCTTTTGTTCCCCTGCGTAATAGAAAAGATATCCCCTGGAGTTCTTTGGGTATCCTACAAACTTACATAGTACTGAGCGTGCCTCGAGTTTGCCCGCATGCTGCTTTTTAACAAAAGCTGGATGTCACGACCCGAAAGTACGGAATGTGACTGGCACTTAAATTACGAAACGTCTCAAGACGTAACGTAATCTAAGTAAGCCAAAGCCCAGAATCTAAACCAATTAAAGAAATAGAGTGAAGGAAAACCTTAATTTTAAAAGATGATTTTTGTAAAGTAAGAGTCGCCTTAAAATATTTAAATGCATCAAATTTCCCGAAAATTTCGGCAGAGTCTCCTTTGTAAATACTGGCCCCCAAACGGGAATAACATAAGAAAATACATATAATCAAGAATGAAGGCATCCCCAAGCGGGAACTAGCTCTTCGCCAATGGCTGAATCACAACCACATGCAATAAGAATATCAAAGTGCACAATAAGCATATAAAAGCACGAAATTAAGAAAACAACATTTCGGCTCAATTGAGCATCGACACCAACCCACAAATACATGTCTCACGAGTCTCACCGTCTAGTCCAATATACAGGGGTAGATGGAGTATACTAGATACAAAATAGGATGCATGGTGGGGGCAAAAGAAAATCCTCCAAAACCCACCTATGAGCGAAGCTGCCAAACGATGCAATGAAGCAAAAGAGGAAGTACGCCTACCGCTACTGCGCTGACGGGCAAAACCTTCAAAATATTGTGGCACAATGGGAGTGAGTTGCCAACTCATGAGTAGTAAGTAACATCTAACAAGGCTATCGTTACCATGCACGCAAATGCGTCACAACATACATATATCAATATGATACGATGTACTAGCATGAATGCATAATCAAACACGAAACCTGAACATGTCTGGTATGAGAAAATCTTTATTTTTAGCTTAGAAAAACCTTTTGGATAATAAAAAATGGAATATCATCAGTGAAATCAACAGAAAATTCTTGTCAAGCATCGACACAAAATCCTCAATATCTCGGGCTCCGTCAGTCCGGATCGGCCCATATTATCATATCACGACCACGGTCGGTATACTACTGATATCCACCGCGCCAAACTATCTCGGGCTCCGTCAGTCCGGATCGGCCCATATCATCATATCACGACCACGGTCGGTATCTTAAAGATATCTGCAGCGTAAAACTATCTCGGGCTCCGTCAATCCGGATCGGCCCATATCATCATATCACAAGAAAAACTGCAACTTGTAATTTAAAATATATTGAGTTTATAAAATTCTGCGGTTTCCCCTAAAATCCAGAAATCTCATAAATACTGAAATCCCCAAGAAGAATCACAATATAAAAACATGCCGGTGATGATGGAAATCTATGATTTGGTGGTATATACCATACGAAATACGGCCAGAAGCTATGCATGAATCATGATACAATGAGGTATATATATATGACTAAAAATCCTACGTATCCATTTTAAAGAAATGAATATATAAGTATAAATCCACGGATCATATATGATGCAAATGCACAACTACCGATTCTAATCCAGTTCTATAGTGTTCATGACATAGCAATTACCAAAGGCGTGTGTGTTAGCATGAATAGTGCATGTGCAGCATGAACCAATGGTAATGGTGCAAGTGTCCTATGAAATGGTATCACACGTATATATATTCATCTATATAAGATGATGCGATGCAATGAGATGCATAACTAGAAACTACGCATATAATGCAAATACTACAAGTAATACTAAACCATCGGATGCCTCGTGCCATCCAGACGATCCCCGCATAGATGTATACATCTAATCACCGGGACGCCTCGGCTAATTTGATCCAATCTCAGCTTTATCTTTCTGCGCCACGTCCAACGCCTCTGCACCCGATCCTAGAATCGCACACAAGCAATTAAGAGAATAAATATACAAATAGTCGTGGAACAAACGACACAAGTCCACCACGCGCACAACAAGACGCGCGCACACTTGGTGCAAAAACGCGTTCACGACAATGCCACAAACTACAACTAGGGTCACTATACGTGAAAATCACCAATCCTAGTACCCACTCGTACCAATTTCGCATTCACAATACTCTAATTATTATATGAATTAGGTTGTAGATTATCAAAAGCTCAAACATAATCAAAATCAATTTATTCCAAAAACCTAGTAAGCAACCATTAACCGTTTTAGTACAAATCTAGATGTTTTAACAAATCTAGTGGCCACAATATTCATTTAATAGCTTAATCAAGCCACACAAACCTTTATTAAAATTTTATCTCACCCAATTCATTTACTAACTATAAACCTAGTTTGCAAAAATTATACCATTAATACAATTTAAAAGTAACAATTAACAAATTAGCAACTAGCTTAGATTTTCCAAGTCTTAACATGTTAAACTACCCATTGCAACCATATTCAAATGATAAAAATCTTAACTTGAATTCAAAACCTTTTCTTTAATTTTCAAACTTGAAATTAAATCCATATTAATACCTAAATAAGTTTGATCTAAAGTAATTAAACAACAAATAACGATGAGATTAAGATTTATACCTCACAAATTGAGATCAAACTTGCAAATTCTTGGCCTCCCAAATTGCTCTCTTGCACAAAGATTCCAAGCTAGTTGTGCTAAAGAATATAGGATAAGGGTTTAACGAGGAATTAGTGAGGTGGATTTTAATGAAATTTGATGATTTTTTGAAGTGGGAATGAGATGAGAATTTAGGGCAGCAGCTTAAGGGGAGGTTTAGGCCAGAGCATTTGAAGAAGGAGAGAGAGAGAGAGAAGTGTGTGGATATGTCTAGAACTTCCCCAATTAATTACCTCTTTTAATTCTTTTCTTTAATTATTTAATTCCTTTTATTTGATGAGATGAAGTGATTGAATGGAGAGAGAGAGAGGGCTGTGCAGGAGCCTTGAGGGAAAAAAGTGAGATGAGTGTGTGAGTGTGTACAATGCCAAGTCAAGAATAGCCCATTATCACATATATTAACTAATATCTTAATTAACTTATTTTATTTTATTTTCTAATTACCCTAGAAAAATCTAGAACCATTGAGACAATTTGAGAAGGAAAGTGCATGATATAAACTAGATTTTAAGTTATCATGGTTCACTAATGTATACTTAACCCATTCCAATTTGTAATTACCACTAATTTAATGTATAAATGAAAGCTTATAATAATATTTAAAATAATTAATTAAGGAAAAATATTTAAGTAAACCAATAATTCAGAAGCGACTAATTAAATACCAATACTAGCAATTACATAGTTAAAATATGTGTATTTAATTCTATGTTGAAAATTAATTATATCTTGGTTTTTATGGAAAACCCCAGTTATTTTACCGGTTATCAGAGAATTCACCTAAACGATTTTTAAAACGTTACACTGGACATCCCCATATGTTCAGATACTAAGATTGGGCTCATTTCCACTCCGCATCTGATATAGTGTGGTAGGCACAGTCTTGGTAGGAACCTTGTTCAAAAGATATGCAGCTGATTCTAGTGCATAGCCCCAGAATGATCGCGGTAACTCAGCGTTACTCATCATGGAACGTACCATATCCAATAGGGTTCAGTTCCGTCTCTCCGATACATCGTTGTGTTGTGGTGTGTATGGAGGAGTAAGCTGAGCGAGAATACTATTCTCTTTTAGGTAATCCAGGAACTCGGCACTCAAGTATTCACCACCTCGATCAGATCTCAGTGTCTTGATACTTTTGCCAGTTTCTTTTTCCACTTCATTCTTATATTCTTGGAATTTCTCATCTCAAAGGCTTCGGATTTTTGTTTCATCAAGAAGACATGTCCATACCTAGAGAAATCATCCATAAAAGTAATGAAATAGGAATAACTACTTCTTGCATGTGTAGACATTGGACCACACACGTCGCTGTGTATTAGTCCCATGAGCTCGCTCGCTCTTACTCCGCGTCCAGTGAACGGAGTCTTTGTCATCTTTCTTTTGAGACATGATTGACAAGTTGTATAAGATTGATATTCGAACGGATCCAAATATCCTTCTTTATGTAACTTGGTCAACCTTGTTTCGTTGATGTGACCTAGTCTACAATACCATAAGAAAGCATGATTTATTTCTGGAGTCTTTCTTTTATGTGTGTTCTAGACATTAAAAATTTGCAATTGGTTTAATACGTATATACCGTTGTTTAGAGTACCTGACCCAATCAGACCATGATTAAGGTGGATGTTTACGACATCGCTTACAAATGTAAAATCATAACCTTCTTTAGATAACAAAGATACAGAAATGATATTACAAGTCAAACTAGGTACACAAAAATAGTTGCACAAAACCAAAATATGTCCACTCGTCAATCCAAGGTGATATTCCCCTACAGACAAAGCATCCATGCTCGCTCCGTTAGCAACCCTAAGGTTCATATCACCGGTCTTCAGAACGCTACAGCTTCTCAGTGCCTACAAAGAATTACAGATATGAGATCCTGATCCGGTATCCAATACCTAGGAAGTAGAGTTGATTGACAGGCAGTTTTCAATTACAAACACACCTGAAGCCGAAGCCACAACTTGCTTCGGGTCCTGGTTCTTGGCCTTCCAAGCCCTGCAATCTTTCTTTCAATGGCCCTTCTTATGACAGTAAAAGCATCCTTCTTTTCCTACTGTCGGCTCCGCTACTCTTTCCTTGCCCTTTGCTTCCACCTTACTAACACTGCCTCTCGGCTTGGTGGGGGCCTTCTTCTTCTTTCCTTTGGCTTTCATCTTGGATCTAGAAGAGGAAGCTCCACCAACAAGTAGAGCGGGTGTTTCCCTGGCTTTCTGCAAGGTGCCCTCAGCACTCCTCAACATGTTGAGGAGTTCCAGAAGTTCAACTTCTTTACCTTGAATATTAAAATTCAAGATAAACTGGGCGTAGGTGGGAAGGAGGGACTACAAAATTAAGTCTGTATACAGCTCATTCTCTAACGTGGTCCCGAAGTCCGCGAGCTCCTCAATGTAGCCAATCATCTTAAGGACGTTTTCCACTACAAATGATCCGATGGCCAACCTCGCCTGAAATAGCTTCTTCGAGGTCTCGTATCTTGCGATACGAGATTGCTCTCCATATAATTCCTTGGTATGGAGGAATATGGATTCTAGATCCATATTCCCGTGTCACCTCTGATGTTCATTGTCCATAGAGGCCAACACGAGGCACTTGACCTTCGCACAGTCAATCTCCCAGGTCTTACGGATCTCAATATCCGCGACACTGGAGTCTAGACCTGGGACGGCGGGGGCTTTAGTAGTGAGGATATACCCTAATTTGTGATACGTGATTGCCATCTTGACATTCCTGAACCAATCTTTGTAGTTTGTCCCTGTCAATATATTTTGATCTAATAGTAACTTAAGGCCCGTCATCTTTGGTTGCTGCAATTAAGAGAGAGAAAAGGAACACTTTAGCATGATGCTCTTGTAAGTTTAGATTGGTTTTTAGTTTATCTAAATAGGATGGCTCCTACTGTTTCTCGAATCTTTCCTCAAACCATAAAAGAAGAATTAGTCAGGATTAATCTCACCGTACAATACTTGGTTAACCTTTCAGCCAGGCCAGTGTTGGTACTTCGAGGGAGGTTTTACGACGCTTTCACGAAGTTCCTTAATTAAATAACCTCTTTTCCCTGGAGGCGTAGCTCCGCTAACACCTTTCTAGACACCTACTTGGTTCATAGCATTTATCGTTAAGTGAAAAAATCTCCAGAGAAGTAGCATGTATTCATAGTAGGATCGAGATCCAAATATCATCGTATGATAAAGTCGAAGGAATCCTACCAAAATTATCACACTCCAAATGGTATCCAACACTAGCAAGTTTTAGTTTCTTTAGAAACTCCCGATGTGGATTTTTGCCCCATGCTCTTATGACCTTGACGAAGGCCAACATATCATAAGTCACATGTCAAGTTCTACCCGTCATTGTCCGGGATAATTTGGACCCACCCGAACATACCCTTGATGAAGGCCAAAATAGCAGTACGACTGTCCCAAACCAACGCATCTATCTATGCTACAGATGAATATTCAGCAGCTACCAATCACTATGCCTTGGCGAATGTTAAAATACATAGTTTGAATACTACTGAATGTCCAACTGAAATGACAGAGGGCTACGAATAGCTTTGGCGAAACCATGAACGTAGTGAACTTGATATAATCGAAGGAACCTGATAGCTTTTAAAAGGAGTGGTTTAAGCTCCGCATTTTAAAAGTTTTTACTGTTTTGAGAAAACCGAGTGGTTTTAAAATTGTTCCAACGATTCAGCTTTGGTTTGTTTGCTTTGTATTAATGTAATGCAGTCCCATCAATTAACCTACCATTTCAAAAAAAGACGAAAATACAACGTACGCTTATGTCATCCGCATTCGCCATGGGGCCCCGTTTTACACCGTTAGGTTAGATAACTAACACCAGAGCTGGGAGCTGGACTAGCGCGGATGCAAAACATAAGCAACGTCTATTATATTATATATATATATATATATATATATATAATATCCATTCGTCAGATGCAATAATAGGCATTTGAGATCACAGAAGAACACATTGGATATACTGGGAATTCCGTGTTTCGTTTAAGCCTGTAACGAAAGACGGATTCCACGGTCATGATGAATAGCCAAACCCCACCCCAGACCCCTACGGGTGTGGCAAACTACCCGCCAAATACTCGAAGTGAAGCAACCTCCCTCAACAACATGAGTAGGCCACTCGACACTTCAAAATAACCGGTAGTTTGTGCACCCCACCTTGGGTCTATCCTAGGAGCAATAAACAGTAAATGAAATGATACAACGTTGGCCACAACCTCAACCCGGATGTGCCCTACGAAAAAATATTACAAAAAATTACAATTTACATTTGAATGGAAAAAAACTCTCGTCTCACATCCCCGTCTATTCATTCACGACGATCCAATAAGTCCATATACACAAACCAAACATCACAGAAATGTGCAACCCCCAACTAACTAACATATAGCAATTAGCGGAAGTTTACGAACACATATATCACAACTTGAAACACTAAACGACATTAAACTGCGACTTCGAAACACCCCGTATTGCCACAGTGAAGAATTGACATCATATTCAAAATTGGCAAAAATAAACAACTCCTGAAACCCTAGATCCAAGTAACAAAACCACAGACCAAAACATGAAGAAATCCCTCTCAGAAAAAAGGGTGAGGCCGGTTTTTCTTCTATTGTGGCCGGCCAAACTCTGAGGGGATTGTCTCGTTTTTGGTGAGTGTTCATGTTACAGTTGAAGGAGTACTCTGCAGTTGCTAAAATAATTTTTAGAGCCTCGTAAAAAATCAACAGAAACTAGGATCTACGTTTCGATGTTTTTGAGTTATTTCGTTTTCGTAATTTTAGTTGTTGTATAATCTGTTAGTTATGGTTTAGTCGGCTCTGATACCACTAAAAGTCGATGCCACACACCCCGCATGTTCACGGGGAGGCGGAGTTTGCAAAAAACGATTTTTATAAGCTTCGTAACATCGACTAAACTCCAGGATCGATACTAAACCGTAACTAACAAACTAGATTAGAGGTTTAACTACTATGTTAGTGTAGGGTTCCTAGGCACTCTCAAGAGGTCTCACAAGGCATCAACCATGCCAATTTCAAATTTTTAGGGTGCCGAGAAAACCTAATACGGATCGTTGACTAGAGTTTAGGCGAAAAACGAAACTAGTTAACATCTTAACTAAAGGAGAGAGGCTACAACCTTTGTAGATCCGTTTCTCCACTTCCTTAGCTCCACGTAGGTGTCCTCTCGCTGTCCGTCTCGAATCCCGAACTCAATCGTCGGCTTCATCGGAGAAATGGGCGGGCTAGGTCGTCGGCTTCGTGCCGAAGATGATCTACGTCGAGGCATCACAAGTTCAAGCTCCAACTTCACCAAGTTGTGAAACTTGTGAAGGAAACACCCTATACTACTTGGCAAGAGGTAGAGGGTGAAGAAATAGGAGGTGGGTTCACTTTAAAATTGGATTTCTCACACTTTAGCTCAAGTTGCCATTAATGGACTTAACCTTTTTCTTTTAAGATGAAGAAGAAGATAAAGCTAGAATATGATAAGTCTTAATTAAAATTGAAAAGTAAAATGAATACTTATCATATACTAACTAAGGTAGAGTGTAGAGAATTGACCATGGTTACTTGGAAGGGTTAGGGTTAAGCATGAAGACAAGAATGGTTACAAAGTCAAAGCTTCATGAAGCTTCAACTAGAAACAAAGAAAGCCACCATTCTCATCATTATCTTTTCCAAATAAATAAATAAACAAATAAATGAATGAATGAATAAGCAAAACCCTAATCATCAACTTAACCATGGTTTAATTCTATACACTTAACCAAATGAGCAAGTATCATCAAACATGATACAAACATGTGCATAAAAGTATATCACATATACAACTTGCACATCAAGTGAGAAAATCCATTTAAAGTGAACCAATACTAATTAATGCAAAGTAATATATCAAATATATAATTATACATTAAATCATTAAATCAACACTTGATTCAATGATCCAGTCATGTCGCACATAACCGACTAGTATCCAATGTATCGGCTTATCGAATCAATCCTTGATTCGATATCTAGGTTATATCGCATATAACCAGTCGATACATTCATCGCGAGAATGAAATACGGTATCACATACACGCATCATTCTCGGTCCCGCACATATCTCATATGTGCCCCTATTTCGTTTCGCTTGAGCCAGGAAACCTCTGTGTAGGACTCTAAAGACTCGTCAATACGCCGGCGGCAGATGATGATCATATCAAGCACCCACAAGCCGCAAGCGGTCTGCTAAACGTAACGGCCACCCGGGTATTGAGCGATCAGAAGATCGACGAGCAAGCCCGCTCACACTCCTGTGAATCCAACCAGTAACACTTACCGTACAGTCCGGTCTGTTCGTCTGATATGTCGCATATCAAGTCTAGGGGTGGTAAACGTCAGACCCCAATAACCGATAAGTCGTGCCGATGTGAGGCTCATAACGGGTCGAGAAACTACCGGTAACACTTACCAGCAAATCTCTGATCAGCCCTGGCCAGGGACTTCCCTGTTACGGCCAATCGAGCACAGCGCAACATCAACCCCCAATACCGGGAGAGACGAAACCCCTCCTATCGCTCATTGCCTCCATGTGACTCGGGACTGTACCCAAAGACCACCGTTTTGCACGCCCTCATGGACGTGGTAAGGTGGAGATCAAAGCACAGTGGGAATCACACAAGACTCTATGACGATCTCAGGTCTACAGACTAACCTGCACAAGTGTCACCTGAGAACTGCCATCTGACGTGAGGTATAATACCATCTGGGAGTTCTCGGCGAGTCCGTCCAGTGTACCCAGTCTCCACTGAGCACCCGTATACCATCTCTGATGTCAAACACCAATGGATATGGGATCATCCATCGCCCATCTCATGGGTCGAGAAGCGTATACGCTAGTCTACACTGGTATATCGATGCCCCGTCTCGATACACCCACGACTAGGGACCTTGAAGGATGTACTTATGGACTACCATGTCCCCACTAGTATGATCTGCATCATAGTCCAGGTAGTCAAGTACACATCCTAAGGGCTTTACCAACATGTAACTATAAGACAGATTAAAGAAACTAGTATACATGTTAAGATAAAGAGTAACCAGATAGCATACTATCATATCGAGCAAGAAAGTCATCTCTATATATGTCCAAGCATCCAATATAATATACATCAGTTGTACAATACTGGCCTCTAGGGCATACATACAACTAACAGTTAGAAAGTTATACCTCAAGTTCTCACTGTCTTTCACCTCCTCACTTTCCTTCTCCACGTCATGAGCTCCTCGATGTGAGAACGGATCGTGCTTCCTCGTCGGCTTCTCCAAATCGTAGAAGATCCACCCGAGAGCTCCGACTTTGAGCTTAACCTCTAACTTAAGGTAACTAGGTCACTTGGTGAGCTAAACTGAGTAGCCTAGGATGTGTAGAGAGTGATTAGGAGTCTAGCAGTCTCACAAACCCTAGGATTTTCAACTCATGAGATGGTTAGGGTTTGGAAAGAGATGGAGAAAGATTGAAGAAATGAGAAGGAGAAAAGTATCTGAAGTTTTTTCTAGTGAAAAGATTAAGTGAAAAAATGGCTTGAGTTTTGGCTTTTAAACCATATGAAAATATCTCACACAAATATCTCAAAATATCTAAGTCAACAAAAAACATATGAGGCCAAGAAAGTCAACATGAAACCCTAATCCATTTTACTAAAATACCACAAAGTTTCCTCTCTCATTTCCTCCACCTCATAAAAGATTTCACTAATAAAAAAACCCTAATTTGAGGTTTCATTCTCCAAAAACAATCTTGATCAAATCACAAGAATGCCCCTCCCATCCATATATACATACCCGTATCCGTATTCCGAGAAACACGAATACAATGAGACGAAACTAATCCAATAATCAAATACTAGGATCCGGCTTAAACCAAAGCCCAATAGTAATGTACGATCGAACATCATATGCGCACAAGTACACGTATGTGATCGAACTCTGTCATAAAACCATACGACCTCTACACGTTTCGCCCGAAGCTGGGAAACCCTCTGTGTGGGACTCTAAAGACTCGACCGTACGCTGGCAGTGGGTTTAACCACAAGCGCGTCAGTGGTACTAGTTGTACGTAACGGCTACTCGGGTATCTGTCGATAAGAAGGTCGACGAGGAAACTCATCCGTACCCCTACTGAGCCTGTCTGTGGCAATCTCCGTACAGTTCGGTCTGTTCGTCTAAGAGTGTCGCATATCGGTCCTAGGGGGCGGCAAGCGTCAGACCCGCAATAAGTCGTGTCGGAGTGCGGACAAAAACACCCTGAGAAACTACAGGAATCCCTACCATTAAATCTCGCTTACCCTGGCCAAGGACTTTGTGTAATGGCTTTCCGAACACGTGCGACATCAACCTCCAATACCGGGAGAGACGAATCCTATCTAACCGTCACTGCCTCCAAATGCTTCGGGACTGCACCCAATTACTACATGTTTGCACGACTCAGCAGAGACGTGGTAGGGTAGTAATCTAAGAACAGTGGGAACACACTTGAGGCAAAGTAGCAGTGTCAAGTCGACGGACTAAGTTGTGCTCATGTCACCTGGGAACTGCTACCAGACGATAGGTATATTACCAACCAACAGTTCCCTATGAGTCCGTCCAGTGTAACTCATAACGCAATAAGTACCTACACACTATCTCCAGTACGATGTACTGATGGCTGAGGGACAGACCATCTCCCCTCCTGGGATGAGAAGCGTATACACTAGTCTACTATGGAGTATCGATGCCTTGTCTCGATAATCCTGCGACTAGGGACCTGTGTAAGGATGTGCTTGTAGACTACCCATCCCCCACTAGTGTGACTGCCATCATAATGCAGGTAGTCAAACAATGATCATAAGAGTTTTATCAATATGTATTAGTGATACGTTAAAAGAAACATATACACATATTAAGCTAGATACAAACCAACTAGCATACTACTATATCGAGCAAGACTGTCATAAATCCGTGTATATATCTCACACTTCCAAAATGTAATATACAAACTAGTATTATACAATAATGGCCTCTAGGGCATATTACACTAACAGACTATACACCAAGATGCAGAAAAGCTGCTCAGAAGGTGCAAGACCTGCCATCTCTTTGGCAGCATCTCTCGGCTACCCGCTACCGAATTAATGCCACTAAGCTCCCCTTGGCCATTTGCGCAGTGGGGGATGGAAATGGTTGGCCAACTCCCCACCGGTACGGATGGACATAAATACATCCTTGTCATCATGGACTACTTTACAAAGTGGATAGAAGCCATGACGATCAGGAAAATGGATGCCAACTCTACGGTGAAATTCCTGCAGAATAATATAATCTCCCGATTTGGAATCCCGAGATGCATCATCACCGACCACGGAACCAACTTAAAAAATAACAAAGTCAGAGAATTTTGCAGCGACTATCACAAATCCCCAACGCAACGGGAAAGCTGAGGTAGCAAACCGAGGAGTCATCCGGGGGCTCAGAGCCCGCCTGGAAGGAAGACATGGCAGCTGGGTTGAGGAACTACCTCGGGTACTATGGGCGTTGCGAACGTTTTGAAAATCACCCATGGGGGAAACCTCGTTTAGCCTCTATTACGGCACCGAGGCAATGGTCCCAGCAGAAATTGGCCTGCCGAGTTATCGAGTCGAGCACTTCGACGATAAGGCTAACATCTTAGCGCTTCGAAGAAACATAGACATCTTATTGGAGAAAAGAGATCAGGCGCAAATAAGGATGGCCGCATATCAGCAGCAGACCACCCTATATTACAGCGTCCGGGTTAAACATCGAGCTTTTAAGACAGGAGACCTAGTCCTACGTCAAAACGAATTTGAAGCATAGGAAGCTACACAAGTTCTCCCTGAAGTGGGACGGTCCATTCCTCGTAAAAGAGACATTGCTCGGCGGAGCCTACCGTCTCTAAGATTCCTAGGGGCGTGACTTTCCTGAGCCATATAACGCCGAATATCTTAAGTTGTACAGATAAACTTGTACCCTTTCGAGTAATAAAATTCCTTTTTGTGTCAACTAAAGTTTCTAAGCTAAGCACTCACGTGACTAGATTCCTGCTCGGCTCTGAGGTCGGCGGATAGCCTCCTATCTGCCGCATTCACTCAAAACGGATAGCCTCCTGCCCAAAAAATACGGGCCCTATAGCATCCAGTCACAGGCTTTATCTAGCCTAGCTCAGAAGCAAGGAAGGTGTCCCGGGATAAGTTCCTCGGCGTGCTCAAAGAGCAGCCGACCTAAGTCTAGCTCCGCCCTCCCTACCTTGGCTCTGAGGTAAGAGTTGGAGGAAAAGCGCTGATCCACCTGCGCTTCAAAAAACAAACAAGGAAGATCGATATTCTGTAATCGCGAGCAAAGAAAGGTCCTTAAGCTAAAGAAAATTTATTAATAGGTATTCTCGGCTTCTCAGCCTTACAGAATAAGAGAAAAAGCACATACTCCCAAACTATTACAGCAAAGGGGGAAGGGGATTAAGAAAGTATTGACGATGGTATTCGGAGGAGAGTTCCTCCAACCGATCCCAAGTGGCCTCCGTCCGCTCCCTCTATCGATACCCATGGACCCGGGAAGCTACGGATCCACTGGGGACTCCCGCTTCCGAATATGATGCCATAATCAACCTCTGCTGGAAATATTCGAGAAGAATATTTGTTGAGCGATCCCGCATGCTCTTCGAGATCAGACCCAGCTCATGTGTCGTTGTTCATATCAGATATTTGCATTTTTATATCGCCCAGTCTTAATCACATTGCATATAAGTAGTTACTTTTGATCCATGTCTGCTAAATAGTTGCAGATTACAGAGTCTCAGCTCGTTACAGTGAAATTCATGAAAAGTCGCTACAAATGTGAGACTACGACCAACAACAGATGAATCTGTATGATGTCGCCTACCAGTTCAAGGAACAAATGGAAAATAATTTAGACACTTTAATGCACAAAGCAAAATGGCAACACAAGATCCAAGACTTCAACACAGAGCTCAAGGCAAAAGTCCACATCATTCTGCACTGTTGCAAATCTGGAAGGAGATTGAAGAGATTCTGATAGAACAAGTGAAGAAAACAGAAGATAAAAGCAAATTGAAGAAACCCTGAAGAAATGAGCCCATGAATCCACCAAATGGCCGCAGAACCGCGGCCAAACAGGCTCTTCTGCCGCGGTTCCGCGGCCGTGCTCTGCACATGTCGGTGGGGTGTTGGTGCTTTGACCCGGCTTTCTTAAGGTAGTTTTGTAATTTCGTGTATGAATCAGAATGTAAACCTGGAGTTTTCCTATCTATAAATAGGAGAGCTCAAAGCCAAATAAAGACGTGCCTCTTTTAGGGTGCCTTTCTTAGGTGCTTTTCTTTAGTTTAGATTTTAGGATTTAATTCCGTAGTTTTTCTTTCTCTATGAAAATTGTAGTGAGTTATGAGCGTTGATTAATAAAAATAAAAAGAGAGTTCTTTTATTTATCTTGCTTGTTTATTTAATTTCTGCAATTTTTATTTGTTAATCTAGTTGTTTATTTTTATCTGTGTTCATCTTTTGTTTTCTCTATTTTCTTTATCCTTAAACAACGATGATGCTTGAGTAAGATCCTTGCCAAAGTGAGGTCTCAAATAGCTAGTTGTAATTTTCCTTAACCTAATTTCTTTCTACCTATCTTATTTGTTTTTATCTTTTTTATGGGTGAGTAATTTCTCACTTGTTAGGGGCAGGAGAAGGAAGGTTTGAGAGAAGGAAATCTCTCTCACTCCTTTCTTTGCCCAACACCTTAAAATTCAGACTCCAATTAATTGAACCATAATCCGCTCACTACGGCACCCTATCCTATATGATAGCGGTGATTCCCTAGTTAAACCGGTTGTGGTTGAATTAACTGGAGGTTAGGGCTAAGAGACAAGAACGGACGGACAAGGACCAAAAGGAAGAAACTAAGCATGGAAAACCTAGTTTAGACTTGTAAGTTTCTTCCTAGTCGTCATAATCCCCGTTGTTGCCGATTACCTTAACACCGATATTCATAACTAAGGCATTGAAAGAAGTACGAATTTCCTAAACTCAAATTAACCTAATCCTAACCCTAGCAAGCATTTTATCATCTTTTATCTCATTCGTAGATCTTAAAACAAAACATGACTTAATCGGATTTAACTCGTTAAAACATAAAGAAAATGATTCCATCTCCCTGTGGATCGACCCATACTCAACAGGCTAGTTACCAAGCGACACCATCTTGATTGCGGTAAATTTAAACACAGAAACATATCTACCAATCAAATGGCGCCGTTGTCGGGGAGATGGTAGTTATTTTCTTTGTGTAATTTCGAGTTAAAAAAATTTAAAAATATAAAAATTGAAAAACCAAAATAATATATATATATATATATATATAAATCATCTTGTTATTTTTGAAAAGTTTTTGTGCAAGTGTGCAGGCTTGGAGCAAACTATGTTTCAGATCTGGAGCAAATTCAGTGAACAAATCAATATTCAGGAGATCTAGACAGAAAGAGGAAAACAAACTCAGCACAGGGAACAACTTTGAAGTAGTCAAACGTCTGAACAGCCGCGGAACCGCGGCAGAATCGATAGTTTGACCGCGGAACCACGGTCAAAGGGTGACGTCAGCAAACCAAAATCTCTGTGAGTATCTTTTCTCCTCTCCTCTCCTCTGAACTCCACTGACAAATTTTTCTGCGGCATTCTTTGCGCCAATTCTCTTCCATTTTCCAATAAACTGACTTTGTGCTGGATTCTTTACGCCGCAGCCAAAATAAAATTTCTGAAAGTGTTTTAGATTTTTTTGCTGTTCCTGCTTTGCATAATTAATACGGAATTTAAGAGACTATAACACCAATTAAGATTGAGTGGGGATTTTATTACCCTTCCTAAGACCCTAAAAATCACTAAAAGCATATGCATCACCCTTGAGTTAATTTTAAAAAAATCTAGACTCGGCCAACTAAGGACTGTTGTGCTCATTAGGACAGAGGAAGGTTGTGGGCATTCAATCATTTATCTAAACTTGACTTTGTGGTGTCTAGGCTAGACAAGTGAGAAAGGTAACTTTAAAAGACCCGTCTCATAGTGATTCATGAGCAGAACCCTCCTTTCTTCATTTGTGCTTACCTGGCCACAATTAGCAGTGAAGAGACGATTTGAGGGTTATCTCACAACTTGTCATTTTGGAACAGTTAGGAGCAGTCTAGTGGACTTAGAAGACCCTAGCTCTAGGTGTGTTTGTGCATATTGTGATTATGCTTATGAAAAGTTTAGTCCCATAATTCCGTATTCTTTCAAACAAACAATTTTCAAAACTCCAAAAACAAACATTTAAAAAAAATAAAAATAAAATAAAAATAAAAAATAAAAAATATATACACCACTTCCCTCCCTTCCTACATTTTCACTCTTCCAACATGGGTATCCCACCTTGCAAAACCCTTGCCGAACTTTGGTACCCATAACCAGACATAACTTCCTACGGTTCTTGCTTTGGCCGAACTTCGAACGATCCCTCTATGCCAAAAATCTCATTGAAAGATCGAATAGACGCGTCTAGGACAAACGATTGGACTCAGCAATCCACTTCGTATCAACCGTTTCAAACTTTCACCCCTTCTCATATTGATACCCCTTTTGAGAGACCGTTTGTAACCCCAAGACCTATGTCTATTGCTGAACGAATTGAACAATCTCGTAGCCGATCTTTCACTCCTTTCCCCACTTCAAATTCTTAGGATCAACAATTCCATTCACTTTCTTATCCAAATGTTGATCCTACTCTTGTCCAACCATTAAATTACTACCAGTCCTACCAGACTTTTGCACCTTCCCTAGACATTGCTTCTGAACAGCCATTTGGGAGTTTCCAATATCCAAACAACTTTGAATCTTTTACTGAAATCCTTTCACAACCCATGTCTAGTCTGGAACAATCGTTGGAAGACTTTATGGTAGCGTCATGCCAACAGATGATGGATTTGAATGCATCCATGGCCGCCCTTATACAACCTAGTGACCCGGTAGCTAGTTTCCAACTAGCTCCAAATTTTCCAATGTATGATGAGGCGGTTGGACAGATTGAGAATTTGAGTGGAGAGAGTGAGCTGTGCACCCTTCCAAATCAAATCTACCCATCCCCAATTGAATCCCACAACTCCGGTTTTGAATGTTTATCAAGTGTCCCATATGATTCACCAGTTGATTTTGTAGTGTTTGATTTACCTGATTGTGAAGGGTCCCTTTCGAGTGAAACCATCACCAATCCTTTTGACCTCTACACCTCCACTCAAGAACCTGAATTGATTGATATCAATGCTTTTGATGAGGTGTCTTAGAAATTTAATTTTTACTTGATCGAGGATATTGACGCTGGGAATATTTTGGATGATGAACCCACAGATTTGGATGAGTTTTTCTTTCCAATTCATCATCCCGAGACATTAAATCTTTCTCCCGAACTTCATATGCGTCTTGATTTTGATGAGAATTGCATGGATAAGCTAAATTTTGAGGAGAGTATTGAGGAAATTATTGAGGATGAAGCAGTTTTACATGAGGAGTCGGATTTTCCAATTTATTCTATCCATTTCATTGACTGCGCACACCCTCCTGAATCTTTAACCGATACCCTTCCTCAATCACTTCCCTCCATCCTCGTTCCGACCTTGCAAGAAACCATTACACTTTCATTTTCAATGTCTGGTTTACCAAGTTCGACGTACTCATGTTTTTTCACGAATCTTGAGGGATTTGATCTCATTTCTCAGTGGGGTGATAGATTGGCACAATCGCTTTTTACACATCGGTCATTACAAATTGTGCTAATTTATACACTCCATTCTCACCCACAAGTTCGTATTCCACATCTTTCAACCACTTTCTTTGGTTCTTCTTCTAATCTTCCTTTAATGATAGCGAGTATTAATGAATCACAATCCGATATTTTGAGTTCGATAATTCTAGAAAAACAACTTGATTTAGACTCTTTTGAGAATAAGGTATATGAGACTTACGAGTCTCCTACCTCCATAATTTTTGAAAAATCAAGTGTGTTGAATTCTGGCGCGACACTTATTGACATTGAAACGGTCAATCGGACCATCAATGAAAGTTTCGAAGATATTTTCGCCGACGAACTCGCATTCCTAAACAACACGGATTTTTTGATTAATCAACCTCCACCTGAAGAAGTTGAACCACCACCATTTCTTCTTATCCCATACGAGAATGTGACCATTCTTCCCATTCCTAATCATCCACATTCTCGTTTCCGTTCACTATTATTATTTCGTCTCTACAAATCGAGACGTAAACCTTTTTCATTACACCACTTATCTTTACCTCATTTCTTCCTGACTCTATACAACATGTTCTTCCACCAACTGGTGCACTTCACTGATAAATTCTTTGAATGGTTGGCGTTAACCATTGGCCAGTGTAAGGCCTTGTATAGCTTGATACTGTGTTTTTCTCCCCCCCCCCTAACTCTGAACTTTAATGCTTAAACAGTGGAAACAGTGTTTCACTTAAGTTTGGGGGGGATATTTTTGTATATATATATTTTGTTTTATTTTTCTGTTAATAAAAAAATATAAATAAATAAATAATAAATAAACAAACAGGGGAGTATCGGCAATTTTGACCCTCTTGGTGTAGCGTGACAGTGAGGGCACTGTCAAGTTTAAATTTGGGGGTGTGCTCGGTAAGCTTTCTTCCTTCGCATTCATATGTATATCTTTTGCATTTGCATACTTATTTTAAAATCCATAAAAATAAAAAATTTAAAAAAATTGAAAATTTCAATTTTGGCCATATTTGACTTAAATTCAACATGACGGTTGAATAGTTAGGAAAAACTAGATCCTAAGCTTAGTAAATTAAAAACCCTAAAAATAACCTTTCATAAAGTTTAACTGTAAAAAATATACGTCCTTATAGTTTATTTAGAAATAGGAAAATTTTGAGTTCAGTTCTTGGACTAAATCGAAATAAGGGAAGAGTATTGAAAGCTCTATTTGAAGTATAAGTCTGAAAAATAATTCTGAACCTTAAGTCCAAATTCTGAAAGTATATACCCTGCTTTACTCACACACATCTTGAAACTTGGGATAGTAGAGGATACCTTGAAATGCTCTTGTCTAAAATCCTTAGTATGAAGGAAAATAAAATAAAAGTATAAGTGGTGAATAAAGAGATAAAACAAAAAAAAATGAACACTGGTTTTGTAATTGCTTAAGGCAGTATAAATAAAAAATATAGCGAGGGTGCTTTATCACCCAGTGCCTTAGACCAACTGGTTTGGGAGTCACTGCTAAACCTTAGGTATTGCAAGACGAGGAATTACGCCTAAATGTGCAAGCACATTTTGTATTCGGTCGTTTAGTATCTCAAGAAGTATTAACGGTCGCATGAAGGATGTGTGAGCAATTTCATCTAAAATTCACCAACTAAAAGTATTTTGGAAGATGGACAAGAGTATGATAGCTAGAATTGAATTTCCAAGTATAGGGGTGATAATTACACACACGTAGGGGTATATAATTGGAGTTTGGAGGAGAGATATGAATAAAAGATAGGACTTATATCTTCAGTAGAGATGATAAAAATTTCTGAGTTAAAATTGCACCTTAGAAGGAAAACTTAGGAGATGCTAAAAGCTTTATAAACTGAAAAAATGTATATGGTCTTAAGTTAAATGAAAAAGAAGTGTGAAAAATACGGGTTGATGATTTCTAAGTTGAAAATAATAGAATTTCTTGCTAGAATACTGAATTGAAGAATTAGAGTCAACGGCCAAATTGATCGGATTTTGTGGGTAGTATCCGCTGAAAACCCTCAGGAGACAACACTCCTCCTACTAGGGACAACTAGAGGTTTAACGGCTTGTTGCACGAGCTCAGTGCAATCGCGTTCCCTGCGAAAGTGAGGCTAGGATTTTTTGAGAATAAAATTGGCTTTGCTCGAAACGAGCAAAAGATAAGTTTGGGGGTATTTGTTTATATCAGATTTTTGCATTTTTATATCGCCCATTCTTAATCACATTGTGTATAAGTAGGTACTTTTGATCCATGTCTGCTAAATAGTTGCAGATTACAGGTTCTCAGCTCGTTACAGTGAAATTCATGAAAAGCCGCTACAAATATGAGACTACGACCAACAACAGATGAATCTGTATGATGCCGCCTACCAGTTCAAGGAACAAATGGAAAATCATTTAGACACCTTAATGCACAAAGCAAAAGGGCAACATAAGATCTAAGACTTCAACATAGAGCTTAAGGAAAAAGTCCACATCATTCTGCACTGTTGAAAATCTGGAAGGAGATTGAAGAGATTCTGAGGGACCAAGTGAAGAAAACAGAAGATAAAAGCAACTTGAAGAAACCCTGAAGAAATGGGCCTATGAATCACCAAATGGCTACGGAACCGCGGCCAAACAGGCTCTTCTGCCGCGGTTCCACGGACGTACTCTGCACATGTCGGTGGGGTGTCGGTGCTTTGACCCGGCTTTCTTATGATAGTTTTGTAATTTCGTGTATGTATCAGAATCTAAACCTAGGGTTTTTCTATTTATAAATAGGAGGGCTCAATGCCAAATAAAGGTGTGCCTCTTTTAGGGTGCCTTTTTTAGGTGCTTTTCTTTAGTTTAGATTTTAGGATTTAATTCCGTAATATTTCTTTCTCTATGAAAATTGTAGTGAGTTATGAGCGTTGATTAATAAAAATAAAATGCGAGTTCTTTTATTTATCTTGCTTGTTTATTTAATTTCTGCAATTTTTATTTGTTAATCTAGTTGTTTATTTTTATTTGTGTTCATCTTTTGTTTTCTCTATTTTCTTTATCCTTAAACAACGATGATGCTTGAGTAAGATCCTTGCCATGGTGAGGTCTCAAATAGCTAGTTGTAATTTTCCTTAACCTAATTTCTTTCTACCTATCTTATTTGTTTTTATCTTTTTTATGAGTGAGTAATTTCTCACTTGTTAGGGGCAGGAGAAGGAAGGTTTGAGAGAAGCAAATCTCTCTCACTCCTTTCTTTGCCCAACACCTTAAAATTCGGACTCCAATTAATTGAACCATAATCCGCTCACTACGGCACCCTATCCTACATGATAGCGGTGATTCCCTAGTTAGACCGGTTGTGGGTGAATTAATTGGAGGTTAGGGCTAAGAGACAAGAACGGACGGACAAGGACCAAAAGGAAGAAACTAAGCATGGAAAGCCTAGCTTAGACTTGTAAGTTTCTTCCTAGTCGTCATAATCCCCATTTTTGCCGATTACCTTAAAACCGATATTCATAACTAAGGCATTGAAATAAGTATGAATTTCCTAAACTCAAATTAACCTAATCCTAACCCTAGCAAGCATTTTATGATCTTTTTTCTCATTCGTAGATCTTAAAACAAAACCCGACTTAATCGGATTTAACTCGTTAAAACATAAAGAAAAGGATTCCATCACCCTGTGGATCGACCCGTACTCAACCGGCTAGCTACCAAATGACACCGTCTTGATTGCGGTAAATTTAAACACATAAACATATCTACCAATCAGTCGTTTGCATCTTATCGAACTCTTTCTCCAATGCTTGCGGGGACAAGGCCCTATAAAGATCCGGGGAAGACCTCTATATAGCATAAATAAGCACCTGCATAAGAGGAGATTGGCAGGGTAGTAAACACCTACAGTGACCCTCAAGACAACCAATCACGGTCTCATACGTCGCTTCGGAATTATCAAGTTCATAGAAATATACGTCGTCTCGAGTACGATGTCTCAGATGGTGTACATGCGGCCTGCCATTAGGAAGAGACGAAACGGCTAGAAGGAAATCAACATAGATTCCTAAGGAGGGGCCATGCCTTCACTATTTATAGACTCAACAAAAATCTGCCCAACGACCGAGATCTTCCCACGCCACAGCACAAATCACGGAGTATCACATCTTCCCTATAAGGCGCAGCTATGTGGCGTCCGGTTACTGGCTCGGTCTCCCCCATACGGGTCAAAGAAGGTTGAACGACATCTCCAAATATCCCAAGAATCAAGGAGGCCAAGATAAGGAAACCCTCGCCGGTCGAGTAGTCTCTTGTTCGGCTCATCCACAAAAGGCAGCTTCGTGCCCGGCTACGCTGCAGATCCAAAGCCCTCATCACGAGGCGGCCGAGTAGCTTTCTGCTCGACTCATCCATGAAGGGCAGCCTTCTGCCCAGCTACGCTGCGGATCCAAATCCCTCGCCACGAGGCGGCCAAGTAGTTTCCTGCTCGGCTCATCCGTAAAGGGCAACTTCCTGCCCGGCTAAGCTGCGGATCCAAAGCCCTCGTCAAAAGACGGCCGAGTAGTTTCTTGCTCGGCTCATCTGCGGAGGGTGGATTCATGCCACGGCTACGCTGCGGATCTAAATCCCTCGTCACGAGGCGGCCGAGTAGTTTCCTACTCGGCTCATCCGCGAAGGGCAGATTCCTGCCCGGCTACGCTACGGATCTAAAGCCTTCGCCATGAGGCGGCCGAGTAGTTTCCTGCTTGGCTCATCTGCGAAGGGCAGCTTCTTGCCCGGCTACACTGCGGTGTTAGGTTACGGCAGCGCCCCGGCCATCAATTCATGGCCAAATGCGGAACAAAAACTTTTAGAAACCGGCGCTAACGGAACCCAATTCCCGGATCGTACCATTAACCCTATACTGGCTATATAAAAAGGAGTTTAGAGAGATTATACCGAACGATCCGAGTCCTTCGGTCTTCAACCTCTGTCCCAAGCTCCTCGCGGCTTCCTCGATCATGTTTGATCTCCGGTCTCCCCACATCGAAGAAGATCCACGTCGAGGGTTAGTAATATGGGCTCCGACCTCAAAACCGAAGCAACTCGAGTATCTAGTTTGCTAACCTAGATAACCAAGATGATGTAGAGTGTGTGTGATCACTTTGTCTCAATACACCTTAGGTTTCTCAACACATGAGATATGTAGGGTGGAAATTAAAGAAGTTGCCATGGGTGAAGAGTGTGAGCTCAAGAAAAAGCAAGTGGAGAAAATGGTGAAGTGTTGTGAGCTCTTTTATGAGAGTGGAGCAACTAAAGAAAAAACCCACACCAATAAAAGATCTGCCTCCTCACAGAATATCTCATAACCCTCTCCAAAATATCAAGCATGAGTCACCAAGTGCACATGCATGAATCAATGCATAAAAGAATCCAAGCCAAAACTTACTCTCACACTTTCCACTTTATAAACATTTAACCAAAATGTTTAATCAAAAAAGAAATAGCATCTTCTAAAGTAAACTTGTAATGAATTACAATAATACCCCTCATCCGTATATACATACCCGCATCCGCATTCCGACTGAATATGAATACTACGAGAAGAAAACAATCCAACAATATAATACTAGGATCCGGCTTAAACCAAAGTCTACTAGTATTATCCGTCTGATCATGATCCGTACATAAGTGCACGTATATGATCGAACCCTGCCATAAAACCATACGGCCTCTACAACGTTTCGTCCGAAGCAGTGAAACCCTCTGTGTGGGACTCTAAAGACTCGTCAATATGCTAGCAGTGGGTTTAACCATAAGTACGTCAGTGGCACTAGATGTACGTAACGGCTACCCAGGTATTGAGCGAAAAGGAGGCCGACGAGCAAACTCATCCTGAAACCCCTACTGAGCCTGACAGTGACAATATCCGTACAGTCTGGCCCGTTCGTCTATGAGTATCGCATATCGAGTCTAGGGGGTGGATAAATTCAGACCCCTAATAACGCAACATTTAGTGTCGGTATGAAACCTATCACCATCTGAGAAACTACCGATCCTAGATCAGTAATTCTCAACTACCTTGGCCAAGGATTTCTGATGATGGCCACCCGTGCACACCACGACATCAACCCCCAATACCGGGAGAGGCGAATCCCCTAACGATCCACTCACTGCCTCCATGTGGCTCGGGACTGTACCCAACTAAAACCTGTTTGCATGACTCCTTTGAGTCGTGGTAGGGTAGTAATCAAATCACAGTGGGAAATCACACGAGACAAATGACGATCTCAGGTCGATAGACTAACCTGTACACATGTCACCAGGGAACTGCTATCTGACAATCGGTATAATACCAACTAGCATGTTTCCGGCGAGTCCGTCCGGTGTACTCATTACCCAATGAGCACCTGTATACATCTTAGGTGAACCAACTGACACCAATGTCTTGTCAGACCATCCACCGCCCCTCGACGGGGTCTCGATTAGTATACACTAGTCTACTCTTGGAGTATCGATGCCTAGTCTTGAAACTCCCACGACTAAGGACATTTTAAGGACGTACTTATAGACCACCCAACTCTCACGTATATGATCTCCATCATACTTCTGGGAGTCAAGCATGAATCCTATGGGCTCTATCAACATGTAATAGTGATCTGTAGTGTCACCTGAAGCATGTACACGATGATAAAGACAAACCCGATAGCATACTATCATCTCGAGTAAGACTGTTCTACCGGTATAGGTCCTCCCTCAATCATCACAATCGCGTGCCTGTGATCCAATAATTGACTTGAGGGCACTATAGCCAACAATCTCCCACTTGCACTTAAGGTTAATTATTGCGGTGTCGCATACTCACAGCCGATGTGATACTGAACACCCAACTTCTCTACTAATCAGTTTCACAAAGCTCTTTTGTAAAACTATTGCGTTCGAGAAATAGCCTCAGTGAGTGGAACCGCTCCAATGTTTCTTTCTATGTCTCTCTTTATCTCAAGTTCACGGAGAAAGCCATCTCCCGAAATGAGCAATACTTGTCTTAGAATATGTCTGGATATCTGATGGGACCCAGTTCTTAAATGAACTCCAAATTCAGCAAAACTTCTTAGACTGTATCGTCCATTGAATTTAATCAGTATCATGCGCCATGCCTCTCTCAGTATCCGCTTGGACCGCCTGTCCAAACTACTGCCCCTCAAAAGAGGGAAACCTATAACTCTGACAGTCACTCTGTCATCCAGGTCACCTTGGAAGCCTGGAATGATAACTGTGTCCCGAAGGAGGCTATCATTACCATATCCCTAGAACATCCACTTATGTTCATAAACTGCTTCCGAACGTTTCTCCAGGATTGGATCAATATATAAAAACTTATTTCAGCTAGTGCAAAAATAACATCTGGTGTGGTACTTGACATCTTATGATTGACTCAATTGCCTAAGCAAGTGATATGTCAATCATGCGCATCCCTCTACCCTTTAGTCTGTAAGACACCTTTAGAGAGGGTGACTCCATCACCTGCAGGTACACCACCATGCCAAGAGTCGTCCATTCTAAAACACCTTTAGAATACTGTCAAAGTACCCAAATTGGGAAACTACCCAAATCTAGATCTAAAACCATAGATCTAGTAACCAGAATGCCCAATATAATATCCATATCCTATGTGGAGAAACCACTGTGTGACAACCACAGTATAACCGATCGTAGTATAGGAATTTCACTTCCTACAAAATGTATGTCATACAAATACCAGGACATCACACCCTACTACCTTCTAAACAGATCCATCTCCTATTCTGATGAAGTCAAAACCTATGACTGTCACATCAAAAATAGATGATCTATCTCCGCTATACTTGTTTTACTCTATAAATAGACATAAGCTACTTGTCCACTATGCTTCTGTTGCTCCCACTGACTATAACAACCCTCTGGCAGGGTCATATACACGTATACTTCTAAAGCTAGTTTAGAACGACGCTATACTCATCCTCCTGTCGGTTCTCATAGTCTAGAACAGCAGTAATGGCAAGTCTGAGTAAATAAGAACCTCCCTGTCACTGCCTTTGAGGATACAGAAGTACCTCTCGAGCGCCTGAGGTTACCCACCATATCTGCGGAGTGGCTAATGGAATATCAAACCCGATTGAATCTTTAGGTTCTATTAAATTTTCACTAATCGTTTGTGGTTCTGGAATCACTTCCAGTTCTAACATACTCCCACTACTATTTTCTGAAAAAGTCCATTTTACTAAAACTGTGGTGAGTCAAGAACAATATCACTATTGATCTTCCAGATGGTAGAAAGTTAACCCTCGTCATAGCCTGGGAGAACCCACAAACTGCCATTACAGAAACGTGCCTTGAGTTATCCAGAGTCTGGTTATAAGCATAAGACGGACAACTCCATATACCTTAACATCGTTAAGATATGAACCATTCTATATATAATATAGAAACAGAGGTACTAATTTAATTAGAACCAGATTCAAATCATGCAGCTGTCTCCAGTGCATGTCAACTAAATAAAGAGAGGCCGATCAGCATTACTCAACTAGGAGTGCATCCAGATATGAGTAACCTGAAAGAGAAGCAAGTTCTCAAAACCATTACTATCAACTAAATACCAAACACAAGTGTCAACATCTCGATCACATTGAAGAATCCTGATACTTGCAACACATGATTCTCTGCTTTATTCTTGTACCTATAACTTCTCAAAACATGGACCTTGTATTTCTACGATATACTTGTCTAAAACTGGAGAAGTCACAAGTAAACAGAATATAGTACGAGTACCAACCCCTCTGTCCTAATGGACACTGGACAACATACAATACTTTGTATAAGTCCCCTGAGTTGAATAACTCAAACCCTGTGCGTCGTAGGTTGAAAACTGTACTATGGTTAAAAAGAATTACACCGTAGTTTAATACTCCTTACCCAATCATCAACTGATATAGGTAAATGTCATGGACATAATTTCAAACAGTAATATCTCACTTTATAAAATAAACGTACAGATATATCAGTTTGAAATTGGTGCATAACAGCGGATATTCAAAACAAATATTTGCCGTCAGGCAAAACCCCAGGTGATTTCCTCAAATATCATCAATTACAACGAAATCCGATATAATGAGGATATAATCATCTAATTCCCAATAACTTACTCACACTCATCATCTGTAAAACCATACAGATGTGAGAATCAAACCTGGTAAATACATACCCTGGAGCAAGGATCTAATTGGGAAATCAGTTTTTAATTAACAATGCATAGTGAAAATGAAACATGAAAATGTTTTGAAGGGGTAGCCGGGTATTTCTAGTAATGCCTCTTCCATTATCTAGATTCATGACTGTAACCGTATATTTCCTTGCCATCTCTCCAAATCCCTTTATTTGTCTTTACTCATTACCTTCTGTACACCACCCTTAGGCTAAATGGTTTTCTTCCTTTCCTACCATTCGGCACCAGCCTATTGTTTGGAAGAAGACTATCCAATAAGCGTAATAGGTATACTCTCCTAATCCTAGGAGTACTCGCAACCTGAGATAAGGTAAATATAAAAGACAACTGAATAATCCTTATTCTATTTCTCCTGAACCAGAATCCATCCTCGAACTGGAACAAGTTCCTTCGAGTACGTATGTAAATAGACGATGGATAATCCAATAAATGTGGATCTTCGTAGTGATACAGGATATTCTAGAGAAATTCAAAGGTGAAGTAGGAGTGGCGATGATATACATGGTTTCATCATGAATGATAACAATCGTAATTTAATTTGCCCTCTTTCTAATCTCTTTATTTTGTCTTTACTTATTACCTTCTGTACACCACACTTAGGCTAATTGGTTTTCTTCCTTCCCCACCTTTCGACACATGCCTATGGTTTGGAAGAATACTATCCAATAAGCGCAATATGTGTACCCTCTCCTTATCCTAGGAGCCCTCACAACCTGAGAGAAGGTAAAAGGAAAAGACAACCAAATAGTCCCATTTAATTTCTCCAGAACCGGAAACCATTCTTGAATCTGAAACAAGTTTCTTCGAGTTTGTATGTAACTATACGATGGTCATATCCAATAAATGGGGATCTTCGTAGTGATACGGAATGTTCCGGAGAAAAGCAAAGGGTAAAAGAAGGAGTGGCAATGATGTATGCAACTCTGAAAATCCAAAAGCCAGTGTGTTTTAAGAAGGTTCGGTTAACTTGGTTTATGAGTTCTAGTCTAGAGTCGGGACATGGTCGCTGCCAAAGAGAGAGAGAGAAGAAACACTTAGCGTGCACTCTAATCTAAATCAGAATGGTTAATCACTATATCTAATCAGGATGTCTCCCACTGTATCCTTAAATTCTCCTCCAAACCTGAAAGAAGAATTAGTCTGGATCATCTAAAATCACCCGAGGAGTAAACCAACTCATCAGTGGGAAAAGGGATCCAACTATCATCGCATGATAACCTGATGGAATCCACTCAAGTTATCACACTCCAGAAGGTATGCGCATGCCTGGCAAGTTTCCTGTATGTTTGAAACTCCCGATGTGATTTTTACCCCATGCTCTTATGACCTTGACGAAGGCCAACAAATCATAAGTCACATGTCAAGTTTTACCCGTCATTATCCAGGTTAATTTGAACTCGCCTATACTCACCCTTTACGAAGGCCAACAAGGTTGTACGACTGTCCCAAACCAACGCATCTATCTATGCAACAGAAAAGTAACAAACAACTACCATACACTATGCCTTGACGAAAGTCAACAAACATAGCATGAATACTAAGTGCTTCCCGTCTGAAATGACGGAGGGCTACGAATGGTTTTTAGCGAAAAACCTTTAACGTAATGAACTTGATATCGTTGAAGAAACCGGATAGCTTTTTACAAATATACAGTGGCAAAAACCTTTGCTAAAGAGGTCATTCCCGGTGAAGGGATCTCGGCTCTTTCCTCGTGGAATAAGGTGCAGGATTTTCCAAATTGAATACCTCGATGCAAAGCAAAAAGTAATTGACTATAGTGAAGTTATTATCCTGACGCAAACTTCTGCCCAAGAGGTCATTCCCGGTGAAGGGATCTCGGCTCTTGCCTCGTCGAATGAGGTGCTGGATATTCATAACCGAATACCGCTGTGCAAAACATAAGAAAATGTCCTTGTAATAACAGATTTTGAATATTGTTCCAACAACATCGTATAGGTCTGTTTTCTTTGCATTGATCAGAATCAACTCAGTCCCATCAATTAATCACACCACAAAAGAACGAAAATATGATGTACGTATATGCCGTCCGCATTCGCCACTCGGCCCCGTCATCACCCGTTAGGTTACTTAACTAACGACAGAGCGAGGGCTGGACTAGCGCGGATGCAAAACATATACAACATCTACTAGTATATATATAACAATATATAATAATCGTTCCAAGCATGATAAATGTAACATCACAGATAAGCGATAAGCATCACAGAACAATACTGATGATCTGGGAGCCCCAGGTTTCCTTTCAGCCGCAAGTGAAACCCGACGTTCCCCTGGTCCTGTAGATAGCATATGCAATGAAAACCTAGACCCCTACGAGTGCGGCAAGTTACCCGCCGAAACCAGAAGTGAGGCAGCCCACTTCATCAAAGTGAATGGGCCATCCAGCACTTCACGAAATCCGGTAACTTGAGCTCCCCTCCTTGGGTCAACCTGTACCCCCTACAAGTGCGGCGAATAGCCCGTCAATTTTATAGTGAGGCCCCTCCGTCTCAACGTCATGAGATGCGGACCCGTTGCCCTCTAGAACCTGGCTATCCGTGCACTCCATCGTAGGGTAATCCTAGTACAGAAAAGAAAAATATGTACAATGGTGATATCGACCTCAACCCGGTCGTGCCCCAAATAAATAATATACAAACATGCAGTGACGGCAGTCCACATGTCGGACGCTCTCCCCGCGATATCAAATGTACAAATGAAACTAAACTGTACTAACATTGCACCCAGGCTATCCAACACGGCGATTTCGCAACAACCATAGAACAACACAGAACATCAACGTGAATGTCACATTCCCAAACCCGTCTAAAAGAACTATAGCAATTAAACAAGTTGTACCGCTCTGATGATATTCACGGTCGCAGATAGTAATGCATGTACTGTAAAACTTTAAACGGTGTTAGAAATATCGACTTCGAAAACACCCCGAATAGCCCCCAAACTTAAAGATAAAACCATATCCAAAGTGGGCTAAACAAGCAATACCACTGAACCAATATTCCAGAGATTATACCACACCCAAAATTTCAAGTCCAAACTCAATGCAAAAACCGGACACCTCGGGAAATTTTTTGATCTGGCCGGTCCAAAAATGTTGGATTAGGCTCGTATTTAGGGAGTGTTCTAGTGGTCATACAGGTAGTCTTCTGTAGTTGCTTAAATAGTTTTAGAAGACCAAACAAAATTCGACAGAGAATGGAATACAAGTTGGTATTGTTTCGGAGTTATTTCGGTTTCGATACTTTAACATCGTTTAAATCAACTAGTATACGGTTAATGGGTTGTCTCTGATACCATGTTGGATTACGGCAGCGCCCCGGCCATCAATCTGTGGCCAAATACGGAACAAAAACTTTTAGAAACCGGCGCTAACGGAACCCGATTCCCGGATCATACCATTAACCCTATACTAGCTATATGAAAAGCAGTTTAGAGAGGTTATACTGAATGATCCGAGTCCTTCGTGTTAGTAATATGTATTCCCTAAAGGCCATTATTGATGATATAGTAGATGCTTGGACATATATATAGAGGACTTTCTTGCTCGACATGATAGTATGCTATCAGGTTACCTTTATCTTAGCATGTAGACTGGTATTTATACTGTCTGTCTCTTATATGTTGATAAAGCCCTTAGGATATATACTTGACTACTAGGACTATGATGAGATCATACAAGTGGGGCCAGGGTGGTCCACAAGTACATCCTTTAATCAGTTCCTAGTCATGGGAATATCGAGACCAGGGCATCAATATTCCAGTGTAGACTAGTGTGTACGTTTCTTGTCCCATAGAGGGCGATGGTTGATCCAACAACCATTGGTGTGTGACATCAAAAATTGTACACAGGTGCTCATTGGAGAATGGGTACACCGAACTGGACTCACCGAGGACTCCTATATGGTGGTATACCTATCGTCAGATAGCAGTCCTCTGGTGACACTGGTACAGGTTTGTCTGTAGACCCGAGATCGCCATAGAGACTTTTGTGGATCCCACTATGTTTTGATTTCCACCCTACCACGGCTCAAAGGAGTCGTGCAAACAGGTGGATTTTGGGTACATTCCCGAGTCACATGGAGGCAATGAGCGATAGGAGGGGTTTCGTCTCTCCCGGTATTGGGGGTTGATGTTGCACTATGCTCGATTGGCTATAACTGGAAGCCCCTGGCCAGGGCTGCTGCCGAGATTTACTGATAAGTGTTATCGGTAGTTTCTCGAACCGTTATAGGCCAGACATCGGCATGACTTATCACATTACTGGGGACTGACATTTACACCCCTAGAAATGATATGCGACATATCAGACGAAGAGACCGAACTGTACGGTAGTGTTACTGATAGGCTTCATGGAGAGTATGGACGAACTTGCTTGTTGATCTTCATATCGCTCAATACCCGGATAGCCGTTACGTCCAGCTAGTACCGCTGACGGCTTGTAGGTGACTGATGTGATCATCACCTACTGCTGGCGTATTGACGGTCTTTAGAGTCCCACACAAAAGTTTCCTAATTCAAGAGAAACGAAGTAGGACACATATGTGATATGTGTGTGGGCCTGATTAAATACGTTTATGTGATACCGTGTTGTAATCTGGCAGTTATCTGTTATCGGTTCGGTTATATGTGATATAACCAGATTGTCGAATCAAGTGTTGATTTGATAATGTGATATACAGATAAATGATATTAGTCGGTCATATGTGATATAACCGGATTATTAAATCAAGTGTTGATTTAATAATGTGATATATATTATATGTGATATAATTATATCTTAACTAATATCATTAGCTCACTAATTATTCTTCATAATATATATATTAATATATATGATATATATATATATATATAATGAAGCATGGCTTGAATTTCTATTTTTGAGAAAAATAGAAATGAGGTGGAAAATGAGAGCATGGTTGCAAACATGGGCTTTATTCATAGTTTATTCATGTTCACTCACTATTCAAGCATGGTTGCAATTTTATATTGCAAAATTATATGCTTGAATGAGTGGGGGTCAAGTGTTACCATTCATTCTAGTCTCATTCGCAACACTTAGTCATTTTTCATGAGTTGCTCCCGTGGTTGCTCTCTAGCTTCATCTTCTTCCTCAATTGCCATGGTTCAAGCTTCAACCCTCATATGAGATGTGAATTATGAAGCTTGAACACAATCTTGTAAGCTTTTAACATCCCCTACTTCACCATCCCACACCAAACTAGCAATTTGGTGTGGTGTGTTTGCTACACTAAAGGGGTTTAGTGTAGAGTTAGCTTGGGCTAGAGGGACTTCGGGTGGATCGTCTTTAGCGTGAAGATCATGATGAAGGGTCGTTCAACTCGAAGAAGGGTCGTTCAACTCAAAGAGGAGTCTTGTAGAGTCGCGTGGACTTCAACCCGGAGCTTTAGAAAAGAAGCACTCGAACTACAAAGGTTGTATGCTCTTTTCTTCTCTTTGTTTAATCACATCACAAAGGCAAACCTTAATAATCTAGTAATGATCTTGTTAGTCTAACTTAGCACCTAATAAAAATTAAAATGTGGCATGCTTGATGCCTCTAGAACCTCATGGTGGTGTTAAGGTAGACTTTCATGGTATCAGAGACAATCTAGAACATTAGAGTAACTTGTAGCGACGTTAGAAATCCGTCATTTTTGTCGCGCAAAAACTACCGATAAAAACAGTTTCGAAATTGATGTTTTGAGTTGTTTGCACACCCCGCAGGCTCACGGTTTGAATCGAGAAGCCGCGGGGTGGAGCGTGTGCACCCTGGGGACACCCCGGGGGGGACCGAACGGCTGGGCCCACTCCCCAAGACCGTCACAAGGTAGTCTTGGCGGTGGGGACCCAAAACTTCCCCACCATAGGCAGTTTCGGGTCTGCCTCACCTCATGGCCACCTCGTGGTGGCTTCGGAGGTGGGGTACACCCTCTAGATCCCCCATTTGATAGTTAACTTTGGGATCTTCGCCTCCGCGAAGATTCGGGTGGGTTTCGAGTTCGTTTCGACTCCCGGATTGGCTTAAAACGATCGGTTCTGGAACTTTAGCTCACTGGATTTTTCATGTCTTGGAAAAATTGGTTTAGTTTGCTAATTGCGTGCGGAATTCTAATGTCGTGGTTACTTTACAAGCTTTTTGATGTGTGATACAATTATTAGAATCCGGATTAATTAGTTTTATGAAAACTAGTTAGTATATTGTAAAGCTAGCCGTTTAGTCTCAATTGATCGATTGCCATGAAGTTTTGATTCGGATCAAAACACCGTCGCAATTGCGTATTGTACGCGATCACTAAACCGGGAATCTTGTTGAATTATCCGACAACCAATTGAAAAGAGTTTTCAATATGAGACTAATATGTAAGTTTTATAAGTTAGGCATGAAATCCGGAATATGAGATATTCCGGGTTTATGATGTCTAAGGATATTGTGGATTCTAATTATTATAGTTTTCTATTTTCTTTTTCTGCAACCGTAAATGTAATATGTGGGGTATCCCAATCTCGTTGCCATATGTCAACGAGTTTTAGAGATACGCATATTTGGTTACGTTGATGATATGTGATATCATGTGTTGCTGTTGATATGATTTATTGGATCGTCGTGAAAGAATAGCCGGGGGTTTTATGTGAGATGAGGGTTTTTATTTTCATTCATGTAAATTCTGTATGTAATATTCTTTTATTGGGGCACTTCCGGGATGAGGATGATGTCACCACTGTTGTATATTATTTACTTTTCCGCATTAGGATAGACCCAAGGCGGGGAGCACAAGTAACCGGGTTCTAGAGTCCAGTAGGAGACCATCACAAGGAGTTGAGACCAGGTCTCCTAACTCTAGAATTGGCATGGTTACTTTCCGCTCTCGTAGGGGTCTAGGGATGTGGGTTTTGCTATTCATCACGACTGCGAAATCTGTGTTTTATATTATTAGCTAAATTTAAAACACGGACATCCTAGTATATCCAATGTTTCATATGTTGCTTCTGCTGCTTATTTCTGTGATGTTGATCATACAACTGCGTGAGACGAATGTAATATTATATATATGATATATAATAAATGTTGCTTATGTTTTGCACCCGCTCTAGTCCAGCCCCCGCTCTGCCGGTAGTTAAGTAACCTAACGGTGCATGACGGGCCCCGTGGCGAATGCAGATGGCATAAGCGTACGTTCTATTTTCGTTTCATTTTTCTGTAATGTTTAGGAAACATTGATTGATGGGACTTCATTAATGAGATTAATGAAAAGAAAGAAACCAAAAGATGTTGTAGAATCAAATTTTCAAAAAAAGTAGCTCTAGTTTTTGCTTTGCATAGTGGTATTTCTTGATGAATATCCAGCACCTCATTCGATGAAGAAAGAGCCGAGATCCCTTCACCGGGAGTGACCACTTTAGCGAAACTAGCAAATGCTACAACTCACTCGGTTTTGTTTTTGATAGATTCTCTAGTTCCTGCTTTACATAGTGGTATTGTTGAATATCCTACACCTCATTCGATGAGGAAAGAGCCGAGATCCCTTCACCGGGAGTGACCTCTTTAGCGAAACTAGCAAAAGCCTCAAAAACACTCCTTTTTCAAAATCACTCGATTCTGCAACGATACCAAGTTCATTATGCAAAAGGTTTTCTTAAAAACCTGTGTAGCCCTCCGTCATTTCAGATAAATGCTATTTTAGTATTCGTGCTACGGTAGTTTGGCCTCCGTCAAGGCGTAGTGTACGGTAGCTGATTAGTACTTATCTATAGCATAAGATGCGATTGGATTAGGGTATTCGTATGGCGTTGTTTGGCCTCCGTCAAGGGTCGTGCGGGTAGGTCTAATTCAATCAAGAAATGAACGAGTTGAACTTGACTAGCGCCCTATGGGTAGTTTAGCCTCCGTCAAGGTCATAGGACGCTAGGGGTAGAAACTATTATCGGGAATTTCAAGTGTTGAAATTTTCAATGAGATTGCATACCTTCTATATAATAGTTGGATCCCGATACCCACTGCGAGTAAGAGTTACTCCTGAGAGAGTTTTGCACTTCACAATTAGTCGATCAAGTAGGTGTCTAGAAAGGTGTTAACAGGGTTACCCCCTGAGAAAATGAGGTTTATTTTAATTAGGTCCGTGCGAAAGCACGGGAAACCTCCCTCAAAGTACCGACACTGGCCTGGCTGAAAGATTGGCGAACTTGTAGGGTGTAACTAATCCCGGCTAATCTTACCTTTTAGGGTTTGAAGGAAGATTTGATAAAAACAGTGGGAGCCATCCTGGTTAGATAAAAATCCAATCTAATCTTGCAAAGAGTGCACGCAAAGTGATTATCCTTCTCTCTCTCCTGGTAGCGACTAATGAAATGCCTTAATCATGATAATAATATGGATGTATTGACCGAACCTACTTATCATACTGGGCTAGGTTCCGCTCTACCTTATGATTGTCATAAGTCTGAGAATGGAATAGGGGAATATTCGGATTCTCACGCCACCCAAACGAAGAAAAAGCATGTTGATGCATTGTCTTCGGGTGTGTTCATAACCAAGAACTGTTTCTCAATTACCTCTACATCCTAGGTTTTGGATACCGGATCAGGATCCCACACATGTAATTTGTTACATGGGCTATAGACAGGTGGAGAACTGGGAAAAGGTGATATGTCTCTAATAGTAGAGAATGGTGTAATTGTTGCAGCCAAAGCAGTTAGCAAATATCACCTAGTGTTACCAACTGGTAATACATTGATTCTTAGCGAATGTTATTTCGTATCAATAAATATTGTGAATATTTTCCTAAATAAAGTGTTGATTGGGTAAGGTATGTTGTATAACAGTGTACACGCTCTGAATTAAACTACAGTTCTAAACGTACAGAAAACACACAAGAGGAACAATTCAGAAATGAACGAAGTCTTCTTGTAGCTTGTAGACTGGGTCATTTCGATGAAACAAGACTAGCTAAAGTTCCATAAGGATGCATTTTTTAATCCGTTCGAATTTGCATCTTATGAAACTTGCCAGTCATGTCTCAAAGACTAGGTGACCAAATCTCCGTTTACTGGAAACGGAGAAAGAGTTGCTGAACTCTTGGACAGATACATGATGATGTATGCGGTCCTATGTCTATATATGCCAGGGATGGTTCCGCGTATTTTATTACATTCACCGATGTTCTCTCAAGATACGGACATGTGTTCTTGTTGAAACACAAAACTGAATCTTTTGAGAATTTCAAGGAATATAAGTACGAAGAAGAGAACCAGATTAGTAAAGGTATTCAAATCCATCGATATGATCGGGGAGAAGAATACTGGATTACGGAATTCCGAGACTATTCAAAAGAGAATGAGATTCTCTCTCAATTTACTCCTCCGTATATACCACAGCACAACGGTATATGGCGTGGAGCAATCTCACCCTATGAGATATGGTGCGCTCTATGATGAGTACTGCTGAGTTGCATGTTTCTTTTCACGGACATGCACTTGAGAAGCGGCATACCTATTAGTGTTCCGATCAAATCTGTTGCCGACCACTCCATATGAGATATGGAATAGGAAGAGACCATCTGTTAAACGAGTTAAGATATAGGGTTGTCCGGCCTATATTGAAAAGAAAAATCTGGACAAGCTCAAGGCAATGTCAGTTCTGTATAAGTTTGTAGGATATCCCAACCATTCGTGAGGTTTTATCTTCTACCACACCGAAGAACAAAGATGTTTTGTTTCTCGACATGCCACCTTTTTAGAAAAGGAATTTATTGTCAAAGAAATTAGTGGCAATGAGGTAGAACTGGAAGTGGTTCCAGCAAACACAAACTATAACTGACGATTTGTTGGAACCGGAGGATTCAATAGTCCCCGACGAACCACAGTCACCCCGCAGATCTAGTAGGGTTCTTCATCCACCTGAGAGATACTACGGTTTTCTCTTAAACGGTGGGAGAGAGGATTGCATCATGCAGATGATGACCCAACTAGTTTCGAGCAGGCCATCACAAGTGGAGACTTTGTGAAATGGCTGGATTCTATGCGGTCTGAGATGGAGTCCATGTACACAAGCAAAGTGTTGACTTTGCATGTTGCTCCTGAAGGAGTAAAACCCATTAGGAGCAAGGGGATCTTTGAGAAAGATAATTTGGTATAGATGGAAAAGTTGAGACTTTGAAAGATAGACTTGTCACTAAGCTTAAGTCCATCAGGATCCTACTTGCAATTACTGCATACCATGACTACGATATCTGGAAGACTGCACCTCAAAACCGCTTTTCTGAATGGTGATTTAGAAGAGAGCATATATATGACACTGCCAGAAGGCTTTGTAGATAGTGGGAGCAGTGGAAGCATGTGCAAGCTGCTTAAATCCATCTATGGGTTAAAGCAGGATCGTGGAGATGGAACATCTGTTTTAATGAAGCTATCAAAGAGTTTGACTTCATCAAAAAGATAGATGAACCATGTATAAATAAGAAAATTGTAGAGAGTATGGTTTTCTTTCTCGTATTGTACGCAGATGACATACTCTTGATAGGAAAGGGTGTTCTTATGCTACACTCGGTCAAGCACCTCTTATCACAAAGGTTCTCCATGAAAGATCTAACTGATGCCTCCTACATCCTGGGGTTATAGATCTATAAAGATAGATATAAATGAATTTGGGATTTTCCCAATCCAGGTACATAGATACCATGCTAAAAGGGTTTTAGTATAGATGATTCTAAGCGAGGTAAAGTACCCGCTTGTTAAGGAATCACTCTCTCCAAAGAGATGTCTCTCAAGACTGATTTGGAGAGGGCTCGCATAGAAGGGATACCCTATGCTTTGGCAGAAGGGTCAATCATGTATGTGATGTTATGTACCAGACCAGATGTAGCTTACTCACTAGGTGTAGTGAATAAGTATCGAAAAGATCTTTAGGAAAACCACTGAACAGCTGAAAAACATTCTTAAGTGCTTGAGAAGGACTAAAGAGATGTTCTTGGTGTATGGTAACGGTGAACTCCAGATGGAGTCATTTACCGATTCGAGCTTCCAAAGTGATAATAATGACTGAAAGTCGGTCTCGGGTTTTGTCTTTACCCTCAGTGGAAGGACGGTATGTTGGAAGGGTTCCAAGCTATATACCATAGCAGACTCATTGATAGAGGCTAATTACATCGCTACCAACGATGCTGCCAAAGAGGTTGTCTAGATGAATAGAGTTCATGAGATGAACTAGGTTCCTACCATTGGATATCCAATACCTGTATATTGTGATGACAATGGAGTTGTGGATTTGGCCTAGGAACCCAGGTTCCGTTAGCGATCCAGACGTATTCTTAGACAGTATCACCTGATCAGGGAGATAGTTGTATCTCCGGGAGATCGAGGACAGGAGAGTTGACATAGAGGATAACACAACGGATCCACTCACCGAAGCCATCCCCCAGATGCTATTCAAGAGACTTTTGGTACTTTGGGTATGAGATACTACAACAACTGGCCTTAGTGCAAGTGGGAGATTGTTAGTAATATGTATGCCCTAGAGGCCATTATTGATGATATAGTGGATGCTTGGACATATATATAGAGAACTTTCTTGCTCGACATAATAGTATGCTATCAGGTTTGAAAGGTTTGCCTAGCACCCTATGAAGAGTTTTGAAGCATCACATGTCTCAAAGTATGTATTTTGATGGTGCTAAACAAACACGCAAAGGAATCGATCCTAGAAAATTAGGGTTACTCAACTTTAAGCTAATAAAAATTAGGGTTTCGAGACTACAACCTTTGTAGCTCCCCTTTTGCTTGACTCCTTAGTCTCTTGGTTGTTGGAAGAAGGTCCACTTGTAGTCCTCTCACATCCACGACGATCCACCCGGAGTTTCCCGTCCAAGCTTGCAACTTTGGAAAAACAAAGAGAACACTCTAATCAAGTTGGCTAAACTTGAGTAGAATGATGTTGTGGCTAAGGATCTCACTTCAAAAACCTTTCTTTAAGTGTCTTTAACTCACTAGAAAAACCTAGAGAGGAAATGGTGAAGGAGGATGAAGATGGTGGCTTTTCTTTTTAGCAAGTGTAAAAGATAAAGATGACCCTTTTCAAAAAAGAAATGAAATATAACCTTTTATATTTTATTCCTTCTTACTTCCAACCATGATTAAGTGATGGAGAGTTTATTTAACTTGAGTTTTAAATGATAAAGAGAAGGATAACCCAAGATTAGAGGTAGGTGAGCTAGGTTAAGTTAGAAGAAGAATGTAGAAGCTAGTGAAGATTATCCTCTTCTTTTCAATTTTGTTTTAAACACAAAATCAAATAAAAAACCATCATTTAATCTATGGTGTGAGTCTTATATTGCCACCTTTTCCATGTGCTAACAACCATGATAGATGGGTGTATGTATGTATGCATGTATGCACATCCACATGTGCATGAAACTAGAATGAAAGAAAGAAACACATGCATGCATGCATGCATACATCCATCAAATACAAGAAAGGGTTTAAGTGAGAAAACTAATGGTTAAATGATAAATCAACACTTGATTTATCAATCCGGCCATATCACATATGACCCTACCAAAAGCAAGCCGCCCGATCAATGTTCAGTATCCTATACGTGCAATTTAATCGGGTCCATGTGCATATCACATACGCGCACCACAACGTTTTGCCTGGACTAGGTAACTCCTGTGTGGGACTCTAAGACTCGTCAATACGCCGGCAGAGGGTAATGATCATATCAAGTACCACCAAACCGCAAGCGGTCAGCTAAACGTAACGGCCACCCGGGTATTGAGCGATCAGAAGAAAACAAGCAAACCTGCTACAACTCCCGTCGAGCCAACCGGCAACACTACCGTACAGTCCGGTCTCTTCGTCAGATATGCTGCATATCGAGCCTGGGGATGGTCACGTCGACCCCAATAACTCAATAAGTCATGCCGGTGAATGGTCTAGAACAGATCGAGAAACTACTGATAACACTTATCAGCAATTCTCAGCAGCCCTGGCCAGGGACTTGCTGATATAACCAGTGGGGCACAGCACAGCATCAACTCCCAATATCGGGAGAGACGAAACCCCTCCTATCGCTCATCGCCTTCGTGTGTCTCGGGACTGTACCCAACGGCCACCTGTTTGCACGACTCGGTAGAGCCGTGGTAGGGTGGCAATCAAAATACAGTAGGAGAACACACAAGACTCTATGACGATCTTGGGTCTACAGACTAACCTATACCAGTGTCACCTGAGAACTGCTATCCGACAATAGATATAATTCCATATAGGAGTTCTCGGTGAGTCTGTCCAGTGTACCCAGTCACCACTGAGCACCCGTATATGATCTTGATGTCAAACATCGATGAATGTGGGAACATCCATCGCCCATCATATGGGTCTAGTATCATATATGCTAGTCTACTCTGGTATATCGATGCCCCGTTTCGATACACCTCCGACTATGGACATTTCAGGATATGCTTATAAACTACAGATGTCCCACTAGTATGATCTCTATCATAATCACTGTAATCAAGCCGATATCCTCAGGGCTTTATCAGCATGTATGAATGAATAAAAGCATGATCAAATCAACATGTCAGGTAAAGAAGAACCAGATAGCATACTATCATGTCGAGCAAGAATGCATACTGAATATATATATATATATACATGTATAGATACATCCACTATCACATAATGGCCTCTAGGGCATACATATATCCAACAATCTCCCACTTGCACTAAGGCCAGTTATTGGCGTATCTCATACCCAACATCTCAAAAAGTCGCTCATGCTGTGGCTGAGGGAGGGCCTTGGTGAGTGGATCCGCGGCGTTATTCTTTGTGTCTACTCTCTTAATCTCGATCTCGCGGCGATCTATAATCTCCCGGATCAGATGAAAGCGCCTCAGGATGTGTCTGGACCGCTGATGGGACCTGGGCTCCTTGGCTAACGCCGTAGCCCCATTATTATCACAATACAAGGGTATTGGATAAATATTGGTTGGAACTACTCCTAGCTCCGAGACGAACTTCTTCATCCAGACGGCTTCCTTGGCGGCATCATTTGCAGCAATGTACTCAGCCTCCATCGTAGAGTCTGCAACGGTATCCTGTTTGGAACTCTTCCAACTTACCGCCCCTCCATTGAGGGTAAATACAAACCCTGAGATAGATTTATTGTCATCCTTATCTCTCTGGAAGCTCGAATCGGTAAAGGCCTCCATTTGGAGATCTGTATTACCATACACCAAGAACAATTCTTTAGTCCTTCGTAAGTACTTAAGAATGTTCTTCACAGCTGTCCAGTGGTTCTCCCCTGGGTTGGATTGATACCTGCTTACAACACTAAGTGCATAAGCTACATCTGGGCGTGTACATAACATCGCACACATTATAGATCCTACTGCCGAAGCATAATGTATAATGCTCATGCGAGCTCTCTCGTCATCGGTCTTTGGACAAGAATCCTTGGAGAGAGTGACTCCATGGCAAGCGGGTAAGGCACCCCGCTTGGAGTCTTCCATACTAAACCTTTTTAGGATGGTGTTGATGTACCTGGTTTGGGACAATCCCAATAACTTTTTGGATCTATCCCTATAGATCCTTATGCCCAGGATGTATGTGGCATCACCCAGGTCCTTCATGGAGAACCTTAGTGATAAGAATGATTTGACCGGCTGTAGCATAGGAATATCATTTCCTATCAGAAGAATGTCATCCACGTACAATACGAGGAATGTGACAGCTCTTCCTACAGCCTTCTTATAAACACAAGGTTCATCTGGATTTTTGATGAAATCAAACTCTTTGATAACATCATCGAAACAGATGTTCCAACTCCGAGATGCCTGCTTTAACCCATATATAGATTTAAGCAGTCTACATACTTTCTCGCTGCTCCTACTGTCAATGAAGCCCTCTGGCTGATCCATATAAACGCATTCTTCTAACTCTCCATTTAGAAATGTTGTTTTAACGTCCATCTTCCAGATTTCATAGTCGTAGTGAGCAGCAATAGCAAGTAGGATCCGAATGGATTTAAGCATGGCTACGGGAGAAAAAGTTTCGTCATAGTCCAAACCTGGTCTTTGACGAAAACCTTTCGCTACTAGTCTTGCCTTATAGGTCTCTACCTGCCCATCCAGACCAATCTTTCTTTTAAAGATCCATTTGCATCCTACAGGTTTTACCCCAGGGGGTACAACGTCCAAAGTCCATACTTTGTTGGTGTACATAGACTCCATTTCGGATCTCATGGGATCCAGCCACTTCACAGAGTCACCACTCGTGATAGCTTGCTGAAAACTGGTAGGATCATCATCATCCATGATGCAATCTTCTCCGTCACCATCAATGAGGAAACCGTAGTACCTCTCCGGTGGGCGAGAAGTCCTACCAGACCTTCGGAGTGGCCGAGGTTCTTCAGTTTCTGTTGCAACAGCCGGTTCAACCAAATCGTCATTTGTAGTTTGTGTCTCCAGAACCTCTTCTAGATCCACTACCTTGCCATCATCTTTATCTTTGAAAACTCTTTTTCCAAGAATGTGGCATACTGAGAAACAAACACCTTTTGTTCCTCTTTGTGGTAGAACAGATATCCATAAGAATCCTTTGGATATCCCACAAAGTTACACATAACTGACCGTGTCTCGAGTTTGTCCGGATTCTTCTTTTTAACATAGGCCGGGCAACCCCAAATTTTAAATCTCTTAAGAGATGGTCTCTTCCCATGCCATATCTCATATGGCGTGGTAGACACGGTTTTGGTTGGAACCCTGTTTAGTAGAAACGCTACAGTCTCCAATGCATGCCCCCAAAACGAGACTGGTAACTCAGCGTCACTCATCATGGACTGGACCATATCTAATAGGGTCCCATTCCGTCGTTCTGACACACCGTTGTGCTGTGGTGTGTAAGGAGGAGTGAGCTGAGAGAGAATCCCATTCTCTTTTAGGAAGTTTGCAAATTCTGTACTGAGATACTCACCACCTCGATCTGATCGAAGCATCTTAATACTCAAGCCGGTTTATTTTTCTACTCTTATTTATATTCAATGAATTTCTCGAAAGCTTCGGACTTGTGCTTTAATAAAAATACATGACCGAATCTTGAGAAATCGTCAGTGAATGTAATGAAGTATGAAAAACCGCCTCTAGCCTGTGTAGACATTGGCCCACATACATCACTATGTATGAGGCCAAGGAGCTGAGTAGCTCTTTCTCCGTGTCCGATAAACGGAGTTTTGGTCATTTTACCCTTGATACAAGACTGGCAGGTCGCATAAGATTTATATTCAAAAGAGTTTAAATATCCATCTTTGTGTAACTTGTTTAGTCTTGTTTCGTTAATATGACCAAGTCTACAATGCCAAAGAAAAGCTTCATTTAATTCTGAAAGTTTTCTTTTATTAGTGTGTTGTATACTGAAAACTGTGTGTTGATTTAGGACATATATTCCGTTATTAAGCGTACCATACCCAACCAACATTTGATTCAGGTGAATGTTCATAACATTGTTTTGCAATACAAAATTATATCCTTCATTGTCCAACAAAGAAACGGATATTATATTACATAGCATACTTGGTACAAAATAACATGGATTCAAAATCAAAATACATCCAGATGGCAACCCCAAGTGATACTCTCCCACTGCGACTGTGTGTACATTGGAACCATTTCCAACGCGGAGAGTATGGTCACCTGTCTTCAAAACCTTGCTATTTCTCAGCCCCTGCATAGAATTGCAAATGTGATAACCTGAACCGGTATCCAATACCCAGGAAGCAGAGTTTATTGAAAAACAGTTTTCTGTTACAAACGCACCTGAAGCAGAAGCATCACCATGCTTCTTCTTGAGACTTAAGTACTCCGTGCAGTTGCGCTTCCAATGTCCTGTCTTGTGGCAATGAAAACATTCGCCCTTCCCCGGGTCTCCAGCTTTGGACTTTCCCTTTCCCTTTCCCTTCACCTTTTTAACTCCACCCTTAGGATTGGTGGGTTTCTTCTTTTTCTTTCCCTTGGCCTTAGCCTTCGGGCGAGAAGAGGAAAACTGTCCAACAGTCATAACGGGAGTTTTTGCTGACTTCATAGTGCTCTCTGCACTCCTTAACATATTAAGGAGTTCAGGGAGTTCCTTCTCCATGCCGTGCATGTTGAAGTTCACTATGAACTGAGCAAGGGTGGAGGGGAGGGACTGCAGAATAATATCTATATATTGTTCATTGTCCATAGTCCATCCAAGGTCCTCAAGCTCTTCTATAAGAGCTATCATCTTCAAAACATGGTCTCCTACTGGTGTGCCAGGGGCCATTCGCATCTGAAACAGTTTCTTTGATGCTTCGTATCGTAATACGCGGGATTGCTCTCCATATAACTCCTTTTTATGGAGCAATATACCGTGAATGTCCATGTCCTCGTGCTGCTTTTGATGTGTATTGTCCATCGATGCAAGCGCGAGGAATTTGGCCGTGGCACAGTCAGCGTCCTATGTCTTGCGGACTTCAACGTCCACAACTGAGGATTTTGGACCTGGGACGGGCGGGGCTGAAGCCGTGAGGACATATGATACTTTATCATAAGTCAAGGAGATTTTCAGATTCCTCAGCCAGTCTTTATAGTTGGTCCCATTCAGTTTGTTTTTATCTAGTAGAAGCTTAAGTCCAGTCATTGGTATCTGCCATTAAGAGAGAGAGAAAAGAATACACTCAGCGAAAGCTCTTGCATTGATCAGATTGGTTATTATCTTGTCTAATCGATGTTTCCCACTGCTTTTATCGAGTTTTTCTTTCAAACCTTAAAAAGAAAAACTAGCCAGGATTAATTACAGTCTACAACTTCGCTAACCGTTCAGCCAGGCCAGTGTCGGTACTTGAGGGAGGTTCCCCGTGCTTTCGCACGGACCTAATTAAAGTAAAGCTCGTTTTCCCAGAGGCGGAGCCCCGTTAACACCTTTCTAGACACCTAATGAATTAGCTAATTGTAAACTGTAAAACTCTCCTAGGAGCAACTATTGCCCACAGTGGGATCGGGATCCAACCATCACATGGAAGGTATGCAATCTCATTGCAAATTTCAACACTTGAAATTCCCGATGTAATTTTTACCCCTAGTACATATGACCTTAACTATGGTCAACAAATCATAAGTACCAGTCAAGTTCTACCCATCATTTCCTGATCAATTAGACCCACCCATATGACCCTTAACTATGGTCAACAAAGTCGCATGAATGTCCTAATTAATCTGCATCATATGCAGTGTAGGAAGACATCACTTAGCTACCGTACACTACGCCTTAACTAAAGTCAACAAATGTAGCACGAATACTAAGTACTCTACTTCCTAAAATGACGGAGGGTTGCGAATGATTTTTAAGAAAATCTTTAACGCTTTGAACTTGATATCGTTGTAGAATCAAATGATTTTCAAAAGGAGTGGCTTAAGCTCCGCAGTTTTGAAATATAGCTTTTTCATAAATAGCCGAGTGGTTTTCAAATCCGATTCTACAACATCTTTTTAGGTTTATTTTCTTTACATTAATCACATTAATGTAATCCCATCATTTAAGTCCTTAAGCCAATCACAGAAAAGAAACGAAAATAACACGTACGCTTATGCCATCCGCATTCGCCGCAATGTTCCGTTATGCACCGTTGGGTTACTTAACTAACGGCATACCGGGACGGGACTAGCGCGGGTGTAAAACATAAGCAACGTCTACTATATATCATATATATAATATTTCATTCGTCTCAGATATCACAGAACACAGGTAGCAGAAACATAGATATAACGTGGGATATACTAGGACGTCCGTATTTAGTATTTAGCCAGAATAGAAAATACGGATTCCACAGTCGCGATGAATAGCCTAGCCCACACCCTGGACCCCTACGAGAGCGGCAAGTGACCCTACTAATTCTGAAGTTTAGGAGACCCGGTCTCGACTCCTCGAGATGGCCTCCCACTGAACCCCAGAACCCGGTCACCTATGCTCCCCTCCTTGGGTCCATCCTAATGCGGAAAAGTAAATAATATACAACACTGGTGACACAACCTCAACCCGGAAGTGCCCCAAATAAAAGAATATTATATTACATTTGAATTTACATGAATGAAAATATAAAACTCTCATCTCACATAAAAAAACCCGGCTATTCAATCGCGACAATCCTGCACATCATATCTCAGCAACACATAATATCTCATATCATCAACGTAAGTAAGTATGCATACCCTAATTGTCGTTGATGTATAGCAACGAAACCGGCGATATCGTACATACTACACTTACGGTCACAGAAAAGAAAGTGTAAAACTGCAATATCTGGAATCCACATTCACTTTAGTCATCACAAATGCGAAATATCACATATTCCGTATTTCATGTCTAGTAATATGAATTCCACACATTGCATCACATTCCGGATAAACAGACAGTATTGAAGTTTTCGAACGAACGATCAAATACCCAAGATTCACTAAAGCCCAACACTTGAGCAGAGTTCAAACACCTGGAGTGTGACACAGTAGTAGCGGTCCAGCCGTAGAAGGGTCAAGACAACGCCTCACATGTGGGACGCCGTACTGCCCCAAACCCTAAGGTTCAAAGGGCAATTCAAGACGGTCACATAATCGAGTTAAGATTTGTTGTCTTCTAGAGGGACCACCACAAAAAGACTTGCACGTTTCCCCAAAGTATTCAAACCCCGTGAATAGTGAGCAAATGAAACTCGTTCAAACACTTCAATACTTTCTAATTTACCCGGAAAAGCCACGAAATCAAAATCCCGATCGAATCGACGAGTCCAAAACCATCTCCAGAATTTTTCAAAACTAATTACAGATTAAAAAATACCCAAAAAATTATTCAAGCAGATTCCAGAATTAATATAAAAAAATTATCCACTAGTTAATGTGTACGGCCGCGGAACCGCGGCTCAAGCAAGCTTAGGTCGTGTTTCCGCGGCAGTAAGTACTGTTCATTGGATAATTTTTGCAACGTAACTCTTATTTTTACCTGTTGAATTTTTAAAATATTTTTAAATCTGAAAAATGTCAAATTTTAGAAAATTTCCAGAGAGCGCCCTAAAATGCCGTATTTCGGTTCGATCAGAGTTTTAACTTCGTAAAAAGGTCGCCTAATGTTCTAGGTCGGCTCTGATACCAATGAAAGGTTTTCCTAGCACCCTATGAAGAGTTTTGAAGCATTACATGTCTCAAAGTATGTATTTTGATGGTGCTAAACAAACACGCAAAGGAATCGATCCTAGAAAATTAGGGTTACTAAACTTTAAGCTAATAAAAATTAAGGTTTCGAGACTACAACCTTTGTAGCTCCCCTTTTGCTTAACTCCTTAGTCTCTTGGGTGTTGGAAGAAGGTCCACTTGTAGTCCTCTCACGTCCACGACGATCCACCCGGAGTTTCCCGTCCAAGCTTGCAACTTTGGAAAAACAAAGAGAACACTCTAATCAAGTTGGCTAAACTTGAGTAGAATGATGTTGTGGCTAAGGATCTCACTTCAAAAACCTTTCTTTAAGTGTGTTTAACTCATTAGAAAAACCTAGAGAGGAAATGATGAAGGAGGATGAAGATGGTGGCTTTTCTTTTTAGCAAGTGTAAAAGAGAAAGATGACCCTTTTCAAAAAAGAAATGAAATATAACCTTTTATATTTTATTCCTTCTTACTTCCAACCATGATTAAGTGATGGAGAGTTTATTTAACTTGAGTTTTAAATGATAAAGAGAAGGATAACCCAAGGTTAGAGGTAGGTGAGCTAGGTTAAGTTAGAAGAAGAATGTAGAAGCTAGTGAAGATTATCCTCTTCTTTTCAATTTTGTTTTAAACACAAAATCAAATAAAAAACCATCATTTAATCTATGGTGTGAGTCTTATATTGCCACCTTTTCCATGTGCTAACAACCATGATAGATGGGTGTATGTATGTATGCATGTATGCACATCCACATGTGCATGAAACTAGAATGAAAGAAAGAAACACATGCATGCATGCATGCATACATCCATCAAATACAAGAAAGGGTTTAAGTGAGAAAACTAATGTTTAAATGATAAATCAAAACTTGATTTATCAATCCGGCCATATCACATATGACCCTACCAAAAGCAAGCCGCCCGATCAATGTTCGGTATCCTATACGCGCAATTTAATCGGGTCCATGCGCATATCGCATACGCGCACCACAACGTTTCGCCTGGACTAGGTAACTCCTGTGTGGGACTCTAAGACTCGTCAATACGCCGGCAGAGGGTAATGATCATATCAAGTACCACCAAACCGCAAGCGGTCAGCTAAACGTAACGGCCACCCGGGTATTGAGCGATCAGAAGAAAACAAGCGAACCTGCTACAACTCCCGTCGAGCCAACCGGCAACACTACCGTACAGTCCGGTCTCTTCATCAGATATGCTGCATATCGAGCCTAGGGATGGTCACGTCGACCCCAATAACTCAATAAGTCGTGCCGGTGAATGGTCTATAACAGATCGAGAAACTACTGATAACACTTATCAGCAATTCTCAGCAGCCCTGGACAGGGACTTGCTGATATAACCAGTGGGGCACAGCACAGCATCAACTCCCAATATCGGGAGAGACGAAACCCCTCCTATCGCTCATCGCCTTCGTGTGTCTCGGGACTGTACCCAACGGCCACCTGTTTGCACGACTCGGTAGAGCCGTGGTAGGGTGGCAATCAAAATACAGTGGGAGAACACACAAGACTCTATGACGATCTCGGGTCTACAGACTAACCTGTACCAGTGTCACCTGAGAACTGCTATTCGACAATAGATATAATTCCATATAGGAGTTCTCGGTGAGTCCGTCCAGTGTACCCAGTCACCACTGAGCACCCGTATATGATCTTGATGTCAAACATCGATGAATGTGGGAACATCCATCGCCCATCACATGGGTCTAGTATCATATACGCTAGTCTACTCTGGTATATCGATGCCCCGTTTCGATACACCTCCGACTAGGGACATTTCAGGATATACTTATAAACTACAGATGTCCCCCTAGTATGATCTCTATCATAATCACTGTAGTCAAGCCAATATCCTCAGGGCTTTATCAGCATGTATGAATGAATAAAAGCATGATCAAATCAACATGTCAGATAAAGAAGAACCAGATAGCATACTATCATGTCGAGCAAGAATGCATACTGAATATATATATATACTTGTATAGATACATCCACTATCACATAATGGCCTCTAGGGCATACATATATCCAACAAGGTTACCATTATCTTAACATGTAGACTGGTATATATATTGTCTGTCTCTTACATGTTGATAAAGCCCTTAGGATATGTACTTGAGTACCAGGACTATGATGAGATCATACTAGTGGGGCCAGGGTGGTCCATAAGTACATCCTTTAATCAGTTCCTAGTCGTAGGAATATCGAGACCAGGGCATTGATATTCCAGTATAGACTGGTGTGTATGTTTCTTGTCCCTTAGAGGGCGATGGTTGATCCCACAACCATTGGTGTGTGACATCAAAGATTGTACACAGGTGCTCATTGGAGAATGGGTACACCGAACAGGACTCACCGAGGACTCCTATGTGGTAGTATACCTATCGTCAGATAGCAGTCCTTTGGTGACACTGGTACAGGTTAGTCTGTAGACTTGAGATCGTCATAAAGTCTTGTGTGGCTCCCATTGTGTTTTGATTTCCTCCCTACCACGGCTCAAAATAGTCGTGCAAACAGCTGGATTATAGGTACAGTCCCGAGTCACATGGAGGCAATGAGCGATAGGAGGTGTTTCGTCTCTCCCGGTATTGGGGGTTGATGTTACACTATGCTCGATTAGCTATAACTGGAAGTCCCTGGCCAGGGCTACTGCCGAAATTTACTGATAAGTGTTATCAGTAGTTTCTCGAACCGTTATAGTCCAGACATCGGCATGACTTATCACGTTACTGGAGACTGACGTTTACCACCCCTAGACATGATATGCGGCATATCAGACGAAGAGACCGGACTGTACGGTAGTGTTACGGATAGGCTTCATGGAGAGTATGGACGAGCTTGCTTGTTGATCTTCATATCGCTCAATACCCGGGTAGCCGTTACGTCCAGCTAGTACCGCTGACGGCTTGTAGGTGACTGATGTGATCATCACCTACTGCTGGCGTATTGACGGTCTTTAGAGTCCCACACAGAAGTTTTCTAGTTCAAGAGAAACGAAGTAGGACACATATGTGATATGTGTGTGGGCCTGATTAAATACGTGTATGTGATACCGTATTGTAATCTGGCAGTTATCTGTTATCGATTCGGTTATATGTAATATAACCGATTGTCGAATTAATTGTTGATTTGATAATGTGATATACAGATATATGATATTAGTCGGTCATATGTGATATAACCGGATTATTAAATCAAGTGTTGATTTAATAATGTGATATATATTATATATGATATAATTATATCTTAACTAATATCATTAGCTCACTAATTATTCTTCATAATATATATATATATATGATATATATATCATATATATATATATATATATATATATATAATGAAGCATGGCTTGAATTTTTATTTTTGAGAAAAATAGAAATGAGGTGGAAAATGAGAGCATGGTTGCAAACATGGGTTTTATTCATAATTTATTCATCTTGACTCACTATTCAAGCATGGTTGCAATTTTATATTGCAAAATTCCATACTTGAATGAGTTGGGGTCAAGAGTTGCCATTTATTCTAGTCTCATTCTCAACACTTAGCCATTTTTCATGAGTTGCTCCCATGGTTGCTCTCTAGTTTCATCTTCTTCCTTATTTGCCATGGTTCAAGCTTCAACCCTCATATGAGATATGAATCATGAAGCTTGAACACAATCTTGTGAGCTTTTAACATCCCCTACTTCACCATCCCACACCAAACTAGCAATTTGGTGTGGTGTGTTTGCTACACTAAAGGAGTTTAGTGTAGAGTTAGCTTGGGCTAGAGGGACTTCGAGTGGATCGTCTTTGGCGCGAAGATCACGAAGGAGGGTCGTTCAACTCGAAGAGAAGCGTTGTAGAGTCGTGTGGACTTCAACCTGGAGCTTTAAAAGAGAAGGAATCGAACTACAAAGGTTGTATGCCCTTTTCATCTCTTAGTTTAATCACATCACAAAGGCAAACCTTAATAATCTAGTAATGATCTTATTAGTCTAACTTAGCACCTAATAAAAATTAAAATGTGGCATGCTTGATACCTCTAGAACCTCATGGTGGTGTTAAGGTAGACTTTCACTTCGGTCTTCAACCTCTGTCCCAAGCTTCTCGCGGCTTCCTCGATCATGTTTGATCTCCGATCTCCCCACATCGAGAAGATCCACGTCGAGGGTTAGTAATACGGGCTCCGACCTCAAACCCGAAGCAACTCGAGTATCTAGTTTGCTAACCTAGATAGCCAAGATGAAGTAGAGAGTGTGTGTGATCATTTTGTCTCAATACACCCTAGGTTTCTCAACACATGAGATATATAGGGTGGAGGTTGAAGAAGATGCCATGGGTGAAGAGTGTGAGCTCAAGAAAAAGCAAGTGGAGAAAATGGTGAAGTGTTGTGAGCTTTTTTGTGAGAGTCGAGCAATGTTCAGACCATAATATTGCATTTTTCATTCCCCTATTCTTATCCTTTTTATAAATAAACAGGTACTCTTGACGCACGTTTGTTGCATATTACAGGATACAGGTTTCTGGAGCAAATACAGTGAAAAAGACACAAAACAACAGAAAAAGGGACTTTTGACCAACTATTAGACGGATCCTAGTCTAGCCTAGATGAAGAACAATGCAAGGTCCAAAATGTTAATGCAAACGGTCAAAAGATACTTACAAGTGTTCACTGAAACATCTAGAGGAAAACCAAAAGCCCAAAAGAGAAACTAAATGAAGAAACAGAAGCCCAAAGAAGCCAGGAAAATAACCAAGAAATTTGATGGCCCAAGCCCAGCAAAGGGCCGCGGATCCGCGGCCCAACCCAGTCTGGAGCCGCGGATCCGCGGCCGTATAATACACGTGTCGGTGTATTTTTCTTCTGTTACTGCGACTGTTCTGGTGTTGGGATTCTCAGGGGTCAAATCTGTAAATTCATACGTGCGAGAGTCTGTAACCCTAGGTTTCCTATTTTCCTATAAATTGTAATCTTAGATCTAAAAATTGGATGCCTCCCTTTAATGAATAAAATTTACAAATCTTTTGGAGAGCATCGGTGCCTCTCTTCAATTCAGAAATCCAGATCTGACAACCCTGCTTTGATGTTTGGAGAGAGCCATCTGTAAGTAATTTATTTTCTTGCCTTAGTGAAGATTTAAATTCCTTGCCCTAGGTAAATTGATTTTCCCTGCCCTAGTTATAACTTTTAATTAATTGCCCTAGGATAATTTAGATTTTTAGATTTAATAATCTGTCCGAACACCTTACGGAATCAACTCGTTAAGACACATAAAAGGAATTTACCCGTCTCTGTGGATCGACCCGTACTCACCGGCTAGCTGCGAAGCGACGCCGTTCTGATTACGGTAAACTACAAATTTTTGGACTAATCAAATGGCGCCGTTGCCGGGGACGGCGTAATTTTTCTTTTTGTGAATTTTCGGGTTGATATAAATTTTAAAAATTATAAAAATCTGAAAATATTAAAAAATAAAAAAAATTTATCAATCTTGATCTGTTTGAAGGGTGTATATTTTTTTGAATCTTGCAGGGGCAGCAAAGGATTGTGGATCTGAAATTTTACAGAGGGTAAATTATAAAAGTACATATCAGAACAGAAGGGAAAATCCACAACAGAGACACTCAAATTTTTTGAAACACTGTTCTCCTCACACAGCCGCCCTTCTGCGGCCTGAACCCTATAAATGCCGCGGTTCCGCGCTCTTAAGGACACGTCAGCCCTAAAAATTTGTGTGGTTTGTTTTCTCTCCCTCTCCTCTGTAACCTCCATATCTCCACTGTCAAAAATTTTCTGCAGGAATTCTTTGCGTAAAAAGTCTTTCTCCCCCTTCTAAATAACAGATTTCTGCAGGTTTCTTTGCGCCGCGCTAAAAAAAATTTTGAATGCAAGTGAAATTTTATTTGTTTTGCATAATTTAACCGGACTCTAAGGGACTAATTGACAAACTCAGATTGGGTGGGGATTTCATCACCCTTCCCAGGACCCCAGAAAACACCTAAAGCATTTTGCATCGACCACCTTTAATTAAAAAAGATTAGAATCAGACCTAAGGACAGCGAGCTCAATAGGAAAAGGACTAGGGTAGGCATCGGCCGTTTATCCTAACCGACATTGCGGTGTCTAGGCTAGTGGTTATTAATTAGGCCCACTGTAGTGGTGGTTCCTTCCCACTTACCTAGCCGTATTTGTCCGTGAAGAGGCGGTTTGAGGTCTATTTCTAGCCCTAGTTAGGAGCTGTCTAGCAGACCTAGGCGACCCTAAATCTAGGCCTGATTGTGCATGTGTGGTTGATACTTTTGTGTAACGAGTCCTATGTTCTAAAACCTATTTGCAAAACTCTCACATAAATAAAAAAATTAAAGAAAAATCTTTTAAAAACTTGCAAAAATTTTGTCGCTAAGAAATCCTTGCATTCTTCTAACATGGGTACCCCACATCATAAATCTCTTGCCGAATCTTGGTATCCCGAACCTAACTTTGCGTCGTTCGTCAATGTGTTCGGTCAATTTAAAAACGATCCCTCCTTGCCAAAGAAATCTTTGAAAGATCACATAGAAGAGTCTAGGAGAAACAGTTTGGCTTTTCAACCCACTCTGTGTCAACCGAGTCAACCTTTACCACCTACATATGTTGACACCACTTTTCCAAGTCCTGCTGTAACTCCTAGGCCGATGTCCATTGCTGAGCATATTGCTCAATCTCGCAGTCGAACTTTCACCCCTCTCCACTCATCTAGTTTTAGGGATCCACACGATTATTCACCTTCTTATCCATATGTTGACCCTACTCCTGTCTTACCACCCACTTCCTACCCATCATACCCGACCTTCCCACCTTCACTAGACACTGTTTCGACACAACCATTAGGGAGTTTCACATACCCAACCAATTGTGAATCTTTTACTGAAACCCCCTCACCACCTAAGTCTAGTTTGGAAGAGTCGTTGGAAGCATATATTGCTGCAACAAATAAAATGATGAGGACAATGGAAGCATCCATGGCCGTCCTTACGCAACCTAGTGAACCGGTAGCTAGTGTCCCGCTAGCTCCGAATTTTTCAATGTGTAAGGCGGCAGTGGGACAGAGTGAGAATGAGAGAGGATTTTCAAATCAAACCTACCCTTACCCAATTGAAACCCACAACTCCGGTTTTCCATCGATTGTTCCAAATGATTCACCAGTTGAAAATAAAAATGAGTTGTGCGATTTTGTAGTGTTTGATTTTCCAAATTGTGAGGAACCCCTTTCGAGTGAAACCGTACCTAATCCTTTCGATCTTTACACCTCCACTCTAGAACCTACATTGATAAATATCCATGCTGTGGATAAAGTGTCTAAAGAAATTGATTTTCACTTGATTGAGGATATAGACGCCGGGAATATTTCGGATGATGAACCTGTCGATTTAATAGAAATTTTATGTTCAAATCATCATCCTGAGTTATTAAATGTTTCCCCCGAATCTCATATGCGTCTAGATTTTGATGATAATGGCATGGATGAATTAAATAGTGAGGATAGTACTGAGGAGAGTCTTGAGGATAATATCGAGGTTGAACCATTTTTATTTGATGTGTCGGATTTTCCAGTTCAGCCTCCTGAACCTTTGACTGTTATATCACCCTCCCTCCTTCCTATTGTTCCGACCGAACAAATTACCGTCACGCTTTCATCTCCTATACCAAGTTTGGCGTACCCATGTTTTCTTACGAATCTTGAGGGATTTGACCCCATTTCCCGACGGGTTGATAGGTTAGCGCAATCGCTTTTAACACATCGTTCATCACACATTGCGCTAATTTATTCACTCAATTTACACCCTCAAGATCGCACTTCACTTCTTTCTTCTTTCCATCTTTCTTCTCCCCCACCGAGACCGTATTCTACCCCTCTTCCCACACGGTCTCACGTGTTTCTCATTTCTTTCCTCCGCACCCTATTCTTGCACCAACTATACCATTACCACGATAAGATCTTTGAATGGTTGGTGCTAACATTTGGCTTGTGTAAGGCCAAGCTTAACTTTGGGGGGGAATCTTGCTGTATATATGTATATATCCTTTTGTTTTCTTTTTCTAAAAAAAAATAATAAAAAAAAAAATTCAAAACATAAAAAAAATTATAAATAAATAAACAGGGGAGTATCGGTATTTTTACCCTCTTGGTTTAGCATGACAGTGAGGACACTGTCAAGTTCAAGTTTGGGGGTATGCTCGGTACGTCTTCTTCCTTCGCATTCATTTGTACATATTTTTGCATTTGCATACTTATTTGAAAACCCATAAAAAATTGAAAAATTTTAAAAATTATAAAAATTAATGTATTCAATTTTGGCTAATTGACTAGAGTTTGACAAATAGGTCAACTAACTAGGAAAAACTAGATCTTAGACTTAGTGAATTAAAAACCCTAAAGATAACCTCCCTTAAAGTTTAACAGTAGAAAGTATATGCCTTGTAGTTTATTTAGAAATAGGCAAATTTTGGGTTCACTTTTTGGGCTAAGTCGAAACAAGGGAAGAGTATTGATGTTCTTATTAGAGTATAAGTTTGAAAAATAGTTCATAGCTTAAGTCTAGATTCTGAAAACATATACCCTACAATTTGCACAATCACGCACCTTGAAACTTGGAATAGTAGAAGAGACCTTGAAAGGCTCTTGTCTAAAGTCCTTAGTATGAAAAAGTGTGAATAAAGAAAAAAAATAGACACTGGTTTTTGTGATTACTTAAGGCTGCAAAAATAGAAAAATACTTAGCGAGGGTGTTTCATCACCCAGTGCCTTAGACCAACTGGTTTGGGAGTCACTGCTAAAGTCTTGGGTGTTGCAAAGACTAGGAAGTATGCTTTAAAGTGCAAACGCATTTTGTAATCGGTCGTTGGTACCTCAAGAAGTATTAACGGTCGCATGAAGAATGTGTAAGCAGATTTCATTTAAATTCACCACTAATTAGTACTTTGGACAAAGGACAAGGGGTTGATTGCTTAATTTGAATTTCCAAGTGTAGGGGTGACTTATACACACACGTAGGGGTATGTGATTGGAATTTAGATGAGAGAAAGGAATGAAGAATTGAACTTGTATCTTTAATAGAGTTGATAGAAATTCCTAAGTGGAGATGTAACCCTAGAAGGAAAACTTAAGAGATGCCGAAAGCTAAGTAGGTCTACATAACATATATAATCTTAAGTTAAATAATGAGGAAGCGTGAAGAATATGGGTGGATAATTTACAAGTAAAAGATAATAGAATTCCTTGTTGGAAAACCTAATTGGAGAACAAAAGTCGATGGGCCGAATTGATAGGATTTTGTGGGTGTAATCCGCTGAAAACCCTCAGGAGACAACACTCCTCCTACTAGGGACACCTAGAGGTTTAACGGCTTGTTGCACGTGCTCAGTGCAATCGCGTTTCCCTGCGAAAGTGCGGTTAGGTTTTTTGTAGTGAATAAAAAAAATAATAAGTTTGCTCGAGGACGAGCAAAAGGTAAGTTTGGGGGTATTTGTTCAGACCATAATATTTCATTTATCATTCCCCTATTCTTACCCTTTTTATAAATAAACAGGTACTCTTGACGCACGTTTGTTGCATATTACAGGATACAGGTTTCTGGAGCAAATACAGTGAAAAAGACACAAAACAACGGAAAAAGGGACTTTTGACCAACAAGTAGACGGATCCTAGTCAAGCCTAGTCGAAGAACAGTGCAAGGTCCAAAAAGTCAAGTGAAACGGTCAAAAAGCCCAATACAAGTCTTCACTAAAAATCTGGAGAAGATCCAGAAGCCCAACAGAGAAAATACACATAGAAACAGAAAGCCAAGAAGCCCAGAAGCCAGCACCAAAACGCCCAGAGCCCAACTCCCTTCATTGGCCGCGGAACCGCGGCCAAACCCTACCTGGCGCCGCGGATCCGCGGCCATTAGGAACACGTGTCGGTGCAGATTTTCTGAGGCGGCGCGACGGTTCTGGTGTTAGGATTTTACGTGGGCAAATCTGTAATTGCGCAAGTGCGAGAGTCTGTAACCCTAGGTTTCTTATTTTCCTATAAATTGTAATTTTAGATCTAAAAATTGTATGCCTCTTTTCAATAAATAAAATTCAGAAATTCTGGAAGTGACATTCAGATCTGTTCTTTATCGCTTGGAGGGAGCCATCACCATTAGTAAGTGTTTTTCTTTTATTCTTTTAATGTTATTTCATCCCCTAATGAGCGAGTAGTCTCCTCGCTTGTTAGGGTTAGCCTTAGGGAAAGGGTTGAGAGATGAAATCTCTCACCCCTTTCAAAGCCATATTAAACTATCCCATTAAGAACTCCATGCATGCGCGCACAACCGCTCCCTGCGGCACCCTACCCCTCGAGGTAACGTTGAACCGCAGTATAAAGGCCCGGTTGCGCGCGTTTTCCATGGGGGTTAGGGTAATTAACGACAAAGGAAGGATACGAATCTAGAGGAAGAAAACATCTTCCCAAAAGAGTCGTATCCACTTTATCGATAATTACTATAACACCTAATGGATCTAAAATACGGCATTGAAAGCGGTGAGGAAACATCAATCTCCAAAACTTCCTCTAAGCCTAACCCTAGCAAGAATTTAAATTAGATTAATTATGTTTTAGATCTAGATTTTTATAAAACCAAAACGACAAATAGAATCAACTCGTTAAAACACATTAAAGAAATTTACCCGTCTCTGTGGATCGACCCGTACTCACCGGCTAGCTGCGAAGCGACGCCGTTTCTGATTGCGGTAATTACAGTTTTTGACATTAATCAAGCAACTAAAGAAAAAACCCACACCAATAAAAGATATGCCTCCTCACAAAATGCCTCCTCATAAAATATCTCACAACCCTCTCTAAAATATCAAGCATGAGTCACCAAGTGCACATGCATGAATCAATCCATAAAAGAATCCAAGCCAAAACTTTCACTCACACTTTCCACCTTATAAACATTTAACCAAAATGTTTAATCCAGAAAGAAATAGCATCTTCTAAAGTAAACTTTTAACGAATTACAAGAATACCCCTCATCTGTATATACATACCCGCATCGGCATTCCGACTGAATACGAATACTACGAGACGAAAATAATCCAACAATATAATACTAAGATCCGGCTTAAACTAAAGCCTACTAGTATTATCTGTCCGATCATGATCCGTGCACAAGTGCACGTATTGATCGAACCCTTCCATAAAACCATACGGCCTCTACAATGTTTTGCCCGAAGCAGTGAAACCCTCTGTGTGGGACTCTAAAAACTCGTCAATACGCTGACAGTGGGTTTAACCACAAGCATGTCAGTGGCACTAGTTGTACATAACGGCTACCCAGATATTGAGCGAAAGAGAGGCCGGCGAGCAAACTCATCCTGAAATCCCTACTGAGCCTGACAGTGTCAATATCCGTACAGTCCGGTCCGTTCGTCTATGAGTCTCGCATATCGAGTCTAGGGGGTGGATAAAATCAGACCCCTAATAACGCGACATTTAGTGTCGGTATGAAACCTATCACCACCTGAGAAACTACCTATCCTAGATCAGTAATTCTTGACTACCTTGGCCAAGGATTTCTGGTGATGGCCTCCCGTGCACACCACGACATCAACCCTCAATACCGGGAGAGACGAATCCCCTGACGATCCGCTCACTGCCTCCATGTGGCTCGGGACTGTACCCAACTAAAACCTATTTGCACGACTCCTTTGAGCCATGGTAGGGTATTAATCAAAGTACAGTGGGAACTCACACGAGACAAATGACTTTCTACCATCTGGAAGATCAATAGTGATATTGTTCTTGACTCGCCACGGTTTTAGTAAAATGGATTTTTTCAGAAAACAGTAGTAGGAGTATGGTAGAACTGGAAGTGATTCCAGAACCGCGAACGATTACTGAAATTTAATAGGGCCTAAATATTCGATCAGGTTTGACATTCCATTACCCACTCCGCAGATTTGGTGGGTAACCTCAGGCACCCGATAGGTGCTCCGGTAGCCTCAAGGACGGTGACAGGGTGGTTCTTGTTTACCCAGACTTGACAATACTGTTGTTCCAGACTATGAGACCCGGCAGGAGGATGAGTATAGCGTCATTCTAAACTAGCTTTAGAAGTGTACGTGTATATGACTCTGCCAGAGGGTTATTGCGGTCAGTGGGAGCAGCGGAAACATAGTGGACAAGTAGCTTATAGACTAAAGCAGATATAGCGGAGATAGATCATCTATTTTTGATGTGACAGTCATAGGTTTTTGACTTCATCAGAATAGGGGATGGATCTGTTAAGAAGGTAGTAGGGTGTGATGTCCTGGTATTTGGATGACATACGCAGAGTAGGAAGTAAAATTCCTATACTACGATTGGTTATACTGTGGTTGTCACACAGTGGTTTCTCCACATAGGATATGGATATAATATCAGTCATTCTGGTTACTAGATCTATGGTTTTAGATCTAGATTTGGGTAGTTTCCCAATCTGGGTACTTAAACAGTATTCTAAAAAGTATTTTAGAATGGACGGCTCCTGGAATGGTGGTGTACCTGCAGGTGAAGGAGTCACCCTCTCTAAAGGTGTCTTACAGACTAAAGGGGAGAGAGATGTACATAATTGACATATCACTTGCTTAGGCAATTGAGTGAATCATGAGATATCAAATACCACACCAGATGTTGTTTTTACATTAGATGCAATAAGTTGATATATTAATCCAATCCTGGAGAAACGTTCGGAAGCAGTTTTAGAACATAAGAGGATGTTCTAGGGATGTGATAACGGTAGCCTCCTTCGGGAGACAGTTATCATTCCAGGCTTTCAAGGTGACCTGAATGACAGAGTGACTGTCGGAGTTATAGTTTTCCCTCTGACAAGGGGAAGTAGTTTGGATAGGTGGTCCAGGCGGATACTGAGGGAGGTGTGGCGCAGGATACTGATTAAATTCAGTTGATGATACAGTCTAAGAAGTTTGCTGGATTTGGAGTTCACTTGTGAACTGGGTCCCATCAGATATCCAGACATATTCTAAGACATGTATTGCTCATTTCGGGAGATTGCTTTCTCCGCGAACTTGAGATTAAGAGATACATGAAAGAAACATCAGGGCGGATCCACTCACTGAGGCTTTTTCTCAAACGCAATAGTTTTACGAACGAGCTTTGTGAAACTGATTAGTAGAAGAGTTGGATGTTCAGTATCACACGGGCTGTGAGTATGCGACATTGCAATAATTAGCCTTAAGTGCAAGTGGGAGATTGTTGGATATAGTGCCCTTAAAGTCAATTATTGGATCGTAGGCTTGTGATTGCAATGATTGAGGGAGGACCCATACCGATAAAACAGTCTTACTCAAGATGATAGTATGCTATCTGGTTTGTACATGTTGATAGAGCCCATAGGATTCTTGCTTGACTGCCAGCAGTATGATGGCGATCATATACGTTGGAGCTGGGGTCTATAAGCACATCCTTAAATGGTCCCTAGTCGAGGGAGTTTCGAGACAGAGCATCGATACTCCAGAGTAGACTAGTGTATACTGATCGAGACCCCGACGAGGGGCGGTGGCCAGGTCTCGCAAGCCATTGGTGTTAGTTTGTTCACCTAAGACAGTATACAGGTGCTCATTGAGTTATGAGTACACTGGACAGACTCGCCGGGAACCTGCTAGTTGATATTATACCTATTGTCAGATAGCAGTTCCCAGGTGACATGTGTACAGCTTAGTCTGTCGACCTGAGATCGTCATTTGTCTCGTGTGAGTTCCCACTGTGCTTTGATTAATACTCTACCACAGCTCAAAGGAGTCGTGCAAACAGGTTTTAGTTGGGTACAGTCCTGAGCCACATGGAGGCAGTGAGCGGATCGTCGGGGATTTGTCTCTCCCGGTATTAGGGGTTGATGCCGCGCTGTGTACGGGTGGCCATCACCAGAAAACCTTAGCCAAGGTAGTCGAGAATTACCGATCTAGGATCGGTAGTTTCTCAGGTGGTGATGGGTTTCATACCGACACGAATTATCGCGTTGTTAGGGGTCTGACTTTATCCACCCCTAGACCCGATATGCGATACTCATAGAAGAACAGACCAGACTGTACGGATATTGTCACTGTCGGGCTCAGTAGGGTTTCTGGATGAGTTCACTCGTCAGCTTCTCTTCCGATCTATACATCGGCAACCGTTACGTACAGCTAGTACCACTGACGTGCTTGTGGTTAAATCCACTGCCTGCGTATTGATGAGTCATTAAAGTCCCCCACATACAGTTTCCCAAGTTCAGGCGAATGTTGTAGAGGCCGTATGGTATTATGGCAGGGTTCGAATATGCACGTGCACTTGTGCACGTGTCATGGTTCGGACAGATAATACTAGTGGGCTTTGGTTTAAGCCGAATCCTAGTATTATATTGTAGGAATATTTTTGTCTCATTGCATTCGTATTCGGTATGAATACAAATGCGGGTATGCATATACAGTTGTGGGGTAATCCTGTAATTCTTTACGGGATTATTTTTGAAGTTGCCAGTTTTTCTCCGCTTAATTAAACATTAGTTTTTTAATGTTTAATTATTGGTTAATTTCTGCATTCATTTTTTGGCCATATTATATTTTCCTTGTCTTGGCCGAAATTAATGTGAAGGATAGGTCAATGGCAGCATGGAGAAATGGCTTGGAGTGGGTGAGCTTTGAATAAGCATGGGCTTGCTTGTGAGGTGGCTGCCAATTTTAATTGGAGAGGGGATTTTTTATTTGTGTGGCTTGGGTAACACTCACCTCATGATTCATATACTCACCCTCCCCACATTTTCCAGCAAGCTTTCTCAGAATTGTGGGTGGCCTCCATTGAAAGTGCACACACAAAATCCTTTAGCTCATTTTGAAGTTCATGTTCTCATTTGATCTCCATATTTTGGCAACTTCTATTAACCTTCACCCAATTCATTGGGTACCTTGAGACAAAGTTTTCTACACTCTCTCTACTTCAATCTTGGACAAGTCGGCTAGCAAACTTCTTGTCCGAGTTGCTTCGTTTTGAATCGGGAGCCCGTATAAAGATTCCTCGATATGGTGCCACTTCGACAAGCGAGACCGGAGGGCGAACTTCGTCGGGGCAGCCGCGAAAAGCATGGGACGGAGATTGAAGACCGTAGGACATGGATCGATCGGTATAATCTCTGAACTCATTTTACAGATTGCTAGTTAACAGTTAATGGAACGATCCGGGTATTTGGTTGCGGTAGCGCCAAGTTTTGAAAAAGTTTTTGTTCCGCATTTGGCCCCGGAAAGACGGCCGGGGCGCTGCCGTAGCCCATCATGGTATCAGAGCCACCCATTAACCGTAAACTAGCTTGTTTAGACAATGTTAAAATATCGAAACCGAAACAACACCAAACACTGCTACTGCACATTGCAGTTTCTGTCGTTTTCAAAGTGTCTTCAAAAATTATTTTAACAAGTGCAGAAGACTACTCACATGACCATAAAACCACACCCCAAACACGAGCCCATCTCGCCGGAATTTGGCTGAGCCCAAGCTCTATTTTTCCGAGGTCGCCGGCCTAATAGAGGCTTTTGGGGTTCGTTTTTTGGGTATGGTATGGTCTCTATAATATTGGTGCAGTGGTATTGTTTGTTAAGCCCAGTTTGGATTTGGTTTTATCAGTTTGTTTAGGGCTATTCGGAGTTTATTTTGAAGTCGATATTTTTTTAATATTGTTCAAAGTTAGCAGTACATTACATTTCTATCTGTGACCGTGAATGTCATTTGATTGGTAAATATTGTCTAATCACTATAGTCCTTTTAGACGGATTTGCGAACGTGACATTCACGTTGATGTTCTGTGTTGTGTTGTGATGTTGCGGATTTGTCGTGGTGGATAGCTTGTGTGAAATGGTAGTGCAGTTTAGATTTATTTGTACATTTGATATTGCGGGGAGAGCGTCCGATATGTAGACTGCCATCACTGCCTGTTTGTATATTATTCTTTTGGGGCACGACCGGGTTGAGATCGATGTACCCGTTATAAATATTTTCTTTTCTGTACTAAGATTACCCCGCGGTGGGGTGCACGGATAGCCGGGTTCTAGAGGGCAACGGGCCCGTATCTCATGGCGTTGAGACAGAGGGGGCTTCACTCTAGAATTGGCGGGCTATTCGCCACACTCGTAGGGGGTACAGGTTGACCCAAGGATGGGTGCTCAAGTTACCGGATTCCGTAAAGTGCTGGGTGTCCATTCACTTTGCTGAAGGGGGATGCCTCGCTTCTGGTTTTGGCGGGTAACTTGCCGCACTCATAGGGGTCTAGGTTTTCATTTCACAGGCTATCCATATGACCAGGGGAACGTCGTGTTTTATTTGCGGCTCAAAGGAAACCCGGGGATCCCAGATTATCTGTATTGTTATGTGATGCTTATTACTTTTCTGTGATGTTGCATTTATCCTGCCTGGAGCGATTATTATATATTGATATATATACTGGTAGATGTTGTATATGTTTTGCACCCGCGCTAGCCCAGTCCCCGCTCTGTCGTTAGTTAAGTAACCTAACGGGTGATGACAGGACCCAGTGGCGAATGCGGATAGCATATATGTACATCATATATTTTCGTTCTTTTCTGGTGTGATTAATTGATGGGACTGCGTTGATTCTTATCAATGCAAGGAAAACAAACATATACATGATGTTTTTGGAACCAAGATTTTTTTAAAAACTGACATTACAGACGTTGGATTTTCTTTGCACAGTGGTATTCGGTTATGAATATCCAGCACCTCATTCGACGAGGAAAGGGCCGAGATCCCTTCAACGGGAGTGACCCCTTGGGCAGAAGTTTGCGTCAACGTAATAACTTTACTATAGTCGATTATTTTTTTCTTTGCATCATGGTATTCAGTTTGGAATATCCTGCACCTCATTCTACAGGGATAGAGCCGAGATCCCTTCACCGGGAGTGACCTCTTTAGCAAAAGTTTTCGCCACTATATATTTATAAAACCACTTGGATTCCTTCAACGATATCAAGTTCATTACATTAAAGGTTTTTCGCCAAAAACTAGCCGTAGCCCTCCATCATTTCTTATGCGGATTATTTAGTATTCGTGCTGCGTTTGTTGACCTAGTCAAGACGTAGTGTTCGGTAGCTAAGTGGTGCTTGTTTGTGGCATTTTAAATGCGATTGGTTAGGATAGTCATGCGGCCTTATTGACCTAGTCAAGGGCACGTGCGGATGGGTTTAATGCAATCCAGGATAATTATGGTTTGAATTTGACTAGCGGTTTATGGTTTGCTGCCCTAGTCAAGGTCATAAACCGCTTGGGGTAAAAATCATATCGGGAGTTTCAAACATACAGGAAACTTGCCAGGCATGCGCATACCTTCTGGAGTGTGATAACGTGAGTGGATTTCATCACGTTATCATACGATGATAGTTGGATCCCGATTCTCACTGATGAGTTGGTTTACTCCTCGGGTGATCCCGACTAATTCTTCTTTCAGGTTTGAAGGAGAATTTGAGAATACAGTGGGAGACATTCAGGTTAGAGTGCATGCAGAGCGTTTCTTTTCTCTCTCTCTTTGACTGCGACCATGGTCCGACCCTAGACTATAACTCGGTAACCAAGTTAACCGAACTTTCTTTAAACATTGGTTTTTGGATTGTTTGAGTTGCATACATCATTGCCACTCCTTCTTTTACCCTTTGAGTTTTTCCAGAACACTCTGTATTGTTATGAACATCCACTTCCACTTGATAAATCCATCGTATGGTAATATACGAACTCGAAGGAACTTGTTCTAGATTCGAGCATGGATTCTGGTTCTGGAAAGATTGAATAGGACTATTCAGTTGTCTTTTCCTTTTACCTTCTCTCAGGTTGTGAGGACTCCTATGATTAGGAGAGGGTACACCTATTGCTCTTATTGGATAGTCTTCTTCCAAACCATAGGCAGGTGCCGAAAGGTGGGGTAAGGAGAAAACCAATTAGCCTAAGTTGGGTGTACAGAAGGTAATAAGTAAAGACAAATAAAGGGATCAGAAAGAGGGCAAAGTAAATTGCGACTGTTAACATTCATGACCAAACCACGTATTTTATCGCCACTCCTAATTCACCTTTGTATTTCTCCAGAACACCCTGTATCACTACGAACATCTAATTCCATTGGATAAATGCATCGTATGGTTATATACGAACTCGAAGGAACTTTTTCGAGGATGGATTCTGGTTCAGGAGAAATAGGAATAAGGTTTATTCAGTTGTCTTTTATCCTTATTTTCTCTCAAGTTGCGAGTGCTCCTAAGATTATGAGAGTACACCTATTATACTTATTGAATAGTCTTCTTCGAAACCATAGGCTGGTGCCGAACGGTAGGGAAGGAAGAAAACCATTTAGCCTAACGATGGTGTACAGAAGGTAATGAGTAAAGACAAATAAAGGGAATTGGATAGATGGTAAGGAAATATACGGTTACAGTCATGAATCTGATAATGGAAGAGGCATTACTAGGAATACCCAGATACCCCTTCGAAACATATTTATGTTTCAGTTTCACTGTATATTGTTAATAGAAAACTGATTTCCCAATTAGACCCTTACTCCAGGGTATGTATTTACCAGGTATGATTCTCACATCTGTATGATTTTACAGATGATGAGTGGGAGTAAGTTATTGGGAATTAGGTGATCATCCTTATTATATCGGAATTCGTTGTAATTGGTGATAATTGAGGAAATCACCTGGGTACCGTTTTCAACCTATGACGCACAGAGTTTGAGTTATTCAACTCAGGGGAATTATACAAAGTATTGTATATTGTCCAGTGTCCATTAGGACAAAGGGGCCGGTCCTCGTACTGTATTCTATTTACTTGTGACTTCTCAAGTTTTAGACAAGTGTTTCGTAGAAATACAAGGTCCAAGTTTGAGAAGTTATAGGTACAGGAATAAAGTAGTGAACCATGTGTTGCAAGTATCAGGATTCTTCATGGTGATCGAAGATGTAGATACTTGTGTATGGTATTCAGTCGATAATAATGATGATGAGAACTTTATTCTCTTTCAGGTTACTCATATATGGATGCACTCCTAGTTGAGTAACGATGATCGGTTTTTTTCATTTGGTTGATATGCACTGGAGACAGCTGAAAGATTTTAAATCTAGTTCCAATTAAATTAGTGCCTTTGTTTTCTATATTGGATATATATAGAATCAATTTATATCTTAATGATGTTAAGGTAAAGGGAGTTGTCCGGCTGATGCTTAAGAACAGAATCCGGATAAACTCAAGACACATTTCTGCAATGGCAGATTGTGGATTGACCCTGGCTATGATGAGAGTTGACTTTCTACCATCTGGAAGATCAATAGTGATATTGTTCTTGACTCGCCACAGTTTTAGTAAAATGGATTTTTTCAGAAAACAGTAGTGGAAGTATGGTAGAACTGGAAGTGATTCCAGAACCGCGAACGATTACTGAAAATTTAATAGGACCTAAAGATTCAATCAGGTTTGACATTCCATTAGCCACTCCGCAGATTTGGTGGGTAACCTCAGGCACCCGAGAGGTACTCCGGTAGCCTCAAGGACGGTGACATGGAGGTTCTTGTTTACCCATACTTGACACTACTGCTGTTCCAGACCATGAGACCCGGCAGGAGGATGAGTATAGCGTCGTTTTAAACTAGTTTTAGAAGTGTACGTGTATATGACTCTGCTAGAGGGTTATTGCGGTCAGTAGGAGCAGCGAAGCATAGTGGACAAGTAGCTTATAGACTAAAGCTGATATAGCGGGGATAGATCATCTATTTTTTATGTGACAGTCATAGGTTTTTAACTTCATCAAAATAGGGGATGGATCTGTTAAGAAGGTAGTAGGGTGTGATGTCTTCGTATTTGGATGACATATGTGGAGTAGGAAGTAAAATTCCTATACTACGATTGGTTATACTGTGGTTGTCACACAGTGGTTTCTCCACATAAGATATGGATATAATATCAGTCATTCTGATTACTAGATCTATGGTTTTAGATCTAGATTTGGGTAGTTTCCCAATCTGGGTACTTAGGCAGTATTCTAAAAAGTATTTTAGAATGGACGGCTCCTGGAATGGTGGTGTACCTGCAGTTGAAGGAGTCGCCCTCTCTAAAGGTGTCTTACAGACTAAAGGGGGGAGAGATGTGCATGATTGACATATCACTTGCTTAGGCAATTGAGTCAGTCATGAGATGTCAAGTACCACACCAGATGATGTTTTTGCACTAGATGCAATAAGTTGATATATTAATCCAATCCTGGAGAAACGTTCGGAAGCAGTTTTAGAACATAAGAGGATGTTCTAGGGATGTGATAACGGCAGCCTCCTTCGGGAGACGGTTATCATTCCAGGCTTTCAAGGTGTCCTGGATGACAGAGTGACTGTCAGAGTTATAGTTTTCCCTCTGATGTGGGGCAGTAGTTTGGACAGGTGGTCCAGGCGGATACTGAGGGAGGTGTGGCGGAGGATACTGATTAAATTCAGTTGATGATACAGTCTAAGAAGTTTGCTGGATTTGGAGTTCACTTGTGAACTGGGTCCCATCAGATGTCCAGACATATTCTTAGACACGTATTTCTCATTTTGGGAGATGGCTTTCTCCGCGAACTTGAGATTAAGAGAGACTTGAAAGAAACATCAGGGCGGATCCACTCACTGAGGCAATTTCTCGAAGGCAATAGTTTTACAAACGAGCTTTGTGGAACTAATTAGTAGAGGAGTTGGATGTTCAGTATCACACGGGCTGTGAGTATGCGACATTGCAATAATTAGCCTTAAGTACAAGTGGGAGATTGTTGGATATGGTGCCCTCAAAGTCAATTATTGGATCGCAGGCTTGTGATTGCAATGATTGAGGGAGGAACCATACCGATAAAACAGTCTTACTCAAGGTGATAGTGTGCTATCTGGTTTGTACATGTTGATAAAGCGCATAGGATTCTTGCTTGACTTCCAGCAGTATGATGGCGATCATATACGTTGGAGCTGGGGTCTATAAGCACAACCTTAAATAGTCCCTAGACGAGGGAGTTTCGAGACAGGGCATCGATACTCTAGAGTAGACTAGTGTATACCGATCGAGACCCCGACAAGGGGCGGTGGCCAAGTCTCATAAGCCATTGGTGTTAGTTTGTTCACCTAAGATAGTATACAGGTGCTCATTGAGTTATGAGTACACTGGACGGACTCGCCGGGAACCTGCTAGTTGATATTATACCTATTGTCAGATAGCAGTTCGCAGGTGACATGTGTACAGGTTAGTCTGTCGACCGGAGATCGTCATTTGTCTCGTGTGAGTTCCCACTGTGATTTGATTACTACCCTACCACGGCTCAAAGGAGTCGTGCAAACAGGTTTTAGTTGGGTACAGTCCCGAGCCATATGGAGGCAGTGAGCGGATCGTCGGGGATTCGTCTCTCCCGGTATTGGGGGTTGATGTCGCGCTGTGTACGGGTGGCCATCACCAGAAAACCTTGGCCAAGGTAGTCGAGAATTACCGATCTAGGATCGGTAGTTTCTCAGGTGGTGATGGATTTCATACCGACACGAATTATCGCGTTGTTAGGGTTCTGATTTTATCCACCCCCTAGACCCGATATGCGATACTCATAAACGAACATACCAGACTGTGCGAATATTGTCACCGTCAGGCTCAGTAGGGTTTCTGGATGAGTTCGCTCGTCAGCTTCCCTTCCGATCAATACATGGGAAACCGTTACGTACAGCTAGTACCACTGACGTGCTTGTGGTTAAATCCACTGCCTGCGTATTGATGAGTCATTAGAGTCCCCCACAGACAGTTTCCCAAGTTCGGGCGAAACGTTGTAGAGACCATATGGTATTATGGCAGGGTTCGAATATGCACGTGCACTTGTGCACGTGTCATTGTTCGGACAATTAATAATAGTGGGCTTTGGTTTAAGCCGGATCCTAGTATTATATTGTAGGAATATTTTTGTCTCGTTGCATTCGTTTTCGGTATGAATACAAATGCGGGTATGTATATACAGTTGTGGGGTAATCCTGTAATTCGTTACGGGATTATTTTTGAAGTTGCCACTTTTTCTCCGCTTAATTAAACATTAGTTTTTTAATGTTTAATTATTGGTTAATTTGTGCATTCATTTTTTGGCCATATTATTTTTTCCTTGTCTTGGCCGAAATTAATGTGAGGGATGGGTCAATGGCAGCATGGGGAAATGGCTTGGAGTGGGTGAGCTTTGAATAAGGATGGGCTTGCTTGTGAGGTGGCTGCCAATTTTGATTGGAGAGGGGATTTTTTATTTGTATGGCTTGGGTTACACTCACCTCATGATTCATATACTCACCCTCCCCACATTTTCCAGCAAGCTTTCTCAGAATTGTGGCCGGCCTCCATTAAAAGTGCACACACAAAATCCTTTATCTCATTTTGAAGTTCATGTTCTCATTTGATCTCCATATTTTAGCAACTTCAATATTGGACATGTCGGCTAGCAAACTTCATGTCTGAGTTGTTTCGTTTTGAAGCGGGAGCCCGTATAAAGATTCCTCGATGTGGTGCCACTTCGACAAGCGAGACCGGAGGGCGAACTTCGTCTGGGCATCCGCGACAAGCATGGGACGGAGATTGAAGACCGAAGGACACGGATCGATCGGTATAATCTCTGAACTCATTTTACAGATTGCTAGTTAACGGTTAATGGAACGATCCGGGTATTTGGTTGCGGTAGCGCCAAGTTTTGAAAAAGTTTTTGTTCCGCATTTGGCCTCGGAAAGACGGCCGGGGCGCTGCCGTAGCCCAACAGCGTTCACTCGTCATCTCGACTACAGGGTGAGGAGGGATGCCGGTCTACTTAAACTTGGCATTCGTTCGTATTTCGTGTTCTCTCATCACCTCGACTTAGGGGTGAGCAGGGACGCCGATCTATTTATACTTAGCGTTCATATTTCACGTTCGCTCGTCACCTCGCTCTAAGGGACATCAGTCTATCCACACTTGCAAAATATACAAGAGTGAAAACATTGCAGCCATGCATATCATAGACGGGCTAAAAATACTTTATTGATATTTTGAGTTATGTACAAGGTATTATAGGCTCCTCATCTTTACAAGATGCCCGGAGACTTACAAAAATACAATAACAAAAAAGGGAGGAAGGGGCAGAAAACAGGAAGGATGGCAGCTTCTTACCTTCTCGGCCGCCACTTCCCCCTGTTCAGCGCTTCCGCCAGGAGCTTCGGTTGCGGCCTCCACCTCGGCGCTTCCACCTATCGCCTCGCCTCCTCCCGCCGGCTCGGCGCTTCCACCCTGAAGTGCTACCTCGGCCGGAGGATACCTCACCCGAAGCTCCCGGTCGTCGAACCCGGGTATTGCTTCTTTGACAACATCGAGAGCGTTGTGCCACCCGGTGGCCGTGGAGTCGGCAAGGTCCATGTAAAAATGGTCAGAGGCCTTATACTCCTCCACGGCCTTATCTGCCCTGCCCTCGGCACGCTTCGTTGCCTCGCGGGCTGCCCGAGCATCCCCCATCAACGAGTCTCTCTGCCCCTTCACGGCATCATAGAGTCTATTGACATCGTCGGTTTTAGACTGGATATACCGGTTGGATTCAGTCAGGAGCCAGGGGGATTCCTTCAGCTTCGTGACCGTCAAGCCCTCCGCTACCAGCTACAGGTCCAGGGAGGCCGCATTGTCCTCCGCTTCCTTCAGCTTGGCCTGAAGCTCTTCCTCATGCGAAGAAGACTCTCCGGCCTTTTTCATCGCCGGGGACACCTCATCGGCCTCCATAGCGGCGAGGAGAGCGTAATGCTGAAAGACTTGCAGGAAAAACACGAACAAGTTACATCAGAAGCCAAACCGAGAAAAAAACACTTGGAAATTTGTTTTAGGGGATTACTAACCTGGACAATCTCCTGAGCTATTGCCGCGACTTGGGCCTTCATGGTGCCCCGGGGAATCTTAGCCCCCGCCGCCTTCTCCATGCCCGCCAGCAAGCTGTCGGCCACAGAGAGCCCTGACGATACCTCGATGTAGAATTTCGCCTTCTTGCACCTGTATCCCAGACGAGGGAGGCCAAGAAACCACCCTCTTTTGTTTCTTGAGCGGAGACTCGGCGGAAAGCGGTGTTTCCGCCCTAGCCCAGGGAGCCTAATCCCGGGTATGCTTCTGCCCACCGTCCCGGAATTCCTCTGACGCAGGGGGAGCAACAGTGGCCTTTGCTAGAGGGGCTTTCCGGGGAACCATGCTCGGTGTGGGTATGGATGAGCTAGCGCCACCGCCCTTCCTCCCCTGCACCTTGGCGGCCATGGCAGCCATGATCTTCGAACGACCCATTGGTTATGCGGAATGTATAAGAAAAAAGGGTCAGCAACTAAAACAACAAAATTATGCTAAAATTTTTCCAAGTCTAAATTAATCGGTGAAGACCTGACTTACCCCCGAAGCGTGCAGGACTGAGTCCCGCCCAGCTCAAAGCCTACTCAGAAAGCAGGACATCGGCCTGCTAGATCGGTTCCCACTGTGTAACATTTCAAAAAGATAAAATATTAATTTTGGGAATTTTTATAATTTAATATTATTTTATTGAATATTTTAATATTTTGGTATTATTAAATACATATAAATAGAAAAAAAATTGAGAAAAATTATGGAAAATTATGGAAAATTCTAAAATTGGGTAATTATTGGAATTATGGCATTTTTAGATTTTTATGATCATTTATAAGCTAATTTAGTGCTAATCGCGATTAAAAATCGCTAATCGGTTTTTAGTTCTTTTTGTGCAAAACATGCACACATCCTTTTTCTTACACTTGTGCATTTTCTTACCATGTTTTCTCATTTGGGTTTACTATTTGAGTGAGAAGGGTTCTAAAAGGAAAAAGAAAAGGAAAAGAATAAAGAATTGGAGAGTGGGTGAGAGAGAGAGGTATGGGCTTCATTTGACTTAGACTTAGCCATTTCTCCTCCTTTTTTTTTTCAACACTCATTTCTCTCTCCCTCTCCCTTGCTTGCTGCTGCTGCCTCTCCTTCATCCCCCTCCCCTCTTCAACCCCTCTAAACACATCCAAAACAACTCCAAAACCCTATCTTCTCTTCACTAAAAAGGTGCACAAGCTCAAGATCTACACTTTGGACTAAAGAAGCAAGGATTTTGGCCACTAGGGGCAACTCAAGAATTTTCTTGAGTTGCCAAATGAGGTATTTTTCTGAACCATTAGCTTAGTTATAGCATTCCCTTACCTCCATGTTAAGATTGAATCGATATTGTGCGATATTATGGACTTGAGGATAACCAAGTTAGGGTTTGAGGGAATTTGGTGTTGTATTGTGAAATTGAGCTCAGTAGAGGTTTTACAAACACCCTAGTGTATGGATTGGAACCCAAAACCTGAAGCTTAACCCAGAATACGGATTTTACAAACCGATATCGGAGAATTTTTGAAATCTGTGTAGAGTTTATGGAATCTGCTAGCATATGAGGGATCCTAAAATAAAACTGAGATGTAAAGTGAGATGTGTAGGCACCCAGGAAGCCACCACCAAGACCCCACCCCCTAAATCCCTTACCCGGCCGCCAATTTATCCCATTTGGCCGCAAATTGCGGCCTGGGTCCCACCATTTGGCCTCGTGTTGGTTCTGTAGCTCCTACATGTTTATGTTAGACCCCTGGTATATATAGATTTGTATAAATTGACCTAGGGTGAAATCTGGGACATATTTCCTAAGTTGCTGTTTTGGATTCGTGTTTCCGTATTCCGTATTTTTAATTCTGAAATTGTGTCTTGTGATTTACCTCGACTATTTGGCGTTTATACGACGATATAGAGGATTTATTGATGGTTTTGAAGGCGTGCCATAGGTTCTAACCTATAGGCCCCTTATCGTATCGTTTTGGATTTCGTGTGCCGTTTTAGCTTTGATTTGGTGTTAATGCGCATATACGACACTTTGATGTGTAGGTGCAACATGAAGACTTCGGGATGACAAGCAAACGCGTGGTGGCATCGAAAGATAAAGACGCAGGTGAGTAGATTATATCTACAGGGGGAAGTCGGGTGGATGGCGTATAGCACCCCCGCAGTCCGTAGTATATATATATATGATAGCTAGGTGTACTATGGATAGTGTAGGGTTAGAAGTGACTAGTGTAGTTCATAGTCGCGAACCCTAGAGTAGATTTACACCTACACGCACATCCTTGCATATTCATTATACTTGCACTGTGTTTGATGATATTGGATGACATTGGAGATGAGTCGATGATGTTGGGCATGGTGCCGTGAGATCGGTGATTTGATGTGATTCGTATTTGGGGACACGATACGTGATCTCTAGCGGGCCTTGGGACGTGTGCTTGCACACGCAGGGTCTTGATGGTATCAGTTGTACTAGACTTAGATCAGTACCCCAGATTATATGATATGATGATAAGTGATACCTGAAATGTGATGAGATAGGGTGATATTAAACCGTACCCAGCTATTGGGATGCCGTACGACGATTTACCGTATGAGCTTTACATTGATGATAGATCCGCACTCATGACTTGAGAATGTCATATGATATACTGTATCGTACGCGATACTATTGAGGCGGAATCACCGACTATTATATCTATTATATCGACTCAGATGTTAGGCGGTTTCCTTACCTGTAGCTCAGCTTGTTAGTTCAGCCGTATAGTTTAGTGTAGTTGTTAGATTAGATTAGACTCTTACCTATTTCAAAACTAGCGGGTCGTGGGTATTTTAAAAGACAGGTCAAGGGATCTACGGATATTTCAAAAGGCGTATCTTTTCATAAAAACACCGTAGCCCCTATTTTCAAAACCTCATGATTCGTGTTATTTCAAAAGGCACCATTTGTAGGACTTATATTAGATTAATGCAGATTAATTTTAGTTACGTCTAGTTTCAGCTTCCACTCATTTTTGTGGTTCGCTTTGCATCGCATTCTTATATTATGTTTCATACTCCATTATTAATATCATGCTGATAGGACACCAGCACCATTACCGATGATGCGTATGTACCACGTACACTTACTTGCCGGCTCACACACATCTTCATCGGTAATTGCCATGTCACGTACACCTTAGAAAATATTATTGCTTGACATAGCCTATTAGCTAATAGTTTAGACATGATATTAGTGTACCTTCCATATATGTTAGTTTAGACATTGTAGTTATTACCTGCTACTTCATGCATACTGTTATTCATTGTTATGCCGCATTCATGGATTCTCATGCTTACATTCACTATTTTACGTGCTATTGAGGTTTTGGATTTGGATTTCCATGAGATTTTCTGGATTTGGAGGAAAACCGCAAAAACTCAAATAAACATATTCTCTCTTTTAAAATAAAAAGTGCGGTTTTCCCATGATGTATGAGTCGTCCACCATGAGTTTGCTGATGGATTTGGAAACCCGATTCGAGGAGACGGATGAACCGTTTCGGGTACATGGTGGACCCGGTGCGGTACCCCGGGGCAAGATGAATGTGGTGATGACGTTGAGCCTGGCAGGGGAGCACTACCTACCGGTGATTTTATCCGACGCGTCGGATATCCGGAGGATACCGTCGTGGTCTTGAGATGGATGGTAGGGGCCGGTCTGGACTGACGATGCCCTAGATTTTGTGGTTGAGACTTGAGATATCGAGATATTGGGATTACGTTTTGTACCGATGCTAGGCACAGTCTTATGCTGATTTCATTATGATACCTCATTTTAAAAATACAAAGGAAATCTCACTAAGTTATGAAAACAGTTTCTTCATGTACATGTATTCTGTTTTCATGCATTCATATCTTATTCATATGATATATTGCTACCTGAGGCACTGACACAGGCACATGAGATTACACTCGAGTTAGATATTTACCCTAGCCTTGTTATAGGCTGCTTGTTATATTGAGGATTCTTATACTGATCGTATTGACCTAGGATTATGTCTTGCATTCGGTTTCTGCTTGTAGATATTCTCTATTCACGAGTTGGCAACTCACCCCCTTTGTGCCACAGTTCTTGCTGGTTTTGCCGTACAGGTTCCTTCGCGGCATTTCTGGCACATTGCTTCCTTGCGGGTGAAATGCTTTTGGTAGGTGGTTTTTTTCGCATCAAGAACCACCATTGTACTTATATTATTCTTTGTATCTAGAATTTCCATCAACCAAAACTTGTATATTGTTTCGGACTCAGACTTTAGTGATGTATTATTCGACCTTAGAGTCGCGCTTAGTAGTATTGCGGTTTTCATGCTTTTTGAGTTCTTTTGGTTTGACCCTCGCCTTTCGGCGTTGTATATTATTCTTATTGCTTGTGTGGTTGTGACCGTCGTTTGACGAAGAGCTAGCTCCCGCTTAGGGATGCCTTTATCATTGCATATATTGTTATTCTTGTTGTATCCCATTCGGGGCCAGTTTACAAAAGAAACTCTGCCGAAATTTTTAGAAAAGACTTTACATTTTAAAAATGCACATTCGGCTTAGTTATTTAAAAACCTTGACTTCAAACATATTTTCCTTCACTTCTTTAAACCAGTTTTCTTTACTTACTCTTTAAATGGTTTTAGATTTCTGGGCTTTTGGCTTACTTGGATCAGATGGAGTCCTATAGACTTCATATGGTTCAAGGGCCAGTCACGTGCTCTTTCGGGTCGTGACAAAGTTGGTATCAGAGCGCTAGGTTGACCTTGGTTCGAGTCTAAGTTTGACTATGTGGAGCCTAGGGCGTTTATATATACACGGAACTTAGGCTTGACCTTACGGAACTTAGACTTGGTCGAGGGGGTATTAGACCCGAACTTTCGTCGCGTAGGATGACCCTTGGTTGATGGAATAGGTGACTAAAGTAGAGTGACTTACCGTTGGTATGTTCCGCGGCATGCTTACGACACGCCACTCCGCTTAAGGAACCTTAGGATGTACATATTTTCGAGATCAGTGACTCTCTTCATATCCATGATTATACATCCATTTGAGATCCTCGATTCTATTAGTTTCATGATCATACCTTTATTGATGCTGTTCCTTCTTATGATCATGTATCCACTTTGGATCTGTTGTTTCCTTTCTTGCCATTGATCTGCTCTCTTCGATACTCGATTGAGGTTCCTGTCGCCATGTTTGAGCGCAGTTTGGGCTGCTGCTAGGGTTACGGTCAGGGCGAGCTCGTCTGGTACGAGGGCCGACCATTGTGTTTTCGGGTGACATGGGAACGTCTCGAGTTGGTATTGATGATTGTGACCTCTAGTAGAGGCGAGTGCTTGGTTTTGCACCGGATGATCGGGCCATTGTTAGAGCTGCCAGTTGAGAGAGGACTGTTGATGTACAGCATACCTCAGAGATTATGGTGTCGCCTACCGTGCAGACAGATGGACCAGCTGTTGCTGAGATTGACAGGATGTCGCTTCCGGAGCTTACAAGCTGAGATTGTCGGAGCTTCCAGGCAGATATGAGACAGATGATAGCTAGTCTACCCGATTTGAGAGACGAAGGTGATTCGTCCGATTTATGCGCCGGAGCGGGCCCAGTTGAGTTGAAGGTTTCCAGTGTGGAGAGTCTTACTCAGATCTAGAGCAGACCGATTCAGAGATGACCGCCAATGTATTGCCTTTCCTAGAGGATTGAGGCGCTGTTCGGCGTACAGGTAAATGAGCCAGTTGTTGCTGCAAATGACGAGATATCACCCAGATGGTTGGAATTACTGCAGCATGAGCTTATACTTAGAGATATGATGGACGGTCGCTAGTCACCTGAGGACTAATGACTAGGACATGTGGTTCGTTCGTTTACCGATGCGAGGTCATCAGATAGATTGTTTCCAGCTAGAGACGACTTCACGCAGGTTCGTTGAGAGTCGATAGAGACGATCGAATGTCAGAAGCCCATTTTCCAAGTTTAAAATATACGGAAAGACATGCAGGTGATTCTATGGACCCTCTAGAAGAATGAAACCCTAACTCGACTTAATGACCGTGTGAAAGCCTTTGAACCTTAGGGTTTGCGGCAGTTCCGCGGCGCCATTAGTGAGGCTTGGGTTTGCCCTTCTACGGTTGGACCACCGACGCTGTGGCATGTACTCGATACTATTAAACTGTACCCATGATGTTGATCTCTTGGGGGATTATGAGGTTCTGACGAGTCGATCGGAGGATTCGACATCATTCGGATATCGTGTGATGGAATGCTTTGCTTGGAAGACTCCAGATACGAGTATAGCCGTTGGAGCATAGTCCATGCAGCCATGATGAGACGAGTCCGAATCAGTCGGCTTTGAAGCAGAGTGAAGAAAAGAGTTCACAAGAGATTTCGACGAGATGACGTCCCACTCCGCTGACATCGGAGATGTGATACGCACCCAGAGGCGTTGCATATGGATATATCTTCCAGAAAGAGGCGCGATGAGTATGCAGCCATTCCGGAATAAGAATTTGCTCCAGCAATGGATGATGACTTCCGGGCAATACGGCAGGAAATGAGATTTGAGAGAGAAACCTCGACAGGACCTTTCTGGAGTACGGTATGAGAAGACCTAGACCCAGGAGTGGTTATATTGCGCACAACCAGCAGGCCAGAGTTGGCATTGTCGACGAGGTAGTTCACCAGATTCGGATAAAGGAACTTACCCAGATGCGTTGCGAATCGATCAAGGACGGACGAGTATTGAGTATTCCTCCGATGGTTGGGACGTGTTCCCGAGGACCTGTTCGGCCTGACATCTTCTACAGAATGATGAAGCTACAGAGTACGCGATTTCGAGTCCGTGCGAGAGACTTCAGATTGACCGTGGCCGAGAACAGGGCAGAGCGTAGATAGCATGGCGTGACGTCATAGTGGACGACGATAGAGACAGGTGGAACCAGAGGTTCGGGCGAGGCGCTGACGAGCTGTCATTGCTTCCCGTCGAGACCAGAGGTCAGAAATGCTTACAGAGGTATTGGGATGCAACCAGATTCCGAGAAATGTTGTGCTGAGGACACAGATGTCCATTGAACAAAAAGAGATTATGCAAGAGAGCCAGCCTTCGTACAGTTTGGCATAGGTAAGATCGGAAGAGACCTTGAGCAGGATTCCTTCCAGGACATTGCTGCAACGATGTTTGCATCCAGGATCAGATGTGTGACGTGCATTCAGAGAGCCAGAGGCCGACGCCAGTGATATGCTGCCTTACGAGTGGTCGTGAGGATTGACCGAGAGGTGACCAGAGAAGTGTCAGAACGGAATCGTCCCCGTTAGCACACCTGACAGGGCCGATGAGCCGATTGACTGCGAGATAGGTAATCCGCAAAGAAAATAAGGGCCCAGAGTCAGAGGACACCAGACCATGAGCAAGAGGCAAGTAGATATCCTGCGCTGCTAGCAGTGGATGCACCGACTCCTTCTCGACCTTGAAGGAGGAACTACCGACGACGGTATTTATGATTTGTGATTTTGTGATTCGATTATCACGTATCCGTCATCTTGGATTTTGGTATTTAGGCGTTCTGTTTGCATGATTTAGTTTTGATGACTGAGTTTCATGATATTTGTTTCATGCACCCACTGGATATTTATATTTTGCGCATAGTTATTACATTCGAGGTATTGATTGAGACTTCATACCTACCGTATGCAGTGATTTGATTTACACTTCCAGCATAGTTTTCATGCACCTTTAGTGTTTTGATATACGATTTTGGTGCAGGCCAGATGCACTAAATCGGGATTCTTCGTGCATGTCACATGCACCTGACTTTTTTTTACTGTCAGGCACACACGTTGCCTACGACAGATGTTTCGTGCACACCAGTTGCACCGAGATGTTGTTTTGTACACCTGTTTGACATATATATGGATTTTGATTCCTTGCGCACTAGACGCACAGGATATTTTTATATATGCATTTTGGGGATTGATTTCTAGCAGAGCAGTACATTTTTATGATATTCGCTACGTATTGATGTTTTCGGAGCCTCGACAAATGGGATTTTTACTGAAATGTTTTAGTATTTGGGGTTTAAATTTAAATTCGGGGACCGAATTTCTTTAAGGGGGGTAGATTGTAACATTTCAAAAAGATAAAATATTAATTTTGGGAATTTTTATAATTTAATATTATTTTATTGAATATTTTAATATTTTGGTATTATTAAATACATATAAATAGAAAAACAAAATTGAGAAAAATTATGGAAAATTATGGAAAATTCTAAAATTGGGTAATTATTGGAATTATGGCATTTTTAGATTTTTATGATCATTTATATGCTAATTTAGTGCTAATCGCGATTAAAAATCGCTAATCGGTTTTTAGTTCTTTTTGTGCAAAACATGCACACATCCTTTTTCTTACACTCGTGCATTTTCTTACCATGTTTTCTCATTTGGGCTTACTATTTGAGTGAGAAGGGTTCTAAAAGGAAAAAGAAAAGGAAAAGAATAAAGAATTGGAGAGTGGGTGAGAGAGAGAGGTATGGGCTTCATTTGACTTAGACTTAGCCATTTTTCCTCCTTTTTTTTTCAACACTCATTTCTCTCTCCCTCTCCCTTGCTTGCTGCTGCTGCCTCTCCTTCATCCCCCTCCCCTCTTCAACCCCTCTAAACACATCCAAAACAACTCCAAAACCCTATCTTCTCTTCACTAAAAAGGTGCACAAGCTCAAGATCTACACTTTGGACTAAAGAAGCAAGGATTTTGGCCACTAGGGGCAACTCAAGAATTTTCTTGAGTTGCCAAATGAGGTATTTTTCTGAACCATTAGCTTAGTTATAGCATTCCCTTACCTCCATGTTAAGATTGAATCGATATTGTGCGATATTATGGACTAGAGGATAACCAAGTTATGGTTTGAGGGAATTTGGTGTTGTATTGTGAAATTGAGCTCAGTAGAGGTTTTACAAACACCCTAGTGTATGGATTGGAACCCAAAACCTGAAGCTTAACCCAGAATACGGATTTTAGAAACCGATATCGGAGAATTTTTGAAATCTGTGTAGAGTTTATGGAATCTGCTAGCATATGAGGGATCCTAAAATAAAACTGAGATGTAAAGTGAGATGTGTAGGCACCCAGGAAGCCACCACCAAGACCCCACCCCCTAAATCCCTTACCCGGCCGCCAATTTATCCCATTTGGCCGCAAATTGCGGCCTGGGTCCCACCATTTAGCCTCGTGTTGGTTTTGTAGCTCCTACATGTTTATGTTAGACCCCTGGTATATATAGATTTGTATAAATTGACCTAGGATGAAATCTGGGACATATTTCCTAAGTTGCTGTTTTGGATTCGTGTTTCCGTATTCCGTATTTTTAATTCTGAAATTGTGTCTTGTGATTTACCTCGACTATTTGGCGTTTATACGACGATATAGAGGATTTATTGATGGTTTTGAAGGCGTGCCATAGGTTCTAACCTATAGGACCCTTATCGTATCGTTTTGGATTTCGTGTGCCGTTTTAGCTTTGATTTGGTGTTAATGCGCATATACGACACTTTGATGTGTAGGTGCAACATGAAGACTTCGGGATGACAAGCAAACGCGTGGTGGCATCGAAAGATAAAGACGCAGGTGAGTAGATTATATCTACAGGGGGAAGTCGGGTGGATGGCGTATAGCACCCCCGCAGTCCGTAGTATATATATATATGATAGCTAGGTGTACTATGGATAGTGTAGGGTTAGAAGTGACTAGTGTAGTTCATAGTCGCGAACCCTAGAGTAGATTTACACCTACACGCACATCCTTGCATATTCATTATACTTGCACTGTGTTTGATGATATTGGATGACATTGGAGATGAGTCGATGATGTTGGGCATGGTGCCGTGAGATCGGTGATTTGATGTGATTCGTATTTGGGGACACGATACGTGATCTCTAGCGGGCCTTAGGACGTGTGCTTGCACACGCAGGGTCTTGATGGTATCAGTTGTACTAGACTTAGATCAGTACCCCAGATTATATGATATGATGATAAGTGATACCTGAAATGTGATGAGATAGGGTGATATTAAACCGTACCCAGCTATTGGGATGCCGTACGACGATTTACCGTATGAGCTTTACATTGATGATAGATCCGCACTCATGACTTGAGGATGTCATATGATATATTGTATCGTACGCGATACTATTGAGGCGGAATCACCGACTATTATATCTATTATATCGACTCAGATGTTAGACGGTTTCCTTACCTGTAGCTCAGCTTGTTAGTTCAGCCGTATAGTTTAGTGTAGTTGTTAGATTAGATTAGACTCTTATCTATTTCAAAACTAGCGGGTCGTGGGTATTTTAAAAGACAGGTCAAGGGATCTACGGATATTTCAAAAGGCGTATCTTTTCATAAAAACACCGTAGCCCCTATTTTCAAAACCCCATGATTCGTGTTATTTCAAAAGGCACCATTTGTAGGACTTATATTAGATTAATGCAGATTAGTTTTAGTTACGTCTAGTTTCAGCTTCCACTCATTTTTGTGGTTCGCTTTGCATCGCATTCTTATATTATGTTTCATACTCCATTATTAATATCATGCTGATAGGACACCAGCACCATTACCGATGATGCGTATGTACCACGTACACTTACTTGCCGGCTCACACACATCTTCATCGGTAATTGCCATGTCACGTACACCTTAGAAAATATTATTGCTTGACATAGCCTATTAGCTAATAGTTTAGACATGATATTAGTGTACCTTCCATATATGTTAGTTTAGACATTGTAGTTATTACCTGCTACTTCATGCATACTGTTATTCATTGTTATGCCGCATTCATGGATTCTCATGCTTACATTCACTATTTTACGTGCTATTGAGGTTTTGGATTTGGATTTCCATGAGATTTTCTGGATTTGGAGGAAAACCGCAAAAACTCAAATAAACATATTCTCTCTTTTAAAATAAAAAGTGCGGTTTTCCCATGATGTATGAGTCGTCCACCATGAGTTTGCTGATGGATTTGGAAACCCGATCGAGGAGACGGATGAACCGTTTCGGGTACATGGTGGACCCGGTGCGGTACCCCGGGGCAAGATGAATGTGGTGATGACGTTGAGCCTGGCAGGGGAGCACTACCTACCGGTGATTTTACCCGACGCGTCGGATATCCGGAGGATACCGTCGTGGTCTTGAGATGGATGGTAGGGGCCGGTCTGGACTGACGGCGCCCTAAATTTTATGGTTGAGACTTGAGATATCGAGATATTGGGATTACGTTTTGTGCCGATGCTAGGCACAGTCTTATGCTGATTTCATTATGATACCTCATTTTAAAAATACAAAGGAAATCTCACTAAGTTATGAAAACAGTTTCTTCATGTACATGTATTTTGTTTTCATGTATTCATATCTCATTCATATGATATATTGCTACCTGAGGCACTGACACAGGCACATGAGATTACACTCGGGTTAAATATTTACCCTAGCCTTGTTATAGGCTGCTTGTTATATTGAGGATTCTTATACTGATCGTATTGACCTAGGATTATGTCTTGCATTCGGTTTCTGCTTGTAGATATTCTCTATTCACGAGTTGGCAACTCACCCCCGTTGTGCCACAGTTCTTGCAGGTTTTGCCGTACAGGTTCCTTCGCGGCATTTCTGGCACATTGCTTCCTTGCGGGTGAACTGCTTTTGGTAGGTGGTTTCTTTCGCATCAAGAACCACCATTGTACTTATATTATTCTTTGTATCTAGAATTTCCATCAACCAAAACTTGTATATTGTTTCGGACTCAGACTTTAGTGATGTATTATTCGACCTTAGAGTCGCGCTTAGTAGTATTGCGGTTTTCATGCTTTTTGAGTTCTTTTGGTTTGACCCTCGCCTTTCGGCGTTGTATATTATTCTTATTGCTTGTGTGGTTGTGACCGTCGTTTGACGAAGAGCTAGCTCCCGCTTGGGGATGCCTTTATCATTGCATATATTGTTATTCTTGTTGTATCCCATTCGGGGCCAGTTTACAAAAGAAACTCTGCCGAAATTTTTAGAAAAGACTTTACATTTTAAAAATGCACATTCGGCTTAGTTATTTAAAAACCTTGACTTCAAACATATTTTCCTTCACTTCTTTAAACCAGTTTTCTTTACTTACTCTTTAAATGGTTTTAGATTTCTGGGCTTTTGGCTTACTTGGATCAGATGGAGTCCTATAGACTTCATATGGTTCAAGGGCCAGTCACGTGCTCTTTCGGGTCGTGACACACTGCGACACCACCCTCGCCTCTGGGGCATTCAATTGTTTGACCTTAGGGCAATCGGCCCTATGCCACTTGGTGGGCACAGGCCAATCCTCTCCTTCCGGAGGATCGACGAAAAAAACTTCTCCTTCCATTCATGGATGGAAGAAGGGACAACCACTATCTCAGATCCAGCCATCTCATCCTTATGTTTTTTGAATGAAAGATACACCCAACTCGGTTCGTCCTTACTGGTACCGGGGAAATTTTTATAACAAAGTAAGGAGAGAAGAAGACTCAAGTCGAAAGGATCCGATCAATTTTCAACCAGACCAGAAACCCGAGAAGGATTCTCTATGAGTTCGGCGCTAACTGGCCCAGGGCAAGACAGAAGCAATGGAGTACGGCGCAAAGTTCGGGTGAGAAGGGCAGACGCATCCCTGCCTGGAACGCTTCCAAATACAAAGAAATCTTATTGCCCTGCGCCATTCACCCGGTCTGCCCGTTCACCCTCCCTGTCCAGACGAAGCGAATAGCCAGGGGAAATGTGGAAACGAGCCCGGATATCGGAAAGCTTGTCCAGGCGATTCGACATTGAGGGCGCATCGCGAGTATTTTCGATGCGCACCTTGGGAGCCCTCTTCGCCACCTGACGACGAAATAAAAAGGCGTCTCCACCCCTTGGGGGCGAGCCCGATGCAGAGAAAGAAGAGGAAGAGGAAGAGGAAGAAGAACTTCCTCGGCTATCGAAAGCCGATGAGGAAGAAGAAGGCCCACTAGACTCGGCTTCAGAAGCTGAAGCCTCGTCACACGACTCGACCTTAACTACATCAATATAAACTTTGGAAGAAGATATCTAACCTGATTCATGGAAAGATTAGCCGAAGAAGGGTTTTTGGCTGAAGGTCCGACCTAAACAATGGTGCACCGGGTAATCTTCAAATGGCAGGAGATAGCTAAGGCAAAATGTCTGCCAAGGTGTGGCCTCCCCTATTTATACACTTGATATAAATCATCCAACGGCCCAAATCTTTTCCCGCCGAATTAAGCGTCACACCTGACAGCCACAAGAACTCCATGTGGCAACCAATCGTTGGACACTTCCCCTTCACTCGGATTCAACTGACGACCTCTCGTATTCCGCTACCCCACAGCGGACACATGGCGTAGAGTCCAACTGACTGAGAAAGTGAAGCGGTGTCTTCTTTAAGGCGCAATCATTTTGCCGATCTGCTGACGTCACCAAAGATACGCGCGGGAATCAAGGCACTTCGTGAACCGCCACATGGACCCAGGAATCGGAGAGGCACAGCCACTAAAAGTCACTTCATCCTCAGACAACCCAATACGAAGAATCCTCGGCATCAAGCTGACTTATTGAAGACCGGGATGATAACCACTCTCGACCCGGCCAACAAATAGGTCGGAACGAGAGTGGGGGCTAATGATGATACCCGTAAGAAGGAATTTCCCAAATCACGACACGTGGCCGGTGATGTGTCATCCACGTAAGCCCCTTAGGTTCTTGGGGACTACGGAGATAAAATAAATATGATGCACAGGGGAAATTCCTCGGGGCTTCGCCTCCGAGGCTGCACCAGACCTTCTCAGGAGACCTCCCCGAACTACCTTCCCCTTTCGGCTGACCGCCGGTTAATAGCTCGTCTCCGAGATATCGTATAGCCGAGACTCCTCAACTTACCTGCTCGTCTCCGAGATATCCTATATCTGAGATTCCTCAATGTCCCTCTTTGGCCAGGAGCACGGAGCCTAAGCGCCTCCCGTAACGGCTCCGTGTATCTTGCCATGACGAGATCCCCGCCGCTCCGCGTCCCGAATCCTACGCCAGCGTATCTCGCCATTAATGGGCGTATCCCGCCATCAATGAGAATGTGACGTGAGAGCGTAACGGATGGAGAGAATCTTGCTTCGACTCACTCCATGCGACCTCTATATAAACCCCTCTTCCAGACAATTCAGGTAGATCGAACTCATTCAAATATGCCGCTACCCTGCCATTATTCCTCGGTACTAATTTAATCGTTGGAGGGTCCTACGGTGGCTTCCCACCCTGGAACTTTCCTTGCAGGTAGCCAGACGTCAACAACAACCCATTGAGATCCACACGCTCGGCGCTCATCTCAAATCTTGACCGTTCGACACCGCAGGCCCCAAGATCGACGAAGGACAACATCTGAGGAAGAAATCGACCTTCATCACGGTTTCTAGTGCTCGCTTGAAAATTTTTGTTTTGTATTCCGCTTTTGATCTTCGCTTTCGCTATGTGAGCATTTGGGACCCAGCACTATATATATATATAGGGTGCGGATCCGTTAGGCGGGTTCGTGTTTTTCAAATTCACGCACTTTTTCGTACGGTTTCCTATAAACGATCCATTCTGTTCAAGTTGTTCTTCACGTTTTAGATAGTGAATGGATGAAAAATCACATCGGTTGAAAATGTTTTGTATGTATAGAACCTAGTTTTAAAATTTTAAATATTGCATGGCTAAAATAAATCCACATGTTTCTACACATACAAAATATTTCCGATCGATATGATTTTTCATCGATTCATTATATAAGACGTGTAGAACGACTTGAAAGGAATGAATTATTCGTAGGAAGCAACACATAAAAGTTCATGAATTTGAAAAAATACAAACCCGCACTATATATATATATATAGAGAGAGAGAGAGAGAGATGAGCCGACAGCCCTGATCTGTCGAAAATATTGCATATTTTAACCGGCAATTTCCTCATCATTTGCATTCATATAGAAGTGTTCGGTATCCGTATTTCACATATTAGCAAATCTATCACAGATTATAAGTTTACATGTATTAGACCTTAAAACCGGCATTTCTAAGGAAATTAACTGCATTGCATGGCATCGCAATATTTCTATATGTCGCAACCCGTGTTTCGAAGTCTGTGCAGGAAAAGGAAAGCTTGCTCGAACATTACACCGCTCAAAAGATACGTCAACTCACTAATTTCAAATCTGGTATCAACCCAAAGGAGCAATCACAAATCAACATATCAAAGAAAGCTACAAATAGCAGTCCAAGACAACACCTAAAAGACCAAGGCCCAAGCCCCTTAAAGAGCCGCGGATCCGCGGCCATAGCCGGCTTAGGCCGCGGATCCGCGGCTACTTGATGACTTCATCTCCTGAATTTTGGTCTACAGTTCTTCATTCATGGCCTACAGTTCAGAAAAGCATGACATTTTCTAGAAGACTCCAGGGACTTCTACCAGATCAGCAAACACTTTGATCTACACTAAACTAGCCTATCATTCTAGAACTTTCCCCCTAAACCCTAGCTTAAACCCTAAGCTAGCTCCTAACAAACTACCTTCTAGAAGACTCAACAAACTTTAGGAGGGAACTACCATTTCAAACCTAAACCTAGGGTTTGGGAAGTCTATAAATAGAAGCCTAGACCTAGGGTAAAAATCATGAAATCATAGAGAGAGATAGATAGAACCAACCCATTTTATAGTTCATTTTTTTAGCCATTCTCCTTTCTTCATCTCCTTCCTCCTCAAGTCTAGTGAGAGGGCTTGTAGGAAACCCTAACCCTAATTCTAATTGAAATCAAGATTCCCGAGTACCCGTTAAGCAAGAAGCCCTACAACTTTACGAGCGAAGCCGATCTTCAACGGAGCAAGCGATCCGAGCCGATCCACGACTCACGAAGCCGAGCGACGCCCTATCAACAATCTAGATTCTTCTTCTTGTAGTTCTTGAAGCAAATGTAATCAAAATTGTTGAGATAAATAAAGGTGATATTCTTTTATCTTGTTTTCTTTAAATTCTGCATCATGACATCTTTACAATTCGTGAATATTTTCTGTGTGGTGATGTGTGAATAAAACTCCGCTCGTCGAGGAGTCGAGACGGTCAATAGAATGATGATGTAACATAGCTTTAATCGATTCTTGATTCCTACAAGTTTTGTAAACCCTAGCAAGTTCAAGAAACGACGACCCATTTTGTTTCGATGCTTTCTTGATTGACATCGTTCGAAATTGGGGAGTTACGATTGTTTCTTGAATTTGGTAGAGGCTAGAAAAGGAATGATATCGACGAAAGAACAAGGGTTATGAGATGAAACCCTAGTTTCACGAGAAAGCCCCAACTCTCGTCGATTATCATCAATCTAGTATCAATCCTTCGAAGGACAAGAACACGAAATCTTTAGATTACATCACGTCTATCGATCCGATCGATTCCTACGAGCCTCTTTTAGATTCTTGACTGTTGATTGGAAAATAGTATCGAAACCCAATTCTTGATTGTTTATCAGTTCTTGATTCTTGATTAAACATCGTGACACCTGAATCAATTGATAAATTCTTGAATCGTGTTTTCTTTTCTTGTCAATTAAGTTTTCAATTCAAGCATATCATAAAAACGAATCGTGCAATCCCTGTGGACGATCCGCACTCACTACAAACTACATCCGACACCGTAGTTTGATTGCGGTCAAAATATTTTTTGGTTGTGAAGTTCTTTATAAATTTTCTGAATACCGACACAAGAAACAGTTTCAATCAAATGGTACCGTTTTAGGAGACCTTTGAATTGATTCATACTACACAACAGGAATTCTTTTCAATAAAATGGCGCCGTTGCCGGGGATTACGCGCTGATTCGTTTACATTTTATAGTTTGAATTGAAAGAATTATTTCATTGTTATTTTGAGATCAAAATTCGTGCAAACCCTAAACAATTTGTCGTGTTTCATTGCAAGGAGATCTGGAGCATTCTGTGCTGTGATAAAAATTTTTGGAAAATACCAGAGAACAGAGGGAAGCAACAGCAAGCAGCTGTTGAAATCTTGTGAAGTGAACCCATCAAGAAGCCGCGGAAGCGCGGCATATATGTGGTAATTGCGGCGGAACCGCGGTCCCACAGAGGGTTCTCTGTACCAACTTTCTGCAGGTGACTTCTTGCTCTCTCCTCTCTCCTATTTTTAGCTCCAATTAACACTTTGCTGCAGGATTCTTTGCAAAGAACAGCAGCTAGCAAATTGCAAATTAAAATTGTGCGTGATTTTGTTTTCTTGGTTGTTTGCATTATAAATACGGAAATTAAGGGGCACAGCCAAATCCAAATTAGGTGGGGATTTCATTACCCTTTCTAGGCCCCGAAAACCACCAAACTTGCATCCGCATTGACCCACATTAACTAAAAGAAATCTAGAGATGACTCTAAGGACTGTCGCGCTCAATTAGGACAGAAGAAGGCCGTGGGTAATTCATTGCTTATCCGTGTTTTCCTGTGGTGCCTAAGGCGAGTGTGTCTAAGGCTAGTGGTTATTAATTAGGCCCACTACTTACGTAGTGGAGTACCTTCCCACTTACCTGGCACTTATCCGGCCACAGGGGAACAAAGAGGCAGTGGAGGATTCTATCCCGCGACTTGTCTTTTGGCAGTTAGGAGCGGTCTAGAGCCGGACCTAGGTGACCATTAGATTCTAGGTTTGTGTGCTGCATTTGTTTTGTCGCATCATTTTTTTCAAAAATCCGTCCCTTTTTCAAAAGCAAACACCACATTCATTTACCCCTAATTATAAGCCAACGCTGCCACTTGTACTAACCCTTTTTAGTACAAGATAGGCTGGACACGGGATTCTAGTGCCCGTTTAGTCCGCGTACCTCTTATCAACTCCGAAGTCGATATTTCTCCATTTACCTTTTCTTTACCTACTACCACACCCACACCGATGGATCCAAATCCATCAAATTTCTTTAACCCTAATCTGCCGCCGTCCGTTGGTGCGCAGAATCCTCCCCACATTTCTCTCCAGGAAAGATGCTATCCACATAGAGGTCCTCTTTCGACCTGCTTATCCACACCACCAGCCAATGGGGATAACTTTGAAATTAAGCCCCAGTATATCAATCTTTTACCCAAATACCACGGACTCGAGACTGAGGACACTTACGTTTTCATTACCAAATTTGAAAACGTATGCGCAATGATGGGTACGTCACAACTTTCAGTGGATGCGATGCGTCTACGACTTCTTCCATTTACATTGTGCGATATAGCCGAGAAGTGGCTATATAACACTACCGCACATTCTATTACGAATTGGGAAGAATTCGTCGCTGCATTCCTTAAGAAATTTTACCCAATCCAAAAGACAGCTCGAATCCGTAGTGAACTGAATCAATTTGCCCAGCTCCCTACCGAACCATTTTCAAAATACTTTGAACGTTTCAAGGATCTATTGGTTCAATGTCCTCATCACGGCATCCCGAGATGGGAGCTTTGCCGAATCATATATGAGGGCAGTAACCCTAGCACTAAACAGAGCCTTGAAAACATGTGTCAAGGTAATTTTATGACTAAGGATGATGGGGAAGCTTGGCGATACTTAGAAGAGTTCGCTGAAAAATCACTACAGTGGGAGAGTAGAACCCAACCATTGAATAGGGGTGGCATACACCAAATAGATGTGTCCATAGGTGTTCGAGCTGAGATGGCAGCAATGCAAAAGAAGCTCGACGCTATGGAACACAAATTTGCAGCAGCCTCCCTAAACCCAGTGTCACTCCCCAAAACTGTTTGTGGGTGCTGTTCTGATCCGTCTCACTTGACGGAAGAATGTCCGTTTCAAGGTCGTGAGCATACCAATGCCACATTTCAAAGACCGAGAAACGATCCTTTTTCTTCCACATATAATCAGGGTTGGAGGAATCACCCTAATTTTGTTTGGAACCAATCACAATCACAAAACACGGTTCCAAACCAAAACAATTTTCAAAGGGCTCTCCCTCCGCCACAACAGCAGCCACAACTTCAATTAAGTCAGCACCCCTTTCAAGCACATAATTTTCAAAATCAGGTCAACACACCTGCACTATCCAGTCCTTTACAGTTGACCGGAACTGATGAATCCTTTTCTTTTGTACAATACATGAATTTGTTCTTAACAAATATCATGCAAGTTTCGGCTGAAATGAAATCTTCTGTCGATAAAATTGAGAAAAACTCTCCGTCCCAAAGCGAGAGTATTAAATCGATGGAAGAAGAAATTGCACGATTAAAAGCCAAAATGAGTGCAAGAGAGAGAGGGAAACTTCCAGCTCAACCCTTACCCAATCCTGGTTATCACATCATGTGAATGCAATCACCACGTTGAGATCTGGAAGAGTGCTTGACAATCATGTTGGGGAAGAAGTTGATGATACTGAAAATCATATCAACACCCCGGCTGAGACCTTTCCACACACACACACTTCTAATTCTGACCCCAGTTCTTCTACCCCACCATCTTCTTCCGAGCCTATTCTCCATTTCCCAAAAGGCTCGCCACTACATCCCACCTCTTTTACCCCTCCACGGACGATTCCCACTTCTATTCTGGGATCGGTTCCACACCCACTTCCTTCTCCTATGATGGACCCAGCGCTTATTGCTAAAGCACCTTATCCTAATCGGTTAAGGGCTAACACACCAAGTCCACAAATGGAGAAGATCACTGAGATGTTTAAACAGGTTAACATCAATATCCCTCTTCTAGATGCTTTCCAACAAGTCCCTGCATATGCGAAAGTTCTTAAAAATTTTTGCACTAGAAAGAGGAAGAAACAAATGCCCAAGAAAATATTCATGGCAAAAACAGTAGACACAGCTTTCCCCCAGCAATTACCAAGGAAACGTAAGGATCCTGGCTATCCTACGATTTCCATCTCTATTGGGGAGAAACATATTAACCGTGCTCTACTAGATCTTGGGGCAAGTGTTAACCTGCTTCCTTTCTCAGTTTATGAACAGTTAGGGATCGGAGAGTTGAAACCATCTCCTTGCACTCTCCAGATGGCTGACCGATCAATCACCAGACCTAGGGGTGAACTAGAGGATGTGTTAATAAAAATCGGGGAATTTATCTTCCCTGTAGACTTTATTGTAATTGATACACAGCCTGTAGCGAACTCACGGAATCAAATTCCGGTGATTTTAGGTCGCCCCTTTTTAGCCACTTCCAATGCTATCATCAATTGTCGTAACGGTTCTATGACCCTATCCTTCGGGAAGAGGATAATTGAGATGAACATTTACAAGTTAGGAAGTGTACCCTCCGAACCTACTGCTCAGGTTTGTTCTGTCGACTTAATGGATGTCGACAGCAGCGAATTTAATGATCCTCCTGATACCGATCTTGACTCTTTTCATACGTTGTTATTTGACCCAACTATGTATCATACACATATGGACTCTTCCACCGAGATGTCCGGGTCAACAAGTAACACTGATTATGAACTGTTTTTAGAGTCTGAAGATCACCCCGCAATTTGTGATGACATTATTCTTCGGGGTATAGATGAAACTTTTGAGGAGATCTTCGCTGATGAACTCGCATTTCTAAAAAGCACGGGTGTTGAAACGAATCATGTCCAAATCAATGAAATTGAACCTCCACCCCTTCTTTTGACTTGTAAAAAGAATGCGAGTAATCCATCGCATACACTGCATCGTCTCTCCAAAATGAGACGCACACACATTCTATTCCACCACTTACCCTTTCCACACTTCTTCTTCCACCAACCAGAGCACTGCATTGATAAAATTTTTGAATGGTTGGTGTTGACATTCGGTCTTTGCAAAGCTTGGCATCGACCACTAATTTTTGACCCCCACTTGTGATTTTCAAAGTTTAACATTGCATAACTCAAGTTTGGGGGGGTATATTTTTTCTGGCTCTTGAAAAGAAAAATTTTACAAAATTTGAGCCAAAAATAAGTTTGGGGGAAGTTCTTCACTTAAATATTTTGCCCCCACTAATAAATTCCTCCCAAGCTTACAGGTTTTTCGAGATTTAGCAGATGGCAACAGTGAGGACACTGTTGAAAACAAGTTTGGGGGAGGTTTGTGCTTATTTTCGCATCATTTGCATATCATTTGCATAAGCACAAAACATCTTTTTGAAAACCTATAAAAATTTAAAAAATTTCAAAATATAAAAATATTTTTTGTATATAAATAAGATAATGAAAGTTTAGATAGTGAAAAATTATATCCATGAGATTAGAAAAATTTAAGAAAACTAAGAAAATTAGAAGTTTTCTTATACGAACTAGTAATAAGTAGTTATGAGCCGTTGTCCCAAGGGTTAGTAAGATGAAAGACGTCACTAATCTGAGGATAAAAATAAGTCTGAAAAATAGTTTCTATTCTGGAAGCCAAACATTTTGAACGTTTCTATCCTGCTATTCGCACTTACACACGTCTTGAAGCCTGGGATAGTAGAGGATACCTTGAAATACTCTTGTCTTAAAGCCAAAAGTATGAAGGAAATAAAAAGAAAAAAAAGAAAAAAAAATGAATAAATATATATATATATATATAAAGTGGTGAGAAAAATGGACACTGGTTTTGTTATCACCAAGGGCAATAAAAAAATATATAGCGAGGGTGCTTCTTCACCTAGTCCCTAAGACCAACTGGTCTGGGAGTCACTGCTATGCCTGAGGTGGTGCAAGACGAGGAAAATACACCAAATAAGCAAGCACATGAGTAATCGGTCGGTTGGTACCTCAAGAAGTATTAACGGTCGCATGAAAGTGTGTGAGCAATTTCGTCTAAATATTCATTAATTAAAAAGTACCGAGGCTGATGGGCAAGAGTATGATAGCTTGAATTGAATTCTCCGGGTGTAGGGATGTCTTTACACACACGCAGGGTTATATGATCGATGTTTGGAAGAAAGATAGGAATGAAGAATAAGACGATGTTTTATTGAGGGAGGACGTGATTTCTGACATCTTTTCATGACCATTAAGATAGGGCTCATGACAACCGAAAAGCTAGCTTAGTTGGAAACCCTAATTTTCAAAGTCTTTCTTTTACAATTCTTTTCTTTAAATGTAATATTCATGATCTTTCTTTTATTATTGGATTTTGTGGGTACAATCCGCTGAAAACCCTCAGGAGACAACACTCCTCCTACTAGGGACACCTAGAGGTTTAAAGGCTTGTTGCACGTGCTCAGTGCAATCGTGTTGCCTACGAAAGTGTGCTAGTTAGTTTTTTTTCTCTTTCTTTATTTTTTCCTTCTCTTTTTAATAAAACATTCGCTCGAGACGATCAAAATTAAGTTTGGGGGTATTTGATCAGTCGAAAATATTGCATATTTTAACCGGCAATTTCCTCATCATTTGCATTCATATAGAAGTGTTCGGTATCCGTATTTCACATATTAGCAAATCTATCACAGATTATAAGTTTACATGTATTAGACCTTAAAACTGGTATTTCTAAGGAAATTAACTGCATTGCATGGCATCGCAATATTTCTATATGTCGCAACCCGTGTTTCGAAGTCTGTGCAGGAAAAGGAAAGCTTGCTCGAACATTACACCGCTCAAAAGATACGTCAACTCACTAATTTCAAATCTGGTATCAACCCAAAGGAGCAATCACAAATCAACATATCAAAGAAAGCTACAAATAGCAGTCCAAGACAACACCTAAGAGACCAAGGCCCAAGCCCCTTAAAGAGCCGCGGATCCGCGGCCATAGCCGGCTTAGGCCGTGGATCCGCGGCTACTTGATGACTTCATCTCCTGAATTTTGGTCTACAGTTCTTCATTCATGGCCTACAGTTCAGAAAAGCATGACATTTTCTAGAAGACTCCAGGGACTTCTACCAGATCAGCAAACACTTTGATCTACACTAAACTAGCCTATCATTCTAGAACTTTCCCCCTAAACCCTAGCTTAAACCCTAAGCTAGCTCCTAACAAACTACCTTCTAGAAGACTCAACAAACTTTAGGAGGGAACTACCATTTCAAACCTAAACCTAGGGTTTGGGAAGTCTATAAATAGAAGCCTAGACCTAGGGTAAAAATCATGAAATCATAGAGAGAGATAGATAGAATCAACCCATTTTATAGTTCATTTTTTTAGCCATTCTCCTTTCTTCATCTCCTTCCTCCTCAAGTCTAGTGAGAGGGCTTGTAGGAAACCCTAACCCTAATTCCAATTGAAATCAAGATTTCCGAGTACCCATTAAGCAAGAAGCCCTACAACCTTTACGAGCGAAGCCGATCTTCAACGGAGCAAGCGATCCGAGCCGATCCACGACTCACGAAGCCGAGCGACGCCCTATCAACAATCTAGATTCTTCTTCTTGTAGTTCTTGAAGCAAATGTAATCAAAATTGTTGAGATAAATAAAGGTGATATTCTTTTATCTTGTTTTCTTTAAATTCTGCATCATGACATCTTTACAATTCATGAATATTTTCTGTGTGGTGATGTGTGAATAAAACTCCGCTCGTCGAGGAGTCGAGACGGTCAATAGAATGATGATGTAACATAGCTTTAATCGATTCTTGATTCCTACAAGTTTTGTAAACCCTAGCAAGTTCAAGAAACGACGACCCATTTTGTTTCGATGCTTTCTTGATTGACATCGTTCGAAATTGGGGAGTTACGATTGTTTCTTGAATTTGGTAGAGGCTAGAAAATGAATGATATCGACGAAAGAACAAGGGTTATGAGATGAAACCCTAGCTTCACGAGAAAGCCCCAACTCTCGTCGATTATCATCAATCTAGTATCAATCCTTCGAAGGACAAGAACACGAAATCTTTAGATTACATCACGTCTATCGATCCGATCGATTCCTACGAGCCTCTTTTAGATTCTTGACTGTTGATTGGAAAATAGTATCGAAACCCAATTCTTGATTGTTTATCAGTTCTTGATTCTTGATTAAACATCGTGACACCTGAATCAATTGATAAATTCTTGAATCGTGTTTTCTTTTCTTGTCAATTAAGTTTTCAATTCAAGCATATCATAAAAACGAATCGTGCAATCCCTGTGGACGATCCGCACTCACTACAAACTACATCCGACACCGTAGTTTGATTGCGGTCAAAATATTTTTTGGTTGTGAAGTTCTTTATAAATTTTCTGAATACCGACACAAGAAACAGTTTCAATCAAATGGTACCGTTTTAGGAGACCTTTGAATTGATTCATACTACACAACAGGAATTTATTACAATCAAGCCCTTTTGTTAAAACCGAGCCTTCATCCCAAAACATACATACCCCCGTATATTTCACCGATCAAAACCGACCCTCTTGATCAACGTATTATGAAACCTCTATGTATAGAAAATCTCAAGATTTAAAAACTTCTAACGCATTTATCAAGCAGCAGATAGAAAAATTAACAGTTTATCGGTATAGAAAAATTAAGGTCCCTTGATGAACGTGTTAGAGGTACATAGGGGTTTCATGATACATATATAAAAATGGCCGGTTTGGATCTGTGAAATACTCGGAAATATTGATGAGATTGATGATGGGTTTATGATTTGACTTGGTTACCCGCCATGCGATGCTCATAGACGAACGGACCGGACTGTATGGATATTGTCACTGACAGGCTCAGTAGGGTGTCAGGATGAGTTCGCTCATCGACGTCCCTTTTAGTCAATACTTGGTAGCCCGTTACGTACGGCTAATACCTCTGACGTGCTAGTGGTTAAATCCACAGCCAATGTATTGACGAGTCTTTAGAGTGCCCCACAGACAGTTTCTCAAGTTTCGGGCGAAACGCTGTAGAGGCCGTATGGATATATGGCAGGGTTCGATCATATACATGCGGTATTGCACGGATCATGATCGGACGGATAATACTAGCGGGCTTTGGTTTAAGCCGGGTCCTAGTATTGTACAGTGTAGATTTTGTCTCATTGCATTTGTATTCGGTCGCAATACAAATGCGGGTATGTATATACAGTCGCGGGGTTTTCCTGTAATTTATTACGGAATCGCTTTTTTGAAGTTGCCAGTTTGTACTTCGTTTCGGCCATTTTCCTTTCTGTCTTTCTTTGGCTGAAAATTGGTGTGGATGGGGTTATTTGCAAACGTGCACTTACATACCTCCCTCTCTCATATTTAGCCGGCCACTTGATTGGGAGAGCCCTCAAAGGGTTATGTAAAGTTGCCATTGAAGGGGGGAAGAAGAAGAAGTGAACATTTGTGATGGCTATATGATTTTTGCAAGAAAATGAGATAAAAATCCCTTCTCCAAAAATTTGGACAGCCCCTCAAGAAGTGGTCGGCCTTGCTTGTGTAGGGAGAGGAGAGAGAGAATAATGCAAGCAAGAGAAAAATAGGTGATCTTTAGGAATAATGGTCACCTCTCCATCCAACTCAATCCCATCACCAAAATCAAGTGATGATGCATAATCATCAAGCAACCATGTGCCACTAAAAGTCTTCTCCATTATTTAATTGCATATTTGCAAATAAGCCCTCCTCCACCAATTTTTCAGCCAAAGAAAGAAATAAAGGAAAATGGCCGAAACGGAAAGACAAACTGGCAACTTCAAAAAGCGATCCCGTAATAAATTACAGGAAAACCCCGCGACTGTATATACATACCCGTATTTCTATTGCGACCGAATACAAATGCAATGAGACAAAATCTACACCACTGTAAGTGCACGGCAGCGCCCCGGCCGTCAGAACGAGGCCAAAATGCGAAAACAAAAACTTTTCTTTAAACAGAAACCGGGGCTACCGCGGACTATAAACCCGGATCGGACCATTAACCTACTACTACCAAACAAGAGAAAGGGTAGAAAGCTATACCGAGCGATCCGTGTCCTTCGGTCTTCGGCCACCATCCCGATCTCCTCGCGGAATCTCCGGTCTCGATCTCCTCGTCGGAAAGGGCACCACATCGCCGGGTTCTTTTACGGGCTTCCACCTCTGGACCGAGGCAACTCGGGCACAAAGTTGGCGAGCCGACGTGTCTAAGAATGCTGTAGGCTAAGTGTAGAACACTATGTCTCTAGGGGTTGTTGAAGTTGCCATTTGGAAGTGGAGGTGAAAATCAACTTTGAAATAGAGCTTTGGGATTTTTGTGGCAAGCAAATGAGAATGAATTCCCCCCCCCCCCCCCAAAAAAAAAAAAAATTGGACAGCCCTCCCTCAAGAGAAGTGGCCGGCCCATGCCTCAAGAATGAGAAGAGGGAGTGAGCCAAAAATAATGCAAGAGAGAGAAAAGAATGGTTGATAATGAGGAATCATCATCCTCCCCAAATCTCATCCTAATCCCATCATATAAAGAAAGCAATGATGAGCAAAAAGAAGTCAATGGAAGCTAGAACCATCATGAGAACCATCATGTAACAACAACTTACAAAAACCACCCTCCACTGTGCTAATTTGCACATTTGTAAATAACCCCCTCCATACCAATTTTCAGCCAAAGAAAGATAGAAAGGAAAATGGCCGAAACGAAATGCAAACTGGCAACTTCAAAAAGTGATCCGGTAATAAAATTACAGGAAAACCCCGCGACTGTATGTACATACCCGCATTTGTATTCCGAACGAATACAAATGCAATGAGACAAAATCTACACTGTACAATACTAGGATCCGGTTTAAACCAACGCCCGCTGGTATTATCCGTCCGATCATGATCCGTGCAATACCGCACGGATATGATCGAACCCTGACATATATCCATACGGCATCTACAGCGTTTCACCCGAAACTTGAGAAACTGTCTGTGGGGGACTCTAAAGACTCGTCAATACTTTGGCTGTGGATTTAACCACTAGCACGTCAAAGGTATTAGCCATACGTAACGGGCTACAAGGTATTGACCAAAAAGGGACATCGATAAGCGAACTCATCCTGACACCCTACTGAGCCTGTCAGTGACAATATCCATATAGTCTGATACGTTCGTCTATGAGCATCGCATGGCGGGCCTAGGGGTTGGTAAAAGTCAAACCCCCAAAAGCGGTACAAGTCGAACACCCTGAGATACTACTGGAATACCTACCAGTAAATCTCCTGCCTTGGCCGAGGACTTCGTGTAATGGCTCTCCTAGATACAGCACGACCTCACCCCCAATACCGGGAGAGACGAACCCCTGCAGATCCGCTCACTGCCTCCATGTGGCTCGGAACTGTACCCAACTAAAACCTGTTTGTATGACTCCTTTGAGCCGTGGTAGGGTAGTAATCAAAGTACAGTGGGAACTCACACGAGACAAATGACGATCTCAGGTCGATGAACTAACCTGTACACATGTCACCAGGGAACTGCTATCTGACGTCAGGTATAATACCAACTAGCATGTTCCCGGCGAGTCCTGTCCGGTGTACTCATAACCCAATAAGCACCTGTATACATCTTAGGTGAACCAACTGACACCAGTGGCTTGTGAGACCGGCCACCGCCCCTCGTCGGGGTCTCGACTGTATACACTAGTCTACTCCGGAGTATCAATGCCCTGCCTCGAAAACTCCCACGACTAGGGACCACTTTAAGGATGTGCTTATAGACCCCAGCTCCCACGTATATGATCGCCATCATACTGCTGGCCGTCAAGCAAGAATCCTAAGGGCTCTACCAACGTGCAATAGTGATCTGTAATGTCACCTAAAGCAGTAAACGATGATAAAGATAAACCAGATAGCATACTATCATCTTGAGTAAGACCGTCCTACCGGCATAGGTCCTCCCTCAATCGTTGCAATCACGTGCCTGTGATCGAATAATTGACTCTGAGGGCACTATCTCCAACAATCTCCACTTGCACTCAAGGCTTATTATTGCGATGTCGCGTACTCACAGCCCGTGTGATACCGAACACCCAACTCCTCTACTAATCAGCCTCATAAAGTCTGTTTGCGAAACTATTGCATTCGAGGAATAACCTCAGTGAGTAGATCCGCTCTGATGTTTCTTTCTATGTCTCTCTTAATCTCAAGTTCGCGGAGAAACCCATCTCCCGAAATGAGCAATACCTGTCTCAGAATATGTCTGGATATCTGATGGGACCTAGCTCATAAATGAACTCCAAATCTAAACTTCTTGGACTGTATCGTCAACTGAACTTAATCAATATCTTGCGCCATGCCTCCCTCATTATCCCCTTGGACCACCTGTCCAAACTACTGCCCCTCGTCGGAGGGAAAACTATAACTCTGACAGCCACTCTGTCATCCAGGTCACCTTAGAAGCCTGGAATGATAACCGTCTCCTGAAAGAGGCTGCCATTATCAGATCCCTAGAACATCCACTTATATTCTAAAACTGCTTCCGATCTTTTCTCCAGGATTGGATCAATATCAACTTATTGCATTTCGTGCAAAAACAATATCTGGTGAGGTACTTGACATCTCATGATTGACTCAATTGCCTAAGCAAGTGATCTGCCAATCATGCACATCCCTCTCCTCTTTAGTCTGTAAGACACCTTTAGAGAGGGTGACTCCATCACCTGCAGGTACACTACCGTGCCAGGAGTCATCCATTCTAAAACACCTTTAGAATGCTGTCTAAGTACCCAGATTGGGAAACTACCCAAATCTAGATCTAAAACCATAGATCTAGTAACCAGAATATCTGATATAATATCTATATCCTATGTGGAGAAACCACTGTGTGATAACCAAAGTATAACTGATTGTAGTATAGGAATTTCACTTCCTACTCTGTGTATGTCATCCAAATACCAGGACATCACACCCTACTACCTTCTTAACAGATCCATCTCCTATTCCGATAAAGTCAAACTTATGACTGTCACATCAGAAATAGATGATCTATCTCCGCTATTTCTGCTTTAGTCTATAAATAGACATAAGCTATGTAGGGTTCCTAGGCACTCTAATGGAGTCTCACAAGTGATCAAACATGCACAAATCAAAAATTCCTTGTGCCTACAAACCCTAATACGGATCGTTAACTAGATATATAGGCGAAGCAAGCATGTAATCGAATTAAATGCTAAGGGAAAGTGACTACAACCTTTGTAGATCCGGTCCACCACCTCCTAGGCTCCGTGATGAAGTCCCTCCGCTGTCCAAAATGAACCCATGACTCTAGCATCGGCATCATCGAAGAATGGGCGGGCTTGATCGTCGGTTCGATGCCGAAGATGATCTACGTCGAGGCATCACAAGAACAAGCTCCAACTTCACCAAGCCATGAAAACTTGTGAAGGAAACACCCTATACAACTTGGCAAGAGGTAGAGGATGAAGAAATAGGAAGTGGGTAGACTTTAGAATTGGATTTCTCACTTAATTTTGGCTAGTTGCCATTGATGGTGCAAGCTTTCTTCAACTTGAAGATGAAGAAGAAGATGATAAAGAATTATGATAAGATATTAGAAATTAGAAAATAAATCATTCTTATCATAATGTCAACTATGGTTAGATGTAGAGAAGGTTAAAGTGAATGGTTAGGGTTAAGGAAACAAACAAAATAGTCAACCATTCAAAGCTTCATGAAGCTTCAAAGATTATCCAAACTTAGCCACTATTTTATTTCTTTCAATAAAGAATAAATGAATAAATAAATAAGCAAATAAAATGAAACCCTAACCATTCATATAACCATGGTCAATTCTTTACACAAACCCTAGCTTGCATGTATCATCAAACATGATACAATCTTGTGCACAAAAGTATATCACATATACAACTTGTGCATACTAAGTGAGAAAATCCATTTAAAGTGAACCAATACTAGTTAATGCAAAGTGATATATCAAATATAAAATTATACATTAAATCATTAAATCAACACTTGATTTAACGATCCGGTCATATCGCATATAACCGACTAGTATCCTATGTATCGGCTTATCGAATCAATCCTTGATTCGATAACTAGGTTATATCGCATACAACCATTCGACACATACATCGCGAGAATGAAATACGGTATCACATACACGCATTATTCTCGGTCCCGCACATATCTCATATGCGCTCCTATTTCGTTTCGCTTGAGCCAGGAAACCTCTGTGTAGGACTCTAAAGACTCGTCAATACGCCGGCAGCAGTTGATGATCATATCAAACACCCACAAGCCGCAAGCGGTCTGCTAAACGTAACGGCCACCCGGGTATTGAGCGATCAGAAGATCGACGAGCAAGCCCGCTCACACTCCTGTGAATCCAACTAGTAACACTTACCGTATAGTCCGGTCTGTTCGTCCGATATGTCGCATATCTCGCCTAGGGGTGGTAAACGTCAGACCCCAATAGCTTGATAAGTCATGCCGACGTAAGGTCCATAACATTCGTGAAACTACTGATAACTCTTACCAGTATATCACTGCAACCCTGGCCAGGGATTTCCTGTTATGTCCAGTCGAGCATAGCACAACATCAACCCCCAATACCGGGAGAGACGAATCCCCTCCTATCGCTCATTGCCTCCATGTGAATCGGGACTGTACCCAAAAACCACCTGTTTGCACAACTCAGTAGATCTGTGGTAGGGTGGAAATCAAAGCACAGTGGGAGGCACACAAGACTCTATGACGATCTCGGGTCAACAGACTAAGCTGTACCAGTGTCACCAGAGAACTGCCATCTGACGTGAGGTATAATACCATCTGGGAGTTCTCAGCGAGTCCGTTCAGTGTACCCAGTCTCCACTGAGCACCCGCATACCATCTCTGATGTCAAACACCAATGGATATGGGATCATCCATCGCCCATCGCATAGGTCGAGAAGATATACGCTAGTTTACTCTGGAATATCGATGCCCCGTCTCGATATTCCCACGACTAGGAACAATGAAGGATGTACTCATTGACTACCCAGGCCCCACTAGTATGATATGCATCATAGTCCTGGAAGTCGAGTACACATCCTAAGGGCTTTATTAACATGTAATCAGAGAGACAGAGAATATGCATATTAAGATAAAGAGCAACCAGATAGCGTACTATCATGTCGAGCAAGAAAGTCCTACCTATATATGTCCCAGCATCCACTACAATATACATCCAATGTACAGTAATGGCCTCTAGGGCATACATATAACTAACAAGCTACTTGTCCACTATGCTTCTGCTGCTCCCACTGACTACGACAACCCTCTGGCTGAGTCATATACACGTACACTTCTAAAGTTATTCTAGAACGACGCTATACTCATCCTCCTGCCGGGTCTCACGGTCTGGAACAACAGCAATGGCAAGTCTGGGTAAACAAGAACCTCCCTGTCACCGTCTTTGAGCATACCGAAGTACCTCTCGAGTGCCTGAGGTTACCCACCTTATCTGCGGAGTGGCCAATGGATTGTCAAACCAGATTGAATCTTTAGGTTCTTATTAAATTTTCAGTAATCGTTTGCGGTTCTGGAATCACTTCCAGTTCTACCATACTCCCACTACTGTTTTCTGAAAAAATCCATTTTTATCAAAACTGTGGCGAGTCAAGAACAATATCTCTATTGATCTTCCAGATGGTAGAAAGTCAACCCTCGTCATAACCCGGGTCAACCCACAAACTGCCATTACGAAAACGTGCCTTGAGTTATCCAGAGTCTGGTTTTAAGCATAAGCCGGACAACTCCCCGTACCTTAACATCGTTAAGATATGAACTGTTCTATATCCAATATAGAAACAGAGGCACTGATTTAATTGGAACCAGATTCAAATCATGCAGTTGTCTCCAGTGCATGTCAACTAAATGGAAGGAAGTCGATCAGCGTTACTCAACTTAGGAATGCTTCTAATTATAAGTGACCTGAAAGAGAAGCAAGTTCTCTTAAACATTACTACCAACTGAATACAATACACATCTACATCTTCGATCACCTTGAAAAATCCTGATACTTGCAATACCTGGTTCTCTATTTTATTCATATACCTATAACTTCTCAAAACTAGAACTTTGTGTTTCTACGAAACACTTGTCTAAGAACTGGAGAAGTCATAAGTAAACAGAACATAGTACGAGGACCAACCCCTCTGTCCTAATGGACACTGGACAATATACAATACTCTGTATAAGTCTCCTGAGTCTAATAACTCATTCCCTGTGTATCGTAGGTTGAAAACTGTACTTATAGTTAAGAAGAATTACACCGCTGTTCAATACTCCTTACCTAACCATCCACTGATATAGGTAAATGTCATAGACATAATTTCAAAAAGTTATATCTCACTCTATAAAAATAGACGTGTAGATATATCAATTTGAAATTGGTGCATAACAGCGGATATTCAAAACCAAATATTTGCCGTCGGGAAAACTACCCAGGTGATTTCCTCAAATATCACCAATTACAACGAATTCCGATATAATGAGGATGATCACCTAATTCCCAATAACTTACTCCCACTCATCATCTGTAAAACCATACAGATGTGAGAATCATACCTGGTAAATACATACCCTGGAGCAAGGGCTAATTGGGAAATCAGTTTTCTTTTAACAGTACACAGTGAAACTGAAACATTGAAATGTTTCGTAGGGGGAATCCGGGTATTCCTAGTAATGCCTCTTCCATTATCCAGATTTACAACTGTAACCGTATATTTCTTTGCCATTTCTCCAAATCCCTTTATATGTCTTTAGTCATTACCTTATGTACGCCCCTTTAGGCTAAATGGTTTTCTTCCTTCCCTACCGTTCGGCACCAGCCTATGGTTTGAAAGAAGACTATCCAATAAGCATAATGGGTGTACTGTCCTAATCCTAGGAGCACTCGCAACCTGAGAGAAGGTGAGGATAAAAGACAACTAAATAAAACCTTATTCTTATTTCTCCTGAACCAGAATCCATCCCCGAACTGGAACAAGTTCCTTTCGAGTTCGTATATAACCATACGATGGAGTATCCAAATAACTGTGGATCTTCGTAGTGATACGGAGTGTCCTGGAAATATACAAAGGTGAAGTAGGAGTGGTAATGAAATACTTGGTTTGGTTGTGAATGGCAGTCGCAATTTACTTTGCCCTCCTTCTAATCCCTTTATTTGTCTTTACTTAATACCTTCTGTACACCGCACTTAGGCAAATCGGATTTCTTCATTCCCTACCGTTCAGCACCAGCCTAAGGTTTGGAAGAAGACTATCCAATAAGCGTAACGGGTGTACTATCCCCTAATCCAAGAAGCACTCGCAACCTGAGAGAAGGTATAAGGAAAAGACAACTGAATAGTCCTATTCGTTTTCTCCAGAACCGGAAACCATCCTCGAATCTGGAACAAGTTCCTTCGAGTTCGTATATAACCATACGATGGTTTTATCCAATGGAAGTGGACGTTCGTAGTAATACGGGATGTTCTAGAGAAAAAGGGTAAAAGTAGGAGTGGCAATGAGGTATGCAACTATGACAATTCAAAAGCCAGTGTTTTAAGAAGGTTCGGTCAACTTGGTCACTGAGTCATAGTCAAGGGTCGGGCCATAGTCGCTGCCAAAGAGAGAGAGAAAAGAAACACTCAGCGTGCAATTTAACCTAGATCAGAATGGTTATCACTTTATCTAATCAGGAAATCTCCCACTATAAACTCAAATTCTCCTCCAAACCTGAAAGAAGAATTAGTCGGGATCACCCGAGGAGTAAACCAACTCATCAATGGGAATCGGGATCCAACTATCATCGCATGATAACGTGACGGAATCCACTCACATTATCACACTCCAGAAGGTATGTGCATATATGGAAAGTTTCAGTTTCTTTAGAAACTCCCGATGTGATTTTTACCCCAAGCGGCTTATGACCTTGATTAGGTCAACAAACCATAAACCGCCAGTCAAGTTCAACCCGTCATTATTCTGGATTGCATTAAACCCACCCGTACGTTCCCTTGACTAGGTCAACAAAGTCGCACGACTGTCATAACCAATCCCACTTATGCAACAAACAAGTACCCTTTAGCTACCGAACACTACGTCTTGACTAGGTCAACAAACGCAGCACGAATACTAAATAATACCCGTAAGAAATGACGGAGGGCTACGGCTGGTTTTTGGCGAAAAACCTTTGACGTAATGAACTTGATATCGTTGAAGGAACTGCATAGCTTTTTATAAAATATAGTGGCGAAAACCTTTGCTAAAGAGGTCACTCCCGGTGAAGGGATCTCGGCTCTTTCCCCGTAGAGTGAGGTGCAGGATATTTCAACTGAATACCACGATGCAAAGCAAAAGTAATCGGCTATAGTGAAGTTATTACCCTAACGCAAACTTCTGTCCAAGGGGTCACTCCCGGTGAAGGGATCTCGGCCCTTGCCTCGTTGACTGAGGTGCTGGATATTCATAACCGAATACCACTGTGCAAAACAAAAGAGAACGTCCTTGCAATAACAGCTTTTTGAAAATTGTTCCAACGACATCAGAATTGGTTTGTTTAGCTTGCATTTATCCAAATCAACGCAGTCCCATCAATTGATCACACCAATAAAGAACGAAAATACGATGTACGTATATGCCATCCGCATTCGCCACTGGGTCCCGTCATTACCCGTTAGGTTACTTAACTAACGACAGAGCGGGGACTGGACTAGCGCGGATGCAAAACATATACAACATCTACTAGTATATATATCAATATATAATATTCGCTCAAGGCGTGATAAAATGCAACATCACATAAATGTAATAAGCATCAGAGAACAATACAGATATCTGGGATCCCCGGGTTTCATAGAGCCGCTACTGAAAACCGACGTTCCCCTGGTCGTGTGGATAGCCTGTGCAATGAAATCCTAGACACCTACGGGCGCGGCAAGTTACCCGCCAAAACCAGAAGCGAGGCAGCCCCCTTCAGCAACGTGAATGGACCACCCAGCACTTCACGGAATCCGGTAACTTGGGCACCCCTCCTTGGGTCAACCTATACCCCCTACGAGTGCGGTGAATAGCCCGCCAATTCTAGAGTGAAGCCCCCACCATCTCAACACCATGAGATGTGGGCCCGTTGCCCTCTAAAACCCGGCTACCCGTGCACCCCTCCGCGGGGTAATCCTAGTACAGAAAGTAAAATATACAACGGGTACATCGACCTCGGCCCGGTCGTGCCCTAAAAGAATAATATACAAACAGGCAGTGACGGCAATCTACATGTCGGACGCTCGTCCTGCAATATCAAATGTACATACACAACCAAACTGTACTAATATTGCATCCAGGTTATCCACCACGACAAATCCGCAACATTACAGCACAACACTGAACATCAACGTGAATGTCACGTTCGCAAATCCGTCTAAAAGGGCTATAGCAATTAGACAGGATTTACCAATCATATGACATTCACGGTCGCAGATATAATGTAAATACTGTGAACTAACATGTTTAAAATTTTCGATCGACTAAATTTCCCGAAGTGGGCCCCAAGCACTACTGCAGCACTCAAAATAAATCTGGGCCCAAACAAAATATACCAAAAACCCCATTTACAAGTCAGAGACCTACTGTAAAAATTTGGTGCAACAAGGAATTAAAATGGCGGTGGAACCGCGGCCAATGCATGTGTTTTGCCGCAGTTCCGCGGAGGAACAGTGCCATCGACTACCAAATTTTCACAGAATGCTTAAAAAACCCTACACGATTTTTTGACATGCCCAGAAAAAATTTTAGAGCACAAAATAAAATCGACAAAAACTGGACTTGAAAATGCGGTTTTTAGAAAATCCGTTCGATCGAACTTGTAAACACGTTAGAGCAAACTAGACTAGGTTAATGGCGTGGCTCTGATACCATTGTCTCAAGTGCACGGCAGCGCCCCGGCCGTCAGAACAATGCCAAAATGCGGAAACAAAAACTTTTCTTTAAACAGAAACCGGGGCTACCGCGGACTATAAACCCGGATCGGACCATTAACGTACTACTACCAAAAAAGAGAAAGGGTAGAAAACTATACCGAGCAATCCGTGCCCTTCAGTCTTCGGCCACCATCCCGATCTCCTCGCGGAATCTCCGGTCTCGATCTCCTCGTCGGAAAGGGCACCACATCGCCGGGTTCTTTAACGGGCTCCCACCTCTGGACCGAGGCAACTCGGGCACGAAGTTGGCGAGCCGACGTGTCCAAGAATGCTGTAGGCTAAGTGTAGAACACTATGTCTCTAGGGGTTGTTGAAGTTGCCATTTGGAAGTGGAGGTGAAAATCAACTTTGAAATAGAGCTTTGGGATTTTTGTGGCAAGCAAATGAGAATGAATCCCCCCCCCCCCAAAAAAAATTTGGACAGCCCTCCCTCAAGAGAAGTGGTCGGCCCATGCCTCTAGAATGAGAAGAGGGAGTGAGCCAAAAATAATGCAAGAGAGAGAAAAGAATGGTTGATAGTGAGGAATCATCATCATCCCCAAATCTCTTCCTAATCCCATCATATAAAGAAAGCAATGATGAGCAAAAAGAAGTCAATGGAAGCTAGAACCATCATGAGAACCATCATGTAACAACAACTTACAAAAACCACCTTCCACTTTGCTAATTTGCACATTTGCAAATAACCCCCTCCACACCAATTTTCAGCCAAAGAAAGATAGAAAGGAAAATGGCCGAAACGAAATGCAAACTGACAACTTCAAAAAGTGATCCGGTAATAAAATTACAGGAAAACCCAGCGACTGTATATACATACCCGCATTTGTATTCCGACCGAATACAAATGCAATGAGATAAAATCTACACTGTGCAATACTAGGATCCGGTTTAAACCAAAGCCCGCTAGTATTATCCGTCCGATCATGATCCGTGCAATACCGCACGGATATGATCGAACCCTGCCATATATCCATACGCCTCTACAGCGTTTCGCCCGAAACTTGAGAAACTGTCTGTTGGGGATTCTAAAGACTCGTCAATATTTTGGCTGTGGATTTAACCACTAGCACGTCAGAGGTATTAGCCATACGTAACGGGCTACCAGGTATTGACCAAAAAGGGACGTCGATGAGCGAACTCATCCTGACACTCTACTGAGCCTGTCAGTGACAATATCCGTACAGTCCGGTCCGTTCGTCTATGAGTATCGCATGGCGGGCCTAGGGGGTTGGTAAAAGTCAGACCCCCAAAAGCGGTACAAGTCGTGTCGGAGTGTAGCCCAGAACATCCTGAGATACTACTAGAATACCTACCAGTAAATCTCCTGCCTTGACCAAGAACTTCGTGTAATGGCTCTCCTAGACACAGCGCGACCTCACCCCCAATACCGGGAGAGATGAACCCCTGCAGATCCGCTCATTGCCTCCAAGTGGCTCGAGACTGTACCCAACTAAAACCTGTTTGCACAACTCCTTTGAGACGTGGTAGGGTAGTAATCAAAGTACAGTAGGAACTCACACGAGACAAATGACGATCTCAGGTCGATGAACTAACCTGTACACATGTCACTAGGGAACTGCTATCTGACGTCAGGTATAATACCAACTAGCATGTTTCCGGCGAGTCCTATCCGGTGTACTCATAACCCAATGAGCACATGTATACATCTTAGGTGAGCCAACTGACACCAATGGCTTGTGAGATCGGCCACCGCCCCTCGTCGGGGTTTCGACTGTATACACTAGTCTACTCCGGAGTATCGATGCCCTGTCTCGAAAACTCCCACGACTAGGGACCACTTTAAGGATGTGCTTATAGACCCCAGCTCCCACGTATATGTTCGCAATCATACTGCTGGCCGTCAAGCAAGAATGCTAAGGACTCTACCAACGCGCAAAAATGATCTGTAATGTCACCTAAAGCAGTAAGCGATGATAAAGATAAACCAGATAGCATACTATCATCTTGAATAAGACTGTCCTACCAGCATAGGTCCCCCCTCAATCATTGCAATTAGCCTGTGATCCAATAATTGACTCTGAGGGCACTATCTCCAACAGATATGTGTGTTTTGGGGCTCATTTTTAACAAAGGATTTCCAGCGCATACTCTCTCTCTCTCTCTCTCTCTCTCTCTCTCTCTATATATATATATATATATATATATATATATATATATATATATATATATGAGTGCTCTGTTGTAAACCGATCTGCGTTTTAAATAAAAGCGGGAACTCTCGTTCCACGACATATTTTAACGATCTGGTCTGTTCAAAGTGATCACCGTACCCTCAAATATATGTAAATGAAAAATCAAAGGATTTGAAGGCCTATGCCTCAGATGAAATTTATGTTGCATTACCGAAAGGCATTCGTTTTTGCACCCTCGCATAGGTTAGAGGTCTTCAAATCCTTTGATTTTTCATACACATTTATTTGAGGATAGAGTGAAAGGATTGGATCGTTAAAATATGTTGTAGGATGAAAGTTTCCATTTTTAAAAAACGCAGACCAGTTTGCAAGAAAGCACTCCTACAAACACACGAGGATAATAAATGAAATGTGTCGTAAAAGAGAATTTCCTCCTATGGCGTCAAAAAAATACAACTTCCACCGTTTTTTTCGACGATCGGCACTGATCACTTCCATCTTTATCATCTGAAATGTGGGTACACTAAATTTCATGTGATTCCACTACCTTTTCACCGTTGATTTAGCGGATGTAAAATTAACGGTTTACTGACAATAATACATTTTACATTGATAATTCAACGGTAAAAAAGTGATTGGTGTATCCACATCTTAGCTGATAAAGATGAAGGTTATAGATGCCGATCAACGAGAAAAAGGATGGAGGCCATATTTTTTCGGCGCAATAAAAATTTCCCACATGAAGGTTATGGATGCCGATCGGTAAAAGTCTCTTTTCTTCATTATTCTCCCCCTTCCCCTCCCCTCCCCCCCCCCACCCTCATCTATAGTCTCTTTTCTTCATTATTCTCCCCTCCCCCCCACCCTCATCTATAGTCTCTTTTCTTCATTATTCTCCCCCCCCCCCCCCACCTTTTCTCTCTCTCTCTCTCTCTCTCTCTCTCTCTATATATATATATATATATATGAAGAGAGTGTTTGCGGGCAAAACCTAAATGAAGCGTCAACATCCTTTAAATTTTTTCAAGCTATAAATAAACAAGAAGAAATTTAATTTAGCAAAATGTAATCGGCCAAACTCGAGCAATTATATTTCTTCCATCTGACAAATACAATTGCTCAAGTTCCATGTAAGGAAAAATATCTAAACTCTTCATTGGGGGCAATACACATCGCCGAGACTTTCAATATTGAGATGCACATTCTTGTGATCAAAGAGCCAATCCATGATGCTTGTTTCTCGTTATTAATGAACATTACAAATGTTCCCAACGTTGATGCAGACACAGAGAACCGGTACTGAAAAATCTCTTGTTCAATTCTAGAAACAATCAGATTTTAGAAATGAAAGATCCGGTGCTTTATTTACAGTACGTCTTAAACCAGACACCGATATTGAGAAAACTTTCGAAATCAGATCTTGGCCTGCAAAGAAATTGGCTGCTTTAGAACCTTGTTAACAAAAATAAAAATTGAAGAAATAATTAAGATATCAAAACAATCATATACCTTTCAATGCCATGGACATCTTCAGGAAACACTATCACTTTGACCTTGCCTCCTTTCTCCCTTAGAGCCCTTGCATACTAAGACAATAATCCAGAATAAACCAAGTTAAAGACACATCATTCATTGCCATAACGAAGACGATAGCAATTTCACAGATGGCGCGCAAAAAGTATAAATATACATCAAATAAGCATGATATAAATATTAAAAATGTGAAGCTAAAAATATGCACGTGGCTGCAACCAAATTTTTAGAGTTGGCAGAAATGAGACCTCTTGAAACCCGGTATCCTGATCATGCCAGGAAACCACTTTACCCAAAAACTAAGCTATTTGCGGACTAATGTATAGAAGCTAATTGTACCGAGAACACGCGATACGTGATCACAAACACAAGGAGGAGAAAAGCTTCGGGGTTCTGAAATACTTTAGTGGGCTAAATGAATCTTGTCCATTCTCTTCTATTAAGGACCACCGCTGCTAAATGAGCGAGTTATACTAGGATATAACAGTAAATTTATAGAGTTCAACTTTATAGGGAGATTTTTTTAAAAACCAAGATATTTCAATATATTTTCTTTAAAACATGACGTTTTATAATTACCATGCACTAGCGTTATGCACGTGCAATGACGTGGTGCCAAAAAAGAGATGTCACAAATCTCACGATGGTGTTATGCAAATGTAACACCTGCCTATATGGCATATTTACCTCGAAAAATCAAGCTATATCTAATATGATCATATGCAAAGCACCATACCCCGACAAACCCTTTTTGTGAAAAGTGTTGACCATCACATCTTGAGCAGTGTCATGTTTTGTCGCTATATGTTTATTGACATCATCATTCATCGATCGTGGGTTGCCTTCTCATGTAGTTCTTGCTACAAATCTCAATTCCTAATTAACTAAAACAACCAAATTGGTGCCGATAGAAAAACAAACATCTACAAGAACTCCACTTAAATTATTAACAAAAAGGTAACAATCAAATAATAACAATATCATCTTCTTCTCATACAAAGTCAAAACCTACGAAGACATGCAGTAACCAATTTTTAGAAATTCGAAAAAAAAAACATTCTAATTATCTTTTCTAATTAATATATATCAATAGTTGAATTATGAGTAAGATGACCGGTTGATGGACAGCGGGCTCATGGCTATCTTCATGCCATTGATTTTCCAAAGGTGTGATTTATAGCTCATCCAATTGTTTTCTTGTGTGTGTGTGAGAGAGAGGGGGGAGACAGTTGCAAAAGTGGATTTCAAATAAATATTTTAGTTTTATATTTTTTTCATCTATTTTTTTACACTTTTTTACACGTGTAATTGCAAAAATTTTGGGAGATTCCACAATCCTACATGGCACTCAATTAAGGCATGTTAGATGAAATTGTAACTACCCTCAAGTTGTGGCTAAATTAGTTAGTAAAGAACTAGAGATATATCAGCATGCAGGTCATATACCTGTAAACCGTTAGAAACTGGAACGCGAAGATCTTGTGCACCCAATAGGAAAAGGACAGGCACTTTAACCTGCACTTACAATCGTATGTAAAAACGAAATTATTAACTAAAAAATCAGCAATCTAAATAGGAAATACACATAAAATATGGCATAGGAGACTTTATAAGGATTTTTCTTTCTAAACAACTCTATCCCATTCAAAGGTGGTCGCATTTCACAGAAAACGCATAAGTGGTAAAGGTAATTAAAAAACACATACCTTTGAGAGGTGAGAAATAGGAGATTTATTGTAAAACAAGCTAAGGTACTCAGTTGAGGGAGCCTCCGTAAAGAAGTTCTTTCCTTGGGTCCCACAAGCCTCTACATAACACCAATCAGGAATATCGGTAGTACCCACCATTAGCGAAATATTACAAACAGGATTTCGAACAGCTGCCACGGTAAACCTATCTGGTGCCTGCATGAACATAAAGTTTATAACAATCATATGACAAGATATTTATAAGATGAAGTGGCGGAAATTATTGAGATTTATAAATTGTTTACATAGGATATTCAGATTATAAAACTCATTTAAGCGAAAACATATATTATTAGTGCTATTTCGCTTGATTCAGTGCAAAAAGAGTATAGGATATTGATAATTTTAAATATGGGGCTTGGACAATATTTGTGACTATGAAACCATCATGTTCTAAATAATAGAAAACACATATGACGTAAATGACCTGATTGTATCATTATAAGAACATGCCAAATTAACGACAATTTGAGGTATATGCTAAAACATAGATTTAGAGATATACATCACTGCCTTATGATCCTTTATTTTATTACAATTTCAGCGACCAACAAAATAAGTAATTATAAGCACTACAAAAAGTTAATATGACATGTTAAAGATGATAAATCAGTTAATTTACTTAAAAGATAAACCTCCTCCTTTCAACACCCACACAAAAACACACAGACGCGCGCAACATACACACACAAATGCACATATGTGTGAAAGCTATGTTTGTGTGTTTACACAAAGATACACACGGACATATATACTTATATATTTACACACATTACCATCATCAAAATGGACAGGGGACGGGCTTGCCTTAATCTAAAGAAAATCGTAGGCGACCTCCAAAGGAGAAAGTCTACAACAGAAGAAAGATCAGAGGTTAATTCAACTTTGAGGCATAAAGAGAGCCAAAAACAAAACAGGATGCAAGCATTTGCATACACAGGATTTCTTTGTGATAGATCATCCGTTGTTGAAAGCAGGAAGAAAATTGGATTCGAACTCCTTCACAAAAATCCTAAGTGCCTAAGAACTTAAAATAGCTATATGACGAGCACCTCACCAAATATCAGCCAGAACGAGCTTCTAAATGTTATTTCAACTCCAATTAGGAGAAACCTTAATACCGTTGGAGATAGTGCCCTCAGAGTCAATTATTGGATCACAAGCACGTGATTGCAATGATTGAGGGAGGACCTGTCCAGGTAGGACAGTCTTACTCGAGATGATAGTATGCTATCTGGTTTATCTTTATCATCGTGTACTGCTTTAAGTGACCTGACATGTCGCTATTACACGTTGATAGAGTCCCTAGGATTCTTGCTTGACCACCAGCAGTATGAGGATGATCATATAAGTTGGAGCTGGGGTCTATAAGCACATCCTTAAAAGGTCCCTAGTCGTGGGAGTTTCGAGACAGGGCATCGATTCTCCAGAGTAGACTAGTGTATACAGTCGAGACCCCGACGAGGGGCGGTGGCCGGTCTCACAAGCCACTGGTGTCAGTTGGTTCACCTAAGATGTATATAGGTGCTCATTGGGTTATGAGTACACCGGACAGGACTCGCCGGGAACATGCTAGTTGGTCTTATACCTGACGTCAGATAGCAGTTCCCTGGTGACATGTGTACAGGTTAGTTCATCGACCTGGGGATCGTCATTTGTCTCGTGTGAGTTCCCACTGTACTTTGATTACTACCCTACCACGCTCAAAGGAGACGTGCAAACAGGTTTTAGTTGGGTACAGTCTCGAGCCACATGGAGGCAATGAGCGGATCTTCAGGGGTTCGTCTCTCTCGGTATTGGGGGTGAGGTCGCGCTGTGTCTAGGAGAGCCATTACACGAAACCCTCGGCCGAGGCAGGAGATTTACTGGTAGGTATTCCAGTAGTATCTCAGGGTGTTCTGGGCTACACTCCGACACGACTTGTACCGCTTTTGGGGGTCTGACTTTTACCAACCCCCTAGGCCCGCCATGCGATGCTCATAGACGAACGGACCGGACTGTACGGATATTGTCACTGACAGACTCAGTAGGGTGTCAGGATGAGTTCGCTCATCGACGTCCCTTTTGGTCGATAGCTGGTGGCCCGTCACGTATGGCTAATACCTCTGACATGCTAGTGGTTAAATCCACAGCCATAGTATTGACGAGTCTTTAGAGTCCCCCACATTCAGTTGCTCAAGTTTTCGGGCGAAACGATGTAGAGGCCGTATGGAGATATGGCAAGGTCCGATCAGATACATGCGGTATTGCACGAATCAGGATCGGACAGTTTGTACTACAGGTTGTATGGATATATGGCAGGGTTCGATCAGATACGTGCGGTATTGCACGGATCAGGATCGAACGGATATTACTGGCCGGCTTTGGTTTAAACCGGATCCTAGTATAGTACAGTGTAGATTTTGTCTCATTGCATTTGTATTTCGGTCGGAATACAGATACGGGTGTGTATACACAGTATCGGGGTTTTCCTGTAATTTATTACGGGACCAGTTTTCTGGAGTTGCCAGTTTGCTTTCCGTTTCGGCCATTTTCATTTGTATCTTTCAATGGCCGAAGATTGGTGGAGGAGGGCTTATTTGCATTTGTGCAAATAAGCAATTGTGGAGGGGGTTCTTTGCATTTTGTTGCTTCATGATAGCTCTTGTTGACCTTGACTTATTCACTTCATTATTGCTTGACTTTTGGAGTCATCATGTTAGATGATGGTTGTGGTTGAGTGTGGATGTGTTTGTGATCATGTTCTTTCATGATTTCTTTTGATTCCTTCTTGCATTATTGTGTGGCCTCTCTCATTTTTTGATACTCACTCTCATTCTCTCCTCCCCCATTGGCATGGCCGGCCAAGCCAAATATGGGGCTGTCCCAATTTTTGTGCGAGGGATTTACACTCATTTGGCTTCACAAAAATCATTTTAGCTTCTCTCCAAAAGATAGTTCATACCTCCACCAATATGGCAATTTCTACAACCTCAAATGAGACTTGAGCACTACACATTCTACAGCAAACCTTGGGCACGTCGACTAGCCAGCTCCGTGCCCGAGTTGCCACGGTATAGAGGTGGGAGCCCGTAAAAGATGCAGGCGACGTGGTGCCCTTCCGGCAAGGAGGTGGAGACCGGAGATTCCGCGGGAGATCGGGACGACGACGAAAAGACTGAAGGATACGGATCGCTCGGTATATCTCTCTTCCCCATCTTGTAGTTAGCTAGGACTAGTTAATGGCCCGATCCGGGTTTTAGTGCGCGGTGGTGCCGGTCAAGAAAAATTAAAGTTAACCATCGCTTCCGCATTTGGCCTTGGGATGGGGGCCGGGGCGCCGCCGTGCACTTACAGTGGTATCAGAGCCTCGCCATTAATATAGTCTAGCTTTGTCTAATATGTTTTACAATTCCGATCGAACAAATGTTCCGAAAACCCAATAACACATGCATCAGTTTTCTGTCGAATTTTTTCTGGCTCGAAAATTTTTTCAGGTTGTAGAAAAGTGATGTACTGGAAGTCCTAAGAATTCTGGAGAAATTCGACACATTGATCTTTTAAGGGGAGCGCGGAACCGCGGCCAAACCCCACTTGGGGCCGCGGTTCCGCCGAAGTATGGAGAGATCAATGCGTCAAATTTTTCCAGTGGACTTCTGGGGTGAAAATAGGGTTTTCTGGAATATTATTTTTGGGCCCAGAATTTCTTGATGTGCTACAGTAGTACTTGGGGGCCCACTTGTTATAATTTTGATCGATCGGATATTATATAAACACATTTTTCACAGTATTTACATTATATCTGCGACCGTGAATGTCACTTGATCGGTAAATCCGGTCTGACTGCTATAGCCCGGTTAGACGGATTTGCGAACGTGACTTTCACGTTGATGTTCTGTGTATTGCTGTGATGTTGCGGATTGGTCGTGGGGGATAGCCTGGATGCAATGCTAGTACAGAGTTTGTTGTATTATGTACATTTAATATTGCGGGGCGAGCGTCCGACATGTGGACTGCCGTCACTGCCTGATTGTATTATTATTTTGGGGCACGACTAGGTTGCGGTCGATGTACCCGTTGTATGTATATTTTACTTTCTGTACTAGGATTACCCTGCGGAGGGGTACACGGATAGCCGAGTTCTAGAGGGCAATGGGCCCGCATCTCATGGCATTGAGACGGAGGGGGCTTCACTCTAGAATTGGCGGGCTATTCGCCGCACTCGTAGGGGGTACAGGTTGACCCAGGAGGGGTGCCCAAGTTACCGGATTTCGTGAAGTGCTGGGTGGTCCATTCACGTTGCTGAAGGGGGCTGCCTCGCTTCAGGTTTTGGCGGGTAACTTGCCGCGCCCGTAGGGGTCTAGGATTTCATTGCACAGGCTATCCACACGACTAGGGGAACGCCGGGTTTCAGTAGTGGCTCTGTGAAACCCGGGGATCCCAGATATCTGTATTGTTCTGTGATGCTGTACATTTCTGTGACGTTGCATTTTTTTCACGCCTTGAGCGAAATATAATATATTGGTATATATATTAGTTGATGTTGTATATGTTTTGCATCCGCGCTAGTCCAGTCCCCGCTCTGTCATTAGTTAGCTAACCTAACGGGTAATGACGGGACCCAGTGGCGAATGCGGATAGCATATACGTACATTAGTATATTTTCATTCTTTTGGTGTGATCAATTGATGGGACTGCATTGATTCGGATCAATGCAAGTTAAAAACAAACCTAATCTGATGTTGTTGGAACACTTTTCAAAAAGCTGTTATTGCAAGGACGTTCACTTTTGTTTTGCATCGTGGTATTCAGTTGGAATATCCTGCTCCTCAGTCGACGAGGCAAGGGCCGAAATCCCTTCACCGGGAGTGACCCCTTGGACAAAAAGTTTGCGTCAGGGCAATAACTTCACTATAGCCGATTACTTTTGCTTTGCACCGTGGTATTCAGTTGGAATATCCTGCACCTCATTCTACGGGGAAAGAGCCGAGATCGCTTCACCGGGAGTGACCTCTTTAGCAACGGTTTTCGTCATTATATTTTAAAAGCTATCCGTTCCTTCAACGATATCAAGTTCATTACGTTAAAGGTTTTCGCCAGAAACCATTCGTAGCCCTCCGTCGTTTCATATGGGTAGTCAATAGTATTCAAGCTGTGTTTGTTGGCCAAAGTCAAGGCACAGTGTTTGGTAGCTGTTGGGTATTCATATGCAGCATAGATAAATGCGTTGGTTTGGGGCAGTCGTATAGCCTTGTTGGCCAAAGTCAAGGGCTTATGCGGGTGGGCTCAAATTAACCTGGAGAATGACGGGTAGAACTTGACATGTGACTTATGATTTGTTGGCCAAAGTCAAGGTCATAAGAGCATGGGGCAGAAATCACATCGGGGGTTTCTAAAGAAACTGAAACTTGGCAGATATGCGCATACCTTCTGGAGTGTGACACCGTGAGCGGATTCCGTCACGTTATCATGCGATGATAGTTGGATCCCGATTCCCACTGATGAGTTAGTTTACTCCTCGGGTGACCCCGACTAATTTTTCTTTCAGGTTTGGAAGAGAATTTGACGGAACAGTGGGAGGCTTCTAGATTAAATAAATTGGTAACCATTCTGATCTAGGTTAGAGTGCACGCTGAGTGTTTCTTTTCTCTCTCTCTGGCAGCGACCATTAACCCGACCCTGAGACTGTAACTCAGTGACCAAAATTGACCGAACCTTCTTGAACACTGGCTTTTGGATTGTCAGAGTTGCAAACCTCATTGCCACTCCTACTTTTACCCTTTTCTCCAGGGCACCCCGTATTACTACGAACGTCCACTTCCATTGGACAAAACCATCGTATGGTTAGATACGAACTCGAAGGAATTTATTCGAGGATGGTTTCCGGTTCTGGAGAAAACGGATAGGATTATTCAGTTGTCTTTTCCTTTTACCTTCTCTCTCAGATTGCGAGTACTCCTTGGCTTAGGAGAAGTACACCTGTTACACAAATTGGATAGTCTTCTTCCAAACCATAGGCAGGTGCCGACCGGTAGGGAATGAAGAAAACCAATTAGCCTAACGATGGTGTACAGAAGGTATTATGTAAAGACAAAGAAAGGGATTAGTAAGAGAGCAAAGTAAATTGCGACTGCTGTTCATGACCATACCAAGTATTTCTTCGTCAATCCTAAATCATCTTTGTATTTCTCCAGGACACTCTGTATCACTACGAAGATCCACAGTTTATTGGATACTCCATCGTATGGTTATATACGAACTCGAAAGGAACTTGTTCCAATTCGGGGATGGATTCTGGTTCAGGAGAAATAGAAATAAGGTTTATTCGGTTGTCTTTTATCTTCACCTTCTCTCGCATTGCGAGTGTTCCTAGGATTGGGACAGTACACCCATTATGCTTATTAGATAGTCTTCTTCCAAACCATAGGCTGGTGCCGAACGGTAGGGAAGGAAGAAAACCATTTGGCCTAAAGGGGTGTGCAGAAGGTAATGACTAAAGACATATGAAGGGATTTGGAGAGGTGACAAAGAATTATACGGTTACAGTCGTGAATCTGGAAGAGACATTACTAGGAATACCATGATACCCCATCGAAACATTTCAATGTTTCAGTTTCACTGTGTAATGTTAAAAGAAAACTGATTTCCTGATTAGATACTTACTTCAGGGTATGTATTTATCAGGTATGATTCTCACATCTGCATGGTTTTACAGATGATGAGTGGGAGTAAGTTATTAGGAATTGGGTGATCATCCTTATTATATCGGGATTCGTTGTAATCGGTGATATTTGAGGAAGTCGCCTGGGTTGTTTGCCGGACGGCAAATATTTGGTTTTGAATATCCGCTGTTGTGCACCAATTTCAAATTGATATATCTGTACGTCTATTTTCATTGAGTGAGATATATCTTTTTGAAATTATGTCTATGACATTTACCTATATCAGTGAATGGTTAGGTAAGGAGCATTAAATAGCGGTGTAATTCTTCTTAACCATAAGTACAGTTTATCAACCTACAACACACAGTGAATGAGTTATCAGATTCAAGGGACTTATACAGAGTATTGTATGTTGTCCAGGGTCCATCAGGATAAAGGGGTTGGTCCTCGTACTATATTCGGTTTACTTATGACTTCTCTAGTTTTTAGACACGTGTTTCGTGGAAACACAGGGTCCGAATTTTGAGAAGTTATAGGTATTTGAATAAAGTAGAGAACCAGGTGTTGCAAGTATCAGGATTCTTCAAGTTGATCAAAGATGTCGATACTTGTGTATGGTGTTCAGTTGATAGTAATGATTAAAAGAACTTGCTTCTTTTTCAGGTTACTCATAATTGGAAGCATTCCTAAGTTGAGTAACGCTAATCGGCCTCTCTCCATTTAGTTGACATGCACTGGAGATAGCTGCATGATTTGAATCTGGTTCAATTAAATCAGTGCCTCTGGTTCTATATTGGATATAGAACAGTTCATATCTTAACGTTCTTAAGGTACGGGGAGTTGTCCGGCTTATGATTAAAACCAGACTCTGGATAACTCAAGGCACGTTTCTGTAATAGATGTTTGTGGGTTGACCCAGGCTATGATGAGGGTTGACTTTCTACCATCTGGAAGATCAATAGTGATATTGTTCTTAACTCGCCACAGTTTTATTAAAAATGGATTTTTTCAGAAAACAGTAGTGGGAGTAAGGTAGAACTGGAAGTGATTCCAGAACCGCAAACGATTACTGAAGATTTGATAAAGAACCTAAAGATTCAATCTGGATTGACATTCCATTGGCCACTCCGCAGATAAGGTGGGTAACTTCAGGCACCCGAGAGGTACTCCGGTAGCCTCAAGGACGGTGACAGGGAAGTTCTTGTTTACCCAAAATTGCCATTGTTGTTGTTCCAGGTTGCGAGACCCGGCGGGAGGATGAGTATAGCGTCGTTCTAAACTAGCTTTAGAAGTGTATGTGTATATGACTCTGCTAGAGGGTTGTCGTAGTCAGTGGGAGCAACGGAAGTATTGGTGGACAGGTGGCTTATGTCTATTTATAGACTAAAGCAGATATAGCGGAGATAGATCATCAATTTCTGATGTGACGGTCATAGGTTTGACTTCATCAGAATAGGGGATGGATCTGTTGAGAAGGTAGTAGGGTGTGATGTCATGGTATTTGGATGACATACACAGAATAGGAAAAGAAACTCCTATACGATCGGTTATACTTTGGTCGTCACACAGTGTTTCTCCACATGGGACTTGAACATTATATCAGACATACTGGTTACTAGATCTATGGTTTTAGATCTAGATTTGGGTGGTTTCCCAATCATGGTACTTAGACAGCATTCTAAGAGTATTTAGAATGGACGACTCCTGGCACGGTAGTGTACCTGCGGGTGATGGAGTCACCCTCTCTAAAGGTGTCTTACAGACTAAAGTGGAAAGGGATGTGCATGATTGGCAGATCACTTGCTCAGGCAATTGAGTCAATCATGAGATGTCAAGTACCACACCAGATGTTGTTCTTGCACTAGATGCAATAAGTTGACATTGATCCAATCCTGGAGAAACAGTCGGAAGCAGTTTTAGAACATAAGTGGATGTTCTAGGGATATGATAACGACAGCCTCATTCGGGAGACAGTTATCATTCAAGGCTTCCAAGATGACATGGACGACAAGGAGGTTGTCAGAGCTATAGTTTTTCCTTCTGACGAGGGACAGTATTTTGGACAGGTGATCCAAGGCAATACTGAGGGAGGCATGGCGCAGGATACTGATTAAGTTCAGTTGACGATACAGTCTAAGAAGTTTGGATTTGGAGTTCATTTATGAGCTAGGTCCCATCAGACATCCAGACACATTCTAAGACAGGTATTGCTCATTTCGGGAGATGGGTTTTCTCTGCGAACTTGAGATATAGAGAGACATAGAAAGAAATATCAAGACGGATCCACTCACTGAGGCTATTCCTCGAACGCAATAGTTTCGCAAACGAGCTTTGTGAGACTGACAAGTAGAGGAGTTGGGTGTTCGGTATCACACGGGCTGTGAGTATGCGACATCGCAATAATTAGTCTTGAGGGCAAGTGGGAGATTGTTGGAGATAGTGCCCTCAGAGTCAATTATTGGATCACAAGCACGTGATTGCAATGATTGAGGGAGGACCTGTCCCAGTAGGACAGTCTTACTCGAGATGATAGTATGCTATCTGGTTTATCTTTATCATCGTGTACTGCTTTAGGTGACCTGACATGTTGCTTGACCATCAGCAGTATGAGGGCGATCATATAAGTGGGAGCTGGGGTCTATAAGCACATCCTTAAAAGGTCCCTAGTCGTGGGAGTTTCGAGACAGGGCATCGATTCTCCAGAGTAGACTAGTGTATACAGTCGAGACCCCGACGAGGGGCGGTGGCCGGTCTCACAAGCCACTGGTGTCAGTTGGTTCACCTAAGATGTATACAGGTGCTCATTGGGTTATGAGTATACCGGACAGGACTCGCCGGGAACATGCTAGTTGGTCTTATACCTGACGTCAGATAGCAGTTCCCTGGTGACATGTGTACAGGTTAGTTCATCGACCTGAGGATCGTCATTTGTCTCGTGTGAGTTCCCACTGTACTTTGATTACTACCCTACCACGCTCAAAGGAGACGTGCAAACAGGTTTTAGTTGGGTACAGTCCCGAGCCACATGGAAGCAGTGAGCGGATCTTCAGGGGTTCGTCTCTCTCGGTATTGGGGGTGAGGTCGCGCTGTGTCTAGGAGAGCCATTACACGAAGCCCTCGGCCGAGACAGGAGATTTACTGGTAGGTATTCCAGTAGTATCTCAGGGTGTTCTGGGCTACACTCCGACACGACTTGTACCGTTTTTGGGGGTCTGACTTTTACCAACCCCCTAGGCCCACCATGCGATGCTCATAGACAAACGGACCGGACTGTACGGATATTGTCACTGACAGGCTCAGTAGGGTGTCAGGATGAGTTCGCTCATCGACGTCCCTTTTGGTCGATAGCTGGTGGCCCGTCACGTATGGCTAATACCTCTGACGTGCTAGTGGTTAAATCCACAGCCATAGTATTTACGAGTCTTTAGAGTCCCCCACATTCAGTTGCTCAAGTTTTCGGGCGAAACGCTGTAGAGGCCGTATGGAGATATGGCAAGGTCCGATCAGATACATACGATATTGCACGGATCAGGATCGCAGTTTATACTACAGGCCGTATGGATATATAGCTGGGTTCGATCAGATACGTGCGGTATTGCACGGATCATGATCGAACGGATATTACTAGCCGGCTTTGGTTTAAGCCGGATCCTAGTATAGTACAGTGTAGATTTTGTCTCATTGCATTTGTATTTCTGTCGGAATACAGATGCGGGTGTGTATACACAGTATCGGGGTTTTCCTGTAGTTTATTACGGGACCAGTTTTCTGGAGTTGCCAGTTTGCTTTCCGTTTCAGACATTTTCATTTGTATCTTTCAATGGCCGAAGATTGGTGGAGGAGGGCTTATTTGCATTTGTGCAAATAAGCAATTGTGGAAGGGGTTCTTTGCATTTTGTTGCTTCATGATAGCTCTTGTTGACCTTGACTTGTTCACTTCATCATTGCTTGACTTTTGGAGTCATCATGTTTGATGATGGTTGTGGTTGAGAGTGGATGTGTTTGTGATCATGTTCTTTCATGATTTCTTTTGATTCCCTCTTGCATTATTGTGTGGCCTCTCTCATTTTTTGATACTCACTCTCATTCTCTCCTCCCCCATTGGCATGGCCGGCCAAGCCAAATATGGGGCTGTCCCAATTTTTGTGTGAGGGATTTACACTCATTTGGCTTCACAAAAATCATTTTAGCTCCTCTCCAAAAGATAGTTCATACCTCCACCAATATGGCAATTCCTACAACCCCAAATGAGACTTGAGCACTACACATTCTACAGCAAACCTTGGGCACGTCGACTAGCCAGCTTCGTGCCCGAGTTGCCTCGGTATAGAGGTGGGAGCCCGTAAAAGATGCAGGCGACGTGGTGCCCTTCCGGCAAGGAGGTGGAGACCGGAGATTCCGCGGGAGATCAGGACGACGACGAGAAGACCGAAGGACACGGATCGCTCGGTATATCTCTCTTCCCCATCTTGTAGTTAGCTAGGACTAGTTAATGGCCCGATCCGGGTTTTAGTGCGCGGTGGTGCCGGTCAAGAAAAATTAAAGTTAACCATCGCTTCTGCATTTGGCCTCGGGATGGAGGCCGGGGCGCCGTCGTACACTTACAAATACTTCTCTATTAGCCTCTCCATTAAACTCATCGTTGCCGGTCCCAAGTCCGGATGAGAAAGTGTGAGGGTTGTGGTAGGCTTGTGACAGCCAACGTAAAACTTTGTCACATTCTATGACATGAACCATATTAAGAATATCGTTGGGGCGTCCCCTACTCAGCGACGCGCTATATCGGATCCCGGGTGTAGTGTTAAGTATGCAAGGGCCTCTAAGTCGTCGTCCAGAAACGGCGCGCTACATCGGACCCCGGATGTAGTGATAAATAAGCAAGGGTCGTCGTCCAGAAACGACGCGCTACATCGGACCCCGGGTGTAGTGACAAATAAGCAAGAGTCGTCGTCCAGAAACGGCGCGTTACATCGGACCCCGGATGTAATGACAAATAAGCAATGGTTTCATAGGATCCGTCTAGCTTCCTGGAACATAGGTTCCCTTACGGGTAGACTAATAGAATTAGTGAAGCTGGTGATTAGGAGGAGATGTATTATGTGTTTGCAAGAAACTAAGTGGGCAGGTGAAAAGAGTAGAGTCATAGAGCCTTGGGGTTATAAGCTTTGATATACGGGTAGAGATAAAAATCGTAATGGGGTAGGCATAATCATAGATAGATGGTTGCTTGAGGATGTAGTTGAGATTAGGAGAAAAGGTGATAGAATTTTACTGGTTAAGCTTATTCTAGGTGGAGAGATCCTTAATATTATTAGTGCTTATGCACCACAATAGGTCTTGATGACGCTAGTAAACGTCTATTCTGGGAGGATTTAGACGGGATGGTGCAAAGTATACCTAGTGGAGAGAAGTTATTTATTGGTGGTGATCTTAATGGACATGTAGGTACTAGTCGTAGTGGACCAGAGAAGTCAAAACCATATTGGTATAACATTGGAAGGGCAAGAGATATCACCGAGTGACCAGTTTAGATATTTAAGTTCCATCATCCAAAAGAATGGGGAGATCGATAGTGATGTTAATCAAAGGATCCAAGCTGGTTGGTTGAAATGGAGGAGTGCAACAGGAATTTTGTGTGATCGTAACTTTCCGTTAAAATTGAAAGGAAAGTTTTATCAGAGCGTTATTCGGCCTACCTTATTATATGGTACAGAATGCTGGACTCCTAAGAAGCACCATACACAGAAGATGCACGTAGCGGAGATGCGCATGCTTTGTTGGATGTGTGGTAACACTAGAAAAGATAAGGTGCGAAATGAGGATATTCGTGCAAAAGTTGGTGTAGCACCTGTGGAGGAGAAGATGCAGGAAAACCGACTAAGATGGTTTGGTCATGTGCGACGCAGACCTATGGAAGCACCGGTTCGACGAATAGATACTCTCGATATGGGCAATAGCAAAAGGGCAAAAGGGAGACCGAAGAAAACATGGATGGAGGTGATACGAAACGATATGGTTGCCAAAGGACTCAATGAAAGTATATTGTTCGATAGGAGTGAGTGGAGGCGGATGATTCATGTGCTGGACCCGGCGTGATTCTCATGTTGGTTCATGTAGCCTACCCTATATGCTTGGGATAAAAGGCTCAGTTGTTGTTGTATTAGCCTCTCCATTAATGACTAACATCCTACGGTTCCTACCTATGGTCTGTCCTTCCTTATTCAGAACACAAACTGAACCATAAATAGTTTCTTGGTCATCCTAGTGTGGTCCAAAAGAGTAATTGTTATTAAATAAATTGCAGCCTTATTATCGCAGTATAGCAGAAGTGGGCTTAAAGCTAAGCTCTCCAAGCAGAAAGCTCACCCATACAAGCTCACAAGTAGTGTTCGCCATGGTTTGATACTCTTACTCAGCAATGGAACGAGACACCGCGCTTTGTTTCTTACTCTTCCAGAAGACCAAATTACCTCCTACAAACACGCAGCATTCTGTAGTGGATCTGCGATCAGATGTGGACCCAGCCCAATCTGCATTCGTGAACTCTCCAACCCGAGAATGTACATGGTCTGAATACAACAGACCCTTTCCAGGATCATTCTTCAAATATCGAAAGATCCTAATCACCGCATCCCAATGGGCAACTCGAGGATTAGCCATGAATTGGCTCACGACGCTGACAGGAAATGCAATATCAGGTCAAGTGACAGTGAGGTAATTAAGCTTACCGACTTATCGTCGATATCTTCCGGGATCCTCAAACAGATCACCCTGCCCTAGAAGCAGTTTAGTATTAAGATCCATTGAAGCCTCTATAGCTCTACACCCTAACATCTCAGTTTCAGTCAGCATATCAAGCATATATTTTCGCTGTGAGATATAGATATCATCCTTCTATCGAGCAATCTCGATAGCCAAAAAGTATTTAAGGCTTCCAAGATCTTTAGTCTGAAACTTCGCATGAAGATGGTGTTTAAGCTGTGCAATACCGGCCACATCATCACCAGTAATCATTATGTCATCAACATATACCACCAATAGAATGCGAAGGTCGTTGATGTTATTACTGTAGAACACCGAATGGTCAAGAGCACACCGTTTAAGACCGAACGAAATAATCATCTCGGTAAATCTTCCAAACCATACTCGTGGAGACTGTTTCAAGCCATACAATGACTTCTTCAATAAAAAAAAACTAAGCCAGATTCCCCCTGAGCAACAAAACCAGGTGGTTGCTCCATATAGACCTCGGCCAAAGAGCCATTTAGAAACGCCTTCACATCAACCTGATGCAAAGGCCAATGGTGTGTAGCTGCAAAATACATAAGCAGGAGAACAAAGGTCATCTCGGCCACATGAGAAAATGTCCCCTCATAATCAATCCCATAAGTCTGCGAGTACCCTTTAGCAACCAAACACGGTTTTAAACGGGAAATGGTCCCATCAGGAGTAAGCTTCACAGGGTACACCTAGCAACATCCCACCGCCTTCTTTCTAATCAGAAGATGCACCAAATCCCAAGTCCGATTCTGCTTAAAGACGAGCATCTCATCAATCATAATATATGTCCACATTTTATAAGATAGCCTCTGAGAGTAATGGGTACAGTATGAGAATCAAAGGAGGAGAGGAACGTCTGGTATGCAGGAGATAAATCGAAACACGCCACATGATCTATAAGGTAGAATGTGCAGCTTTAGGTGTCTTTCCATAAGGCAATAAGAAGATCAATGTCAGCTTCCGGCGGAGCGTGAGACTCTGGGAGATTAACAGGAGGTTGAGGTTCAGAAGCCCTATGGGCCCACAAGCATACACCCTTATAACTGGTGGTGGGGACCCCAACAACGGTGAATCAGAGGTGGGAAATGGGTCGACAGAAACATCACGGATAATTTCCAACACAAGGGTAGAGAATCAACAAAATCGGAAGGGGTGCTCTCTTGTGAGAAGAGATACGAGATATCCACGGGGAAATCACTGTCCATGTCTATAGAGGTGTTGGAAGTATAAAGGTGTAGGGTGGACTCATGAAAAGTCACGTCAGCCGATATAAATTGACGTCGTAACATATGACTATAACATCGATACCCCTTTTGAGTGCGAGAGCACCCAAGAAAAACACACTTGACAGCCTTGGGATCCAATTTAGCTCCTTCCAGATTGTAGATCATGGACAAAACAGACACACCCAAAAATCCTTGGAGGAACCGGGAATGAGACCGCCAAAGGAAACAACATATAGAATGAGAAATCTGCCCATCCAGAATTGAGCAAGACATAAGATCAATCAAGTAATTGGCAGTAAGAACATCCCCCAAAAATAAGGCACTTGCATATGAAATAAAAGGGTACGAGTGACCTCTAAAGGATATCTATTTTTCCTTTCGGCCATCCTATTTTGTTGGAGTATAAAGATAAGAAGATTCATGAATAATACCAAGTCTCTCTATACTCCATAAAGGATGTACTGAAATACTCCTTAGCATTATCATTCCTTAAGATGCCAACATTAACCCCAAATTGAGTCTCGACTTCGGAATAAAAAATTTGGAAATGTGAAAATACTTCATTTCTAGATTTCATCAACTACAGCCATGAGACTCAAGAAAAATCATCAATAAAAGTCACAAAGTAGCAAAATTCAGCTTGTGCAACAAGGCATGTCCTTCAAACATCATAATGCATTAAAACAAAAAGCTTTTTCAACTCTGTTATTGATACGAGATGGATAGATAGAACGATGATTCTTACCCAACTCACAAGACTCACTCAAAACTAGACAAACTATCAAGAGAGGGAACCATCCTTTTCAAGGTCTCAAAAGAAGGGTGAACAAACCGACAATGGGCATCAAAAGCAGATGTAGGCTATAGGGCGTGGATGCTCATCAAGATGGCACAACCCATCAACCTCAGTCTCTATGCCAATCGTCCGCCTCGCCACAAACTCCTGAAAACACAACCACTAGAGAAAAAGATAGTGTCACGGTTCAAATCTCGGATCAGCTGAGTAATAGAAAGCAAGTTGAAAGGAAAACCAAGCAAGTATAAAACAGTAGAGAGACAACTATGATGTGGCAAGAACAGACCCCACACCCCCTATAGCAAAGGTGGTGTTCGCTAAGGTCATTAGGGTACACTCGGGCCTTAGCCTGTATGAGGATAATATACCCCTCTCTTGTCATATGGTCCGTCGCTCCTGTATCAATCACTCAGGGTCGACAAACAGAAGCCGAAGTAATAAAAGTTGTATGATTACCTTTCAAAAGACCCAAAGTGATCACAGCTGAAGCCCAACGTATAGCCAATCCAGCGTAGGAACTAAAAGTAAATGAGGTCAGAAGAAGCCTCAATCTAGCAATCTCCACCATAGACTTAACGGAACCCTCGGATGATACTGAGTCTGTCGAAATGACGGAGGATGCAAAAGTGGAGGTCCCAACATGTGCACGGGCAGGACGAAGAGGCTGAGGCCTCCCATTCAACTTCCAGCAGCTACCATGAATATGTCCCTCTTGATAGTTACAAAAACGAGGCTCTCCTCGGCCTCTCTACCTCCGACTCTACGTCCTCTACAACCAGCTCCCCTTCCCTCGTGAAGAGTAATAGGTGGGGGAACTTTTCGGCCTAATAAGAGCACTGTGCTCACCAGATGCAGACTACTCATCGATATATCTAGTGGAGCGTATGGTAAATGGTCGAAACAGTAATATCCGCCTGCCTAAGTAACGCCGGACGTGCAGACTGATACTTGGGCCGTAGCTCACTAAGAAAGATGATCACTATGAAGGCCTCATGTCGCCTCCTCATCTCCGCAACGTTACCAGTGATCGGAAACAACTCCGAGACCAGCTAGGCAAGCCTCCAAAACTCTGAGTAGTACTGATGCAGCGAGCGAGCCTTATGTTGAATTTTGTAAAATTGATGCACCAAATCGTAGGCCTTAGAAAGGCTCTCCTGTGTGTAATAAAGCTCATGGAGCTGATCCCAAATCTCCTTCACGGATCCCAAGTAGACGAGCTCATCCATGATCCGTCGCTCCATCGATCTAAGGATGAGGTGACTGAGTTGTGCATCGTCCGCCTCCCAATCGAAGGTCATTGGATCATGGAAAGGTTTCGTCAAGTGGTCACCCTTTCATCTCCCCTTGATATATCGCTCAACCATGAGTTTCCCGTCGTAAAAATTCTAACCATCCACCATCTTGGTAGCCAAGACATCGGTGGGATAAATCGACTTCCCTTCAAATTTACTCTCCATCTCCGACACTCCTTAATTAAAAACCACTTCAAGAATCGTGATCAATCTCCTAAGATCTAATCCATGATCAAATAACTACAAAGCAACTCAATCGGATCCGAACACGGACTCTGACGACTCTAAAACTTCTCATAATCGATCTCTGAAGATCTGATCCACGATCCAATAACCACAAACCAATTCAATCGAATCCGACACGAACTCTGACAACACCAACACTTCGACAACCCAATCAACACACCAATTCATAGCAAAATTTAATATAAATGGTTTTTCTGGTCTGTTATGGAAATTGTTTGGGGGTGCAAAGCACCTAACAATGCATCTTCACAGACCAAGAACTAAGACCTTAAAAGATTCACAAGAAATCACCTAAATGTCTCTGGTTACTGTAGCAGGTCCTCAAAACATCCTAAATTCGAGCTAAATTCTTTCTGTTCTCAAGACTTCTTTCAAGAACTCCAAGAAACAGCACTGAAAGACCAAGAAAGCCAAGAAAATCCTCTAAGTTGAGCGCAAATCCTCCAAGCCGAGCTCGCATCCTTCAGATCGAGTTTCAAGAACCCCAAATAGAAGCTTCAACAGCCTAAAAGCACCCAAATCAAGCCCTGAACAGCACCAGATTGCAGGTCGAGCCCTAAGCAATCCAAGTCGAAGTAGAATCAGATCTTGGTGATGAAGTTGAGGTCGATAGAGGTTGTGGCGACGAAATTGAGGTCAGAGATCGACGGCTACCATATCAAGATCAAACTTTGCCTCGAGCTATGGTAGCCATCAAATAAGAAAAATCCCTCGACTTGAAGGTCGACGAAGGTCTAGGGGCTTAGGCGAAGGCGTGGGATCTCAGAGGCGAGGGTCGGCGAGGTGTCAATGGGGTAGCAGCGGTGGTGGCGATGGCGTCGACGAGATCTGGATTGATGGTGGCGGCTGGTTTGTGGAAATTAGGTTTTTGGGTGTTGATGAAATGAGTGGGTGAGATTAGATCTAAGAAATTCAATGGTCCAGATATGGCTCTGATACCATGATATTATTTAGAGTAGAGTGGAGAGAATGATAAGGAAATGTAAAATGGATAGATAGGATTAACCTCATCCTCTTTATATGTGCATTACCATTTGGCTATTACACCCTACTTAGTACGAAATTACATATCAAAACGGGTCATCTAGAATACACTAGAAACCCGTATACAATGCGAGTATTCTAACAGTAACTATAAGAAAATTGAAATTCTAGCATGATTTCAACTTATTAATAATCAAAATAAACAATAGAAGAAACTCTGAGTATTGAGATTGAACAAATTATATACCCACATTCATCATGATTCAACAAATAATCCCTTCGGTTCGGCTTTATTTTGGTAGCTAATGATGCATGATTTTATTATATTATTTGTTAAATGGACATTTTTTTTCTATTGATTACTTGTTACTTCATCTTTTGTGGTTCATTCTAGCCTGTAATAATTTCCAACCGGTTAAATTTTGTAATTTCGTACATCATTATCTACCCAAATAAAGCCCAACATAAAGATGATCATTAGGAGGGCCTCATATCACCTCCTCATCTCCGCAACGTCACTAGTGATCGGGAACAACTCCGAGACCAGCTGGGCAAGTCTTCAAAACTCTGAATAGTACTGATGCAGCGAGCGGGATCTCTGCTGAATTTTGTATAACTGATGCATCAAATCGTCGGCCTTAGAATGGCTCTCCTGCGAGTAATAAAACTCATGGAGCCGATCCCAGATCTGCTTCACGGATCCCAAGTACATGAGCCCATCCATGATCCATCGCTCTATCGAGCTAAGCATGAAGTGACTGAGCTGTGCATCGTCCGCCTCCCAACGGAGGTCATTGGATCAAGGAGAAGCTTCGTCAAGTGGTCACCCTTTCGCCTCCTTTTGATATATCGCTCAACCATGAGTTTCCAGCTGTGAAAATTCTAACCATCAAGATTGAAATCCACCACCTTGGTGACCAAGACATCGGCGGAATAGGTCGACTTCCCTTCGGATTTACTCTCCATCTCCGACACTCCTTAATTAATAACCACTTCAAGAATCGTGATCGATCTCCGATCAAACAACTACAAAGCAACTCAATCGGATCTGAACACGGACTCTGACGACTCCAAAACTTCTCGTAATCGATCTCTCAAGATCCGATTCATGATCCAATAACCACAAACCAATTCAATCGGATCTGACACGGACTCTGACAACACTAACACTTCGACAACCCAATCAACACACAAATTCATAGCAAAATTTAATATAGATGATTTTTTTGGTGTTATGGAAATTGTTTGGGGGCGCAAAGCACCTAACAACGCATCTTCACAGACCAACTAAGACCTTAAAAAGTTCACAAGAAATCACCTAAATGTCTCTGGTTACTGAAGCAGGTCCTCAAAACATCCCAAATCCAAGCTAAATTCTTCCTGTACTCGAGACTTCTTTCAAGAACTTCAAGAAACAGCACTGAAAGACCAAGAAAGCCAAGAAAATCCTCAAAGTCGAGCACAATTCCTCCAAGTCGAGCTCGCATCCTTCAGATCGAGTTTCAAGAACCCTAAATAGAAGCTTCAACAGCCCAAAAGCACCAAATCAAGCCCTGAACAGCACCAGATTGCAGATCGAGCCCTAAGCAGTCCAAGTTGAAGTAGAATTAGATCTTGGTAATGAAGTTGAGGTCGATGGAGGTTCTGGCGACGAAGTCGAGGTTAGAGATCATCTCAAAGTCGAAGTCGGCGGTCACCATGTCAAGATCAAACTTTGCCTCGAACAATGGCAGCCATCCAATAAGAAAAATCCCTCGGCTTGAAGGTCGATGAAGGTCTAGGGGCTCAAGCAAGGACGTGTGACCTCATGCGAGGGTCGGCAGGGTGGCAGCGGTGGTGGTGATGGCGTCAACAAGATCTCGGTGGATGGTGGTGGCTGGTTTGTGGAAATTAAGTTTTTGGGGTGTTGATGAAATGAGTGGGTGAGATTAGATCTCAGAAATTCAACGATTCAGATATGGCTCTGATACCATGATATTATTTAGAATAGAGAGGATAGAATGATTGGGGAATGTAAAATGGATAGACAAGATTAACCTCATCCTCCTCTTTATATATGCATTACCATTTGACTATTACATCCCTACTTAGTACGAAATTACATATCAAAACGGGTCTTCTAGAATACACTAGAAGCCCGTATACAATACGAGTATTCTAACAATAACTATAAGAAGATTGAAATTCTAGCATGATTTCAACTTATTAATAATCAAAATAAAAGATAGAAGAAACACCGAGTATTGAGATTGAACAAATTATATACCCACATTCATCATGATTCAACATATAATCCCTTCGGTTGAGCTTTATTTGGGAAGCTAATGATGCATGATTTTATTATATTATTTGTTAAATGGACAATTTTTTCTATTGATTACTTGTTACATCATCTTTTGTGGTTCATCCCAGCCTCTACTAATTTCCAAACAGTTAAATTTTGTGTCTTTAGCTATAAAGATCAATCTCCTTTGGAAGTAGTTTAAATTGTCCACTATTCAGATTATTACTATATGGCTTTGCTTCATTATATATGCTTTACTGGCATATAATTCTCTTCTACCATATTGTGTGATATGTTGACTGTCTTACTTGATTTCATGATCTCTGCTTTTATCATTAAATACTATATAGTAACTCTCCCTTGAATTTGCATGGCTGGTGGATTATGAATATCAAATAAAAATGAGACCTTCAATATTCAGATTATTACCATATAACAAATATAAGTCTCTATAACACTTATAAATAAAAAGAGGGAAAACGATCCAATATGGTATCATCAAAGAAATGATCTCTCAGTAGTAAAGCTCTCCAAAGAAATTTGAGTAAAAACGATCAAATTATGCATTCCATATAATTTGTTTGGAAGAAGTTTAAGTGCAATCATAAATTTATCTTTCTATTCTTTTACAAGGTGTTGGGGTGTTAGGTTTTAATCATTTTTTATGTTGTTTTGATACAAATTGGACTAAGGGTCTCATGACCTATGACATCAGTCAAGTTTTTTTAAAAGCTCACTTATAACCTTGTCTGCTTTAATAGCTATGTCGGTGATTATGTTTAAAAGTTTAGGACTGGATTTTATTTCTCATCCCTCTATCTATATTACTTCTATTTTAGGTTGCACTTTCACTCTACTTCCGTTATGTGTGAACCATAGTCCACATGTGTACCATAAAATGTTTTAGACGATGAAATTAGGTTTTCGAGGTTTTCTTTGAATCCATAAAGTAGAATATATGTATCATTGTGTTTTACTATCATTATAAATTAATACAATGTACATATGTTACACTTGCAAAAGCTATTTTCTGCCCCTTATAAAGCCTTTCATGCTTGTTTCCTCCCCCCTTCACTATATTCCCGTTCTTTTTCCTTCTTTTATTTAATTCTCTTCTCAAGATCACATGAAATAATCTGGATTTCCCCTTTTATGTAGCACGGGTTCATATACGAACATGGGATACGATATGATACGGATTTGTGAATTCGTAATTTTCCACAAACCAAGGATACGGGATACATTTTTTTATCAATTTTTAATTAGATTTATATTAAGATATACATATAAATATATAATAATATAAATAAATAATGGCATAATTTAGATATTCAATATACTTTCAAATTTTGAGAACCTTAATTTTGAAAGGAGAAGAGGCGTCGATTTGAGAGAGGTTGACGAGACATTTGCAATACCGAGCGAATCCAAAAGAATCTGAGAGTTTCGGACTCCGGTACGCGAATCCAAAAGAATCCGAGAATTTCGGACTCCGATATGTGATTGGCAACGATTCGTGAGGTATATAGAAGTATCCGTGCTTCATAGTTCCCCTCTTATTAAATAATTAGGATATCACCCTTTATATTGATCTATGAAATTTCTATTTTGATAGTCTAAAAGTAGTAGTCTTGGCTGAGAATGCTTGCAGAGGTAGTTAGTTTTTGCTGTGAAGGCTTACTTGATGTCTTGTGCTTGTGATCTGAAGCTATTTATAGCTTTATTCCTACAGAAGTTAATATTTTTTTACTAGAAATAATGATGACTTCTATAGATTGTTTGGGGTTTCGAGGATGATTTTTTGGTTTTAATTGATCGTTAATGCTAAAGGATAGTTGAGAGTCGCGTAGTTGTAATTTTCTTTTGTACTTCTAGATTGTAATAAGTATTTTTGTTATAGAACAATAATGACATTCTAAGCCCAGCTTTTGTCTTAAAAAAAGAAAAAAGAAATACAAAAAGAAGAAAAGAAAACAATGAGTATGGAACAATAACCATACAAAATCCTCCAAGATGAGTAAATCTTTGTTTCATATACCTATGTTTCACATAGAGACAATCAACGCCTAAGATATTTGACTAGAAGGAAAAAAGTATTATTTTTTCTTATATTCTACAAGAAATCTAATGTTTAATAAATCACTTAGCTTTCTAAAGTATAGAGAACTCGACTGAGAAGGAAATAAATTGATGGTTGCACCACGAAATTAGGTTTTAATATTAGCTATGTGACAAAAAGTATTTATTGGATAGAAGCAGGACAATAATAACTTCTAGGTGAAAAGTATCACGAGCGCATAACTCAACCTAGATGACTGATAATAACCCTCTTGATTTCTCATTGGTCTGATTCAGCCTTAATGATTCTTCATGCATGATTAATGCACTATTGCTAAATCATGGTTGATCTTTCTTGATGCATTGATAAGTTTGTCATGGCATTTCTTAAGGTTTAATAATAGATAATTTATTCCGTATTTTCTGAAAGTTCTTTTGAGACCCTATTTCAATTGAAACATGTTGCAAAGCTACATCATATACAATAAGCTCTATATTGTGCTACATACATATTTTGTATGAGATCATGATTTCTGTTTCCTCTCATAATGCCTCCTAGATAATAAAAACCATAAACCTACTAGCATTCTTGCTTGCGCTAAGTTGAAAACTATATGACTATGAACAAAAATCAAGTTGAGGAGAAATAATCAAGGTCGAAATTTAGCAGTAAAGTTTAAATGAGTCGTGGATCACCATATAAAAAACACTGACCTGGCCAATTAAATGAGTCGTGAGGAAGCCACCATGTGAACCCCCAAGAACAGCTACTTTGGATGAATCAACAAGCCCTTTTCCAATAACAAAGTCTAGAGCTGTAAGCACGTCATTCACATCCTGCAAAGAAAATATAGAAACGGTTATCTGATATGTCAAGAATATTCTTACAAAAATATAAATATGAAGACAAAATATCAAAGGTGTTAAAAAGACAATAAACTGAACACCTGTGATCCAACTTTTCCCGGAAGAGACTGCAATGCTTCCTCCCCAAAACCCAAAGAACCTCTATGTTCAACAAAAAAGAATAAAAGTGAAGCATAATTTGTCATCCATTATAGGTTCGCTGAGGTAACAGAGCGAGATTGCAGGAAATTCTAATTGGTTCATATGGATGAGTGAACTCAAAGAAAATTGAAGGAAAACTATACAAAAATATAGAAACAATAGATCTAAAGAGAAGCATTTTCCATGGCTGATTTGATAAGCATACTATCAAGCCCTCAAAAATATAAAAATACCAGTTAGCTCAAATCTTTCACCAAGAAACCTAATTGTTTAAATTAAACACACACACAAAAATGAACCTAAACTAGTGGGGACTTGGCTTAAAAGATATCGGAGCTAGGATATCGATGAATCATCATTGTTTTTGATAATGTTCCTAGCGCCCTAACCGCTACAACTACGGCCTATGCGGAATAAAAACGAAAAATTTCAAAGAGGCGCTAGAAACATAAACCCTAGAATCTATCCAGACACTAAACTAGCAAACTACAAATAGTTTATACTACTCAGTTTGAAGGTTTTCGGCCTTCTATCCACTTCTTTAGCTTCTCAAGGCTACTGGATCGAGCTTGTAGGTCGGTCTGCCTTGGTCCTTGATGATCCATCCGAGAGATATGGTTCAAGGATCTAGCTTCACACAAACAAGCAAGTGAAGCAACTAAAAACCCTAAGTTGCTAATCTAGGGTGTTTAGAGATGTAGTGATGTGTTCTAGTATTTTTCTATCTCTTTCTACCTTTTATTCTCAACTCATGAGAGTGTAGGAAAGAAAATAAAGAAGGAGCTCAAGAGAAGGAGAGAGAAAGGAAATGGTGAAATGGAAATCTTGTAGTGAAAATTAAAAATGGCTAGCATGGTTTTGTTTAGCTATTTTCTAAAATAAAAAATAGCAACCATACTTGAATAGTGCATACAAATGCAATAAACAAATACAAAGCCATTCCACTCACCATTCTCTCTTTACACCTCACCCCTCCACTTCATTTCTATTTTCCAATAAATGGGAAATCTTAAAACGAGGTGTCCTCCTTCAAGAATGTGTTTTGTATAAATACAAAATACATTCCCCGTATATACATACCCGTATTCGTATCAAAATACGAATACCCAAAAAAAGAGAATAATACAATGAACATAATACTGGAATATACATATCGAAATATATATATGTAAATTATTAAATCAATACTTGATTTAATAATCCGGTTTAATCCTAAGCCGGCTAGTATAATCAACCGTCCGATCAAAAGTCTGTGTACCAAGTACACTGATTTGATCGAAACCCTGCACGTATCAAAATACGGCCACTATATTTCACCTGAACCAGAAAAACTCTCTGTGTGGGACTCTAAAAACTCGACAGTACGCTGGCAATAGATTACTGGATAAATCCATAACCACAAGCACGTTAACGGCACTAGCTGTACGTAACGACTACCTAGATATCTGTCGAAAAGGATGACCGACGAGCAAGCTCATCCAAACCCCTACTGAGTCTATCTGTGACAATCTCCGTACAGTATGGTCTTTTCGTCTAAGAGTATCGCATACCGGATCTAGAGGATGGTAAACGTCAGACCCCAATAACCTGATAATTCGTGCCGATGTGGCTCAGGACCGATCCGAGAAACTACTGATCTAACCATTGGTAAATTTCATTTGCCTTGGCCAAAGTCTTATGGTGCTGACCAACTAAACACAGTGCGATATCGACTCCCTATACCGGGAGAGACGAATCCCTAACAATCGCTCACAACCTCCACGTGGCTCGGGACTGTACCCAACTAAAACCCGTTTGCACGACTCAATACAGCCATGGTAGGATAGTAATCTAAGTACAGTGGGAACCCACACGAGACAAATGATGATCTCAGGTCTAAAAACTAATCTGTACTCATGTCATCTGAGAACTGCTATTTGACGATAGGTATAATATCTAGAAGTTCTCAGCGAGTCCGTCCAGTGTACTCACCCCCAATAGCACCTGTATACGGTCTTAGGCGCCAAACACCAATGCCTGTAGGACCAATCATCGCCCCTCGTCGCGGTCTAGATATGTATACACCAGTCTATTCCGGAATATCGATACCCAGTCCGATACATCCACGACCAGAGACATTTAAGAATGTACTTATAGACTACCAAGCCCCCCATGCATGATCGCCATCATAATGCTGGTAGTCATGCAATAATCCTACAGGCTTTATCAACATGTATTATCAATGCATAATAACAAGTAAAACATATACACATGTTAAAATTAAGACAAACCAAATACCATACTTTCATATAGAGCAAGATTGTCCTGTACATATATATGTCCAAGCATCCACTACACACACACAAGAATGGCCTCTAGGACATACATATCCAACAATTATTTAGTGCAATATATCAAGATAACCAACAAAATCACTAAATATACATGCATTATTTCCTCTAATTGAAAATGATTTGCACTAGTATCGTAAATCAGTAAGCATACTTATAAAATTATCCATAAACCCATGAAAGATTCTGCTTAATGATGCCATATTTAACACTAATACTATATAAACCATAAGTTCATGCATAATAGAGACAAATAATGCACAGCGTTAATCTAATAATAGATTTAATGGAATATTATATTTTTTGACAAAAGAGCTGGGCACCTAGAAGGGCCCATCTCATGATTTTATTCAACATCAAAGAAAAAGTACAAACGAATACAAGATTTAATGTAATATGATTAACATAATTTGATCATTTTAGTAGTAAAAAGAAATTGTGTCCTGTAATTCTTAAGCCCTGAAATTCTCGGAATGCGACAGAAGGGTGAGAACACTTGCATTATGAACTTTTTGTTGTTTGGCAGAACCATTTCATGTAATAATTCAAAAAAGTTAATATTCAAGGGTATAGTTTGGAGACGGATTTGAAACAATATTGATAATTAAAGAATGATATTGTAAAATTACTGCTTAATGAATCACTTACTAATTTACATCCTTGTATCAGAGGCTAAAATGTACTCACAGATTAAAGCAATATAATTAGAGACCAAATTTGCAATGGATTTAAGTTGTTAATCTTATATCATATACTAAAATGTACCCAGATTAATGCAATAGAATTAGAGACCTTTTAACCTTTACAATGGATTTAAGTTGGCATCAATCGTCTAAAAACATTAGCTGAACTGATTTTCAGGCGAATTACAAATTTAAAATTATATAACATAGGTTGTTTCTAAATATTTCTCTAAATAAATTGGAAAACCAGCATGAAAAAATCACTATATTTTCTTTAATAATACGAGGAATAAAACTTGGTCAGACATCTTGAAGACGATTCAAGAAAGAAGTCAAGCATTTTTTCATGCATATCTATAGAAACATTATACTGAAAATGCAATATAAATAATAAAATGATTATTTCTTTAAATTTCTTTTATATTCAGTCAAAAAAATTTGTTTGTGGATATTTATGTAACAGAACCCATATACTAATTCCGGAAATTTGATCTAAATTTCATCATCTATCATTATGAAAATAAATAAAAAGAAGTATGTTGTATTGTGTCCCAGTCTCCAAGCATATTTAGCATTTACAATATAAATGGCATTTGATATTCAGATGAAAATGATGCTTAGATATTCTCATAGAAGTTGCTTTATGATAATTGCATCATTCATGTAGAGTTTAGTTCGATGAACTTATGGCATGGAAGTAGCTTTATGATATATTTGTTCGCATACAACTATACAACTGCTCTTTGGTCACAGTTGAAGTTGCTCTGTGAGGCCGGTGTGAGAAACAAGGATCACGGTTTATTAGTTTGATAGTGAAGCTGCAAAAATCATATGAATATTCACCAAGATCCGTTTTTACCCAGGTAAAGTAAAGAACGGGTTCAGAATTTGTTCAGTTGGTCAGCGATTAAAGAATATCCGGTTTATTTCAGATTATGCGGCCATCAATATTTTCATACAAATATTACGTATATAAAATTCAGAAAATATAAAAATATAGAAAACTAATATACATGTGGCATAATAGTAAGACGCCCGAAGTAAATCAGACGATTGTGGGTTTGAGTCTCGGTTGAAAAAGAATAAAGAGGTAAGAGAAATGAGGAGAGAGTGTTTGTAAAATAATAAGTGTGGATCCCACTTGTTTTTAAATTAAGTTGTAGATCCCACTAGAATTTTTAGTTGTGAGTTTTTTGTTTTCGGCCTAATGGGCCAATTCAGCCAAATATTCGGTTTGACCGAATATTGCAGTGGTTGTTTGTTTTACCACCGAATCGGAATATTTGGCCGAATATTCCGTTTTTTCAACACTACATGCCCCACTCAACGCTTTCAAAAACAAGAAACCTCAATTAGCTCAGTACCCAACCATTCTAATCCCTCATGCAAACCTAGTAATAAAATAAAAAACACTCAATCCCATACCATATGAAACAAAGCTTTTTTCATGGTATTAAACTTTACCCTGGTCCCACAACCACCATTCATTCCGATGTGACCATTCATATTAATTTTAAAAAGTTTGCTTATATCAAAAGCCCAAAATCATTTCTGAAAAATACCATGTCTTCTTGATATTATATATTTGCAACCCAAATTCTTTTCAACTTTCGAAACACTCTCTGATCTTCTTATTTTAGATTTCATCACTATTTCCTCTTCTATTTAAAAAAAAACACTCTTTGATCTTATTATATTTAAGCACAGATCTTGAAAAGATAAAGTTATCAGCTTTTGTTTTGATACTCAAGAAGCTTGAAATGCACAAAATTATACAAAAGACTAAAGGCCGAAGATAAGTAATTACTACAAGTTAGAATTATTCAGAAGATTTAATGGTGTGTTTTTTTGAAATAATGAAGACATTTAAAGATGAAAAGGGTAAAAAAAACAAGATTTGAGGTGATATTTAACTTACAGGCAGAAAGGGAAATATAAAAATACTAAAAACCACGGGTGTCTGTAAAAGCAAGAAAGAAATTTTGGGTGAAATATGATTTTTCCAAATCCTAACAAAAAGAAAATCTTCTATGCTTGGTTTTTTTTGAATCTTTTTTCTCTTGTTCAACCCTAACATCAATCGCTGCAATCTATATGAGTTGTCACCTATTTCTATATCAAAGTAGCTTAAACTTTCCATAAAACTCATATTTGTATTATGGGTTTTATATGTTATTTAGTTTGTGTTATTAATAGAAATTCGGAACCTTTTTTGCACCCCTCTAGTCAAAATTCCTAGATTCACAACTGGGCGCAAGGCGCTCGTCTAAGCCGTGCGCCCGAATATGTAAGGCACACAAGATTTTTTTATAATGTTTAATACTTTAATTTAGCATTGCTTATACCTAATAAATATCAAATATGCATGTCATATAGGAGAATATAAATCACATAGTAAATAAACACAAGACAAATACATGAAGTCACTAATTAATAATAATTAACATAAAAAAATTATGCATCTAATGAGATAAGAGAAAATTGAAACGGCTTGATCTTGGGTCTCATAAAAGAAGATAAAGGGAAATGGAAAAGATGGAAGATAAGAAAAAGCTATACCTCAATATTATGTTTTGGGTTGCTCTCGGATTGCTAGTCAACGAACTTAGGAGCCGAGAATATGAGAATATGAAAAACAGTTGATGAACTCAGGAGCAGCCGGCGAGGCATCGATGAACATGAAAAGCCCTAGTCGAGGGCTCGAAGCGAGCTCGAGAAACCCTAGATGGGCGCCCACGAACTCGTGCAGCAAATGACTTTATGCTCGGGTTGTCTGAGGTTTAAATTTTGGGTTTAGGTAATCAGATTTACAAAAAGAAACCCAATACCTTGAAATTGGCTATTCGACCCAATACCTTGAAATTGGCTAATTGGGTTGAATAGTAAAACCTACTTGACTCGATACCTTGAAACTGGCTAATTGGGGCGAGACGCGCGCCTCACGTGAGGCGCAAGACACATATGAGGCGCACGCTTAGTGCGCCTAAGCACACACCTCTCCTCTGTGCAGTTCCTCAAAGTTTCATGAGACGCATTTCACAGCCCGGTTGCGCCTTTGACAGCAATGACAACAAGCCTTCATTCCAAATTTTTGGGGTCGACTATATGAATCCTTCTTGTCCACTCTGTTGTCTTGTCAAGTGTCATTTGCTATGTTAAATTTACAATCAACCTATTGATCTTAATAGCTGCTATCCATGTTCGTTTAGCTCTACTCGTATCAGTTAGTATTTCGATGCTAGGGTCACAACAATTGCAGACCGCGACGAAATGATAAATCAAATTTTTTCATGACTTAGCATCAAAAATACAACCACAAGATCATTTCATTTACTACAATTGCATAAACTAGAAAACTAGAGGGGGTTTAAGGGGGTTACAACCTTTGTAGTATGTCCGCCCAATTGCGAAAGACCTCATCATCGATCCATGGAATCTAGCTAGTCTCTACATGGCCCGAATCGAACTTGCACAACGATCTTCTCGCCGAAGATGATCCACCTTAAGATTCCTCCAATCCAAGCTTCAACTCCAAATGATCACATCATCATGAAGCAACTTACTAATTATACTTGCTAGGAATAATTAGTAAGGATGTAGGAATTTTTTTCTCACTAATTTCTTCTCATTTTTTAAACTCAATAGAGAAAGAGATGATATGAGAATGAGAGTGAAGATTAAGCTTAAAACAAAGAAGAAACAATACTTATCTAAAAAGATAAGTCCATGAATTTTCTAAACTCTTCTCCACTCATCCAATTCTCATGACTCGCATCTTTTTTTAATTAATTAAAGAAACTATATAAATGTCATCTCTCTTTCTATGTGTCTACTACACACCACTATCATGTATCATCATACATGATAAAATGTATAAATATATATATATATATATAAAGATAAAGAGAAGAAAATGCTAAAATGTGCATGATATTAGTTTATATATATATATATATATATATATATATATATATATATATATATATATATATATATATATATATATATTTCAGTATATAAATATACAATTAATTATTAAATCAACACTTGATTTAATAATCCGGTTATATCATATATATATATACACACCGGCTAATATCATTAAACGCCCGATTAAAATGCGTGTATCACATACACGTGTTTAATCGAACTCCTACATGTATCCCTATGCATACCCTACATCGTTTCTCCCGGGCTGGAAAACCTCTGTGTAGGACTCTAAAAACTCGACAATACGCTGGCAATAAGTTAGGATCATATCTATTGCCCACAAGTACATCAGCGGTACTAGCTGCACGTAATGGCTGCCTAGGTATTGATCGAAAGAAGGTCATCTGAACCCTATAAAATCTATCAGTGAATCACCGTACAGTTCAGTCTTTTCGTCTAAAAGTGTCACATACCGGGTCTGGGAGGTGGAAATCATCCGACTCCATCAACCCGATAAGTCGTGTTGATCAGGAACTCATAACCATCCAAGAAACTACTAATAACACTTATCAGTAAATCTCAACTGCCTTGGCCAATGACTTATGGTTATAGTTGGTCTGACACAGCACATCCTCGACTCTCTATACCAGGAGAGACAAAATCCTTTCAATCACTCACTGCCTCAATATGCTTCGAGACTGTACCCAACTAAAATCTGTCTGCACGACTCTTTAAAGCCGTGGTATGGTAGTAATCAAAGTACAGTGGGAACACACACAAGACACTATAACGATCTTAGGTCTATAGACTATCATGTACTCATGTCACATGAGAACTACTATCTGACGATAAGTACAATACCATCTAGGAGTTCTCAGGTGAGTATGTCCAGTGAAACCCATTCATCTAATGAGCACATGTATACAATCTTTGGTGTCAAACACCAATGGCTGTGGGATCAACCATCGCTCCAGTCGGGATCAAAAAACGTACACACTAGTCCACTCTAGAGTATGGACACCCAGTCTCGATACTCGCGCGACTAAAAACATTTAAGGATGTACTTATAGACTACCTAGGCCCCACTAGTATGATCCCTATCATAATCCTGGTAGTCAAACAAAAATCCTACGGGCTTTAACATTATGTGTCAGCGATACATGATAACGAGTAAAACGTATACACAACAACAACAACAACAACAACTGAGCCTTTTATCCCAAGCATATGGGGTAGGCTACATGAACCAACATGAGAATCACGCCGGGTCCAGCACATGAATCCTCTGTCTCCACTCACTTCTATCGAACAATATACTTTCATTGAGTCCTTTGGCAACCATATCGTTTCGTATCACCTCCATCCATGCTTTCTTCGGTCTCCCTTTTGCCCTTTTGCCCTTTTGCCATTACCCATATCGAGAGTATCTATTCGTCGAACCGGTGCTTCCATAGGTCTGCGTCGCACATGACCAAACCATCTAAGCCGGTTTTCCCGCATCTTCTCCTCCACGGGTGCTACACCAACTTTTGCATGAATATCCTCATTTCGCACCTTGTCTTTTCTAGTGTTACCGCACATCCAACGAAGCATGCGCATCTCCGCTACGTGCATCTTCTGTGTGATGCTTCTTAGGAGCCCAGCATTCTGTACCATATAATAAGGCAGGCCGAATAGCGCTCCGATAAAACTTCCCTTTCAATTTTAACGGAAAGTTACGATCACACAAAATCCCTGTTGCACTCCTCCATTTCAACCAACCAGCTTGGATCCTTTGATTAACATCACTATCGATCTCCCCATTCCTTTGGATGATGGAACCTAGATATCTAAACTGGTCGCTCGGTGATATCTCTTGCCCTTCCAATGTTATACCAATATGGTTTTGACTTCTCTGGCTACTAAATTTGCAGTGCATATATGCTGTCTTGGACCTGCTCAATCTGAATCCCCGAGATTCCAATGTTTGTCTCCATAATTCCAATTTGGCATTAACCCCTGCTTTCGTCTCATTTACTAGAACAATATCATCAGCGAATAGCATACACCAAGGGACCTCATCTTGGATAGTTCTAGTAAGCTCATCCATCACGATGGTAAACAGGAAAGGACTTAATGCAGATCCTTGATGTAAACCAATAGTAATCGGAAAATCACTTGTTAAGCCACCGCAAGTTCTGACATTTGCCACTACTCCGTCGTACATATCCTTGATTATGTCAATATACTTGACGGGGACCCCCTTTTTCATCATTATCCCCCATAATACCTCTCTAGGTACCTTGTCGTACGCTTTTTCTAAATCAATAAATATCATATGCAAATCTCTTCTCCTCTCTCGAAAGCGCTCGACAAGTTGACGAAGCAAATGAATCGCCTTTGTCGTCGATCGTCAAGGCATGAACCCAAATTGGTTCTCTGTTATCTTAATATCCTTCCTTAGCCTGTGTTCAATCACTCTCTTCCAAAGTTTCATGGTGTGACACATTAGTTTTATTCCACAGTAGTTTGAGCAACTTTGAATGTCACCCTTATTCTTGTAGATAGGTACAAGGATACTTTTCCTCCATTCATTTGGCATCTTTTTTATCTGCCAAATCTTATTAAACAGATCTGTCAGCCATTTAACGCCTATTTCTCCTAAGCATCTCCAAATCTCGATAGGAATCCCATCAGGACCAACCGCTTTTCTTAAACTCATTCTGTTCAAAGCTTCTTTAACCTCAGTAAGTCGTATTTTACGCATGAAATCACGATTTATATCTTGAGATTGAATGACAAGTCCATCCAAATTCTTAGTAAAGCTCTCATTGAACAATTTGTCAAAATAATCTCTCCATCTTTCCTTGATATCCTCATCTCGAACTAAAACCTTCTGATAAAAACAAACCAGATAGCATACTATCATCTAGAGTAAAATTGTTCTCCTCCTTCAATTACAATAATTGCCTTGAGGGCACTTATATCCAACAGTATCCCCAGTTGCTCCAAGAACTACAATTTTGTCATTTTTTCTACCTGAGGCATCGATTGATCTTTATTGTGCATGTCCAAACCATCGCAATTGGTTCTCTCGCATCTTATCCATTATGGGAGCTATCTCTACCTTATTACGAATATATTCATTTCTTATCCTATCTTTTAGTATATTACCACACATCCATCTTAATGATGTGCAATGCACATATAATTAAAATAATAATAAATTCGGCTGTTTTTTAATAACCTACTGAATTTAATATCGTACAAGTGTAATAGGTTGTAATGGTGCTACTATATTTTGTAAACAGTATATTTTATTTGTAATAGAAACATATGATTATTTTTTAGCATTGATGTAATAAAAAATTTCATCATTTACATTATCTACATTTTTCTATATGGGATGTGTCTCTGAAGCAATGTTCCAAAAAGCGATAGGCTAAGTGAAATCGGTCCCAAGCCATTCCTCTTTGACCCTAAGCGGTGGCATTGAATGGTTTATGCGTTTTAAGCTTTTAAGTGGGATCTCCCGTCTAGATGGATGCTTAACTGAGTTATAATGCAAGCTTCATAGTCATGTTTAAGGCTTTATAAAAAATATCTAAACCAAAACTTTTTATTAAAATACAAGTCATGTCCCGATTTATACGAATGAAAAAATCCTAAAGTATTCTCTCGCTCTCTTCGCTTCAGTCTCCTTCTACCGATGTTCTTTTTCATTAAAGGATCATCGAAGGCGCTTTCTTTTCATCTCTCCTCTCAAGTTGATATATATATATATATATATATATATATATATATATATATATATATATATATATTCTTTAATTACATTGTTTTAGGGTTTAATTTTTTACGTCATCTGAGCAAATTTCATTCCGTGGCATCTAAGATTCATCTTTCTTAGACTACGTAGATGGAGGATGCCGATCGTCAAAAAAATGAAGGGTCCAAATTTTGCGACGTCATTTGAGGAAATTTCATCCCGTGGCATCTAAGATTCCGTTTCCTTAACAATATCTGATCCAAAACTTTTTACTAAAATACTAAACATGTCCCGATTTATATTTAAATTACACAAATGAAAAAATCCTCCTAAAGTAGTGTTTTAAAAGACGGGCGTCTAGGCACGTAAAAGAACTGCACCGCACTGCATTAGACCGCTTAGTCAGGAATTATGCTTAAGCTTGTATTCTTGCAGCTATACTCTCTTTATTTGTTAATTGGAGTATAATATATAATAAATTGAAATTTTTTTAGCACTGTTAAATGTCGAGGCCACCATGAAGGCCTTCCACCGCCGATTTCGAGAGCCGGCGCTGATTTCGAGGGCCATGAGGGCTAGCGACAATCGTGTGCCTCAAAGTTCTCCAAATCGATTTTGAACCAAGATCTCCAATTCAAACTTTAATTTTATCTTCACTTTTGATCTTCAATTTTGAACTCACCTTTGATTTCAAGTTTCAACCACGCCAACACCGCCTTCGGGTTTCAACTGCTCCTTCAAATTTCAAGTCTTTGACCACAATTGTTTTTTTTTTTTTGTTTTTTTCTTGTTTGGACTTAAATTGAAGATATTTAGCTTAGACAATTAATTAATTAATTTTCTGGATCTTTGAAAAATTGGCGGAATTTACTTCATTGCCAGCTTGTATTTAATTGTTGACACCTTGAAGCATACTTATTTAGGCCGTTTCTACACGTAAAAAATAAACTAAAGTAGTTAACAATCAAATAAGAATTAATGTTTAAAAAATGAGTTTAAGAAATTGACAAAATTAACCCAAAATACAACTAAATTGATGCCAATGCGGCCTGGGCGACCGCCTAGACGCCTATGCACTCATGCCCTTTCGGCGCACCTCTTTTTGACGTTTTTAATCACTGTATGAGATGTGTCTCCAAAATAATGTTCCAAAAAGCGATCTAGGCTAAGTGAAATCGGTCCTAAGCCATTCCTCTTTGACCCTAAGTTGTGGCATTGAATGGTCTGCGTATTTTAAGCTTTTAAATGGGATCTCCCATCTAGATGGGTGCTTAATTGAGTTATTATGCAAGCTTCATAGGTTATGTTTAAGGCTATTTTAAAAATGTCTGATCCAAAACTTGTTACTAAAATACAAGACATGTTCCCATTTATATTCAAATTACACGAATGAAAAATCCTAAAGTATTCACTCTCGCTCTCCTCTCTTCAATCTACTTCTACCGATGTTCTCTTTCATTAAAGGATCGTTGAAGGCGCTTTCTTTTCGTCACTCTCCTCTCAAGTTGCTATATATATATATATATTGTTTTTAGGGTTTAATTTTTGTAGCGTCATCTGAGGAAATTTCATCCCGTGGCATCGGAGATTCCGCTTTCTTAGACAACTTAGATGGAGGAAGCCAATCATCGAAAAAAATGGAGGGTTTAATTATTGCGACGTATGAAATTTCATCCCGTGGCATCTGAGATTCTGTTTTCTCACACACACACACATACATATATATATAACCCTCCATTATTTTTTTCGACGATCAGCATCCTTTATCTTCATCTTCATCGTCTAAGATGTACATACATCTAATTTCATGGGATTCTAACATCATTTCATCGTTGATTATATGGGTGCAAAATTAACGGTATTTTGGTTATAGAATTTTTTTTTAGTATTTTTACATCACAAAACCAACAGTGAAATAGTGTTAAAATCCGATGAAATCTACCATATGCACATCTTAGACGATGAAGATGAAGATGGTGGACGCCGATCTTCGAAAAAATGGAGGGTTGACCTTTTGCGACGTCTTCGGAGGAAATTTTCTCCCGTGGCATCTAAGATTCCTCTCTCTCTCTCTCTCTCTCTCTCTCTCTCTCTCTATATATATATATATATATATATATAATTTTTAATTAAAATTAAAAAAACACCTAGATGGTGTCTAGATGGGTAGACGCTAGGTGATACCCAACCGCTGAGCTCTGCCTAACGCTTTTTACAACTTTGCTCCAAAGATAAGCATGTAACAAAATTAAATACGCATGCAGGTGGAATGAGATCTGCAACGCAGAATATATATTGTGTGCTTTGGAAAAGTTTAATATTCAAAATAAATTTTAGACATGTAAATTTTGTTTTCTTAATCACATGTAACTTGGTACTCAAAGGTATCGCAAGCCAACATTGGGATGCATTTGGGGAAAGATTGAGGCGGGACCCACCTCATTAAATGAGAAGGGTTGGAGCGGCTGATATAACAGAATTTTTCATACATTTCCATGAGTTCTATGGCAGCATGGCCCTATGTCTGCTGATTTAAACCAACAACCGAATTACGAACCTCTTAAGGGTTTGAGGGGTTCACATTATATTAGTAGATATTTACTCTACTAATATCAACAATGCATGGGTGGATGACTACAATGATCATTATGAAGAAAAGTAACATTAGAAACTCACCGATAGTTTACAATAAGCAGGTTATAGCCTAGCGAAGATAGAAATGCCAAAGACTTTGAATAACTTGATAATGAAACGGAATGTGGACCACCATGTAGCATTGTAATTACAGGTTTACAGGCACCATCGCTCTGATCCTCTTTGCTTGACACAAAGATAGCCTCAAAGGGTCTCTTGGCACCTGCATTGTGAGAAATATTTTTTAAAAAATTGCAGAAACCAAGTTCATGCAAATTAGAAGGTATTTATGAACTATATCAAGAATATCAAAATTCTAATCAACAATTAATATACGTGCTAGATATGTTATGGGTCATAAACAATCAATGTTGTAATAACGCTTGTTCTTTATAAATATAGCAGTTAAGCTGTCGTTAAGCTGTGAAGTGCATGTAGCTAAATTCAATTAATGCACAGTTAAGCTGTCATTAAGGAAGAAAATAGATTTTATTCAAGATCAAGCTAGCTTATGGAAATGATAGTACGATCGCCAAATAAATAAATAAGGATCTGATATTGGCATTCCTCGTCGTTAGATTCACAGGCTGGCAATAAAACTTCAAAGAGTAAGCAATCCCAAGAAATCCAAACTAAAGAGAGATTTTCATGAAGACTTAAAACATTACAAAGATTAGTCCTTAAGAATTGGAAAAGAAATATTATTTTCCAAATCTGCCATCCTAAACGATTTGTAATTCAAAATAAGAAACAAGAATGTACGTCTAATTGAACAATCTCCACTGAAAAGTAAACAGAAATTTTTGATTGACTTTGTTGGAAATGGAAGTATGAATCATGAGATTAACCTCTAAGATCATAACTGGTGCGAAAGAAATTGATGCTTAAAACTGAATGTGCAATTTTAAGGCGTAGTAGTAAGTAGTATCTTCATAGTACAAGGACTGCTGTTATAAACGGTCAAACTGAAACAAAAATGGGCATAGCAGGGAGCATGTTAAAGCATGTCTTGATAAGTTATTTGACTTATTTCCAAGACATCGTTCCAAGTAACATTTAATGCAAGTGAACCACTAGTCTTTGGTGATGTAACACCCTACAAATACTTAGTAGTTCAATGATTTAATTATCTCAAATTCTCGATAGTCCTTTCAAGACCTTATCTACACAAGCCAACAAATCATGAGTCTTTGGCTGAGCTGTAAATCTTTCAAATTGGATAATTGGAGAGTTCACTAATCACATAATGGTAATATGCATTACATTAATATGCATGATATTTAAGAGAAATGGAACCATTATATGTATCTGTATTAGAAATTGTTTGCCTTCAAGGCATCACATCCTACAATCATAATATTTTTATAACAGAAAAACTAAACAAGTGTGCATAATTGCATATTTTACCTTCTGTAAGGTTCTCAGAAGAATTACTAATTGGAATTTTCAATATAGTACACTGATGTGATGACAACAAAGATCGAACCTGTAATTTTACAAGAAAGTAAAGTTCAACGCTGGAACGATTTAAGGTTTTAAATTAAAACTTCACGTGAGGAAAACCTGAGTGTGACAACCTTTTCAGAGCACCCTTGTAATGGAGTTTGAACATCTGACCAACCCCATTTAGCTGATGGCTCCATTGTGCCAATATCAAATCCATACTTGATTTGAGGAGGATCTATGAGACTGCTCGACACTTCAAATAGAAGAAAGAGGTATATGGAATTTAGTTCAATGTCTGCATTTTAACAAACACATGCCATGCCAAAGACTAACCAGCAAGAATATTGTCACCGTCCAATGCTAGAACATCCCATGAGTAAACTGTATCATTAGGGCTGATTCGCGATATTTTACCGCTGTAGGGGAAAAAATATGAAGTTAAGTTTTTGCTGTTTAGACTGTGCTTCCAAGCAGTGGAATATAAACCCATATATAGTAGGCTAAATTACACTAAGATACCCATAATTATGAGTGTTTTTTCACTAAACTACCTTAAAATTTCTTTTATTACGGTAAATCCATAAAAACTTGGTTTTAAGGGATTTTTCAAGTAAAAAATGTATCATTTTGAGGGAGCTTATGCAATAAAAAAACAGTACTGTAATGAAAAACACACATAATGAAGGGTAGTTTAGTGTATAGCCATTATAGTAGCTGCAAGTTACCTTGAAATATTTACTGCAAGAATTCCTTGGGTGCTACCCCAAACAGAAGACAAAATCATAGTACTTCCGTCAGAAAGCCAGGGATGGGGCAGGAAGCTTGAACAATAAAGTCCAGGAAAGCAACCATCCTCAGGGCACATCACAACAGGTACCTGCGATATATCTCAAAATATGTTAGTACCTTTGCCGGGGGGGGGGGGGGGGCGCTTAACTTTCTACACATGTAAAATATGTCTTTCCACATGGGTTATGTCCTTCATAAACACTAAGCTTTGAAGAACCTTTCATCATCCTTCCCATTTCTCTCGCCGTTTTAACCATCAAGTTTACTATTTCTAAACCCTGTTACACCACATAATAGCTTCTCCTCTATTTTCTTCCTTAGCTATTTTCACAGTTCAGTTGAAAATGGAGGCCATAAATTGGTCTTTGAAGACTATGGAAATCCCCTCTTGAACATGATTCCTCGGTCAAGAATTTTGCATTAATTAAAAAAATGTTAACATATTATGAAACTTTTCCAAATCTTTCATGGAGTAATACTCCATAGCAACGCTGTTTTAAGGGTAAAAGGCTCATATTATAATGACCTGCTAATTGGTAGGATATGCTTTTATTGTAAAGTAATCAAAATATTTTATAGTGGTAAGGTAACTTAGATTCAGCTAAGTCGTATAAAACTTTGAGCTAGTGCAAATTCAGATAGGAGTTTACCACATCAGTGATGGTGATAGATGGATCAGGTTTTCCTTCAGCAGGCCAGTCCATCTTATGAAGTGAATCAGTGGCTGAATGTGCTCCACTATCCACAGAGCTTCTAGCAGATAGAAATACAAGAGTTTTTCCATCTGGACTGTAATAACAATTTCAATCTAGTCAGTATTAAAAAGATACAACAGATACTCTCTCATGCACTGTCTTTAAATGAATGCACATGCAAATTTTGCATATTATTAGTTGGCCTTAATTAGACTTGATATTAAAGGACATGGATACATTTCTGTAACGAATTTTATCTTGATTGTTATTTTCCATTAGCAAGACACGAAAAAGAGAAGGAAAATTCTTTGAACATTGTAAACAAGTTGGAAATCAATATAGAATAAATAATTTAAACAGTCATGTAATACAGAACAAAGTTAACATTAAGGAAACATCAAATATGCGATGTGATACAGGTGCCTGCAAGTATGCAACTACTTAACCTTATCTACGTATCAGATTTGCGAAAGTATTCCCCAGTAATCAAATCAAGAGCCACACAAATAACTAATGAAAACCCTCTACCAATTTCTTTAATGTGTTATTTATGATAGCTTAAATCCTTTCATATTCTTTAGAGCAAGTCATTGCTACACTATATGTGTTAAATGTCTTGTTCTTCTATTATATTGATAGCCTGTCATGAAAAGATCCTCCACAAGAACACCTTTATTGGTTTCAAGCCTACATCTATACAACCTATAGACTCTGAAGAGACCTTCCTACAGAAGTTTCTTGTATATCTTCATTCTTCTAGCCACACAAAACCAAGAAATCTACGCCAGTCATATTATCTTCATCCAGATATAGCATACACAAGAAATTAACAGAACACATTAAGTAAATGGAGATCAGTGGTTTATCATAATTTTGTAGCCTTAGTAGAGGATCTCCTGGCTATGATGAGGATGGAGCTGTGATAGACCATCAATGATGATGAACTATGTCCACAAGGTAAATCTTCAATCTTGGTTATCTAGGGCTAGGAAAGGAGCAGATAGAAACAGAGTACGAGTCTTAGATAAAGTTGATGCCCAATTCAAAGGTACGAAACTGCAATATTAAGAATATCAGAACCCAAATACAAATAGGAATACAAACCCACGGGCCAAGGCTTTGTTGGTCTTGGACATTAGATCTTTCTTGCATGGTAAGAATTTGAAATAGCCTCTTTGAAATCCATCTACAAAGATGATAATCATTGGACATGATCTCCAATGGATTGAAAAGTTTCTGCATTTTACTGCTCGTAATCCGTGACCTATCTTGTAGATCACAAACTCAAGCATGGCATCATTTAGCTTAGAGAATGTCAACAACAACTTCATCCAAAAGCTTCGGCTATTGGGTTGTGGGATAGCAATGGATCTCGGTGAACAAATGTTCTTAACACTCCTTCTCATGTGGGCCTTTGGGCCACATGGAGACTATATAGGCACATATTTAAAGATGATAATGATGAGATTTGGACCAAGAGCTCTTGCAAGCTGATATATTGATACCATGCGGTCCATGCCACGAACCACTTCATCCGCACACTTAAGCTATTGGGTTGCAGGATAACAATCTACATCAAGATACAATATCTTAACAGAGATGTTGCCATCCGTCTTAGTTTTTGGTGCGGGCAGATGGGAGAATAGGAATATATTAGATACGGGTTTTGATTTCACACTCCCCAAACTTTAACATTTCTTAAAAAAACACCCCCCCAACTTGCTATTTCTAAAAAACCACCCTAAACTCAAAAGTAAACTAAAAAACACCTTCCTTTAAATTCAAAGGTTAGATCCGAGTATAAAGTCAAACTAACCATGTTCTTCTTCTTCCTCCCCTCAATCAACAAGAAGCTAGAGAGAGCAATGGCGGAAGCTATATAAAACACAAATACTTGTAAATACCTCACGAATCGTCCTTGATCGCGTACCAGAGTCCAAAACACTCGGATTCTTTCTATTTCGCTCGAACTAGTAAATATCTCACCAACCTCTCTCGAATCGACATGTTTCCTCTTTCTCTCGAAAATTAAGGCGCTCAAGAATTTGAAAGTGTATTGAAAATCTAACATAATGCCATTATTTACTTATATTATTAAATACTTATATGTATTTCTTAATATAGTCATATTTATTTCATTACAAATCAAAAAAAACGTGTCCCGTATCCTAGGTTTTTGAAAAATTGTGAATCCACGAATCTATATCGTATCATATCCTGTATTCGTATCCGAACCCATGCTACATAGGGTGGAGGGCCACACAATCAATAGCGGCTTGCAAAGACAACAATTCTCGTTTGATCCCGACCCCATCTCCATCAACATCCCTCAACACCCAATGCAAACCCCCATTCCTCTCTCATTCCTATCCCACTTCCTCCCATTCTCATTTTCATCAACCTCGTCGGGAAAAGAAGAGAAAGAGGAGAGAGTGTGAGAGAGAAAGGAGGAAAATGAGCAAAGGAGGCCAAGTGAGAATTTCCTAGTCATGCCCGGGTATTTCAGTCTTTTATAGCCCCCCAAACTGTTATATTTAACAGAATTTGGATGAGAGTTAACAAAGGGGTGTTTTTAGTTTACTTTTAAGTTTAATGATGTCAAAGGCGTGAAAGGCATTGCGCCTCAGGCGCAAGGCGCAACTGGGCTTCAAGGCGCTGTGCAACGGCGAGGCGCGCACCTCACGTGCGCCTTGCACCTTCCGTGAGGCGCGTGCCTCGAGGACCTCGTTCTAAATGGTTAGTTTTAGGTAAATGGGTCTGGTTATGGGGTTTCCTTAACAAACCCAAACCTAAAACATCAAATTAAGTGATTATTGGACAACAGTAACCCGAGACCAACTTGAGAGCACACTAAAAGAGTTAGGGTTTTTCTCGTATGCAAGTTCGACGTCGGCAAGGGTTTTTCGAGTTCATCTCCGGCGACTCGAGTTCTTTAACGGCGGCTAAGGTCTCTCCATCTTCTCGGGTTCTCCTTCTCCTCGCATTTTACCTTCTTCTGTTCTTGGCTAGAGCAACCAAAACATAAAATTAGGTATTGCTCCTTCTCTTTTCCCCCTCCCTTTTATGTGACTTTTATGTGATTGGTGTTGGATTTTTTAGTCGTTAAAATTTTTTAGTGACGTGGTTGTTTTTATCTCATTACAAACTTGTGTGCCTCACATGCTCCGGCGTGTGCCTCACACGCTCCGGCACGCGCCTCAGACGAGCACCTACGTCTCGTCTCAAGCGCATTACATCCTTTGCATCTCGAACTGCGCCTTGCGCATTGATAACACTGTTAGCACCATTAAAGTAAATTATTAAATCATGGTAGTTTTATGTAATTTTGAAAGAAAAGGGTGGTTTTTCTGACACGGGCCAAAACCTAAGGGGAGTTTTTAGTAAATACAGCCTAATAAAAATAATATTGGTAGGTTTATGTTGTAGGTTTTTCACCCATAGAAGTAAGGAATGATTGCTTCAATATAACAAATAATGCACTCAATAGGTTATTGTTACAATCCGGAAGGAAAAAGAGGGCTTTGAGTAAGAGGTTGAAATTTTGTCAAGTTAATGGTTACTTTCCAAACCGAAAAAGAGAAAACAACGAAAAAATGGGAGATAAACAAAAAGGATAAATCTAATTAAACAATCTTAAACCATTAGAATTCCCAAAACTAATTATAGATCTTTAGTGCGGCCTTTATGGGCTGTACAAGAGAAAAGGTGATGAAAAACATGAAGCAAACTAAACAAACATCAAAATAGATCAGAAATCTTCCCCAACACATAATTACTGTTCACAAAAGCACCAAAACACATAAACAATAATCAAACATCTATACATTGTGTAGCGACAGACCTACAACACAATGTGTTAGGCAATCCAGATGCCCAAGTAAGCAACAAAAGTTATTATAAACGGTGTCGCCATGTAGTTTTTCCTAAAAAATCATAGGAAAAATAAAAAGAGCAAGGGAAAACATGTTAGGGGGAGTAGAAATCCAGAGAAGGGTGGGTAAGGAATTGCAATATCTTAATAGAAACCCGGCATTAATCGGCTACCCAAAAAGATATCCCAATCGGGCACGGTTCGGCTAAAATTTGTTTTGTCGAGTATGAAAACGTGTCCAAATCCCCTCAAAACATGCAAGAACACATATACGAGAGTAGTTGATGCACTTAATCTGTGAAAATGATATAATGAGATCAAACCGAGGTTTCAAAAACTGAAACAGAGGCTGTTTTGCAGTTTCTGGGTCTCGGGTACCTGAGCCGGCATGTGACAAACCGCCTGAGGTACCTAAACCTGAAAGCAGTTTTATGTCTGCAAAACAGTCCCGACTTGAAACCTCGCTATCTCTCAATCCAAACATCCAAATTCGATGAAATATATACCGTTAGAATGTTTATCGAGTCTGCTTTCCAACAAAACATGTTTCAATGAATTTGGAGGTCTGTAAAGGGAGATATTGTAGAAAATATACAGACTATGCGATGAAAACTGGGTTGGTTATTTTCCGACACACTTTTCTTCGAACCTTTATGGGGTTTTTTGCATGGGTTTGAATTGAAATTGCTTTGTAACGTAGGGTCCTTGGATCTGATCCTATCCACTTTGCTTTTTCAATCAAAAACCTTAAAGGAGTGAACAAAATGAGAAGACAAACGAAATACTACACACATTTTCTGATTTTTTTAAATTTTTTTTGGGAGATTTTGATCTATGAAGAGAGTCCAAGTATGAATTTTCCTCTCTTTATCGAATAGATCTCAATCTCAAGAAGAAAACACAAAAAGAGCTATTTTACTTGCATAAACAAAGAAATTATACTAAAAATGGATTAAAAAGAAAATAAAAGGAGGGGATCCTGGATCCCCAATTTTTCAAGGTTGTTCTTTGAAGGATTGAAATTGAAGTTAATCTAGAACTAGAAAAATAGGGTTTCTAAGCTAATCTTAAAAGAGAAAAATCGGGTTCTTCTTTCTCTAGCTTATGATTTTTTAGATTTTTTTTAGGATTTTAAGCTAATCTACGGCTTATTGGAGTAAGAGGATGAGAGAGTGAGGCTAGAGTTATTGACGATGAAGAGAAAGGGGAAGGAGGAGAATCCTTTCTCTCATCATATAAGGTTATTTATAGAAAGAGTGAGTAATTAGGGTTTAAAATGGAGGATTGTGATTGATTCCAAAGGATTAAATGGTTGAGCGCTTGTAGAGATCGCTAATCCCAATTACTACCTCAGTATATTTTATAATGAAATACTTGAGCATTAAGTAATCCATAATAAAACAAAAATGGACGAAATTTGGATGTGTTTTAGGTGAAATTATGATTAAATGCATGTTGTGGTGTTCATGGGGTGCAATTTAAGTAAATGGTTCGGTAGAGAGAGCATCCTATGCTGTATATTTGACAAAGTCAAGTGGTAATTAATTTGCGCTAACCAAGTGTTTGATTAATTATCTAGCTTAGCGGCCTCTTAGCCGTATTTTTTCAAATTTATAGCAAACGACGCTCAAATGACCTCAAATTTTGTGGACTCTCTTGAAATGATGAAAGATGAATTTAGAGATTTTTTCGGGAATTCTTTGGCATCTTTTCGACCTATTTTCAAAAAAGCGGGCGCTTGACAAAATGCGATACAAGATATGACAGAGTGAAACACCCATCAAAGACGCCCAATTGACTTGAAATTTTGCATCAAGGATAATCTCAGTAAAATGTGATGACCTATTAAAAAATTGGCAATTTTACCCACGTGGGCCCACCATCATTTTAATAATAAAATAGAATGCGAGCTTTAGTTAATCGGGTTAACGTAGTCAATTTTTATTGAAAGTTATAGTGTCTCCTCATACAAATACAAAAATGATCTGGAAAATTTGGCATCACTTGGATCAATGGATTGTGAGATAAAAAAAAATTGGAACCGTTAATGATGATTAGGACACGATTACGGAAATTAATGGGTTTCCGATGAACTTACCCATTTGAAATGATCCTAATTGATATAGCATGGTCGAATATGATGATTGCATTATGAAAATACTCATCAATTTGGTGAAAGTGATTTTTAGGCAATATGTGAAAGATCAAAGGGGTTAATGCAAATCTTAATGAAATTGACATGTCAACTTGAACTTTTTGCTTTGATAATCATGATAAAGTTTGAAGAATCTCTACAAAAATTCCCGTGACGAGTCTTGCAAGAATTCATGAGATATGGATTTTTAAGCATTCTCGAAAAGGGTATTTTGGTCATTTTCGGTAAATTTTGAACCAGAAAATTAGGTTGCTTCCTTGTACACCAAATACTCATTTGATGCAAAAATGAGATGAGTGATATGATGAAAATGCAAGGTTATGATGCAAGGGTAAAACGGTAAATTCACAAATGGCTGCTTCCCTGGAGTGTCTACACATTGTTTCATCCAATTGAATATAATCACTTTCTAATATAATGAAATATGCATCTAAATATTTAGATAGTATAAGACTTCATTACGACTATACTGATCCTAATCCACTATCATATCCAGCCCTAAATACAAGAGTGCATCATAACATTGCATACAAGATATAACACAACATAAAAGGGAACGAGGCTCTTATCCAGCGCCTTCGTATTCCGAGATTAACCATCTACCCTCATTCTTCCTAATGGGAAGGCGCCAGAGCTAGACTCTTCTCAATTACCTTCCAGCGAAGGGGAGTTGAGGGCATGAGATGGCCAGAATGTTAGGGGATATATCCCACTATACAGAAACACTTGAAATATGTTGATCCTAAATAAGTCTAATTTGAACAAGGCAAAGAATTGCCGGCAAGTTAGCATAACACAACACCTCCCCCCTCACTCCCCCAACCCCAAAAAAAAAATTTATAATAAATTTAGGAATTGGCAAAGGGACACACACTTATATGAAACGGAAGAAAATGGTAAAGACAAAGATTAGGGTAAGGCTATAAAAAAAATTCCCCAATAAATGAAATGGGTTAGTAACAAATCTAGAGAGTGAACATATAGAAAATAAACCTTTTGGTATAGGAAAAAAAGGATATAAACTTTGGTATATGAGAATGGAGAAGAAAGAAATAAGGAGGGAATGCTTTTAGGTAAATTATTGAAAGATAGCATCGCCAATGAAAACAGAAAAGCACAAGATGCTATAATACCAATAAAGCTTGTATTGTGAGAAGAGGTAAATAATATTTTTAGTGCTCATTTGCTATACATAGGGTTACATCAAAAACATAAGTGGGCATTAGGAAACAGATGAATGAATTAGTTGAGGTAATATCTCTGCATTAGAGGGGGGGAAAGGAGAGTATACATAAATAGACATGTGTGATAATAGTAACGAAAGAAGTTCCATAGTAAATATGGAGAAATTTATCATGGATCAAAGCGTCTAGTTGTCTTAGAAAATGATTTAATAAGCACTTTGCAAGAATCATTCCTTGTCCGTTCATATTCTATGATGTTTTTAACAAGATAATTGTCAGTGCCGATGGTTCTATCTATGCCATAATGAAGGGCAACATCAGAAAGTTAGCTTGGCAAATTTGGCTTAATTTCTATTTTTAAATTGCACTCTTTTCAGGGCATGCATTTCTGACAAATAAAATAACTTCTGTTAAGACTTTTCTCTATTGCTGAATATGGCTGCATGTTATCAGTTAAAGGCACCCAAGATGTACCAGACCACAGAGTGCTCAGTGAAAAAAAGTCATCATTGCAAGTCGTTATATGCAAACACTATGACTCAATACAACTTCTAACATCATCAAATCTCATAATTCAACCAAATAACTTTCTAATACCTCAAAGAAAGTAACATGTCTTCTCCATTTCAAAACTGGTTTAATACAAAATTATGCCTATTAGTCGTCAATGCGATCCTATACTGAGTAAAAGAAATAATTTCTAGACAGACTTGCGTAAATCATGTGAAAATAGCCAAACCTTTCATCAGTATTTGCACATATATTATGCCGGAGTCCAAGCTGCATGCTCTACTATATAAAATAAGACAATTTTTTTGGAATAAACCATATTAAATTGATATTATTAAAAATAAACCACTTTTAAAAGATATTACAAAAGTAGGCCGCTTTCTACTACTGGGCGCCACGTCAGTGCCAGCTCAACTCTGGCGCTACCGTATAAAAAAATATTTTTAAGGGTTAATCGCGCCCAATACAAATGTAAGGGGCGCAGTTTCAAACCGCGCCCATTAAAAATGAAGCAAAAAATATGAATAATTAATGGGCGTATTTTTAAAGTGCACCAATTAATTTTATCAATGGGCGCACTTCGAAAATGCGCCCATTGATTTTTATTGGGCGCACTTCTAAAGTGCGTCCAATACACCATTTTCATTGTTGGGACTTTGTTGCACAGTTGCAAACTGCGCCCCAAAAAGAAACATACTCAATCACAGTTTGTGTCTTTTTATAGCGCAGTTTGCAAGTGTGCCCCAAAAAGAAACACAATCACTCACGGGTATGTGTTTTTCTGGAGCGCAGTTGCCAACTGCGTCCCAAAAAAACATACTCGTGAATGATTGTGTTCCTTATATGAAGAGTTTGATCTCTTCCTGTCTATCTCAAATCTCACGCTCTGTGCCACGGTCTCTCAAATCGTGTCGCCATCACCATCTCTATCTTTCTCCCTCTCATGTCTCAATCTCGCTCTCTCAATGTCGGGATTTTTATCTGCGGAATTAATATCAATCGATAAAATCAAGAGGTGCATCCCCTACACCGTCGTGAAATCTGTATACATGAGGATAGACTATTCTAATTACGAAGGCATTCTCTATCGATTACAGGGTGGCCGATAAAGATCGATCGCGAAATCTTGCGGCTCTTACACTTAGCTGTATTGGATACGCTCCCGTCTCCCCCTGAAGAAGTAACCCATGACCACCATAAAGAAGCAAACCGTCGTCTCCACTTCTTTCGTTTTATGGGTCTTCTTTCTGATCGCAATATCGAGTACTTCGCAAGCTCTCTCTGCCGCATCTTTATACACCGTCGGACTTTAAACCATCTCGAACTCACTCGAGATTCCACGGTAGGTAATGAGGCCATTGATACCATTACGGAGCGGATCAATTCAGTTGTTGCGGAGCTCGGTATTGAAGAGGAATTATTTCTGAAATTTTAGTGAAGAACTATGGTGTCGTTACTGTTCTTGCTATCTATTTTGTTTGCAACATTTGCGTGTATATTATGGATGTGGTACTATATGTGTGTAATATATTGTGTATGGACATGTGTTTGTGTGAAAGAAAATTAACGTTTGAATTAAAATGAACTAAAGTGATTTTTTGTAAGGAATTAATGTTTGAAAATCGGACGGTATATCCTTCGTAAATTTTGAATAAAATTCATGTACAAGAATAGTAATATAATAGCATCCATAAACGAAGCTAACTCAACGCCTAAACGGCGGAGACTCAACGTCCAAACGAAACGACGATCAAACGGCGAAGACCAATAAGCTGAAAACAATAAACACTGTAAAATAAATAAAGTTAAGACGACTCCGCACGAGTTCGACTACAACACAATACAACACCATACTTCGTGTAATCTAACGAATTCGTCGCAACAAGCATGGTGTTCTCTTCTTCACAACAGGACGTCGAAGCTGTGACGGTTCGGTTTCGTCGACGGCAGATGGCTGAAACAGCTCTGGCTGTGATGGTCCATGCACATACTCATCGGGATGCTGAGACAGCTCTGGTTGTACCCGTCTAAGTCTTGTTCGTGCATATGTGATAAAAATGGATGGTGCGAACACAGGTGGTGCAGGCACGGGGGTGCAGGCACGGGTGGTGCAGGCACGGGGGTGCAGGCACGGCCGGTGGATGTATGAATCTATGTCTCGTCATCACACCCCTGATGAGAGTCTTGATGTTCATAAAGCTGCTCGCTGAGTCTCTACTGCCATTAATCCCCTCTCAATTATATCCTCTAACGCGTAAATGGTTTGGACCTGTATTGATGGTAAATAAGATAATGAATTTCTAAAAAATAAGATTAAAGTTTTATAAGGTTTGATATAAAGTTATTAAATCTCTCTCTATCGATCCTCGAGACGTATATGAGGTGGACGAAGGGACAGCTGTGATGACGAATCTGCGAGAAATCATTCAATACCAGGCAAGGTACTAGTCTATCGGTATTCCTGATTGTATCTCATCGGTTATGTGGTTTACCCGACTGTACCATCGACCCACCCAAATATGATACTCCACGAGCTAAGCATCTCCAGCTAGCATTCCACCTTGACGCGGCGTCCGCTCCACCGCACCTGGTATGTGCTAGCTCAAGCCGAACTGGCGAAGGACAGTCTGCCACGTGTATCTAAATAACATCACTGCATATTATCGGCGTCCGCGCACGCCAAAAGCCAGCACATGCCAAGCATAATGGATGCAAAGTGCCCAACAAGTCAGGTGTGTACGGTGTCCACATAACAGACTCCTCTATGACATCGAACTTGTTGCGGTAGAAACTGAGGCTGCTATTCGATATTACATCGCATGAGCTGGCCACATTCCACCTGCATAGAGATTACACACAAGTTAATATTCCAAAAAAACTTCAAATTTGAAATATGCGCATAGGTTCAATTGCTTACTGGCAAGCATATGGCCTTTGGCCATCCAAAGCAAACTGGGTCGTAATGGTCGGGCAAGCAATAGAAAGATATGTCCATGACCATATCTGAAATAAAATATGATTTATATTGAATATCAATTTAATTACGCAAAATTAGTAGAATACGATTTTAAGTATTTTATACCTAAAGAAGCGTCAAACAGCCCCAAAACTCTTCTGATCCATCGATACAACCATCTTCAGCTCGCTGTAAAGGAATGACAGAACTGCACTCCCCCATGATAAAGTGGCACACTGGTCGAGATCAGCTAAAAGTGGCAGCCAGGCAAGACTAAATCTTCTTACTCCTATCCGGGAATAAACGAACACCTATCTGATGTATAATGTAGGCTCGTGTGTGCTGCTCGATCGCCACAGGCGTAGCATCCATGGTAAGCTCGGCACTAAACGCCTCTCGCGGCCAACTCAAGTTTATGCTACCGCCTCTCCTCTGTCCAACAGGTGGAATCATAACCAACAAGCTGGGACATAAATCTGACCAATCATGGTTGTACTCCACAACAACCACATGTCCGTCTATAAACAGCCCAACCAGCATAGTGACGTCCTACAGGGTGATGGTCGTCTCACCAACTCTAAAATGAAATGTGGAGGTCTCTGATCTCCATCTATCTACCAAAACCATAAGTTCCTCTCTCGGCTTAGCACCATCTTTTGAAAGAGCCCACTTTTTTTCTTCATTTTAAGACTACTTTCAATCCAAGCATCTGCTTTGGACATATACATTTAAATTCCTCTCTCAGCTTTGTATATGTCAAGTAATCTGGTGCACATGCAATTTGAGAGAACAAATTCTGCAAGGTTTTGCCACTAAATCAAGCAAAGAAGTTGGCTCTGATATGTCCCATACAATAACAATGACTTTGAGGTTCCGGTCATGAAATTCTTAGTGCGGTCAAAATCCCTTTCATCCGATCAAATATAAAAGTAATGTGTCTTTCCCGCATGGATGGAATGTAAAGATGAATGCAAATAATGAACCACTCCCAATTTTCTATAGTTTCACCTCCAACTACAGCATATACCAAAGGATAAACACCATCATTTGCATTAGTACCGGCAGCAATGAGTAAAGTCCCTTTGTATCTTCCGTATAAGTGTATCTTATCAATACTGAGAACGAGACGACAATAAGTGAAATCATCAATGGCCAGTCTAAAAACCCAAAATGCACCGGTAAAATATCATATTCTTTCTGACATTGATGCGTTGGTTATCTTGAAGACAGTCACGAGATTAGTAGATTTGATAGCAGCAAGATATCATAGCAAATGTTCATATGAATCTTCCCAATCTTCGTATATTTTAGACAATATCCTTTTCAACGCATTCCATGCCTTCATATAATTTATTTCAATGAATAATGTATCTTTTATAAGCACTTGAATCGTTTTGGGGTCAAATCGACATCCACTTTCACGAAAGGCAAGATCATGTTATATAAGCATATTTATGATTTGAATTCACTACAGGATTCACACAAGTATGATTACCCGCATATTTCTTTATCTGCCAATGTCATGTCGGTGATTTCTTCGAGATATATGCATGAAACCTTCACGGGCAATTCGTGTCTGTTTTACAAACGACGGTGTACTTGGTCTAGATAGTCTTGGTTGGTTTTAAAAAAACTCCGTGTTTAATTGAGCATACGCTGACTGCCTGAATTAACTTATCCTTGTTCTCAAACAAATCGTCGACCTTCAACTCACTTTCAATATCGACTGCCGAAAGCCCATCAGTACGAAAGTTGACAATCTGTTTCTGATGTAGATAACATGTGAGTATCTGTCATATTATACGCAAGTGGATTTTCAAACGCAACGAAACCATTATACACATGAATTAGTAATCCGCTGCCTCTCATTCTCATCATCAAGGACATGTGCAATTTATATGCTATCTTGTGCTTGAATCTCGTTCCCATCACTAGCATCTTCGTAACCATCACTTTCATCTCCATTATGTTCTAACACCGCGGGATCCGTAGCAGGTACATCGGTTGGATGTGCGGAACCAACATTAGAAACTTGCATGGTACTTGATGTTCCGGTTTCATACCGACGAAACCCGGACCTATCGTCTACAAACGGTGTCCATCCCATATTGTATGACTGCATGTGCTCGGTATTTTAGGACAGAATATTGAAGTCGAAGCTCGGTGTTGAATTAAAACCAAAGCTTGACGGTGACATGCAATTATAACCGAATGAAGGTACATAAAATCTGCACACAAATATATGAATACTTAGTAACTATAGCATATCTCCACTCTCAATAAATAATGTTCAGCTAAATGTACATGTGGTATAAAAAATATGAAAGGTAATATGTACTTCATAAACAGCCAATTCACTGGCACCCCTCTTAATGTGCCTTCACCTACGTAACTTTGATCTTTATAGTATTCATCATTGATGTGAAACATAAAACTGGTAGAATCAGTATTCATATTGAGCATGCATGTCATTTCTCCTTGCAGGTAATACTCGGATACTCGAAAAGAAGGATTAGGCACTTCAAAAGAAGATTCGGGCAGTTGAGCGGACGTCGGTATCTCTTTCTTCACAAATAACTCGATCGATTTCGATTCCGATGTAAGCATGACTTGTGTATCCTCGTCATTGGATACATCAATGCAGTATATTCATGCTCCATCGGTCATTTGCATATTAAGAATATATTAAACTCTAACGGATTGATTTTGGTAGCTTTGTACACTTGGCATAACGCGTTGTATGTGCCAGACTTCTTGACTCTAATCATCTTAGTTTTTCCTCCGACATATTCAGGAATATTATTTTTTCCAATCGATAATTGAACACTGAAATAGCAAACTAGATCAAGCCCGTCCTATCTATCTACCTCTCGAGACGTGATCCTGAAATGTGAAAACCCAAAAAGATGTAATTATCCGTCATTTTCACCTGTCAGGAAAATTGACGCATGCTTTGAGAATTCTCATCAAACATCCTACTTATTTATCTTCACGTTTATACTCGCCTAACTACATAAACTTACAATAAAATCCATATTCATAGCATGTAACAAGTTGTAAGAACTTATATCCTACTTATTGATATGTCACACATAAAATCGGGAATAACCCCTAATATGTACCCAATTTTTTCGAATTGTTTTTCCAATACCAAATTTTAACCAAATATTTTTAGAATTGATTTTTAAAGAAAATTAGGATTTTGCTAACATTTTTTATGCTCACGGTAATGATGACGATAGCGAGGATGAAAGTGATTGTTCGCCGGTGAATTTCCACAATCTCCACGAGAGAGAGAATGTAAGATCGGCCTGAAGAAGAGAGAGATGACAGAGAGGAAGACAATAAGATGAGAGGGAGAGAGATGGGAGAGAGGCCGAGAGGGAGAGATCGGGAAGGATAGGGGAGGGAAGAGAAAGAGATCAAGAGAGCACAGAGAGAGTACCTGAGAGAGAGGGGAGAGACCGAGCAGAGAGAGAGAATAGAGAGGAATGAGTAAAGGAAATAGATCGCGTCTATTTAATCTTAAGTTGGGAAATGGGACGCACTTTCAAAGTACACCCAATTGATTTTCAGGAAAATATATGGGCGCACTTTAAAAGTGTGCCCATTGATAATTGTAATGGGCACTACGCCCCTTACATTTATAATGGAAACTGCGCCCCTTATATTTGTAATGGACACAGTTTCAAACCATATGCTTGGAATAAAAGGCTCAGTTGTTGTTGACAGTTTCAAACCGCGTCGCTTAAAAAATTTACGCACCAGCGTTGGGCTAGCGCTGACGTAGCACTCAGTGGCAGAAAGTGGCATACTTTTATAATATCTTTTGAAAGTGATTTATTTTTAATAATATTAATTTAATATGGTTTATTCCAAAAAATTGTCCTATAAAATAACCTGATAAGGTAATGATCATGGGTCTTCTATCTTTTATGCTCCAGATACATAGATGTTAAAATCTGACTTATAAGGCAACCTTTAGGATTTCTCTTTCAAGGCATAATGAAGAGACCTACACTGCTATGGATTGTTGTAAACACATATCAAACGCCTCAAGTACGTCCTATGTGGAAACACAAGGACTTATGTACATAAGGAAAAATTGGCAAAATCAAGCTCTTGATATTCCATTTCAGTATTCTTTGGTTTCGGCTAAATTTTTATGCTTTACTTTCATATTTTAATTAATTAATTAATTAATTGTGCTTAGGGGACAGGGACAGTTAATTGGTGTGGACTTCTGTTGCTGGATGATAAGAGGTCCAATCATACCTCATCTTTCAAATGAAAAGTGAAATGTTCATTTTTTTTTCTCATTGGCTAGAGGAGAAAATTGAATAATCAAGTGCAGCGAAGAAAGTTTCCCAACTGAAAAGGTAGCAAAATTCAAGGGTTTATTTTATCTCAAAGGAAAATGTTGCTATATAAACATAATGAAGCAGTTACAATGCCAAGGAGAGAGGTCAATGGAAAGCAAACAAAAGATATTATTATAACTCCAAGGAAAATGTTGCAATATAAAATGCCAAAGAGAGAGGTCAATGGCAAGCAAAAGTTTAATAATATTAGAAATAGAGGGATAATAAACTTGCAAGCTCTGCAAGTATTTTAACATTGTAGTTGTATTTATAATCATGACAAATTCCTGATATAAGGCATGATTAGAGGTGCTTTGGTGCAGCACCCAGTTAATTATGCTACCTCGCCATTCAGAAAATATAATGAAAATTACATTACCTAAACCGAGGGAAGAATGCACTACTCAATGTGCGAGTTAAATTGACTGCTGTTGCATAGCCGCCTTTCGATTCATCAGCACTGAACCATGTTAGGGAATCAAAAGTTAGTACAAAAGACGGGGGAAATGTCTAGAAATTGATATTCAAACCATTTAAGCTATTAAGTGAGTTGGTGCAAAGCATGGTAAAGAGATAATAAGTTTTACAAGAAGAATAGTACACCCACTTGAATGGGCCGTTGATGGCATACAAGGCACAAGGCCTATTATAGCAATATTTTATACCAAGCTTTCTCGGAGTTTGCTGTGGACCATTCTCTGCTAACCACCCAACAAATACTAAGCACCCACTTGAAGTTGGTGGGGCCCAAACAACTTGGCCAACGCTTAACGACTTTGAAATACCCTCAACTGCTCGCACTTCTCCACTGTAGGAACAAAAAAGTAATTTGTTTAGCTGGGGCTGTACCTAACATTATTCAGTAATCACAATTATAATCAGAAGGGGTTTCCTTATATATCCTCTCTCCGGTTATTTTCACATTACCATCCATAAACTTCATATGTTCATGTATCACCTATAAGACCTATTAGTTATTCAAAATCCTCTCTCCGGTTTTACAAACCAAGAATATTTCAGAATATTATGAAATAGTTCCAACATAGCCGCTAAAAAAATGGATGACGTTAAAAATGAGCATTTTGACACTGCTGGTCTATTTTGCAATTTTTTTAAGAAAGGATTTTTGAAGTTAAAGTAACCATGATTTGTCAAGAAATAATATCACGTTAGATTGTTGGCGTTGGTCAGAGAACAAGGAGTTCCTTGAATAATGGTAAGTTTTTGAAGGTGGTACATGAAAATATCAAGTTTCCGGGTGCTATAAGGAAATAGCTATCTTTGAAGGTGGTATACAAGATAAAACCTAATTAGAAAGGATAAATATTAACCTACTAATGTTGACAACAAATAGAGAAGGCTTCCTTTTTTTCGAATAGGTTTCGCCCCAATCTTCTTCCCAATCTCCTTGGCCTTTCCAGCTACCGCAGTCCTTATCTGTAGAACCCTCTTTCTTGTAACCAGAATCATTAAATACAGGTCTCACTGGAGCTGGCTCTTCAGCAACGTAGGCGATTAAGTTTTCATCATGGTTCCATGAAATCCCCTCAAACCTATAATAAGATTTGTTAGGATAATATATTAGTCATCAGTATTTGGTTACAAATAAATGCCCTCCCACATCATCATTAGAAAAATTGCAAAAAACACACCATTGTAGTTTGGCCCATATAATACTTATAACCCATCAAGTGATTTATAAGAGCAAATGCCCTCTTTGTTCATTTGACCAAACCATTAGAAAATGCTTAAATTCAACTCTAAGCAAATTAAATGGTTTTTGTAATCCAACTCTAGAACTTGTTGTATTGTTTAGAGTAGAATTCGACTGTTCTTGAAGGTTTTGTTCCATGAGTAGAGGGGGTGCTTGCGCTGAGAGGGTATAAGTGCTATAAGGGTGAACTACATGGAAGTTCAGTGCCATTAACCCTAAACCTGATATATTGTATAAGAAAATTGAAATGCATATAGTACACTAGTACAGTAACTTAAATAATGCATTCAATACATATGAGTGCAAGGCAAGTACCAACTTACCATCCATCGGTATATATCGAGCCATGTATAGATTGTGGAATATGTATTTCTTTCTCCAACTGACACGAACCCCATACTTCGAGTTGTGTTGGAGATTCAGCGTCCTTATTTCGAACTACAAGAAGTTTTGAACCTGACAGTGATGGAACAACGGTTGACACACCGGTCATTTCAATAGGAAAGGGAGACCATTGGAAACTCACGGAACGATCACTAGTCTTTATTATATTAGAAGTGTGAATAAATGTCCTCTTTTTATCTGCCAAAAGATTTGGTTGACCAATGGAGAACATAGCCCGCGAAGTGTTCTCTGCAGGCACGGTAATTAAGAGCAAAATACCATAATTAATAGGTGAACACTAGAGCAGAAGTCTACAGCAACTAAAAGGTTTAATTACACAAAAAACCTTAGAATTTACCTCCATTTAGCACTCACAACCCCCCCCCCCTCAAGTAATCTATTAGCACGAACACCCCCTGGCTCATCAACTAAACCATACAAGACACTTTTAAGTCAACTCTAAAAACTGAAATGACAGTCTTATGTTGACTCTAAAAGTCGTTTGTGATATTTGATGTAGTGTTTTTGATTTGGTAGCTGAGCAGAGGGGTTGTTTGCGCTAATAAATCACTATAGTATAACTGATATATAGGATAAAATACATGAGTATTTTATGAAACAAACCCTTTCTGATAATAGAATTTAAAATTGGGCCAAAGGAGCATACCGGTATCAGAGTTGAAAACCCATGTCTTGCTGATGCTAGGTATATTGGTAAAGTCTTGAAGCAATTCAGCTTGTGAAGAATATTCATCCACAGTTGTAGCATCAATTCCAACTGGAAATTCTTCTGTTGGCATGGCAACAGCTGCTTGCATAATCAAAGAGCTAAGTGTTGCCTGCCTATCAAAGAGGGGGGAGAGTTTAGCAAAAATGCATGCCTGATTGAATATTGTTGAGGAGATGTGTGGATTAAAATAGTTCCATATTGGAAAAACTATGAGAGGTATATGGGTATAAGATATAAGATGAGACAAATATCAACAAGGCTTGAGTCTTATTGTTGGAACCATGAGAGGTACATGGATATAAGATATATAAGATGAGACAAAAACCTCAATAATGCTTTGAGTCTTATTATTGGAATCCACTTATATCAAATTCGTGTACACTCATATAAATAAAATATATATATAATTCCTCCCTCAACATTATAAATAATCAAAATTGTAACATGGTATCAGAGATCAATCAAGACCTCAACAATACCTCATTCTTGAATATATATATATATATATAATATATATATATAATATATATATATATATATATAACCCAAAAGCTTATATGAGATGGAGGAAACTTTCTAATATATCAAGCATCATAAATCGGCGAAAATGGAGGAAACTTTCTAATATATCAAGCATCATAAATCAGCGAAAAAATACTTGATTAACTGCAATGTAACCAATATGATATATAGGAATATTTTTCAATCCTATCCTTAATCATAGGTCAGCAAAATATGTGTGCTTGACTACTATGTAAACCTAAAATCTTATATGAGAGGTAGAAGTGACATCCGCAATGTATACACTCCTACTATTGATTTTTTAGAAACCATACATGTATTTTGGTTTGCAATGTGTCATTCAGCGTAAACATAATAAGTTTAATCATATCACTAGTGACTTATAATTTGGATTAATTTGTACGCAGAGTAATATGCATTCGGTTGAATTTATATTGAGTTACTTTGGAAAATGTAATATGATGTAGCATTTGGTTTAATTTATAGTGGGTTGGTGTAACATGTTGGAGTTTGAATAGCAATAGGATTTTGGGATACCAGAAATTTCTGTGAAAATGCCTTAATGATAATCAAACACTACCCTTAGAAGGAGATCTCGAGTACAACCAGGCAATAAATAAGTTGTACAGTAAATGAGCTGGTATTTTAGCTTTTATTTTCCCTGTAGTTCTTTAGAACAACTTAGGATTGTAGGATATGAGATTTTGTTCCTTGATTATTGTGATACTGTGTATGTTGTTTTTATTAATATCATTTATTTCATTTAACTAGGATCTCATGCTTTTAATTATATCAAATAATTAAGGGTGGGTAAATTTTAATGGTAGATTTCATAACTATTTAGGTTTTGTGATTGCTTACAATTTCTGCAGCAGGGTTTGACTTGTATGTTGTGATTACTTTTTTCTTAAGAAATTTATCTTGACAAGAAGATCATATAATAAATATTTATATATCTCTCATTGAGGATTTTGGGGTTTATATTGCATTCAAGCATACATTATTTTGGCTGAGTGATAACTTGGTATAATGCATAATTTCCTTCTACCTCTCATATAAGATTTTAGGTTTACATAGTAGTCAAGCACACATATTTTGCTGACCTATGATTAAGGATGGAATTGAAAAATATTCCTATATATCATATTGGTTACATTGCAGTTAATCAAGTATTTTTTCGCTGATTTATGATGCTTGATATATTAGAAAGTTTCCTCCATCTCATATAAGCTTTTGGGTTATATATATATATATATATATATATATATATATATATATATATATATATATATTCAAGATTGAGGTATTGTTGAGGTCTTGATTGATCTCTGATAGCATGTTACAATTTTGATTATTTATAATGTTGAGGGGGGAATTATATATATATTTTATTTATATAAGTGTACACGAATTTGATATAAGTGGGTTCCAATAATAAATAGTTAAGAAATCTGCCATTAAAATTTACCCACCCTTAATTATTTGATATAATTAAAAGCATGAGATCCTAGTTAAGTGAAATAAATGATATTAATAAAAACAGCATACACAGTATCACAATAATCAAGGAACAAAATCTCATATCCTACAATCCTAAGTTGTTCTAAAGAACTACAGGGAAAATAAAAGCTAAAATACCAGCTCATTTACTGTACAGCTTATTTATTGCTTGGTTGTACTCGAGACACCCTTCTAAGGGTAGGGTTTGATTATCATTAAGGCATTTTCACAGAAATTTTTGGTATCCCAAAATCCTATTGCTATTCAAACTCCAACATGTTACACTAACCCACTATAAATTAAACCAAATGCTACATCATATTACATTCTCCAAAGTAACTCAATATAAATTGAACCGAATGCATATTACTCTGCGTACAAATTAATCCAAATTTTGAGTCACTAGTGATATGATTAAACTTATTATGTTTACACTGAATGACACATTGCAAACAAAAATACATGTATGGTTTCTCAAAAATCAATAGTAAGAGTGTATACATTGCGGATGTCACTTCTATCTCTCATATAAGATTTTAGGTTTACATAGTAGTCAAGCACACATATTTTGCTGACCTATGATTAAGGATAGGATTGAAAAATATTCCTATATATCATATTGGTTACATTGCAGTTAATCAAGTATTTTTTCGCTGATTTATGATGCTTGATATATTAGAAAGTTTCCTCCATCTCATATAAGCTTTTGGGTTATATATATATATATATATATATATATATATATATATATATATATATATATATATTCAAGAATGAGTTATTGTTGAGGTCTTGATTGATCTCTGATACCATGTTACAATTTTGATTATTTATAATGTTGAGTGGGGGAATTATATATATATTTTATTTATATGAGTGTACACGAATTTGATATAAGTGGGTTCCAATAATAAGACTCAAAGCATTGTTGAGGTTTTTGTCTCATCTTATATATCCCATTTACTTCCCCAAAGTAATCAGTTTGGCTCGCTATTGACTCTTGGTACAACTGAATGATGCATAAGAAAATCAAAATGCCATATGTTTCCTCGAATATCAATGTCTAGGGATTTCTTTTTTACTTCAGTACGTTATGAATGATTAACTAAGAGAAACGAACTACTTCTTATTTTCCCTATTGAAATGAAAGAAATCACGTAATGGCACTGTTGAGAGTAACAAAGAAGCTAACATACATATATCACAAAAGAGCATTCATAGTGTGCCGGTTTATTGTTAATTGGAAATCTTTCAGATGAATATATAGACAAATAAAGCCTCATATATTCACTAATACCAGTAGAAGCCGATGAAGAAATGTATTTCACAGGTATAACTAGTAGATGAGTACACAAAACATCAGCCTCCATAGACGGGAATTTCCCCCTAGGGCGGTCAAAAAAAAATCAACTTCGCACTTTTTAATTTGATGATCCACACCAATACCTAGGTACACAGAATTCTTACGATTTTCAAGCTCATTGCTCATATAGATATAGAGGTAGGTGTATGCCGTATGATAGAAAAACCATTAATTTTGCAACCATTCTTTGAAATTTAAAAAGTCATGTAAATGAGAAGCCTTTTTTTTATGTAAAATGGTTCTCAAACATTTTGATCTAGCCCCCCCTAAACCCATGAAGAAATCCACGATCCAAATATCATAAACACAACAAAGATCATTATAAGATCCAAACCTATCAAAACAAGAGAAGAGAGAGAAGGAAGATCTTACCTGGGTTTAGAAACGAAATGGAATGGATTTGGGACTGAGGGTTTAAGGATTGGGAATCTGAGAAAAGGGAGTGATGGGAATCTATGGCAAGTGGAAGACAACAACACAACAGCCATTTGTTCTATTGGTTGCCCAGAATGAATCCCAACCATCCATTCAACATAGTGTATTTTAACCTTTTTTTTAGCTCATCTTTTCTTGTATGGTTGAGACGCCAATCATGGCTGATGATGGGTGAAATAGATAACGATCAAAATACTCTGAGATGAACAAGTTCTAAATTTTGTGACCATTCGCCACCCATATTTGATGGGTGGGTCCGTAGGTTATCTGGGTATGGATAACGAGATATTTATATACCACATACAAGTGACTTAAAAAAATAAATAAAACGGTTGAGAAATCTTTTTGGAAATTTGAGTAAATTAACTATCATAATTAATATACTTATAATGAGCTGCTTTTTTATATAAAAAATGGTTGAAAAGCTTTTTGGAAATTTAATTTTATTAGCCATCCTAATTAAATCTAATAATTAAATTCCAACGTAAATTCTTAGAAATTCACAAAAATTTAGTGTTCATGGCTAGTTTTTTATCAGAAAAGTTTATGGTCATGGCTATAGAAATGAATGAAAAGTCGTTTGGGTTGGATCGATCCGGTGGTACTTCTAAATAGGTGGATCGGATACATTTAATTGTATAAGTTGGTAACAATTTTTTGATGGTGGCCCGCATTTTAGGGGTGGATGGGTCAAACCGAGACCCAACTTGACACCTTTGGCTGTCTGGCATTGTTCAAATCCAGCCTGGACTAGTATTTTACTTGTAATGCCCATGAGCATGGGATAGATATCATGAACAAATAGTAAATTTAATTAGGCTTTGTTTAATGACAAGGTTTTCAAAACCATTGTTTCTTTTGTCTTAAATCAAAACCACCAGGTTTCGTAAAATTTGAGTTCGAAATGTTTAGTAGTTTACGTCAATGACGCTGATCCACATCGGCTTGTTCACCAAGAAATGCAAGGTTCGAGTTTGGAGAAGAAGTTGAATAGAAGTTGTGGATGTTGGGATTCCAACCTCTTCACCACATCGAGAACACAAGACAAATAATCCAATCATAACACACCAGAAGAAGATGAACGTGCCGATATAACGAGGTTCGACCATCTCGGCCTACATCCACAGGGCTAAAAACGAGGATCTTATTAGTGCACAAAAGAAATTACAAAGTACTCGCACTACTCAACAATCTCTCTCATCCTCCTCTCTTGCTCTCACACAACAAAAGAAGGGGGGACAAACACACATTCTCACAACAATTACATCTCAAACCCAATCTATCTATTCCCCTAAAAAAGATATGTATGCCACTAAAATCCTAACATCTATTGATAGTCCATACCAATAAATAATCGGCCCAAATGACCCATAAATACATATGGATATGAGATACAGTCCCAACAATCTCCATCTTGGCTCGAATCCGTAACCCACCTCTCAGAAGATACATCATTGTCCTCGTAATCCACTTCATAACATACACCGGCACATGCACCCTGCTCAACCTGCAGGGAACATCTTACTGTCATTATTGTCTCTTGTTGGATGTATATGCCCTAGAGGCTATTATTGTATAGTACAGAATTGTATATTACATATGAATGCTTAGGATACATATGTACAGAATAATCTTGCTAGATATGATAGTATGCTATCTGGTTTGTCTTTATCTCAACATGTGTATATGTTTCATTTTAGATTACGTATCTCAATTACATGTTGGTAAAGCCCCTACGATCTTTGTGTTGGATATAGTGCCCTCAGAGTCAATTATTGGATCGCAGACACGTGATTGCAATGATTGAGGGAAGACCTATACCGGTAGAACAGTCTTACTCAAAATGATAGTATGCTATTTGATTTATCTTTATCATCGTGTACTGCTTTAGGTGACCTTACAAGTCGCTATTACACGTTGATAGAGCCCTTAGGATTCTTGCTTGACTACCAGCAGTATGATGGCGATCATATACATGGAAGCTGGGATCTATAAGCACATCCTTAAAAGGTCCCTAGTCGTGAGAGTTTTCGAGACAGGGCATCGATACTCCAGAGTAGACTAGTGTATACAGTCGAGACCCCGACGAGGGCGGTGGCCGGTCTCACAAGCCACTGGTGTCAGTTGGTTCACTTAAGATGTATACAGGTGCTCATTGGGTTATGAGTACACCGGACATGACTCGCCGGGAACATGCTAATTGGTCTTATACCTGACGTCAGATAGCAGTTCCCTGGTGACATGTGTACATGTTAGTTCATCGACCTGAGATCGTCATTTGTCTCGTGTGAGTTCCCACTGTACTTTGATCACTACCCTACCACGGCTCAAAGGAGTCGTGCAAACAGGTTTTAGTTGGGTACAGTCCCGAGCCACATGGAGGCAGTGAGCGGATCTGCAGGGGTTCGTCTCTCCCGGTATTGGGGGTGAGGTCACGCTGTGTCTAGGAGAGCCATTACACGAAGTCCTTGGCCAAGGCAGGAGATTTACTAGTAGGTATTCCAGTAGTATCTTAGGGTGTTCTGGGCTACACTCCGACACGACTTGTACCGCTTTTGGGGGTCTGACTTTTACCAACCCCCTAGGCCCGCCATGTGATGCTCATAGACGAACGGACCGGACTGTACGGATATTGTCACTGACAGGCTCAGTAGGGTGTCAGGATGAGTTCGCTCATCGACGTCCCTTTTGGTCAATACCCGGTAGCCCGTTACGTATGGCTAATACCTCTGACGTGCTAGTGGTTAAATCCACAGCCAAAGTGTTGACGAGTCTTTAGAGTCCCCCACATACAGTTTCTCAAGTTTCAGGCGAAACGCTGTAGAGGCCGTATGGATATATGGCAGGGTTCGATCATGTACGTACGGTATTGCACGGATCATGATCGGACGGATAATGCTAGCGGGCTTTGGTTTAAGCCGGATCCTAATGTTATACAGTGTAGATTTTGTCTCATTGCATTTGTATTCGGTCAGAATACAAATACGGGTATGTATATACAGACGCGGGGTTATCCAATAACTTGTTACCGGATCACTTTTTAAAGTTGCCAGTTTGCATTCCGTTTCGGCCATTTTTCCTTTGTTCCTTCTTTGGCTGAAAATTGATGGAGGGGCTTATTTGCAAATGTGCAATTAATAATGGAGAAGACTTTTTGTGGCACATGGTTGGTTCATGATGGTTCTAGCTTCCATTGACTTCTTTTTTCATCATTGCTTGATGAGATGGTTGATGAGGAGGAGACTTTGTTGTGATTGGATTGATTTGGCTAGTTGAAGTGAGGTTTGCCTTTTTGGCTTAAGGTCACCATTTGTTTGCTCCTACACTCACTTCCCTTCATAACCTCCTCTCCCCTTTTTTGTTTTGGCCGAGCCCCATCTTGGAGGGGATTGATTTTTTTGGTGTGGGAAATTATTCATTCTCATATGCTTGCATCAAAAATTCCAAAGCTCATCTCCATAGTTTTTCCCTCCACATCTAAATGGCAACTTCACTAACCCCTTGAGACAAAAGTTTTCTACACTCAGTCTACAGCAATCTTGGACACGTCGGCTTGCCAACTTCGTGTCCGAGTTGCCTCGGTCCAGAGGTGGGAGCCCGTAAAAAGACTCGGTGATGTGGTGCCCTTTCGACGAGGAGATCGAGACTGGAGATTCCGCGAGGAGATCGAGATGGTGGCCGAAGACCGAAGGACACGGATCGCTCGGTATAGCTTCTACCCTTTCTCTTGTATGCTAGTAGTAGGTTAATGGTCCGATCCGGGTTTTACAGTCCGCGGTAGCACCGGTTTCTAGTTTAAAGAAAAGTTTTTGTTTCCGCATTTTGGCCTCGTTCAGACGGCCGGGGCGCTGCCTTGCACTTACATTGGTATCAGAGACAGGCCATTAACCTGGTCTAGCTTGCTCTAACGTGTTTACAAGTTCGGTCGAACAGATTTTCCAAAAAACTGCGTTTCCATGTCACAGTTTCTGTCGAATTTTTGCTGTGCTCAAAAAATTATTTGGTACATTGTAAAAATACGTGCAGGGTTTTATAAGAATTCTGTGAAAATTTGGTGCCCTGAATTTACTATTCAGCCGCGGAACCGCGGCCAAACCCATGCTCTGGCCGCGGTTCCGCCGCTACTTTATCTCCTCTCTGCACCAAATTTCTACAGTGGTTTTCTAACATGGAAATAGGGTTTTTGGTATATTCTGTTTGGGTCCAGATTTATTTTGAGTGCTACAGTTGTGCTTGGGACCCACTTCGGGAATTTTAGTCGATCGAAAATTTTAAACATGTTATTTCACAGTATTTACACTATATCTGCGACTGTGAATGTCATTTGATCGGTAAATCCTATCTAACTGCTATAGCCATTTTAGACGGATTTGCGAACGTGACATTCACGTTGATGTTCTGTATTGTGCTGTGATGTTGCGGATTTGTCGTGGTGGATAGCCTGTATGCAATGATAGTACATTTTGGTTGTATATGTACATTTGATATTGCGGGGCGAGCGTCCGACATGTGGACTGCCGTCACTACCTGTTTGTATATTATTCTTTTGGGGCATGACCGGGCTGAGGTTGATGTACCCATTGTATATATTTTACTTTCTATACTAGGATTACCCCGCGGAGGGGTGCACGGATAGCCGGGCTCTAGAGGGAAACGGGCCCGCATCTCATGGCGTTGAGACGGAGGGGGCTTCACTCTAGAGTTGGCGGGCTATTCGCCGCACTCGTTGGGGGTACAGGTTGACCCAGGAGGGGTGCCCAAGTTACCGGATTTCGTGAAGTGTTGGGTGGTCCATTCACGTTGTTGAAGGGGCTGCCTCGCTTCAGGTTTTGGCGGGTAACTTGCCGCGCCCGTAGGGGTCTAGGTTTTCATTGCACAGGCTATCCGCACGATCAGGGGAACATCGGGTTTCAGTAGCGGCTCTGTGAAACCCGGGGATCCCAGATATCTGTATTGTTCTGTGATACTTATAACATTTCTGTGATGTTGCATTTTATCACGCCTTGAGCGAATATTATATATTGATATATATACTAGTAGATGTTGTATATATTTTGCATCCGCGCTAGTCCAGTCCCCGCTCTGTCGTTAGTTAAGTAACCTAACGGGTGATGACGGGACCCAGTGGCGAATGCGGATGGCATATACGTACATCGTATTTTCGTTCTTTATTGGTGTGATCAATTGATGGGACTGCGTTGATTCAGATCAATGCCAGCTAAACAAACCTATTCTGATGTTGTTGGAACATTTTTCAAAAAGCTGTTATTGCAAGAACATTCTCTTTTGTTTTGCACAGTGGTATTCGATTATGAATATCCAGCACCTCAGTCGACGAGGCAAGGGCTGAGATCCCTTCACCGGGAGTGACCCCTTGGACAGAAGTTTGCGTCAGGGTAATAACTTCACTATAGCCGATTGCCTTTTGCTTTGCATCGTGGTATTCAGATGGAATATCCTGCATCTCATTCTACGGGGAAAGAGCCGAGATCCCTTCACCGGGAGTGACCTCTTTAGCAAAGGTTTTCGCCACTATATTTTTACAAAAAGCTATCCGGTTCCTTCAACGATATCAAGTTCATTACGTTAAAGGTTTTTCGCCAAAAACCATTCGTAGCCCTCCGTCATTTCAGAAAGGTAGCACCTAGTATTCATTCTATGTATGTTGGCCTACGTCAAGGCATAGGGTATGGTAGCTATTTGTTACTTTTCTGTTGCATAGATAGATGCGTTAGTTTGGGACAGTCGTACTACTATTTTAGCCTATGTCAAGGGTATGTATGGGTGGGTTCAAATTAACCTGGATAATGACGGGTAGAACTTGACATGTGACTTATGATATGTTGGCCTACGTTAAGGTCATAAGAGCATGGGGTAAAAATCACATCGGGAGTTTCTAAAGAAACTGAAACTTGCCAGGCATGCGCATACCTTCTGGAGTGTGATGACGTGAGTGGATTCCGTCACGTTATCATGCGATGATGGTTGGATCCCGATTCCCACTGATGAGTTGGTTTACTCCTCGGGTGATCCCGACTAATTCTTCTTTCAGGTTTGGAGGAGAATTTGAGGTTACAGTGGGAGGTTTCCTGATTAGATAAATTGGTAACCATTCCGATCTAGGTTAGAGTGCACGCTGAGTGTTTCTTTTCTCTCTCTCTTTGGCAGCGATCATGACCCGACCCATGACTATGACTCAGTGACCAAGTTGACTGAACCTTATTAAAACACTGGCTTTTGGATTGTCAGAGTTGCATACCTCATTGCCACTCCTACTTTTACCCTTTTTCTCCAGGACACCCCGTATTACTACGAACGTCCACTTCCATTGGATAAAACCATCGTATGGTTATATACGAACTCGAAGGAACTTGTTCCAGATTCGAGGATGGTTTCTGGTTCTGGAGAAAACGAATAGGACTATTCAGTTGTCTTTTCATTTTACCTTCTCTCAGGTTGCGAGTGCTCCTTGGATTAGGACAATACACCTATTACGCTTATTGGATAGTCTTCTTCCAAACCATAGGCAGGTGCCGAACGGTAGGGAATGAAGAAAACCATTTAGCCTAAAAGGTGTACAGAAGGTATTAAGTAAAGACAAATAATGGGATTAGTAAGAGGGCAAAGTAAATTGCGGCTGCTATTCACGACCAAACCAAGTATTTCATTACCACTCCTACTTCACCTTTGTATTTCTCCAGAACACTCCGTATCACTACGAAGATCCACAGTTATTTGGATACTCCATCGTATGGTTATATACGAACTCGAAGGAACTTGTTCCAGTTCGGGGATGGATTCTGGTTCAGGAGAAATAGGAATAAGGTTTATTCAGGTGTTTTTTATCTTTACCTTCTCTCGGGTTGTGAGTGCTCCTAGGATTAGGACAGTACACCCATTATACTTATTGGATAGTCTTCTTCCAAACCATAGGCTGGTGTCGAACGGTGGGGAAGGAAGAAAACCATTTAGCCTAAGAGGGTGTACAGAAGGTAATGACTAAAGACATATAAAGGGATTTGGAGAGATGGCAAAGGAATATACGGTTACAGTTGTGAATCTGGATAATGGAAGAGGCATTACTAGGAATACCCGGATAACCCTATGAAACATATTCATATTTCAGTTTCACTGTGTACTGTTAAAATAAAACTGATTTCCCAATTAGACCTTGCTCCAGGGTATGTATTTACCAGGTATGATTCTCATGTCTGTACGGTTTCACAGATGATGAGTGGGAGTAAGCTATTGGGGATTGGGTGATCATCCTCATTGTATCGGGATTCGTTGTAATTGGTGATATTTGAGGAAATCACCTGGGTTGTTTGCCGGACGGCAAATATTGTTGGATATAGTGCCCTCAAAGTCAATTATTGGATCGCAGGTACGTGATTGCAATGATTGAGGCAGGACCTATACCGATATGACAGTCTTGCTCGAGATGATAATATGCTATTTGGTTTGTCTTTATCATCGTATACATGCTTTAGTTCGTTATTGCATGTTGATAGAGCCCATAGGATTCTTGCTTGACTGCCAGCAGTATGATGGCGATCATATACATGGGAGCTGGGGTCTGTAAGCACATCCTTAAAGTGTCCCTAGTCGTGGGAGTTTCGAGACAGGGCATCGATACTCCAGAGTAGACTAGTGTATACAGTCGAGACCCCGACGAGGGGCGATGGACGGTCTCACAAGCCATTGGTGTCAGTTGGTTCACCTAAGATGTATACAGGTGCTCATTGGGTTATGAGTACACCGGACAGGACTCGCCGGGAACCTGCTAGTTGGTATTATACATAGCGTCAGATAGCAGTTCCCTGGTGATATATATACAGGTTAGTTCATCGACCTGAGGTCGTCATTTGTCTCGTGTGAGTTCCCACTGTGCTTTGATTTCTACCCTACCACGACTCAAAAGAGTCGTGCAAACAGGTCTTTTTTGGGTACAGTCCCGAGCCACATGGAGGCAAGTGAGCAGATCGGCAGGGGATTCGTATCTTCCGGTATTAGGGGTGAGATCGCGCTGTGTCTAGGAGAGCCATTACACAAAGCCCTCGGCCGAGACGGGAGATTTACTGGTAGGTACTCCAGTAGTATCTCAGGGTGTTCTGGGCTACTTTCTGACACGACTTATACCGCTATTGGGGTCTGACGTTACCAGCCCCCTAGGCCGATATGCGATACTCATAGACGAATGGACCGGACTGTATGTATATTTTCACTGTTAGGCTCTGTAGGGTTTCTGGATGAGTTCGCTCGTCAGCTTCCTTTCCATTCAATACATAGGAAACCGTCACGTACAGCTAGTACCTCTGACGTGCTAGTGGTTATATCCAGTGCCAGTGTGCTGATGAGTCATTAGAGTCCCCCACAGACAGTTTCCAAAGTTCGGGCGAAACGTTGTAGAGGCCGTATGGTTTTATGGCAGGGTTCGGAAAATGCACGTGCGTTTACGCACGTGTCATATTTCGGGTAGATAATACTAGTGGGCTTTGGTTTAAGCCGGATCTGAGTATTATACTGTGTAGATATAATATTTTTATCTCAGTTGCATTTGTATTCGGTCGTAATACAAATGCGGGTATGTTTATACTGATACGGGGTTATCCTGAAATTCGTTTCGGGATCGCTTTTGGAAGTTGCCAGTTTCCAGTTTTCTATCACCCGTATTAAGCATTCGGTTTAATACGGATTTATCTTTTCTTCATGAGGGTGAGTCATGTGTGTGAAGCTTCTAGATTAGTGACTAGGATTATGACTCATTCATTTGCATTAATAGGATGGTGACTAGGTTTATGACTCATTCTTGCATTAAATGTGTTTATGCAAGGTGTCATTTGTGAGTCGTTCTTTTTTTAATGAAGTGATAAGTATCCTAGCTTATGGTCACCCTCACTAGTTCCTACACTCACCCCTTCCACCTTATATTGGCCGGCCCTTCATGAATGAGAATGAGGTTGATCTCATTTGAAAAAAGGATTAAGGAATTTTGTTCATGAAAATTAGAATTGCGCATTTCTCATTTACCCGATCCAAATGGCAACTTCATTAACCGTTCGTCCATGGCTTTGGACGAAGTGAGACAAAGGGTTCTACTCATTCTCTACATCAATCTTGGTTATCTCTTTTGGCAAACTTGATGATCGAGTTGCCTCGGTTCAGAGGCGGGAGCCCGTTTAAAGATCCGTCGACGTAGTGCCACCTGGACGAGGAGACTGGAGATTCAGGAGATCGGAGCAGCCGCAACAAAGCGTGGGATGATAGTTGAAGACCGAAGGACTCGGATCGTTCGGTATAACATTTCTTCCCACTTTGCAGTTTGTTAGTTTAGCTTTAATGGCAGATCCGGGTGATAGTACACGATAGCGCCAGTTGTAAAAGTTTTTGTTCCATATTTGGCGTACGGCCGGGGCGCTACCGTGGACTTACAGTGGTATCAGAGCATCGCCATTAAGCTTTACTAACTTGTGCTAACGCGTTTAAAATATCGATCGAACGGCATTTCGAAAACTACAATTTTATGTACAAAAGTTTCTGTCGATTTTAAATCTGGCCTAAAAATTATTTTGAGCGTCACAGAAAATTGTGCAGGTTTTTCTAAGCAAACTGGTAAAATTTAGTCACGTGATCCCACAGAACGGCCGCGGATCCGACGGTCAAACCAGGGTTTGGCCGCTGATCCACCGCGCTTTCGTGGGAACAGTGAGCCAAATTTCTACAGTATATTCTACATGGCAAATTGTGGCTTTTGGAATATTTCTTTTTTGCCCATATTTTGTTACTATACAGCAGATGTACGTGGGGCCCACTTCGGGAAGTTTTGTCGATCGAAATTTTAAACTTGTTAGTATGCAGTACTTATATTATATCTCCGACTGGGAATGCCATTTGAGCGGTAAATTGCGTCTAATTGCTAGACGGATTTGCGAACGTGACATTCGCGTTGATGTTCTGTGTTGTGCTGTGATGTTGCGGATTTGTCGTGGTGGATAGCAGTGTGCAATGGTAGTGCAATTTGGATTTATTTATACATTTGATATTGCGGGGCGAGCGTCCAACATGTGGACTGCCGTCACTGCCTATTTGTATAATATTCTTTTTTGGGCACGACCGGGCTGAGGTCGATGTACCTATTGTACATATTTTTATTTCTGTACTAAGTTTACCCCGCGACGGAGTGCACGGATAGCCGGGTTCTGGAGGGCAACGGGTCCGTATCTCATGGCTTTGAGAGGCAGAGGGGCCTCACTCTAGAATTGGCAGACTATTCGCCACACTCGTAGGAGGTACAGGTTGACCCAAGGAGGGGTGCTCAAGTTACCGGATTCCATGAAGTGCCGGGTGGTCCATTCACTTTGCTGTAGGGGGCTGCCTCGCTTCAGGTTTTGGCGGGTAACTTGCCGCACCCGTAGGGGTCTAGGTTTCATTGCACAGGCCATCCACACGACCAGAGAAACGTCGGGTTTCAGTAGCGGCTCTGTGAAACCTGGGGATCCCAGAATATCTGTATTGTTCTGTGATGCTTATTACTTTTCTGTAATGTTGCATATTATCACGCCTGAAGCAATTATTGTATATTGGTATATATACTATTAGATGTTGTATATGTTTTACACCCGCGCTAGTCCAGTCCCCGCTCTGTCGTTAGTTAAGTAACCTAACGGGTGATGACGGGACCCAGTGGCGAATGCGGATGGCATATACGTACATTTTATTTTTCGTTCTTTTCTGGTGTGATTAAATGATGGGACTGCGTTGATTCTTATCAATGCAAGAAAAACAAACCTATATTTGATGTTGTTGGAACAATTTTAAAAAGTGTTATTACAAAGACGTTTCCTTTTGTTATGCATAGTGATATTCGGTTGGAATATCCTGCACCTCATTCGACGAGACAAGGGCTGATATCCCTTCACCGGGAGAGACCCCTTGGGCAGAAGTTTGCGTCAGGGTAATAACTTCATTATAGTCGATTACAAGTTGCTTTGCATCGCGGTATTCAGTTAGAATATTCTGCACCTCATTCCACGAGGAAAGAGCTGAGATCCCTTCACCGGGAATGACCTCTTTAGCAAAAGGTTTTCGCTACTATATCTTTATAAAAAGCTATCAAGTTCCTTCAACGAGATCAAGTTCATTACGTTAAAGGTTTTTTGCCAAAAACCAGCTGTAGCCCTCCGTCATTTCTTATGGATAGTCAGTAGTATTCAAGCTATGTTTGTTGACTAAAGTCAAGGCATAGTGTTTGGTAGCTGCTGAATATTCATCTCTTGCATAGATAGATGTGTTGGTTTGGGACAGTCGTATTACCTTGTTGACTAAAGTCAAGGGTATGTATGGGTGGGTTCAAATCAACCTGGATAATGACGGGTAGAACTTGACATGTGACTTATGATTTGTTGACTAAAGTCAAGGTCATAAGAGCATGAGGTAAAAATCTCATCGGAAGTTTCAAACATAAAGAAACTTTCCAAGTATGCGCATACCTTCTAGAGTGTGATAACGTGAGTGGATTCCGTCACGTTATCATGCGATGAGAGTTGGATCCCGATTCTCACTGATGAGTTGGTTTACTCTTCGGGTGATCCCGACTAATTCTTCTTTCAGGTTTGGAGGAGAATTTGAGACTACAGTGGGAGGTTTCCTGATTAGATAAAATGATAACTATTCTGATCTAGGCTAGAGTGCACGCGGAGTGTTTTTTTTCTCTCTCTCTTTGGCAGCGACCTTTGACCGACCCTAGACTATAACTCAGTGACCAAGTTGACCGAACCTTCTTAAAATACTGGCTTTTGGATTATCTAAAGTTGCATAAGTCATTGCCGCTCCTTCTTTTACCCTTTGTATTTCTCAGAACACCCCGTATTACTACGGACATCCACTTCCATTGGATAGATCCATCGTATGGTTATATACGAACTCGAAGGGACTTCTTCGAGGATGGATCCAGGTTCAGGAGAAATAGAATTGGTTTATTCAGTTGTCTTTTATTATCACCTTCTCTCAGGTTGCGAGGGCTCCTTAGTCTAGGAGAGTACACCTATTACGCTTATTGGATAGTCTTATTCCAAACCATAGGCAGGTGACGAAAGGTAGGGAATGAAGAAAATCAATTAGCCTAAGTAGGGTGTGCATAAGGAAATGAATAAAGACAAAATAAAGGGGGTTAGAAAGAGGGCAAAGTAAATTGCGACTACTATCATTCACGACAAAACCGCGTACTTCATCGCCACTCCTATTTCACCTTTAATAGAATAAGGTATTATTCAGTTGTCTTTTATCATCACCTTCTCTCAAGTTACGAGTACTCCTTGGTTTAGGAGGGTACACCTATTATGCTTACTGGATAGTCTTCTTCCAAACCATAGGCTGGTGCCGAACGGTTGGGAAGGAAGAAAACCATTTAGCCTAACGATGGTGTACAGAAGGTAACAACTAAAGACAAATAAAGGGATTTGGAAGATGGAAAAGAGATATATAGTTAAAGTCATGAATTGGATTATGGAAGAGGCGTTACTAGGAATACCAGGATACCCCTACGAAACATTTTCATGTTTCAGTGCATTGTTAAAGGAAAACTGATTTCCCGATTAGATACTTACTCCAGGGTATGTATTTACCAGGTATGATTCTCATATCTGTATGGTTTTACAGATGATGAGAGGGAGTAAGTTATTGGGAATTAGGTGATCATCCTCATTATATCGGAATTCGTTGTAATTGGTGATATTTGAGGAAATCGCTTGGGTACAGTTTTCAACCTGCGATGCATAGGTTTTGAGTTATTCAACTCAGCGGACTTATACAGGGTATTGTATGTTGTCCAGTGTCCGTCAGGACAAAGGAGTAGGTCCACATACTATGTTCTGTTTACTTATGACTTCTCTAGTTTTTAGACAAGTGTTTCGTAGAAATACAATGTCTAAGTTTTGAGAAGTTGTAGGTATAGGAATAAAGTAGAGAACCAGGTGTCGCAAGTATCAGGATTCTTCAAAGAAATCGAAGATGTAGATTCTTGTGATTGGTATTTAGTTGATAATAACGGTTTTGAGAAACTTGTTTCTCTTTCAGGTTACTCATAAGTGGATGGATTCCTAAGTTGAGTAATACTGATTAGCCTCTCTCCATTAAGTTGATATGCACTGGAGACAGTTGCATGGTTTGAATCTGGTTCCAGTTAAATTAGTGCCTCTATTTCTATATTGTATATAGAATGGTTCATATCTTAACGATGCTAAGATACGGGGGGTTGTCCGGCTTATGCTTAAAACCAGACACTGGATAACTCAAGGCACGTTTCTGTAATGGCATTTTGTGTAAGTCGATGTACAACACCCCACGACTTGCGGGGAGGCGGAATAAAGAAAAACGATCTTGTTTTAGGCGTAAATATCGACTAACCGAGAATCTTTGCTAAACTATAATTAACAAGAAACCATAGAAGTGTTAACTACTATGTTAAGTGATTATACCTAAAGAACCGAGTCCTTCATCTTGTCGTTCTCCACGTCCTCTCCGGCCTCTCTATGTAGTAGAAGATCCACCCGAGAGCTTTACTACAAGCTTCACCTCTAACTTGAGGTAACTAGGTTTCTTAAATCGCTAATCTAAGTAACCTAGGTGATATAGAGAATGGTTAAGGATTAAGTAGTCTATTCTAATTCTTGGTCTCAACACATGAGAGGGGAGGATTAGGGTTTGAAGAGAGAGAGCTTGAGGAGAGAGAAAGTGAGCAAGAGAATGAGATGAGATGATGATATATCATAATATATATCAAGCATTATCATTTATCCAATAAAAGAAAATAAAGGATGAATAATCATGCTTCATAAATACAAGAGGGTGATTCATCTCCATGAGTCATTAAGCATTTATGATGCATTAATGACATGGATGAATCACTCATATGACTCACTAATCTCATTTAATGCATATGCCACCTTAACCCCCAAGTCACCATCTTCTAGAAGCTTCTTGCGTAATTACGAGAATGCCCCTCCTATCCGTGAAAACACGGAAAAACTTTAGACTGTATAAATCCAATAACCGGATACCAGAAGCTGGCTTAAACCAAAGCCGACTAGTAAAAACTGTCCGAAAGTCGTACGTGCGTAAACGCACGTATGCGTCCGAACCCTTGTCGTAAAAACATACGACCTCTATATCGTTTCGCCTGGAGCAGGGAAACTCTCTGTGTGGGACTCTAGAGACTCGACTACTACGCTGGCAGTGGGTTTAACCACAGACCGCAAGCGGCACTAGTTGTACGTAACGGTCCCCAGGTAGATGTCGATAAGAAGGCCGATAAGGAAACCATCCGAACTCCTACTGAGTCTGATGTGACAATCTCCGTACAGTCCGGTCTGTTCTTCTAAGATTATCGCATATCGGGCCTAGGGGGCGGCAAGCGTCAGTCCCCTAATAGCGGTATAAGTCGTGTCGGAGTGAAGCCCATTACACCCTGAGAAAGTACTGGAACCTACCAGTAAATCTCGCTTGCCCTGGCTAGGGACTTTGCGTAATGGCTCTCTGACACAGCGCGATATCAACTCCCAATACCGGGAGAGACGAATCTTGTCTAATCGCCACTGCCTCCAAGTGCTCGGGACTGCACCAAACTGCTACCTGTTTGCACGACTCCTTTGAGCCGTGGTAGGGTAGAAATCTAAGAACAGTAGGACACACTCGAGGCTAAGTAGCAGTGTCAAGTCTGCGGACTATGCTGTACTCATGTCACCTGGGAACTGTTAACTGACGACTGGTATAAAACCCAACCAACAGTTCCCTGCGAGTCCTGTCCGGTGTACCCGTAACCCAACGAGCACCTGTATACTATCTCCAGTATGACGTACTGACGGCTGTGGGACAGACCATTTCTCCAACTGGGATGAGAAGCGTACACACTAGTCTACTACGGAGTATCGATGCCCTGTCTCGATAATCCTACGACTAGGGACCTGAATAAGGATGTGCTTGTAGACTACCCAGCCCCCACTAGTGTGACTGCCATCACAACGCTGGTAGTCAAGCAAGATCCTAAGAGCTCTATCAATACGTATACTCACATATTAAGATAGAAAAACCAAGTAGCATACTACCATGTTTAGCAAGACTGTTATATACATGTGAATGTCCCAAGCTTCCATTAAGTAATATACAAACTAGTATGATACAATAATGGCCCCTAGGTCATATACACTAACAATCTCCCACTTGCACTAGGGCCATGTACTGGCGTATCGAAGACCGATGATCTCGAGTAGCCTCTCGAACTGAATCTGAGGTAGGGCCTTCGTGAATGGATCAGCAATGTTCTCTTCAGTAGCAACTCTCCGAACCTCGATCTCCTGACGATCAATGATCTCCCTGATCAGGTGATACCGCCTTAAGATGTGTCTGGACTTCTGATGGGACCTTGGTTCCTTCGCTAAAGCTATAGCTCCGTTGTTGTCGCAATACAGAGGTATTGGATCAACAATGGTAGGAACCACCTGAAGTTCTGTTAGGAACTTCTTCATCCAGACCGCTTCTTTTGCGGCATCGCAAGCAGCAATATACTTCGCTTCCATCGTCGAGTCAGCAACGGTGTCCTGCTTGGAACTCTTCCAGCATACCGCCCCTCCAATGAGGGTAAAGACATAACCTGACATGGACTTGGAATCGTCCTTATCACTCTGGAAGCCGGAATCAGCATAGGCCTCCATCCTGAGGTCTTTTCCGCCGTAAACCAAGAACATCTCCTTAGTCCTCCTTAGGTACTTGAGAATGTTCTTTACTGCTATCCAGTGCTTCTCCCCTGGGTCTGATTGATACCGGCTTACCATGCTCAGTGCGTAAGCTACATCTGGTCTGGTGCACAACATCTCATACATTATAGAGCCTACCGCAGAAGCGTAGGGTATAATAGACATGCGTTCCCTTTCCAAATCAGTCTTGGAAGACATCTCTTTGGATAGGGTGATTCCGTGACAAGCCGGTAGATTACCGCGCTTAGAATCTTCCATACTGAATCTTTTCAGTATAGTGTCGATATACCTGGACTGCGAAAGTCCCAACATCCTCTTGGATCTATCACGATAGATCCGGATTCCCAGAATGTAAGAGGCATCACCCAGGTCTTTCATGGAGATCCTGTGTGACAAGAATCCCTTGACAGATTGTAGCATAGGAATGTCATTTCCTATCAATAGAATGTCATCCACGTACAAGACGAGGAATACGACACTTCTTGCTACAACTTTACTATATACGCATGGTTCATCTGGATTTTTGATAAAGCCATATTCTTTGACTGTTTCATCAAAACAGATGTTCCAACTCCGTGATGCTTGCTTTAGTCCATAAATGGACTTAAGCAACTTGCATACTTTACTGCTGCTCCCACTCTGATTGAAACCCTCTGGCTGATCCATATAGACGCACTCTTCTAAATTACCATTCAGAAAAGCCGTCTTTACGTCCATCTGCCAGATTTCATAATCATGGAAGGCAGCAATAGCAAGAAGGACCCGAATGGATTTGAGCATAGCCACTGGAGAAAAAGTTTCGTCATAGTCCAAACCAGGTCTTTAACGAAAACCCTTTGCAACAAGTCTAGCTTTATAGGTTTCCACCTGTCCATCTACACCAATCTTTTTCTTGAAGATCCATTTGCATCCTATGGGTTTTACCCCATCTGGAGCAAAGTCTAAAGTCCATACTTTGTTGGTGTACATGGACTCCATTTTGGTCCGCATTGCATCTAGCCATCGTATCGAGTCCCCGCTCTAGATGGCCTGCTGGAAGCTAGTAGGTTCATCATCATCGATGATGCAATCCTCTTTATCCCCATCTATAAGAAAACCGTAGTATCTCTCAGGCGGATGAGACGGCCTACTACTTCGGCGGAGGGGTGCGGGAATGTCCTGTTCTTCTTGAACTACTGGTTCTACCAAACTTTCAGTAGTAGTTTGTGGTTCTGGAATTTCTTCCAGTTCTATTTCGCTCCCACTTGTATCCTTTTCTAAAACCTGCTGTTCTAGAAAATGGGCATTACGAGAAACAAAAACCTTTTGTTCCTCTGCGTAATAGAAATAATATCCCTTGGAGTTCTTTGGATATCCCACAAACTTACACTGTACTGATCGTGCCTCGAGCTTGTCCACATGCTACTTTTTAACAAAAGCTGGACATCCCCATATCTTTATATGCTGAAGATGGGGTTTCTTCCCACTCCATATCTGATATGGAGTGGTAGGCACAGTCTTGGTAGGAGCCCTGTTCAGAAGATATGCTGCTGTTTCTAGCGCATAACCCCAGAAAGATCGTGGTAACTCAGCATTACTCATTATGGATCGTACCATATCCAATAGGGTTCGATTCCGTCTCTCCGATACACCGTTATGCTGTGGAGTGTATGGAGGAGTAAGCTGAGAGAGAATTCCTTTCTCTTTTAGGTAATCTAGGAACTCGGCACTCAACTATTCACCACCTCGATCAGATCTTAGTGTCTTGATACTTTTGCCGGTTTGGTTTTCTACTTCATTCTTGTACTCTTGGAATTTCTCAAAAGCCTCGGATTTATGTTTCATCAGATAAATGAATCCATACCTTGAGTAATCATCCGTAAAAGTAATGAAATAGGAAAAACCACCTCTTGCATGTGTAGACATTGGACCACATACATCGCTGTGTATGAGTCCTAAGAGCTCGCTCGCTTTTACTCCATGTCCAGTAAATGGAGTCTTTGTCATCTTTCCTTTGAGACATGATTCACAAGTGGCATAAGTTTGATATTCGAACGAGTCCAAATATCCTTCTCTATGTAACTTAGTCAACCTTGTCTCATTGATGTGACCTAGTCTACAATGCCATAAGAAAGCCTTATTTAAATCTGGAGACTTTCTTTTCAGTGTGTTCTGGACATTGAAAATCTGGAGTTGGTTTAAGACATATATACCGTTATTTAGTGTACCGGACCCAATCAAATCATGATTAAGGTGGATGTTAACAACATCACTTACAAAAGTGAAATCATAACCTTTATTTGATAACAAGGAAACTGATATGATATTACACGTTAAGCTAGGTACATAAAAACGGTTATGTAAAACCAAAATGTGTCCACTTGTCAATCCCAGGTGATAATCCCCGACGGACACAGCTCCTACGCTAGCTCCGTTAGCAACCTTTAGGGTCATATCACCTTCCTTCAGCACTCTACGGTTTCTCAGTGCCTGCAATGAATTGTATATATGAGATCCTGATCCGGTATCCAATACCCAGGAAGTAGAGTTGATTGACAGACAATTCTCAATTACAAACACACCTGAAGTCGAAGCCACAGCTTGCTTCGGTTCCTGATTCTTGGCGTTCCACGCCTTGCAATCTTTCTTCCAGTGCCCTTTCCTGCGACAATGGTGTTAGTGTATATGACCTAGAGGCCATTACTGTATCATACTGGTTTGTATATTACTTAATGGAAGCTTGGGATATTCACCTTGTATATACAATCTTGCTCAAAATGGTAGTATGCTACTTGGTTTGTTTCTACTTCAATGTGTACATGTGTTTATTTTATGATATCACCTATACGCATTAGTGGAGCCTTTAGGATCTTTGCTTGATTACCGGCGTTGTGATGGCAGTCACACTAGTGGGGGCTGGGTAATCTATAAGCACATCCTTATGCAGGTCCCTAGTCGCAGGACTATCGAGACAGGGCATCGATACTCCGGAGTAGACTAGCGCATGCGCTTCTCATCCCAGTGTGGGAGACGGTCTATCCCACAGCCGTCAGTACGTCGTACTTGAGATAGTATGCGGGTGCTCGTTAGGTTACGAGTACACTGGACAGGACTCGTCGGGAACTGACTAGTTGGTTTTATACCTATCGTCAGTTATCAGTTCCCAGATGACATGAGTACTGCTTAGTCCGCTGACTTGACACTGGCACTTCGCCTCGAGTGTGTTCCCACTGTACTTTGATTACTACCCTACCACGGCTCAAAGGAGTCTTGCAAACAGGTAGTGGTTGGGTGCAGTCCCGAAGCACTTGGAGGCAGTGACGGTTAGACAGGATTCGTCTCTCCCGGTGTTGGGGGTTGACATCGCGCTGTGTCTAGGAGAGCCATTACACGAGTAGTCCCTGGCCAGGGCAAGCGAGATATGCTGGTAGGCTTCCAGTGTTATCTCAGGGTGTTTTGGGCTTCACTCCGACACGACTTGTACCGCTATTAGGGGACTGACGTTTACCGCCCCCTAGGCCCGCCATGCGATGTATCAGACGAACAGACCGGACTGTACGGAGACTGTCACATTCAGACTCGGTAGGAGTTCAGATGGGGTTCACCTCGTCAGTCTTCTTATCGGCATCTACCTGGGGACCGTTACGCACAGCTAGTGCCGCTTGCGGTCTGTGGTTAAACCCACTGCCAGCGTAGTGTCGAGTCTTTAGAGTCCCACACAGAGGGCTATTCGCCTTTGGACAAAACAGAGTAGAGGTCGCATGGTTTTGCGACAGGGTTCGTTCTCATCCGCGCACTTGTGCACGTTTGGAGTCCGGACGGATATTACTAGCGGGCTCTGGTTTGAGCCAGATACTAGTATATGTTTTGGGGTTAGTTTTATCTCATTGTATTCATGTTCCTCGGAACAAGAATGCGGGTGTGTATGCACAGTTGATTGAGGCGGAGGAAGAGGATTTTCGTTAGGGTTTCGGAACGTGTATGTACGCACAGTTGACCGTCGTCTTTTTCCAAACCCTAATGAATTTATGATATATCAATTAATAATATTAATTAAATGAAATTGTGTCATGGTTTGGTTTGTTGACTTGTTGACCAAGGTTGACTTGTTGACCATGGTTGAAACTTTGACTATCATCATTACATATCAAAGATGCTCTTTGATTCTAGCAAAACCATTTAATGTGTGTAATGATAATTGTCATTCCAAACCATCCATCAACTATTTCATTTAGATTATTATTATTAATTTGATAATTCATTTCATATTATATTATGGTTGTAAAAAAGGATTTCATTTCTATCATAACACTTCTCTCTCCTCTCTTCTTCTTCCTCCTCCTCTAGTTCAAGGGGACTCACTCTCATGTGTTGAGAAACCCCTCCTTGAGATAAAAACACCCTACACCACTCTCTACTCACTCTAGGGTTAGAGATCTAGCAAGCCAAAGACCTTAGTTCTCTCAAAGTTCGAGAAAGGAGCCCGAAGGTTGAACCCTCAGGTGGATCCATCTTTGACGGAAGAAAGCGACGAGGAAAGCACCATCCAAGCTCTACAAAGGTTTCAAGAAGAAGGAGTTCAAGTTAGGTATAATATCCTTTCCGAGTAGCTAACTCTCTTTAGCTTGGTAGCTAGTTTAGTTTAGAAAAGATCCCGACTTTTGTTAGTCCATGTTGCCTAATGCGCCAAAAATTTGATTTTTATACCGTTTCCGCCTCCCCGCAAGAACCGGGGTCGGCAACGTGGACTTACAGTGGTATCAGAGCCTAACTAAACTTAAACTAGCTTAGTAGTAAAGTGTATGGAAGTTCGATCGGAAAAATCACAAAATCCTAAACATCAAAACCCAAACTTTATGTTGAAATTTTTTGTGCTCTAAAAATAAAAAGTTTTACTCCAAAAATCGGCTCAGGGTTTTGTGAAGACACCCACCAAAAACGGTCGAGTGAACCCATCAAAGCGCGGCGGTTCCGCGGCAAAACCATGCTCATTGCCGCGGAACCGCCGCCTTTTAGTCACTGTTCTCGACCGGGTTTGGTGCAGTGTTCTTCTTGTAGAGTTTTGGGATTTTTAAGATGGTTTATTTGTGCCCAGGTTTTCCAGAACAGAAATTTGTTTTTTGGGGGCCTATAAATCCGTATTTTTGATCGAACTTCACTATACTTTGACTAATCGGTTATATCTGTGATGTTTATATGTATTGAACGTCGGCTAATCGCTATATGTCGATTAATGGGGGTTATACATATCTGTGATCTGTGTTTGATGATGGTATGTGTATATGAATGCCTTGGACTGTCGCGGGTGAATAGCCGGGGTGGATGTGAGATGAGTGTTTCTTTTTCTTTCATTCATGTAATATGTAAATTGATGTAATATTATTTGTATGGCCGCACAACCGGGTCGGGGTTGTAGCCGTCATTGTATAATTTCTTTTTACTGTTTTTGCTCCTAGGATAGACCCATAGAGGGGGTGCACAAACTACCGAATATCTCGAAGTGCCGAGTGGCCTACTCACGGCGTTGAGGGAGGTTGCTCCACTTCGGGTACTTGGCGGGTAGTTTGCCGCACCCGTAGGGGTCTTGAGTGGGGTATTGGCTATTCACCGCGACCGTGTAATCCGCTTTTCATTGCAGGCTCGAACGGATTGCGGATTCCTAGTATATCCAATGTATTCATCTGTGATCTGTAATGTCTATCATTGCTAAATATTTATAACTATTTAGGCGTTGCTTATGTTTTACAGCCGCGCTAGCCCAGCCCCTGCTCTGTCGTTAGTTAAGTAACCTAACGGGTGATGACGGGCTCCGTGGCGAATGCGAATGGCATAAGCGTACGTCATATTTTGGTTGTTTTCTGCAATGGTAGGATTAAATGATGGGACGCATTAAAAGAACTAATGCAAGAATATCACGCATTAAAAGAACTAATGCAAGATAATAAACCAAGCAGAAGTCGTTGGAACACTTTCGAAAAACCACTCGGTTCTTTTCAAAACTAACTTTTAAATGCGGAGCTTGAGCCACTCCTTTTAAAAGCTATCTCGTTCCATCGATTATATCAAGTTCACTACGTTCACGGTTTTACCAAAACCATTCGTAGCCCTCCGTCGTTTCACGTGAATAGTCAATAGTATTCAAGCTATGTTTGTTGGCCAAAGTCAAGACATAGTGATTGGTAGCTATTAGGGTATTCATGTGCAGCATAGATAGATGCGTTGATTTGGAACAGTCGTACTGCCTTGTTGGCCAAAGTCAAGGGTAGGTACGGGTGGATTCAAATTAACCTGGAGAACGACGGGTAGAACTTGACATGTGACTTATGATTTGTTGGCCAAAGTCAAGGTCATAAGAGCATGGGGCAAAAATCCACATCGGGAGTTTCATAAGTACTGAAACTTGCTAGATTTGCATACCATTTGGAGTGTGATTGTAACGCTTTGAAAATCGTTTCGGTGAAATTTCGAAAAAAATCGGTAAAATAAGGGGGTTTTCTGTAAAAAGTCAAAATACAAATATCTTATTATAAAAATTAAATATACATATTCTAGTTATGTAATTGCCAGTATTTGGTGTTTATTGAGCCACTGGTGAAATTTCAAATTTTCTGAAAAAAAAATATTATTTTAATATTATTTTAAGCCGTCACTAATACATTTAATTAGGGAAAATTACAAATTGGAATGGGTTGATACAAATTTTGTGCATCATGACACATTAAACTAACATGTAAAATATTGTTTTTGAAATGAAAAGAAATTAATAAGATGGTTTTAGAAAATATAAACTAAAAAGGGCTTAGTTTGTGAAAATTAATTAATGTAAATGAAGTTTAGGCTTGTTTACTTGAGAGAGGGGGGTCATTTTGACTTGGTAACTTCTCTACACAGCACACACACCCAATTCCATCATGTGTCCGAGCCCCCCCCCCCCTTGACAGCCCTCTCTCTCCATTAAACTCAATCCTTCTCATCAAAGAAAAGAAAATTTAAAATGAATGAATAAACAATGAGGTGTGGGCTTTGTTGACTTGGGAATTATCATTCATTCACAACACCTCACCTCTCTCTCTCCTCCCCAATAGATCAGCCGAGCCCTCCCCCTTTTTCCAGCAGCCCCCCCTTCCATGTTCTCTACTTCATTTAACACAAAAAAAATCACAAAATCCTTCTAAAATCCAAATTAAAACCTCAAAATCTAATCCCTACCCATTTCTCATTGGCCTATCTAGCATGGATCTAGGAGCATGGGAGATTTTTTTTTTGGGAGGCTTAGTTCCATGTTTGATCCATGGATAGTGAGGTATAAATCCTAAACCCATGTTCAATTGTTGCTAAATACTTTAGTCTAGCTTAATTAGAAGTTTAATTATGGTTTTAATTATTTTTGATTCAAAATTCAAGAGAAGGGTTTGTAAACAAAACTAGGGTTTTCTTCTTTGGATATTGATCATAATGTGTAGTTTAACATGTTAGGTAATGTTAAAACCTAAGCTAATTACTAGTTTCAAATTGTTAGTTGGAAATTTTGACAAATGTGCTATATTGCAAACTAGGTTTTAAAACTTAAGTTAATTTGTTAGATAAAAATTCTAATTATGGTTTCATAGCGTTATTAGCATTATAATGAGTGGTTTAATACCTTAGGTTATGCAAAACTAAGCTTAATTCTTAAATTGTGAATTTTTGCTTGGAAATTGTTAAAATTGGATAATTTGTAAACTAGGTTTTTGGGGGTTAATGAAATTTAATTAGATTAAATTATGGGAATTATTTTTATGACTTACTTAAGATATTTAGTGAATATTGTGGCCGCTAGATTCGTTTATACATCGAGTTTTGCACTAAAACGGTGATTTGTGCTTGCTAGATTTTCGGAAAAAATGACTTTTTAAGTGAAATTGGGGTTTTTGTGAATTTTAAGCTATTTTATATTATAATTAGTGCTTGTAACTGTACAAATGAGTATGTTGGGAGTTTTCTCGATGGTTTGGCGTTTGTACGCCGACATCGAGGATTTTTGGATCGATTTGTGAAAGCAACCATAGGTTTTGACCTATGTGGGATTCGTGAGTCGTTTTGGTCATGAGTCGGATTTTAATGCGATACGGTGCGTTATGATACGTAGGTAAGCCATGTGGACTTCGAGACGACAAGCAAGCGCGTGGCGACGTCGGCATCGGCAAGCGAGAACCAGGTGAGTAGATTTATATCTACGGGGAGAAGTCGGGTGGATGGCGTATAGCATCCCCGCAGTCCGTGGTGGTGTATACGGATGCGTATACACACCAACAATTATTATATGTTATTTGGGATTAATAACGATGCTTAGGATGGATATTGGTGTGTTGGATTATTTTAGCGTTGCGAACCCTAGGGTAGTGTTGCACTACACATTCACACATTCATACTTGCATACATTCCTATTTATATGTGCTCATGGGATTCTTATAGTTATGTGTTCACATGGGCATGGGACTATGTGTTCACATACGGATTTTAGGATGATACTTGGGATTGAGCTGAGTCGATGAGATTTGTTTGAGGCCGTGAGATCGGTGATATAGCAGGGTTCGTATTTGAGATACGACATGACGTTGTAGCGGGTCCTTGACGTAGTGTTTCACACACGTCCATGCATACGTAGGCGGTATCAGTATGGTACTAGACGTAGATCAGTACCCCGATCATGATATTTGATAAAGAGGATACCAGGTGAATAGTATGATGAATGTGATATTGACCCGTACCTAGATTTGGGATGTCGTACGACGGATTTACGTACGAGCTATATCTTGATGATTGATCCGCACTCTTGACTTGGGATGTCTGATTTTAGATATGGTATCAGATATGATATTATTGAGGCGGGATCACCGACTAATATATATACAGGTATGTATATGTATCGACTCAGATGTTAGGCGGTTTCCTTACCTGTAGTTCAGCTTGTTAGCTTAGCCCTTTAGTTTAGTTTAGTTTAGTTATTAGATTAGATTCGATTCTTACCTATTTCAAAAACTAACGAATCGTGGGTATTTTAAAAGACAGCCCAAGGGATCTTACGGATATTTCAAAAGACGTATCTTTTCATAAAAACACCGTAGCCCCTATTTTCAAAACCCCATGATTCGTGTTATTTCAAAAGGCACCATTTGTAGGACTTATATTAGATTATTACAGATTGGTTATCGTTGTGTCTAGTATTCAGCTCCCGCATATTATTGCTGTTCGCTCTGCCTCGCATACTTATTTTGCTTCATATTCCATTTTTGATATCATGCTGTTAGGACACCAGCACCATTACCGATGATGCGTATGTACCACGTACACCTATTTGTCGGCTCACACACATCTTCATCGGTAATTGCCATGTCACGTACACTTTAGAGAATATATTTGCTTGACGTAGCTTGTTAGTTAGTAGTTTGATATGATATTAGTGTACCTGCCTTACATGCCTAGTTTATTAATCATACATTGCAACTTGGTTATTGATACCATATGCATTCATTATCATTGACATATGCACTTGTGATGATTTCTTGAGATTTATGATATTTTTGGATTTCGGGGAAAGCCGCAAAATTTACAACTTATGATCTTTTAAAATATAAAATGTTGCGGTTTTCTAGTGATGTAAAATGTCGTCCACCATGAGTTTGCTGTGGTTTTCGAGATCCGTGTCGAGAAGTGGAGGAACCGTCACGGGTACATGGTGGGCCCGGTGCGGTACCCCGGGGCAAAGAGGAATGTGGTGTTGACGTTGAGCCCGGCAGGGGAGTACTACCGATCGGTGATATTACCCGACGCGTCGGATATCCGGAGGATACCGTCGTGGTCTTGAGATGGATGGTAGGGGCCGGTCTGGACTGACGGCGCCCTAAATATTGAGATTGAGACATTGATATTTCGAGACAGTGAGATTTATGTTTTGTGTCGATGCTAGACACTGTTGATACTGATTTCATTTATGATACCTCAGTTTAAAAATACGAAGGAAATCTCACTAATTTATGAAAACAGTTCTTCATTTACATGTATTCTGTTTCATGCATGCATACCTCATTCATATGATATATTGCTACCTGAGGCACTGACACGGGCACATGAGATTACACTCGGGTTAGATATTTACCCTAGCCTTGTTATAGGCTACGTGTTATTCATATTTTGAGGCTATATTATGATCATTGACCTAGGATTGTGTTATTTATGCGATTTCTGTGCGTAGATGTTTTTCTATTCACGAGTTGGCAACTCACCCCCGTTGTGCCCCAGTTTCTTGCAGGTTTGCCGTACAGGTTTCATTACGGCTTTGCGGGCTCAGTTTCATTCGGGTGACTTGCTAGGAGGTGGGTTTTTCTTGTATCGTACCCATCATATTACCTTGTATAATATTATTCTGTTGTATCTAGTAAATTCCATCAACCAAACATGTATTTTCTGAGATAGTGACCAGTATTGTTTATTCTTTCGACCTTAGAGTCGCTCGTTATATTTCTGGTGGTTTTGAGTTTCCTTTTGAGTTTTGATCCTCGCCGTTGGCGTTGTATATTATATTGCTTGTGTGGTTGTGACCGTCGATTGACGAAGAGCTAGCTCCCGCTTGGGGATGCCTTTTTCTTGATTTCATATACTATTCATGTTGTATCCCGTTTGGGGGCCAGTATTTACAAAGGAGACTCTCCCGAAATTTTCAGTAAATTTTTGATGTTTTTAAAAACCGCATAATTCGGCTTATGCTATTGAAACTACTTGCTTTAAGTTGGTTTTCCTGCACTCTACTACTTTTCTTGGTTTGGATTTCTGGGTTTTCGGTTTACTTAGATTACGTACGCCTCGAGACGTTCGTAGTTTAAGTGCCGGTCATGTTCCGTACTTTCGGGTCGTGACAAAGTTGGTATCAGAGCGTTAGGTTTTACCTTCGGAGCGTAGGATGACCCTTGGTTGATGGAATAGGTGACTAAAGTAGAGTGACGTACCGTTGGTATGTTCCGCGGCATATTTACGACACGCCACTCCACTTAAGAAGCCTTAGGATGTACATTTCCTTGTTCAGTATTATATTCCTTCCGATCCAGCCTCATCAGTACCAGTTATGGTTTTGCTGCCACGATTACGGGAAGGGAGAGCTACGGCTAGAGTTGCGGTCAGCACGAGCTTATCACGGACGAGGACTGACCAGGGCGAAATTCCGGCGACACTCGATTGCGGAGATGTGTCTTTTTACTGTGTTTCCGCGCCACGAGCGTTTGCTGGATCGCCTTTATGAGATTTCTCGGACGTGCCGATCAGTATCAGAGGATTGGGCCACTGGCAGAGGCCAGCCAGATTTTGATGATCTTTGGTGTGTTGCTTACTCATGATGGTTGAGGCACTGTTCAGCGTGCAGACGAGCGAGCCAATTATTGCTGCGAACGACGAGATATCGCCCCAGATGTTGGAGCTATTGCAGTATAAGTTGTACTAAGAGATGATAGAAGGTCGCTAGTCATCTAGGATGAATGACTAGGACATGTGGATCGTTCGCCTACCCTGATGCGAGGTCATCAGATAGATTGATTCCAGCTAGAGACGACTTCACGCAGAGACGTTGGGAGTCGACAGAGACGATCGAATGTCAGAAACCTATTATTCCAAGTTTAAGGTAGTCGGAAAGACATGCAGGCAATTCTATGGTCCCTCTAGAAGAATGAAACCCTAACTCGACTTAATGACCGTGTGAAAGCCTTTGAACCTTCGGGTTTGCGGCAGTTCTACGGCGCCATTAGTGAGGCTTGGGTTTGTCCTTCTATGGCTGGACCACTGATGCTGTGGTATGTACTCGATACTATTAAACTGTGCCCAAGAGGTTGAGCTCTTGGGGGATTATGAGGTTTTGACGACTCGATCGGATGGCTCGACTTAATTCAGATGCTAGGTGGTGAGATGCATTCTTGGGAGACTCCAGATACGAGGATAGTCGTTGGAGCTCAGTCCATGCAGCCGCGACGAGACGAGTCCAAAGCAGACGACATTAGAGAAAAGTGGAGTAAAAGGTTCGTACCAGATCTAGATGAGACGATGTTCCACTCCGCCGACATCAGAGATGCGATGCGCATGCCGAGGCATGGTACTTGGACTTACCTTCCAGAAGGAGTCGCGATGAGTATGCAGTCGTTCCAGAGCAAGATGCAGATATAGGGAAGGACAACGACTTCCAGACAGTTGGCAGAGACGAGGCATGGAATAGACCGTGAGCAGGATTCCTTCCAGGACACTGCTGCAATGATACTTGCACCCAGGATCAGATGTGTCATGTACATTCAGAGAGCCAGAGGCCGACGCCAGTGATATGCTGTCTTACGAGTGGTCGTGATGATTGACCGGGAGATGACAAGGGACGTTCCAGAACTAGATCATCCCCGTTAGCACACCCGACAGGGCCGATGAGCCGATGGACCGAAAGATTGGTAATTCACAGTGAAGACCTTGACCCAGGAGTGGTCATGGTTACGCACATCAGCAGGACAGAGTTCATGATCATCGACGAGACGTCCCACTAGTGACCGTGACAGTTGGCCGAGATTCTTAGAGGATGCGCTTGAGCGATACTGTTCCGCCATTATTGATTTCGATGTTTTGGGTGATTTATTCGTATGATTTGATTTTGATGATTGAGGAATTACGATCTTTGCACAGTGTTGCACTTGATATCGTTTTCGTGCTTTAGTTTCACATGTTTGTGATTTTACGGTTTTAAACAGTTGAGTTGGTTTTGTGCGTATGCATGCACACGAATTGGTTCCTGCACTCTGTATAGTTATTATATGCTTGCAGTGCAGTGATACGCCTTTTGTGCACTTAGATGCACTGGACTTCGATTTCGATTGTGATACTCGATATTTGTTTTGTGCACCTTGTGCACCTGATTGATTTTGTGTACGTTCGGCGCTTGATATTGGATTTCATGATTTCGTGCACGATGGATGCACCTGATTTGGATTTTCGCGCATGTTGGGCGCATGTTTTGAAGGGTGATTTTGGTGCACACCAGAGGCACTAAATTGAGAATTTTTCGTGCATGTCAGATGCACCTGATTTTGCTGTCAGGCACACATGTTGCCTACGACAGATGTTTCGTGCACACCCGATGCACTTAGATGTTGTTTCTGTGCGCATGTATGGCACATTCATGGATTTTGATTTCCGTGCGCACCAGACGCACGTAGCATTCATGTGCATATTTTGGGATTGATTTCGTATAGAGCAGTACGTTTTTATGATATTGCTATGTGTTTTCGTTCTGAGCAGGACTAGTCAGAGGGCAGTACCTGAATATATTTTGCATGCATTGATAGTTATTGAAGGGATTTCCAAAAAGTGAGCTATAGCCTCAGTATTTACCTACGTGTCTGATATGACACGAAATGTTTAAAACAAGGAGACCCTTCTAAATTGTTTCTAAAACGGCGGAACGTACATTTCAAACAAAGGCATATATATATATATATATATATATATATAGTTATTTTCTTATGATAGACGTCCGCCACTGTGCAGTGTTATACGCGTTGCACAGCGACTTAAAGAGATTTGGCATGCATTTCCTTCAGATACTTACAGATATAGATTCGATATTTACATGTATAGTTTCGAGTTATGTCATATTGGTTTTGATTTGGATTTGGCATTGATGTCTTCTCCATGACTCCGATGATTGCGGGATGCTTGACGGAGTTTTGATTTGAGTTATATGCTCATTTTTCAAGCGCATGCGCTGCGCTACGATTTGTTTTAAGTATTTACAATTTCGGAGCCCCGACGACTTGATGGTTTTTCTTAGATGTTTTAGTATTTGGGGGAGTTTGAATTTAAATTCGGGACCGAATTTCTTTAAGGGGGGAAGATTGTAACGCTTTGAAAATCGTTTCGGTGAAATTTCGAAAAAAATCGGTAAAATAAGGGGGTTTCTGTAAAAAGTCAAAATACAAATATCTTATTATAAAAATTAAATATACATATTCTAGTTATGTAATTGCTAGTATTTGGTGTTTATTGAGCCACTGGTGAAATTTCAAATTTTCTGAAAAAAAAATATTATTTTAATATTATTTTAAGCCGTCACTAATACATTTAATTAGGGAAAATTACAAATTGGAATGGGTTGATACAAATTTTGTGCATCATGACACATTAAACTAACATGTAAAATATTGTTTTTGAAATGAAAAGAAATTAATAAGATGGTTTTAGAAAATATAAACTAAAAAGGGCTTAGTTTGTGAAAATTAATTAATGTAAATGAAGTTTAGGCTTGTTTACTTGAGAGAGGGGGGTCATTTTGACTTGGTAACTTCTCTACACAGCACACACACCCAATTCCATCATGTGTCCGAGCCCCCCCCCCCTTGACAGCCCTCTCTCTCCATTAAACTCAATCCTTCTCATCAAAGAAAAGAAAATTTAAAATGAATGAATAAACAATGAGGTGTGGGCTTTGTTGACTTGGGAATTATCATTCATTCACAACACCTCACCTCTCTCTCTCCTCCCCAATAGATCAGCCGAGCCCTCCCCCTTTTTCCAGCAGCCCTCCCTCTTCCATGTTCTCTACTTCATTCAACACAAAAAAATTCACAAAATCCTTCTAAAATCCAAATTAAAACCTCAAAATTTAATCCCTACCCATTTCTCATTGGCCTATCTAGCATGGATCTAGGAGCATGGGAGCTTTTTTTTTGGGAGGCTTAGTTCCATGTTTGATCCATGGATAGTGAGGTATAAATCCTAAACCCATGTTCAATTGTTGCTAAATACTTTAGTCTAGCTTAATTAGAAGTTTAATTATGGTTTTACTTTTTTTTTGATTCAAAATTCAAGAGAAGGGTTTGTAAACAAAACTAGGGTTTTCTTCTTTAGATATTGATCATAATGTGTAGTTTAACATGTTAGGTAATGTTAAAACCTAAGCTAGTTACTAGTTTCAAATTGTTAGTTGGAAATTTTGACAAATGTGCTATATTGCAAACTAGGTTTTAAAACTTAAGTTAATTTGTTAGATAAAAATTCTAATTATGGTTTCATAGCGTTATTAGCATTATAATGAGTGGTTTAATACCTTAGGTTATGCAAAACTAAGCTTAATTCTTAAATTGTGAATTTTTGCTTGGAAATTGTTAAAATTGGATAATTTGTAAACTAGGTTTTTGGGGGTTAATGAAATTTAATTAGATTAAATTATGGGAATTATTTTTAAGACTTATTTAAGATATTTAGTGAATATTGTGGCCGCTAGATTCGTTTATACATCGAGTTTTGCACTAAAACGGTGATTTGTGCTTGCTAGATTTTCGGAAAAAATGACTTTTTAAGTGAAATTGGGGTTTTTGTGAATTTTAAGCTATTTTATATTATAATTAGTACTTGTAACTGTACAAATGAGTATGTTGGGAGTTTTCTCGATGGTTTGGCATTTGTACGCCGACATCGAGGGTTTTTGGATCGATTTGTGAAAGCAACCATAGGTTTTGACCTATGTGGGATTCGTGAGTCGTTTTGGTCATGAGTCGGATTTTAATGCGATACGGTGCGTTATGATATGTAGGTAACCCATGTGGACTTCGAGACGACAAGCAAGCGCGTGGCGACGTCGGCACCGGCAAGCGAGAACCAGGTGAGTAGATTTATATCTACGGGGAGAAGTCGGGTGGATGGCGTATAGCACCGCCGCAGTCCGTGGTGGTGTATACGGATGCGTATACACACCAACAATTATTATATGTTATTTAGGATTAATAACGATGCTTAGGATGGATATTGGTGTGTTGGATTATTTTAGCGTTGCGAACCCTAGGGTAGTGTTGCACTACACATTCACACATTCATACTTGCATACATTCCTATTTATATGTGCTCATGGGATTCTTATAGTTATGTGTTCACATGGGTATGAGACTATGTGTTTACATACGGATTTTAGGATGATACTTGGGATTGAGCTGAGTCGATGAGATTTGTTTGAGGCCGTAAGATCGGTGATATAGCAGGGTTCGTATTTGAGATACGACATGACGTTGTAGCGGGTCCTTGACGTAGTGTTTCACACACGTCCATGCATACGTAGGCGGTATCAGTATGGTACTAGACGTAGATCAGTACCCCGATCATGATATTTGATAAAGAGGATACCAGGTGAATAGTATGATGAATGTGATATTGACCCGTACCCAGATTTGGGATGTCGTACGACAGATTTACGTACGAGCTATATCTTGATGATTGATCCGCACTCTTGACTTGGGATGTCTGATTTTAGATATGGTATCAGATATGATATTATTGAGGCGGGATCACCGACTAATATATATACAGGTATGTATATGTATCGACTCAGATGTTAGGCGGTTTCCTTACCTGTAGTTCAGCTTGTTAGCTTAGCCCTTTAGTTTAGTTTAGTTGTTAGATTAGATTCGATTCTTACCTATTTCAAAAACTAACGAATCATGGGTATTTTAAAAGACAGCCCAAGGGATCCTACGGATATTTCAAAAGACGTATCTTTTCATAAAAACACCGTAGCCCCTATTTTCAAAACCCCATGATTCGTGTTATTTCAAAAGGCACCATTTGTAGGACTTATATTAGATTATTACAGATTGGTTATCGTTGTGTCTAGTATTCAGCTCCCGCATATTATTGCTGTTCGCTCTGCCTCGCATACTTATTTTGCTGCATATTCCATTTTTGATATCATGCTGTTAGGACACCAGCACCATTATCGATGATGCGTATGTACCACGTACACCTACTTGCCGGCTCACACACATCTTCATCGGTAATTGCCATGTCACGTACACTTTAGAGAATATATTTGCTTGACGTAGCTTGTTAGTTAGTAGTTTGATATGATATTAGTGTACCTGCCTTACATGCCTAGTTTATTAATCATACATTGCAACTTGGTTATTGATACCATATGCATTCATTATCATTGACATATGCACTTGTGATGATTTCTTGAGATTTATGATATTTCTGGATTTCGGGGAAAGCCGCAAAATTTACAACTTATGATCTTTTAAAATATAAAATGTTGCGGTTTTCTAGTGATGTAAAGTGTCGTCCACCATGAGTTTGCTGTGGTTTTCGAGATCCGTGTCGAGGAGTGGAGGAACCGTCACGGGTACATGGTGGGCCCGGTGCGGTACCCCGTGTTGGTTTTCCTAGCACCTTATGAGAGTATTGGAGGCATCACATACCACAAAGATCAAATTTTTGTGGTGCTAAGTAAACATACAAAGGATCTTATCCTAGAAAATTAGGGATTCATAATTTTACAAGCGATAAAGGATAGGGTTTCGAGACTACAACCTTTGTAGCTCCCTTTCGCTTAACTCTTTGGCCTCTTGAGGGTTGGAGGAAGGTTCTCTTGAAGTCCTCTAGCGTCAACGACGATCCACCCGGAGCTCCTAGTCCAAACTTGCAACTTCACCTTTCCGGAGAAGAAATGAAGATAACACTCTACACAAGTGGGCTAAACTTGTGTAGAATGAGGTTGTGGATTTTATTCTCACTTCAAAAACCTTTCTTGATCAACATTTTGCTCACTTGAAGAGAACAAGAGAGCTTGGGAGGAAGAAGAAAAAACAAGGAGGATGATGGCTCACCTTCTTGAAGAAGAGAAAGATTCTTCTTGAAGAAGAGAAAAGACTTACCTTGAAGAAGAGAAAAGCCTCTTCTTGGAAAAGAAATCAAAACATAAAAATATGTTTTATTCCTTCTCATGCCATACCATGGTTAAGATGTGAAGACATTATTGTAACGTAGTTAAAACATGTAAGGAAAACTAATCAAGGGTTAAATGGTGGGTAAGCATGGGTGGGTGAAGAAACATTCCAATATTTAACCCTTTTTCTTTTCCTTTTGTTTTAGCATAAGTGCAATAATAATTCATATTAAAAACCATGGTGTAAGTCTAGCATTGCCATCATATTCCATGTATAAGCAACCATGAAAGATGATGCATGTATGTATGTGTGCATGCACATCATATGTGCATGAAACTACAAGCAAGAAATCATACATGCATGCATACATCTATCATGCACAAGTAAAGGTTTCAAGTGAGAAAACTAATGGTTAAATGATAAATCAACACTTGATTTATCAATCCGGCCATATCACATATGACCCCACCAAAAGCCAGCTGCCCAATCAATATACGGTATCCCATACGCGTATTTTAATCGGGTCCATGCACATATCGCATACGCGCACCACAACGTTTCGCCTGGACCAGGTAACTCCATTGTGGGACTCTAAGACTCGTCAATACGCCGGCAGTGGGTGATGATCATATCAAGCACCCCCAGGCCGCAAGCGGTCAGCTAAACGTAACGGCCACCCGGGTATTGAGCGATCAGAAGAAGACAAACGAACCTGCTACAACTCCCGTCGAGCCAACCGGCAACACTACCGTACAGTCCGGTCTCTTCGTCAGATATGTCGCATATCAAGTCTAGGGGTGGTAGGCGTCAGACCCCAATAACCGATAAGTCATGCAGATGTGAGGCTCATAACGGGTCGAGAAATTACTGGTAACACTTACCAGCAAATCTCTGAATCAGCCCTGGCCAGGGACTTCCCTGTTACGGCCAATCAAGCACAGTGCAACATCAACCCCCAATACCGGGAGAGACGAAACCCCTCCTGTCGCTCATTGCCTCCATGTGACTCGGGACTGTACCCAAAGACCACCGTTTTGCACGCCCTCAAGGGCGTGGTAATGTGGAGATCAAAGCACAGTGGGAGTCACACAAGACTCTATGACGATCTCGGGTCTACAGACTAACCTGTACAAGTGTCACCTGAGAACTGCCATCTGACGTGAGGTATAATACCATCTGGGAGTTCTCGGCGAGTCCGTCCAGTGTACCCAGTCTCCACTGAGCACCCGTATACCATCTCTGATGTCAAACACCAATGGATATGGGATCATCCATCGCCCATCTCATGGGTCGAGAAGCGTATACGCTAGTCTACACTGGTATATCGATGCCCCGTCTCGATACACCCACGACTAGGGACCTTGAAGGATGTACTTATGGACTACCACGTCCCCACTAGTATGATCTACATCATAGTCCAGGTAGTCAAGTACACATCCTAAGGGCTTTACCAACATGTAACTATAAGACAGTTTAAAGAGAGAAGTGTACATGTTAAGATAAAGAGTAACCAGATAGCATACTATCATATCGAGCAAGACTGTCATCTCTATATATGACCAAGCATCCAATATAATATACATCATCTGTACAATACTGGCCTCTAGGGCATACATACAACTAACACCCCGGGGCAAGAGGAATGTGGTGTTGACATTGAGCCCGGCAGGGGAGTACTACCGACCGGTGATATTACCCGACGCGTCGGATATCCGGAGGATACCGTCGTGGTCTTGAGATGGATGGTAGGGGACGGTCTGGACTGACGGCGCCCTAGATATTGAGATTGAGACATTGATATTTCGAGACAGTGAGATTTATGTTTTGTGTCGATGCTAGACACTGTTGATACTGATTTCATTTATGATACCTCAGTTTAAAAATACGAAGGAAATCTCACTAATTTATGAAAACAGTTCTTCATTTACATGTATTCTGTTTCATGCATGCATACCTCATTCATATGATATATTGCTACCTGAGGCACTGACACGGGCACATGAGATTACACTCGGGTTAGATATTTACCCTAGCCTTGTTATAGGCTACGTGTTATTCATATTTTGAGGCTATATTATGATCATTGACCTAGGATTGCGTTATTTATGCGATTTCTGTGCGTAGATGTTTTTCTATTCACGAGTTGGCAACTCACCCCCGTTGTGCCCCAGTTTCTTGCAGGTTTGCCGTACAGGTTTCATTACGGCTTTGCGGGCTCAGTTTCATTCGGGTGACTTGCTAGGAGGTGGGTTTTTCTTGTATCGTACCCATCATATTACCTTGTATAATATTATTCCGTTGTATCTAGTAAATTCCATCAACCAAACATGTATTTTCTGAGATAGAGACCAGTGTTGTTTATTCTTTCGACCTTAGAGTCGCTCGTTATATTTCTGGTGGTTTTGAGTTTCCTTCTGCGTTTTGATCCTCGCCGTTGGCGTTGTATTATATTGCTTGTGTGGTTGTGACCGTCGATTGACGAAGAGCTAGCTCCCGCTTGGGGATGCCTTTTTCTTGATTTCGTATACTATTCATGTTGTATCCCGTTTGGGGGCCAGTATTTACAAAAGGACTCTGCCGAAATTTTCAGTAAATTTTTGATGTTTTTAAAAACCGCATAATTTGGCTTATGCTATTGAAACTACTTGCTTTAAGTTGGTTTTCCTGCACTCTACTACTTTTCTTGGTTTGGATTTCTGGGTTTTCGGTTTACTTAGATTACGTACGCCTCGAGACGTTCGTAGTTTAAGTGTCGGTCATGTTCCGTACTTTCGGGTCGTGACAGTGATGATTCTGGTAGGATTCCTTCAGTTTCGTCACGCAATGATATTTGGATCCCGATCCTACTGTGAGTATATGCTACTCCTCGGGAAATTTCTCACTAAACGATCAATGCTATAAACCTAGTAGGTGTCTAGAAAGGTGTTAGCGGGGCTACGCCCCCAGGAAAAAGAGGTTCTTAAATTAAGGAACTTCGCGAAAGCGTTGGAAAACCTCCCTCGAAGTACCGACACTGGCCTGGGTGAATGGTTAAGCAAGTATTGTGCGGTGGGATTGATCCCGACTAATTCTTCCTTTATGGTTTGTGGAGGGATTTGAGAAACAGTGGGAGCCATCCTGTTTAGACAAACTAAAAACCATTCTAAACTTGCAAGAGCATCGTGCTGAGTGTTTCTTCTCTCTCCTAATTGCAGCGACCGATCGACATGACTGGACTTAAGTTACTTCTAGATAAAAACATATTGACAGGGCCAAACTACAAAGATTGGCTCAGGAATGTCAGAATGGCAATCACTTACGACAAGCTGGGGTATCTTCTTACCACCAAAGCTCCCCCCGTCCCAGGTCCCACCTCCAGCGCCGCGGATAAGGAAATCCGTAAGACTTGGGAGATTGATTGCGCGAAGGCCAAGTGCCTCGTGCTTGTCTCTATGGACAACGAACATCAGAGGAGGCACGAGAATATGGACCTGGAATCCATATTTCTCCATACAAAAGAACTGTATGGAGAGCAGTCTCGTATCGCAAGATACGAAGTGTCGAAGAAGTTATTTTCGGCAAGATTGGCCATCGGATCATCGGTAGCGGAACACGTGCTTAAGATGATTGGCTACATTGAGGAGCTCGCAGAACTTGGGACCACGTTGGAGAGTGAGCTCTATACGAACTTAATTCTCCAGTCCCTTCCTTCCACTTACGCCCAGTTTATACTGAACTTCAACTTACAAGAAAAGGAAGTTGAACTATCAGAACCCCTCAACATGCTGAGGAGCGCAGAGGGCACCCTACAGAAAGGTAGGGAAACATCCACTTTGTTTGTAGGAGGATCTTCTTCTTCTAGGTCCAAGGCGAAAGCCAAGGGAAAGAAGAGGAAAGCCCCCGCCAAACCAAGGGGCGGTGTTAGTAAAGTGGATACGAAGGGAAAGGCAAAGGCAACAAAGATAGCGGGGAAGCTTGTGGGTAAAGAAGAATGCTTCTATTGTCATAAGAGTGGACACTGGAAGAAAGATTGCAGGGCTTGGAAGGCCAGGACACAGGAACTGAAGCAGGTTGCGGCTTCAGCTTCAGGTGTGTATGTTATTGAAAACTGTCTTTCAATAAAATCTACTTCCTGGGTATTGGATACCGGATCAGGATCTCATGTCTGTAATTCTTTGCAGGCGTTGAGAAACCGTAGGGTTTTGAAGGCAGGTGACATGACCCTCAGAGTTGCAAACGGAGCTAGCATGGATGCTAAAGCCGTGGGGGACTATCACATGGGAATGTCAGATGGGCATGTTTTGGTTTTGCGTAATTGTTTTTTGTACCCAACACAACTTGTAATATCATTTCTGTATCTTTGGTTTCTAAAGAAGGTTATGAATTTGCGTTTGTAAGCAATGTTGTAAACATTCACCTTAATCAAGTTTTGATTGGGTCAGGTGCATTGAGCAATGGTATATACGTATTAAACCAACCACAGATTTTCAATGTTCAGAATACACACAAAAGAAAGTCTCCAGATATCAATCAGACTTTCTTATGGCATTGTAGACTGGGTCACATCAATGAGAGAAGGTTGACTAAGTTACATACAGAAGGATATTTGAATCCGTTCGAATATCAATCGTATGCCACTTGTCAATCCTGTCTCAAAGGAAAGATGACAAAGACTCCGTTCACTGGACACGGAGTAAGAGCGAGCGAGCTCTTGGGACTCGTACACAGCGACGCGTGCGGTCCAATGTCTACACATGCGCGAAGCGGTTATTCTTACTTCATTACTTTTACGGATGACTTTTCAAGGTACGGTTATGTCTTCTTAATGAAACATAAGTCCGAAGCCTTTGAAAAGTTCCAGGAATATAAGAATGAAGTAGAAAAATAAACCGACAAAAGTATCAAGATTCTAAGATCGGATCGAGGTGGAGAATACTTAAGTGCCGAGTTCCTGAATTGCTTAAAAGAGAGTGGAATTCTCTCTCAGCTTACTCCTCCATACACTCCGCAACATAATGGTGTATCGGAGAGAAGGAACCGGACCCTATTGGATATGGTACGGTCCATGATGAGTAACGCTGAGTTACCGCGATCATTCTGGGGGTATGCGCTAGAATCAGCTGCATACCTTTTGAACCGAGTTCCCACTAAGACTGTGCCTCCCACACCATATGAGATGTGGTGTGGAAAGAGGCCCCATCTTAATCACATTAAGACATGGGGATGTCCAGCTTTTGTTAAAAAGCAGCATGCGGACAAACTTGAGGCACACTCAGTACAGTGCAAGTTCGTGGGATATCCAAAGAACTCCAAGGGATATTTCTTCTACTGCGAAGAGGAACAAAAGGTTTTTGTTTCTCGTCATGCCTACTTCTTGGAAACTGAGTTTTTGGAAAACCAGATAAGTGGGAGCACAGTAGAACTGGAAGAAATTCCAGAACCACAGACTATTACTGACAGCTTAGTAGAACCAGAGGGTTCAAAAGAACAGGACATTCCTATGCCGCTCCGCAGGAGTAGTAGGCAGTCTCATCCACCCGAGAGATACTACGGTTTTCTCATAGACGGGGATAGAGAGGATTGCATCATAGATTATGATGAGCCTACTAGCTTCCAGCAGGCCGTTCAGAGCGTTGACTCGGTAAAATGGCTGGATGCAATGCGGACCGAAATGGAGTCCATGTACACCAACAAAGTATGGACGTTGGACATTGCTCCAGACGGGGTAAAACCCGTAGGATGCAAGTGGATCTTCAAAAGGAAGATTGGTGTAGATGGACAGGTTGAGACCTATAAAGCTAGACTTGTTGCAAAGGGTTTTCGTCAAAGACCTGGTCTGGACTATGACGAAACCTTTTCTCCAGTGGCTATGCTGAAATCCATTCGGATCCTTCTTGCCACTGCTGCCTTCCACGATTATGAGATTTGGCAGATGGACGTAAAGACCGCTTTTCTAAATGGAAATTTAGAGGAGTGTGTCTATATGGACCAGCCAGAGGGTTTCATTCAGAGTGGGAGCAGCGGAAAGGTGTGCAAGTTGCTTAAGTCTATCTATGGACTAAAGCAGGCATCGCGGAGTTGGAACATCTGCTTTGATGAGACGGTCAAAGAATTTGGCTTTATCAAAAATCCAGATGAACCATGCATCTATAGTAGATTTGTAGCGAGAACTGTAGTATTCCTCGTTTTATACATGGATGACATTCTTTTAATAGGAAATGACATTCCTATGCTACAATCTGTCAAGGGGTTCTTGTCACACAGGTTCTCCATGAAAGACCTGGGTGATGCCTCATACATCCTGGGGATCCGGATCCATCGTGATAGATCCAAGAGGATATTAGGACTTTCACAGTCCAGGTACATCGACACCATACTGAAAAGATTCAGTATGGAATATTCCAAGCGCGGTAACCTACCGGCTTGTCACGGGATCACCCTCTCTAAAGAGATGTCTCCCAAGACTGATTTGGAGAGGGATCACATGTCTATTATACCCTACGCTTCTGCGGTAGGCTCTATAATGTATGCGATGTTGTGTACCAGACCGAATGTAGCTTATGCACTGAGTGTGGTAAGCCGGTATCAGTCAAACCCTGGGGAGAAACACTGGATAGCGGTAAAGAACATTCTCAAGTACCTGAGAATGACTAAGGAGATGTTCTTGGTATATGGCGGAAAAGACCTCCAGATCGAGGCCTTTGCTGACTCCAGCTTCTAGAGTGACAAGGATGATTCCAAGTCCATGTCGGGTTTTGTCTTTACCCTCAATGGAGGGGCGGTGTGTTGGAAGAGTTCCAAACAGGAAACCGTTGCAGACTCGACTATGGAAGCGGAATACATCGCTGCATCTGATGCCGCAAAAGAAGCCGTCTGGATGAGGAAGTTCTTAAAAGAACTTCAGGTGGTTCCGTCCATTGCTGATCCAATACCTCTGTATTGCAACAACAACGGGGCTATAGCTTTAGCGAAGGAACCCAGGTCCCATCAGAAATCCAGACATATCTTGAGGCGGTATCACCTGATCAGGGAGATCGTGGATCGCCAGGAGATCGAGGTTCGGAGGGTTGCTTCAGAAGAAAACACTGTAGATCCATTCACCAAGGCCTTGCCCCAGACTCAGTTCGAGCGGCTGATCGAGATGATAGGTCTTCGATACGCCAGTACATGGCCTTAGTGCAAGTGGGAGATTGTTAGTGTATATGCCCTAGAGGCCATTACTATATCATATTGGTTTGTATATTACTTAATGGAAGCTTGGGATATTCACCTTGTATATACAATTTTGCTCAAAATGGTAGTATGCTACTTGGTTTGTTTCTACTTCAATGTGTACATGTGTTTATTTTATGATATCACCTATACGCATTAGTGGAGCCCTTAGGATCTTTGCTTGATTACCAGCGTTGTGATGGCAGTCACACTAGTGGGGGTTGGGTAATCTATAAGCACATTCTTATGCAGGTCCCTAGTCGCAGGACTATCGAGACGGGGCATCGATACTCCGGAGTAGACTAGCGCATGCGCTTCTCATCCCAGTATGGGAGACGGTCTGTCCCACAGCCGTCAGTACGTCGTACTTGAGATAGTATGCGGGTGCTCGTTAGGTTACGAGTACACTGGACAGGACTCGTCGGGAACTGACTAGTTGGTTTTATACCTATCGTCAGTTATCAGTTCCCAGGTGACATGAGTACAGCTTAGTCCGCTGACTTGACACTGGCACTTCGCCTCGAGTGTGTTCCCACTGTACTTTGATTACTACCCTACCACGGCTCAAAGGAATCATGCAAACAGGTAGTGGTTGGGTGCAGTCCCGAAGCACTTGGAGGCAGTGACGGTTAGACAGGATTCGTCTCTCCCGGTGTTGGGGGTTGACATCGCGCTGTGTTTAGGAGAGCCATTACACAAGTAGTCCCTGGCCAGGGCAAGCGAGATATACTGGTAGGCTTCCAGTGTTATCTCAGGGTGTTTTGGGCTTCACTCCGACACGACTTGTACCACTATTAGGGGACTGACGTTTACCGCCCCTAGGCCCGCCATGCGATGTATCAGACGAACAGACCGGACTGTACGGAGACTGTCACATTCAGACTCGGTAGGAGTTCAGATGGGGTTCACCTCGTCAGTCTTCTTATCGGCATCTACCTGGGGACCGTTACGCACAGCTAGGGCCGCTTGCGGTCTGTGGTTAAACCTACTGCCAGCGTAGTGTCGAGTCTTTAGAGTCCCACACAGAGGGCTATTCGCCTTTGGGCAAAACAGAGTAGAGGTCGCATGGTTTTGCGACAGGGTTCGTTCTCAACCGCGCACTTGTGCACGTTTGGAGTCTTGACGGATATTACTAGCGGGCTCTGGTTTGAGCCAGATACTAGTATATGTTTTGGGGTTAGTTTTATCTCATTATATTCATGTTCTCGGAACAAGAATGCGGGTGTGTATGCACAGTTGATTGAGGCGGAGGAAGATGATTTTCATTAGGGTTTCGGAACGGGTGTGTATACACAGTTGACAGTCGTCTTTTTCCAAACCCTAATGAATTTATGATATATCAATTAATAATATTAATTAAATGAAATTGTGTCATGGTTGGGTTTGTTGACTTGTTGACCAAGGTTGACTTGTTGACCATGGTTGAAACTTTGACTATCATCATTACATATCAAAGATGCTCTTTGATTCTAGCAAAACCATTTAATGTGTGTAATGATAATTGTCATTTCAAACCATCCATCAACTATTTCATTTAGATTATTATTATTAATTTGATAATTCATTTCATATTATGTTATGGTTGTAAAAAAGGATTTCATTTCTATCATAACACTTCTCTCTCCTCTCTTCTTCTTCCCCCTCCTCTAGTTCAAGGAGACTCACTCTCATGTGTTGAGAAACCCCTCCTTGAGATAAAAACACCCTACACCACTCTCTACTCACTCTAGGGTTAGAGGTCTAGCAAGACAAAGACCTTAGTTCTCTCAAAGTTCGAGAAAGGAGCCCGAAGGTTGAACCCTCAGGTGGATCCATCTTTGACGGAAGAAGGCGACGAGGAAAGCACCATCTAAGCTCTACAAAGGTTTCAAGAAGAAGGAGTTCAAGTTAGGTATAACATCCTTTCCGAGTAGCTAACTCTCTTTAGCTTGGTAGCTAGTTTAGTTTAGAAAAGATCCCGACTTTTGTTAGTCTATGTTGCCTAATGCGCCAAAAATTTGATTTTTATACCGTTTCTGCCTCCCCGCAAGAACCGGGGTCGGTAACGTGGACTTACAAATGGAAGCACTCATCCTAGGCCACTACCGGCACCGCAATCTTTTTCTTTCCCTTCCTTCCCACTTTACTAACACCTCCTCTAGGTTTGGTGGCGGCCTTCTTCTTCCTTCATTTGGCCCTAGCCTTGGACCTGGAAGAAGAAGCACCGCTAACAAACATAGCGTGTGTTTCCCTTGCCTTCTGCAAGGTGCCCTCTGCACTCCTCAACATGTTAAGGAGTTCCGGAAGTTCAACTTCTTTTCATTGAATGTTGAAGTTCAGAATAAACTGGGCGTAGGTGGAAGGAAGGGACTGGAGAATAAGGTCTGTATAGAGCTCATTATCCAAAGTCGTCCCAAGGTCTGTGAGCTCTTCTATATAGCCTATCATCTTTAGGACATGTTCTCCTACCGATGATCCGACGACCAACCTCGCTCGAAACAAGTTCTTTGAGGTCTCGTATCTTGCTATACGAGATTACTCTCCATAAAGTTCCTTTGTATGGAGAAATATGGCATCTAGTTCCATATCCTCGTGCCTCCTCTAATGTTCATTGTTCATTGAGGCAAGCACGATGCACTTGGCCTTCGCGCAATCGAAATCCCAGGTTTTGCGGATTTCCTTATCCGCATTACTGGATTTGGGACCAGGGACAGCAGGTGCCTTAGCGGTGAGGACGTACCCCAATTTGTCATAGGTCAAAGCCATTTTGACATTTCGCAGCCAATCTTTATAGTTTGGCCCTGTCAGTATATTTTTCTCTAAAAGTAACTTAAGTCCAGTCATTTTCAGGGTCACTGCAATTAGGAGAGAGAGAAGAAAACTCTTTAGCATGATGCTCTTGCAAGTTTAGAGTGGTTTTTAATTTATCTAAACTGGATGGCTCCCACTATTTCTCGAATCCTTCCTCAAACCATAAAAGAAGAATTAGCCAGGACTATTCTCACTGTACAATACTTGCTTAACCGTTCAGCCAGGCTGGTGTCGGTACTTCGAGAGAGGTTTTCCAACGCTTTCGCGAAGTTTCTTAATTAAATAACCTCTTTTCTCTGAGGGCGTAACCCCGCTGACACCTTTCTAGACACCTACTTGGTTTATAGCATTGATCGTTAAGTGACGAATATCCTGATAAGTAGCATATACTCACAGTAGGATCGGGATCCAAATATCATCGTCTGATAATGCTGAAGGAATCCTACCAACATTCATCAAACTCCAAATGGTATGCATCTCTTTGCGAATTTCAGTTTCTTTAGAAATTCCCGATATATATTTTTGCCCCATGCTCTTATGACCTTGGCTTTGGTCAAAATGTCATAAGTCACATGTCAAGTTCTACCCGTCATTATCTTGTCAATTTGAACCAATCCGTACATACCCCTGACTTTGGTCAAATTATAATACGACTGTCCCAAACTAACTCATCTATCTATGCAACAAATGAATACCCAGCAGCTACTAAACACTATGCCTTGACTTTGGCCAAAATGCATAGCTTGAATACTACTGAATACCCAAATGAAATGACGGAGGGCTACGAATGGTTTTGGCGAAACCGTGAACGTAGTGAACTTGATATAACCGAAGGAACCTGATAGCTTTTAAAAGGAGTGGTTAAAGCTCCGCAATTTAAAAAAAATATCCTCTGTTTTAAAATAACCGAGTGGTTTCTTTTAAATTGTTCCAACGATTAAACTTTTGGTTTATTTTCTTTGCATTAATAATAATGCGTCCCATCATAAACTTATCATTGCAGAAAACAACGAAAATACAACGTCCTCTTATGCCATCCGCATTTGCCACTGGGTCCCGTCATCACCCGTTAGGTTACTTAACTAACGGCAGAGCGGGGGCTGGGCTAGCGCGGGTGTAAAACATAAGTGACGTCTAAATAGCTATCATATATAGATATTGTACATTCGTCAGACGCAATAATAGGCATTCCAGATCTCATATGAACTTTATTGGATTTGCAAGCAATCTGCGTTTGTTTAGAGCCTGCAACAAAAGACGGATTACACTGTTGTGATGAATAGCCATTACCCCACCCTAGACCCCTACGGGTACGGCAAACTACCCGCCAAATACCCAAAGTGAAGCGGTCTCCCTCAACAAAGTGAGTAGGCGATTAAACACTTCAAAGTACCCGGTAGTTTGTGCACCCTACCTTGGGTCTGTCCTAAGAGCAAAAACAGTAAAATGAAATAATACAACGGTGGCTACAACCGCAACCTGGATGTGCCCCACAAAATAATATTACAACATATTACAATTATATTGAATGAATGAATATAACAACCCATCTCAAACCCCGGGTAATCATCAAAACAGTCCAATACAGTTCACAACCACAAACAGTAAAAACCATTATAGAAATGTGCAACCCCATGCCAACCGACATACTAGCAGTTAGGGGAGGTTTACGAACACATTATACAATCACAGATATAATCATATTAGCAAACATCGCAAGATTTCGATCGTGCAAACACTTTAGATTCTACTCCAAAACTTCTCTGTGCACCTGAGACTTGAGCAGAAAAATAAACATCCCAGAAAACACACAAATATCACAGAAGAGTTACTGGTGGAAATTGGGTTGAATCGGCCCCAACTCGGCCGCGGATCCGCGGCGAATCGGTGGGATCGGCCGCGGTTCCGCGGCTGTATGGCCGATTCAGAAACCCATTTTTCACCAGTGTTCTTACAATTCTCTATAGGTTATTCTGCAGCAACCTGAAAAATTTTTAGAGCCTGTTTTGAAATCGACAGAAACTTGTGATATCGATGTCTTTTTCGGTTTATTTTGCTTTCAAAATTCATACGACTTTGCTAATGAGTTAATTATTGTTTAGCGAGGCTCTGATACCACTGTAAGTTGATGTACAACACCCCACGACTTGCGGGGAGGCGGAATAAAGAAAAATGATCTTGTTTTAGGCGTAAACATCGACTAACCGAGAATATTTGCTAAACTATAACTAACAAGAAACCATAGAAGTGTTAACTACTATGTTAAGTGATTATACCTAAAGAACCGAGTCCTTCGTCTTGTCGTTCTCCACGTCCTCTCCGTCCTTCTCTATGTAGTAGAAGATCCACCCGAGAGCTTTACTACAAGCTTCACCTCTAACTTGAGGTAACTAGGTTTCTTAAATCACTAATGTAAGTAACCTAGATAATATAGAGAATGGTTAAGGATTAAGTAGTCTATTCTAATCCTTGGTCTCAACACATGAGAGGGGAGGATTAGGGTTTGAAGAGAGAGAGCTTGAGGAGAGAGAAAGTGAGCAAGAGAATGAGATGAGATAATGATCTATCATAATATATATCAAGCATTATCATTTATCCAATAAAAGAAAATAAAGGATGAATAATCATGCTTCATAAATACAAGAGGGTGATTCATCTCCATGAGTCATTAAGCATTTATGATGCATTAATGACATGGATGAATCACTCATATGACTCACTAATCTCATTTAATACATATGCCACCTTAACCCCCAAGTCACCATCTTCTAGAAGCTTCTCGCATAATTACGAGAATGCCCCTCCTATCCGTGAAAACACGAAAAAACTTTAGACTGTATAAATCCAATAACCGGATATTAGAAACTGGCTTAAACCAAAGTCGACTAGTAAAAACTGTCCGAAAGTCGTACGTGCATAAACGCAAGTATGCGTCCGAACCCTTGTCGTAAAACCATACGACCTCTATATCGTTTCGCCTGGAGCAGGGAAACTCTCTGTGTGGGACTCTAGAGACTCGACTACTACGCTAGCAGTGGGTTTAACCACAGACCGCAAGAGGCACTAGCTGTACGTAACGGTCCCCAGGTAGATGTCGATAAGAAGGCAGATGAGGAAACCCATCCGAACTCCTACTGAGTCTGATGTGACAATCTCCGTACAGTCCGGTCATTTTTGAATTGCGTTGGGGGAAATCTACCTAAGACTATCGCATATCGGGCCTAGGGGCGGCAAGCGTCAGTCCCCTAATAGCGGTATAAGTCGTGTCGGAGTGAAGCCCATTACACCCTGAGAAACTACTGGAACCTACCAGTAAATCTCGCTTGCCCTGGCCAGGGATTTTGCGTAATGGCTCTCTGACACAGCGCGATATCAACTCCCAATACCGGGAGAGACGAATCCTGTCTAACCGCCACTGCCTCCAAGTGCTCGGGACTGCACCTAACTGCTACCTGTTTGCATGACTCCTTTGAGCCGTGGTAGGGTAGCAATCTAAGAATAGTGGGACACACTCGAGGCGAAGTAGCAGTGTCAAGTCTGCGGACTATGCTGTACTCATGTCACCTGGGATCTGTTAACTGACGACTGGTATAAAACCCAACCAACAGTTCCCTGCGAGTCCTGTCCGGTGTACCCATAACCTAACGAGCACCTGTACACTATCTCCAGTACGACGTACTGACGGCTGTGGGACAAACCATCTCCCCAACTGGGATGAGAAGCGTACACACTAGTCTACTCCGGAGTATCGATGCCCTGTCTCGATAATCCTACGACTAGGGACCTGAATAAGGATGTGCTTGTAGATTACCCAGCCCCCACTAGTGTGACTGCCATCACAACGCTGGTAGTCAAGCAAGATCCTAAGAGCTCTATCAATACGTATACCCACATATTAAGATAGAAAAACCAAGTAGCATACTACTATGTTTAGCAAGACTGTTATATACATGTGAATATCCCAAGCTTCCATTAAGTAATATACAAACTAGTATGATACAATAATGGCCCCTAGGGCATATACACTAACAGTTTGTGGGTTGACCCTGGCTTTGACGAGGGTTGATTTTCTACCATCTGGAAGATCAATAGTGATATTGTTCGTAACTTGCCACAGTTTTAGTAAAATGGATTTTTTCAGAAAACAGTAGTGGGAGTATGGTAGAACTGGAAGTGATTCCAGAACCACAAACGATTATGGAAAATTTAATAGGACCTATATATTCAATCAGGTTTGACATTCCAATAGCCACTCCGCAGATATGGTGGGTAACCTCAGACACACGAGGGGTACTAAGGTAGCCTCAAGGGCGGTGACAGGGAGGTTCTTGTTTACCCAGATTTGACACTACTGTTGTTCCAGACTACGAGACCCGGCAGGAGGATAAGTTTAGCGTCGTTTTAAACTAGCTTTAGAAGTGCACGTATATATATTATTCTGCCAGAGGGTTGTTGTGGTCAGTGGGAGCAGCGAAAGCATAGTGGGTAAGTAGCTTATGTCTACTTATGGGATTGAGCAAATATAGCGGAGATAAGATCATCTAATTTTGATGTAACAGTTATGGGTTTGACTTCATCAGAATAGGGGTGGATCTGTTAAGGAGGTAGTAGGGTGTCATGTCCTGGTATTTGGATGACATACACAGAGTAGGAAGTAAAATTCCTATACTACAATCGGTTGTACTTTGGTCGTCACATAGTTGTTTCTCCACAAAGGATATGGATATAATATTAGACATTCTGGTTTCTAGATCTATGGTTTTAGATCAAGATTTGGATAGTTTCCCAATGTGGGTGCTTTGACAGTATTCTAAAGGTATTTAGAATAGATGACTCCTGGCATGGTGGTGTACCTGCAGGTGATGGAGTCACCCTCTCTAAAGGTGTCTTACAGACTAAAGAGGAGAGGGACGCGCATGATTGGCAGATCACTTGCTTAGGCAATTGAGTCAATCGTGAGATGTCAAGTACCACACCAGATGTTGTTTTTGCACTAGATGCGATAAGTTTATATTAATCCAATCGTGAAGAAACATAAGGAAGCAGTCTTAGAACATAAGTGAATGTTCTATGGATTTGATGACGGCAGCCTCCTTCGGGAGACGGTTATCAATCCAAGCTTCCAAAGGTGACCTGGATGACAGAGTGATTGTCAGATTTATAATTTTCCCTCTGATGAGGGACAGTATTATGGACAGGTAGTCCAAGAGGATACTGTGGGAGGACTGGTGCTGGATACTGATTAGGTTCAGTGATCACTACTGTCACGCCCCGCTTCCCAAGGTATGGAATACGAGGGGTAAACAAGGCCAGCCATGCTCCTATGGTCAAGGAAATGTCCTGCCGTAGTCACACTTCGGCTTCTAGTTTTTCATGGTAAACAGTAAATGATGCGCAGGTAATGAGAAATGCAGTAACTGAAAGAAACAATGTAAAGACTGACCTGAAGTGGAACAAACGAATGTAACTTGGAATGGCAAGTCAAGAAGTCTGTGATGCACGTCTAGTTCTGGTCCAGGCTAAATCTTCTCCTCACACTGAGCATGCATACTCAGGTCGTCAGAGCGACACAATAGCAATATAATATATATATAATCATGTGACAATTCTAATAGTAGTAATAGATGCGTGAAACAGTAAATCAAAGACAACATGAATATGAATGTGCAATAATCAATGCAGCGGAGCAGTAAAGCAGTAGAACGATATGTCAACACAGTATATAAGGTATATAAATGCCCGTATCCCTATCAGTCTCTAAGTCTCACTGTACAGGTCACTAAGCCTATCGTCAGTCCAAGTGTGAGAGTCAACCACTCGCGAGTGTCCTCGACCCAAGGGTAGAACCCAAGGGCAAGGGACCACGGGCCCAACATGTAACATGTATATCACGGTGTATATCACATACCCTGTAAATCTCCATATATCTCTCTAAATATATAAGCCGGCATGGGACTCCCAAGATTCTGTTGAACTCACACTTAAACTACCCCACACCCCGTGGCCTACATCAAACGCTAACCATAACCCTAAATACTAATCGATCCGTGACAAGTCTGCGCGAGAACTGGAGGCAGGACCTCCATCAAGCACGTCCCGACTAATACCTAAGATAAATGGCAGTGTCTGGTGCTTTATCTGTGACACCCGTGCAAGCGCTTCCATAAGTGTCCCATACCACTTATAGTCACACGTACACGCATCCCACAGACGTCGACAATGCAATAGAATAATAGGGTCACTGATTGTGCACAAGTACGTATCACTTTCACTTAATCACGGATACACGAACACTGACGTAATTGCCACAATCATCACTAAAATCTAATATTGGGTGAATGCACGATATCACTAGGTAATCACTGCGATGATATGGGTATGATATGATACGTAAACAGTATATGAAGCATGATTAAGGTGTCATAAAAATAGTGTTCTATCACTTGCACGATTTATCATGAAACGTAAGTGTATAGTTTAGCGAAACGATAAATAGGAAATAATTAGTATGTTCAGTTGTCCATCCATCGAATTTAGTTTCAAGCCAATCGGTTTTCAGGATCATAATTTATGGCCATTTCATTTTAAGCGTTCACGGCTGGAAATCTGGCTTCATAATCAGAAGTCCGTTTCGCAACGTATTTTAATCCTAGTTGGAATCATATTTTAGCAATGCTACAGTTAGATAAAATCTAGAGTTTTCAGTAAGGTTTTCAAAGCAACAGACGGATCTTCAATCGCGTCTGTACGTCAGAAGTTATACACTAATCAATACCAATATGCCAGTTCTGGTTCTGTTGGGACTGTTATGCGTCCCGATCTTTTAAATTACAGAATAAATAACAAATGGTAACGAAACAGAATGAAATCAATTGTGTTGTCTAGCTAACATATTTATCTATAATAAACAGCGGAGTTCTGCCACCTACGAGTTTAGGAAAAACTGCAGTACCCACTACGGAACAGCAAGCAACAACTGGAGTCGCTCTGGACTGCAGTCCAGAGTCCCACCCCGATCCAATTATCATCACAATTTAAGTACAGGAATGTCCGGAAACTGGAATAGGGTTAAAGTTCGTCGAGTCGGCTTCGAATTGAGCCCTCGAACGCACCATTCTAGTATGTATATGATTTATGGTGAATTTAACAATTTTCAGGTACAATAAAATTTCAGTTTTACGATTAAACTTGGGGGTAGTCGTTTTGGTCATTAGTAGTCATATTATCAAACGAAATTTGCACAAGATATTCATCACACCAAGGGCCAACAAGAACAATCTAGTTCCGTCAAATTAGACAAGTAATTTCATTGGGATCACACATCAAGCGGTTGCATCGTGTAATTTATCGAGGATGTTTAGTATAAAACTTATAAGATTATAGTTTGTAACAAATACCAAATAGCATGTAGCAAGTATAAAACTTGCCTGGAGGCGCACGGTGAACTGATGGCGCGGCAGCTAAAGCAGTAGTGACACGTCCCGGGCACGGGGTAGCAACCACGCGACGAGTCTCGGCTAGACTTGGGCTTAGCTCGAGCTTGAGAATGGGTTGTTGCGGGCTCGGGCAATGTCGTGTGGTGATAGTAGGTTGATAGAGGATGGAAAGACGGTGAGATTTGGAGAGAGACAGAGTGCTAGAGAGAGAGAGAGAGAGAGAGAAATGAGAGAGAGAGAGAGAGTAGGCAGAGAGAGAGAGAGAGAGCTGAGAGTTAGAGAGAGAGGGACAGAGGGAGAGAGAGAGCTGAAAGAGAGAGCACAGAGGGAGGAAACAGAGGAAGGTGAGAAAGAGAGAGAGATTGGGGAGTGAGGGTGAAGGCTCGGGTGAGCGAGGGGAGTGAGGAAGAGATCAGGAGAGAGAGAGGGAGTCGAGGATGGTGGCGACGGAGACGATGATGATGGGGTCGACGAGAAGCAGTGGCCCACCGTCGAGAGGTTGCAGGGGTGGAGCTCGGGTGCGATTCGTGAGTGAGTGAGGGGTTTGGATGACGACGAGGAGGGTGCGGCTGCGGTGGTCGCGAGGTTGGGAGGAGGCGGAGAATGCGTAGTCGTAAGATGGCTGTCGTCGTCGTCGGGAAATATGGTTGCAGAGAATTTTAGGAAGAAAATGAGAACGAGGGAGAGAGCGAGCGTGGAAGAGGGAGTAGTGGGTAGAGGAGAGAGGGTCGTGGGGGAAAACGCGCGCGTCGTGGGCGTAACGCCGCGAGAGCGGGGGCGACGGCGGAGGGAGCGGATCTCGCGCGGGTGAAGGGGAGTTACCGTTGGGGATTTAAAGGAGATGAACAGTAGTGAGGGTCGGGTCGGGTTGAGGGGCGAAGCGGGCGCGGGTTGGAGGCGAAGCGGGCGCGGGAGAGGGAGACTGGGCCAGGCCAGGAGTATAGTTGAAGAGAAAGGAAATTTTAAATAGAGAATTTTAATGGAGTGGGCTGGCTCGGTGGGCTGGGGGTTAAATTAGGAATTTAATTTAGAATGTGTGTGGGTTGTTTGGGGAACGGGCCAGAAAAAGAAATTGAATTTAATTTTATAAGAACATTGGGCTGAGGGAATATTTAATAGTAAGGGAAAAATGGTGTTGGGTTTTAGGGTTTAGCTTTCAAATAGAAGAATTAGGGGAGTTGGGCTGGGTTTAAATCTTAATGAATGGAAGAAAATAATAATGGAGAGGGCCCGGGCTTATTAATGGAAAAATAGGCTGAAGAAATATATGTTTGGGTTTTATTGGTAAAAGAAAATAGGGTTTTGAAGAATTAAATTTCTAAATAAAATAAATGAAATTATAATTAAAATAAATAGAATTCTAAAGTATAAAATACAAAGTTGGTATAAAAGAGGCTGGGTATTACAACTACAGTCTAAGAAGTTTGGATTTGAAGTTCATTTATGAACTAGGGCCCATCAGATATCCAGACATATTCTAAGACAGGTATTACTCAATTCGGGAGATGTCATTCTCCGCGAACTTGAGATTAAGAGAGACATAGAAAGAAACATCAGGGCGGATCCACTCACTAAGGCTATTTCTCGAACATAATAGTTTTACAAACGGGATTTGTGAAACTGATTAGTAGAGGAGTTGGATGTTTGGTATCACATGGGCTGTGAGTATGCGACATCGCAATAATTAGCCTTAAGTGCAAGTGGGAGATTGTTGGATATAGTGCCCTCAAAGTCAATTATTGGATCGCAGGTACGTGATTGCAATGATTGAGGCAGGACCTATATCGATATGACAGTCTTGCTCGAGATGATAGTATGCTATCTGGTTTGTCTTTATCATCGTATACATGCTTTAGTTCGCCATTGCATGTTGATAGAGCCCATAGGATTCTTGCTTGACTGCCAGCAGTATGATGGCGATCATATACATGGGAGCTGGGGTTTGTAAGCACATCCTTAAAGTGTCCCTAGTCGTGGGAGTTTCGAGACAGGGCATCGATACTCCAGAGTAGACTAGTGTATACAGTCGACACCCCGACGAGGGGCGGTGGCCGGTTTCACAAGCCATTAGTGTCAGTTGGTTCACCTAAGATGTATACAGGTGCTCATTGGGTTATGAGTATACCGGACAGGACTCGTCGGGAACCTGCTAGTTGGTATTATACCTAGTGTCAGATAGCAGTTCCCTGGTGACATGTGTACAGGTTAGTTCATCGACCTGAGGTCGTCATTTGTCTCGTGTGAGTTCCCACCGTGCTTTGATTTCTACCCTACCACGGCTCAAAAGAGTCATGCAAACAGGTCTTTTTTGGGTACAGTCCTGAGCCACATGGAGGCAAGTGAGCGGATCGGCAGGGGATTCGTCTCTCCCGGTATTGGGGGTGAGATCGCGCTGTGTCTAGGAGAGCCATTACACAAAGCCTTCGGCCGAGGCAGGAGATTTACTGGTAGGTACTCCAGTAGTATCTTAGGGTGTTCTGGGCTACTCTCTGACACGACTTATACCGCTATTGGGGTCTGACGTTACCAGCCCCCTAGGCCGATATGCGATACTCATAGACGAACGGACTGAATTGTATGTATATTGTCACTGTTAGGCTCTGTAGGTGTAACATCCTAGTTCATTTATACCAATTCCAGTTCTCGTATTTCCTTAATTGTGGTATTTTCCTGATTTATTGTGTTTTGGGTGCGAATAGTATTTTACATTTTACATTGCATTCGCCCCGACCCGCTTGCTTGAACCTATTTGATTCATATTTATAGATTATCCTGAGTTGTTATATAGACACGTGCATCTCATGTATACTGCATACTGGCATTTTACCTGGCATTGCATATTTTACCATATAACATTTTAGGTCATGTAAAATAATTTAAAATTGCATTTCATAGCCTGCATGATACCCCTAACCCCGTGGTAGCATCCGCGCATCTTGTTCTCATCCCGTTCAGTGAAACGAACGTGTTTGGATGGCTACGCGCATGTACGTACATCCGTTCTTGGGGGTATGCATTTTCGTTACCTGAGCATTCATTTTGAATTTTGAAAGTCGCACATGTTTTTCGTATTTTAAATATGAATTTTAGACCCGACCCGGGCGCGTTTTGAAATATTTTTGTATCCCGCCAAAATTCAATTTATTTAATTTTAAAATTTAGTTTAAATATTTTCATATGATTTCTTTAACAAACTGAAACCTCTTATCTAAAATTTTAAATCTAAAAAACTTTTAAAATTTTAAATCCAATTTCCTAACAAACTAACAACTCCTTTCTCTCTCTCTCCCCTTTGCATATATATATTTATATATTTTTTATTTAGTTAATTTTTCTTTCTTATTTAATACACAACCTCTTTTTCTTACTTCTTCTTCTTCTTTCTTCTTTCTTTTTCTTGATCTTGTTTCTTGATTCCGGTGATCACCGCCAGAGCCGTGCTCGTCGCCGACGATCCGAGTGATCCAGTGAACGTACCTGACTTGCGTGATCACCCTCGTGCATTGTTTGGAACCGTTCAGTGTACCGTACGCGCGTCGCGATATTTCGCCGATGAAGGACGTTCCGTACACATCCGTTCTTGTTCCGTCTAGGCAAGTTAATCTTGCTACATGCTATATAATTCATTTTTATACCTATTTAAATAAATACCATACCTATAGTTTAAATCTAGTGCTCCATGTTTAATTTTATAACGTTTCGATGTTCCGTTTGCATCCGTTTATATCATATTAAATCTAGATCATGAAAACTTATCTCGTGACATACTAGATTACATTATACTGCATCCATATCATTTAAAATATATATCGTCGTAATATTTCTTATTATTATCTTTAATTAGTTTATAATCTGCATTTTATAATATTATACATTTGAAAATATTATAGTTTACACATGAAACGTCGTTGAAAAAGCGGATACGACAAATCTGAAATTTACTGTACACCTTACCTTATAAAATTCATTATAAATCATAGAAAAATCATTAGTATACGTTCTTTAGTTCGTTACGAAGCTAACTAAGAATACTATAACTCTATGAAATATTTAATTGCAAAATGAATTGTTTAAATAACGTAAAATGCAAATGAAAATGTCTCTAAACTGCTGTCCAGGGAAATTCCAGCAGCAAACTTTCAACTTCGAATGTTCATAGCTTTTTGTAGGGACAACCTAAGATGCTTATACTTATAAAACTGAAAACCTTATTGAATTATCTTTGTTTTGGTATAAGACACATCCCTTTTGGAGAACGTTTGTTATTTTTAAACTATTTTACAAATTAGGGCGACGCTGAATTTCTGAACGGAACTTTCTTGTGCATGGTTAATCAATACCACTTTTATAGTTATTAATCGCTTTGAATATGCTATCCATATTAATATTATTATATCAATATTTATATCACATATTGCTTAGTTGTACATCCCACATTACCATTTTATAGTTTTATAACTTTTCGGATACCCGTTTGCATCCATCGTATTTAAGATACATATAATTGCATCCATAGATCACATTACTACATAATACTGTGATATTAACACTCCATGTTTAATAAATTGCATCATAATTAATATTGGAACTATAAATGTAACCCTAATCGATAACTGTGCATCCATATCCTTGAAATTATATCTATTTGCATATCATATTACATGTTCCAGTTTATTGTTCTGATAGTACCCATGCTTGTTTATTTATACACATGCTTATGTTAGTTTGATTATGAGCACCCACATGACATCTTGTGCTTCCTGACATGACCTGTTACACTTCCTACTTGACATGACATGGTACCGTACACTCTTGACATGACATGACACCTTTATACATTACCTGGCTTGACCTGATGTACCATGGCTTTACCTGTTACCTGATCTTGTGTCTAATGCCAACAAACCTGACATGTAGTCCTCACGGACCGTTCCTGTTGTCTATCCAGACAAACCTGCTCTTACCTGATCCTGTGTTGGCATTAGTTCTTGATTACGTAATACCTGACTTGAACACATAACTTGGGGGTATGGGGAAATCAATGATGAAACCTGACTTGTAACTCGACAGTGTACTACCTTTACTGATCAGTTTTAGAGGCTAGGCCAGCCTTGGGATGATACTGCTGACACCATTCATCTGTACATATTTCCTGTTTTAGTGCCTAGCGGCATGTCTCGGATTCAGCCCGAGAATCTTGACCATGGTCCCGGGTATGCACGGGATACTATTGAGTTACATCGATGATTCATCAAATTGATTTCAAAGACTTAAGAGTAGATAACCCAATAGAACAGTTTAGTTTACTCACTGCACACTACCCTTCACTGCTCTGATTTACATTACTGTTACATCTGCTTTTCATTCATGATTATATCTGCATTGCCTGTTACCCTGTTTATATTTTATTGCTTGATGACATGATGCGCTGCCGTCTGGGTTTTGCATGGCCCAGATTCTTCTACCTCGTTGCAGACTGATCAGGAGTATTGCCCCCGTTAGACGAGCGGTGAAGTTCCTGTCGGTATGTAGTTTCACTTCCAGGTGGTTCATTTATTGTATCTTTTGGCTTCCGCATATTGTTATTTCTTGACTCTTTTACTCTGGCTTATGGACATGTACTAGATAGTTAGTTAATTTCCTGTTCTTGATATCTCTACAGCCGTAATGTGACTGTGGAAGGATTTTTCCTATCCACAGGTAGCATGGTTGGCTTTGTCACGTGCCCATCTTAGCGTACTCTGGGAAGCGGGGCGTGACAGTAGGGTTTCTGGATGAGTTCGCTCGTCAACTTCCTTTCCATTCAATACATAGGAAACCGTCACGTACAACTAGTACCTCTGACGTGCTAGTGGTTATATCCAGTGCCAGTGTGTTGATGAGTCATTAGAGTCCCCCACAGACAGTTTCCCAAGTTTGGGCGAAACGTTTTAGAGGCCGTATGGTTTTATGGCAGGGTTCGGAAAATGCACATGCGTTTACGCACGTGTCATATTTCGGGTAGATAATACTGGTGGGCTTTGGTTTAAGCCGGATCCGAGTATTATACTGTGTAGATATAATATCTTTGTCTAAGTTGCATTTGTATTCGGTCATAATACAAATGCGGGTATGTTTATACTGATACGGGGTTATCCTGAAATTCGTTTCGGGATCACTTTTGGAAGTTGCCAGTTTCCAGTTTTCTATCACCCGTATTAAGCATTCGGTTTAATACGGATTTATCTTTTCTTCATGAGGGTGAGTCATGTGTGTGGAAGCTTCTAGATTAGTGACTAGGATTATGACTCGTTCATTTGCATTAATAGGATGGTGACTAGGTTTATGACTCATTCTTGCATTAAATGTGTTTATGCAAGGTGTCATTTGTGAGTCGTTCTTTCTTTAATGAAGTGATAAGTATCCTAGCTTAAGGCCACCCTCACTAGTTCCTACACTCACCCCCTCCACCTTATATTGGCCGGCCCTTCATGAGTGAGAATGAGGTTGATCTCATTTGAAAAAAGGATTAAGGAATTTTGTTCATGAAAATTAGAATTGCTCATTTCTTATTTACCCGATCCAAATGGCAACTTCATTAACCGTTCGTCCATGGCTTTGGACGAAGTGAGACAAAGTGTTCTACTCATTCTCTACATCGATCTTGGTCATCTCTTTTGGCAAACTTGATGATCGAGTTGCCTCGGTTCAGAGGCGGGAGCCCGTTTAAAGATCCGTCGACGTGGTGCCACCTGGACGAGAAGACTGGAGATTCAGGATATCGGAGGAGACGCAACAAATCGTGGGATGATGGTTGAAGACCGAAGGACTCGGATCGTTCGGTATAACATTTCTTCCCACTTTGTAGTTTGTTAGTTTAGCTTTAATGGCAGATCCGGGTGATAGTACACGATAGCGCCAGTTGTAAAAGTTTTTGTTCCGCATTTGGCGTCTGTTAGAAGGCCGGGGCGCTACCGTGGACTTACAAATATTTGGTTTTGAATATCCGTTGTTATGCACCAATTTCAAATTGACATATCTGTACGTCTATTTTTATAGAATGAGATATGACTTTTTGAAATTATGTCTATGGCATTTACCTATATCAGTGGATGGTTAGGTAAGGAGCATTAAAACAGTGGTGTGATTCTTCTTAACCATAAGTACAGTTTTCAACCTACGACACACAGGGATTGAGTTATTAGACTCAGGGGACTTATACAGAGTATTGTATGTTGTCCAGTGTCCATTAGGACAGAGGGGTTGGTATTCGTGCTGTATTCTGTTTACTTGTGACTTCTCTAGTTCTTAGACATATGTTTCGTAGAAATGAAAGGTCTAAGTTTTGAGAAGTTATAGGTATATGAATAAAGTACAGAACCAGGTGTTGCAAGTATCGGGGTTCTTCAAGGTAATCGAAGATGTAGATAGTTGTGTATGGTATTCAGTTGATAATAATGATTTTGAGAAACTTGTTTCTCTTTCAGGTTACTCATATCTGGATGCATTCCTAAGTTGAGTAACGCTGATTGGCCTCCTTCCATTTAGTTGACATGCACTGGAGACAGCTGCATGATTTGAATCTGGTTCGATTAAATCAGTGCCTCTGTTTCTGTATTGGATATAGAACAGTTCATATCTTGACATTGTTAAGGTACGGGGAGTTTTCCGGTTTATGCTTAAAACCAGACTCTGGATAACTCAAGGCACGTTTCTGTAATGGCTGTTTGTGGGTTGACCCAGGCTATGACGAGGGTTGACTTTCTACCATCTGGAAGATCAATAGTGATATTGTTCTTCACTCGCCACAGTTTTAGTAAAATGGATTTTTTCAGAAAACAGTAGTGGGAGTATGGTAGAACTGGAAGTGATTCCAGAACCGCAAATGATTACTAAAAATTTGATAAGAACCTAAAGATTCAATCTGGTTTGACATTCCATTGGCCACTCCGCAGATAAGGTGGGCAACCTCAGGCACTCGAGAGGTACTTCGGTATGCTCAAAGACGATGGCAGGGAGGTTCTTGTTTACCCAGACTTGATATTGCTGTTGTTCCAGACTGTGAGACCCGACAGGAGGATGAGTATAGCGTCGTTCTAAACTAGCTTTAGAAGTGCACGTGTATATGACTCTGCCAGAGGGTTGTCGTAGTCAGTGGGAGCAGCGGAAGCATAGTGGACAAGTGGCTTATGTCTATTTATGGACTAAAGCAGATATAGCGGAGATAGATCGTCTATTTGTGGTGTGACAGTCATAGGTTTGACTTCATCAGAATAGGGGATGGATCTGTTAAGAAGGTAGTAGGGTGTGATGTTCTGGTATTTGGATGACATACACAGAGTAGGAAGTGATATTCCTATACTACGATCGGTTATACTTTGGTTGTCACACAGTGGTTTCTCCACATAAAGCTTGGATATTATATCAGACATTCTGGTTACTAGATCTATGGTTTTAGATCTAGATTTGGGTAGTTTCCCAATCCGGGTACTTAGACAACATTCTAAAGGTGTTTTAGAATGGATGACTCCTGGCATGGTGGTGTACCTGCAGGTGATGGAGTCACCCTCTCTAAAGGTGTCTTACAGACTAAAAGGGAGAGGGACGTGCATAATTGGCAGATCACTTGGTTAGGCAATTGAGTCAATCATGAGATGTCAAGTACCACAACGGACGTTGTTTTTGCACCAGATGCAATAAGTTGATATTAATCCTATCCTGGAGAAACATTCGGAAGCAGTTTTAGAACATAAGTGAATGTTCTAGGGATATGATAACGACAGCCTCATTCGGGAGACAGTTATCATTCCAGGCTTCTAAGGTGACCTGCATGACAGAGTGGTTGTCAGAGTTATAGTTTTCCCTCTGACGAGGGGCAGTGTTTTGGACAGGTGGTCCAAGCGGATACTGAGGGAGGTATGGCGCAGGATACTGATTAAGTTCAGTTGTCGATACAGTCTAAGAAGTTTGGATTTGGAGTTCATTTATGAACTAGGTCCCATCAGATATCCAGACATATTCTAAGACAGGTATTGCTCATTTCGGGAGATGGCTTTCTCCGCGAACTTGAGATAAAGAGAGATATAGAAAGAAACATCAGGGCGGATCCACTCACTGAGGCTATTCCTCGAACATAATAGTTTCGCAAACGGACTTTGTGAGACTGATTAGTAGAGGAGTTGGGTGTTCGGTATCACACGGGCTGTGAGTATGCGACATCGCAATAATTAGCCTCGAGTGCAAGTGGGAGATTGTTGGATATAGTGCCCTCAGAGTCAATTATTGGATCGCAGGCACGTGATTGCAATGATTGAGGGAGGACCTATACTGGTAGAACAGTCTTACTCAAAATGATAGTATGCTATCTGGTTTATCTTTATCATCGTGTACTGCTTTAGGTGACCTTACAAGTCGCTATTACATGTTGATAGAGCCCTTAGGATTCTTGCTTGACTACCAGCAGTATGATGGCGATCATATACGTGGGAGCCGGGATCAATAAGAACATCCTTAAAAGGTCCCTAGTCGTGGGAGTTTTCGAGACAAGGCATCGATACTCAAGAGTAGACTAGTGTATACAGTCGAGACCCCGACGAGGGGCGGTGGCCGGTCTCACAAGCCACTGGTGTCAGTTGGTTCACCTAAGATGTATACATGTGCTCATTGGGTTATGAGTACACCAGATATGACTCGCCGGGAAGATGCTAGTTGGTCTTATACCTGACGTCAGATAGCAGTTCCCTGGTGACATGTGTACATGTTAGTTCATCGACCTGAGATCGTCATTTGTCTCGTGTGAGTTCCCACTGTACTTTGATTACTACCCTACCACGGCTCAAAGGAGTCGTGTAAACAGGTTTTAGTTGGGTACAGTCCCGAGCCACATAGAGGCAGTGAGCGGATCTGCAGGGGTTCGTCTCTCCCGGTATTAGGGGTGAGGTCGCGCTGTGTCTAGGAGAGCCATTACACGAAGTCCTTGGCCAAGGTAGGAGATTTACCGGTAGGTATTCCAGTAGTATCTCAGGGTGTTCTGGGCTACACTCCGACACGACTTGTACTGCTTTTAGGGGTCTGACTTTTACCAACCCCCTAGGCCCGCCATGCGATGCTCATAGACGAACGGACCGGACTGTACGGATATTGTCACTGACAGGCTCAGTAGGGTATCAGGATGAGTTCGCTCATCGACGTCCCTTTTGGTCAATACCTGGTAGCCCGTTACGTATGGCTAATACCTCTGACGTGCTAGTGGTTAAATCCACAGCCAAAGTGTTGACGAGTCTTTAGAGTCCCCCACAGACAGTTTCTCAAGTTTCGGGCGAAACGCTGTAGAGGCCATATGGATATATGGCAGGGTTCGATCATGTACGTGCGGTATTGCACGGATCATGATCGGACGGATAATGCTAGCGGGCTTTGGTTTAAGCCGGATCGTAGTATTATACAGTGTAGATTTTGTCTCATTGCATTTTTATTCGGTCGGAATACAAATGCGGGTATGTATATGCAGACGCGGGGTTATGTAGGGTTACTAGGCACACTAACAAGGCTCTACAAGGCATCGACCATGCCAAAATTAAATTTTTTTATGTGCCGAACAACCCTAAGCAAGATCGTATACTAGAGTTTAGGCGATACCAATAGCAAGTAAACACCTTTACTCTAAAGGGATACGAAATACAACCTTTGTAGATCGGTCCTTCACTTCTTTAGCTCCTTGATGAAGTCCCTTCACTGCGATTGTGGTTCTCCCGGACCCTTGCATGACTTCACGAGGCGAAAGGTGCGACCTTGCTTGAAGTCTCCGAGGTCGAAGATGATCTACGTCGAGGGAATTCCGACTCAAGCTCCTACTTCACCAACTAGAGAATTAGTGAAGTAAACACCCTAAACTAAAGTGCTAGTCTAGTAGAGGATGGAGAAATAGGAAGTGGGTTCTCTTTAGATTTTTGTTTCTCACAATCTTTCTCACTTTGGATCAAACCCTAGTTTTCTTTTTCTTTTGTTCAATGAAGAAGAAGATGAACAAAAGAAAGTGAAGAGGATAATGATAAAAGTGTGAAGGCTAACCATAGTGAATTAGTATCATATACTAACTCTTGTAGAGCCATAACCATAGTTTATCTAAATGGTTACGTTAATAAAAATCTAAGGTGAAGACAAAGGTAGTGGACTTTGTCAAAGCAAAGCAAGCTTCTACAAGCTTCATGCTCTTTCCAAAATTCCACCAATTTTGTAATTATCTTAAATAATTATTAACCACCATCTAATATAGTATGGTGTATGTCTTACACACCCATGTTTAGTGTATCATCAACCATGATACAAAAGAAAACACTTTTAATATATATATCACATATATAAATATATATATTCAAGTGTTCACATGTGAGAAAAACCCTAAAGTGAAAAAGTGTTAGTTAATGCAAACTAGTATATCAAATATACAATTATGCAATAAATTATTAAATCAACATTTGACTTAATAATCCGGTCATATCTCATATAACCGACTAACACCCATTGTATCGTCTTATCGAATCAACACTTGATTCGATAACCCGGCTATATCATATATAACCGACCGATACAAAAAAGTCGCGAGAATAGAATATGGTATCACATACACGCATTATTCTCGGTCTCGCACATATCACATATGCGCTCCTATTTCGTTTTGCCTGAGCCAGTAAAACCTCTATGTAGGACTCTAAAGACTCGTCAATATGCCGGCAGTAGGTAATGATCACATCAAGCACCCACAAGCCGTCAGCGGTACTAGCTGGACGTAACGGCTACCCGGGTATTGAGCGATCAGAAGATCAGCAAGCAAGCCCGCTCCAACTCCTGTAAAAGCCTGCCGGTAACACTTCCCGTATAGTCCGGTCTCCTCGTCTGATATGTCGCATATCAAGTCTAGGGGTGGTAAACGTCAGACCCCAATAACCGATAAGTCGTGCAGATGTGAGGCTCATAACGGGTTGAGAAACTACTGGTAACACTTACCAGTAAATCTCTAATCAGCCCTGGCCAGGGACTTCCCTGTTACGGCCAATCGAGCACAACGCAACATCAACCCCTAATACCGGGAGAGACGAAACCCCTCCTATCGCTCATTGCCTCCATGCGACTCGGGACTGTACCCAAAAACCACCATTTTTCACGCCCTCATGGACATGGTAATGTGGAAATCAAAGAACAGTGGGAATCACACAAGACTCTATGACGATCTCGGGTCTACAGACTAACCTGCACAAGTGTCACCAGAGAACTGCCATCTGACGTGAGGTATAATACCATCTGGGAGTTCTCGGCGAGTCCGTCCAGTGTACCCAGTCTCCACTGAGCACCCGTTTACCATCTCTGATGTCAAACACCAATGGATATGGGATCATCCATCGCCCATCTCATGGGTCGAGAAGCGTATACGCTAGTCTACACTGGTATATCGATGCCCCGTCTCGATACACCCACGACTAGGGACCTTGAAGGATGTACTTATGGACTACCATGTCCCCACTAATATGATCCGCATCATAGTCCAGGTAGTCAAGTACACATCCTAAGGGCTTTACCAACATGTAACTATATGACAGTATAAAGAGACAAGTATACATGTTAAAGTAAAGTGCAACCAGATAGCATACTATCATATCGAGCAAGAAAGTACTCTCTATATATGTTCAAGCATCCAATATAATATACATCATCTGTACAATACTGGCCTCTAGGGCATACATACAACTAACAATCTCTCACTTGCACTAGGGCCAGCTGCTGTAGTATCACATATCGAGCATCCCGAAGAGTCTCTCAAACTATATCTGGGAATGGCCTTCGTGAGTGGATCCGCTGTGTTGTTCTTCTTGTCAACCTTCCTGACCTCGATCTCCTGGTGATCAACTATCTCCCGGATCAGGTGATACCGCCTCAGAATATGCCTGGATCGCTGATAGGACCTGGGTTCCTTGGCCAATGCCACCGCTCCATTGTTATTGCAATACAAAGGTATTGGATGCTCAATGGATGGAACCACTCCAAGTTCAGTAATGAACTTCTTGATCCAGACAGCCTCTTTGGCAGCATTGTTGGCAGCGATGTATTCAGCCTCCATTGTCGAGTCTGCCACAGTTTCCTGCTTGGAACTCTTCTAGCTAACCGCCCCTCCGTAAAGGGTAAAGACAAATCCCGACTGCGACTTCGAGTCGTCCTTATCACTCTGGAAGCTCGAATCAGTAAAGGACTCCACTTGGAGTTCTCCATTACCATACACCAAGAGCATCTCTTTAGTCCTTCGTAAGTACTTGAGAATGCTCTTCACAGCTGTCCAGTGACTCTCTCCAGAATCATCTTGATACCTACTCACTACACTTAGTGAGTATGCTACATCGGGTCTGGTACATAGCATCGCGTACATGATAGAGCCTACAGCCGAAGCATAGGGTATCCCTTGCATGCGAGCTCTCTCCAAATCAGTCTTGGGAGACATCTCTTTGGAGAGAGTGAGCCCTGAGATCGTGGGTAAAACCCACGTTTGGACTCTTCCATACTAAACCTCTTTAGTATGGTGTCAATGTACCTGGATTGGGACAATCCCAATATCCTTTTAGATCTATCTCTATAGATCCTAATTCCTAATATGCAGGAGGCATCACCAAGATCTTTTATTGAGAATCTTTGTGATAAGAAGAGCTTGACCGATTGCAGCATAGGAATATCATTTCCTATCAAGAGTATGTCGTCCACGTACAATACGAGGAAGACAACCTTACTCTCTGCCACCTTCTTGTAGATACAAGGTTCATCTATGTTTTTGACGAAATCAAACTCTTTGATAACGACGTCAAAGCAGATGTTCCAACTCCGCGATGCTTGCTTTAATCCATAAATGAAGCAGCTTGCACACCTTCCCGCTGCTCCCACTATCTACGAAGCCCTCCGGCTGAGTCATGTACACGCACTCTTCTAAATCACCGTTTAGAAAGGCGGTCTTAACATCCATTTGCCAGATTTCGTAGTCATGATATGCAGCAATGACAAGCATGATCCGGATGGATTTAAGCATAGCTACCGGAGAAAAGGTTTCGTCATAGTCCACACGTGGTCTTTGACGAAAACCCTTTGCAACAAGTCTAGCCTTGAAAGTCTCCACTTTCCTATCTACACCAAGTTTTTTCTTGAAGATCCACTTGCTCCCAATGGGTTTTACCCCTTCAGGAGCATCTTCCAAAGTCCATACTTTGTTGGTGTACATGGATTCCATCTCTGACCGCATTGCATCCAGCCATTTCACTGAGTCTCCACTCGTGATGGCCTGCTCGAAGCTAGTTGGGTCATCATCAACCATGATGCAATCCTCGCTCCCACCATCCATGAGAAAACCGTAGTATCTCTCAGGTGGGTGAGGAACCCTACTAGATCGGCGGAGTGGCTGGGGTTCATCGGGAACTACCGAATCCTCTGGTTCCACCAGATCTTCTGTTGCAGTTTTTGTAGCTGGAACCTCTTCCAGTTCTACCTCATGTCCACTAATCTCTTTTGCAAGAAATTCCTTTTCTAAAAAGGTGGCATGCCGAGAAACAAACACCTTTTTTCCTCGGTGTGGTAGAAGATATACCCTTGAGAATTCTTGGGATATCCTACAAATTTGCATAGATCAGACCGTGCATCGAGTTTGTCCAGATTTTGTCGTTTGACATAGGCTGGACAACCCCATATCTTTACATAGTTAAGACATGGTCTCTTCCCTTTCCATATCTCATATGGAGTGGTAGGCACAGATTTGGTGGGGGCCATATTCAATAGATGTATGGCTGTCTCTAGCGCATACCCCCAGAAGGAAATAGGTAACTTAGCTGTGCTCATCATAGAGCGCACCATATCTAATAGGGTGCGGTTCCTCCGTTCTGATACACCGTTGTGCTGTGGTGTATATGGAGGAGTCAGCTGAGAGAGAATCCCATTCTCTTTTAGGAAGTCTAGGAATTCATTGTTCAAGTATTCACCTCCTCGATCAGATCGAAGGATTTTAATACTTTTTCCGGTTTGGTTCTCGACTTCTTGTTTATATTCTCTAAATTTCTCAAAAGCTTCAGACTTGTGTCTTAACAAGAACATATGTCCGTATCTTGAGAGATCGTCAGTGAATGTAATGAAGTACGAAGAACCATCCCTGGCATGTGTAGACATGGGACCACATACATCACTATGTATCGGTCCCAAGAGTTCGGTAACTCTTTCTCCGTGTCCCGTAAATGGAGTTTTGGTCATTTTGTCTTTGAGACATGACTGGCAAGTGTCATAAGATGAAAATTCGAACGGTTTCAAGTATCCATCCTTATGCAACTTAGCTAGCCGTGTCGCATTTATATGACCGAGTCTACAATGCCACAAGAAGGATTTGTTCAGTTCTGAACTCTTCCTCTTGTGTGTGTTTGTTATGCTCAGAACCGTTGATTGATTTAGAACATAAATGCCATTGCACAACGTGCCTGATCCAACCAACTTTTGGTTAAGGAAAATGTTCATAACTGTCACGACCCAAAAAGGTACGTGATGGCCCTAATACTACGCAACGCCTCCAGACGTAACGCAGTAAAAGAAAGCCAAAACCCAGAAATCTAAACCATAAAAATACGGAAAAGATAATATAAAGTTTTGGAAACATTTGAAATCACAACCCAAATTCTTTAAAATAGTCCACATTTTCTGTAAAATTTTGGCAGCACCTCCTTTGTAAAACAAGCCCCTAAAAAAAAGGGTACAACATGAATATAAAGTAAAGCATCCCAAACGGGAGCAAAATCCACGCCCAACGGCGGAAAACAACACCACAACAGATATACGACGCCATAGCGAAGAAATAAGAGACAGAAGAAAGGAAACTGTATAAAATCCATAAATCCACAATAATATACAAATCGTCCTCACCAAGTCTCTAAGTCACAACAAACTGGTAGTAGATGGAGAGTACAATATACAACGAATATACAATACATCTCAGATAACCATAAAACCCCCCTGGGCTGAACTGCACACTAACAGGCGAAGTGGTATCCGCAACCAAAAGGTGATAGATGAGTGTATAGCTGAAAAGCTGAATAGCTTGCCTTGACTACTTTGGGGAAACACCTGCAATACCTGTGGCACAACGGGGGTGAGTTGCCAACTCGTGAATAGTAAATAACATATACAGGTAATCGCAAGAATGAACGTACAGCATGAATCTAATATATGACATTTCAGTGATAATAGGTCATGAGTACGAAATAATGGAAAATACACTAACCAGTACCACCAATATATCCAGCAATAATGATATGACAACAGGATGCAATAATCATTGCACTGGGGATATGAGAAAGTAAATGTGCAACACTCATGAAAGTACTCTCACAGGTACTCCTAATACATGGAATAGTGCACAAGTATATAAAGATGAGGTATGGAGTGAAATGTGTCATTTCCACGGAATCCTGACATCGTGGTAGGATCACAATCCATCTAGACAAATCAAATTCCCAATTCCTCAATTAATCACCAAATTGGTTTTCATATCATCTAAGTATCACATCTCCTCAAACTACACAATATCAAGGGTATCTCACATAAGTGTCGAAAGTACACGTCAAGTAGATTTCACATATCTAATATGTATAAAAACAGTACATCTCCCAAATATCAAATGTACAACAGCAAGTGGATCTCACATCTCTCGTATGTACAATATCAGGTATATCTCACCTATATCATATGTACAACACTAAGTGGATCTCACATCTCTAGTGTGTACGATATTATCATCCAATCCCAATGAATCTCATGAGTCTCAAGTTAAATCTCCAGCACAGTTCTAACATCTTAAATATAATGACATAAATAAATATGATGAGGGCAATACACATATATTAGCGTCCCATTCCACTAATATTGGTGTAAAGGCATATATAACAGCGGCTCAATCCCCTGTTATATATACAAGAGTATTTAGAAATATCATAAAACCAATGTGTCAAGCATCGATACTGAAAAACTGATCAGTACGTATCACACGCTATCCGGAAAGCACGAGTGTCCGTCTCTGACCCTCCCGTCTTTCCATGTATCCATACGTACAGGACTCCCAACGGTATCTCCATGATATCCGCCGAGTCTCTGGTAATGTCACCGGAAAGTATGGCTCCCCTAGGCCTCATCGCCTCAATGCGACGTCGACTCACTCCGACAACATTCTTGCTTCGGGGTACCTCCGGGCCCCACCATGTATCCTCATGCGGCTCACGACGCCTCCTCTCATAGGATATATATCCGCACCGATAAATCTCATGGTGGATGCTATAATATCATCTCAAGGAAACCGGGTGTTTCAATGTATGCATAATTTCATGAACTACCACGGTTCCCAAATCCAGAAAACATCATGAAAAATCCATATAACAATGCGATAATCCATGAATGAAGTATACGCAATATGAAAACTGTAATGAAAGCGTATAAATGAATAGCATAGCATTGTCCAGATAATAAATGAATACATGAATAGTATAGCAGGAATATAGGTATCTACCTATATGGTGATGTGATATACCTATCAGGTATAAGTATGAAATACAAGTACACCTACCTGTATGCTGATGTGATATACCTATCAAGTATAAGTAAAGTATGGAATGCAAGTACACCTGTATCTATGTGATGATGTGATATACCTATCAGGTATAGGTGAAGTATGAAATGCATGTACACCTGTATCTATGTCCTTAGGTGTATATGTACCTAGCACTAATGGTACAACATTCTATAGGTAAACAGGAACTAGCATGTCAAGTCTAAGTATAACGATAAGAAATATGTATCAAAGTCACAATGTCCCTAACCATACAATAGCATTTCTAAAATATGGTTCGTGTATGACATGGCAATTATTGACGGTGTGTGTGGCATACAATCAGTGCTCTCGCAATCTGAGCCGTCAATAATAGTGCAGTGTCCTAAGGATACTACTCCAAACACAACTATCACTAAGCAGTAAGGTATATGCGCAATTCTAAACATGATATAGAATATGCGACAAGGTAAAAGTTTCTAGCCCAGACGCATAACGCCATGCGGGCGATTCCCCTGTAGATGTTAAATCTACTCACCCACACTCTAAGCTAGATAAAATCTACCACCTGAATCCCCCTGTGGCAGTGTCCGTAGTCTCCGTCTGCGAACCTGCAACATATAAACAACAAGCAATACACAAATATCAATAATAGCTACGAAATACGAACTAGCTATATCTAACCGACACAACAACACACAACCACCTCTTAAGTGTTCGTATCGTGGCTAACGAGAGTAGCAACACGACGAAAACAACTTAAGAGAGAAACCACGAAAATTGCACGACGCGTGTCGTAACACGTATCGCACGAACACGAAACACAAGAAACTGCACAATTGATCCCAGATTTTCCTACTGTGAAAACTAAACAATTTCAACAAGACCAGAGGAACCCAAACCCTAGCAGACACCTACTGACCAAGACCCAAACCCTAACTCTACAAGATGGCCGGCGTCGCCGGCCCCTCCTCTTGCTGTCGCCGGCCCAGGCCGGTGGGATGGGGTCCGTCTCTCTGGTGGTGCTCCAGGTTCTCTAGTACAACACAATCCCTATGTTTAATTTCTCAGTATACATCTCGGATCACAACAGGTCCTAGAAACCACAAACCGACACTAAAAATACGATATTACGCATCAAACCCTAATTTAACATTCTAAACTGCAACTATAAGCTAAGTTACACTAAAAACACTTAAAACAACAGTAAGGAATTTACCTAGCCAAAAGAACACCAAGATCCCAGCTCAAGAGCACTCCAAGGCATCCAAGTGAGAAAACATGCACAAAGTTATGATTTTTGATGAAAAGAGATGGATTTTGTGAAGGTTTTATGAAGAAATGAGAAGGGAATTGGCTAAGTGCAGAAGTGAGAGAGAGGGAGCTCGGCCAAGGTGAGAGGGAGAGAGAGAAAGAGAGGTTTCCAAGCAATTACCAACACTTAATGCAAATTCAAAGCAATAAATGCAAAGTCCACCAATGCATGCACCTTCTCTCCAATTCTTTTCTATTCTTTTCTTTTCTTTTTCCCTTTAATCCTTGTCCACACAATAAACATGCTATATGGTTTAGATTAAGTTAAGGAAAATTTAAGAAGAGATGAAAAGAGAAGATTTCAAAAATGTGCAAACCGGATTAAAATAACATTAAAAATGGGAAAAATTCAAATTGCACCAAAACGTCCCATATACTCTCAAAGTGTGCGCACAAGTTTTATTTTATCAAAACTAGGTGCTGGTAAATCGATATGGCCGTTTGATCACAATCGGTATAAAACTGAAAATACCGACGAATTTCACCCAAAAACAGAAACAAGCACAAAACGATTTCTAGATCGTTACAATAACATTATCCTGTAATACAAAATTATATCCCTCTTTACTTAGTAAAGAAACCGATATAATGTTGCATATCAGGTTCGGCATGTAATAACATTCGTTCAGAACCAATGTATTACCAGTTGGCAATACAAGGTGATATTCCCCGACGATTTTAGCTGCAACAATTGCACCATTTCCAACCCTTATGTCTTTATCACCTTCTCCAAGTTCTCTACCTTTTCTAAGCCCCTGTAACTGATTACATATATGGGATCGTGACCCGGTATCTAATACCCAGGACGTAGAGCAAATGGAGAAACAGTTCTCCGTAACGAACGCACCCGAAGAAAATGCATCAACATGTACTTTCTTCACACGGGTGGCATAGGAATCTTGGTATTCCCCTATATCCTGTTCAGTCCTATAACTCTTATAAGAAAGAACGGAACCAACGTTCTCCAACACAGTATAACATGCGGGTTCGGTCAATACATCCATATTATTATCCTGATTAAGGCATGATATGGTCGCTACCTGGAGAGAGAGAGAGAAGAAAACACTTTAGCGTATGCTTTTGCAAGATCAGATTGGTTATTATTTTATCTAATCAGGATGGCTCCCACTGTTTTTATCAAATCTTCCTTCAAACCCTAAAAGGAAAGACTAGCCGGGATTAATTACACCCTACAACTTCGCCAATCTTTCAGCCAGGCCAGTGTCGGTACTTTGAGGGAGGTTCCCCATGCTTTCGCACGGACCTAATTAAAGTAAACCTCGTTTTCCCAGAGGCGTAACCCCGTTGACACCTTTCTAGACACCTACTTGATCGGCTAATTGTCCTGTGTAAAACTCTCCCAGGAGTAACAATTACTCGCAGTGGGTATCGGGATCCAACCATCTCATAGAAGGTATGCAATCTCATTGCAAATCTCAACACTTGAAATTCCCGATAATATTTTGCCCCTAACGTGCTATGACCTTGACGAAAGCCAACAAACCATAGCCCGCTAGTCAAGTTCAACCCGTACATTTCTTGATTGAATTAAACCCACCCGCACGACCCTTGACGAAAGCCAACAAAGCCGTACGACTACCCTAATCCAATCGCATCATATGCAGCAGATAAGCAGCATATAGCTACCGCACACTACACCTTGACGAAAGCCAACAAATGCAGCACGAATACTATATACAACTTATCTGAAATGACGGAGGGCTACGACAGGTTTTTCTGAAAACCTATTGCGTAATGAACTTGATATCGTTGTAGAATCATGTGAAATTTTGAAATGGAATGATTTTGAGGCTTTTATTAGTTTTGCTAAAGAGGTCACTTCCGGTGAAGGGATCTCGGCTCTTTCCTTATGGAATAAGGTGCAGGACATATCATATATATCACTATGCAAAGCAAAACTCCAAAAGCAATCAAAAATAAACCGAGTGTTGTAGCATCTGCCAGTTTTGCTAAAGAGGTCACTCCCGGTGAAGGGATCTCGGCTCTTTCCTCATCGAATAAGGTGCGGGATATATCATATATATTGCTATGCAAAGCAAAACTGTAGCTACCCTTTTTGAAAAATTTGATTCTACAACATCTTTTATGTTTCTTTTCTTTCATTAATCACATTAATGAAGTCCCATCATTTAAGTCACCTAAACATCACAGATAAATACGACGTACACTTATGCCATCCGCATTCGCCTCGATGTCCTCTCGTGCACCGTTAGGTTAGGTAACTAACGGCAGAGCAGGGCAGGGCTAGCGCGGGTGTAAAACATAAGTAACGCCTATATAATATATCATATATACTATATACAGTATTTATCACAGAACATCACATGATCACATCACAGATATTGCAGCAGAAGAAACATATGAAACATTGGATATACTAGGACGTCCGTGTTTTATTTTGAGCCTCTATAAAACACGGATTCCACGGTCGCGACGAATAGCCAAACCCATACCCTTAGACCCCTATGAGAGCGGCAAGCAACCCTACCAATTCTAGGGTTAAGAGACCCGGACTCGACTCCTCGAGTTGGTCTCCCACTGGACCCTAGAACCCGGTTACTTGTGCTCCCCTTCTTGGGTCTATCCTAGTGCGGAAAAGTAAATAATATACAGATGGTGACATCAACCTCATCCCGGAAGTGCCCCAATAAAAGAATATTACATACATTTAAATTTACATGAATGAAAATATAAAACTCTCATCTCACATAAAACCCCTGGCTATTCAGAACGCGACGATCCAATATAACATATCCAGCAACACAGAACATCACATGTCATCAACGTAAGTAAATATGCGCATCCCAATTGTCGTTGGCATATAGCAACGAAATCGGCGATATCACATATTACATTTACGGTCACAGAAAAGAAAGTGTAAAACTACAACATTTGGAATCCACAATCTCTTTAGACATCGTAAATCCGAAATATCACATACTTCGCATTTCATGCCTAACCGTATGAATTCCAGATATTGTATCACATTCCAGATAAATAGACAGTATTAAACTTTCCGATCGAATAATCAAATACCCAAGATTTCCATAATAGCTCAACACTTGAGCAAAGTTCAAAGATTCCAAAATACGTCACAGTAGCAACGGTCCAGCCGTAGAAGGGTCAAGCCAACGCCTCACATGTGGCACGCCGTACTGCCCCAAACCCTAAGGTTCAAAGGGCAGTTCAAGACGGTCACATAATCGAGTTAAGGTTCGTTGTCTTCTAGAGGGTCCATCGCGTCACATGCACGTTTTTCCGAAAGATTTAAACCCGAGAAAAATTCAACACTTGAATGTTTTTCGTGCCGGGAAAAATTGAGTTAATGATATCCGTTCGAACATTTTAATACTTTCTAAATTATCCGGAATAACATAACAAAATTAAATTCTCCGATCGAATCGACGATTACAAAATAAACCCCAAAATACTCAACACTTGAGTCATGTTTAAAATACCCAGAAAACTAAAATAGCAACAAAGGGCATTACTGTGGAAAAATAAACGTCAAATCAAATAGTACTGCCGCGGATCCGCGGCCCAAGCAGGGATTGGCCGCGGTTCCGCGGCGTTCCGTACGGATGACTTCATAATTTTTTCACCGTAATGCTCAAAATTGCCTGCCGATTTGTTTAGGTATTTTTAATTCAGAAAAATCACATTTTTTGGAAAAAGTCCAGAGAGGGGTTCATTTCGACGTATTCGGGTTCGATCGGGGTTTTAACTTCGTTAACACATCGCCTAATGCTCTAGCTAGGCTCTGATACCACTGTAGGGTTACTAGGCACACTAACAAGGCTCTACAAGGCATCGACCATGCCAAAATTAATTTTTTTATGTGCCGAACAACCCTAAGCAAGATCGTATACTAGAGTTTAGGCGATACCAATAGCAAGTAAACAACTTTACTCTAAAGGGATACGAAATACAACCTTTGTAGATCGGTCCTTCACTTCTTTAGATCCTTGATGAAGTCCCTTCGCTGTGATCGTGGTTCTCCCGGACCCTTGCATGACTTCACGAGGCGAAAGGTGCGACCTTGCTTGAAGTCTCCGAGGCCGAAGATGATCTACGTCGAGGGAATTCCGACTCAAGCTCCTACTTCACTAACTAGAGAATTAGTGAAGTAAATACCCTAAACTAAAGTGCTAGTCTAGTAGAGGATGGAGAAATAGGAAGTGGGTTCTCTTTAGATTTTTGTTTCTCACAATCTTTCTTACTTTGGATCAAACCCTAGTTTTCTTTTTCTCTTGTTCAATGAAGAAGAAGATGAACAAAAGAAAGTGAAGAGGATAATGATAAAAGTGTGAAGGCTAACCATAGTGAATTAGTATCATATACTAACTTTTGTAGAGCCATAACCATAGTTTATCTAAATGGTTAGGTTAATAAAAATCTAAGGTGAAGACAAAGGTAGTGGACTTTGTCAAAGCAAAGCAAGCTTCTACAAGTTTCATGCTCTTTCCAAAATTCCACCAATTTTGTAATTACCTTAAATAATTATTAACCACCATCTAATATAGTATGGTGTATGTCTTACACACCCATATTTAGTGTATCATCAACCATGATACAGAAGAAAACACTTTTAATATATATATATATATCACATATATAAATATATATATTCAAGTGTTCACATGTGAGAAAAACCCTAAAGTGAACAAGTGTTAGTTAATGCAAACTAATATATCAAATATACAATTATGCAATAAATTATTAAATCAACATTTGACTTAATAATCCGGTCATATCTCATATAACCGACTAACACCCATTGTATCATCTTATCGAATCAACACTTGATTCGATAACCCGGCTATGTCATATATAACCGACCGATACAAAAAAGTCGCGAGAATAGAATACGGCATCACATACATGCATTATTCTCGGTCTCGCACATATCATATATGCGCTCCTATTTCGTTTTGCCTGAGCCAGTAAAATCTCTATGTAGGACTCTAAAGACTTATCAATTCGCCGGCAGTAGGTGATGATCACATCAAGCACCCATAAGCCGTCAGCAGTACTAGCTGGACGTAACGGCTACCCGGGTATTAAGCGATCAGAAAATCAGCAAGCAAGCTCGCTCCAACTCCTATAAAAGCCTGCCGGTAACACTTCCCGTACAGTCCGGTCTCCTCGTCTGATATATCGCATATCAAGTCTAGGGGTGGTAAATGTCAGACCCAAATAACCGATAAGTCGTGCCGATGTGAGGCTCATAACGGGTTGAGAAACTACTGGTAACACTTACCAGTAAATCTCTAATCGGCCCTGGCCAGGGACTTCCCTGTTACGGCCAATCGAGCACAGTGCAACATCAACCCCCAATACCAGGAGAGATGAAACCCCTCCTATCGCTCATTGCCTCCATGTGACTCGGGACTGTACCCAAAAACCACCGTCTTGCACGCCCTCATGGACATGGTAAGGTGGAAATCAAAGCACAGTGGGAATCACACAAGACTCTATGACGATCTTGGGTCTACAGACTAACCTGTACAAGTGTCACCAGAGAACTGCCATATGACGTGAGGTATAATCCCATCTGGGAGTTCTCGGCGAGTCCGTCCAATATACCCAGTCTCCACTGAGCACCCGTATACCATCTCTGATGTCAAACACCAATGGATATGGGATCATCCATCGCCCATCTCATGGGTCGAGAAGCGTATACGCTAGTCTACACTGGTATATCGATGCCCCGTCTCGATACACCCACGACTAGGGACCTTGAAGGATGTACTTATGGACTAGCATGTCCCCACTAGTATGATCCGCATCATAGTCCAGGTAGTCAAGTACACATCCTAAGTGCTTTACCAACATGTAACTATATGACAGTATAAAGAGACAAGTATACATGTTAAAGTAAAGTGCAACCAGATAGCATACTATCATATCGAGCAAGAAAGTCCTCTCTATATATGTCAAAGCATCCAATATAATATACATCATCTGTACAATACTGGCCTCTAGGGCATACATACAACTAACAGGTTATCTAGTAAACTGTTACCGGATCGCTTTTTGAAGTTGCCAGTTTGCATTCCATTTCGGCCATTTTTCCTTTGTTCCTTCTTTGGCTGAACATTGATGGAGGGGCTTATTTGCAAATGTGCAATTAATAATGGAGAAGAATTTGTGTGGCACATGGTTGGTTCTTGATGGTTTTAGCTTCCATTGACTTCTTTTTTCATCATTGCTTGATGAGATGGTTGATGAGGAGGAGACTTTGTTGTGATTGGATTGATTTGGCTAGTTGAAGTGAGGTTTGTCTTTTTGGCTTATGGTCACCATTTGTTTGCTCCTACACTCACCTCCCTTCATAACCTCCTCTCGCCTTTTTTGTTTTGGCCGAGTCCCATCTTGGAGGGGATTGATTTTTTTAGTGTAGGAAATTATTCATTCTCATATGCTTGCATCAAAAATTCCAAAGCTCATCTCCATAGTTTTTCCCTCCACATCTAAATGGCAACTTCACTAACCCTTGAGACAAAAGTTTTCTACACTCAGTCTACAGCAATCTTGGGCACGTCGGCTTACCAACTTCGTGTCCGAGTTGCCTCGGTCCAGAGGTGGGAGCCCGTAAAAAGACTCGGTGATGTGGTGCCCTTTCGACGCAGAGATCGAGACCAAAGATTCCGCGAGGAGATCGGGATGGTGGCCGAAGACCGAAGGACACGGATCGCTCGGTATAGCTCTCTACCCTTTCTCTTGTATGCTAGTAGTAGGTTAATGGTCCAATCTGGGTTTTACAGTCCTCGGTAGCGCCGGTTTCTAGTTTAAAGAAAAGTTTTTGTTTCCGCATTTTGGCCTCGTTCAGACGGCCGGAGCGCTGCCGTGCACTTACACTTTGCTTGAATACTAGAGTTGTGACGGCGATCATACTCATGGGGTCTAGGTAGTCTATAAGCACATCCTTAAATTGTCCTTAGTTGTTGGAGTTTCGATATAGGGCATGGATACTCCAGAGTAGACTAATGTATACATTTCTTAGGTTATGAGTTACACTGGACGGACTCGCCGAGAACTTCTAGATGGTTATATACCTATCGTTCGATAGTACTTCTCTTATGATATATGTACAGGTTAGTCAACCATGCTTGAATAGTGAGTCAAGAGTAATATACAAATAATAAAACCCATGCCTTGCCCATTCCACAAATATCTTCACAATTTACACTTCATTTTTCTATTTTCTCAAAATAGAAAAACATGCCATGCTTCATATAATAATAATATATATATTTATATATATCAAATATACATTAATATATATATATATATATATATATATATATATATATATATATATATATATATAAAGCAATCAGTGAGCTAATAATATTAGTTAATGTATAATTATATCAAATATAATTTATATCAAATTATTAAATCAACACTTGATCTAATAATCCGGTTATATAACATATGACCGACTAATATCATTTATTTGTTTATCACATTATCAAATCAACACTTGATTCGATAATCTGGTTATATTACATATAACCTAACTGATAACAGATGACTGCCAGATTACAATACGGTATCACATACTCGTATTTAATCAGGCCCACACACATACCACATATGTGTCCTATTTCAATTCGCTTGAACCAGGAAACTTCTGTGTGGGACTCTAAAGACTCGTCAATACGCCAGCAGTAGGTGATGATCACAGCAGTCACCTACAAGCCGTCAGCGGTACTAGCTGGACGTAACGGCTACCCGGGCATTGAGCGATATGAAGATTAATAAGCAAGATCGTCCAAATTCCCCATGAAGCCTATCAGTAACACTACCGTACAGTCCGGTCTCTTCGTCTGATATGTCGCATATCATGTCTAGGGATGGTAAACGTCAGACCCCAGTAACGTGATAAATCATGCCGATGTCTGGCTCATAACAGTTTGAGAAGCTACTGATAACTCTTATCAGTAAATCTCAGCAACCCTGGCCAGGGATTTTCAGTTATAGCCAATCGAGCGTAGCGCAACATCAACTCCCAATACCGGGAGAGACGAAACCCCTCCTATCGCTCATTGCCCCCATGTGACTCGGGACTGTACCAAAAATCTGTTGGGTTACGGCAACGCCCCGGCCATCAAACCGTGACCAAATGCAGAACAAAATTTTTCTAAATTGACGCTACCACAACCCGATGCCCGGATCTACCCTAAACCCTATACTAGCAAGCATATAAGGAGGAGTTAGATGGTTATACTAAATGAACCAAGTCTTTCGGGTCTTCAACCATCATCCCAAGCTCCTAGTGGTCGCGGATCGAATTTGGTTGCCGATCTTCCTCCATCTACGATGATCCACCCGAGAGAAACGACGCAAGCTTCAGTTTTGCCTAGCAAGGCAACCGACGCTCCAAGGTTGCTAGCAATGGAGAGTGGAGGTGTAGGAATGTTTCACTATCTATTTTCTCTCATCAAATGCTCAAGGAGCAATTCAAGAAGATGAAGGAGGTGAGGAAACAATGGCATGAGCAACTCAAGAATGGCTAAGTCTTTTTCCAAGTGAGAATGAGAATGTCATGTAGCAAGTCAAGAAAAGAATGAGCAAGCCTCAAGTGAAAAGAAAATTGGCAGCCCCCTTCCTACCATGCACACAAAAAATCTCCTCTCATTTTTCAATAAACAAATGTGTGTCATGCCTCTCTACATGCCAAGCCCATACTCATGCCAACTCACCCTCCACCTCATTTCCAAAATGATTTTCTAAAATGAAAATCAATTAATAAGGTGGCCATCTTCTAGAAACTAATTCGTATAAATACGGAATGCAACCCGGTCATGTATCGAAATACATATACGCATATTCGTACAAAAATACGAATAGCCAAAAGAGAAAATGAATAGTGAACAATAATACTAGAATACACACACACACACACACACACACACACACATATATATATATATATATATATGCACATATATAAATTATTAAATCAAAACCCGATTTAATAATCCGGCTTAATCCTAAGCCGCTAGTATTATCAACCGTCCGATTAAAGTCTGTGCAGCCTATACATATATTTAATCGGACACCTGTATGTACCAACATAAGTCATCCACACCATATCGCCTGAACCGTGAAAACCCTCTGTGTGGGACTCTAAAGACTCATCAACACGCTGGTAGTGGGTTTAACCACAAGCACGTCAGTGACACTAGCTATACGTAATGGCTACCCAGGTATTGAGCGAAAGGAAGGCCGACGAGCAAACCTATCCAAACCCTTAATGTGCCTGACAGTGATAATATCCGTACAGTCCGGTCTGTTCGTCTAAGAGTATCTCATATCGAGTCTAGGGAGGTGGATAAAGTCAGACCCCTAATAACGCGATAATTCATGTCGGTATGAAACCCATCATCACCTGAGAAACTATCGATCCTAGATCGGTAATTCTCGTCCACCCCGGCCGAGGATTTCTGGTGATGGCCACCCGTGCACAACGCGACATCAATCCCCAATACCGGGAGAGATGAATCCCCGACGATCCGCTCACTGCCTCCATGTGGCTCGGGACTGTACCCAACTAAAACCTGTTTGCACGACTCCTTTGAGCTATGGTAGGGTAGTAATCAAAGCACAGTGGAACTCATATGAGACAAATGACGACCTCAGGTTGACAGACAAACATGTACACATGTCACCAGGGAACTGCTATCTGACAATAGGTATAATACCAACTAGCAGGTTCCCGGCGAGTCGTCCAGTGTACTCATAACCCAATGAACACCTGTATACTATCTTAGGTGACTAACTGACACCAATGGCTTGTGAGACCGGACACCGCCCCTCGTCTGGGTCTAGATAAGTATACACTAGTCTACTCTGGAGTATCGATGCCCAGTCTCGAAACTCCCACAACTAGGGACATTTAAGGATGTGCTTATAGACCATCCAGCTCTCACGTAAATGATCGCCATCATAATGCTGGTAGTCAAGCATGAATCCTATGGGCTCTATCAACATGTAATAGTGATCTGTAATACCACCTAAAGCATATACATGATGATAAAGACAAAACAGATAGCATACTATCATCTCGAGTAAGACTGTTCTACCTGTATAGGTTCTCCCTCAATCATCATAATCGCATGCCTGCGACTATAATAATTGCCTTGAGGGCACTATAGCCAACAATCTCCTACTTGCACTTAAGGCCAATTATTGCGGTGTCGCATACTCATAGCCCGTATGATACCGAACACCCAACATCTCTACTAATCAGTTTCGCAAAGCTCGTTTGTGAAACTATTGTGTTCGAGAAATAGCCTCAGTGAGTAAATCCGCTCCAATGTTTCTTTCTGTATCTCTCTATATCCCAACTTCGCAGAGAATAACTATCTCCCGAAATGAGCAACACCTATCTTAGAATTTGTCTGGATATCTGACGGGACCCAGTTCATAAATGAACTCCAAATCCAACAAACTTCTTAGACTGTATCATCCACTGAATTTAATTAGTATCCTGCGTCATGCCTTCCACAATATCCGCTTGGACCACCTATCCAACATATTGTTCCTCAAAAGAGGGAAAACTATAACTCTGACAGCCACTCTATCATCCAGGTCACCTTGGAAGCCTGAAATGATAACCGTCTCCTGAAGGAGGCTGTCGTTACCATATACCAAGAACATCCACTTATGTTCATAACTGCTTCCCAATGTTTCTCCAGGATTGGATTAATATATGCTTATTGCAGCTAGTGCAAAAGCAATATCTGGTGTGGTACTTGGCATCACATGATTGACTCAATTGCCTAATCAAGTGATATGCCAATCATGCAAATCCCTCTCCCCTTTAGTCTGTAAGACATCCTTTAGAGAGGGTGACTCCATCACCTGCAGGTACACCACCATGCCAGGAGTCGTCCATTCTAAAACACTTTTAGAGTAGTGTCAAAGCACCTAAATTAGGAAAATTTCTAAATCTTGATCTAAAACAATAGATCCAGTGACCAGAAAACCTGATATTTTATCCATATCCTGTGTGGAGAAAAACCTTGTGACAACCACTATATAACCGATCGTAGTATAGGAAGATCTCTTCCTATCAAGAGTATGTCATCCAAATACTAGGACATCACTCCCTACTACCTTCTTACCAGATCCATCTCCTATTTTGATGAAGTCAAAATCTATGACTGTCACATCAAAAATAGATGATCTATTTCCGCTATTCTTGCTTTACTCTATAAATAGACATAAGCTACGTGTTCTCTATGCTTCCACTGCTCCCACTGATTACAACAACCCTCTGGCAGAGTCATATACATGTTGTACTTCTAAAGTGTTGGATATAGTGCCTTCAAAGATAATTATTTGATTGCAGACACGTGATTGCAATGATTGAGGGAGGATCTATGCCGGTAGGACAGTCTTACTCAAGATGATAGTATGTTATCTGGTTTGTCTTTGTCATCATGTACATGTTTTAGGTGATATTACAGATCACTATTACACGTTGATAGAGCCCTTAGGATTCTTGCTTGACTACCAGCAGTATGATGGCGATCATATACGTGAGAGTTGGGTAGTCTATAAGTACATCCTTAAAAATGGTCCCTAGTCGTGGGAGTTTTCGAGATAGGGCATCGATACTCCGGAGCAGACTAGTGTATACAGTCGAGACCCCGACGAGGGGCGGTGGCCGGTCTCACAAGCCATTAGTGTCAGTTGGTTCACCTAAGATGTATACAGGTGCTCATTGGGTTATGAGTACATCGGACAGGACTCGCCGGGAACATGCTAGTTGGTATTATACCTGTCGTCAGATAGCAGTTCCCTGGTGACATGTGTACAGGTTAGTTCATCGACCTGAGATCGTCATTTGTCTCATGTGAGTTCCCACTGTGCTTTGATTACTACCCTACCACGGCTCAAAGGAGTCGTGCAAACAGGTTTTAGTTGGGTACAGTCCCGAGCCACATGGAGGCAGTGAGCGGATCGGCAGGGGTTTCGTCTCTCCCGGTATTGGGGGTGAGATCGCGCTGTGTCTAGGAGAGCCATTACATGAAGTTCTTGGCCAAGGCAAGTGAGATTTACTGGTAGGTATTCCAGTAGTATCTCAGGGTGTTCTGGGCTACACTCCGACACGACTTGTACCGCTTTTGGGGGTCTGACATTTACCAACCCCTAGGCACGACATGCGATACTCATAGACGAACGGACCGGACTGTACGGATATTGTCACTTGTAGGGTGTTTTTCGTCACCCCATTGAGATGGGAATACGCGCACGCTTGTCAGGCGTACTACAGATTCCCCTTACCTAGGGTAGGCCGGGGTTTAATGATCGTGGGGATCCGAATCTCTGGCAGCCGCGGACTATGCTGCCGTTAATTACCCCTCGCTTTTGGGGCGAGGGAACCTCCGATTAACGGGTTAAACTGGTCATGCGAACTCAATGTGCAGTGTACATGTGTTTTGTTTTGAAAGGGGGTTTTGGATATATCACGCAGAGTTTTTACGGGGGTCCCGCTACCCGGATAGCGGGCTGGGGGTCAAGGGGGCTAGCAGCCCCCTTGCGGGGTGCGGGGCAGCGCCCCGTTAAAATTTTTTTTCTAACAGGGATAGTGTCGTGGAGTATGTGTATGTGTACATTTGTATACAAATATATATATATATATATATATATATATATATATATATATATAAAGGGAAAAAGGCATCCGAAGGATGCGTGGGGCAGCACCTTGGGCGCTGTGCGCTTAGGTGCTGTGCGCTCAGGCGCAAGCGCGCCACGTGTCGGCACTTTGCGCATGAGCGCTGCGCGCAGGAGCGCAAGCGCGCGCGCCACGTGTCGGCACGTGGGCGCTTTGCGCAAGAGCGCTGCGCGCTGGAGCGCAAGCGCGCGAGCCATGTGTCGGCACGTGGGCGCTTTGCGCATGAGCGCTGCGCGCTGGTGCGCAAGCGCGCGCGACACGTGACGGCACGTGGGCGCTTTGCGCATGAACGCTGCGCGGTGGAGCGCAAGCGCGCGCGCCACGTGTCGGCACGTGGTCGCTTTGCGCATGAACGCTGCGCGCTGGAGCGCAAGCGCACTGGAACGCAAGCGCGCGCGCCTGTCACGACCCGAAAGTACGGAACATGACCGGCACTTAAACTACGAACGTCTCGAGGCGTACGTAATCTAAGTAAACCGAAAACCCAGAAATCCAAACCAAGAAAATAGTAGAGTGAAGGAAAACCAATTTAAAACAAGTAGTTTTAATAGCATAAGCCGAATTATGCGGTTTTTAAGAACATCAAAATTTACTGAAAATTTCGTCAGAGTCTCCTTTGTAAATACTGGCTCCCAAACGGGATACAACATGAATAGTATACGAAATCAATAAAAAGTCATCCCCAAGCGGGAGCTAGCTCTTCGTCAATCGACGGTCACAACCACACAAGCAATATAATATACAACGCTAACGGCGAGGATCAAAACTCAAAAGGAAACTCAAAACCACCAGAAATATAACGAGCGACTCTAAGGTCGAAAGAATAAACAACACTGGTCTCTATCTCAAATCTACATGTTTGGTTGATGGAATTTACTAGATACAACTGAATAATATTATACAAGGTAATATGATGGGTACGATACAAGAAAAACCCACCTACTAGCAAGTCACCCGAATGAAGCTGAGCCCGCAACGCCGTAATGAAACCTGTACGGCAAACCTGCAAGAACTGGGGCACAACGGGGGTGAGTTGCCAACTCGTGAATAGAAAAACATCTACGCACAGAAATCGCATAAATAACGCAACCTAGGTCAATGATCATAATATAACCTCAAAAATATACATAACAAGCAGCCTATAACAATGGCTAGGGTAATATCTAACCGAGTGAAATCTCGTGTGCCCGTGTCAGTGCCTCAGGTAGCAATATATCATATGAATGAGATATGAATGCATGAAAACAGAATACATGTAAATGAAGAAACTGTCTTCATAAATTAGTGAGATTTCCTTCGTATTTTTAAACTGAGGTATCATAATGAAATCAGTATCAACAGTGTCTAGCATCGACACAAAACATAAATCTCACTGTCTCGAAATATCAATGTCTCAATCTCAATATCTAGGGCGCCGTCAGTCCAGACCGGTCCCTACCATCCATCTCAAGACCACGACGGTATCCTCCGGATATCCGACGCGTCGGGTAATATCACCGGTAGGTAATCTGTCCCCTGCCAGGCTCAACGTCAACACCACATTCATCTTGCCCCGGGGTACCATACCGGGTCCACCATGTACCCGTGACGGTTCCTCCACTCCTCGACACGGATCTCTAAAACCACAGCAAACTCATGGTGGACGACACTTTACATCACTAGAAAACCGCAACATTTTATATTTTAAAAGATCATAAGTTGTAAATTTTGCGGCTTTCCCCGAAATCCAGAAATATCATAAATCTCAAGAAATCATCACAAGTGCATATGTCAATGATAATGAATGCATATGGTATCAATAACCAAGTTGCAATGTATGATTAATAAACTAGGTATGTAAGGCAGGTACACTAATATATTCTCTAAAGTCAAGCAAATATATTCTCTAAAGTGTACGTGACATGGCAATTACCGATGAAGATGTGTGTGAGCCGGCAAGTAGGTGTACGTGGTACATACGCATCATCGGTAATGGTGCTGGTGTCCTAACAACATGATATCAATAATGGAATATGCAGCAAAATAAGTATGCGAGGCAGAGTGAACAGCAATAATATACGGGAGCTGAATACTAGACACAACGATAACTAATCTGTAATAATCTAATATAAGTCCTACAAATGGTGCCATTTGAAATAACACGAACCGCGGGGTTTTGAAAATAGGGCTACGGTGGTTTTTAAGAAAGGATACGTCTTTTGAAATATCCGTAGATCCCTTGACCTGTCTTGTAAAATACCCACGATCTGCTAGTTTTGAAATAGGTAGGAGTCTAATCTAATCTAACAACTACACTAAACTATACGGCTGAACTAACAAGCTGAACTACAGGTAAGGAAACCGCCTATCATCTGAGTCGATACATATACATACCTGTATATATACAGTCGGTGATCCTGCCTCAATAATATCATATCCATAACCAGACATCCCAAGTCAAGAGTGCGGATCAATCATCAAAATATAGCTCGTACGTAAATCCGTCGTACGGCATCCCCAAATTTGGGTACGGGTCAATATCACATTCATCATACTATTCATCTGATATCCTCTTTATCAAATATCATGATCGGGGTACTGATCTACGTCTAGTACAATATTGATACCATCTATGTATGCATGCAAGTAAGAATCACTATGTCAAAAGACCCGCTAAAACATCATGTCGTATCTCAATACGAACCAAAACACATCACGGATCTTCTGGCCTCAAGCCCAATATCATCAACTCATCTCAAATCCCAATTACTATCCTCAAATCCAGTATATAAACACATAGTCCTATACCCATGTGTAAATATACACATCAATATATAATCCCATGTACGCACATATGAAAGAAGAATGTATGCAAATATGGGTGTGTATGTATGTGTGGTGCAACCACTACCTAAGGTTTCGTAACCATGCACCAATCCAACACCAATATCCATCTAAAATCATCAATAATAAATCCTAACAACATATCATAAATTGTTGGTGTGTATACGCATCCGTATACATCACCACGGACTGCGGGGGTGCTATACGCCATCCACCCGACTTCTCCCCGTAGATATAAATCTACTCACCTGGTCCTCGCTCGCCGGTGCCGACGTCGCCACGCGCTTGCTGGTCGTCTCGAAGTCCACATGGGGTACCTACATATCATAACGCACCATATCTCATTAAAACTAAATTCGAGATCGAAACGGCATACGAAAATCAAATCGGCACGCGTATCACACATAGGTCCAAACCTATCGTCTACGCATGCAAGAATAGTCAAACCAACCCTCGATGTCGATGTACAAACGTCAAACCATCGAGAAAAATCCAATCACACTCATTTGCATATTCACGAACACTAATTTTAATATAAACTAGATTAAAACTCACAAAAACCCCAATTTCACTTAAAAAGTCATTTTTCCGAAAATCTAGCAAGCACAAATCACCGTTTTTGTACAAAACTCGATGTATAGATGAATCTAGAGGCCACAATATTCACTAAATATCTTAAATAAGTCAAAAAAAATGATTCCCATAATTTAATCTCATTAAATTCCATAAACCCCAAAAACCTAGTTTACAAATTATCCAATTTTAACAATTTTCAAGCAAAAATTCTCGATTTAAGAATTAAGCTTAGATTTGCATAACCTAAGGTATTAAACCACTCATTATAATATTAATAATGCCATGAAACCATAATTTAAATTTTATCTCATAAGAATATAATTATTTTAAAAACCTAGTTTACAATTTATATAATTATCACAATTTAAATCAACAAATATGCAAACTAGCAACCTAAATTGGATTTAGCATAACCTAATATGTCAATTACATCACACAACCCTAATCTCACAACACAAAACCCCAATTTGAATTCAAACCCCACTCTTGAATTTCAAACCATGCACTTAGAACTAAAATAAAAACCTATTTAAACATATAATTAAACTAACCTAAAGCAATTAACAACAACTTAAGAAAAATGTTAAAATTATACCTCATGATCAAGGGATCAAACATGAATCTAGCACCAAAATCTTGGCCTCCAAAATGAAAACTTTTCACTAAGAATCATGCTATAGTAGCTAAGAAATAATGGGTAAGGCTTGGATTTTGAATTAACTTTGATTTTGCAAGAATTTTGAGGCAAAATTGTGGATTTTTGAGGCAATTTTGTGGGGGATTTTGGGGTAGGGGCTGCTGCTGGAAAGGGGTCAGCCATGTTGTGAGGGAGTGAGGAGAGAGAGGGAGGTGAAGAAAGTGGGGAGAAAAGACAAGTCCACACCCCTTTTGACTTTTCTTTCATTTTCTTTTCTTTTCTCTTCTTCTTTTTAATTCAAAAAGGAGGTGATTGGAGAGAGAGAGGGGGGGGGGGGAGGGGCCGTTAAAGTGGGCCGGCCACAAGGGGAAGGGTGATGGTGAAGTGTGTGGGTGTGGGAAAAAGATAAATGTATTACCCCAATTTCCATTTACACTAAATTTCTCCGAAAAAAGCCTTTTTTCTTCAATAATTTCTAAACCGTTTTGGCAAATGATTTCGTTCCAAAAACCACATGATAAAATTTTATTTAATGTTTTATGATGCACAAAATTTATTTCAACTCATTCCAATTTGTAATTTTCCCTAATTAAATGTATTAGTGACGGCTTAAAATAATAATAAAATAATATTTTTTTCAGAAAATTTGAAATTTCACCAGCGGCTCAATAAACACCAAATAATAGCAATTACATAGCTAGAATATGTATATTTAATTTTTATAATAAGATATTTGTATTTTGACTTTTTACAGAAAACCCCCTTATTTTACCGATTATTTCGAAATTTCACCGAAACGATTTTCAAAACGTTACAATCTTCCCCCCTTAAAGAAATTCGGTCTCCGAATTTAAATTAAAACTCCCCCCAAATACTAAAACATCTAAGCAAAACCATCAAGTCGTCGGGGCTCCGAAATTGTAAATACATAAAACCAATCGTAGCGCAGCGCATGCGCTTGAAAAATGAGTATATAACTCAAATCAAAACTCTGTCAAGCATCCCGCAATCATCGGAGTCATGGAGAAGACATCAATGCCAAATATAACTCAAACCAATATGATATAACTCGAAACTATACATATAAACATCGAATCTATATCTGTAAGTATCTGAAGGAAATGCATGCCAAATCTCTTTAAGTCGCTGTGCAACGCGTATAACACTGCACAGTGGCGGACGTCTATCATAAGAAAATAACTATATACGTATATACCTTTGTTTGAAATGTACGTTCCGCCGTTTTGGAAACAATTTAGAAGGGTCTCCTTGTTTTAAATATTTCGTGTCATATCAGACACGTAGGTAAATACTGAGGCTACAGCTCGCTTTTTGGAAATCCCTTCAATAACTATCAATGCATGCAAAATATATTCAGGTACTGTCCTCTGACTAGTCCTGCTCAGTACGAAAACACATAGCAATATCATAAAAACGTACTGCTCTATACGAAATCAATCCCAAAATATGCACATGAATGCTACGTGCGTCTGGTGCGCACGGAAATCAAAATCCATGAAAGTGCCATACATGCACACAGAAACAACATCTAAGTGCATCGGGTGTGCACGAAACATCTGTCGTAGGCAACATATGTGCCTGACAGCAAAATCAGGTGCATCTATCGTGCACGAAATCATGAAATCCAATATCAAGCGCCGAACGTGCGCAAAATCAATCAGATGCACAAGGTGCACAAAACAAATATCGGGTATCACAATCGAAATCGAAGTCCAGTGCATCTAGGTGCACAAAAGGCGTATCACTGCACTGCAAGCATATATAAACCATACCGAGTGCAGGAACGAAATCGTGTGCATGCATACGCACAAAACCAACTCAACTGTTTAAAATCGTAAAATCACAAACATGTGAAACTGAAGCACGAAAATGATATCAAGTGCAACACTATGCAAATATCGTACATCCTCAATCATCAAAATCAAATTATACGAATAAATCACCCAAAACATCGTAATCAACAATGGCGGAATAGTACTGCTCAAGCGCATCCTCTAAGAATCTCGGCCAACTGTCGCGGTCACTAGTGGGACGTCTCGTCGATGATCATGAACTCTGTCCTGCTGATGTGCGTGACCATGACCACTCCTGGGTCAAGGTCTTCACTGTGAATTACCAATCTTTCGGTCCATCGGCTCATCGGCTCTGTCAGGTGTGCTAACAGGGACGATTCCGTTCTGGCACTTCTCTGGTCATCTCTTGGTCAATCATCGCGACCACTCGTAAGACAGCATATTACTGGCGTCGGCCTCTGGCTCTCTGAATGTACGTGACACATCTGATCCTAGGTGGAAGTATCATTGCAGCAGTGTCCTGGAAGGAATCCTGCTCATGGTCTCTTCCATGTCTCGTCTCTGCCAACTGTCCGGAAGTCATTGTCCTTTCCTATATCTGCATCTTGCTCTGGAACGACTGCATACTCATCGCGACTCCTTCTGGAAGGTAAGTCCAAGTACCATGCCTCGGCATGCGCATCGCCTCTCTGATGTCGGCGGAGTGGAACGTCATCTCATCTAGATCTGGTGCGAACCTTTTACTCCACTTTTCTCTAATGTCGTCTGCTTTGGACTCGTCTCGTCGCGGCTGCATGGACTGAGCTCCAACGGCTATCCTCATATCTGGAGTCTCCCAAGAAATGCATCTTACCACCTAGCATCTGAATTAAGTCGAGCCATCCGATCGAGTCGTTAAAACCTCATAATCCCCCAAGAGCTCAACATCTTGTGCACAGTTTAATAGTATCGAGTACATACCACAACATCGGTGGTCCAGCCGTAGAAGGGCAAACCCAAGCCTCACTAATGGCGCCGCAGAATTGCCGCAAACCCGAAGGTTCAAAGGCTTTCACACGGTCATTAAGTCGAGTTAGGGTTTCATTCTTCTAGAGGGACCATAGAATTGCCTGCATGTCTTTCCGACTACTTTAAACTTGGAATAATAGGTTTCTGACATTCGATCGTCTCTGTCGACTCCCAACGTCTCCGCGCGAAGTTGTCTCTAGCTGGAATCAATCTATCTGATGACCTCGCATCGGGGTAGGCGAACGATCCACATGTCCTAGTCATTCATCCTCGATGACTAGTGACCTTCTATCATCTCTTAGTACAACTCGTCCTGCACGAATTCCAGCATCTGGGGCAATATCTCGTCGTTCGTAGCAATAACTGGCTCGCTCGTCTGCACGCTGAACAGTGCCTCGATCGTCATGAATAAGCAACACACCAACGGTCATCAAGATCTGGCTGGCCTCTATCATTGGCTCAATTCTCTGATACTGATCGGCACGTCCGAGAAATCTCATAAAGGCGATCCGCCAAACGCTCGTGGCGCGGAAACACAGTAAAAAGACACATCTCTGCAATCGTGTGTCGCCGGAATCACGCCATGGTCAGTCCTCGTTCGTAACGAGCTCATGCTGACCGCAACTCTAGCCGTAGCTCTCCCTGCCGTAACCGTAGCACCAAAACCAAACTGGTACCGATGAGGCTAGATCAGGAAGGAATATAATACTGAACAAGGAAATGTACATCCTAAGGCTTCATAAGTGGAGTAGCGTGTCGTAAATATGCCGCGGAACATATCAACGGTACGTCACTCTACTTTAGTCACCTATTCCATCAACCAAGGGTCATCCTACGCTCCGAAGGTTAAAACCTGGCTCTGATACCAACTTTGTCACGACCCGAAAGTACGGAACATGACCGGCACTTAAACTACGAACGTCTCGAGGCGTACGTAATCTAAGTAAACCGAAAACCTAGAAATCCAAACCAAGAAAATAGTAGAGTGAAGGAAAACCAATTTAAAACAAGTAGTTTTAATAGCATAAGCCGAATTATGCGGTTTATAAGAACATCAAAATTTACTGAAAATTTCGTCAGAGTCTCCTTTGTAAATACTGTCTCCCAAACGGGATACAACATGAATAGTATACGAAATCAATAAAAAGGCATCCCCAAGCGGGAGCTAGCTCTTCGTCAATCGACGGTCACAACCACACAAGCAATATAATATACAACGCCAACGGCGAGGATCAAAACTCAAAAGGAAACTCAAAACCGCCAGAAATATAACGAGTGACTCTAAGGTCGAAAGAATAAACAACACTGGTCTCTATCTCAAATCTACATGTTTGGTTGATGGAATTTACTAGATACAACTGAATAATATTATACAAGGTAATATGATGGGTACGATACAAGAAAAACCCACCTACTAGCAAGTCACCCGAATGAAACTGAGCCCGCAACGCCGTAATGAAACCTGTACGGAAAACCTGCAAGAACTGGGGCACAACGGGGGTGAGTTGCCAACTCGTGAATAGAAAAACATCTACGCACAGAAATCGCATAAATAACGCAACCTAGGTCAATAATCATAATATAACCTCAAAAATATACATAACAAGCAGCCTATAACAATGGCTAGGGTAATATCTAACCGAGTGAAATCTCGTGTGCCCGTGTCAGTGCCTCAGGTAGCAATATATCATATGAATGAGGTATGAATGCATGAAAACAGAATACATGTAAATGAAGAAACTGTATTCATAAATTAGTGAGATTTCCTTCATATTTTTAAACTGAGGTATCATAATGAAATCAGTATCAACAGTGTCTAGCATCGACACAAAACATAAATCTCACTGTCTCGAAATATCAATGTCTCAATCTCAATATCTAGGGCGCCGTCAGTCCAGACCGGCCCCTACCATCCATCTCAAGACCACGACGGTATCCTCCGGATATCCGACGCGTCGGGTAATATCACCGGTAGGTAATCTGTCCCCTGCCAGGCTCAACGTCAACACCACATTCATCTTGCCCCGGGGTACCATACCGGGTCCACCATGTACCCATGACGGTTCCTCCACTCCTCGACACGGATCTCTAAAACCACAGCAAACTCATGGTGGACGACACTTTACATCACTAGAAAACCGCAACATTTTATATTTTAAAAGATCATAAGTTGTAAATTTTGCGGCTTTCCCCGAAATCCAGAAATATCATAAATCTCAAGAAATCATCACAAGTGCATATGTCAATGATAATGAATGCATATGGTATCAATAACCATGTTGCAATGTATGATTAATAAACTAGGCATGTAAGGCAGGTACACTAATATCAAATCAACTACTAACTAACAAGCTAAGTCAAGAAAATATATTCTCTAAAGTGTACGTGACATGGCAATTACCAATGAAGATGTGTGTGAGCCGGCAAGTAGGTGTACGTGGTACATACGCATCATCGGTAATGGTGCTGGTGTCCTAACAACATGATATCAATAATGGAATATGCAGCAAAATAAGTATGCGAGGCAGAGTGAACAGCAATAATATACGGGAGCTGAATACTAGACACAACGATAACTAATCTGTAATAATCTAATATAAGTCCTACAAATGGTGCCATTTGAAATAACACGAACCGCGGGGTTTTGAAAATAGGGCTACGGTGGTTTTTAAGAAAGGATACGTCTTTTGAAATATCCGTAGATCCCTTGACCTGTCTTGTAAAATACCCACGATCTGCTAGTTTTGAAATAGGTAGGAGTCTAATCTAATCTAACAACTACACTAAACTATACGGCTGAACTAACAAGCTGAACTACAGGTAAGGAAACCGCCTATCATCTGAGTCGATACATATACATACCTGTATATATACAGTCGGTGATCCCGCCTCAATAATATCATATCCATAACCAGACATCCCAAGTCAAGAGTGCGGATCAATCATCAAAATATAGCTCGTACGTAAATCCGTCGTACGACATCCCCAAATTTGGGTACGGGTCAATATCACATTCATCATACTATTCATCTGATATCCTCTTTATCAAATATCATGATCGGGGTACTGATCTACGTCTAGTACAATATTGATACCATCTATGTATGCATGCAAGTAAGAATCACTACGTCAAAAGACCCGCTAAAACATCATGTCGTATCTCAATACGAACCAAAACACATCACGGATCTTCTGGCCTCAAGCCCAATATCATCGACTCATCTCAAATCCCAATTACTATCCTCAAATCCAGTATATAAACACATAGTCCCATACCCATGTGTAAATATACACATCAATATATAATCCCATGTACGCACATATGAAAGAAGAATGTATGCAAATATGGGTGTGTGTGTATGTGTGGTGCAACCACTAGCTAAGGTTTCGTAACCATGCACCAATCCAACACCAATATCCATCTAAAATCATCAATAATAAATCCTAACAACATATCATAAATTGTTGGTGTGTATACGCATCCGTATACATCACCACGGACTGCAGGGGTGCTATACGCCATCCACCCGACTTCTCCCCGTAGATATAAATCTACTCACCTGGTCCTCGCTCGCTGGTGCCGACGTCGCCACGCGCTTGCTGGTCGTCTCGAAGTCCACATGGGGTACCTACATATCATAACGCACCATATCTCATTAAAACTAAATTCGAGATCGAAACGGCATACGAAAATCAAATCGGCACGCGTATTACGCATAGGTCCAAACCTATCGCCTACGCATGCAAGAATAGTCAAACCAACCCTCGATGTCGATGTACAAACGTCAAACCATCGAGAAAAATCCAATCACACTCATTTGCATATTCACGAACACTAATTTTAATATAAACTAGGTTAAAACTCACAAAAACCCCAATTTCACTTAAAAAGTCATTTTTCCGAAAATCTAGCAAGTACAAATCACCGTTTTTGTACAAAACTCGATGTATAGACGAATCTAGAGGCCACAATATTCACTAAATATCTTAAATAAGTCAAAAAAATGATTCCCATAATTTAATCTCATTAAATTCCATAAACCCCAAAAACCTAGTTTACAAATTATCCAATTTTAACAATTTTCAAGCAAAAATTCTCGATTTAAGAATTAAGCTTAGATTTGCATAACCTAAGGTATTAAACCACTCATCATAATATTAATAATGCCATGAAATCATAATTTAAATTTTATCTCATAAGAATATAATTATTTTAAAAACCTAGTTTACAATTTATATAATTATCACAATTTAAATCAACAAATATGCAAACTAGCAACCTAAATTGGATTTAGCATAACCTAATATGTCAATTACATCACACAACCCTAATCTCACAACACAAAACCCCAATTTGAATTCAAACCCCACTCTTGAATTTCAAACCATGCACTTAGAACTAAAATAAAAACCTATTTAAACATATAATTAAACTAACCTAAAGCAATTAACAACAACTTAAGAAAAAGGTTAAAATTATACCTCATGATCAAGGGATCAAACATGAATCTAGCACCAAAATCTTGGCCTCCAAAATGAAAACTTTTCACTAAGAATCATGCTATAGTAGCTAAGAAATAATGGGTAAGGCTTGGATTTTGAATTAACTTTGATTTTAAAAGGATTTTGAGGCAAAATTGTGGATTTTTGAGGCAATTTTGTGGGGGATTTTGGGGTAGGGGCTACTGCTGGAAAGGGGTCAGCCATGTTGTGGGGGAGTGAGGAGAGAGAGGGAGGTGAAGAAAGTGGGGAGAAAAGACAAGTCCACACCCCTTTTGACTTTTCTATCATTTTCTTTTCTTTTCTCTTCTTTTTTTTAATTCAAAAAGGAGGTGATTGGAGAGAGAGAGAGAGGGGGAGGGGCTGTTAAAGTGGGCCGGCCACAAGGGGAAGGGTGATGGTGAAGTGTGTGGGTGTGGGGAAAAGATAAATGTATTACCCCAATTTCCATTTACACTAAATTTCACCGAAAAAAGCCTTTTTTCTTCAATAATTTCTAAACCGTTTTAGCAAATGATTTCGTTCCAAAAACCACATGATAAAATTTTATTTAATGTTTTATGATGCACAAAATTTGTTTCAACTCATTCCAATTTGTAATTTTCCCTAATTAAATGTATTAGTGACGACTTAAAATAATAATAAAATAATATTTTTTTCAGAAAATTTGAAATTTCACCAGCGGCTCAATAAACACCAAATAATAGCAATTATATAGCTAGAATATGTATATTTAATTTTTATAATAAGATATTTGTATTTTGACTTTTTACAGAAAACCCCCTTATTTTACCGATTTTTTCGAAATTTCACCGAAACGATTTTCAAAACGTTACAGCGCCACGTGTCGGCACGTGGGCGCTTTGCGCATGAGTGCTGCGCGCTGGAGCGCAAGCGCGCGTGCCACGTGTCGGTACGTGGGCGCTTTGCGCTCGGGTGCAGTGCGCTGGAGAGGAAAAGAGGGCTTTAACCCCCAAAAACTCTCGAAAGAGAAATTAGTGGAGTTAAACTCCTGAAAAAAAAGAAGAATGTTTTGGTTGGGGAAATGGGTTCTTTTTCTTCCTCCTCTGTTGGCTGGCTCAAGAGATGTGAGATCTAAAAATCTCTTCTTTTTGAGATCTAATGATAGATCCAAGTTCCCCTTTGTGGGTTTTGTGGTGAAAAACTATTTTGTTTTGAAAAAGGAAGAGTAAAACTCTTGATTTAATTCAAAAGAAAGAAGAAGGTTTTGGAACCTTGAAGAGGGAAGAAAGATCTCAGATCTGAAACTTTTTTTTTTGGAGTGAGAAAAAGTTGTTGGGATATTTCATTATCCTTGCCTTTGTAGGCCATACATTTTACACATAGCCCCTTGGGCTTCACAAAATGACATTTTGCCTATCTCATGGCTCATATGCCATTTATTTTTGCACATAAGCCATGGACTTTACAAAAATTTGGCTTTATGCCTATTTTTCTTACATTTATCCAAAAATAAAATAAAAGAAATACAACAAAATTATTTATTACAAAATTTTTTATCTTGGCATGGGGGGAGGTCGGCCGCTTCATGTTCGGGCTCGACCCGGGCATGGGCCCACTGGATCTGGGCTTGGGCCCACTTGGCTTGGGGTTGACTTTGATTTTGACTAGGTCAACTGGGGTGTAAATTTTTACCCCAACAAATTGCCCCCCATCAATAAATGCACACCACATATGTGGGTCGTGTGCATGAAATTGATGGATCTTCTTTCACGTGGAGGCGACTTGATTTGGTTCCCGCTTTTTGGGAAGCTGGCACTGCCCTTTTTACGACATGGACGGTCGTTGCTTGACATGTCTCCGAGACGGAGTGTCCGTGATAGACGTTTTCCCTGGCCCGGAGTTATCTGGTTCCCGCTTTGTAGGAATCCTGCGCTGCCCTTTTTGCGACTTGGACGGTCGGTGCTGCCCTTTTAGCGACGTGGACGGTCGATGCTGCCCTTTTTGCGACTTGGACGGTCGGTGCTGCCCTTTTAGCGACGTGGACGGTCGGTGCTGCCCTTTTAGCGACTTGGACGGTCGGTGCTGCCCTTTTTGCGACTTGGACGGTCGATGCTGCCCTTTTAGCGACTTGGACGGTCGGTGCTGCCCTTTTAGCGACGTGGACGGTCGGTGCTGCCCTTTTAGCGACTGGGACGGTCGATGCTGCCCTTTTTGCGACTTGGACTGTCGATGCTGCCCTTTTAGCGACGTGGACGGTCGGTGCTGCCCTTTTAGCGACGTGGACGGTCGGTGCTGCCCTTTTAGCGACTTGCACGGTCGGTGCTGCCCTTTTAGCGACTTAGACGGTCGGTGCTGCCCTTTTAGCGACGTGGACGGTCGGTGCTACCCTTTTAGCGACTTGGACGGTCGGTGCTGCCCTTTTAGCGACTTGGACGGTCGGTGCTGCCCTTTTAGCGACGTGGACGGTCGGTGCTGCCCTTTTAGCAAATTGGACGGTTGATGCTGCCCTTTTTGCGACTTGGACGGTCGATGCTGCCCTTTTAGCGACGTGGACGGTCGGTGCTGCCCTTTTAGCGACTTGGACGGTCGATGCTGCCCTTTTTGCGACTTGGACGGTCGGTGCTGCCCTTTTAGCGACTTGGACGGTCGGTGCTGCCCTTTTAGCCACGTGGACGGTCGGTGCTGCCCTTTTAGCGACTTGGACGGTCGGTGCTTGATTTGACTTGCTCTGCTTCTTACAGTGTCAGGGGTAGACTTGACTTGCTCCGCTTCTTGCGGTGTCGCGATTGGATTCTGACTTGCTCCGCTTTCTGCGGTGTCGGAGTGGAAGTTGACTTGTTGATTTTTATTTGGGTTGACATCAGCATCGCTATACTGGAATATGGTACCAGGAGCGAATCATCATCTGTCATTGAGAGGATTCTGGGATTTTGGTTTTTGTTTGGCATCTGCATTGCTGCACTGGAATAATGCCAGGAGCAACTCATCATTTGCCCCCAAGAGAATTTGAGAATTGATGGCTTGGGAGGCAGGTTTAGCTCCCTAACACCTAAGACTTTTCAATTTTATGGGCCGTGAGGGTCCCATAAAAGCATTTTCTCCCTACGAATCGAAAGGATCTTGTAGGTGTATTTTCTCCATAGGAGTCGTGGGGACTCCTAAGTGTGTTGCTCCTTTGTGAGTCGTAAGGATCTCACGCGGGAATTTTCCCCTCTCAAAGTCGAGAGGACTTTGAGAGTGCATTTCATCTCCTTTTCACGAGTTTGCGCCCTTTCAGGTTTTCACAAACTCGTCGGCAGTCCTGCTGTTTTTACTCACGGAGCCCTTTCGGGTTTTCCTCCGTGCCCATTTTGCTTGTGGACATACCCCTTTTTTTATTATATATATATATTTTTTAGTGGGACTTTGAATGTGGTCTCACCGGTAGGACTTAGGAGAGATTGGGATTTTTTTACGCCCGTGGATTGTATACGGTTTTGCAGGATGTATGATCCAGACTGTAGGGTCGGAAAGATTTCAGGGATTTGTTGGCGTCTGCATCGCTGCACTAGAATGTGGTACCAGGAGCGACTCATCATTCGCCGTTGGGGTATGGGATTTGGAATTTGGTTGGCGTCTGCATCGCTACACTGGAATATGATACCAGGAGCGACTCATCATTCGCCGTTTGGGGTATGGGATTTGGAATTTGGTTGGCGTCTGCATCGCTACACTGGAATATGATACCAGGAGCGACTCATCATTCGCCGTTTGGGGACTTGGAATTTGGATCTTGTTTGGCATCAGCATTGCTGCACTGGAATAATGCCAGGAGCAACTCATCATTTGCCTTGGGAGGACTTGGGATTTGGATTTTTGGTCGGCATCAGCACCGCTAACACTGAAGCGAAATGCCAGGAGCGACTCATCATTTGCCGTTGCCCGTTGGGGAACGATGGCTTAGGAGATAGGTTTGGGTCCCTACCACCTAAGGCTTTTCAATTTTATGGGCCGTGAGGGTCCCATAAAAGCATTTTCTCCCTACGAGTCGTAAAGATCCCGCAGGTGTATTTTCTCCTTAGGAATCGTGAGGATTCCTAAGTGTGTTGCTCCTTTGTGAGTCGTAAGGATCTCACGCAGGGGTTTTCTCCTCACAAGGTCGAGAGGACTTTGTGAGTGTACTTCATCTCATTTCACGAGTTCGCGCCCTTTCGGGTTTTCACAGACTCGCCGATAGTCCTGCTGTTTTTACTCACGGAGCCCTTTCGGGTTTTCATCCGTGCCCATTTTGCTTGTGGACATACCGTTTATTTCTTCTTTTTTTTCCTTTTTTTTTCTTTTTTTTTGCCGCTGGTGGGACTTTAACGTAGTCTCGCCGGCAGGATTTGGGAGAAATATGGGTCATTTACGCCCGTGGATTGTATACGGTTTTGCAGGATGTCTGATCCAGACCGTAGGGCTGATGTGCTCAATTCGCCTGCGACTTGGAGCATTCACGTGTAGTATTTCTTGAGATATCGGCCATTGATGGGTGGCATGGGCCTTTCTCCCTCGGCACTTATCAGTTGGTAGGATCCTCCGTCGAACACTTTCTCGATGACGTATGGTCCTTCCCAGTTTGGCTCGAATTTTCCCTTGGCATGTCGATTGGGGATGATCGGTCTTTTGAGGACCAACACCAATTCACCTTTCTTGAAAGCGCGGAGACGGGTTATCTTGTCATAGGCCCGTGACATTTGGGCTCGGTATAGCTCCAGACTTTGCTGCACCGCGAGCCTCTTTTCTTTGAGGGCATCGAGTTCTTCAAGTCGAAGGAGCACGTTTTCCTCCTCCGTCAACTCATGCTGAACGACCATTCTTAAGCTTGGAACTACGACTTCGAGGGGGAGGACCGCCTCCACTCCGAAGAGCAATGAGTATGGAGTGGACTGAGTTGGAGTACGGTGCGTGGTACGATATGCCCACAATGCCTCGTGAAGCTTGAGATTCCAGTCTTTCTTGTTGGCTGAAGCATTTTTCCTCAGGAGCTTGCATAGAGTCTTGTTGAAGGCTTCGGCTAGCCCATTGGCTCTTGGATTATATATGGAGGAATATCTCCAGTCTATCTTGTGCTGAGTAGCGAATCTTGAGACATTGAAGCTCTTGAAAGAAGGCCCGTTATCAGAAATGATTCTTCTTGGTGTACCGAAGCGGTATAGAATATTATGCTGGTAGAATGTCAGAATATCCTTTGTCTTGACTTCTTTTAGCGGGACAGCTTCAGCCCACTTGGAGAAGTAGTCTGTCGCGGCCAGTATGAACCGGTGACCTTTAGATGATGGAGGATCAATTGGGCCAACAATGTCGGTGCCCCAAACTTTGAAGGGCCACGACGCCACTGTAGGATGCAATGGGTTGGGATGCTTGTGAATAAAATCACCGTGAATTTGGCAGATATAACATTTCTTTGAATGCTCTCCGCAATCCCGTATCATGGTGGGCCAGTAATACCCAAGCCGTTTGATTTGAAGTCGCATCTTGGGGCCAGATTGGTGAGCACCGCAAACGCCCGAGTGGACATGTTTCATGACCTTTTAGGCTTCGGCCAATGACAGACACCTGAGCCAGAGTTGGTCATATGACCTGCGGTATAACGTGTCATTTACAAACACGTATCGGAGAGCTCTTTTCTTCAGCTGAATCCTCGCAGATTTTTCTTCGGGCAGCTTGTCGTATCGGAGGTACTCTATGAAGGGTTCTCTCCAATCGGGCTCGTCTTGGATGATCGAAGCTTCTTCCGCAGGACTGCTTTTCTGTTCCGCGCTTTCCTCTTCTCGTAGAGAGACTGGGGGTAGAATTTGCCGGCTCCTGACTGTGATCAGAATTTCGTCCATGTCAGGATCAGCCAGCTCCTTGGCCAAGCGAGCGAGTACATCAGCCTTTCCGTTCAACGCTCTAGGGACTCTCGTTAGTTCAATATGAGTGAACCGTTTCATGAGTTCCACCACTCGACCTCTGTACCGAGCTAACTCGGGTTTGTATATCTTATAATCGCCGCTTACTTGGTTGACGACGAGCTGGGAGTCACCGTAAACTCGTAGCCGACGGATTTCCATCTCTATGGCGAGCTCCAAACCAGCTATCAGAGCTTCATACTCAGCTTCATTGTTTGTCCGAGGCTCGGTGAGAGCAAAAGAACGCCGTAGGGTTCCCATTGATGGTGTGATGAACACCAATCCTATCCCTGCTTTTATCTCCGGGACGCTTGATTTACTGGAGGTCCTTATTGACGAGGCTCCATCGAAGTAGAGTTCCCAACATGGCTCATCTTCCTCGAGGTGCAGCACTTGTTCATCGGGTAACTCACAATTTAGCGGCGACCCTTCTGGTATGGGATGAGCGGCGAGAAAGTCTGCAATAGCTTGCCATTTTACTGCTTTCTGAGGGGTATAAACTATGTCAAACTCAAGTAGCATGACAACCCATCTTGCCATTCTGCCGGCTAGGCTTGCTTTGGTCATCAAGTGTTTGAGCGGGTCGACCTTGGAGATCAGCATAACCCGATGAGCGAGCAAATAGTGCCTCATCTTCTTCACAGCAAATATTAGAGCCAGGCATTGCTTTTCGATTGGGGAGTAGTTATGTTCCGCCCCGACTAGAGTTCGACTGAGGTAGTAGAGGGCATTTTCTTTTCCCTCCTCGTTATTCTGGGCAAGGAGCGCACCGAGTGACTCGTCCAGCGCGGCAGTGTAGAGAATCAGCGGTTTATTTGGAATGGGAGCGGCCAGCACTGGAGGGTGCAACAAGTATTGTTTGATACTTTCGAACGCTGCTTGACATTCGGCATCCCAGATAAAAGGAGCTCCTTTTTTCATGAGCTTTGAGAAGGGCCTACATCTTCCTGATAAATTTGAGATAAACCTCCGTATATAAGCAAGCTTGCTTTGAAAAGATCTTAGCTGCGTCAGACTCTTCGGAGGGGGCATCTCCATGATGGCCTTTATTTTTGATGGGTCAACTTCGATCCCTCGATGTCGGACTATGAAGCCCAGGAATTTTCCCGATGACACGCTAAAAGCGCACTTCAGAGGATTCATCTTCAGATCGTATTCCCTCAGTCTGGTGAGAACGGTCCTGAGATCTTGGATATGATCGGCCTTGGCTTTAGTCTTGACGACCAGATCATCAACATAACATTTGACGACTTTATGGATTAGGTCATCAAAGATATTAGTCATTGCCCTTTGATATGTAGCACCTACGTTCTTCAGTCCGAATGGCATTACCTTGTAGCAATATATTCCGATCGGGGTTCGAAATGCTGTGTGCTTCTCATCCTCAGGCGACATCTTGATCTGATTATATCCAGACGAGCCATCCATAAAGGTGAACAATTCGTAATTTGAGGTGTCATCGACCATCATTTCCATGACCGGTAGCGGAAAGTCGTCTTTAGGACATGCCTTGTTGAGATCCCTGAAATCGACACAAACTCGGATCTGCCCATTTTTCTTCTTTACTGGGACTATGCATGCGATCCAGTCTGCATATTTCTCTTCCGTGATGAAGCCGGAATCGATGAGTTTCTTGGTTTCCTCGATGACCTTTTCTTCCAACTCCCTTCTCATTCTTCGAGGAGCTTGTTTGACTGGCTTAGCATCAGGAGATATAGCCAGCTTATGCACGGCTACCTCAGGGGAAAGGCCAGGCATTTCTTTGTACGTCCACGCGAAGCAGTCGACGAACTCACGCAGCAGAGCAATTATCTGCTCTTTCATTTCCTCCGACAAGAGTGAGCTGATATAGGTTGGCCTTGGATTATCGGGCGTTCCTAAGTCAATCTCGGTTAGCTCATCAAAGGTTGCTTGTCCGCCATCTTCGAGCTCTTGAGGTGCTTCTTCTGGCTCGGCTATCTCGTCATCATCATTTGATCTTTCGCTGGCCTCACCAACATGGATCATGTAGCACGCTTTGGAATCAGGTTGAATGTAGCCTATGCCCCATCTATCTGGAATTCGTCCATCGATGAGTGCTCGGACCTGGGGCGGATACCATAGCCCTTCGTAAAACTTTGCTTCGGACTCCGTTTGATATAACCGGCATCCGCACTTCTTAAAGTATTCCCGCATCTCGGGCGCATAGTATCTGGGATTGAGGACGGCTCTTATGCCTCTCTCATAGGGAAGGCATGGGACAGAAAGATCGTCCGGGTGCACAACGGGGTTTGACCTGTAAAACAGGATGCCCTTCTGTCCATTTTTCCTCCCGGGCATGTAGAAAGTTTTCAGCTGGTCCACGGTAGAGACTGACAATGCGTCGAGCTCTTTGCACATCCGTTCCGGCACCCTTGTGATGGCCAGGGACCCTTTAGCGACTTCGAAGGTCTCTCGTAGTTTCGCTTACTGCATAGGGGGCCGATCTGCACAGCTGTTGCACGGCAAGTCCTCTTCTTCTGACTCTTCAGTGTCACTGCCAAGATGAGGGCGGACTTTGCTGCTAGATGGGCCTTCAGTAACAGATTCGTCCATATCGCTGCCGAAATGAGGGCGAGTTTGGCGGAAGGACGGGCTTCCAGCGTCGGACTCATCAGTGTCGCTGCCGAAATGCGGGCGCACTTGGGTATTTTTGCTTTTGAAAGTGATAGCTGGCGTAGATTTTCTTTTGAGTCTTGGGGCCGTTCTATCCTCAGTCAGTTGTGGCTTAGCATTTTGGTGGTTCGTAAAGTACCGAGAATCTTCATATCGGACTTCATGCACACCGAACGGCTGGATGTCTCCGTCAATGCGTCTTTCTTCGCCATTTTTAGTATACTCCATGCATTGATGGAGAGTTGACGGAATGATGCCGTAATCGTGGAGCCACGGCCTCCCCAAGAGAATCTTATAAGATGTGTCGGCGTCGATCACGTATATCTTAGCTTCAGTTTGCAGATCCCCAAATTTGATTGGCAAAGCTATAGACCCCAGAACTTGCTGGCAATTTTGGTTGAATCCTTGAATGATAATCCTTTCCCTTGACAGGTGTCGGACGTCCATTGACAAACTCTTCAGAGTTCGCAAGTTCATGATGTTCACTGAGGACCCCGGATCAATCAATATACGATTAATTCGATCTCCGTCGCTGTACCCGGTCACGTAAAGCGGCCGATTATGCTCAGCCGTTCCCAGTAGCAAGTCTTCATCCTTAAATGTGACTGCGGCGGCATGCAAAGCGTGCTGGGCTTCTTTCATATTAATTTCCGCAAAGTGAGCCTGATACCGCTCGGGGTTTTGTAAAGCGTGAATGAGAACATCTCTAAGCTCCTTAGATAGGACCAAGGCATCGTAGATGCTCAGGAGAGATGGAGCTTGACATTATAGTCCACCGAGGAAGGACTTATGTTTTCATCGGCCGGTTCTCTGCCATTTTCTTCATTAGCGACTTGTTTTTCCTTCCCTTTTGGGGCGTTGCCCTGATTTTGCGGTAGAGCCCTGCCGCTTCTGAGCTGGATTTGATTGGCCTTTGTGGTGAGCTCCTCGTCCTCTTTTGGAAAACAGAGATCATCCTCGGAGTCGCTGCCAAGATGGATGGCGTAGCAGGTCACTACTGGGGTCTCTTCATTGGAGTCTTCTTCTAACTCCTCCAGAATTTCAGCCGCTTGTACAGGGAAGAACTCCTTCAATTGAATCAATGTTCTTTCCTTTTGTTCATATTCATCGAGGGAATCGATATATTTTTGAGTGGTCGATCTCCCTGCAAACTCTTTTTCGCGCCGAGCTGTACTTTTCTTCTTCTTGAGCTTCTTGGATTTTGAGCCTGATGGAGCCGCATTGGCAGCTGGACTGGTAGGCTTCTTCTGTCCTTCGCATTCCATCCTGGGCTCTTTCTGAAGTAGCTTTAGCATCTTCTTCGTCTTATTAAATATGTGCGTACTCCACGGAGGCCGCGATGAGTCAGTTTCTTTTTTCAGGGCAGCAGGTTCAGCTGTCTGCTCCCAGAAGGCTTCAACTTCTGTCTGTATAAAGTTGACGGTTGCAACTTGATTGTTCACCAACACGCTTTTGGACAGCTCGATCTCTCCAGCCTTGTACTGCTTCTCGACCCAGTCATTGAAGATATAGCAATCCTCGATCGCATGGCTCACTACTCGGTGGTACGGGCAATACAGAGGATTGTCGGTCATTTTTGCTTCTTGGGGTCTTTTCGACTCCGGCAATTGTAGGCCATTGTTCAAGGCAGCTTTAAATATCTTGCGGACCTTGTCCCTTCTGAAAGAGTTAACCTTGTTCTTTTTCTCCTCTAGGGAAGGCCCATCTCCTCCCAGTAATGGCTTTCGAGACCGGTTGGTTTTGGATTCGCCCGCCCTTCGCTTTTCTTCATTTTCGGACGCATTGAAGACATTGGTACTGCTGGAACTCCCGCTTCTACGGTTGTCATCCCGCTTGCTTTTCCAGGTTTTGTCTCTCTGAGAGTCCGGCGGGGACTCTTGCTTTGAGCGTTCCAGCATTTGGACTTTCTTGGTTAGCTCCTGAAATGTCTTGAGGCCCGCTGTACACAAGAATGGGACCATCCAATTGCTGAGGTTTCCAATGAGAAGGCTGACGGACTGGTCCTGCTCCAGCGGCGGTTCGCACTTGACTGTGAGATTACGCCATCGGGTAATAAAGTCGGTGTTGCTTTCATTCTTCCCCGGCTTGGTCCTCACAAGGTCGGCAATGGAGATTTTATCACTGACGCTCATGAACCTTTGCCGGAACAGAGACTCCATTTGGGCAAATGTAATGACGGACCCGTCTGGTATGCTCGCGTACCAGTCGAAAGCGACACTGGTCAGGCTGTTGACAAACTGACGAAAAAGGAGCGCGTCATTGGCCCCTGTATTTCCGCACGATGCTTTGAAGTGGGCGACGTGCTGGTTTGCATTCCCCGTTCCATCAAATCTTCCGAACTTAGGAATGACGTAGCCGCTTGGGAACTCAATCAGATCGTACTGCGCGGGATATGGCCGCCCACTACTGCTGATTTCTTTCTGAGCTTCAGCTTCGGCCACCAATGTTTTAACCTTGCTGGTGACCAAATCCATTATCCGATCCTGTGTTAGCGGGATAGTGCTATCTGGGGCCAAGGCATCCCCAGAAGCGGAATGTGGCCGGCTTTCATTCGGCTCGACCAGTCTTGGTCCCAAAGGAACAGGCATTGGCTGCCTCGGATTGTCATCACCCGGCTGATTAGTAGCGGCTTGTGCCTGATTGGGAGGCGCTCGAGCAATTTGAGCCGTAAGCTGCATCACCACGTTCGTTAAGTCGTCAATCTTCGAATAGAGCTTGGCCATCTCTTTATCTTTGCTCCTGAGCTGTTTTCGAAGCTCTTGAATCAGCTCTTGCTCCGCAGTCCTGGGGCGGAAAGCCGGCTCTTCCTCGCTGTTCGAGCTTGACTCTGCATGGACCGAGGGGTCTTTCTGCCTATCATCCTCATCGAGAGGGTTTTCTTCATCCAGCGGGGGCGGCTGTTCTTGGGCAGCGGCAACCACATTCAGGCTAGATTGGGCTTGGGATGTGGTGGCCCCATCCTTGCTTTTGCTGCGAAGGTTGTTGCTGGTGCGCCCGCCCGCCATATAGACCGTATGGATGATATATCCGGCCGTCTTTCTATCCCTGGCAGCTGATTTCACGGATTGCTGTCTTAACCCCTTGTTTCGGTAGCTGGTAGTCGATTAAAGGCGGCTGGCCTAACCAGGTTCTTGAATGGTGCTGGCGCTTCTTTTCTGGGTTTGCCCCGCTGCTTTCGTGCGGCACAGAGTGCTTGATAGACTCTTGAAGAGACAGTGTCATACTTTTTCTGTTGGGGCCGGGACACGTCTCTTTGTGGCACTGTTCGGACCGCTGTCTTCTTGATTCTGGCGGTCATGGCGTTTTTCTGAACCCACTTCAGAGGCTCGAAGGAATTGCTGATTCTTACATCCAACTCAGCCGTCGTCGCGGGGCAACCCTACTCTTGGAACTTCACACGATTCCATTTGGCCGAAGCCTTGGCCCTCTTGTTGGCTCGATACCTGAGCCGCTTCTGCCTTAACTTTTCCATTCTAAGCACCTGGCAGACTTCGGCTTTTTGGGAAGACGCCGCAGACCGATTGATGGAGGGCCTTGGAAATACGCCCGATTGTGCATTTGTTGGAGTCATCTCCTGAGCTCGTACGCAACATTTAATGTTGCCCTTCGCATCGGAAGTCTTGCCCCCAGCTAGAGCTCCAGGGACTCGTTCAGACACCATCTTAAGTTTCGGTTGTGGTGCCTTGGCGATCACGACATTCAGCCTCTTACCCCTTGAGACCGGCTTGGCCACCTGTTCCGCCGGGATCTCTGCCAGATGAGCGCTTCCGGCAGGGTAGATGATGACAGAGCCAAACTGGCGGGGCGGCTCCTCCCATTGTCGACTGAGGCTTGCGGGGAGAACCACACGAGCGTTGATCTTGACCACGTATGGAATCGGGGTCACGTTGGAAGCTGAATTCGTCTGGGGAGACATTGTCGTCGAAGGTTGATTGCTGCACGGAAAAAAGAACATCATTTCAGTATAGGCAATCGATAAGTATATTGATTGAGTTCGCATGAACGCTTAATCCGAAATATGGGAGGAGAGATTGGTTCCACCGGGCGTGCCAGAATCTGTAGGGTGTTTTTCGTCACCCCATTGAGATGGGAATACGCGCACGCTTGTCAGGTGTACTAAAGATTCCCCCTGCCTAGGGTAGGCCGGGGTTTAATGATTGTGGGGATCCGAATCTCTGGCAGCCGCGGACTAAGCTGCCGTTAATTACCCCTCGCCTTTGGGGCGAGGGAACCTCCGATTAACGGGTTAAACTGGTCATGCGAACTCAATGTGCACTGTACATGTGTTTTGTTTTGAAAGGGGGTTTTGGATATATCGGGAGCCACGCAGAGTTTTTACGGGGGTCTCGCTACCCGGATAGCGGGCTGGGGGTCAAGGGGGCTAGCAGCCCCCTTGCGGGGTGCGGGGCAGCGCCCCGTTAAATTTTTTTTTCTAACAGGGACAGTGTCATGGAGTATGTGTATGTGTACATTTGTATACAAATGTATATATATACATATATATATATATAAATAAAGGGGAAAAGGCATCCAAAGGATGCGTGGGGCAGCACCTTGGGCGCTGTGCGCTTAGGTGCTGTGCGCTCAGGTGCAAGCGCGCCACGTGTCGGCACGTGGGCGCTTTGCGCATGAGCGCTGCGCGCAGGAGCGCAAGCGCACGCGCCACATGTCGGCACGTGGGCGCTTTGCGCATGAGCGCTGGAGCGCAAGCGCGCGCCACGTGTCGGCACGTGAGCGCTTTGCGCATGAGCGCTGCGCGCTGGTGCGCAAGCGTGCGCAACACGTGTCGGCACGTGGGCGCTTTGCGCATGAACGCTGCGCGCTGGAGCGCAAGCGCGCGCGCCACGTGTCGGCACGTGGTCGCTTTGCGCATGAACGCTGCGCGCTGGAGCAAAGCGCACTGGAGCGCAAGCGCGCGCGCCACGTGTCGGCACGTGGGCGCTTTGCGCATGAGTGCTGCGCGCTGGAGCGCAAGCGCGCGCGCCACGTGTCGGCATGTGGACGCTTTGCGCTCGGGCGCAGTGCACTGGAGAGGAAAAGAGGGCTTTTAGCCCCAAAAACTCTCGAAAGAGAAATTAGTGGAGTTAAACTCCTGAAAAAAAAGAAGAATGTTTTGGTTGGGGAAATGGGTTCTTCTTCTTACTCCTCTGTTGGCTGGCTCAAGAGATGTGAGATCTAAAAATCTCTTTTTTTTGAGATCTAATGATAGATCCAAGTTCTCCTTTGTGGGTTTTGTGGTGAAAAACTATTTTGTTTTGAAAAAGGAAGAGTAAAACTCTCGATTTAATTCAAAAGAAAGAAGAAGGTTTTGGAACCTTGAAGAGGGAAGAAAGATCTCAGATCTGAAACTTTTTTTTTGGAGAGAGAAAAAATTGTTGGGATATTTCATTATCCTTTCCTTTGTAGGCCATACATTTTACACATAGCCCCTTGGGCTTCACAAAATGTCATTTTGCCTATCCCATGGCTCATGTGCCATTTCTTTTTGCACATAAGCCATGGGCTTTACAAAAATTTGGCTTTATGCCTATTTTTCTTACATTTATCCAAAAATAAAATAAAAGAAATACAACAAAATTATTTATTACAAAATTTTTTATCTTGGCATGGGGGGAGGCCGGCCGCTTCATGTTCGGGCTCGGGCATGGGCCCACTGGATCTGGGCTTGGGCCCACTTGGCTTGGGGTTGACTTTGATTTTGACTAGGTCAACCGGGGTGTAAATTTTTACCCTAACATCACTGACAGGCTCAGTAGGGTTTCAGAATGAGTTCGCTCATCGGCCTCCCTTTTGGTCAATACCTGGGCGTCCGTTACGTACAGCTAGTACCACTGACGTGCTAGTGGTTTAATCCACAGCCAGTGTATTAACGAGTCTTTAGAATCCCCCACAGATAGTTTTCCCAAGGTTCGGGCGAAACGTTGTAGAGGTCGTATGGTATTATGGCAGGGTTCGATCATATACGTGCACTTGTGCATGGATCATGATTGGACGGATCATACTAGTGGGCTTTGGTTTAAGCCGGATCCTAGTATTAGATTTGTTGGATTACTTTAGTCTCATCGCATTTGCATTCAGTCGGAATGCGGATGCAGGTATGTATATACAGGTGAGGGGTATCCTTGTGATCCGTCACGAATTTACTTTAGATGTTGCCATATCTTTTTGTTGGACTAATGTAACATTTCAGAAAAATAAGATATTATTTTTGGGAATTTTTATAATTAAATAATATTATATTGAATATTTTAATAAGACGGTATAATTAAATACCATAAATGGGGAAAAATTTGGAAAATTACAGAAATTACTGAAATGAGGACGCTTTATTGGATTTAAGCAAATTATGAAATTTTATGATTTATTATACACTATTTTAATGCAAATCGCGGTTAAATATCGCTAATCGCGCATTAAGCGTGTTTTGTGCAAAACATGCACCATATCATTTTTACACTTGTGTTACATTTTCCTACATGGCTTTTCTTTATTCCTTCATGCATGTTTTGGGTTTATTAAGAGAGAAGAGAAGAAAAAAAAACCAAAACAAAACAAAAAGAAAAGAAAAGAAATGAATATAGTAAGAGGTATGGGCATGAGAGAGAGAGAGAGAGAGATGGGAGGGGGGTCAACCTTGGTCTAGGTCTCATTCCTCTCTCATTTTCTCTTCTTCATTCTGTTTCCCCTAAACTCCCATGGCTGCCCTCTTCCTCCCCCATCTCTTCAACCCTCAAAACAACCCCAAAAGTCCATCTCCTTTTCACAAAAAATGTGCACAAGCCCATTAGCTACACTTTGGACAAAGAAAAATGGGATTTTGATGCTCTAGGGGATTCATGAGAGCCAAATGAGGTAACCTCTTCACTATTTGTGTAGTTTTTCTTTCACTTTAGCGCAAATACATGTTTAGATGTGATTAAGTGGTGTTTTGCGAACCTTGGAAATTCTTAGAAGAGGATTAGGGTTTGAATTGATTCCAAAAGCGTAATTGAGGTTAGTAGTGACCCTAAACCCCTGTTAGTGATATCATATTGGACTAAAACCTGAGACTTAACCCTGGAATATGAACTTAGAAACCCGATATCGGAAAAATTATGGATTCTGTGAGAGTATAATGAAATCCGCTAACACCCGGGTGACCTGAAAAATATTTAGCAAATACAGAGACACAAGCAGGCGACCTAGAACCTATACCCAAAACCCGGGACCCCAATTCCCTTGCTAGCCCGTAGATTTAATCAATCTGGCCGCAATTTGCGGCCAGGGTGGGATCATTTGGGTTCGTATTTGTTCTGTGGCTTTATCTCCAGTAAACTAGACCCTTTACATATGCAAAATTGGTTAATTTCACTTAGGGTAAAATCTGGAGCATGTTTTCCAAGTTGCTGGTTTCATTTTGCGGGATTTTATGAAATTGGTTTTGGTATTTGATAATGTGTTTCTGTCGTGTGGCATTTGAACGCCAATGACTAGGGTTATTGGTCGTGTTTTGCATGCGAGGCTATAGGTTTTGACCTATGAGCGAAACGTGTGCCGTTTTGGTTTTCCGACTTGATTTTAATACACATTTACGATTGTGTATATATGTAGGTACCCCCATGTGGATTCGAGATGATAAAGAAGATGACGGCGACATCGACATCGACAAGCAAGAGCAGGTGAGTAGATATATATCTACGGGAGAAGTCGGGTGGATGGCGTATAGCACCCCCGCAGTTTCGTATTAGAACGCGAATGCGTTATATCTATATTATATATATACATATACGGTTGTGTATGGAATGACTTTGGATTAGTATAGTGTACTTGTAAGTTAGTGTTTAGTCGCGAACCCTAGGGTAGTGATTTGCATACACGCGCACACACATACATTCATTTTATTTACCAGTGCGTATATGGGGATATGTATATACACACACACACACATGGGTATGGGACTATGTGTATGTGTGTGTATATATATATACGTATACATATACATGGATTATGAGGATAGTACATGATATTTAGAGATGAGTCGATGAGTTTGGGCTTGAGGCCATGAGATCGGTGATGAGACGTGGTTCGTATTATGAGATACGACACGATGTTTAGCGGGTCCTATGGTCGTGGTGTTTTCATACACACACATGCATATATATAGACGGTATCAGTATTGTACTAGACATAGATCAGTACCCCAGATCATGATATATGATAAAGAGGATACCGGATGAATAATGAGATAAATGTGATATTTGACCCGTACCCAGATTGGGAGGCCGTACGATGGATTTACCGTACGAGCTATATTGATGATAGATCCGCACTCTTGACTCGAGGATGTCATTGTGTATTGTATCGTATGTGATACTATTGAGGTGGGATCACCGACTATTATATATATATATATATATATATATATATATATATATATATATATATCGACTCAGATTTAGGTGGTTCTCCCTTACCCTTTCGGTCAGACTGTTCGTTTAGTCCTGTAGTTTATTTGTAGATGTTAGACTCGACTCGAGTCATACCTATTTCAAACTAACGAATCATGAGTATTTTAAAGACAGGCCAAGGGATTCTACGGATATTTTCAAAAGACACATCTTTTCCTAAAACACCGTAGCCCTCATTTTCTAAACACCACGATTCGTGTTATTTCAAATGGCAAAACTGTATGACACATATATATATATATTGATGTAGATTCTTCATTGTTGTGTTTATTATTCAGATCCCGCATATTATTGCTGTTCGCATCGCGTTTGCATGCTTATATTGTGTTTTCTTATGCCATTATTGAGATCATGCTGTCAGGACACCAGCACCATTACCGATGATGCGTATGCTCCACGTACACTTGCTTGCCGGCTCACACACATCATCATCAGTAATTGCCATGTCACGTACACTTTAGTGAATATTATTTCATTAACATAGCCTGCTAGCTGATAGTTGCTATATGTTATTGCTTTCATATGCTAGTTTAACTATTGCACTCATTGCATGATATTAGATGCATTCATATACTCATTGGTTATGCAGTATTTTGGGGTTTTATACCGATATTCACTGTGTACTTACTCTTGATTTTGGATTTCGGATTTTCATGAGATTTCGGGATTTGGGGGAAAACCGCAAGAATATATATAAACTTCTCTCTCTCTTTCTCTTTTTAAAATGCAAGTTGCGATTTTCTCGTGATGTATGAGTCGTCCACCATGAGTTTTCATGATAGCTGTTGGATTTCGAGACCCGTTTCGAGGAATAGTATGAACCGTCTCGGGTACATGGTGGAGCCGGTATGGTACCCCGGGGCGAGAGTGATTTCATGGAGGAGGATGAGCCCAGCAGGGGCAGACTGCCTACCGGTGATTGTTTGGCATGGCGGATATCCGGAGGATACCGTCCGTGGTCATGAGATTTGATGATATGGGCCGATCCGGACTGACGGAGCCCGAGATATTGTATATTGAGATTTGAGATATTGAGGTATTGAGATTTGATGATACAGGCCAGTCCGGATAGCTGGAGCCTGAGATATTGAGATATTGGGATTTATGTTTTGTGTCGATACTATACACTGATTATGTTGATTTCATTGATGATACCTCGTGTTATATAAACAGAAATCTCACTAAAACAAGAAAACAGTTTCTTCATTTACATGTATTCTGTTTTCATTACATTACATTCATACCTCATACATATGATATATTGCTACCTGAGGCACTGACACGAGCACATGGGATAACACTTATGTATAGATGTTTACCCTTGCCACATTTTCATGCTTCAGACCTTATCATTTGAGGTTTATATATATATATATTTGATCATATTGACCTAGGATGAGTCATACATACGATTTCTGCTCAGTAATGTTTTCTACTCACGAGTTGGCAACTCACCCTCGTTGTGCCACAGTTTCTTGCAGGTTTTGCCGTACAGGTTTCGTTACAGCTTTGCTGGCACACTGCTTCCATTCCGGGTGATTGCTTGGTAGGTGGGTTCACTAGTATCGTGACCACCATTGTACTCTATTTTATTCATTGTATCTAGTAACTCCATCAACCAGACATGTATATTTATTGACCTAGCAGACCAGTGATGTTTATTCTTTCGACTTTAGAGTCGCGCGTTGTATTAATATGGATTTCATGCTATTTTGAGTTTCCTCTTCAGTTTTGATCCTCGCCCTTCGGCGTTGTATATTATATTGCTTGCGTGGTTGTGGCCGTCGATTGACGAAGAGCTAGCTCCCGCTTGGGGATGCCTTTTATCATTCATATATATATTATTCATGTTGTACCCCGTTCGGGGCCAGTATTTACAAAGGAAACTCTGCCGAAATTTTCAAAAAAGACTTGATGTTTTAAAAACGCATAATTCGGCTTATGCTATTAAAACCACTTTCTTTAAAACGAGATTTCCATCATTTATTATTTAAAATGGTTTTAGATTTCTGGGCTTTTGGCTTACTTGAATTAGATGGGGTCCTATAGACTTCATATGATTCAAGGGCCAGTCACGTACCATTTCGGGTCGTGACAACTAAACATTTGGGTTAATGTTTAGATGGTGGAAATTGTGAGTGGGGGTGATGATTTTGTGCATTAAATGAGATATGTGCTTCATTTGTGACTCATGGTCTTATTTCTTGTGCAAATGTCACATTTGTGATTGATTGTTGTGTTGAAATGAGAGGAGGAGAGAGAGTGGACAGCCAATATGGCTTGGGCTTGCTCTTGGGAATTATGCTAGTGCTCGCACTTTCATCTCAACACAATAGAAAAGAAAAACCTCTTCTTCTTCTTCTTCCTCTAGCTCACAAGTTCCACCATGGTTTCATCTTCAACCTCTATCCATACATTCTCATGTGTTGAGAATCAATGGATGCTTGAGACAAACTTATCACACACATTCTCTACATCACCTTGGACATGTCGGCTAGCAAACTTCATGTCCGAGGTGCTTCCGTTTGAAGCGGGAGCCCGTAATAGGCTTCTTGACGTGGTGCCTTTCCGACGAAGAGATCGGAGATGCCGCGAGGAGCAAGAGATGGTGGCTAAAGACCGAAGGATACAGATCGATCGGTATAGCCTTTCTATCATCTTTCTAGTTAGCTAGTTTGTGTTAATGGTTCGATCCAGGTGAAAGACTACGATAGCGCCTGTTTTGTAAAACGTTTTTATTCCGCGTTTGGCCTCGGATTGACGGCCGGGGCGCTACCGTAGGCTTACATGGTATCAGAGCCACGCCATTAACCTTCACTAGCTTGTTCTAACTTGTTTAAAATATCGATCGAAAAAAATTTCCAAAACCGCGATCCCACTTTATGCAGTTTCTGTTGAAATTTTTTTGTCGTTGAAAAATTATTTTGAGTATGTCAGAAAATCGTGCAGGCTTTTTTAAGACTCTGGAAGAAATTTGGGAGCACGATCGTACCATCACACCACGGAACCGCGGCGGAACCACCATGTTTGCCGCAGTTGCGTGGCGCAATAGTCGATTCAGTGCACCATATTTCTTCTGGGTGTCTTTAATGTAGAATTGTGGTTTCTGGAAAATTTAGTATTGGCCCAAATTATTTTGAGTGCTGGAATTGTACTTGGGGCCCACTTCGGAAAATTTTGTCGATCGAAATTTTAAATAAGTTAGTTCACAGTGCTTACATTATATCTGCGACCGTGAATGTCATTCGAGCTGTAAATCTTGTCTAATTGCTATTGTCCTTTTAGACGGGTTTGCGAACGTGACATTCGCGTTGATATTCTGTGTTGTGCTGTGATGTTGTGGATTTGTCATAGTGGATAGCTTGGTGCAATATTAGTACAGTTTAGTTTTATTTGTACATTTGATATTGCGGGGCGAGCGTCCGACATGTGGACTGCCGTCACTGCCTGTTTGTATATTATTCTTTTGGGGCATGCCGGGTTGAGGTCGATGTCACCGTTGTACATATTTTCTTACCCCGCGGTAGGGTGCATGGATAGCCGGGTTCTAGAGGGCAACGGGCCCACATCTTATGGCTTTGAGACAGAGGGGGCTTCACTCTAGAATTAGCGGGCTATTCGCCGCACTCGTAGCGGGTACAGGTTGACCTAAGGAGGGGTGCTCAAGTTACCGGATTCTGTGAAGTGCTGGGTGGTCCATTCACTTTGCTGACGGGGGTTGCCTCGCTTCAGGTTTTGGCGAGTAACTTTCCGCACTCGTAGGGGTCTAGGTTTCATTGCACAAGCTATCCACATGACCAGGGGAACGTCGGGTTTTCACTTGCGGCTCAAAAGAAACCTGGGGCTCCCAGATTATCTGTATTGTTCTGTGATGCTTATTACATTTCTGTGATGATACATTTATCACTCCTGGAGTGATTATTATATATTGATATATATATATATATACTAGTAGATGTTGCATATGTTTTACACCCGCGCTAGTCCAGTCCCCGCTCTGTTGTTAGTTAAGTAACCTAACGAGTGATGACGGGACCCAGTGGCGAATGCGGATGGCATATATGTACATCATATTTTCGTTCTTTATTGGTGTGATTAGTTGATGGGGAACGTTGATTCGGATCAATGCAAGGAAAATAAACCTATTCGATGTTGTTGGAACAATTTTCAAAAAGCTGTTATTACAAGGACGTTTTTTCTTTTGTTTTGCACAGTGGTATTCAGTTGGAATATCCAGCACCTCATTTGACGAGGCAAGGGCCGAGATCCCTTCATCGGGAGTGACCTCTTGGACAGAAGTTTACGACAGGGTAATAACTTCACTATAGTCGATTACTTTTTGTTTTGCATCGCGGTATTCAGTTGGAATATCCTGCACCTCATTCCACGGGAAAAGAGCTGAGATCCCTTCACCGGGAGTGACCTCTTTAGCAAAGGTTTTCGCCACTATACATTTGCAAAAAGTTATCCGGTTCTTTCAACGATATTAAGTTCATTACGCTAAAGGTTTTTCTCTAAAACCAGCCGTAGCCCTCCGTCATTTCAGATTAGTATTGCTTAGTATTCGTGCTGCGCATGTCGTGCATTGCCGAGGCGTAGTGTTCGGTAGCTCTGTAATACTTTTCTGTCGCATGGATATGTGGATTGGTTAGGACAGTCGTACGGTTATGTTGGCATTGTCAATGGCTCGTACGGGTGGGTTTAATGCAATCATGATAATGACGGGTTGAACTTGACTAGGACTTTTTGATATGTTGGCATTGTCAAGGTCACTTGGGTCTTAGGGGTAAAAACACACATCGGGAGTTTCTAAAGAAACTGAAACTTGCCAGGCATGTGCATACCTTCTGGAGTGTGGTGACTTGAGTGGATTCCATCAAGTTATCATGCGATGATAGTTGGATCCCAATTCCCACTGATGAGTTGGTTTACTCCTTGGGTGATCCCGACTAATTCTTCTTTCAGATTTGGAGGAGAATTTAAGGGTACAGTGGGAGACATCCTGATTAGATAAACTGATTAACCATTCTGATCTAGGTTAGAGTGCACGCTGAGTGTTTCTTTCTCTCTCTCTTTGACAGCGACCATGGCCCGACCCTGGACTATAACTCAGGGACCAAGTTAACCGAACTTTCTTAAAACACTGACTTTTGGATTGTCTGAGTTGCATACATCATTGCCACTCCTCCTTTTACCCTTTGTATTTCTCCAGAACACCCCGTATTACTACGAACATCCACTTCCATTGGATAAATCCATTGTATGGTTATATAAGAACTCGAAAGAACTTGTTCCAGATTCGAGGATGGATTCTGGTTCTGGAGAAATTGAATAGGACTATTCAGTTGTCTTTTCCTTTTACCTTCTCTCAGGTTGTGAGGGCTTCTAGGATTAGGAGAAGGGAACACCTATTATGCTTATTGGATAGTCTTCTTCCAAACCATAGGCAGGTGCCGAAAGTTAGGGAATGAAGAAAACCAATTAGCCTAAGTGTGGTGTACAGAAGGTATTAAGTAAAGACAAATAAAGGGATCAGAAAGAGGGCAAAGTAAATTGCAACTGCTATCATTCACGACCAAACCATGTATTTCATCGCCACTCCTATTTCACCTTTGTATTTCTCCAGAACACCCCGTATCACTACGAAGATCCACAGTTATTGGATACTCCATCGTATGGTTATATACGAACTTGAAGGAATTTGTTCCAGTTCGAGGATGGATTCTGGTTTAGGAGAAATAAGAATAAGGTTTATTCGGTTGTCTTTTATCATTACCTTCTCTCAGATTGCGAGTACTCCTAGGATTAGGAGAGTACACCTATTATGCTTATTGGATAGTCTTCTTCCAAACCATAGGCTGGTGCCGAACGGTAGGGAAGGAAGAAAACCATTTAGCCTAAAGGGGTGTACAGAAGGTAATGAGTAAAGACAAATAAAGGGATTTCGAGAGATGGCAAAGAAATATATGGTTACAGTTGTGAATCTGATAACGGAAGAGGCATTACTAGGAATACCCGGATACCCCTTCGAAATATTTTCATGTTTCAGTTTTACTGTGCATTGTTAATAGAAAACAGATTTCCCATTTAGTCCTTACTCCAGGGTAAGTAATTGCCAGGTATGATTCTCACATCTGTATAATTTTATAGATGATGAGTGGAAGTAAGTTATTAGGAATTAGGTGATCATCCTCATTATATCGGGATTCGTTATACTTTGTGATATTTGAGGAAATCGCTTGGGTTTTTGCCGGACAACGGATATTTGGTTTTGAATATCTGTTGTTGTGCACCAATTTCAAATTGATATATCTGTACGTTTATTTTAATAAAGTGAGATATAACTTTTTGAAATTATGTCTATGACGTTTACCTATATCAGTTGATGGTTAGGTAAGGAGCATTAAACAATGGTGTAATTCTTCATAACTATAGTACGGTTTTCAACCTACGATGCACAAGGTTTGAGTTATTCAACTCAGAGGACTTATACAGAGTATTGTATGTTGTCCAGTGTCCATTAGGACAGAGGGGTTGGTACTCGTACTATATTCTGTTTACTTGTGACTTCTCTAGTTTTTAGACATGTGTTTCGTAGAAATACAAGGTCTAAGTTTTGAGAAGTTATAGGTATAAGAATAAAGTAGAGAACTAGTTGTTGCAAGTATCAGGATTCTTCAAGGTGATCGAAGATGTAGATACTTGTGTATGGTATTCAGTTCATAGTAATGGTTTTGGGAAACTTGTTTCTCTTTCAGGTTACTCATGTTTGGATGCACTCCTAAGTTGAGTAATACTGATCGGCCTCTCTCCCTTTAGTTGACATGCACTGGAGACAGCTGCATAATTTGAATCTGGTTCCAATTAAATCAGTGTCTCTGTTTCTATATTAGATATAGAATGGATCATATCTTAACGATGTTAAGGTATATGGAGTTGTCTGGCTTATGCTTAAAACCAGACCCTGGATAACTCAAGGCACGTTTCTGTAATGGCAGTTTGTGGGTTAACCCGGGCTATGACGAGGGTTGATTTTCTACCATTTGGAATATCAATAGCGATATTGTTCTTGACTCGCCACAGTTTTATTAAAATGGATTTTTTTTCACAAAAAAGTAATGAGAGTATGGTAGAACTGGATGTGATTCCAGAACCGCAAACGATTACTGAAAATTTGATAGGACCTAAAGATTCAATCAGGTTTGACATTCCATTAGCCACTCCGCAGATATGGAGGGTAACCTCAAGCACCCGAGAGGTACTCCGGTAGCCTCAAAGACGATGACAGGGGGGGTTCTTGTTTACCCAGACTTGCCATTACTGCTGTTCCAGACTATGAGACCCGGTAGGAGGATATGTATAGCATCGTTCTAAACTATCTTTAGAAGTGCACGTGTATATGACTCTGCCAGAGGGTTGTCGTAGTCAGTGGGAGCAGCAGAAGCATAATGGACAAGTTGCTTATATCTATTTATAGACTAAAGCAGATATAGCGGAGATAGATCGTCTATTTTTGATGTGACAGTCATGGGCTTTGACTTCATCAGAATAAGGGACGGATCTGTCAAGAAAGTAGTAGGGTGTGATGTCCTGGTATATGGATGACATACACAGAGTAGGAAGTGAAATTCCTATACTACGATCGGTTATACTGTGGTTGTCACACAGTAGTTTCTCCACATAGTATATGGATATTATATCAGACATTCTGGTTACTAGATCTATGGTTTTAGACCTGGATTTGGGCAGTGTCCCAATTTGGGTACTTAGACAGTATTTTAAAGGTATTTAGAATGGACGACTCCTGGTATGGTGGTGTACCTGCAGGTGATGGAGTCACCCTCTATAAAAGTGTCTTACAGATTAAAGAGGAGAGGGATGTGCATGATTGGCATATCACTTGCTTAGACAATTGAGTCAATCATGAGATGTCAAGTACTACACCAGATGTTGTTTTTGTACTAGCTGTAATAAGTTCAGATATTAATCCAATCCTGGAGAAACATTCAGAAGCAGTTTTAGAACATAAGTGGATGTTCTAGGAATATGATAATGACAGCCTCCTTCGGGAGACGGTTATCATTCCAGGCTTCCAAGGTGACCTGGATGACAGAGTGACTGTCAGAGTTATGGTTTTTCCTTTAACGAGGGGCAGTAGTTTGGACAGGAGGTCCAAGCAGATACTGAGGGAGGCATGGCGCAGGATACTGATTAAGTTCAGTTGACGATACAGTCTAGGAAGTTTAGATTTGGAGTTCATTTATGAACTAAGTCCCATCAAATATTCAGACATATTCTAAGACAGGTATTGCTCATTTCGGAGATGGCTTTCTCCGCGAGCTTGAGATAAAGAGAGACATAGAAAGATACATCAGGGCGGATCCACTAACTAAGGCTATTCCTCGAACGCAATAGTTTCACAAACGGGGTTTGTGAGACTGATCAGTAGAGGAGTTGGGTGTTCGGTATCACACGGGCTGTGAGTATGCGACATCGCAATAATTATCCTTGAGTGCAAGTAAGAGATTGTTGGATATAGTGTCCTCAAAGTCAATTATTGAATCGCAGACAAGTGATTGCAATGATTGAGGGAGGACCTATGCCGGTAGGACAATCTTAGTATGCTATCTGGTTTGTCTTTGTCATCGTGTACATGTTTTAGGTGATATTACAGATCACTATTACACGTTGATAGAGCCCTTAGGATTCTTGCTTGACTACCAGCAGTATAATGGCGATCATATACGTGAGAGTTGGGTAGTCTATAAGCACATCCTTAAAAATGGTCCCTAGTCATGGGAGTTTTCGAGACAGGGCATCGATACTCCGGAGTAGACTAGTGTATACAGTCGAGACCCCGACGAGGGGCGGTGGCCGGTCTTACAAGCCATTGGTGTCAGTTGGTTCACCTAAGATGTATACAGGTGCTCATTGGGTTATGAGTACACCGGACATGACTCGCTGGGAACATACTAGTTGGTATTATACCTGTCGTCAGATAGCAGTTCCCTGGTGACATGTGTACAGGTTAGTTCATCGACCTGAGATCATCATTTGTCTCGTGTGAGTTCCCACTGTGCTTTGATTACTACCCTACCACGGCTCAAAGGAGTCGTGCAAACAGGTTTTAGTTGGGTACAGTCCCGAGCCATATAGAGGCAGTGAGCGGATCGGCAGGGGTTTCGTCTCTCCTAGTATTGGGGGTGAGATCGCGCTGTGTCTAGAAGAGCTATTACACAAAGTCCTTAGCCAAGGCAAGTGAGATTTACTGGTAGGTATTCCAGTGGTATCTTAGGATGTTTTGGGCTACACTCCGACACGACTTGTACCGCTTTTAGGGGTCTGACGTTTACCATCCCTTAGGATCGACATGCGATACTCATAGACGAACGGACCGGACTGTACGGATATTGTCACTGACAGGCTCAGTAGGGTTTCAGGATGAGTTTGCTCATCGGCCTCCCTTTTGGTCAATACCTGGGCGCCCGTTACGTACAGCTAGTAGCACTGACGTGCTAGTGGTTAAATCCACAGCCAGTGTATTGACGAGTCTTTAGAGTCCCCCACAGATAGTTTTTCCAAGGTTCGGGCGAAACATTGTAGAGGCCGTATGGTATTATGGTAGGGTTCGATCATATACGCGCACTTGTGCACGGATCATGATCAGACGGATCATACTAGTGGGCTTTGGTTTAAGTCGGATCCTAGTATTAGATTTGTTGGATTACTTTAGTCTCATCGCATTTGCATTCAGTCGGAATGCGGATGCAGGTATGTATATACAGGTGAGGGGTATCCTTGTGATCCGTCACGAGTTTACTTTAGATGTTGCCATATTATTTTGTTGGACTAAACATTTGGGTTAATGTTTAGATAGTGGAAATTGTGAGTGGGGGTGATGATTTTGTGCATTAAATGAGACATGTGCTTCATTGGTGACCCATGGTCTTATTTCTTGTGCAAATGTCACATTTGTGATTGATTGTTGTGTTGAAATGAGAGGAGGAGAGAGAGTTGACAGCCACTATGGCTTGGGCTTGCTCTCGGGAATTATGCTAGTGCTCTCACTTTCATCTCAACACAATAGAAAAGAAAAACCTCTTCTTCTTCTTCTTCCTCTAGCTCACAAGTTCCACCATGGTTTCATCTTCAACCTCCATCCATACACTCTCATGTGTTGAGAATCAATGGATGCTTAAGACAAAGTTATCACACACATTCTCTACATCACTTTGGACATGTCGGCTAGCAAACTTCTTGTCCGGGTTGCTTCGGTTTGAAGCAGGAGCCCATAAAAGGCTTCTTGACGTGGTGCCCTTCCGACGAGGAGACCGGAGATCGGAGATGCCGCGAGGAGCAAGAGATGGTGGCTAAAGACCGAAGGACACGGATTGATCGGTATAGCCTTTCTATCATCTTTCTAGTTAGCTAGTTTGTGTTAATGGTTCGATCTAGGTGAAGGACTACGATAGCGCCAGTTTTGTAAAAAGTTTTTGTTCCGCGTTTGGCCTCGGATTGACGGCCGGGGCTCTACCGTAGGCTTACATAAAGCTAGTTTAGAATGACGCTATACTCATCCTCCTGCCGGGTCTCATAGTCTATAACAACAGTAATGTCAAGTCTGGGAAAACAAGAACCTCCCTGTCACCATCTCTGAGAAGTCCGAAGTACCTCTCGGGTGCCTGAGGTTACCCACCAAATCTGCGGAGTAGCTAATGGAATGTCAAACCCGATTGAATTTTTAGGTTCTATTAAATTTTCGGTAATCGTTTGTGGTTCTGGAATCACTTCCAGTTCTACCATACTCCCACTTCTGTTTTCTGAAAAAAATCCATTTTACTAAAACTGTGGCAAGTCAAGAACAATATCACTATTAATCTTCCTGATGGTAGAAAGTTAACCCTCGTCGAAGCCCCGGATAACCCACAAACTGCCATTACTGAAACGTGCCTCGAGTTTATCCGGATTCTGGTTTTAAGCATCAGCCGGACAACTCCCTATAGCTTAACATCGTTAAGATATAAATTGATTATATATATATCCAATATAGAAACAAAAACACTAATTTAATTGGAACCAGATTCAAAATCATGCAGCTGTCTCCAGCGTATATCAACCAAATGGAAGGAGGCCATGCGGCATTACTCATCTGGGAGTGCATCCACATATGAGTAACCTGAAAGAGAAGCAGGTTCTCAAAACCATTACTATCAACGGAATACCAAACACAAGTATCTACATCTTCGACTACCTCGAAGAATCCTGATACTTCCAACAAATAGTTCTCTTCTTTATTCTTATACCTATAGCTTCTCAAAATTTGGATCTTGTATTTCAGTGAAACGCATATCTAAAAACTAGAGAAGTCACAAGTAAACAGAATATAGTACGAGTACCAACCCCTTTATCCTAATGGACACCGGAAAACATACAATACTTTGTACAAGTCCTCTGAGTTCGATAACTCAAATCCTATGCGTCGTAGGTTGAAAACTGAGCTATGGTTAAGAAGAATTACACCGATGTTGATTGCACCTTACCTAATCACCAACTGATATAGGTAAATGTCATAGACATAATTTCAAAAAGTTATATCTCACTTTATTAAATAAATGTATAGATATATCAGTTTGAAATTGGTGCATAACGATGGATATTCAAAACCAAATATTTGTCGTCAGGAAAAACCCAGGTGATTTTATCAAATATTACCAATTATATCGAATTCCGATATAATGAGGATATAATCACCCAATTCCCAATATCTTACTCCCACTCACCATCTGTAATAACATACATATGTGAGAAACTGATCTGGTAAATACATACCCTGGAATTAGATTCCAATTGAGAAAACAGTTTTCAATTAAGATCGCACAGTGAAACTGAAACATGAAAATGTTTCAAAGGGGTTAACTGGTATTCCTAGTAACACCTCTTCCACTATCCTGATTCATGACTATAACCGTATAGTTCCATGCCCTCATTCTAATCCCTTTATATGTCTTTACTTATTACCTTCTGTACACCACACTTAGGCTAATTGGTTTTCTTCCTTCCCTATCCTTTGGCACCAGCCTAATGTTTGGAAGAAGACTATCCAATAAGCGTAATAGGTGTACACTCCTTATGCTAGGAGCCCTTGCAACCTGAGAGAATGTAATGGGAAAAGACATCTGAATAATCCTATTCTATTTCTTCTGAACCGGAAATCATCCTCGAATCTGGAACGAATTCCTTCGAGTTCGTATGTAACTATACGATAGCATATCCAATAAATGTGGATCTTCGTAGCGATACGGAATGTTCCGAAAAAAAGCAAAAGTGAACTAGGAGTGGCAGGGGTATACGCCGTTTCGTCATAAATGATAGTAGTCGCAATGTTCTTTGCCCTCACTCCAACCCCTTTATATGTCTTTACTTATTACCTTCTGTACACCACACTTAGGCTAATTGGTTTTCTTCCTTTCCTACCTTTCGACACCAGCTTAAGGTTTGGAAGAAGACTATCCAATAAGCATAATGGGTGTACTATCTTAATCCTATGAGCCCTCGCAACCAGAGAGAAGGTAAAGAGAAAAGACAACCGAATAATTCTATTCCATTTCTCCTGAACCAGAATCCATCCTCGAATCTGGAACAAATTCCTTCGAGTTCGTATGTAACTATACGATGGAAGATCGAAGAAATGTGGATCTTCGCAGTGACATGGAGTGTTATGAAGAAATGCAAAGGGAAAGAAGGAGCGGCAATGATTTATGCGACTAAATGATAATCCAAAAGCCAAAGTGTTTTAAGAAAGTTTGGTTAACTTGGTTCATGAGTTTTAGGCTAGGGTCAGGCCATGGTCGCTGCCAAAGAGAGAGAGAAAAGAAACACTCAGCGTGCACTCTAACCTAGATCAGAATGGTTAATCATTTTATTTAATCAGAATGGCTCCCACTGTTTCCTCGAATTCTCTTCCAAACCCAAAAGAAGAATTAGCCGGGATCATCTAAAATCACCCGAGGAGTAAACCTACTCAGCAATGGGAATTGGGATCCAACTATCATCGCTTGATAACTTGATGGAAGCTACTCAAGTCACCACACTCCAGAAGGTATGCGCATGCCTGGCAAGTTTCATGTATGTTTGAAACTCCCGATGTGATTTTTACCCCTAGGATCCAAGTGACCTTGACGAGGTCAACAAGTCAAAGGGTCCTAGTCAAGTTCAACCTGTCACTATCTTGATTGCATTAGACCTACCTGCACCGATCCTTGATGACGTCAACAAGGTCGAACGACTGTCCTAACCAATCCATATATCCATACGACAAAAAAGTATTACAGAGCTACCGCACACTATGCCTTGACGAGGTCAACAAACGCAGCACGATACTAAGCAACATTAATCTAAAATGACGGAGGGCTACGGCTAGTTTTTGGCGAAAAACCTTTAACGTAATGAACTTGATATCGTTGAATGAATCCAAGTGGTTTTACAAATGTATAGTGGCGAAAACTTTTTCTAAAGAGTGTTAGTGTATATGCCCTAGGGTCCATTATTGTATCATACTTGCATGTATATTACTTAATGGAAGCTTGGGATATTCACAGTTGTATATACAGTCTTTCTAAAAATGGTAGTATGCTACTTGGTTTGTGTCTACTTTAATATGTGCATATGTTTCTTGTAACGCATCACTTATACATATTAGTAGAGCCCATAGGATCATTGCTTGATTACCAGCGTTGTGATGGCAGTCACACTAGGGGGTTGGGTAGTCTATAAGCAATATCCTATACTTGTCCCTGTTCCCGCCAAAAATTTCTGCGCAAAAGAGCCCAAGGTATCAATGGCGGCGATACGCTTAAGAAAATGGGAACCAGTATCTTCCGGGCTGTTTTTTTGACAAACTCCACAGTGAGAAATAGATAAATTCTGATATTATCGAAAGAGGCTCGAAAAACCCTTCGATTTGATATATTATGGGCCTCGTAATTCATCCGGGATCAAAAGTTATGAGGAATTACGTGTCCACACGTGATGGGCTTTTAGGAACCCGCTGGAGGAGTTAAAAGATACAATAAAAACTCAGAAAAGACCCCAATGGGGCATCACGTGCTCACACGTGACCATGGGTCACGTGCAGACACGTGATGGGCTTTTAAAGCCTCTAAAATAATGAATAGAATTTAATTCTAAAAGTCAGAAAATACCTCAACGAGGTATCACGTGCTTACACGTGACCAATGGTCACGTGTTGACACGTGATGGTTAAAACTGAAACATAAATAAGCGGCTGAGAAAGGAACCCAATTGGGGGTCACGTGCTCACACGTGACCAAAGGTCATGCGCCAGCACGTGACTGGCTTTAAAAGCATTATAATTTAATAGAATTAAATTCTAAAAGTTTCTGAATCTTTCCAAATGGAAAAAGATCATGGGGAACCGTTGGATTAAAAATCCAAGGGTGATTAAAAATCACCAATTTATAGAAAAACCTTGGACAAGGAAAGATTTCCCTGAAAATCTCACCAGGATAACAAATAGAATATCTTTTGGATTTAAAATCCACGGTGAATAAAATTCACTGAATGATCTAAAGGCCCAGATTAATGATAAATATAAATCAAATCTCTCAACAATCAAATCAAATCTTCCAATGAGAGATTTGCTAAACAAATTAACTCTTTTCCTTCTCCTATAAATAGGAGCCAAGAAAAGAAGAGGGGGGATCTACTTTTTTAAGAGAAAAACAGAAAGAGGAGAATTTAATTCTCAAGAGGGAAGAAAAGAAAGGAGAATTTAATTCTCAACAAAGAAAAACTCTAGGTAAGAAAAGAGAGGCTTCAAAAGAGAATTTAATGCTCAAAGAGTTTAACTCTTATTTAAAGAAAAGAACTTAGTTCTTCTTCTGGTTGAAGATCTGCACAGAGCACATCTCCCCATAAGTTGAGAATTTAATTCTCATCGGGTCGAGATCCTGCCATGCAGATCCTAAACTTAGAAGGGGAATTGAGTTCTGAGAATTTAATTCTCCTAAAACAAAACTAGGGTTTTACCCTAAATAAGAATGTAATTCTTTCAAAATAGGAATTTAATTCCTCCAGAATCAAAATTAGGGTTTTACCCTAAATAAGAATTTAATTCTTAAAGATAAAGAGACTTAAAAGATCTCTGTGCGTGAAAAAGACTAAGGTCACGTGCCCCACGTGACCCCTGAACAGATCCCCCAAAAATGAGAAGAGGAAAGCTTTGAGGCAATGCCTCACGTGTTCCCATGTGACCCTCATTATATATGGAACAAAAGTAAAGGCAGAAACAATTCTGGGCGCTCTCACGTGTTAGCACGTGACCCCTAATAAGTGTTCTAATAAATCAGGGCATGATTATACATCACATGCCCACACGTGATGGCTATGAAAATTAAAAGTGTTTAACACTTGTTTGCAGAACAAAATAAAGAGGATCTGGCCTCACTTTTTGATGCCATCACGTGCTCCCACGTGACTCCCAAAACGCAGAAAGAAAGATCAATGGAAATGAAGGCTTTGGGCGCTCTCACGTGTTTACCACGTGACCCCTTAGCAAACGTTCTAACGGTCAGCGCATAAATCCCCATCACGTGTCAACACGTGATGCTCGAAATAAAAAGGAAAAGTGTTTAACACTTATTCACAGATTTGAGGATAAAACAAAGGAGATCTGGCTCCGCATTTAGGGCGCTCTCACGTGTCCACACGTGACCCCTCTCTCTTTAGTGTTTAACACTAATCTGGAGACTTTGTTCCCAGTGTTTAACACTGATTTCCTTTAGTGTTTAGCACTAATTTGAAATCTCTGATTACCAGTGTTTAACACTGATTTGCTTTAGTGTTTAACACTAATTTGAAAGCCCCGTTGCTAGTGTTTAACACTGATTATCTTTTAGTGTTAAACACTAACTTGCTAATCTTAATTCCAGTGTTCAACACTGTTGGTCTTTAGTGTTCAACACTATCTTTAGGCCAATTGGCTAAGTTTCTAGAGGCAAAGCCTCTCCTTCAATGGACCGACAGAGGGCCAATATTTCAAACATAATTGGACTTAGCCCAAACTGGCCATAAGTCCTCAAATCATATTGAACTGAGCACATCTGCTCTTTCAACCAGCTCATTGGTTCAAGGGTACATCTCTGAACTCCTCTGATATTTGTCGTTGTAATCCTTCAACGTCTTCAGAGAGGTGACGGGTCCCGACAACCATACATCAACACGGACTGTGGGGTCCTTAAACTCATGGACTTATGCGTCCTTAAACCAAGATACGGACTGTGGGGTCCTTAAACTCATGGACTTATGCGTCCTTAAACCAAGATACGGACTGTGGGGTCCTTAAACCCATGGACTTATGCGTCCTTAAACCAAGATACGGACTGTGGGGTCCTTAAACCCGCGGACTTATGCGTCCTTAAACTAACGGACTAATGCGTCCTTAAACACACCCATATGGACTATGGGGTCCTTAAACCCATGGACTTATGCGTCCTTAAACTACCAACGGACCGCAATGTCCCTAAACTACCGATGGACCACCATGTCCCTAAACTGGAGTTGGACCACCATGTCCCTAAACTGGAGTTGGACCACTATGTCCCTAAACTGGCATTGGACCACTATGTCCTTAAACTGGTATTGGACCACCATGTCCCTAAACTGGCAATGGACCACCATGTCCCTAAACTGGAACAATAGAGCCCCCAAATGCTCTTTTGTCGGATCTAAACGATCCCGTTAAGTCGATCTTAGTCCCAAACTGGACTAACGTATCCTTAACAACCGTTTAAGTTGATCTTAGCCTCAAATATGGCTAACGTATCCTTAAACGTTCAAACAGACTTTAGTCCCAAATTGGACTATGAACCCCCCAATCAACTCATTGGTTCAAGGGTACATCTCTGAACTCCTCTGACACCTGTCGTTGTAATCCTTCAACGTCGTCAGAGAGGTGACGGGTCCCGACAGCCATACATGCAATGGACCACTATGTCCCTAAACTGGAACAATAGAGTCCAAATGCTCTTTTGTCGGATCTAAACGATCCCGTTAAGTTGATCTTAGTCTCAAATTGGACTAACGTATCCTTAACGAACGTTTGAGTTGATCTTAGCCCCAAATATGGCTAACGTATCCTCAAACCAAAACCCCCAAACCCAAATCTAAGATAACACGGATTGGGATTAGTCCACGCCCTACGGGCGACGACATAACTCGGTCTCCGTAAACAATCCACGGGCAACAAAACATAAAATAAATACCCACGACACGAAGTGACCAGCTGGAGAAGGAGAAAGTTGTTACCGCAATGCGGTAGCGTAATTAACTGCAGGGGCTTGCGCCTGCAGGGAAGAGCGTCCCCACAATCAAAAACCCCTCAAACGAGGGGGAATCTGACGAAGTCTGCTACATCGGACGCATCCGTTTAAACCTTCGATACATGGTGCCATAAATCAACTTGGCATCTTCGGAGAGGTGAACGGATAGCACCAATTAGCATCTGCCCCGAATCTCAGTGCCAAGACATCGCAGTCTTGTGCGCCGTCTTTCGGAGGGGAACAGATTCTGGCACGCCCGGTGGGACCTTTTCCTCTTTCCACTCCACACTTCGTGTGTCATGTTCGCGAACGAATCGCGGTTTACTGTGGTTGCCTGTGGATTCGAGGTACTAAGATTTGGTGTCTTGCTCCGTGCAGAAAACAGAAGATCAATGGCTTCAAACTGCACTGCCTGCAACTGCAACTCTCGCTCGGTCCTTGTTGGAGGAGTGACTTATGGGCCCCAAGCGGCCTCCCTTTTCAAGATGCCAGTGGAGCAGGTAACTCAGGCCACCACTGGATTATTCTTTGGGACCATGCTCCCACCGTTGAGCTTCACTGCCACAATGACGTTGCAAGAAGCCCCAAAGAAGTCGGTCTTTGATCGGCTCACCACTGCCGCGGCCCCTCTCAACGGGTCGCCCAACTTCAATACCTCAGTTTTCAACAGACTGGGCCAGAACGTCTATAAGCCCGTGATACCCGAAGCTGCCATCCCAAAGCGGATAGCCATCCCGGCTCAAGCGGACAAAATTATTGGAAAGGCTCCTCCTTCCAAGAAGTCAATTTTTACAAGGCTGGCTATTCCGGTTGCTGCTCCAGGCGAGGTCCTCAAAGCTGCTTCTCCTACCCAGAGGTCTGTCTTTGACAGATTAGACATTGCTTCTCAACGGGTGTCAGTCTTCGACAGGCTAGCACCAATAACGGTCTCTCCTCAAAGCAGGGGGCATGACGAAGTCGCCCCTACGGCCGAAACAACTCCATCCGCATGACACGCTCGACGTCGCCACTGGCGCCGAGTAAGGAAGGCTGGGGGCAACTCCCCCTCTGGGATAACTCCGCCAGCTCCAACGGGGGGGATCGATGCTGCTGTTCCAACCGGGAACAGCTTTGAATTGATAAACAAGGTGCGCAGAAACTCTCCTACTGCGGTGCTGAAGAAAACTCATTCACCTGTGGAGAATACTCCAGAGAAGGAGCGGGAGCAGCCCCCTCAACGGCTGTCCTCTAAAATTTAAAAGGTCTGGCGACAGGTCCAAGAGTCGGTGATTGATCAAGACTATCTCCGCCGACAGAAAAAGATGAAGGTCCGGCAGGAGAAGGGCTACTCTGTCAAGCCAGAAAAAGCAACAGCTGGTTGGGTGCCCACTGCAACGGCACCCTCAACGTCAATCGCTCAAAATAAAAAAAGGCCGCAAAAAGCCCCTGCGAACATGGCAAACCGTAAAACGCTGAGCACAAACACCCCAAGTCCGGGGGCATAGTGGTGCACACTGTTTATATGGCTTTCGGAAAGGAGGAAAGCCGTGCTTCAACGGGTCACCGACCGCTCACCCGATCCGTGACGAAGGCTCAAGAACAGCAACAGAAGCTTCAGGAAATGATGACTGCAATGGCCGCACTTATCGAGCCAAAAGAAAGCTCGGAGGCATCATCAGAGCAACGTCATGAACAAGAAACTGACGCTGACTACCTACGCAGAGTCCTCAAAAAGAAGGACCAAGAAGCCGCAGATCAAGCGGCTAACATAAAACGAATGGCGCTTCTCTTCCAAGATATGGTGGGGATGATGATCCAGCAAGATCCTCCTGCTGAAGATCCTCCGGTTGTCCTTGAAGATGACAAAGGAGAGACATCGAATCATCCTCCGGCTCTTTCAGCAGCCAAGGAAGAAACCATTTCCAAGGCCGCACTGGATGACCATATAGCTCAGCAAATACGAGCTCACCAGGCAAATGAATCGGCTGGGCAAATTGCTAGAACCGGGCGACCTTACCCGGGCTGGTATGACCAAATTAGTTACCCGCCGGGATATACGATCCCTAAGTTCCACGTATATAAGGGGACGGGAAATCCGCATCAGCATGTCGCTCAATTCAGGGCCTTATGCGGCAATACTGGAGGCGATGACAAATTGTTGCTTCGCCAATTCGTCGGCAGCTTAGCAGAAACAGCCTTTGAATGGTATTCGGAGCTACCTAATGACTCTGTCAAAACATTTGCGGAGATGGAACTATTGTTTACACAAAGATTTGCCAGCGCCAGCGAGCGCACCCCGATCACGGCACTGATCAACGCCAGAGTGAAGCTGGGAGAGACGTGGGTGCAATATGCAATCCGGTGGCGGAACCTATGGTCGAGATCCGAACAACGCATAGAAGAAGCTCCTGCCGTGGGCATGTTCGTGGGTACTCTCGACCCTCAAGCGACCATATCCCAATTCATGATGTTCTTCAAGCCGACCACTTTTCAGGCCTTGATTGACAAGCTGGCCCAAATGGACCAGATGGGTCATAGACCATCTCCTTCAAAGACAGAGCCTTGGAATGAAAAGGACAAAGGGAAAGCAACCGTCGTCGCCAATACTCAACAACAGCCGAGCCACTTAAAGCCGGTTGTTCGCCAGAACAATGTGCGACCACGCCCATCCCTCGAGGAAAGACTGGGACGTCCTTACTCATTTCCTCAGGATAAAACGAGAAAACTGTTCGAGCTGGCAGTGCGCAACAGACTCATCAATCTGCCGAGTCCAAAACGTCCGTTGCAACCAGGGGATGTCAACGATCCCAATTATTGCCCTTACCACCAAGCGGTAAGCCATCCAATCGAAGATTGCTTCGTCTTTAAGGGATGGATCGAGGATCAGTACCTACAAGGCAAGTTTGCGCTGTCTGAAAAGTGGAAGGTAAACCCACCACAGCCGCACACTCCAAAGAAGACGGACACACCGGGGGCAAGTTGCCACATGATCTCTCACTCATTGATAGATGATGAAGAGGCCCCTTGCACCGAGAAACTAGGGGCGGGGCCTGAACCAGAACTTCTGTGGCCATCAGACGAGATGATCGATGCCTTCCTGAACGAAGCCCGTCTTAAAAGCAAAGCTGATCGAGAGCGCGAGATGGCCATATTCGAGAAAGCCAAACGCCGTCGACTAGATGAAAGGGTCGAAACACTCCCACCGGATGAAAGTACATCCGCCGCAAATAAAAGCAGGATCAAGACAAGGAAACGATTCGCCAAAGCCATAGCAATGGGGATGAGGCCGCCCTCTTTCAAAAAAAATTCTCCTGGTGGTATACATTTTGATGAAACAGACGTACACCCTAACTTCTGCTTATATCATCAGAAGATCGTACATCCTACTGAAGACTGCAACTCTTTTAAGTGTTGGTGGCAAGGGTATGTCGCTCACAGGCAACACTTCAACAGGACAAAGCGTGAAGCTCGTAGACAGCGAAAAAATACGATAGATGAGCATAAAGGAGTTGCCGGCAATTGTCATAGGGACGAGCCCGGGGGATCACGAGTTCTCACCTTTGGAAGCGATTCTGATGAAGAAGCCGCTCTTAACCCTCTCTTCAAGGAATTCATTTCGAAAACAAAAGAATTGGAGAGTTGCGAGAATGTTCAGCCGTACAATCTCACGCTACCCGGAAAGAATCTCGGACCCGCAAACGACGGAGCAAACGAAATGAGAAAGGAAAAGAAAAAAACGGCCTTTGTTGCCAACACTCAACAACAGCTGAGTAACCCAAGACCGTTTTGTCGTCAAAACAACAAGCCGCGATACCTCAATGAGAAGTTGAAACGTCCTTACTCATTTTCCAAAGATAAAACAAAGAGATTGTTCGAGCTAGCAGTGCGCAGCGGGCTTATCACTCTACCAGATCCAAAACGTCTATTGCAACCAGGAGACGTTAACAATCCTAACTATTGCCCCTACCACAGATTAATGGGTCACCCACTCGACAATTGCTACGTCTTCAAAAACTGGGTTGAAGATCAATACTAACAGGGCAGGTTCGCGTTACCCGAAAAGTGGAAAGTAAACCCGCCACAACAACATGCTTCGAAAAAGGTGGATATGCCGGGGGCATCATGCTCATTCATAGGGAAGGCCTCCTAGACCGAAAAGTCAGTAAACTAGAGATTCGCCTCAAATACGGCGACGGTGGACCACTATGTCCTAAAACTGGCGTCGGACCGAAACGTCCTTAAACTAACGACGGACCGCAATGTCCTAAAACTTGCAAATGACCGAAACGTCGTTAAACTACTATCAACCCGCGGCATTCTCAGGCTGGCGTGGTTAAAAAAAAAAAAAGCAAAAAAAGAAAAACAAAAAAAAACAAAAAAAAACGGTATGTCCATAAGCAAAATGAGCACGGATGAAAACCCGAAAGGGCTCCGTGAGTAAAAACAGCAGGGCTACCGACGAGTGTTCGTGAAAACCCGAAAGGGCGCGACCTCGTTTTTTTAAAAAAAAAAAGGAATAAAAAAATACGGTATGTCCACAAGCAAAATGGGCACGGATGAAAACCCGAAAGGGCCCCGTGAGTAAAAACAGCAGGGCTACCGGCGAGTGTTTGTGAAAACCCGAAAGGGCACAACCTCGTTAAAAGACACTTACAGGATCCTCTCGACCTTGTAAGGAGAAACCACCTGCGTGAGATCCTTATGACTCACAAGGAAACACCACACTTAGGGATCCTCACGATTCCTAAGGAGAAATTACACTTGCGAGATCCCCACGACTCATAAGGAGAACTCTCTTATGGGACCCTCACGGCTCATAAGATTTGAAAGTCTTAAGTTACAGAAACCTTAACCTGTTCTTAAGCAACCCCCACAACCTTCGATACTGCCCTACAAGCGGCTCATATCGACCCTTGTATACAATCCATGGGCGCGAATAAATATTTCCCTAACCAAGTCCCATCCGTGACTAGGGATATGCTTGTATAGCAAACAACCCTTGTAAGTCCTCTCGACTTATAAGGAGAAAACCCTTTTGTAAGATCCTTACGACTTACAGGGGAACGTACACTTAGGAATCCCCACGATTCCTAAGGAGAAAACACACCTACAAGATCCTCACGACTTGTAGAGAGAAACACCTTTGTGGGACCCTTACGGCCCATAAAGTCAAAAGCCTTAGCCGACAGGACCCTTAACCCTGTTTACTAAGCCACCTTTGTTCGACATCGACAGAGGCAAATGGTGATTCGCTCCTGGAAATATCCCAGTTGTAGCGATGCTGATGCCTAAACTGGCATCAAATTCCAAGTCCTTTCATGGCAAATGATGATTCGCTCCTGGCAATATTCCAGTTGTAGCGATGCTGATGCTGAGATTGGCACCAGATTCCAAGTTCCACACTCGCAATAAAAAAAAACAGCGAGCCATACGTGCATACGAAATAGCCGAAATGATGGGGCAACTTGCAATAAAAATCAGCAAGTAAAAGAAATGTATGCATGAAAAATAGCCGAAATGATTGAGCAACTCGCAATAAAAAGCAGCGAGTAAAAAGAAAAATAGCCGAAATGATTGGGCACCGCGAAAAAAAGCCGAAATGATTGGGCAATCGCGATTTTCGCGATATAAAAAGCTGAAATGATAGATCATCGCGGAAAGAATAAAAAAATGAAAGAATGAAACTTTTTGCCCTACAGGTGAAATCATATCGATCCCTGTATACAATCCAGGGGCACAGATAAAAAGGGAACCATACCTTCCCAACAGGCTCCATCAGAAAGCGGAGCCAAATCCCGACGGTTAATAGACAACCTAGAGACAATCTCGACATTTATCGCAATATTGCAGACATAATGTCAACAAACGAAGCAAAAAGAAGATCCCGAGCTTCAGGGTCTCGACGTCAACATCGACAACTTAGAGATCACCAACGACGTTTCTCCTCACTCCAGCCAGATGCAGACGTGACGTCAACAATCGACCTCAGAGTCGCAACGAAACGGAACCATGGCAAAGTCCTTAGTTCCAAATCTCAATGGCCACATCTACAGCCTGGAGACCAACAACGGCGTGCCTCCTCATTCCAGCAGGACACAGATGTTACACCATCAAGCGGAGCGATGGCAAAATCCCAACTCCGCCTTAGCATTCGTCTCATTACAGCAGACGCAATGTTAACAACGGCGTTTCTTCGCAGTCCAGCAGGATGTACATGCAAAGCTAATAAAAGACCCCATGGTCAGCAAAGCGGAGTGATGGCAAAATCCCAGCTCCACCTCAGCACTCGTCTCGTCACAGCGGACACATCATCAAGCAAAGCGGAACAGCGGCAACTCCCAATTCCATGACTCGACGATGTACTCCCACAGAGAGTCAAATCCCAACTCCGTGAAATGCGGATATAATCAACAAAATTCCTGGTCGCGTGGAACGCGGATAACGTCACTCTTTGACCCCGTGGAAAACGCCCAGAGCGGAGCCTAGTCCTCGCCTAACACGGCAGTGAACCCGTGTGAAGCATCTGGTGCAAAATTCCTGGTCACGCGGAACGCGGATAACGTCACTCTTTGACACCGTGGAAAACGTCCAGAGCGAATCCTGGTCCTCGCAGAACACGGCAGTGAACCTGTGCGAAGCATCCAGAGCGGAGCCTAGTCCTCGCCTAACACGGCAATGAACCCGTGTGAAGCATCTAGTGCAAAATTCCTGGTCACGTGGAACGCGGATAACGTCACTCTTTGACCCCGTGGAAAATGTCCAGAGCAGATCCTGGTCCTCGCAGAGCACGGCAGTGAACCCGTGCGAAGCATCCAGAGCGGAGCCTAGTCCTCGCCTAACACGGCAGTGAGCCCGTGTGAAGCATCTAGAGCAAAATTCCTGGTCACGTGGAACGCGGACAACGTCGCTCTTCGACCCCGTGGGAAACGTCCAGAGCGGATCCTGGTCCTCACACCAACATGGAGTGATCACCACCGCGACATTCGTCTCGATACAGCAGACGTGACACCAGCAAGCGAAGCGAAGGCCAAATTCCTAGCTTCAGGGTCTTGACGGCAAGTCATATAAAGCCTGAAAGACAATCGGATATCATTCCACACCAGCGCAGAGTGGTCACCACCTCGACGTTCGTCTCGATACAGCAGACGAAATGTCACCCCAGCGTTCTTCCCCCAGCAGGATTCGGACGCGACAAAGCAAACGAAGCGAAGGACAAATTCCTAGCTTCAACGTCTTGACGACGCAACATCACCGAAAGGAGTCACGGCAAAATCCCTGGTTCCAAACCTCGACGGTTCACCAGCAACCTAGAGACAACCGCGACATTCGTCTCGATACAGAGGACGCAATGCCAGCAAACGAAGCGAAGGCCAAATTCCTAGCTTCAAGGTCTTAACGGCAAGTCATATAAAGCCTGAAAGACCACCGGAGATCATCCCACGTGGAGTGGTCACCACCTCGACGTTCGTCTCGATACAGCAGACGCAACATCACCAAAAGGAGCAACGGCAAAATCCCTAGTTCCAAACCTCGACGGTTCACCAGCAACCTAGAGACAACCACGACATTCGTCTCGATACAGAGGACGCAATGCCAACAAACGAAGCGAAGGCCAAATTCCTAGCTTCAGGGTCTTGACGGCAAGTCATATAAAGCCTGAAAGACAATCGGAGATCATCCCACACCAGCGCGGAGTGGTCACCACCTTGACGTTCGTTTCGATACAGCAGATGAAATGTCACCCCAGCGTTCTTCCCCCAGCAGTATTCGGACGCGACAAAGCAAACGAAGTGAAGGCCAAATTCCTAGCTTCAACGTCTTGACGGTAAGTCATATAAAACCGGAAAGACATTCAGAGATCATCTCATACCAACATGGAGTGATCACCACCTTGACGTTTGTCTCGACACAGCAGACACAACATCACCGAAAGGAGTCACGGCGAAATCCCTGGTTCCAAACCTCGACGGTTCACCGACAACCTGGAGACAACCGCGACATTCGTCTCGATACAGAGGACGCAATGCCAGCAAATGAAGCGAAGGCCAAATTCCTAGCTTCGGGGTCTTAACGGCAAGTCATATAAAGCCTGAAAGACCACCGGAGACCATCCTACATGGGGTGGTCACCACCTCGACGTTCGTCTCGATACAGCAGACGCAACATCACCAAAAGGAGCAACGGCAAAATCCCTAGTTCCAAACCTCGACGGTTCATCAGCAACCTAGAGACAACCACGACATTCGTCTCGATACAGAGGACGCAATGCCAGCAAACGAAGCAAAGGCCAAATTCCTAGCTTCAGGGTCTTAACGGCAAGTCATATAAAGCCTGAAAGACTATCGGAGATCACCCCACACCAGCGCGGAGTGGTTATGACTCATCGGGGCTCTCCAAAATGAGCCTAACCTCAAGTAAAAAGCGGCATGGCAAATTCCTAGCGCTTGCTCTTCCGACGGTCAAACTGCCAAGGAGGATTGCTTGAAGACGTCTTGTCCAGCCCCCGAAGGGATCAGAGACACGGCAGTCGCAGGGCTACTCGAACAGCATGATTGCTTATCGAGGAATACATCAGCTCATGTGACGGTACGACGGCCAAAACCCTAAGTACCACAGACCCTAACGGACTTCTGTCGTAAAGAGCAGAGGTTAACTGTGATGTTAGGATATTCTTGCGAGATCTGCTCGATTCGTTTCGACTCGTGAGGAAAATGATGTCTTTGCGAGAACTTCTCGATTCGTCTCGACTCGTGAGATAAAGCCTTAGGCAGTAGGGATTAAAAAACCTGTTTCCTAAGCACTGGGATCCTGCAAGTCGGCCCAAAATGGTCTCTTGCATACTATCCACGGGTCTCACTCTCCGAAGTCGAATTTCGACAAGGAGGGGAACAACCGCTTACGGGTCCTCTCGACTCGTAAGAGGGAAAAATTCTCTCATAAGATCCTTACGACTTATAAGAGAAAACACACTTAGGAATCCTCACGACTCCTAAGGAGAAAATACACCTACGAGATCCTCTCGATCCGTAGGGAGAAAAGTCTTTATGAGACCCTCACGGCTCATAAAGTCGAAAAGTCTTAGGTGGCAGATCCTAACCCTGTCTCCTAAGCCATCACTGCCCTGCAAAGAGGTTAAGATGGACCATCTATGAGCCACACTCGCCAAAGCTACATGCCACTGAAATGGAAAAGCTACTCATGAGCATATAGACTACTTCTCTCGAGAGTAAGATATAAAGAGATAGAAGGGTGCGGCTCATGGGGTTAAGGGTTTGGAACTATATCTCTTAAGAGTCGAGATTTGAGTCAATGATAAATGACGACGCTTGTGTCCGCTCGTTATCTTCTCAGATCAAGATTCTGAAAGTAATATACCAACCCGAAACTGGTCATACGCTATGCATTACTTTGCACTACTTCACCCACGTAAATACTTACGTGGACAAAGTAGTGGGGGGCATTTGTTCCCGCCAAAAATTTCTGCGCAAAAGAGCCCAAGGTATCAAATGGCGGCGATACGCTTAAGAAAATGGGAACCAGTATCTTCCGGGCTGTTTTTTTGACAAACTCCCCAGTGAGAAATAGATAAATTCTGATATTATCGAAAGCGGCTCGAAAAACCCTTCGATTTGATATATTATGGGCCTCGTAATTCATCCGGGATCAAAAGTTATGAGGAATTACGTGTCCACACGTGATGGGCTTTTAGGAACCCGCTGGAGGAGTTAAAAGATACAATAAAAACTCAGAAAAAACCCCAATGGGGCATCACGTGCTCACACGTGACCATGGGTCACGTGCAGACACGTGATGGGCTTTTAAAGCCTCTAAAATAATGAATAGAATTTAATTCTAAAAGTCAGAAAATACCTCAACGAGGTATCACGTGTTTACACGTGACCAATGGTCACGTGTTGACACGTGATGGTTAAAACTGGAACATAAATAAGCGGCTGAGAAAGGAACCCAATTGGGGGTCACGTGCTCACACGTGACCAAAGGTCATGCGCCAGCACGTGACTGGCTTTAAAAGCATTATAATTTAATAGAATTAAATTCTAAAAGTTTCTGAATCTTTCCAAATGGAAAAAGATCATGGGGACCGTTGGATTAAAAATCCAAGGGTGATTAAAAATCACCAATTTATAGAAAAACCTTGGACAAGGAAAGATTTCCCTGAAAATCTCACCAGGATAACAAATAGAATATCTTTTGGATTTAAAATCCACGGTGAATAAAATTCACTGGATGATCTAAAGGCCCAGATTAATGATAAATATAAATCAAATCTCTCAACAATCAAATCAAATCTTCCAATGAGAGATTTGCTAAACAAATTAACTCTTTTCCTTCTCCTATAAATAGGAGCCAAGAAAAGAAGAGGGGGGATCTACTTTTTTAAGAGAAAAACAGAAAGAGGAGAATTTAATTCTCAAGAGGGAAGAAAAGAAAGGAGAATTTAATTCTCAACAAAGAAAAACTCTAGGTAAGAAAAGAGAGGCTTCAAAAGAGAATTTAATGCTCAAAGAGTTTAACTCTTATTTAAAGAAAAGAACTTAGTTCTTCTTCTGGTTGAAGATCTGCACAGAGCACATCTTCCCATAAGTTGAGAATTTAATTCTCATCGGGTCGAGATCCTGCCATGCAGATCCTAAACTTAGAAGGGGAATTGAGTTCTGAGAATTTAATTCTCCTAAAACAAAACTAGGGTTTTACCCTAAATAAGAATGTAATTCTTTCAAAATAGGAATTTAATTCCTCCAGAATCAAAATTAGGGTTTTACCCTAAATAAGAATTTAATTCTTAAAGATAAAGAGACTTAAAAGATCTCTGTGCGTGAAAAAGACTAAGGTCACGTGCCCCACGTGACCCCTGAACAGATCCCCCAAAAATGAGAAGAGGAAAGCTTTGAGGCAATGCCTCACGTGTTCCCATGTGACCCTCATTATATATGGAACAAAAGTAAATGCAGAAACAATTCTGGGCGCTCTCACGTGTTAGCACGTGACCCCTAATAAGTGTTCTAATAAATCAGGGCATGATTATACATCACATGCCCACACGTGATGGCTATGAAAATTAAAAGTGTTTAACACTTGTTTGCAGAACAAAATAAAGAGGATCTGGCCTCACTTTTTGATGCCATCACGTGTTCCCACGTGACTCCCAAAACGCAGAAAGAAAGATCAATGGAAATGAAGGCTTTGGGCGCTCTCACGTGTTTACCACGTGACCCCTTAGCAAACGTTCTAACGGTCAGCGCATAAATCCCCATCACGTGTCAACACGTGATGCTCGAAATAAAAAGGAAAAGTGTTTAACACTTATTCACAGATTTGAGGATAAAACAAAGGAGATCTGGCTCCGCATTTAGGGCGCTCTCACGTGTCCACACGTGACCCCTCTCTCTTTAGTGTTTAACACTAATCTGGAGACTTTGTTCCCAGTGTTTAACACTGATTTCCTTTAGTGTTTAGCACTAATTTGAAATCTCTGATTACCAGTGTTTAACACTGATTTGCTTTAGTGTTTAACACTAATTTGAAATCTCTGATTACCAGTGTTTAACACTGATTTGCTTTAGTATCAGGTTCCTTCGATTATATCAAGTTCACTACGTTCACGGTTTTGCCAAAACCATTCGTAGCCCTCCGTCATTTTATATAGATAGTCAATAGTATTCAAGCTGTGTTTGTTGACTAAAGTCAAGGCACAGTGTTTGGTAGCTGTTGGATATTCATATGCAGCATAGATAGATGCGTTGGTTTGGGACAGTCGTATTACCTTGTTGACTAAAGTCAAGGGTATGTACGGGTGGGTTCAAATTAACCTGGATAATGACGAGTAGAACTTGACATGTGACTTATGATTTGTTGACTAAAGTCAAGGTTCTAAGAGCATGGGGCAAAAATCCATATCGGGAATTTCTAAAGAAACTGAAATTTGCAGAGAGTAGCATACCATTTGGAGTTTGATGAATGTTGGTAGGATTCCTTCAACATTATCATACGATGATATTTAGATCCCGATTCTACTGTGAGTATATACTACTTATCAGGAGATTCGTCAGTTAACGATCAATGCTATAAACCAAGTAGGTGCCAAGAAAGGTGTCAGCAGGGTTACGCCCCCAGAGAAAAGAGGTTATTTAATTAAGGAACTTCGCGAAAGCGTTGGAAAACCTCCCTCGAAGTATCGATACTGACCTGGCTGAACGGTTAAGCAAGAATTGTACAGTGAGAATAGTACTGGCTAATTCTTCTTTTATGGTTTGAGGAGGGATTCGAGAAACAGTGGGAGCCATCTTGTTTAGATAAAATAAAAACCACTCTAAACTTGCAAGAGTATCATGCTAAAAGTGTTTTCTTCTCTCTCTCTTAATTGCAGCGACCATGTGACCACGACTAGGTTACATCTAGATAAAAAATTGACTGATTCTGACTTATATGACCGGCAAAGGTCTGTCCAAATGTCCATTTCCTATGACAAGCTGGACCACCCTATTACTACTTAAGATCCCGCCGTCCCAGGTCCAGTTTCCACCATCACGGATATGGATATCCGCCAGACAAGGGAAAAGGATAAAACGAAAGCTAAATGCCTCGTGTTAGCTTCAGTTGATGGTGTATACTAGAAGCAACACGAGAAGATAGACTCAGTTTCCATCTTTCTCCATAACAAAGATTTATATGGAGAGCAATCTCATATTGCAAGATATGAGACCTCGAACGAATTAATTCAAGCGAGGTTGACTTTCGGGTCATCTATAGGGGACAACGTCCTTACAATGACTAGCTGTATTGATGAGCTCCAGGACCTGGAGACCACGTTGGGAAATGAGTCAGATACTGACTTGATTCTACAGTCTCTTCCTTCTACCCTGAAGGAAACTAGGGAAGAAGAAAGAAGGAGAAGGGCAAAAGTTTCAGGACTGAATGTAGTAAAAGAGGAACGTTCCTATTGTTATGGGACTGGGCATTGGCAGAAAGATTGCAGGGCTTTAAAAGCCAGTAGCCAGGATACGATGCATGTTGTGGTTTCGGCCTCAAGTGTATTTGTTATTGAGAACTGTTTGTCAATTAACTCTACTTCCTGGGTACTAGATACCGGAGCAGGATCTCATATCTGTAATTCAATACATGCTTTGAGAAACCGTAGAGTTATAAAGGTAGGTGATTGGTCTCTCAGAGTTGCAAACGGAATGAGCGTGGACGCTGAATCCGTGGGAGAATATCGCCTAGGTTTGATAAGTGGGCATATATTAATTCTACGTAACTGTTTGTATGTACCTATTATGACTTGTAATATTATATCAGTGTCCTCACTTTCGAGAGAGGGATACGATTTTACATTTGTAAGCGATGTAGTTAACATCCACCTAAATCAAGTTTTGATTGGGTCCGGTACATTAGATAACGGTATATACGTATTAAGTCAAGCTCAGGTTTTCAATGTCCAGAACACACTTAAAAGAAAGTCTCCAGAAATAAATCTGGATTTCTTATGGCATTGTAGACTAGGTCACATCAATGAGAGAAGGTTGACTAAGTTATATAGAGAAGGATATTTGAATCCGTTCGAATATCAATCTTATGCTACTTATGAATCTTGTCTCAAAGGAAAGATGACAAAGACTCCGTTCACTGGACATGGAGTAAGAGCAAGCAAGCTCTTGGGACTCGTACACAGTGACGTGTGCGGTCCAATGTCTACACATGCGCGAGGTGGTTATTCCTACTTCATTACTTTTACGGATGATTTCTCTAGGTATGGATATGTCTTTTTAATGAAGCATAAATCCGAGGTCTTTGAGAAATTCTAAGAATACAAGAATGAAGTGGAAAAACAAACAGGCAAGAGTATGAAGACACTGAGATCTGATCGAGGTGGTGAATACTTAAGTGCCGAGTTCCTGGGTTACTTAAAAGAGAATGGAATTCTCTCTCAGCTTACTCCTCCATACACACCACAACATAACCGTGTATCGGAAAGGAGGAATCGAACCCTATTGGTGTTGGAGATAGTGCCCTCAGAGTCAATTATTGGATCATAGGCACGTGCTTGCAATGATTGAGGGAGGACCTATACCGGTAGGACAGTCTTACTCAAGATGATAGTATGCTATCTGGTTTACCTTTATCATCGTGTACTGCTTCAGGTGACCTTACAGGTCACTATTGCACGTTGGTAAAGCTCTTAGGATTCTTGCTTGACAGCCAGCAGTATGATGGCAATCATATACGTGGGAGCTGGTAGTCTATAAGCAAATCCTTAAAAGGTCCCTAGTCGTGGGAGTTTCGAGACAGGGCATCGATACTCCAGAGTAGACTAGTGTATACAGTTGAGACCCCGATGAGGGACGGTGGCCGGTCTCACAAGCCACTGGTGTCAGTTGGTTCACCTAAGATGTATACAGGTGCTCATTGGGTTATGAGTACACCGGACAGGACTCGCCGGGAACATGCTAGTTGGTCTTATACCAGAAGTCAGATAGCAGTTCCCTGGTGACATGTGTACATGTTAGTTCATCGACCTGAGATCGTCATTTGTCTCGTGTGAGTTCCCACTGTACTTTGATTACTACCCTACCACGCTCAAAGGAGACGTGCAAACAGGTTTTAGTTGGGTACAGTCCCGAGCCACATGGAGGCAGTGAGCGGATCTGCAGGGGTTCGTCTCTCCCGGTATTGGGGGTGAGGTCGCGCTGTGTCTAGGAGAGCTATAACACGAAGTCCTTGGCCAAGGCAGGAGATTTACTGCTAGGTATTTGTAACATTTTCAAAAGTATAAAATATTAATTTTAGGAATTTTTATGATTTAATATTATTTATTGATTATTTTAATATTAAATTAATGATTAAATGCAAATAAATAGGTAAAATGTTGGAAAAATTAGGAAAAATTTTGGAAAATTCTAAAATAGGGTAAATTAGTGAATTATGACATTTTTAAGTTTTTGTGATTAGTTTGACACTAATTTAGTGCTAATCGCGATTAAAATCGCTAATCGGGTTTTTGGCATTTTTGTGCAAAACTTGCACATATCACCTTTTCTACACTTGTGCATTTTTCTTGCCATGATTTATCATTTGGGGTTTACTATTTGTGTGAGAAGGTTTAGAAATAAAGGAAAAGAAAAGAAAAGAAAATGAGAATGGGGTTGGTGAGAGAGGTATGGGTGCATATTGACTTAGCCATTCCCTTGGTTTTCCTCCTCATTCCTCTCCCTCACCCTTGTGCTGCTGCTGCTGCTGCTACTGCCCATGTTTTCCCCTCCACAAAACCCTCTCACTTCATCTCAAAATCTATCTCAAAACCTCACATCCCTTTCACGAAAAAGATGCACAAGCTCGAGATCTACGCAATGGACCATGAAAGCATGGATTTGGCCACTAGAGGGCAACTCAAGAAAGTTCTTGAGTTGCCAAGTGAGGTAAATTCTGAACCCTTAGCTCAATTGTAGCATTTCCTTTAACCCCAAGTTAAGATTTTATCGATATTGTGTGATGTTATAGACTTGGTGATAATCAAGTTAGGGTTTGAGGAAACTTGTGTTGTATTTGGAGATTGAGGTCAGTAGAGGATTCACCAACACCCTAGTGTATAAATTGGAACCCAAAACCTGAAGCTAGAACCAGAAATACGGATTTTTGAAAACCGATATCGGGGAAATTGTGTAATCTGTGCAGGTTAACTTGAATCTGCTATCACCCCGAGAACCCTAAAATAATATTGAATGGACAGTGAGATGTGCAGGCACCATTGAACCAACACCCCAAACCCTAGCCCCCAATTCCTTTTTCAGGCCGCCAATTTTCCTCTTTTGGCCGCCAATTGCGGCCTGGGTCCCACCATTCTGGCTCGTATTGGTTCTGTAGCTCCTACATTGTTAGTTTAGGCCCCTGGTATATATAGATTTGTATAAACTGATCTAGGGTAAAATCTGGAACACTTTGCATGAGTTGCTGTTTTGGACCTTAGTTTCCGTATTCCGTATTTTCATTTCTGCTTTGGTGTGTTTCGTTTTGCCTCGACTATTTGGCGTTTATACGACGATTTAGAGGATTTATTGATGGCTTTGAAGGCGTGCCATAGGTTCTCACCTATAGGCCCCTTATCGTGTCGTTTGGATTTCATGCGCCGTTTAGCTTGGATTTGGTTTTAATGCGTATATGCGACACTTTGATGTCTAGGTACTCATGAGGACTTCGGGACGGCAAGCAAATGCATGGCGACGTCCGCAAATGATGATGCAAGGTGAGTAGATTATATCTACAGGGGGAAGTCGGGTGGATGGCGTATAGCACCCCCGCAGTCCGTAGTTAGTATACTATATATATAGTGGTTATATGATAGTTTAGTGTGTTGTAGCTTGTGATAGGTGTATTATGGATAGTGTAGGGTAGAATTACACCTACACACACACCCTTGCATATTACTTGTACTTACACGGTGTTTGATGATATGGGATGACTTTGGAGGTGAGTCGATGATGTGGCTTGGTGCCGTGAGATCGGTGGTTTGATACGATTCATATGTGGAATATGACTTGTGATTCTTGCGGGCTTGGGATATGTGTTTACCCCCGCATGCATACTTTATTTTTGGTATCGTTTTGTACTGACATAGAGTAGTACCCCAGACTATATGATCTGATGATAGTGATACCGGTTATGTGACGAGATAGTGAGATGTTGACCTGTACCCAGCTTTTGGGGATGCCGTACGATGATTTACCGTACGAGCCGATATTGATGATAGATCCGCACTCATAACTCGAGGATATCTTACGATATGACATTGAGGCGAGATCACCGACTATATACCTATACATATACTTTGACTCAGATTTAGGTGGTTTCCACACCTACCCCTCCTGATCGACCTGATACTTAGATGTAGTTTGCATAGTAGATACTTCACTGTGGTGTTGACTACTAGATTTCTGCATTTTTATGCTATTTGTATTGCATTGGCATATTGTACACTTATACCTGTACACAAACATAGATGATTCATTCTAAAGGAGCGGTTTCTCTCGACATATGCACATTACTATTCCATGTTGCATGACTTCGGAATGATTACCTTTCTTACATGTCGCATACATCATGGATTGATTGCATAGCACATCGTATTGGATCATTGCAGTGTAGCTTATCTATATGTGACATGACTTGATGTTCATATTTGATACCTATATCATATTGGATCATTGCATTGTAGCTTATCTATATGTGGCATGACATGATATTCATATCTGATACACATATCACATCACAATTACTTGTATTATTGGTTGAGATTCATGTGATTTCTGGATTTGGGAATCGTGGCCTTTTTAAATAGATAATCATTTAAAAACCCGGTTCCCTTGATATGATATTTGGGGCGCCGCCCCGTGTTTTCTCGGTGCTAGGGGATGTACTGAGAGAGGGATGACCCGGACTGACGGATTCCCGATATATACTTTGATATAGGGCTGACCCGGAATGACGGATGCCCGATGGATTGATATAGGGCTGACCCGGAATGACGGATGCCCGATGGATTGATTTAGGGCTGACCCGGAATGACGGATGCCCGATGTACTGAGAGAGGGATGACCCGGACTGACGGATTCCCGATATATACTTTGATATAGGGCTGACCCGGAATGACGGATGCCCGATGGATTGATATAGGGCTGACCCGGAATGACGGATGCCCGATGCATTGAGAGAGGGATGACCCGGACTGACGGATTCCCGATATATATATATATATATATATATACTCTGAGAGAGGGCTGACCCGGAATGACGGATGCCCGATACATGAGGATTTACGTGTCGATGCTAGGCACGGTTTTCATGATGTTTTTCCATGATTTTGTTTATATCCTCACATTGCATACATGATGCTTATTGTCATTGGGTGACGGGTGGACGAGTTCCACATATATATAGATATGGATCATATACAGACATAGATCATATACAGACATAGATCATATACAGACTGGATTTACACTGATCATACTTCATTTGTATATATAACAGGGCATGAGGGCGCTGTTATATATACCCTTACACCAATATTAGTGGTATGGGACGCTAATATATGTGTATTGATATCATATTCACTTCTTGCAGACATACCTTATACTGATGACATGTTAGTACTTAAGTACCTGGCATTACATACATGATTAGATGTTATCTTGCTACCTTATCACACTCAGATGTACTCTTATGGTTATATTACTGATCGTTGACTTAGGTTTATGTCTCGCTTTCGGTTTCTTCTTGTAGATATTTTCTATTCACGAGTTGGCAACTCACCCCCGTTGTGCCACAGTTCTTGCAGGTTCTGCCGTACAGGTTTCATTGCGGCATTTCTGGCACACTACTTTCTTGAGGGTGTTTTGCTTTTGGTAGGTGGATTCTTTCGCATCAAGAACCACCATTGTACTTGTATTATTCATTGTATCTAGATTTTTTCCATCAACCAAAACTTGTATATTGTTTCAGACCTAGACTTTAGTGATGTATTATTCGACCTTAGAGTCGCGCTTAGTAGTATTGCGGTTTCTTGTTGCTTGAGCTTTCTTTTGGGTTTGACCCTCGCCACTTGGCGTTGTATATTATTGTTAAACATGTAGTTTCTTTACTTATTCTTAAAAAGGGATTTAGATTTCTGGGTTTTCGGCTTACTTAGTCGCGTTACGCCTGTAGACGTTACGTGGTTAAGTGCCGGTCACAGGCCAAACTTTGGGTCGTGACAAAGTTGGTATCAGAGCGCTAGGTTGACCTTGGTTCGAGTCTGAGTTTGACTATGTGGAGCCTAGGGCGTTTATATATATACGGAACTTAGGCTTGACCTTACGGAACTTAGACTTGGTCGAGGGGGTATTAGACCCGAACTTTCGTCGTATTAGGATGACCCTTGGTTGATGGAATAGGTGACTAAAAGTAGAGTGACGTACCGTTGGTATGTTCCGCGGCATACTTACGATACGCTACTCCGCTTAAGGAACCTTAGGATGTGCATATTCTTCGAGATCAGTGATTTTCTTTATATCCGGGATTATACATCCATTTGAGATCCCCGATTCTATTAGTTTCATGATCATACCTTCATTGATACCGTTCCTTCCTATGATCATGTATCCACTTTGGATCTGATGTTTCCCTTCTTGCCACTGGTGTACTCTTTTGATACTCGATTGAGGTTCCTGTCACCGTGTTTGAGCGCAGTTTGGGCTACTGCTGGGGTTACGGCCGGTGTGAGCTCGTCTGGTACGAGGGCCGACCATTGTGTTTTCTGGTGACATGGGAACGTCTCGAGTTAGTATTGGTGTTTGTGACCTCTGGTGGAGGCGAGTGCTTGGATTTGCACCGGATGATCGGGCCATTGTTAGAGCTGCCTGTTGTGAGAGGACTGTTGATGTACAACATACCTCAGAGATTGTGATGTCGCCTACCGTGCAGACAGATGGACCAGCTGTTGCTGAGATTGACAGGATGTCGCTTTCGGAGCTTACGAGCTGAGATTGCCGGAGCTTTCAGGCAGATATGAGACAGATGATAGCTAGTCTACCCGAATTGAGAGACGAAGGTGATTCGTCCGATTTATGCACCGGAGCGGGCCCAGTTGAGTTGAAGATTTCCAGTGTGGAGAGTCTTACTCAGATCTAGAGAAGACCGATTCAGAGATGACCGCCACTGTGTTGCCTTTCCTGGAGGATTGAGGCGCAGTTCGGCGTACAGGCGAATGAGCCAGTTGCTGCTGCAAATGACGAGATATCGCCCAGATGATTGGAGCCACTGCAGCGTGAGCATATACTCAGAGAGATGATAGCGAGTCGCTAGTCACCTGAGGAGGAATGACTAGGACATGTGATTCGTTCGTTTACCGATGCGAGGTCACCAGATAGATTGTTTCCAGCTAGAGACGACTTCACGCAGGTTCGTCGGGAGTCGATTGAGACGATCGAATGTCAGGAGCCTATTTGCCAAGTTTAAGTATACGGAAAGACATGCAGGTGATTTTATGGACCCTCTAGAAGAATGAAACCCTAACTCGACTTAATGACCGTGTGAAAGCCTATGAACCTTCGGGTTTGCGGCGGTTCCGCGGCGCCATTAGTGAGGCTTGGATTTACCCTTCTACGGCTGGGCCACCGACGCTGTGGCATGTACTCGATACTATTAAACTGTACCCGAGATGTGAGCTCTTGGGGGATTATGAGGATCTGACGAGTCGATCGGATGGTTCGACACCTTTCGGATATCGTGATGGGACACTGCTTGGGAGACTCCAGATGCGAGCGTAGCCATCGGAGCGCAGTTCGTGTAGCCACGATGAGTTAGGTCCGAATCAGTCGACATTGAGCAATGTGGAGTAGAGAGTTCGTACGAGGTTTCGACGAGATGACGTCCCACTCTGCTGACATCAGAAATGTTATACGCACCCAGAGGCGTGGTATATGGATATATCTTCCAGAAAGAAGCGCGATGAGTATGCAGCCATTCCGGAATAAGAATTAGCTTCAGCATTGGATGATGACTTCCGGGCAATTCGGCAGGTATGAGATTTGAGAAAGGAACCTCGACAGGACCCTTCTGGAGAACGATACGAGAAGACCTAGACCCGGGAGTGGTCGTATTGCGCACACCCAGCAGGACAGAGTTCGGCTTTGTCGACGAGGTAGTTGACCAGGTTCGGATAAAGGAACTTACCCAAATGCGTTGCTAATTGATCAGGGACGGACGAGTGAAGTGTATTCCTCCGATGGTTGGGACGTGTTCCCGAGGATCTGTTCGGCCTGACATCTTTTACAGGATGGTGAAGCTACAGAGTATGCGATTTCGAGTCCGTGCGAGAGACTTCAGATTGGCCGTGGCCGAGAACAGTGCAGTGCAAGGTAGCTTGGCGTGACGTCATAGTGGACGACGATGGAGACAAGTGGAACCAGAGGTTCGTGTGAGACACTGACGATGCTGTCATTACTTCCCGTCGAGACTAGAGACCTGATATGCTTACAGAGACGTTGGGATGTGACCAGTTTCTGAGAAAACATTATGCTGAGGACACAGATGTCTCTCAAGCGAGAAGAGGTAGTACAAGAGAGCCAGCCTCTGCGCAGATCGGCATAGGCATGATTGGAAGAGACCTTGAGCAGGATTCCTTCCAGGACATTGCTGCAATGATGTTACACCCAGGATCAGATGTGTGACATGCATTCAGAGAGCCAGAGGCCGACGCCAGTGATATGCCGCCTTACGAGTGGTCATGAGGATTGACCGAGAGGTGACCAGAGAAGTGCCAGAACGGGATCGTCCCCGTTAGCACACCTGACAAGGCCGATGAGCCGATTGACTGCGAGATAGGTAATCCGCAGAGAAGATAAGGACCCAGAGTCAGAGGACGCCAGACCGTGAGCAAGAGGCAAGTAGATATCTTGCGCTGCTAGCATTGGATGCACCCTTAATGTTTTGAGGTACGATTTTGGTGCACACCAGATGCACTAAATCGGGTTTCCTTGTGCATGTTAGATGCACCTGGTTTTGCTGACAGGCACACACGTTGCCAATGACAGATGTTGTGTGCACACCCATGGCACCTGTATGGTACTTAGGTGGGTTTTGTTTTCCGTGCGCACCTGACGCACGGGGTATTCTTGTATACGCCTTAGGATTGATGTTAGAGGAGCCCCGACAATTTGGATTTTTGCTGAAATTGTTTTAGTAGTGGGGGCTTAAATTTAAATTCGGGGACCGAATTTCTTTAAGGGGGATAGATTGTAACATTTTCAAAAGTATAAAATATTAATTTTAGGAATTTTTATGATTTAATATTATTTATTGATTATTTTAATATTAAATTAATGATTAAATGCAAATAAATAGGTAAAATGTTGGAAAAATTAGGAAAATTTTTGGAAAATTCTAAAATAGGGTAAATTAGTGAATTATGACATTTTTAAGTTTTTGTGATTAGTTTGACACTAATTTAGTGCTAATCGCGATTAAAATCGCTAATCGGGTTTTTGGCATTTTTGTGCAAAACTTGCACATATCACCTTTTCTACACTTGTGCATTTTTCTTGCCATGATTTATCATTTGGGGTTTACTATTTGTGTGAGAAGGTTTAGAAATAAAGGAAAAGAAAATGAGAATGGGGTTGGTGAGAGAGGTATGGGTGCATATTGACTTAGCCATTCCCTTGGTTTTCCTCCTCATTCCTCTCCCTCACCCTTGTGCTGCTGCTGCTGCTGCTACTGCCCATGTTTTCCCCTCCACAAAACCCTATCACTTCATCTCAAAATCTATCTCAAAACCTCACATCCCTTTCACGAAAAAGATGCACAAGCTCGAGATCTACGCAATGGACCATGAAAGCATGGATTTGGCCACTAGAGGGCAACTCAAGAAAGTTCTTGAGTTGCCAAGTGAGGTAAATTCTGAACCCTTAGCTCAATTGTAGCATTTCCTTTAACCCCAAGTTAAGATTTTATCGATATTGTGTGATATTATAGACTTGGTGATAATCAAGTTAGGGTTTGAGGAAACTTGTGTTGTATTTGGAGATTGAGGTCAGTAGAGGATTCACCAACACCCTAGTGTATAAATTGGAACCCAAAACCTGAAGCTAGAACCAGAAATACGGATTTTTAAAAACCGATATCGGGGAAATTGTGTAATCTGTGCAGGTTAACTTGAATCTGCTATCACCCCGAGAACCCTAAAATAATATTGAATGGCAGTGAGATGTGCAGGCACCATTGAACCAACACCCCAAACCCTAGCCCCCAATTCCTTTTTCAGGCCGCCAATTTTCCTCTTTTGGCCGCCAATTGCGGCCTGGGTCCCACCATTCTGGCTCGTATTGGTTCTGTAGCTCCTACATTGTTAGTTTAGGCCCCTGGTATATATAGATTTGTATAAACTGATCTAGGGTAAAATCTGGAACACTTTGCATGAGTTGCTGTTTTGGACCTTAGTTTCCGTATTCCGTATTTTCATTTCTGCTTTGGTGTGTTTCGTTTTGCCTCGACTATTTGGCGTTTATACGACGATTTAGAGGATTTATTGATGGCTTTGAAGGCGTGCCATAGGTTCTCACCTATAGGCCCCTTATCGTGTCGTTTGGATTTCATGCGCCGTTTAGCTTGGATTTGGTTTTAATGCGTATATGCGACACTTTGATGTCTAGGTACTCATGAGGACTTCGGGACGGCAAGCAAATGCATGGCGACGTCCGCAAATGATGATGCAAGGTGAGTAGATTATATCTACAGGGGGAAGTCGGGTGGATGGCGTATAGCACCCCCGCAGTCCGTAGTTAGTATACTATATATATAGTGGTTATATGATAGTTTAGTGTGTTGTAGCTTGTGATAGGTGTATTATGGATAGTGTAGGGTAGAATTACACCTACACACACACCCTTGCATATTACTTGTACTTACACGGTGTTTGATGATATGGGATGACTTTGGAGGTGAGTCGATGATGTGGCTTGGTGCCGTGAGATCGGTGGTTTGATACGATTCATATGTGGAATATGACTTGTGATTCTTGCGGGCTTGGGATATGTGTTTACCCCCGCATGCATACTTTATTGATGGTATCGTTTTGTACTGACATAGAGTAGTACTCCAGACTATATGATCTGATGATAGTGATACCGGTTATGTGACGAGATAGTGAGATGTTGACCTGTACCCAGCTTTTGGGGATGCCGTACGATGATTTACCGTACGAGCCGATATTGATGATAGATCCGCACTCATAACTCGAGGATATCTTACGATATGACATTGAGGCGAGATCACCGACTATATACCTATACATATACTTTGACTCAGATTTAGGTGGTTTCCACACCTACCCCTCCTGATCGACCTGATACTTAGATGTAGTTTGCATAGTAGATACTTCACTGTGGTGTTGACTACTAGATTTCTGCATTTTTATGCTATTTGTATTGCATTGGCATATTGTACACTTATACCTGTACACAAACATAGATGATTCATTCTAAAGGAGCGGTTTCTCTCGACATATGCACATTACTATTCCATGTTGCATGACTTCGGAATGATTACCTTTCTTACATGTCGCATACATCATGGATTGATTGCATAGCACATCGTATTGGATCATTGCAGTGTAGCTTATCTATATGTGACATGACTTGATGTTCATATTTGATACCTATATCATATTGGATCATTGCATTGTAGCTTATCTATATGTGACATGACATGATATTCATATCTGATACACATATCACATCACAATTACTTGTATTATTGGTTGAGATTCATGTGATTTCTGGATTTGGGAATCGTGGCCTTTTTAAATAGATAATCATTTAAAAACCCGGTTCCCTTGATATGATATTTGGGGCGCCGCCCCGTGTTTTCTTGGTGCTAGGGGATGTACTGAGAGAGGGATGACCCGGACTGACGGATTCCCGATATATACTTTGATATAGGGCTGACCCGGAATGACGGATGCCCGATGGATTGATATAGGGCTGACCCGGAATGACGGATGCCCGATGGATTGATTTAGGGCTGACCCGGAATGACGGATGCCCGATGTACTGAGAGAGGGATGACCCGGACTGACGGATTCCCGATATATACTTTGATATAGGGCTGACCCGGAATGACGGATGCCCGATGGATTGATATAGGGCTGACCCGGAATGACGGATGCCCGATGCATTGAGAGAGGGATGACCCGGACTGACGGATTCCCGATATATATATATATACTCTGAGAGAGGGCTGACCCGGAATGACGGATGCCCGATACATGAGGATTTACGTGTCGATGCTAGGCACGGTTTTCATGATGTTTTTCCATGATTTTGTTTATATCCTCACATTGCATACATGATGCTTATTTTCATTGGGTGACGGGTGGACGGGTTCCACATATATATAGATATGGATCATATACAGACATAGATCATATACAGACTGGATTTACACTGATCATACTTCATTTGTATATATAACAGGGCATGAGGGCGCTGTTATATATACCCTTACACCAATATTAGTGGTATGGGACGCTAATATATGTGTATTGATATCATATTTACTTCTTGCAGACATACCTTATACTGATGACATGTTAGTACTTGAGTACCTGGCATTACATACATGATTAGATGTTATCTTGCTACCTTATCACACTCAGATGTACTCTTATGGTTATATTACTGATCGTTGACTTAGGTTTATGTCTCGCTTTCGGTTTCTGCTTGTAGATATTTTCTATTCACGAGTTGGCAACTCACCCCCGTTGTGCCACAGTTCTTGCAGGTTCTGCCGTACAGGTTTCATTGCGGCATTTCTGGCACACTACTTTCTTGAGGGTGTTTTGCTTTTGGTAGGTGGATTCTTTCGCATCAAGAACCACCATTGTACTTGTATTATTCATTGTATCTAGATTTTTTCCATCAACCAAAACTTGTATATTGTTTCAGACCTAGACTTTAGTGATGTATTATTCGACCTTAGAGTCGCGCTTAGTAGTATTGCGGTTTCTTGTTGCTTGAGCTTTCTTTTGGGTTTGACCCTCGCCACTTGGCGTTGTATATTATTGTTAAACATGTAGTTTCTTTACTTATTCTTAAAAAGGGTTTTAGATTTCTGGGTTTTCGGCTTACTTAGTCGCGTTACGCCTGTAGACGTTACGTGGTTAAGTGCGGTCACGGGCCAAACTTTGGGTCGTGACAGTATTCCAGTAGTATCTCAGGGTGTTCTGGGCTACACTCCGACACGACTTGTACCGCTTTTGGGGGTCTGACTTTTACCAATCCCCTAGGCCCGCCAAATGCGATGCTCATAGACGAACGGACCGGACTGTACGGATATTGTCACTGACAGGCTCAGTAGGGTGTCAAGATGAGTCCACTCATCGACGTCCCTTTTGGTCAATACCTGGTAGCCCGTCACGTATGGCTAATACCTCCGACGTGCTCGTGGTTAAATCCACAACCAAAGTATTGACGAGTCTTTAGAGTCCCCCACAAACCGTTTTCTCAAGTTTCGGGCGAAACACTGTAGAGGCCGTATAGAGATATAGCAGGGTTCGATCAGATACGTGTGGTATTGTACGGATCATAATCGGACGGATAATACTAGTGGGCTTTGGTTTAAGCCGGATCCTAGTATTGTACAGTGTAGATTTTGTCTCTTTGCATTTGTGTTCAGTGGGAATACAAATGCGTGTATGTACATACAGTCGCGGGGTTTTCCTGTAATTTATTACGGGATCAGTTTTCTGAAGTTTCCAGTTTGTATTCCGTTTCGGCCAGTTTTCCTTTGTTCCTTCACGGCCGGATTTTTCCGATGGAGGGGGTTATTTGAAAATATGCAAATTTGGAGTGTGGAGGGTGTCTTTTATAAATGAGGCTTCATGATGGTTCTAGTATCATGAGATTCTTTTTACATCTTTTCCTTTGCATTTATAGTGATGGGTTTGGATAGGATGTGAGGTTGATGTTGTTGTGATCTTTATTCCTCTTTATCTCACATTTCCCACTTGCATTATTCTTGCAATTTTTCTCCACAACCAAAATGAACTCTCTCCCTCACACAAAAGTGGCCGGCCCTCTTCTCAAATGGTGGAGGAAAATTGCAAGAATAATGTAAGTGGGAAATGTGAGATAAAGAGGAAAGATAAAGAGGAATAAAGATCACAACAACATCAACCTCACATCCTATCCAAACCCATCACCATAAATGCAAAGGAAAAGATGTAGAAAGAATCTCATGATGCTAGAACCATCATGAAGCCTCATTTACAAAAGACACCCTCTACACTCCAAATTTGCATATTTGTAAATAACCCCCTCCATCGGAAAAATCCGGCCGTGAAGGAACAAAGGAAAACTGGCTGAAACGGAATACAAACTGGCAACTTCAGAAAACTGATCCCGTAATAAATTAAAGGAAAACCCCGCGACTGTATATACATACACGCATTTGTATTCCCACTAAATATAAATGCAAAGAGACAAAATCTACACTGTACAATACTAGGATCCGTTTTAAACCAAAGCCCGCTAGTATTATCTGTCCGATCATGATCCGTACAATACCGCACGTATCTGATCAAACTCTGCCATATCTCCATACGGCCTCTACAGCGTTTCGCCCGAAACTTGAGAAAACGGTCTGTGGGGGACTCTAAAGACTCGTTAATACTTTGGCTGTGGATTTAACCACTAGCACGTCAGAGGTATTAGCCATACGTGATGGGCTACCAGGTATTGACCAAAAGGGACGTCGAAGAGCGAACTCATCCTGACACCCTACTGAGCCTGTCAGTGACAATATCCATACAGTCCGATCCATTCGTCTATGAGCATCGCATGGCGGGCCTAGGGGGTTGGTAAAAGTCAGACCCCCAAAAGCGGTACAAGTCATGTCGGAGTGTAGCCCAGAACACCCTGAGGTACTACTGGAATACATACCAGTAAATCTCCTGCCTTGGCCAAAGACTTCGTGTAATGGCTCTCCTAGACACAGCGCGACCTCACCCCCAATACCGAGAGAGACGAACCCCTGCAGATCCACTCACTGCCTCTATGTAGCTCGGGACTGTACCCAACTAAAACCTGTTTGCACGTCTCCTTTGAGCGTAGTAGGGTAGTAATCAAAGTACAGTGGGAACTCACATGAGACAAATGACGATCTCAGGTCGATGAACTAACCTGTACACATGTCACCAGGGAACTGCTATCTGACGTCTGGTATAAGACCTACTAGCATGTTGCCGGCGAGTCCTGTCCGGTGTACTCATAACCCAATGAGCACCTGTATACATCTTAGGTGAACTAACTAACACCAGTGGCTTGTGAGACTGGCCACCGCCCCTCGTCGGGGTCTCGACTGTATACACTAGTCTACTCTAGAGTATTGATGCCCTGTCTCGAAACTCCCACGACTAGAGACCTTTTAAGGATTTGCTTATAGACTACCAGCTCCCACGTATATGATCGCCATCATACTGCTGGCTGTCAAGCAAGAATCCTAAGGGCTTTACCAACGTGCAATAGTGACCTGTAAGGTCACCTGAAGCATTACACGATGATAAAGGTAAACCAGATAGCATACTATCATCTTGAGTAAGACTGTCCTACCGGTATAGGTCCTCCCTCAATCATTGCAATCACGTGCCTGTGATCTAATAATTGACTCTAAGGGCACTATCTCCAATAATCTCCCACTTGCACTCAAGGCTAATTATTGCGATGTCACATACTCACAGCCCGTGTGATACCGAACACCAAACTCCTCTACTAATCAGTCTCACAAAGCCTGTTTGCGAAACTATTGTGTTCGAGGAATAGCCTCAGTGAGTGGATCCGCTGTGATGTTTCTTTCTATGTCTCTCTTTATCTCAAGTTCGCGGAGAAACCCATCTCCCGAAATGAGCAATACCTGTCTTAGAATATGTTTGGATGTCTGATGGGACCTAGTTCATAAGTGAACTCCAAATCCAAACTTCTTAGACTGTATCGTCGATTGAACTTAATCAGTGTCCTGCGCCATGCCACCCTCAGTATCCGCCTGGACCACCTGTCCATAATACTGCCCCTCGCCAGAGGGAAAACTATAACTCTGACAGCCACTCTGTCATCCAGGTCACCTTGGAAGCCTGGAATGAAAACTGTCTCCCGAAGGAGGACGCTGTTATCATATCCCTAGAACATCCACTTATGTTCTAAAACTGCTTCCGAATATTTCTCCAGAATTGGATCAATATCTACTTACTATATCTCGTGCAAAAACAATATCTGGTGTGGTACTTGACATCTCATGATTGACTCAATTGCCTAAGCAAGTGATCTGCCAATCATGCACATCCCTCTCCCCTTTAGTCTGTAAGACACCTTTAGAGAGGGTGACTCTATTACCTGCAGGTACACCACCATGCCAGGAGTCGTCCATTCTAAAACACCTTTAGAATGCTGTTTAAGTACTCAGATTAGGAAACTACCCAAATCTAGATCTAAAACCATAGATCCAGTAACCAGAATGTCTGATATAATATCCAAGTCCTATGTGGAAAAACCACTGTGTGACAACCAAAATATAACCGATCGTAGTATAGGAATTTCACTTCCTACTCTGTGTATGTCATCCAAATACCAGGACATCACACCCTACTACCTTCTTAATAGATCCATTCTCTATTCTGATGAAGTCAAACCTATGACTGTCACATCAGAAATAGATGATCTATCTCCGCTATATCTGCTTTAGTCTATAAATAAACATAAGCTACTTGTCCACTATGCTTCCGCTGCTCCCACTGACTACGACAACCCTCTGGCAGAGTCATATACATGTGCACTTCTAAAACTAGTTTAGAACGACGCTATACTCATCCTCCTGCTGGGTCTCACAGTCTGGAACAACAGCAATGGTAAGTCTGGATAAACAAGAACCTCCCTGCCACCGTCCTTGAGCATACCGAAGTACCTCTCGAGCGCCTGAGGTTACCCACTATATCTGCGGAGTGGCCAATGGAATGTCAATCCAGATTGAATCTTTAGGTTCTTATCAAATTTTCAGTAATCGTTTGCGGTTCTGGAATCACTTCCAGTTCTACCATACTCCCACTACTGTTTTCTGAAAAAATCCATTTTTATTAAAACTGTGGCGAGTCAAGAACAATATCACTATTGATCTTCCAGATGGTAGAAAGTCAACCCTCTTCATAGCCTGGGTCAACCCACAAACAGCCATTACAGAAACGTGCCTTGAGTTATCCAGAGTTTGGTTTTAAGCATAAGCCGGACAACTCCACGTACCTTAACATCGTTAAGATATGAACCGTTCTATATCCAATATAGAAACAGAGGCACTGATTTAATTGGAACCAGATTCAAATCATGCAGCTGTCTCCAGTGCGTGTCAACTAAATGGAAAGAGGCCGATCAACATTACTCAACTTAGGAGTGCTTCCAATTATGAGTAACCTGAAAGAGAAGCAAGTTCTCTTAAAACCATTACTATCAACTGAATACCACACACAAGTATCTACATCTTCGATCACCTTGAAGAATCCTGATATTTGCAATACCTGGTTCTCTACTCTATTCTTATACCTATAACTTCTCAAAATTCGGACCTTGCGTTTCTACGAAACACTTGTCTAAAAACTAGAGAAGTCAAAAGTAAACCGAATATAGTACAAGGACCAACCTCTGTCCTGATGGACACTGAACAATATACAATACTCTGTATAAGTCCCTTGAGTCTAATAACTAATCCCTGTATGTCGTAGGTTGAAAACTGTAATTATGGTTAAGAAGAATTACACCGCTGTTTAATACTCCTTACCTAACCATCTACCGATATAGGTAAATGTCATGGACATAATTTCAAAAAGGTATATCTCACTCTATAAAAATAGACGTACAGATATATCAATTTGAAATTGGTGCATAACAGCGGATATTCAAAACCATATATTTGCCGTCCGGCAAACAACCCAGGTGACTTCCTCAAATATCACCAATTACAACGAATCCCGATATAATGAGGACAATCACCTAATTCCCAATAACTTACTTCTACTCATCATCTGTAAAACCATACAGATGTGAGAATCATACCTGGTAAATACATGCACTGGAGCAAGTGTCTAATTAGGAAATCAGTTTTCTTTTAACAGTATACAGTAAAACTGAAACTTGTAAATGTTTCGAAGGGGTATCTTGGTATTTCTAGTAATGCCTCTTCCATTATCCAGATTCACAACTGTAACCGTGTAGTTCTTTACCATCTCTCCAAATCCCTTTTTATGTCTTTAGTCGTTACCTTCTGCACACCCTCTTAGGCTAAATAGTTTTCTTCCTTCCCTACCTTTCGGCACCAGCCTATGGTTTGGAAGAAGACTATCCAATAAGCATAATGGGTGTACTGTCCTAATCCTAGGAGCACTCACAACCTGAGAGAAGGTGAGGATAAAAGATAACTGAATAAACCTTATTCCTATTTCTCCTGAACCAGAATCCATCCCCGAACCGGAACAAGTTCCTTTCGAGTTCGTATATAACCATACGATGGAGTATCCAAATAACTGTGGATCTTCGTAGTGATACGGAGTGTTATGGAGAAATACAAAGGTGAAGTGGGAGTGGCGATGAAATACTTGGTTTGGTCGTGAATAGCAGTTGCAATTTACTTTGCCGCACTTACTAATCCCTTGATATGTCTTTTTTTAATACCTTCTGTACACCATCGTTATGCTAATTGGTTTTCTTCATTCCCCACCGTTCGGCACCAGCCTAAGGTTTGGAAGAAGACTATCCAATCTGTGTAATAGGTGTACTATCTCCTAAACCAAGGAGTACTCGCAACCTGAGAGAAGGTAAAAGGAAAAGACAACTGAATAGTCCTATTTGTTTTCTCCAGAACCGGAAACCATCCTCGAATAAATTCCTTCGAGTTCGTATATAACCATACGATGGTTTTATCCAATGGAAGTGGACGTTCATAGTAATACGGGGTGTCCTGGAGAAAAGGGTAAAAGTAGGAGTGGCAATGAGGTTTGCAACTCTGACAATCCAAAAGCCAGTGTTTAAGAAGGTTCGGTTAATTTTGGTCACTGAGTCATAGTCAAGGGTCGGTTCATGGTCGCTGCCAAAGAGAGAAAGAAAAGAAACACTCAGCGTGCACTCTAACCTAGATCAGAATGGTTATCACTTTATCTAATCAGGAAACCTCCCACTGTAACGTCAAATTCTTCTCCAAACCTGAAAAAAGAATTAGTCGGGATCACTCGAGGAGTAAACCAACTCATCAGTGGGAATCGGGATCCAACTATCGTCGCATGATAACGTGAGGGAATCCTCTCATGTTATCACACTCCAGAAGGTATGCGCATATTTGGCAAGTTTCAGTTTCTTTAGAAACTCCCGATGTGATTTTTACCCCATGCTCTTATGACCTTGACTTTGGCCAACAAATCATAAGTCACATGTTAAGTTCTACCCGTCATTCTCCAGGTTAATTTGAACCCACCCGTACCTACCCTTGACTTTGGCCAACAAGGCAGTACGACTGTCCCAAACCAACGCATCTATCTATACTGCATATGAATATCCAACAGCTACCAATCACCGTGCCTTGACTTTGGCCAACAAACACAACTTGAATACTATTGACTATCCATATGAAATGACGGAGGGCTATGAATGGTTTTTGGCGAAAAACCTTTAACGTAATGAACTTGATATCGTTGAAGGAACCGGATAGCTTTTTATAAAATATAGTTACGAAAACCTTTGCTAAAGAGGTCACTCCCGGTGAAGGGATCTCGGCTCTTTCCCCGTAGAATGAGGTGCAGGATATTCCAACTGAATACCACGATGCAAAGCAAAAGGCAATCGGCTATAGTGAAGTTATTGCCCTGACGCAAACTTCTGTCCAAGGGGTCACTCCCGGTGAAGGGATCTCGGCCCTTGCCTCGTCGACTGAGGTGCAGGATATTCCAACCGAATACCACTGGGTTTGTTCAGCTTGCATTGATCTAACAACATCAGAATTGGTTTGTTTAGCTTGCATTGATCCGAATCAACGCAGTCCCATCAATTGATCACACCAATAAAGAACGAAAATAATGATGTACGTATATGCCACCTGCATTCACCACTGGGTCCCGTCATCACTCGTTCGGCTACTTAACTAATGACAGAGCAGGGACTGGACTAGCGCGGGTGTAAAACATATACAACATCTACTAGTATATATATCAATATATAATATTCGCTCAAGGCGTGATAAAATGCAACATCACAGAAATGTAACCAGCATCACAGAACAATACAGATATCTGGGATCTCCGGGTTTCACAGAGCCGCTACTGAAACCCGACGTTCCCCTGGTCATGTGGATAGCCTGTGCAATGAAATCCTAGACCCCTACGGGCGCGGCAAGTCACCCGCCAAAACCTGAAGCGAGGCAGCCACCTTCAGCAACGTGAATGGACCACCAGCACTTTACGGAATCCGGTAACTTGGGCACCCCTCCTGGGTCAACCTGTACCCCCTACGAGTGCGGCGAATAGCCCGCCAATTCTAGAGTAAAGCCCCCTCCGTCTCAACGCCATGAGATGCGGGCCCGTTGCCCTCTAGAACTCGGCTATCCGTGCACCCCACCGCGGAGTAATCCTAGTACAGAAAGTAAAAATATATACAACAGGTACATCGACCTCAGCCCGGTCGTGCCCCAAAAGAATAATATACAAACAGGAAGTGATGGCAGTCCACATGTCGGACGCTCGCCACGCAATATCAAATGTACATAATAAACCAAACTGTACTACCATTGCATCCAGGCTATCCCCATGACAAATCCGCAACATCACAGCACAACACAGAACATCAACGTGAATGTCGCGTTCGCAAATCCGTCTAAAAGGGCTATAGCAGTAAGACAGGATTTACCGATCAAATGACATTCACGGTCGCAGATATAATGTAAATACTGTGAACTAACATGTTTAAAATTTTCGATCGACCAAATTTTCTGAAGTGGGCCCCAAGTACAACTGCAGCACTCAAAGAAAATCTGGGCTCAAACAGAATATTCCAAAAACCCTATTTCCATGTCAAAAGCCCACTGTAAAAATTTGGTACAGTAAGGAGTCAAAGTGGCGGCAGAACCGCGGCCAATGCGTGGGTTTGGCCGCGGTTCCGCGATGGAACAGTGACGTCACGCGACCAAATTTTCACAGAATGCTTAAAAAACCCTGCTCGTATTTTTACAATGTACCAAATAATTTTTAGAGCACTAGAAAAATTCGACAGAAACTAGACCAGAAAATGCGGGTTTTCGGAATTTTTGTTCGATCGAAGTTCTAAACACGTTAGAGCAAGCTAGTAAAGGTTAATGGCGTGGCTCTATTACCAGTGTAATGTGCACGGCAGCTCCCCGGCCGTCAATCCGACGCCGGAATGCAGAAACGAAACTTTTACAATTGGATATGGTTCGTTCCATGATGAGTAACGCTGAGTTACCGCGATCATTCTGGGGATATGCACTAGAATCAGCTGCATATCTTTTGAACCGGGTTCCAACCAAGACTGTGCCTACCACACCATATCAGATGTGGAGTGGGAAGAAACCCTGTCTTAAGTATCTTAAAACATGGGGATGTCCAGCATTTGTAAAGAAGCAGCATACAGACAAACTCGATGCACACTCAGTACAGTGTAAGTTTGTGGGATATCCAAAGAACTCTATGGGATATTGTTTCTATTACGCAGAGGAACAAAAGGTCTTTGTTTCTCAACATGCCCACTTCTTGGAAACTGAATTTTCGGAAAATCAGAGGAGTGGGAGCGCAATAGAACTGGAAGAAATTCCAGAACCACAAGCTATTACTGAAACCTTGGTAAAACAAGAAGGTTCAGGAGAACCGGACATCCCAGCGCCACTCCGTAGGAGTAGTAGGCAGTCTCATCCGCCCGAGAGATACTATGGTTTTCTCATAGACGGGGATAGAGAGGATTGCACTATTGACCATGATGAGCCTACTAGCTTCCAGCAAGCCATTCAGAGTGGCGACTCGGTAAAATGGCTAGATGCAATGCGGACCAAAATGGAGTCCATGTACACTAACAAAGTATGGACTTTGGACATTGATCCAGATGGGGTAAAACCCGTAGGATGTAAATGGATCTTCAAAAAGAAGATTGGTATAGATAGACAGGTTGAAACCTATAAGGCTAGACTTATTGCAAAGGGTTTCCGTCAAAGACCTGGTTTGGACTATGACGAAATATTTTCTCCAGTAGCTATGCTCAAATCCATTCGGGTCCTTCTTGCTATTGCTTCCTTCCATGATTATGAGATCTGGCAGATGGACGTAAAGACGGCCTTTCTAAATGGAAATTTGGAAGAGAGCGTCTATATGGATCAGCCAGAGGGATTCATTCAGAGTGTGAGCAGCGGTAAAGTATGCAAGTTGCTTAAGTCCATTTATGGACTAAAGCAAGCATCTCGGAGTTGGAACATCTGTTTTGATGATGCTGTCAAAGAATTTGACTTTGTCAAAAATCCAGATGAACCATGCATATACAGAAAGATTGTAGGGAGAGCTGTAGTATTCTTCGTCTTGTACGTGGATGACATTCTCCTAATAGGAAATGATATTCCTATGTTACAGTCAGTCAAAAGATTCTTATCACAGAAATTCTCCATGAAAGACCTGGGTGATGCCACCTACATTCTGGGGATCCGGATCTATCGTGATAGATCAAAGAGGATGTTGGGACTTTCGCAGTCCAGGTACATAGACACCATAGTGAAGAGATTCAGTATGGATGATTCTAAGTGCGGTAACCTACCGGCTTGTCACGGAATCACCCTCTCCAAAGAGATGTCTCCCAAGACTGATTTGGAAAGGGATCGCATGTCGATTATACCCTACGCTTCTGCGGTAGGCTCTATAATGTTTGCGATGTTATGTACCAGACCAGATGTAGCATACGCATTAAGCGTTGTAAGCTGGTATCAGGCAAGCCCAGGGGAGAAGCACTGGATAGCCGTAAAGAACATTCTCAAGTACCTGAGGAGGACTAAGGAGATGTTCTTGGTGTATGGCGGAAAAGACCTCCAGATTGAGGCCTTTGCCGACTCCGGCTTCCAGAGTGATAAGGATGACTCTAAATCCATATCGGGTTATGTCTTTATCCTCAATGGAGGGGTGGTCTGTTGGAAGAGTTCCAAGCAGGAGACTGTTGCTGATTCAACAATGAAAGCGGAGTACATAGCTGCTTGCGATGCCGCAAAAGAAGCTGTCTGGATGAAAAAGTTCCTCACAGAACTTCAGGTGGTTCCTACCAGTGTTAATCCAATACCTCTGTATTGTGACAACAACGGCGCTATAGCTTTAGCGAAGGAACCTAGGTCCCATCAGAAGTCCAGACACATCTTAAGGCGGTATCACCTGATCAGGGAGATCGTCGATCGCCGGGAGATCGAGGTGAAAAGAGTAGAGACGGAGAATAACATTGCCGATCCATTGACAAAGGCCATTTCTTAGACGCAGTTCGAGAGGCTATTCGAGATGATAGTTCTACGATATGCCAGCTCATGGCCCTAGTGCAAGTGGGAGATTGTTAGTGTATATGCCCTAGGGGCCATTATTGTATCATACTTGCATGTATATTACTTAATGGAAGCTTGGGATATTCACAGTTGTATATACAGTCTTGCTAAAAATGGTAGTATGCTACTTGGTTTGTGTCTACTTTAATATATGCATATGTTTCTTGTAACGTATTACTTATACATATTAGTAGAGCCCATAGGATCTTTGCTTGATTACCAGCGTTGTGATGGCAGTCACACTAGTGGGGGCTGGGTTGTCTATAAGCAACATCCTATACTTGTCCCTAGTCGTAGGATTATCGAGACTGGGTATCGATACTCCAGAGTAGACTAGTGTATACGCTTCTCATCCCAGTTGGGGAGATGGTCTGTCACACGGCCATCAGTACGTCGTACTGGAGATAGTATACAGGTGCTCGTTAGGTTACGGGTATACCGGACAGGACTCGCAGGGGAATTGTTGGTTGGTATTATACCCGTCGTCAGTTAACAGTTCCCAGGTGACATGAGTATAGCATAGTCCGCAGACTTGACACTGCTACTTCTCCTCGAGTGTGTCCCACTGTTCTTAGATTGCTACTCTACCATGGCTCAAAGGAGTCGTGCAAACATATAGCAGTTGGGTGCAGTCCCGAGCTCTTGGAGGCAGTAGCGGTTAGAAAGGATTCGTCTCTTCCGGTATTGGGAGTTGATATCGCGCTGTGTCAGAGAGACTTTATGCAAAGTACCTTGCCAGGGAAAGCGAGATTTACTGGCAGGTTCCAGTAGTTTCTCAGGGTGTAATAGGCTACGCTCCGACATGACTTATACAACTATTAGGGGACTGACGCTTGCCGCCCCCTAGGCTCAATATGCGATAGTCTTAGACGAACAGACCGGACTGTACGGAGATTGTCACATTAGGCTCAGTAGGAGTTCGGATGGGTTTCCTCATCGGCCTTCATATCGACATCTACCTGGGGACCGTTACGTACAGCTAGTGCCGCTTGCGGTCTGTGGTTAAACCCACTGCCAGCGTAGTGTCGAGTCTTTAGAGTCCCATACAGAGAGTTTCCCTGCTCCAGGCGAAACGATATAGAGGTCGTATGGTTTTACGACAAGGGTTCGGACGCATACGTGTGTTTACACACGTACGACGTTCGGACAGTTTTTACTAGTCGGCTTTGGTTTAAGGCAGATTCTAGTATCTGGTTATTGGATTTATACAGTCTAAAGTTTTTTCGTGTTTTCACGGATTGGAGGGGCGTTCTCGTAATTTTCCGGGAAGCTTTTAGAAGCATGGTGACTTGGGGGTTAAGGTGGCATGTGCATTAATTGGATTAATGAGTCATGTAGTGATTCATACATTAAGTTAATGATTCATTTAATGTTTTATATGACTCATGTGATGAATCACTTAGTGTATTAATGAAACATGGTGATAATTCATTATTTGTTATTTACTTAATATTATCATATGTTTCATAGATACACAAATGATTTCATTTATCCAAAAGGATTCACTTTCTCACCTTCTCTCTCCTCAAGCTCTCTCTCTTCAAACCCTAACCCTAACCTCTCATGAGTTGAGATCAAGGGTTAGCTAGACTAATACATCCATAACCTCACTCTATATCCCCTAGGTAGCTTAGATTAGCACTTTGAGCAACCTAGTTATCTCAAGTTAGAGATCAAGCTTGGCGTAGGAGCTCTCGGGTGGATTGTCTTTGACTTAAGGAGGCCGTTGAGGTGCCGATGTTCCAAGGAGCCTCCGAGGAGTAGAGGACAGCTATGAAGACCCGAAGGACAAGTAACGTGAGGTATAACTTCGAATCCGAGTAGTTAAACCTCTCGTAGTTTGCTAGTAACGGTTTAAACACGATTCATGCGCTCAAGTCCGTGTTACGAAGTTTTGATAATCGTTTTTCATATATTCCGCCTCCCCGCAAGTTCATGGGGTGCGTGACATGGACTTACAAAGAGGTCACTCCCGGTGAAGGGATCTCGGCTCTTTCCTCATCGAATGAGGTGTAGGATATTCCAAACTGAATACCACGATGCATAGCAAAAGAATCGACTATAGTGAAGTTATTACATAGACGCAAACTTCTGCCCAAGGGGTCACTCCCGATGAAGGGATCTCGGCCCTTGCCTCGTCGAATGAGGTGCAGGATATTCCTAATCGATTACCACTTTGCAAAGCAAAAGAAAACGTCTGTAATGTCTGTTTTTAAAACTTGATTCCAACAACATCAGATAGGTTTATTTTCCTTGCATTGATCAGAATCAACGCAGTCCCATCAATTAATCATACCAGAAAAGAACGAAAATATGATGTACGTATATGCCATCCGCATTCGTCGCTGGGTCCCGTCATCACTCGTTAGGTTACTTAACTAACGACATAGCGGGGACTGGACTAGCGCGGGTGAAAAACATATACAACATCTACTAGTATATATATAAATATATATAACAATCGTCCCAGGTATGATATAAAGTAACATCACAGAATCTCAGCCAAGCAATACAGAGTGGTGGATAATCCTGGAGCCCCGGGTTTCACTTGAGCCGAAAATAAGACCCAACGTTCCCCTATCGTGTGGATATCCTGTGCAATGAAAACCTAGGCCCCTACGAGTGCGGCAAGTTACCCGCTAATCCCAGAAGCGAGGCAACCCCAATCAACAACGTGAATGGGCCACCCAGCACTTCACGGAATCTGGTAACTTGGGCACCCCTCCGTGGGTCAACCTATACCCCCTACGAGTACGGTAAATAGCCCGCCAATTCTAGAGTAAGGTCCCCTCCGTATCAACGCCATGAGATGCGGACCCGTTGCCCTCTAGAACCCGGCTATTCGTGCACTCCACCGCGGGGTAATCTTAGTACAGAAAAGAAAATAATATGTACAAGGGTGACATCGACCTCAACCCGGTCGTGCCCCAAACAAATAATATACAAACTGGCAGTGACGGTAGTCTACATATCGAACGCTCGTCCCGCAATATCAAATGTACAAATGATTCTAAACTGTACTACCATTGCACCAAAGCTATCCACCACGACGACCCAACCACAATCACATCACAACACAGAACATCAACATGAATGTCACGTTTGCAAACTCATCTAAAAGAACATATAGCAGTTAGACGGGTTATACCGCTCTAATGACATTTGCGGTCGCAGATAATAATGCATGTACTGATAAACATTTAAACAGTGTTAAATTATCGACTTCAAAACATCCCGAATTGCCCCTGAACAATAGATAACAAAATATCCAAACTAGGCAAAACAAACAATACCATTACACCAATATTCCAAAGACTAGATAACCCTGCAAAACTCAAGTCCCAACTCCATCAAAAAACCAACCACACCCATTTTTTTGCAATTCTCGCCGGGTCAAATCCGGCGGATGGGGCTCGTTTTTGTAGGGTGTTCTAGTTGTCTCATAAATAGCCTTCTGCAATTGCTTAAATTTTTTTTGAAGACTCTGAAAAATCGACAGAAACTGGAATACATCGGGATGTTGTTTCAGTTTCGATACTTTAACATTGTCTAAAACTGCTGGTAAGGGGTTTACGGGTTGGAGCTGATACCAAGTTGGGTTTCGGCAGCTCCCCAGCCATCAAACCGTGACCAAATACGGAACAAAATTTTTCTAAATTGGCACTACCACAACCCGATGCCCAGATCTACCCTAAACCCTATACTTGCAAGCATATAAAGAGGAGTTAGATAGTTATACCGAATGAACTAAGTCCTTCGGGTCTTAACCATCATCCCAAGCTCCTAGTAGTCGCGGATCGAATTTGGTTGCCAGTCTTCCTCCATCTACGATGATCTACCCGAGGGAAACGACGCAAGCTTCAGCCATGCCTAGCAAGGCAACCGACGCTCCAAGGTTGCTAGCAATGGAGAGTGGAGGTGTAGGAATGTCTCACTATCTATTTTCTCTCATCAAATGCTCAAGGAGCAACTCAAGAAGATGAAGGAGGTGAGGAAGCAATGGCATGAGCAACTCAAGAATGGCTAAGTCTTTTTCCTAGTGAGAATGAGAATGTCATGTAGCAAGTCAAGAAAAGAATGAGAAAGCCTCAAGTGAAAAGAAAATTGGCAGCCCCCTTCCAATCACGCACACAAAAAATCTCCTCTCATTTTTCAATAACAAATGTGTGCCATTCCTCTCTACATGCCAAACCCATGCTCATGCCAACTCACCCTCCACCTTATTTCTAAAATGATTTTCTAAAATGAAAATCAATTAATGAGGTGGCCATCTTCTAGAAGCTAATCCATATAAATACGGAATGCAACCCGGTACACGTATCGAAATACATATACGTGTATTCGTACAAAAATACGAATAGCCAAGAGAGAAAATGAATAGTGAACAATAATACTAGAATACATATATATATATATATATATACATATATACATATATAAATTATTAAATCAAAACCTGATTTAATAATCCAGCTTAATCCTAAGCCGCTAGTATTATCAACCGTCCGATTAAAGTCTGTGCAGCCTGTACACATATTTAATCAGACACCTGCATGTACCAACATACGTCATCTACACCATATCGCCTGAACCGTGAAAACCCTCTGTGTGGGATTCTAAAGACTCGTCAATACGCTGGCAGTGGGTTTAACCACAAGCACGTCAGCGACACTAGCTGTACGTAATGGCTACCCAGGTATTGAGCGAAAGGAAGGTCGACGAGCAAACTCATCTAAACCACTACTGAGCCTGACAGTGACAATATCCGTACAGTCCGGTCTGTTCGTCTAAGAGTATCGCATATCGAGTCTAGGGGGATGGATAAAGTCAGACCCCTAATAACGCGATAATTCGTGTTGGTATGAAACCCATCACCACTTGAGAAACTATCGATCCTAGATCGGTAATTCTCGTCCACCCCGGCCGAGGATTTCTGGTGATGGCCACTTGTGAACAACGCAACATCAACCCCCAATACCGGGAGAGATGAATCCCCGACGATCCGCTCACTACCTCCATGTGGATCGGGACTGTACCCAACTAAAACCTGTTTGCACGACTCCTTTAAGTCGTGGTAGGGTAGTAATCAAAGCATAATGGGAACTCACATGAGACAAATGCCGATCTCAGTTCGACAGACTAACCTGTACACATGTCACCAGGGAACTGCTATCTAACAATAGGTATAATACCAACTAGCAGGTTTCCGGCGAGTCCATCCAGTGTACTCATAACCCAATGAACACCTGTATACTATCTTAGGTGACTAACTGACACCAATGGCTTGTGAGACCGGCCACCGCCCCTCGTCAGGGTCTAGATAAGTATACACTAGTCTAATCTGGAGTATCGATGCCCAGTCTGGAAACTCCTACGACTAGGGACATTTAAGGATTTGCTTATAGACCATCCAGCTCTCACGTATATGATCGCCATCATAATGCTGGTAGTCAAGCAAGAATCCTATGGGCTCTATCAACATGTAATAGTGATCTGTAATACCACCTGAAGCATATACATGATGATAAAGAAAAACTAGATAGTATACCATCATCTCGAGTAAGACTGTTCTACCGGTATAGGTCCTCCCTCAATTATTATAATCACCTGCCTGCGACTATGATAATTACCTTGAGGGCACTATAGCCAACAAAATCCATCTGTTTCCACAGCTCCATTGAGCCGTGGTAGGGAGGAAATCAAAGCACAGTGGGAGCCACACAAGACTCTATGACGATCTCAGGTCTACAGACTAATCTGTACCAGTGTCACCAAAGGACTGCTATCTGACGATCGGTATACTACCAACTAGAAGTCCTCGGAGAGTCCTGTTTGGTGTACCCATTCTCCGTTGAGCACCTGTGTACAATCTTTGATGTCCCATACCAATGGTTGTGGGATCAACCATCACCGTCCAAGGGACAAGAAACATACACACTAGTCTACTTTGGAATATCGATGCCTTAGTCTCGATATTCCCACGACTAGGAACTGATTAAAGGATGTACTTTTGGACCACCCTGGCCCCACTAGTATGATCTCATCATAATCCTGATAGTCAAGTACATATTCTAAGGGCTTTATCAACATGTAAGAGCAAGACAGTAAAGAATACCAGTCAACATGTTAAGATAAAGAGTAACCAGATAGCATACTATCATGTTGAGCAAGAAAGTCCTCTATATATATGTCTAAGCATCCATTATAATATACATCACATGTACAATAATGGCCTCTAGGGGATACATATTCCTAACAAGTCTTTAGACCTGACATCATCATTCGTCTCGAGTGTGTCCCCACTGTATTTAGATTACCACCATACCACGGCTTTAAAGAGTCATGCAAATAGGTTTTAGTTGGGTACAATCCCGAAGTACTTGGGGGCAATGAGCGATAGAAAGGATTCGTCTCTTCTGGTATAGGGAGTTGATGTGGTGTTGTGTTCGATTGGTTATCACCATAAGACCTTGGCCAAAGCAGTTCAGATTTCCTGATTGTGAGATCAGTAGTTTCTTGAGATGATTTTGGGCCACATCAACACGACTTATTAGGTTATTAGGGGTCTGACGTTTTCCACCTCTCTAGACCTAGTATGCGACACTCTCAGAAGAAAAGACCGGACTGTACGTAGATTGTCACTTTCAGGCTCAGTAGGGATACAAACAAGTTTGCTTGTCGGCCTTCTTTTCATTCAATACTTGGGTAGCCGTTACGTATAGACAGTGCCGCTGACGTGCTTGTGGTTAAACCCACCGCCATTGTATTGTCGAGTCTTTAGAGTCCCACGTAAGGGTTTCCCGGCTTAGGCGAAACGATATAGTGTACGTATTATACGTACTTGGGTTCGATTAAAAACGTGTTTTTGTACACGTACTTTTAATCGGACATTTTGTTAATACTAGCAGATTTGAAAGATAGCCAGTTTATCACATTTGGATGAAATGTGAGCTAGTATTATATATCTCTTTTTAGTATCTCTATTTTTCGTATTCGTATTTTGACAGAATACAGTATTTATACGAATACAGGTCTTTCTATAAATACATGTATTTGTGTCTTGATATAAATACGGGTATTTGTATTTTGATACAAATATGGGTATTCGTATTTCATACGAATACGGGTATATATATTTTTATACGAGTACAGGTGTATGTATTTGTAGAATATACTTGTATTAGTGTATTTGTATATATTTATATATACATATACATATGTATATGTGTATATATGAGGTGGCCCTCTTTTCTTCTAATCCTTTCAAGATTGTGTGAGAATGTTATGGGCTTGTGACTCACCATGGTGAGTCACAAGTCCACTCATTTAAAACAAAAAAAGAAAGGAGAAAGATATGAAGAGATAAGGATTCATATTTTGTGCTATGCTTGAGTTGATCATCACCATCGTCATTATCTTCTTCTTCCTCTCCTCTTAAGTTTTTGTGAGTTGAGAAAAGAAAAAGATTAAGAGAGAAAAATATAGAGATTAGCCACTACATGTTCTAGTGATCAAATCCTTGCAAGTTTTGTTCACTAGTTGCTTTACTTAGATATTTAGTATAAAGTTAAAGCCTAGGTTAGGGTCTCCTCGGGTGGTCCATCTTCGACAAGGAAGACCGACCCCGGGCTCGTTCCCGGTGGACCTAGGAGCATAAGAAGAGGAAAGAAGACAAAGGACACAACTACAAAGATAGCTATCATCTATCCGAGTAGTTAACCAACTCTAGTTCACTAATTTAGTGTTTGGATTCGATTCTAAGCTGTAGAACTTCGTGTTCTTTGTATAGAAATTTTTGTTTTGTATTCCGCCTTGGTCACTAGTTAGCGGCACGAGCACGAGCATCTACTTATATAGTATCAGAGTCACCCAAATACTTTAAACTAGTTTAGACGATGTTTACATTTTGAAACTAAAATTTTCCGTATTTTCAAAAATCAAAAAATCATGTTTATGTCGAAATTTATTTGATCTCTGAAATTTTTTAAACGAATGCAGAGATCTTGTTCTGAGATAATAGAACTTGGGAAGAAAATCGAGGACCCAACTCCATAGAAAAACCTCTAGAATTCCCATTTTCCTCGACCTGGTCGATTTTTGTGTGGCCTCTGGTCTCTAATTTTTTTCCAGTGGCTTTATCTTATGAAAACTTGGTATTTGATTATGTTTGATTTACCCTAGATTTCACTTAGTAGTATCTTTGTATTCGGGCAACTTGGAAAGTTATAAAACTTGAAACTTTTGCATCGTTGATTTCTTAAGTTCATATTTGTGTTTGTATACGTCGTCTAATTGTTATAGGTCGATTAGACGGGGTTGCAAATACTTGCTTTTGCTGTGGTGGTCTATATTTTGTGATGGATTAAACGGATAGTCATGGTGGATAACCCTCTCATCGTAGTAATGGATGTATATTTGTATATTCGGGGCGAGCGGCCGAATTGTGGCCGTCGTCACCGCTTGTTGTATATTGTTTTATTGAAACATGACCGGGTTGAGGTCATTGTTACCATTGTATATTCATTCATTTCTATATTAGGGTAACCATAGAGAAGTGCTCAAATAGCCAGGTTCTACAGTATGCTAGATGGTCGTCTCGCAATGGCAAGTTCGAGCCGTCTCGCTCTAGAATTGGTGGGCTATTCGCCGCACTTGTAGAGAGTTAGGATCGACCCACGGTGGAGTGCTCAAGTTGTCGAATTCCATGAAGTGGCGGGTGGCCCACTCATTTTATTGAGTGATGGTTGCCCCACTTCTAGAATTGACGGTTAACTTGTCGCGCTCGTAGGGGTCTTTTTTTAAGGTGATGTTCGAGCTATCCACACGACCGGGGAACATTGCTTTTTGTTTGCGGCTCAAACGAAACACGGGGCTCCTAGTTTATCTGCTAATTCCATTTTATTTAGCGCTTGCCAGTGATGTTTATTACCTACCTGTGATGATATATATAAATGTTGTATATGTTTTGCACCCGCGCTAGCCCTGCCCATGCACTGCCGTAAGTTAAGTAACCTTATGGTGAAGTCCCCGGACCCCGTGGCGAATGTGGGTGGTATATACGTACATTCTATCTTGGTTGTTTTCTATGATTCTTAGGCTTAATTGATGGGACCGCATTAATTCTAATTAATGTAAGAAAATAAACCTAAAAATATGTTGTTGGAATCAAATTTCAAAACCACTCGGTTCTTTTCAAAACTACTCGGTTTTTCACAAAACCAAAAGTTTTCAAAATTAAGTTTGAACCACTCGTTTCGAAATCACTAGTTTCCTTCAACGATATCAAGTTCATTACGTTAAAGGTTTTTTTGCCAAAAACCAGCCGTAGCCCTCCGTCATTTCAGATACATAGCAGTTAGTATTCATGCTGTGTACGTTGGTCTCTATCAAGGCATAGTGTACGGTAGTTAAGTGTTGTTTATCTGTTGCATGATGATGCGATTAGTTAGGACAGTTACATAACCATATTGGTCTCTATCAAGGGCTTATGCGGGTGGGTCTAAGATAATCCAGGACAATGATGGGTTGAACTTGACTTGCGACATATGGTACGTTGGTCTCTATCAAGACCATATGTCGCTTGGGGCAAAAATCACATCGGGAGTTTCAAATATACATAAAAATTGCTAGTATTGCATACCTTCTGGAGTGTGATAACTAGAGTGGCTTCCATCTAGGTTATCACGCAATGATAGTTGGGTCCCGATCCCACTGATGAGTAGTATTACTCCCGGGAGATTTTCACTTCACAACTAGCTAATCTATTAGGTGTCCAGAAAGGTGTTAACAGGGTTATGCCTATGCGGAAATGGGGTTATAATTATGCAGAAATGGGGTTATTTCTTTAGGTCCGTGCGAAAGCACGGGAAACCTCCCTTAGAGTATCAACACTTGCATGTCTGAACGGTTAGCGAATTTGTGGAGCGTACATAATCCCGATTAGTTCTCCTTTTAGTGTTTGAAGGAGAATTCAAGGAAACAGTGGAAGCCATCCTGTTTAGATAAAATAATAACCAATCTAAACTTGCCAGATCATACGCTGAGTGTTTCTTTACTCTTTAATTGCAGCTACCATGTCACACTTTTATCAAGATAATAAAATGTATGACTTGACCGACCCGAGCTGGGGAACGTCGGTTCGGCTCTGAATTGTGACACATGTCATGAACATGAGCAAGGGAAAGAGGATTGCATGAATTCCTTGATGACCCCGGTGAAGAAGAACCATACTATCGCGTTTCTTTCAGGCATTCTTGTTATTGAGAACCGATTTTCGGTCAGTCCTAACATCTGGGTACTAGATACCGGATCAGGATTCCATATATGTAATTTATTACAGGGACTGAGAAAAAATAGGATGGCTGGACCTGATGATATGTCCCTCAGAGTATGGAACGGACTACAAGTTGATGCTGCTGCCGTCGGTGAATATCACTTGGTATTGCCAAATGACAATACTATGATTTTGAACAATTGCTACTTTGTACCTTCCATTCTTTGCAACATCATATCGGTTTCTTTACTTAATAAAGAAGGATATAATTTTGTTCTAGGTAGAAATATCATGAACATTTACCTTAATCAGGTATTGGTTGCAGAAGGTACATTGTGTAATGGTATCTATGTTCTAACTCAAAACACAGTTCTTAATGTACATAACACACGCAAGAGAAAAAGTTCAGATACGAACGAAACTTACTTGTGGTATTATAGACTTGGTCATATCAACGAGAAAAGATTAGCTAAGTTGTATAAGGATGAATATTTGGATCCGTTCGAATTTACATCTTATGAAACTTGCCAATCTTGTCTCAAAACTAAGATGACCAAATCTCCGTTCACCGGACACGGATAAAGAGCAACATAGCTCTTAGGACTTATACATAATGATGTATATGGTCCAATGTCTATACATACATGGGGTGGGTTCTCATACTTCGTCACATTCACTAACGATCTATCTAGGTTCGGAGATGTATTTCTAATGAAACACAAATATGAAACTTTTGAGAAATTCAAAGAATATAAGAACGAAGTAGAGAACCAGATTGACAAAAGTATCAAAATCATCCGATCTGATAGAGAAGGGGAGTACTTAAACACAGAATTCCTTGACTACTTAAAAGAAAATGGTATTTTCTCTCAGCTTACTCCTTCATATACACCACAACACAACGATGTATCGGAGCGGAGGAACTATACCCTATTGGATATGGTTTGCTCTATGATGAGTAGAGTTGAATTGCCTCTTTCTGTAACATTTCAGAAATATAAAATATTATTTTTGGAAATTTAATATTAAAATAATATATTTCGCAAAAACTATTCGATTTGCGAATAGGGTTTTTTCGTAAAACGGTATAATTATATACCAATACTTGAAAAATAATCGGAGATTAAAATGATTTATTTATTATAATGATATTTATCAGATTTTGGCATTTTTATAATTAATAATATGAAAATTTCGATTAAAACTGATTAGTGCACTACTAATCGAGATTAAGCCATATCCATATTTTTACATTTTTACATGACCAGTGCACCATGTCTTGTGCCTGTTATTCATTGTTATTGTGTTTGTATTTATGAGTTTTGTGAAGAAAAGAAAAGGAAAAGGAAACAAAGAAAAGAAAAGCAAAGAGAGAAAATAGTTGGGTGTAAAACAAAAAGAGAAAGAAAACAATGCAGATATTTTAGAGATGAGAGAGTGAGCTTAAGAAAGAGAGTGAGCTTAAGAGAGAGAGAAGGTTATACTTGGCTGCCTCTTTTATTCCTTCATTCCCCATTGTTTTCTTCACAATTCTTCCATATCTCATTCATCTCTCTACCTCATGCATTATCTCAAATCCTTGTTCAAAACTACATGCCACCTTCACACAAAACATGCACAAGCTTATTCTAAACCCTTTAGACCTTTCAAGTTTGGATTTTGAAGACATTGGGTAACTCAAGAATTTTCTTCAGTTGCTAATGAGGTAATCCCTTCACTTTTAGATTAGTGTTTGTGTTAGTATACCCTAATTTAGTTTAGAATATGATTTAGTTAGGTTATGTGATCTTAGAAATTTCCAAGTTGATGTTAAGTGGTAAATAGAGGTGTAGTGAGTGTTTGCAAGACTTTAGAGATGATTGCCTGGCCAAGAACAGAGAATAGAAACCAAAACATGAACTTATAATTTCCCCGATATCGTATTTTGTGAGATTTGTGAGGGGATACTGAGTCTGCTATAACCCGGAGACCCTAAAAATTATTTAGCAAAAACAGAGAGACTAGCATGTGACTTAGAAGAACCCCTTGAAATCCGAGCCCCTCCCCCTTAAACATGGCTACAGATTTATTCTTGGTGGCCGCAAATTGCTGCCACATAGGGGTGGAAAGTGGTGATTTTTGGTTAGTGGAATTTCAGCGGAAGGAGAAGGACCTGCAACGGCAGAGACTACTTATCCTCTTCTTGTTCCTAGCCGTCTGTTACGAGTCCGGGACAACCCCATGTGCAAAATTGGCTAATTTTACCCGAGTTAAAATGTGGGAGTAATTTCTCATGTTGCTGAATTTTGTTTTCCGATTCTGAAAACTTGGTTTTGATATTTGATTTGGATTCCGTCGTTGGACGTTTGTACTTCAACGGACGAGGGTTATTTGGTTAATTGGCATGCAAAGCTATAGGTTTTAACCTATGAGCGAACTGTGTGCCGTATCGGTTTTCGGATATTGGTTTTAATTGCATTTCGATATGTATTGATTATAGGTACCTTCGCGTGGATTTCCGAGACGACGAAGCACATTGACTTCGTCTAAGCGAGGAGTTTAGCAGGTGAGTAGATTTATATCTACGGTGGAAGTCGGGTGGATAGCGTATAGCACCCCCGTAATCATTAATATGAAAGATTATGTTATGAGTTATAAATATGATAAAGTTGACGCTAATGGATAGATTGCTTGAGAATATGAAATGAGAAGTGAATCATGATAAGTATGAATTGGAAGAGGACAAGTATGAGTTGTTAATGGTATGATATGGGATTGAGATCGATAAACACGACACGGGATTGAAAAATAATCGGAGATTAAAATGATTTATTTATTATAATGATATTTATCAGATTTTGGCATTTTTATAATTAATAATATGAAAATTTCGATTAAAACTGATTAGTGCACTACTAATCGCGATTAAGCCATATCCATATTTTTACATTTTTACATGACCAGTGCACCATGTCTTGTGCCTGTTATTCATTGTTATTGTGTTTGTATTTATGAGTTTTGTGAAGAAAAGAAAAGGAAAAGGAAACAAAGAAAAGAAAAGCAAAGAGAGAAAATAGTTGGGTGTAAAACAAAAAGAGAAAGAAAACAATGCAGATATTTTAGAGATGAGAGAGTGAGCTTAAGAAAGAGAGTGAGCTTAAGAGAGAGAGAAGGTTATACTTGGCTGCCTCTTTTATTCCTTCATTCCCCATTGTTTTCTTCACAATTCTTCCATATCTCATTCATCTCTCTACCTCATGCATTATCTCAAATCCTTGTTCAAAACTACATGCCACCTTCACACAAAACATGCACAAGCTTATTCTAAACTCTTTAGACCTTTCAAGTTTGGATTTTGAAGACTTTGGGTAACTCAAGAATTTTCTTCAGTTGCTAATGAGGTAATCCCTTCACTTTTAGATTAGTGTTTATGTTAGTATACCCTAATTTAGTTTAGAATATGATTTAGTTAGGTTATGTGATCTTAGAAATTTCCAAGTTGATGTTAAGTAGTAAATAGAGGTGTAGTGAGTGTTTGCAAGACTTTAGAGATGATTGCCTGGCCAAGAACAGAGAATAGAAACCAAAACATGAACTTATAATTTCCCCGATATCGTATTTTGTGAGATTTGTGAGGGGATACTGAGTCTGCTATAACCCGGAGACCCTAAAAATTATTTAGCAAAAACAGAGAGACTAGCATGTGACCTAGAAGAACCCCTTGAAATCTGAGCCCCTCCCCCTTAAACATGGCCACAGATTTATTCTTGGTGGCCGAAAATTGCTGCCACATAGGGGTGGAAAGTGGTGATTTTTGGTTAGTGGAATTTCAGCGGAAGGAGAAGGACCTGCAACGGCAGAGACTACTTATCCTCTTCTTGTTCCTAGCCGTCTGTTACGAGTCCGGGACAACCCCATGTGCAAAATTGGCTAATTTTACCCGAGTTAAAATGTGGGAGTAATTTCTCATGTTGCTGAATTTTGTTTTCCGATTCTGAAAACTTGGTTTTGATATTTGATTTGGATTCCGTCGTTGGACGTTTGTACTTCAACGGACGAGGGTTATTTGGTTAATTGGCATGCAAAGCTATAGGTTTTAACCTATGAGCGAACTGTGTGCCGTATCGGTTTTCGGATATTGGTTTTAATTGCATTTCGATATGTATTGATTATAGGTACCTTCGCGTGGATTTCCGAGATGACGAATCACATTGACTTCGGCTAAGCGAGGAGTTTAGCAGGTGAGTAGATTTATATCTACGTTGGAAGTCGGGTGGATAGCGTATAGCACCCCCGTAATCATTAATATGGAAGATTATGTTATGAGTTATAAATATGATAAAGTTGACGCTAATGGATAGATTGGTTGAGAATATGAAATGAGAAGTGAATCATGATAAGTATGAATTGGAAGAGGACAAGAATGAGTTGTTAATGGTATGATATGGGATTGAGATCGATAAACACGACACGGGATTGAGATAGAGGTATTGTGAAATTAATAAGATATGACGTTTATACAAATGTGATTTGAGATATATGTGCGTATATATATATATATATATATATATATATATATATATATATATATATTTCTGAGTATAATGAGTAATATGCCGTATGAGACTTTAGATCCGTACCCTCATTATTGTATAGGTCAATAGATTCCCTATTCTGTTTGATGACCCCGTACGATGGATTACCGTACGCGATGAAATGTACTGGATGATTGATCCGCGCTAGTGATTTGAGGATGATGATCGAGGATTATTGTCATATCTGATGTTATGAGGCGGGATCGCCGATATAAAGATTGCCACATGAACCATACCTGTTTTCAAAATGATGATGTGTATCGTTTAAAAAGTGACCGTATGATTCTTGTGTAGATAGATATACCCATTTATTGTTCATGTTGTGTAGGATATTACCCTTCGTGATGTACATACCACGTGCCGGTATTTAATGCTATATGATACTGTTTGCTAGTACAGCTGCACAATTACCGTTGATGCGCATGTTACACATATACAGATTTACCGGCTCACATACATTCTTCATCGGTAATTGCCATGTCACTTACACAGTAGAATTGCCATGTCACGTACACAGTAGAATTGCTATGCCACTTATACAGTAGAACTGCCATATTATGAGATTAATCTTAAAAGTAAAAGTACATTCATTGTTCAGTATTATCACTTGACATGCTTACGTGATATACTCGATATGCTCATATTACTACTCTATGCTGCATTGAGATGCTGTTTTAATGAGATCTCTGGATTTGAGAACCGTAATTATATTTCAAAGGGAATTATGTATTGCTTTAAAAACGCGGTTTCTCTTGATATGATATTTCGAGGCGTCCACCATGAGTTTTCTCGGTTATAAGCTATGTGATACCCGATTCGAGGAGCTGGATGAGCCGTCTACAGGTACATGGTGGACCCGGTATGGTATCCTGGGGCAAGAAAGGTATGTTGTACAGTAGACGATAAGCTTGGCAGAGGGACTACTACCTACCGGTGATTGCATAGAACTCGGCAGATATCCGGAGGATACCATTTTGGAGTTATGATATGAGATGGATATGAGGGCCGATCTGAGTATGCGGCACATGAGATGAGATAGATATGAGGGCCGATCTGAGTATGCGGCGCCTGAGATATGAGGATTTACGTGTCGATGCTGGACACGGGTTTTACGATGTTTCGAGTGTCGATGTTGGACACTTAGGTTCCATGATTTTGATGTTTTGTTGATGGACACACGAGATAGATATCCTCATATATATACAGGCATATGTTTTCATGATATTTTGAGTGTCGGTGTTGGACACTTAGGTTCCATGATTTTGACGTGTCGTTGATGGACACACGAGGTAGATATCCTCATATATATACAAGCATATGTTTTCATGATGTTTCGAGTGTCGGTGTTGGACACTCAGGTTCCATGATTTTGATGTGTCGTTGATGGACACACGAGGTAGATATCCTCATATATTTATACAGGCATATGTTTTCATGATGTTCGAGTGTCGGTGTGGGACACTCAGGTTCCATGATATTGTTTGTGTCGTTGATGGACACGTGGATGATATCCATAGGCATATGATGTCGGATGTTATTTTTATATGTCATTGCATTGACTCGATTGTTGACATATATGCATATGTGGTCACCCTAGATATCATGGTATTACCTTCAGGATATAGTGACCTAGGAAATCGTTGTTTTATTTGATTTCTACTTGGTGATGTTTTCTACATACGAGTTGGAAACTCACACCGTTGTGCCACAGTTCTTGCAGGTTTGACCGCTTGGGATCAGTTGCGGTATTGCTGGCACACAGCTTCATCCAGGGTGTTTGCTTTGGTAGGTGGGACACATGTTAGATCGTGCCCACTCTCGTACATTTAAATTCCGTTGTATCTAGATAAACTCCATCAGATCAGATCAAATCAAATCAGAGAACTAGAATTGTATATTGGTAGACCTAGTCAGACTTGGGTTTTGTGCGAGATATAGAGCGATGGGTTTATGATCGCTTTCTTGAGTTTTGATGTCTTGCTTCTTTATTTGTTCTTTCTGGGTTGATCTTCGCCGTTGGGCATCGTATATATGTTATTGCATGGTTGTGATTCCGCCGGTTGGCGAAGAGCTAGCTTTCGCTTGGGGATACCTACATATTGTTGTGTATATGTTTTTGGATCAAAATATATAACGGAGGTGCTACCCAAATTTTTAAAAGACGAAACATGCTTTCAACTAGTATAACCCACTTGCATTTTCATATTTCATTATCTATGCATTCAGAAAAAAAAGAAAAAAAAAACTTGATTTCATTATACCTTTATTTCAAAACTGCACCCTCACTATTTTCCGCAAAATGGTTTAGATTTTCTGGGCTTCGGCTTACTTGATTTACATTACACCTTTAAACGTTGCGTAATTTAAGTGCCGGTCACGTACTAAATTATGGGTCGTGACAAAGTTGGTATCAGAGCGTTAGGTTTAACCTTAGTTTGAGTCTGGGTTTGACTATGCGGAGTCTAGGGCGTTTATATTTCGGAACCTAGGCTTGACCTTACGGAACTTAGACTTGACGGGGGGGGGATTAGACCTGAACTTTCGTTTCATAGGTTAACCTTGATTGATAGAGTAGGTATCTTGAGTAGAGTGACGTACCGTACGTATGTTCCGCGGTATACTTACGATATGATTCTCCACTTAAGAAACCTTAGGATGTACTTATCTTGAGATCTGTGATACTATTTGTTCCTTTAATCATATATCTATTTGAGATCGGTTGATTTCTTTCATTCATTGATCTATCTTTATCGATACCTGCTTGAGGTTCCTGTCACCATGGTTTGAGCACAGATTGAGCTGCTGCTAGTGTTGCGGTCAGAGCGAGCTCGTCACGGACGAGGGCTGACCATGTTGTTTCTGGTGACATAGGGACGTGTAGGTATAGTGTTGTGTTGTGATCTCTCGTTTGAGGCGAGTGTTCGGTTTTACGCCGAATGATCGGGCCATTGATAGAGGCCGCCAGATTGAGAGGACTGTTGATGTACAACCTACCTCAGAGATCGTGATGTTGTCTACCGTGCAGACAGATGACCCGGCTGTTGCTGAGATTGATGGGATGTCACTTCCAGAGTCTATGAGCTAAAACCGCTGGAGCTTTCATGCAGAGATGTGACGGAAGAGAGCTAGTCTATCACGAGTTGAGCGACTGATATGATTCGTCTGAATTGATGCGCCAATGCAGGCTCTGTTGAGTTCAAGAATTCCAGTTGAAGGATCTTACTCAGATTTAGAGTAAGTCGAGCAAGAGAGGACGTGGATCGTCGGATGCTCCGATGTGAGATCAGTAAGTTGACCGGTTTCGGATAGAAGGACCTCACCCATATGCGTTGTGACTTGATCGAGAACGGACGAATAAAGTGTATTCCTCCGATGATTTGGACGAGTTCCCGAGAACGTGTTCAGCTAGATATTTTCTACAGAGTGATGAAGATACCGAGTTCGTAATTTCGAGTCCGTGTGAGAGACTCCGGATTGACTGTAACCGAGAACGAATTGCAATACGAAGACAGCAAGAGATAACGTCGAAGTGGACGATAATAAAGACGGGTGGAACAAGAGATTCGTGCGAGATGTAAACGAGCGGTTGTTACTCTCCGTTGATGCCAGAGGATTGATATGTGTGCAGAGGCGTTAGATACAGCCAAATTCTAGCTGAGGACACAGCTGTCCGGTTATGAGAAAAGAGTTACGCAAGAGTGTCGACCTTCGTATAGTTCTGTATAGGTGAGATCGGAAGAAGCCATGAGCAGGTTCTTTCTAGGACACCGCAGCGATAAGGATTTGCACCCAGGCTCAGTTATATCGTGCGTATTCAGAGGGCCAGATGCCGCCGTTAGTAATATGCCATTTGAGAGAGTGGTCATGTTGATTGGCCAGACGGTGATCAGAGGAGTGCCAGAGCGGAACTGTTCCGTTAGTACACCTGACCGGGCCGACGAGCAGAAGGATCGTGAAATTTGCATCCACAGAGAAAGCGAGGACCCAGAGAGCGAGGATGCCATATTGTGAGCAGGAGGCAAGTAGATGATCTTGCTCTGCCAGCTTTGGGCGCACCGGCATATTTTTCGACATTGTAGGAGGTGTACCTCAATGTCAGTTATTGCGATTTGCGTTTTGTGATCCGAGTATCACACTTTTATCACTTGGACTTAAGTTTCGATGATTGGGTTTCATGATTTATGTTTTCATGCACCATGGCTTCACCTACTGGAGATTTATATTTTGTGTACAGTTATTGCACTCGATTTATTTTATATACACCGCTACATTGGTTTATGATTTGTGCATATCTATTGCACTTGGTATCGATTTGTGCCTTCGTTGCACGTATTTATGGTTTCGTGGATTCGATACTGTTGATTTGATTTCGTGCATGTGTATGCACTTTCCTGTACTTATGCACTCGGTATAGCTTATATGTGCTTGTAGTGCATTGGAATGGATTTTGTGCACGCAATTGCACACGTTTATGATTCGATACACCTTGGTATACTCGGTGTTGTTTTTGTGAGCATTTGAAATATTGATGAGTTTTCATGCATTAGTTGCACCGGATTGGTATTTCGTGCATTGGTTGCACCAGATTGGCATTTCGTGCATTGGTTGCACCCGATTGGTATTTCGTGCATTGGTTGCACCGGATTTCTATTTCGTGCATTGGTTGCACTAGATTTGTATTTAGCGTATTGGTTGCACCGGAATTGTATTTCGTGCATTGGTCGCACCAGATTTGTATTTAGCGCATTGGTTGCACCAGAATTGTATTTCGTGTGCGTCTACACTTGATATTCGTTATCGTGCATACTATTGCACTGGATGTTTTATACGAACCTGATGTACTTGATTTGGATTTTCATGCATATTGGACACATGATATGAGAATTTGTGCACACCGGGTGCACTCGATAGAGATTTTTATTCGTGCATGATTCGATGCACTTGATTGGGATTTTCATTCGTGCATGTTAGTTGCACCGGGTTGAGATTTTCGTGCACTATAGATGCACTTTATATTGTTGTCGTGCATATCCATTGCACTGGACAAATGCTTTCATGCACACCTGCTGCACTTAGTTTTTCTTTTGTGCATATTGTGGCACTTGAATTGGATTTCATTCTCCGTGTGCACCAGACGCATGTGATGTTGGATACGCCTTTTGAGGCTGATTTTATTTATCAGTATCGTGTTTTGATGATGGATACTATATTGTATAGTAGCCGAGCAGGACTGGTCTGAGGACAGTGCCTGAGTACTTTTGCATGCATAAAAGGTTACCAAGAGGTTTTCAAAAAGGAGCTATAGTCTCGCTATTTCCTATGTGTCCGCTAGTGACATAAAATTTTACAAGAGAACCTTCTGGGATATTTCAAAAAGGCAGGACGTATAATTTGAGCAAACCATATATAAGTATATATTTACTACTTTACAAATGATCGTCCGCCACTTGTGTCGTGAGCTATGCATAGCACGGCGATTTGGAAAAGATTTTGCATGTATTTTATTCAGCTTTAAAGGATTGTACGAGTATGCGTACTATTTACGTATTATGATCTGACTATAGTATATTTGGATTTTAGCAGTGGATTTCGAGATTTGGCATCTTTATTATAACTCCGATGATTGCGTGACGCTTGACAGAGTTTTGATTTTGAGTTTCGTACTCATTTTCAGGCGCACACGATGCGCCGTGGTATTTCTGTATCTTCCGTGATTTCAGAGCCCCGTTGATTTGAGCTGATTATTGAAATGTTTTAGTATTTGGGAATTTAAATTTAAATTCGGGGACCGAATTTATTTAAGGGGGGAAGACTGTAACATTTCAGAAATATAAAATATTATTTTTGGAAATTTAATATTAAAATAATATATTTCGCGAAAACTATTCGATTTGCAAATAACGGTTTTTCGTAAAATGGTATAAGTATATACCAATATTTGTAAAATAATCGGAGATTAAAATGATTTATTTATTATAATGATATTTATCGGATTTTGGCATTTTTATAATTAATAATATGCAAATTTCGATTAAAATTGATTAGTGCACTATTAATCGCGATTAAACCAAATCCGTATTTTTACATTTTTACATGGCCAGTGCACCATGTCATGTGCATGTTATTTATTTTTATTATGTTTGTATTTGTGAGTTTTGTGAGGAAAAGAAAAGGAAAAGGAAACAAAGAAAAGAAAAGCAAAGTGAGAAAAGAGTCGAGTGTAAAACAAAAAGAGAAAGAAAACAATGCAGATATTTTAGAGATGGGAGAGTGAGCTTAAGAAAGAGAGTGAGGTTAAGAGAGAGAGAAGGTTAGACTTGGCTGCCTCTTTTATTTCTTCATTCCCCATTGTTTTTGTTAGTTATATGTATGCCCTAGAGGCCATTACTGTACATGTGATGTATATTGTAGTGGATGCTTGGACATATATAGGGAGGACTTTCTTGCCCGACATGATAGTATGCTATATGGTTTCTCTTTATCTTAACATGTACACTTATTGTCTCTCTATTACATGTTGATAAAGCCCTTAGGATGAGTACTTGACTACCGGGATTATGATGCGGATCATACTAGTGGAGCAGAGGTAGTCGGCAAGTACATCCTTCAAATGTTCCTAGTCGTGGGAGTATCTAGACAGGGCATCGATACTCCAGAGTAGACTAGCGTATACGCTTCTCGACCCATGTGATGGGCGATGGATGATCCTATATCCATTAGTGTTTGACATCAGAGACGGTATACAGGTGCTCAGTAGAGACTGGGTACACTGAACGGACTTGCCGAGAACTCCTAAATGGTATTATACCTATCATCAAATAGCAGTTCTCTGGTGACACTGGTACAGGTTAGTCTGTCGACCCGAGATCGTCCTAGAGTCTTGTGTGATTCCCACTGTGCTTTGATTTCCACCTTATCACGTTCAAGAGATCGTGCAAAACGGTGGTTTTTGGGTACAGTCCCGAGTTACATGGAGGCAATGAGCGATAGGAGGGGATTTCGTCTCTCCCGGTATTGGTGGTTGATGTTGTGCTATACTCGATTGGCCATAACAGGAAATCCCTGGCCAGGGTTACTGAGATCTACTGGTAAGTGTTATCAGTAGTTTCTCGAACCGTTACAGACCTTGCATCAGCATGACCTATCAGGCTATTGGGGTCTGACGTTATACCACCCCTAGGTTGTGATATGCGACATATCAGACGAAGAGACTGGACTGTACGGTAGTGTTACTGATTGGATTCGCAGGAGTATGAGCAGGCTTGCTTGTTGATCTTCTGATCGCTCAATACCAGGGTGGCCGTTACGTTTAGAAGACCGCTTGCGGCTTGTGAGTGTTTAATATGATCATCACCTACTGCCGGCGTATTGACGAGTCTTTAGAGTCCAACACAGAGGTTTCCTGGTTCATGCAAAACGAAGTAGGAGCACATATGTGATATGTGTGGGACCGAGATTAATGCACGTATGTGATACCGTATTCTATTCTCGCGATATGTGATATCGGTCGGTTATATGTGATATAGCCGGATTATCGGATCAAGTGTTGATTCGATAAGTTGATTCATATGATATTAGTCGGTTGTATGTGATATAGCCGGATTATTAAATCAAGTGTTGATTTGATAATTTAATGTATGATTATATATTTGATATATTAACTTACATTAACTAATATTTGCTCACTAAGTATTCTTTTTCTCACTTGTGTGCATATAGTATATATGTGATATATATTAATGTACATTTTATTGTGTCATGCTTGATGCCACATGCTTCATGGATGTATGAGACTTACACTATAGTAAGGATAATCCTAGGGTTTTTATTTCTCAAAGTAATTCAAAAATTGGATGGAAATTGTCATGGCTACAAGCTTATAGAAGCTTGTAGAAACATTTTTGTTTCACTTGTAGATATTTATTGACCTAACCATTATCCTCACCCATAGTTAAGTCTCTACATGGGTTAGTGTATGACACTAACTCACCCATGGTTCATATTCTCACCTCATTAGTTTTCATTCTCTTCATCACTTCATCTTCTTCTTCCTCTTGAAAAAAGCTTTTTAGGGTTTGAAATGGTGAGAAAATATTGCGAGAAAATTAAATCTAAAGTGAGCCAATTTCCTACTTCATCATCCTATACTATATTAGCCATTTAGTTTAGGGTGTTTGCTTCACTAATCTACCATTAGTGAAGAGGTAGCATGAGCTTGAGTCTCCTCGACATAGATCATCTTCGGCCTCGAAGACTTTGAGCAAGCTTGTTCATTTCTTCATGTGAACCATTTCTAGAGTTCGGTAGTTCACCACTTGGAGCGTAGGGACTACTACACGGAGCTTTAGAAGTGAAGGACCGGTCTACAAAGGTTTTATTCCTCATTCACTTAGATGTTAAGATATTAACATTGCTTGTTTCTTTAATTCTCTAGTTAAGATTCTAGGGTTAGGGTTGTTTAGCAAGGCAAAAATTTGAAAACGGCATGGACGATACCTCCCGAAACCTTGCTGCCGCGCCAAATAACCCTACAGTGGTATCAGAGCCAAGCTAGAGATTTAAACGATGTTTGTTAGATTACGAAACCGAAACTACTCCAAAACTTGAAACCCTAATATCCAGTTTCTGTCGAATTTTAAATGGCCTCTAAAATTTTTTTTAGCAACTGCAGAATGTTGTATGAGATGCAATATAAACACAGTAGAAAATTGAACCCCTTTCCTCGGATTTTGGCCGGCCAGAGAGCAGGAAAACCGGTGTGCTCGGTTTTTTGAGGGAGTCTAGGGTTGAATTTTGTAGTGTGTTCCAGTCTCTGGGTTTTGGTGTTTCTGGTGTTGCTTGTTTTTGCTAAATTTGCATGTGTTGTTAACTTTCTGCAAAGGCAATTCGGAGTGTTTTGTAATCGTAATTCTAACATTTATTCGGGTTATTTAGATGACGTTAAAAAGTTTGAACGGATATCAATAACCCAATTTTTCCCTCACTGAAATTTTCCAATAGTTGGATTTTTCCGAGTTTAAAATCTTCAGAAAATCATGCAAGCGATTCTGTGGACCCTCTAGAAGAACCATACCCAAACTCGACTTTTTGGATCGTGGAACCGTGTTCATACCCTAGGGTTTTCCACAGTTCCATGGCGACACGAGTGAGGCATGGGTCGGCCCTTCTACGGATGGTTCATAGGAGCTGTGGCGTGTTCTGGGTACTTTTTGAACTCCGCTCAAATGTTGAGCTTGTTGGGAAATTTTGGGTGTGTTTATTCGATCGAAAAGTTTAACTTCGTCTAGCTATCTGTGATTGTGATACAATATTTCGAATCCACAAAATTGGTTATGTGATAACTAGTTTGAATTTTATAAATCTAGCAAGCTAGTTTCATTTGATCGGTTGCCACAGGATTTTGATGTTGATCAAAATTCCGTCGCAATTACGTAATGTACGCGGATACTCGCCAGGTAACCTTACTAGATAGCTACGCCCCATAGCCCCGAACAAGTGACTGTAAGAGAACACCGTCGCCAAAAGCATCCGTTCGGGTGCTCATGGCTGCGGTGTTCCACCTTAGTGCACTTCGTCGACGGCATCGGGGGTGCGGCCGTCTACTAAAGTTTCCGACGAGCATTCGATCAGGTTATCGGGAATCTTGTTGAATTACCCGACATGTTATTGGAAAGTGTTTTCAATATCAAGACTAAAATGCGGGGTTTATAATTGTTAGGCATGCGATGTCTAAGGAATTCATTTGGTAAGGCATGAAATCCAAAGCATGTGATACATTAGGTTTATGATGTCTAACGTGGTTGCAGATTCCAAATGTTGTAGTTTTTCACTTTCTTTTCTGCGACCGTAAGTGTAATATGTGGTGTATCGCCGGTTTCGTTGCTATATGTCAACGACAATTGGGATACGCATATTTACTTACGTTGATGATATGTGATGTTATGTGTTGCTGTGATATGTTAATTAAATTGTCGTGTTTTGAATAGCCGGGTTTTTTTTTATGTGAGATGAGAGTTTTTTATTTTCATTCATGTAAAAGCTTGTATGTAATATTCTTTTATTGGGGCACTTCTGGGTAGAGGATGATGTCACCATTGATGTATATTATTTACTTTTCCGCATTAGGATAGACCCAAGGAGGAGAGCACAAGTAACCGGGTTCTAGGGTCCAGTGGGAGACCATCTCAAGGAGTTGAGACCGGGTCTCCCAACTCTAGAATTGGTAGGGTTGCTTTCCGCTCTCGTAGGGGTCTAGGGATGTGGGTTTGGCTATTCATCGCGACCGTGAAATCCGTGTTTTATACTGGCTTAATTTAAAACAAGGAATTCCTAGTATATCCAATATTTCATATGTGTTCTTCTGCTGCTGATATTCTGTGATGTGATCACTTGATATTCTGAGACGAATGCTTATATTATATATATGATATATAATAATTATTGTTGCTTTCGTTTCTTATGTGATACTTAGGAAGCATAATTAATGGGACTTCATTAATGAGATTAATGAAATAAAAAGAAACCTAAAGATGTTGTAGAAACTTGTTTAAAAACTAGTAGCTCTAGTTCTTGCTTTACATAGCGGTATTCTTTGTAGAATATCCAGCATCTTATTCGATAAGGAAAGAGCCAAGATCCCTTCACCGGGAGTGACCTCTTTAGCGAAACTAGCAGATGCTACAACCCACTCGGTTTGTCTTTTGATTGCTTCTATAGTTTTTGCTTTGCATAGTGGTATTTGTGAAATATCCTGCACCTTATTCGATGAGGAAAGAGCCGAGATCCCTTCACCGAGAGTGACCACTTTAGAAAAACTAGTAAAAGCCTACAAAACACTCCTTTTCAAAATCACTCGATTCTACAACGATATTAAGTTCATTATGCAAAGGGTTTTCTTAAAAACCTGTCATAGCCCTCCGTCATTTCAGATAAGTGCTACTTAGTATTCGTGCTACGTTTTTTAGCCTTCGTCAAGGCGTAGTATGCGTTAGCTAACTAGTGCTTATTTGCTAAAGCATATGATGCGATTGGATTAGGGCAGTCGTGCGACTTTGTTGGCCTTCGTCAAGGGTCATGCGGGTGGGTTTAATTCAATCATGAAATGTACGGGTTGAACTTGACCAGCAGCCTATGGTTTGTTGGCCTTCGTCAAGGTCATAGGAAGCTAGGGGCAAAATATTATCGGGAATTTCAAGTGTTGAAATTTGTAATGAGATTGCATACCTTTTATGAGATAGTTGGATCCCGATACCCACTTCGAGTAAGAGTTACTCCTGGGAGAGTTTTGCATATTACAATTAACCGATCAAGCAGGTGTCTAGAAAGGTGTTAACGGGGTTACGCCCCTGGGAAAACGAGGTTTATTTTAATTAGGTCCGTGCGAAAGCACGGGGAACCTCCCTCAAAGTACCGACACTGGCCTGGCCGAAAGATTAGCGAACTTGTAGGGTGTAATTAATTCCGGCTAGTCTTACCTTTTAGGGCTTGAAGGAAGATTTGATAAAAATAGTGGGAGCCATCCTGATTAGATAAAATAATAATCAATCTAATCTTACAAGAGCGCACGCAGAGTGTTTTCTTCTTTCTCTCTCCTGGTAGCGACCATATCACGCCTTAATCAAGATAATAATATAGATGCATCGACCGAACTTGCTTATTATACTGAGCTAGGGAACGTTGGTTCCGCTCAATCTTATAATTGTTATAAGTCCAAGCAGTAAATTGGGGAATATCCGGATTCCCATGCCACCCAATCAAAGAAAGTGCATGTTGATGCATCTTCTTCAGGTGTGTTCATTACCGAGAACTATTTCTCCGTATCCTCTATGTCATGGATATGTGATTCTGGATCAGGATCCCGCATATGTAAAATGTTACATGGGCTACAAAAAGGTAGAGAACTGGGATTGGGTGATATGTCTTTAAGTGTTAGAGAATGGTGCAATTGTTGCAGCCAAGTCAGTTGGCAGATATCTCCTTATATTACCAAATGGTAAATACATTGATTCTGAACAACTGTTATTAGATACCGAACCTGCTATACAACATTACATCAGTTTCTTTATTAAGATAAAGAAGGATATAATTCTGTATTAGAGGATAATGTTGTGAACATTTTCTTGAATCAAGAGTTGATTGGATCAGGCACGTTATGTAATGGCATATACGTTCTAAATCAAACCACAGTTCAAAGTATATAGAACACACACAATAGGAATAGTTCATAAATGAACGAATCCTTCTTGAGGCGTTGTAGACTAGGTCATATCAATGCGACACGACCAGCTAAGTTACATAAGGATGAATATGAGAATCTGTTCGAATTTTCATCTTATGATACTTGCCAGTCTTGTCTCAAAGGTAAAATGACCAATACTCCGTTTACCGGAAATAGAGAAAGAGTTGTTGAGCTCTTGGGACGGATACATGATGATGTATACGGTCCTATGTCTACAAATGCCAGGGCTGGTTCTTCGTACTTCATTATATTCACTGATCATCTCTCGAGCTTCGGACATATGTTCTTGTTGAAACATAAGTCTGAAACTTTTGAGAAATTCATGGAATATAAGCTTCAAGATTAAGAACCAGACGTGTAAAAGTATTAAAGTCCTTTGATGTAGGAGGTGAATACTCGGGCATGGAGTTCCTGGAGTTTCTAAAAGGAGAATGTGATTCTCTCTCAGCTTACTCCTTCGAATACACCACAGCACAACGGTGTATCAGGATGGAGGTATCACACCCTATGAGATATGGCGCACTCTATGATGAGTACTGCTGAGTTACCTGTTTCCTTTTGGAGTTATGCACTTGAGAAGCTGAATACCTATTGAATGGGGTTCCATCCAAATCAGTGCTTGCCACTACATATGAGATATGGAATGGGAAGAGACCATGTCTTAAACGAGTTAAGATATGGGTTGTCCGGCCTATGTTGAAAAGCAAAATCCGGACAAGCTCGAGGCAAGATCAGTTCTGTATAAGTTTGTTGGATATCCCAAACATTTGCGAGGGAATATCTTCTGCCTAACCGAGGAGAAAAAGGTGTTTTGTTTCTCAGCCTGCTACCTTTTTAGAAAAAGGAATTCATTGTGTAGAAATTAATGGTCATGAGGTAGAACTGGAAGGTGTTCCAGCTAGATAAACTAACAGCTGTTGATTTGGTAAAACCAAAAGATTCAATAGTTTCCAACGAATCTCAGCCTCTCCACGAATCTGGTAGGGTTCCTCATCCACTTGAGTGATACTACGGTATTCTCGGTGACAGTGAGAGCGAGGAATGCATTATGGTTGATAATGGCCCAACTAGTTTCAGGCAGGTCATCACGAGTAGAGACTCTGTGCAAATGGCTGGATGCTATGCGATCAAAGATGGAATCCATATACACCAACAAAGTATGACTTTGAATGTTGCACCTAAAGGGGTAAAACCCATAGGGAGCAATCGGATCTTGAGAAGATCATTGGTGTAAATGGAAAAGTTGAGACTTTCAAAGCTATGCTTAAGTCCATCAGAATTAAAGCTGTTAGTGATATGTATGCCCTAGAGGCCATTACTGTACATGCGATGTATATTGTAGTGGATGCTTCGACATATATATGGAGTACTTTCTTGCTCGACATGATAGTATACTATCTGGTTGCTCTTTATCTTAATATATACTCTGATAGTCTTTATGTTGCATGTTGATAAAGCCCTTAGGATGAGTACTTGACTACCAGGACTATGATGCAGATCATACTAGTGACGACATTGTAGTCGCTAAGTACATCCTTCAAATGTTCCTAGTCGCAGGTGTATCGAGACGGGGCATCAATATACCAGAGTAGACTAGCGTATGCTTCTTGACCCATGTAGATGGGCGATGGATGATCCCATATCGATTGATGTTTGGCATCGGAGATAGTATACGGGTGCTCAGTGGAGACTGGGTACACTGGACGGACTCGCCGAGAACTCTCAGATGGTATTATACCTCACGTCAGATGGCAGTTCTCTGGTGACACTGGTACAGGTTAGTCTGTAGACCCTAGATCGTCATAGAGTCTTGTGTGATTCCCACTGTGCTTTGATTTCCATCATACCACGTCCAAGAGGGCATGCAAAACGGTGGCTTTTGGGTACAGTCCCGAATTACATGGAGGCAATGAGCGATAGGGGGGTTTCGTCTCTCCCAATATAGGGAGTTGATGTTGCGCTGTGTTCGATTGGCTATAACTGGAAATCCTTGGCCAGGGTTTCTGAGATTTACTGGTAAGCGTTATCAATAGTTTCTCGAACTGTTATGGACATTATATTAACACGATTTATCGGTTACTGGGGTCTGACGTTTACCACCCTTAGACTGGATATGCGACATATCGGACGAAGAGACCGGACTGTACGGGAGTGTTACTGATTGGATTCGCAGGAGAATGTACAGGCTTGCTTATTGATCTTCTGATTGCTCAATACATGGATGGCTGTTACGTTTAGCTGACCGCTTGCAGCTTGTGGGTGTTTTGATATGATTATCACCTACTGCCGGCATATTGACGATTCTTTAGTGTCCTACACAGAGGTTTCTTGGCTCAGGCAAAACGGAGTAGGAGCACATATGTGATATATGCGGGACCGAGAATAATACGTGTATGCGATACCGAATTAGATTCTTGCGATATGTGATATCGGCCGGGTATATGTGATATAGCCGGGTTATCGGATCAAGTGTTGATTCGATGAACTGATACAGATTATATTAGTCGATTATTTGTGAAATATCTGGATTATCGGATCAAGTGTTGATTTGATAATTTAATGTATAATTATATATTTGATAGATTACATTACATTAACTAATATAAGCTCACTTAAAGATTCTTTTTCTCACATGGATAATACATTGATATATATGCGATATATGTTAATTGTATTATTTTCTTTTGTTACTATATACACTATATATGTGATATATAATATTGTAACATGTTAGGGTTAAAATTGCAACTAAGGTTTTGAGAATAAAACATGTTAGGGGTTGGATTAGGGTTAATGTTATGGATAAGCTTTGAAGAAGCTTCTTGAAGCTTTGACTTTAGTCTTCATCCTCTGATATTTTATGACGATATTTGTTAACCCAATCCAAACCTCAACCCATAGTTTATTCTCTACAAGGGTTAAGGATGTGATTTTTAACCCATGGTTGCAATTCTAACCTCACACAATAATTCATTATTCATCGCAAATGAAATTCTTCTTCTTCTTCCTCTTGAAAAAAGCTTTCTAGCTTTTTGTGATGTGATGAAATAAAGTGAGAAATTGAAAACAAAAGAGAGCAAATTTCCTACTTCATCATCCTCATCTATTCTAGCCACTTAGATTAAGGTGTTTGCTTTGCTAATACTTGATTAGTTAAGAAAGAGCTTGGGTTTGAGATTCTTCAAGGTAGATCATCTTAGTAGTTGAAGATTGGAAACAAGCTTGCAACTTTCTCTTCATGGAGCCTCTCTAGAGTCCGGGTACTTGATGATCGCAGCGAAGAGACTTCAACTCGGAGCTTATGAAGCGAAGGAATGGACTACAAAGGTTGTAATCCCTAACTCTTAGAAGTAAAGTTGTTTACTTGTTTAGTTTACCCTAATTCTCTAGTTAAGATCTTGGTTAGGGTTACATAGCACCCCAAATTTTTATAAAATGGCATGTGTGATGCCTTGCTAAACTTTGTTGTCGTGCTATACAACCCTACAGTGGTATCAGAGCCAAGCTAGAGTATTAGGCGTTTTCTAGACGAAGTTTAAAGTCTGATCGAACTCCAAAACCCCAAAAAATCCCACTTTCTGGAAATTTTTTCAAAAGTTGAAATTTTTCATATTAAAAATACTCAGAAAATCATGCAGGGAATTATAAGGATTACAGTGAAGTACGAAGCCATTACTCGCTCAAGTGATCGCGGAATCGCGGCCAAACCATGCCTTTGACGACGGTTCCGTGGCCAACTTTAGGAGTTAGGGGCTAATACTTCAGGGTTTTATTCTTGGGTACTTTTTCATGCTTCTGGAAATTTTTAATTCCACTCAAGTGTTGAGCATTCTGGGAAATATTGGGAACTCGTTGATTCGATCGGAAAGTTTAACTTCGTTTAAGTTTTTCCGGGTAATTTAAAACGTGTTAAAAAGTTCGAACGGATATCAATAACTCACTTTTTCCCCTGTCGGAAAACTAGTGTTGGATTTTTCCTGAGTTTAAAACTTTCAGAAAATCATGCAAGCGAATTTGTGGACCCTCTAGAAGAATGTAACCTTAACTCGGTTATGTGACCATCAAAACCGCCACTGAACCATATGGTCTATGGTAGTTTAGCGTTGCCACATGTGAGGCGTTGGTTTGACCCTTCTACGGCTGGTTCATAGCGGCTGTGACATGTTCTGAGACTTTTTGAACTCCGCTCAAGTGTTGAGCTATTTGGGAAATCTTGAGTGTTTGATTATTCGATCGGAAAGTTTAACATTGTCTATTTATCTGGAATGTGATACAATATGTGCAATTCATATGTTAGGCATGAAATGCGAAGTATGTGATATTTCAGATTTAAGATGTCTAAAGTGATTGTGGATTCCAAATGTTGTAGTTTTCACTTTCTTTTCTGCGACCGTAAGTGTAATAGTGGTGTATCGTCGGTTTCGGTGCTATATGTCAACGACAACTGGGATACACATGTTTACTTACGTTGATGATTTGTGATGTTATGTGTTGCTCTGATATGTTATATTTGATTGTCGTGTTTTGAATAGCCGGTTTTTTTTTACGTGAGATGAGAGTTTTTTCATTTTCATTCATGTAAAATTCAATTGTATGTAATATTCTTTTATTGGGGCACTTCCGAGTTGAGGATGATGTCACCATTGTATATTATTTACTTTTCCGCATTAGGATAGACCCAAGGCGGGGAGCATAAGTAACCGAGTTCTAGGGTCCAGTGGGAGACCATCTCGAGGAGTCGAGACCTGGTCTCCTAACTCTAGAATTGATAGGGTTGCTTGCCGCTCTCGTAAGGGTCTAGGGATATGGGTTTGGCTATTCATCGCGACCGTGGAATCCGTGTTTTATACCGGGTTAACTTAAAACACGGAATTCCTAGAATATCCAATATTTCATATGTGTTTCTTTTGCTGCAATGTTCTGTGATGAGATCATATTACTGTCTGAGACGAATGTTTATATTATATATATGAGATATATGTTATATTGCTGATTTCGTTTCAAATGTGATGCTTATGAAGCATAATAAAATAGGACTTCATTAATGAGATTGATGAAATAAAAGAAACCTAAAGATGTTGTAGAAACTTGTTTAAAAACTGGTAGCTCTAGTTCTTGCTTTGCATAACGGTATTCCTTATAGAATATCCAGCACCTTATTCGATAAGGAAAGAGCCGAGATCCCTTCACCGGAAGTGACCTCTTTAGCGAAACTAGCAGATGCTACAAATACGGTTTGTCTTTTGATTGCTTCTATAATTTTTTCTTTCCATAGCGATATTCCTTATAGAATATCCAGCACCTTATTCGATAAGGAAAGAGCCGAGATCTCTTCACCGGGAGTGACCTCTTTAGCGAAACTAGCAGATACTACAAACAAGGTTTGTCTTTTGATTGCTTCTATAATTTTTGCTTTGCGTAGTGGTATTTGTGAAATATCCTGCACCTTATTCGATAAGGAAAGAGCCGAGATCTCTTCACCGGGAGTGACCTCTTTAGCAAACCTAGTAACGGCCTCAAAAACACTCCTTTTAAAAATCATTTGTTTCTACAACGATATCAAGTTCATTACGTAAAAGGTTTTCTGAAAAATCTGTCGTAACCCTCCGTCATTTTAGGAAATAGAGTACTTAGTATTTGTGTTGCGTTTATTGACCATAGTTAAGGCGCAATGTACGGTAGCTGAGTGATATTTTCCTATATAATATATGATGTGATTAATTAGGACAGCCATATGACTTTGTTGACCATAGTTAAGGGTCATTTGGGTGGGTCTAATTAATCAAGAAATGATGGGTAGAACTTGACTAGTGCTTATGATTTGTTGACCATAGTTAAGGTCATAAGTCACTAGGGGTAAAATATTATTGGGAATTTCAAGTGTTGAAATTTGCAATGAGATTACATATCTTCTATAAGATAGTTGGATCCCTATACCCACTGTGAGTAAGAGTTACTCCTGGGAGAGTTTTACACATTACAATTTGCCAATCAAGTAGGTGTCTAGAAAGGTGTCAATGGGGTTAAGCTTCTGGGAAAACGAGATTTACTTTAATTAGGTCCGTGCGAAAGCACAGGGAACCTCCCTCAAAGTACCGGCACTAGCCTGGCTGAAAGATTGGCGAACTTGTAGCGTGTAATTAATCCCGACTAGTCTTTCCTTTTAGTGGTTGAAGGAAGATTTGACTAAAACAGTGGGAGCAGTCCTGATTAGATATATTGATAACCAATCTAATCTTGTAAAAAGCGCACGCAGAGTGTTTTCTTCTCTCTCTCTAGGTTGCGACCATGTCACACCTTAATCAAGATAAAAATACGGATGTATTGACCGAACCCGCTTGTTATACCGCGCTAGGGAACGTTGGTCCCGCTTCAACTTATAAATGTTATAAGACCGAGCAGGAAATAGGGGATTACCAGAATTCCCGTACCACCCAAATGAAGAAAGTGTATGATGATGCATCATCTTCGGGTGTGTTCATTACAAAGAACTGAGAGAGGGTGATAAGTTTTAAAAGTTAAAAATGGTGCAAGTGTTGCAAGCCAAGTCTGTTGGCAGTTATCACCCTGTATTAAAAAATACATTGATTCTGAACGAATGTTATTAGATACCGAACCTGATATACAATATCATATCAGTATCTTTATTTAATAAAGAAGGATATAATTTTGTATTGTTGGATAATGTTTTGAACATTTCCTATATTAAGAGTTGATCAGTTCAGGCACGTTATCTAAAAGCATAAACGTTCTAAATCAAACCACAGTTCTTAATGTATAGAACGCACAAAAGAGGAAGTGTTCAGAAATGAATGAATCCTTCTTGAGGTTTTATAGACTAGGTCATATCAATGTGACCCGACTAGCTAAGTTACATTTAGATGCATATTTAAATTAGTTTGAATTTACATCTTGTGAAACTTGCCAGTCATGTCACAAAGATAAGATGACCTTAGCTCTGTTTATTGGAAATAGAAAAAGAGTTAATGAACTCTTGGGATTGATACATGATGATGTATGAGGTCCCCTGTCTACACATGCCAGGACTGGTTCTTTGTACATCAGAAGTAGAGAACCAAAACGGGTATGAGTATTATGTCCTTTGATGTGATCAGGGAGGAGAATACTTGAGCACGGGATTCCTGGACTATTCTAAAAGAGAATGAGATTCTCTCTCAGCATTACTCCTCTATATACACCACAATACGTTGGTATATCGAGGAGGAGCAATCGCACCCTATGTGATAAGGTGTGCTCTATGATGAGTACTACTGAGTTACCTGTTTCCTTTTGGGGGTTATGCACTTGAGAAGCTGCATACCTATTGAATAGGGTTCCAACCAAATCAGGTGCCTACCACTCCATATGTGATATGGTATGGAAATAGCCTATCTCTTACGGATGTTAAGATTTGGGGTTGTCCAAAGCAAAATCCGGACAATCTCGAGGCAAGGTCAGTTCTGTGGAAGTTTGTTAGATATCCCAAGCATTTGTAAGGGAATATCTTTTACCAAACTGGGGAGCAAAAGGTGTTTTGTTTCTCAGCATGCCACCTTTTGGAAAAAGGAATTTCTTATGAAGAAATTAGTGGTCATGAGGTAGAACTGGAAAAGGTTCTAGCTATACAAACTGCAGCTGATGATTTGGTAAACCCGAAGGGTTCAATAGTTTCTAACGAACCTCAGCCTCTCCGCCGATCTAGTCGGGTTCCTCATCCACCTGAGAGTTACTTCGGTTTCTCTATGACAGTAGGAGCGAGAATTGCATCATGAGATGATGACCCAGCTAGTTTGGAGCAGGCCATCAAGAATGGGGACTCTGTGAGAATGGCTGGATGCTAATGAGATCTGAGATGGAATCTATGTACACCAACAAAGTATGGACTTTGGTTGCTTTATCTGAAGGGTTAAATCCCCATCAGAAGCAAGTATATCTTGAGAAGATTACTTGGTGTACATGGAAAAGTTGAGACTTTCAAAGCTATAGTTAAGTCCATCCAGATCCTACTTGCAATTGCTATATACCATGACTACGATATCTGGCGGTTGGGTGTCATGACTGCTTTTTTAAATAGTGATTTAGAAGAGAGCATCTATAAGTACACAGCCAGAGGGCTTCGTAGACAGTGGGAGCAGCGGAAACGTATGCAACTTGCTTTATGGGATAAAGCAGGCACCGCGGAGATGGAACGTCTGTTTTGATGTAGTAGACAAAGATTTTGACTTCATCAAAATGGTAGATGAACCTTGTATATACAAAAAGGTAGTAGAGAGTATGGTGGTGATCCTCGTATTGTACGTGGATGACATACTCTTAATAGGAAAGGAGTTTCCTATGCTACACTTGGTCAATCTCCTCTTATCACAAGGATTCTCTATATAGGATCATGGTGATACCTCATAAATCCTGGTTTTGGATCTATGAGATAGATGTAATTGGATGTTAGGATTCTCACTATATGTAGTGAGATGGTATCAATCGATCCTAGGGAGAATCACTGGAAAGCTTCCAAGGTGGTAAGGTCGACTGAAAGTCAGTCACAGGCATTGTCTTTACCCTTAGTGGAGGGACGGTATGTTGGAAGAGTTCCACGCTAGATACCGTGACATACTAGACGATAAAGGCAGGATAAATCACTACCAAGGATGCTACCAAAGAAATAGTCTGGATGTACACTAGTTCATGAGATGAACTTCGTTCCTACCATTGTGTGACAATGGAGTTTTGGCTTTTGCCAAGGAAACCTCGTCCCATCTATGATCCAGACATATTCTAAGACAGTATCACCTGATCATGGAGATGGTTGATCTCCAGGGAGATCGAGGTTAGGAGAGTAGACACAGAGGACAACATCGCGGATCCATTCACAAAGGCCTGTTTCCCAGTAGAGAATTTTATGGGATGGCTGAGTATGAGATACTTCAACCACAGCTGATTGTTGGGTATAAGATACTACAACAGATGGCCCTAGTGCAAATGGGAGATTGTTAGTGATATGTATGCCCTAGAGGCCATTACTGTACATGCGATGTATATTGTAGTGGATGCTTCGACATATATATGGAGGACTTTCTTGCTCGATATGATAGTATGCTATCTGGTTGCTCTTTATTTTAACATGTACTCTGATAGTCTCTATGTTATATGTTGATAAAGCCCTTAGGATAAGTACTTGACTACCAGAACTATGATGCAGATCATACTAGTGGGGACAGTGTAGTCGCTAAGTACATCTTTCAAATGTTCCTAGTCGCAGGTGTATCGAGACAGGGCATCGATATACCAGAGTAGACTAGTGTATGCTTCTTGACCCATGTAGATGGGCGATGGATGATCCCATATCCATTGGTGTTTGACATCAGAGATGGTATACGGGTGCTCAACGGAGACTGGGTACACTGGACGGACTCGCCGAGAACTCCCATATGGTATTATACCTCACGTCAGATGGCAGTTCTCTGGTGACACTGGTATAGGTTAGTCTGTAGACCCGAGATCGTCATAGAGTCTTGTGTGATTCCCACTGTGCTTTGATTTCCATCATACCACGTCCAAGAGGGCATGCAAAACGGTGGCTTTTGGGTACAGTCCCTAATCACATGGAGGCAATGAGCGATAGGAGGGGTTTCGTCTCTCTCGGTATAGGGAGTTGATCTTGCGCTGTGTTCAATTGGCTATAACTGGAAATCTCTGGCCAGGGTTGCTGAGATTTACTGGTAAGTGTTTCAGTAGTTTCTCGAACTGTTATGGACATCATATCAACACGATTTATCGGTTACTGGTGTCTGACGTTTACCACCCCTAGACTGGATATGCGACATATCGGACGAAGAGACCGGACTGTACGGGAGTGTTACTGATTGGATTTGCAGGAGAATGTACAGGCTTGCTTGTTGATCTTCTGATTGCTCAATACACGGGTGGCTGTTACGTTTAGCTGACCGCTTGCAGCTTGTGGGTATTTTGATATGATTATCACCTACTGCCGGCATATTGACGATTCTTTAGTGTCCTACACAGAGGTTTCTTGGCTCAGGCAAAACGGAGTAGGAGCACATATGTGATATGTGCGGGACCGAGAATAATACGTGTATGCGATACCGTATTACATTCTTGCGATATGTGATATCGGCCGGGTATATGTGATATAGCCGGGTCATCGGATCAAGTGTTGATTCGATGAACTGATACAGATTATATTAGTCGGTTATTTGTGAAATATCCGGATTATCGGATCAAGTGTTGATTTGATAATTTAATGTATAATTATATATTTGATAGATTACATTACATTAACTAATATAAGCTCACTTAAAGATTCTTTTTCTCACATGGATAATACATTGATATATATGCGATATATGTTAATTGTATTATTTTCTTTTGTTACTATATATATTATATATGTGATATATAATATTGTAACATGTTAGAGTTAAAATTGCAACTAAGGTTTTGAGAATAAAACATGTTAGGGTTTGGATTAGGGTTAATGTTATGGATAAGCTTTGTGGAAGCTTCTTGAAGCTTTGACTTTAGTCTTCATCCTTTGATATTTTGTGAAGATATTTGTTAATCCAACCCAAACCTCAACCCATGGTTTATTCTCTACAAGAGTAAAGGATGTGATCTTTAACCCATGGTTGCAATTCTAACCTCACACAATAATTCATTATTCATCACAAATGAAATTCTTCTTCTTACTCCCCTTGAAAAAAGCTTTCTAGTTTTTTGTGATGTGATGATATAAAGTAAGAAATTGAAAACAAAAGAGAGCAAAATTCCTACTTCATCATCCTCATCTATTCTATCCACTTAGATTAGGGTGTTTGCTTTGCTAATACTTGATTAGTGAAGCAAGAGCTTGGGTTTGAGATTCTTCAAGGTAAATCATCTTAGTAGTTGAAGATTGGAAGCAAGCTTGCATCTTTCTTTTCATGGAGCCTCTCTAGAGTCTGGGTACTTGATGATCGCAGCGAAGGGACCTCAACTCGGAGCTTATGAAGTGAAGGAACGGACTACAAAGGTTGTAATCCCTAACTCTTAGAAGTAAAGTTGTTTACTTATATAGTTTACCCTAATTCTCTAGTTAAGATCTTGGTTAGGGTTACATAGCACCCCAAATTTTTATAAAATGGCATGTGTGATGCCTTGCTAAACCTTGTTGTCGTGCTATATAACTCTACAAAAGCAAGCATCGTGGAGATGGAACATCTGTTTTGATGTGGCAGTCAAAGAGTTTGACTTCATCAAAATGGTAGATGAACCTTGTATATACAAGAAGGTTGTAGAGAGTGAGGTTGTCTTATACGTATTGTACGTAGATGACATACTCTTGATAGGAAATTGTTTCCTATGCTACACTCGGTCAAGCTACTCTTATCACGAGGATTCTCTATGGAAGATCTGGAAGATACCTACTACAACTTGTGGATTATGATCTATGGTGATAGATCTAAGTGGTTGTTGGGAGTGTCCCTAATCCAGGTACATTAACGCCATTCTAAAAGGGTTTTAGTGTGGAAGATTCTAAGTGTGGTGGTTCGCCCACTTACTCAGGAATCACTCTCTCCAAAAAGATATCTTCCAAGACTAATTTTGAGAGAGCTCGTGTGCAAATGATACCCTATGCTTCGTAAGTAGGATCTATCATGTATGCGATGTTATGTACCAGACCAGATGTAGCTGACTCACTAGATGTAGTGATTGTTAGTTATATGTATGCCCTAGAGGCCATTACTATACATAGGATGTATATTGTAGTGGATGCTTGGACATATATAGGGATGACTTTCTTTCTCGATATGATAGTATGCTATCTGGTTACCCTTTACCTTAACGTGTACACTGATGTCTCTCTGTTACATGTTGGTAAAACCCTTAGAATGTGTACTTGACTACCTGGACTATGATGCGAATCATACTAGTGGGGATATGGTAGTCCATAAGTACATCCTTCAAAGTCCCTAGTCATGGGTGTATCGAGACGGGGCATCGATATACCAGAGTAGACTGGCGTGTAGCTTCTCGACCCATACAGATGGGCGATGGATGATCCCATATCCATTGGTGTTTGACATCAGAGATGATATACGGGTGCTCAGTGTAGACTGGGTACACTGGACGGACTCGCCGAGAACACCCAGATGGTATTATACCTTACGTCAGATGGCAGTTCTCTGGTGACACTGGTACAGGTTAGTCTGTAGACCCGAGATCGTCATAGAGTCTTGTGTGATTCCCACTGTGCTTTGATTTCCATCATACCACGTCCAAGAGGGCGTGCAAAAAGGTGGCTTTTGGGTACAGTCCCGAATCACATGGAGGTAATGAGCGATAGGAGGGGTTTCGTCTCTCCCGGTATAGGGAGTTGATGTTGCGCTGTGCTCGATTGGCTATAACAGGAAGTCCTTGGCCAAGGCTGCTTTAGGGATTTACTGGTAAGTGTTACCAGTAGTTTCTCGAACCGTTATGAGCCTCATATCGACACGACTTATCGACTTATTGGGGTCTTACGTTAACCACCCCTAGACAAGATATGCGACATATCAGACGAACAGACCGGACTGTACGGTAGTGTTACTGGTTGGATTCACTGGAGTGTGAGCGGGCTTGCTCGTTGATCTTCTGATCGCTCAATACCCGGGTGGCCGTTACGTTTAGCAGACCGCTTGCGGCTTGTGGGTGTTTGATATGATCATCACCTGCTGCCGGCGTATTGACGAGTCTTTAGAGTCCTACACAGGGGTTTCCTGGCTCAAGCGAAACGAAATAGGAGCGCATATGAGATATGTGCGGGGCCGAAAATAATACCAGTATGTGATACTATATTCTATTCTCGCGATTTGTATCATCGGTCGATTATATGTGATATAACCGGGTTACCAAATCAAGTGTTGATTCGATACATTGATACACTTGATATTAGTCGGTTATATGCGATATGACCGGATCGTTAAATCAAGTGTCGATTTAATGATTTAATGTATAATTATATATTTGATATATTACTTTACATTAACTAGTATTGGTTCACTTAAGATTAATTTTCTCACTTGAATGTGCACATTGTTTATATGTGATATATGCAAGTGTACATGTTTGTATCATGCTTGATGATACAAACAAGTTGTGTGTATGAGACTTGAACCAAATCAAGGTTAGATTAGGGTTTACTATTTTCCTAAGCATATAATAAAAAGAGTGTGACTTTGGTCAAAGTTATCAAGCTTCATGAAGCTTGATAAATATTGACAAAGTCAACTCTCTTTGTCATTTGTTTAAGATATTAGCTAACCCAACCCTTAACCTTATGCTATGGTTAATTCTCTACATGAGTTAAGCATGAGGGCTTAACTCAACCATGGTGCCATGATTAAAAGGATAAGTATTCATATTATTCTTTTAATTCATATGATTCTTTTCTTCTTCTTCATCTTCATCAAGCTCACAAAAGCTTGAGAGCTCCAATGGTGCCATGAGAAAAAGAGTGAGAAATCCAATTCTAAAGTGAACCCACTTCCTATTTCTTCATCCTCTACTACTTGCTATGTAGTATAGGGTGTTCTCTTCACAAAGTTTTTGACCAAGTGAAGGAATAGCTTGAGTTTGAGCCTCCCCGACGTAGATCATCTTCGGCCTCGAAGTCAATGACCTAGCCCGATCATTTCTCCGATGAAACCATCGCTAGAGTCCGGGATCCGATGATCGCAGCGGAGGGACGTCAACACGGAGCTTTAGAAGTGGAGGACCGGATCTACAAAGGTTGTATTTCCATTCACTTAGTAGCAAAGTTGTTTGCTTGCATTTCTTTTCGCCTTAACTTCTAGTTAACGATCTATATTAGGGTTTCTCGGCACCGGAAAATTTTTGTTTGGCATGGTTGATGCCTTGTGGAACCTCCTTAGTGTGCCTAGTAACCCTATAGTGGTATCGGAGCCAAGCAAGAGCTTTAGGCGATGTGTAGACGATGTTAGAAATCCGATCGAACCCCGAAACCCTAAATTTCACCCCTTTCTGTACATTTTCTGAAATTGTGCATTTTTCCTAATTAAAAATATCCAAAAAATTCAGCAGGGTTTTTGAGGGGTTACTGTGCTACACATGCGTCTAAGTCGACTATATCACCGCGGAACCGCGGCACGAGCCTGGCTTGTGCGGCGGTTCCGCGGCCGTTATGTCACATCAGCCTTTTCTTTTTGCACAGTATCTCTCTCTGAAAGTGCTGTATTTTCTGGGAATTTTTAAAGTTTGCTCAAGAGTTGAGTTTTCTAGGCTGTATTGGGAGTTCGACGATTCGATCGGAATCTTTAACTTTGTCTTTGTTTTCCTGGATAATTTTTGAATATGTTAAAAAGTTCGACCGGATTTAAATACCCAATTTTTCCCCTGGCGGAAAATTTCCAAATGTTGGATTTTTCCGTAGTTTGAAAACGTTCTAAGTAGTGCAAGTAACGCGATGGACCCTCTAGAAGACAACAAACTTTAACTCGATTATGTGACCGTCTTGAACTGCCCTTTGAACCTTAGGTTTTGGGGCAGTACGGCGTGCCACATGTGAGGCGTTGGCTTGACCCTTCTACGGCTGGACCGTTGGTACTGTGGCATGAAGTGAATGTTTTTAAACTTATTTCAAGTGTTGAGCTGTTTCGGGAAAACTTGGGTGTTTGATTGTTCGATCGGAAAGTTTAACATTTTCTATTTATCTGGAATGTGATACAATATTTGGAATCCACAAGAAGTTATGAGATAACTGATTTGGATGTTATAAACATAGCACTTTAGTCTCACTTGATCGGTTGCCACGGAATTTTGATGTGATCAAAAGTCCGTCGCAATCACGTAGCGTACGCGGATACTCGCCGGTAAACTTAATAGTCAGCCACACCCCATAGCCCGGACCAAGTGACTGTAGGAGAACCCCGTCACCGAAAGCATCCGTCCGGGTGCTCGCGGCAGCGATGTTCCGCCTTAGTGCACTTCGTCGACGGCATCAGGGGTGCGGCTGCCTACTAAAGTTTGCGACGAGCATTCGATCAAAATGCTGGGAATCTTGTTGAATTGCCCGACTTGATATTGAAAAGTGTTTTCGATAATGAGACTAAAATGCGGGGTTTATAATTGTTAGGCATGTGATGTCTAAGGAATTCATTGGTTAGGCATGCGATGTCTAAAGAGTTTGCGGATTCCAACTGTTGTAGTTTTACACTTTCTTTATGTGACCGTAAGTGTAATATGTGATATCGCTGGTTTCGTTGCTATATGTCAACGACAATTAGGATGCGCACATGTACTTACGTTGATGACATGTGATGTTATGTGTTGCTGGATATGTTATATTGGATCGTCGCGTCTTGAATAGCCGGGGGGTTTTATGTGAGATGAGAGTTTTTATTTTCATTCATGTAAAATTAACTTGTATGTAATATTCTTTTATTGGGGCACTTCCAGGTTGCGGAAGATGTCACCATTTGTATATTATTTACTTTTCCGCACTAGGATAGACCCAAGGAGGAGAGCACAAGTAACCGGGTTCTGGAGTCCAGTGGGAGACCAACTCGAGGAGTCGAGTCCGGGTCTCCTAACTCTAGAATTGGTAGGGTTGCTTGCCGCTCTCGTAGGGGTTTAGGGGTGTGGGTTTAGCTATTCATCACGACCGTGGAATCCGTGTATTATACAGGCTCGTATTAAAAACACGGACGTCCTAGTATATCCAATATTTCATATGTTTCTTCTGCTGCGATATCTGTGATAAGATCATTTGATGTTCTTTGATAAATACTGTATATAATATATATGATATATTATATAGGCGTTACTTATGTTTTACACCCGCGCTAGCCCTGCCCCGCTCTGCCGTTACTTACCTAACCTAACGGTGCACGAGGGGACATCGAGACGAATGCGGATGGCATAAGTGTACGTCGTATTTATCTGTGATGTTTAGGTAACTTAAATGACGGGACTTCATTAATATGATTAATGAAAGTAAAGAAACCTAAATGATGTTGTGGAATCGAATTTTCAAAAACAGGTAGCTACAGTTCTTGCTTTGCATCGCGGTGTTCCTTATAGAACATCCCGCACCTTATTCGATAAGGAAAGGGCCGAGATCCCTTCACCGGGAGTGACCCCTTTAGCAATAACTAGCAGATTCTACAACCCTCGGTTTGTTTTTTGAATGCTTCTATAGTTTTTGCTTTGCATAGTGGTATATATGATATATCCTGCACCTTATTCGATGAGGAAAGGGCCGACGATCCCTTCACCGGGAGTGACCCCTTTAGCAAAACTAGAAAAGCTTAAAAAACACTCCATTTTAAAATCATTTGATTCTACAACGATATCAAGTTCATTACGCAATAGGTTTTCAGAAAAACCTGTCGTAGCCCTCCGTCATTTCAGATAAGTTGTATATAGTATTCATGCTACATTTGTTGGCTTTCGTCAAGGTGTAGTGTGCGGTAGCTATATGCTGCTTATCTGCTGCATACGATGCGATTGGATTAGGGTAGTCGTATGGCTTTGTTGGCTTTCGTCAAGGGTCGTGCGGGTGGGTTTAATTCAATCAGGAAATGACGGGTTGAACTTGACTAGCGGGCTATGGTTTGTTGACTTTCATCAAGGTCATAGCACGTTAGGGGCAAAATATTATCGGGAATTTCAAGTGTTGAAATTTGCAATGAGATTGCATACCTTCTATGAGATAGTTGGATCCCGATATCCGCTGCGAGTAAGAGTTACTCCTGGGAGAGTTTTACACATTACAATTAGCTGATCAAGTAGGTGTCTAGAAAGGTGTCAACGGGGTTACGCCTATAGGAAAACGAGGTTTACTTTAATTAGGTCCGTGCGAAAGCACGGGGAACCTCCCTCAAAGTACCGACACTGGCCTGGCTGAAAGATTGGCGAACTTGTAGCGTGTAATTAATCCCGGCTAGTCTTTCCTTTTAGGGTTTGAAGGATGATTTGATAAAAAACAGTGGGCGCCATCCTGATTAGATAAAATAATAACCAATCTGATCTTGCAAGAGCGCGCGCAGAGTGTTTTCTTCTTTCTCTCTCCAGGTAGCGACCATGTCATGCCTTAATCAAGATAATAAAACGGATATATTGACCGAACCCGCTTGTTATACTGAGCTGGGGAACGTTGGTCCCTCTTCAACTTATAATTGTTATAAGACAGAGCAGGAAATTGGGGATTACCAGAATTCCCGTGCCGCCCAAACGAAGAAAGTGCATACCGATGCATCATCTTCGGGTGTGTTCATTACAGAAAACTGTTTCTCAGTATCCTTTACGTCCTGGGTATATGATACCAGATCAGGATCCCACATATGTAATTTGTTATATGGGCTATAGAAAGGTAGAGAACTGAGAACGGGTGATAAGTTTCATGAAGCAGAAAACGGTGCAAGTGTTGCAGCCAGGTCTGTTGGTCACTGTCACCCTGTATTACCTGAATACATTGATTCTGAACAAATGGCATTAGATACCGAACCTGATATACGAAATCATATCAGTCTCTTTATTAGTAAAGAAGGATATAATTTTTTATTGATTGGATAATGTTTTGAACATTTCCTATATCAAGAGTTGATCAGTTCAGGCACGTTATCTAAAAGCATTGACGTTCTAAATCAAACCACAATTCTTAGTATATAGAACACACACACAAGAGGAAGAGTTCAGAAATGAACGAATCCTTCTTGAGGTATTGTAGACTAGGTCATATCAATGCGACCCGACTAGCTGAAGTTACATATAGATGCATATTTAAATTAGTTTGAATTTACATCTTGTGAAACTTGCCAGTCATGTCACAGAGATAAGATGACCATAGCTCTGTTTATTGGAAGCAGAGAAAGAGTTAGTGAACTCTTGGGATTGATACATGTTGATGTATGAAGGTCCCCTGTCTACACATGCCAAGACCGGTTCTTTGTACTTCATTACATTCTCTGATAATCTCTCAAGATTCAGACATATGTTCCTGTTGAAACACAAGTCCGAACCTTTTGAGATATTCATAGAATATAAGTTAGAAGTAGAGAACCAAAATACGGGTAGAAGTATTATGTCCTTTGATGTGATCAAGGAGGAGAATACTTGAGCACGGAATTCCTGGATTTTTCTAAAGGAGAATGAGATTCTCTCTCAGCATTACTCCTCCGTATACACCACAGCATGTCGGTGTGTCGGGGCGGAGCAATCACACCCTATATGATATGGTGCGCTCTATGATGAGTACTACCGAGTTTCCTATTTCCTTTTAGGGAATTATGCACTTATGAAGATACATACCTATTGAATAGGGTTCCGATCAAATCAGATGCCTACCATTTCATATGAGATATGGAAAGGGAAGAGCCCATCTCTTAAGTCAGTTAAGATTTGGGGTTGTCCGGCCTATGTCTGAAAAGCAAAATCCGGACAAGCTCGAGGCAAAGACAGTTCTGTGGAAGTTTGTTGGATATCCCAAGCATTCGCAAGGGAATATCTTCCACCTAACTGAGGAACAAAAATGTTTTGTTTCTCAGCATGCCGCCTTTGTGAAAGGGAATTTCTTATGAAAAAATTTGTGGACATAAGGTAGAACTGGAAACAGTTCCAGCTATACAAACTGCAGCTGATGATTTGGTAAAACCAAAGGATTCAATAGCAACCAACGAACCTCAGCCTCTCCGCCGATCTAGTAGGTTTCCTCACCCACCTGAGAGATACTTCGGTTTCTCTATGACAGTGGTGTTAGTTATATGTATGCCCTAGAGGCCATTACTATACATTAGATGTATATTGTAGTGGATGCTGGGACATATATAGGGAGGACTTTCTTGCTCGACATGATAGTATGCTATCTGGTTGCTCTTTACCTTAACGTGTATACTGATTGTCTCTCTGTTACATGTTGGTAAAGCCCTTAGGATGTGTGTTGGAGATAGTGCCCTCAGAGTCAATTATTAGATCACAGGCACGTGATTGCAATGATTGAGGGAGGACCTATCCCGGGAGGACAGTCTTACTCGAGATGATAGTATGCTATCTGGTTTACCTTTATCATCGTGTACTGCTTTAGGTGACCTGACATGTCGCTATTGCACGTTGATAGAGCCCCTAGGATTCTTGCGTGACTGCCAGCAGTATGAGGGCGATCATATAAGTGAGAGCTGGAGTCTATAAGCACATCCTTAAAAGGTCCCTAGTCGTGGGAGTTTCGAGACAGGGCATCGATTCTCCAGAGTAGACTAGTGTATACAGTCGAGACCCCGACGAGAGGCGGTGGCCGGTCTCACAAGCCACTGGTGTCAGTTGGTTCACCTAAGATGTATACATGTGCTCATTGGGTTATGAGTACACCGGACAGGACTCGCACGGAACATGCTAGTTGGTCTTATACCTGACGTCAGATAGCAGTTCCCAGGTGACATGTGTACAGGTTAGTTCATCGACCTGGGGATCGTCATTTGTCTCGTGTGAGTTCCTACTGTGCTTTGATTACTACCCTACCACGGCTCAAAGGATTCGTGCAAACAGGTTTTAGTTGGGTACAGTCCCGAGCCACATGGAGGCAGTGAGCGGATCTCCGGGGGTTCGTCTCTCCCGGTATTGGGGGTGAGGTCGCGCTGTGTCTAGGAGAGCCATTACACGAAGTCCTTGGCCAAGGCAGGAGATTTACTGGTAGGTATTCCAGTAGTATCTCAGGGTGTTCTGGACTACACTCCGACATGACTTGTACCGCTTTTGGGGGTCTGACTTTTACCAACCCTCTAGGCCCGACATGCGATGCTTATAGACGAACGGACCGGACTGTACGGATATTGTCACTGACAGGCTCAGTAGGGTGTCAGGATGAGTTCGCTCATCGACGTCCCTTTTGGTCAATAGCTGGTGGCCCGTCACGTATTGGCTTATACCTCTGACGTGCTAGTGGTTAAATCCACAGCCATAGTATTGACGAGTCTTTAGAGTCCACCACACTTTCAGTTACTCAAGCTTTCGGGCGAAACGCTGTAGAGGCCGTATGGAGATATGGCAGGGTCCGATCAGATACGTGCGGTATTGCACGGATCAGGATCGGACAGTTAGTACTAGTGGCCGTATGGTTATATGGCAGGGTTCGATCAGATACGTACGGTATTGCACGGATCAGGATCGAACGGATTTTACTAGCCGGCTTTGGTTTAAGCCGGTCCTAGTTTAGTACAGTGTAGATTTTGTCTCATTGCATTTGTATCCGGTCGGAATACAGATGCGGGTGTGTATGCATAGTATCGGGGTTTTTCCTGTAATTTATTACGGGACTAGTTTTCTGGAGTTGCCAGTTTGCATTCCGTTCCGGCCGGTTTTCCTTTGTTCTTTCCCGGCCGGACTTTTCCGATGGAGGGGGTTATTTGCAAGTTTGCAAATAACACTTTGTGGAGGATTTATTTGCATAAGGATTGATATGTTAAGCATCTTTGCTTTTCATGCATTAATGAGATTTGATTAGATTTGAAATGGATTTGACTTTGTCATCATCACACTTGCTTTTGATATGGTCACCATTTTCCTTCCCTACACTCACCTCCCTCTTGTTTGATTTTTCCATCCTCATTCTAATAAGGGGGGGCCGGCCATCACTAGAAGAAGAGAGAGAGAGAAATTCATTTTTCATGGGTAGCAATTTGCTTCATCTCACTTTGATTTTCTTGCCTTGCAAAAGGTTTCAAAGCTCTCTCCATTTCACATTCTTCCTTCACCTCCATCAATGGCAACATAACCCCAAAGTGAGACATGCACTCTACACTACATTCTACAGCAAATCTTGGGCGCGTCGGCTAGCCAACTTCGCGCCCGAGTTGCCTCGGTATTGAGGTGGGAGCCCGTATAAGTACCCGGCTTCGTGGTGCCCTTTCCGACGAGGAGGAGACGGACGGAGATCCCGCGAGGAGATCGGAGTGGAGATGAAGACCGGAGGACTCGGATCAGTCGGTATCTCTCTAACCCGTCTTGTAGTTAGCTAGAATAAGTTTAATGGCCCGATCCGGGGTTTAGTGCGCGGTGGTGCCGGTTTGCTAAGTTTGCAAAATTTAAGTTTATCACCGTTTCCGCATTTGGCCGTCGGATTGACGGCCGGGGCGCCGCCGTGCACTTACAGTGGTATCAGAGCCTCGCCATTAATTTCGTCTAGCTTTGTTTGATGTGTTTTTCAGTTCCGATCGACCAAAATTCTAAAAACCCAATTTTAGTTCATATCAGTTTTCTGTTGAAATTTTTTGAAGTCTAAAAATTTTTCAGGTGGTCTCAGAATGATGTGCAGGGAGTTCTAAGAACTCTGGGAAAATTCGAGACAATGATCGCTCAGCTAGAGCGCGGAACCGCGGTAAAACCCCCCTTGTTGCCGCGGTTCCGCCGCAGGTTGGTGTGATCAATGCTTCAAAATTCTCCAGTGGGCTTCTGGGCTGTAATTAGGGGTTTTGGAATATTAATATTGGGCCCAGATTTTCTGTGAATGCTACAGTATTGTTTGGGGGCCCACTTGTTAATTTTTGATCGATCGGATATTTTTAACACATTTTTCACAGTATTTACATTATATCTGCGACCGTGAATGTCACTCGATCGGTAAATCCGATCTAACTTCAATAGCCCGGTTAGACGGATTTGCGAACGTGACTTTCACGTTGATGTTCTATGTATTGCTGTGATGTTGCGGATCGGTCGTGGGGATAGCCTGGATGCAATGCTAGTACAGTGATGTTGTATTATGTACATTTGTTATTGCGGGACGAGCGTCCGACATGTGGACTGCCGTCACTGCCTGTTTGTATTATTCTTTTGGGGCACGACCTGGTTGCGGTCGATGTACCCGTTGTATGTATATTTTACTTTCTGTACTAGGATTACCCCGCGGAGGGGTGCACGGATAGCCGGGTTCTGGAAGGCATCAAGCCCGCATCTCATGGCATTGAGACGGAGGGGGCTTCACTCTAGGATTGGCGGGCTATTCGCCGCACTCGTAGGGGGTATAGGTTGACCCAGGAGGGGTGCCCAAGTTGCCGGATTCCGTGGAGTGCTGGGTGGTCCATTCACGTCGCTGAAGGGGTCTTCCTCGCTTCAGGTCTTGGCGGGTGACTTGCCGCGTCCGTAGGGGTCTAGGATTTCATTGCACAGGCTATCCACACGACCAGGGGAACGTCGGGTTTCAGTAGTGGCTCTGTGAAACCCGGGGATCCCAGATATCTGTATTGTTCTGTGATGCTGTACATTTCTGTGATGTTGCATTTTATCACGCCTTGAGCGAATATAATATATTGGTATATATATTAGTAGATGTTGTATATGTTTTACATCCGCGCTAGTCCAGTCCCCGCTCTGCCGTTAGTTAGCTAACCTAACGGGTGATGACGGGGCCCAGTGGCGAATGCGGATGGCATATACGTACGTCAGTATATTTTCGTTCTTTGTGGTGTGATCAATTGATGGGACTGCGTTTATTCGGATCAATGCAAGTTAAAACAAACCTATTCTGATGTTGTTGGAACACTTTTCAAAAAGCTGTTATTGCAAGGACGTTCACTTTTGTTTTGCATCACGGTATTCATTTGGAATATCCTGCTCCTCAGTCGACGAGGCAAGGGCCGAGATCCCTTCACCGGGAGTGACCCCTTGGACAGAAGTTTGCGTCAGGGCATTAACTTCACTATAGCCGATTACTTTTGCTTTGCATCGTGGTATTCATTTGGAATATCCTGCACCCCATTCTACGGGGAAAGAGCCGAGATCCCTTCACCGGGAGTGACCTCTTTAGTAAAGGTTTTCGTCACTATATTTTCTAAAAAGCTATCAGTTCCTTCAACGATATCAAGTTCATTACGTTAAAGGTTTTCACCAGAAACCATTCGTATCCCTCCGTCGTTTCATATGGATAGTCAATAGTATTCAAGCTGTGTATGTTGGCCAAAGTCAAGGCACAGTGTTTGGTAGCTGTTGGGTATTCATATGCAGCATAGATAGATACGTTGGTTTGGGACAGTCGTACTGCCATTTTGGCCAAAGTCAAGGGTATGTATGGGTGGGTTCAAATTAACCTGGAGAATGACGGGTAGAACTTGACATGTGACTTATGATATGTTGGCCAAAGTCAAGGTTATAAGAGCATGGGGTAAAAATCACATCGGGAGTTTCAAAAGAACTGAAACTTGCCAGATATGCGCATACCTTCTGGAGTGTGATAACGTGAGCAGATTCCGTCACGTTATCATGCGATGATAGTTGGATCCCGATTCCCACTGATGAGTTGGTTTACTCCTCGGGTGATCCCGGCTAATTCTTCTTTCAGGTTTGGGGAAGAATTTGACGTTACAGTGGGAGGTTTCCAGATTAGATAAAGTGATAACCATTCTGATCTAGGTTAGAGTGCACGCTGAGTGTTTCTTTTCTCTCTCTCTTTGGCAGCGACCATTGACCCGACCCTAGACTATGACTCAGTGACCAAGTTGACCGAACCTTCTTAACACTGGCTTTTGGATTGTCAGAGTTGCAGACCTCCTTGCCACTCCTACTTTTACCCTTTTCTCCAGGACACCCCGCATTACTGCGAACGTCCACTTCCATTGGACAAAACCATTGTATGGTTATATACGAACTCGAAGGACTTCGAGGATGGTTTCTGGTTCTGGAGAAAACGAATAGGATTATTCAGTTGTCTTTTCTTTTCACCTTCTCTCATTGCGAGTACTCCTTGGTTTAGGAGATAGTACACCTATTACGCAAATTGGATAGTCTTCTTCCAAACCTTAGGCTGGTGCCGAACGGTGGGGAATGAAGAAAACCAATTAGCATAACGATGGTGTACAGAAGGTATTAAGTTAATACAAAACAAGGGATTAGTAAGAGGGCAAAGTAAATTGCGACTGCTATTCACGACCAAACTAAGTATTTCTTCGCCAATCCTAAATCACCTTTGTATTTTTCCAGGACACTCCGTATCACTACGAAGATCCACAGTTTATTGGATACTCCATCGTATGGTTATATACGAACTCGAAAGGAACTTGTTCCAGTTCGGGGATGGACTCTGGTCCAGGAGAAATAGGAATAAGGTTTATTCGGTTGTCTTTTATCTTCACCTTCTCTCGCATTGCGAGTGCTCCTAGGACTAGGACAGTACACCCATTATGCTTATTGGATAGTCTTCTTCCAAACCATAGGCTGGTGCCGAACGGTAGGGAAGGAAGAAAACCATTTGTCCTAAGGGGTGTGCAGAAGGTAATGACTAAAGACATATAAAGGGATTTGGAGAGGTGGCAAAGAATTATACGGTTATAGTTGTGAATCTGGATAATGGAAGAGGCATTACTAGGAATACCAGGATACCCTATCGAAACATTTCAATGTTTCAGTTCAACTGTGTACTGTTAAAAGAAAACTGATTTCCTGATTAGACACTTGCTCCAGGGTATGTATTTACCAGGTTTGATTCTCACATCTGTATGGTTTTACAGATGATGAGTGAGAGTAAGTTATTGGGAATAGGGTGATCCTCCTCATTATATCGGGATTCGTTGTAATCGGTGATATTTGAGGAGATCACCTGGGCTGTTTGCCGGTCGGTAAATATTTGGTTTTGAATATCCGCTGTTGTGCACCAATTTTAAATTGATATATCTGTACGTCTATTTTCATACAGTGAGATATACCTTTTGATATTATGTCGATGACATTTACCTATATCAGTGGATGGTTAGGTAAGGAGCATTAAACAGCGGTGTAATTCTTCTTAACCATAAGTACAGTCTTCAACCTACGACATACAGTGAAAGAGTTGTTAGACTCAGCGGACTTATACAGAGTATTGTATGTTGTCCAGTGTCCATTAGGACAGAGGGGTTGGTCCTCATACTATATTCTGTTTACTTTTAACTTCTCTAGTTCTTAGACATGTGTTTCATAGAAACACAGGGTCTAAGTTTTGAGGAGTTATAGGTATTTGAATAGAGTAGAGAACCAGGTGTAGCAAGTATCGGGATTCTTCAAGGTGATCGAAGATGTAGATACTTTTGTATGGTATTCAGTTGATAGTAATGATAAAGAGAAATTGCTTCTCTTTCAGGTTACTCATAATTGGAAGCATTCCTAAGTTGAGTAACGCTGATCGGCCTCTCTCCATTTAGTTGACATGCACTGGAGACAGCTGCATGATTTGAATCTGGTTAAATTAAATCAGTGCCTCTAGTTCTATATTGGATATAGTACAGTTCATATCTTAACATTGTTAAGGTACGGGGAATTGTCCGGCTTATGATTAAAACCAGACTCTGGATAACTCAAGGCACGTTTCTGTAATGGCTGTTTATGGGTTGACCCAGGCTATGACGAGGGTTGACTTTCTACCATCTGGCAGATCAATAGAAATATTGTTCTAGACTCGCCACAGTTTTTAATAAAAATGGATTTTTTCAAAAACAGAAGTGGGAGTATGGTAGAACTGGAAGTGATTCCAGAACCGCAAATGATTACTGAAGATTTGATAAGGAACCTAAAGATTCAATCTGTTTTGACATTCCATTGGCCACTCCGCAGATAAGGTGGGTAACTTCAGGCACCCGAGAGGTACTCCGGTAGCCTCAAGGACGGTGACAGGGAAGTTCTTGTTTACCCACACTTGCCATTGTTGTTCCAGGCTGCGAGACCCGGCAGTAGGATGAGTACAGCGTCGTTCTAAACTAGCTTTAGAAGTGCACGTCTATATGACTCTGCCAGAGGGTTGTCGTAGTCAGTGGGAGCAGCGGAAGCATTGGTGGACATCAGGCTTATGTCTATTTATAGACTAAAGCAGATATAGCGGAGATAGATCATCTATTTCTGATGTGACAGTCATAGGTTTGACGTCATCAGAATAGGGGATGGATCTGTTGAGAAGGTAGTAGGAAGTGATATTCCTATACTACGATCGGTTATACTTTGGTCGTCACACAGTGGTTTCTCCACATGGGACTTGGACATTATATCAGACATACTGGTTACTAGATCTATGGTTTTTAGATCTAGATTTGGGTGGTTTCCCAATCTGGATACTTAGACAGCATTCTAAGAGTATTTAGAATGGACGACTCCTGGCACGGTAGTATACCTGCAGGTAATGGAGTCACCCTCTCTAAAGGTGTCTTATAGACTAAAGTAGAGAGGGATGTTCATGATTGGCAGATCACTTGCTTAGGCAATTGAGCCAATCATGAGATGTCAAGTACCACACCAGATGTTGTTCTTGCACTAGATGCAATAAGTTGACATTGATCCAATCCTGGAGAAACAGTCGGAAGCAGTTTTAGAACATAAGTGGCTGTTCTAGGGATATGATAACGAAAGCCCCATTCGGAAAACAGTTATCATTCCAAGCTTCCAAGGTGACATGGACGACAGGAGGTTGTCAGAGTTATAGTTTTCCTTCTGACGAGGGGCAGTATTTTGGACAGGTGGTCCATAGCAATACTGAGGGTGGCATGGCGCAGGATACTGATTAAGTTCAGTTGACGATACAGTCTAAGAAGTTTGGATTTGGAGTTCATTTATGAGCTAGGTCCCATCAGACATCCAGACATTCTAAGACAGGTATTGCTCATTTCGGGAGATGGCTTTCTCTGCGAACTTGAGATATAGAGAGACATAGAAAGAAACATCAAGGCGGATCCACTCACTGAGGCTATTCCTCGACCGCAATAGTTTCACAAACGGGATTTGTGAGACTGACTAGTAGAGGAGTTGGGTGTTCGGTATCACACGGGCTGTGAGTGTCCGACATCGCAATAATTAGCCTTGAGTGCAAGTGGGAGATTGTTGGAGATAGTGCCCTCAGAGTCAATTATTAGATCACAGGCACGTGATTGCAATGATTGAGGGAGGACCTATCCCGGGAGGACAGTCTTACTCGAGATGATAGTATGCTATCTGGTTTACCTTTATCATCGTGTACTGCTTTAGGTGACCTGACATGTCGCTATTGCATGTTGATAGAGCCCCTAGGATTCTTGCGTGACTGCCAGCAGTATGAGGGCGATCATATAAGTGAGAGCTGGAGTCTATAAGCACATCCTTAAAAGGTCCCTAGTCGTGGGAGTTTCGAGACAGGGCATCGATTCTCCAGAGTAGACTAGTGTATACAGTCGAGACCCCGACGAGGGGCGGTGGCCGGTCTCACAAGCCACTGGTATCAGTTGGTTCACCTAAGATGTATACAGGTGCTCATTGGGTTATGAGTACACCGGAAAGGACTCGGAGGGAACATGCTAGTTGGTCTTATACCTGACGTCAGATAGCAGTTCCCAGGTGACATATGTACAGGTTAGTTCATCGACCTGGGGATCGTCATTTGTCTCGTGTGAGTTCCCACTGTGCTTTGATTCCTACCCTACCACGGCTCAAAGGAGTCGTGCAAACAGGTTTTAGTTGGGTACAGTCCCGAGCCACATGGAGGCAGTGAGCGGATCTCCGGGGGTTCGTCTCTCCCGGTATTGGGGGTGAGGTCGCGCTGTGTCTAGGAGAGCCATTACACGAAGTCCTTGGACAAGGCAGGAGATTTACTGGTAGGTATTCCAGTAGTATCTCAGGGTGTTTTGGACTACACTCCGACACGACTTGTACCGCTTTTGGGGGTCTGACTTTTACCAACCCCCTAGGCCCGACATGCGATGCTCATAGACGAACGGACCGGACTGTACGGATATTGTCACTGACAGGCTCAGTAGGGTGTCAGGATGAGTTCGCTCATCGACGTCCCTTTTGGTCAATAGCTGGTGGCCCGTCACGTATTGGCTTATACCTCTGACGTGCTAGTGGTTAAATCCACAACCATAGTATTGACGAGTCTTTAGAGTCCACCACACTTTCAGTTACTCAAGCTTTCGGGCGAAACGCTGTAGAGGCCGTATGGAGATATGGCAGGGTCCGATCAGATACGTGCGGTATTGCACGGATCAGGATCGGACAGTTAGTACTAGTGGCCGTATGGTTATATGGCAGGGTTCGATCAGATACATGCGGTATTGCACGGATCAGGATCGAACGGATTTTACTAGCCGGCTTTGGTTTAAGCCGGTCTTAGTTTAGTACAGTGTAGATTTTGTCTCATTGCATTTGTATCCGGTCGGAATACAGATGCGGGTGTGTATGCACAGTATCGGGGTTTTTCCTATAATTTATTACGGGACTAGTTTTCTGGAGTTGCCAGTTTGCATTCCGTTCCGGCCGGTTTTCCTTTGTTCTTTCCCGGCCGGACTTTTTCGATGGAGGGGGTTATTTGCAAGTTTGCAAATAACACTTTGTAGTGGATTTATTTGCATAAGGATTGATATGTTAAGCATCTTTACTTTTCATGCATTAATGAGATTTGATTAGATTTGAAATGGATTTGACTTTGTCATCATCACACATGCTTTTGATATGGTCACCATTTTCCTTCCCTACACTCACCTCCCTCTTGTTTGATTTTTCCATCCTCATTCTAATAAGGGGGGGCCGGCCATCACTAGAAGAAGAGAGAGAGAGAAATTCATTTTTCATGGGTAGCAATTTGCTTCATCTCACTTTGATTTTCTTGCCGTGCAAAAGGTTTCAAAGCTCTCTCCATTTCCCATTCTTCCTTCACCTCCATCAATGGCAACATAACCCCAAGGTGAGACATGCACTCTACGCTACATTCTACAGCAAATCTTGGGCGCGTCGGCTAGCCAACTTCGCATCCGAGTTGCCTCGGTATTGAGGTGGGAGCCCGTATAAGTACCCGGCTTCATGGTGCCCTTTCCGACGAGGAGGAGACGGACGGAGATCCCGCGAGGAGATCGGAGTGGAGATGAAGACCGGAGGACTCGGATCAGTCGGTATCTCTCTAACCCGTCTTGTAGTTAGCTAGAATAAGTTTAATGGCCCGATCCGGGGTTTAGTGCGCGGTGGTGCCGGTTTGCTAAGTTCGCAAAATTTAAGTTTATCACCGTTTCCGCATTTGGCCGTCGGATTGACGGCCGGGGCGCCGCCGTGCACTTACAATGTGTACTTGACTATCTGGACTATGATGCGGATCATACTAGTGGGGACATGGCAGTCCATAAGTACATCCTTCAAAGTCCCTAGTCATGGGTGTATCGAGACGGGGCATCGATATACCAGTGTAGACTAGCGTGTACCATCTCGACCCATACAGATGGGCGATGGATGATCCCATATCCATCGGTGTTTGACATCAAAGATGATATACGGGTGCTCAGTAGAGACTGGGTACACTGGACGGACTCGCTGAGAACTCCCAGATGGTATTATACCTCACGTCAGATGGCAGTTCTCTAGTATCACTGGTACAGTGTAGTCTGTTGACCCGAGATCGTCATAGAGTCTTGTGTGGTTCCCACTGTGCTTTGATTTCCATCTTACCACGTCGAAGAGGGCGTGCAAAACGGTGGTTTTTGGGTACAGTCCCGAGTCACATGGAGGCAATGAGCGATAGGAGGGGATTCGTCTCTCCCGGTATAGGGAGTTGTTGTTGCGCTGTGTTCGATTGGCTATAACAGGAAATCCCTGGCCAGGGTTGCTGAGATTTACTGGTAAGTGTTACCAGTAGTTTCTCGAATTGTTATAGACCTCATATCGACACGACTTATCGAGCTATTGGGGTCTGACGTTTACCACCCCTAGGCAAGATATGCGACATATCAGACGATCAGACCGGACTGTACGGTAGTGTTACTGGTTGGATTCACTGGAGTGTGAGCGGGCTTGCTCGTCGATCTTCTGATCGCTCAATACCCGGGTGGCCGTTATGTTTAGCAGACCGCTTGCGGCTTGTGGATGCTTGATATGATCATCATCTGCTGCCGGCGTATTGACGAGTCTTCAGAGTCCTACACAGAGGTTTCCTGGCTCAAGCGAAACGAAATAGGAGCGCATATGAGATATGTGCGGGACCGAGAATAATGCGAGTATGTGATACCGTATTTCATTCTTGCGATATATGTATCGAATGGTTGTATGCGATATGACCTAGTTATCGATTCAAGCGTTGATTCGATAAGCCGATACATTGTATACTAGTCGGTTGTGTGCGACATGACCGGATCATTGAATCAAGTGTTGATTTAATGATTTAATGCATACTTATATATTTGATATATTACTTTGCATCAACTAGTATCGGTTTACTTAAGATGGATTTTCTCACTCGGATGTGCACATTGTATATTCGATATAGTTTTGTGCACTTGATTGTATCATGTTTGATGATACATATCTTTTTGGTTAAGTGTAAAGATTTAAACCATGTTTAAGTGGATAATTAGGGTTTTACTTATTCATTTATTTATCCTTTTATTTTTGGAAAAAAGGAAATGAAATGAGAGAAAAATGGTGGCTTATTTTGTTTGCAACATGAAGCTTCATGAAGTATTCATGAAGTGACCATTTTTGTCTCATCTCCTTAACCCTAACCATTCTTTAACCTTTGTCAAATCTCTACACTTAACTTAGGTTAATATTATGATAAGAATAAATGTATTATTCTTTTTATAATAACTTATCATAAGACTTTCTTCTTCTTCTTCATCTTCTTCCATGAAGAAAACCTTTCTTCATCAATGGTGGATTGATGAAACAAGTGAGAAATCCAATTCTAAAGTCTACCCAACTCCTATTTCTTCATCCTCTACCTCTTGCCAAGTAGTAGAGTGTGTTTACTTCACAAGTTTCTTGACTTGGTGAAGTCGGAGCTTGATTTAGCGATGCCTCGACGTAGATCATCTTCGGCATGGACATCGACGACCTAGCTCATCCATTCTCCGATGAAGCCGACGCTAGAGCCCGGGACTTGTTATGGACAGTGAGGAGACTTCATTGCGGAGCTATGGAGGTAAAGAACCGGATCTACAAAGGTTCTATTTCCGTATCTCTTAGTTAAGTGTTAACTAGTTTATTGTTTCGCCTAGAAATCTAGCCGACGATCCGTAGTCGGGTCTCTCGGCACCCGTAAAATTTTATATTGGCATGTTCGATGCCTTGTGAGACCACTATAGGGTGCCTAGGAACCTTGCACTGGTATCAGAGCCCAGCTAGAGCCTTAGGCGAAGTCCAGACGGAATTTGAAGTCCGAACGACCCGAAAACCCAACCCTAAATATGCTCTCTGTACATTTTTTAATTTCTGGGATTTTTCCAGATTAAAAATTACCAAAAAATTCAGCAGGGAATTTAAGGAGTTACTGTGAAGCACGTGATTGTAAATCGACTACAGAGGCGCGGAACCGCGGCCCCCACCATGGGATTCGCGGCGGTTCCGCGGCCACTGTGTTGAATTACATCACGTGGTTTGCACAGTAATTCTTGTTTTGTACTGCTGAGTCTTCTGGAAATTTTTAATATTTTATCCAGAGTTTTATTTTCTGGGTTGTTTTGGGCATTCCGTGTTTCGATCGGAGTATCAAATTTTGTCTGTGTGGCTTTCCGGATAAATTTTAGAATATGTTAAAAAGTTCGACCGGATATAAATACCCAATTTTTCCCCTATCGGGAAATTTCCAAGTGTTGGATCTTTCCGTGGTTTAAAGACGTTCTAAGTAGTGCAAGTAACTCGATGGACCCTCTAGAAGACAACAAACCTTAACTCGATTATGTGACCGTCTTGAATTGCCCTTTGAACCTTCGGGTTTGGGGCAGTACGGCGTGCCACATGTGAGGCGTTGGCTTGACCCTTCTACGGCTGGACCGTTGGTACTGAGGCACGAACTGAATGTTTTTAGACTTGTTTCATGTGTTGATCTATATCGGGAAAACTTGGGTGTTCTATTGTTCGATCGGAAAGTTTAACATTTTCTGTTTATCCGGAATGTGATACAACAATTGGAATTCACAAAAGTTATGTGATAACTGAATGAATATTATAAACATAGCGGTTTAGTCTCACTTGATCGGTTGCCACGGAATTTTGATGCGATCAAAAGTCCGTCGCAATCACGTAGCGTACGCGGATACTCGCCGGGTAAACTTAATAGACAGCCTCACTCCATAGCCCCGACCAAGTGACTGTAGGAGAACCCCGTCGCCGAAAGCATCCGTTCGGGTGCTCACGGCAGCGGTGTTCCGCCTTGGTGCACTTTGTCGACGGCGTCGAGGGTGCGGCCGCCTACTAAAGTTTGCGACGAGCATTCGATCAGGATGTCGGGAATCTTGTTGAATTACCCGACTTGGTATTGAAAAGTGTTTTCGATAATGAGACTAAAATGCGGGGTTTATAATTGTTAGGCATGTGATGTCTAAGGAATTCATTTGGTCAGGCATGCGATGTCTGAGGTGGTTGCGGATTCTAACTGTTGTAGTTTTACACTTTCTTTTCTGTGACCGTAAGTGTAATATGTGATATCGCCGGTTTCGTTGCTATATGTCAACGACAATTGGGATGCGCATATTTACTTACGTTGATGACATGTGATGTTATGTGTTGCTGGATATGTTATATTGGATCGTCGTGTTAGAATAGCCGGGGGGTTTTTATGTGAGATGAGTGTTTTTCATTTTCATTCATATAAAAACTTGTATGTAATATTCTTTTATTGGGGCACTTCCAGGTAGTGGATGTTGTCACCATTTGTATATTATTTACTTTTCCGCATTAGGATAGGCCCAAGGAGGGGAGCACAAGTAACCGGGTTCTGGGGTCCAGTGGGAGACCAACTCGAGGAGTCGAGTCCGGGTCTCCTAACCCTAGAATTATCAGGGTTGCTTGCCGCTCTCGTAGGGGTCTAGGGGTGTGGGATTGGCTATTCGTCACGACCGTGGAATCCGTGTTTTATACTGGCTCGTATTGAAAACACAGACGTCCTAGTATATCCAATATTTCATATGATTCTTCTGCTGTGATATCTGTGATGTGATCATGTGACTCTGTGATGGATATAGTATATAGTATATATGATATATTATATAGACGTTACTTATGTTTTACACCCGCGCTAGCCCTGCCCTGCTCTGTCGTTAGTTACCTAACCTAACGGTGCACGAGGGGACATCGAGGCGAATGCGGATGGCATAAGTGTACGTCGTATTTATCTGTGATGTTTAAGTACTTTAATGATGGGACTTCATTAATGTGATTAATGAAATAAAAGAAACCTAAGATGTTGTAGAATCGAATTTCAAAATAAAACAGGTAGCTACAGTTCTTGCTTTGCACAGCGGTATATGTGATATATCCTGCACCTTATTCGATAAGGAAAGGACCGAGATCCCTTCACCGGGAGTGACTCCTTTAGCAATAACTGGCAGATGCTACACACTCGGTTTGTTTTTTGATTGCTTTTAATTGTTTTTGCTTTGCACAGTGATATATATGATATATCCCGCACCTCATTCGACGAGGAAAGGACCGACGATCCCTTCACCGGGAGTGACTCCTTTAGCAAAACTAGAAAAGCCTAAAAAACACTCCATTTCAAAATTCATTCGATCCTACAACGATATCAAGTTCATTACGCAATAGGTTTTCAGAAAAACCTGTCGTAGCCCTCCGTCATTTCAGATAAGTACTAGTTAGTATTCGTGCTGCGGTTGTTTGGCATGCGTCAAGGCGTAGTGTACGGTAGCTAACTAGTGCTTATCTGCTAGCATACGATGTGATTGGATTAGGGTATTCGTACGGCGTTGTTTGGCATGCATCAAGGGTCGTGCGGGTGGGTTTAATTCGATCAGGAAATGATGGGTTGAACTTGACTAGCAGACTATGGGTTGTTTGGAATGCGTCAAGGTCATAGCGAGCCAGGGGCAAAATATTATCGGGAATTTCAAGTGTTGAAATTTGCAATGAGATTGCATACCTTCTATGAGATAGTTGGATCCCGATACCCGCTGCGAGTAAGAGTTACTCCTGGGATAGTTTTATACATTACAATTAGCCGATCAAGTAGGTGTCTAGAAAGGTGTTAACGAGGTTACGCCTCTGGGAAAACGAGGTTTACATTAATTAGGTTCGTGCGAAAGCACGGGGGACCTCCCTCAAAGTACCGACACTGGCCTGGCTGAAAGATTGGCGAACTTGTAGTGTGTAATTAATCCCGGCTAGTCTTTCCTTTTAGGGTTTGAAGGAAGATTTGATAAAAAGCACTAGGAGCCATCCTGATTAGATAAAATAAAACCAATCTATTCTTGCAAGAGCGCACGCTGAGTGTTTTCTTCTCTCTCTCTCCTGGTAGCGACCATATCACGCCTTAATCAAGATAATAATACGGAATATTGACCGAACCCGCTTGTTATACTGAGCTGGGGAACGTTGGTCCCGCTCCAACTTAGAATTGTTATAAGACAGAGCAGGAAATTGGGGAATACCAGATTTCCCGTGCCGCCCAAACGAAGAGAGTGCATGCTGATGCATCATCTTCGGGTGTGTTCATTACAAAGAACTGTTTCTCAGTATCCTCCGCATCCTAGGTATATGATACCGGATCAGGATCCCAGATATGTAATATGATTACATAGGGCTACAAAAGGGTAGAAAAACTGAGAACGGGTGATAAGTTTCATGAGGCAGAAAACGGGGCAAGTGTTGCAGCCAAGTCTGTTGGTCACTGTCACCCTGTATTACCAGAATACATTGATTCTGAACGAATGTTATTAGATACCGAACCTGATATACAAAATCATATCTGTTTCTTTATTAGTAAAGAAAGGATATAATTTTGTATTGATGGATAATGTTTTGAACATTTCCTATATCAAAAGTTGATCGGTTCAGGCACGTTATCTAAAAGTATTAATGTTCTAAATCAAACTACAGTTCTTAGTATACATGAACACACACAAGAGGAAGAGTTCAGAAATGAACGAATTCTTCTTGAGGTATTGTAGACTAGGTCATATCAATGCGACCCGACTAGCTGGAGTTACATTTAGATGCAGATTTAAATCAGTTTGAATTTACATCTTGTGAAACTCGCCAGTCATGTCACAAAGATAAGATGGCCACAGCTCTGTTTATTGGAAACAGAGAAAGAGTTAATGAACTCTTGGGACTGATACATGATGATGTATGCAAGGTCTCCTGTCTACACATACCAAGATTGGTTCTTTATACTTCATTATATTCTCTGATAATCTCTCAAGATTCAGTCATATGTTCCTGTTGAAACATGAGTCCGAACCTTTTGAGATATTCACAGAATATAAGCGAGAAGTAGAGAACCAAAATAAGGGTAAAAGTATTATGTCCTTTGATGAGATCAAGGAGGAGAATACTTGAGCACGGAAATCCTGGACTATTCTAAAGGAGAATGAGATTCTCTCTCGGCATTACTCCTCCGAATACACCATGCACGATAGTATATCGGGGCGGAGCAGATACACCCTATTTGATATGGTGTGCTCTATGATGAGTACTACTGAGTTACCTATTTCCTTTTAGGGGGTTATGCACTTGAGAAGCTGCATACCTATTGAATAGGGTTCTAATCAAATCAGTAGCCTACCATTTCATATGTGATATGGAATGGGAAGAGCCTATATCTTAAATTAGTTAAGATTTGGGGTTGTCCAGCCTATGTCTAAAAGCAAAATCCGGACAAGCTCGAGGCAACGTCAGTTATGTAGAACTGGAAACGTTCCAGCTATACAAACTGGAGCTGATGATTTGGTAGAACCGAAGGATTCAGTAGATTCCAATGAACCTCAGCCTCTCCGCCGATCTAGTAGGGTTCCTCACCCACCTGAGAGATACTTCTGTTTCTCTATGACAGTGGGAGTGAGGATTGCATCATGAGATGATGACCCAACTAGCTTCGAGCTGGCCATCAGGAGTAAGACTCTGTAAGAATGGCTGGATGCTTAGCGATCTGAGATGGAATCCTTATACACCAACAAAGTATGGACTTTGGTTGCTATATCTGAAGGGTTAAATCCCCATCAGGAGCAAGTATATCTTGAGAAGATTACTTGGTGTAAATGGAAAAGTTGAGACTTTCAAAGCTAGACTTGTTAAAGGTTTTCGTCATTGACCAGGCGTGGATAATGATGAAACCTTTTCCAGTACCTATGCTTAAGTCCATCCAGATCCTACTTGCCACGGCTACATACCATGACTACGATATCTGGTGGTTGGGTGCCATGACTGCTTTTCTAAATAATGATTTAGAAGAGAACGTCTGTAAGTACACAGCCAGAGGGCTTCGTAAACAGTGGGAGCAGCGGAAACGTGTGCAAGATGTTTTATCTGATAAAGCAGGTATCGCGGAGTTGGAACATCTGTTTTGATGGATTAGTCAAAGAGTTTGACATCATCAAAATGGTAGATAAACCTTGTATAAACAAAAAGGTAGTAGGGAGTATGGTGGTGATCCTCGTATAGTACGCGGATTACATACTCTTGATAGGGAAGGAGTTTCCTATGCTACGCTCGATCAATCTCCGCTTATCACAAGGATTCTTGAGATAGGATCAATGTGATACCTCCTCCATCCTGAGTTTTCATCTATGAGATAGATGTTATTTGGGTGTAAGTATACTCACTAGTTGTAGTGAGATGGTATCAATCGATCCTGGGGAGAATCACTGGAAGGGTTCCAGGGTGATAAAGACGACTGAATGTCAGTCACATGCATTGTCTTTATTCTCAGTAAAGGGACGGTATGTTGGAAGAGTTCCAAGCTAGATACCGTAACATACTAGACGATAAAGGCTGGATACATCGCTACTTATGATGCTACCAAAGAGAATGTTTGGGTGTATATTAGTTCATGAGATGAACTACGTTCCTACCATTGTGAGACAATGAAGTTGTGGCTTATGCCAAGGAACGCCGGTCCCATTAGTGATCCAGACTTATTCTAAGGCAGTATCACCTGATCATGGAGATGGTTGATCTCCAGGGTGATCGAGGTTAGGAGAGTAGACTCAGAGGACAACACGGCGGATCCACTCATGAAGGCCTATTCCCAGAGAGGACTTTTATGGGATGGTTGAGTATGAGATACTACAACCACTGCTACAGATGGCCCTAGTGCAAGTGGGAGATTGTTAGTTATATGTATGCCCTAGAGGCCATTACTGTACATTAGATGTATATTGTAGTGGATGCTGGGACATATATAGGGAGGACTTTCTTGCTCGACATGATAGTATGCTATCTGATTGCTCTTTACCTTAATGTGTATACTGATTGTCTCTCTGTTACATGTTGGTAAAGCCCTTAGGATGTGTACTTGACTATCTGGACTATGATGCGGATCATACTAGTGGGGACATGGTAGTCCATAAGTACATCCTTCAAAGTCCCTAGTCGTGGGTGTATCGAGACGGGGCATCGATATACCAGAGTAGACTAGCGTGTACCTTCTCGACCCATACAGATGGGCGATGGATGATCCCATATCCATCGGTGTTTGACATCAGAGAAGATATACGGGTGCTCAGTAGAGACTGGGTACACTGGACGGACTCGCCGAGAACTCCCAGATGGTATTATACCTCACGTCAGATGGCAGTTCTCTGGTGACACTGGTACAGAGTAGTCTGTTGACCCGAGATCGTCATAGAGTCTTGTGTGGTTCCCACTGTGCTTTGATTTCCATCTTACCACGTCGAAGAGGGCATGCAAAATGGTGGTTTTTAGGTACAGTCCTGAGTCACATGGAGGCAATGAGCGATAGGAGGGGATTCGTCTCTCCCGGTATAGGGAGTTGATGTTGCGCTGTGTTCGATTGGCTATAACAGGAAATCCCTGGCCAGGGTTGCTGAGATTTACTGGTAAGTGTTACCAGTAGTTTCTCGAATTGTTATAGACCTCATATCGACACGACTTATCGAGCTATTGGGGTCTGACGTTTACCACCCCTAGGCAAGATATGAGACATATCAGACGATCAGACCGGACTGTACGGTAGTGTTACTGGTTGGATTCACTGGAGTGTGAGCGGGCTTGCTCGTCGATCTTCTGATCGCTCAATACCCGGGTGGCCGTTATGTTTAGCAGACCGCTTGCGGCTTGTGGATGTTTGATATGATCATCATCTGCTGCCGGCGTATTGACGAGTCTTCAGAGTCCTACACAGAGGTTTCCTGGCTCAAGCGAAACGAAATAGGAGCGCATATGAGATATGTGCGGGACCGAGAATAATGCGAGTATGTGATACCGTATTTCATGCTCGCGATATATGTATCGAATGGTTGTATGCGATATGACCTAGTTATCGATTCAAGCGTTGATTCGATAAGCCGATACATTGTATACTAGTCGGTTGTGTGCGACATGACCGGATCATTGAATCAAGTGTTGATTTAATGATTTAATGCATACTTATATATTTGATATATTACTTTGCATCAACTAGTATCAGTTTACTTAAGATGGATTTTCTCACTCGGATGTGCACATTGTATATTCGATATAGTTTTGTGCACTTGATTGTATCATGTTTGATGATACATATCTTTTTGGTTAAGTGTAAAGATTTAAACCATGGTTAAGTGGATAATTAGGGTTTTACTTATTCATTTATTTATCCTTTTATTTTTGGAAAAAAGGAAATGAAATGAGAGAAAAATGGTGGCTTATTTTGTTTGCAACATGAAGCTTCATGAAGCATTCATGAAGTGACCATTTTTGTCTCATCTCCTTAACCCTAACCATTCTTTAACCTTGGTCAAATCTCTACACTTAACTTAGGTTAATATTATGATAAGAATAAATGTATTATTCTTTTTATAATAACTTATCATAATGTTTTCTTCTTCTTCATCATCTTCTTCCATGAAGAAAACCTTTCTTCATCAATGGTGGATTGATGAAACAAGTGAGAAATCCAATTCTAAAGTCTACCCAACTCCTATTTCTTCATCCTCTACCTCTTGCCAAGTAGTAGAGTGTGTTTACTTCACAAGTTTCTTGACTTGGTGAAGTCGGAGCTTGATTTAGCGATGCCTTGACGTAGATCATCTCCGGCATGGACATCGACGACCTAGCTCATCCATTCTCCGATGAAGCCGATGCTAGAGCCTGGGACTTGTTATGGACAGCGAGGAGACTTCATTGCGGAGCTATGGAGGTGGAGAACCGGATCTACAAAGGTTGTATTTCCGTATCTCTTAGTTAAGTGTTAACTAGTTTATTGTTTCGCCTAGAAATCTAGCCGACGATCCGTAGTCGGGTCTCTCGGCACCCGTAAAATTTTATATTGGCATGTTCGATGCCTTGTGAGACCACTATAGGGTGCCTAGGAACCTTTCAAGTGGGAGCGAGGATTGTATCATGGGATGATGACCTAACTAGTTTCGAGCTGGCCATTAGGAGTGTGACTCTGTAAGAATGGCTGGATGCTTATCGATATGAGATGGAATCCTTATAATCAACAATGTATGGACTTTGGTTGCTTTATCTGAAGGGTTAAATCCCCATCAGGAGCAAGTATATCTTGAGAAGATTACTTGGCGTATATGGAAAAGTTGAGACTTTCAAAGCTAGACTTGTTAAAGGTTTGCATCATTGACCAGCTATGAATTGTGATGAAACCTTTTCTAAATACCTATGCTTAAGTCCATCCAGATCCTACTTGCCACGGCTACATACCATGACTACGATATCTGGCGGTTGGGTGTCATGACTGCTTTTCTAAATAAAGATTTAGAAGAGAGAGTCTATAAGTACACAGTCAGAGGGCTTCGTACACAGTGGGAGCAGCGAAAACGTGTGCAAGATGTTTTATGTGATAAAGCATACATCGCGGAGTTGGAACATCTGTTTTGATGTGGTAGTCAAAGAGTTTGACATCATCAAAATGGTAGATGAACCTTGTATATACAAAAAGGTAGTAGGGAGTATGGTGGTGATCCTCGTAGAGTACGTGGATGACATACTCTTGATAGGGAAGAAGTTTCCTATGCTACGCTCGGTCAATCTCCGCTTATCACTAGGATTCTCCATATAGGATCAAAGTGATACCTACTAAATCCTGGGTTTTGGATCTATGAGATAGATCTAATTGGATGTTAGGATACTCACTAGTTGTTGTGAGATGGTATCAATTGATCCTGGGGAGAATCACTGGAAAGGTTCCAGGGTGATAAGGACGACTGAATGTCAGTCACAGGCATTGTCTTTACCCTTAGTAAAGGGACGGTATGTTGGAAGAGTTCCAATCTAGATACTGTGGCATACTAGACGATAAAGGCTGGATATATCCCTACTAAAGATGCTACCAAAGAGGCAGCCTGGGTGTATATAAGTTCATGAGATGAACTTCGTTCCTCCCATTGTGTGACAATGGAGTTGTGGCTTATGCCAAGGAACGCCCGTCTCATCAGTGATCTAGACATATTCTTAGGCAGTATCACCTGATCGTGGAGATGGTTGATCTCTAGGGGATCGAGGTTAGGAGAGTAGACTCAGAGGAAAACATGGCGGATCCACTCACGAAAGGCCTTTTCCCAGAGAGAGACTTTTATGGGATGGTTGTGTATGAGATACTACAACCACTGCTATCAGATGGCCCTAGTGCAAGTGGGAGATTGTTAGTTATATGTATGCCCTAGAGGCCATTACTATACATAGGATGTATATTGTAGTGGATGCTTGGACATATATAGGGATGACTTTCTTGCTCGATATGATAGTATGCTATCTGGTTACCCTTTACCTTAACGTGTACACTGATTGTCTCTCTGTTACATGTTGGTAAAGCCCTTAGGATGTGTACTTGACTACCTGGACTATGATGCAGATCATACTAGTGGGGACATGGTAGTCCATAAGTACATCCTTCAAAGTCCCTAGTCGTGGGTGTATCGAGACGGGGCATCGATATACCAGAGTAGACTAGCTTGTAGCTTCTCGACCCATACAGATGGGCGATGGATGATCCTATATCCATTGGTGTTTGACATCAGAGATGATATACGGGTGCTCAGTGTAGACTGGGTACATTGGAGGGACTCGCTGAGAACTCCCAGATGGTATTATACCTTACGTCAGATGGCAGTTCTCTGGTGACACTAGTACATGTTAGTCTGTAGACCCGAGATCGTCATAGAGTCTTGTGTGATTCCCACTATGCTTTGATTTCCATCATACCACGTCCAAGAGGGCGTGCAAAAAGGTGGCTTTTGGGTACAGTCCCGAATCACATAGAGGCAATGAGCGATAGGAGGGGTTTCGTCTCTCCCGGTATAGGGAGTTGATGTTGCGCTGTGCTCGATTGGCTATAACAGGGAGTCCTTGGCCAAGGCTGCTTTAGGGATTTACTGGTAAATGTTACCAGTAGTTTCTCGACCCGTTATGAGCGTCATATTGACACGACTTATCGAGTTGTTGGGGTCTGACGTTAACCACCCCTAGATAAGATATGCGACATATCAGACGAACAGACCGGACTGTACGGTAGTGTTACTGGTTGGATTCACATGAGTGTGAGCGGGCTTGCTCGTTGATTTTCTGATCGCTCAATACCCGGGTGGCCGTTACGTTTAGCAGACCGCTTGCGGCTTGTGGGTGTTTGATATGATCATCACCTGCTGCCGGCGTATTGACGAGTCTTTAGAGTCCTACACAGGGGTTTTCTGGCTCAAGCGAAATGAAATAGGAGCGCATATGAGATATGTGCGGGACCGAGAATAATACCAGTATGTGATACTGTATTCTATTCTCGCGATTTGTATCATCAGTCGGTTATATGTGATATAACCGGGTTACCGAATCAAGTGTTGATTCGATACATTGATACACTTGATATTAGTCGGTTATATGCGATATGACCGGATCGTTAAATCAAGTGTTGATTTAATGATTTAATGTATAATTATATATTTGATATATTACTTTACATTAACTAGTATTGGTTCACTTAAGATTGATTTTCTCACTTGAATGTGCACATTGTTTATATGTGATATATGCAAGTGTACATGTTTGTATCATGCTTGATGATACAAACAAGTTATGTGTATGAGACTTGAACCAAATCAAGGTTAGATTAGGGTTTACTATTTTCCTAAGCATATAACAAAAGAGTGTGACTTTGGTCAAAGTTATCAAGCTTCATGAAGCTTGATAAACATTGACAAAGTCAACTCTCTTTGTCATTTGTTTAAGATATTAGCTAACCCAACCCTTAACCTTATGCTATGGTTAATTCTCTACATGAGTTAAGCATGAGGGCTTAACTCAACCATGGTGCCATGATTAAAAGGATAAGTATTTATATTATTCTTTTAATTCATATAATTCTTTTCTTCTTCTTCATCTTCATCAAGCTCACAAAAGCTTGAGAGCTTCAATGGTGCCATGAGAAAAAGAGTGATAAATCCAATTCTAAAGTGAACCCACTTCCTATTTCTTCATCCTCTACTACTTGCCATGTAGTATAGGGTGTTCTCTTCACAAAGTTTTTGACCAAGTGAAGGAATAGCTTGAGTTTGAGCCTCCCCGACGTAGATCATCTTTGGCCTCGAAGTCAATGACCTAGCCCGATCATTTCTCCGATGAAACCATCGCTAGAGTCCGGGATCCGATGATCGCAGTGCAGGGACGTCAACACGGAGCTTTAGAAGTGGAGGACCGGATCTACAAAGGTTGTATTTCCATTCACTTAGTAGCAAAGTTGTTTGCTTGCATTTCTTTTCGCCTTAATTTCTAGTTAACGATCTATATTAGGGTTTCTCGGCACCGAAAAATTTTTGTTTGGCATGGTTGATACCTTGTGGAACCTCCTTAGTGTGCCTAGTAACCCTACAGTGATCAGGAATCAATCGGATCTTGGGAGAGTCACTGGACAGTTATGGAGGACATTCTTAAGTACTTGAGAAACACTAAAAGAAAGTTCTTGGTTCGAGCTTCCAGAGTGATAAGGATGACTGAAAGTCAGTCACAGGCATTGTCTTTACCATTAGTAGAGGGACGGTATGTTGGAAGAGTTCCAAGCTAGATACCGTGACATACTAGACAATAAAGGCTGGATACATTGCTACCAACGATACTACCAAAACGGCTGTCTAGACATTTCTTGTTCATGAGATGAACATGGTTCCTACCATTGAGCGTCCAATAACTGTTATTGTGACAATAATGGAGTTGTGGCTTTAGCCTAGGAACGCAGGTCCCATCTCCAGACATATTCTGAGGCAAGTATCACCTGATCAGGGAGATGGTTGATCCCCCAGGGATCGAGGTAAGGAGAGTAGACACGAAGGATAACACGGTTGATCTACTCACAAAGGCCTTTTCCTAGAGAGACTTTTATAGGACGTTAAGTATGAGATACTGCAACAAATGGCCTTAGTGCAAGTGGGAGATTGTTAGTTATATGTATGCCCTAGAGGCCATTACTGTACATGTGATGTATATTGTAGTAGATGCTTGGACATATATAGGGAGGACTTTCTTGCTCGACATGATAGTATGCTATCTGGTTGCTCTTTATCTTAACATGTACACTTATTGTCTCTCTATTACATGTTGATAAAGCCCTTAGGATGAGTACTTGACTACCAGGATTATGATGTGGATCATACTAGTGGGGTAGAGGTAGTCAGCAAGTACATCCTTCAAATGTTCCTAGTCGTAGGAGTATCGAGACAGAGCATCGATACTCCGAGTAGACTAGCGTATACGCTTCTCGACCCATGTGATGGGCGATGGATGATCCCATATCCATTGGTGTTTGACATCAGAGATGGTATATGGGTGCTCAGTGGAGACTAGGTACACTGAACGGACTCGCCGAGAGCTTCTAGATGGTATTATACCTATCGTCAGATAGCAATTCTCTGGTGACACTGGTACAGATTAGTCTGTCGACCCGAGATCGTCATAGAGTCTTGTGTGATTCCCACTGTGCTTTGATTTCCACCTTACCACGTTCAAGAGATCATGCAAAATGGTGGTTTTTGGGTACAGTCCCGAGTCACATGGAGGCAATGAACGATAGGAGGGGATTTCGTCTCTCCCGGTATTGGTGGTTGATGTTGCGCTATGCTCGATTGACCATAACAGGAAATCCCTGGCCAGGGTTGCTGAGATCTACTGGTAAGTGTTATCATTAGTTTCTCGAACCGTTATGGACCTTGCATCGGTATGACTTATCAAGCTATTGGGGTCTGACGTTATACCACCCCCAGGCTGTGATATGCGACATATCAGACGAAGAGACCGGACTGTACGGTAGTGTTACTGATTGGATTCGCAGAGTATGAGCATGCTTGCTTATTGATCTTCTAACCGCTCAATACCCGGGTGGCCGTTACGTTTAGCAGACCGCTTGCGGCTTGTGGGTGTTTGATATGATCATCACCTACTGCCGGCGTATTGACGAGTGTTTAGAGTCCTACACAGAGATTTCCTGGTTCATGCGAAACGAAGTAGGAGCACATATCTGATATGTGCGGGACCGAGATTAATGCACGTATGTGATGTTGCATTTTATTCTCGTGATATGTGATATCGGTTGGTTATATGTGATATAGTCGGGTTATCAGATCAAGTGTTGATTCGATAAGTTGATTCATATGATATTAGTCAGTTGTATATGATATAGCCGGATTATTAAATCAAGTGTTGATTTGATAATTTAATGTATGATTATATATTTGATATATTAACTTACATTAACTAATGTTTGCTCACTAAGTATTCTTTTTCTCACTTGTGTGCATATAGTATATATGTGATATATATTAATGTATATTTTATTGTGTCATGCTTGATGCCACATGCTTCATGGGTGTATGAGACTTACACTATAGTTAGGATAATCTTAAGGTTTTTATTTATCAAAGTAATTCAAAAATTGGATGGAAATTGTCATGGCTACAAGCTTATAGAAGCTTGTGGAAACATTTTTGTTTCACTTGTAGATATTTATTGACCTAACCATTATCCTCACCCATAGTTAAGTCTCTACATGGGTTAGTGTATGACACTAACTCACCCATGGTTCATATTCTCACCTCATTAGTTTTCATTCTCTTCATCACTTCATCTTCTTCTTCCTCTTGAAAAAAGCTTTCTAGGGTTTGAAATGGTGAGAAAATATTGTGAGAAAATTAAATCTAAAGTGAGCCCATTTTCTACTTCATCATCCTCTACTATATTAGCCATTTAGTTTAGGGTGTTTGCTTCACTAATCTACCATTAGTGAAGAGGTAGAATGAGCTTGAGTCTCCTCGATGTAGATCATCTTCGGCCTCGAAGACTTTGAGCAAGATTGTTTATTTCTTCATGTGAACCTTTTATAGAGTTCGGGAGTTCACTACTTGGAGCGAAGGGACTACTACCCGGAGCTTTAGAAGTGAAGGACCGGTCTACAAAGGTTGTATTCCTCATTCACTTAGATGTTAAGATGTTAACATTGCTTGTTTGTTTAATTCTCTAGTTAAGATTCTAGGGTTATGGTTGTTTAGCAAGGCAAAAATTTGAAAACGGCATGGACGATTCCTCCCGAAACCTTGCTGCCGCGCCAAATAACCCTACCGTTTTCTTCACAATTCTTCTTTATCTCGTTCATCTCTCTACCTCATGCATTATCTCAAATCCTTGTTCAAAACTACGTGCCACCTTCACACAAAATATGCACAAGCTCATTCTAAACCCTTTAGACCTTTCAAGTTTGGATTTTGAAGACTTTGGGCAACTCAAGAATTTTCTTCAGTTGCTAATGAGGTAATCCCTTCACTTTTAGATTAGTGTTTGTGCTAGTATACCCTAGTTTAGTTTAGAATATGATTTAGTTAGGTTATGTGATCTTGGAAATTTCCAAGTTGATGTTCAGTGGTAAATAGAGGTGTAGTGAGTGTTTGCAAGACTATAGAGATGATTTCCTGGCCAAGAACATAGAATAGAAACCAAATCATGAACTTAGAATTTCCTCAATATTGTATTTTGTGAGATTTGTGAGGGGATACTGAGATCTGCTATAACCCGGAGACCCTAAAATTTATTTAGCGAACACAGAGAGACTAGCAGGTGACCTAGAAGAACCCATTGAAATCCGAGCCCCTCCCCCTTAAACATGGCCGCAGATTTATTCTTGGTGGCTGCAAATTGCGGCCATATAGGGGTGGAAAATGGTGATTTTGCTTAGTGGAATTGTTATCTGATATCTAGAGCAACACCATGTGCAAAATTGGCTAATTTTACCTGAGTTAAAATCTGGGAGTGATTTCTCATGTTGCTGAATTTCGTTTTCCGATTCTGAAAACTTGGTTTTGATATATGATTTGGATTCCGTCGTTGGACGTTTGTACATCATTGGACGAGAGTTATTTGGTTGATTTGCATACAAAGCTATAGGTTTTAACCTATGAGCGAACCGTGTGCCGTATCGGTTTTCGGATATTGGTTTTAATTGCATTTCGATGTGTCTTGATTATAGGCACCTTCGCGTGGATTTCCGAGACGACGAAGCACATCGACTTCAACTAAGCGAGGAGTTTAGCAGGTGAGTAGATTTATATCTACGGGGTAGTCGGGTGGATGACGTATAGCACCCCCGCAACCATTAATATGGAAGATTATGTTATGAGTTATAAATATGATAAAGTTGACGCTAATCGATATATTGCTTGAGAATTTGAAATGAGAAGTGAGTCATGATAAGTATGAATTGGAAGAGGACAAGTATGAGTTGTTAATGGTATGATATAAGATCGAGATCGATAAACACGACACGAGATTGAGATAGAGGTGTTGTGAAATTAATAAGATATGACGTTTATACAAATGTGATTTGAGATATATGTGTATATATATATTTATGAGTATAATGAGTAATATGTCGTACGAGACTTTAGATCCGTACCCTCATTATTGTATAGGTTGATAGATTCCCTATTTTGTTTGATGACCCCGTACGATGGATTACCGTACGCGATGAGATGTACCGGATGATTGATCCGCGCTAGTGATTTGAGGATGATGATCGAGGATTATTGTCATATCGGATGTTATGAGGCGGGATCGCCGATATAAAGATTGCCACCCGAACCATGTGTATCGTTTAAAATGACGATGTGTATTATTGTCATATCCTCGCTATTTTCAAAGTGACGATGTGTATCGTTTAAAAAGTGACCGTATGATTCTTGTGTAGATAGATATAACCATTTATTGTTCATGTTGTGTAGGATATTACCCCTTGTGATGTACATACCACGTGCCGGTATTTAATGCTATATGATACCGTTTGCTAGTACACCTGCACAATTACTGTTGATGCACATGTTATACATACACAGATTTGTCGGCTCACACACATTCTTCATCAGTAATTGCCATGTCACTTACACAGTAGAATTACCATGCCACTTACACAGTAGAATTACCATGCCACTTATACAATAGAACTGCCATGCCACTTATACAGTAGAACTGTCATATTATGAGATTAATCTTAAAAGTAAAAGTACATTCATTGTTCAGTATTATCATTTGACATGCTTGCATGATATACTCAATATGCTCATATTACTACTCTATTTTGCATACATCGTACTTTATGGTTATATTCTTGAGATGCCGTTTTCATGAGATCTCTGGATTTGAGAACCGTAATTATATTTCAAAGGGAATTATGTATTGCTTTAAAAACGCGGTTTTTTTTGATATGATATTTCGAGGCGTCCACCATGAGTTTTCTCGGTTATGAGCTATGTGATACTCGATTCGAGGAGCTGGATGAGCCGTCTTCGGGTATATGGTGGACCCGGTATGGTACCCCGGGACAAGAAAGGTATGTTGTGCACCGGTGATTGCATAGAACTCGGCGGATATCCGGAGGATACTATTTTGGAGTTATGATATGAGATGGATATGAGGGCCGATCTGAGTATGCGGCGCCTGAGATGAGATAGATATGAGGGCCGATCTGAGTATGCGGCACCTGAGATATGAGGATTTATGTGTCGATACTGGACACGGGTTTCACGATGTTTCGAGTGTCGATGTTGGACACTCAGGTTCCATGATTTTGATGTGTCATTGATGGACATACGAGGTAGATATCCTCATATATATACAGGCATATATTTTCATGATGTTTCGAGTGTCGGTGTTGGACACTCAGCTTCCATGATTTTGATGTGTCGTTGATAAACACACGAGGTTGATATCCTCGTATATATACATGCATATGTTTTCATGATGTTTCAAGTGTCGGTGTTGGACACTCAGGTTCCATGATTTTGATGTGTCGTTGATGGACACACGAGGTCGATATCCTCATATATATATACAGGCATATATTTTCATGATGTTCGAGCGTCGGTGTGGGACACTGAGGTTCCATGATATTGTTTGTGTCGTTGATGGACACGTGGATGATATCCACAAGCATATATGCATATGATGTCAGATGTTATTTATATATGTCATTGCATTGACTCGATTGTTGACATATATGCATATGTGGCCACCCTAGATATCATGGTATTACCTTCAGGATATAGTGACCTAGGAAATCTTTGTTTTATTTGATTTCTACTTGGTGATGTTTTCTACTCACGAGTTGGAAACTCACCCCGTTGTGCCACAGTTCTTGCAGGTTTAACCGCTTGGGATCAGTTGCGGTATTGCTGGCACACAGCTTCATCCAGGGTGTTTGCTTTGGTAGGTGGGACACATGTTGGATCGTGCCCACTTTCATACATTTATATTCTGTTGTATCTAGATAAACTCCATCAGATCAGATCAAATTAAATCAGAGAACTAGAATTGTATATTGGTAGACCTAGTCAGACTTGGGTTTTGTGCGAGACATAGAGTGATGGGTTTATGATCGCTTTCTTGAGTTTTGATGTCTTGCTTCTTTATTTGTTCCTTTTGGGCTGATCTTCGCCGTTGGGCATCGTATATATCTTATTGCGTGGTTGTGATTCCGTCGGTTGGCGAAGAACTAGCTCCTGCTTGGGGATGCCTATATATTGTTGTGTATATGTTTTTGGATCAAAATATAAAAGGGAGGTGCTGCCCAAATTTTTAAAAGACGAAACATGTTTTCAACTAGTATAACCCACTTGAATTTTCATGTTTCATTATCTATGCATTCAAAAAAAAAAGAAAAAAAAACTTGACTTCATTATACCTTTATTTCAAAACTGCACCCCCACTATTTTCCGCAAAAAGGTTTAGATTTTCTGGGCTTCGGCTTACTTGATTTACGTTACGCCTTTAAACGTTGCGTAATTTAAGTGCCGGTCACGTGCTAAATTACGGGTCGTGACCCTTTCATTCTGAGGACTTGCGCTTGAAATAGCGGCATATCTATTAAATCAAGTTCCATCTAAATCTGTGCTTAAGACTTCATATAAAATATGGAGTGGTAAAAGAGCATGTCTTAAACGAGTTAAGATATGGGGTTGTCCAGCTTATGTTAAAAACCAGAATCCGGTCAAACTTCAGGAATGATCAGTTTTATGTAATTTTGTAGGATATCCCAAGCATTCGAATGGATATCTTTTCTATCATGTCAAAGAACAAAAGGTATTTGTTTCTCGACACGCCTCTTTTCTTAAAAGGATATTTCTTGAAAAACAAATAAATGGGAGCGTGGTAGAACTGGATGAAGTTCCAGAAACACAAACTCAAACTGAAGATTTAGATGGACTAAAAGATTCAATAGTCCCGGACGAACCTCAGCCACTCCGCAGATCTAGTAGGATTTCTCATCCTCCCGAGAGATACTACGGTTTTCTCGTAGACGGGATCGAGAGGATTGCATCTTGGAAAAAGATGATCCTACTAGTTTTGAGCAGACCATTTCCAGTAGGGACTCTGTGAAATGGCTGGATGCTATGCAATCCGAAATGGAGTCCATGTACACCAACAAAGTTTGGACTTTAGACTGCACCTGTTGGATATAGTGCCCTCAAGGCAATTATTATGATTGCAAGTAGGCAATTATAATCATTGAGGGAGGACATATACAGGAATAACAGTCTTATTCGAGATGATAGTATGCTATCTGGTTTGTCTTCATCATTGATGAAGCCCGCAGGATTCTTGCTTGACTACCAGCATTATAATGGCAATCATATACATGGGAGCTGGGTTGTCCATAAGAACATCCTTAAATGACCACAGTCATGGGAGAATCGAGACAGGGTATCGATATTCCGGAGTAAACTAGTGTAAACGTTTCTAGACTCCGACGAGGGGCGGTGGCTATTCTCATAGGCCATTGGTGTTGTGTCACCTAAGATAGTATATAGGTGCTCACTAGAGGTGAGTACACCGGACGGACTCGTCGAGAACTTCTAGATGGTATTATATCTATCGTCAGATGGAAGTTCTCAGATAGCATGGGTATAGGTTAGTCTTTTGACCTGAGATCGTCATTTGTCTCATGTGAGTTCCTATTGTACTTTGATTGCTACCCTACCACAGCTCAAAGGAGTTATGCAAATAGGTTTTGGTCGGATATAGTCCGGAGCCACACGAAGATAGTGATCGATTGTCAGGAATTCGTCTCTCCTGGTATTAGTAGTCGATGTCGCGCTGTGTTCGATTAGCCATCACCCTAAATCCGTGGCCGTGGTGGATAAGATTTATTGATAGTTGTTCAGTAGTATCTTTGTTGGTGATGAGCTGGACTCCGACATGAATTATCGAGTTATTAGGTATCTGACGTTATCTACCCTCTAGACCCGGTATGCGATACTCTTAGACGAAGAGATCGGATTGTATGGAGATTGCCACACTCAGGCTCAGTCAGGTGAGGACGTACTTGATTGTCGACCCCCTTTCGGCAAGTACCTGGTTAGCCGTTACGTACAGCTAGTGTCGCTAACGTACTTGTAGTTAAACCCACTATTAGCGTATTGTCGAGTATTTAGAGTCCCACACAGAGGCTTTTCCCGGTTCAGACGATAGATGTAAAGGCCGTACGTTGGTAAGTGCAGGGGTCCGATTAAATACGTGTATGGGATACACGGACTTTAATCGAGCGGTTGATAATACTAGCCGGCTTAGGATTAAGCCGGATTATTAAATCAAGTTTTGATTTAATAATTTATATATATATACACACACACATTGATATATATTTTAGTATTATTGTTCACTATTCATTTTCTCTCTTTTGTTCTATCTGTATTTTTATCCAGATATGCGTATATGTAGCGATACGTATACCGGGCGAAGTATTCCGTATTTGTACGGAAATGAAGAAGTACACCTCATATTTGATTTTCTTTTTAGAAAATCAAATGGAGATGAGATGGAGGGTGAGGTGTAAAGGGGGCATTGTAGAGAGGCATGGCTTTGATTTTATATTCATAAAATCATTTTGTTTTGCTATTCTAGTATGGTTGCAAAACTTAACCATTCTCTTTATACACTTATTCACTTCATGAAAAAGACTTAGCCATTTTTTGTGATGGGTACCTCCTCTTCACCTCCTCCTCATCCTTCTTCACATTCTCTCTTGATCATAGAAAAGAGAGAAATAAGTTAGAGAAAAAATTCCTACATCACCCACAATCCATTCCTAGCAAGTTTGGAATATCGGTCGGAGCTTGGATCGGTGTCCCTCGGGTGGATCATCTTCGGTAAGGGCGATCGCCTCTCAAGCACGTTCCCGGTGGTTACGAGCTTGGATGGGTCTTCCACGATTAGGTGGACACGCATCAAAGGTTGTATTCCCTAAACCTTGTTGCTAAGTTTGCTAATTTAGTTGTATTATTTGATTCCTAGGGAATATGTGTTTTGTGCTTGCTAAAAATCATTGTTTTCACTTCCGCCTTGGTCGCGGCTTCCGCGATGCGAGCACAACACACTAACATAGTATTAGAGCTGATCCATCACCAAAACTAGCTTGAATGACTTCGGAATTCATCGCACAACTCATTTTTGTACAGTTTCGGCCTACAAAATTCAGCCGCTGTTGTGCATTAAATCATTGTTTTCATGTTTTTTCTTGATCCCCAGAGCTCTCATTTTGGAATGGGGATTCCGTAGGGGATTGAGGGTGACCCGTAGACTCTCGGGAAGCCTTTTTCTAAACCGTATTTTTCTTAATAGGGGCTGATTTTGATGACTGAAAACTGTAGTGCTTGGCTGTCCAAAAATCCATACTTTTTGTGTGTTTCAATCACCGCGGGCTCTTGGTTCGGACCAAGAACCCGTGGGGAGGATCGTGGGTGCCCTGTGACATTCCTATGGGCCTTGGTTGGGTCATTCTGACTCTTGGTGTTGGCAAAAAGAATGGATTGTTTATATTTTGGAGTGTGCTCAATTTTCGTCGTTTGGAATTTTGAGTGTTCACTTCGGGGTGATGAATTCTTTGATCATGGTTTTCGTATATGTGTACATGTGTTGTTAAATGTCATCTAATTGCTATATACTCAATTAGATGGGATTGCACACTTGCTTCTGTTTCTTATTTCTGTGATATATATATCTTGTTTATGGTTTAGTCGGAAATTCGTGTCGGATAGCCCTTTGTTGATTGCTTGTACAGTTTTGATTTACATTGTTGTATTCAATTGTTCAGGACAAGCTCCAACTTGTAGCCGTCGTTTCCGTATTATGTATATTCTTTTATTGGGGCACGACCATGATGCGGTCGATGTCACCGCTGTATATATATTTCATTTCTGTAATAGGATTAACCCGGGAGAAGTGCTCGAGTAGTCAGGTTCTAGAGTGCAGCAGGTGGCAATTTCATGGAGTTGAGACCAGGCCGTCTCGCTCTAGAATTGGCGGGTTGCTCTCCGTACTTGTAGGGGTTATAGGATCGACCCGCGGAGGGATGCACAAGTTACCGAATTCTAGAAAGTGAAGGATGACCGACTCACTTCGTTGAGGGCGTGTTACCCAGTTTCTAGAATTGGCAGGTGGCTTGCCACACTCGTAGGGGTCTAGGATTGGACATTGTATGGGCTATCCACACGACCGAGGAATGTTGTGTCTCATTTACGGCTCAAATGAAACGCGGGGCTCCTAGTTTATCTGCTATTCCATATTGTTGTTCACATTCCCATGATGATTATTATCTTCCTGTGATGACTATTATTGATAGATATATATATATATATATATATATATATATATATTAGTAGATGCTTCTATATGTTTTGCATCCGTGTTAGCCCTGTCCCCGCCCTGCCATAAGTTAAGTAACTTTACGGTGAAGACCCGGGACCCCGTAGCAAATGCGGATGGCATATAAAAGCATATTATTTTAGTTGTTGCTTGTGTGGCTTGGAAACTTAAAATGATAGGAATGCATTATCTGAATAATACATAGAAAACAAACCTATTTGAAGTTGTTGGAGCCAATTTTTAAAACTACTCGGTTTTCTTCAAAACTATTGGTCGTATTCTTTTGCTTTGCATAGAGGTATTCGGTTAGGAATATCCTGCACCCCATTCTATGAGAGAAGAGCCTTGATCTCTTCACGGGGAGTTCACTCTTAAGCAAAAGTTTATATTACTAGTTTTAAAAGCAGAGTCTAAACCACTCCATTTCAAAGCCATCGAGTTCCTTCGACGATATCAAGTTCATTACGTTAGCGGTCTTTCGCCAAAAACTAACCGTAGCCCTCCGTCATTTCAGATGGGTAGCACATAATATTCATGCTATGTTTGTTGGCCTTCGTCAAGGCATAGTGTATGGTAGCTATGTGTTACTTTTCTGCAGCATAGAGATGCATTAATTTAGGACAGTCGTACAACCTTATTGGCCTTCATCGAAGACGAGTACGGGTGGCTTTAGATTAATTAGGACAATGACGGGTAAAACTTAACTTGCGACTTATGATTTGTAGGCATTCGTCAAGATCATAAGACGCTTGGGGCAAAAACCATATTGAGAGTTTCAAATATACGGGAAACTTGCCAAGTTCATGCATACCTTCTGGAGTGTGGTAATTTCGGGGAAAAAACCGATCGAATGGCTGTACTAGATACCCGGACTTAAGATCAGACTGTTGATAATATTAGCCGGCTTAGGATTAAGCCAGATTATTAAATCAGGTATTGATTTAATAATTTACATATACATATTTCGATATGTGTATTCTATTATTATATTCTTTGTATTATTCCACCTCTTTGGGTATTCATATTTTGATACGAATACCGGTATGTATATACGGCAGAGTGTATTTCGTATTTATACGGAAAATATTCTAGAAGGAGAACACCTCATTTCTTTGGTTTTTCTTTTCTAGAATATAGAAATGAGGTGGAGGGGTGAGGTGGCATGAGAATGGTGTGAGGCATGGTTGAATAGGGTAGACAAATGAATTTATAATTCATTTGTCTAAACTATTCAAGTATGGTTGGTTTTTATTATTGCAAAATATTTTTGACAAAACCATGCTAGCATTATAGTTTTTGAGATGAGATTTTCATTTCACCATTCACTTTCTCTCTCCTTTCTAGAGCTCCTTCTTCCTCTTCATTCTACACTCTCATAAGTTGAGAATCAAAGGTGAAGAGAGGTAGAAAAAATACTAGAACAACTCACTACATCACTAGACACTCCAGATTAGTAGCCTAGAGTCTTTAGTTGGTTCACTAAATTTTTAGTGTGGAGTTAGAGCCATGAACCACATCTCTCATGTGGATCATCTTCGACGGAAGAAGACCGGCGATTAAGCTCAATTGCGGAAACCCCATAGAGCTAAGGAAAAGGGTAGAAGACCGAAGAACACAAATCTTTTGGTATAATCCTCTTTACAGAGTAGCTAGAACTCCACTAGTTTACTAGTTTAATTTTTGGATAGATTCTAGGTAGTTGTTTCTAGCGCTAAGTTTTTTAAAAGGCTAAAGTTTTTCATTCTGCAACGGCCGCAGTTAGCGGTTAGGGTGCTAAGAACCCCAACATGGTATCAGAACCATCAAAACATTATAAACTAGTAGTAGACGATACTTTAGTTTCATAACCGAAAAATTCCGATTTTCAAAACCAACTCTCTATTCGAAAATTTTGTGGTCTATGAAAAATTTTAAACAAGCGCAGAGGCTTACTCTTGATGTAATAGTGACACACAATGAAAACAGGGAAATTTGGCCGAGGAAAAACCGCCGGTTTTCCCTAAACCCCGCTACGGGCTATTTTTTGGATTTTTCTGGTCCTCATTTTCATCCTGTGTCCTGGGTTTTGAGAATTGGGATTTTTGGTCTTTTTTTATTTTCTCCAGATTTCACTTAGTGTTATCTTTGCATTGGGGCAACTTAGAAAGTTTTAAAACTTGAAACTTTTGCATCGTTGATATCTGTAATATTGTGTATGTGTTTTCAAATGTCGTCTAATTGCTATATGTCATTTAGACGGGGTTGCACATACTTACTTCTGCTGCTGTGATGTTTATCTCTATCATGGTTTATTCGGATTGTCGTGTTGGATAGCCCCCGATGCAATGTTTGTTGTATAGTTTTGATTCATTTATGTATTCATTATTGCGGGGCGAGCGTCCAACATATGGACTTCCGTTTATGCCATTTTGTATATTATTTTATTAGGGTACGGCCGGGTTGAGGTCGATATCACCAATTTATATATTTTTCTTTTCTGTACTAGGATTACCCCGCGGAGGAGTGCTCGAATAGCCGGGTTCTAGAGGGCAACGGGCCTCCATCTCATGGCGTTGAGACTAGGGTGTCTTACTCTAGAATTGGTGGGCTATTTCCGCACTCGTAGGGGGTATAGGATGACCCACGGAGGGGTGCTCAAGTTACCGGATTCCATGAAGTGCTGGATGGCCCATTCACTTTGTTGATTGAGGTTGCCTCACTTTCGGTATTGGCGATAACTTGCCGTGCTCGTAGGAGTCTTGGTTTTACATTGCACAGGCTATCCACATGACCGGAGAATGTCGAGTTTCATTTGCGGCTCAAATGGCTCCTATATTATTCGCTATTCCATTTTGCTTATTACTATTCTGTGATGTTGCTTATATCATGCCTGTGATGAATGGTTATATATATATATATTTATATATATACTAGTAGATGTTGTATATGTTTTGCATCCATGCTAGTCCAGCCCCCACTCTGCCGTTAGTTAAGTAACCTAACGGTGCATGACGGGGCCTGTGGTGAATATGTATGGCATATACGTGCATTGTATTTTCGTTCTTTTCCGGTGTGATAGGAATTAAATGATGGGAACGCATTAATTTTGATTAATGCAAGGAAAATAAACCTAAAAGATATTGTTGGAACAAATTTTCGAAAAAATATTGTCGTATTCTTTCTCTTTGTATAGTGGTATTCGCTTAAGAATATCACACACCTCATTCGAAGAGGCAAGAGCTTAGATCCCTTCACAGGGAGTGATCTCTTGAGCAAAATTTTATGTTACTATAGATTACTCGCTTAGGAATATCCCGCTCCTCATTCGAGAAGGCAAGAGCCTAGATCCCTTCACATGGAGTGATCTGTTGAGCAAAAGTTTATGTTACTATAGATTACTCGGTTTTCTTCAAAACCACCAGTTTTAAAAAGTGGAGCCTAAACCACTCATTTTCAAAACTACTCGGTTCCTTCAACAATATCAAGTTCATTACGTTAAAGTTTTTTCGCCAAAAACCAGCCGTAGCCCTCTGTCATTTCAGATTGGTAGTGCTTAGTATTCGTGCTATGCATTTCGATCTTTATTCGAGACATAGTGTTCCGTAGCTATGTAATTCTTTTCTGTTGCATGTTAATGCAATTGGTTAGGACGGTCATGCGATCGTTTTGATCTTTAGTCAAGGCTTGTACGGGTGGGTATAATGCAATCAAGAAAATGACTGGTAGAACTTGACTAGGACCTTTTGACATTTTGATTTTTAGTCATGGTCGCTTGGGTCCTAGGGGCAAAAACCACATCAGGAAATTTTCTGGTGTTGCATATCTTCTGGAGTGTGATGACTAGAGTGTCTTCCATCTAGGTTATCACGCGATAATAGTTGGATCCCAATCCCACCGATGAGTAGGATTACTCTTGTGAGATATTTTTCACTTCACAATCAGCTAACCTATCAGTTGTTTAGAAAGGTGTTAGCGAGGCTACGCCTCTGCGGAAATGAGGTTTATAATTAGGTCCGTGCGAGAGCACGGGAAACCTCCCTCGGAGTACCAACACCCACCTGACTGAACGGTTAGTGAACTTGTAAGGTGTAAATGATCCCAACTAGTTCTCCTTTAAAGTTTGGAGGAGAATTCGAGGAAATAGTGGGAGTCATCCCGATTAGATAAACTTATATCTAATCTAATCTTGCAAGAGTGCACGTAGAGTGTTTCTTTTCTCTCTCTCCAGATAGCAACCATGTCACGTCCTAATCAAGATAATAAAATATTTGACTTGACCAAACCAACTTATTACACTAGGCTGCGGAACGTCAGTTCGGCTCTAACTTGTGACAACTGTCATGAGTATGGGCAAGGAAAGATGATTGCATGAATTCCTTGATGACCCCAGTGAAGAAGAAGTATATCATTGCATCTCCTTCAGGTGTTCTTGTTATTGAGAACTATTTTTTGGTCATTCCTACCTCCTGGGTACTAGATACCGGATCAGAATCTCATATATGTAATTTATTACAGAGACTGAGAAAAAGCAGGATGGTTGGACCTGGTGATATGTCTTTCAGAGTAGGGAACAGAGCACAAGTTGATACTACTACCATCAGTGAATATCACCTAGTATTGCCAAGCGGCAATACTATGATTTTGAACAACTGCTACTATGTACCTTCCATACTTTGCACCATCATTTCTGTTTCTTTACTTGATAAAGATGGATATAACTTTGTTCTAGATAGAAATATCATAAACATTTACCTTAATGAGGTATTGGTTGCATAAGGTACACTGTGTAATGGTATCTACATTCTAAATCAACACCTTACAAGTTCACTAACCGTTCAGCCAGGCCAGTGTTGATACTCCGAGGGAGTTCCCTCGTGCTTTCGCACAGACCCAATTAAATAATCTCGTTTCCTCAGAGGCGTACTCGTTAACACTTTTTAGATACCTAATAAGTTAGCTAATTGCTAAGTGAAAATCTCCCAAGAAGTAATATCTACTCATCAGTGGGAATCGGGACCCAACTATCTTTGTGTGATAACTTTGATGGAAGCCGACCAAAATTACCATACTCCAGAAGGTATGCGCTGTTAGTGATATGTATGCCCTAGAGGCCATTATTGTAAATTATAGTAGATGCTTGGACACACACACACACACAACACATTCTTGCTCAACTTGATAGTATGCTATCTGGTTACTTTTTATCTTAACATGTACATTTATTCTAGTTTACTATTTTATTGATACATGTTGATAAAGCCCTTAGGGTGTTTGCTTGACTACCAGGAATATGATGTAGATCATATTAGTGGGGCCTGAGAAGTCTATAAGCACATCCTTAAAGTGTTCCTAGTCGAGAGAGTATTGAGACATGGTATCGATATTTCAGAGTAGACTAGTGTGTACGTTTCTTGACCCTGTATGGGGCGATGGTTGATCCCACAACCATTGGTGTTTAACACCAAAGATTGTACACATGTGCTCATTGGAGAATGAGTACACCGAACGGACTCATCGAGAACCCATAGATGGTACCATACTTATCGTCAGATAGTAGTTTTCTGGTGACACTTATACATGTTAGTCTGTAAACCCGAGATTGTCATAGTGTCTTGTGTGGTTCCTACTAAGCTTTGATTACCTCCCTACCATGGCTCTACTGAGTCATGCAAACAGGTGATAGTTGGGTACAGTCCCGAGTCACATAAAGGCAGTGAGCGATAGGAGGGGTTTCGTCTCTCCCGGTATTGGGAGTTGATGTTATGCTATACTCGATTGGCTATAATCGAAAGTCCCTGGTCGGGCTGATGAGATTTACTGATAAGTGTTATCAGTAGTTTCTCGTTTGGTTATAGGCTACACATCGGCATGACTTATCGAGTTATTGGGGTCTAAGGATACCACCCCCCATACTTGATATGCAACATATCAGACGAAGAGACCGGACTGTACGGCAAGTGTTGCTTATAAGCTCTGTGGGAGTTTAGACAAGTTTAATTGTTGATCTTCTATTCGTTCAATACCTGGATAGCCGTTACGTGCAGCTAGTACCGCTGACGTGCTTGTACGTGTTTGATGTGATCATTACCTACTGCCAGCGTATTGGCGAGTCTTTAGAGTCCTACATAGAGGTTTCTTAGCTCAAGCGAAACGAAGTAGGGCATGTATAGAGATATGTGCGGAAGCTTGATTAAATACGGATATATGATGTCGTATTCTAATCTAACGTTATTTGGTATTAGCCGGATTATATTTGATATAACCGGATTATTAAATCAAGTGTTGATTTAATAATTTGATATATATATATATATATATATATATAAACTAATATTATGCTCACTTGATATTTTCTTCTCTTTAAACACACACACATGTGTGTGTGACATGTTTGTATATACACAAGAGTTGTGTATATGAGAATTACATTGTGTTGAAGATAAGAGGATAATGATTCCTTTTTTGAATTTGAGAAAAGATTCAATGAGTCATTTCTTTAGAACCTTGGAGAGTATATGACTCATTGTCCTTTTCATTTAATTCATATATGAATATCATTTGCACTTATCCTCACAATACAAGCTCATTCTCATCACCATCGTCATCTTCTTCATCTCTTCTCTTGAGACACTATTCACTCAAGATAAAAGAAAAGAAAAGATTTTTAGTGAGCCAAAACCCTACTTTATCAACTTAAACCATTCTAGTAAATTAATTTAGATTGTTCACTTCACTAATAATTTAATTAGTGAAGTGCAAGTTTGAGTTAGAGTAGCCTCAAGGTGGATCATCTTCGACAAAGAAGACTGCGAAAAAGCTAGTTCAAGTCCTCAAGTGGAGCTCATGGAAGGGGTCAAGGGACTGCAACTAGGAGCTTTAGAAGTGAAGGACTTGGCTACAAAGGTTGTAGCTACTTATCACTTAGTTAATCTCTTATTTGGTTTCTTAGAAACCCTAAATCTTTAGTTCGATTCTTGTTTGTAGACTTAGCCCTTTAGAAATTTTTAAATTGCTCCTTGCTCCTGTTCAAACCCTAGTAGAGGTGCTAGGATCTACTTTATGCGCATACTTAGCAAGTTTCCTTTATATTTGAAACTCCCGATATGGTTTTTACCCCTAGGACCCAAGGACCTTAACACTTTCCAACAAATCAAGGGTCCTAGTCAAGTTCAATCCGTCATTATCTTGATTGCATCGAACCCACCTGCACTAGCCTTTGACGTTTGCCAACAAAGAAATGTGGCTGTCCTGATCAATCTCATCTTTATGCAACAGATAAGCATCACTCAGCTGCCGTACACTATGCTTTGACGTTTGCCACCAAACATAGCATGAATATTAGGCGCTACCTATTTGAAATGACAGAGGGCTACGACTGGTTTTTGGCAAAAAACCTTTAACGTAATGAACTTGATATCATTGAAGAGACCGAGTGGTTTTATAAATATATAGTGGCGCAAAGTTTTGCCAAAGAGATCATTCGTTGTGAAGGGATCTAGGCTCTTTTCTGATCGAATGAGGTGCTGGATATTCCCAACCGAATACGTCTATACAAAGCAAAAGAATTGACTATAGTAAAGTTATTACAGTGACGCAAACTTTTTATCAAGAGGTCAATCCCTATGAAGGGATCTAGGCTCTTGCCTCGTCGAATGAGGTGCATGATATTCATGACCGAATACCGCCGTGCAAAGCAAAAGGAAACACATGTAATGTCAGTTTTAAAACAAAATCGGTTCCCGGAACATCATTTAGGTTTGTTTTCCTCGCATTAATAAGAATTAATGCATTCCCATCAATTAATCATATCATACCAAAATAAACAAAAATAGGCACGCACATATATGCCATCCGCATTCGCCACAAGGTCCCGGATCTTCACCGTAAGGTTACTTAACTTACGGCAGGACGGGGACATGATTAGTGCGGATGCAAAACATATATAGAATCTAATATATATATATATAATATAATATATATAATATATATATATATATATAGTAACATTCATCTCACGCATGATATCAAGTAATATCACAGCAGAAGAAAGCACAGTATGGAAATGCGGATAATCTAGGAAAAGTATATTTCAATGGAGCCAAATATGAAATACAATTTTCCGGTCGTGTGGATAGCCCGTAGTATCATGCCCTAGACCCCTACGAGTGCGGCAAGCCACCCGCCAATCCCAAAAGTGAGATAACCCCAATCAACGAACTGAGTGGACTACCCAACACTTCTAAGATCCGATGCCTTGGGCACCCCTCCGTGTGTCAATCTTATACCCCTACAAGTGCGTCGAATTTCCCGCCAATTCTAGAGTAAGGTACCTCGGTCTCAATGCCATGAGATGGAGGCCCATTTCCCTCTAGAACCGGCTACTCGAGCACTCCGCCGCAGGGTAATCCTAGTGCATGTAATGAAAACCTGAATATATAACGGTGACTACGTCCGCAACCAGGACACGCCCCGAAGAATAATACAAGCCGCGATGACGACAGTCCATATGTCGGACTGTCACGACCCGCAATTCGGCCCGTAACCGGCACTTAACCTACGTAACGTCTACAGGCGTACGTAACTTAAGTAAGCCGAAAACCCAGAAATCTAAACCACCCAAAACTGGATCAACGGAGAAAACATAATTTAAAAGTATTAGATGTCGCCATTTAAAATCTCTAACTGTAGTTTTCTTTCATGAAAATTTCGGCAGCACCTCCTTTGTAAAACTAGCCCCGAAAACGGGTACAACACAGATAATATATAAAACATCCCAAGTAGGAGAAAAATCACGCCCACCGGCGGAGACAATCACCACAACAAGTATACGACGCCAAAGCGAAGAAATATCAAAGAGAACGACTATAAAGGAAGTAAACATTTCCAAAATAACCTGCTTCTACGAGCACGGTTCCCAAAACCAATATACAACACTGTTATCTCACAAGTCGTCTCTAAGTCAAATACAACAGGGGTAGATGGAGAATACTAGATCCAACAAAAGATATACAATGTACAACGGATAACCGCAAACCCACCTATAATGCAACGGCCTCACTGCCAAGGTAGCGGTATCCACAAAAGTAGTGATGATAAGCTGCCCTGCCGCGACTACTCAGAGGGTAAGTCCTGCAAAAACTGTGGCACAATGGGGGTGAGTTGCCAACTCGTGAATAGTAATTAACATCATACAGTAATCGCAAGTATGCACTAACAGCAATGATCAATAACATGCGAACTGATAGCATGAGTATCATAATATGAATATGCAACTATCATGATATCCATATCAATTGAATACTGAGTGCGGGATAGTAAATAATCTTATGCACAAATCATAAGTATGGAAAACACGGTGTAACTCAACAACACCCAAATCCCAAAATACTCAGATCGGCCCTCAAATCCTGTACGTCTCATGAAACCTGAGTGTCAAACATCGACACTCGAAAACAACATGAAAACCAGTGCCTATCATCGACACATAAATACTGATATCCATACGTTCCTCGAAACCCAAGTATCCCACCTCGACACTTGTATTTCCACGTATCGGTCTTCCTGATATCCATACGTTCCTCGAAACCCAAGTATCCCACCTCGACACTTGTATTTCCACGTATCGGTCTGTCAAATCCCATATATCTCTCGGAAAGTAAGTGCCCAAGATCGACACTTTAATTTCCCATATCGCATCTCAAATGCATAAATCCATAAAAATAGCATATGCAACATAAAACATCAATATGAGCATATCACGGAACGATTCGCCAAATAATGCATCAAGTCATTAAATGTATCTCGCGGTTCCCAAGAATCCAAATCCAGAATACATATATATACAGCGTCCCATACCACCGATATATATGCTATAAAAACTGAAATATCCAAATTCAGAAAACATATATATAAAGCGTCCCATACCACCGATATATATGTAATAAAAACTGATCATATAACAATAGCAAGGTATATGTGCGAACGAGTAATATAGCATGGCATACATATGAGCATGTAGGTATACAGGTATGTTCTATGTAATATGCATTGTCGCACAAGTATAACTGTTTAATGTCGCTAACCAATAGCAAGGTATACAATAAGCATTTGTGTTGTGCGTATCATGGCAATTACCGACAGTGTGTGTGTAGCATATCATTGGTGCTCGTGCAACATGGACTGTCGATAATAGTGCAGTGTACAACAGGTACAGTATCAAGCACAAGTAACTATATGCAACATGAATCATGCAATGTTTCTATATAAGCAAATAAGCATACGGCTAATATTATATCATGTCTAGCCCCGACGCGTAGCGCCATACGGGCGATTCCCCATAGATGTTAAATCTACTCACACTGTGGTCTCCAGCTATGAAGATCCGACCACCTGCTTCCCTTTGTTCGCAGCGTCTAAAGTTCCCGCTTGCGACGCTATAATATCACAAACACAACAAATAAAGCGAAAATCTCAGAAGCAATCACAATAACGTAAAACTACGTATTATAAAACGCATCAACGCACTAAACCAACTCACGAGTGCACGTTTAGTGCAAACACACGAAACGATACCTAAATCCAAACTGAGTACGTCGCAGCACGACACACGACTCGTGTCGCAACACGTATCACGCGAACTCAAAACACACGATTATAGGCAATCGATCCCAGATTTTGCATACTGCAACTACTAATAAAATCAACAGTACCAAACGACCCAAAATAACAGCAGACAACACCCACAGAAACCCCACCCCAAACCCTAACTAGCCGGCCGGCGTCGCCGGCCCCCTCTTCAAAGCTCGCCAGCCCAAACCGGCGGGGTGGCCCCCGTCTCTCTGGTGGTGCCTCAGGTCAACCTGCACATCTCTCTGAAGTTGTTTCCTCAATCACTAAAACTCCCAGGTCACAGCAGATACCAATATCTCTAAAAAGACACTAAAAAACCGATATCGCCTCAATCGATATAAACTACGTTCTACGCAACAATTAACGATCAAAACCACACAAAAACTATAAATTATCAGTAGAGGGGATATACCTAACAACTTTGCTCTCAAGTTCCAAGCTTTTCCCTATCTCCAAGTGATCAAGAGCAAGAAAATCCAAAGCTTTTGGTATTTTGGTGATAGGTTTTGAAATATATGAGGATTTTGTGATAGAAATGAATTAAAATGAGAAGGAAAATGAGCAAGGGCAGTAGGGGATAAGGGAAATTCGGCCAAGGGGTTGAGGAGGTGGATTCAAGAGGCTTTCCTAGCAATTTCCCTCATTTATTGCTAATTAATGCATACACACATACACACTCACTCATGCATGCATCTACCCTTTATCTTTTCTTTTCTTTTCTTTTAAATCCTAACTTAAAACCTAGTCCACACATAATTCCCTAGGTGAAGTGAGAAGGATTGCTTTAACTTAAGGTTTTAAAGAAAAGATCGCATAAAGAAATTTTCCCAAAATTTGAATACCGCATTAAAATAATATTAAAAATTGGGAAAAAATCAAATTGAACCAAAACGTCCCATATACTCCCAAAGCTCGCGCACTAGCTTTATTTTAGCTAATCTAGGTGTTGGCACGTCTATATGGTCGTTTGTTCACAGTCGGGTAAAAACGGAAAATACCGACAAACTTACCCTAAAACGGACAAAATCGTACAACGATTTCCAAAACGTTACAATCTCCCCCCTTATAGAAATTCGGTCCCCGAATTACAATTTCATACTAAGACGTACCTTCAAAAAGATAAGGGAATTTCTTCCGCATCTCACTCTCGATCTCCCAAGTGATCTCCTCACCAGTCGGACTACGCCACAGAACCTTCACAGAAGGCAAGTCCCTAGACCGAAGTTTCTTCACCTGCCGATCCAAAATAACTATCGGCTGCTCGGTGAACGAAAGATCACGCTCAAGCTGAACGGTCTCGTGCTGAATCATATGAGAAGGATCATGAAGGTACTTACGAAGCATCGACACATGAAAAACGGGGTGAACATCTGGAAAACTAGGCGGGAGCGCTAAACGATAAGCAACCGAACCCACTCGTTCGAGGATCTCGAAAGGACCTACAAATCTGGGACTGAGCTTCCCTCTCTTCCCAAATCGCATAACGCCCTTCATCGGAGAAATCTTCAGGAATACATGATCTCCCACTGCGAACTCAAGTCTGCGACGACGACGGTCGGCATAAGACTTCTGCCTGCACTGGGCTGCTCTCATCCTGTCCTGAATCAGCTGGATCTTCTCCGTAGTCTCCTGAACAAGCTGGGGTCCCAAAACCAAACTCTCACTAAGCTCGGTCCAACAGACTGGCGATCGACACTTCCTACCATATAAAGCCTCAAAAGGTGCCATCTGAATAGTCTCCTGAAAGCTGTTATTATAGGAGAACTCAATCAACGGCAAGTGACGATCCCAACTGCCCCCAAAATCAAGCACACATGCACGGAGCATATCCTCCAGAGTCTGAATAGTCCGCTCCGTCTGACCATCTGTCTGCGGATGAAAAGCGGTGCTAAAACTCAATCTGGTACCCAAAGCTTCCTGAAGCTTCTGCCATAGACGGCTAGTAAACTGGGTACCTCTGTCGGATACTATGCATGTGGGAACACCGTGCAAACGCACAATCTCATCTATATAAAGCTGAGCGTACTGAGCATAGCCGAAAGTGGTCTTCACTGGAAGGAAGTGAGCCGCTTTCGTCAACCGGTCTACAATAACCCAAATGGAGTCGTACCCTCTACTGGTCCTGGGTAGACCCACAATGAAATCCATGGAAATCCGCTCCCATTTCCACTCCGGAATGGGTAAAGGCTGCAACTCTCCAGCCGGTCTCTGATGCTCAGCCTTGACTTGCTGACAAGTCAGGCACCTCGAAACGAAGTCCGAAATATCGCGTTTCATCCCTTCCCACCAGTAGTAGTCTCTCAAGTCTCAGTACATCTTGGTAGAACCTGGATGAACGCTAAAGGCCGACTGATGTGCCTGCTCCAGGATTTCGCGTCTCAACCCATCAACATCTGGTACACACAAGCGAGTCCCGCATCGTAGCACACCCTGGTCATCAATCATGAACTCCGAAACTGTACCCCGTCGAACAAGCTCAAGAATCTCAGACAAACGAGCATCACTGGGTTGCGCCTCACGAATACGATCAACAAGTAGTGGACGGGCACGGACATGAGCAAACTGTCCCCCAGTGGAGGTGAACTCGAACTGCACTCTACTATCACACAAGAGCTGCCAATCTGCAGAAGACTGACACCGAACGGCGCTCAGCTGGGACAAGCTACCCACGGGCCTACGACTCAAAGCATCGGCTACCACATTTGCCCTGCCCGGGTGATAAAGGATCTCACAATCATAATCCTTCACTAGCTCCATCCATCGGCGCTGTCTCAGGTTCAGATCTCGCTGCTGGAAGATGTACTTCAGACTCTTGTGATCCGTGAAGATCTGACACGACTCTCCATACAAGTAGTGTCTCCAGATCTTCAACGCAAAGACTACCGCTGCCATCTCAAGATCGTGAGTGGGGTAATTCTGCTCGTGCTTCTTCAGCTGCCTAGAAGCATATGCAATCACCCTATCATGCTGCATCAAAACACAGCCGAGCCCCACTCGAGAAGCATCACAAAACACAACGTAGCCTCCCGATCCAGAAGGTAAAGAAAGAACTGGTGCTGTCGTCAACCGAGTCTTCAACTGCTGAAAACTCTGTTCGCACTCATCAGTCCAGAGAAAAGGAACCCCCTTCCGGGTCAATCCAGTCAGCGGTGCAGCGATACTCGAAAAATCCTGCACAAAACGGCGATAATAACCAGCTAAGCCCAAAAAGCTGCGGACCTCAGTCACCGATATAGGTCTGGGCCAAAGCTGTACAGCCTCGATCTTCCTCGGGTCCACAAGAATACCATCACTAGTCACCACATGACCCAGGAAGTCAACTCTATCAAGCCAAAATGCGCACTTTGAGAATTTAGCATACAGCTGGTGCTCTCTCAAAATCTGCAAAGTAATCCCCAAGTGCTGCTCATGCTCCTCTCGACTCCTAGAGTAAACCAGTATGTCATCAATAAACACGATAATGAACTGGTCGAGGAACGGCCTGAAAATCCGGTTCATCAGATCCATGAACGCTGCTGGCGCATTGGTGAGTCCGAACGACATCACCAAAAACTCATAATGCCCATAGCGCGTACGAAAAGCAGTCTTCGGAATGTCATCATCCCGAACCCGCAACTGATGATAGCCCGAACGCAAATCAATCTTCGAAAAATGTTTCGCACCCTGGAGCTGATCGAATAAATCGTCAATGCGGGGTAAAGGATACCTGTTCCGCACCGTAACACGGTTCAACTGACGATAATCCACACATAACCTCAAACTGCCGTCCTTCTTCTTGACGAACAGAACAAGAGCTCCCCACGGCGAAACACTCGGACGCACAAGTCCCAAATCAAGCAACTCTTGCAATTGATCTTTAAGCTCTCTAAGCTCTGCCGGAGCCATCCGATAAGGCGGTATAGAAATAGGCTCCGTGCCAGGAATCAGATCAATGCAAAACTCAATATCGCGCTCTGGCGGCAACCCAGGTAACTCATCGGGAAAAACATCGGGAAACTCTCGCACGGTAGAAACCTGGTCCAACAACTCCACTGTGGCTCCAGTATCATGAATGAACGCCAAGAATCCCCGACATCCCCTCCTCAAAAGCCGACTAGCGCACAAAACAGAAATCAAGCTGTGAGGGGCGGCACTACGGTCCCCCTGCACAACAAACACTGACTCGCCGGGAAAATAAAATCTAATTGTCTTCTCGCGGCAGTCCACGGACGCATAGAAAGTAGCTAGCCAATCCATGCCCAACAGAACGTCGAAGTCCAACATCTCCAGAAGGATCAAGTCGACGGGCAGATCTCTGTCACCAATATGGACGACACAAGATCGAAACACATAACGCGCAACAAACGACTCTCCCACAGGAGTAGTCACGATCAGCGGCTGATCCAGCAAACACGACTCTCGGCCTAACCTCGGCACGAAGTGCGTAGAAACATACGAATGCGTGGATCCCGGATCAAAAAGAACATGCGCATCATAAGAACATACAGAAAGAGTACCTGAAACCACAGCATTGGACGCCTGAGCATCCTGGTGAGTCAAGGCAAAAACCCTAGCCTGACCTCTACCGGCTACTAGCTGTCCCCTGCCTCTGCCACCTCGACCTCTCGGTACAAAACCTCCGCGACCACGACCTCGCTGAACAGGAGTCTGACGCGGCGCAACTACAGGAACAAGTGGCAACGCTCTCTGGGGTGGAGAAGGTGGTAAGGTAACCTGCGGTACAGCTGGCTCGTTCACACGCGGCTCCGTACAATCTCGAACCCGATGACCCAAACTACCGCACCGGTAACATCCAGAAACAAACTGCCGATCATCCTGAGGGTAAGAACCATAAAGCCGACCTCGTCCCGAACCGCCACTATCAGAACGGAAACTGTCTCGACGTCTAAACGCCTGCCTCGCTGCCGGATCACCTATACGAACTCTCTTCGGTCCCGGAGCAACTGATGACTCCGCTAGACGCTCCTCTACCAAAAGAGCTGCATCCACCGCTGCCGCATACATGTCACAATGCTGAATGCTGATGGCTAAGAATATCTGGGTAAGTAGGCCTCGAACAAACCTCTTCACCCTCATCTCCTCAGTCGCCACCAGGTATGGAGCATATATCGACAGCTCAGTAAACAATACATCATAATCCGACACCGTCATCCCCGGCGTCTGACATAAAGACTCGAATCTGCGCGCTCGCGCATCCCTGACGCTCGGTGGAAGGAAACGAACAAGAAAAGACGTCACAAACTCAGCCCAGGTCATAGGAGCAAGACCAGCGACTCTGTCCCTCTCCAACGACTCACACCACTTCTGGGCCATGCCCTCTAGACGAAAACTGGCAAACTCTACCCATCTCTCGTCGAAACATCGAAGTGAGCGACAAATCCTGGCCATCCGGTCGATGAACGACTGCGGATCCTCGGTAACATCTGTGCCCGTAAACACCGGAGGTCTCAACCTCATGAAATCCGTCAACGACACAGCAATAACCTCCGGAGCTGAAACTGCGACTACCGGAACTGTAGGTACCATCGTGGCCTCCGCAGCGGGTGGAACAACTGCCTGCCCCTGCGCTCGGATGGTCTCTACCAAAGTCCCCACAATCTGGCGCAGATCCTGCATACCTGCTCCAATCATAGCAATATACTCCGGTACAACAGGCGTACCACCCTGGTCAGTTCTCGCCTCAGGCGAGTCAACTCTGACCTCGGCCCTCACGGCCGCTCTCTGAGCCCTCGTAGTCTTCGGCGGCATATGGGCTGGAAATTGAAACAAGATTCGATAAGGAAACGGAAATCGAATCACGAGATGTATATCAATCACGGAAGGAACATCAATCAACAAGTCCTAAGGTCACTTAGGCGGAGTACCGTGTCGTAAGTATGCCGCGGAACATACACACGCTACGTCACTCTGCTTAAGCTACCTACTCCATCATACCAAGGTCATCCTAGACTCCGAAAGGTAAAACCTAACGCTCTGATACCAACTTTGTCACGACCAGCAATTCGGCCCGTAACCGGCACTTAACCTACGTAACGTCTACAGGCGTACGTAACTTAAGTAAGCCGAAAACCCAGAAATCTAAACCACCCAAAACTGGATCAACGGAGAAAACATAATTTAAAAGTATTAGATGTCGCCATTTAAAATCTCTAACTCTAGTTTTCTTTCATGAAAATTTCGGCAGCACCTCCTTTGTAAAACTAGCCCCGAAAACGGGTACAACACAGATAATATATAAAACATCCCAAGTGGGAGAAAAATCACGCCCACCGGCGGAGACAATCACCACAACAAGTATACGACGCCAAAGCGAAGAAATATCAAAGAGAACGACTATAAAGGAAGTAAACATTTCCAAAATAACCTGCTTCTACGAGCACGGTTCCCAAAACCAATATACAACACTGTTATCTCACAAGTCGTCTCTAAGTCAAATACAACAGGGGTAGATGGAGAATACTAGATCCAACAAAAGATATACAATGTACAACGGATAACCGCAAACCCACCTATAATGCAACGGCCTCACTGCCAAGGTAGCGGTATCCACAAAAGTAGTGATGATAAGCTGCCCTGCCGCGACTACTCAGAGGGTAAGCCCTGCAAAAACTGTGGCACAACGGGGGTGAGTTGCCAACTCGTGAATAGTAATTAACATCATACAGTAATCGCAAGTATGCACTAACAGCAATGATCAATAACATGCGAACTGATAGCATGAGTATGACAATATGAATATGCAACTATCATGATATCCATATCAATTGAATACTGAGTGCGGGATAGTAAATAATCTTATGCACAAATCATAAGTATGGAAAACACGGTGTAACTCAACAACACCCAAATCCCAAAATACTCAGATCGGCCCTCAGATCGACCCTCAAATCCTGTACGTCTCATGAAACCTGAGTGTCAAACATCGACACTCGAAAACAACATGAAAACCAGTGCCTATCATCGACACATAAATACTGATATCCATACGTTCCTCGAAACCCAAGTATCCCACCTCGACACTTGTATTTCCACGTATCGGTCTTCCTGATATCCATACGTTCCTCGAAACCCAAGTATCCCACCTCGACACTTGTATTTCCACGTATCGGTCTGTCAAATCCCATATATCTCTCGGAAAGTAAGTGCCCAAGATCGACACTTTAATTTCCCATATCGCATCTCAAATGCATAAATCCATAAAAATAGCATATGCAACATAAAACATCAATATGAGCATATCACGGAACGATTCGCCAAATAATGCATCAAGTCATTAAATGTATCTCGCGGTTCCCAAGAATCCAAATCCAGAATACATATATATACAGCGTCCCATACCACCGATATATATGCTATAAAAACTGAAATATCCAAATTCAGAATACATATATATACAGCGTCCCATACCACCGATATATATGCAATAAAAACTGATCATATAACAATAGCAAGGTATATGTGCGAACGAGTAATATAGCATGGCATACATATGAGCATGTAGGTATACAGGTATGTTCTATGTAATATGCATTGTCGCACAAGTATAACTGTTTAATGTCGCTAACCAATAGCAAGTTATACAATAAGCATTTATGTTGTGCGTATCATGGCAATTACCGACAGTGTGTGTGTAGCATATCATTGGTTCTCGTGCAACATGGACTGTCGATAATAGTGCAGTGTACAACAGGTACAGTATCAAGCACAAGTAACTATATGCAATATGAATCATGCAATGTTTCTATATAAGCAAATAAGCATACGGCTAATATTATATCATGTCTAGCCCCGACGCGTAGCGCCATACGGGCGATTCCCCGTAGATGTTAAATCTACTCACACTGTGGTCTCCAGCTATGAAGATCCGACCACCTGCTTCCCTTTGTTCGCAGCGTCTGAAGTTCCCGCTTGCGACGCTATAATATCACAAACACAAGAAATAAAGCGAAAATCTCAGAAGCAATCACAATAACGTAAAACTACGTATTATAAAACGCATCAACGCACTAAACCAACTCACGAGTGCACGTTTAGTGCAAACACACGAAACGATACCTAAACCCAAACTGAGTACGTCGCAGCACGACACACGACTCGTGTCGCAACACGTATCACGCGAACTCAAAACACACGATTATAGGCAATCGATCCCAGATTTTGCATACTGCAACTACTAATAAAATCAACAGTACCAAACGACCCAAAATAACAGCAGACAACACCCACAGAAACCCCACCCCAAACCCTAACTAGCCGGCCGGCGTCGCCGGCCCCCTCTTCAAAGCTCGCCGGCCCAAACCGGCGGGGTGGCCCCCGTCTCTCTGGTGGTGCCTCAGGTCAACCTGCACATCTCTCTGAAGTTGTTTCCTCAATCACTAAAACTCCCAGGTCACAGCAGATACCAATATCTCTAAAAAGACACTAAAAAACCGATATCGCCTCAATCGATATAAACTACGTTCTACGCAACAATTAACGATCAAAACCACACAAAAGCTATAAATTATCAGTAGAGGGGATATACCTAACAACTTTGCTCTCAAGTTCCAAGCTTTTCCCTATCTCCAAGTGATCAAGAGCAAGAAAATCCAAAGCTTTTGGTATTTTGGTGATAGGTTTTGAAATATTTGAGGATTTTGTGATAGAAATGAATTAAAATGAGAAGGAAAATGAGCAAGGGCAGTAGGGGATAAGGGAAATTCGGCCAAGGGGTTGAGGAGGTGGATTCAAGAGGCTTTCCTAGCAATTTCCCTCATTTATTGCTAATTAATGCATACACACATACACACTCACTCATGCATGCATCTACCCTTTATCTTTTCTTTTCTTTTCTTTTAAATCCTAACTTAAAACCTAGTCCACACATAATTCCCTAGGTGAAGTGAGAAGGATTGCTTTAACTTAAGGTTTTAAAGAAAAGATCTCATAAAGAAATTTTCCCAAAATTTGAATACCGCATTAAAATAATATTAAAAATTGGGAAAAAATCAAATTGAACCAAAACGTCCCATATACTCCCAAAGCTCGCGCACTAGCTTTATTTTAGCTAATCTAGGTGCTGGCAAGTCTATATGGTCGTTTGTTCACAATCGGGTAAAAACGGAAAATACCGACAAACTTACCCTAAAACGGATAAAATCGCACAACGATTTCCAAAACGTTACACGGACGCTCGTCACGCAATATGAATATACATTACATCACAGAGAATTACATCTAATACTACATACACCAAGCTATCCATCGCGACAAATCCAACATAACCATAATCAACAGGCAATATCCATCACAGAACATGCAAACTTGCGAGTATCAATTCGGTAACCCCGTCTAATTGATATATAGCAATTAGACGATGTTTTACCAGACGTTATGATACACGCAACCATCACTAAGCCTACGACAATCGAATATCGCACTTTAATAGCCAACACTTCAATTTTCGAAAATCAAGTGTACTATAAACCGGTAAAAAATTCCATGCTAAAAGCTAACGTCGGCCGAAGACAGTGTTTGGGAACCACACTGGGAGTTCCCAAACCCGTCTTAGCACGCCGGAGTTGCCAGGATCTCTCTTGTACTTGCCTTTTTCTTTAATTTAATGCCCATTGGTGTTCGAAAAGTACCTTTTTGGAGTCCTGTTGAGGAAGATGCAGTTTGGGTTGACGTATAGTGCGACTTGTCAGACATATTGGATCATATGGGATTTACCCATTTTCTCCCCTGATCGAGATATCCTCTGCCTTGATTGGCTAATGTCATGTTAGGGGAGGGAGTCTGAAATGAGCTCAGATTGAGCCGAAACTTCACGGAGGGTCCCGATATAAAATTAGAGTCGACTCGGAGGGCACCTAAGTAGGGTACCCACCCCCTAGGCCACCTTAAGATGGTCAAGGGGGTTAGCAGACCCGAGCCTGCCCTCTTGGGGCAGGGCTCGTGTCCTCCCAAGGCCACCTTAAGGTAGTCTTGAGGGGTGGGCCCTCTCTAGGTCCTTCCAGGACGTCCTCGGGGTCCCCGCGCACCTTCCCGTGGCTTTTCGGCCTAAACCGAGAGCCCACGGGGAGTCAAAATATCAAATAAGCATGAATTTTGTCACTAGTTTTACGGCAATTTTTGCTGGGCAAAAACTGGCGATATTCGGAAGTCTTATATACCTAGTTTAGGGTGTTTGGGTGGATTTGATACCATTGAAAGTTCCTAGTACCCGCGCCGCTAACTCGTAGCCAATGCGGAATCCAAAAAACAAAAATTTCATGGCACTATAAACTTAACACCCAAGAATCTACATCAAACACCTAAACTTGAACAACAACAGGATAGAAATCACAACCTTTGTAGCGATTTCATTTGCTCCAATTGGTTTGGACTCTAGCATACTCTCAAGAGCTCTGGATCACGCTTGCAAGCTGGTCCTCCTTCGCCGAAGATAATCCACCCGACGGAACCGATCCAAGCTCTAGCTTCACCTAGTGAAGCAACCGACGCTCCAAGCTCGCTAGGAATGGAGAGTGGGGATGTAGAAATTTTCTGCTATAATTTTCTCTCAAATCTAAAGGTCAAGAGAGCAAGTAAAGAAGAAGGAGGAGAAGGTGAGGAAACTTAGCCATGAGCAAGTGTAGAAAAAGCATGAGAGAGTGAATTAAGAATAATAGAATGGCTTCATATTTTTCACAACCATGCAAATAAAATATCTCACAACATTTTGTAATAAACTAATGAAGTTCTTTCCTCTCTACATGTATTCAACCATGCTCAATGTCGCCTCACCCTCCACCTCATTTTATGAATATTCATAAATGAATATTCACAAATATGGTGTCCATCTTCTAGAACAAATTCCGTATAAATACGGAATACAACCCGGTATACGTATCGAAATACATATACACGTATCCGTATAAAAATACGAATAGCCAAGAGAGAAAATGAATAGTGAACAATAATACTAGAATACATATATTTAAAAAATATATATAAATTATTAAATCAAACTTGATTTAATAATCCAGCTTAATCCTAAGCCACTAGTATTATCAACCGTCCGATTAAATTCCGTGTAGCAAGTGCACATATTTAATCGGACACCTGTATGTACCAATATACGTCTTATACATCAAATCGCCTGAACCGGGAAAACCCTCTGTTTAGGAATCTAAAGACTCGACAATATACTGGTAGTGGGTTTAACTACAAGCACGTCAGCGGCACTAACTGTACGTAACGGCTACCCAAATATTGAACAAAAGGAAGGCCGACAAGCAAACTCATCCGTACCTCTACTGAGCCTGTCTGTGACAATCTTCGTACAGTCTGGTCTTTCGTCTAAGAGTATCGCATACCGGTCGATGGGGTGGATAAAGTCAGACCCCTAATAACGCGATAATTCGTGTTGGTGTGAAGCCCATCACCCACTGAGAGACTACTGATCCAAATCAGTAATTCTCATCCACCATGGCTAAGGATTTCTGGTGATGGCCACCCTTGCACAGCATGACATCAACCCCCAATACCGGGAGAAATGAATCCCTGATAATTTGCTCGCTGCCTCCATGTGGCTTGGGACTGTACCTAACTAAAACCTATTTGCATGACTCCTTTGAGCCGTGGTAGGGTAGTAATCAAAGCACAGTGGGAACTCACACGAGAAAAATGACGATCTCAGTTCAACAGACTGACCTGTATTCATGTCACCTGAGAACTGCTATCTGACAATAGGTATAATACCATTTAGCATGTTCTCAGCGAGTCCGTCCAGTGTAACTCATAACCCAATGAGCACTTGTATACTATCTTTAGTGACTAACTGACACCAATGGTTGTGAGACTGGCCATCGCTCCTCGTCGGGAAGCGTATACACTAGTCTACTCTAGAATATCGATGCCCAGTCTCGATATTCCCACGACTAAAGACATTTAAGGATTTGCTTATAGACTACCTAGTTCTCACAAGTGTGATCGCCACAATAACCTTGGTAGTCAAGTAAGAATCCTATGGGCTCTATTAACATGTAATAGTGATCTGTAATACCACATTATACATGTACATGATGATATAGATGAACCAGAAAACATACTATCATCTCGAGTAAGACTGTTCTACCCATATAGGTCCTCCTACAATCATCATAATCGCCAACCTGCGATTAAAATAATTTCCTTGAGGGCACTATAGCCAACACGGCCACCGCTGCTCGTCGAGGTCTAGAAACGTATACACTAGTCTACTCCGGAATATTGATACCCAGTCTTGATACTCACTCGACTAGGGACATTTAAGGATGTGCTTATAGACTAACAAGCTCCCACGCATATGATCGTCATCATAATACTGATAGTCAAGAAAGAATCCTTCAGGCTTTATCATTATGTATTAGTGACACATAATAGCAAGTAAAATGTTTACACACAATGATAAAGACAAACCGGATAGCATATTATCATCTCGAGCAAGACTATTCTACCTGTATTGGTCTTTCAATTATCATAATCGCCTACTTGCAATTACAATAATTTCCTTGAGGGCAATATAGCCAACAACCTTAACTAAAGATCAACAAACGCAACATGAATACTAAGTACTCTAATAATCTGAAATGACGAAGGGATACGACTAGTTTTGATAAAAACCTTTAACGTAATGCATTTGATATCATTGAAGGAACCGAGTGGTTTTGAAAACAAATGTTTTGAAAACGAACTTGTTTTGAAAATCAGATTCAACAACATCGGTTTAGGTTTATTTTCATTTTGAATTAATCATATTAAGGCAATCGCATCATATAGATAATAACAATTATTATCTAGCATCTCATCACACCATAAAAACATGCTATGAAAAACGAAGATAGAATGCTTTTATATACTATCCGCATTCTCCACGGGACAACGAGTCTTCACCAAAAGATTACTTACTTATAGCAAGGCGGACACAGGGCTAGCCCGGATGCAAAATATATAAAAGCATTTATTTATATATACATATATCAACATATACATACAACATCATAGGTAGATAATCAACATTATAGGCATACGGTAAACATTACAGTAAATGGAATAGTTCGGATATACTAGGAATCCCGCGTTTCATTTGAAACGCAAATGAAACACGACATTGTACATAACAAAGAACACCCCTATGAGCGTGACGAGCTACCCACCAATACTAGAACGAGGTGACCCGGCCTCAGCACCTTGAGTGGGCCACCTACTGTATTCTAGAATCCGGCGTATCGAGCACTCCTCTGTGGGGCAACACACCAAACATAATATACATACAACGGCAACAACGGTCCCAACCCGATCGCGTCCCGACAGATAATAATACATTTGGCTTTATAATATACAAGAACATGATACAACCTATTACATCACAAACATTCACACGCGAGGTTATTCATTCGCAATAATCTAAACCAAACCAAACACACCAACATCACATTCAACTAATGTGCAACCCCGTCAAATTGATGACACATCAACTCGGCGACGTTTACCAACACATATCCTATTAAGTGTCCGAATTAACTCCAACAAACACTTTGATCGGGTTAATTCAAAACCGCGGCAAATTAATTCCGTAACTCATAAGGTTGCAAACTTGAAAATCCAAAAACCGAATTTCAAGACCACCTCAGCATTAAAAAATCCCTCATTTTTGCATCAATTCAAATCCTGGGGAACCCGTCTAAGCCCGAGTGGAACTCGGGCATGCCGTAGAAGCCGTTTAGGAGTCAAAGGAGGCTACCAATTGGTGGCCTCGAGTTGGGTGCTCCAACTCGAGGCTACCAATTGGTGGCCTCAGATGGGAGCCCTACCTAAGCACTCCTAGAGTGACTCAAGGGAATTTAATGAATACTGGGAAAATATAAAGTTCCAACTCGGTGTTATGGCCGCGGATCCGCGGTAATAGAGTGCTTCTGCCACGGATCCGCCGCCGAGTCAACTCTGAGTTGACTCGGATTTACTCTGTTATTCATATATTTTGGTGTTCTGTTTTCTTGTATGTTCTGTTTCTACCTAGGTTACTTCAGTGCAGATTTGCTTTTGTGGTAGACATGGAATATGGTAATCGATCGATATTCTAAAATAATTGCTAATTGGGTTTTTATCTGAAATGTTTAATGTGTTCGTGAACCTCCCCTAACTGCTAATATGTCGGTTGGCAGGAGGTTGCACATTTCTGTAATGTTTACTGTTTGTGTATATGAACTGTGTTGGACTGTTGTGATGATTAGCCGGGGTTTGAGATGTGTTTAATATTCATTCATTCAATGTAAATGTAATTTGATGTAATATTCTTTTGCGGGGCATATCCAGGTTGCGGTTGTAGCCACCGTTGTATTATTTCTTTTTACTGTTTTTGCTCCTAGGATAGACCTAAGGTGGGGTACATAAACTACCGGGTACGTCGAAGTGTTTAGTGGCCTACTCACGTTGTTGAGGGAGACCGCTTCATTTCGGGTACTTGACGGGTAGTTTGCCGTACCCGTAGGAGGTCTAGGGTGGGGTAATGGCTATTCATCAGAACTGTGTAATCCGTCTTTTATTGCAGGCTCAAAGCAAATGCAGATTGCTAGTAAATCCAATAAAGTTCATCTGTGATCTGGAATGCTTATTATTGCGTCTGACGAATGTACAATATCTATATATGATAGCTATTAGACTTCACTTATGTTTTACACCCGCGCTAGCCCAGCCCCTGCTCTGTCGTTAGTTAAGTAACCTAACGGGTGATGACGGGACCCAGTGGCGAATGTGGATGGTATAAGAGGACGTGGTATTTTCGTTGTTTTCTGCAATGATAGGATAAATGATGGGACACATTATTATAATGCAAAGAAAATAAACCAAAGTTGAATTGTTGGAACAAATTTAAAAGAAACCACTCGGTTATTTTAAAAGATCAGAATTTTTAATTGCGGAGCTTTAACCACTCCTTTTAAAAAGTATCAAGTTCCTTCGATTATATCAAGTTCACTACGTTCACGGTTTTACCAAAACCATTCGTAGCCCTCCGTCATTTCATTTGAATATTCAGTAGTATTCAAGCTATGCATTTGACCAACGCCAGGGCATAGTGTTTGGTAGCTGCTGGGGTATTTCTTTTGTTTGCATAGATAGATGTGTTAGTTTGGGACAGTCGTATTATCATTTGGCCAACGTCAGGGATATGTACGGATGGGTTCAAATTAACTAGGACAATGATGGGTAGAACTTGACATGTGACTTATGACATTTTGACCAACGCCAAGGTCATAAGAGCATGGGGCAAAAATTTATATCGGGAATTTCTAAAGAAACTGAAATTTGCAGAGAGAGCATACCATTTTGGAGTTTGATAAATGTTGGTAGGATTCCTTCAACATTATCATACGATGATATTTTGGATCCCGATCCTACTGTGAGTATATACTACTTATCAGGAGATTCGTCACTTAACGATCAATGCTATAAACCAAGTTGGTGCCGAGAAAGCTGTCAGCGAGGCTACGCCCCCAGAGAAAAGAGGTTATTTAATTAAGGAACTTTGCAAAAGCGTTGGAAAACCTCCCTCGAAGTATCGACACTGGCCTGGCTGAACGGTTAAGCAAGTATTGTACGGTGAGAATAGTCCTGGCTAGTTCTTCCTTTTTGGTTTGAGGAGGGATTCGAGAAACAGTGGGAGCCATCCTGTTTAGATAAACTTAAAACCAATCTAAACTTGCAACAGCATCATGCTAAAATGTTTTCTTCTCTCTCTTAATTGCAGCGACCTTGTGTCCACACATAGGTTACATCTAGATAACAAATTGATTGAATCTGACTTATATGACTGGCAAAGGTCTGTCCAGATGTCCATTGCCTATGACAGGCTGGACCACCCTATTACTACTCAAGATCCCGCCGTCTCAGGTCCAGTTTCCACTGTCGCGGATATGGATATCCGTCAAACAAGGGAAACAGATAAAGCGAAAGCTAAGTGTTTCGTGTTAGCTTCAGTTGATGGTGTATACCAGAAGCAGCACGAGAAGATGGATTCAGTTTCCATCTTTCTCCATAACAAAGATTTATATGGAGAGCAATCTCATATCGCAAGATATGAGACCTTGAACGAATTAATTCAAGCGAGGTTGGCTAACGGGTCACCTGTAGGGGACAACGTCCTTACAATGACTAGATGTATTGATGAGCTCCAGGACCTGGAGACCGCGTTGGGAAACGAGTCAGATACTGACTTGATTCTACAGTCTCTGCCTCCTGCCGTGAAGGAAACCAGGGAAGTAGAAGAAAAGAGAACGGCAAAAGTTTCGGGACTGGATATAGTAAAAGAGGGACGTTCCTATTGTTACAGGAATGAACATTGGCAGAATGATTGTGTCACGACCCGCAGGGTACGGAACGTGACTGGCACTTAAGTTTACGAAACGTCTAAAGGCGTCCGTAAAATAAGTAAGCCAAAGCCCAGAAAACAAAACCAATTAAGCAAAAGAGTGAAGAAAACCCAAACATTTGAAAGCAAGTTTATCAAATAAGTCATGTAAAACCCTTTTTAAAAACAATATCAATTTTTCCGAAAATTTCGGCAGAGTCTCCTTTGTAAATATTGGCCCCCAAAAATGGGTACAACAAAATATATACATGAATCCACAAAATAGGGCATCCCCAAGCGGGAGCTAGCTCTTCGCCATACGGCGGTCACAAATCCCACGCAATGTAAATGACAACAAGCATAATAAAGCATAAGGAAGCATGAAAAAGTAGCATGTCGGCTCAAGTGAGCTCGACCCCAAATACAGTATAAAATCCACAAACCTCACAGTCTCATCTCTAGGTCAATATACAATAATCTGGTAGAACAGTAGATGGAGTACACTAGATACAAGAATATACAAGGTGGTACAAAAAAAGTAACATAACCCACCTATGAGCAAATCTCGAGGTCAGGCAAAAGAGGCAAAAGACAAGTGCGCCCGCCGCTACTGAACTGACGGAGCGGACCTGCAAAAGACTGTGGCACAACGGGGGTGAGTTGCCAACTCGTGAGTAATAAATAACATCTACAAAGGCTATCGTATGCATGCACACAAGCATCCTAGCATCTAAAATACAGGTATGACTGGATACACTAGCAGGTGTGTATACAACATCAGTGTGCTAATATGTATGCAACATGGAAATCTGGGGTCTCAATAGGTATATATAAGAAATATTTTATCTTCTTTTGTTTTTGAAACTCTTTTAGAATGCCAGCATAATGTCAATGAATCGACGAAAATCGGTGTCCAGCAACGACACCCAAAAGCTGTCTCAATCCCATAAATCCATGTCATAGTGTCTCTGGCCTCAGCCATCCGGCTGACCCATCTCAGTATCAATATATCATCCTCTCGCGGCCCCGGTCGGTATCCTCTGGATATCCGCCGTGCCCAATGAAGTCACCGGTAGGTAATCCGTCCCCTGCCAGGCTCATCGTCATCACCACGAGCTTCTTGCCCCGGGGTACCCTACCAGGCCCACCATGTACCCGAAACGGTTCATCCAACTCCTCGAAACGGGTCTCCAAAAACCACAGCAAACTCATGGTGGACGACACTTACATCACTAGAAAACCGCAATTTACATATTTTAAAAATATAATAAGTTTAGAAATTTTGCGGTTTTCCCCCGAAATCCAGCAATATCATAAAATCCCAAGAAATCCTCATAAGTGCATATATCAATGATAATGAGTGCGTATGATATCAATAATCAAATTGCGATGTGTGATTAATGTATTAAGCATGAACAATGAATATGATGAAGTACATGCACATGAATAGCAAATCCTAGGGTTTCATTTTAAGGAAATAGCACAATTTAAGTATCAATTAGTAAAAGGTTTAAATTAAAGGTTATCTAGTGTGGTGGCATGGCAATTACCAGGGTGTGTGTGTAAACATGAATAGTGCTCGTGCTGCATATAAAAACCTGGTAATGGTGCATGTGTCCTACAATTGAGTTTGCGTATATGGATATAACATATTGATCTAATTGCAGCAATTATCATGCCAGTATTATTCTAATGTCACAAGTAATTATCCAATTTACTATTTTCCATTTTACTAAATCTATCGGGCGACTTGCGCCATCCAAACGATCGTCCCCCGTAGATGTTAAATCTACTCACCGGGATCCCTGGCTAGCTGTGTCCAATCACCGCCTTTCCCTTTCGCGCCGCGTCTGACGTTTCCGCGACCGAACCTGGAATTTACATCAGTACCAAATATAAGGTTACACATTCAAGAACGACGCAAAACCTCAACGAAACTAATAACGTTCGCTAGCTAGGTACAACGTGCACAAAGTGCGCGGACACACGCGAAAATCGCAAAAACTGCCGAAAAACGCCGATTTGGTCGCCCGGCAAAACTAAAACCCGACTACCCAAAAACCGCACTCACGCATCCTAAAAGTCGTAGGACAAGCCATTACAATCATCAAGATATCAAAAATAGTCCATCACATAATTTATATAAAAATCTAGTAAGCATATACATTCCAAAAATCGGTGCAAAAATCGCCGATTTGCGACAAAACGACTGCAATAAAGCATACTCACCCAAGCACACTACAAGCAATCCACACCCACTAATTACAACACATTAACCATGCTCCAAAACCTATATTCCACAACCAAACCCTTTCTTGATTTTTATAAATAGCAATTACAAATCAAAATCCACACTTGAAAAACTTAATTTAACACTACAAAAGTCCACTTAAGGAAATTAACCTCTTAGGTTAGGTTAGCAAAACACTAGATAACAATTTAGGTTCAATTAACTAAATAATGCTTTCTAAAACTTAATCCACTCACTAATCACGCTTCAAATATCATTTTCCATACATAACCCTCTCTTGAAAAACCTTAAAACAACAATTTACAACTAAAATCAACTTCTAAAATTACCTAAATTAGCATAATTAAAGACTACATAACAAGGTAACCATATAGATTAGTTCACTAACAACTAGATTAACTAATAAACAACTTAATTAATTATCATTGTTCAAAACCCTAGTTTAAACAAACTACTCATTTTAAACTAGATTAGAAATAAGCTAACTTTTAACACTAACCATACAATTAAAGGAATTAGCAACAAAAGAAAGCAACTTGATGAGAATTATACCTCTTGATCAAAGGATCAAGCAAGAGAATTTGCTCCAATGAATGGCTTCCTAGCTCCAAGATTCAAGCAAGAATGGCTAAGGATAATGATAGCATAAGGAAATTGTTTGGATTTTTGAATTAAATCATGGATTTTGATGTATTTTTCTTGAAGAAATTGAAGAAAAAAGAAAAGAAAAGAGAGGAAGAAGAGGGTGCAGGTTTTTCGGCCAGAATGAGGTATGGGGGAGGGTGTGGGGGTGAGTGGGAAGGTCAAGGGTCAAGTTCCAAAGTCAAATGTGTCATACTTTATCCAATATATTTAAATTAATCCATAAACCAACAATTTAACTCAAGAAAGAAACCAAGAAGAGAGAGGCCAGAAATTTCTGGTCTCACACAAGGTGGGGCTGTCCTAGGGCTGAGGAAAAAGATAGAGGGGTTTTACAAAAGAAATTTTATGCAAAAAGGCCCCCTACAACTCAAAAATTGCAAGTTTTAGCCCAAAATTCAATAAATTCGTTTCATAACATAAAAATTTGTTAAAAATCAAAATAAATTACTAAAAATTCATGTTATCACTAGATTATAATTATCATAATTTTAGAGATTAAAATTATCCTGGAAAAATTTGTATTTATCGCTTATTTAATGTATTTTCTTACCGGCTTAAAATAATATTAAAAAATTGAAAAATAGGGAAAAATTTTTAAATGACCAAAATTTCATAAATAACTCATTAGCTACTAAAAACAAGCAATTATCTATCCATTTTAGGTATAATTAGCCCTAAACTGCAAAATACCGAGAAAGACGGTTTTCGGAAAAATACCGAATTTTCACCGAATTTCAGGAAAACACCAGAACGACTTTTCAAGACGCTACAATCTTCCCCCCTTAAAGAAATTCGGTCCCCGAATTTAAAAATATAGCTACGCGTACCTTCAAAGAGATGGGGATATTTCTTCCTCATCTCGCCCTCGGTCTCCCAGGTAACCTCCTCGCTGCTTGGGCTACGCCAAAGGACCTTGACGGTTGGTATAACCTTCGACCTCAACTTCTTCACCTGCCGATCCAAGATGGCCACCGGCTGCTCTGCAAAAGAAAGGTCGCGCTCTAGCTGGACTGTCGGGTGCTGAATCGCATGCGAATGGTCGTGAAGGTACTTGCGGAGCATCGAAACATGAAAAACGGGGTGAACATCAGGAAAGCTGGGTGGAAGAGCCAAACGATATGCAACAGTGCCGACACGCTCGAGGATCTCGAAGGGACCTACGAATCTAGGGCTAAGCTTTCCCTTTCGCCCAAAACGCATCACGCCTTTCATCGGAGAGACTTTCAGAAAAACATGGTCGCCAACTGCGAACTCTAATCTGCGACGGCGCCTGTCAGCATACGATTTCTGCCTGCTCTGAGCCGCTCTCATCCGGTCTCGGATCAACTGGATCTTCGATGTCGTCTCCTCAACAAGCTGCGGCCCCAAAATGCTTCTCTCGCTGAGCTCTGTCCAACAAACGGGCGATCTGCATCTCCTCCCATACAATGCCTCGAAAGGTGCCATCTGAATAGTATCCTGGAAGCTGTTGTTGTAGGAGAACTCCACTAGAGGTAAATGACGATCCCAGCTACCACCAAAGTCTAAAACGCAGGCTCTGAGCATGTCCTCGAGAGTCTGAATGGTCCGCTCTGACTGTCCGTCTGTCTGCGGATGAAACGCTGTGCTGAAGCTCAAACGAGTGCCCAAAGCCTCCTGAAGTCTCTGCCAAAGTCGGCTGGTGAACTGAGTGCCTCGATCTGACACGATACAAGTCGGTACGCCATGTAGTCGCACGATCTCGTCAATATAGAGCTGAGCATACTGAGCGAAGCTGAAAGTCGTCTTCACTGGAAGGAAGTGAGCCGCTTTCGTCAATCTATCCACGATCACCCAGATGGAGTCGTACCCTCGACTGGTCCTGGGTAGACCCACAACGAAATCCATCGAAATCTGCTCCCATTTCCACTCTGGAATGGGTAACGGCTGTAGCTCTCCTGCGGGCCTCTGGTGCTCGGCCTTGACTTGCTGACAAGTCAGGCATCTCGAAACGAACTCCGCAATGTCCCTCTTCATCCCGTCCCACCAGTAGGTCTATCTCATATCATGGTACATCTTGGTGGAACCGGGGTGGACACTATACACTGATCGGTGTGCCTCCTCAAGAATGTCGCGCCGCAATCCATCAGCATCTGGTACGCACAGTCTAGATCCATATCGTAAAATCCCCTGATCGTCAACCACGAACTCAGAAAATCTGCCCTGTCCCATCTGTGCCACGATCTCTGAGCAACGGTCGTCACTGCGCTGTGCCTCATATATACGGTCAAGCAACTGTGGGCGTGCACGAACATGCGCGAGCTGTCCCCCTGTCTGAGTGAACTCGAACTCAACTCGGCTGTCGCATAATATCTGCCAATCTGCTGACGACTGCCTCTGCACTGCGCGCAAAAAGGATAGACTACCCCCGGGCCTCCTACTCAACGCATCTGCCACCACATTTGCCTTGCCGGGGTGATATAAGATCTCGCAGTCATAGTCTTTCACCAACTCCATCCAACGACGCTGTCTGAGGTTCAGGTCTCGCTGCTGAAATATGTACTTTAAGCTCTTGTGATCGGTGAATATCTGACACGACTCGCCGTAAAGGTAATGTCGCCAAATCTTCAGTGCAAAGACCACTGCAGCCATCTCCAAATCATGAGTGGGGTAGTTCTGTTCATGCTTCTTCAACTGCCGAGAAGCATAAGCGATCACCCGGCCATGCTGCATCAATACGCATCCTAATCCCACTCGCGAAGCATCACAGTAGACAACAAATCCGCCTGATCCCGAAGGTAAAGATAATACCGGCGCCGTAGTCAAACAAGTCCGTAGCTGCTGAAAACTGCGCTCGCACTCCTCTGTCCAAACGAAAGGAACTCCCTTCCGGGTCAAACTGGTCAACGGTGCAGCTATACGGGAGAAGTCCTGAACAAAACGCCTGTAGTAGCCCGCCAATCCTAGAAAACTACGGATCTCAGTCACCGATGTAGGTCGGGGCCACTGCTGAACAGCCTCAATCTTCTTCGGGTCCACACAAATGCCGTCTCTCGTAACCACGTGACCCAAGAATCCGACGCTGTCCAGCCAGAATGCACACTTGGAGAACTTCGCGAACAGCTGGTGCTCCCTCAGAGTCTGTAACGTAATCCGCAAGTGCTGCTCGTGCTCCTCTCTGCTCCGGGAGTACACCAAGATATCGTCGATAAACACGATGATGAACAAGTCAAGATACGGCCTGAATGTACGGTTCATCAAATCCATGAATGCTGCTGGGGCGTTGGTGAGTCCGAACGACATCACCAAAAACTCGTAGTGGCCATAGCGTGTACGGAAAGCTGTCCTCGGTATATCCTCCTGTCGAACTCGCAGCTGATGGTATGCTGATCGCAAGTCGATCCTCGAAAAATACCCCGCACCTTGAAGCTGGTTGAACAAATCATCAATGCGCGGCAACGGATATCTGTTCCGAACGGTAACTTTGTTCAGCTGGCGGTAGTCGATACATAAGCGCAAACTTCCATTCTTCTTCTTGACAAACAGGACCGGAGCACCCCACGGAGAAACACTCGGTCGAATAAGCCCCTTGTCCAACAAATCCTGCAGCTGATCCTTCAGCTCTCGAAGCTCTGCCGGGGCCATCCGATAAGGCGGTATAGAAATAGGCCCCGAACCGGGAATCAAATCAATGCAGAACTCAACATCGCGCTCAGGCGGTAGCCCAGGTAGCTCATCAGGGAAAACATCAGGGAACTCACAAACTACCGGGACCCGGTCCAACGGAACCTCTGCAGCTCGAGTATCACAAACAAACGCTAAGAATCCCTGACATCCCTTCCGCAAGAGCTGACCAGCGCGAAGAGACGAAATTAAGCTGGGAAGGGCGACACTGCGGTCTCCCTGAATAACAAGGACTGGCTCTCCCGGAAAGCTAAATCTGACTGCCTTCTCACGGCAGTCCACCGAAGCATAACAAGTGGCTAGCCAATCCATGCCCAGAAGCACATCAAAGTCCAACATATCGAGGAGTATCAAATCAACTGATGAATCCCTCTCCCCGATATGAACGGAACACAAACGAAATACAAACCGAGCGACAAACGACTCGCCTACCGGAGTAACAACAACAAGCGGCTGATCTAACGACGACGACTCACGGCCCAACATCGGTGCAAAGTGTGTAGAGACGTACGAATGTGTGGAACCTGGGTCGAATAATACCCGTGCGTCGAAAGAACAAACTGGCAAAGTACCTGTCACAACGGCATTGGATTCCTGCGCATCCTGCGGTGTCAAAGCAAAAACTCGGGCCTGTCCTCCACCGATAGCGGGCTGACCTCGACCTCGGCCTCTGCCTCCTCGTCCTCTCTGAACAGGACCGCCGCGTCCACGACCTCTCGGTGCACCTAACTGGCGTAGAGCATCGCCTGGGGTAGGAAGTAGGGCTCTCTGAGGAGGGGGTGGTGAGGGTGGTAGGGTCACGTGCGGAACTGTCGCTGCTCCCTGTCGTCTCACCGGGCAGTCTCTGACAAGATGGTGCAAACTCCCGCACCCAAAACATCCTGGCGACGGCTGCTGCCCCTGGGAATAAGAACCATATAACTGTCCCCGCCCAAATCCTCTGCCAGGCCTATCTCTCGGAAAGAATCTGGCGCGCTGCCTCTGAGGCGGTACATCGGTGCGCATCCTCTTCGGCCCAGAAACGGCCGGAGTCTGTGATATGCGTGCCTCCATCCGTAATGCCGTATCCATAGCAGCTGAATAGGTGTCGTAGTGCTGGGCGCCAATGGCAAGGTATAGCTGGGCATCAAGTCCCTGTACGAACCTCTTCACCATCTTCTCCTCGGTATCCACCAAATACTGAGCATATCGGGATAACTGTGTAAACTGGATATCATACTCAGACACCGTCATCCCAGGTGTCTTGACTAAGGCCTCGAAGCTGCGAGCTCTGGCGTCACGAATGCTCTCTGGAAGGAAACGGGCTAGAAAGACCGCTGTAAACTCGGCCCAAGTCATAGGCGGTAGACCTGCAGCTCGACCTCTCAAAACTGACTCCCACCATGTCTGCGCGAGACCCTCTAGTCGGAAACTCGCAAGCTCTACCCATCGATCATCCGAACATCTCAGCGAACGGCAGATCCTGGCTAAACTGTCAAGGAACGTCTGTGGGTCCTCCGCTGCCTCGGTGCCGGTGAATACTGGAGGTCTCAGCCTCATGAAATCCTGTAGTGAAACCGGAATGGCCACGGTGGTAGTAGTAGGGGCAGGTATCAAGGTCGTCTGTGATGTAGTAGGTATGTCATCCGGCCTCGGTGTACGACTGGCTGCAACTAGGGATCCTACCATCTGACGCAGCTCCTGCATGCCTCCCATCATCTGTCGCAACTCCTCCATACCGGTTTCGAGCCTATCCATACGGCCTGGGGAAGGTGGATCGGTCTGTCCCTGCGGCGTAGGCATACCACCCTGCTCAGTCCTAGTCTCGGACGAGCCAGCTCGAATCTCGCCTTCGGCGGCAGCCCTCTGTGCCCTCGTAGCCTTCGGCGGCATAGTGGCTGTCACAGGAAAACGGATAGTAAGGACAGTGCAATAGGATCATAGGATACACGGAATTGAAGAAGGAAATTTCCAAGCAAGTATCCTAAAGTCACTTAGGCGGAGTACCGTATCGTAAGTATGCCGCGGACATACGCACGCTACGTTACGCTGCTTAAGTCACTTACTCCATCTACCAAGGGTCATCCTACACTCACAAAGGTAAAACCTATCGCTCTGATACCAACTTTGTCACGACCCGCAGGGTACGGAACGTGACTGGCACTTAAGTTTACGAAACGTCTAAAGGCGTCCGTAAAATAAGTAAGCCAAAGCCCAGAAAACAAAACCAATTAAGCAAAAGAGTGAAGAAAACCCAAACATTTGAAAGCAAGTTTATCAAATAAATCATGTAAAACCCTTTTTAAAAACAATATCAATTTTTCCGAAAATTTCGGCAGAGTCTCCTTTGTAAATACTGGCCCCCAAAAATGGGTACAACAAAATATATACATGAATCCACAAAATAGGGCATCCCCAAGCGGGAGCTAGCTCTTCGCCATACGGCGGTCACAAATCCCACGCAATGTAAATGACAACAAGCATAATAAAGCATAAGGAAGCATGAAAAAGTAGCATGTCGGCTCAAGTGAGCTCGACCCCAAATACAGTATAAAATCCACAAACCTCACAGTCTCATCTCTAGGTCAATATACAATAATCTGGTAGAACAGTAGATGGAGTACACTAGATACAAGAATATACAAGGTGGTACAAAAAAAGTAACATAACCCACCTATGAGCAAATCTCGAGCTCAGGCAAAAGAGGCAAAAGACAAGTGCGCCCGCCGCTACTGAACTGACGGAGCGGACCTGCAAAAGACTGTGGCACAACAGGGGTGAGTTGCCAACTCGTGAGTAATAAATAACATCTACAAAGGCTATCGTATGCATGCACACAAGCATCCTAGCATCTAAAATACAGGTATGACTGGATGCACTAGCAGGTGTGTATACAACATCAGTGTGCTAATATGTATGCAACATGGAAATCTGGGGTCTCAATAGGTATATATAAGAAATATTTTATCTTCTTTTGTTTTTGAAACTCTTTTAGAATGCCAGCATAATGTCAATGAATCGACGAAAATCGGTGTCCAGCAACGACACCCAAAAGCTGTCTCAATCCCATAAATCCATGTCATAGTGTCTCTGGCCTCAGCCATCCGGCTGACCCATCTCAGTATCATTATATCATCCTCTCGCGGCCCCGGTCGGTATCCTCTGGATATCCGCCGTGCCCAATGAAGTCACCGGTAGGTAATCCGTCCCCTGCCAGGCTCATCGTCATCACCACGAGCTTCTTGCCCCGGGGTACCCTACCGGGCCCACCATGTACCCGAAACGGTTCATCCAACTCCTCGAAACGGGTCTCCAAAAACCACAGCAAACTCATGGTGGACGACACTTACATCACTAGAAAACCGCAATTTACATATTTTAAAAATATAATAAGTTTAGAAATTTTGCGGTATTCCCCCGAAATCCAGCAATATCATAAAATCCCAAGAAATCCTCATAAGTGCATATATCAATGATAATGAGTGCGTATGATATCAATAATCAAATTGCGATGTGTGATTAATGTATTAAGCATGAACAATGAATATGATGAAGTACATGCACATGAATAGCAAATCCTAGGGTTTCATTTTAAGGAAATAGCACAATTTAAGTATCAATTAGTAAAAGGTTTAAATTAAAGGTTATCTAGTGTGGTGGCATGGCAATTACCAGGGTGTGTGTGTAAACATGAATAGTGCTCGTGCTGCATATAAAAACCTGGTAATGGTGCATGTGTCCTACAATTGAGTTTGCGTATATGGATATAACATATTGATCTAATTGCAGCAATTATCATGCCAGTATTATTCTAATGTCACAAGTAATTATCCAATTTACTATTTTCCATTTTACTAAATCTATCGGGCGACTTGCGCCATCCAAACGATCGTCCCCCGTAGATGTTAAATCTACTCACCGGGATCCCTGGCTACCTGTGTCCAATCACCGCCTTTCCCTTTCGCGCCGCGTCTGACGTTTCCGCGACCGAACCTGGAATTTACATCAGTACCAAATATAAGGTTACACATTCAAGAACGACGCAAAACCTCAACGAAACTACTAACGTTCGCTAGCTAGGTACAACGTGCACAAAGTGCGCGGACACACGCGAAAATCGCAAAAACTGCCGAAAAACGCCGATTTGGTCGCCCGGCAAAACTAAAACCCGACTACCCAAAAACCGCACTCACGCATCCTAAAAGTCGCAGGACAAGCCATTACAATCATCAAGATATCAAAAATAGTCCATCACATAATTTATATAAAAATCTAGTAAGCATATACATTCCAAAAATCGGTGCAAAAATCGCCGATTTGCGACAAAACGACTGCAATAAAGCATACTCACCCAAGCACACTACAAGCAATCCACACCCACTAATTACAACACATTAACCATGCTCCAAAACCTATATTCCACAACCAAACCCTTTCTTGATTTTTATAAATAGCAATTGCAAATCAAAATCCACACTTGAAAAACTTAATTTAACACTACAAAAGTCCACTTAAGGAAATTAATCTCTTAGGTTAGGTTAGCAAAACACTAGATAACAATTTAGGTTCAATTAACTAAATAATGCTTTCTAAAACTTAATCCACTCACTAATCACGCTTCAAATATCATTTTCCATACATAACCCTCTCTTGAAAAACCTTAAAACAACAATTTACAACTAAAATCAACTTCTAAAATTACCTAAATTAGCATAATTAAAGACTACATAACAAGGTAACCATATAGATTAGTTCACTAACAACTAGATTAACTAATAAACAACTTAATTAATTATCATGGTTCAAAACCCTAGTTTAAACAAACTACTCATTTTAAACTAGATTAGAAATAAGCTAACTTTTAACACTAACCATACAATTAAAGGAATTAGCAACAAAAGAAAGCAACTTGATGAGAATTATACCTCTTGATCAAAGGATCAAGCAAGAGAATTTGCTCCAATGAATGGCTTCCTAGCTCCAAGATTCAAGCAAGAATGGCTAAGGATAATGATAGCATAAGGAAATTGTTTGGATTTTTGAATTAAATCATGGATTTTGATGTATTTTTCTTGAAGAAATTGAAGAAAAAAGAAAAGAAAAGAGAGGAAGAAGAGGGTGCAGGTTTTTCGGCCAGAATGAGGTATGGGGGAGGGTGTGGGGGTGAGTGGGAAGGTCAAGGGTCAAGTTCCAAAGTCAAATGTGTCATACTTTATCCAATATATTTAAATTAATCCATAAACCAACAATTTAACTCAAGAAAGAAACCAAGAAGAGAGAGGCTAGAAATTTCTGGTCTCACACAAGGTGGGGCTGTCCTAGGGCTGAGGAAAAAGATAGAGGGGTTTTACAAAAGAAATTTTATGCAAAAAGGCCCCCTACAACTCAAAAATTGCAAGTTTTAGCCCAAAATTCAATAAATTCGTTTCATAACATAAAAATTTGTTAAAAATCAAAATAAATTACTAAAAATTCATGTTATCACTAGATTATAATTATCATAATTTTAGAGATTAAAATTATCCCGGAAAAATTTGTATTTATCGCTTATTTAATGTATTTTCTTACCGGCTTAAAATAATATTAAAAAATTGAAAAATAGGGAAAAATTTTTAAATGACCAAAATTTCATAAATAACTCATTAGCTACTAAAAACAAGAAATTACCTATCCATTTTAGGTATAATTAGCCCTAAACTGCAAAATACCGAGAAAGACGGTTTTCGGAAAAATACCGAATTTTCACCGAATTTCAGGAAAACACCAAAACGACTTTTCAAGACGCTACAGATTGCAAGGCTAGCAAAGCCAGTAGCCACGATTTGAAGCATGTTGTGGCTTCAGCCTCAAGTGTATTTGTTATTAAGAACTGTTTGTCAATTAACTCTACTTCCTGGGTACTAGATACCGGAGCAGGATCTCATATCTGTAATTCAATACATGCTTTGAGAAACCGTAGAGTTATAAAGGTTGGTGATTGGTCTCTCAGAGTTGCAAACGGAATTAGCGTGGACGCTGAATCCATGGGAGAATATCGCCTATGTTTGACAAGTTGGCATATATTGATTCTACGTAACTGTTTGTATGTACCTAGTATGACATGTAATATCATATCAGTGTCGTCACTTTCGATAGAGGGATATGATTTTACATTCGTAAGCGATGTAGTTAACATCCACCTAAATCAAGTTATGATTGGGTCCGGTACATTAGATAACGGTATATACGTATTAAGTCAAGCTCAGGTTTTCAATATCCAGAACACACTTAAAAGAAAGTCTCCAGAAATAAATCAGGCTTTCTTATGGCATTGTAGACTAGGTCACATCAATGAGAGAAGGTTGACTAAGTTACAAAGAGAATGATATTTGAATCCGTTCGAATATCAATCTTATGCTACTTGTGAATTTTTTCTCAAAGGAAAGATGACAAAGACTCCGTTCACTGGACACGGATTAAGAGTAAGCGAGCTCTTGGGACTCGTACACAGTGACGTGTGCAGTCCAATGTCTACACATGCGCGAGGTGGTTATTCCTACTTCATTACTTTTACGGATGATTTCTCTAGGTATCGATATGTCTTCTTAATGAAGCATAAATCCGAGGCCTTTGAGAAATTCCAAGAATACAAGAATGAAGTGGAAAAACAAACATGCAAGAGTATAAAGACACTGAGATCTGATCGAGGTGGTGAATACTTAAGTGCCGAGTTCCTGGGTTACTTAAAAAAGAATAGAATTCTCTCTCAGCTTACTCCTCCATACACACCACAACATAACGGTGTATCGGAAAGGAGAAATCGAACCCTATTGGTTATGGTTCGTTCCATGATGAGTAACGCTGAGTTACCGCGATCATTCTGGGGATATGCGCTAGAATCAGCGACATATCTTCTGAACAAGGTTCCTACCAAAACAGTGCCTACCACCCCATATCAGATGTGGAGTGGGAAGAAACCCTATCTTCAGTATCTGAAGATTTGGGGATGTCCGATTTTTGTTAAAAAGCAGTATACGGACAAGCTCGAGGCAAGATCAGTACAGTGTAAGTTTGTGGGATATCCAAAGAACTCCAAGGGGTATCTATTCTATTACGCAGAGGAATAAAAGGTTTTTGTTTCTCATAATGCCCATTTTTTAGAACAGCAAGTTTTAGAAAAGGATACAAGTGGGAGCGAAATAGAACTGGAAGAAATTCCAGAACCACAAACTACAACTGAAAGTTTGGTAGAACCAGTAGTTCAAGAAGAACTGGACATTCCCTCACCCCTCCGCAGGAGTAGTAGGCCGTCTCATCCGCCTGAGAGATACTACGGTTTTCTCATAGATGGGGATAGAGAGGATTGTGTCATTGATGAAGATGACCCTACTAGCTTCCAGCAAGACATTCAGAGCAGCGACTCGGTAAAATGGCTAGATCCAATGCGGACCGAAATGGAGTCCATGTATACTAACAAAGTATGGACTTTGGACATTGCTCCAGATGGGGTAAAACCCGTAGGATGGAAATGGATCTTCAAAAAGAAGATTGGTGTAGATAGATAGGTTGAAACTTGTTGCAAAAGGTTTCCGTCAAAGAACTGGTTTGGACTATGACGAAACCTTTTCTCTAGTGGCTAAGATAAAATCCATTCGGGTCCTTCTTGCTATTGCTTCCTTCCACGATTATGAGATCTGGCAGATGGACGTAAAGACGGCCTTTCTAAATGGTAATTTGGAAGAAAGCGTCTATATGGATCAGCCAGAGGGATTCATTCAGAGTGGGAGCAGCGGTAAAGTATGCAAGCTGCTTAAGTCCATTTATGGACTAAAGCAAGCATCGCGGAGTTGGAACATCTGTTTTAATGATACTGTCAAAGAATTCGACTGCATCAAAAATCCAGATGAACCTTGCATATACAGTAAGATTGTTGGGAGAGCTGTAGTATTCCTCGTCTTGTACATGGATGACATTCTCCTAATAGGAAATGATATTCCTATGTTACAATCAGTCAAAAGATTATTGTCACATAAATTCTCCCTGAAAGACCTGGGTGATGCTACCTACATTCTGGGGATCCGGATCTATCGTGATAGATCAAAGAGGATGTTGGGACTTTCGCAGTCCAGGTACATAGACACCATAGTGAAGAGATTCAGTATGGATGATTCTAAGTGCGGTAACCTACCGGCTTGTCACGGAACCACCCTCTCCAAAGAGATGTCTCCCAAGACTGATTTGGAAAGGGATCGCTTGTCGATTATACCCTACGCTTCTGCGGTAGGCTCTATAATGTTTGTGATGTTATGTACCAGACCAGATGTAGCATACGCATTAAGCGTTGTAAGCCGGTATCAGGCAAACCCAGGGGAGAAGCACTGGATAGCCGTGAAGAACATTCTCAAGTACCTGAGAAGGACTAAGGAGATGTTCTTATTGTATGGCGGAAAAGACCTGCAGATGGAGGCCTTTGCCGACTCCGGCTTCCAGAGTGACAAAGATGACTCCAAGTCCATGTCGGGTTATGTCTTTACCCTCAATGGAGGGGCGGTCTGTTGGAAGAGTTCCAAGCAGGAGACCGTTGCTGACTAAACAATGGAAGCGGAGTACATAGCTGCTTGCGATGCCGCAAAAGAAGCTGTCTGGATGAAGAAGTTCCTCACAGAACTTTAGGTGGTTCCTTCCAGTGTTGGTCCAATACCTCTGTATTGTGAAAACAACGGCGCTATAACTTTAGCGAAGGAACCCAGGTCCCATCAGAAATCCAGACACATCTTAAGGCGGTATCACCTGATCAGGGAAATCGTAGATCGCCGGGAGATCGAGGTGAAAAGAGTAGAGACAGAGAATAACATTGTTGATCCATTCACAAAGGCCCTTCCTCAGACGCAGTTCGAGAGGCTATTCGAGATGATAGGTCTTCGATATGCCAGCTCATGGCCCTAGTGCAAGTGGGAGATTGTTAGTGTATATGCCTTAGGGGCCATTATTGTATCATACTAGATTGTATATTACTTAATGGAAGCTTGAGATATTCACAGTTGTATATACAGTCTTGCTAAAAATAGTAGTATGCTACTTGGTTTGTGTCTACTTTAATATGTGCATATGTTTCTTGTAACGTATCACTTATACATATTAGTAGAGCCCATAGGATCTTTGCTTGATTACCAGCATTGTAATGGTAGTCACACTAGTGGGGGCTGGGTAGTCTGTAAGCAACATCCTATACTGGTCCCTGGTCGTTGGATTATCAAGACCGGGCATCGATATTCCGGAGTTGACTATGTATGTACGCTTCTCATCCCAGTTGGGGAGATGGTCTGTCCCATAGCTATCAGTACGTCGTACTGGAGATAGTATGCAGGTGCTCGTTAGGTTACGGGTACACCGGACAGGACTCACAGGGGAACTGATTGGTTGGTATTATACCCATCGTCAGTTAACAGTTCCTAGGTGACATGAGTACAGCATAGTCCGCAGACTTGACACTGCTACTTCGCCTTGAGTGTGTCCCACTGTTCTTAGATTGCTACCCTACCACGGCTCAAAGGAGTCGTGCAAACAGGTAGCAGTTGGGTGCAGTTCCGAGCACTTGGAGGCAATAGTGGTTAGACAGGATTCGTCTCTCCCGGTATTGGGAGATGATATCGCGCTGTGGCATAGAGCCATTACGCAAAGTCCCTGGCCAGGGCAAGCGAGATATACTGGTAGGTTCCAGTAGCTTCTCAGGGTGTAATGGGCTTCGCTCCGACACGACTTATACAGCTATTAGGGGACTGACGCTTGCCGCCCTCTAGGCTTGATATGCGATAGTCTTAGACGAACAGACCGGACTGTACGGAGATTGTCACATCAGGCTCAGTAGGGGTTCGGATGGTTTTCCTCATCGGCCTTCTTATCGACATTTACCTGGGGACCGTTACGTACAGCTAGTGCCGCTTGCGGTCTGTGGTTAAACCCACTGCCAGCGTAGTGTCGAGTCTTTAGAGTCCCACACAGAGAGTTTCCCTACTCCAGGCAAAACGATATAGAGGTCGTATCGTTTTACGACAAGGGTTCGGACGCATACGTGCGTTTACGCACGTACGACTTTTCGGAAAGTTTTTACTAGCCGGCTTTGGTTTAAGCCAGATTCTAGTATCGGGTTATTGGATTTATACAGTCTAAAGTTTTTCCGTGTTTTCACGGATTGGAAGGGCGTTCTCGTAATTTGTCGGGAAGCTTCTATAAGAGTGGTGACTAAGGGGTTAAGGTGGCATAAGCATTTAATGCTTAATGACTCATTTGTGTGATTCATCCTTTGTATTAAATGATGTTTTAATTAGTTAGTGAGTCATATGATGAATCACACTAGGTGAATGAATCAACCATGATAATTAATCATTTATATTTATTTATTTGATAAATTTTTATGGTTATTAAATTCACATGAGCTCATTATTCATTCTCATTCTCATCTTCACCTTCTCTCTCCTCAAGCCCACTCTCTCTTCAAACCCTAACCCTAACCTCTCATGTGTTGAGATCAAGGGTTAGCTTGACTAATACATCCATAACCACACTCTATATCCCCTAGGTAGCTTAGATTAGCACTTTGAGCAACCTAGTTATCTCAAGTTAGAGATAAAGCTTGGCGTAGGAGCTCTCGGGTGGATCAGCTTTGATTCGAGGAGGCCGTTGAGGTGCCGATGTTCCAAGGAGCCTACGAGGAGTGGAGGACAACGATGAAGACCCGAAGGACATGTGACGTGAGGTATAACTTCGTATCCGAGTAGTTAAACTTCTAGTAGATAGTTAGCAATGGCTTAGATACGATTCATGCGCTCAAGTCCGTGTTACGAAGCTTTGATAATCATTTTTCATATATTCCGCCTCCCCGCAAGTTCATGGGGTGCGTGACATAGACTTACACCGTTATGTTGTGGAGTGTATGGAGGAGTAAGCTGAGAGAGAGTTCCATTTTCTTTTAAGTAATCCAGGAACCCGGCACTCAAGTATTCACCACCTCGATCAGATCTCAGTGTCTTGATACTTTTGCCTGTTTGTTTTTCTACTTCATTCTTATATTCCTGGAATTTTCCAAAGGCTTCGGATTTATGTTTCATTAAGAAGACATATCCGTACCTTGAAAATTCATCCGTAAAAGTAATGAAGTAAGAATAACCGCTTCGTGCATGCGTAGACATTGGACCGCACACGTCGCTGTGTACGAGTCCCAAGAGTTCGCTCGCTCTTACTCCGTGTCCAGTGAACGGAGTCTTTGCCATCTTCCCTTTGAGACTGGATTGACAAGTTGCATATGATTGATATTCGAACGAGTCCAAATATCCTTCTTTATGTAACTTCATCAACCTTGTCTCATTGATGTGACCCAGTCTACAATGCCATAAGAAAGCCTGATTTGTTTCCGGAGACTTTCTTTTGTGTGTATTCTGGACATTGAAAATCTGTGGTTGGTTTAGTACGTATATACCATTGCTTAATGTACCTGACTTAATCAGAACTTGATTAAGGTGAATGTTTACAACATTACTTACAAACGCAAATTCATAACCTTCTTTAGATATTAAAGATACAGAAATGATATTACAAGTTGCATTGGGTACAAAAAAGCAATTACGTAAAACCAAAACATGTCCATCTGACATTCCCAGGCGATAGTCCCCCACGGCCTCAGCATCCATGCTAGCTCCGTTTGCAACTTTGAGGGTCATGTCACTTGCCTTAAAAAACCTACGCTTTCTCAATACCTGCAAAGAATTACAGATATGAGATCCTGATCCGGTATCTGTTCATATCATAATATTGCATTACTATATTCCTCATTCTTATTCTTTTTACAAATAAACAGGTACTTTTGATGCATGTCTGCTACATATTACAGGTTACAGGTTCTTGGACAGAAAACAGTGAAAATGATGAAAAGACGATGCAAAAGTGGACTTTGACCAACAAATAGAAGACTCTTGATCAAGCCTACATCAAACATAAAATTCACAGAGTACAAGGCAATGCAAGGTCCAAGATTACAAAGCGAACGGTTAAAAGCCCACCGCAATTATTCACTGGAGATCTGGAAGAAACATAGAAGCTATTTTAACAAAGAACCAAATAATAAGGAAGCCTAAAGATCCAAGGCCCAATACTTTCTTTTAAAGAGACATAAAATTTTACCAAAGCTTGAAGTCTACTTTGACTAGGTCTTCCTAAGGATATTTTGGTAAATGTAGACATGCAAATCAATTGTAACCTAGGGTTTCCTATTCTTTATAAATAGGAACTCTACTCATTGTAATTTCTTATGCCTCCTTTTATGAATAAAATTTAGAAATCTTTTGGAGAGCATCGGTGTTTCTTTTCCATTCAGAAATTCAGATCTGACAAACCTGCATGGATGGTTGGAGGGATGCATCTGTAAGTAATTTAATTTCTTGCCCTAGAGTAGATTTTAATTCCTTGCCCTAGGTAGATTTAATTTCATGCCCTAGGAACTTGTTTAGGGTTTAGCTTTTGGGAAGGATTTTGAGAGATGAGATCTCTCATCCCTTTCTTACCCATCAAATATTTACAATAGGACTCCATGCATACATGCACATACCGCTCCCTACGGCACTCTATCCCTCGAGGTAGCGGTGATACCGTAGTATAAAGGCCCGGGTGTGATGTTTTCCATGGAGGTTAGGGTAAGGATCTCTAAAGGAAGGACAAGAACCTAGAGGAAGGAACACCTTCCCGAACGGATCTAATCCACTTTATTGATAATTACCATAACTCCTCACTGATCTTCATTCGGGTAAAGAAAGCGTTGAGATTTACTACCATTTCCAAATCATCCCTAAACCTAGCCATAGCAAGAATAGATTTAATTAATTGCACTAGAATAATTAGGTTTTTAGATTTAATAACTCCGAACACCCTTCGGAATTAACTCGTAAGAACGAATCGGAAATTCACAAAATCCCTGTGGACCGACCCGTACTCACCGGCTAGCTGCAAAGCGACGCCGTTTCTGATTGCGGTAATTACATGTTTTTGACACTAATCAGTATCCAATACCCAGGAAGTAGAGTTTATTGATAGACAGTTTTCAATAACATACACACCTGAAGCTGAAGCCGCAACTTTCTTCAGATCCTGGGTTCTGGCCTTCCAAGCTCTGCAATCTTTCTTCTAGTGTCCACTCTTGTGACAGTAAAAGCATTCTTCTTTTCCCAAAAGCTTTCCCGCTACCTTTGTTGCTTTTGCCTTTCCCTTCGTATCCACTTTACTAACACCGCCCCTTGGTTTGGCGGGGGTTTTCTTCTTCTTTCCCTTGGCTTTCGCCTTGGACATAGAAGAGGAAGATCCTCCTACAAACAAAGTGGATGTTTCCCTACCTTTCTATAGGGTGCCCTCTGCACTCCTCAGCATGTTGAGGAGTTCTGATAGTTCAACTTCCTTTTCTTGCAAGTTGAAGTTCAGGATAAACTGGGCGTAAGTGGAAGGAAGGGACTGGAGAATCAAGTCCGTATAGAGCTCATTCTCCAACGTGGTCCCAAGGTCCGCGAGCTCCTCTATGTAGCCAATCATCTTAAGCACGTGTTCCGCTACCGATGATCCGACGGCCAATCTCTCCGAAAACAGCTTTTTTGACACTTCGTATCTTGCGATACGGGATTGCTTTCCATACAGTTCTTTTGTATGGAGAAATATGGATTCGAGGTCCATATTCTCGTGCCTCCTCTGATGTTCATTGTCCATAGAGGCAAGCACGAGGCACTTGGCCAAGGTCTTACGGATTTCCCTATCCACGACGCTGGTTTTGGGACCTGGGACAGGGGGAGCTTTGGTGGTAAGAAGATACCCCAACTTGTCATAAGTGATTGCCAGTTTGACATTCCTGAGCCAATCTTTGTAGTTTGGCCCTGTCAGTATGTTTTTATCTAGTAGTAACTTAAGTCCAGTCATGATATTTGGTCACAGCAATTAGGAGAGAGAGAAAAAACACTTTAGCATGATGCTCTTGCAAGTTTAGAGTGGTTTTTAATTTGTCTAAACAGGATGGCTCCCACTGTCTCTCGAATCCCTCCTCAAACCATAAAGGAAGAATTAGTCGGGATCAATCTCACCGTACAATTCTTGCTTAACCGTTCAGCCAGGCCAGTGTCGGTACTTCAAGGGAGGTTTTCCAACGCTTTCGCGAAGTTCCTTAATTAAATAACCTCTTTTCTCTGTGGGCGTAGCCCCGCTAACACCTTTCTAGACACCTACTTGGTTTATAGCATTGATCGTTAAGTGAGAAAGTTCCGGAGGAGTAGCATATACTCACAGTAGGATCGGGATCCAAATATCATTGCGTGACAAAACTGAAGGAATCCTACTAGAATCATCACACTCCAAATGGTATGCAGCGCTAGCAAGTTTCAGTTTCTTTTGGAACTCCCGATGTGGATTTTTTCCCCATGCTCTTATGACCTTGACTTTGGCCAACAAATCATAAGTCACATGTCAAGTTCTACCCGTCATTCTCCAAGTTAATTTGAACCCACCCGCACATACCCTTCACTTTGGCCAACAAGATAGAACGACTGTCCCAAACCAACACATCTATCTATGCTGCACATGAATACCCAATAGCTACCAATCACTATGCCTTGACTTTGGCCAACAAATATAGCTTGAATACTTATTGACTATCCATGTGAAACGACGGAGGGCTATGAATGGTTTTGGCGAAACCGGGAATGTAGTGAACTTGATATAATCGAAGGAACGAGATAGCTTTCAAAAGGAGTGGTTCAAGCTCCGCATTTAAAATTTGGTTTTGAAAAGAACCAAGTGGTTTTGAAAGTGTTCCAACGACTTTTACTTGGTTTATTTTTCTTGCATTAATTTTAATACGTCCTATCAATTAATCCTACCATTGCAGAAAACAACGAAAATATGACGTACGCTTATGCCATCTGCATTCGCCATGGGGTCCCGTCATCGCCCGTTAGGTTACTTAACTAACGACAGAGCGGGTGCTGGACTAGCGCGGATGCAAAACATAAGAAACGCCTAAATAGATATCATATATATAGATATATACATTCGTCACATGCAATGATAGCCATTCCAGATCACAGATGAACACATTAGATATACTAGGAATCCGCATTTCGTACGAGCCTGTAACGAAGAGCGGATTACACGGTCACGATGAATAGCCAAAACCCCACCCTAGACCCCCTATGGATGCGGCAAACTACCCGCCAAGTACCCGAAGTGAAGCAACCTCCCTCAACAACATGAGGAGGCCACTCGGCACTTCGAGATACCCGGTAGTTTATGCACCCCACCTTGGATCTATCCTAGGAGCAAAAACAGTAAAAAGAAATTATACAATGACGGCTACAACCTCATCCCGGTTGTGCGGCCAAATAAATAATATTACATCAATTTACATATTACATGAATTGAAAGAATAAGAAAACTCTCATCTCACAACCCCCAGCTATTCATCCGCGACAATCCAACGAATTCATATACACAAACCATCAACATTACAGATCACAGATATGTATAACCCCCACTAATCGACGTATAGCGATTAGCAGACGTTCAATACATATATCACATCACAGATATAACCCATTAGCCAAAGTCTAAAGAAGTTCGATCAAAATACGGATTTGTGACCACCCCAAAAACTAACTTGTTCTCTGGAAAATCTGGGCAGAAACAAACCATCCTAAAAATCCCAAAACAGCAACAGAAGAACACTGCAGGAAAAACGACCCACGGCCGAGTCAACTCGGCCGCGGATCCGCGGCAAGAGCATGCTCTTGCCGCGGTTCCGCGGTGAGTTGGTCGACACGCTGGTTCGTTTTTCTTGGGTGTTCTGTAAAAACCTTGAGCCGATTTTTAGTGTATGATTTATTATTTTTGGAGCAGAAATAAAAATCGGCAGAAACTTAGGGTTTTTGAAAAGTGTTTTGCGATTTTTTCCGATCGAAGTTCTAGAAACTTTGCTAACTAGTTAGTTTGTGTTTAACCTGGCTCTGATACCACTATAAGTCCACGTTGCCCACCCCGGTGCTTGCGGGGAGGCGGAAACGTTATGAAAAATTCGATTTTTACAGCACTAGGCAACATGGACTACACAAAAGGAGGGATCTTTGCTAAACATAAACTAACTACAAAGCTAAAAGAGTTAGCTACTCGGTTAAGGGGTTATACCTAAGTCTTGAAGTCCTTCTATTCTTGCTCCTTGGAGTGTGATGAACGGGTTCTCCTCGTCGCCTTCTCTTGCTAAAGAAAGATCCACCCGAGGGCCTCTACCTTTGGCTCCAACCTCAAACTAGAAGTAACTAAGGTGCTTGGTGTGCTAAACCTAGAACCTTAGAAAGAGTAGAGAGTAATTTTAAGGGATTTATCTCAAGCTCAATGGTTCTCAACTTATGAGAGGGGAGAGCTTTGAGAGAGAGGAAGAGGATGAGAGAGAACGAGAATGATAGAAATGAGAAGAATAATGCCAACCTTCTCACATATATGTGAATTATGATAAATAAATAATTAGCTAAAGATAATTGTGATGGTTAATCATGAAATGACCATTATCATTTCATATTAAATGCTTTTGCAAGGATCAAAGAGCATCTTTCATATGAAATGATGATGGTCAAATTGTCAACATAGGTCAACATGTCAACCATAGTCAAATGGTCAACAACCCTAACCATAACACAATTATAATTAACTAATATTAATAATCATATTTCACACATAAACATCAGGGTTAAGAAAAAGACAATGGTCATCAACCCTAATGAAAGTCCTCTGCCTCTGCCTCAGTCAACTGTGCATACAAACCCGTATCCGTGTTCCGAGGAACACGAATACAATGAGATAAGACCAATCTCAAAACATATACTAGAATCTGGCTTAAACCAAAGCCCGCTAGTATAAGCTGTCCGGACACCAAACGTGCACAAGTGCGCGGATGTGAACGAACCCCGTCGCAAAACCATGCGACCTCTACTCATTTTGCCTAAAGGCGAATAACCCTCGGTGTAGGACTCTAAAGACTCGACACTACGCTAGCAGTGGGTTTAACCACAGACCGCAAGCGGCACTGGCTGTACGTAACGGTCCCTAGGTAGATGCCGATAAGAAGACCGACGAGTAAAACCCATCTGAACTCCTACTGAGCCTGAATGTGACAGTCTCCGTACAGTCCGGTCTGTTCATCTAAGAACATCGCATGGCGGGCCTAGGGGGGCGGTAAACGTCAGTCCCCTAATAGCGGTACAAGTCGTGTCAGAGTGTAGCCCAGAACACCCTGAGATAACACTGGAAACCTACCAGTCTATCTCGCTTGCCCTGGACAGAGACTTTGTGTAATGGCTCTCCTAGACACAGCGCGATATCAACCCCCAATACGGGGAGAGACGAATCCTGTCTAACCGTCACTGCCTCAAAGTGCTTCGGGACTGCACCCAACTTCTACCTGTTTGCACGACTCCTTTGAGTCGTGGTAGGGTAGCAATCTAAGAACAGTAGGAACACACTCGAGGCGAAGTGACAGTGTCAAGTCAACAGACTAAGCTGTACTCATGTCACCTGGGAACTGATAACTGATGATAGGTATAATACCAACCAACAGTTCCCGACGAGTCCTGTCCAGTGTACTCGTAACCTAACGAGCACCCGCATATTATCTCAAGTACGACGTACTGACGGCTGTGGGACAGACCGTCTCCCAAGATGGGATGAGAAGCGCATGCGCTAGTCTACTCCGGAGTATGGATGCCCTGTCTCGATAGTCCTACGACTAGGGACCTGCATAAGGATGTGCTTATGGATTACCCCGCCCCCACGAGTGTGACTGCCATCACAACGCTGGTAATCAAGCAAAGATCCAAAGGGCTCCACTAATGTGTAAAGGCGATATGCTAAAAGAAACACATGCACACATTAAAGCAGAAACAAACCAAGTAGCATACTACTATTTTGAGCAAGAATATCAATACAAGGTGAATATCCCAAGCTTCCATTAAGTAATATACAAACTAGTATGATACAGAAATGGCCTCTAGGGCATATACACTAACAGTTTGTTTAGGCCAAAATTTCATGTGATGCTAATTTTGCTTAGGGGCTAATTCGGAGTATTTCGTAGTTGTAACTTTAACATTGTTTTGGTAACTTGGATGATATTTAACAGTTCGAGCGAATATCAATCACTCCCCATTACCCTCACTGGAAATTTTCCAAGTGTTGGAATTTTCCAAGTTAAAGATATTTGAATGTTCATGCAAGTAACCTTATGGACCCTCTAGATGAACAAAACCCTAACTCAATTCTATGACCATGGAACCGCGGCTAAACCTTAGGGTTTGCCATAGTCCTGTGGCGCCATAGGTGAGGCAAGGGTTGACCCTTCTACGGTTGGTCCATAGACGCTGTGGCACGTTTTGGGTATTTTAGCTTTTCTCAAGTGTTGAGCTTTCAGGGTAATTTGTGGGTGTTTGTTGAATCGATCGAAACGTTTAACATTGTCTTGATATTTGTGAATATGATACAATAATTGGAATCTACACTAATTAGTTTTATGAAAATTAATTAGGTGCGTGTAAATCTAATATTTTGGCCTCGGTAGAATCGGGAATCTTGTTGAATTGCCCGACTTTTTTTGAAAAGGTGTTTTCATGGTTGAGACCTAAATATAAGATTTGCATTGTTAGGCATGAAATCCTGAATATATGATATTCCGGGTTTATGATGTCTAAAGGTAGTGTCGATTCCAACTGTTGTAGTTTTTCATTTTTTTTCTACGACCGTAAGTGTAGTATGTGGTGTATCACCGGTTTCGTTGCTATACATCAACGAAAATTGGGGTACGCATACTTACTTACGTTGATGATATGTGATATTATGTGTTGCTGAGATATGATATATAGGATCGTCGTGAATGAATGGCCGGTGGTTTTATGTGAGATGAGAGTTTTTCTTTTCATTCATGTAAAATTAAATGTATGTAATATTCTTTTATTGGGGCACTTCCGGGTTGAGGATGATGTCACCATTGTTGTATATTATTTACTTTTCCGCATTAGGATAGACCCAAGGAGGGGAGCACAAGTGACGGGGTTCTAGGGTTCAGTGGGAGGCCATCTCGAGGAGTCGAGACCGGGTCTCCTAAACTCTAGAATTGGTAGGGTCACTTGCCGCTCTCGTAGGGGTCTAAGGGTGTGTGCTTGGCTATTCATGGCGACCGTGGAATCCGTATTTTCTATTGTTGGCTAAATACAAAATACGGACCTCCTAGTATATCCTGTATTTTCATATATGTGCTTCTGCTGTTGATATTCTGTGATGTGATCACTTTATATGTTAAGATGAATGATGTATTATATATATGATATATAATAAATGTTGCTTATGTTTTGCATCCGCGCTAGTCCCGCCTTGCTATGTCGTTAGTTAAGTAACCTAACGGTACATAACGGGATATTGTGGTGAATGCGGATGGCATAAGCGTACGTTCTATTTTCGTTTCTTTTCTGTAATGGCTTAAGGACTTAAATGATGGGACTACATTAATAAGATTAATGCAAACAAAAGAAACCTAAAAATATATTGTAGAATCAGATTTGAAACCTACTCGGCTTTTTATGAAAAAGAAAGATTTTAAAAGGCAGAGCTTAAGCCACTCCTTTTTAAACCTTTAGATTCTACAACGATATCAAGTTCGAAGTGTTAAAGGTTTTCTTAAAAACTATTCGCAACCCTCCGTCATTTTAGGAAGTAGAGTACTTAGTATTCGTGCTGCGTATTTTGACTATAGTTAAGGCGCAGTGTACGGTAGCTAAGTGATGTCTTCCTACACCGCATATGATGCTATTAGTTAGGACATTCATATGATTATGTTGACTATAGCTAAGGGTCATATGGGTGGGTCTAGTTAATCATGAAATGACGGGAAGAACTTGACTAGTACTTATGATATGTTGACTGTAGTTAAGGTCATAAGTTCTAGGGGTAAAAACCATATCGGGAGTTTCAAGTATTGAAATTTGCAATGTGATTACATACCTTCTATGTGATAGTAGGATCCCGATCCCACTGTGAGCAATAGTTTCTCCCGAGAGAATTTTGCACTTTACAATTAGCTAACTCATTAGGTGTCTAGAAAGGTGTCAACGGGGCTACGCCTCTGGGAAAATGAGGTTTATTTTAATTAGGCCCGTGCGAAAGCACGGCGAACCTCCCTCAGAAGTACCGGCACTGGCCTGGCTAAACGGTTAGCGAAGTTGTAGAATGTAATTAATCATGGCTAATTTTTTCCTTTTAAGGTTTGAAGGAAAATTTGATAAAAGCAGTGGGAGACATCGATTAGATAAGATAAATAACCAATATGATCTTTGCAAGTGCTTTCGCTGAGTGTATTCTTTTCTCTCTCCTAATGGCAGATAACCATGACTAGACTTAAGCTACTGTAAGAGAAAAATAAGCTTACCGGACCAAACTATAAAGACTGGTTGAGGAACATTAACATTGCTCTCACATATGATAAAGTATCATATGTCCTCACTGCCTCAGCCCCGCCCAAACCAGGCCCTGAATCTTCTGTTGCGGATAGGGAGATCTGCAAAACGTGGGATATTGACTGTGCTACCGCTAAATGCCTCGCGCTTGCATCGATGTACAATACACATCAAAAGCAGCACGAGGAGATGGATGTTCAATCCGTATTTCTCCATACAAAAGAGTTGTATGGGGAGAAATCTCGTATCTTACGATACGAAGCATCTCAAAAGCTGTTTCAGATGCGGATGGCTCCTGGCACATCAGTAGGTGACCACGTTTTGAAGATGATAGCTCTTATTGAAGAGCTTGAGGGTCTCGGATGGACAATGGATAACGAGCAATATACTGATATTGTTCTACAATCTCTTCCCTCTTCCTTTGCTCCTTTCATAGTGAACTTCAATATGCACAACATGGAGAAGTCACTACCTGAACTTCTCAATATGTTGAGAAATGCGGAGAGCATGCTTAAGGCGAAGTCTTACTCTCTTCTTGTTGGACAATCTTCCTTTTCCGTCCCAAAAGCCAAGACCATAGGAAAGAATAAGAAGAAATCCACCAAGCCGAGAGGTGGAATCAAGAAGGCAAAGGGGAAAGACAAATCCAAAGCTGCGGAGTCGGGAAAAGGAGAGTGTTTCTTTTGCAAGAAGACGGGGCACTGGAAGCGAAACTGTACTGAGTACCTTGGTCTCATGAAAAGGAAGCATGGTGATGCTTCAGCTTCAGGTGTGTTCGTAACTGAAAACCGTTTTTCTATAAACTCTTCTTCCTGGGTATTGGATACCGGTTTGGGTTCTCATATCTGCAATTCTGTGCAGGGGTTGAGAAATAACAGAGTTTTAAAGACCGGTGATCATACTCTCCGAGTTGGAAATGGTTCCAATGTGCATGCTGTTTCAGTGGGAGAGTATCACCTAGGGTTTTCATCGGGTTGTATATTGGTTTTAAACCCATGTTATTTTGTACCAAGCATGCTTTGTAATATTATATCCATTTCTTTGTTGGACAATGAAGGATATCATTTTGTATTGCAGCACAATGTTATGAACATTAAACTAAATCAAGAGCTGATTGGTTGTGGAATACTTAATAACGGGATATACGTCCTTAACAACACACAGTTTTCAACATACACCACACAAACAAAAGAAAATTTTCAGATATAAATTAAGCTTTTCTTTGGCATTGTAGACTTGGTCATATTAATGAAACAAGACTAAACAATCTTCACAAAGATGGATATTTAAATCCTTTTGAGTATAAATCTTATGCGACTTGTCAGTCTTGTATCAAAGGGAAAATGACCAAAACTCCGTTTACTGGACACGGAGAAAGAGCTACTGAGCTCTTGGGCCTAAAACATAATGATGTATGTGGGCCAATGTCTACACATGCGAGAGGCGATTGTTCTTACTTCATAGCTTTTACTGATGATTTCTCAAGATCCGGTCATGTGTTTTTATTAAAGCATAAGTCTGAACCTTTCGAGAAATTTAAGGAGTACAAACTTGAAGTAGAAAAACAGACTGGAATGAGCATCAAAATACTTCGATCAGATCAAGGTGGAGAGTATCTTAGTACAGAATTTTCGAACTTCCTAAAAGAGAATGGGATTCTCTCTCAGCTCACTCCCCCTTACACACCACAGCACAACGGTGTGTCAGAGCGACGAAATCGTACCCTATTAGATATGGTACGATTCATGATGAGTGATACTGAGTTGCCTCTCTCCTTTTGGGGGTGTGCATTGGAGACTGCAGGTTTTCTGTTGAACAAAGTTCCAACCAAGACCGTGTCTACCACTCCATATGAGATATGGTATGGGAAGAGACCATCTCTTAAACAAGTTAAGATTTGGGGTTGTCCGACTTTTCTTAAAAAGCAGAATCAAGACAAACTCGAGACACGATCGGTCAAGTGTATATTTGTGGGATATCCGAAACATTCGTTTGGGTATCTTTTTTACCACAAGGAGGAACAAAAGGTGTTTGTTTCTCAATATGCCACGTTTTTAGAAAATGAGATTTTTCCAAATGATGCTGATGGCAATGTGGTAGATCTAGAAGAGGTTTTAGAGACACAAGTTACAAATGACGACTTGGTTGAACCTGAAGTTGCAACAGAACTTAATGAAGCTCATCCACTCCGTAGATCTGGTAGGACTTCTCGCCCACCGGAAAGATACTACGATTTTCTCGTTGATGGTGATGGAGAAGATTGCATCATGGATGATGATGACCCTACCAGTTTTCAGCAAGTTATCATGAGTGGTGACCTTGTGAAGTAGCTAGATGCCATGAGATCCGAAATGGAGTTTATGTACACCAACAAAGTATGGACTTTGGATGTTGTACCCTCTAGGGTAAAACCCGTAGGGTGCAAATGGATCTTTAAGAGAAAGATCGGTGTAGATGGGCAGATGGAGACCTATAACGCAAGGCTTGTGGCGAAAGGATTTTGATAAAGACCGGGACTGGACTATGATGAAACCTTTTCTCCTGTAACCATGCTTAAATCCATTCGGATCCTACTTGCTATTGCTTCTCACTACGACTATGAAATCTGGCAGATGGATGTTAAAACTGCTTTTCTAAATGGTGATTTAGAAGAATGCATTTATATGGATTAGCCAGAGGGCTTCATTGATAGTGGGAGCAGCGGGAAAGCATGTAGGTTGCTTAAATCCATTTATGGATTAAAGCAGGCATCACGGAGTTGGAACATCTATTTTGATGATGTTATCAAAGAGTTTGATTTCGTTAAAAATCCAGATGAACCTTGTGTTTATAAGAAGATTATAGGAAGTACTGTCACATTCCTCGTATTGTACATGGATGACATTCTTCTGATAGGAAACGATGTTCCTATGCTACAATCGGTCAAACTGTTCATATCACAAAGGTTCTCCATGAAGGACCTGGGTGATGCCTCGTACATATTGGGCATGAAGATCTATAGGGATAGATCTAAAAGGTTATTGGGATTGTCCCAAACCAGGTACATTAACACCATTCTAAAGAGGTTTAGTATGGAAGACTCCAAGCGGGGTGCCTTACCTGCTAGCCATGGAGTCACTCTCTCCAAGGACTTTTGCCCAAAGACATTGGGAATATCTTCTACCACTCTGAGGAGCAAAAGGTGTTTTGTTTTTCAGCATGCCACCTTTTTAGAAAAGGAATTTCTTGTGAAGAAATTTGTGGACATGAGGTAGAACTGGAAGGAGTTCTAGCTAGACAAACTAACAGCCGATGATTTGGTGAAACCAAAGGATTCAATAGTATCCAACGAAACTCAGCCTCTCCGCTGTAGGGTGTTTTTCGTCACCACATTGAGATGGGAATACGCGCGCGCTTGTCAGGCGCATTACAGATTCCCCCTGCCTAGGGTAGGCCGGGATTTAATGATTGTGGGGATCCGAATCTCCGGCAGCCACGGACTAAGCTGCCGTTAATTACCCCTCGCCTTTGGAGCGAGGGAACATCCGATTGACGGGTTAAACTGGTCATGCGAACTCAATGTGCAGTGTTGTGTTTTGAAGGGGGCTTGGGTATATCAGGGGCCCCACAGAGTTTTTACGGGGGTCCCGCTACCCGGATAGCGGGCTGGGGATCAAGGGGGCTAGCAGCCCCCTTGCAGGGTGCGGGGCAGCGCCCCGTTAGAAATTTAACGGAGGACAGTGTCGTGGTGTGTGTGTGTGTATATATGTATACATATGTGTATATATATGTGTGTGTGTGTGTGTGTGTGTAAAGAAGGGGGAAAGGCATCCAAAGGATGCGTGGGGCCAGCGCCTCGAGCGCTGTGCGCTTAGGTGCTGTGCGCTCAGGCGCTAGCGTGCCACATGTCGGCATGTGGGCGCTTTGCGCTAGAGCGCTGGGCGCTTAAGCGCAAGCGCGCTACGTGTCGGCACGTGGACGCTTTGCGCTTGAGCGCAGGGCGCTGGAGCACAGGGCGCTGGAGCGCAAGCGCGCCACGTGTCGGCATGTGGGTGCTTTGCGCTTGAGCGCTGGACGCTCGAGCGCAAGCGTGCCACATGTCGGCATGTGGGCGTATTACTCTTGAGCGCAGGGCGCTGGAGCGCAAGTACGCTACGTGTCGGCATGTGGGCGCTTTGCGCTTGAGCGCTGGGCGCTGGAGCGTGAGCGCGCCACGTGTCGGCACGTGGGCGCTGTGCGCTTGAGCGCAGGGCGCTCGAGCGCCAGCGCGCCACGTGTCGACACGTGGGCACTCTGCACTCGAGCGCTAGCGCGCCACGTGTCGGCACTTGGGCGCTTGAGCGCTTGGGCGCTTGGGTGCCTGCGAAAGAAAGGGGCTTTTAGTCCCAGAACAAGAAGCTATGCTTCGGAAAGGAAGCCTGCACTGCCATTTTTGCGACATGGACGGTCGACGCTTGACGCGTTTCCGAGATGGAGTGTCCGTGGTAGACGTTTCCCTGGCCCGGAGTGATCTGGTTCCCGATTTGTGGGAAGCTCGCACTGCCCTTTTTGCTACATGGACGGTCGACTCTCTGATCTGGAGCGATTTGGTTCCCGATTTGTGGGAAGCCTGCACTGCCCGTTTTGCGACATGGACGGTCGACGCTCTGATACGGAGCAATTTGGTTCCCGATTTGTGGGAAGCCTGCACTGCCCGTTTTGCGACATGGACGGTCGACGCTCTGATCCGGAGCGAATTGGTTCCTGATTTGTGGGAAGCCTGCACTGCCCGTTTTGCGACATGGACGGTCGACGCTCTGATCCGGAGCAATTTGGTTCCTAATTTTTGGGAAGCCTGCACTGCCCGTTTTGCGACATGGACGGTCGACGCTCTAATCCGGAGAGATTTGGGTTCCCGATTTGTGGAGAGCCTGCACTGCCCTTTTTACGACCTGGACGGTCGACGCTCTGATCCGGAGCGATTTGGGTTCCCGATCTGTGGGGAGCCCGCACTTCCGTTTTTGCGACATAAACGGTCGACGCTCTGATCCGGAGAGATTTGGGTTCCCGATTTGTGGGGATCATGCACTGTCGTTTTTGCGACATGGACGGTCGACGCTCTGATCTGGAGCGATTTGGGTTCCCGATTTATGGGGAGCCTGCACTGCCATTTTTGCGACATGGACGGTCGACGCTCTGATCCGGAGCGATTTGGGTTCCCGATTTGTGGGGAGTCGGCACTGCCGTTTTTACGACATGGATGGTCGACGCTCTGATCCGGAGCGATTTGGGTTCCCAATTTGTGGGGAGCCTGCACTGCCCTTTTTACGACCTGGATGGTCGACACTCTGATCCGGAGCGATTTGGGTTCCCGATCTGTGGGGAGCCTGCACTGCCGTTTTTGCGACATGGACGGTCGACGCTCTGATCCGGAGCGATTTGGGTTCCCGATTTGTTGGGAGCCTGCACTGCCGTTTTTGCGACATGGACGGTCGACGCTCTGATCCAGAGCGATTTGGGTTCCCGATTTGTAGGGAGCCTGCACTGCCGTTTTTGCGACATGGACGGTCAACGCTCTGATCCGGAGCAGTTTGGGTTCCTGATCTGTGGGGAGCCTGCACTGCCGTTTTTCGACATGGACGGTCGACGCTTTGATCCGGAGCGATTTGGGTTCCCGATTTGTGGGGATCCTGCACTGCCGTTTTTGCGACATGAACGGTCGATGCTCTGATCTGGAGCGATTTGGGTTCCCGATTTGTGGCTAGCCTGCACTGCCGTTTTTGCGACATGGATGGTCGACGTTCTGATCCGAAGTGATTTGGGTTCCCGATTTATGGGGAGCCTGCACTGCCATTTTTGCGACATGGACGGTCGACGCTCTGATCCGGAGCGATTTGGGTTCCCAATTTGTGGGGAGCCTGCACTGCCCTTTTTACGACCTGGACGGTCGACGCTCTGATCCGGAGTGATTTAGGTTCCCGATTTGTGGGGAGCCTGAACTGCCCTCTTTATGACCTGGACGGTCGACGCTCTGATCCGGAGCGATTTGGGTTCCCGATCTGTGGGGAGCCTGCGCTGCCGTTTTTGCGACATGGACAGTCGACGTTCTGATCAGGAGCGATTTTGGTTTCCGATTTGTGGGGAGCCTGCACTGCCGTTTTTCCGACATGGACGGTCGACGCTCTGATTCGGAGCAATTTGGGTTCCCGATTTGTGGGGAGCCTGCACTGCCGACATAGACGGTCGACGCTTTGATCCGGAGCGATTTGGGTTCCCGATCTATGGGGAGCCTGCACTGCCGTTTTTGCGACATGGACGGTCGACGCTCTGATCCAGAGCGATTTGGGTTCCCAATTTGCGAGGAGCCTGCACTGCCCTTTTTACGACTTGGACGGTCGACGCTCTATTTGACTTGCTCTGCTTCCTGTAGTGTCAGGGGTGAACTTGACTTGCTCCGCTTCTTGCGGTGTCGAGACTGGATTTTGACTTGCTCCGCTTTCTGCGGTGTCGGAGTTGAAGTTGACTTGTTGATTGTGATTTGGGTTGGCATTAGCATCGCTATACTGGAATATGGTACCAGGAGCGAATCATCATCTGCCATGAGAGGATTTAGGAATTGGATTTTGTTTGGCATCTGCATTGCTGCCCTGGAATAATGCCAGGAGCAACTCATCATTTGCCCCGGGAGGATTTGGGAATTGGTTTTTTTTTTCGGCATCTGCATTGCTGCACTGGAATAATGCCTGGAGCAACTCATCATTTACCCCGGGAGGATTTGGGAATTGGTTTTTGTATGGCATCTGTATTGCTGCACTGGAATAATGCCAGGAGCAACTCATTATTTGCCCTGGAAGGATTTGCGAATTGGTGGCTTAGGAGACAGGTTTTTTAGTTATATGTATGCCCTAGAGGCCATTACTGTACATAGGATGTATATTGTAGTGGATGCTGGGACATATATAGGGAGGACTTTCTTGCTCGACATGATAGTATGCTATCTGGTTACTCTTTACCTTAACGTGTACACTGATTGTCTCTCTGTTACATGTTGGTAAAGCCCTTAGGATGTGTACTTGACTAACTGGACTATGATGCGGATCATACTAGTGGGGACATGGTAGTCCATAAGTACATCCTTCAAAGTCCCTAGTCGTGGGTGTATCGAGACGGGGCATCAATACACCAGAGTAGACTAGCGTATACCTTCTCGACCCATACAGATGGGCGATGGATGATCCCATATCCATTGGTTTTTGACATCAGAGATGATATACGGGTGCTCAGTGGAGACTGGGTACACCGGACGGACTCGCCGAGAACTCCCAGATGGTATTATACCTTACGTCAGATGGCAGTTCTCTGGTGACACTGGTACAGAGTAGTCTGTTGACCCGAGATCGTCATAGAGTCTTGTGTGGTTCCCACTGTGCTTTAATTTCCACCTTACCACGTCCAAGAGGGCGTGCAAAACGGTGGTTTTTGGGTACAGTCCCGAGTCACATGGAGGCAATGAGCGATAGGAGCGGATTCGTCTCTCCCGGTATAGGGAGTTGATGTTGCGCTGTGTTCGATTGGCTATAACCGGAAATCCCTGGCCAGGGTTGCTGAGATTTACTGGTAAGTGTTACCAGTAGTTTCTCGAACTATTATAGACCTCATATCGACACGACTTATCGAGCTATTGGGGTCTGACGTTTACCACCCCTAGGCGAGATATGCGACATTTCAGACGACGAGACCGGACTGTACGGTAAGTGTTACTGGTTGGATTCACAGGAGTGTGAGCGGGCTTGCTCGTCGATCTTCTCATCGCTCAATACCCGGGTGGCCGTTACGTTTAGCAGACCGCTTACGGCTTGTGGGTGTTTGATATGATCATCACCTGCTGCCGGCGTATTGACGAGTCTTTAGAGTCCTAAACAGAGGTTTCCTGGCTCAAGCGAAAAGAAATAGGAGCGCATATGAGATATGTGCGGGACCGAGAATAATGCGTGTATGTGATACTGTATTCTATTCTCGCGATGAATGTATCGAATGGTTGTATGTGATATAACCTAGTTATCTAATCGAGGATTGATTCGATAGATCGATACATTGGATATTAGTCGGTTATATGCGATATGACCAGATCGTTAAATCAAGTGTTGATTTAATGATTTAATGTATAATTATATATATGATATATTAATTTACATTAACTAGTATTGGTTCATTTTAAATGGATTTTCTCACTTGAAGTTCACAACTTGTATATGTGATATACTTTTGTGCACTTGATTGTATCATGTTTGATGATACATGATTGCTAGGGTTTTTATGTAAAGAATTAAACCTTGGTTAAGTAAATGGTTAGGGTTTTTATTTTATCATTCATTTATCTTTTTAATTTAGATTAAAAATAAATGGCAAAAGAAAACAAAATGGTTTCTTTCTTTCTTTCTTTCATGAAGCTTGTTGAAGCTTCATGAAGCTTTGACCAAGTGACCATTTTGTCTTCATGTTTAACTCTAACCATTCATCTAACCTTAGTCAATTCTCTACACTTGACCATGGTTTGCTTATGATAAGAATTGATTTTCTTTTCTATTTTTATTCTTATCATAATATTATCATCTTCTTCTTCTTCTTCTTCACAAGAAAGAAAAGCTTGCCTCATCAATGGCAAGTGATGAAATCAAGTGAGAAATCCAATTCTAAAGTGAACCCACTTCCTATTTCTTCATCCTCTACCTCTTGCCAAGTAGTATAGGGTGTTTTCTTCACAAGTTTCATGACTTGGTGAAGTGGGAGCTTGATCTTGTGATGCCTCGACGTAGATCATCTTCGGCATCGTTGTCGATGACCTAGCCCGTCCATTTCTCCGATGAAGCCGACGCTAGAGCCCGGGATTGGATTTGGACAGCAAGGGGACTTCATCATGGAGCTATGGAGGTGGAGAACCGGATCTACAAAGGTAGTATTTCCGTTCACTTAGTTAAATTGTTAACTAGCTTCTTTGTTTCGCCTAAAATCTAGTTAACGATCCGTAGTCTAGGGTTTCTCGGCATCGTAAAATTTGAAATTGGCATGGTTGATGCCTTGTGAGACCTCCTTAGTGTGCCTAGGAACCCTACAGTGGTATCAGAGCCTAGCTAGAGCCTTAGGCGATGCGTAGACGGAATTTCAAATCTGAACAAACCCCGAAGCCCTAATCCGACCTGCTCTCTGGACTTTTTTCAAAAACTGGGTTTTTTCCAGATTAAAAATGCTTAAAAAATTCAGCAGAGAATTATATGAATTACGGTGCAAAAATTACCCCATGAAGTGTATATTGTGCGGCGGAACCGCGGCAATATGATGACGTCAGCCCTTAAAATTTGCACAGTAATTCATGTTTTCAGGTGCTGAGTTTTCTGGGAATTTTTAATATTTATTCAAGAGTTTAATTTTCTGGGGTTGTTTTGGGGATTCGATGATTCGATCGGATTATCAAATTTTGTCTGTGTGGCTTTCCGGATAATTTTTGAATATGTTAAAAAGTTCGACCGGATATAAATACCCAACTTTTCCCCTGCCGGAAAATTTCCAAGTGTTGGATTTTTCTGAGGTTTAAAGACGTTCTAAGTAGTGCAAGTAACGCGATGGTCCCTCTAGAAGACAACAAACCTTAACTCGATTATGTGACCGTCTTGAACTGCCCTTTGAACCTTCGGGTTTGGGGCAGTACGGCGTGCCACATGTGAGGCGTTGGCTTGACCCTTCTACGGCTGGACCGTTGGTACTGAGGCATGAAGTGAATGTCTTTGAACCTATTTCATGTGTTGAACGGTTTCGGGAAAACTTGGGTATTCGACTGTTCGATCGGAAAGTTTAACATTTTCTGTTTATCTGGAATGTGATACAATAATTGGAATTCACAAATAGTTATGAGATAACTGAATGAATGTTATAAACACAACACTTTAGTCTCACTTGATCGGTTGCCACGGAATTTTGATGTGATCAAAAGTCCGTCGCAATCACGTAGCGTACGCGGATACTCTCCGGGTAAACTTAATAGACAGCCTCACTCCATAGCCCCGACCAAGTGACTGTAGGAGAACCCCGTTGCCGAAAGCATCCGTTCGGGTGCTCGCGGCAGCGGTGTTCCGCCTTGGTGCACTTTGTCGACGGCGTCGGGGGTGCGGCCGCCTACTGAAGTTTGCGACGAGCATTCGATCAGGATGTCGGGAATCTTGTTGAATTGCCCGACTTGATATTGAAAAGTGTTTTCGATAATGAGACTAAAATGCGGGGTTTATAATTGTTAGGCATGTGATGTCTAAGTATTTCATTTGATTAGGCATGCGATGTCTAAAGAGATTGCGGATTCCAACTGTTGTATTTTTACACTTTCTTTTCTGTGTCCGTAAGTGTAATATGTGTTGACGCCGGTTTCGTTGCTATATGTCAACGACAATTGGGATGCGCATATTTACTTACGTTGATGACATGTGATGTTATGTGTTGCTGGATATGTTATATTGGATCGTCGTGTTTGAATAGCCCGGGGTTTTTTATGTGAGATAAGTGTTTTTCATTTTCATTCATGTAAAAAATATGTATGTAATATTCTTTTATTGTGGCACTTCCAGGTTGCGGAAGATGTCACCTTTTGTATATTATTTACTTTTCCGCACTAGGATAGACCCAAGGAGGAGGGCCCAAGTAACCGGGTTATGGAGTCCAGTGGGAGACCAACTCGAGGAGTCGAGTCCGGGTCTCCTAACTCTAGAATTGGTAGGGTTGCTCGCCGCTCTCATAGGGGTCTAAGGGTGTGGGTTTGGCTATTCATCGCGACCGTGGAATCCGTGTTTTATACTGGCTCGTATTGAAAACACGGACGTCCTAGTATATCTAATATTTCATATGTTTCTTCTGCTGCGATATCTGTGATATGATCATGTGATGTTCTGTGATAGATACAGTATATAGTATATATGATATATTATATAGGCGTTACTTATGTTTTACACCCGCGCTAGCCCTGCCCCGCTCTGTCGTTAGTTACCTAACCTAACGGTGCACGAGGGGATATCGAGGCAAATGCGGATGGCATAAGTGTACGTCGTATTTATCTGTGATGTTTAGGTAATTTAAATGATGGGACTTCATTAATGAGATTAATGAAATAAAAGAAACCTAAGATGTTGTAGAATCGAATTTCAAAATAAAACAGGTAGCTACAGTTCTTGCTTTGCACAGCGGTATATATGATATATCCTGCACCTTATTCGATGAGGAAAGGACCGAGATCCCTTCATCGGGAGTGACTCCTTTAGCAATAACTGGCAGATGCTACACACTCGGTTTGTCTTTTGATTGCTTTTAAGAGTTCTGCTTTGCACAGTGATATATATGATATATCCCGCACCTCATTCGACGAGGAAAGGACCGACGATCCCTTCATCGGGAGTGACTCCTTTAGCAAAACTAGAAAAGCCTCAAAAACACTCCATTTTAAAAATCATTTGATTCTACAACGATATCAAGTTCATTACGCAATAGGTTTTCAGAAAAACCTGTCGTAGCCCTCCGTCATTTAAGATAAGTAGAAGTTAGTATTCGTGCTGCGTTTGTTGGCCTTTGTCAAGGCGCAGTGTGCGGTAGCTAACTGGTGCTTATCTGCTTATGCATATGATACAGATTGGGTTAGGGTAGTCGTGCGAACTTGTTGGCCTTTGTCAAGGGTCATGCGGGTGGGTTTAATTCAATTAGGAAATGACGGGTTGAACTTGACTAGCATCCTATGGTTTGTTGGCCTTTGTCAAGGTCATAGGAGGTTAGGGGCAAAATATTATCGGGAATTTCAAATGTTGAAATTTGCAATGAGATTGCATAACTTCTATGAGATAGTTGGATCCCGATACCCGCTGCGAGTAATTGTTTGTAACATTATAAAAATAATTAAATAAAAAATTAAATAAATAAAATTGTTTAAGTGAATTTTGTGATTTTCGGTAAAGTAAAATGTATTTTTCGTAAAACAAAAGCGTAATTATTTTTCACTATAAATTTAAAAATACCTATTTAAATTATGTAATTACTAGTAAATGTTGTTTATTTAGCCACTTATAAAATTTTAGTTTAATTAAATATTTTTCCTAAATTAATTATTTTAAATATTAACATAAGCTTTATTTTTACACTAAATTAGTGTAAATTACAAATTGAATGGTTTTAATTTGTAAAAATGAACCATGGCATATTAGAATTTAGTGTGTATCATGCAAAATTTATTTGCAAATTTTTCCAATTTTCTAGAGTTTTCTTGAGTTGATATAGTAAAGAAATGAAAAGAAAATAAATAAAGCATGAAAAGACATATGTATACATCATTATGTGTGAACCTTCTACACAATTCTTTCCTCTTTCTTTCTCTCCCTCTCTTCCTCATTGTGGCCGGCCATCATCCCCATGGCAGCCCCCCCCATTTCCCACTTCATTTTATTATAAAAAATCATTAAAAATCCTCCAAAATTCAATAAAAAATGCACAAAATCCTATTTATTCCCTACCCTTTATTCTCTATTCTTCTTTACATGGATTTTGGAGTGGGAAAGCATGTATTTTTGAGGCTCATTTCATGTTTGGATTTCATGGTTTGGAGGTATAAATTTCTTTCTTTTGATTTATTATTATTAGATGTTCATTTAAGCTTAATTAGATTTAATATATTAATTCTATTTACTACTTTTAAAATTCAAGTTAGGGTTTGAAAAATCAAGTTGTGATTTTTATTAATTAATGAGGGTTATAATAACTAGTTTAACATATTTAGAAGTGGAAATTCTTGTAGGGATGATATGTTGTAAATTGTTAACCTAAAATTGATTTAATTATACTTTTTTTGCTAACTAGTTTTTTATAAAATATATATATGGGTAATATAAAATTCCAATTAAGGTTGCTATTATTAGATTGTAGTTTTAGTGAGAATATTAGCATGTTAATGGAAAGAAAAACTTAGTTTGATCACTAGTTCCTTTGATAATTGGAAAATGCTAATAAAATTGCTATTTTGGAAACTAGATTTTAGAAATTCCTAAATAAATGAGATTAAAAATATAATTTATGGTTTAATTAAATCATTATCATCATGAATTGTAGATTAATATGAAACCCTAACTCGACATAATGACCACGAGAACGCCCTTGAACCTTAGGGTTTACGGCAGTTCCGCAGTGCCATTAATGAGGCTTGGGTTTGCCCTTCTACGGCTGGATCATCGATGCTGGGGTATGTACCGGATATTTTTAAACTGTACTTGAGTGTTGAGCTCTCGAGGAATTATGGGATTTTGATGGATCGATCGAAAAGTTTAATGTAGTCCGGATATCAAGTGAAGGCATCGACTACGTGGGAGACTCTAGATATGAGTATTGCCGTGGGTAGCACAGTCAGCACAGCTACGAAGAGACGAGTTTGAAGCAATCGACATCAGAGGAAAGAGGCGGACATTGACGATAGTGTTTACGATTGTGATTTAGTGATTTGAATTTCATATTTTCGTTGATTGGATTTTTGGTATTTTGAGGACTTTGTTCTACGATTCGTATTTCATGTGTGTACCTTCATTTCATTCTATTTGTGTTTCATATATCAGTTGTAATGATGTTGTTTAGTACACACCCAGTACACTTGATTTGGTTTTATATATTTTGAAATTTTTGATTTGATTTCGTGCATAGGGGTTACACATGATTTTGACATATGTTTCGACCTAGTTTTCATGCATTTTTGTGCTGTGATTTCAATTTTGGTATTCAATGTATGTTTTCGTGCACCATGTGCACCTGATTAGGATTCTTGCACATACTTGGCGCACTTGATGCGATTTTGTGCACACCAGATGCACTAAATCGGGGTTTTGTGCAGATTAGATGCACCTGATAGCGAGTCGTGCACGCCCGTTGCACTTGACAGATGTTTTGGTGCACACATGTTGTAATTATTTTGTTTTTGTGTGTATTCATGGTATTTGTATTTGGTTTCGATTTCAGTGCGCACCGGACGCACATGATATTTTATTGATGTGATTGGGATTGATTTCAGTTTGAGCAGTATGTTTCATAATCATTATTATTTGATTTAGTAACCAGGCGGGACGTGTATGTTATATAAAAGATATATATATATATATATATAGATATTTTTTTTAAATTAAACGTCCGCTACTTATGCCGTGACACGTGCATTGCGCGGCGATTTTCAAGAGGGGTTTTTGTATGCTCCTTTATTATGATGTTTAGGCGATTCTACTAGGATGCGAACTATATATAAGTTATAGATTGAGGTATATTATGTTGGTTTTCATATTGGGTTTTGATATTTTATCTTCACCATAACTCCGATGATTGCGTTATGCTTGACGGAGTTGATTTTTGGTTATGTATTGATGATTTCGGAGCCCCGACGATTTGAGTGTTTTGCTAAATGTTTTAGTATTTGAAGAGGGAGTTTTAATTTAAATTCGGGGACCGAATTTCTTAAAGGGGGGAAGATTGTAACATTGTAAAAAATAATTTAATAAATAATTAAATAAATAAAATTGTTTAAGTGAATTTTGTGATTTTCGGTAAAGTAAAATGTATTTTTCGTAAAACAAAAGCGTAATTATTTTTCACTATAAATTTAAAAATACCTATTTAAATTATGTAATTACTAGTAAATGTTGTTTATTTAGCCACTTATAAAATTTTAGTTTAATTAAATATTTTTCCTAAATTAATTATTTTAAATATTAACATAAGCTTTATTTTTACACTAAATTAGTGTAAATTACAAATTGAATGGTTTTAATTTGTAAAAATGAACCATGGCATATTAGAATTTAGTGTGTATCATGCAAAATTTATTTGCAAATTTTTCCAATTTTCTAGAGTTTTCTTGAGTTGCTATAGTAAAGAAATGAAAAGAAAATAAATAAAGCATGAAAAGACATATGTATACATCATTATGTGTGAACCTTCTACACAATTCTTCCCTCTTTCTTTCTCTCCCTCTCTTCCTCATTGTGGCCGGCCATCATCCCCATGGCAGCCCCCCCATTTCCCACTTCATTTTATTACAAAAAATCATTAAAAATCCTCCAAAATTCAATAAAAAATGTACAAAATCCTATTTATTCCATACCCTTTATTCTCTACTCTTCTTTACATGGATTTTGGAGTGGGAAAGCATGTATTTTTTAGGCTCATTTCATGTTTGGATTTCATGGTTTGGAGGTATAAATTTCTTTCTTTTGATTTATTATTATTAGATGTTCATTTAAGCTTAATTAGATTTAATATATTAATTCTATTTACTACTTTTAAAATTCAAGTTAGGGTTTGAAAAATCAAGTTGTGATTTTTATTAATTAATGAGGGTTATAATAACTATTTTAACATATTTAGAAGTGGAAATTCTTGTAGGGATGATATGTTGTAAATTGTTAACCTAAAATTGATTTAATTATACTTTTTTTGCTAACTAGTTTTTTTATAAAATATATATATGGGTAATATAAAATTCCAATTAAGGTTGCTATTATTAGATTGTAGTTTTAGTGAGAATATTAGCATGTTAATGCAAAGAAAAACTTAGTTTGATCACTAGTTCCTTTGATAATTGGAAAATGCTAATAAAATTGCTATTTTGGAAACTAGATTTTAGAAATTCCTAAATAAATGAGATTAAAAATATAATTTATGGTTTCATTAAATCATTATCATCATGAATTGTAGTTTAATACATTATTTAATGCAAAATCATGTTTTGTAGTGGAATTGTGAATTTTTCTTGAAGGATGTTGAAAATTGCTAATGGTTGCAAACTTGAAATTTCAAACTAATGCAAAATTGTGTAATAAAAATATAGTAAGGGGTTGTATAGTCTAGTTATGCTATTTGATGAGTTTTATGACCATTGGTTTCATTTAGATGTCAAGTTTTGATGAAAAACGGTAAATTGGCATTTCCGGGTTTTACGAAATCGGGTGATTTGATGGATTTCAGTGTTTCGATGAATTAAATCATGCTTTATATTATAAGTAACGAGTTTTCTAAACTAAAAGTTGTTTGTTGATGTTTATCTCGATCTATCATAGTTTGTACACCGATATCGGGTGATATTTGGTTCTGTTGCGTGGACGGGATATAGGTTTTAACCTATGATTGTTCCTTGCATCGTTTCGACTTTTGTATGTGATTCTAGTTTACGATGCTATTTATATGTTTGCGTTTAGGTACCCCTCACGTGGACTGCGGGCGATGAAGATGAAGATGGCGACACCGTCTTCGGCAGACATGGACCAGGTGAGTAGATGTATATCTACGGGAGGAAGTCGGGTGGATGGCGTTTAGCACCCCCGCAACGTAGAATAGGAATAGTACTTATTGACATTAGGAAACTAGATGTGACCCTAGATTCTTAAAGAGTAGGACCCTAGTAATGACCCAGGCTGGACTAGACTGATTTAGGAAAACCATATCAGAGGATGAGTACCTTGGAAGAGGTTCGTAGGTTTCAGATAGAAACACACACGCACACACTGAAACTCGACATGGGGTATACGTGTATGTGTATATATATAAAACTAGGTATAGGTAAATATATATATATATATATATATACAACACGTATGTGGGATTCATTGATGTGATATGATATCCGAGGTATGATGAAACAGTATAACTGGGTTTGATGCCGTGATTCTTGGCTATGCAGTCGTATTAAAATGTTAGCGGATCATTAGTAAATGATAATGAACAGGTATACGTAAATTATAATGGGTAGTGATGATATTGAGGTACATGGGACTCTAGAATAGAACCCGAACTGTAACTCGTGACTGATCACGATATGATATAGGTATGACTTAATCACAATATGATACATATGACATGATATTTCTGAGGATAAACTAATGATGCATATTATGATGGCAATGTTATATAATTGATGTATGCGATTACAGTTTAGCACCTTGATCATGAGATGTGTTGATGATGACATTATACGAATGATGAGACACCTAGGAGATACTTGACCCGTACCCCGATATTGGGATGCCGTATGATGGATTTTACCCTACGAGGCATAGATATGATGATTGATCCGCACTCTTGATTCGAGGAAGCCGTACTACGTACGTGACGCTATTGAAGCTGGATCGCCGACTATTAGAGATATTGATTCAGACCTTAGGTAGACTCTTGTTTCTTTGACTAGTTTCTTAGGTTTAGTTCCTTAGGAGGTTAGATGGACACTAGTTTAGGTTCGATTCATATAGTGGTAGTTGTACTCGTATACCGCAGAGGAGTGGATAATGCACATCTGTCTTCACATTCATACTGTAATCATAATGTTGCATGTTCATACATATATTTCTGTAATCAGTATAAAACTCTGCCTGTTAGGACACCAGCACCATTACCGATGATGCGCATATTCCACGCACACTTATTTGCCGGCTCACAGACATCATCATCGGTAATTGCTATGTCACGTACACTTTAGATCTTATTATCTTTTATTGATAAAATCAGCTAGCAACTAGATCGATATATAATATTGTGATTACTCTCAGATGCTAGTATAGACATGGTAATTATTACTTAGACATTCATGCATTCATATTTTCATGTTATCATGCAGTATTATGGGGCATATGCCTACACTTATCATTTACTTACTCATGATTTTGAGATTTGGATTTCTATGAGATTTCTGGATTTTTAGGAAAACCGCAAGAATATATAAAATCTTCTCTCTCTCTCCTCCTCTCTTTTTAAAATATAAGATGCGGTTTTCTCGTGATGTATGTGTCGTCCACCATGAGATTTCATGTTTTCTGTTGGATTTCGAGACCCGATTCGAGGAGTGGATGAACCGTCTCGGGTACATGGTGGGCCCGGTATGGTACCCCGGGGCAAGAAGGTCGAGTTGTAGACGATGAGCCTGGCAGGGGAAGGCTACCTACCGGTGATGTCTGGCGCGGCGGATATCCGGAGGATACCGACCGTTGTCGTGAGATTTGATGCTATGGGCCGATCCGGACTGACGGAGCCCGAGATATTGAGACTTGAGATTTACATGCTTTGTGTCGATGCTTGACACGGATTTTCATGGATTTCATTGTTGATATTTTAGATTTCTCTACACATTTTACTATGATAAAAGTTAAAGAATTCTTATACAGATATACCTAGATTTCAGGATTGGTCATTTTACATTCATGGTGCATGCATACTCATTCATATGACATAGTACTATATGAGGCACTGACACGAGCACGGAGTATTTGCAATTACACGTAGCTTATTATCCTGTCTTACTTGATGACTAGTAGTATATTAGTATATTATTATGACCTAGGATAGCGTCGTGCATTCGATTTCTTTTCGTAGATGTCTTCTACTCACGAGTTGGCAACTCACCCCCGTTGTGCCAAATTTTATTACAGGTTCGATATACAGGTTTCCCTGGCAGCTTGCTGGCACATCTATTCTTTCAGGGTGATTTGCACGGTAGGTTGGTTCACTTGTATCCGAACCACCATTGTACTTTTATTCTTTCATTTGTATCTAGTAAGCTCCATCAACCATACTTGTATTACTTGATAAGTTTATTGGACCAGTCTTTTATTTCGACCTTAGAGTCGCGCATGTATTATTCTGATCTGGTGGTTTTGTTTTCTTTTGAGTTTTGAGCCTCGCCTTTTGGCGTTGTATACTATTGTGATTATTGTGGTTGTTTCCGCCTGTTGGCGTTGAGCTAGCTCCCGTTGGGGATGCTTTTCATTGTTTATGTATTTTATACATGTTGTACCCGTTTGGGGGCAAGTTTTTATAGAGGAGACTTTGCCGAAATTTTTGAGAAAATTGCTGATGCTTTTAAACTTGTTTTCTTTTTCTTCTTCTTCTTCTTTTATGGTTTAGATTTCTGGGCTTCGGCTTACTTAGGTTACGTGGCGCCTCTAGACGCTTCGTAATCTAAGTGCCGGTCACGTTCCGTACTTTCGGGTCGTGACATTGTTACTCCTTGGAGAGTTTTACACATTACAATTAGCCGATCTAGTAGGTGTCTAGAAAGGTGTTAACGAGGTTACACCTCTGGGGAAACGAGGTTTACATTAATTAGGTTCGTGCGAAAGCACGGGGGACCTCCCTCAAAGTACCGACACTGGCCTGGCTGAAAGATTGGCGAACTTGTAGTGTGTAATTAATCCCGGCTAGTCTTTCCTTTTAGGCTTTGAAGGAAGATTTGATAAAAACAGTGGGAGCCATCCTGATTAGATAAAATAATAACCAATCTATTCTTGTAAGAGCGCACGCTGAGTGTTTTCTTCTCTCTCTCTCCTGGTAGCGACCATATCACGCCTTAATCAAGATAATAATACGGATTATTGACCGAACCCGCTTGTTATACTGAGCTGGGGAACGTTGGTCCTGCTCCAACTTATAATTGTTATAAGACAGAGCAGGAATTTGGGGATTACCAGAATTCCCGTGCCGCCCAAACGAAGAGAGTGCATGTTGATGCATCATCTTCGGGTGTGTTCATTACAAAGAACTGTTTCTCAGTATCCTCCGCATCCTGGGTATATGATACCGGATCAGGATCCCAGATATGTAATCTGTTACATAGGGCTACAAAAGGGTAGAAAAACTGAGAACGGGTGATAAGTTTCATGAGACAGAAAACGGGGCAAGTGTTGCAGCCAAGTCTGTTGGTCACTGTCACCCTATATTCCCAATACATTAATTCTGAACAAATGCAATTAGATACCGAACCTGATATACAAAATCATATCAGTCTCTTTATTAGTAAAGAGAGGATATAATTTTGTATTGTTGGATAATGTTTTGAACATTTCCTATATCAAAAGTTGATCGGTTCAGGCACGTTATCTAAAAGCATTGATGTTTTAAATCAAACTACAGTTCTTAGTATACAGAACGCACACAAGAGGAAGAGTTCAGTATTGAACAATTCCTTCTTGAGGTATTGTAGACAAAGTCTTATCAATGTGACCCGACTAGCTAAGTTACATAAAGATGCATATTTAAATCAGTTTGAATTTACATCTTGTGAAACTTGCCAGTCATGTCATAAAGATAAAACGACCATAGCTCTGTTTACTGGAAGCAGAGAAAGAGTTAGTGAACTCTTGGGATGATACATGTTAATGTATGTAGGTCCCCTGTCTACACATGCCAAGACCGGTTCTTTGTATTTCATTACATTTTCTGATAATCTCTCAAGATTCAGTCATATGTTCCTGTTGAAACAAGAGTCCGAACCTTTTGAGATATTCACAGAATATAAGCGAGAAGTAGAGAACCAAAATACGGATATAAGTATTATGTCCTATGATGAGATCAGGGAGGAGAATACTTGAGCACGGAATTCTTGGACTTTTCTAAAGGAGAATGAGATTCTCTCTCGGCATTACTCCTCCGAATACACCATAGCACGATGGTACATCGGGGCGGAGCAATCACACCCTATATGATATGGTGTGCTCTATGATGAGTATTACTGAGTTACCTATTTCCTTTTGGGGGTTATGCACTTATGAAGCTGCATACCTATTGAATAGGGTTCGAATCAAATCAGTTGCCTACCGCTTCATATGTGATATGGAAAGGGAAGAGCCCATATCTTAAGCTAGTTAAGATTTGGGGTTGTCCGGCCTATGTCTAAAAGCAAAATCCGGACAAGCTCAAGGCAAGGTCTGTTATGTACAACTGGAAAGGTTCCAGCTATACAAACAGCAGCTGATGATTTGGTAGAACCAAAGGATTCAGTAGATTCCAACGAACCTCAGCCTCTCCGCCGATCTAGTAGGGTTCCTCACCCACCTGAGAGATACTTCTGTTTCTCTATGACAGTGGGAGCGAGGATTGCATCATGAGATGATGATCCAACTAGTTTTGAGCTGGCCATCAGGAGTAAGACTCTGTAAGAATGGCTGGATGCTTAGTGATCTGAGATGGAATCCATGTACACCAACAAAGTATGGACTTTGGTTGCTATATCTGAAGGGTTAAATTCCCATCAGGAGCGAGTATATCTTGAGAAGATTACTTGGTGTAGATGGAAAAGTTGAGACTTTCACAGCTAGTCTTGGTAAAGGTTTTCGTCATCGACCAGGCGTGGATAATGATGAAATCTTTTTCCAGTAGCTATGCTTAAGTCCATCCAGATCCTACTTGCCACGGCTACATACCATGCCTACGATATCTGGCGGTTGGGTGCCATGACTGCTTTTCTAAATGATGTTTTAGAAGAGTGTGTCTATAAGTACACAGCCAGAGGGCCTTGTAAACAGTGGGAGCAGCGGAAACGTGAGCAAGATGTTTTATCTGATAAAGCAGGCATCGCGAAGTTGGAACATCTATTTTGATGTCTTAGTCAAACAGTTTGACATCATCAAAATGGTAGATGAACCTTGTATATACAAAAAGGTAGTAGGGAATATGGTAGTGATCCTCGTAGAGTACGTGGATGACATACTCTTGATAGGGAAGGAGTTTCCTATGCTACGCTCAGTCAATCTCCGCTTATCACAATGATTCTCCATATAGGATCAAAGTGATACCTACTAAATCCTGGATTTTGGATCTATGAGATAGATCTAATTGGATGTTAGGAATCTCACTAGCAGTAGTGAGATGGTATCAATCGATCCTGAGAAGAATCACTGGAAGTGTTCCAGAGTGTTAAAGACGACTGAATGTCAGTCACAGGCATTGTCTATACCCTCAGTAAAGGGACGGTATGTTGGAAGAGTTCCAAGCTAGATACCGAGGCTAACTAGACGATAAAGGCAGGATACATCGCTACTTAAGATGCTACCAAAGAGGCTGTTTGGGTGTATATTGGTTCATGAGATGAACTACGTTCCTACCATTGTGAGACAATGGAGTTGTGGCTTATGCCAAAGAACGCAGGTCCCATCAGTGATCCAGACATATTCTAAGGCAGTGTCACCTGATCATGGAGATGGTTGATCTCTAAGGGATTGAGGTTTGGAGAGTAGACTCAGAGGACAACACGGCGGACCCACTCACGAAGGCCTATTCCCAGAGAGAGACTTTTATGGGATGGTTGAGTATGAGATACTACAACCACTGCTATCAAATGGCCCTAGTGCAAGTGGGAGATTGTTAGTTATATGTATGCCCTAGAGGCCATTACTGTACATATGATGTATATTGTAGTGGATGCTGGGACATATATAGGGAGGACTTTCTTGCTCGACATGATAGTATGCTATCTGGTTACTCTTTACCTTAACATGTACACTGATTGTCTCTCTGTTACATGTTGGTAAAGCCCTTAGGATGTGTACTTGACTACCTGGACTATGATGCGGATCATACTAGTGGGGAGATGGTAGTCCATAAGTACATCCTTCAAGGTCCCTAGTCGTGGGTGTATCGAGACGGGGCATCGATACACCAGAGTAGACTAGCGTATACCTTCTCGACCCATACAGATGGGCGATGGATGATCCCATATCCATTGGTGTTTGACATCAGAGATGATATACAGGTGCTCAGTGGAGACTGGGTACACCGGACGGACTCGCCGAGAACTCCCAGATGGTATTATACCTTACGTCAGATGGCAGTTCTCTGGTGACACTGGTATAGAGTAGTCTGTTGACCCGAGATCGTCATAAGTCTTGTGTGGTTCCTACTGTGCTTTGATTTCCACCTTACCACGTCCAAGAGGGCGTGCAAAATGGTGGTTTTTGGGTACAGTCCCGAGTCACATGGAGGCAATGAGCGATAGGAGGGAATTCGTCTCTCCCGGTATAGGGAGTTGATGTTGCGCTTTGTTCGATTGGCTATAACCGGAAATCCCTGGCCAGGGTTGCTGAGATTTACTGGTAAGTGTTACCAGTAGTTTCTCGAACTGTTATAGACCTCATATCTTCATGACTTATCGAGCTATTGGGGTCTGACGTTTACCACCCCTAGGCGAGATATGCGACATATCAGACGACGAGACCGGACTGTACGGTAAGTGTTACTGGATGGATTCACAGGAGTATGAGCGGGCCTGCTCGTCGATCTTCTCATCGCTCAATACCCGGGTGGCCGTTACGTTTAGCAGACCGCTTGCGGCTTGTGGGTGTTTGATATGATCATCACCTGCTACCGGCGTATTGACGAGTCTTTAGAGTCCTACACAGAGGTTTCCTGGCTCAAGCGAAAAGAAATAGGAGCGCATATGAGATATGTGCGGGACCGAGAATAATGCGTGTATGTGATACCGTATTCTATTTTCGCGATGAATGTATCGAATGGTTGTATGCGATATAACCTAGTTATCGAATTGAGGATTGATTCGATAGATCGATACATTGGATATTAGTCGGTTATATGCGATATGACCGGATCGTTAAATCAAGTGTTGATTTAATGATTTAATGTATAATTATATATATGATATATTAATTTACATTAACTAGTATTGGTTCATTTTAAATGGATTTTCTCACTTGAAGTTCACAACTTGTATATGTGATATACTTTTGTGCACTTGATTGTATTATGTTTGATGATACATGATTGCTAGGGTTTTTGTGTAAAGAATTAAACCTTGGTTAAGTAAATGGTTAGGGTTTTTATTTTATCATTCATTTATCTTTTTAATTTAGATTAAAAAGAAATGGCAAAAGAAAACAAAATGGTTTCTTTCTTTCTTTCTTTCATGAAGCTTGTTGAAGCTTCATGAAGCTTTGACCAAGTGACAATTTTGTCTTCATGTTTAACTCTAACCATTCATCTAACCTTAGTTAATTCTCTACACTTGACCATGGTTTGCTTATGATAAGAATTGATTTTCTTTTCTATTTTTATTCTTATCATAATATTATCATCTTCTTCTTCTTCTTCACAAGAAAGAAAAGCTTGCCTCATCAATGGCAAGTGATGAAATCAAGTGAGAAATCCAATTCTAAAGTGAACCCACTTCCTATTTCTTCATCCTCTACCTCTTGCCAAGTAGTATAGGGTGTTTTCTTCACAATTTTCATGACTTGGTGAAGTGGGAGCTTGATCTTGTGATGCCTCGACGTAGATCATCTTCGGCATCATTGTCGATGACCTAGCCCGTCCATTTCTCCGATGAAGCCGACGCTAGAGCCCGGGATTGGATTTAGACAGCAAGGGGACTTCATCATGGAGCTATGGAGGTGGAGAACCGGATCTACAAAGGTTGTATTTCCGTTCACTTAGTTAAATTGTTAACTAGCTTCTTTGTTTCGCCTAAAATCTAGTTAACGATCCGTAGTCTAGGGTTTCTCGGCATCGTAAAATTTGAAATTGGCATGGTTGATGCCTTGTGAGACCTCCTTAGTGTGCCTAGGAAACCTACAAGGTTTAGATCCCTATCACCTAAGGCTTTTCAATTTTATGGGCCGTAGGGGTCCCATAAAAGCATTTTCTCCCTGCGAGTCGTAAAGATCCCGCAGGTGTATTTTCTCCTTAGGAGTCGTGGGGACTCCTAAGTGTGTTGCTCCTTTGTGAGTCGTAAAGATCTCACGCGGGCATTTTCTCCTCACAATGTCAAGAGGACTTTGCGAGTGCATTTCATTACTTTTTTACGAGTTTGCGCCCTTTCGGGTTTTCACAAACTCGCCGGCAGTCCTGCTGTTTTTACTCACGGAGCCCTTTCGGGTTTTCATTCGTGCCCCTTTCGCCTGTGGACATACCATTTTTTTATTTTTATTTTTATTATTATTTTTGGACTTTGAATGTGGTCTCACCGGTTGGACTCGGGAGAGATTGGGATTGTTTTACGCCCGTGGATTGTATACGGTTTTGCAGTATGTATGATCCAGACCGTAGGGCCGGAAAATTTTTGGGACTTTGTTGGCGTCTGCATCGCTGCACTGGAATATGGTACCAGGAGCGACTCATCATTCGCCGTTGGGGTATGGGATTTGGAATTTGGTTGGCGTCTGCATCGCTGCACTAGAATATGGTACCAGGAGCGACTCATCATTCGCCTTTGGGGTATGGGGAGCGATGGCTTAGGGGATAGGTTTATATCCCTATCATCTATGGCTTTTCAATTTTATGGGCCCTAAGGGTCCCATAAAAGCATTTTCTCCCTACGAGTCGTAAGGATCCCGTAGGTGTATTTTCTCCTTAGGAGTCGTGAGGACTCCTAAGTGTATTGATCCTTTGTGAGTCATAAGGATCCCACAGAGGCTTGTTCTCCTCCTGTATCATAAGGACACATGAGTGGGTCTCCCTTGTTCCCAGTTTAATGACTTAGAGGTCGACTGTTTCCAGTTTAACGACTTAGAGGTCATCTGTTTCCAGTTTAAAGACTTAGGGGTCTATTGTGCCCAGTTTAACGACTTAGCGGTCATCTGTTTCCTGTTTAACGATGTGGTGGTCATCTGTTTCTAGTTTAACGACTTAGAGGTCTACTGTCTCCAGTTTAACGATTTAGAGGTCATCTTTTTCCAGTTTAATGACTTAGTGGTCATCTATTTCTAGTTTAAAGACTTAGAGGTCTACTGTTTCCAGTTTAACGACTTAGAGGTCATATGTTTCCAGTTTAAAGACTTAAAGGTCTACGGATGGCGAGCTTGGAATTTTGGGGTGGGGGCCGGCATCAGCGTTGCTAACACTGAAGCAGGGGTGCCAGGAGCAATTCATCATTTGCCTTTTCCTGTTAGGGAGCGATGGCTTAGGAGACAGGTTTAGGTCCCTATCACCTAAGGATTTTCAATTTTATGAGCCGTGAGGGTCCCATAAAAGCATTTTTTCCCTGCGAGTCGTAAGGATCTCGCAGGTGTATTTTCTCCTTAGGAATTGTGAAGACTCCTAAGTGTGTTTTTCCTATATGAGTCATAAGGATCCCACAAAGGTTTGTTCTCCTCATGTATCGTGAGGACACATGGGTGGGTCTTCTCAATGGAGCATAACTCCAAAGGCGGAGACCAGCCGCGTGACTGGTGATTGTGGTGGGGCACGGGTATGAAGAGAATTATTTGAGCCTGTGGATTGTATACGGTAGTCAATTTGGGGACTAACCGTAGGGCCGGAAGAATTTGGGAAACTGGATTTTAGTTGGCGTCTGCATCGCTGCACTGGAATATGGTGCCCGGACCGACTCATCATTCGCCATTTTTTTGGTTGTTTTTTGCATTTTGCCGTGATTGCTCTATCATTTCAGCTTTTCCTATCGCGAAGGTCGCGATTGCCCTATCATTTCGGCTATTTATTCGCGGCTGCCTTATCATTTCGTCTTTTCTTTATTTTTCTTTTATTTACATATTTTTTTTGTTTATTTACATATATATATATATATATATTTACATTCCCAGTTTAACGACTTAGAGGTCGATTATTCCCAGTTTAAAGACTTGGTGGTCTGTCATTCCCAGTTTAAAGACTTGGTGGTCTGCGGTTCCCAGTTTAAAGACTTAGAGGTCTATCATTCCCAGTTTAACGACGTGGTGGTCCTATTTGCTTATCCCAGCTCCTTGAACTTTGATCTTGGCGGAGCTGTGTTGATGACAGTAGCTCTGTGGCTTGCCGATACATCCGAGGACTGTGAGGCTTTTCCAAGCTTATACTGGTTCTCCACCCAATCTTTAAAAATATAGCAGTCTTCAATGGTATGACTCACCATTCTATGATATGGGCAGTATATGGGATTGCCGGTCATGTTCATTTCATGTGGCCTCTTTGGAACAGGCAGTTGCAGACCGTTGTTCAAGGCGTCCACGAATATTTTGCGGACTTCATCCTTCCTGAAGGAGTATACCTTCTTCTTTCTCTCCATTGGAGTAGGTGCCTTTACTGATGCTGGTCCTCGAGGCCACTCAATCTTTGGTTCGCCCTTTTCAGATAATGGCACATGTCTGGGAGAATTAGGTTCCCGAGAGACTTCGGTCTCCATTTGTATGAAATCGGCGGTCGTAGCTTGACTATTTGCTAGCACGCCTTTAGACAGTTCTATCTCTCCCGTCTTGTATTGTCTTTCGACCCAATCTTTGAAGACGAAGCAGTCCTCAATGGCGTGATCTATCACCCTGTGATAGGGGCAATATTTTGGTTCGTCGGTCATATTCGCTTCTTGTGGTCTCTTTGATTCTGGCAGTTGTAGACCGTTTCTTAGGGCGTCCCTGAATATCTTGTGGACTTTTTCCTTTTTGAAGGAATAGACCTTATCCACTTTCTCTTTCAGAGGTGATTCCCCTCCGGCGTATCTATCGGAGGGACCGGAGGCTGATCGCGGCCGTTTTTCGCAAAGGCGCCCCGCTCTTAGGTTGAAGGGGATATCAGTTGGCTGCCGCCGGGTATCAATCCCTGGCTCATGAACCAAAATTTGATTCTGCTGTAATTGCAATCAGGAGACTTGGGTCGCGAGATCTGCCGCGACGTTTGCCAATTCGTCGACCTTGGACTGTACCCTGGCTAACTTCTCATCCCTGTCCTGAAGCTGCCTCTAAAGCCATCGGAATAATGCTTGTTCTGTAGTTCCGGTTATAACAACCGGGTCATCCTTATTGCCTGAGCTCAATTCCCCAAGAACCACGGGCTCCTCTGGCTTATCGACCTGAGCGAGCTCTTCGTCATTCAGACCGAGTTGACGTTGGGTAGCGTCCACCGCATCATCACCCTGGCTGTGAAGAAGAGGAGGATTCATTTCTTCATGTCCGACCATGTAGACAGTGCGAACCACATACCCAGCCATCTCTTTATCTTTGGCGGAGGATTTCACGGAGCGGTCCGGGCTTTGGAAATTCATAAATTTTAACATGGCCAGAGCCCTAGCCCTTTTGTTGGCTCTGTATCTGAGCCGCTTCTGCCTCAGCTTCTCTGCCTTGAGCGCCTGGCAGGCTTCTGCTCTTCGGGAAGCCGCCATAGGCTGAGTGATGGGGAGGCTTGAGAAGACACCCAATCGAGCAATTGTCAGAGGCGCCGCTGGAGCTTGCCCGAGATGCCTTGCTGATTTGTTGGTGTCGATGGCCTTGCCCACAGCTGGGGCCAAGGAAAGTCTTTCAAACACCGACTTGCGTTTGTGTTGGGGCGCCCTCACGACCATGACATTCGGCCTTTTCCCCTTTGAGACCGGTTTGTCTGTTGCCAGAGCTTGAGGAGCTGGGACGGCATTAGCTGGGACGACGTTAGCTGACACGAACATAATAGAGCCGAATGGTAGCGGCGGCTCTTCCCATTATCGTCCGAGACTGGCCGGAAGGAACGTCCTTGAGTCTATCTTCATCGTGTAGGAGACGGGAGCCGTGCTGAGAGCTGAGATCGTCCTTGGAGACATTGTTGAAAAGTGATTGCTTAGAAAACCTGCAAGAAAGAACATTATTTTAGTATAAATATAGATATGTATATTGATTGAGTTCACATGAAATCTTAACCCGAAATATAGGAGGAGAGATTGGTCCCACCGGGCGTGCCAGAATCTGTAGGGTGTTTTTCGTCACCCCATTGAGATGGGAATACGTGCGCACTTGTCAGGCGCATTACAGATTCCCCCTGCCTAGGGTAGGCCGGGGTTTAATGATTGTGGGGATCCGAATCTCCGGCAGCCGCGGACTAAGCTGCCTTTAATTACCCCTCGCCTTTGGAGCGAGGGAACCTTCGATTGACGGGTTAAACTGGTCATGCGAACTCAATGTGCAGTGTTGTGTTTTGAAAGGGGCTTGGGTATATCGGGGGCCCCACAGAGTTTTTACGGGGGTCCCGCTACCCGGATAGCGGGCTAGGGGTCAAGGGGGCTAGTAGCCCCCTTGCGGGGTGCGAGGCAGCGCCCCGTTAGAAATTTTTTCTAACGGAGGACAGTGTCGTGGAGTGTGTGCATGTGTATATATGTATACATATGTATATGTGTGTGTGTGTGTGTGTAAAGAAGGGGGAAAGGCATCCAAAGGATGCGTGGGGCCAGCGCCTCGAGTGCTGTGCGCTTAGGTGCTGTGCGCTCAGGCGCTAGCGCGCCACGTGTCGGCATGTGGGCGCTTTGCGCTTGAGCGCTGGGCGCTTGAGCGCAAGCATGCCACGTGTCGGCACGTGGGCGTATTGTGCTTGAGCACAGGGCGCTGGAGCGCGAGCGCGCCACGTGTCGGCATGTGGGCGCTTTGCGCTGGAGCGCTGGGCGCGCCACATGTCGTCACGTGGGTGCTGTGCGCTCGAGTGCTAGCGCGCCATGTTTCGGCACTTGGGCGCTTGGCGCTTGAGCGTTTGGGCGCCGGCGAGAGAAAGGGGCTTTTAGTCCCAGAACCAGAAGCTATGCTTCAGAAAGGAAATATTATATATATATATATATGGAGTTAAACTCCTAGGATGTTTTGAAGCTGATGAAGGGCTTCTCCCCTTGAGCCCTAGTTCTTCCCCAAAATGGGGTTCCTGGAGATAGGTCTCCTTCTTTCTCCTTTGTTTGGCCGGATCTTGAAGATCAAGAGATACGGGATTTTAAAAATCTCTTTTTTTGAGATCTGATGGTAGATCCAAGTTCCCCTTTGTGGGTTTTATGGTGGAAAACTATTTAGTTTTGAAAAAAGAAGAGTAAAACTCTTGATTTAATTCAAAAGAAAGAAGAAAGTTTGAGACCTTCAGAAAGGGGAAAGAGGCACAAACCCTAGGTTTTTTTTTGAGAGAATGAAAAGTGTTACTTTATTCATCATCATGTTGCCTTTTATAGGCTTACATATTTACTTATAGCCCCTTGGGCTTTACAAAATGGCATTTGCCCATCCCATGGCTCATGTGTTATTTCTTTTTGCACATAAGCCATGGGCTTACAAAAATTTAGCTTTATGCCCATTTTGTTCACATTCATGCATAAAAAATTACATAAAAATTATTTATTACATGATTTCATTTTGGCATGGGGGAAGGCCGGTCGCTTCATGTTCGGACTCGACCTGGGCATGGGCCCACTTGATCTGGGCTTGGGCCCACTTGGCTTGGGGTTGACCATGACTTTGACTTGGTCAACCGGGGTGAAATTTTCGACTTCAACATCCGCGAATCTGGTAGGGTTCCTCATCCACTTGAGAGATACTACGGTCTTCTCAGTGACAGTGGGAGTGAGGATTGCATCATGGTAGATGATAGCCCAACTAGGTTCAGGCAGGCTATCATAAGTGGGGACTCTGTGAAAAGGCTGGATGCTATGCGATTAAAGATGGAATCCTTATACACCAACAAAGTATGACTTTACATGTTGCACCTGAAGGGGTAAAACCCATTAGGAGCAAATGGATCTTGAGAAAATTCTTGGTGTACATAGAAAAGTTGAGACTTTTAAAGCTATGCTTAAGTCCATCAGGATCAATGAGCGCATCGCGGAGTTGGAACATCTGTTTTGATGTAGTAGTCAAAGAGTTTGACTTCATCAAAAAGGTAGATGAACCTTGTATATACAAGAAGGTTATAGAGAGTCAGGTTGTCTTCACGTATTGTACGTAGATGACACACTCTTGATAGGAAAAGGTTTCCTATGCTACACTTGGTCAAGCTCCTCTTATCATGAGGATTCTCAATGAAGATCTGGATGATACCTGCTACATCTTGTAGATTATGATCTATGAGATAGATCTAAGTGGATATTGGGAATGTCCCAAATCCAGGTATATTAACACCATACTAAAGGGGTTTAGTATGGACGATTCTAAGCGTGGTGGTTCGCCCACTTACTCAGGAATCACTCTCTCCAAAAAGATGTTTTCCGAGACTGATTTGGAGAGTCGCATGCAAGGCATACCCTATGCTTTGGCAGTAGGCTCTATCATGTATATGATGTTATGTACCAGACCATATGTAAATGACTCACTAAGTGTAGTGATCAGGAATCAATCGGATCTTGGGAGAATCACCGGACAGCTGTAGAGGACATTCTTAAGTACTTGAGAAGCACTAAAAGAAAGTTCTTGGTTCGAGCTCCCAAAGTGATAAGGACGAATGAGAGTCAGTCACAAGCATTGCCTTTACGCTCAGTAGAGGGACGGTATGTTGGAAGAGTTCCAAGCTAGATACCGTGACATACTAGACGTTAAAGGCTGAATACATTGCTACCAACGATACTACTAAAGTGGCTGTATGGACATTTCTTGTTCATGAGATGAACATGGTTCCTACCATTGAGCGTCCAATAACTGTTATTGTGACAACAATGGAGTTGTGGCTTTATCCTAGGAACGCAGGTCCCATCAGCGTTCCAGACATATTTTGAGGCAAGTATCACTTGATCAGGGAGATGGTTGATCTCCCAAGAATCGAGGTAAGGAGAGTAGACACGAAGGATAACACGGCGGATCCACTCACATAGGCCTTTCCCTAAAGAGACTTCTATAGGACATTGAGTATGAGATACTGCAACAAACGGCCTTAGTGAAAGTGGGAGATTGTTAGTTATATGTATGCCCTAGAGGCTATTACTGTACATGTGATGTATATTGTAGTGGATGCTTGGACATATATAGGGAGGACTTTCTTTCTCGACATGATAGTATGCTATCTGGTTGCTCTTTATCTTAACATGTACACTTATTGTCTCTCTATTACATGTTGATAAAGCCCTTAGGATGAGTACTTGACTACCAGGATTATGATGCGGATCATACTAGTGGGGCAGAGGTAGTCGGCAAGTACATCCTTCAAATATTCCCAGTCGTGGGAGTATCGAGACAGGGCATCGATACTCTATAATAGACTAGCGTATACGCTTCTCGACCCATGTGATGGGCGATGGATCATCCCATATCCATTGGTGTTTGACATCAGAGATGGTATATGGGTGCTCAGTGGAGACTAGGTACACTGAACGGACTCGCCGAGAACTCTTAGATGGTATTATACTTATCGTCAGATAGCAGTTCTCTAGTGACACTGGTACAGGTTAGTCTGTCGACCTGTGATCGTCATAGAGTCTTGTGCGATTCCCACTGTGCTTTGATTTCCACCATACCACGGTCAAAAGATCGTGCAAAAAGGTGGTTTTTGGGTAAAGTCCCGAGTCACATAGAGGCAATGAGCGATAGGAGGGGATTTGTCTCTCCCGATATTGGGAGTTGATGTTGCGCTGTACACGATTGGCCATAATAGGAAATCTCTGGCCAGGGTTGCTGAGATCTACTGGTAAGTGTTATCAGTAGTTTTTTGAACTGTTCTGGACCTTGCATCGGCATGACTTATCATGCTATTGGGGTCTGACGTTATACTACCCCCAAGCTGTGATATGCGACATATCTGACGAAGAGACCAGACTGTACGGTAGTGTTACTGATTGGATTCACAGGAGTATGAGCAGGCTTTCTTATTGATCTTCTGATCTCTCAATACCCGGGTGGCCGTTACGTTTAGCAGACCGCTTGCGTCTTGTGGGTGTTTGATATGATCATCACCTACTGCCGGCATATTGACGCGTCTTTAGAGTCCTACACAGTGGTTTCCTGGTTCATGCGAAACGAAGTAGGGGCACATATGTGATATGTGCGGGACAGAGATTAATACGAGTATGTGATACCGTATTCTATTCTCGCGATATGTGATATCAGACGGTTATATGAGATATAGCCGGATTATCGGATCAAGTGTTGATTCGATAAGTTGATTCCTATGATATTAGTCGGTTGTATGTGATATAGCCGGATTATTAAATTAAGTGTTGATTTGATAATTTAATGTATAATTATATATTTGATATATTAACTTACATTAACTAATATTTGCTCACTAAGTATTCTTTTTTCTCACAAGTGTGCATATAGTATATATGTGATATATATATAATGTACATTTTATTGTGTCATGCTTGATGCCACATCCTTCATGGGTGTATGAGACTTACACCATGCTTGATTTAATGTATGGTTTTTATTTATCAAAGTAATTCAAAATTGGATGGATTTTATCATGGCTACAAGCTTGTAGAAATATTGACCAAGTCTACCATTTTTGTTTCACTTGTAGATATTTATTAACATAACCATTAAACCTTACTCATGGTTAAGTCTCTACATGAGTTAGTGCATGACACTAACTCACCCATGGTTCATATTCTCACCTCATGAGTTCATTCTCTAATCATCACTTGATCTTCTTCCTCATGAGAAAAAACTTGCTAGCTTTTTCCTAAGTGATGACATATTGTGAGAAAAAGAAATCTAAAGAGAGCCCAATTCCTACTTCATCATCCTCTACTATTAGCCATTAGTTTAGGATGTTTGCTTCACTAATTCACATATTAGTGAAGAGGTAGCATGAGCTTGAGTCTCCTCGATGTAGATCATCTTCGGCCTCGAAGACTTCGAGCAAGTTTGCATCTTTCATATTGTGGAGCCTCTCAAGAGTTCGGGAGATCATTACTCGCAGCGAAGGGACTTCTACACGGAGCATTTGAAGTGAAGGACCAGTCTACAAAGGTTGTATTCCGCATTCACTTAGTTGTAAAGTTGTTTACATATCGTTTCATCTAAATCTCTAGTTAAGATTCTAGGGTTAGGGTTCTTTAGTTCAGCAAAATTTTGAAAACGGCATGGACGATGCCTCCTGAAACCTTGCTGCCGCGCTACATAACCCAACAGGTTGATCCTATAACCATTGGTGTTTGACATCAAAGATTGTACACAAGTGCTCATTAGAGAATGGGTACACCGAACAGGACTCGCCGAGAACTCCTAGATGGTACTATGCCTATCGTCAGATAGCAATTCTCTCGTGACACTGGTACAGGTTAGTTTGTAGACCCGAGATCGTCATAGTGTCTTGTGTGTTTCCTAATGTGCTTTGATTTCCTCCCTACCACGGCTCAAATGAGTCGTGCAAACAGGTGGATTTTGAGTACAGTCCAGAGTCACATGGAGGCAGTGAGCGATAGGAGGGGTTTCGTCTCTCTCGGTATAGGGAGTTGATATTACGCTATGCTCGATTAGATATAACAGTAAGTTCCTGGCCAGGGATGATAAGATTTACTGGTAAGTGTTATCAGTAGTTTCTCGAACCGTTATGAGCCATACATCGGCATGACTTATCAAGTTACTGGGGTCTGATGATTCCACCCCTAGACTTGATATGCGACATATGAGACGAAGAGACCAAACTGTACGGTAAGTGTTACTTATAGGCTTCATGGGAGTTTGGACAAGCTTGCTTGTTGATCTTCTAATCGCTCAATACCTGGGTAGCCGTTATGTCCAGCTAGTACTGCTGACGGCTTATGGATAACTGATGTGATCATTACCTACTGCTGGCGTATTGACGAGTCTTTAGAGTCGCACACGGAGCTTTCCTAGTTCAAGCGAAACGATGTAGGGCACATATGCTGATATGTGCGGGGGCCTGATTAAATACGAGTATGCGTATTCTAATCTGCAGATAAATGATATTAGTCGGTTATATATGATATAACCGGATTATTGAATCAAGTGTTGATTTAATAATATGATATATATTATTTTTGATATAATTATATATTGACTAATATTATTGCTCACTAATTATTTTATTCTCTTAATATATATATTAATACATATATATATATATATATGATATATGTGTGTTTATATATATATATAAATATTATGAAGCATGGTTGAATTTCTATTTTGAGAAAATAGAAATAAGGTGGAAATGGGGAGATATTTGTGGAATGGGTGAAGCATGGATTGATCAATTCTTTATTCATTTGCTTTACACTATACAAGCATGGTTGCAATTTATTATTGCAATTTTATTCATGCTTCAATGATATGTGAGCCATTCTTCATTCTTCACTCACTTGAGTTTTTTCTTTAGCACATTTTTCTTACACTCTCTCCGTTCTCTTCTTCTTCCTCATCCAAGCCCTAACCCTCACATGAGTTGTGTATCCAAGGGCTTGAGAAAATTCCAAGTGAGCTAAAAACCCTACTTCATCATCCTAGTCTAGATTAGCACTTTAGACTAGGATGTTTACTTCACTAATACTAGATTAGTAAAGAGGTAGCTTGATCTAGAGGAACTTCGGGTGGACCATTTTCGACACGAAGGTCGCGAAGCAAGCTTGATCCGTTCTTCAAGTGGAGCCTAGAGGAGTCGTAGGGACTACTACCCGGAGCTTTAGAAGAGAAGGACTTGGTCTACAAAGGTTGTAGTCTCCATCACTTAGTGTAGTTCTTCTTTTATCATATGTTAAACCCTATTACTCTAGTTAGATTCTAGGTTAGTGTAGCTTAGCACCAAGAAAACTTTAAAAATGCATGCTTGATGCCGGTTAAAACCTTGTGGTGGTGCTAGGATACACTTTCATGGTATCAGAGCAAAAGCTAGAGCATTAGACGGTGTAATTAGAATTACGAAAACGAAACAACTCCGAAACCGACGATCCAAAACCCTAGTTTCTGTCAGTTTAAAAAGTTCTTCTGAAATTTTTTTAAACAAGTGCAGAATATTACATGTGATGTAACTAGAACACCATAGAAAAATGATCCTAAAATGACAAATTTTGGCCGGCCAAATCACCAAAACTACGGCCTTGCTGGTCCAATGTTTGATTTTGGACTTGAGTTTTTTATGGTGTTCTGCTATCTTGGGTTTAAGGTTTAAGGTTATGTTTGATTTTTACCAAGATTGCATCTGATGTTATCGTTGTTAAGGGGCAATTCAGAGTGTTTCGTAGTCGCAATTTTAATATCGTTTCGGGTTTAAGTTTGATATATGATAAAATAGTTGGAATCCACATTAAATTAGTTTTATGAAAACTAGTTTGTAATCGGTAAATCTAGCGTTTTAGTCTCGGTTGATCGATCACCACGGAGTTTTGATTCGGATCAAAACTCCGTCGCAATCTCCTATAGTACGCGAACACTCGCCGGGTAACACTACTAGATAGCCACGCCCCATAGCCCCAACCAAGTGACTATAGGAGAACCCCGTTGCCAAAAGCATCCACTCGGGTGCTCGCGGCTACGGAGTTCCGCCTAAGTGCACTTTGTCGATGCATCAAGGGTGCGGCCATCTACTAAAGTTCCCGACGAGCATTCGATCAGCTAGTCGGGAATCTTATTGAATTACCCGACTAAGTTATTGAAAAGTGTTTTCGATATGCGACTAAAATGCAAGGTTTATAGGGTTAGGCATGAAATTCGAAATATGAGATATTCCGGGTTTATGATGTCTAAGATATTTGCGGATTCAAATTATTGTAGTTTTTTATTTCTTTTCTGTGACCGTAAGTGTAATATGCGGGGTATCCCTGATCTCGTTGCTATATGTCAACGACATTTGGGATACACATATTTACTTACGTTGATGACATGAGATGTTATGTATTGCTGTGATATGTTATATTGGATCGTCGTGATTGAATAGCCGGGTTTTTTGCGTGAGATGAGATTTTTTTCAATTTTCATTCATGTAAAATTGTATGTAATATTCTTTTATTGGGACACTTCCAGGTTAAGGATGATGTCACTATTGATGTATATTATTTACTTTTCCGCATTAGGATAGACCCAAGGCGGGGAGCATAAGTAACCGGGTTCTAGAGTCCAGTGGGAGACCATCTCGAGGAGTCGAGACCGGGTCTCCTAACTCTAGAATTGGCAGGGTTGCTTGCCGCTCTCGTAGGGGTCTAGGGATATGGGTTTGGCTATTCATTACGACCGTGGAATATGTGTTTTTCATTACTGGCTGAATTTAAAACATGGACCTCTTAATATATCCAATATTTCATATGTTGACTTCTGCTGCTTGAGCTCTGTGATGTGATCATATAACTGCATGAGACGAATGCTATATATATATGATATATATAATAAACGTTGATTATGTTTTGCACCCACGCTAGTCCAACCCCCGCTCTGCCGTTAGTTAAGTAACCTAACGGTGCATGACGGGGCCCCGTGGCGAATGCGGATGGCATAAGCATACGTTCTATTTCGTTTCTTTTCTGTGATGTTTAGGGAAACATAAATGATGGGACTTCATTAATAAGATTAATGGAAAGAAAAGAAACCTAAAGATATTGTAGAATCAAATTTTTTTAAAAGGTGTTAGTTATATGTATGCCCTAAAGGCCATTGTTGTACATGTGATGTATATTATAATGGATGCTTGGATATATATAGAGAGGACTTTCTTGCTTGATATGATAGTATGCTATCTGGTTTCACTTTATCTTAACATGTTAACGAATACTGTTTTGTGTTCACGTGTTGATAAAGCTCTTAGGATATGTACTCGACTACAAGGACTATGACGAGATCATACTAGTGGGGCCAGGGTAGTCAACGAGTACATCCTATAACTGTTCCTAGTCGAGGGTGTATCGAGACAGGGCATCGATACTCCAGAGTAGACTGGCGTGCATGCATCTTGACACATATGATGGGCGATGGATGATCCCATATCCATTGGTGTTGGACATCAAAGATGGTGTACGGGTGCTCAATGGAGACTAGGTACACTGAACGGACTCGCCAAGAACTCCTGAATGGTATTAAACCTATCGTCCGATAGAAGTTCTCCGGTGACACTGGTACAGGTTAGTCTGTAAACCCGAGATCATCATAGAGTCTTGTGTGATTCCCACTATGCATTGATTTCCACCTTACCACGTCCAAGAGGGCGTGCAAAAGGGTGGCTTTTGGGTACAATCCCAAATCACATGGAGGCAATGAGCGATAGAAGGGGTTTCGTCTCTCCCGGTATAGGGAGTTGAAGTTGTGCTGTGTTCGATTGGCTATAACTGGAAGTCCCTGACCAGGGCTGATATGGAGATTTACTGGTAAGAGTTATCAGTAGTTTCTCGACCCGTTATGAGCTTTACATCGAAACGACTTATCGGTTACTGGGGTCTGACGTTTACCACCCCTAGACTAGATATGCAATATATCAGACGAAGAGACCGGACTGTACGGTAGTGTTACTGATTGCATTCACAGGAGAATGTACAGGCTTTCTTGTTGATCTTCTGATCGCTCAATACCTAGGTGGCTGTTACGTTTAGCTGACCGCTTGCAGCTTGTTGGTGTTTGATATGATCATCACCTACTGCCGGCGTATTGACGATTCTTTAGAGTCCTACACAGAGATTTCAAGACTCAGGCAAAACAGAGTAGGAGCACATATGTGATATCTGCGGGACCGAGAATAATACGTTATGAGATACCGTATTCTATTCTCGCGATATATGATATAGCCAGGTCATCGAATCAAATGTTGATTCGATGAATCGGTACTTATTATATTAGTCGGTTATATGCGATATAGCCGAATTATCGGATCAAGTGTTGATTCAATAATTTAATGTATAATTATATATGTGATATATTGCATTACATTAACTAATATAAGCTCGCTTTATTAATTCATTTTCTCACCGGTTAATACATTGATATATATGCGATATATGTTAATTATATTATTTTCTTTTGTTACTAAAATATTATATATGTGATATATAATATTGTAACAAGTTATGATTACAAATACAATATGATTTGTGGAGATTAAACAAGTTAGGGTTTGATTTGGGTTAGCATTTGGGTTAGCTTTTTCATGAAGCTTCTAGAAGCTTTATTTTGTTTTAAGCTTAGATATTTTGTTATTGATATTTTGTGTAGATATTTCTTAACCCAACCCAAACCCTTTACCCTAGTTTAATCTCTACAAGGGTTAAGCCTTCATACTTAACCCATGGTTGAATTTGTAACCATAACAAGAAATTCATTATTCATCACAAATACTTTTCTTCTTCTTCTTCCTCTTGAAAAGCTTTCTAGCTTTTGGGTTAGTGATGAATAAGTGTGAGAAATTGAAAGAAAAAGAGAGCTAAATTCCAACTTCATCATCCTTATCTATTCTAGACACTTAGATTAGGGTGTTCATTTCATTAATACTTGATTAGAGAAGTGAGAGCTTGAGTTAAAGATCCTTCAAGGTAGATCATTTTCGAAAAGGAAGACTTCAAGCAAGCATGGATCATTCGGTTTGTGGAGCCTCTCTTGAGTACGGAAGTTCATGGATCGCGGCGAAGGGACTACTACTCGGAGCTTATGAAGCGAAGGAACGGACTGCAAAGGTTGTAATCCCTCTCTCTTAGATGTTAAGTTGTTTACACGCTATGTTAACCCTAAAACTCTAGCAAAGATCCTCGCTTTAGGTTGTTCGGCACTTGAAACTTCTAAATTCGGCATGGTTGATGCCTTATAGACCCTTGTGATAGTACCTAGTAACCTTACAGTGGTATCATAGCCTAGCTAGAGCATTAGGCGACGTGTCGACAAAGTTAAAAGTCCGATCGAACCCCGAAATGTCATTTTTGACCCCCTCTCTGGAAATTTTTTATAAAGGTGGTTTTTCCTTATTAAAAATACTCATAAAATCAAGCAGGTAATTGTATGGATTACTGTGAAATACGAGTCACTGCAGCCTTTAAGTCGCCGCGGAACCGCGGCCATACCATGCTGTTGGCGGCGGTTCCGCGGCAGTACTTGGGTGTCAGTGATAATTATTTCTAGGGTTCATCCGTATGTATTACTACATGCTTCTGGGAATTTTTAATATTACTCAAGTGTTGAGTTTTCTGGAGATCTTTTGCATTCGTTGATTCGATCGGAAAGTTTAACTTTGTCTCTTTATCTGGAATGTGATACAATATGTGGAATTCATATAGTTAGGCATGAAATGTGAAGTATGTGATATTTCGGATTTAAGATATCTAAAGTGATTGTGGATTCCAAATGTTGTAGTTTTACACTTTCTTTTCTATGACCGTAAGCGTAGTATGTGGTGTATCGCCAGCTTCGTTGCTATACATCAACGACAATCGGGATACGCATACTTGCTTACGTTGATGATATGAGATATTATGTGTTGCTGTGATATGTTATATTGGATCGTCATGTTCTGAATAGCCGGGAGTTTTATGTCAGATGAGGGTTTTTATTTTCATTCATGTAAAATTCATTTGTATGTAATATTCTTTTATTGGGGCACTTCTGGGGTGAGGATAATGTCACCATTGTATATTATTTACTTTTCCGCATTAGGATAGACCCAAGGAAGGGAGCACAAGTAACTGGGTTCTAGGGTCCAGTAGGAGGCCATCTCGAGGAGTCGAGACCGGGTCTCCTAACCCTAGAATTAGCAGTGTTGCTTGCCGCTCTCGTAGGTGTCTAGGCATGTGGGTTTGGCTATTCATCGCGACCGTGGAATCCGTGCTTTTTACAAGCTCGAAATAAAACACGGAAGTCCTAGTATATCGAATATTTCATATGTTATCTTCTGCTGCAATGTTATGTGATGAGATCATATTAATGCTTGAGACGAATGCTTATACTATATGTTGATATCTGTAAATTACTGCTTTCGTTTCTTCTGTGAAGCTTAGGAAGCTTAAATGATGGGTTTTATTAATGAGATTAATAAAAGAAAAGAAACCTAAAGATGTTGTAGAATCAAAACTTTATAAAAAGGGTAGCTACAGTTTTGCTTTGCATAGCGGTATATGTGATATACCCTGCACCTTATTCGATGAGAAAAGAGCCAAGATCCCTTCACCGGGAGTGAGCTCTTTAGCAAAACTGGTAGATGCTACAAACTCACGGTTTAGTTTTTGATTGCTTCAATAGTTCTTGCTTTGCACCGCGATATATATGATATACCCTGCACCTTATTCGATGAGGAAAGAGCTGGGATCCCTTCACCGGGAGTGACCTGTTTAGCGAAACTAGAAAAGCCTAAAAAACACTCATTTTCAAAATCGCTTGTTTCTACAACTATATCAAGTTCATTGCGCTCATGGTTTTCAGAAAAACCTGCGTAGCCCTCCGTCATTTCAGATAAATCCTACTTAGTATTCATGCTGTGTTTGTTGACTTTGTCAAGGCACAGTGTACGGTAGCTAATTAGTGTTTATTTGCTAAAACATGAGATGTGATTGGATTGAGGTATTCGTACGGCCTTGTTGACCTTGTCAAGGGTCATACGGGTGGGTTTAATTCAATCAGGAAATGACGGTTTGAACTTGACTTGCGATTTATGGTTTGTTGACCTTGTCAAGGTCATAGATCGCTAGGGGAAGAATATTATCAGGAATTTCAAGTGTTGAAATTTGCAATGAGATTGCATACCTTCTATGAGATAGATGGATCCCGATACCCACGGTGAGTAAGAGTTACTCCTGGGAGAATTTTACACAGGACAATTAACCGATCAAGTAGGTGTCTAGAAAGGTGTTAACGGGGTTATGCTTCAGGGAAAACGAGGTTTATTTTAATTAGGTCCGTGCGAAAGCACGGGGAAACTCCCTCAAAGTACCAACACTGATCTGGCTAAAAGATTGACGAACTTGTAAGGTGTAATTAATCCCGGCTAATCTTACCTTTTAGGGTATGAAGGAAGATTTGATTAAAACAGTGGGAGCCTTCCTGATTAGATAAGATAATAACCAATCTAATCTTGCAAGAGTGCACGCTAAAGTGTTTTTCTTCTCTCTCTCTCTCCAGGTAGCGACCATGTCAGGCCTTAATCAAGATAATAATATGGATGTATTGACCGAACCCTCTTGTTATACTGAGCAGAGGAATGTTGGTTTCGTTCTTTCTTATAATTGTTATAAGACTGAACAGGAAATAGGGGAATACCAGAATTCATACGCCGCCCAAACGAAGAATAAACATGTTGATGTATCTTCTTCGGATGTGTTAGTTAACGAGAACTGTTTCTCAGTTCACTCTACGTCCTGGGCATTAGATACCGGATCAGGATCCCACATATGCAATATATTGCATGGGCTAAAGAAAGGTAGAGAACTGGGAATGGGTGATCATTCCGTAAGAGTAGGGAATAGTGCAAATATTGCAGCCAAAGCAGTTAGCGAATATCACCTTGTATTACCAAGTGGTAATACATTGATTCTGAACGAATGCTATTATATACCGAACATGATATACAACATTATATCAGTTTCTTTATTAAGTAAAGAATGATATAATTTTGTAATACAGGATAATGTTATGAACATCTTTCTAAATCAAAAGTTGATTGGATCAGGCTCGTTAAATAATGGCATATACATTCTAAATCAAAACACGGTTCTTAATATACAGAACACACGCAAGAGGAAAAGTTCAGAAATGAACGAATCCTTCTTGTGGCATTGTAGACTTGGTCATATCAATACGACACGACTTGCTAAGTTACATAAAGATGGTTATTTAAATACGTTCGAATTAACATCATATGAAACTTGCCATTCATGTCTCAAAGGAAAAATGAACAAAACTCCGTTTAGTGGACATGGAGAAAGAGTTACAGAACTCTTGGGACTGGTACATAGTGATGTATGCGGTCCCATGTCTACACATGCCAGGAATGGTTCCTCGTACTTCATTACGTTCACTGCCGATCTCTCAAGATACGGACATGTGTTCCTGTTGAAACACAAGTCCGAAGCTTTTGACAAATTCAGGGAATATAAACACGAAGTCGAGAGCCAAATGGGTAAAAGCATTAAAATCCTTCGATCTGATCGAGGAGGAGAATACTTGAGCAATGAGTTCCTGGACTATCTAAAAGAGAATGGGATTCTCTCTCAGCTTACTCCTCCCTATACACCACAGCACAACGGTGTATCGGAGAGGAGGAATCGCACCCTATTAGATATGGTGGGCTCTATGATGAGCACTGCTGAGTTGCCTATTTCCTTCTGGGGATATGCGCTTGAGACAACAGCATACCTATTGAATCAAATTCCATCTAAATCTGTACCAACCACACCATATGAGATATGGAGTGGAAAGAGACCTTATCTTAAACGAGTTAAGATATGGGGTTGTACGGCCTATGTCAAAAGGCAAAATCTGGACAAACTCGAGGCACGATCAGTTCTCTACAAGTTTGTAGGATATCCGAAGAATTCTTATGGATAATTTTTCTACCACAATGAGGAGCAAAAGGTGTTTGTTGCTAAACATGCCACCTTTTTAGAAAAGAAATTTCTTGCAAAAGAAATTAGTGGCAATGAGGTAGAACTGGAAGAAGTTCCGGAAACACAAACTGCAACTGAAGATTTAATGGAACCAGAGGATTCAGTAGTTCCCGACGAACACCCTCCTCTCCGCCGATCTAGTAGGGTTCCTCATCCACCTGAGAGATACTATGGTTTTCTCGTCGATGGTGGGAGTGAGGATTGCATCATGGAAGATGATGACCCAACTAGCTTTGAGGAGGCCATCACGAGTGGGGACTCTGTGAAATGGCTGGATGCAATGAGATCTGAGATGGAATCCATGTACACCAACAAAGTATGGACTTTGGAAGTTGCTCCTGAAGAGGTAAAACCCATTGGGAGCAAATGGATCTTTAAGAAGAAACTTGGTGTAGATGGAAAAGTTGAGACTTTCAAAGCTAGACTTGTTGCAAAGGGTTTTCGTCAACGACCAGGTGTGGATTATGATGAAACTTTTTCTCCAGTGGCTATGCTTAAGTCCATCCGGATCTTACTTGCCATTGCTTCATACCATGACTACGAAATCTGGCATATGGATGTTAAGACTGCCTTTCTAAATGGTGATTTGGAAGAATGCGTGTACACGACTCAGCCAGAGGGCTTCGTAGACAGTGGGAGAAAAGGTGTGCAAGCTGCTTAAATCCATCTACGGGTTAAAGCAGGTATCACGAAGTTGGAACATCTGTTTTGATGTTGTAGTCAAAGAGTTTGACTTTATCAAAAACATAGATGAACCTTGTATATACAAGAAGGTGGCAAAGAGTAAGGTTGTCTTCCTCGTATTGTACGTGGATGACATACTCTTGATAGGAATTGATATTCCTATGCCGCACTGGGTTAAGCTCTTCTTATCGCATAGATTCTCAATGAAAGATCTAGGTGATGCCTCCTGCATTTTGGGAATTAAGATCTATAGAGATAGATCTAGACGGATACTGGGATTGTCCTAATCCAGGTACATTGACACCATACTAAAGAGGTTTAGTATGGAAGAATCCAAGCGTGGGAATTTACCCACGATCTCTGGACTCACTCTCTCCAAAGAGATGTCTCCCAAGACTGATTTGGAAAGAGCTCGCATGCAAGGGATACCCTATGCTTCGGCAGTAGGCTCTATCATGTACGCGATGCTATATACCAGACCCGATGTAGAATACTCACTAAGTGTAGCGAGTAGGTATCAAGCATGTTAGTGTATATGACCTAGAGGCCATTACTGTATCATACTAGTTTGTATATTACTTAATGGAAGCTTGGGATATTCACAGTTGTATAGACAATCTTGCTCAAAATGGTAGTATGCTACTTGGTTTGTTTCTACTTTAATGTGTACATGTGTTTGTTTTAGTATATCACTTATACACATTAGTGGAGCCCTTAGGATCTTTGCTTGATTACCAGCGTTGTGATGGCAGTCACACTCGTGGGGGCTGGGTAATCTACAAGCACATCTTTATACAGGTCCCTAGTTGTAGGACTATCGAGACATGGCATCGATACTCCGGAGTAGACTAGCGTATGCGCTTCTCATTCCAGCAGGGGAGACGGTCTGTCCCACAGCCGTCAATATGTCGTACTTGAGATAGTATGCGGGTGCTCGTTAGGTTACGAGTACACTGGACAGGACTCGTCGGGAACTGATTGGTTGGTACTATACCTATCGTCAGTTATCAGTTCCCAGGTGACATGAGTACAGCTTAGTCCGCTGACTTGACACTGTCACTTCGCCTCGAGTGTGTTCCCACTGTACTTTGATTACTACCCTACCATGGCTCAAAGGAGTCGTGCAAACAGGTAGTAGTTGGGTGCAGTCTCGAAGTACTTGTAGGCAGTGACGGTTAGACAGGATTCGTCTCTCCCGGTATTGGGAGTTGATATCACGCTGTGTCACGAAGAGCCATTACACACAGTCGTTCCTGGCCAGCGCAAGCGAGATAAACTGGTAGGTTTCCAGTGTTATCTCAGGGTGTTCTGGGCTACACTCCAACACGACTTGTATCGTTATTAGGAGGCTGACGTTTACCGCCCCCTAGGCCCGCCATGCGATATTCTCAGATGAACAGACCAGACTGTACATATATTGTCACATTCAGGCTCAGTAGGAGTTTAGATGGGTTTCACCTCGTCCGTCTTCTTATCGGCATCTACCTGGGGGCCGTTACGCACAGCTAGTGCCGCTTGCGGTCTATGGTTAAACCCACTGCCAGCGTAGTGTCGAGTCTTTAGTGTCCCACACAGAGAGCTATTCGCCTTTAGGCAAAAGAGTAGAGGTCGCATGGTTTTGCGACAGGTCGCATGGTTTTGCGACAGGGTTCGGTCACATCCGCGCACTTGTTCACGTTTAGTGACCGGGCAGTTATTACTAGCGGGCTTTGGTTTAAGCCAGATCCTAGTATACGTTTTGGGATTGGTTTTACCTCAGTTGTATTCGTGTTCCCCGGAACGCGGATGCGGGTGTGTATGCACAGTTGACAGAGATAGAGGCAGAGGATTCTCATTAGGGTTGTTGACTGTTGACATTTGCTTAACCCTAATGACAATTAGAAATATGATTAACAATAATATTAATTAAGTATTATAGTGATATGGTTAGGGTTGAAGGGTTGACCTTGTTGACTTGTTGACTTTTGTTGACCGGTTGACTAGGTTGGACTTGTTGACCACCATCATGACAATGGCTATCATTTGTTTGCATTGACTTTAGCTTGCTTGTTTTGTTCACAAATTGCATTTAATGCAAGAATTGATATTGCCATTTGATATGATAACAACCATCACATAATACTCAATTATCATTATTTGTTATCATGGTTTTAGATTATGAGAGGTTGGATGGAAAAAGTCTTGCTCACTTTTCATTTTTGCTTTCTCTCTCTTGAGCTCTCCCATCCTCAAGCTCTCCCTCTTCCTCTTGCTCTCTCTAGTTCATGGTTCTACTTGTCTCATGTGTTGAGAAGTAAGAACCATATAGATAAAACCCAAAACACTCCTCTACTCATCCTAGTTCACAAGGCCTAGCAAGCCAAGTGTTCTAGTTTCTTCAAGTTTGAAGTAGAAGCCAAAAGGTAAAAGCTTTCGGGTGGATCCATCTTCGGTGCAAGGAGACGACGAGGTGAGGGCGATTCGAACACCGCAAGGAGTTGAAGACGAAGGAGTTCAAGTAAGGTATAACCCCCTAACCGAGTAGGTAAAACTCCTAGTTAGGTTATTAGGTAGTTGTTTAACAAAGATCCGTATTTTGAGTCCATGTTACCACCCTAAAAAAAATCGTTTTTCACCATTTCCGCAACCCTAAATAACCAGGGACGGGTAGCATGGACTTACAGTGGTATCAAAGCCAGGTTAAACACTATCTAACATATTAGCAAGGTAACTAGAAGTTCGATCGTAGAAAAAGTCACGAAACACGCCCGAAAAATCAACTCTCTGCCGAATTTTTTTCCTGTTCCAAAAATAATAAATCTTACCTTAAAATTCAGCTCAGGCTTTTTAGAAGAAACTGTAGAAAAACCGTCCAGTGAATCGATCAAAGGCCGCGGAACCGCGGCAGGAGCGTGCTCCCGCCGCGGATCCGCGGCCGAGTTGAATCGGCCGTGGGCGATTTTTCATGCAGTTTATTCAGTTGGGTGTTTTGGGATTTTTACAGTATGTGTTTTCAGCCCAGATTTTCCAGAAAGCAAAATTTATTTTTGGGGCTTGAAAATCCGTATTTTGATCGAACTTCTAAAGACTTAAGCTAACGAGTTTATATCTGTGATGTGATATATGTATTGAACGTCTGCTAATCGCTATACGTCGGTTAGTGGGGGTTATACATATCTGTGATCTGTAATGTTAATGGTATGTGTATGTGAATTCATTGGATTTTCGCGGGTGAATAGCCGGGGGTTGTGAGATGAGAGTTTTCTTTTCTTTCAATTCATGTAATTTGTAATTGATGTAATATTATTTATATGGCCGCACAACCGGGATGAGGTTGTAGCCGTCATTGTATAATTTCTTTTACTGTTTTTGCTCCTAGGATAGACCCATGGAGGGGGTGCACAAACTACCGGGTACCTCGAAGTGCCGAGTGGCCTACTCACGGTGTTGAGGGAGGTTGCTTCACTTCGGGTATTTGGTGGGTAGTTTGCCGCACCCGTAGGGGTCTTGGGTAGGGTATTGGCTATTCACCGTGACCGTGTAATCCGCTTTTCGTTACAGGCTCGTACGAATTGCGGATTCCTAGTATATCCAATGTGTTCATCTGTGATCTGTAATGGCTATCATTGCTATATATCTATATATGATATCTATTTAGGCATTGCTTATGTTTTGCATCCGCGCTAGTCCAGCCCCCTCTCTGTCGTTAGTTAAGTAACCTAACAGGTAATGACGGGGCCCCATGGCGAATGCGGATGGCATAAGCGTACGTCATATTTTGGTTGTTTTCTGCAATGGTAGGATTAAATGATGGGACGCATTAAAAATTAATGCAAGAAAATAAACCAAAATAAAGTCGTTGGAACAATTTCAAAAACCACTCGGTTTCTTTTCAAAAAACAACTTTTAAACGCGGAGCTTAAGCCACTCCTTTTAAAAGCTATCTCGTTCCATCGATTATATCATGTTCACTACGTTCACGGTTTTGCCAAAACCATTCGTAGCCCTCCGTCGTTTCACATGAATGGTCAATAGTATTCAATCTATGTTTGTTGGCCCAAGTCAAGGCATAGTGATTGGTAGCTATTGGGTATTCATGTGCAGCATAGATAGATGCGTTGGTTTGGGACAGTCGTACCGCCTTGTTGGCCAAAGTCAAGGGTAGGTATGGGTGGGTTCAAATTAACCTGGAGAATGACGTGTAGAACTTGACATGTGACTTATGATTTGTTGGCCAAAGTCAAGGTCATAAGAGCATGGGGCAAAAATCCACATCAGGAGTTTCTAAAGAACCAGAAACTTGCTAGCGCTGCATACCATTTGGAGTGTGATGATTCTGGTAGGATTCCTTCAGTTTTGTCACGCGATGATATTTGGATCCTGATCCTACTGTGAGTATATGCTACTCCTCGGGAAATTTCGCACTTAACGATCAATGCTATAAACCAAGTAGGTGTCTAGAAAGGTGTTAGCGGGGCTACACCCCCAGGGAAAAGAGGTTATTTAATTAAGTAACTTCGTGAAAGCGTTGGAAAATCTCCCTCGAAGTACCAACACTGGCCTGGCTGAATGGTTAAGCAAGTATTGTATGGTGAGATTGATCCCGACTAATTCTTCCTTTTTGGTTTGAGGAGGGATTCGAGGTACAGTGGGAGCCATCCTGTTTAGACAAACTAAAAATCACTCTAAACTTGCAAGAGCATCATGCTGAGTGTTTCTTCTCTCTCTCCTAATTGCAGCGACCAATCGTCATGATCGGACTTAAGTTACTTCTAGATAAAAACATACTGACAGGGCCAAACTACAAAGATTGGCTCAAGAATGTCAAAATGACAATCACTTACAACAAGCTGGGGTATCTCTTTACCACCAAAGCTCCCCCTGTCCCAGGTCCCACCTCCAGCGTCGCGGATAGGGAAATTCGTAAGACCTGGGAGATCGATTGCGCGAAGACCAAGTGCCTCGTGCTTGCCTCTATGGCAATGAACATCAGAGGAGGCATGAGAATATGGACCTCGAATACATATTTCTCCATACAAAAGAACTGTATGGAGAGCAATCTCGTATCGCCAGATACGAAGTGTCGAAAAAGCTATTTTCGGCAAGGTTGGCCATCGGATCATCGGTAGTGGAACACGTGCTTAAGATGATTAGCTTCATTAAGGAGCTCGCGGACCTTGGGACCACGTTAGAGAACGAGCTCTATATGGACTTGATTCTCCAGTCCCTTCCTTCCACTTACGCCCAGTTTATCCTGAACTTCAACTTGCAAGGAAAAGAAGTTGAACTTCTGGAGCTCCTCAACATGCTGAGGAGTGCAGAGGGCACCCTACAGAAAGGTAAGGAGACATCCACTTTGTTTGTAGGAGGATCTTCCTCTTCTAAGTCCAAGGCGAAAGCCAAGGGAAAGAAGAAGAAAACCCCCGCCAAACCAAGGGGCGGTGTTAGTAAAGTGGATACAAAGGGAAAAGCAAAAGCAACAAAGATAGCGGGGCAGCTTGTGGGAAAGGAAGAATGCTTCTATTGTCATAAGAAGGGACACTGGAAGAAAGATTGCAGGGCTTGGAAGGCCGGAAACCAGGATCCGAAACAAGTTGCGGCTTCGGCTTCAGGTGTGTATGTTATTGAAAACTGTCTTTCAATAAACTCTACTTCCTGGGTATTGGATACCGGATCAGGATCTCATATCTGTAATTCTTTGCAGGCACTGAGAAAGCGTAGGGTTTTGAAGGCAGGTGATATGACCCTTAGAGTTGCAAACGGAGCCGGCATGGATGCTGAGTCCGTGTGGGACTATCACCTGGGCTTGTCAGTTGGACACGTTTTGGTTTTGCGTAATTGCTATTTTGTACCTAATGCAACTTGTAATATCATTTCTGTATCTTTATTATCTAAAGAATGTTATGAATTTGCATTTGTAAGTAATGTTGTGAACATTCACCTTAATCAAGTTCTGATTGGGTCAGGTACATTAAGCAATGGTATATACGTATTAAACCAACCACAGATTTTCAATGTCCAGAATACACACAAAAGAAAGTCTACGGAAACTAATCAGGCTTTCTTATAGCATTGTAGACTAGGTCACATCAATAAGAGAAGGTTGACGAAGTTACATACAGAAGGATATTTGGATCCATTCCAATATCAATCATATGCAACTTGTCAATCCTGTCTCAAAGGAAAGATGACAAAGACTCCGTTCATTGGACACGGAGTAAGAGCGAGCGAGCTCTTAGGACTCGTACACAGCGACGTGTGCGGTCCAATGTCTACACATGCGTGAAGCGATTTTTCTTACTTCATTACTTTTACGGATGACTTTTCAAGGTACGGATATGTCTTCTTGATGAAACATAAATCCGAAGCCTTTGGAAAATTCCAGGAATATAAGAATGAAGTAGAAAAACAAACCGGCAAAAGTATCAAGACACTGAGATCTGATCGAGGTGGAGAATACTTGAGTGCTGAGTTCCTGAATTACCTAAAAGAGAATGGTATTCTCTCTCAGCTTACTCCTCCATACACTCCGCAACATAACGGTGTATCGGAGAGACGGAACCGGACCCTATTGGATATGGTACGTTCCATGATGAGTAACGCTGAGTTACCGCGATCATTCTGGGGATATGCGCTAGAATCAGCTGCATACCTTTTGAACCGAGTTCCAACTAAGACTGTGCCTACCACACCATATCAGATGTGGTGTGGGAAGAAACCCTATCTTAAGCACATTAAGACATGGGGATGTCCAGCTTTTGTTAAAAAGCAGCATGCGGACAAACTCGAGGCACGCTCAGTACAGTGTAAGTTTGTGGGATATCCAAAGAACTCTAAGGGATATTTCTTCTATTGCGAAGAGGAACAAAAGGTTTTTGTTTCTCGTCATGCCTGCTTCTTGGAAACTGAGTTTTTGGAAAATCAGATAAGTGGGAGCGCAATAGAACTGGAAGAAATTCCAGAACCACGAGCTATTACTGAAAGCTTAATAGAACCTGAGGGTTCAAAAGAACAGGACATTCCTACGCCGCTCCGCACGAGTAGTAGGCAGTCTCATCCGCCCGAGAGATACTACGGTTTTCTCATAGACGGGGATAGAGAGAATTGCATCATTGATTATGATGAGCCGACTAGCTTCCAGCAGGCCATTCAGAGCGTTAACTCGGTAAAATGGTTGGATGCAATGCGGACCGAAATGGAGTCCATGTACACTGACAAAGTATGGACGTTGGACGTTGCTCCTGATGGGGTAAAACCCGTAGGATGCAAGTGGATCTTCAAAAGGAAGATTGGTGTAGATGGACAGGTTGAGACCTATAAAGCTAGACTTGTTGCAAAGGGTTTTCGTCAAAGACCTGGTTTGGACTATGACGAAACCTTTTCTCCAGTGGCTATGCTGAAATCCATTCGGATCCTTCTTGCCATTGCTGCCTTCCACGATTGTGAGATTTAGCAGATGGACGTAAAGACCGCTTTTCTAAAAGGAAATTTAGAGGAGTGTGTCTATATGGACCAGCCAGAGGGTTTCGTTCAGAGTGGGAGCAACGAAAAGGTGTGCAAGTTGCTTAAGTCCATTTATGGACTAAAGCAGGCATTGCGGAGTTGGAACATCTGTTTTGATGAGACGGTCAAAGAATTTGGCTTTATCAAAAATCCAGATGAACCATGCATCTATAGTAGATTTGTAGCAAGAACTGTCGTATTCCTCGTATTATACATGGATGACATTCTCTTGATAGGAAATGACATTCCTATGATACAATCTGTCAAAGTGTTCTTGTCACACAGGTTCTCCATGAAAGACCTGGGTGATGCCTCTTACATTCTGGGGATCCGGATCTATCGTGACAGATCCAAGAGGATGTTAGGACTCTCGCAGTCCAGGTACATCAACACCATACTGAAAAGATTCAGTATGGAAGATTCCAAGCGCGGTAATCTACCGGCTTGTCACGGGATCACCCTCTCCAAAGAGATGTCTCCCAAGACTGATTTGGAAAGGGATCACATGTCTATTATACCCTACGCTTCTGTGGTAGGCTCTATAATGTATGCGATGTTGTGTACCAGACCAGATGTAGATTATGCACTGAGTGTGGTAAGCCGGTATCAGTCAAACCCTGGGGACAAGCACTGGATAGCGGTAAAGAACATTCTCAAGTACCTGAGAAGGACTAAGGAGATGTTCTTGGTGTACGGCGGAAAAGACCTCCAGATCGAGGCTTTTGCTGACTCCAGCTTCCAGAGTGACAAGGATGATTCCCAGTCCATATCGAGTTTTGTCTTTACCTTCAATGGAGGGGCGGTGTATTGGAAGAGTTCCAAACAGGAAACCGTTGCTGACTCGACGATGGAAGCGGAATACATCGTTGCTGCTGATGCCACAAAAGAAGCTGTCTGGATGACGAAGTTCTTAACGGAACTTCAGGTGGTTCCATCTATTGTTGATCCAATACCTCTGTATTGCGACAACAATGGGGCTATAGCTTTAGTGAAGGAACCCAGGTCCCATCAGAAATCCAGACACATCTTAAGGCGGTATCACCTGATCAGGGAGATCGTGGATCGCCAGGAGATCGAGGTTCGGAGGGTTGCTATGGAAGATAACACTGCTGATCCACTCACGAAGGCCTTACCCCAGACTCAGTTTGAGCGGCTGATCGAGATGATAGGTCTTCGATACGCCAGTACATGGCCTTAGTGCAAGTGGGAGATTGTCAGTGTATATGCCCTAGAGGCCATTACTGTATCCTACTAGTTTGTATATTACTTAATGGAAGTTTGGGATATTCACAGTTGTATAGACAATCTTGCTCAAAATGGTAGTATGCTACTTGGTTTGTTTCTATTTTAATGTGTACATGTGTTTATTTTAGTATATCACCTATACACATTAGTGGAGCCCAGAGGATCTTTGCTTGATTACCAGCGTTGTGATGGCAGTCACACTCGTGGGGGCTGGGTAATCCACATGCACATCCTTATACAGGTCCCTAGTCGTAGGACTATCGAGACATGGCATCGATAATCCGGAGTAGACTAGCGTATGCGCTTCTCATTACAGCAGGGGAGACGGTCTGTCCCACAGCCGTCAATATGTCGTACTTGAGATAGTATGCGGGTGCTCGTTAGGTTACGAGTACACTGGACAGGACTCGTCGGGAACTGATTGGTTGGTACTATACCTATCGTCAGTTATCAGTTCTCAGGTGACATGAGTACAGCTTAGTCCGCTGACTTGACACTGTCACTTCGCCTTGAGTGTGTTCCCACTATACTTTGATTACTACCCTATCACGGCTCAAAGGAGTCGTGCAAACAGGTAGTAGTTGGGTGCAGTCCCGAAGCACTTAGAGGCAGTGACGGTTAGACAGGATTCGTCTCTCCCGGTATTGGGAGTTGATATCGCGCGGTGTCATGGAGAGCCATTATACACAGTCGTCCCTGGCCAGGGCAAGCGAGATATACAGGTAGGTTTCCAGTGTTATCTCAGGCTGTTCTGGGCTACACTCCGACATGACCTGAACCGCTATTAGGGGACTGACGTTTACCTCCCCCCTAGGCCCGCCATGCGATATTCTCAGACGAACAGACCGGACTGTATGGAGATTGTCACATTCAAGCTCAGTAGGAGTTCAGATGGGTTTCACCCCGTCCGTCTTCTTATCGGCATCTACCTGGGGGCCGTTGCGCACAGCCAGTGCCGCTTGCGGTCTGTGGTTAAACCCACTGCCAGCGTAGTGTCGAGTCTTTAGAGTCCCACACAGAGAGCTATTCTCCTTTAGGCAAAAGAGTAGAGGTCGCATGGTTTTGCGACAGGTCGCATGGTTTTGCGACAGGGTTCGGTCACATCTGCACACTTGTGCACGTTTAGTGACCGGGCAGTTATTACTAGCGGGCTTTGGTTTAAGCCAAATCCTAGTATACGTTTTGGGATTAGTTTTATCTCAGTTGTATTCGTGTTCCCCGGAACGCGGATGCGGGTGTGTATGCACAGTTGACAGAGACAGAGGCAGAGGATTCTCATTAGGGTTGTTGGCTGTTGACTTTTGGTTAACCCTAATGAGAATTAGAAATATGATTAACAATAATATTAATTAATTATTATAGTGATATGGTTAGGGTTGAAGGGTTGACCTTGTTGACTTTTGTTGACCGGTTGACTAGGTTGGACTTGTTGACCACCATCATGACAATGGCTATCATTTGTTTGCATTGACTTTGGCTTGCTTGTTTTGTTCACAAATTGCATTTAATGCAAGAAATGATATTGCCATTTGATATGATAACAACCATCACATAATACTCAATTATCATTATTTGTTATCATGATTTTGGATTATGAGAGGTTGGATGGAAAAAGTCTTACTCACTTTTCATTTTTGCTTTCTCTCTCTTGAGCTCTCTCATCCTGAAGCTCTCCCTCTTCCTCTTGCTCTCTCTAGTTCATGGTTCTACTTGTCTCATGTGTTGAGAAGCAAGAACCATATAGATAAAACCCAAAACACTTCTCTACTCATCCTAGTTCACAAGGCCTAGCAAGCCAAGTGTTCTAGTTTCTTCAAGTTTGAAGTAGAAGCCAAAAGGTAAAAGCTTTCGGGTGGATCCATCTTCGGTGCGAGGAGACGACGAGGTGAGGGCGATCCGAACACCGCAAGGAGTTGAAGACGAAGGAGTTCAAGTAAGGTATAACCCCCTAACCGAGTAGGTAAAACTCCTGGTTAGGTTGTTAGGTAGTTGTTTAACAAAGATCCGTATTTTGAGTCTAAGTTACCACCCTAGAAAAAATCGTTTTTCACCATTTCCGCAACCCTAAAGAACCGGGGACGGGTAGCATAGACTTACAAAGCAGATCCTGGAGAGAATCACTGGACAGCTGTGAAGAACATTCTCAAGTACTTGAAAAGGACAAAAGAGATGTTCTTGGTGTATGGTAACGGAGAACTTCAGGTGGAGTGCTTTACCGATTCGAGCTTCCAGAGTGATAAGGACGACTCTAAGCCGCACTCGGGATTTGTCTTTACCCTCAATGGAGGGGTGGTGTGTTGGAAGAGTTCCAAACAGGAAACCGTGACAGACTCGACGATGGAGGCTGTATACATCGCTGCCAACGATACTGCCAAAGAGGCTGTTTGGATAAAGAAGTTCATCACTGAACTTGGTGAGGTTCCGTCCATTGAGTATCCAATACCTCTGTATTGTGATAACAATGGAGCTGTGGCTTTGGCCAAGGAACCCAGGTCCCATCAGAAGTCCAGACTTATTCTGAGGCGGTATCACCTGATCCGGGAGATAGTTGATCGCCGGGAGATCGAGGTCAGGAGAGTTGATACGAAGGACAACACTGCGGATCCACTCACAAAGGCCATTCCTTAAATACAATTTGAGAGACTCTTCGGGATGTTGGGTATGAGATACTCCAACAGCTGGCCTTAGTGCAAGTGGGAGATTGTTAGTTATATGTATGCCCCAGAGGCCATTGTTGTACATGTGATGTATATTATAATGAAATCTTGGATATATATAGAGAGGACTTTTTGGTTGGATATGATAGTATGCTATCCGGTTTCACTTTATCTTAACATGTTAATGAATACTGTTTTGTCATCACGTGTTGATAAAGCCCTTAGGATATGTACTCGACTACTAGGACTATGATGAGATCATACTAGTGGGGCCAGGGTAGTCAACGAGTACATCCAATAACTGTTCCTAGTCGAGGGTGTATCGAGACAGGGCATCAATACTCTAGAGTAGACTAGCATGCACGCATCTTGACCCATATGATGGGCGATGGATGATCCCATATCCATTGCTGTTGGACATCAAAGATGGTGTATGGGTGCTCAGTGGAGACTGGGTACACTGAACGGACTCGCCGAGAACTCCTGGATGGTATTATACCTATCGTCAGATAGCAGTTCTCTGGTGACACTGGTACAGGTTAGTCTGTAGACCCGAGATCGTCATAGAGTCTTGTGTGATTCCCACCGTGCTTTGATTTCCACCTTACCACTTCCAAGAGGGCGTGCAAAAAGGTGGTTTTGGGTACAGTCCCGATTCACATGGAGGAAATGAGCGATAGGAGGGGTTTCGTCTCTCCCGGTATAGAGAGTTGATGTTGTGATGTGTTCGATTGGCTATAATTGGAAGTCCCTGGCCAGGGCTGATATTGAGATTTACTGGTAAGAGTTATCAGTAGTTTCTCGACCCGTTATGAACCTCACATCGATATGACTTATCGGTTACTGGGGTCTGACGTTTACCACCCCTAGACTAGATATGCAACATATCAGACGAAGAGACCGGACTGTACGATAGTGTTACTGATTGGATTCACAGGAGAATGTACAGGCTTGCTTGTTAAGCTTCTGATCGCTCAATACCTGGGTGGCTGTTACGTTTAGCTGACCGCTTGCAGCTTGTGGGTGTTTGATATGATCATCACCTACTGCCGGCGTATTGATGATTCTTTAGAGTCCTACGCAGAGGTTTCCTGACTCAGGAAAAACGGAGTAGAAGAACATATGTGATATGTGCGGGACCGAGAATAATACGATATGAGATATCGTATTCTATTCTCGCGATATATGATATAGCCGGGTCATCGGATCAAATGTTGATTCGATGAATCGGTACTTATTATATTATTCGGTTATATGCGATATAGCCGGATTATCGGATCAAGTGTTGATTCGATAATTTAATGTATAATTATATATGTGATATATTGCATTACATTAACTAATATAAGCTCGCTTTATTAATTCATTTTCTCACCGGTTAATACATTGATATATATGCGATATATGTTAATTGTATTATTTTCTTTTGTTACTAAAATATTATATATGTGATATATAATATTATAACAAGTTATGATTACAAATACAACATGATTTGTGGAGATTAAACAAGTTATGGTTTGATTTGGGTTAGCTTTTTCATGAAGCTTTTAGAAGCTTTATTTTGTTTTAAGCTTAGATATTTTGTATTGATATTTTGTATAGATATTTCTTAACCCAACCCAAACCCTTTACCCTAGTTAAATCTCTACAAGGGTTAAGCATTCATACTTAACCCATGGTTGAATTTGTAACCATAACAAGAAATTCATTATTCATCACAAATACTTTTCTTCTTCGTCTTCCTCTTGAAAAGCTTTCTAGATTTTGGGTAAGTGATGAATAAGTGTGAGAAATTGAAAGAAAAAAAGAGCTAAATTCCTACTTCATCATCCTTATCTATTTTAGCCACTTAGATTAGGGTGTTCACTTCACTAATAATTGATTAGAGAAGTGGGAGCTTGACTTAAAGATCCTTCAAGGTAGATCATCTTCGAAAAGGAAGACTTCAAGCAAGCATGGATCATTCGGCTTGTGGAGCCTCTCTAGAGTCCGGAAGTTCATGGATCACGGTGAAGGGACTACTACTCGGAGCTTATGAAGCGAAGGAACGGACTACAAAGGTTGTAATCCCTCTCTTTTAGATGTAAAGTTGTTTACATGCTATGTTATCCCTAAAAGTCTAGCAAAGATTCTCGCTTTAGGTTGTTCGGCACTTGAAAATTCTAAATTCGGCATGGTTGATGTCTTATAGACCCTTGTCATAGTGCCTAGTAACCTTACAAAAGGTAGCTCTAGTTCTTGCTTTGCATGGTGGTATTCCTTGATGAATATCCAGCACCTCATTCGATGAGGAAAGAGCCGAGATCCCTTCACCGGGAGTGACCACTTTAGCAAAACTAGCAAATGCTATAACCTAGTCGGTTTTGTTTTGATAGCTTCTCTAGTTCTTGCTTTGCATAGTGGTTTTCCTTGATGAATATCCAGCACCTCATTCGATGAGGAAAGAGCCGAGATTCCTTCAACGGGAGTGACCTCTTTAGCAAAACTACCAAAAGCTACAAAAAACACTCATTTTCAAATCACTAGATTCTACAACAATATCAAGTTCATTATGCTAAAAATTTTCTTCAAAACCAGTCGTAGCCCTCCGTCATTTCAGATAAGTGCTATTTAGTATTCGTGCTGCGTTTGTTGGCCTCCGTCAAGGCGTAGTGTGCGGTAGCTGATGCGATTGGATTAGGGTAGTCGTACGACCTTGTTGGCTCTATCAAGGGTCGTGTGGGTAGGTTTAATTCAATCATGAAATGAACGGGTTGAACTTGACTAGCAGCCTACGGTTTGTTGGCCTCCGTCAAGTTCATAGGTCGTTAGGGGTAAAAATATATATTGGGAATTTCAAGTGTAGAAATTTGCAATGAGATTGCATACCTTCTATGAGATTGTTGGATCCCGATACCCACTGCGAGTAAGTGTTACTCCTGGGAGAGTTTTCCACTCTACAATTAGCAGATCCAGTAGGTGTCTAAGAAACCTGTTAACGGGGTTATGCCCCTAAGGAAACGAGGTTATTTAATTAGTTCCATACGAAAGCATGGGGAGTACCCATACCTGCATGGCTGTCACGACCCGAAGTAGTACGTGACTGGCCCTTGAATCATATGAAGTCTATAGGACCCCATCTAATTCAAGTAACCCAAAAGCCCAGAAATCTAAACCATTTTTAAAGAAGAAGTGTAGAAAGCATGTTATAAAACAAGTGATTTTTAAATAACATAAGCCGACGTATTGCATTTTAAAATATTAAGTCTTTTCAGAAAATTTCGGAAGAGTTTTTTTTGTAAATACTGGCCCCAAACGGGGTACAACATGAATAATATATGCATAATGAAAAAGGCATCCCCAAGCGGAAGCTAGCTCTTCGTCAATCGACGGTCACAACCACACAAGCAATATAATATACAACACCGAAGGGCGATGATCAAAACTGAAAAGGAAACTCAAATCAACATGAAAACCCATAATAATACAACGCGCGACTCTAAGGTCGAAAGAATATACAACTGGTTTCTAAGTCAAATACATATACATGTCTGGTTGATGGAGTTTTACTAGATACAACTGAATATAAATAAATGTATAATGGTGGTCACGATGCAAGTGAACCCACCTACCAAAGCAATCATCCGGAAGGAAAGCAGTGTGCCAGCAAAGCCGCAACGAAACCTGTACGGCAAAACCTGCAAGAAACTGTGGCACAATGGGGGTGAGTTGCCAACTTGTGAGTAGAAAACATCACAGAGCAGAAATCGTATGTATGACTAAACCCTAGGTCAAACGATCAGTAATATATATATATATATATATATATATATCCTCAATATGATAAAGTCTGAAGCATAATAAAAAGGCAAGGATAAATATCTAAACATAAGTGTAATCCCATGTGCTCGTGTCAGTGCCTCAGGCAGCAAAATGTCATAAATATGAGGTATGAATGCAGTAAAATGGAAACAGAAGACATCATGAAAGAGAAAACTGTTTGCTTAATATAGTGAGATTTTTGTATAAACATTCAAGTATCATCAATGAAATCATCAGAAAATCAGTGTCAAGCATCGACACAAAATATATATCTCAATATCCCAATATCAAATAAATCTTATATATCCAATATCCAATATCGAGCACATAGACCCCGAGCACATAAGCCCCTCTCATCGACCATATAGGCCCCTCACATCGAGCACATAGGCCCCTCTCATCGACCATATAGGCCCGTCACATCGAGAACATAGGCCCCGAGCACATAGGCCCCTCTCATCGACCATATAGGCCCACATATATAATGAATAAGTATATTTGCATATATCATTATGATATATATATATATATATATATATATATATATATATATATATATCAGCGTCCCATACCACTGATATATATACGCAGGAGTAAAACAATCCAGAAAACATTATATGAAAACCATATCTCAATGCGAAATCCATGAATATAATATATACAACATGAAACAGTAATATGAGCATATAAGGAAAAATCGCTATTTAACTGCAACAAGTTATAAAATATATCATGCGGTTCCTAAATTCTTTAAATTTATACAACATCATATAAAGGTGAACATGTAACTATATAAAGGCATATGTGTAAGCATGTAGGTATACAGGTATGCTATATGTCATATGCACAATGGAATATGAATCAATAATATATAAGCATGCAATGCAATGCGAGCAGTAGAATAAATGGTAAATGAATAATAATGCAGCAATAAAGAAATATACATTCCTATATACGAGTCATACAGTTTTTAGTATTTGAAAGTTTCACGAATCGTGGTGTTTAGAAAATAGGGCTACGGTGTTTTTATGAAAAAGTATATCCTTTGAAAATATCCGTAGGATCCTTTGTCCTGTCTTTAAAGTACTCACGATTCTTTAGTTTTGGAAATAGGTATGACTCGAGTCTAGTCTAATATCTACAAGTAAACTACAGGACTAATCGACAGGTAAGGAAACCACCTAAATCTGAGTCGATACATATAAATATAATAGTCGGTGATCCCGCCTCAATAGTATCACATACGATACAATATATATTATGACATCCTCTAGTCAAGAGTGCGGATCTCTCATCAATATATAGCTCGTACGTAAATCCGTCGTACAGCATCCCAAATCTGGGTACGGGTCAAATATCACATTCATCTCATTATTCATCTGGTATCCATTATCAGCATATCCTGTATTAAGGGTACTGATCTAAGTCTAGTACATACTGATACCATCTATATATATCTACGTGTATGAAAAAACACGCCTAAAGGCCCGCTATGAACTCATGCCGTATTTCATAATACGAACCAAAACATATCACCGATCTCATGGCATCACGCCTAATCTCATCGACTCATCTCCAAATATCATCCACTATCCTCATTATCCAAGTATAGGTATACGTATATATATATACGTAGTCCCATACCTATGTGTGTATGTGTGTGTGTGTGTGTGTGTGTATACGTATCCCCATATACGCACAAGTAATAATAATAATGCATGCAAGGGTGTGTGTGCGTGTGTGCAAACCTATTCTATAGTTCGCGACTAAGAAATCAACTACGCCACTCTTTTCCAAATACACCAACATTTATCCCATGATCTTCTAAGATCCTACTTGTTAATCATCCAAATTCACAACACATATGTAAATGTATAACATAACATAAGCTACACTACGAACTGCGGGGGTGCTATACGCCATCCACCCGACTTTCCCCGTAGATGTGTATCTACTCACTTGGTCCTCGCTTGCTGGAATCGATGATGCCATGCCCTCCTCCTCGTCTCGAAATCCTCGTGAGGGTACCTACAACCAATACACATTGCAAATGCGTATTAAAATCAAGTCGGAAAACCAAAACGGCACACGTTTCGCTCATAGGTCAAAACCTATAGCCTCGCATGCTAAACACGACCAATAACCCTAGTCGTTGACGTTCAAATGCCACGCGACGGAATAAAAAATCAAATACCAAATCCTAAATTAAAACGAAGTCGCAAAACAATACAGCAACTCAAGAAAATGGTCCCAGATTTTACCCTAAGTCAAATTAGCCAATTTTGCATATATGGAGGGTCTATTTTACTGATAAAGGAGCCACAGAACAAACACGGACAAAAATGACCCTACCCTGGCCGCAAATTGTGGACAGGAACAATAAATCTGCAGCCTGGCAGTGGGGTTAGGGTCCAGGGTTTTGGGTATAGGTTCTAGATTGCCTGCTTGTGTCTCTGTATTTGCTAAATATTTTTCAGGTGTCCCGGGTGATGGCAGATACCAAAATACATCACAATTTCCATAAAATCTGCCGATGTCGGGGTTTGAAAGTTTGGGTTTGGGGTTGTATTCTCTGGTTTGAGTCCATTTTACAATCCCTACAGGGGTTTAAGATCACTATTAAGCCTCAATTACACCTTTGGATTCAATTCAAACCCTAACCCTTTCTAAGAATTTTCAAAGCTCACAAAACCGCATCCAAACACATCTAAACTTGCATAGGTGCTAAAGTAATGGAAATACAATACTAATGGTGCAGAAATTACCTCATTTGGAAACTCAAGAAATTTCTTGAGTTGCCCCAAGTGCCCAAAATCCTTGCTTTCTTGGCCCAAAGTGCTTAGGATGATCTTGTGCATGTTTTTTGTGAAATGGAGATGGACTTTTGGTGTGTTTTTGATAGTGTTTGAGAGGGTTTTGTAGAGGAGGGAGAGAGGGCAGCAGCTGAGCTTGAGGGAGAGGGGAAGATGATGAGGAAAAAGTGAAGGGAAAAGATCCATTGTCCAAGGTTGACCCCTCACCTCTTTCTCTCTCTCTCTTGCCAATACCCGTTTTTCTAACATTTTCTTTTTCTTTTCTTTTCTTTTCCTTTTCTCTTCTTCTCTTAATTAAAAAAAAACACAAAATGAAAAATTAAGGGAAGCGATGAAAGAAAATGTAACAAAGTGTAAAAATGACATGGTGCATGTCATGTGCACAAAACCGGATTAATGCGAGATTAGCGATGTTTAATCGCGATTAGCAATAAAATAGTGTATAATAAATCATAAAATTTCATATTTTGCTTAAATCCAATAAAACACGCTCTTTTTAGTAATTTCTATAATTTTCCAAATTTTTCTCAATTTATCGGTATTTAATTGTACCGCAATATTAAAATATTCAATATAATATTATTTAATTATAAAATTCCCAAAAATAATATTTTATTTTTCTAAAATGTTACAGTCTTCCCCCTTAAGGAAATTCGGTCCCCGAATTTAAATTTAAATCCCTCAAATACTAAAACATTTCAATAAAATGTCCAAGTCGTCGGGGCTCCAAAATCATCAATACATAAAACGCATCATAGGGCAATGCATGCGCATGAACAATGAGCAGATAACTCCAAATCAAAACTCCGTCAAGTATCCCACAATCATCGGAGTCATGGTGAAGACACAAATGTCAAATCCAATACAAAAATCAATATGATATACATCAAAACTATACATGTAAACATCTGAAGGAAAAGCATGCCAAACCTTTCACGTTGCTGTGCGATGCGCGTATCGCGGCAAAGTGGCGGACGTCTACTGTAAGAAAATAACTATATTCATACTTATCCTTTGTTTAATTTGTACGTCCCGCCGTTTTTTTGAAAATAATTTAGAAAGGTTTCCTTGTTTTAAACATTTCGTGTCATATCAGACACGTAGGTAAATACTGAGACTATAGCTCCCTTTTTTGGAAATCCCTTCGATAACTATCAATGCATGCAAAATATATCCAGGTACTGTCCTCTGACTAGTCCTGCTCAGTACAAAAATAAATAGCAAATATCATAAAAATGTACTGCTCCATAAGAAATCAATCCCAAAATATGTATATGAATGCTACGTGCGTCTGGTGCGCACGGAAATCGAAACCCATGAATGTGCCATACATGTGCACAGAAACAATATCTAAGTGCATCGGGTGTGCACGAAACATCTGTCAAGAGAAATGGGTGTGCCTGACAGCAATATCAGGTGCATTTGATATGCACGAAGAATCTCGATTTAGTGCATCTGGTATGCACCAAAATCGCATCAAGCGCCCAAGCATGCGCAAGAATCCAAATCAAGTGTATGAAAACAAATATCGAATATCAAAATCGAAATCGACGGTATACGACACATTCAATCCAAATCCAAATCAGGTATACCGTGGTAGATAATCTCACAACCATGTGCATCAGCGTGCATAAAATCAAATCAAATACTAAAAGTGCATGAAAACTATGCCGAAAGTACAAGTCAAATCATATGCATATCATAGGAATGAAATCAAAATCAATATCTTGAATGACATCAAATCGAAGTCAAGTGCAACCGTAGTGTACAAAATCTCAATCATGCAAACAAATCGTCCAAAATACCGAAATCCAAAAATGTCGGATGCGTGATATTCGAATCACCAAATCCCAGATCGTAAACACTATCGTCGATATGTCCTTCCTTCGTAGTCGAGAAGGTGTTGGTGCATCCAAAGCTAGCAGAGCAAGATATCTACTTGCCTCCTGTTCATGGTCTGGCGCCTGGTGCCTTTAGGCTCTTGTCTCTCACTGTGAATTGCTAGATATATAGCTCCTCGGCTCAACGGCCCAATATGGAATGACAACGAAAATAGTCCCACTCTGGCACATCCTCTAAAGATCTCTGACCAACTATCTCGTCGACGATGCCGAACTATGGCCTACTGAGTGTGCGCAAAATGACCGCTCCTGGGTCCAAGTATTTTCGTATAGTATCCCAGAAAGGTTCTGTTGAGCTTTCTCCCAAATCTCGTTTCTGCCGAACTTCCCGTAAGTTATCACCCTTTACTATATCAATTTCTGGTTCCGGAATGGATGCATACTCATCGCGACTCCTTTTGGAAGGTACATCCATATACAACGCTTCTACATGCGTATCACATCTCTGATTTCGGCGGAGTGGAACATCATCTCATCGAGATCTCGTACGAACCTCTTACTCCACTTATCTCTAATATCGACTGCTTCGGACTCGTCTCTTCGTGGCTGCATGGACTGTGCTCCAACGGCTATACTCGTATCTGGAGTCTCCCAAGCAATGCATCCCATCACATGATATCCGAATGATGTCAAACCTTTCGATCGATTCATCAAGGTTCCATAATCCCCCAAGAGCTCAACATCTTGGGTACAGTTTAATAGTATTCTAGTACATGCCACAGTACCTATGGACCACCCGTAGAAGGGCAAACCTAAGCCTCACTAATGGCACCGCTGAACTACCGCAAACCCTAGGGTTTCAAAGCGTTCTCATGGTCATTATGTCGAGTTAGGGTTTCATTCTTCTAGAGGGTCCATAACATTACTTGCATTTGTCTTTGAATACTTTAAACTTGGAAAATGGACTTCTGACATTCGATCGTCTCTATCGACTCCCAACGTACCTGTGTGAAGTCGTCACAAGCTAGAATCAATCAATCTGATGACCTCGCATCGAGCTAGGCAACGTATCACATGTCCTAGCCATTCCTCCTTGGGTGACTAGCGATCTTCTGTCGCATCTCTAAGTACAACTCGTGCAGCATAGCTTCAACATCTGGGGCGATATCTCGTCATTCGCAGCAGCAACTGGCTCATTTGTCCGCAAGCTGAACCGTGCCCCAATCATCAAATAATCGGTGCATCGACGGTCATCACATTCTAGCCGGCCTCTAGCAGTAGCCTGATCCTCTGGTGCTAATCTGCACGTCCGAGAAATCTCGTAAAAGAGATCCATCAAACGCTCATGGTGCGAAAACACAATAAAATGACACCTCTATGCAATCATGTGTCCCTGGAATCACGCCCTGGTCAGTCCTCATCCGTGACGAGATCATGCTGACGCAATACTAGCCATAGCTCTCTCTACCCGTGTAGTCATGGTAACAAAACCATAAACCGATAATGATGAGGATAGATCATAGGAATGAATATAATGCTGCGCAAGGAAATGTACATCCTAAGGCTTCTTAAGCGGAGTAGCGTATCGTAAATATGCCACGGAACATACACACGGTACGTCACTCTCCTTAAGTCACTTACTCTATAAACCAAGGTCAACCTACGCGACGAAAGTTCGGGTCTAATACCCCCTCGACTAAGTCTAAGTTCCGTAAGGTCAAGCCTAGATCCCGTATATATATAGACTCGAACCAAGGTTAACCTAGCGCTCTGATACCAACTTTGTCACGACCCGAAGTAGTATGTACGTGACTGGCCCTTGAATCATATGAAGTCTATAGGACCCCATCTAATTCAAGTATGCCAAAAGCCCAGAAATCTAAACCATTTTTAAAAAAGAAGTGTAGAAAACATGTTATAAAACAAGTGGTTTTTAAATAACATAAGCCGAAGTATTGCATTTTAAAATATCAAGTCTTTTCAGAAAATTTCAGCAGAGTTTCCTTTGTAAATACTGGCCTCAAACGGGGTACAACATGAATAATATATGCACAATGAAAAAAGGCATCCCCAAGTGGGAGCTAGCTCTTCGTCAATCGACGGTCACAACCACGCAACAAATATAATATATAACGCCGAAGGGCGAGGATCAAAACTGAAAAGGAAAATCAAATCAATATGAAAACCCATAATAGTACAATGCACGACTCTAAGGTCAAAAGAATATACAACTGGTCTCTAAGTCAAATACATATACATGTCTGGTTGATGGAGTTTACTAGATACAACTGAATATAAATAAATGTACAATGGTGGTCACGATGCAAGTGAACCCACCTACCAAAGCAATCATCCGGAAGGAAAGCAGTGTGCCAGCAAAACCACAACGAAACCTATACGGCAAAACCTGCAAGAAACTGTGGCACAACGGGGATGAGTTGCTAACTCGTGAGTAGAAAACATCACAGAGCAGAAATCGTATGTATGACTAAATCCTAGGTCAAACGATCAGTAATATATATATATATATATATTTATATATATCCTCAATATGATAAAGTCTGAATCAGAATAAAAAGGCAAGGATAAATATCTAAACATAAGTGTAATCCCATGTGCTCGTGTCAGTGCCTCAGGTAGCAAAATATCGTAAATATGAGGTATGAATGCGGTAAAATGGAAACAGAAGACATCATGAATGAGAAAACTGTTTTCTTAATATAGTGAGATTTTTGTATAAACATTCAAGTATCATCAATGAAATTATCAGAAAATCAGTGTCAAGCATCGACACAAAATATATATCTCAATATCCCAATATCAAATAAATATCATATATCCAATATCCAATATCGAGCACATAGGCCCCTCTCATCGACCATATAGGCCCCTCACATCGAGCACATAGGCCCCGAGCATATATGCCCTTCTCATCGACCATATAGGCCCCACACATCGAGCACATAGGCCCCGAGCACATAGGCCCCTCTCATCGACCATATAGGCCCACATATATAATGAATAAGTATATTTGCATATATTATTATGATGATATATGATGTAGGTGTATATATATTGTTGGAGATAGTGCCCTCAGAGTCAATTATTGGATCACAGGCACGTGATTGCAATGATTGAGGGAGGACCTATCCCGGTGGGACAGTCTTACTCGAGATGATAGTATGCTATCTGGTTTACCTTTATCATCGTGTACTGCTTTAGGTGACCTGGCATGTCGCTATTACACGTTGATAGAGCCCCTAGGATTCTTGCTTGACTGCCAGCAGTATGATGGCGATCATATACGTGGGAGCTGGTAGTCTATAAGCACATCCTTAAAAGGTCCCTAGTCGTAGGAGTTTTGAGACAGGGCATCGATACTCCATTAGTAGACTAGTGTATACAGTCGAGACCCCGACGAGGGGCGGTGGCCGGTCTCACAAGCCACTGGTGTCAGTTGGTTCACCTAAGATGTATACAGGTGCTCATTGGGTTATGAGTACACCGGACAGGACTCGCCGGGAACCTGCTAGTTGGTCTTATACCAGATGTCAGATAGCAGTTCCCTGGTGACATGTGTACAGGTTAGTTCATCGACCTGAGATCGTCATTTGTCTCGTGTGAGTTCCCACTGTGCTTTGATTACTACCCTACCACGGCTCAAAGGAGTCGTGCAAACAGGTTTTAGTTGGGTACAGTCCCGAGCCACATGGAGGCAGTGAGCGGATCTTCAGAGGTTCGTCTCTCCCGGTATTGGGGGTGAGGTCGCGCTGTGTCTAGGAGAGCCATTACGCAAACCCCTCGGCCGAGGCAGGAGATTTACTGGTAGGTATTCCAGTAGTATCTCAGGGCGTTCTGGGCTACACTCCGACACGACTTGTACCGCTTTTGGGGGTCTGACTTTTACCAACCCCCTAGGCCCGACATGCGATGCTCATAGACGAACGGACCGGACTGTACGGATATTGTCACTGACAGGCTCAGTAGGGTGTCAGGATGAGTTCGCTCATCGACGTCCCTTTTGGTCAATAGCTGGTGGCCCGTCACGTATTGGCTAATACCTCTGATGTGCTAGTGGTTAAATCCACAGCCATAGTATTGACGAGTCTTTAGAGTCCACCACACTTACAGTTACTCAAGCTTTCGGGCGAAACGCTGTAGAGACCGTATGGAGATATGGCAGGGTCCGATCAGATACGTGCGGTATTGCACGGATCAGGATCGGACGGTTTGTACTAGTGGCCGTATGGATATATGGCAGGGTTCGATCAGATACGTGCGGTATTGCACGGATCAGGATCGAACGGATATTACTAGCCGGCTTTGGCTTAAGTCGGTTCTAGTTTAGTACAGTGTAGATTTTGTCTCATTGCATTTGTATCCGGTCGGAATACAGATGCAGGTGTGTATGCACAGTATCGGGGTTTTCCTGTAATTTATTACGGGACCAGTTTTCTGGAGTTGCCAGTTTGCATTCCGTTCCGGCCGGTTTTCCTTTGTTCTTTCCCGGCAGGACTTTTAGGATGGAGGGTGTTATTTGCAAGTTTGCAAATAACATATTGTGGAGGTTTTATTTGTAAGATGATTAATTATGATAGCATCTTTTTGATACCATTCTTATCTTTCATCATCACTTGCTTTTTGGTGATTTGAGGTGATTAGAGGTTGATTTGAGTTTGTTATGATGTTGTTTGGTTATGGTCACCATTCTTCTTCTCCTACACTCACCTCCCTTCATGTTGATGTTTTCATATTCTTTCCTCCACCATATTCTTCTCGCATGATAAGTTTTTCCATGGTTGAGAGAAAAAGAAAAAGAAGATGAGAGCTTCATCTTGAGAGTTTCATTCTTGATCTCATTTTCTTGCTAGAAAAATGCAAGCACCATTTTTCTAATCTTGATTCCTCCATCATCTTCAAAGGCAACAAACCCCAAAAGAGACATACCCTCTACACTACACATTCTACAGCATATCTTGAGCATGTCGAGTTGCCGGCTTCATGCCCGAGTTGCCTCGGTATTGAGGCGGGAGCCCGTAAAAGACGCAGGCGATGTGGTGCCCTTCCGGCGAGGAGGCGACGATGTGGAGGCAAGACTTTCCGTGGGAGATCGGGACGATGACGAGAAGACCGGAGGACTCGGATCACTCGGTATACTTCTCTTCCCATCTCTTGATAGCTAGTATAGGTTAATGGTTAACGATCCGGGTTTTCATTGTCCGCGGTAGCGCCGGTTTCCAAGTAAGGAAAAATTTTGATTCCGCAATTTGGCCTCGGATAGACGGCCGGGGCGCTGCCGTGGCGCAACATATATATATATATATATATATATATATATATATATATATATATATATATATATATATATATATATATATATCAGCATCCCATACCACTGATATATATATATATATATATATATATATACGATGGGTATACAAATATATATATAACAGCTTTCCATACTACTGATATATATGCACAGGAGTAAAACAATCCAGAAAACATCATATGAAAACCATATCTCAATGCGAAATCCATGAATATAATATATGCAACATGAAACAGTAATATGAGCATATAAGGAAAAATCGCTATTTAACCGCAACAAGTTATAAAATATATCATGCGGTTCCTAAATTCTCTAAATTTATACAACATCATATAAAGGTGAACATGTAACTATATAAAGACATATGTGTAAGCATGTAGGTATACAAGTATGCTATATGTCTTATGCAGAATGGAATATGAATCTGTTAGTGTATATGCCCTAGGGGCCATTATTGTATCATACTAGCTTGTATATTACTTAATGGAAGCTTGGGATATTCACAGTTATGTTAACAGTCTCACTCAACATAGTAGTATGCTACTTGGTTTATATCTATCTTAATATATGTATATGTTTCTTTTAGCATATCACGAATACATATTGATAGAGCCCTTAGGATCTTGCTTGACTACCAGCGTTGTGATGGCAGTCACACTAGTAGGGGCTGGGTAGTCGACAAGCACATCCTTTCTTAGGTCGTTAGTCGTAGGATTATCGAGACATGGCATCGATACTCCGGAGTAGACAAGTGTGTACGCTTCTCATCCCAGTTGGGGAAATGGTCTGTTCCACAGCCATTAGTACGTTTTAATGGAGATAGTATGCAGGTGCTCGTTGGGTTACGGGTACACCGGACAGGACTCCTAGGGAACTGTTGGTTGGTATTATACCTGTCGTCAGCGAACAGTTCCCAGGTGCATGAGTACAGCATAGTCCGTAGACTTGACACTGCTGCTTCGTCTCGAGTGTGTTCCCACTGTTCTTAGATTGCTACCCTACCACGGATCAAAGGAATCGTGCAAACAGGTAGCAGTTGGGTGCAGTCCCGAAGCACTTAGAGGCAGTGGCGGTTAGATAGGATTCGTCTCTCCCGGTATTAGGAGTTGATATCGCATTGTTTTTGGAGAGCTATTACGCAAAGTCCCTGGCCAGGGCAAGCGAGATTTACTGGTAGGATTTCCAGTAGCTTCTCAAGGTATAATGGGCTTCACTCCAACATGATTTATACCACTTTTAGGGGACAAACTCTTGCCGCCCCCTAGGCCTGATAGGAGATAGTCTTAGACGAATAGACCGGACTGTACGGAGATTGTCACATCAGGCTCTGTAGGAGTTCGGATGGGTTTCCTCATCGACCTTATTATCGACATCTACCTGGGGACCGTTACGTACAGCTAGTACCGCTTGCGGCCTGTGGTTAAACCCACTGCCAGCATAGTGTCGAGTCCTTAGAGTTCCACACAGAGAGTTTCCCTGCTTCAGGAGAAACGATATAGAGGTCGTATGGTTTTACGACAGGGTTCGGACATATACGTATATTTATGCACGTGTGATGTTCGGACAGATTATACTAGCGGGCTTTAGCTTAAGCCAGATTCTAGTATTAGATTAATGGATTTATGCAGTCTCAGTTTATCCATGTTTTTCGTAAATACGGATGGGAGGGGCATTCTCGTAATTAGTTGAGAAGCTTCTAGAAGAAAGGTGACTCATTATGTTTTAATTCATTTATGGATTAAGCTTAATGAGGTGGAGGAGATGAAGTGTTTTTTGCATTAAATGAAACCATAACTCATGAGAAGATTCATTCATTTGTATTAAATGAAGCATGAAGATATTTGTGCAAGATAATTTGTGCTTCATAATATACACAAATGAGATATATTTCAATTCATAATAACAAACACACACTTTCTCCTCAAGCTCTCCTCTTCTTCAACCTAACCCTTGTTGGATATATGTATGCCCTAGAGGCCATTATATGATAATGGATGTATTTATACATGTATATATATATTCAGTGTACATTCTTGCTCGATATGATAGTATGCTATCTGGTTCTTCTTTATCTGACATGTTGATTTGATCATGCTTTTATTCATTCACACATGTTGATAAAGCCCTGGGGATATAGGCTTGACTACTGTGATTATGATAGAGATCATACTAGTGGGACATCTGTAGTTTATAAGCATATCCTGGAATGTCCCTAGTCGTAGGTGCATCGAGACGGGGCATCGATATACCAGAGTAGACTAACGTATATGATACTAGACCCATACGATGGGTGATGGATGTTCCCACATTCATCGATGTTTGACATCGAGATCGTATACGGGTGCTCAGTGGTGACTGGGTACATTGGACGGACTCACCGAGAACTCCTATATGGAATTATATCTATCGTCGGATAGCAGTTCTCAGGTGACACTGGTGCAGGTTAGTCTGTAGACCCGAGATCGTCATAGAGTCTTGTGTGTTCTCCCACTGTACTTTGATTACCACCCGACCATGGGTCTACCGAGTCGTGTAAACAGGTGGCCATTGGGTACAGTCCCGAGACACATGAAGGCAATGAGCGATAGGAGGGGTTTCGTCTCTCCCGGTATTAAGAGTTGATGCTGTGCTGTGCTCAATTGGCTATATCAGTAAGTCCCTGGCCAGGTCTGTTGAGATTTACTGATAAGTTTTATCAGTAGGTTCTCGATCTGTTATAGACCATTCATCGGCATGACTTATTGAGTCATCGGGGTCGACGTTACCATCCCTAGACTCGATATGCAGCATATCTGACGAAGAGACCGGACTGTACGGTAGTGTTGCCGGTTGGTTCGACGGGAGTTGTGACTGGTTCGCTTGTTTTCTTCTGATCGCTCAATACCCGGGTGGCCGTTACGTTTAGCTGACCGCTTGCGGCTTGTAGGTATTTGATATGATCATTACCTACTGCCGGCGTATTGACGAGTCTTAAAGTCCCACAATGAAGTTTCCTAGCTCAGGCGAAAAGATGTGGTGTGCATATGAGATATGCGCGGGGACCCGATTAAATACGGATATGTGATACCGTATATTAATCGGGCATTTTCTATTGGTCGGGTCGTATGTGATATGACCAGTTTGCAAAATCAAGTGTTGATTTAACAAATGAATTTTAGATTAATTCTTTAATCAAACTCTTTTTCTATTTTTGTATGCATGCATGTATGCATATGATGATGTGCATGGATACATACATACATACATTGTATCATGGTTGTTGATACATGTTTGGTGGCAATGCAAGACTTATATTATAGAATTATCTATTTATTTATCATTTTAAAAAAGGGAAAGGATAATTCACACAAGGTTAATGTTTATCATCTTTGACCATGCTTCAACCACTTTTTAACCTTGAGTTAATTATCCTTTTGCCTTTTAACTCATTTGATAAAGATCTAGATAGTTCTAACCATGGTTGAAGTGAGAAGGATTAATATAGATTATTCTTTTCTCATTTCAATTATTATTCACTCTCATAACATTTCCTTTTGAGAAAAAGCTTATCCACCATCTTCTTCTTCCTCTCTTGATAATTTCTTTGAGTGAGGTTGATAAAAAGAAAGAGTTTTGATTATAGAATACAAACCACATCATCATACTACATACATCTAGCCCATTTGTGTAGGTTGTTTGCTCTACTTCATTCACATATCGAGTAAAGTAAGGAGCTTTGGGCAAAGGAGCTTCGGGTGGATCGTCGTGGACCTAGAAGATCTCAAGCGAACCTTTTTCCAACCCTCAAGTAGCCAAGGAGTCTAGCGTAGGGAGCTACAAATGTTGTACTCTCAAAACCCTAGCTTTTTCTACTTGTGATGATGTCAATATAATGAAACCCTAAATTTCTAGTGATGATTCTTTGTATGTTCACTTAGCACCTTAAAAATTTGATTTTGGCACATGTGATGCGTCCAAACCCTTCGTGAGGTGCTAGGTAAACCTAACAATGGTATCAGAGCCAAGCTAGAGCTTTAGGCAACGCTTTGGCAAAGTTAAAACTCCGATCGAACCCGAAATACGCATTTTTAACCCCTCTCTGTACATTTTTTGAAACCGTGTTATTTTCTGAATTAAAAATACTTAAAAAATTCAGCAGGAAAATCTAAGCATTTATGTAAAAAACGAAGCCATAAACTGTACATTCCGCCGTGGAAACGCGGCCATACCTTGCTTGGGCCGCGGATCCGCGGCCGTACAGATGACATATTGCCTCGTTTTTGTACAGTAATATTCTTACCTGCATGTGTATATTTTTGTGTATTTTTAATCTGAATCAAGTGTTGAGTGTTCGGGGGATTATTTTAGGTTCGTTGATTCGATCGGAATATTTAATTTCGTGCTGTTTTTGGGTAATTTAGAAAGTATTAAAAAGTTCAAACGGATATCATTAACTCACTTTTTCCCGGCAAGAAAAACTTTCAAGTGTTGAATTTTTTTCTCGAGTTTAAATCTTTCGGAAATACGTGCAAGTAACGTGGTGGACCCTCTAGAAGAACACAAACCTTAACTCGATTATGTGACCGTCTGAACTGCCTCTAAACCTTAGGGTTTGGGGTAGTACGGCATGCCACATGTGAGGCGTTGGCTTGACCCTTCTACGGCTGAACCGCTGCTACTGTGACATGTTCCAGGACTTTTGAACTCCGCTCAAGTGTTGAGCTATTTAGGAAATTTTGGGTATTTGATCATTCGATCGAAAACTATAATACTGTCTATTTATCTGGAATGTGATACAATATGTGGAATTCATATAGTTAGGCATGAAATGCGAAGTATGTGATATTTCGGATTTACGATGTCTAAAGAAAATGTGGATTCCAAATGTTGTAGTTTTACACTTTCTTTTCTGTGACCGTAAGTGTAGTATGTCGCTTATCACCGGTTTCGTTGCTATACATCAACGACAATCGGGGTACGCATACTTACTTACGTTGATGATATATGATATTATGTGTTGCTGAGATATGATGTGCAGGATTGTCACGATTGAATAGCCAGGGTTTTTTTTATGTGAGATGAGAGTTTTCTTTTCATTCATGTAAAATTCAAATGTAATGTAATATTCTTTTATTTGGGGCACTTCCGGGTTGAGGTTGATGTCACCAGTGTTGTATATTATATACTTTTCCGCATTAGGATAGACCCAAGGAGGGGAGCACAAGTGACCGGGTTCTGGGGTTCAGTGGGAGGCCATCTCGAGGAGTCGAGACCGGGTCTCCTAAACTCCAGAATTGGTAGGGTTGCTTGCCTCTCTCGTAGGGGTCTAGGGGTGTGGACTTGGCTATTCATCGAGACTGTGGAATCCGTATTTTCTATTGATTGGCTAAATACTAAATACGGACGTCCTAGTATATCCTGTATTATCATTTGTGTGTTTCTGTTGCCTGTATTCTGTGATGTGATATCTAAGACGAATGATATATTATATATATGATATATAGTAGACGTTGCTTATGTTTTACACCCGTGCTAGTCCCGTCCCGGTATGCCGTTAGTTAAGTAACCTAACGGTGCATAACGGAACATTGCGGCGAATGCGGATGGCATAAGCATACGTGGTATTTTCGTTTCTTTTCTGTGATTGGCTTAAGGACTTAAATGATGGGACTACATTAATATGATTAATGTAAAGAAAATAAACCTAAAAAGATGTTGTAGAATCGGATTTGAAAACCACTCGGCTCTTTATGAAAAAGCTACGTTTCAAAACCGCGGAGCTCAAGCCACTCTTTTTGAAAACCATTTGATTTTACGACGATATCAAGTTCAAAGAGTTAAAGATTTTCTTAAAAATCATCCGCAACCCTCCGTCATTTTAGGAAGTAGAGTACTTAGTATTCGTGCTACGTTTGTTGACCTTAGCCAAGGCGTAGTGTAGGTAGCTAAGTGATGTCTTCCTACAATGCATATGATGCAGATTAATTAGGACGGGCATGTGACTTTGTTGACCTTAGCCAAGGGTCATGTGAACGGGTCTGATTAATCAAGAAATGACGGGTTGAACTTGACTAGTGCTTGTGATTTGTTGATCATAGCCAAGGTCATGAGTGCTAGGTGTAAAAACCACATCGGGAATTTCAATAGTTGAAATTTGTAATGAGATTGCATACCTTCCATATGATGGTTGGATCCCGATCCAACTGTGGGCAATAGTTGCTCCCCGGAGAGTTTTACAGTTTACAATTAGCTAACTCATTAGGTGTCTAGAAAGGTGTTAACGGGGCTACGCCTCTGGGAAAACGAGGTTTACTTTAATTAGGTCCGTGCGAAAGCACGGGGAACCTCCCTCAAGTATCGACACTGGTCTGGCTACACGGTTAGCGAAGTTGTAGACTGTAATTAATCCTGGCTAGTTTTCTTTTTAAGGTTTGAAAGAAAAACTTGATTAAAGCAGTGGGAGACATCGATTAGACAAGATAATAACCAATCTGATCTTTGCAAGAGCTTTAGCTGAGTGTATTCTTTTCTCTCTCTTAATGGCAGATACCAATGACTGGACTCAATCTTCTACTAGATAAAAATAAACTGAATGGGACCAATTATAAAGACTGGCTGAGGAATCTGAAAATTGCCTTGACTTATGATAAAGTATCATATGTCCTCACGGCTCCAGCCCCGCCCGTCCCAGGTCCAAAATCCTCAGTTGCGGATAAAGAAGTCCGCAAGACATGGGACGCTGACTGTGCCACGGCCAAATGTCTCGCGCTTGCATCGATGGACAACACACATCAAAAGCAGCACGAGAATATGGACATTCACGCCATATTCCTCCATACAAAGGAGTTGTATGGAGAGCAATCTCGTGTATTACGATACGAAGCATCAAAGAAATTGTTTCAGATGCGAATGGCCCCTGGCACTCCAGTAGGAGACCATGTTCTGAAGATGATAGCTCTCATAGAAGAGTTTGAGGACCTTGGATGGACGATGGACAATGAACAATATACGGATATTATTCTGCAGTCCCTCCCCTCTACCTTTGCTCAATTCATAGTTAACTTCAACATGCACAACATGGAGAAGGAACTACCTGAACTCCTTAATATGTTGAGGAGTGTAGAGAGCACACTGAAATCAGTGAAAACTCCCGTTTTGAGTGTTGGGCAATCTTCTTCTTCTCGCCCAAAGGCTAAGGCCAAGGGAAAGCTCAAGAAGAAGCCCACCAAGCCTAGGGGTGGAGTTAAAAAGGCTAAAGGGAAGGACAAGTCCAAAGCTGGAGAATCGGGGAAAGGGGAATGTTTTCATTGCCACAAAACAGGACATTGGAAGCGCAGCTGTACGGAGTACTTAAATCTCAAGAAGAAGCATGGGGATGCTTCCGCTTCAGGTGTGTTTGTGACAGAAAACTTTTTTTCAATAAACTCTGCTTCCTGGGTATTAGATACCGGTTCAGGTTCTCACATTTGCAATTCCATGCAGAGACTGAGAAATAGCAAGGTTTTGAAGACAGGTGACCATACTCTCCGTGTTGGAAATGGTTCCAATGTACATACAATCGCAGTGGGAGAGTATCACTTGTGGTTGCCATCTGGGTGTATATTGGTTTTGAACCCATGTTATTTTGTACCAAGTATGCTTTGTAATATAATATCTGTTTCTTTGTTAGACAATGAAGGATATAATTTTGTATTGCAGAACAATGTTATGAACATTCACCTGAATCAAATGTTGGTTGGGTATGGTACGCTTTATAATAGGATATACGTCCTAAATCAACACACAGTTTTCAGCATACAACGCACTAATAAAAGAAAACTTTCAGAAATAAATGAATCTTTTCTTTGGCACTGTAGACTTGGTCATATTAATGAAACAAGACTAAACAAGTTACACAAAGATGGATATTTAAACCCTTTTGAAAATAAATCTTATGTGACTTGCCAGTCTTGTATCAAGGGTAAAATGACCAAAACTCCGTTTACTGGACACGGAGAAAGAGCTACTGAGCTCCTAGGCCTCATACATAGTGATGTATGTGGGCCAATGTCTACACAGGCTAGAGGCGGTTTTTCATACTTCATTATTTTCACTGACGATTTCTCAAGATTCGGTCATGTATTTTTATTAAAGCACAAATCCGAAGCTTTCGAGAAATTCACTGAATATAAACAAGAAGTAGAAAAACAAACAGGCTTGAGTATCATGATGCTTCGATCAGATCGAGGTGGGGAGTACCTCAGTACAGAGTTTGCAAACTTCCTAAAAGAGAATGGGATTCTCTCTCAGCTCACTCCTCCTTACACACCACAGCACAACGGTGTGTCAGAACGACGGAATAGGACCCTATTAGATATGGTCCGATCCATGATGAGTGATGCTGAGTTACCCGTCTCATTTTGGGGGCATGCATTGGAGACTGCAGTTTTTGTACTGAACAAGGTCCCAACCAAAACCGTGTCTACCACGCCATATGAGATATGGCATGGGAAGAGACCATCTCTTAAGAGAATTAAGATTTGGGGTTGCCCGGCCTATATTAAAAAGAAAAATCTGGACAAACTCGAGACACGGTCGGTCATGTGTAACTTTGTGGGATATCCAAGGAATTCTTATGGATATCTTTTCTACCATAAGGAAGAACAAAATGTGTTTGTTTCTCAGCATGCCACATTCTTGGAAAAAGAGTTTTTTATAAATGAAACTGATGGCAATGTGGTAGATCTAGAAGAGGTTCTAGAGACACAAACTATAAATGACGAGTTGGTTGAACCGGCTGTTGCAATAGAAACTGAGGAGCCTCGGCCACTCCGTAGGTCTGGTAAGACTTCGCACCCACCAGACAGGTACTACGGTTTCCTCATTGATGGTGACGGAGAAGACTGCATCATGGAGGATGATGATCCTACCAGCTTTCAGCAAGCTATCACGGGTGGAGACTCTGTGAAGTGGCTGGATGCCATGAGATCCGAAATGGAGTCTATATACACCAACAAAGTATGGACTTTGGACGTTGTACCCTCTGGGGTAAAACCTGTGGGGTGCAAGTGGATCTTTAAAAGAAAGATTAGTGTAGATGGGCAGGTGGAGACCTATAAGGCAAGACTAATGGTGAAGGGTTTTCGTCAAAGACCAGATTTGGACTATGACGAGACTTTTTCTCCCGTAGCCATGCTTAAATCCATTCGGATCCTACTAGCTATTGCTGCTCACTACGACTATGAAATCTGGCAGATGGACGTTAAAAAAGTATTTCTAAATGAAAATTTAGAAGAATGCGTTTATATGGATCAGCCAGAGGGCTTCATTGACAGTAGGAGCAGCGGGAAAGCATATAGATTGCTTAAATCCATATATGGGTTAAAGCAGGAATCACGGAGTTGGAACATCTGTTTCGATGATGTTTATCAAAGAGTTTGATTTCATCAAAAATCCAGATGAACCTTGTGTTTATAATAAGGCTGTAGGGAGAGCTGTCACATTCCTCGTATTGTACGTGGATGACATTCTTCTGATAGGAAATGACATTTCTATGCTACAGTCAGTCAAATATTTCTTATCACTAAGGTTCTCAATGAAGGACCTGGGTGATGCCACATACATTCTGGGCATAAGGATCTATAGGGATATATCCAAGAGATTATTGGGATTGTCCCAAACCAGGTACATCAACACCATCCTAAAAAGGTTTAGTATGGAAGACTCCAAGCGGGGTGCCTTACCCGCTTGCCATGGGGTCACCTCTCCAAGGACTCTTGCCCAAAGACCGATGAAGAGAGAGCTCGCATGAGCGTTATACCCTATGCTTTGGCAGTAGGATCTATAATGTATGCGATGTTATGTACACGCCCAGATGTAGCTTTTGCACTTAGTGTTGTAAGAAAGTATCAATCCAACCCAGGGGAGAATCACTGGATAGCTGTGAAGAACATTCTTAAGTACTTGCGAAGGACTAAAAAATTGTTCTTGGTGTATGGTAATGGAGATCTCCAAATGGAGGCCTTTACCGATCGAGCTTCCAGAGCGATAAGGACGACAGCAAATCTATCTCCGGGTTTGTATTTACCCTCAATGGAAGGGCGGTAAGTTGGAAGAGTTCCAAACAGGATACCGTTGCAGACTCTACGAAGGAGGCTGAGTACATTGCTGCGAATGATGCCGCCAAGGAAGCCGTCTGGATGAAGAAGTTTTTCTCGGAGCTAGGAGTAGTTCCAACCATTATTGATCCAATACCATTATATTGTGATAATAATGGGGCTATGGCGTTAGCCAAGGAGCCCAGGTCCCATCAGCGGTCCAGACACATCCTGAGGCGTTTTCATTTGATCCGGGAGATTGTAGATCGCCGCGAGATCGAGATTAGGAGAGTAGACACAAAGAATAACACCGCGGATCCATTCACCAATGCCCTCCCTCAGCCGTAGCATGAGCGACTTTTTAAGATGTTAGGTATGAGATACGCCAATAACTGGCCTTAGTGCAAGTGGGAGATTGTTGGATATATGTATGCCCTAGAGGCCATTATATGATAGTGGATGTATTTATACATGTATATATATATATATATATATATATATATATATATATATTCAATGTACATTCTTGCTCGACATGATAGTATGCTATCTGGTTCTTCTTTATCTGACATGTTGATTTGATCATGCTTTTATTCATTCACACATGTTGATAAAGCCCTGGGGATATAGGCTTGACTACTGTGATTATGATAGAGATCATACTAGTGGGACATCTGTAGTTTATAAGCATATCCTGGAATGTCCCTAGTCGTAGGTGTATCGAGACGGGGTATCGATATACCAGAGTAGACTAGCTTATATGATTTTAGACCCATACGATGGGTGATGGATGTTCCCACATGCATCGATGTTTGACATCGAGATCGTATATGGGTGCTCAGAGGTGACTGGGTACACTGGACGGACTCACCGAGAACTCCTATATGGAATTATATCTATCGTCGGATAGCAGTTCTCAGGTGACACTGGTGCAGGTTAGTCTGTAGACCCGAGTTCGTCATAGAGTCTTGCGTGTTCTCCCACTGTACTTTGATTACCACCCTACCATGGCTTTACTGAGTCATGCAAATAGGTGGCCGTTGGGTATAGTCCCGAGACACACTAAGGCAATTAGCGATAGGAGGGGTTTCGTCTCTTCCGGTGTTGGGAGTTGATACTGTGCTGTGCTCGATTGGCTATATCAGTAAGTCCCTGGCCAGGGCTGTTGAGATTTACTGATAAGTGTTATCAGTAGGTTCTCGATCTATTATAGACCATTCATCGGCATGACTTATTGAGTCATTGGGGTCGACGTTACCATCCCTAGACTCGATATGCAGCATATCTGACAAAGAGACCGGACTGTACGGTAGTATTGCCGGTTGGCTCGACGGGGGTTGTGACAGGTTCGCTTGTTTTCTTCTGATCGCTCAATACCCGGGTGGCCATTACGTTTAGCTGACCGCCTGCGGCTTGTAGGTATTTGATATGATCATTACCTACTGCCGGCGTATTGACGAGTCTTAGAGTCCCACAATGAACTTTTCTGGCTCAGGCGAATAGATGTGGTGTGCATATGAGATATGCGCGGGGACCCGATTAAATACGGATATGTGATACCGTATATTAATCGGGCATTTTCTATTGGTCGGGTCGTATGTGATATGATCGGTTTGTAAAATCAAGTGTTGATTTAACAAATGACTTTTAGATTAATTCTTTAATCAAACTCTTTTTCTATTTTTGTATGCATGCATGTATGCACATGATGATGTGCATGGATACATACATACATACATACATTGTATCATGGTTGTTGATACATGTTTGGTGGCAATGCAAGACTTATATTGTAGAATTATCTATTTATTTATCATTTTGAAAAAGGGAAAGGATAATTCACACAAGGTTAATATTTATCATCTTTGACCATGCTTCAACCACTTTTTAACCTTGAGTTAATTATCCTTTTGCTTTTTAACTCATTTGATAAAGATCTAGATTGTTCTAACCATGATTGAAGTGAGAAGGATTAATATAGATTATTCTTTTCTCATTTCAATTATTATTCACTATCATAACATTTCCTTTTGAGAAAAGGCTTAGCCACCATCTTCTTCTTCCTCTCTTGATAATTTCTTTGAGTGAGCTTGATAAAAAGAAAGGGTTTTGATTATAGAATACAAACCACATCATCATACTACACACATCTAGCCTATTTGTATAGGGCGTTTGCTCTACTTCATTCACATATCGAGTAAAGCAAGGTGCTCTGGGCAAAGGAGCTTCGGGTGGATCGTCGTGGACCTAGAGGATCTCAAGCGAACCTTTTTCCAACCCTCAAGTAGCCAAGGAGTCTAGCGTAGGGAGCTACAAAGGTTGTACTTTCAAAACCCTAGATTTTTCTACTTGTGATGATGTCAATATAATGAAACCTTAAATTTCTAGTAGTGATGATTCTTTTTATGTTCATTTAGCACCTTAAAAATTTGATTTTGGCAAATGTGATGCTTCCAAACCCTTCGTGAGGAGCTAGGTAAACCTAACAACCCTAATCCTCTCATGTGTTGAGATCCCAAGGGTTAGAAAGACTAATAGATCCTTAATCCACTTCTATATCTTCTAGGTCACTTGGATTAGCAATCCTATCCACTTAGTTACCTCAAGTTAGAGGTTAAAGCTTAGAGGAGGAACTCTCGGGTAGATCTTCTATTACATCGAGGAGGCCGACGAGAAGGTGAACAACAAGAACAAGAAGGACTAGTATCTTGAGGTATAATCATCTATCATAGTAGTTTAGCACTTCTAGATTATTGTTAGTTAGGGTTTAGCAAAGATCCGTAAAGTTAGTCGATGTTACCTTAAACAAAATGATTGTTTTACCTATTCCGCATCCCCGCATCTTGTGGGGTGTGTAATGTTGACTTACAGTAGTATCAGAGCCTAGCTAAACCATAACTAACATGTAAGCAAAGTCTTTAGAAATTCGATCGCAAAATAATCCCGAAAAACCGACGTTTTGACCAAGTTTCTGCCGATTTTAAATTGGGGTCTAAAAATTTTTCAGGGACCCCTAAAAATACAAGCAGGGTTTTTTAAGAATTGTGAAGAAATTTGGGATCGTGACTCGACCAAACCACCGCGGAACCGCGGCCGATACAAGCGATCTGCCGCGGATTCGCGGCCGAGTTGACACCGAGTCAACCCAAATTTGCTCAGTTATTCTTTTGTGTTGATGTTGTTGGAGATAGTGCTCTCAAAGTCAATTATTGGATCGCAGGTACATGATTGCAATGATTGAGGCAGGACCTATACCGATATGACAGTCTTGCTCAAGATGATAGTATGCTATCTGGTTTGTCTTTATCATCGTATACTTTCTATTGCATGATTGATAGAGCCCATAGGATTTTTCTTGACAGCCAGCAGTATGATGGTGATTATATACGTAGGAGCTGGGGTCTATAAGCACATCCTTAAAGTGTCCCTAGTCATGGGAGTTTTCGAGACAGGGCATCGATACTCCAGAGTAGACTAGTGTATACAGTCGAGACCCCGACGAGGGGCGATGGCCGGTCTCACAACTCATTGGTGTCAGTTGGTTCACCTAAGATGTATACAGGTGCTCATTGGGTTATGAGTACACCGGACAGGACTCGCCGGGAATCTGCTAGTTGGTATTATACATATCGTCAGATAGCAATTCCCTGGTGACATGTGTACAGGTTAGTCCATCGACCTGAGATCGTCATTTGTCTCGTGTGAGTTCCCACTGTGCTTAGATTACTACCCTACCATGCTCAAAGGAGTTGTGCAAACAAGTTTTAGTTGGGTACAGTCCCGAGCCACATTGGAGGCAAGTGAGCGGATCTCGGGGATTCGTCTCTCCCGGTATTGGGGGTTGATGTCGCGCAGTGCATGGGTGGCCATCACTAGAAACCCTCGGCCGAAGTAGTGGAGAATTACTGATTTGGATCAGTAGTTTCTCAGGTGGTGATGGGCTTCATGCCAACACGATTTATCGCGTTATTAGGGGTCTGACTTTATTCCCCCTAGACTCGATATGCGATACTCTTTAGACGAATGGACCGGACTGTATATACATTGTCACTGTCAGGCTCAGTAGGGTTTATAGATGAGTTCGCTCGTCAGCCTTCCTTCCAATCAATACACAGGCAAACGTTACGTATATCTCGTACCTCTGACGTGCTAGTGGTTATACCCAGTACCAGTGTATTGATGAGTCATTAGAGTCCCCCACAGACACTTTCCCAAGTTCGGGCGAAACGTTGTAGAGGCCGTATGGTGATATGGCAAGCTTCGGAAAATGCACGTGCGTTTTCGCACGTGTCCATTTTCGGGCAGATAATACTGGTAGGCTTTGGTTTAAGCCGGAACCCAGTATTATACTGTGTAGATATAATATCTTTGTCTCAGTTGCATTTGTATTCGGTCATAATATAAATGCGGGTATGTTTATACTAATACGGGGTTATCCTGAAATTCGTTTCAGGATCACTTTTGGAAGTTGCCAGTTTCCAGTTTTCTATCAGCCGTATTTTGACATTCGGTTAAATGAGGATTTATCTTTTCTTGATGAGGTGAGTCAGTGTTCTAGAAGGTTCTAGAGAGGGTGACAAGTCTAGTGAGTCATCAGGTCATTAATGGTGCAATTAATGACAAGATGACTAGGTTAATTATGATTGGTTTGCTTTAAATGCTTTCATACTTTGTGTTCATACTAGATATTTTGCTTGTGGTCACCCCCCTCTCCTACACTCACCCTCCTCCTCATCTATAAGTGGCCGGCCTCCCCCCTCTCATAGATGATGGTTGTTGTTTGAAAAGATTAAGGATTTTGGTTCATGGAAATTGATATACTTCATTTCTCATTTTGTATCGATCCAAAAGGCAACTTCATTAACTGTTCGTCCATAGCCTTAGACGTAACGAGACAAAGTGTTCTACTCATTCTCTACTTCATCTTGGTCGTCTCTTTTAGCAAACTTGACGATCGAGTTGACTCGGTTCAGAGGCGGGAGTCCGTTTAAAGATCCGTCGACGTGGTGCCACCTGGACGACAAGATTGGAGATTCAAGAGATCGGAGCAGCCGCAACAAACCGTGGGATGATGGTTGAAGACCAAAGGACTCGGATCATTCGTTATAACGTTTCTACCCCCTTTGCAATTTGTTAGTTTAGCCTTAATTGCAGATCCGGGTTACGGTACACGATAGCGCCAGTTTCGTTAAAAGTTTTTGTTCCGCATTGGGCATCTGTTAGACGGCCGGGACGCTACCGTGGACTTACAGTGGTATCAAAGCCTCACCATTAAGCTATACTAACTTGTGCTAACACGTTTAAAATATCGATCGAACGGATTTCGCAAAACTACAATTTTCAAGCATACCTGTTTCTGTCGATTTTAAATGATGTCCTAAAATTATTTTGCATATCACAGAAGACAGAGCAGACATTTCTAAGAATTCTGGGAAATTTTGGGCGAGTGATCCTTCATTACGACCGCGGAACCGCGGTCAAACCTAAGGTTTGACCGCGGAGTCGCGGCCGTTCTGTGGGAGCAGTGCTCTAAATTTTCCAGAGAGCTTTATTTTTGGAATTTGTGGTTTTTGGTATATTCTTTTGGGCCCAGTTTTTATTACTGTACACCAGTTGTTCGTTGGGCCCACTTCGGCAAATTTAGTCGATCGAAATTTTAAATTTGTTAGTATGCAGTACTTACTTTATATCTCCGACCGGGAATGTCATTTGATCGGTAAACCGCGTCTAATTGCTATAGTTCTTTTAGACGGGTTTGCGAACGTGACATTCGCGTTGATGTTCTGTGTTGTGCTGTGATGTTGCGGATTTGTCGTGGTGGATAGCAGGGTGCAATGATAGTGCAGTTTGGATTATTTGTACATTTGATATTGCGGGGCAAGCGTCCAACATGTGGACTGCCGTCACTGCCTGTTTGTATAATATTCTTTTGGGGCATGACCGGGTCGAGGTCGATGCACCCGTTGTACTTATTTTTATTTCTGTACTAGGTTTATCCCGCGAAGGAGTGCACGGATAGCCGGGTTCTGGAGGGCAACGGGTCCGTATCTCATGGCTTTAAGAGGCAAAGGGACCTCACTCTAGAATTGGCAGACTATTCGCCGCACTCGTAGGGGGTACAGGTTGACCCAAGGAGGGGTGCTTAATTTACCGGATTCCATGAAGTGTCGGGTGTTCCATTCACTATGTTGTGGGGACTACCTCGCTTCAGGTTTTGGCGGGTAACTTTCCGCACCCGTAGGGGTCTAGGTTTCATTGCACAGGCTATCCACATGACCAGGGGAACGTCAGGTTTCAGCAGCGGCTCTGTGAAACCCGGGGATCCCAGATTATCTGTATTTGTTCTGTGATGCTTATTACTTTTCTATAATGTTGCATATTATCACGCCTGGAGCGATTATTGTATATTGGTATATATACTATTAGATGGTGTATATGTTTTACACCCGCGCTAGTCCAGCCCCCGCTCTGTCGTTAGTTAAGTAAGCTAACGGGTGATGACGGGACCCAGTGGCGAATGTGGATGGCATATACGTACATTTTATTTTCGTTCTTTTCTGGTGTGATTGAATGATGGGACTGCATTGATTCTTATCAATGCAAGGATAAAACAAATCTATATTTGATGTTGTTGGAACAAATTTTAAAAGGTGTTATTACAAAGATGTTTCCTTTTGTTTTGCATAGTGATATTCAGTTGGAATATCCTGCACCTCATTCAACGAGGCAAGGGCTGATATCCCTTCAACGGGAAAAACCCCTTGGGCAGAAGTTTACGTCAGGGTAGTAACTTTAATATAGTCGATTACAAGTTGCTTTGCATCGCGGTATTCAGATGGAATATCCTGCACCTCATTCCACGAGGAAAGAGCCGAGATCCCTTCACCGGGAGTGACCTCTTTAGCAAAACGTTTTCGTCACTATATTTTTATAAACAGCTATCAGGTTCCTTCAGCGATATCAAGTTCATTACGTTAAAGGTTTTTCGCCAAAAACCAGCCGTAGCCCTCCGTCATTTCTTATGGATAGTCAGTAGTATTCAAGCTATGTATTTTGACCTAACGCCAAGGCATAGTGTTTGGTAGCTGCTGGGTATGTTAGTGTTTATGCCCTAGAAGGCCATTACTGTATCATACTAGCTTGTATATTACTTAATGGAAGCTTGGGATATTCACATGTATATAACAGTCTTGCTAAACATGGTAGTATGCTACTTGGTTTTTCTATCTTAATATGTGAGTGTACGTATTGATAGAGCTCTTAGGATCTTGCTTGTCTACCAGCGTTGTGATGGCAGTCACACTAGTAGGGGCTGGGTAGTCTACAAGCACATCCTTATTCAGGTCCCCGGTCGTTGGATTATCGAGACAGAGCATCGATACTCCGGAGTAGACTGGTGTGTACGCTTCTCATCCCAGTTGGGGAGATGGTCTGTCCCACAGCCGTCAGTACGTCGTACTGGAGATAGTATACAGGTGCTCGTTAGGTTACGGGTACACCGGACAGGACTCACAGGGAACTGTTGGTTGGTTTGATACCAGTCGTCAGTAAACAGTTCCCAGGTGACATGAGTACAGCGTAGTCCGCAGACTTGACACTGCTACTTCGCCTCGAGTGTGTCCCACTGTTCTTAGATTGCTACCCTACCACGGCTCAAAGGAGTCGTGCAAACAGGTGGCAGTTGGGTGCAGTCCCGAGCACTTGGAGGCAGTGGCGGTTAGACAGGATTCGTCCCTCCCGGTATTGGGAGTAGATATCGTGCTGTGTCAGAGAGCCATTACGCAAAGTCCCTGGCCAGGGCAAACGAGATTTGCTGGTAGGTTCCAGTAGTTTCTCAGGGTGTAATGGGCTTTACTCCGACACGACTTATACCGCTATTAGGGGACTGACGCTTGCCGCCCCCTAGGCCCGATATGCGATAGTCTTGGACGAACGGACCGGACTGTATGGAGATTGTCACATCAGACTCAGTAGGAGTTCGGATGGGTTTACTCATCGGCCTTCTTATCGACAACTACCTGGGGACCGTTACGTACAGCTAGTGCCGCTTGCGGTCTGTGGTTAAACCCACTGCCAGCGTAGTAGTCGAGTCTCTAGAGTCCCACACAGAGAGTTTCCTACTCCAGGCGAAACGATATAGAGGTTGCATGGTTTTGCGACAAAGGGTTCGGACGCATACGTGCGTTTACGCGCGTACGACTTTCGAACAGTTTTTACCAGTCGGCTTTGGTTTAAGCCAGTTACTGGTATCCGGTTATTGGATTTTTACAGTCTAAAGTTTTTCCGTATTTTTACGGATCGGAGGGGCGTTCTCGTAATTACTCGAGAAGCTTCTAGAAGATGTGACTAAGGAGGTTTCTTTTGGATAAGAGAGTGAGTCATGGTGGTGATTCATTCACTTCATTAATGCACATTTATTGCTTAATGACTCATGCTAATGAATCACCACAAGATATTTTATGAAGCATGCTTATTCATTTCCTTTATTGATTATTCTAAAATAAGAATGCTTCATAATATTATGATACACTCTCTCTCTTCTCTCATTATCATATCTCACATTCTCTCTCCTCAAGCTCTCATCTTCAAACCCTAATCCTTAATCCTCATGTGTTGAGATCAAAGGATTAGTTAGACTAAACAATCCATAACCTTCACTCTTTATCATCCTTTCATCTTTGATTAGCAATCAAAGTTGATTAGTTACCTCAAGTTAGAGGTTTAGCTTGGTGTTTTGCTCTCGGGTGGATCGTCTACTACCTAGAGAAGGTCGAGGAGAACAAAGGAGGACGTAAAGAAGAAGGACCGGTTTCATTAGGTATAATCCCTAATCACTTGTGAAAAGAAACTCATATGATACGGTTATTTATAGTTTAGCTTCGATTCAAGCGGTTAGTCGATGTTCGTTGTTTAAACTTGATTGTTTTTGAAAATTCCGCCTCCCCATAAGTACTGGGGTGTAGTACATCGACTTACAGTGGTATCAGAGCCTCGCTAAACAATAAATAACCTAGTTGCAAATTTGTACGAATTTCGAACGGAAAAACGAAGCCGGAAAACCCTAAAAAATGTAAGTTTCTGTCGAATTTAAAACGATGTCAGAAAATTTTTCAGGTGAGCTCAGAGTGCTTGACATGACACCAGAAGAACACCCAAGAAAAACAGTCGACTGAATCGACCAACTCGCCGCGGAACCGCGGCCTCAGCCACTGAGTTGCCGCGCTTCCGCCGCCGAGTTGGCGAGTCAGCGGCCGATTTTTCTTCTGTTGCTTCTCTGTGTAATTTGGGGTTTTCTGGAATGTTTAATTATTGCTCAGGTTACTGTTTAACAGAGCAGATTTTGGAGCAATATTGAAGTTGTTTATTCGATCGAATTGTACAGTATTTGCGTATTGGATTATATCTGTGATTGTTTAATGTGTTTGTAAACCTCCCCTAACTGCTAGTATGTCGGTTGGCAGGGGGTTGCACATTTCTGAAATGGTTATATCTGTTTGTGCATATAAACTGTATTGGACTGTTGTGGTGTATAGCCGGGGTTAGCAATGGGTTATAGTTTAATTCATTTGTTGTAAATGTAATTTGTTGTAATATTATTTTCGCGGGGCACTTCCAGGTTGCGGTCGTAGCCACCGTTGTATTATTTCATTTTACTGTTTTTGCTCCTAGGACTGACCCAAGGTGGGGTACACAGACTGCCGGGTGGGTAGTTTGCCGTACCCGTAGGGGTCGAGGGTGGGGTAAACGGCTATTCATCACAACTGTGTAATCTGTCTTTTCTTGCAGGCTCAAAAGAAATACAGATTGCTTGCAAATCCAATATTGTTTATCTGTGTTCTGGAATGAATATCATTGCGTCAGACGAATGTAAAATATCTATATTATGATAGCTATTTAGACGCCACTTATGTTTTACACCCGCGCTAGCCCAGCCCCCGCTCTGTCGTTAGTTAAGTAACCTAACGGGTGATGACGGGACCCCGTGGCGAATGCGGATGGCATAAGAGGACGTTGTATTTTCGTTGTTTTCTGCAATGATAGGTTAATGATGGGACGCATTATCTGTAATGCAAAGTAAAATAAACCAAAGTTTAAATCGTTGGAACAATTTAAAAGAAACCACTCGGTTATTTTTAAAACAGATATTTTTAAATGCGGAGATTTAACCACTCCTTTTAAAAGCTATCAGGTTCCTTCGGTTATATCAAGTTCACTACGTTCACGGTTTCGCCAAAACCAGTCGTAGCCCTCCGTCATTTCTTATGGATGGTCAGTAGTATTCAAGCTATGCTTGTTGGCATACGTCAAGGCATAGTGTTTGGTAGCTGCTGGGGTATTCATTTGTTGCATAGATAGATGTGTTGGTTTGGGACAGTCGCATTACCTTGTTGGCATACGTCATGGGTATACGGGTGGGTTCAAATTAACAAGATAATGATGGGCAGAACTTGACATGTGACTTATGATTTGTTGGCATACGTCAAGGTCATAAGAGCATGGGGCAAAAACTTATATCGGGAATTTCTAAAGAAACTGAAATTTGCAAAGAGATGCATACCATTTGGAGTTTGATGAATGTTGGTAGGATTCCTTCAACATTATCATATGATGATATTTGGATCCCGATCCTACTGTGAGTATATGCTACTTATCAGGATATTCGTCGCTTAACGATCAATGCTATAAACCTAGTAGGTGTCCAGAAAAGTGTCAGCGGGGTTACGCCCCCAGAGAAAAGAGGTTACTTAATTAAGGAACTTCGCGAAAGCGTTGGAAAACCTCCCTCGAAGTATCGACACCGGCCTGGCTGAACGGTTAAGCAAGTATTGTACGGTGAGAATAGTCTTGGCTAATTCTTCTTTTATGGTTTGAGGAAGGATTCGAGAAACAGTGGGAGCCATCCAGTTTAGATAAATTAAAAACCACTCTAAACTTGCAAGAGCATCATGCTAAAGAGTTTTCTTCTCTCTCTCCTAATTGCAGCGACCCTGAAAATGACTGGACTTAAGTTACTTTTAGAGAAAAATATACTGACGGGGCCAAACTATAAAGATTGGCTGCGGAATGTCAAGATGGCTTTGACCTATGACAAACTGGGGTACGTCCTCACCGCTACGGCACCTGCTGTCCCTAGTCCCAAATCCAGCAATGCGGATAAGGAAATCCGCAAAACCTGGGATTTAGATTGCGCGAGAGCCAAGTGCATCGTGCTTGCCTCGATGAATAATGAACATCAGAGGAGGCACGAGGATATGTCCCTAGATGGCATATTTCTCCATACAAAGGAACTTTATGGAGAGCAATCTCGTATAGCAAGATACGAGACCTCTAAGAAATTGTTTCGAGCGAGGTTGGCTGTCGGGTCATCGGTAGGTGAACATGTCCTACAGATGATTGGCTATATAGAAGAGCTCGCAGACCTTGGGACGACTTTGGATAATGAGCTCTATACAGACCTTGTTCTCCAGTCCCTTCCTCCCACCTACGCCCAGTTTATCCTCAACTTCAATCTTCAAGGAAAAGAAGTTGAACTTGCGGAACTCCTGAACATGTTAAGGAGTGCAGAGGGCACCTTGCAGAAGGCAAGGGAAACACCCGCTATGTTTGTTGGCGGTTCATCTTCTTCCGGGTCCAAGGCTAGGGCCAAAGGAAGGAAGAAGAAGGCCGCACCCAGACCTAGAGGAGGTGTTAGTAAGGTGGGAGGGAAGGGAAAGAAAAAGAAAGCAGCACCGGTAGTTGGCCTGGATGAGTGCTTCCATTGTCACAGGAAAGGGCACTGGAAGAAGGATTGCAAGGCGTGGAACGCCAAGAACCAGGAACCGAAGCAGGCTGTGGCTTCGACTTCAGGTGTGTTTGTAATTGAGAATTGTCTGTCGATCAACTCTACTTCCTGGGTATTGGATACCGGGTCAGGATCTCATATTTGCAATTCATTGCAGGCACTGAGAAACCGTAGAGTGCTGAAGGAAGGTGATATGATCCTCAGGGTTGCTAACGGAGCTAGCGTGGGAGCTGCGTCCGTCGGGGATTATCACCTAGGATTGACGAGTGGACACATTTTGGTTTTACATAACTGTTATTTTGTACCCAGCTTAACGTGTAATATCATATCAGTTTCCTTGTTATCAAATAAAGGTTATGATTTCACGTTTGTAAGAGATGTTGTCAACATCCACCTTAATCATGGTTTGATTGGGTCCGGTACTCTAAATAACGGCATATATGTGTTAAACCAACTCCAAATTTTCAATGTCCAGAACACACTAAAAAGAAAGTCTCCAGATTTAAATAAAGCTTTCTTATGGCATTGTAGACTGGGTCACATCAATGAGAGAAGGTTGACTAAGTTGCATAGAGAAGGATATTTGGACACGTTCGAATATCAAACTTATGACACTTGTCAATCTTGTCTCAAAGGAAAGATGACAAAGACTCCATTCACTGGACAAGGAGTAAGAGCGAGCGAGCTCTTAGGACTCATACATAGTGATGTATGCGGTCCAATGTCTACACATGCGAGAGGTGGTTATTCCTACTTCATTACTTTTACAGATGATTTCTCTAGGTATGGATATGTTTTCTTAATGAAGCATAAATCAGAGGCCTTTGAGAAATTCCTGGAATTCAAGAATGAAGCGGAAAACCAAACAGGCAAAAGTATTAAGACACTAAGATCTGATCGAGGTGGAGAATACTTAAGTGCCGAGTTCCTAGGTTACCTAAAAGAGAAAGGAATTCTCTCTCAGCTTACTCCTCCGTACACTCCACAGCACAACGGTGTATCGGAGAGACGGAATCGAACCCTATTAGATATGGTACGATCCATGATGAGTAATACTGAGTTACCGCGATCTTTCTGGGGATATGCGCTAGAATCAGCGATACATCTTTTGAACAGAGTTCCAACCAAAACTGTGCCTACCACACCATATCAGATGTGGAGTGGAAAGAAACCCTATCTTCAGTACCTGAAGACGTGGGGATGTCCAGCTTTTGTAAAAAAGCAGCATCCGGACAAGCTCGAGGCACGCTCAGTAGAGTGTAAGTTTGTGGGATATCCAAAGAACTCTCATGGATATTGCTTCTATTACGCAGAGGAACAAAAGGTTTTTGTTTCTCGTCATGCCCGCTTCTTAGAAACTGAATTTTTGGAAAATCAGAAGAGTGGGAGCGAAATAGAACTGGAAGAAATTCCAGAACCACAAACTGCTACTGAAATTTTGGTAGAACCAGAGGTTCAAGAAGAACAGAACATTCCCGCACCCCTCCGCAGGAGTAGTAGGCCGTCTCGTCCGCCTGAGAGATACTACGGTTTTCTCATAGACGGGGATAGAGAGGATTGCATCATAGATGATGATGAACCTACTGACTTCCAGCAAGCCATCCAGAGCGGCGACTCGGTACGATGGCTAGATGCAATGCGGACCGAAATGGAGTCCATGTACACCAACAAAGTATGGACTTTGGACTTTGCTCCAGATGGGGTAAAACCCATAGGATGCAAATGGATCTTCAAGAAAAAGATTGGTGTAGATGGACAGGTGGAAACCTATAAGGCTAGACTTGTTGCAAAGGGTTTTCGTCAAAGACCTGGTTTGGACTATGACGAAACTTTTTCTCCAGTGGCTATGCTCAAATCCATTCGGGTCCTTCTTGCTATTGCTGCCTTCCATGATTATGAAATCTGGCAGATGGACGTAAAGACGGCTTTTCTGAATGGAAATTTAGAAGAGAGCGTCTATATGGATCAGCCAGAGGGTTTCAATCAGAGTGGGAGCAGCGGGAAAGTATGCAAGCTGCTTAAGTCCATTTACGGACTAAAGCAGGCATCGCGGAGTTGGAACATCTGTTTTGATGAGACAGTCAAAGAATATGACTTTATCAAAAATCCAGATGAACCGTGCATATATAGTAAAGTTGTGGCCAGAAGTGTCGTATTCCTCGTCTTGTACGTGGATGACATTCTATTGATAGGAAATGACATTCCTATGCTACAATCTGTCAAAGGATTCTTGTCACACAGGTTCTCCATGAAAGACCTGGGTGATGCCTCTTACATTCTGGGGATCCGGATCTATCGTGATAGATCCAAGAGGATGTTGGGACTTTCGCAGTCCAGGTATATCGACACTGTACTGAAAAGATTCAGTATGGAAGATTCTAAGCGCGGTAATCTACCGGCTTGTCACGGAATCACCCTCTCCAAAGAGATGTCTCCCAAGACTGATTTGGAAAGGGAACGCATGTCTATTATACCCTACGCTTCTGCGGTAGGCTCTATAATGTATACGATGTTATGTACCAGACCAGATGTAGCTTACGCACTGAGCGTGGTAAGCCGGTATCAGTCAGACCCAGGGGAGAAACACTGGATAGCAGTAAAGAACATTCTCAAGTACCTGAGGAGGACTAAGGAGATGTTCTTGGTTTACGGCGGAAAAGACCTCAGGTTGGAGGCCTTTGCCGATTCCGGCTTCCAAAGTGATAAGGACGATTCCAAGTCCATGTCGGGTTATGTCTTTACCCTCAATGGAGGGGCGGTGTGCTGGAAGAGCTCCAAGCAGGACACCGTTGCTGACTCGACGATGGAAGCGGAGTATATAGCTGATTGCGATGCCGCAAAAGAAGCAGTCTGGATGAAGAAGTTCCTAACAGAACTTCAGGTGGTTCCTACCATAGTTGATCCAATACCTCTGTATTGCGACAACAACGGAGCTATAGCTTTAGCGAAGGAACCAAGGTCCCATCAGAAGTCCAGACACATCTTGAGGCGGTATCACCTGATCAGGGAGATCATTGATCGTCAGGAGATCGAGGTTCGGAGAGTTGCTTCAGAAGAGAACATTGCTGATCCATTCACGAAGGCCCTTCCTCAGATTCAGTTCGAGAGGCTGCTCGAGATCATTGGTCTGCGATATGCCAGTACATGGCCCTAGTGCAAGTGGGAGATTGTTAGTGTTTATGCCCTAGAAGGCCATTACTGTATCATACTAGCTTGTATATTACTTAATGGAAGCTTGGGATATTCACATGTATATAACAGTCTTGCTAAACATGGTAGTATGCTACTTGGTTTTTCTATCTTAATATGTGAGTGTACGTATTGATAGAGCTCTTAGGATCTTGCTTGTCTACCAGCGTTGTGATGGCAGTCACACTAGTGGGGGCTGGGTAGTCTACAAGCACATCCTTATTCAGGTCCCCGGTCGTTGGATTATCGAGACAGAGCATCGATACTCCGGAGTAGACTGGTGTGTACGCTTCTCATCCCAGTTGGGGAGATGGTCTGTCCCACAGCCGTCAGTACGTCGTACTGGAGATAGTATACAGGTGCTCGTTAGGTTACGGGTACACCGGACAGGACTCACAGGGAACTGTTGGTTGGTTTGATACCAGTCGTCAGTAAACAGTTCCCAGGTGACATGAGTACAGCGTAGTCCGCAGACTTGACACTGCTACTTCGCCTCGAGTGTGTCCCACTGTTCTTAGATTGCTACCCTACCACGGCTCAAAGGAGTCGTGCAAACAGGTGGCAGTTGGGTGCAGTCCCGAGCACTTGGAGGCAGTGGCGGTTAGACAGGATTCGTCCCTCCCGGTATTGGGAGTAGATATCGTGCTGTGTCAGAGAGCCATTACGCAAAGTCCCTGGCCAGGGCAAGCGAGATTTGCTGGTAGGTTCCAGTAGTTTCTCAGGGTGTAATGGGCTTTACTCCGACACGACTTATACCGCTATTAGGGGACTGACGCTTGCCGCCCCCCTAGGCCCGATATGCGATAGTCTTGGACGAACGGACCGGACTGTATGGAGATTGTCACATCAGACTCAGTAGGAGTTCGGATGGGTTTACTCATCGGCCTTCTTATCGACAACTACCTGGGGACCGTTACGTACAGCTAGTGCCGCTTGCGGTCTGTGGTTAAACCCACTGCCAGCGTAGTAGTCGAGTCTCTAGAGTCCCACACAGAGAGTTTCCTACTCCAGGCGAAACGATATAGAGGTTGCATGGTTTTGCGACAAAGGGTTCGGACGCATACGTGCGTTTACGCGCGTACGACTTTCGAACAGTTTTTACCAGTCGGCTTTGGTTTAAGCCAGTTACTGGTATCCGGTTATTGGATTTTTACAGTCTAAAGTTTTTCCGTATTTTTACGGATCGGAGGGGCGTTCTCGTAATTACTCGAGAAGCTTCTAGAAGATGTGACTAAGGAGGTTTCTTTTGGATAAGAGAGTGAGTCATGGTGGTGATTCATTCACTTCATTAATGCACATTTATTGCTTAATGACTCATGCTAATGAATCACCACAAGATATTTTATGAAGCATGCTTATTCATTTCCTTTATTGATTATTCTAAAATAAGAATGCTTCATAATATTATGATACACTCTCTCTCTTCTCTCATTATCATATCTCACATTCTCTCTCCTCAAGCTCTCATCTTCAAACCCTAATCCTTAATCCTCATGTGTTGAGATCAAAGGATTAGTTAGACTAAACAATCCATAACCTTCACTCTTTATCATCCTTTCATCTTTGATTAGCAATCAAAGTTGATTAGTTACCTCAAGTTAGAGGTTTAGCTTGGTGTTTTGCTCTCGGGTGGATCGTCTACTACCTAGAGAAGGTCGAGGAGAACAAAGGAGGACGTAAAGAAGAAGGACCGGTTTCATTAGGTATAATCCCTAATCACTTGTGAAAAGAAACTCATATGATACGGTTATTTATAGTTTAGCTTCGATTCAAGCGGTTAGTCGATGTTCGTTGTTTAAACTTGATTGTTTTTGAAAATTCCGCCTCCCCATAAGTACTGGGGTGTAGTACATCGACTTACAGGGTATTCATCTGTTGCATAGATAGATGAGTTGGTTTGGGACAGTCGTTCTGTCATACTTGGCCCTTCGTCAAGGGCATGTGCGGGTGGGTTCAAATTAACCTGGATAATGACGGATAGAACTTGACATGTGACTTATGATATTTTGACCTAACGCCAATGTCATAAGAGCATGGGGCAAAAATCACATCGGGAGTTTCAAACAACAAACTTGCTAGGCATGCGCATACCTTCTGGAGTGTGATAACTTGAGTGGCTTCCATCAAGTTATCATGCGATAATAGTTGGATCCCGATTCTCACTGATGAGTTGGTTTACTCTTCGGGTGATCCCGACTAATTCTTCTTTAAGGTTTGGAGGAGAATTTGAGATTACAGTGGGAGGTTTCCTGATTAGATAAAATGATAACCATTCTGATCTAGGTTAGAGTGCACGCTGAGTGTTTCTTTTCTCTCTCTCTTTGGCAACGACCTTTGACCGACCCTAGACTATGACTCAGTGACCAAGTTGACCGAACCTTCTTAAAATACAGGCTTTCGGATTGTCTAAAGTTGCATAAGTCATTGCCGCTCCTTCTTTTACCCTTTGTATTTCTCAGAACACCCCGTATTACTACGGACATCCACTTCCATTGGATAGATCCATCGTATGGTTATATACGAACTCGGAGGAACTTCTTCGAGGATGGATCCAGGTTCAGGAGAAATAGAATTGGTTTATTCAGTTGTCTTTTATTATCACCTTCTCTCAGGTTGCGAGGGCTCTTTAGTTTAGGAGAGTACACCTATTACGCTTATTGGATAGTCTTATTCCAAACCATAGGCTGGTGCCGAAAGGTAGGGAATGAAGAAAACCAATTAGCCTAAGTAGGGTGTGCAGAAGGTAATATGTAAAGACAAGATAAAGGGATTAGAAAAGAGGGCAATGTAAATTGCGACCGTTATCATTCGCGACCAAACCGCGTACTTCATCGCCACTCCATTTTCACCTTTAAAAGAATAAGGTATTATTCAGTTGTCTTTTATCATCACCTTCTCTCAAGTTACGAGTACTCCTTGGTTTAGGAGGGTACACTTGTTATGCTTACTGGATAGTCTTCTTCCAAACCATAGGCTGGTGCCGAACGGTAGGGAAGGAAGAAAACCATTTAGCCTAACGATGGTGTACAGAAGGTAACGACTAAAGACAAATAAAGGGATTTGGAAAGATAGCAAAGAAATATACGGTTACAGTCATGAATAGGATTATGGAAGAGGCATTACTAGGAATAGCAAAATACCCCTACGAAACATTTTCATGTTTCAGTTTTACTGTGCATTATTAATTGTAAACTGATTTCACGATTACATAATTACTCCAGGGTATGTATTTACCAGGTTTCATTCTCATATCTGTATAGTTTTACAGATGATGAGTGGGAGTAAGTTATTGGGAATTAGGTGATCATCCTCATTATATCGGAATTCGTTGTAATCGGTGATATTTGAGGAAATCACCTGGGTACAGTTTTCAACCTACGATGCATAAGTTTTTTGAGTTATTCAACTCAGCGGACTTATGCAGAGTGTATTGTATATTGTCCAGTGTCCATCAGGACAAAGGGGTAGGTCCTCGTACTCTGTTCTATTTACTTGTAACTTCTCTAGTTTTTAGAGAAGTATTTCGTAGAAATACAATGTCCAAGTTTTGAGAAGTTATGGGTATAAGAATAAAGTAGAGAACCAGGTATCACAAGTATCGGAATTCTTCATAGAGATCGAAGATGTAGATTTTTGTGATTGGTATTCAGTTGATAGTAATGGTTTTGAGAAACTTGTTTCTCTTTCAGGTTACTCATAATTGGATGGATTCCTAAGTTGAGTAATGCTGATTTGCCTTTCTCCATTAAGTTGATATGCACTGGAGACAGCTGCATAATTTGAATATGGTTCCAATTAAATTAGTGCCTCTATTTCTATATTGTATATAGAATGGTTCATATCTTAACGATGTTAAGGTACGGGAAGTTGTCCAACTTATGCTTAAAACTAGACACTGGATAACTCAAGGCACGTTTCTATAATGGCAGTTTGTGGGTTGACCCAGTAGGGTTCCTAGGCACTCTAAAGGGGTCTCACAAGGCATTAACCATGCCCGTTTCAAAAATTACGGTGCCGAGAAACCCTCGACTACGGATCGTTAGCTAGATGTCTAGGGGAAAGAAGCAACTAGTAAACTACTTTACTAAGGGAACGGAAATACAACCTTTGTAGATCCGGTCCTCCACCTCCATAGCTCCGCGATGATGTCTCCTCGCTGTCCAAGTCGAACCCCGGGCTCTAGCGTCGGCTTCATCGGAGAATGGACGGGCTAGGTCATCGACGACGATGCCGAAGATGATCTATGTCGAGGCATCGCTAGATCAAGCTCCCACTTCACCAAGTCAAGAAAACTTGTGAAGGAAACCCACTCTACTACTTGGCAAGAGGTAGAGGATGAAGAAATAGGAAGTGGGTTCACTTTAGAATTGGATTTCTCACTCATTTTGGCTAGTTGCCATTGATGGTGCAAAGCTTTCTTCAAGGTTGAAGATGAAGAAGAAGAAGATAATGATATGATAAGTATTATGATAAGAATAATAATAGAAAAGAAAATGAATTCTTATCATAATTGTAACCATGGTAAAGTGTAGAGAGCTAACTATAGTTCAATGAATGGTTAGGGTTAATGAGATGAAGACAAAAGGTTTCTTTGGTCAAAGCTTCATGAAGCTTCAACAAGCTTCATGAAGAAAAGCAACCTTTTGTTTTCTATATCTCTTATCTTTTTAATACAAATTAAAAGATAAAAGAATTAATAAATATATCAAAACCCTAACCATTTACTTAACTAAGGTTTAACTCTTTACACAAACCCTAGCTATCATATATCATCAAACATGATACAATCAAGTGCACAAAATATATCACATATACAATGTGCACAGGCGAGTGAGAAAATCCATCTTAAGTAAACCGATACTAGTTAATGCAAAGTAATATATCAAATATATAATTATGCATTAAATCATTAAATCAACACTTGATCTAACGATCTGGTCATATCGCATATAACCGACTAGTATCCAATGTATCGGCTTATCGAAACAATCCTTGATTCGATAACTAGGTTATATCGCATACAACCATTCGACACATTCATCGCGAGAATGAAATACGGTATCACATACACACATTATTCTCGGTCCCGCACATATCTCATATGCGCTCCTATTTCGTTTCGCTTGAGCCAGGAAACCTCTGTGTAGGACTCTAAAGACTCGTCAATACGCCGACAGCAGGTGATGATCATATCAAACACCTACAAGCCGCAAGCGGTCTGCTAAACGTAACGGCCACCCGGGTATTGAGCGATCAGAAGATCGACGAGCAAGCCCGCTCACACTCCAGTGAATCCAACCAGTAACACTACCGTACAGTCCGGTCTCGTCGTCTGATATGTCGCATATCTTGCCTAGGGGTGGTAAACGTCAGACCCCAATAGCTCGATAAGTCGTGTCGATATGAGGTCTATAACAGTTCGAGAAACTACTGGTAACACTTACCAGTAAATCTCAGCAACCCTGGTCAGGGATTTCCGGTTATAGCCAATCGAACACAGCGCAACATCAACTCCCTATACCGGGAGAGACGAATCCCCTCCTATCGCTCATTGCCTCCATGTGAATCGGGACTGTACCCAAAAACCACCTATTTGCTCAACTCAGTAGAGCCGTGGTAGGGTGGAAATCGAAGCACAGTGGGAGACACACAAGACTCTATGACGATCTCGGATCAACAGACTAAGCTGTACCAGTGTCACCAGAGAACTGCCATCTGACGTGAGGTATAATACCATCTGGGAGTTCTCGGCGAGTCCGTTCAGTGTATCCATTCTCCACTGAGCACCCGTATACCATCTTCGATGTCAAACACCAATGGATATGGGATCATCCATCGCCCATCGCATGGGTCGAGAAGATATACGCTAGTCTACTCTGGAATATCGATGCCCCGTCTCGATATTCCCTCGACTAGGAACAATGAAGGATGTACTCATTGACCACCCAGGCCCCACTAGTATGATCTTCATCATAGTCCTGAAAGTCGAGTACACATCCCAAGGGCTTTATCAACATGTAATCAGAGAGACAGAAAGTATACATGTTAAGATAAAGAGCAACCAGATAACGTACTATCATATCGAGCAAGAAAGTCCTACCTATATATGTCCCAGCATCCACTACAATATACATCCAATGTACAGTAATGGCCTCTAGGGCATACATATAACTAACAATCTCCCACTTGCACTAGGGCCATCTGTAGCAGTGGTTGCAGTATCTAATACTCAACCATCCCATATGAGTCTCTCTCTGGGAAAAGGCCTTCGTGAGTAGATCCGCCGTGTTGTCCTCTGAGTCTACTCTCCTAACCTCGATCAACCTGGAGATCAACTATCTCCATGATCAGGTGATGCTGCCTCAGAATATGTCTGGGTCACTGATGGGACCAGGGTTCCAGGGACGAAGCCACACTTCCATTGTCATACAATGGCAGGAACCTAGTTCATCTTATGAACCAATATACACCCAAACTGCCTCTTTGGTAGTATCTTTAATAGCGATGTTACCAGCCTTTATCGTCTAGTTTGCCACGGTATCTAGCTTGGAACCTTCCAACATACCGTCCCTTTACTGAGGGTAAAGACAATGCCTGTGACTGACATTCAGTCATCTTTATCACCCTAGGACTCTTCCAGTGATTCTCCTCAGGATCGTTTGATACCATCTCACAACATCTAGTGAGAATCCTAGCATCCAATTACATCTATCTCATAGATGAAAAACTCAGGATTTAGGAGGTATCACTTTGATCCTTTTTGGAGAATCCTTGTGATAATAGGAGATTGACCGATCGTAGCATAGGAAACTCCTTTCCTATCAAGAGTATGTCATCCACGTACTCTAGGAGGATCATCATCATACTCCATACTACCCTTTTGTATATACATGGTTCATCTACCATTTTGATGAAGTCAAACTCTTTGACTACCACATCAAAACAGATGTTCCAACTCCGCGATGCCTGCTTTATCTTGTAAAGCAACTTGCACATGTTTCCGCTGCTCCCACTGTTTACGAAGTCCTTTGGCTGTGTACTTATAGACTTTCTATTCTAAATCAGTATTTAGAAAAGCAGTCATGACACCCAACCACCAGATATCGCAGTCATGGTATGTAGCAATGGTAAGTAGGATCTGGATGGACTTAAGTATAGTCCCTGGAAAAGGTTTCATCATTTTCCACTCTTGGTCAATGACGAAAAACCTTTAACAAGTCTAGTTTTGAAAGTCTCAACTTTTCCATCTACACCAAGTAATCTTCTCAAGATATACTTGCTCCTGATGGAGATTTAACCCTTCAGATATAGCAACCAAAGTCCATACTTTGTTGGTGTATATGGATTCCATCTCAGATCGCTAAGCATCCAGCCATTCTTACAGAGTCCCTACTCTCGATGGCCTGCTCGAAACTAGTTGGGTCATCATCTCATGATGCATTCCTCGCTCCCACTGTCATCGAGAAACCGAGGTATCTCTCAGGCGGATGAGGAACCCTACTAGATCGGCGAAGAAGCTGAGGTTCGTCGGGAACTATAGAATCCTTTGGTTCTGTCAAATCATCAACTGCAGTTTTGTATAGCTGGAACCTTTCCAGTTCTACAGAACTGATCCTGCCTCGATCTTGTCCGGATTTTGCTTTAAACATAAGCCGGACAACCCCAAATCTTAACTTACTTAAGAGATAGGATCTTCCCATACCATATCTCATATGGAATGGTAGGCACTGATTTGATTCGAACCTGATTCAATAGGTATGCAGCTTCTCAAGTGCACAACCCCATAAGGAAATAGGTAACTCAGTAATACTCATCATAGAGCACACCATATCTAATATTGTGCAATTGCTCCGCCCTGATACACCGTTGTGCTGTGGTGTATTCAGAGGAGTAACACTGAGAGAGAATCTCATTCTCCTTTAGAATAGTCCAGGAATTCTATGCACAAGTATTCTCCTCCCTGATCTCATCTTAGGACATAATACTTATACCCGTATTTTGGTTCTCTACTTCTAACTTATATTCTGTGAATATCTCAAAAGGTTCGGACTTATGTTTCAACAGGAACATATGACTGAATCTTGAGAGATTATCAGAGAATATAATGAAGTATTAAGAACCAGTCCTAGCATGTGTAGACAGGAGACTTTACATACATCATCATGTATCAGTCCCAAGAGTTTACTAACTCTTTCTCTGTTTCTAATAAACAGAGCTATGGTCATCTAATCTTTATGACATGACTGGCAAGTTTCACAAGATGTAAATTCAAACATATTTAAATATGCATCTAAAATGTAACTTCAGCCAGTCGGGTCGCATTGATGTGACCTAGTCTACAATGCCTCAAGAAGGATTCGTTCATTTCTGAACTCTTCCTCTTGTGTGTGTTCAGTATACAAGAAACTGTAGTTTGATTTAGAACGTCAATGCTTTTAGATAACGTGCCTGAACCGATCAACTTTTGATATAGGAAATGTTCAAAACATTATCCAACAATACAAAATTATATCATTTTTTTACTAATAAAGATACTGATATGATTTTGTATATCAGGTTCGGTATCTAATAGCATTTGTTCAGAATCAATGTATTGGTAATACAGGGTGACAGTGACCAACAGACTTGGCTGCAACACTTGCCCCGTTTTCTGCCTCATGAAACTTATCACCCGTTCTCAGTTTTTCTACCTTTTTGTAGCCCTATGTAACATATTACATATCTGGGATCCTGATCCGGTATCATATACCCAGGATGCAGTGGATACTGAGAAACAGTTCTTTGTAATGAACACACCCGAAGGAGATGCATCATATGCACTTTCTTCGTTTGGGCGGCATAGGAATTCTGGTATTCCCCAATTTCCTGCTCTGTCTTATAACAATTATAAGTTAGAGCGGGACCAACGTTCCCCAGCTCAGTATAACAAGCGGGTTCGGTCAATACATCCATATTATTATCTTGATTAAGGCGTGATATGGTCGCTACCTGGAGAGATAGAGAAGAAAACACTCTGCGTGCGCTCTTGCAAGATCAGATTGGTTATATATTTTATCTAATCAGGATGGCTCCCACTGTTTTTATCAAATCTTCTTTCAAACCTTAAAAGGAAAGACTAGCCGGGATTAATTACACTCTACAAGTTCGCCAATCTTTCAGCCAGGCCAGTGTCGGTACTTTGAGGGAGGTTCCTCGTGCTTTCGCACGGACCTAATTACTGTAAACCTCGCTTTCCCAGAGGCGTAACCCCGTTGACACCTTTCTCGACACCTACTTGATCGGCTAATTGTAAAGTGCAAAACTCTCCCAGGAGTAACAATTACTCGCAGTGGGTATCGGGATCCAACTATCATATAGAAGGTATGCAATCTCATTGCAAATTTCAACACTTGAAACTCCCGATAAAGGTTTTTACCCCTAGCACCTATGACCTTAACTATGGTCAAAAAATCATAAGTACTAGTCAAGTTCTACCCGTCATTTCGTGATTAATTAGACCCACCCACATGACCCTTAACTAAGGTCAACAAAGTCACGCGACTGTCCTAACTAATCGCATCATATGCGGTGTAGGAAGACATCACTTAGCTACCGTACACTGTGCCTTAACTAAAGTCAACAAACACAGCACGAATACTAAGTACTCTACTTTCTAAAATGACGGAGGGTTGAGAATGGTTTTTGTGAAAACCTTTTACGCTTTGAACTTGATCTCGTTGCGGAATCAAATGGTTTTTAAATGGAATGTTTTTGAGGCTTTTCTAGTTTTGCTAAAGGGGTCACTCCCGGTGAAGGGATCGTCGGCCCTTTCCTCGTCGAATGAGGTGCGGGATATATCATATATATCACTGTGCAAAGCAGAAACTATAGAAGCGATCAAAAGACAAACCGAGGGTTGTAGCATCTGCCAGTTATTGCTAAAGGAGTCACTCCCGGTGAAGGGATCTCGGTCCTTTCCTTATCGAATAAGGTGCAGGATGTTCTACAAGGAACACCACGATGCAAAGCAAGAACTGTAGCTACCTGTTTTTATTTTGAAATTCGATTCCACAATATCAATTAGGTTTATTTTCTTTCATTAATCTCATTAATGAATATCCCATCATTTAAGTCCACCTAATCATCACAGATAAATATAACGTACGCTTATGCCATCCGCATTCTCCTCGATGTCCCGTCTGCATCGTTAGGTTAGGTAACTAACGCCAGAGCGAGGCAGGGCTAGCGCGGGTGTAAAACATAAGCAACGTTTATATAATATATCATATATACTATATACTATATCTGTCATAGAACATCACATGATCACATCACAGATAACGCAGCAGAAAATATCATATGAAATATTGGATATACTAGGACGTCCGTGTTTTCAATATGAGCCAGTATAAAACACGGATTCCACGGTCATGATGAATAGCCAATCCCACACCCCTAGACCCCTACGAGAGCGGCAAGCAACCCTACCAATTCTAGGGTTAGGAGACCCGGACTCGACTCCTCGAGTTGGTCTCCCACTGGACCCCAGAACCCGGTTACTTGTGCTCCCCTCCTTGGGTCTATCCTAATGCAGAAAAGTAAATGATATACAAATGGTGACAACATCCGCAACCTGGAAGTGCCCCAATAAAAGAATATTACATACAAGTTTTTACATGAATGAAAATGAAAAACACTCATCTCACATAAAAAAAAACCCGGCTATTCAAACACGACGATCCAATATAACATATCCAGCAACACATAACATCACATGTCATCAACGTAAGTAAATATGTCCATCCCAATTGTCGTTGACATATAGCAACGAAACCGGCGATATCACATATTACACTTACGGTCACAGAAAAGAAAGTGTAAAACTACAACAGTTGGAATCCGCAACCTCCTTAGACATCGCATGCCTGACCAAATGAATTACTTAGACATCGCATGCCTAACAATTATAAACCCCGCATTTTAGTCTCAAAATCGAAAACACTTTTCAATATCAAGTCGGGCAATTCAACAGGATTCCCGACATTCTGATCGAATGCTCGTCGCAAACTTTAGTAGGCGGCCGCACCCCCGACGCCGTCGACAAAGTGCACCAAGGCGGAACACCACTGCCGCGAGCACCCGAACGGATGCTTTCGGCGACGGGGTTCTCCTACAGTCACTTGGTCGGGGCAATGGAGTGAGGCTGTCTATTAAGTTTACCCGGCGAGTATCCGCGTACGCTACGTGATTGCTACGGACTTTTGATCACATCAAAATTCTGTGGCAATCGATCATGTGAGACTAAATTGCTATGTTTATAACATTCATTCAGTTATCTCATAACTACTTGTGAATTCCAATTATTGTATCATATTCCGGATAAATAGAAAATGTTAAACTTTCCGATCGAACAATCGAACACCCAAGTTTTCCCGATATAGCTCAACACATGAAATAAGTCTAACAATATTCAGTTCGTGCCTTAGTACCAACGGTCCAGCCGTAGAAGGGTCAAGCCAACGCCTCACATGTGGCACGCCGTACTGCCCCAAACCCTAAGGTTCAAAGGGCAGTTCAAGACGGTCACATAATCGAGTTAAGGTTTGTTGTCTTCTAGAGGGTCCATCGCGTTATTTGCACTACTTAGAACGTCGTTAAACTACGGAAAAATCCAACAATTGGAAATTTCCTGGCAGGGGAAAAAGTGGGTATTTATATCCGGTCGAACTTTTTAACATATTCTGAAAATACCCGGAAAAGCACACCGAAAAAATTAGACAATCCGATCGATACACTGAGTTCCCAATACAACCCAGAAAATAAAACTCTGGAATAAATATTAAAATATTCCCAGGAAAACCAACACCAGAATCTAGGAATTACTGTGCAAACAGTATTGCGCACTGTGATAATACGGCCGCGGAACCGCCGCAGAAGCCTTGCTTCTGCCGCGGTTCCGCCGCACTCTTGTCGAATCATGGACACGGGTTGCACAGTAATTCTTAGGATTACCTGCTGATTTTTCTGCATATTTTTAATACTAAAAAATCCACATTTTACAGAATTGTCCAGAGAGCATTTTAAAGTCGGGGTTTTGGGTCTATCGGACTTCTAACTCCGTCAACGCATCGCCTAAGGCTCTAGCTAGGCTCTGATACCACTGTAGGGTTCCTAGGCACTCTCAAGGGGTCTCACAAGGCATCAACCATGCCCGTTTCAAAAATTACGGTGCCGAGAAACCCTCGACTACGGATCGTTAGCTAGATGTCTAGGCGAAAGAAGCAACTAGTAAACTACTTTACTAAGGGAACGAAAATACAACCTTTGTAGATCCAGTCCTCCACCTCCATAGCTCCACGATGATGTCTCCTCGCTATCCAAGTCGAACCCCGGGCTCTAGCGTCGGCTTCATCGGAGAATGGACGGGCTAGGTCATCGACGACGATGCCGAAGATGATATACGTCGAGGCATCGCTAGATCAAGCTCCCACTTCACCAAGTCAAGAAAACTTGTGAAGGAAACACACTCTACTACTTGGCAAGAGGTAGAGGATGAAGAAATAGGAAGTGGGTTCACTTTAGAATTGGATTTCTCACTCATTTTGGCTAGTTGCCATTGATGGTGCAAAGCTTTCTTCAAGGTTGAAGATGAAGAAGAAGATAATGATATGATAAGTATTATGATAAGAATAATAATAGAAAAGAAAATGAATTCTTATCATAATTGTAACCATGGTAAAGTGTAGAGAGCTAACTATAGTTCAATGAATGGTTAGGGTTAATGAGATGAAGACAAAAGGTTTCTTTGGTCAAAGCTTCATGAAGCTTCAACAAGCTTCATGAAGCTTCAACAAGCTTTATGAAGAAATGCAACCTTGTGTTTTCTTTATCTCTTATCTTTTTAATACAAATTAAAAGATAAAAGAATTAATAAATATATCAAAACCCTAACCATTTACTTAACTAAGGTTTAACTCTTTACACAAACCCTAGCTATCATATATCATCAAACATAATACAATCAAGTGCACAAAATATATCACATATACAATGTGCACAGGCGAGTGAGAAAATCCATCTTAAGTAAACCGATACTAGTTAATGCAAAGTAATATATCAAATATATAATTATACATTAAATCATTAAATCAACACTTGATCTAACGATCCGGTCATATCGCATATAACCGACTAGTATCCAATGTATCGGCTTATCGAAACAATCCTTGATTCGATAACTAGGTTATATCGCATACAACCATTCGACACATTCATCGCGAGAATGAAATACGGTATCACATACACACATTATTATCGGTCCCGCACATATCTCATATGCGCTCCTATTTCGTTTCGCTTGAGCCAGGAAACCTCTGTGTAGGACTCTAAAGACTCGTCAATACGCCGGCAGCAGGTGATGATCATATCAAACACCTACAAGCCGCAAGCGGTCTGCTAAACGTAACGGCCACCCGGGTATTGAGCGATCATAAGATCGACGAGCAAGCCCGCTCACACTCCAGTGAATCCAACCAGTAACACTACCGTACAGTCCGGTCTCGTCGTCTGATATGTCGCATATCTTGCCTAGGGGTGGTAAACGTCAGACCCCAATAGCTCGATAAGTCGTGTCGATATGAGGTCTATAACAGTTCGAGAAACTACTGGTAACACTTACCAGTAAATCTCAGCAACCCTGGCCATGGATTTCCGGTTATAGCCAATCGAACACAGCGCAACATCAACTCCCTATACCGGGAGAGACGAATCCCCTCCTATCGCTCATTGCCTCCATGTGAATCGGGACTGTACCCAAAAACCACCTGTTTGCACAACTCAGTAGAGCCATGGTAGGTTGGAAATCAAAGCACAGTGGGAGACACACATGACTCTATGACGATCTCGGGTCAACAGACTAAGCTGTACCAGTGTCACCAGAGAACTGCCATCTGACGTGAGGTATAATACCATCTGGGAGTTCTCGGCGAGTCCGTTCAGTGTACCCAGTCTCCACTGAGCACCCGTATACCATCTTCGATGTCAAACACCAATGGATATGGGATCATCCATCGCCCATCGCATGGGTCGAGAAGATATACGCTAGTCTACTCTGGAATATCGATGCCCCGTCTCGATATTCCCTCGACTAGGAACAATGAATGATGTACTCATTGACCACCCAGGCCCCACTAGTATGATCTTCATCATAGTCCTGGAAGTCGAGTACACATCCCAAGGGCTTTATCAACATGTAATCAGAGAGACAGAAAGTATACATGTTAAGATAAAGAGCAACCAGATAGCGTACTATCATGTCGAGCAAGAAAGTCCTACCTATATATGTCCCAGCATCCACTACAATATACATCCAATGTACAGTAATGGCCTCTAGGGCATACATATAACTAACAGACCCTGGCTTCGACGAGGGTTGATTTTTCTACCATCTGGAAGATCAAAGTGATATTGTTCTTGACTCGCCACAGTTTTATTAAAAATGGATTTTTTCAGAAAACAGTAGTGGGAGTGTGGTAGAACTTGAAGTGATTCCATAACCGCAAACGATTATGAAAAATTTAATAGGACCAACATATTCAATCAGGTTTGACATTCCATTAGCCACTCCGCAGATATGGTGGGTAACCTCAGACACCCGAGAGGTACTCAGGTAGCCTCAAGGACGGTGACAGGGAGGTTCTTGTTTACCCAGACTTAACAATACTGTTGTTCCAGACTATGAGACCCGGCAAGAGGATAAGTATAATGTCGTTCTAAACTAGCTTTAGAAGTGTACGTAGATATTATTCTGCCAGAGGGTTATCGTAGTCAGTGGGAGCAGCGGAAGCATAGTGGGCAAGTAGCTTATGTCTATTTATAGGCTAGAGCAGTTATAGCGGAGATAAGATCATCTATTTTTGATGAGACATTCATGGGTTTGACTTCATCAGAATAGAGGATGGATCTGTTAAGAAGATATGTAGGGTGTGATGTCCTGGTATTTGGATGACATACACAAAGTAGGAAGTAAAATTCCTGTACTACGATCAGTTGTACTTTGGTCGTCACACAGTTGTTTCTCCGCAAAGGATATGGATATAATATCAGACATTCTGGTTACTAGATCTATAGTTTTTTGGTCTAGATTTGAGTAGTTTCCTAATTTGGGTACTTTGACAGTATTCTAATGGTATTTAGAATAGATGACTCATGGCATGGTGGTGTACCTGCAGGTGATGGAGTCACCCTCTCTAAAGGTGTCTTAGAGACTAAAGGAGAGAGGGATGTGCATGATTGGCAGATCACTTGCCTAGGCAATTGAGTCAATCATGAGATGTCAAGTACTACACCAAATGTTGTTTTTGCACTAGATGCGATAAGTTTATATTAATACAATCTTGAAGAAACATAAGGAAGCAGTTTTAGAACATGAGTGTATGTTCTACGGATTTGATGACGGCAGCCTCCTTCGGGAGACGGTTATCATTCCAGGCTTCCAAGGTGACATAGATGACAGAGTGATTGTAACAGTTATAGTTTTCCCTCTGACGAGGGATAGTATTATGGACAGGTGGTCCAAGAGGATACTGTGGGGGGCATGGTGCTAGATACTGATTAAGTTCAGTTATCAATACAGTCTAAGAAGTTTGGATTTGGAGTTCATTTATGAACTAGGTCCCATCAGATATCCAGACATATTCTAAGACAGGGATTACTCAATTCGGGAGATAGCTTTCTCTGCGAATTTGAGATTTAGAGAGACATAGAAAGATACATCAGGGCGGATCCACTCACTGAGGCTATTTCTCGAATACAAGAGTTTTACAAACTAGCTTTGTGAAACTGATTAGTAGAGGAGTTGGATGTTCGGTATCACACGGGCTGTGAGTATGCGACATCGCAATAATTAGCCTTGAGTGCAAGTGGGAGATTGTTGAAGATAGTGCCCTCAAAGTCAATTATTTGATCGCAGGTACGTGATTGCAATGATTGAGGCAGGACCTATACCGATATGACAGTCTTGCTCAAGATGATAGTATGCTATCTGGTTTGTCTTTATCATCGTATACATGCTATTGCATGATTGATAGAGCCCATAGGATTCTGCTTGACAGCCAGCAGTATGATGGTGATCATATACGTGGGAGCTGGGGTCTATAAGCATATCCTTAAAGTGTCCCTAGTCGTGGGAGTTTTCGAGACATGGCATCGATACTCCAGAGTAGACTAGTGTATACAATCGAGACCCCGACGAGGGGCGATGGCCGGTCTCACAAGCCATTGGTGTCAGTTGGTTCACCTAAGATGTATACAGGTGCTCATTGGGTTATGAGTACACGGGACAGGACTCGCCGAGAATATACTAGTTGGTATTATACATATCGTCAGATAGCAATTCCCTGGTGACATGTGTACAGGTTAGTTCATCGACCTGAGATCGTCATTTGTCTCGTGTGAGTTCCCACTATGCTTAGATTACTACCTTACCACGCTCAAAGGAGTTGTGCAAACAGGTTTTCGTTGGGTACAGTCCCGAGCCACATTGGAGGCAAGTGAGCGGATCTCGGGGATTCGTCTCTCCCGGTATTGGGGGTTGATGTCGCGCAGTGCACGGGTGGCCATCACTAGAAACCCTCGGCCGAGGTAGTGGAGAATTACTGATTTGGATCAGTAGTTTCTCAGGTGGTGATGGGCTTCATGCCGACACGATTTATCGCGTTATTAGGGGTCTGACTTTATCCCCCTAGACTCGATATGCGATACTCTTTAGACGAATGGACCGAACTGTATATACATTGTCACTGTCAGGCTCAGTAGGGTTTATAGATGAGTTCGCTCATCAGCTTCCCTTCCAATCAATACACAGGCAAACGTTACATACAGCTCGTACCTCTGACGTGCTAGTGGTTATACCCAGTGCCAGTGTGTTGATGAGTCATTAGAGTCCCCCACAGACACTTTCCCAAGTTCGGGCGAAACGTTGTAGAGGCCGTATGGTGATATGGCACGGTTCGGAAAATGCACGTGCGTTTTCGCACGTGTCCATTTTCGGGCAGATAATACTGGTAGGCTTTGGTTTAAGCCGGAACCCATAATTATACTGTGTAGATATAATATCTTTGTCTCAGTTGCATTTGTATTCGGTCGTAATACAAATGCGGGTATGTTTATACTAATACGGGGTTATCCTGAAATTCGTTTCAGGATCACTTTTGGAAGTTGCCAGTTTCCAGTTTTCTATCAGCCGTATTTTGACATTCGGTTAAATGCGGATTTATCTTTTCTTGATGAGGTGAGTTAGTGTTCTAGAAGGTTCTAGAGAGGGTGACAAGGCTAGTGAGTCATCAGGTCATTAATGGTGCAATTAATGACAAGGTGACTAGGTTAATTATGATTGGTTTGCTTTAAATGCTTTCATACTTTGTGTTCACACTAGATATTTTGCTTGTGGTCACCCCTCTCTCCTACACTCACCCTCCTCCTCATCTTTAAGTGGCCGGCCTCCCCCCTCTCATAAATGATGGTTGTTGTTTGAAAAGATTAAGGATTTTGGTTCATGGAAATTGATATACTTCATTTCTCATTTCATATCGATCCAAAAGGCAACTTCATTAACCGTTCGTCCATAACCTTGGACGTAACGAGACAAAGTGTTCTACTCATTCTCTATATCATCTTGGTCGTCTCTTTTAGCAAACTTGATGATCGAGTTGCCTCGGTTCAGAGGCGGGAGCCCGTTTAAAGATCCGTCGACGTGGTGCCACCTGGACGACAAGATTGGAGATTCAGGAGATCGGAGCAGCCGCAACAAAGCGTGGGATGATGGTTGAAGACCGAAGGACTAGGATCATTCGGTATAACGTTTCTACCCCCTTTGCAATTTGTTAGTTTAGCTTTAATAGCAGATCCGGGTTACGGTACACGATAGCGCCAGTTTCGTTAAAAGTTTTTGTTCCGCATTTGGCGTCTGTTAGACGGCCGGGGCGCTACCGTGGACTTACAGATGTTGTGTTTTCTGAGATGTTTTGTTTCTGCTCAGGTTTTATGTGCACAGAGAATTGTTTGGAGTAGATTCATATGTGTTGCTTGATCGAAATTCTAAGAACTTTGGCTAACTGGAATATATCTGTGTTGTGTTTAATGTGTTCGTAAACCTCCCCTAGTATGTCGGTTAGCAGGGAGTTGCTCATTTCTGTAATGGTTTTTACTGGTTTGTGAATATGAACTTGTTGGATTGTCGTGAATGGATAGCCGGGGATGTGATACGAGTGTTTCTTTCATTCAAATGTAAATTATAATTTGTTATAATATTCTTTTGTGGGGCACATCCGGGTTGAGCTTGTAGCCACCGTTATATTATTTCATTTACTGTTTTCTACTCCTAGGATAGACCCAAGGTGGGGTGCACAAACTACCGGGTACTTTGAAGTGCTTAGTGGCCTACTCACGTCGTTGAGGGAGACCGCTTCACTTCGGGTACTTGACGGGTAGTTTGCTGTACCCATAGGGGTCTAGGGTGGGGGTTTGGCTATTCATCGCGACAGTGTACTCCGTCTTTCATTGCAGGCTCAAAAGAAATGTGGATTGCTTGTATATCCAATATATTCATCTGTGATCTGGAATGCCTATTATTTCGTCTGACGAATGTACAATATCTATATATGATATCTAGTAGGCGTTACTTATGTTTTGCATCCGCGCTACCCCAGCCCCCGCTCTGTCGTTAGTTAAGTAACCTAACGGGTGAATGACGGGGCCCAGTGGCGAATGCGGATGGCATAAGAGGACGTTGTATTTTCGTTGTTTTCTGCAATGATAGGTTAATTGATGGGACGCATTATTTTAATGCAAAGAAAATAAACCAAAATTGAATCGTTGGAACAGTTTAAAAGAAAACACTCGGTTATTTTTAAACCAGCGGATTTTTTAATTGCGGAGCTTAAACCACTCCTTTTAAAAGCTATCAGATTCCTTCGATCATATCAAGTTCACTACGTTCACGGTTTCGCCAAAACCATTTGTAGCCCTCCGTCATTTCATTTGGGTATTCAGTAGTATTCAAGCTATGTATTTTGTTCAATGCCAAGGCATAGTGTTTGGTAGCTGCTGGGTATTCATCTGTTGTATAGATAGATGAGTTGGTTTGGGACAGTCGTACTGCCATTTGGCCAACGTCAGGGGTTTGTACGGGTGAGTTCAAATTAACAAGATAATGATGGGTAGAACTTGACATGTGACTTATGACATTTTGACCAACGCCAAGGTCATAAGAGCATGGGGCAAAAATCCACATCGGGAATTTCTAAAGAAACTGAAATTTGCTAGAGTTGCATACCATTTGGAGTGTGATAATTTTGGTAGGATTCCTTCAGCTTTATCACACGATGATAATTGGATCCCGATCCTACTGTGAGTATATGCTACTCATCGGGAGATTCTTTCACTCAACGATCAATGCTATAAACCAAGTAGGTGTCAGTGGGGCTACGCCCCCAGGGAAAAGAGGTTATTTAATTAAGGAACTCCGCGAAAGCGTCGTAAAACCTCCCTCGAAGTACCGACACCGGCCTGGCTGAACGGTTAAGCAAGTATTGTACGGTAAGAATAGTCCTGACTAGTTCTACTTTTTTGGTTTGAGGAAGGATTCGAGAAACAGTGTGAGCCATCCTGTTTAGATAAACTAAAAACCACTCTAAACTTGCAAGTGCATCATGCTAAAGTGTTTCCATTCTCTCTCCTAATTGCAGCGACCCAGAACATGACAGGCCTTAAGTTATTATTAGATAAAAATATTTTGACAGGGCCAAACTATAATGATTGGTTCCGGAATGTCAAGATGGCAATTACCTATGACAAATTGGGGTATGTCCTTAATACTAAGGCCCCTGCCATCCCAGGTCCTGAATCCAGTGTCGCAGATAAGGAAATCCGCAAGACCTAGGAGTTAGACTGCACGAAGGACAAATGCATTGTGCTTGCCTCTATGAATAATGAACATCAGAGGAGGCACGAGAATATGGATCTAGAATCCATATTTCTCCACACCAAGGAACTGTATGGAGAGCAATCTCATATAGCTAGATACGAGACCTCGAAGAACTTGTTTCAGTCGAGGATGGCCGTCAGATCATTTGTAGGGGAACATGTTCTTAAGATGATTGGCTATATTGAAGAGCTCGCAGACCTCGGGACAACATTAGAGAACGCGCTGTACACAGACTTGATTCTCCTGTCCCTTCCTTCCACCAACGCCCAGTTTATCTTGAATTTCAACATTCAAGGTAAAGAAGTTGAACTTCCAGAACTCCTTAACATGTTGAGGAGTGCAGAGGGCACCTTGCAGAAGGCAAGGGAAACACCCGCTATGTTTATTCGTGGTGCTTCCTCTTCCAGGTCCAAGGCAAGGGCCAAAGGAAGGAAGAAGAAGGCCGCTACCAAACCAAGAGGTGATGTTGGTAAGGTGGAAGCCAAGGGAAAGGCAAAGGTTGCGGTGCCGGTAGTGGCAAAGGACGAGTGCTTCCACTGTCGTAGGAAAGGCCATTTGAAGAAGAATTGCAAAGCGTGGATTGCCAAGAACCAGGACCCGAGGCAAGTTGTGGCTTCGGCTTCAGGTGTGTTTGTAATTGAAAATTGTCTGTTAATCAAATCTACTTCCTGGGTATTGGATACCGGATCAGGATCTCATATATGCAATTCATTGCAGGCACTGAGAAACCATAGAGTGCTGAAGGTTGGTGATATGACCGTCCAAGTTGCTAACGGAGCTAGCGTGAATGTTGTGTCCATAGGGGATTATCACCTTGGATTGACGAGTGGACATATTTTGGTTTTGCGCAACTGTTTTTGTGTACCTAGTTTAACGTGTAATATCATATCAGTATCATTGTTATCAAAATAAGGTTATGATTTCACGTTTGTAAGTGATGTTGTTAACATCCACCTTAATCATGGTTTGATTGGGTCCGGTACACTAGATAACGGTATATACGTTTTAAACCAATTACAGATTTTCAATGTCCAGAACACACTAAAAAGAAAGTCTCCAGATATAAATCAGGCCTTCTTATGGCATTGTAGACTAGGTCACATCAATGAGACAAGGTTAACTAAGTTACATAGAGAAGGATATTTGGATCCGTTCGAATATCAATCTTATGCCACTTGTCAATCATGTCTCAAAGGAAAGATGACAAAGACTCCATTCACTGGACATGGAGTAAGAGCGAGTGAGCTCTTAGAAATCATACACAGCGATGTATGTGGTCCAATGTCTACACATGCAAGAGGCGGTTTTTCATATTTCATTGCTTTTACGGATGATTACTCTAGATATGGATTCATTTTCTTGATGAAACATATATCCGAGGCCTTTGAGAAATTCCAAGAATATAAGAATGAAGTAGAAAACCAAACCGGCAAAAGTATCAAGACACTGAGATCTGATCGAAGTGGTGAATACTTAAGTGCCGAGTTCCTGGGTTACCTAAAAGAGAATGGAATTCTCTCTCAGCTTACTCCTCCATACACTCCACAACATAACGGCTTATCGGAAAGACGGAACCGAACCCTATTGGATATGGTACGTTTCATGATGTGTAATGCTGAGTTACTGCGATCTTTCTGGGGTTATGCACTAGAATCGGCTGCATATCTTTTGAACAGGGTTCCTACGAAGACTGTGCCTACCACACCATATCAGATATGGAGTAGGAAGAAACCCTATCTTCAGTATCTGAAGATATGGGGATGTCCATCTTTTGTTAAAAAGCAGCATGCGGACAAACTCGAGGCACACTCAGTGCAGTGTAAGTTTGTGGGATATCCAAAGAACTCCAAGGGGTATTTTTTCTATTAGGCAGAGGAACAAAAGGTTTTTGTTTCTCATAATGCCTATTTTCTAGAACAACAGTTTTTAGAAAAGGAAACAAGTGGGAGCGCAATAGAACTGGATGAAATTCCATAACCACAAACTAATACTGAAAGTTTGGTAGAACCAGAATTCCAAAAGAATAGGACATTCCTGCACCCCTCCGCAGGAGTAGTAGGCCGTCTCATCTGCCTGAGAGATACTACGGTTTTCTCATAGATGGGGATAGAGAGGATTGCGTCATTGATAATGATGAACCTACTAGCTTCCAGCAGGCCATTCAGAGCGGTGACTCAGTAAGATGGTTGGATGCAATGCGGACTGAGATGGAGTCCATGTACACCAACAAAGTATGGACTTTGGACTTTGCTCCGGATGGGGTAAAACCCATAGGATGCAAGTGGATCTTCAGGAAGAAGTTTGGTGTAGATGGACAGGTAGAAACCTATAAGGCTAGACTTGTTGCAAAGGGTTTTCGTCAAAGACCTGGTTTGGACTATGACGAAACTTTTTCTCCAGTGGCTATGCTCAAATCCATTCGGATCCTTCTTGCTATTGCCGCCTTCTATGATTATGAGATATGGCAGATGGACGTAAAGACGACTTTTCTAAATGGTAATTTAGAAGAGTACGTCTATATGGATCAGCCAGAAGGTTTCAATCAGAGTGGGAGCAGCGGGAAAGTGTGCAAATTGCTTAAGACCATTTATGGACTAAAGCAGGCATCGCGGAGTTGGAACATTTGTTTTGATGAAACGGTCAAAGAATATGACTTTATCAAAAATCCAGATGAACCATGTATATATAGTAAAATTGTAGCACGAACTGTCGTATTCCTCGTCTTGTACGTGGATGACATTCTCTTGATAGGAAATGGCATTCCTATGCTACAATCTGTCAAAGGATTCTTGTCATACAGGTTCTTCATGAAAGACCTGGGTGATGCCTCTTACATTCTGGGGATCCAGATCTATCGTGATAGCAGTAAAGAACATTCTCAAGTACCTGAGAAGGACTAAGGATATGTTCTTGGTTTACGGAGGAAAATACCTCCGGATTGAGGCTTTTGCTGACTCCAGCTTCCAGAGTGACAAGGATGACTCCAAGTCCATGTCAGGTTATGTCTTTACCCTCAATAGAGGGGCAGCGTGCTGGAAGAGTTCCAAGAAGGACACCGTTGCTGACTCGACGATGGAAGCGGAGTATATAGCTGCTTGCGATGCCGCAAAAGAAGCAGTCTGGATAAAGAAGTTCCTAACAGAACTTCAGGTGGTTCCTAACATTGTTAATCCAATACCGCTGTATTGTGACAACAACGGCGCTATAGCTTTAGCGAAGGAACCGAGGTCCCATCAGAAGTCCAGACACATCTTAAGGCGGTATCACCTAATCAGGGAGATCATAGATCGCCGGGAGATCGAGGTTCGGAGAGATGCTATAGAGGAGAACACTGCAGATCCATTCATAAAGGCCTTACGTCAGACACAGTTCGAGAGACTATTCGAGATGATAAGTCTTCGATACGCCAGTACATGGCCCTAGTGCAAGTGGGAGATTGTTAGTGTATATGCCCTAGGAGCCATTATTGTATCATACTAGCTTGTATATTACTTAATGGAAGCTTGGGATATTCACAGTTATGTTAACAGTTTCGCTCAATATAGTTGTATGCTACTTGGTTTATATCTATCTTAATATGTGTATATGTTTCTTTTAGCATATCACGAATACATATTGATAGAGCCCTTAGGATCTTGCTTGACTACCAGCATTGTGATGGCAGTCATACTAGTAAGGGATGGGTAGTCTACAAGCACATCCTTTCTCAGGTCCCTAGTCGTAGGATTATCGAGACAGGGCATCGATACTCCGGAGTAGACTAGTGTGTACGCTTCTCATCCCAGTTGGTGAAATGGTCTGTCCCACAGCCATTAGTACGTTGTAATGGAGATAGTATGCAGGTGCTCATTGGGTTACGGGTACACCGGACAGGACTCGCATGGAACTGTTGGTTTGTATTATACCCGTCATCAGTTAACAGTTCCTAAGTGACATGAGTACAGCATAGTCCATAGACTTGACACTGCTGCTTCGTCTGGAGTGTGTTCCTACTGTTCTTAGATTGATACCCTACCACGGATCAAAGGAGTCATGCAAGTAGGTAGCAGTTAGGTGCAGTCCCGAAGCACTCAGAGGAAGTGGCGGTTAGATAGGATCCGTCTCTCCCGGTATTGGGAGTTGATATCGCACTGTGTTTGGAGAGCCATTACGCAAAGTCCCTGGACAAGGCAAGCGAGATTTACTGGTAGGATTTCCAGTAGCTTCTCAAGGTGTAATGAGCTTCACTCCAACACGACTTATACCGCTTTTAGGGGACTGACGCTTGCTGCCCCCTAGGCCCGATAGGCGATAGTCTTATACGAACAGACCGGACTGTACGGAGATTGTCACATCAGGCTCAGTAGGAGTTTGGATGGGTTTCCTCATCGACCTTCTTATCGATATCTACCTGGGGACCGTTACGTACAGCTAGTACCGCTTGCGACCTATGGTTAAACCCACTGCCAGCGTAGTGTCGAGTCTTTAGAGTCCCACACGGAGAGTTTCCCTGCTTCAGGCGAAACGATATAGAGGTCGTATGGTTTTACGATAGGGTTCGGACATATACGTGTTAGTTATATGTATGCCCTAGAGGCCATTACTGTACATTGGATGTATATTGTAGTGGATGCTGGGACATATATAGGGAGGAATTTCTTGCTCGACATGATAATATGCTATCTGGTTGCTCTTTACCTTAACGTATACACTGATTGTCACTCTGTAACATGTTGGTAAAGCCCTTAGGATGTGTACTTGACTACCTGGACTATGATGCGGATCATATTAGTGGGGACATGGTAGTCTATAAGTACATCCTTCAAGATCCCTAGTCGTGGGTATGTCGAGACGGGGCATCGATATACCAGAGTAGACTAGCGTATGTAGGGTTCCTAGGCACACACTAGAGGTCTCACAAGGCATCAACCAATTTACAAAAATTACGGTGCCGAGAAACCCTAAGAAGATCGTTGGCTAGAAGTTTAGGCGACAAAAGCAAACTAGTTAACACTTAACTACAAGAACGGAAATACAACCTTTGTAGATCCGGTGCTCCACCTCCATAGCTCCGTGATGATGTCTCCTCGCTGTCCAAAACGGATCCAGGGCTCTACCATCGGCTTCATCGGAGAATGGACGGGCTAGGTCATCGACGACGTGCCGAAGATGATCTACGTCGAGGCATCGCTAGATCAAGCTCCAACTTCACCAAGTCAAGAAAACTTATGAAGGAAACACACTCTACTACTTGGCAAGAGGTAGAGGATGAAGAAATAGGTGGTGGGTTCACTTTGGAATTGGATTTCTCACTCATTTCATCAAGTTGCCATTGATGGAGGCATGCTTTCTTCAAGTGAAGAAGAAGAAGAAGATGAATAATATGATAAGTAAGTTTAAAATGAATAATAATATCAATACTTATCATATGGCAACCATGATTAGGTGTAGAGAATAAACTAGGGTTAAAAAGAATGGCTAGGTTAAAGGAAAGAAACAAAATGGTCAACTTTTCAAACCTTCATGAACTTTCAACATAAAACAAAACTAGCAACCATTTTATTTCTTGCCAAAATGAAATAAATAAATGAATAAATAAATAAAAACCTTAACCATTTCCATAACCAAGGTTTAAACAAAAACTACACCCAAGTGAGCATGTATCATCAAACATGATACAATCATGTGCATAAAAGTATATCACATATACAACTTGCACAATTCAAGTGAGAAAATCCATTTAAAGTGAACCAATACTAGTTAATGCAAAGTAATATATCAAATATATATTTATTCATTAAATCATTAAATCAACACTTGATTTAACGATCCGGTCATATCGTATATAACCGACTAGTATCCTTTGTATCGGCTTACCGAATCAATCCTTGATTCGATAACTAGGTTATATCGCATACAACCAGTCGATACATTCATCGCGAGAATAGAATACGGTATCACATACACGCATTATTCTCGGTCCCGCACATATCTCATATGCGCTCCTATTTCGTTTCGCCTGAGCCAGGAAACCTCTGTGTAGGACTCTAAAGACTCGTCAATACGCCGGCAGCAGGTGATGCTCATATCAAACACCCACAAGCCGCAAGCGGTCTGCTAAACGTAACGGACACCCGGGTATTGAGCGATCAGAAGATCGACGAGCAAGCCCGCTCACACTCCAGTGAATCCAACCAGTAACACGACCGTACAGTCCGGTCTCGTCGTCTGATATGTCGCATATCTTGCCTAGGGGTGGTAAAAGTCAGACCCCAATAGCTCGATAAGTCGTGTCGATATGAGGTCTATAACAGTTCAAGAAACTAATGGTAACACTTACCAGTAAATCTCAGCAACCCTGGCCAGGGATTTCCGGTTATAGCCAATCGAACACAGCGCAACATCAACTCCTTATACCGGGAGAGACGAATCCCCTCCTATCGCTCATTGCCTCCATGTGACTCGGGACTGTACCCAAAAACCACCGTTTTGCATGCCCTCTTGGACGTGGTAAGATGGAAATCAAAGCACAGTGGGAACCACACAAGACTCTATGACGATCTCGGGTCAACAGACTACTCTGTACCAATGTCACCTGAGAACTGCCATCTGACGTAAGGTATAATACCATCTGGGAGTTCTCGGCGAGTCCGTCCAGTGTACCCAGTCTCTACTGAGCACCCGTATATCATCTCTGATGTCAAACACCAATGGATATGGGATCATTCATCGCCCATCTATATGGGTCGAGAAGTTATACGCTAGTCTACTCTGGTATATCGATGCCCCATCTCGATACACCCACGACTAGGGACTTTCAAGGATGTACTTATGGACTACCATGTCCCCACTAGTATGATCGACATCATAGTCCAGATAGTCAAGTACACATTCTAAGGGCTTTACCAACATGTAACAGAGAGACAATCAGTATACACGTTAAGGTAAAGAGCAACCAGATAGCATACTATCATGTCGAGCAAGAAAGTCCTCTCTATATATGTCCCAGCATCCACTACAATATACATCCAATGTACAGTAATGGCCTATAGGGCATACATATAACTAACAATCTCTCACTTGCACTAGGGCCATCTGTAGCAGTGGTTGTAGTATCTCATACTCAACCATCCCATAAAAGTCTCTCTTTGGGAATAGGCCTTCATGAGTGGATCCGCCGTGTTGTCCTCTGAGTCTACTCTCCTAACCTCGATCCCTTAGAGATCAGCCATCTCCATGATCAAATGATACTGTCTTAGAATATGTCTGGATCACTGATGGGACGGGGGTTCCTGGCATAAGCCACAACTCCATTGTCACACAATGGTAGGAACTAAGTTCATCTCATGAACTAATATACATCTAAACAGCCTCTTTGGTAGCATCTTAAGTAGCGATGTATCCAGCCTTTATCGTCTAGTATGCCACGGTATCTAGCTTGGAACTCTTCCAACATACCGTCCCTTTACTGAGGGTATAGACAATGCCTGCGACTGACATTCAGTCGTCTTTATCACCCTGGAACCTTTCCAGTGATTCTCCCCAGGATCGATTGATACCATCTCACTACAACTAGTGAGTATACTAACACCCAAATAACATCTATCTTATAGATGAAAACTCAGGATGGAGGAGGTATCACATTGATCCTATCTGGAGAATCCTTGTGATAAGCGGAGATTGACCGAGCGTAGCATAGGAAACTCCTTCCCTATCATGAGCATGTCATCCACGTACTCTACGAGGATCACCACCATACTCCCTACTACCTTTTTGTATATACAAGGTTCATCTACCATTTTGATGATGTCAACTTCTCTGACTTACACATCAAAACAGACGTTCCAACTCCGCGATGCCTGCTTCATCACATAAAACATCTTGTACACGTTTCCGCTGCTCCCACTGTCTACGAAGACCTCTGGCTGTGTACTTATAGACGCACTCTTCTAAAACATCATTTAGAAAAGCAGTCATGGCACCCAACCGCCAGTTATCGTAGTCATGGTATGTAGCCGTGGCAAGTAAGATCCGGATGGACTTAAGCATAGCTACTTGAAAAGGTTTCATCATTATCCACACCTGGTCAATGATGCAAACTTTTAACAAGTCTAGCTTTGAAAGTCTCAACTTTTCCATGTACACCAAGTAATCTTCTCAAGATATACTTGCTCCTGATGGGGATTTAACCCTTCAGATATAGCAACTAAAGTCCATACTTTGTTGGTGTATAAGGATTCCATCTCAGATCGATAAGCATCCAGCCATTCTTACAGAGTCTTACTCCTGATGGCCAGCTCGAAGCTAGTTGGGTCATCATCTCATGATGCAATCCTCGCTCCCACTGTCATAGAGAAACCGAAGTATCTCTCAGGTGGGTGAGGAACCCAACTAGATCGGCGGAGAGGCTGAGGTTCGTTGGTATCTACTGAATCCTTTGGTTGTACCAAATCATCCGCTGTAGTTTGTATAGATGAAACACTTCCAGTTCTACATAACGGACCTTGCCTCGAGCTTGTCCGGATTTTGCTTTTTAGACATAGGCCGGACAACCCCAAATCTTAACTAGCTTAAGACATGGGCTCTTCCCTTTCCATATCACATATGAAATGGTAGGCTTTGATTTGATTCGAACCCTAATTCAATAGGTATGCAGCTTCATAAGTGCATAACTCCCAAAAGGAAATAGGTAACTCAGTAGTACTCATCATAGAGCACACCATATCGAATAGGGTGCAATTGCTCCGCCCCGATATACCATCGTGCTATGGTGTATACGGAGGAGTAATGCTGAGAGAGAATCTCATTCTCCTTATGAATAGTCCAGAATTTCCGTGCTCAAGTATTCTCCTCCTCGATCACATCAAAGGACATAATACTTATACCCGTATTGGTTCTCTACTTCTAACTTATTTCTATGAATATCTCAAAAGGTTCGGACTTATATTTCAACAGAAACATATGTCTGAATCTAAAGAGATCATCAGAGAACGTAATGAAGTACAAAGAACCGGTCTTGGCATGTGTAGACAGGGGAGCTTACATACATCAACATGTATCAACCCAAGAGTTCACTAACTCTTTCTCTATTTCCAATAAACAGAGCTATGGTCATTTTATCTTTGTGACATGACTGGAGAGTTTCACAAGATGTAAATTCAAACTGATTTAAATATGCATCTAAATGTAACTCCAGCTAGTCGGGTCGCATTGATATGACCTAGTCTGCAATACCTCAAGAAGGAATGGTTCAATTCTGAACTCTTCCTCTTGTGTGTGTTCTATATACTAAGAACTGTAGTTTGATTTAGAACATCAATGCTTTTAGATAACGTGCCTGAACCGATCAACTTTTGATATAGGAAATGTTCAAAACATTATCCATCTATACAAAATTTTATCATTTCTTTACTAATAAAGAGACTGATATGATTTTGTATATCAGGTTCGGTATCTAATAACATTCGTTCAGAATCAATGTATTACAATACAAGGTGACAGTGACCAACAGACTTGGCTGCAACACTTGCTCCGTTTTCTGCCTCATGAAACTTATCACCCGTTCTCAGTTTTTCTACCCTTTTGTAGCCCTATGTAACATCTTACATATCTGGGATCCTGATCCGGTATCAAATACCCAGGATACAGAGGATACTGAGAAACAGTTCTGTGTAACGAACACACCCGAAGATGATGCATCATCATGCACTCTCTTCGTTTGGGCGGCACGGGAAATCTGGTATTCCCCAATTTCTTGCTCTGTCTTATAACAATTATAAGTTGGAGCGGGACCAACGTTCCCCAGCTCAGTATAACAAGCGGGTTCGATCAATAATCCGTATTATTATCTTGATTAAGGCATGATATGGTCGCTACCTGGAGAGAGAGAGAAGAAAACACTCAGCGTGCGCTCTTGCAAGAATAGATTGGTTTTGTTTTATCTAATCAGGATGGCTCCTACTGCTTTTTATCAAATCTTCCTTCAAACCCTAAAAGGAAAGACTAGCCGGGATTAATTACACACTACAAGTTCGCCAATCTTTCAGCCAGGCCAGTGTCGGTACTTTGAGGGAGGTGCCCCGTGCTTTCGCACGGACCTAATTAATGTAAACCTCGTTTTCCCAGAGGCGTAACCTCGTTAACACCTTTCTAGACACCTACTTGATCGGCTAATTGTAATGTATAAAACTCTCCCAGGAGTAACAATTACTCGCAGCGGGTATCGGGATCCAACTATCTCAAAGAAGGTATGCAATCTCATTGCAAATTTCAACACTTGAAATTCCCGATAATATTTTGCCCCTAGTGTCCTATGACCTTGACGAATGCCAAACAACCCATAGTCCACTAGTCAAGTTCAACCCGTACATTTCTTGATCGAATTAAACCCATCCGCACGATCCTTGAAGAATGCCAAACAACGCCGTACGAATACCCTAATCCAATCTGCATCATATGCATAAGCTGATAAATACTAGTTAGCTACCGCACACTACGCCTTGACGAATGCCAAACTACCGTAGCACGAATACTAACTAGTACTTATCTGAAAACCTATTGCGTAATGAACTTGAAATCGTTGTAGAATCAAATGATTTTGAAATGGAGTGTTTTTGAGGCTTTTCTAGTTTTGCTAAAGGAGTCACTCCCGGTGAAGGGATCGTCGGTCCTTTCCTCGTCGAATGAGGTGCGTGATATATCATATATATCACTGTGCAAAGCAAAAACACTTAAAAGCAATCAAAAGACAAACCGAGGGGTGTAGCATCTGCTAGTTATTGCTAAAGGAGTCACTCCCGGTGAAGGGATCTCGGTCCTTTCCTTATCGAATAAGGTGCAGGATATATCACATATACCGCTGTGCAAAGCAAGAACTGTAGCTATCTGTTTTATTTTGAAATTCGATTCTACAACATCTTAGGTTTCTTTTATTTCATTAATCATATTAATGAAGTCCCATCATTTAAGTACCTAAACATCACAGATAAATACGACGTACACTTATGCCATCCGCATTTGCCTCGATGTCCCCTCGTGCACCGTTATGTTAGGTAACTAACGGCAGAGCGGGGCAGGGCTAGCGCGGGTGTAAAACATAAATAACGCCTATATAATATATCATATATACTATATACAGTATCTATCACAGAACATCACATGATCACATCACAGATATCGCAGCAGAAGTATCATATGAAATATTGGATATACTAGGACGTCCGTGTTCTCAATACGAGCCAGTATAAAACACGGATTCCACGGTCGCGATGAATAGCCAAACCCACACCCCTAGACCCCTACGAGAGCGGCAAGCAACCCTACCAATTCTAGAGTTAGGAGACCCGGACTCGACTCCTCGAGTTGGTCTCCTACTGGACTCCAGAACCCGGTTACTTGTGCTCCCCTCCTTGGGTCTATCCTAGTGCGGAAAAGTAAATAATATACAAATGGTGACAACATCCGTAACCTGGAAGTGCCCCAATAAAAAGAATATTACATACAAGTTTTTACATGAATGAAAAGGAAAAACACTCATCTCATATAAAAACCCCCGGCTATTCAAACACGACGATCCAATATAACATACCCAGCAACACATAACATCACATGTCATCAACGTAAGTAAACATGCGCATCCCAATTGTCGTTGACATATAGCAACGAAACCGGCGATATCACATATTACACTTACGGTCACAGAAAAGAAAGTGTAAAACTACAACAGTTGGAATCCGCAACCTCTTTAGACATCGCATTCCTAATCAAATGAATTACTTAGACATCGCATGCCTAACAATTATAAACGCCGCATTTTAGTCTCAAAATCGAAAACACTTTTCAATATCAAGTCGGGCAATTCAACAAGATTCCCGACATCCTGATCGAATGCTCGTCGCAAACTTTAGTAGGCGGCCGCACCCCCGATGCCGTCGACGAAGTGCACCAAGGTGGAACACCGCTACCGCGAGCACCCGGACGGATGCTTTCGGCGACGGGGTTCTCCTACAGTCACTTGGTCGGGGCAATGGAGTGAGGCTGTCTATTAAGTTTACCCGGCGAGTATCCGCGTACGCTACGTAATTACGATGGACTTTTGATCACATCAAAATTCCGTGGCAACCAATCAAGTGAGACTAAACTGCTATGTTTATAATATTCATTCAGTTATCACATAACTTTTGTGAATTCCAATTGTTGTATCACATTCCGGATAAATAGAAAATGTCAAACTTTCCGATCGAACAATCGAACACCCAAGTTTTCCCGAAACAAATCAACACATGAAACAAGTTTAAAAACATCCAGTTCATGCCTCAGTACCAACGGTCCAGCCGTAGAAGGGTCAAGCCAACGCCTCACATGTGGCACGCCGTACTGCCCCAAACCCGAAGGTTCAAAGGTCAGTTCAAGACGGTCACATAATCGAGTTAAGGTTTGTTGTCTTCTAGAGGGTCCATCGAGTTACTTGCACTACTTAGAACGTCTTTAAACTACGGAAAGATCCAACACTTGGAAATTTCCCGACAGGGGAAAAATTGGGTATTTATATCCGGTCGAACTTTTTAACATATTCAAAAATTTATCCGGAAAAACATATAGACAAAACTTGATAATCCGATCGAATCAGCGATTCCGATACAACCCCAAAATACTCAGCTGTTTAATAAAATATTAAAATTATCCAGAAAACAAAGGAGTCAAATATAACAATTACTGTGCAAACAAAAGTCAACGATTCAACATAACGGCCGCGGAAACGCCGCTCCACGTGGGGTAACGCCGCGGTTCCGCGGTGGGTTGACGGAGTTAGGGCTCCGTTTTGCACAGTAACTCATAAAAAACCCTGCTTGATTTTCTGCATATTTTTAATATGGAAAAATCCAGATTTTTAAAAATTGGACAGAGAGCATTTTGGAAAATGGGTTTCGGGTTCGTTCGGATTTCAAACATCGTGTAGACTTCGCCTCAGGCTCTAGCTAGGCTCTGATACCACTGTAGGGTTCCTAGGCACACACTAGAGGTCTCACAAGGCATCAACCATGCCATTTTACAAAAATTGCGGTGCCGAGAAACCCTAAGAAGATCGTTGGCTAGAAGTTTAGGCGACAAAAGCAAACTAGTTAACACTTAACTGCAAGAACGGAAATACAACCTTTGTAGATCCGGTGCTCCACCTCCATAGCTCCGTGATGATGTCTCCTCGCTGTCCAAAATGGATCCCGGGCTCTAGCGTCGGCTTCATCGGAGAATGGACGGGCTAGGTCATCGACGACGTGCCGAAGATGATCTACGTCGAGGCATCGCTAGATCAAGCTCCAACTTCACCAAGTTAAGAAAACTTGTGAAGGAAACACACTCTACTACTTGGCAAGAGGTAGAGGATGAAGAAATAGGAGGTGGGTTCACTTTGGAATTGGATTTCTCACTCATTTCATCAAGTTGCCATTGATGGAGGCATGCTTTCTTCAAGTGAAGAAGAAGAAGAAGATGAATAATATGATAAGTAAGTTTAAAATGAATAATAATATCAATACTTATCATATGGCAACCATGATTAGGTGTAGAGAATAAACTAGGGTTAAAAAGAATGGTTAGGTTAAATGAAAGAAACAAAATGGTCAACTTTTCAAACCTTCATGAACTTTCAACATAAAACAAAACTAGCAACCATTTTATTTCTTGCCAAAATGAAATAAATAAATGAATAAATAAATAAAAACCTTAACCATTTCCATAACCAAGGTTTAAACCTAAACTACACCCAAGTGAGCATGTATCATCAAACATGATACAATCATGTGCATAAAAGTATATCACATATACAACTTGCACAATTCAAGTGAGAAAATCCATTTAAAGTGAACCAATACTAGTTAATGCAAAGTAATATATCAAATATATAATTATACATTAAATCATTAAATCAACACTTGATTTAACGATCCGGTCATATCGCATATAACCAACTAGTATCCTTTGTATCGGCTTACCGAATCAATCCTTGATTCGATAACCAGGTTATATCGCATACAACCAGTCGATACATTCATCGCGAGAATAGAATACGGTATCACATACACGCATTATTCTCGGTCCCGCACATATCTCATATGCGATCCTATTTCGTTTCGCTTGAGCGAGGAAACCTCTGTGTAGGACTCTAAAGACTCGTCAATACGCCGGCAGCAGGTGATGATCATATCAAACACCCACAAGCCGCAAGCGGTCTGCTAAACGTAATGGCCACCCGGGTATTGAGCGATCAGAAGATCGACGAGCAAGCCCGCTCACACTCCAGTGAATCCAACCAGTAACACGACCGTACAGTCCAGTCTCGTCGTCTGATATGTCGCATATCTTGCCTAGGGGTGGTAAACTTCAGACCCCAATAGCTCGATAAGTCGTGTCGATATGAGGTCTATAACAGTTCGAGAAACTACTGGTAACACTTACCAGTAAATCTCAGCAACCCTGGCCAGGGATTTCCGGTTATAGCCAATCGAACACAGCGCAACATCAACTCCCTATACCGGGAGAGACGAATCCCCTCCTATCGCTCATTGCCTCCATGTGACTCGGGACTGTACCCAAAAACCACCGTTTTGCACGCCCTCTTAGACGTGGTAAGATGGAAATCAAAGCACAGTGGGAACCACAGACTCTATGACGATCTCGGGTCAACAGACTACTCTGTACCAGTGTCACCTGAGAACTGCCATCTGACGTAAGGTATAATACCATCTGGGAGTTCTCGGCGAGTCCGTCCAGTGTACCCAGTCTCTACTGAGCACCCGTATATCATCTCTGATGTCAAACACCAATGGATATGGGATCATCCATCGCCCATCTATATGGGTCGAGAAGGTATACGCTAGTCTACTCTGGTATATCGATGCCCTATCTCGATACACCCACGACTAGGGACTTTCAAGGATGTACTTATGGACTACCATGTCACCACTAGTATGATCCGCATCATAGTCCAGATAGTCAAGTACACATCCTAAGGGCTTTACCAACATGTAACAGAGAGACAATCAATATACACGTTAAGGTAAAGAGCAACCAGATAGCATACTATCATGTCGAGCAAGAAAGTCCTCCCTATATATGTCCCAGCATCCACTACAATATACATCCAATGTACAGTAATGGCCTCTAGGGCATACATATAACTAACAGCGTATACCTTCTCGACCCATACAGATGGGCGATGGATGATCACATATCCATTGGTGTTTGACATCAGAGATGATATACGGGTGCTCAGTAGAAACTGGGTACACTGGACGGACTCGCCGAGAACTCCCAGATGGTATTATACCTTACGTCAGATGGCAGTTCTCTGGTGACACTGGTACAGAGTAGTCTGTTGACCCGAGATCGTCATAGAGTCTTGTGTGGTTCCCACTGTGCTTTGATTTCCACCTTACCACGTCCAAGAGGGCGTGCAAAACGGTCGTTTTTGGGTACAGTCCCGAATCACATGGAGGCAATGAGCGATAGGAGGGGATTCGTCTCTCCCGGTATAGGGGGTAGATGTTGCGCTGTGTTCGATTGGCTATAACCGGAAATCCCTGGCCAGGGTTGCTGAGATTTACTGGTAAGTGTTACCAGTAGTTTCTCGAATAGTTATAGACCTCATATCGACACGACTTATCGAGCTATTGGGGTCTGACGTTTACCACCCCTAGGCAAGATATGCGACATATCAGACGAACAGACCGGACTGTACGGTAGTGTTACTGGTTGGATTCACTGGAGTGTGAGCGGGCTTGCTCGTCGATCTTCTGATCGCTCAATACCCGGGTGGCCGTTACGTTTAGCAGACCGCTTGCGGCTTGTGGGTGCTTGATATGATCATCATCTGCTGTCGGCGTATTGACGAGTCTTTAGAGTCCTACACAGAGGTTTCTTAGCTCAAGCGAAACGAAATAGGAGCGCGTATGAGATATGTGCGGGACCGAGAATGATACCAGTATGTGATACTGTATTTGATTCTCTTGATATGTGACATTGCTCGGTTATATGCGATATAGCCGGGTTATCAGATCAAGTGTTGTTTCGATAAGTTGTTACTGATGATACTAGTCGGTTATATCCTATATGACCGGATTATTAAATCAAGTGTTGATTTAATGATTTAATGTATAATTATATATATGATATATTACTTTGCATTAACTAGTATCGGTTCACTTTAAATGGATTTTCTCACTTGGATTGTGCACATTGTATATGTGATATACTTTTGTACACAAGTTTGTATCATGTTTGATGATACACGCTAGTTTGGGTTTGTGTAAAGAATTAAACCATGGTTACTTAAGTGGTTAGGGTTTCATTTCCTTTTCTCATTTATTTATTTATTTATTCTTTATGGAAAATGAAAAGTATAAAGAGAAAAATGGTTGCTAACTTTGTTTGTATTATGAAGCTTCATGAAGCTTTGACTTAGTGACCATTTTGTCTCATGCTTAACCCTAACCATTCCACTTAACCCTAGTCTATTCTCTACACTTGACCATGGTTACATTATGATAAGTATTCTTTTTATTTCCTTTTTGGAAAATACTCATCATAATATTCATCTTCTTCTTCTTCTTCTTCACTTGAAGAAAGCATGCCTCCATCAATGGCAACTTGATGAAATGAGTGAGAAATCCAATTCTAAAGTGAACCCACCTCCTATTTCTTCATCCTCTACCTTTTGCCAAGTAGTAGAGTGTGTTTTCTTCACAAGTTTCATGACTTGGTGAAGTGGGAGCTTGATCTTGTGATGCCTCGACGTAGATCATCTTCGGCACGAAGCCGACGACCTTGCCCATCCATTTCTCCGATGAAGCCGACGCTAGAGCCCGGGATTTCATTTGGACAGCGGAGAGGACTTCATCATCGAGCCGTGGAGGTGGAGGACCGGATCTACAAAGGTTGTATTTCCGTACTCTTAGTTAAAGTAGTTAACTAGTTGCTTTGTCGCCTAAACTTCTAGCCAACGATCCGTATTAGGGTTTCTCGGCACCTCTAATTTTTGAAATTGGCATGGTTGATGCCTTGTGAGACCTCACTAGAGTTCCTAGGAACCTTTCATTGGTATCAGAGCCTAGCTAGAGCCTTAGGCGAAGTCTAGACGGAGTTTGAAGTCCGATCGAACCGAAACCCCAATATTTCCATGCTCTCTGGACTTTTTCGGAAAAAGCGGTTTTTTCCAAATTAAAAATTCTTAAAAAATTCAGCAGGAAATTCTAAGAATTACGGTGCAAAAATTACCTAATGATCTCTCTAAAGAGTGGCGGAACCGCGGCATTAGCCGCTGTAACGCCTTGAAAAGTCGTTTTGGTGTTTTCCTGAAAATCGGTGAAAATTCGGTATTTTTCCGAAAACTGTCTTTTTTGTTATTTTGCAGTTTAGGACTAATTATACCTAAAATGGATAGGCAATTGCTTGTTTTTAGTAGCTAATGAGTTACTTATGAAATTCTGGTCGTTTAAAAATTTTCCCAAATTTTTTCAATTTTTTAATATTATTTTAAGCCGGTAAGAAAATACGTTAAATTAGCAATAAATACAAATTTAAATTGGATAAAATTAAGCTTTAAAATCATGTTAATTAAAATCTAGTTGTAACATAAATTTTTAGTATTTTATTTTGATTTTTAACTAATTTTTATTATAGAAAACGAAATTTATTGAATTTAAGCTAAAAGTTGCAATTTTGGACTTGTAGGGGGTCTTTTTGCATAAATTTTTTTTCGAAAAGCTCCATTCACTCTTCCCTCACCCCTAGGCCGGCCCCACCTCAGCAGCAAGCCCACAAAAAATTTCCCCATCTCATTTGAACAAAATGATATGATAAGGGTTTTAATATATTAAATTGGGTATGGGTTTTGTGGGTTGACTTGGTCTTTTGACTTGGAAACTTTCTCTACACCTTTCCTCAACTCCCCCACACCTCTCCCCACTCCTCAACAGCTCAGAAATTCTGCACCAACAGCCTATGAAAATTCCCCAATTCTCATTCCCTTTTTGCTTCATTTTTATCACCAAAATCCATCAAAATCCAAAATTTCTTTCACAAATTCAAAGCAAACCCTTTTTCCACCTCCTCTCAAACCTAAATTTGTTCAAATCTTGAAGAAAAGAGGTGTCTTGAGTGGTTAGAGCAACCAAGGGTTTAGGCTTGGGAGGTAAAATTTCTAATCTATGGTTAATTGTTAGTTGTATTATGCTAAAATTGAACTTTGAAATGTTAAATTAGTGTTAATCCTAATCTAGTTTTTTTTTCTAGTTAATGGTTTGAGTTTAACTAGGGTTTTAGAAACCATTATTTAGTTGATTAAATCTATTTTGTTATCTAGTTGTTTTGCTAACCTAATCTAAGAGGTTAACTTGCTAATTGGGTTATAAATTAGTGTTAAATTAAGGTTTTTCATGTATAGTTTGGATTAAGATTGTTAGTTATAAAATTCTAGAAAGGGTTTGTTTATGGAAAATGTGATTTGAAGCATTGTATGTGTTATAATTAAAATGATTGTGGTTAACTAGTTATGCGGTTGGATGTTTATGCTAGGTTGTAGTCTTTTTGTCGCAAATCGGCGATTTTTGCACCGATTTTTGGAATGTAAATGCTTACTAGTTTTTATTAAAATATTGTGATGAATTAATTGCGATGTCTTAACGACATTTTTAGGGTATCCTATGACATTTAGGATGCGTGAGTGCGGATTTTTGAGTAATCGGGTTTTAGATTTGCCGGGCGACCAAATCGGCGATTTTTGCAGTTTTTGCGATTTTCGCATGTGTTCCGCGCACCTTGTGCACGTTGTACCTAGCTAGTGAACGTTGGTATTTTCGTTAGGGAATTGCGTCGTTCTTGATTTGTAACCTTATTTTTGTATTGATGTTAATTCCAGGTTCGGTCGCGGAGACGTCAGACGCGGCTCGAAAAGGGAAAGCGGTGATTGGACGCAGCTAGCTAGGGATTCCTGTGAGTAGATGTAACATCTACGGGGGACTATCGTTGGATGGAGCAAGCCCCCCGATATTTTTAGTAACTTAAAAGATTCTTAGTGATATTAGTAATTAGGGGTGTAATACTTATATGATTAATTGCTGCATCCATGCCTTATATTGACATAAATATGCGAACCCATTTTATAGGACATCTGCACCATTGCCAGGGTTTTTATATGCAGCACGAGCACTATTCATGCTTACACACACGCCCTGGTAATTGCCATGCCACCACACTAGATAACCTATAATTTGAAACCTTTTACTAATTGATGCTTAAACCTGTGCTATTGTCTTTAATTCCTTAAAATGAAATCGTAGGATTGCTATTCATGTGCATGCACTTCATCATATTATTTGTTCATGCCTAATCTATTAATCACACATCGCAACTTGATTATTGATACCATATGCATTCATTATCATTGACATATGCACTTATGAGGATTTCTTGAGATTTTATGATATTTCTGGATTTCGGGGGAGAGCCGCAAAATTTCTAAACTTATTATATTTTTAAAATATGTAAATTGCGGTTTTCTAGTGATGTAAGTGTCGTCCACCATGAGTTTGCTGTGGTTTTCGAGACCCGTTTCGAGGAGTTGGATGAACCGTCTCGGGTACATGGTGGGCCCGGTAAGGTACCCCGGGGCAAGAAGCTCGTGTTGCTGACGATGAGCCTAGCAGGGGACGGATTACCTACCGGTGACTTCATTGGGCATGGCGGATATCCAGAGGATACCGACCGGGGCCGCGAGAGGATGAGATATTGATATTGAGATGGGTCAGCCGGATGGCTGAGGCCAGAGACACTATGACATGGATTTATGAGATTTGAGACAGTTTTAGGTGTCGTTGCTGGACACAGATTGTTGTCGATTATATGAGTATTATGCTGGCATTCTAAACGAGTTTCAAAAACAAAAAGAGATAAAATGTTTCTTATATGTACCTATTGAGACCTCAGATATTCATGTTGCATACATACACCTGCTCGTACACTGATGTTGTATACACACCTGCTAGTGCATCCAGTCATACCTGTATTTTAGATGCTAGGATGCTTGTGTGCATGCATACGATAGCCTTTGTAGATGTTATTTATTACTCACGAGTTGGAAACTCACCCCCGTTGTGCCACAGTCTTTTGCAGGTCCGCTCCGTCAGTACAGTAGCGGCGGGCCCATTTCTTTCTTTTGCCTACTTTGCCTGGACTCGAGGTTTTGCTCTTAGGTGGGTTATATTACTATTTTGTGCCACCTTGTATATTCTTTGTATCTAGTGTACTCCATCTACTGTATCTACCAGTATTATTGTATATTGACCTAGAGATGAGACTGTGAGGTTTGTGGACTTTTATGCTGTATTTTGGGGTCGAGCTCACTGGAGTCGACATGCTGTTTTTCTCATGCTTCCTTATGATTATTTCGCATGTTGTTGCTTTACATTGCGTGGGATTTGTGACCGCCCTGTGGCGACGAGCTTGCTCCCGCTTGGGGATGCCATATTTGTTGGATTCATTTATATTCTTGTTGTACCCATTTTGGGGGCCAGTATTTACAAAGGAGACTCTGCCGAAATTTTCGAAAAAATTGATATTGTTTTTTTAAAAAAAGGGTTTATATGACTTATTTGATAAACTCGCTTTCAATTGATTGGGTTTTCTTCACTCTTTTGCTTATTTGGTTTTGGTTTCTGGGTTTTGGCTTACTTATTTTACGGACGTCTTGAGACGTTTCGTAACCTAAGTGCCAGTCACGTTCCGTACCCTGCGGGTCGTGACAAAGTTGGTATCAAAGCGATAGGTTTTACCTTTTTGAGTGTAGGATGACCCTTGGTAGATGGAGTAAGTGACTTAAGTAGGGTAACGTAGCGTATGTATGTCCGCGGCATACTTGCGATACGGTACTCCGCCTAAGTGACTTTAGGATACTTGCTTGAAATTCCTTCTTCAATTCCGTGTATCCTATGATTCTTTTGCACTGTTCTTATTATCCTTTTTCTGTACCAGCCACTATGCTGCCGAAGGCTACGAGGGCACAGAGGGCTGCCGCCAGAGACGAGATTCGAGCTGGCTCGTCCGAGACTAGGACTGAGCAGGGTGGTATGCCTACGCCACAGGGACAGACCGATCCACCTTCCCCAGGCCGTATGGATAGGCTCGAGACTGGTATAGAGGAGTTGCGACAGATGATGAGGGGCATGCAGGAGCTACGTCAGATGGTAGGATCCCTAGTTGCGGCCAGTCGTACACCGAGGCCGGATGACGTACCTACTACATCACAGACGACCATGATACCTGCTCCTACTACTACCACCGTGGCCATTCCAGTTTCGCTACAGGATTTCATGAGGCTGAGACCTCCAGTATTCACCGGCACTGAGGCAGCGGAGGACCCACAGACGTTCCTTGACAGTTTAGCCAGGATCTGCCGTTCGCTCAGATGTTCGGATGATCGATGGGTAGAGCTTGCGAGTTTCCGACTAGAGGGTCTCGCGCAGACATGGTGGGAGTCAGTCTTGAGAGGTCGAGCTGCAGGTCTACCGCCTATGACTTGGGCCGAGTTTACAGCGGTCTTTCTAGCTCGTTTCCTTCCAGAGAGCGTTCGTGACGCCAGAGCTCGCAGCTTCGAGGCCTTAGTCAAGACACCTGGGATGACGGTGTCTGAGTATGACATCCAGTTTACACAGTTATCCCGATATGCTCTGTATTTGGTGGATACCGAAGAGAAGATGGTGAAGCGGTTCGTACAAGGACTTGATGCCCAGCTATATCTTGCCATTGGCGCCCAGCACTACGACACTTATTCAGCTGCTATGGATACGGCATTGCGGATGGAGGCACGCATATCACAGACTTCGGCCGTTTCTAGGCCGAAGAGGATTCGCACCGATGTACCGTCTCAGAGGCAGCGCGCCAGATTCTTTCCGAGAGATAGGCCTGGCAGAGGATTTGGACGGGGACAGTTATATGGTTCTTATCCCCAGGGGCAGCAGCCGTCGCCAGGGCGTTTTGGGTGCGAGAGTTTGCACCATCTTATCAGAGACTGTCCGGCGAGACGACAGGGAGCAGCGAAAGTTCCGCATGTGACCTTACCTCCATCACCACCCCCTCCTCAGAGAGCCCTACTTCCTACCACAGGCGATGCTCCACGCCAGTTAGGTGCACCCAGAGGCCGTGGACGCGGCGGTCCTGTTCAGAGAGGACGAGGAGGCAGAGGCCGAGGTCGAGGTCAGCCCGCTATCGGTGGAGGACAAGCCCGAGTATTTGCTTTGACACCTCAGGATGTGCTGGCATCCAATGCCGTTGTGACAGGTACCTTGCCAGTTTGTTCTTTCGACGCACGGGTATTATTCGACCCAGGTTCCACACATTCGTACGTCTCTACACACTTTGCACCGATGTTGGGCCGTGAGTCGTCGTCGTTAGATCATCCGCTTGTTGATGTTACTCCGGTAGGCGAGTCGTTTGTCGCTCGTTTTGTATTTCGTTTGTGTTCCGTTCGTATCGGGGAGAGGGATTCATCGGTTGATTTGATTCTCCTCGATATGTTGGACTTTGATGTGCTTCTGGGCATAGATTGGCTAGCCACTTGTTATGCTTCAGTGGACTGCCGTGAAAAGGCAGTCATATTTAGCTTTCCGGGAGAGCCAGTCCTTGTTATTCAGGGAGACCGCAGTGTCACCCTTCCCAGCTTAATTTCGTCTCTTCGCGCTGGTCAGCTCTTGCGGAAGGGATGTCAGGGATTCTTAGCGTATGTTTGTGATACTCGAGCTGTAGAGGTTCCGTTGGACCGGGTCCCGGTTGTTTGTGAGTTCCCTTATGTTTTCCCTGATGAGCTACCTGGGCTACCGCCTGAGCGCGATGTTGAGTTTTGCATTGATTTGATTCCCGGCTCGGGGCCTATTTCTATACCGCCTTATCGGATGGCCCCAGCAGAGCTTCGAGAGCTGAAGGATCAGTTGCAGGATTTGTTAGATAAGGGGCTTATTCGACCTAGTGTTTCTCCGTGGGGTGCTCTGGTCCTGTTTGTCAAGAAGAAGGATGGAAGTTTGCGCTTATGTATCGACTACCGCCAGCTGAACAAAGTTACCGTTTGGAACAGATATCCATTGCCACGCATTGATGATTTGTTCGACCAGCTTCAGGGTGCAGGGTATTTTTTCGAGGATCGACTTACGATCAGGATACCATCAGCTGCGAGTTCGACAGGAGGATATACCGAGGACAGCTTTCCGCACGCGCTATGGCCACTATGAGTTTTTGGTGATATCGTTCGGACTCACCAACGTCCCAGCAGCATTCATGGATTTGATGAACTGTACATTCAGGCCGTATCTTGACTTGTTCATCATCGTGTTTATCGACGATATCTTGGTGTACTCTCGGAGTAGAGAGGAGCACGAGCATCACTTGCAGATTACGTTACAGACTCTGAGGGAGCACCAGCTGTTCGCAAAGTTCTCCAAGTGTGCATTCTGGCTGGACAGCGTCGGATTCTTGGGTCACGTGGTTACGAGAGACGGCATTTGTGTGGACCCGAAGAAGATTGAGGCTGTTCAGCAGTGGCCCCGACCTACATCGGTTACTAAGATCCGTAGTTTTCTAGGCCTGGCGGGCTACTACAGGCGTTTTGTTCAGGACTTCTCCCGTATAGCTGCACCGTTGACCGGTTTGACCCGGAAGGGAGTTCCTTTCGTCTGGACGGAGGAGTGCGAGCGCAGTTTTCAGCAGCTACGGACTCGTTTGACTACGGCGCCGGTATTATCTTTGCCTTCGGGATCAGGGGGATTTGTAGTCTACTGTGATACTTCGCGAGTGGGGTTAGGATACGTATTGATGCAGCATGGCCGGGTGATCGCTTATGTTCCTCGGCAGTTGAAGAAGCATGAACAGAACTACCCCACTCATGATTTGGAGATGGCTGCAGTAGTCTTTGCATTGATGATTTGGCGACATTACCTATATGGCGAGTCGTGCCAAATATTCACAGACCACAGGAGCTTAAAATACATATTTCAGAAGCGAGACCTGAACCTCAGACAGCGTCGTTGGATGGAGTTGGTGAAAGACTACGACTGCGAGATCTTATATCACCCAGGCAAGGCGAATGTGGTGGCAGATGGTTTGAGCAGGAGGCCCGGGGGTAGTCTATCGTGTTTGCACGCAGTGCAGAGGCAGTCGTCAACAGATTGGCAGATGTTATGCGATAGCCGAGTTGAGTTCGAGTTCACTCAGACAGGGGGACAGCTCGCGCATATTCGTGCACGCCCACAGTTGCTTGACCGTATATATGAGGCACAGCGCAGTGACGACCGTTGCTCAGAGATCATGGCACAGATGGGACAGGGCAGATTTTCCGAGTTCGTGATTGACGATCAGGGGATTTTACGATATGGATCTAGACTGTGCGTACCAGATGCTGATGGATTGCGGCGCGACATTCTTGAGGAGGCACACCGATCAGTGTATAGTGTCCATCCCGGTTCCACCAAGATGTACCATGATATGAGAGAGACCTACTGGTGGGACGGGATGAAGAGGGACATTGCGGAGTTTGTATCGAGATGCCTGACTTGTCAGCAAGTCAAGGCCGAGCACCAGAGGCCCGCAGGAGAGCTACAGCCGTTACCCATTCCGGAGTGGAAATGGGAGCAGATTTCGATGGATTTTGTTATGGGTCTACCCAGGACCAGTCGAGGGTATGACTCCATCTGGGTGATCGTAGATCGATTGACGAAAGCGGCTCACTTCCTGCCAGTGAAGACGACTTTCAGCTTCGCTCAGTATGCTCAGCTCTACATTGACGAGATCGTGCGACTACATGGCGTACCGACTTGTATCGTGTCAGATCGAGGCACTCAGTTTACCAGCTGACTATGGCAGAGACTCCAGGAGGCTTTGGGCACTCGTTTGAGCTTCAGCACAGCGTTTCATCCGCAGACCGACGGACAGTCAGAGCGGACCATTCAGACTCTTGAGGACATGCTCCGAGCGTGCATTTTAGACTTTGGTGGTAGCTGGGATCGTCATTTACCTCTAGTGGAGTTCTCCTACAACAACAGCTTCCAGGATACTATTCAGATGTCACCTTTCGAGGCATTGTATGGGAGGAGATGCAGATCGCCCGTCTGTTGGACAGAGCTCAGCGAGAGCAGCATTTTGGGGCCGCAGCTTGTTGAGGAGACGACAGCGAAGATACAGTTGATCCAAGACCGGATGAGAGCGGCTCAGAGCAGGCAGAAATCGTATGCATACAGGCGCCGTCGCAGATTAGAGTTCGCAGTTGGCGACCATGTTTTTCTGAGAGTCTCTCCGATGAAGGGCGTGATGCGTTTTGGGCGAAAGGGGAAGCTTAGCCCTAGATTCGTAGTTCCCTTCGAGATCCTCGAGCATGTCGGCGCTGTTGCATATCGTTTGGCCCTTCAACCCATCTTTCCCGATGTTCACCCCGTCTTCCATGTTTCGATGCTCCGCAAGTACCTTCACGACCCTTCGCATACGATTCAGCACCCGACAGTCCAGCAAAAGCACGACCTTTCGTTTGCATAGCAGCCGGTGGCCATCCTGGATCGGCAGGTGAAGAAGTTGAGATCGAAGATTATACCAACCGTCAAGGTCATTTGGCGTAGCCAGAGCAGCGAGGAAGTTACCAGGGAGACCGAGGGCGAGATGAGGAAGAAATATCCCCATCTCTTTGAAGGTACGCGTAGTTATATTTTTTTAATTCGGGGACCGAATTTCTTTAAGGGGGAAGATTGTAACGCCTTGAAAAGTCGTTTTGGTGTTTTCCTGAAAATCGGTGAAAATTCAGTATTTTTCCGAAAACCGTCTTTTTTATTATTTTGCAGTTTAGGACTAATTATACCTAAAATGGATAGGTAATTGCTTGTTTTTAGTAGCTAATGAGTTACTTATGAAATTCTGGTCATTTAAAAATTTTCCCTAATTTTTTAATATGAAATTCTGGTCGTTTAAAAATTTTCCCTAATTTTTCAATTTTTTAATATTATTTTAAGCCGGTAAGAAAATACATTAAATTAGCGATAAATACAAATTTAAATATGCTAAAATTAAGCTTTAAAATCATGTTAATTAAAATCTAGTTGTAACATAAATTTTTAGTATTTTATTTTGATTTTTAACTAATTTTTATTATAGAAAACGAAATTTATTGAATTTAAACTAAAACTTGCAATTTTGGACTTGTAGGGGGTCTTTTTGCATAAATGTTTTTTCGAAAAGCCCCATTCACTCTTCCCTCACCCCTAGGTCGGCCCCACCTCAGCAGCAAGCCCACAAAAAATTTCCCCATCTCATTTGAACAAAATGATATGATAAGGGTTTTAATATATTAAATTGGGTATGGGTTTTGTGGGTTGACTTGGTCTTTTGACTTGGAAACTTTCTCTACACCTTTCCTCAACTCCCCCACACCTCTCCCCACTCCTCAACAGCTCAGAAATTCTGCACCAACAGCCCATGAAAATTCCCCAATTCTCATTCCCTTTTTGCTTCATTTTTATCACAAAAATCCATCAAAATCCAAAATTTCTTTCACAAATTCAAAGCAAACCCTTTTTCCACCTCCTCTCAAACCTAAATTTGTTAAAATCTTGAAGAAAAGAGGTGTCTTGAGTGGTTAGAGCAACCAAGGGTTTAGGCTTGGGAGGTATAATTTCTAATCTATGGTTAATTGTTAGTTGTATTATGCTAAAATTGAACTTTGAAATGTTAAATTAGTGTTAATCCTAATCTAGTTTTTTTTTTCTAGTTAATGGTTTCAGTTTAACTAGGGTTTTAGAAACCATTATTTAGTTGATTAAATCTATTTTGTTATCTAGTTGTTTTGCTAACCTAATCTAAGAGGTTAACTTGCTAATTGGGCTATAAATTAGTTTTAAATTAAGGTTTTTCATGTATAGTTTGGATTAAGATTGCTAGTTATAAAATTCTAGAAAGGGTTTGTTTATGGAAAATGTGATTTGAAGCATTGTATGTGTTATAATTAAAATGATTGTGGTTAACTAGTTATGCGGTTGGATGTTTATGCTAGGTTGTAGTCTTTTTGTCGCAAATCGGCGATTTTTGCACCGATTTTTGGAATGTAAATGCTTACTAGTTTTTATTAAAATATTTTGATGAATTAATTGCGATGTCTTAATGACATTTTTAGCGTATCCTATGACATTTAGGATGCGTGAGTGCGGATTTTGAGTAATCGGGTTTTAGATTTGCCGGGCGACCAAATCGGCGATTTTTGCAGTTTTTGCGATTTTCGCGTGTGTTCCGCGCACCTTGTGCACGTTGTACCTAGCTAGTGAACGTTGGTATTTTCGTTAGGGAATTGCGTCGTTCTTGATTTGTAACCTTATGTTTGTATTGATGTTAATTCCAGGTTCGGTCGCGGAGACGTCAGACGCGGCTCGAAAAGGGAAAGCGATGATTCGACGCAGCTAGCTAGGGATTCCTGTGAGTAGATGTAACATCTACGGGGGACTATCGTTGGATGGCGCAAGCCGCCCGATAGTTTTAGTAACTTAAAAGATTCTTAGTGATGTTAGTAATTAGGGGTGTAATATTTATATGATTAATTGCTGCATCCATGCCTTATATTGACATACATATGCGAACCTATTTTATAGGACACCTGCACCATTGCCAGGGTTTTTATATGCAGCACGAGCACTATTCATGCTTACACACATGCCCTGGTAATTGCCATGCCACCACACTAGATAACCTATAATTTGAAACCTTTTACTAATTGATGCATAAACCTGTGCTATTGTCTTTAATTCCTTAAAATGAAATCGTAGGATTGCTATTCATGTGCATGCACTTCATCAGATTATTTGTTCATGCCTAATCTATTAATCACACATCGCAACTTGATTATTGATACCATATGCATTCATTATCATTGACATATGCACTTATGAGGATTTCTTGAGATTTTATGATATTTCTGGATTTCGGGGGAGAGCCGCAAAATTTCTAAACTTATTATATTTTTAAAATATGTAAATTGCGGTTTTCTAGTGATGTAAGTGTCGTCCACCATGAGTTTGCTGTGGTTTTCGAGACCCGTTTCGAGGAGTTGGATGAACCGTCTCGGGTACATGGTGGGCCCGGTAAGGTACCCCGGGGCAAGAAGCTCGTGTTGCTGACGATGAGCCTGGCAGGGGACGGATTACCAACCGGTGACTTCATTGGGCACGGAGGATATCCAGAGGATACCGACCGGGGCCGCGAGAGGATGAGATATTGATATTGAGATGGGTCAGCCGGATGGCTGAGGCCAGAGATACTATGACATGGATTTATGAGATTTGAGACAGTTTTAGGTGTCGTTGCTAGACACAGATTGTTGTCGATTCTATGAGTATTATGCTGGCATTCTAAAAGAGTTTCAAAAACAAAAAGAGATAAAATGTTTCTTATATGTACCTATTGAGACCTCAGATATTCATGTTGCATACATACACCTGCTCGTACACTGATGTTGTATACACACCTGCTAGTGCATCCAGTCATACCTGTATTTTAGATGCTAGGATGCTTGTGTGCATGCATACAATTGCCTTTGTAGATATTATTTATTACTCATGAGTTGGCAACTCACCCCCGTTGTTCCACAGTCTTTTGCAGGTCCGCTCCGTCAGTACAGTAGCGGCGGGCCCACTTGTTTCTTTTGCCTACTTTACCTGGACTCGAGGTTTTGCTCTTAGGTGGGTTATATTACTATTTTGTACCACCTTGTATATTCTTTATATCTAGTGTACTCCATCTACTGTATCTTCTAGTATTATTGTATATTGACCTAGAGATGAGACTGTGAGGTTTGTGGACTTTTATGCTGTATTTTGGGGTCGAGCTCACTGGAGTCGACATGCTGTTTTTCTCATGCTTCCTTATGATTATTTCGCATGTTGTTGATTTATATTGCGTGGGATTTGTGACCGCCCTGTGGCGAAGAGCTAGCTCCCGCTTGGGGATGCCATATTTGTTGGATTCATTTATATTCTTGTTGTACCCATTTTGGGGGCCAGTATTTACAAAGGAGACTCTGCCGAAATTTTCGAAAAAATTGATATTGTTTTTAAAAAAAAAGGGTTTATATGAATTATTTGATAAACTCGCTTTCAATTGATTGGGTTTTCTTCACTCTTTTGCTTATTTGGTTTTGGTTTCTGGGTTTTGGCTTACTTATTTTACGGACGTCTTGAGACGTTTCGTAACCTAAGTGCCAGTCATGTTCCGTACCCTGCGGGTCGTGACAGCCGCCTATTGCGGCGGTTCCGCGCTCATTTAGTCTCTTCATGCATTGAATTTTGCACGGTAACTCCTACTTTTCTGTGCTGGTTTTCCTGGGAATTTTTAATATTTATTAAAGAGTTGAAATTTCTGGGGTGTATTGGGGAATTCGTGGATTCGATCGGAGTATCAGATTTTGTCTATGTGGCTTTCTGGATAATTTATAATATGTTAAAAAGTTCGACCGGATGTAAATACCCAATCTTTCCCCTGTCGGGAAATTTCCAAGTGTTAGATTTTTCCGTGGTTTAAAGACGTTCTAAGTAGTGCAAGTAACGCGATGGACCCTCTAGAAGAAAACAAACCTTAACTCGATTATGTGACCGTCTTGAACTGCCCTTTGAACTTTAGGGTTTGGGGCAGTACGGCGTGCCACATGTGAGGCGTTGGCTTGACCCTTCTACGGCTGGACCGTTGGTACTGAGGCACGAACTGAATGTTTTTAGACTTGTTTCATGTGTTGATCTGTATCGGGAAAACTTGGGTGTTTGAATGTTCGATCGGAAAGTTTAACATTTTCTAATTATCTGGAATGGGATACAATAATTGGAATTCACAATAAGTTATGAGATAACTAAATGAATGTTATAAACATAGCAGTTTAGTCTCACTTGATCGGTTGCCACGGAATTTTGATGTGATCAAAAGTTCGTCGCAATCACGTAGCGTACGCGGATACTCGCCGGGTAAACTTAACAGACAGCCTCGCCCCATAGCCCCGACCAAGTGACTGTAGGAGAACCCCGTCGCCGAAAGCATCCGTTCGGGTGCTCGCGGTAGCGGTATTCCACCTTGGTGCACTTCGTCGACGGCGTCGGGGGTGCGGCCGCCTACTGAAGTTTGCGACGAGTATTCGATCAGGATGTCGGGAATCTTGTTGAATTCCCCGGCTTGGTATTGAAAAGTGTTTTCGATTTTGAGACTAAAATGCGGCGTTTATAATTGTTAGGCATGCGATGTCTAAGGAATTCATTTGATTAGGCATGCGATGTCTAAAGAGATTGCGGATTCCAACTGTTGTAGTTTTACACTTTCTTTTCTGTGACCGTAAGTGTAATATGTGATATCGCCGGTTTCGTTGCTATATGTCAACGACAATTGGGATGCGCATATTTACTTACGTTGATGACATATGATGTTATGTGTTGCTGGATATGTTATATTGGATCGTCGTGTATGAATAGCCGGGGTTTTTTATATGAGATGAGTGTTTTTCATTTTCATTCATGTAAAAACTGTATGTAATATTCTTTTATTGGGGCACTTCCAGGTTGCGGAAGATGTCACCGTTGATGTATATTATTTACTTTTCCGCATTAGGATAGACCCAAGGAGGGGCGCACAAGTAACCGGGTTCTGGGGTCCAGAGGGAGACCATCTCGAGGAGTTGAGTCCGGGTCTCCTAACCCTAGAATTGGTAGGGTTACTTGCCGCTCTCGTAGGGGTCTAGGGGTGTGGGTTTGGCTATTCATCGCGACCGTGGAATCCGTGTTTTATACTGGCTCGTATTGAAAACACGGACGTCCTAGTATATCCAATATTTCATATGATTCTTCTGCTGCGATATCTGTGATGTGATCATATGATGTTCTGTGATGGATACTCTATATAGTATATATGATATATGATATAGGCGTTACTTATGTTTTACACCCGCGCTAGCCCTGCCCCGCTCTGCCGTTAGTTACCCTACCTAACGGTGCACGAGGGGACATCGAGGCGAATGCAGATGGCATAAGTGTACGTCGTATTTATCTGTGATGCTTAGGTACTTAAATGATGGGACTTCATTAATATGATTAATGAAATAAAAGAAACCTAAGATGTTGTAGTATCGAATTTCAAAATTAAAACAGCTAGCTACAGTTCTTGCTTTGCACAGAGGTATATATGATATATCCTGCACCTTATTCGATGAGGAAAGGACCGAGATCCCTTCACCGGGAGTGACTCCTTTAGCAATAACTGGCAGATGCTACACACTCGGTTTGTCTTTTGATTGCTTTTAAGTGTTTTTGCTTTGCACAGTGATATATATGATATATCCCGCACCTCATTCGACGAGGAAAGGACCGACGATCCCTTCACCGGGAGTGAATCCTTTAGCAAAACTAGAAAAGCCTCAAAAGCACTCCATCTCAAAATCATTTGATTCTACAACGATATCAAGTTCATTACGCAATAGGTTTTCAGAAAAACCTGTCGTAGCCCTCCGTCATTTCAGATAAGTACTAGTTAGTATTCGTTCTGCGGTTGTTTGGCATGCGTCAAGGCGTAGTGTACGGTAGCTAACTAGTGCTTATCTGCTAGCATACGATGCGATTGGATTAGGGTATTCGTACGGCGTTGTTTGGCATGCGTCAAGGGTCGTGCGGGTGGGTTTAATTCAATCAAGAAATATACGGGTTGAACTTGACTAGCGGACTATGCGTTGTTTGGCATGCGTCAAGGTCATAGCACGTTAGGGGCAAAATATTATCGGGAATTTCAAGTGTTGAAATTTGCAATGAGATTGCATACCTTCTATGAGATAGTTGGATCCTGATACCCGCTGTGAGTAAGAGTTACTCCTGGGAGAGTTTTATACATTACAATTAGCCGATCAAGTAGGTGTCTAGAAAGGTGTCAACGAGGTTACGCCTCTGGGAAAACGAGATTTACATTAATTAGGTTCGTGCGAAAGCACGGGGGACCTCCCTCAAAGTACCGACACTGGCCTGACTGAAAGATTAGCGAACTTGTAGTGTGTAATTAATCCCGGCTAGTCTTTCCTTTTAGGGTTTGAAGGAAGATTTGATAAAAAGCAGTGGGAGCCATCCTGATTAGATAAAATAATAACCAATCTATTCTTGCAAGAGCGCACGCTGAGTGTTTTCTTCTCTCTCTCCAGGTAGCGACCATATCACGCCTTAATCAAGATAATAATACGGATTATTGACCGAACCCGCTTGTTATACTGAGCTGGGGAACGTTGGTCCCGCTCCAACTTATAATTGTTATAAGACCGAGCAGGAAATTGGGGATTACGAGAATTCCCGTGCCGCCCAAACGAAGAGAGTGCATGCTGATGCATCATCTTCGGGTGTGTTCACTACAAAGAACTGTTTCTATATATCCTCTACGTCCTGGGTATGTGATACCAGATCAGGATCCCAGATATGTAATCTGTTACATAGGGCTACAGATAGGTAGAGAACTGAGAACGGGTGATAAGTTTCATGAGGCAGAAAATGGGGCAAGTGTTGCAGCCAAGTCTGTCGGTCACTGTCACCCTGTATTACCAATACATTGATTCTGAACGAATGTTATTAGATACCGAACCTGATATACAAAATCATATCTGTCTCTTTATTAGTAAAGAAATGATAAAATTTTGTATTGTTGGATAATGTTTTGAACATTTCCTATATCAAAAGTTGATCGGTTCAGGCACGTTATCTAAAAGCATTGATGTTCTAAATCAAACTACAGTTCTTAGTATACGGAACACACACAAGAGGAAGAGTTCAGAAATGAACGATTTCTTCTTGAGGCATTGTAGACTAGGTCATATCAATGCGACCCGACTGGATGAAGTTACATTTAGATGCATATTTAAATCAGTTTGAATTTACATCTTGTGAAACTTGCCAGTCATGTCACAAAGATATAATGACACCGGCTCTGTTTATTGGAAATAGAGAAAGAGTTAGTGAACTCTTGGGATGATACATGTTGATGTATGTAGGTCCCCAGTCTACACATGCCAAGACCGGTTCTTTGTACTTCATTACATTCTCTGATGATCTCTTTAGATTCAGACATATGTTTCTGTTGAAACATATGTCCGAACCTTTTGAGATATTCACGGAATATAAGTTAGAAGTAGAGAACCAAAATACGGGTATAAGTATTATGTCCTATGATGAGATCAGGGAGGAAAATACTTGTGCATGGAATTCCTGGACTATTCTAAAGGAGAATTAGATTCTCTCTCAGCATTACTCCTCTGCATACACCATAGAACGATGGTATATCGGGGCGGAGCAATCACACCCTATATGATAAGGTGTGCTCTATGATGAGTACTACTGAGTTACCTATTTCCTTTTGGGAGTTATGCGCTTGAGAAGTTGTATACCTATTGAATAGGGTCACGATCAAATCAGTTGCCTACCACTTCATATGAGATATGGAAAGGGAAGAGCCCATATCTTAAGTTAGTTAAGATTTGGGGTTGTCCGGCCTATGTCTGAAAGCATAATCCGGACAAGCTCGAGGCAAAGTCTGTAATGTAGAACTGGAAAAGTTCCAGCTATACAAACTACAGCAGATGATTTGGTAGAACCAAAGGATTCAGTAGATACCAACGAACCTCAGCCTCTCCGTCGATCTAGTAGGGTTCCTCACCCACCTGAGAGATACTTCGGTTCCTCTATGACAGTGGGAGCGAGGATTGCATCATGAGATGATGACCCAACTAGTTTCGAGCTGGCCATCAGGAGTGTGACTCTGTAAGAATGGCTGGATGCTTATCGATCTGAGATGGAATCCTTATGCACCAACAAAGTATGGACTTTGGTTTCTATATCTGAAGGGTTAAATCCCCATCAGGAGCAAGTATATCTTGAGAAGATTACTTGGTGTAGATGGAAAAGTTGAGACTTTCAAAGCTAGACTTGTTAAAGGTTTTCGTCATTGACCAGGCGTGGATAATGATGAAACCTTTTTCCAGTGACTATGCTTAAGTCCATCCAGATCCTACTTGCCACGGCTACATACCATAACTATGATATCTGGTGGTTGGGTGTCATGACAGCTTTTCTAAATGATGTTTTAGAAGAGAGCGTCCATAAGTACACAGCCAGAGGGCCTCGTAGACAGTGGGAGCAGCGGAAACGTGTGCAAGATGCTTTATAGGATAAAGCAGGCATCGCGGTGTTGGAACATCTGTTTTGATGGATTGGTCAAAGAAGTTGACATCATCAAAATGGTAGATGAACCTTGTATAAACAAAAAGGTAGTAGGGAGTATGGTGACGATCCTCATAGAGTACGTGGATGACATACTCTTGATAGGGAAGGAGTTTCCTATGCTACGCTCGATCAATCTCCGCTTATCACAATGATTCTCCACATAAGATCAAAGTGACACATACTAAATCCTGGGTTTTGGATCTATGAGATAGATCTAAATGGATATTAGGACACTCACTAGTGGTAGTGAGATGGTATCAGTTGATCCTGGGGAGAATCACTGGAAGTGTTCCAAGAGTGATAAGAACGATTGAATGTCAGTCACAGGCATTGTTTTTACCCTCAGTAAACGGATGGTGTGTTGGAAGAGTTCCAAGCTAGATACCGTGACATACTAGACGATAAAGGCATGATACATCGTTACTTAAGATGCTACCAAAGAGGCTGTTTGGGTGTATATTGGTTCATGAGATGAACTATGTTCCTCCCATTGAGTGACAATGGAGTTGTGGCTTATGCCAAGGAACGCAGGTCCCATCAGTGATCCAGACATATTCTAAGGCAGTATCACTTGATCATAGAGATGGTTGATCTCTAAGGGATCGAGGTTAGGAAAGTAGACTCAGAGGACAACACGGCGGATACACTCACGAAGGCCTATTCCCAGAGAGAGACTTTTATGGGATGGTTGAGTATGAGATACTACAACCACTGTTATCAGATGGCCCTAGTGCAAGTGGGAGATTGTTAGTTATATGTATGCCCTAGAGGCCATTACTGTACATTGGATGTATATTGTAGTGGATGCTGGGACATATATAGGGAGGACTTTCTTGCTCGACATGATAGTATGCTATCTGGTTGCTCTTTACCTTAACGTATACACTGATTTTCTCTCTGTAACATGTTGGTAAAGCCCTTAGGATGTGTACTTGACTACCTGGACTATGATGCGGATCATATTAGTGGGGACATGGTAGTCTATAAGTACATCCTTCAAGGTCCCTAGTCGTAGGTATGTCGAGACGGGGCATCGATATACCAGAGTAGACTAGCGTATACCTTCTCGACCCATACAGATAGGCGATGGATGATCCCATATCCATTGGTGTTTGACATCAGAGATGATATACGGGTGCTCAGTAGAGACTGGGTACACTGGACGGACTCGCCGAGAACTCCCAGATGGTATTATACCTTACGTCAGATGGCAGTTCTCTGGTGACACTGGTACAGAATAGTCTGTTGACCCGAGATCATCATAGAGTCTTGTGTGGTTCCCACTGTGCTTTGATTTCCACCTTACCACGTCCAAGAGGGAATGCAAAACGGTCGTTTTTGGGTACAGTCCCGAATCACATGGAGGCAATGAGCGATAGGAGGGGATTCGTCTCTCCCGGTATAGGGGGTAGATGTTGCGCTGTGTTCGATTGGCTATAACCGGAAATCCCTGGCCAGGGTTGCTGAGATTTACTGGTAAGTGTTACCAGTAGTTTCTCGAATAGTTATAGACTTCATATCGACACGAATTATCGAGCTATTGGGGTCTGACGTTTACCACCCCTAGGCAAGATATGCGACATATCAGACGAACAGACCGGACTGTACGGTAGTGTTACTGGTTGGATTCACTGGAGTGTGAGCGGGCTTGCTCGTCGATCTTCTGATCGCTCAATACCCGGGTGGCCGTTACGTTTAGCAGACCGCTTGCGGCTTGTGGGTGCTTGATATGATCATCATCTGCTGCCGGCGTATTGACGAGTCTTTAGAGTCCTACACAGAGGTTTCTTGGCTCAAGCGAAACGAAATAGGAGCGCGTATGAGATATGTGCGGGACCGAGAATGATACCAGTATGTGATACTGTATTTGATTCTCGCGATATGTGACATTGCTCGGTTATATGCGATATAGCCGGGTTATCGGATCAAGTGTTGTTTCGATAAGTTGTTACTGATGATACTAGTCGGTTATATCCTATATGACCGGATCATTAAATCAAGTGTTGATTTAATGATTTAATGTATAATTATATATATGATATATTACTTTGCATTAACTAGTATCGGTTCACTTTAAATGGATTTTCTCACTTGGATTGTGCACATTGTATATGTGATATACTTTTGTACACAAGTTTGTATCATGTTTGATGATACATGCTAGTTTGGGTTTGTGTAAAGAATTAAACCATGGTTACTTAAGTGGTTAGGGTTTCATTTCCTTTTCTCATTTATTTATTTATTTATTCTTTATGGAAAATGAAAAGCATAAAGAGAAAAATGGTTGCTAACTTTGTTTGTATTATGAAGCTTCATGAAGCTTTGACTTAGTGACCATTTTGTCTCATGCTTAACCCTAACCATTCCACTTAACCCTAGTCTATTCTCTACACTTGACCATGGTTACATTATGATAAGTATTCTTTTTATTTCCTTTTTGGAAAATACTCATCATAATATTCATCTTCTTCTTCTTCTTCTTCACTTGAAGAAAGCATGCCTCCATCAATGGCAACTTGATGAAATGAGTGAGAAATCCAATTCTAAAGTGAACCCACCTCCTATTTCTTCATCCTCTATCTCTTGCCAAGTAGTAGAGTGTGTTTTCTTCATAAGTTTCATGACTTGGTGAAGTGGGAGCTTGATCTTGTGATGCCTCGACGTAGATCATCTTCGGCACGAAGCCGACGACCTTGCCCGCCCATTTCTCTGATGAAACCGACGCTAGAGCCCGGGATTTCATTTGGACAGCGGAGAGGACTTCATCACCGAGCCGTGGAGGTGGAGGACCGGATCTACAAAGGTTGTATTTCCGTACTCTTAGTTAAAGTAGTTAACTAGTTGCTTTGTCGCCTAAACTTCTAGCCAACGATCCGTATTAGGGTTTCTCGGCACCTCTAATTTTTGAAATTGGCATGGTTGATGCCTTGTGAGACCTCACTAGAGTTCCTAGGAACCTTTCAATACGTGTATTTGTGCACGTGCGATGTTCGGACAGATTATACTAGCGGGCTTTAGTTTAAACCAGATTCTAGTATTAGATTAATGGATTTATGCAGTCTCAGTTTATCCATGTTTTTCGTAAATACGTATGGGAAGGGCATTCTCGTAATTAGTCGAGAAGCTTCTAGAAGAAAGGTGACTCGTTATGTTTTAATTCATTTATGGATTAAGCATAATGAGGTGGGGGAGATGATGTGTTATTTGCATTAAATGAAACCATAACTCATGAGACGATTCATTCATTTGTATTAAATGAAGCATGAAGATATTTGTGCAAGATATTTTATGCTTCATAATATACACAAATGAGATATATTTCATTTCATAATAACAAACACACTCTCTCTCCTCAAGCTCTCCTCTTCTTCAACCTAACCCTAATCCTCTCATGTGTTGAGATCCCAAGGGTTAGAAAGACTAATAGATCCTTAATCCACTTCTATATGTTCTAGGTCACTTGGATTAGCAATCCTAACCACTTAGTTACCTCAAGTTAGAGGTTAAAGCTTGGAGGAGGAACTCTCGGGTGGATCTTCTATTACATCGAGGAGGCCGACGAGGAGGTGAACAACAAGAATAAGAAGGTCTAGTATCTTGAGGTATAATCATCTATCATAGTATTTTAGCACTTCTAGATAGTTGTTAGTTAGGGTTTAGCAAAGATCCGTAAAGTTAGTCGATATTACCTTAAACAAAATGATTGTTTTACCAATTCCACCTCCTCGCATCCTGTAGGGTTTGTACCGTTGACTTACAGAATCAATAACATATAAGCATGCAATGCAATGCGAGCAGTAGAATAAGTGGTAAATGAATAATAATGCAGCAATAAAGAAATATACATTCCTATATACAAGTCATACAGTTTTTGGTATTTGAAAATTGCACGAATCGTGGTGTTTAGAAAATAGGGCTACGGTGTTTTTATGAAAAAGTATATCCTTTGAAAATATCCGTAGTATCCCTTGGCCTGTCTTTAAAATACTCACGATTCGTTAGTTTTTTAAATAGGTATGACTCGAGTCAAGTCTAATATCTACAAGTAAACTATAGGACTAATCGACAGGTAAGGAAACCACCTAAATCTGAGTCGATACATATAAATATAATAGTCTGTGATCCCGCCTCAAAAGTATCACATATGATACACTATATATTATGACATCCTCGAGTCAAGAGTGTGGATCTATCATCAATATATAGCTCGTACGTAAATTCTTCGTACGACATCCAAAATCTGGGTACGGGTGAAATATCGCATTCATCTCATTATTCATCTGGTATCCACTATCATCATATCCTGTATTAAGGGTACTGATCTAAGTCTAGTATATACTGATACCATCTATATATATCTACGTGTATGAAAACACAAGCCTAAAGGCCCGCTATAAACTCATGTCGTATCTCATAATACGAACCAAAACATATCACCGATCTCACGGCATCATGCCTAATCTCATCGACTCATCTCCAAATATCATCTACTATCCTCATTATCCAAGTATAGGTATACGTATATATATACATAGTCCCATACCTGTGTGTGTGTGTGTGTGTGTGTATACGTATCCCCATATACGCACAAGTAATAATAATAATGCATGCAAGGGTGTGTGTATGCGTGTGTGCAAACCTATTCTATGGTTCGCAACTAAAAAATCAACCACGACACTATCTACCAAATACACCAACATTTATCCCATGATCTTCTAAGATCCTACTTGTTAATCATCCAAATTCACAACACATATATAAATGTATAACATAACATAAGCTACACTACGAATTGCGGGGGTGCTATACGCCATCCACCCGACTTCCGCCGTAGATGTGTATCTACTCACTTGGTCCTCGCTTGCTGGAATCGATGACGCCATGCCCTCCTCGTCGTCTCGAAATACTCGTGAGGGTACCTATAACCAATACACATTGCAAATGCGTATTAAAATCAAGTCGGAAAACCAAAACGGCACACGTTTCGCTCATAGGTCAAAACCTATAGCCTCGCATGCAAAACACGACCAATAACCCTAGTCGTTGACGTTCAAACACCACGTGACGGAATACAAAATCAAATACAAAATCCTAAATTAAAACGAAGTCGCAAAACAATACAGCAACTCAAGAAAATGGTCCTAGATTTTACCCTAGGTCAAATTAGCCAATTTTGCATATATGGAGGGTCTATTTTACTGATAAAGGAGCCACAGAACAAACACGGACCAAAATGACCCAACCCTGTCCGCAAATTGCGGCCAGGAACAATAAATCTGCATCCTGGCAGTAGGGTTAGGGTCCAGGGTTTTGGGTATAGGTTCTAGGTTTCCTGCTTGTGTCTCTGTATTTGCTAAATATTTTTCAAGTGTCCCGGGTGATAGCAGATACCAAAATACATCACAATTTCCATAAAATCTGCCGATTTCCGGGTTTCAAAGTTTGGGTTTGGGGTTCTATTCTCTGGTTTCAGTCCATTTTTACAATCCCTACAGTGGTTTAAGGTCACTATTAAGCCTCAATTATACCTTTGGATTCAATTCAAACCCTAACCCTTTCTAGGAATTTTCAAAGCTCACAAAACCGCATCCAAATACTTCTAAACTTGCATAGGTGCTAAAGTAATGGAAATACAATGTTAATGGTGCAGAAATTAGCTCATTTGGTAACTCAAGAAATTTCTTGAGTTGCCCTAAGTGCCCAAAATCCTTGCTTTCTTGGTCCAAAGTGCTTAGGATGATTTTGTGCATATTTTTTGTGAAATGGAGATGGACTTTTGGTGTGTTTTTGATGGTGTTTGAGAGGGTTTTATGGAGGAGGGAGAGAAGGCAACAGCTGAGCTTGAGGGAGAGGAGAAGATAATGAGGAAAAAGTGAAGGGAAAAGATCCATGGTCCAAGGTTGACCCTCACCCCTCTTTCTCTCTTGCCCATACCCATTTTTCTAACATTTTCTTTTTCTTTTCTTTTCTTTTCCTTTTCTCTTCTTCTCTTAATTAAAACAAAACCCAAAATGAAAAATGAAGAGAAGCTATGAAAGAAAATGTAACAAAGTGTAAAAATGACATGGTGCATGTCATGTGCACAAAACCGGATTAATATGAGATTAGCAATGTTTAATCGCGATTAGCAATAAAATAGTGTATAATAAATCATAAAATTTCATATTTTGCTTAAATCCAATAAAACACCCTCTTTTAAGTAATTTCTATAATTTTCCAAATTTTTCCCAATTTATCGGTATTTAATTATACCGCAATATTAAAATATTCAATATAATATTTTTTAATTATAAAAATTCCCAAAAATAATATTTTATTTTTCTGAAATGTTACAATGGCTGACCGATTGGCGAACTTGTAGGGTGTAATTAATCCCGGCTAATCTTACCTTTTAGGGTTTGAAGGAAGATTTGATAAAAACAGTAGGAGCCATCCTGATTAGATAAGATAATAACCAATCTAATCTTGCAAAGAGCACACGCTAAAGCGTTGCCTTCTCTCTCTCTAGGTAGCGACCATATCACGCCTTAATCAAGATAATAATATGGATGTATTGACGAACCTGCTTATTATACTAAGCTGGGGAACGTTGGTTCCGCTCTATCTTATGACTATCATAAGTCTGAGCAAGGAATAGGGGAGTATCAGGATTCCCATGCAACCCGAACGAAGAAAGAGCATGCTGATGCATCTTCTTCGGGTGTATTCGTTACCGAGAACTGTTTCTCAGTATGCTCTACGTCCTGGGTATTGGATACCGGATCAGAATCCTATGTATGTAGTTTGTTACATGGGTTAAGAAGAGGTAGAGAACTGGGAAAGGGTGATATGTCTCTCAAAGTAGGGAACGGTGCAATTGTTGCAGCCAAAATAGTTGGCGAATATCACCTAGTATTACCAAATGGTAATACATTGATTCTGAACGACTGTTATTACATATCAAACATGATGTGCAATATTATAACAGTTTCTTTGTTGCATAAAGAAGGATAAAACTTTGTATTGGAGGATAATCTTATGAACATTTTCTAAATCAAGTGTTGATTGGGTTTGGAGCGTTATGTAATGGTATATACGTTCTAAATCAAACTACAGTTCTAAACATACAGAACACACACAAGAGAAAAAGTTCAGAAATGAACGAAGCCTTCTTATAGCATTGTAGACTAGGTCATATCAATGCGAAAAGACTAGCTAAGTTTCATAAAAATGGATATTTGAATCCGTTCGAATTTACATCTTATGAAACTTGCGAGTCATGTATCAAAGGCAAGATGACCAAAACTCCGTTACTGGACACGGAGAAAGAGCTACTGAACTCTTGGGACTAATACATAGTGATGTATGCGGTCCTATGTCTACACATGCCAGGAATGGTTCCTCATACTTCATTACATTCACCGATGATTTCTCAAGATTCAGACATGTGTTCCTGTTGAAACACAAATCTGAAGCTTTTGAGAAATTCAAGGAATATAAGAACGAAGTTGAGAACTAGACGGGTAAAAGTATTAAAGTGCTACGATATGATCGGAGAGGAGAATACTTGAGCATGGAATTCAGAGACTATTTAAAAGAGAATGGGATTCTTTCTCAGCTTAGTCCTCTGAATACACCACAGTACAATGGAGTATCGAAGCGGAGGAATCGCACCTTATTAGATATGGTGCGCTCTATGATAAGTAATGATGAGTTACCGATTTCCTTTTGGGGTTATGCACTTGAGACAGTTGCATACCTATTGAATATGGTTTCAACCAAATCAGTGCCTACCACTCTATATGAGATATGGGAAGGAAAGAGACCATGTCTTAATTACATTGTCTGGCTTATGTCAAAAAGCAAAATCTGGAAAAGCTCGAGGTAAGGTCAATTCTGTACAAGTTTATAGGATATCCCAAACATTCACGAGGGCATATATTCTACTACACTGAGGAACAAATAGTGGTTGTTGCTCATCATGCCACCTTTTTAGAAAAGGAATTTCTTGTGAAAGAAATTAGTAGTAATGAGGTAAAACTGGAAGAAGTTTCAGCTACACAAACTATAACAGACAATTTGGTAGAACCGGAGGATTCAATAGTCCCCGACAAACCTTAGGCACTCCGCAGATCTAGTAGGGTTCCTCATCCACTTGAGAGATACTACGGTTTTCTTATAGACGGTGGGAGCGAAGATTGCATCATGGAAGATGATGACCCAACTAGTTTCGAGCAGGCCATCACAAGTGGGGACTCTGTGAAATGGCTAGATGCTATACGATCTGAGATGGAATCCATGTACACCAACAAAGTATGGACTTTAGAAGTTGCTCTTGAAAGGGTAAAACCCATCGGGAGCAAGTGGATCTTTAAGAAGAAAATTAGTGTAGATGGAAAGGTTGAGACCTTCAAAGCTAGACTTGTTGCTAAAGGTTTTCGTCAACGACCTTTGTCGATTATGATGAAACCTTTTCTCCAGTCACTATGCTTAAGTCCATCAGGATCCTACTTGCTATTGCTGCATACTATAACCACGAAATCTGGCAGATGGACATTAAGACTGCTTTTCTAAATGGTGATTTAGAAGAGAGCGTATACATGACACAGCCAGAGGGCTTCATAGACTGTGGGAGCAGCAGAAAGGTGTGCAAGTTGCTTAAATCAATCTACAGATTAAAGCAGGCATCGTGGAGCTGGAACATCGGTTTTGATGTGGCGGTTAAAGAGTTTGACTTCATCAAAAACATAGATGAACCTTGTATATATAAAAAGGTTGTAGAGAGTAAGGTTCTCTTCCTCGTATTGTACGTGGATGTCATACTCTTGATAGGAAATGATGTTCCTATGCAACACTCGGTCAAGCTCTTCTTATCGCAAAAGTTCTCCATGAAAAATTTAGGTGATGCTTCCTACATCCTGGGGATAAAGATCTATAGAGATAGATCTAAACGGAAGTTGGGATTGTCCTAATTCAAGTACATAGACAACATACTAAAGAGGTTTAGTACGGAAGATTCTAAGTGTGGTAATTTACCCGCTTGTTCAGGAATCACTCTCTCCAAAGAGATGTCTTCTAAGACCGATTTGGAGAGAGCTCGCATGCAAGGGATACCCTATGTTTTTGCAGTCGGGTCTATCATGTATGAAATGTTATGTACCAGACCGGATGTAGCTTACTCACTAGGTGTAGTGAGTAGGTATCAATCAAATCCTGGAGAGAAACACTGGACAACTGTGAAGAACATTCTTAAGTACTTGAGAAGGACTAAAGAAATTTTCTTGGTGTATGGTAATGGTGAACTCCAGGTAGAGTCCTTTACCGATTCGAGCTTCCAGAGTGATAAGGACAACAACAAGTCATTCTCGGGTTTTGTCTTCACCTACAATGGAGGGGCGGTATGTTGGAAGAGTTCCAAGCAAGATACCGTAGCAGACTCGACGATGGAGGCTGAATACATCGCTGCCAACGATGTTGCTAAAAAGGTTGTCTGGATGAAGAAGTTCATTGCTGAACTTGGTGTAGTTCCATCCATTGAGCATCCAATACCTTTGTATTGCGATAACAATGGAGCTATGGCTTTAGCCAATGAACCCTGGTCCCATCAGAGATCCAAACATATTCTTAGGTGGTATCACCTGATCCGGGAAATAGTAGATCGACAGGAGATCGAGGTCAGGAGAGTTGACACGAAGAACAACGTGGCGGATCCACTCACGAAGGCCCTCCCCCAGACACAGTGTAAGAGACTTTTTTGGATGTTGGGTATGAGATACTACAACAACTGGCCTTAGTGCAAGTAGGAGATTGTTAGGAATATGTATGCCCTAGAGGCCATTATTGTATGATATAGTGGATGCTTGGATTTATATATAGAGGAATTTCTTACGCGGCATGATAGAATGCTATCTAGTTGCTCTTTATCTTAACATGCACACTTGTATTATTATACTATCTCTCTGATACATGTTGATAAAGCCCTTAGGATGTTTGCTTGACTACTAGGACTATGATGCGGATCATACTACTGGGACTTGTGTAGTCGAGACAGGGTATTTATATTCCAGAGTAGACCAGTGTGTATGTTTCTTGACCCTGTAGGGGGCGATGGTTGTTCCATAAACATTGGTGTTTGACATCAAAGATTGTACACAGGTGCTCCTTAGAGAATGGGTACACCGAACAGGACTCGCCGAGAACTCCTAAATGGTACTATACCTATTGTCAGATAGCAGTTCTCTGGTGACACTGGTACAGTTTAGTCTGTACACCCGAGATCGTCATAGTGTCTTGTGTGGTTCCCACCGTGCACTGATTTCCTCCCTACCACGGCTCAAAGGAGTCGTGAAAACAGGTGGATTTTGGGTACAGTCCCGAGTCACATGGAGGCAGTGAGCGATAGGAGGGGTTTCGTCTCTCCCGGTATAGGGAGTTGATGTTGCGCTATGCTCGATTGGCTATAACGGTAAGTTCCTGGCCAGGGCTGATGGGATTTACTGGTAAGTATTATCTGTAGTTTCTCGAACCGTTATGAGTCATACATTGGCATGACTTATCAAGTTAATGGGGTTTGACGATTCCACCCCTAGACTTGATATGTGACATATTAGACGAAGAGACCGGACTGCACGGTAAGTGTTACTTACAGGCTTCATAGGAGTTTGGACAAGCTTGCTTGTTGATTTTCTATTCGCTCAATACTTGGGTAGCCGTTACGTCCAGCTAGTACCGCTGACGGCTTGTGGGTAACTGATGTGATCATTACCTACTGCTGGCGTATTGACGAGTCTTTAGAGTCCCACACAGAGGTTTTCTAGTTCAAGCGAAACGAAGTAAGGCACATATGCTGATATGTGCAGGGACCTGATTAAATACGAGTATGCGTATTCTAATCTGTAGATAAATGATATTAGTCGGTTATATATGATATAACCGGATTATTGAATTAAGTGTTGATTTAATAATATGATATATATTATATTTGATATAATTATATATTGACTAATATTATTGCTCACTAATTATTATCTTCTCTTAATATATATATTTATATATATATATATATGATATATATGATATATATGTGTGTATATATATTATGAAGCATGGTTGAATTTATATTTTGAGAAAATAGAAATGATGTGGAAAATGGGAAGATATTTGTGGAATGGGTGAAGCATGGCTTGATCAATTCTTTATTCATTTGCTTTCCACTATACAAGCATGGTTGCAATTTATTATTGCAATTTTATTCATGCTTCAATGATATGTGATCCATTCTTCATTCTTCACTCACTTGAGTTTTTTCTTTAGCTCATTTTTCTTACACTCTCTCCGTTCTCTTCTTCTTCCTCATCCAAGCCCGAACCCTCACATGAGTTGTGAATCCAAGGGCTTGAGAAAATTCCAAGTGAGCTAAAAACACTACTTCATCATCCTAATCTAGATTAGCACTTTAGACTGGGACGTTTACTCCACTAATACTAGATTAGTGAAGAGGTAGCTTGACCTAAAGGAACTTCGGGTGGATCATCTTCGACACGAAGGTGGTGAAGCAAGCTCGATCCATTCTTCAAGTGGAGCCTAGAGGAGTCGTAGGGATTACTACCCGAAGCTTTAGAAGAGAAGGTCTTGGTCTATAAAGGTTGTAGTCTCCATTACTTAGTGTAGTTCTTCTTTTATCATATGTTAAACCCTAATACTCTAATTAGATTCTAGGTTAGTTTATCTCAGCACCAAGAAAATTTTAAAATTGCATGCTTGATGCCGGTTAAAACCTTGTGGTGGTGCTAGGATACACTTTCACCCTTGACACAGTCAAAATGGTTACACGGCTGTTCTAACCAATCCACATATACATGCGACAGAAAAGCATTACAGAGCTACCATACACTACGCCTTGACACAGTTAACATAAGTGGCAAGAATACTAAGTAATACTAATCTGAAATGACGGAGGGCTACGGTTGGTTTTTGGCGAAAAACCTTTAACGTAATGAACTTGATATCGTTGAAGGAACTCGAGTGGCTTTGAAATGGAGTGGTTTAAGCTCCGCTTTTTAAAACTAGTAACATAAACTTTTGCTTAAGAGCGAACTCCTAGTGAAGGGATCAAAACTCTTCCCTCATAAAATGAGGTGCGGGATATTCCTAACCGAATAACTCTATGCAAAGCAAAAGAATACGAACATGAGTTTTGTAGAAAACCGAGTAGTTTTAAAATTGGTTCCGACAACATCATTTAGGTTTTTATTCCTTGCATTATATCGATAACGTGTTCCTATCATTTTAAATTTCCAAACCACGAAAGAAACAACCAAAATAACATGCTTTTTAAATGTCATCCGCATTCGCCACAGGGGCCCCGTCATGCACCGTTAGGTTACTTAACTAACGGCAGAGCGGGGGCAGTACTAGCACGGATGCAAAACATATAGAAGCATCTACTAAATATATATAATATATATATCAACATCGCAGGCAGATAATAGTCATCACAAGCAGATAAAAATCATCACAAGCATGCGAACAACAATATGCAATAGCGGATAATCTAGGAGCCCCGCGTTTCATTTGAGCCATAAATGAGACGCGACATTCTCCGGTCGTATGGATAGCAAGTGCAATGAAGAAACTAGACCCCTAAGAGTGCGGCAAGTTACCCGCCAATCCCCGAAGTGAGGCAACCACAATCAACAAAGTGAAAGGGCCACTCAGCAATTCACAGAATCCAGTAACTTGAGCACCCCTCCGTGAGTCAACCTATACCCCCTACGAGTGTGGCGAACAGCCCGCCAATTCTAAAGTAAGTCCCCGCAATCTCAACGCCATGAAATGCGGGTCCGTTGCCCTCTAGAACCCGACTATTCGAGCACTCCTCTGCGGGGTAATCCTAGTACAAAAAAGAAAATATATATACAACGGTGACATCGACCTCAACCCAGTCGTGCCCCAATAAAAGAATATACAAACTGGCAGAAACAGCAGTCTACATGTTGGACGCTCGTCCCGCAATAATGAATATACAAATGAATCTGAAATGTACATCTAACATTGCACACAAGGCTATCCATCACGACAATCCATCCATAACATCAGTGCAACACAGAATATCAACTTGAATATCATGTTCGTAAATCCGTCTAATTGTACGTATAACAACTAGTCAGATTGTACCGCACTATGATATTCACGGTCCTAGAAACTAACAAACAAATTGAAAACCATGAATTCAAAATTTTGATCGATTAAAACTTTTTGCATTGGTCCCAAGCACAAACCAGTACTCAAACAAATCTGGGCCAAAACCAAATATCCCAAAAATCACATTTCCATATTCTAGAGCACCTGAACAAATTTGGGGCACAATGGCCCAAAGATGACCGCGGAACCGCGGCCAAATGCCATGATAGGCGGCGGTTCCACGGCCAAAAATTGGGTACTTGTGCTCTAATTTCTTTGTGGCCTCTAATATTGCCTGCACATAATTTTAAGGCAACCAGACCAATTTTTTTAACTACATTAAAATTCGAGCATCAAGCGTGCAATAGGAAATGCGATTCGGAAAATTCCGTCGATCGAAACTCTAAATAGGTGCAAATTAGCTAGTTAATATTTATGGAGTGGCTCTGATACCATGTTGGGTTTCGGTGCCCGTGCCGCAGAAACCGCGGCCGATGCGGAAGCGAAAAAAAACTTTAGCGAGCACCGAACGCCCGTAAAACCCAAGATACGGTCCAATAAGCTAAACTAGCTAACTAAGAGTGCGAGGGTTGAGAATTCACAACCTTTGTCGTGTGTTCACCCAATTGTGGAAGACCCCTCCAAGCACGTAGCCGCCGGGATCGCGCTTGAAAATCAACCACCCTCGCTGAAGACGATCCATCTGAGGGAAATTAGAGAAGGCTCTAACCGATGATCCATACTTGCTAGGTGTGGACGGTCGGTGAAGTAGGAATACTTCACTAAAAATTTCTCTCTAGAATTTTTGCTCAAGTGAGAGCAAGAAGAAGAAGGAGAAGAGATGAGGATGATGGTTGCTCAAGCTATCAACCATGAAGCATGTTTGATGAGATGAAGAAAATCCTCAAGTCCAAATGAAAAAGGATGGCTACATATAACACAACCATGATGCAATAGTGCACCAAATAAATGCACACAATTAATGCCCAAGACATACTCATCACCATGCTTCATTGCCACCTCATTAACACCTCATTTTCCATTTGTTTTTCTAAAAAGAAAAACAAATATGAGGTGTCTTTCTTTTAGAAGAATTCCTGTATAAATAGAGAATACTCCACCTGGAATATGTATCGCTACATATACGCGTATCCATATAAAAATACAGATAGAACCAAAGAGAGAAAATGAATAGTGAACAATAATACTAAAATATATGAATCAAAATACATATATAAATTACTAAATCAAATCTTGATTTAATAATCCGGCTTAATTCTAAACCGGCTAGTATTATCAACCACCAGATTAAAGTCCGTGTATCTCGTACACGTATTTAATTGGGCCCCTGCACGTACCAACGCATGGTTCCTACATCTGTCGCCTGAATCGGGAAAACCCTCTTTGTGGGACTCTAAAAACACGACAATACGCTGGCAGTGGGTTGAACCATAAGCACGTCAGCGGCACTAGCTGTACGTAACGGCTACCCAGGTACTTGTCGAAAAGAGGGTCGACAATCAAGTACGTCCTTACCCTACTGAGCCTGAATGTGACAATCTCTATACAGTCCAATCTTTTCGTCAAAGAGTATCGCATATCGGGTCTAGGGGTGGATAACGTCAGACCCTTACTAACCTGATAAGTCGTGTCTGAGTCAAGCTCATCACCAACAGAGCTACTACTGATCAACTATCAGTAAATCTCATCCACCGTGGTCACGGATTTCTGGTGATAGCCAACTGAACACAGCGCGACATCTTTAAGTCGATGTCGCGCACCCTGTGGGTTCGTGGGGAGGCAGAATTAAAAAAACGATTTTTTTTACTTCGCAACACCGACTTTAACTCCAGGATCTATACGAAAACCTTAACTAGCTATTTCAACTAGGATGTTCTAACTACTATGTTAGGGTTTATACCTCCTTGTTAATAATTCCTTCGGGTCTTCCTATTCTCCTCCTCTTCTTGAGCTCCTCGAAGATCGGATCGTGCTTGAAACGTCAGCCTCCTCGCGTCAAAGATGATCCACCCGAGAGAATGTAGTTCAAGCTCCAACTTCTAAATCGAGGTAACCTAAAGTGCCTAGCTCGCTAAACTAAGTAGCTTAGGAGATGTAGAGAGTTTAAAGGAGTGTTTTATTTCACAAAACCCTATGGCTCACAACACGTGTGAAGGTTAGGGTTTTTGAGGAAGAAGGAGGAGAAAATGGAGAGAGAAAGGATTTTTGCAAATGAGTTAGTGTTGAGGCAAGTCAAGAATGGCTCACTCATTATCTTTCCTCAAGCATGCATTATTATTTCAAGAATAAATAACAACAATGTTTGAATAGTGTTGCCAAACCAATAAATAAAATGGATAAGCCATGCTTGACTCCATGCCTCAAATATCTCTATTTACACCTCATTAATCAATTTTACCAAATAGATTAATCCAAATAATGAGGTGTTCCCTTCTAGAAGCATCTCTTGTAAAATTACAAGAATGCCCTCACCGTATATACAAACCCGTATTCGTATTCCGAAAAATACGAATACAATGAGATGATAACAATCCAATAATCTAATACTAGGATCCGGCTTAAACCAAATCCCACTAGTATTATCCGTCCGAACAACATCCGTGCATCTAGTACACGTATATGATCATAACCCTGCCGTAAAACCATACGGCCTCTACATAGTTTCACCTAAACTAGGGAAACCCTCTGTGTGGGACACTAAAGACTCAACAGTACGCTGGCAGTGGGTTTAACCACATGTCCGTCAGTGGCACTAGCTGTACGAAACGGCTACCCATGTAACTGTCGAAAAGAAGGCTGGCGAGCAAACTCATCCTAACTCTTACTGAGTCTATCTGTGACAATCTCCGTACAGTCTGGTTTTTTCATCTCAGAGTATCACATATGGGGCCTAGGGGACGGTAACCGTCAGACCCCTAATAGCACAATAAGTCGTGTCGGTGTAGAGCCCAATACACCCTGAGAAACTACTGGTGTACCTACTAGTAAATCTCTCTTGCCCTGGACAGGGACTTTGTGTATTGGCTATCAACTCCTAATACCGGGAGAGACGAATCCTATCTAACCCCTACCGCATCCAAGTGCTTCGGGACTGCACCCAACCACTACCTGTTTGCATGTCTCATTTGAGCCGTGGTAGGGTAGAAATCTAAATACAGTGGGAACACACTCGAGACGAATAGTGATGTCAAGTCAATGGACTAACCTGTACTCATGTCGCCCGGGAACTGCTAACTGACGATAGGTATAATACCAACCAGCAGTTCCCATCGAGTCCGTCCAGTGTAACTCATAACCTAATGAGCACCTGTATACTGTCTCTGGTATCGGATACCAATGGCTGCGGGACAGGCCACCTCCTTAGGGGATGAGAAGCATATACACTAGTCTACTCTGGAGTATTGATGTCCTGTCTCGATAATCCTATGACTAGGGACAATCTTAAGGATGTGCTTATAGACCACCCAGCCCCTACTAGTGTGACTGCCATCACAACGCTGGTAGTCAAGCAAAGATCCTAAGGGCTCTATCAACATGTATTAGCGATACGTTAAAAGAAACATATACACATGTTAAGATAGAATCAAACCAGATAGCATACTATCATAATGAGCAAGACTGTTATTATATCTGTGTATATCCCAATCTTCTAAATTGTAATATACAATCCAGTACTATACAATAATGGCCTCTAGGGTATATATCACTAACAACATCGACTCATAATACCAGGAGAGACGAATCCGTGACAGTCAACCACTGCCTCCATGTGGCTCAGGACTGTACCCAACTAAAACCTGTTTGCACGACTCCTTTGAGCCGTGGTAGGATAGTAATCAAAGTTCAGTGGGAACTCACACAAGACAAATGACGACTTCAGATCAAAGGACTAACCTGCACTCATGCCACCTAAGAACTTCCATACGAAGATAGAAATAATGCCATCTAGAAGTTCTCGGCGAGTTCGTCTGGTGTACTCATCTCCAGTGAGCACCTATATACTATCTTAGGTGACACAACACTAATGGTTTGTGAGACCGGCCACCACCCCTCGTCGGGGTCTAGAAAAGTATACACTAGTCTACCCCAGAATATCGATACCAAGTCTTGATTCTCCCACGACTAGGGAAATTTAAGGATGTGCTTATGGACAACCCAGCTCCCACATATATGATGGCGATGTCAAGAAACAATCCTATGGGCTTCATCAATGATGAAGACAAACTAGATAGCATACTATCATCTCGAGTAAGACTGTTATTACTGTATAGGTCCTTCCTCAATTATCATAATCGCCTACTTGTGATCACAATAATTGCCTTGAGGGCACTATATCCAACATATGTATCATGTACACAATAATCCATCATATAATAGAGAGAGTGTGTATCATATACACAATACTAGAAACCATATCATATATATGGTTATTAAATCAACACTTGACTTAATATTTCAGCTTATAAATAAGCCGGATAGTATTATCAAACGTCCGATTAAATCACACATTTAATCGAACTCTCGCACGTATCCCTATTCGCACGGTACATCATCATTTTGCCTAGGCAGACACTTTCGTTGTGAGACTCTAAAGACTTGTCAATACGCTGGCAGTAGCTTAAATAGGATCATATCCGATTGAATCTGAAACACTTTCAGAATCAACCCCCTCACGAGTTAGCCCACAAGCTCGTCAGTGTCACTAACTATACGTAACGGCTACCCAGGTATTGATCAAGAAGAGGCAGGTCGATGAGAAAACTCATCCGGACCCAACAAAGCCTATAAGCGACGAATAGCATACAGTCTGGTCTCTTCATCAAAGAGTGTCGCATACCAGGTCTGGGGGTGGAAACTATCAGACCCTAAATAATCCGATAATTCATACATACATCGAACTTATAACCATGAGAGATACAACTGATAACACTTATCAGTTTATCTTATCCACTCTGGCCAAATACTTTTGGTTATAGTCATGTTCTGCACTGTACGATATCGACTCCCTATACCGGGAGAGACGAATCCCTTCGACCGCTCACTGCTTCCAAGTGCTTCGGGACTGCACCCAGCTAAAACCTATTTGCATAGATCTTTAAAGTCATGGTAGGGTAGTAATCAAAGTACATTGGGAACACACACAAGACACTATGAAGATCTTAGGTGAAGAGACTACCCTATACTATCGTCACCAGAGAACTGATATATGACAATAGGTATAATATCATCTAGGAGTTCTCAGTGAGTCCGCTCAGTGTACTCATTCTCTAATGAGCACATGTATACAATCTTGGTGTTAAACACTAATAGTTGTGGGACCATCCATCGCCCCGGTCGGGGTCAAGAAACGTATACACTGTTAGTGATATATGCCCTAGAGGCCATTATTGTATCATACTGGATTGTATATTACATATTTAAAGCTTGGGATATTCATAGTTATATTAACAGTCTTTCTCAAAATGGTAGTAGCTACCTGGTTTGATTCTACCTCAATATGTGCATGTGTTTCTTTTAGCATATCGCTTATACATATTGGTAGAGCCCTTAGGATCTTTGCTTGACTACCGGCGTTATGATGGCAGTCACACTTATGGGGGATGGGTATTCTATAAGCACATCCTTATACAGGTCCCTAGTCATTGGATTATCGAGACGGGGCATCGATACTCCGGAGTAGACAAGTGTATACGCTTCTCATCCCAGCAGGGGATATGGTCTGTCCAACAGCCATTAGTATGACATACTGGAGATGGTATGCAGGTGCTCATTAGGTTATGAGTTACACTGGACAGGACTCGTCGGGAACTGCTGGTTGGTATTATACCTATCGTCAGGCAGCAGTTCCCAGGTGGCATAAGTACAGCTTAGTCCATTGACTTGCCATCGCTACTTCGTCTCGAGTGTGTTCCCACTGCACTTAGATTACTACCCTACCATGCTCAAAGGAGTCGTGCAAATAGGTAGTAGTTAGGTGTAGTCCCGAAGCACTTAGAGACAGTAGCGATCAGATAGGATTCGTCTTTCCCGATATTGGGGGTTGATATCGTGCGGTGTTCGGAAAGCCATTACACAAGGTCCTTGGCCAGGGCAGTCAAGAAATACTGGTAAGGTACTCTAGTAGTTTCTCATGGCGTATTGGGCTCTCCTCCGGCACGACTTATCACGTTGTTATGGGTCTGGCGTTTACCATCTCCCTAGGCGGATATGCGAGTATCTCAGACGAACAGACCGGACTGTACGGAGATTGTCACAGATAGGGTCAGTAGGAGTTCGGATGAGCTTGCTCATCATCCTTCTTATCGACAGATGCCTGGGTAGTCGTTACGTGCAGCTAGTACCACTGACGGCTTGTAGTTAAACCCACTGCCAGCCTCTTGTCGAGTCTTTAGAGTCCCACACAGATGGTTTCCTTGCTTCAGGCAATTGATGTAGACGATGTATGGTTTTACAGCAGGGCTTCAATCACATACGTGTACTTGTACAAAGATGCTGGTCGGGTGGACAATACTAGCGGGCTTTGGTTTAATCCGGATCCTAGTATTGTATTGGATCGTTATCGTCTCAGTGTATCCGTATTTTTCGGAATACGGATACGGGTATGCATATACGGTGAGGGGCATTCTTGTAAATTGGCAAGGCATGCTTCTGGAAGGAGCCACCTCATTATTTGTATTATCCATTTTCTTAATGGATTAATGAGGTAGAAATGGGGGAGACTTTGGAGGCATGGTGTAGAGAATGGCCATGGATTATTTTATTTGGTCTTGACTCACTATTCAAGCATGGGTGCTTTATTCTATTATGTTTTATAGAATGCTTGAAAAATTGAGCTCATATACTTATCCATTCTCCATACTTAGCTTTTGATGGTTGTGTTAGTGATATGTATGCCTTAGAGGCCATTATTTTATGATATAGTGGATGCTTGGACATATATATGGAGGACTTTCTTGCTCGACATGATAGTTAGCAAACAAAACCCCTACTTCACCATCCCACATTAGATTAGCACTTTGATGTGGTGTGTTTCCTCAACTAAAAAGTTTAGTGAAAAGGTAGCTTGGATTGGCGGACTTCGGGTGGATCATCTTCGGCACGAAGGCCATCGGAGGAAGCTTGCACCTTCTTCAAGTGGAGCCTAGTGGAGTCACGTGGACTGCAACCTAGAGAATTTGAAGAGAAGGACTTGGTCTATGAAGTTTGTGTACTCTTTCCTTTAGCTTAGTTTGTGATATTATCATAGTCAAACCCTAAACTTCTAGTTAGATCTTTGGATAGTGTTGATTAGCACCATGAAAATTTGAAAATTGCATGTATGATGCCCGTTTAAACCTCATCACGGTGCTAGCAAACACTTTCATGGTATATGAGCCACATTAGAACATTAAGGTAGGTCTTTACGGTTTTAAAGTGTTCGATTGATTTTTCCAAGCCGAAACTTGTGAAGTTTCTGTCCATTTTTTCAAAGGTTGGAATTTTCGTGATTAAAAATATGCAGAAAAACGTGCAAGGTTTTCTATGGATCCCCAAGAAATTTTAAGCCTTAAATCCCTCAAAGAGCCGCGGAACCGCGGCCAGAACCCTAGTTTGGCCGTGATTCCGCCGCAAGTTTGGCTTGTTTTGGTCTCTGGTTTCTTGTGCTGCTCCATGGTTAAATATGACACTTTCTGGGTGTTTTAAATAATACTCAAGTTGTTGAGCTCTATGGAATTTGTGGGTGTTTGAAAATCGATCGAAATGTTTAGCGTCGTATAGATGATGATGATATATGATACAATTTTTAGAATCCAAAATAATTGGTTTTGTGAAAACTAGTTAGTATTTTGTAATTCTAGCACTGTAGTCTCTTTTGATCGATTGCCATAAAGTTTCGATTCAGATCGAAACTCCATCGCAATCGCATATCGTACGTGAATACTCGCCGAATAACTTTACTACGTATCCATGCCCCATAGCCCCGACCAAGTGACTGTCGGATAACTCCGTTGCTAAAAGCATCCACTCGGGTGCTCGCGACCACGGTGTTCTGCCTAGGTGCACTTCATCGACGGCATCAGGAGTGCGGCCATCTACTAAAGTTTCCGATGAGCATTCGATCAGGTAATTAGGAATCTTGTTGAATTGCCCGACTAAGTTATTGAAAAGTGTTTTCGATTTGAGACTAAAATGCAAGGTTTATAGGTTAGGCATGAAATTCGGAATATGAGATGTTCCAGGTTTATGATGTCTAAGGAAATACGAATTCTAATTATTGTAGTTTTTCATTTCTTTTCTGCGACCGTAAGTGTAATATGTGGGGTATCCAAAATCTCATTGATATATGTCAACGGAATTTGGGATACGCGTATTTACTTACATTAATGACATGTGATGTTATGTGTTGCTCTGATATTTATATTGGATCGCCGTGAATGAATAGCCGGGGGTTTTATGCGGGATGAGAGTTTTTCAATTTTCATTCATGTAAAATGTGAATGTAATATTCTCTTATTGGGACACTTACGGGTTAAGGATGATGTCACCACTGATATATATTATTTACTTTTCCGCATTTGGATAGACCCAAGGCGGGGAGCACATGTAACCGGGTTCTGGAGTCCGGTGGGAGACCATCTCGAGGAGTCGAGACCGGGTCTCCTAACTCTAGAATTGGCAGGGTTGCTTTCCGCTCTCGTAGGGGTCTATGGGATGTGGGTTTGGCTATTCATCACGACTATGGAATCCGTGTTTTTCATTATTGGATGAATTTAAAACACGGACTACCTAGTATATCCAATATTTCATATGTTGACTTCTACTGCTATGTTCTGTGATATTGATCATATAACAGGGCGAGACGAATGCTATATATATATATATATGATATATATAATAAACGTTGCTTATGTTTTGCACCCGTGCTAGTCCAGCCCCCGCTCTGCCGTTAGTTAAGTGACCTAACGGTGCATGACGGTGCACTGTGGCGAATGCGGATGGCATAAGCGTACGTTCTATTTTCGTTTCATTTTCTGTGATGTTTAGGAAACATTAAATGACGGGACTTCATTATTGAGATTATGAAAAGAAAAGAAACATAAATATGTTCTAGAATCAAAAGTTTTTAAAAAGGTATCTCTAGTTTTTGCTTTGCACAGTGGTATTCCTTGATGAATATCCAGCTCCTCATTCGATGAGGAAAGAGCCGAGATCCCTTCACCGGGAGTGGCCTCTTTAGCAAAACTAGCAAATGCTACAATCTACTCGGTTTATTATCATATCTTCTGTAGTTCTTTCTTTGCATAGTGGTATTTCTTGATGGATATCCAGCACCTCATTCGATGAGGAAAGAGCCGAGATCCCTTCACCGGGAGTGACTTCTTTAGCAAAAGTTAGTAAAAGCTATTCGGTTTGTTTTTGAAAACTACTCGATTTTAAAAGCGGAGCTTAAACCACTCCTTTTCAAAATCACTAGATTCTACAACGATATCAAGTTCATTACGTTAAAGGTTTTCTTAAAAACCAGTCGTAGCCCTCCGTCATTTCAGATAAGTACTATTTAGTATTCGTGCTGCGTTTGTTGACCATAGTCAAGGCGTAGTGTGCAATAGCTGATTAGTGCTTATCTGCCGCATGTGATGCGATTGGATTAGGCTAGTCGTACGGCTTTGTTGACCATAGTTAAGGGTCGTACGGGTGGGTTTAATTCAATCACGAAATGACGGGTTGAACATGGCTAGCGCTTATGATTTGTTGACCATAGTTAAGGTCATATGTTGCTAGGGGTAAAAACAGATATTGGGGATTTCAAGTGTTGAAATTTGCAATGAGATTGCATACCTTCTATATGATAGTTGGATCCCGATACCCACTGCGAGTAAGAGTTACTCCTGGGAGAGTTTTCCACTTTATAATTAGCCGATCAATTAGGTGTCTAAGAAAGGTGTTAACAGGGTGATGCCTATGCGGAAACGAGGTTATTTAATTAGTTCCATGCGAAAGCATGGGGAGACTCCCTCAAAGTACCAATACCTTCCTGGCCGAACGATTGGCGAACTTGTAGGGTGTAATTAATCCTGGCTAATCTTACATTTTAGGGTTTGAAGAAAGATTTGATAAAAACAGTAGGAGACATCCTGATTAGATAAAATAATAACCAATCTAATCTTGCAAAGAGCGCACACAAAGTGATTATCCTTCTCTATCTCTTGGTACTGACTAATGATACGCCTTAATCAAGATAATAATATAGATGTATTGACCGACCCACTTATTATACTGGGCCAGGTTCTGCTTTTTCTTATGCTTGTCATAAGTCTGAGCAAGGAATATGGCAATATCCGGATTCCCATGCCACCCAAACAAAGAATAAGCATGTTGATGTATCTTCTTCGGGTGTGTTCGTTACCAAGAACTATTTCTCAGTTAACTCTACGTCCTGGGTATTGGATACCAGATCAGGATTCCACGTATGTAATTTGTTACATGGGCAATAGAGAGGTAGAGAAATGGAAAAGGGTGATATGTCTCTAATAGTAGGGAATGGTGCAATCGTTGCAGCCAAAGCAGTTGGCGAATATAACCTTGTCTTACCAAGTGGTAACACAATGATTCTGAGCGACTGTTATTTCGTACCAAAAATAGTATGAATGTTTTCTTGAATCAAGTGTTGATTAGGCATGGTACGTTGTATAACGGTATAAACGTTCTAAATCAAACTACAGTTCTAAGTATACAAAACACACACAAAAGGAACAATTTAGAAATGAACGAAGACTTCTTATGGCATTGTAGACTAGGTCATATCAGTGTGACAAGACTAGCTGAGTTGCATAAGAATGCATATTTGATTCCGTTCGAATTTACATCTTATGAAACTTTCCAGTCATGTCTCAAATGCCAGAAGACCGAATCTCCGTTTATTGGACATGGAGAAAGAGCTGCTGAAGTCTTGGACAGATACATAGTGATGTATGCGGTCTTATATCTACACATGCCAGGAATGGTTCCTCGTATTTTATTACATTCACCAATGATCTCTCAAGATTCGGACATGTGTTCCTGTTGAAACACAAATCTGAATCTTTTAAGAAATTCAAGGAATAAAAATACGAAGTTGAGAACCAGACGGGTAAAGTATTAAAATCCTTCGATATGATTGGGGGGAATACTTGAGCAAGAAATTCCGTGATTATTGAAAAGAGAATGGGATTCTCTCTAAGCTTACTTCTCCGTATACACCACAGCACAATGGAGTTTCGGAGTGGAGGAATCACACTCTATTAGATATGGTGTACTCTATGATGGGTAATGCTGAGTTACCTATCTCCTTTTGGGGTTATGCGCTTGAGATAGATGCATTCCTATTGAATAGAGTTCTGACCAAATCCGTTTCCTACCACTCCATATGAGATATGGAATGGGAAGAGACCATCTCTTAAACAAGTTGAGATATGGGGTTTTTCGGCCTGTGTTAAAAAGCAAAATCCGGACAAGCTCAAGGCAAGGTCGGTTCTGTGCAAGTTTGTAGAATATCCCAAACATTCGCGAGGGTATATCTTGTACCACACCGAGGAACAAAAGGTGTTTGTTTCTCGACATGCCACATTTTTAGAAAAGGAATTTTTTGTGAAAGAAATCAGTAGCAATGAGGTAGAACTGGAAGAAGTTCCAACAACACAAACTATAACTGACGATTTGATGGAACTGGATGATTCAATAGTCTCCAACGAATCTTAGCCACTCCGTAGATCTAGTAGGGTTCGTCATCCACCTGAGAGATACTACGGTTTTCTCTTAGACGGTAGGAGCAATGATTGCATCATTGAAGATGATGACCCAACTAGTTTCGAGCAGGCCATCATAAATGGAGACTCTGTGAAATGGCTGGATGCTATGCAATATGAGATGGAATCCATATACACCAACAAAGTATGGACTTTGAAAATTTCTCCTGAAGGGGTAAAACCCATCGGGAGCAAGTGGATCTTGAGAAGATAATTGGTGTAGATGGAAAAGTTGAGACTTTGGAAGCTAAACTTGTAGCAAAAGGTTTTCGTCAACGACCAGGTATCGACTATGATGAAAACTTTTCTCTAGTGGCTATGCTTAAGTCCATCAGGATCCTACTTGCCATTGCTGCATACCATAACTACATAATCTGGCAGTTGCTCGTCAAGACCACTTTTCTAAATGGTGATTTAGTAGAGAGCATGTAAATGACACAGCCAGAGGGCTATGTAGATAGTGGGAGCAGCGGAAGCGTGTACAAGCTGCTTAAATCCATCTACGGATTAAAGCAAGTATCGCAGAGCTGGAACATCTGTTTCGATGAAGCTGTCAAAAAGTTTGAATTCATAAAAAATATAGATGAACCATGTATAAATAAAAAGGTAGTAGAGAGTAAGGTTGTCTTCCCCGTATTGTACGAGGATAAAAAAACTCTTGATAGGAAATGATGTTCCTATGCTACACTCGGTCAAGCTCTTCTTATCACAAAAGTTTTCCATGAAAGATCTAAGTGATGCCTCCTACATCTTGAGTATATAGATCTATACAGATAGATCTAGATGGATGTTGGGATTGTCCCAATTCAGGAACATAGACACCATACTAAAGAGGTTTAGTATGGAAGATTCTAAGCGTGGTAATATACCCGCTTGTTCAAGAATCAATCTCTCTAAAGAGATGTCTCCACGACCCGAAAAGTACGGAACATGAACGCCACTTAAACTACGAAACGTCTCGAGGCGTATGTAATCTAAGTAAGCCAAAACCCAGAAATCCAAACCAAGTAAAGCAGTAGAGTGAAGGAAAAATCAATTTTAAAGAAAGAAGTTTAACAACATAAGCCGAAGTATGTATTTTTAAAATCTCTATTCTTTTCTGAAAATTTCGGCAGGGTTTCCTTTGTAAATACTAACCCCAAACGGGTACAAAACCTGATAAAGCATTAATAATGAATAAAGGCATCCCCAAGCGGGAGCTAGCTCTTCGTCAATCGACGGACAAAACTACACAATGCAGTATAATATACAACGCCGAAATGCGAGGATCAAAGTCAGGATAAAAATCCAACAGCTATCATGAAAACTCATGGTGGACGACTCATACATCACGAGAAAACCGCAACTTGCATTTTTAAAAGAGAGTGAGAAAAGTTTATATATATTCTTACGGTTTTCTCCCAAATCCCGAAATCTCATGAAAATCGAAATCCAAAATCAAGAGTAAGTAAACAGTGAATATCGGCATAAAACCCCAAAATACTGCATAACCAATGAGTATATAAATGCATCTGATATCATGCAATGAGTGCAATAGTTAAACTAGCATATGAAAGCGATAACATATTGCAACTATCAACTAGCAAGCTATGTCAATGAATAGTATTTTCTAAAGTGTACGTGACATGGCAATTACCGATGATGATGTGTGTGAGCCGGCAATCAGGTGTACGTAGAACATACGCATCATCGGTAATTATGCTGGTGTCCTGACAGCAGGGTTTCATGATAATTTCAGAGAACATATGTACACGCATGCAATGCGATGAAACATCATTAATATACAGAAAGTGATGTAGTAACAGCAACACTGAAAAATATACCTACCCAATATACGAGTTATACAGTTTGGTATTTAAAAATACTCACGATTCTCCACTTTTGAAATTGAGTATGACTCGAGCCCAGTCAAAAGGGTAAGGGAATCCACCTAAATCTGAGTCGATATATATATATATATATATATATATATATATATATATATATATAGTAGTCGGTGATCTCGCCTCAATAGTATCACGTATGATATAATAAATAATATGACATCCTCGAGTCAAGAGTGCGGATCTATCCTCATATCTATATCTCGTACGGTAAATCTATCGTACGGCATCCTAAATCTGGGTATGGATCAAATATCACATTTATCTCATTATTCATCTGGTATTCACATCATCATATATCGTGAGCAGGGGTACCGATCTAAGTCGAGTACACTACTAATATCATCAACAATATCATGATCTGGCTACTGATCTAAAGCCTCATACAATCTGATGTCATCAACACATATTATCATATAGAAGTATACATCGCCCAAGCGATCCTTATAAATATCATAACATATCTCATCTCATATCTCGATCATATGTCAACTATCATATATATATCATCATCCATATAGTATCGTCTTCCAACGATCCGCTATAACATCATGACATTTCTCAGTCATATATTAAATATCTCACGGCATCATGCCCGATCATATTGACTCATTCCCAAGTATCATATAACATCCTCATCATCCAAGCATATGAATACCAATATATATATATATATGTGTGTGTATGTATGTGTGTGTGTGTGTGTGTGTGTGTGTGTCTCTGTGTGTGTGTGTGTGTCCCCAATATGCACAAGGAAGTAAATGTATGCGAGTATGCGTATATGCGTGTATGCAAATCTTTACTCTAGGGTTTCGTGACTAAGAAATCGACTAAAGTCCTTTCTTCAATTCTCGCTAACATTAACCCCTAATCTCCTAAAGCTTTTCTTGCTAAGGTTCATATCATACACTAACATGTAAAGTTTATCTATATCACAATACATCGTCTCTTACAACATTGCGGGGGTGCTATACGCCATCCACCCGACTTTCCCCGTAGATATAAATCTACTCACCTCTATTTTGCTTGCTGGAGTCGATGACGCCACGCTCATCCTCGTCGTCTCGAAGTCCATGTGGGGGTACCTACATATCATATATATGGCATCGTAAACGAAATCACGCACGAAAACCAAAACTGCACACGAATTATACATTGGTTAAAACCTATGTCTACGCATGCAAGAATAACCAAACAATTCCGGTGGTTGATGTACGAACATCCAACAACCAAATACAACACCAACATCAAAACCAAGCACTAAAAATACGGAAAAACATAACCCAAAACAGCCTAAAATGTTCCCAGATTTTGACTCAGGTCAAACTAGTCAATTTTGCATATGGTGTTGCTCTAGATATAGGGTAACAATGCCCTGGACCAAAAATCAAAAAGTTCCCCTCTGACCTGGCCGTAAATTGTGACCCAAAACATTAAATCTGCGGCCTGGATTGGGGGTTAGGGTCCAGGGTTTTGGGTATAGGTCCTAGGTTTCCTGCACGTCTCATGGTCAAGGGAACTTCTCTTACTAATGTCTTGGGTCATCCCAGATCTCTAAATACCAATTTCCAGTTCATTAAAAGCCGTAAAACAATTTCAGCAACTAAGTAAAACACTTCCAGATTTTCCTCAGGTGACAATTGGGACATTTTGCATACAGGAGGGGTCTAATTTACTGGAGATGGAGCTACAGAACAAATACAAACCATAATGCAATAGGTCTGGCCGCAAATTGCGGCCAGAAGGAATATTTCTGCGGCCAAGTTGGGGAAGTAGGGGCTAGGGTTTCAGCGGGGGTTCCTAGGTTGCCTGCATGTATCTCAGTGTTTGCTAAGAAAATTTTCCGGTCCCCGAGTGTTAGCAGATTTCAAATTATCATCATATTTTCACAGTTTTCCGATGTCGGGGTTTCTAAGTTCGTATTCCGGGGTTTATTCTATGGTTTCAGTCCAAGATACAATCCCTAATAGGGTCATAAGGTGTCTACTAACCTCAAGTGCACTTCACAATTCAAAATTTCTCAAAACCCTCATCTAGAAATTTCTAGGTTCACAAAACCACTCGATATGGATACTAAACATATATGGATGCCTAAGGAATTTAAATAATATTCTAAGGGTGCAGAAATTACCTCAATTGGCAACTCAAGAATTTTCTTGAGTTGCCCAAAGTCCTTAAAATTTGATTTTTCTTGGTCCAATGTGCTTCCCTTGAGCTTGTGCATGATTTTTGTGAAATGGAGATGGGGTTTTGGGTTTGTTTTGGGGGTGTTTTGAGGCTTGAAGTGGAGGAGGGAGATGGTGGCTGCTATGGGTGAAGAGGGAGAAGAAATGGTGAAGAGATGAAGAGAGAAACAATAAGCCATGACTATGGTTTGACCCCCCACCCTCTCTCTCTCATGCCCATCCCTCTTGTCATCATGATACCTTTTCCTATTCTTTTGTTTTTGTCTTCTTCTCTTTTCTTTTAATTTAAAAAGCCATGCATGATAAAAATAAGGAAAAAACCATGATAGAAAAATGTAACAAGTGTGAAAAAATGATATAGTGCATGTCGTATGCACAAAACGCGCTTAATTCCCGATTAGCAATATTTAATCGCGATTAACACTAAAATGGTGTATAATAAATCATAAAACTTCATAATTTGCATAAATTACACAAAGCACCCTCTTTTTAGTAATTTCTATAATTTTCCAATTTTTCCCCAAATTTATCGGTATTTAATTTTACCGCCTTAATAAAATATTCAATATAATTATTATTTAATTATAAAAATTCCCAAAAATAATATTTTATTTTCCTGAAATGTCACAAGACTAATATGGAGAGGGCTCGCATGCAAGGGATACCCTATGCTTCGGCAGCCGGGTCAATCATGTATGCGATATTATGTACCAAACCAGATGTAACTTACTCACTAGGTGTAGTGAGTAGGTATCAATCAGATCCAGGGGAGAAATACTGGACATCTGTGAAGAACATTCTTAAGTACTTGAGAAGGACTAAAGAGATGTTCTTGGTGTATGGTAACGGTGAACTCCAGGGTGAGTCCTTTACCGATTCGAGCTTCCAGAGTGATAAGGATGACAGTAAGTCGGTCTTGGGTTTTGTCTTCACCCTCAGTTTAGGGACAGTATGTTGGAAGATTTCCAAGCTAGACACCATAGAAGACTCGACGATGAAGGCTGAATACATCGCTACCAACAATGCTGCCATAGAGGCCGTCTGGATGATGAAGTTCATGAGATGAACTTGGTGTGGTTCCTACCATTGAGTATCCAATACTTGTGTATTGTGATAACAATGGAGCTGTGGTTTTGGCCTAGGAACCCTGGTCCCATCAGTGATCCAGACATATTCTTAGGAGGTATCACCTGATCAGGGACATAGTAGATCTCCGGGAGATCGAGGTCAGGAGAGTTGACACAGAGGATAACACAGCGGATCCACTCACAAAGGCCTTCCCACAGATACTATTCGAGAGACCTTTTGGGATGTTGGGTACGAGATACTACAACAACTGGCCTTAGTGCAAGTGGAAGATTGTTAGTGATATGTATGCCCTAGAGGCCATTATTGGATAATATAGTGGATGCTTGGACATATATATGGAGGACTTTCTTGCTCGATATGATAGTATGTTATCTGGTATCCTTTATCTTAACATGTTCGCTGGTATTATTATACCGTCTCTTATATACATATTAATAAAGCCCTTAGGATGTAGGCTTGACTACCAGGACTATGATGCGGATCATACTACTGGGACCTGGGTAGTCCACAAGCACATCCTTCAATTGTTCCTAGTCGAGAGAATATCGAGACAGGGCATCGATATTCCAGAGTACACTAGTGTGTACGTTTCTTGACCCTGTATGGGGAGATAGTTGATCACATATCCGTTGATGTTTGACATCAAAGATTGTACATGGGTGCTCATTAGTGAATGGGTACACCGAACATGACTCGTCGAGAACTCCTAGTTGGTACCATACCTATCGCTAGATAGCAGTTCTCTGATGACACTGGTACAGGTTAGTCTGTAGACCCGAGAACATCATAGAGTCTTGTGTAGCCCCTACCGTGCTTTCATTTCCTCACTACCACGGCTCAAAGGAGTCATGCAAACAGGTGGATTTTGGGTACAGTCCCGAGTCACATGGAGGCAATGAGCGATATGAGGGGTTTCGTCTTTCCCGGTATTGGGAGTTAATGTTGCGCTATGCTCGATTGGCTATAACAGGAAGTCCCTGGACAGGGTTGTTGATGAGATTCACTGGTAAGTGTTATCAGTAGTTTCCCAAACCGTTATGAGCTTTATATCGGCATGACTTATCAAGTTATTAGGGTCTGACGATTCCACCCCCAGACTCGATATACGATATATCAGACGAAGAGACCGGACTGTACCGTAAGTGTTACTTATAGGCTTCATGGGAATTTGGACAAGCTTGGTTGTTGATCATCTAATCGCTCAATACGTGGGTAGCCGTTACGTTCATCTAGTACCGCTGACGGCTTGTGGGTGACTGATGTGATCATCACCAACTGCTGGCGTATTGACGAGTCTATACAGTCCCACACAGAAATTTCCTGGTTCAAGCGAAACGAAGTAGGGCACATATGTTGATATGTGCGGGGGCCTGATTAGATATGTGTATGTGATACCGTATTCTGTAAGTCAATGTCGCGCACACCAAAGGTTCGCGGGTAAGCGGAGTTTGCAAAAAACAATTTTTATATGCTTCGCAACACCGACTTGAACTCCAAGATCGATACTAAACCATAACTAGCTAAACTACTAGAGGTTAACTACTATGCAAGAGTGTTATACCTCAAAGTATCAAGTCCTTCGGGTCTTTGCTTGTTCTCCTCTCCTTGGCTCCTCGAAGATCGGATCGAGCTTGTGTGGTCGGCTTCCTCACATCAAAAACGATCCACCCGAGAGAATGTGCTTTGAGCTCTAACCTCTAACTTGATGTAACTAGGTTAAATGGTTTGCTAATACAAGTAGCCTAGGGGATGTAGAGAGTGGTTATGGATAGTTTAGTCTTAAGAACCCTAGGTTTCTCAACACATGAGACAATTATGGTTTGAGGAGGAAGATGATAGCTCTTGAGGAGAGAGAGTGCGTGAGATATTATGAAATGAATATGTCTAGGTCTTGTGAATTATGAAGCATAAAATAATTCACAAATGGAAAATATCAAGCATGCTTCAATAGTCACTAGAATAGTCAGTAGATGAGTCACCCCAAGTACCTATGCTTCATTTAATGAGAAAACACACCCCTTACCTCCACCTTATTTACTATTTAACATAAATGGTTATACAAGAAATGAGGTGTCCTCTTCTAGAAGAATTCTTGCATAAATTACAAGAATACCACTCACCGTATATACATACCCGTATCTGTATTCCGAAAAATACGAATACAATGAGACGAAAATAATCCAAGAATATAATACTAGGATCCGGCTTAAACCAAAGCCTACTAGTATTATCCGCCCGAACATCATCCGTGCACAAGTATACGTATGTGATCGAAGCCTTGCCGAAAAACCATTTGGCCTATACATCGTTTCGTCCGTAGCAGGGAAACCCTCTGTGTAGGACACTAAAGACTCGACAGTATGCTGGAAGTGGGTTTAACCACAAGTCCGTCAGCGGTACTAGCTGCACGTAACGGCTACCCAGGTATCTGTCGATAAGAAGGCCGATGAGCAAACTCATCCGAACCCCCACTGAGCCTATCTATGACAATCTCCGTACAGTCCGGTCTGTTCGTCTAAGAGTATCACATATCGGGCCTAGGGTGGCGGTAGCCGTCAGACCCCTAATTGCGCAATAATTCGTGCCGGAGTAGAGCCCAAAACACCCTGAGAAACTACTGGAGTACCTACGAGTAATTCTCGCTTGCCCTGGCCAGGGGCTTTGTTTAATGGCTTTCCGAACACAGCGCGATATCATCCCCCAATACTAGGAGAGACGAATCCTATCTAACCGCCACTGCCTCGAAGTGCATCAGGACTGCACCCAACTACTACCTGCTTGCACGACTCATTAGAGCCGTGGTAGGATAGTAATATAAGAACAGTGGGAACATGTTAGTTATATGTATGCCCTCAAGGCCATTACTGTACATGCGATGTATATTGTAGTGGATTCTTGGACATATATAGGGAGGACTTTCTTGCTTGACATGATAATATGCTATCTGGTTGCACTTTATCTTAACATGTACACTTATTGTCTCTCTATTATATATTGATAAAGCCCTTAGGATGAGTACTTGACTACCAGGATTATGATTCGGATCATACTAGTGTATAATGGGCGATGGATGATCGAGACGGGGAGTATCGAGACGGGTGTATCGAGACTGGGAGGGGGATCAATATTCCAGAGTACATCCTTCAATTGTTCCTGGTCGTGGGAGTATCGAGATTGGGCATCAATATTCCAGAGTAGACTAGCGTATAATGGGCGATGGATGATCCCATATCCATTGGTATTTGACATCAAAGATGGTATACGGGTGCTCAGTGGAGACTGGGTACACTGAACGGACTCGCCGAGAACTCCTAGATAATACTATACCTATCGTCAGATAGCAGTTCTCTGGTGACACTGATACAGGTTAGTCTGTCGACCCAAGATCATCATAGAGTCTTGTGCGATTCCCACTGTGCTTTGATTTCCACCTTACCACATTCAAGAGATCGTGCAAAACGGTGGTTTTTGGGTACAGTCCCAAGTTACATGGAGGCAATGAGCGATAGGAGGGGATTTCTTCTCTCACGGTATTGGGGGTTGATGTTGCGCTATGCTTGATTGGCCATAAAAGGAAATCCCTGACCAGGGTTGCTGAGATCTACTGGTAAGTGTTATTAGTTGTTTCTCGAACCGTTATGGACCTTGCATCGGCATGACTTAACAGACTATTGGGGTCTGACGTTATACCACCCCCAGGCTGTGATATGCGACATATCTGACGAAGAGACCGGACTGTATGGTAGTGTTACTGATTGGATTCGCAGGAGTATGAGCAAGCATGCTTGTTGATCTTATGATCGCTCAATACCCGGGTGGCCGTTACGTTTAGCAGACCGCTTGGGGATTGTGGGTGTTTGATATGATCATCACCTACTGCCGGCGTATTGACGGGTCTTTAGAGTCTTACACAGAGGTTTCCCGGTTCAAGCCTAACGAAATAGAAGCACATATGTGATATGTGCGAGACTTAGATTAATACGAGTATGTGATACCGTATTCTATTCTGGCGATATGTGATATCGGTCGGTTATATGTGATATAGCCGGGTTATCGGATCAAGTGTTGATTCGATAAGTTGATTCATATGATATTAGTCGGTTGTATGTGATATAGCCAGAATATTAAATCAAGTGTTAATTTGATAATTTAATGTATAATTATATATATGATATATTAACTTATATTAACTAATATTTGCTCACTAAGTATTCTTTTTCTCACTTCTGTGCATCTAGTATATATGTGATATATATTAATGTACATTTTATTGTGTCATGCTTGATACCACATGCTTCATGGGTGTATGAGACATAAACTATAGTTAGGATATAATGTAGGGTTTATATTTATCTAAGTAATTAAAAAATTAGATGGAACATGTCATGGCTGCAAGCTTATAGAAGCTTGTGGAAACATTGACAAAGTCCACCATTTTTGTTTCACTTGTAGATATTTATTGACCTAACCATTATACATCACCCATGGTTACGTCTCTACATGAGTTAGTGTATGGCACTAACTCACCCATGGTTCCCATTCTCATCTCATGAGATTTTTGATTCTATTCTCTCTTCATCTTCTTCTCTCTTAAGAAAAGCTTTCTAGGGTTTGGAGAGATGAAGAAATATTGTGAGAAAAATAAATCTAAAGTGAGCCCACTTCTTACTTCATCATCCTCTACTATATTATCCATTTAGTTTAGTGTAATATTTTAGAAAATACAAAATATTATTTTTGGAATTTAATATTAAAATAATATATTTCCCGAAAACTACCGATTTGCGAAATCGGGGTTTTCGAAAAAGGGTATAAATATATACCAATGATTGTGAAATAATTGGAGGTTAAAATGATTTATTCATCTAAAAATATATTTAAAGGATTTGACATTTTTAAAATTTATTATATGCAGTTTGGATAAAAACTTGATTAGTGCACTGTTAATCGCGATTAAGCCAAATCCGTGTTTCTACAGTTTTCCATGGTTAGTGCACCATGACATGTTACATGTTATTTCATTTGTGTTGTTTTATTGGGTTTATTTGTTTATTGGTAAGAAAAGAAAAGAAAAGGGAAAAGCTTTCATGATGACTTGAGGAGAGAGAGAGGGGACATAATGATGTTGAGGCCATGCTAGGAGAGAGAATGAAAGTGAGAAAGAGAGAGAGGGGGGAGAGTGCTGCCCCATTCATTTCCCCCACCATATTTTTCATCTCCTTGTTCATCTTCAAGCTCCATCATCTACCCTCATGACCGATCTCAAAATACTCCTCAAAACCCTATACCCCTTTCCCAAAAAACGATCACCTCCTCACCCCTATCGCATTGGACCAAGCAAAGTGGGATTTTGATGACATTGAGAAGCTAGGGTTTTCTTGAGTGGCCTAAATGAGGTATAATTTCTACCATTTAGATAGTTTTAAGTTCCTTTATATTCTAGTTTTAGTTTAGAACTGGTTTAGTAGTGATTTGTGAAGTTAGAAAATTCTAGAGAGGGTTTGGGTGACTTGTGGACTTGTGATCAGTAGTGAGAGTGTACAAGACCCTAGAGATCAATTGGTGGACCTAGAATAGAGAATACAATCTAAGAATTGTGTCTATGTCGGTTTTGTTGCATTTGGTGTGCCTACAGTGAATCTGGAGCAACCCGGGGAATTTCTGAGAAAACCAAACAATACCAGGGACCAAATTAGGGTACTAGGAGACCACCCTAACCATACAAACCCCATCTGAGCATTGGGGTCCGAGGAGTCCGGAATTTGGAGGGTTGTGGCCGGCCTGGGTGTGGGGTATGGTGCTGAAATTGGGTCTGCAACTCATATACTCCATATACAACACCCTATACTTGCTAGTTTTGCTCCAATTGGCCTGAGTCAAAATCTAGGAGCACTTTGGTGTGATTTTTTATATGTTTTACGTATTTTGGATTTCTTGGTTTTGGTATTTGGTATTGTATTTTGTTGTTGGACGTTTGTAAGTCAACAACAAGGGTTGTTTGATTGTTTTTGCACGCGTAGGATATAGGTTCTAATCTATGAGCGCACTGTGTGCCGTATCGATTTTCCGGATTCAATTTTAATAAAGATTGCGACTGTGTATTTTTATAGGTACCTTCGCGTGGATTCCGAGGCGATGGAGTATGGCGTCATCGACTTCGGCAAGCAAGGATCAAGGTGAGTAGATCTATATCTACGGGGGAAGTTGGGTGGATGGCGTATAGCACCCCCGCGAATTTTGATGGAAACCGATTTATATATAGAATATGGTTAAAAGAACTTTTAATAGAAAACTGTAGATAGAGTTAAAAGATAGTTAGAGAAACCATATTAGAAACTAAAGGATAGTTAGAAGTGATATGATACGACTAATATGTGATGACAGGATTCGATGATGATGTTTGATGATATTGCCGTTTAGGGTACTATAAGACAAGATAGCCGATGTAAATGTGTCATCCGAACCATACCTATTTCCAAACTGAAGAATCATATGTATCTTTTAAACAGATATCTTGAGGGACGTTATGGATTTTCAAGTGATATCTTTTCCTTAAAAACACCGTAGCCCCTACTTTCAAAACTACGATTCACATCCTTTAAAAACTGATTTTATGGTTCGGGTGTGTATGTTAGATTAGAGACGTATGCTTATTGTATATGTAAAATTTACTTGATGTGGGATAAATGCGATGAAAATAATATAAGACGTGATATGATGATTGGATGATATATTGGTATACAGATGCGAGTCGATTGAGATAATTGATACCTTGCCGGTCCCCTGATATGAGATTGTTATGGATGTGACCTGGGATATAGGTATATAGATATATAATGTTGTGAATCATGAGTGATATGCAATACGAGACGTTAGGTCCATACCCTCATCGTCGTAAAGGTTGATAGGATCCCTAATGTTTTGATGCCGCCGTACGATGATTTTTCGTACGTGATGAGTGAGACTTGATGATTGATCCATACCCTTGACTAGAGGATGCCGTACGATGGTCTATACCGTACGTGATGTTGTGAGGCTGGATGCCAATTGATGGATTCACCGACTCTGACATATTGTAGATACGTATACCTATCAGCATTTCGCATACGATTTACTTTATGCTATGCTCATGTCACTCTCATTGCATTACATATACATGTGCTAGTACACCTGCACCATTATCGATGATGCGCATGTTACACTTACACAGATTGGCCGGCTCATACACTTCATCATCAATAATTGCTATGTCACTACACAGTAGAATTGCTGCATCATGATATGACTCCTAGCATGATTTACCTGCTATAGTTACAAATACACCTTTATAAGATGTTGCTTTTGACTTTGGAGAAATTGGGAACCGCATGATATATTTAAAAACTGGATTATTTAAAAGAGCGGCTTCCCCTTGTTATGTGCATATTACTGTTCCATACTGCATGATATACGGATATGCTTACATTTCTGTTATATGTCGTATACATCATGCTTTATGATTATACACATTGAGAAATGTTGTTTTCATGAGATTTCTGGATTTGAGAACCGTGGTTATTTCAAAAGAAAGTATGTATTGTTTTAAAACCCCGGTTTCTCTTGATATGATATTTCAGTGCGTCCACCATGCGTTTTCTCGGTTCTGAGACGTGTGATATGTGAAACCCGAATCGAGGAGCGGTAGGCACAGTCTGCGGGTACATGGTAGACCCGGTGAGGTACCCCGAGGCAAGAAGACTCGTATTGTTCGACGGTGAGCCTAGCAAGGGAGCACTATCTACCGGTGATAGTATTGGGCTCGGCGGTTATCCAGAGGATACCGACCGGAGCAATGAGATGGCTTTGAGGGCCGACCAGATTATGTGGCGCCTGAGGGCCGATCTGAGGATGCGGCGCCTGAGATATATGAGGATTTGCGTGTCGATGCTGGACATGAGTTTCATGATGTTTTGAGTGCCGATGTTGGGCACTCAGGTTCTATGATTTTGATGTGTCGTTAGTGACACACGTTGATTTATATCCTTATACTTTCATGCATATGCTTTTATGATATTTTACATCCATGATGTTGTTGTGTCATTGGTTGACACGTGGATGAGATCCACATGCATACATGCATTGATTATATTGTTGGATGATATCCACATGCTGATAGGCATTTATTTATAGTGTTGCCACATATACAGATACGGTCACCCTAGATATCATAGTATCACCTTTATGATATAGTTGACCTAGGAGTCGTTGTTTATTTGATTTCTACTTGTTGGTGTTTTTTCTACTTACTAGCTGGCAACTCACCCCCGCTGTGCCACGGTTCTTGCAGGTTGACCGCATGGATCAGTAGCGGCTTCGCTGGCACACAGTTGCATTCGGGTGTTTTGCATTGGCAGGTGGGACATTTGTATCGTGCCCACTCTTTTATTTATTATTCATATTGTATCTAGTCAACTCCATCAATCAAACTAGTATTTGTATAAGTAATGAGACTTAGTGAGACTTGTGGTTGCGAGACTTAGAGCGAGGGGTCTTCCGCTACTTATGGTTTTGATGTCTTGCTTATTTCTTTATCTTTTGTGGTGAAATTCGCCGATGGGCATCGTATACTTATATTTATGCTTTGTGTTTTTGTGGATCCGCCGATTGGCGAAGAGCCAGCTCCAGCTTGGGGATGCCTTTACATTATCATGTACTGTGGTTTTGGATCAAAAAAAATACAAAGGAGGTGCTGCCCAATTTTTTAAAAGTCGAAACATATTTTCAACTAGTAACACCCACTTGCATTTTTATGTTCCATTGATTATGTATGTAAGAAAACTTTTGATTTCATCATACCTTATTTTCAAAACTTCACCTCTTTTATTTTCTTAAAAAGGTTTAGATTTCTGGGTTTCGGCTTACTTGAGTTACGTTACGCCTTTAGACATCGCGAGATTTAAGTGCCGGCCATGAGCTAAATTTCGAGTCATGACATTTAGGGTGTTTGCTTCACTAATCTACCATTAGTGAAGAGGTAGCATGAGCTTGAGTCTTCTCGACGTAGATCATCTTCGGCCTTGAAGACTTCGAGCAAGATTGTTCATTTCTTTATGTGAACCCTTACTGGAGTTCTGGTGTTCACTACTTGGAGCGAAGGGACTACTACACGGAGCTTTAGAAGTGAATGACCGGTCTACAAAGGTTGTATTCCTCATTCACTTAGATGTAAAGTTGTTTGCATTGCTTGTTCGTCTAAATCTCTAGTTAAGATTCTAGGGTTAGGGTTCTTTAGTACGGAAAAAATTTGAAAACGGCATGGACGATGCCTCCCGAAACCTTGTTGTCGTGCTAGGTAACTCCACAATGGTATCAGAGCCAAGCTAGAGAATTAGACGATATTTGTTAGATTACGAAACCGAAACTACTCTGAAACTTAAAACAACGAAATCCAGTTTCTGTCGAATTTTAAACGGCCTCTAAAATTTTTTTAAGCAACTGCAGAATGTTGTATGTGATATAACATGAACACAGTAGAAAATTTAGCCCCCCTAGCCGAAATTTAGCCGGCCAAATCAAGAGAAAAACCGGCCTGCTCGGTTTTTGGGATTAGTTCGGGGTTGAATTTTTTAGGGTGTTCCAGTCTCTGGGTTTTGGTGTTTCAGGTGTTGCTTATTTTTGCTAAATTTGCATGTGATGTTAACTTTCTGCAAAGAAAATTTTTTCTTTGCTGGAAATTTTCCAAGAGTTGGATTTTTCCGAGTTTAAAATCCTCAGAAAATCATGCAAGCGATTCTGTGGACCCTTTAGAAGAACGATACCCAAACTCGACTTTTTGGATCGCGGAACCGCGGTCATACCCTAGGGTTAGCGGCAGTTCCGTGGCGACATGAGTGAGGCATGTGTCGGCCCTTCTACGGATGGTTCATAGGTGATGTGGCATGTTCTGGGTATTTTTTAAACTCCGCTCAAGTGTTGAACTCTTCGGGAAATTTTCTGTATTTGTTTATTCGATCGAAAAGTTTAACATCGTCTAGCTATCTGTGATTGTGATACATTATTTGGAATCCACAAAATTAGTTATGTGATAACTAGTTTGAATTTTATAAATCTAGCAAGTTAGTCTCATTTGATCGGTTGCCACGGAATTTTGATGAGGATCAAAAGTCCGTCGCAATTACGTAGTGTACGCGGATACTCGTCGAGTAACCTTACTAGATAGCCACACCCCATAGCCCCGACCAAGTGACTGTAGGAGAACCCCGTCGCTAAAAGCATTCGTTCGGGTGCTCACGGCCGCAGTGTTCCGCTTTAGTGCACTTCGTCAACGGCATCGGGGGTGCGGCCGTCTACTAAAGTTTCCGACGAGCATTCGATCAGGTCATCGGGAATCTTGTTGAATTACCCGACAGGTTATTGGAAAGTGTTTTCAATATCGAGAATAAAATGCAGGATTTATAATTGTTAGGCATGTGATGTCTAAGGAATTCATTTGGTAAGGCATGAAATCCAAAGTATGAGATACATTGGGTTTATAATGTCTAAGGTGGTTGCAGATTCCAATTGTTATAGTTTTTCACTTTCCTTTCTGCGATCGTAAGTGTAATATGTGGTGTATCGCTGGTTTCGTTGCTATATGTCAATGACAATTTGGATACGCATATTTACTTACGTTGATGACATGTGATGTTATGTGTTGCTGTGATATGTTATATTGGATCGTCATGTTTTGAATAGCCGTGGTTTTTTATGCGAGATGAGAGTTTTTCATTTTCATTCATGTAAAAGCTTGTATGTAATATTCTTTTATTGGGGCACTTCCGGGTTGAGGATAATGTCACCATTGATGTATATTATTTACTTTTCCGTATTAAGATAGACCCAAGGAGGAGAGCACAAGTAACCCGGTTCTAGAGTCCAGTGGGAGACCATCTTGAGGAGTCGAGACCGGGTCTCCTAACTCTAGAATTGGGAGGTTGCTTGCCACTCTCGTAGGGGTCTTGGGATGCGGGTTTGGCTATTCAACGCGACCGTGGAATCCGTGTTTTTACAGGCTTAATTTAAAATACGGAATTCCTAATATATCCAATATTTCATATGTGTTCTTCTGCCGCTGATATTCTGTGATGTGATCACTAGATATTCTGAGACGAATGCTTATATTTTATATATATGTGATATATAATAAATACTGCTGCTTTCGTTTCGCTTGTGATGCTTAGGAAGAATAATTAATGGGACTTCATTAATGAGATTAATGAAATAAAAGAAACCTAAAGATGCCGTAGAAACTTGTTTTATAAACTGGTAGCTCTAGTTCTTACTTTGCATAGCGGTATTCCTTGTAGAATATCCAGCACCTTATTCGATAAGGAAAGAGCCGATATCCCTTCACCGGGAGTGACCTCTTTAGCGAAACTAGCAGATGCCACAACCCACTCGTTTTGTCTTTTGATTGCTTCTATAGTTTTTGCTTTGCATAGTGGTATTTGTGAAATATCCTGCACCTCATTCGATGAGAAAAGAGCCGAGATCCTTTCACCAGAAGTGGCCTCTTTAGCAAAACTAGTAAAAGCCTAAAAAACACACATTTTTTTCAAAATCACTCGATTCTACAAAGATATCAAGTTCATTACGTAAAAGGTTTTCTTCAAAACCTGTCGTAGCCCTCCGTCATTTCAGATAAGTACTATTTAGTATTCGTGCTACGTTTGTTGACCATGTTAAGGCGTAGTGTGCGGTAGCCGATTAGTGCTTATCTGCATAAGCATATGATGCGATTGGATTAGGGTAGTCGTACGACTTTGTTGACCATGTTAAGGGTCGAGCGGGTGGGTTTATTTCAATCAGGAAATGATGGGTTGAACTTGGCTAGCGCTTATGATTTGTTGACCATGTTAAGGTCATAAGTCGTAGGGGCAAAATATTATCGGGAATTTCAAGTGTTGAAATTTGCAATGAGATTGCATACCTTCTATGAGATAGTTGGATCCCGATACCCACTACGAGTAAGAGTTACTCATGGGAGAGTTTTACACATTACAATTAGCCGATCAAGTAGGTGTCCAGAAAGGTGTTAACAGGGTTACGCCACTGGGAAAATGAGGTTTATTTTAATTATGTCCGTGTGAAAGCACAGGGAACCTCCCTCAAAGTACCGACACTGCCCTGGCCGAAAGATTGGCGAACTTGTAGGGTGTAATTAATCCCGGCTAGTCTTACCTTTTAGGGTTTGAAGGAAGATTTGATCAAAACAGTGGGAGCCATCCTGATTAGATAAAATAATAACCAATCTAATCCTGCAAGAGCGCACGCAGAGTGTTTTCTTCTCTCTCTTTCCTGGTAGCGACCATGCCACGCCTTAATCAAGATAATAATATGGATGCATTGACCGAACCTGCTTATTACACTAAGCTAGGGAACGTTGGTTCCGCTTTATCTTATAATTGTTATAAGTCTGAGCAGGAAATAGGGGATTATCCGGATTTCCACGCCACCTAATCGAAGAAAGTACATGTTGATGCATCTTCTTCGGGTGTGTTCATTACCGAGAACTGTTTTTCAGTATCCTCTACGTCCTGGGTATGTGATACCGGATCAGGATCCCGCATAAGTAATATGTTACATGGGCTACAGAAAGGTAGAAAACTTATAATGGGTGATATATCTCTAAATGTTAGAGAATAGTGCAATTGTTGTAGCCAAGTCAGTTGGCAGATATCATCTTGTATTACCAAATGGTAAATACATTGATCCTGAACAAATGTCATTAGATACCGAACCTGATATACGACATTACATCAGATTCTTTATTAAGTTAAAGAAGGATATAATTTTGTATTGCAGGATAATGTTGTGAACATTTTCCTTAATCAAGAGTTGATTGGATCAGGCACGTTATGAAACGGCATATATGTTCTAATTCAATCCACAGTTCAAAGTATCTAGAACACACACAAGAGGAGTAGTTCAGAAATGAACAAATCCTTCTTGTGGCATTGTAGACTAAGTCATATCAATGCGACACGACCAACTAAGTTACATAAGGATGAATATGAGAATCTGTTCGAATTTTTATCTTATGATACTTGCCAGTCTTGTCACAAATGTAAAGTGATCAATACTCCATTTACTGGAAACAGAGAAAGAGTTACTGAACTCTTGGGACAGATACATGATGATGTATACGGTCCTATGTCTATAAATGCCAGGTTTGGTTCTTGGTACTTCATTACATTCATTGACGATCTCTCAAGATTCGGACATGTGTTCCTGCTGAAACACAAGTCTAAAACTTTTGAGAAATTCAAGGAATATAAACTTAAAGGTTAAGAACCAGAAGGCTAGAAGTATTAATGTCCTACGATATGATCGATGAGGCAAATACTTGGGCATGGAGTTCCTGGATTTTCTGAAAGGAGAATGTGATTCTCTCTCAGCTTACTCCTTTGAATACACCACAGCACAACGGTGTATCGGGGCTGAGGTATCGCACCCTATGAGATATGGTGTGCTCTATGATGAGTACTCCTGAGTTACCTGTTTTCTTTTGGGTGTTTTGCACTTGAGAAGCTGCATACCTATTGAATGGGATTCCATCCAAATCAGTGCCTACCACTCCATATGAGATATGGTATGGGAAGAGACCATGTCTTAAACGAGTTAAGATATGGGGTTGTCCGGCCTGTGTTGAAAAGCAAAATCTGGACAAGCTCAAGGCAAGGTCAGTTCTGTATAAATTTGTTGGATATCCCAAACATTTGCGAGGGTATATCTTCTATCTAACTGAGGAGCAAAAGGTGTTTTGTTTCTCAGCATGCCACCTTTTTAGAAAAGGAATTTCTTGTGAAGAAATTAGTGGTCATGAGGTAGAACTGGAAGAGTTCCAGCCAGATAAACTAACAGCTGATGATTTGATGAAACCAATGGATTCAATAGTTTCCAACGAACCTCAGCCTCTCCACGAATCTGGTAGGGTTCCTCATCCACTTGAGAGATACTACGGTGTTCTCGGTGATAGTAGGAGCGAGGATTGCATCATCTTAGATGATGGCCTAACTAGGTTTAGGCAGGCTATCACAAGTGGAGACTTTGTAAAATGGCTGGATGCTATGCAATCAAAGATGAAATCCATGTACACCAACAAAGTGTGACTTTGATGGTTGCACCTAAAGGGGTAAAACCCATCGGGAGCAATCGGATCTTGAGAAGATTCTTGGTGTAAATGGAAAAGTTGAAACTTTCAAAGCTATGCTTAAGTCTATCAGGATTAAAGCAATCATCGCTGAGTTGGAACATCTATTTTGATGTGGCAGTCAAAGAGATTAACTTCATCAAAAAGATAGATGAACCTTGTATATACAAGAAGGTTGCAGAGAGTAAGGTTGTCTTCCACGTATTGTACGTAGATGACATACTCTTGATAGGAAATGGTTTCCTATGCTACACTCGGTCAAGCTCCTCTTATCACAAGGGTTCTCCATGGAAGATCTGGATGATACCTACTACATCTTGTGGATTATGATCTATGGTGATAGATCAAGTGGATGTTGGCAGTGTCCCAAATCCAGGTACATTAACACCATACTAAAGGGGTTTAGTATGGAGGATTCTAAGCGTGGTGGTTCGCCTACTTACTCAGGAATCACTCTCTCCAAAAAGATGTCTTCCGAGACTGATTTGAAGAGATCTCGCGTGCAAGAGATACCCTTTGCTTCGGCAGTAGGCTCTATCATGTATGTGATGTTAAGTACCAGACCAGATGTAGATGACTCACTAGATGTAGTGATAAGAAATCAATCGGATCTTAAGAGAATCACTAGACAACTGTGGAAGACATTCTTAAGAACTTAAGAAGCACTAAATTAATGTTCTTGGTTCGAGCTTCTAGAGTGATAAGGTCGACTGAAAGTCAGTCACAGGCATTGTCTTTACCCTCAGTAGAGGGACGGTATGTTGGAAGAGTTCTAAGCTAGATACCGTGACATACTAGACGATAAAGGCTGAATACATCGCTACCAACGATGCTGCCAAAGTGGCTGTCTGGGCATTACTTGTTCATGAGATGAACAAAGTTCCTACCATTGAGTGTCCAATAACTGTTATTGTGATAACAATGGAGTTGTGGTTTTGGCTTAGGAACGCAGGTCCCATCAGCGTTCCAGACATATTCTGAGGACAGTATCACCTGATCAGGGAGATGGTTGATCTTTAAGGGATCGAGGTTAGGAGAGTTGACCCGAAGGATAACACGGCGGATCCACTCACAAAGGCCTTTCCCTATAAAGACTTCTATAGGACGTTGAGTATGAGATACTATAACAAATGACCTTAGTGCAAGTGGGAGATTGTTAGTTATAAGTATGCCCTAGAGGCCATTACTGTACATGCGATGTATATTGTAGTGGATGCTTGGACATATATAGGGAGGACTTTCTTGCTCGACATAATAGTATGCTATCTGGTTGCACTTTATCATAACATGTACACTTATTATCTCTCTATTACATGTTGTGACCTTAGGATGAGTACTTGACTACCAGGATTATGATGCTGGTCATACTAGTGGGGCAGAGGTAGTCGGCAAGTACATCCTTCAATTGTTCTTAGTCGTGGGAGTATCAAGACGGGGCATCGATATTCCATAGTAGACTAGCGTATACGCTTCTCGACCCATATGATGGGTGATGGATGATCCCATATCCATTGGTATTTGACATCAGAGATGGTATACGGGTGCTCAGTAGAGACTGGGTACACTGAACGGACTTGCCGAGAACTCCTAGATAATACTATACCTATCGTCAGATAGCAGTTCTCTGGTGACACTGGTACAGGTTAGTCTGTCGACCCGAGATCGTCATAGAGTCTTGTGCGATTCCCACTGTGCTTTGATTTCTACCTTACCACGTTCAAAAGATCGTGCAAAACGGTGGTTTTTGGGTACAGTCCCGAGTCACATGGAGGCAATGAGCGATAGGAGGGGATTTCGTCTCTCCCGGTATTGGGAGTTGATGTTGCGCTATGCTTGATTGGCCATAACAGGAAATCCCTGGCCAGGGTTTCTAAGATCTACTGGTAAGTGTCATCAGTAGTTTCTCGAACCGTTATGGATCTTGCATCGGCATGACTTATCAGGCTATTGGGGTCTGACGTTAGACCACCCCAGGCTAAGATATGCGATATATCTGGAAGAGACCGGACTGTACGGTAGTGTTACCGATTGGATTAGCAGGAGTATGTGCAGGCTTGCTTGTTGATCTTCTGATCGCTCAATACCCGGGTGGCCGTTACGTTTAGCAAACCGCTTGCGGCTTGTGGGTGTTTGATATGATCATCACTTACTGCCGGCGTATTAACGAGTCTTTAGAGTCCTCCACAGAGGTTTCCTAGTTCATGCAAAACGAAGTAGGAGCACATATATGATATGTTCGGGACCGAGATTAATACGAGTATGTGATACCATATTCTATTCTCGCGATATGTGATATCGGTCGGTTATATGTGATATAGCCGGGTTATCGGATCAAGTGTTGATTCGATAAGTTGATTCATATGATATTAGTCGGTTGTATGTGATATAGCCGGATAATTAAATCAAGTGTTGATTTGATATTTTAATGTATAATTATATATTTGATATATTAACTTACATTAACTAATATTTGCTCACTAAGTATTATTTTTCTCACTTGTGTGCATATAGTATATATATGATATATATTAATGTACATTTTATTGTGTCATGCTTGATGCCACATGCTCCATGGGTGTATGAGACTTACAATATATTTTGGATATAATGTAGGGTTTATATTTATCTAAGTAATTCAAAAATTGGATGGAAATTGTCATGGCTACAAGCTTGTAGAAGCTTGTGGAAATATTGACCAAGTCCACCATTTTTGTTTCACTTGTAGATATTTATTGACCTAACCATTATACCTCACCCATGGTTAAGTCTTTACATGAGTTAGTGTATGACACTAACTCACCCATGGTTCCCATTCTCATCTCTGTTAGTGTTTATGCCCTAGAAGGCCATTACTGTATCATACTAGCTTGTATATTACTTAATGGAAGCTTGGGATATTCACATGTATATAACAGTCTTGCTAAACATGGTAGTATGCTACTTGGTTTTTTCTATCTTAATATGTGAGCGTACGTATTGATAGAGCTCTTAGGATCTTGCTTGTCTACCAGCGTTGTGATGGCAGTCACACTAGTGGGGGCTGGGTAGTCTACAAGCACATCCTTATTCAGGTCCCTGGTCGTTGGATTATCGAGACAGAGCATCGATACTCCGGAGTAGACTGGTGTGTACGCTTCTCATCCCAGTTGGGGAGATGGTCTGTCCCACAGCCGTCAGTACGTCGTACTGGAGATAGTATACAGGTGCTCGTTAGGTTACGGGTACACCGGACAGGACTCACAGGGAACTGTTGGTTGGTTTGATACCAGTCGTCAGTGAACAGTTCCCAGGTGACATGAGTACAGCATAGTCCGCAGACTTGACACTGCTACTTCGCCTCGAGTGTGTCCCACTGTTCTTAGATTGCTACCCTACCACGGCTCAAATGAGTCGTGCAAACAGGTAGCAGTTGGGTGCAGTCCCGAGCACTTGGAGGCAGTGGCGGTTAGACAGGATTCGTCCCTCCCGGTATTGGGAGTAGATATCGTGCTGTGTCAGAGAGCCATTACGCAAAGTCCCTGGCCAGGGCAAGCGAGATTTGCTGGTAGGTTCCAGCAGTTTCTCAGGGTGTAATGGGCTTTACTCCGACACGACTTATACCGCTATTAGGGGACTGACGCTTGCCGCCCCCCTAGGCCCGATATGCGATAGTCTTGTACGAACGGACCGGACTGTATGGAGATTGTCACATCAGACTCAGTAGGAGTTCGGATGGGTTTACTCATCGGCCTTCTTATCGACAACTACCTGGGGACCGTTACGTACAGCTAGTGCCACTTGCGGTCTGTGGTTAAACCCACTGCCAGCGTAGTAGTCGAGTCTCTAGAGTCCCACACAGAGAGTTTCCTACTCCAGGCGAAACGATATAGAGGTTGCATGGTTTTGCGACAAAGGGTTCGGACGCATACGTGCGTTTACGCGCGTACGACTTTCGGACAGTTTTTACCAGTCGGCTTTGGTTTAAGCCAGTTACTGGTATCCGGTTATTGGATTTATACAGTCTAAAGTTTTTCCGTATTTTTACGGATCGGAGGGGCGTTCTCGTAATTACTCGAGAAGCTTCTAGAAGATGTGACTAAGGAGGTTTCTTTTGGATAAGAGAGTGAGTCATGGTGGTGATTCATTCACTTCATTAATGCACATTTATTGCTTAATGACTCATGCTAATGAATCACCACAAGATATTTTATGAAGCATGCTTATTCATTTCCTTTATTGATTATTCTAAAATAAGAATGCTTCATAATATTATGATACACTCTCTCTCTTCTCTCATTATCTTATCTCACATTCTCTCTCCTCAAGCTCTCATCTTCAAACCCTAATCCTTAATCCTCATGTGTTGAGATCAAAGGATTAGTTAGACTAAACAATCCATAACCTTCACTCTTTATCATCCTTTCATCTTTGATTAGCAATCAAAGTTGATTAGTTACCTCAAGTTAGAGGTTTAGCTTGGTGTTTTGCTCTCGGGTGGATCGTCTACTACCTAGAGAAGGTCGAGGAGAACAAAGGAGGACGTAAAGAAGAAGGACCGGTTTCATTAGGTATAATCCCTAATCACTTGTGAAAAGAAACTCATAAGATACGGTTATTTATAGTTTAGCTTCGATTCAAGCGGTTAGTCGATGTTCGTTGTTTAAACTTGATTGTTTTTGAAAATTCCGCCTCCCCATAAGTACTGGGGTGAAGTACATCGACTTACAATCTCATGAGATTTTTGATTCTATTCTCTCTTCATCTTCTTCTTCCTCAAGAAAAGCTTTTTAGGGTTTGGAGAGATGAAGAAATATTGTGAGAAAAATAAATCTAAAGCGAGCCCACTTCCTGCTTCATCATCCTCTACTATATTAGCCATTTAGTTTAGAGTGTTTGCTTCACTAATCTACCATTAGTGAAGAGGTAGCATGAGCTTGAGTCTCCTAGACGTAGATCATCTTCGGCCTCGAAGACTTCGAGCAAGCTTGTTCATTTCTTCATGTGAACCCTTACTCGAGTTTGGATGTTCACTACTTGGGGCGAAGGGACTACTACACGGAGCTTTAGAAGTCAAGGACCGGTCTACAAAGGTTGTATTCCTTATTCACTTAGATGTAAAGTTGTTTGCATTGCTTGTTCGTCTAAATCTCTAGTTAAGATTCTAGGGTTAGGGTTCTTTAGTACGGCAAAAATTTGAAAACGGCATGGATGATGCCTCCCGAAACCTTGTTGCTGCGCTAGGTAACCCTACAGAACACACTCGAGGCGAAGTAGCAGTGTCAAGTCAACGGACTATGTTGTACTCATGTCACCTAGGAACTGCTACCTGATGATAGGCATAGTACCAACCAGCAGTTCCCTACAAGTCTTGTCCAGTGTACTCATAACCCAATGAGCACCTGCATACTATCTCCAGTACGACGTACTATTGGCTGTGAGACAGGCCATCTCCCCCGCTGGGATGAGAAGCGTAGACACTAGTCTACTCTGGAGTATTATTGCCCTGTCTTGATAATCCTACGACTAGGGACCTATATAAGTATGTGCTTATAGACTACCCAGCCCCCACTAGTGTGACAGCTATCACAACGTTAGTAGTCAAGCAAAGATCCTAAGGGCTCTACCAATATGTATTAGCGATACGTTAAAAAGAAACATATACACATATTGAGGTAAAAACAAACCATGTAGCATACTACTATATTGAGAAAGACTATTACAATATCCGTGTATATCCCAAGCTTCCAAAATGTAATATACAATCTAGTACTATACAATAATGGCCTCTAGGGCATATATCACTAACAATCTCCCACTTGCACTAAAGCCATGTATTAGCGTATCGCAGACCTATCATCTCGAATAGCCTCTCAAACTGCATCTGAGGGATGGTTTTTGTGACTGGATCTGCAATGTTGTTCTCTGTGTCAACTCTCCGCACCTCGATCTCCCGGTGATCCACGATCTCCCTAATCAGGTGATACCGCCTCAAGATATGTCTGGATTTCTATAGGACCTGGGTTCCTTTGCTAAAGCTATAGCCCCGTTATTGTCACAATACAGCGGTATTGAAACAACAATGGATGGAACCACCTGAAGTTCTATTAAGAACTTTCTCATCCAGACTGCTTCTTTTGCGGCATCACAAGTAGGTATATACTCCGCTTCCATCGTCGAGTCGGCAACGGTACCCTTCTTGGATCTCTTCTAACAGACCGCCCCTCTATTGAGGGTAAAGACATAACCCGACAGTCACTCTTGATGCTGGAGTCAGCAAATGCCTCGATTTGGAGGTCTTTTCCGCCATACACCAAGAACATCTCCTTAGTTCTTCTCAAGTACTTGAGAATGTTCTTTCCTGCTATCCAGTGTTGCTCCCCAGGGTTTGACTGATACCGGCTTACCACGCTTAGTGCGTAGCAACATCTGGTCTGGTACACAACATTGCATACATTATAGAGCCTACCGCAGAAGCGTAGGGTATATTAGACATGAGATCCCTTTCCAAATCAGTCTTGAGAGATATCTCTTTGGAGAGGACGATTCCGTGACAAGCCGGTAGATTACCGTGCTTTGAATCCTCCATACCGAATCTTTTCAGTATGGTGTCGATGTACCTGGACTGTGAAAGTCCCAACATCCTCTTAGATCTATCACGATAGATCTGGATCCCCAGAATGTAAGAGGCATCACCCAGGTCTTTCATGGAGAACCTTTGTGACCAGAATCTTTTGACTGATTGTAGCATAGGAATGTCATTTCCTATCAGCAGAATGTCATCCACATACAAGACGAGGAATACCATAGTTCTTTCTACAATCTTACTATAGATGCATGGTACATCTGGATTTTTGATAAATTCAAATTGTTTGACCGTCTCATCAAAACAGATGTTCTAACTCCGCGATGCCTACTTTAGTCCATAAATGGACTTAAGCAACTTGCACACTTTCCCACTGCTCCCACTCTGAATGAAACCCTCTGGCTGATCCATATAGACGTACTCTTCCAAATTTCCATTTAGAAAAGCGGTCTTTACGTCCATCTTCCAAATCTCATAATCATGGAAGGCAGCAATAGAAAGAATGATCCGAATGGATTTGAGCATAGCCACTGGAGAAAAGGTTCCATCATAGTCCAAACCAGGTCTTTGACGAAATACTTTTGTAATAAGTCTAGCCTTATAGGTTTCAACCTATCCATCTACACCAATCTTCTTTCTGAAGATACATTTGCAGCTTACGAGTTTTACCCTTCTGGAGCAATGTGTAAAGTCCATACTTTGTTGGTGTTCATGGACTCCATTTCGGTCCGCATTGCATCCAGCCATTTTACTGAGTCTTTGCTCTGAATGTCTTGCTAGAAACTAGTTGTCTCATCATCGTTGATGTTGCAATCCTCTCTATAAGAAAACCGTACTATCTCTCGGGCGGATGAGATTGCCTACTTGTCCTACGGAGTGGCGCGGGGATGTCCGGTTCTTTTGAATCTTCTGGTTCTACCATACTTTCAGTAATAGCTTGTGGTTCTGGAATTTCTTCCAGTTCTAGTGCGCTCTAACTTATCTCTTTTTTCTAAAAATTGAGTTTCCAAGAAGTGAGCATGACGAGAAACAAAAACCTTTTGTTCCTCTGCGCAATAGAAAAGATACCCCCTGGAGTTCTTTGGGTATCCCACAAACTTACACGGTACTGAGCGTGCCTCGAGCTTGTCCGCATGCTGCTTTTTTACAAAAGATAGACACACCCATATCTTCAGATATTGAAGATAGGATTTCTTCCCACTCCACATCTGATATGGTGTAGTAGGCACAATCTTGGTAGGAACCTTGTTTAAAAGATAAGTAGTTGATTCTAGTGCATAGCCCCAGAAGGATCGCGGTAACTCAGCGTTACTTATCATGGAACGTACCATATCCAATAGGGTTCTGTTCCGCCTTTCCGATACACCGTTGTGTTGTGGTGTGTATGGAGGAGTAAGCTGAGAGTGAATTCAATTCTCTTTTAGGTAATCCAGGAACTCGGCACTTAAGTATTCACCACCTCGATCAGATCTAAGTGTCTTGATACTTTTGCATGTTTGTTTTTCCACTTCATTCTTATATTCCTGGAATTTCTCAAAGCCCTGGAATTTATGTTTCATCAAGAAGACATGTCCATACCTAGAGAAATCATCCGTAAAAGTAATGAAATAGGAATAACCACTTTGTGCATGTGTAGATTTTGGACCACACACGTCGCTGTGTCTGAGTCCCAAGAGCTCGCTCGCTCTTACTCCGTGTATAGTGAACAGAGTCTTTGTCATATTTCCTATGAGACATGATTGACAAGTTGCATAAGACTAATATTCGAACGGATCCAAATATCTCTCTTTATGTAACTTCGTTAAGCATGTTTCATTGATGTGACCCAGTCTACAATGCCATATGAAATCCTGATTTAATTCTGGAGACTTTCTTTTGTGTGTGTTCTGGATGTTGAAAACTTGATGTTGGTTTAATACGTATATACCGTTATTTAGTGTACCCGACCCAATCAAACCATGATTAAGGTGGATGTTTACAACATCGCTTACAAATATAAAATCATAACCTTCTTTAGATAACAAAGATACAGAAATGATATTACAAGTCAAACTAGGTACACAAAAACAGTTGCGCAAAACCAAAAAATGTCCACTTGTCAATCCTAAGTGATATTCTCCTACGACACAGCATCCACGCTCGCTCCGTTAGCAACCCTGAGGGTCATATCACCCGCTTTCAAAACTCGACGGCTTCTCAGTGCCTGCATTGAATTAAAGATATCAGATCCTGATTCGGTATCCAATACCCAGGAAGTAGAGTTGATTGACAGACAGTTTTCAATCATAAACACACCTGAAGCCGAAGCCACAACTTGCTTCGAATCCTGGTTCTGGGCTTTCCAGGTCCTACAGTCCTTCTTCCAATGGCCATTTTTGTGACAATAGAAGCATTCTTCCTTCCCTACTGTCATCCCCCCAACTTTTTCCTTGCCCTTCCCTTGTACCTTACTGACACCGCCTTTCGGCTTGGTAGGGGCCTTCTTCTTCTTCCTCTTGGCTTTCGTCTTGGATCTAGAAGTAGAAGATCCCCCAATAAGAAGAGTGGGTGTCTTCCTCGATTTCTGAAGAGTGCCCTAAGCGCTCCTCAACATGTTGAGGAGTTCTGGAAGTGTAACTTCCTTCCCTTGAATGTTAAAATTCAAGATAAACATGGCGTAGGTAGAAGGGAGGGACTGTAGAACCAAGTCTGTGTATAACTTGTTCTCCAATGTGGTACCCTGGTCCGCGAGCTCCTCAATGTAGCTTATCATATTAAGGACGTGGTCTCCTACAGATGACCTGATAGCCAACCTCGCTTGAAATTATTTTTTCGAGGTTTCGTATCTTGCGATATGAGATTGCTCTCCATATAAGTCATTGGAATGGAGGAAGATGGCTTCAAGATCCATCTTCTCATGCCGCCTTTGGTGTTCATTATCCATAGTGGCCAGCACGAGACACTTGGTTTTCGCACTATCAATTTCCCATGTCATACGGATCTCTTTATCCGCGACGCTGGAATCTGGACCTGGGACGGCGGGGGATTTAGTAGTAAGAAGATAGCCCAGTTTGTCATATGTGATGGCCATCTGGACATTCCTGGGCCAATCTTTATAGTTTGGCCCCATCAATATGTTTTCGTCTAATAGTAACTTAAGCCCGGTCATTTTCGTCGCTGTAGTCAAGAGAGAGAGAACACTTAGCATGGCACTCTTGCAAATTTAGATTGGTTATTAGTTTATCTAAACAGGATGGCTCCCACTGTATCTCGAATCCTTCCTCAAACCATAAAAGAAGAATTAGTCAGGATTTAATCTCACTGTTACAATTCTTCCTTAATCTTTCAGCCAGGCTGGTGTTGGTACTTCGAGGGAGGTTTTCCAACGCTTTCGCGAAATTTCTTAATTACATAACCTCTTTTTCCTGGAAGCATAGCCCTGCTAACACCGTTCTAGACATCTACTTGGTTTATAGCATTGATTGTTTAGTGTAAAATCTCCCGGGGAGTAGCGGATACTCATAGTAGAATCGAGATCCAAATATCATTGTGTGATAATCCTAAAGGAATCCTACAAACATTTTCACACTCCAAATGGTATGCAGCACTAGCAAGTTTCAATTTCTTTAGAAACTCCCGAAGTGGATTTTTGCCCCAAGCTCTTATGACCTTGACGAAGACCAACATATTATAAGTCGCAAGTTAAGTTCTACCTGTCATTGTCCAGGTTAATTTGAACCCTCCTGTACATACCCTTGACGAAGGCCAAAATAGTAGTACGGTTGTCCCAAACCTGTAACGTTTCAGAAATCGTTTAGGCGAATTTTCCGTTAATCGGTAAATAATTTGTGTTTTCCGTAAAAACCGGGATATAATCATTTTTCAATATAGACTTGAATGCACCTAATTTAACTAGGAAATTTCTAGTATGTGGTATTTATTTAGTTACGTATAATTATTAGTTCACTTGAATATTTTTCCCTAATTAAAATATGATTATAAGCTTTTATTTATACACTTAATTAGTGGTAATTACAAATTAGAATGGGTTAAATATACAAATGTGAACCATGTCAACTTAGATACAAGTTTGTAACATGTTCTTCTCTTCTCAAATTGTTTCCATATTCTAGAGTTTTCTTGGGTTAAAGAAAATTAGAAAAGAAAATGAATTAGAGAATAGATTGATTTGAGGTGTATTAATTAAGCTTTAATGGTTATCTTAATTTAGAATTTTCCACACACTCACACAAAACTCTCCCTCTCTCCTCCTTGGCCAAGCCCAATTAGCGGCAGCCCCAAATTTTCCCCACCTCCATTTTCAACTCAAAAAGCTCCAAAAATCCATCAAAAATCCACATTTAATCTCACAAATTCTAAATTAAATCCCTACCCATTATTCATTAGCCTAATCTAGCTTGGATCAAGAATAAAGTTAGCATTTTGGAGGCTATTTTGGGAGTCAATTTGCAAGTTTAGAAATCAAGTTGTGAGGTATAAAATCCTAACCCAAATCTTTAATTGTTAGTTAATTGATTTAATTTAGCTTATTGGGTGTTTAAATATGGTGTTAATTAGCAAGTTTAGAAATTCAAGAGAGGGTGTTGAAATCAAGTTAGGGTTTTAATTAATTGGTTATGGTTATATGTGTAGTTTAATATGTTTAGACATGAAAAATCTAAGCTGGTTGTTAGTTTGTAAATTGTTACTTTGAAATTGTCTAAATGGTATAATTATGCAAACTAGGTTTTTAGAATCTATAAAGATGAGTGATCTTAAAATATAGTCAAGTGTTATGAAGCCTAATTATGATATTAGATGAATATGGTAGCCACTAGATCGCTAATCCACGAGATTTTGCACCGAAACTCCTTTGGGTTGCTTACTAGGTTTTCGGTATAATTAGACGTGGGTTTTAATTGACATTGTGATGATATATATATATTATCTTCTACGATATATATTGTGTTGTGAATGAGCGATTGGTACGATTGGGTTTTAGGCTTGGTGGTTTTCACGAATAGTGACCCTAGTTAGGGTTTTGGCTATGTTTTCTGGTATTGGGATTCTTGGTTTTGAGACTTGATATTGTATTTAGTCGTTGGATGTTTGTACGTCAACGACGAGGGTTGTTTGGTTGTTTTTACATGCGTAGGCTATAGGTTCTAATCTATGAGCACACCATGTGCCGTATCGGTTTTCCGGACTTGGTTTTCATAACGTGGCGATATGTGTTGATTTGTAGGTACCTTCACGTGGATTCCGAGATGATGAAGCACATCGACTACGGCTGAACAATGAGTTCCACAGGTGAGTAGATTTATATCTACGGGGGAAGTCGGGTGGATGGCGTATAGCACCCCCGCAAATTATGAATGGAAATCGATCTATAAGAATACAGTCATAGGAACCTATATTAGAAAACTATGGATATGGTTAAAAGATAGTTAGAGATGATATGAATGATTGAATATATATATCGAGATATGAGAGGAAAGCTATAGGGATATGACTCTTTGATATGATATGATAGAAATGAAGTCTCGAATTGATATATAAAGATATGAAAAGCGAATGTGAATCACGACATATTGATATGTAGTTGCAAGAGACTAATCACGAGAATTGTAGTAGCGTGACGTGAGATCGATAAATACAACATAAGATCTAAAAGATAGTTGCATATGTAAGATGACTTGACGTGAGATATTAATGTGATGAAAAGAGTATGCGATGAGATAAAAATGAGATGTATAAGGATATGATATGAGATCAATGAATATGATAAGATTGAGATGGATGTGTTATGAGATCGGTAAAACGAGATATTTATATATAATTATGATATTGATGAGTGATATATCGTACGAGACATAGATCCGTACCCTCATTATTGTATAGGTTGATAGAATCCCTAATTTGTTAATGCCGCCTATGATGGATTACCGTACACGATGAGTTTTACCTGATGATTGATCAATACCGTTGATTAAAGGATGTCGTACGATAGATTGTACTGTACGTGATGTTGTGAGGCTGGATGCCGATTGACAGATTCACCGACTCGAATAGGCTATAGATATTTAATCCCTGTCTACACCGCTTAGTTTAGCCATTACGTAGATGCTGGATTAGATACGCGTACCTATTAGCATTGCGCTTACGATTGACTTGCCGCTACGTTCATGATATTCTCATTTCATTACACACACACACACACACACACACACACACACCTGTGCTAGTACACCTATACCATTATCGATAATTGCTATGTTACTTACACAGTAGAGTTGCTACATCATGCTATGATATACTTGTTATGCTCACATCATTATGCTATGTTGCATGACATACCTTGCTATAGCTACACATACACCTATGTAGTATTGTATCATTATTGACATTTAGACGTTGATTCTTGTGCTAATGCGCATATGAAATGCATCATGCTTACATACTTACATGTATATACACACATCTTTCTAGAGCTACATGTACGTCTTTATATGATGTTGCATTTGATTTTGGAGGAATTGGGAACCGCATGATATATTTAAAAACTGGATTCATTTAAAAGAACTATTTTCCCTTAATATACTCATATTACTATTTTATGTTGCATATATCATATTTTATGGATTTACGCATTGAGATACGGATTTCATGTGATTTATGGATTTGATAACTGTGGGGATATTTCAAGAAAGTATGCATTGTTTTGAAAACCCGGTTTCTCATGATATGATATTTCGGTGCGTCCACTATGTGTTTTCTCGGTTCTGAGATTGGCATGTGAAACCAAATTTGAGGAGCGGTAGGCACCGTCTGTGGGTACATGGTGGACCCGGTGAGATACCCCGGGTGTCACGATCCGAAAGGTACGGAACGTGACTGGCCCTTAAATTACGAACGTCTCAAGGCGAACGTAATCTAAGCAAGCCAAAACCCAGAAATCAAAACCAAATATGCAGTAGAGTAAAGGAAAACCAATTTATTGAAAGCGATTTGAATCATATAAGTCACATCAAGCCTTTTTAAAAGCAACGCCCATTTATCCGAAAATTTCGGCAGAGTCTCCTTTGTAAATACTGGCCCCCAAACTGGTACAAACATGAATATATATGAATACAAGAAATAAGGCATCCCCAAGAGGGAGCTTGCTCTTTGCCCCAAGGCGGACTCAAATCCCACGCAATATAAATCAACAATGTGCAAGTAAGCATAAAAAGGCACAAGTAGTAAGCAACATGTCGGCTCAAGTGAGCGCGACCCAAAGAAACAATATACATGCCCACAAATCTCACTGTCTCGCCTCTAAGTCAATATACAACAATACTGGTAGATGATACAGTAGATGGAGTACACTAGATACAATGAATATACAAGGTGGAAAACAAAATAAACACATAACCCACCTACGAGCAAAAATCCTCAAATCCACGCAAAAGGAGGAAGTGCGTCCGCCGCAATAGTACTGACGGATCGGACCTGCAAAAAGTCTGTGGCACAACGGGGATGAGTTGCCAACTCGTGAGTAATATGTATCATCTATAAAGACTATCGTAAGCATGTACGCAAAGTGTCACAATTATACAATATTGATATGGTATGAAGTACTAGCATGTATGCCACATGAATGCAATGTAACACGTGATCTGAATATGCTGATATGAGGAAATCATTATTTTCATCTTAGGAAAATTTTTGTGAAATATCTGAGGAAATATCATATGAAATCAACAGAAATCCATGCCCAGCATCGGTACCTCAAATAAATATCTCAGTGTCCCAAAGTATCTGTATCCAATATCCCGGCCCCAGCTGTCTGGCTGGTCCATCTCAAAATATCAATATCTCAACATCTCACGGCCACGGTCGGTATCCTCTGGATATCCGCCGCGCCAACAATCACCAGTAGGTAGTCTGCCCCTACCAGGCTCATCGTCTACTACTCGAACTTCTTGCACCGGGATACCTTACTGGGCCCACCATGTACCCGAAACGGTTCATCCAACTCCTCGAAACGGGTCTCGAAAACCAACAGAAAACTTATGGTGGACGACACAAATATCATGTCATGAGAAAACTGCAACTTGCCACATTTAAAATGATATTAGTTTTATTAAATCGTTGCGGTTTCTCCAAAATCTCATAAATCTCAAATACTGAAATCCTCCAGAAGAAAGTACCATAAGTATGCATGTCAATAATGATGAATGCTTATGGTATCAACAGTGCGAACTGCAATATATGACATAAGGACTATGTATGATCGAATGATGTAACGAGGTACATGCATATGACTAGCAATTCTACATGTTCATCTTGCGGAATTACTATATTAGTACTGGTTTATATGTCTTATATAGTGAAATTATTCTAAATTCCGGTTTAAACAAGTTATCTAGTGTTTGTGGCATGGCAATTACCAAGGCGTGTGTGTCCACATGAAAAGTGCTCGTGCTGCATAAAACCCTGGTAATGGTGTAAGTGTCCTATGAGATGAAGTTGCACAATTATATATAATGAATTAAGCAAGCCAATTATTTCCTGTGTCGCATATCTCATTTAATGGTTTCAATAGTTTTTATAAGATGAATTTAACATAAATATGGATATACAGGTCATGCAGTGCCGTAAAATAGGTAACTAGGGACTACATGCAACAAGCTGGTATTACTAGAAATTCTAAATTTATCGGGCGCCTAGCGCCATCCAAACGATTCTCCCCGTAGATGTATACATCTACTCACCGAAAATCCCCAGCTATCTTGATGCAATCACCGCTTTCCCTTTTCGTGCCGCATCTGAAGTCTCCACGACCGATCCTGGAATTTGCTTAACACAAAACATAAGGTTACAGATCATGAAACGACGCATGTCACAAAATGAAAGGGTCAATGTCAACGAGTTAGGCACATTGTGCACAAGGTGCGTGGAACACACACGAAAAACACTACAACCTTAACTAAAATTGTCGTTTCGGACCAACCGCCAAAACAAAACCCGATCAACCAAGTTTCGCATTCCCACATCCTAAATGTCGTAGGAGATGCCAAAAATATAATCAAGATATCACAAATAATTCATCACATAATTTTAGAAAAAAAAACTAGTATGCGCTAACATTCTAAATTCGGTGCAAACATCGTCGCTTTGCGACAAAAAAACAACTATCAAGCATAATCACCCAAGTTAAAGCATTAGATAGCCACTACACTAAATTTCAACACATTAACCATGCTTCAAAACCTATTTCCCATACACAAACCATTTCTTGATTTTATAGCACTTCCTATCAAAAACCATACTAGAAAAACCTAGATTAACACTAATTTAAAGCCCAAATAGCAAGTTAACCTCTTAGATTAGGTTAGAAAAACCACTAGATAACAAAATAAATTTAATTAACCTAGTAATGGTTTTCTAAAACCCTAGTTTAAACTCAAACCATTCACTTTAAAAACTAGATTAGAAATTAGCAATAAATTTAACACTAAAACAATTTCAAAGTTCTAATTTAGCACACTTAAGCTATAATTTAACCATTTGATTAGAAATTATACCTCACAAGTTCAACCCTAGCTTGCTCTAGCCTCCCAAGACATCTCTTTTCTCCAAGTTTTGAACCAATTTGGGCTTGAGAAGTGATAGAATAGGGTTTTGTGTTGAATTTGTGAAGAAATTTATGGATTTTTGTTGAATTTTGATGGAATTGTGATGAATTTTGGAAGGAAAAAGAGAAGGGAAATTGGGGACAGCAGCAGGGAGGCTCTCAGCCAGAGGAGGGAGTGGGGAAATGAGGAAAAAAAGTGTGGAAAATTTGAAAGTCAAAGACTCCCCATACCTCCTAAACCCATACCTCAAATTACTATATTTAAATCCCTTTTCATACCATATTGTTCACAAGAGTTGAAGACCCAAAAAAAAAAAAGGGAAAAGTTTCCTGCTGTGGTGGGCTAGCCAAGGGAGGATGAGGATTGGTGAAAGAGTGTATAAAAAATTCTATGCAAAAAGACCTCCCGACAAGCTCAAAATTGCAAGTTTTAGTTTAATTAATTAAAATTTTAATTTCCCTTAATTATAACTAATTAGAACTAGGAAATAACATACTAAAAATTTATATTACAAACTAGATTTTAGTTTTCATGGTTCTAAAGCAAGTAATTAGCCCATTCAAATTTGTATTTATCGCTAATTTAATATATTTTTAATAGCTTAAAATAATATTAAAAATAGTAAATTAGGGGAAAAAATTTAAATGACCAGAAATTTATAATTGACCCATTAGCTACTAAAAACTATCAATTACCAATCCATATTAGGTATAATTAGGTCTATATTGAAAATTAATTATAATGACAATTTACGGAAAATACCAAATATTTACCGATTTTCGGGAAAATACCAAAACGACTTTTCAAGGCGTTCCAATCTTCCCCCCTTAAAGAAATTCGGTCTCCGAATTTAAAAATCTAGCTAAGAGTACCTTCAAAGAGATGGGGATATTTCTTCCTCATCTCGTCCTCGGTCTCCCAGGTGACCTCCTCGCTGCTCGGGCCATGCCAAAAGACCTTGACCGTCGGTATAACTTTCGATCTCAATTTCTTCACCTGCCGATCCAGGATGACCACCGGCTGCTCTACAAAAGAAAGGTCGTGCTCCAGCTGGAACGTCGGGTGCTGAATCGCATGAGAAGGGTCGTGAAGGTACTTGCGGAGCATCGAAACATGGAAGACGAGGTGAACAACAGGAAAGCTGGGTAGAGCCAAACGATACGCAACTGCGCCGACACGCTCCAGGATCTCGAAGGGACCCACAAATCTGGGACTAAGCTTTCCTTTTCGCCCAAACCTCATCACGCCCTTCATTGGAGAGACCCTCAAAAAAACATGGTCGCCAACTGCGAACTCTAGTCTGTGACGGCGTCTGTCTGCATACGATTTCTTCCTACTCTGAGCCGCTCTCATCCGATCTCGAATCAACTGTATCTTCTCGATCGTGTTAGTGTATATATCCTAGGGGCCATTATTGTATCATACTTGTATGTATATTACTTAATGGAAGCTTGGGATATTCATAGTTGTATATACAGTCTTGCTAAAAATGGTAGTATGCTACTTGGTTTGTGTCTACTTTAATATGTGCATATATTTCTTGTAACTTATCACTTATACATATTAGTAGAGCCCATAGGATCTTTGCTTGATTACCAGCGTTGTGATGGCAGTCACACTAGTGGGGGCTGGGAGTCTATAAGCAACATCCTATACTTGTCCCTAGTCGTAGGATTATCGAGACGGGGCATCGATACTCCAGAGTAGACTAGTGTGTACGCTTCTCATCCCAGTTAGGGAGATGGTCTGTCCCACAGCCATCAGTACGTCGTACTGGAGATAGTATACAGGTGCTCGTTAGGTTATGGGTACACCGGACAGGACTCGCAAGGAAACTGTTGGTTGGTATTATACCTGTCGTCAGTTAACAGTTCCCAGGTGACATGAGTACAGCATAGTCCGCAGACTTGACACTGCTACTTCGGCTCGAGTGTGTCCCACTGTTCTTAGATTGCTACCCTACCACGGCTCAAAGGAGTCGTGCAAACAGGTAGCAGTTGGGTGCAGTCCCGAGCACTTGGAGGCAGTGGCGGTTAAACAGGATTCGTCTCTCCCGGTATTGGGAGTTGATATCGCGCTGTGTTAGAGAGCCATTACGCAAAGTCCCTGGCCAGGGCAAGCGAGATTTACTGGTAGGTTCCAGTAGTTTCTCAGGGTGTAATGGGCTACGCTCTGACATGACTTAACCACTATTAGGGGACTGACGCTTGCCGACCCCTAGGCTAGATATGCGATAGTCTTAGACGAACAGACCGAACTGTACGGAGATTGTCACGTCAGGCTCAGTAGGAGTTCGAATGGGTTTCCTCATCGGCCTTCTTATCGACATCTACCTGGGGACCATTACGTACAGCTAGTGCCGCTTGCGGTCTATGGTTAAACCCACTGCCAGCGTGGTGTTGAGTCTTTAGAGTCCCACACAGAGAGTTTCCCTGCTCAAGGTGAAACGATATAGATGTCATATGGTTTTACGACAAGGGTTCGGACGCACACGTGTTTAAACGCACGTACGACGTTCGGACAGTTTTTACTAGCCGGCTTTGGTTTAAGCCAGATTCTAGTATCAGGTTATTGGATTTATACAGTCTAAAGTTTTTCCGTGTTTTCACGGATTGTAGGGGCATTCTTGTAATTTGTCGGGAAGCTTCTAGAAGCATGGTGACTTGGGGGGTAAGGTGGCATTAGCATTAAATGATATTGTGACTCATTATGTGTGATTCATCATGTCATTAATGCATTATTAAATGCTTAATGACTCACATAGTGAATCACTCATTATGCATTTATGTAGCTTGATGAGTAATCTCATTTTATTCATTTATTCTTTTATTCATTATGGTTCATATATCAAGTGAGAAACAATATCATATTTCATTCTTATCATCACCTTCTTTCTCCTCAAGCTCTCTCATTCTTGAAACCCTAACCATAACCTCTCATGTGTTGAGATCAAGGGTTAGCTAGATTAATACATCCATAACCTCACTCTATATCCCCTAAGTAGCTTAGATTAGCACTTTGAGCAACCTAGTTATCTCAAGTTAGAGATCAAGCTTGGCGTAGGAGCTCTCGGGTGGATCGTCTTTGACTCGAGGAGGCCGTTGAGGTGCCGATGTTCTAAGGAGCCTACGAGAAGTGGAGGACAGCGATGAAGACCCGAAGGACAAATAACGTGAGGTATAACTTCGAATCCGAGTAGTTAAACCTCTCGTAGTTTGCTAGTAACGATTTAGATACGATTCATGCGCTCAAGTCCGTGTTACGAAGCTTTGATAATCGTTTTTCATATATTCCGCCTCCCCGCAAGTTCGTGGGGTGCGTGACATGGATTTACAGTGGTATCAGAGCCAACTAAACCATTACTAGCTTGTTAGCAACTAATTAGAAGTTCGATCGACGGAAAACTCGAAAACAAAACCCTAACACCATAACAGTTTCTGTTGATTTTAAAAGTGTCACAAAAATTATTTGATATGCCTTAAAATTCACAGCAGGGTATTATAAGAATACTGGGGAAATACGAGCCTCTAACTCGGCAAGACGGCCGCGGATCCGCGGCAAGATGGTGCTTTTGGCCGTAGATCCGCCGCCGAGTCAACACCGAGTTGACTCGGATTTGCTCTGCTATTCATATATTTTGGTGTATTGTTTTTCAGTATGTTCTGTTTCTACCCAGGTTACTTGAGTGCAGGTTTGCTTTTGGGGTAGACATGGATAAAGGTTGTCAATCGATGTTCTAAGTTATTTGCTAATTGGGTTTTTATCAGTAATTTTTATTGTGTTCGTAAACCTCCCCTAACTGCTAGTATGTCGGTTGGCAGGGGGTTGCGCATTTCTGTAATGTTTACTGTTTGTGTATATGGACTTGATTGGAGTGTTGTGATGATTAGTCGGGGTTTGAGATAGGTTTAATATTCATTCATTCAATGTAAATGTAATATGATGTAATATTCTTTTGCGGGGCGCATCCAGGTTGCGGTTGTAGCCACCGTTGTATTATTTCTTTTTACTGTTTTTGCTCCTAGGATAGACCCAAGGCGGGGTACATAAACTACCGGGTACGTTGAAGTGTTTAGTGGCCTACTCACGTTGTTGAGGGAGACCGCTTCACTTCGGGTACTTGGCGGGTAGTTTGCCGTACCCATAGGGGTCTAGGGTTGGGGTAATGGCTATTCATCACAACTGTGTAATCCGTCTTTTATTGCAGGCTCAAAGCAAAATGCGGATTGTTAGTATATCCAATAAAGTTCATCTGTGATCTGGAATGTTTATTATTGTGTCTGACGAATGTACAATATCTATATATGATAGCTATTAGACGTCACTTATGTTTTACACCCGCGCTAGCCCAGCCCCCGCTCTGTCGTTAGTTAAGTAACCTAACGGGTGATGACGGGACCCCATGGCGAATACTGATGGCATAAGAGGACGTGGTATTTTCGTTGTTTTCTGCAATGATAGGATAAATGATGGGACGCATTATTATAATGCAAAGAAAATAAACCAAAGTTTAATTGTTGGAACAAATTTAAAAGAAACCACTCGGTTATTTTAAAAGAGCAGAATTTTTAAATTGTGGAGCTTTAACCACTCCTTTTAAAAAGCTATCAGGTTCCTTCGATTATATCAAGTTCACTACGTTCACGTTTTTTGCCAAAACCATTCGTAGCCCTCCGTCATTTCATTTGGGTATTCAGTAGTATTCAAGCTATGTATTTTGGCCAAAGTCAAGGCATAGTGTTTGGTAGCAGCTGGGTTTTCATTTGTTGCATAGTTAGATGAGTTAGTTTGGGACGGTCGTATTATCATTTGACCAAAGTCAGGGGTATGTACGGATGGGTTCAAATTAACCTGGATAATGACGGGTAGAACTTGACATGTGACTTATGACATTTTGACCAAAGCCAAAGTCATAAGAGTATGGGGCAAAAATTTATATCAGGAATTTCTAAAGAAACTGAAATTTGCAGAGAGAGCATACCATTTTGGAGTTTGATGAATATTGGTAGGATTCCTTCAACATTATCATACGATGATATTTTGGATCCCGATCCTACTGTGAGTACATGCTACTTATCAGGAGATTCGTCACTTAACGATCAATGCTATAAACCAAGTAGGTGCCTAGAAAGGTGTCAGCGGGGTTATGCCCCCAGAGAAAAGAGGTTATTTAATTAAGGAACTTCGCGAAAGCGTTGGAAAACCTCCCTCGAAGTATCGACACTGACCTGGCTGAACGGTTAAGCAAGTATTGTACAATGAGAATAGTCCTGGCTAATTCTTTTTTTATGGTTTGAGGAAGGATTCGAGAAACAGTGGGAGCCATCCTGTTTAGATAAATTAAAAACCAATCTAAACTTGCAAGAGCATCATGCTAATAGTATTTTTTTTCTCTCTCTTAAATTGCAGCGACCTTGTGGCCACGACTAGGTTACATCTAGATAACAAATTGACTGAATCTGACTTATATGACTGGCAAAGGTCTGTTCAGATGTCCATTGTCTATGACAAGCTGGACCACCCTATTACTACTCAAGATCCCACCGTCCCAGGTCCAGTTTCCACCGTCGCGGATATGGATATCCGCCAGACAAGGGAAAAGGATAAAGCGAAAGCCAAGTGCCTCATGTTAGCTTCAGTTGATGGTGTATACCAGAAGCAGCACGAGAAGATGGACTCAGTTTCCATCTTTTTCCATAACAAAGATTTCTATGGAGAGCAATCTCATATCGCAAGATATGAGACCTCGAATGAATTAATTCAAGCGAGGATGGCTGTCGGGTCATCTGTAGGGGACAACGTCCTTATAATGACTAGCTATATTGATGAGCTCCAGGACCTGGAAACCACGTTGGGAAACAGGTCAGATACTGACTTGATTCTACAGTCTCTGCCTTCTACCCTGAAGGAAACCAGGGAAGTAGAAGGAAATAGAAGGGCAAAAGTTTCGAGACTGAATGTAGTAAAAGAGGGACATTCCTATTGTTATGGGATTGGGCATTGGCAGAATGATTGCAGGGCTTTGGAAGCATGTAGCCAGGATATAAAGCATGTTGTGGCTTCAGCCTCAAGTGTATTTGTAATTGAGAACTGTTTGTCAATTAACTCTACTTCCTGGGTACTAAATACCGGAGCAGGATCTCATATCTGTAATTCATTAGATGCTTTGAGAAACCGTAGAGTTATGAAGGTAGGTGATTTGTCTCTCAGAGTTGAAAACGGAATAAGCATAGACGCTGAATCCGTGGGAGAATATCGCCTAGGTTTGACAAGTGGGCAGATATTGATTCTACGTAACTGTCTGTATGTACCTAGTATAACTTGCAATATCATATCAGTATCCTCACCGTCAAAAGAGGGATATGATTTTACATTTGCAAGTGATGTAGTTCACATCCACCTAAATCAAGTTTTGATTGGGTCCGGTACATTAGATGACGGCATATACGTATTGAGTCAAGCTCAGGTTTTCAATATCAAGAACACACTTAAAAGAAAGTCTCCAGAATTAAATCAGGATTTCTTATGGTATTGTAGAGTAGGTCACATCAGTGAGAGAAGGTTGATTAAGTTACATAGAGAAAGATATTTGAATTCGTTCGAATATCAATCTTATGCTACTTGTGAATCTTGTCTCATTGGAAAGATGACAAAGACTCCGTTTACTGGACACGGAGTAAGAGCAAGCGAGCTCTTGGGACTCGTACACAGTAACGTGTACGGTCCAATGTCTACACATGCGTGAGGTGGTTATTCCTACTTCATTACGTTTAGGGACGATTTCTCTAGGTATGGATATGTTTTCTTAATGAAACATAAATCCGAAGCCTTTGAGAAATTCCAAGAATACAAGAATGAAGTGGAAAAATAAACAGGCAAGAGTATAAAGACACTGAGATCTGATTGAGGTGGTGAATACTTAAGTGCCGAGTTCCTGGGTTACTTAAAAAAGAATGGAATTCTCTCTCTGCTTACTCCTCCATACACACCACAACACAACGGTGTATCGGAAAAGAGGAATCGAACCCTATTGGATATGGTTCGTTCCATAATGAGTAACGCTGAGTTACCGCGATCTTTCTGGGGTTATGCGCTAGAATCAGCAGCATATCTTTTAAACAGGGCTCCTACCAAGACTGTACCTACCACGCCATATCAGATATGGTGTGGAAAGAAACCCCATCTTCAGCATCTGAAGATATGGGGATGTCCAGCTTTTGTTAAAAGCAGCATGTGGACAAGCTCGAGGCACGATCAGTACAGTGTAAGTTTTTGGGATATCCGAAGAATTCCAAAGCATATTATTTCTATTACGCATAGGGACAAAAGATTTTGTTTCTCGTAATGCCCATTTTCTAGAACATTAGTTTTTAGAAAAGGAAAAAAGTGGGAGCGAAATAGAACTGGAAGAAATTCCAGAACCACAAACTACAACTGAAAGTATAGTAGAACCAGAGGTTTCAGAAGAAAGGGACATACCAGCACCTATCCACAGAAGTAGTAGGCCATCTCATCTGCCCGAGAGATACTATTGTTTTCTCATAGACGGGGATAGAGAGGATTGCGTCATTAATGATGATGACCCTACTAGCTTCCAGCAAGCCATTCAGAGTGGTGACTCAGTAAAATGGCTGGATGCAATGCGGACCGAAATGGAGTCCATGTACACTAACAAAGTATGGACTTTGGACATTGCTCCAGATGGGGTAAAACCCGTAGGATGCAAATGGATCTTCAAAAAGAAGATTGGTGTAGATAGATTTGAAACCTATAAGAGGCTAGACTTATTGCAAAGGGTTTCCGTCAAAGACCTGGTTTGGACTATGATGAAACCTTTTCTCCAGTGGCTATGCTCAAATCCATTAGGGTCCTTCTTGCTATTGCTGCCTTCCACGATTATGAGATCTGGCAGATGGACGTAAAGACGGCTTTTCTAAATGGTAATTTAGAAGAAAGCGTCTATATGGATCAGCCAGAGGGATTCATTCAGAGTGGGAGCAGCGGTAAAGTATGCAAGTTGCTTAAGTCCATTTATGGACTAAAGCAGGCATCGCGGAGTTGGAACATCTGTTTTGATGATGCAGTCAAAGAATTTGACTTTATCAAAAATCCAGATGAACCATGTATATACAGAAAGATTGTAGGGAGAGCTGTAGTATTCCTCGTCTTGTACGTTGATGACATTCTCCTAATATGAAATGATATTCCTATGTTACAGTCAGTCAAAAGATTCTTGTCACAGAAATTCTCCATGAAAGACCTGGGTGATGCCACCTACATTCTGGGGATCCAGATCTATCGTGATAGATCAAAGAGGATGTTGGGACTTTCGCAGTCCAGGTACATAGACACCATATTGAAAAGATTCAGTATGGAAGATTCTAAGCGCGGTAACCTACCGGCTTGTCACGGAATCACCCTCTCCAAAGATATGTCTCCCAAGATTGATTTGGAAAGGGATCGCATGTCGATTATACCCTACGCTTCAGCGGTAGGCTCTATAATGTATGCAATGTTATGTAGCAGACCAGATGTAGCATACGCATTGAGCGTAGTAAGCCGGTATCAGGCAAACCCAGGGGAGAATCACTGGATAGCAGTAAAGAACATTCTTAAGTACCTGAGAAGGACTAAGGAGATGTTCTTGGTGTATGGCGGAAAAGACCTCCAGATTGAGGCCTTTGCCGACTCCGGCTTCCAGAGTGACAAAGATGACTCCAAGTCCATGTCGGGTTATGTCTTTACCCTCAATGGAGGGGCGGTCTGTTGGAAGAGTTCCAAGAAGGAGACCGTTGCTGACTCAACAATGGAAGCGGAGTACATAGCTGCTTGCGATGCCGCAAAAGAAGCTGTCTGAATGAAGATGTTCCTCACAGAACTTTAGATGGTTCCTACCAGTGCTAGTCCAATACCTCAACGGCGCTATAGGTTTAGCGAAGGAACCCAGGCCCCATCAGAAGTCCAGACACATCTTAAGGCGGTATCACCTGATCAGGGAGATCGTAGATCGCCGGGAGATCGAGGTGAAAAGAGTAGAGACGGAGAATAACATTGTTGATCCATTCACAAAGGCCATTCCTCAGATGCAGTTCGAGAGGCTATTCGAGATGATAGGTCTACGATATGCCAGCTCATGGCCCTAGTGCAAGTGGGAGATTGTTAGTGTATATGCCCTAGGGGCCATTATTGTATCTTACTTGTATGTATATTACTTAATGGAAGCTTTGGATATCCACAGTTGTATATACAGTCTTGCTAAAAATGGTAGTATGCTACTTGGTTTGTGTCTACTTTAAAATGTGCATATGTTTCTTGTAACGTATCACTTATATATATTAGTAGAGCCCATAAGATCTTTGCTTGATTACCAGCGTTGTGATGGCAGTCACACTAGTAGGGGCTGGATAGTCTATAAGCAACATCCTATACTTGTCCCTAGTCGTAAGATTATCGAGACTGGGCATCGATACTCCAGAGCAGACTAGTGTATACGCTTCTCATCCCAGTTAGGGAGATGGTCTGTCCCACAGCCATCAGTACGTCGTACTGGAGATAGTATACAGGTGCTCGTTAGGTTACGGGTACACCGGACAGGACTCGCAAGGGAACTGTTGGTTGGTATTATACCCGTCGTCGGTTAACGGTTCCCAGGTGACATGAGTACAGCATAGTTCGCAGACTTGACACTGCTACTTCGTCTCGAGTGTGTCCTACTGTTCTTAGATTGCTACCCTACCACGGCTCAAAGGAGTCCTGCAAACAGGTAGTAGTTGGGTGCAGTCCCGAGCACTTGGAGGCAGTGGCGGTTAGACAGGATTCGTCTCTCCCGGTATTGGGAGTTGATATCGCGCCGTGTCAGAGAGCCATTACGCAAATTCCCTGTCCAGGGCAAGCGAGATTTACTGGTAGGTTCCAGTAGTTTCTCAGGGTGTAATGGGCTACGCTCCGACACGACTTATACCGCTATTAGGGGACTGACGCTTTCCGCCCCCAAGGCTAGATATGCGATAGTCTTAGACGAACAGACCGGAATGTACGGACATTGTCACGTCAAGCTCAGTAGGAGTTCGGATGGGTTTCCTCATCGGCCTTCTTATCGACATCTAACTGGGACCCGTTACGTACAGCTAGTGCCGCTTGCGTTCTGTGGTTAAACCCACTGCCAGCGTAGTATCGAGTCTTTAGAGTCCCACATAGAGAGTTTCCCTGCTCCAGGAGAAACGATATAGAGGTCGTATGGTTTTACGACAATGGTTCGGACGCACACGTGTTTAAACGGACGTATGACGTTCGGACAGTTTTTACTAGACGGCTTTGGTTTAAACCAGATTCTAGTATCAGGTTATTGGATTTATACAGTCTAAAGTTTTTCCGTGTTTTCACGGATTGTAGGAGCGTTCTCGTAATTTGTCGGGAAGCTTCTAGAAGCATGGTGACTTGGGGGGTAAGGTGGCATTAGCATTAAATGATATTGTGACTCATTATGTGAATCACTCATAATGAATTTATGTAGCATGATGAATAATCTCATTTTATTCATTTATTCATTTATTCATTATGCTTCATATATCAAGTGAGAAACAATATCATATTTCATTCTTATCATCACCTTCTCTCTCCTCAAGCTCTCTCATTCTTGAAACCCTAACGCTAACCTCTCATGTGTTGAGATCAAGAGTTAGCTAGACTAATACATCCATAACCTCACTCTATATCCCCTAGGTAGCTTAGATTAGCACTTTGAGCAACCTAGTTATCTCAAGTTAGAGATCAAGCTTGGCATAGGAGCTCTCGGGTGGATCGTCTTTGACTCGAGGAGGCCGTTGAGGTGCCGATATTCCAAGGAGCCTACGAGAAGTGGAGGACAGCGATGAAGACCCGAAGGACAAGTAACGTGAGGTATTACTTCGAATCCGAGTAGTTAAACATCTCGTAGTTTGCTAGTAACGGTTTAGATACGATTCATGTGCTCAAGTCCGTGTTATGAAGCTTTGATAATCGTTTTTCATATATTCCGTCTCCCCACAAGTTCGTGGGGTGCGTGACATGGACTTACAGGTCGTCTCCTCAACAATCTGCGGCCCTAAAATACTGCTCTCGCTGAGCTCCGTCCATCAGACGGGCGATCTGCATCTCCTCCCATACAAGGCCTCGAAAGGTGCCATCTGAATAGTATCCTGGAAGCTGTTGTTGTAGGAGAACTCCACTAAGGGTAAATGATGATCCAAGCTACCTCCGAATTCTAAAACGCACGCTTGGAGCATGTCCTCAAGAGTCTGAATAGTCCGCTTAGACTGACCGTTGGTCTGCGGATGAAATGTCGTGCTGAAACTCAATCGGGTGCCCAACGCCTCCTGAAGTCTCTGCCATAGTCGGCTAGTAAACTGGGTGCCTCGGTCTGATACAATACACGTCGGGACACCATGAAACCGTACGATCTCATCGATGTAAATCTGGGCATACTGAGCAAAACTGAAAGCGGTTTTCACTGGAAGGAAGTGTGCCGTTTTCATCAATCGATCCACAATCACCTAAATAGAGGCATACCCTCGACTGGTCCTGGATAGACCCACGATGAAGTCCATAGAAATCTTCTCCTATTTCCACTCCGGGTGGGCAAAGACTGCAACTCTCCCGCGGGCCTCTGGTGCTCTTCCTTGACTTGCTGACAAGTCAGGAATCTCGACACGAAATATGTGACGTCCCTCTTCATTCCGTCCCACCAATAAACATCTCGCAAATCGTGGTACATCTTGGTGGAACCGGGATGAATGCTATACCTCGATCTATGGGCCTTTTCAAGAATCTCACGCCGCAGTCCCTCAGAATCTGGTACGCACAATCGAGTCCCAAATCGCAGTAACCCCTGATCATCGATCACGAACTCAAAAACTCTACCCTGTCGAACCTGCTTTATGATCTATGAAAGATGGTCATCACTGGGCTGTGCCTCTCAAACACGGTCAAGCAACTACGGACGTGCACGAACATGCGCAAGCTGTCCCTCTGTCGTAGTGAACTCAAACTCAACTCGACTGTCGCATAAAATCTGCCAATCTGTTGACGACTGTCTCTGTACGGCGCTCAAACAAGATAAACTACCTTCGGGCCACCTACTCAAAGCATTAGCCACTACGTTCGCCTTGCCCGGATGGTAAAGGATCTCGCAATCATAGTCTTTCACCAGCTCCATCCAACGGCGATGTCTCAGATTCAGGTCTCGCTGCTGAAATATGTACTTCAAGCTCTTGTGGTCAGTAAATATCTGGCACAACTCGCCGTATAGGTAATGTATCCAGATCTTGAGTGCAAACACCACTGCTGCTATCTCTAAATCGTGCGTAGGATAGTTCTGTTCATGTGTCTTCAACTGCCGAGAAGCATACGCAATAACCCTGTCATGTTGCATCAACACACAACCTAATCCCACTCGAGAAGAGTCACAATAAACCACGAATCCGCCTGATCCCGAAGGCAAAGACAACACTGGTGCGGTAGTCAGACGAGTCTTCAACTGCTGGAAGCTATGCTCGCATGCCTCGGTCCAATCAAAAGGATCTCCCTTCCGGGTCAACCCGGTCAACGGTGCAGCAATACGGGAAAAGTCCTGAACAAATCGTTGGTAGTAGCCAGCCAGGCCTAGGAAGCTGCGGATCTCCGTAACTGATGCCGGTCTGGGCCAATGCTAAACGACCTCGATCTTTTTCGGGTCCACACATATGCCATCTCTCGTAATTACGTGACCCAAGAAATAAACGCTGTCAAGCCAAAATGCGCACTTGGAGAATTTCGCGAACAGCTGGTGCTCTCTAAAAATCTATAATGTGATCCGCAAGTGCTGCTCGTGCTCCTCTTGGCTCCGGGAATACACCAAAATATCGTCAATAAACACGATGATGAACAGATCTAGATACGGCCTGAAAATGCGGTTCATCAAATCTATAAACGCGGCTGATGCATTGGTGAGTCCGAACGACATCACCAAAAACTCATAGTGCCCATAACGTGTGCGAAAAGCCGTCCTCGGAATATCCTCCTGCCGCACCCGCAACTGATGGTAACCCGATCGCAAGTCAATCCTCGAAAAGTATCCTGCACCCTGAAGCTGGTCAAACAAATCATCGATACGTGGTAAGGGATATCTGTTCCGTACGGTAACCCTGTTCAGTTGGCAGTAATCAATGTACAAGCGCAAACTGCAGTCTTTCTTCTTGAAGAACAGGATAGGTGCACCCCACGGAGACAAACTAGGTCGAATAAGCCCTTTATCTAACAAATCCTGCAACTGATCATTCAGCTCTCTAAGCTCCGCCGGGGCCATCAGATAAGGCGGTATGGAAATAGGCCCCGAGCCGGGAATCAAGTCAATGCAGAACTCAACATCGCGCTCAGGCGGTAACCCAGGCAGCTCATCGGGGAAAACATCAGGGAACTCACTAACAATCGGGACCTGGTCCAAAGGAACCTCCGCAGCTCGAGTATCACAAATATACGCTAAGAATCCCCGACATCCCTTCCGCAAGAGCTGACCAGCGCGAAGAGACGAAATCAAGCTGGGAAAGGTGATGCTGCGGTCTCCCTGAATAACAAGGACTGGCTCTCCCGGAAAGCTAAATCTGACAGCCTTCTCACGGCAGTCCACAGATGCATAACAAGTGGCCAGCCAGTCCATGCCCAGAAACACATCAAAGTCCAACATATCGAGGAGAATTAAATCAACTGACGAATCCCTCCCCTCGATACGAACGGAACACAATCGAAACACAAAACGAGAGACAAACGACTCGCCTACCGGAATAATAACAACAAGCGGCTGATCTAGCGATGACGACTCAAGGCCCAACATCGGTGCAAAGTGTGTAGATACATACGAATGTGTGGAACCTGGGTCGAATAATACTCGCGCGTCGAAAGAACATACTGGCAAGGTACCTGTCACAACGGTATTGGATGCCTGCGCATCCTGCGGAGTCAAAGCGAACACTCGGGCCTGTCCTCGGCCTCGGCCTCCTCATCCTCTCTGAATAAGACCGCCATGTCCACAGCCTCTGGGGGTGTCGAACTGACGTGGAGCACCACCGGGGGCAGGAAGTAGATCTCTCTGAGGAGGTGGTGAAGGTGGTAAAGTCACATGTGGAACTTTCGCCGCTTCCTGTCGTCTCACCGGACAGTCTCTGATACGATGGTGCGGACTCCCGCACCCAAAACATCCTGGTGACGCCTGCTGGCCTTGCGGATAAGAACCAAATAGCTGACCCCGTCTAACTCCTCTGCCGCCACCATCTCTCGGATAGAATCTGGCACGATGCCTCTGAGCTGCCATATCGGTACGAATCCTCTTCGGCCCAGAAACGACCGAAGTCTCTGAAATGCGCGCCTCCATCCGTAAGGCCGTGTCCATAACAGCTGCATAAGTGTCAAAGTGCTGGGCGCCGATGGCAAGAAATAACTGTGTGTCGAGTCCCTGCACAAACCTTTTTACCATCTTCTCTTCAGTATCAACCAAGTACGGAGCATATCGGGAGAACTGAGTAAACTGGATATCATACTCGGACACTGTCATCCCTAGAGTCTTGATCAAAGCCTCCAAACTATGAGCTCTAGCATCATGAACGCTCTCTGGAAGGAAACGGGCTAGAAACACTGCTGTGAACTTGGCCCAAGTCATAGGAGGTAGACCTGTAGCTCGACCTCTCTCGACTGACTCCCACCATGTTTGCGCAAGACGCTCCAAACGGAAACTCGTAAGCTCCACCCATCTATCGTCGGAACATCTGAGCGAACGGAAAATCCTAGCTAAATTGTCAAGGAATGTCTGCGGATCCTCCGCTGCATCGGTGCCGGTGAAGACTGGGGGTCTCAGCCTCATGAAATACTATAGTGATACTGGAATAGCCACTGTAGTAGTAGGAGCAACTGTCTGGGCAGCAGGCACTATCGTAGTCTGTGCTGGGATAGATACGTCTTCTGATCTCGGTGCACGAATGACCTCTACTAAGGATCCCACCATCTGTCGTAACTCCTGCATACCTCCCATCATCTGTCGTAACTCCTCCATACCAGACTCTAGCCTATCCATGTGGCCTGGGAATGCGGATCAGTCTGTCCCTGAGGCGTGGGTATGCCACCATGCTGGTCCTCGTCTCGGATGAGCCTGCTCGGATCTCATCTCGGGCGGCAGCTCTCTGCGCTCTTATAGCCTTCGGTGGCATAGTGGCTGGTACAGGAAATAGGATGATAAGAACAGTGCAATAGAATCATAGGATACACGGAATTGAAGAAGGAATTTCAAGCAAGTATATCCTAAAGTCATCTAGGCAGAGTACCGTATCGCAAGTATGCCGCGGACATTCACACGCTACGTTACCCTGCTTAAGTCACTTACTCCATCTACCAATGGTCATCCTACACTCAGAAAGGTAAAACCTATCGCTTTGATACTAACTTTTTCACGACCCGAAAGGTACGGAACATGACTGGCCCATAAATTATGAACGTCTCAAGGCGGACGTAATCTAAGTAAGCCAAAACCCAGAAATCAAAACCAAATAAGCAGTGGAGTGAAGGAAAACCAATTTATTGAAAGCGATTTGAATCATATAAGTCACATCAAGCCTTTTTAAAAGCAACGTCCATTTATCCGAAAATTTCGGTAGAGTCTCCTTTGTAAATACTGGCCCCCGAAACGGGTAAAACAGGAATATATATGAATACAAGAAATAAGGCATCCCCAAGCGGGAGCTGTAAGTCTACGGTAGCGCCCCGGCCGTCTAACAGACGTCCAAAGGCGAAACAAAAACTTTTACAACTGGCGCTATCGCATACTATAACCCGTATCTGCCATTAAAGCTAAACTAACAAACTGCAAAGTGGGTAGAAATGTTATACCGAACGATCCGAGTCCTTCGGTCTTCAACCATCATCCCACGCTTTGTTGCGGCTGCTCCGATCTCCTGAATCTCCAGTCTCCTCGTCCAGGCGGCACCACATCGACGGATCTTTAAACGGGCTCCCGCCTCTGAATCGAGGCAACTCGATCATCAAGTTTTCTAAAAGAGATGACCAAGATTGATGTAGAGAATGATTAGAACTCTTTGTCTCACTTCGTCCAAAGCCATGGACGAACGGTTAATGAAGTTGCCTTTTGGATCGGGTAAATGGGAAATGAGTAGATTAATTTCTATGAACCGTAATCTTTTTTATCAAATGAACAACCATCATCCTCACAAGAGAATGGCCGGCCACTATAAGGAGGTGGGGGGTGAGTGTAGGAAGCAAGGAGGGTAACCATAACATTAAATGAATGGGTGAGTCAAATAAACACCTTGCATTAACATTAATTCAAGAATGATTCATCTAACCTAGTCACCCTTTCATTAAATGCAACCATTAAAGAACTAATGAATCACTAGCCACCTCATCATCCTAGTCATCATCTAGAAGCTTCCACACTCATCAAGAAAAGATAAATCCGTATTTAACCGAATGTTTAATACGGGTGATAGAAAACAGGAAACTAGCAACTTCCAAAAGTGATCCTGAAACGAATTTCAGGATAACCCCGTAATAGTATAAACATACCCGCATTTGTATTACGACCGAATACAAATGCAACTGAGACAAAGATATTATATCTACACAGTATAATACTGGGATCCGGCTTAAACCAAAGCCCACTAGTATTATCTGCCCGGAATATGACACGTGTGTAAACGCACGTGCATTTTCCGAACCCTGCCATAAAACAATACGGCCTCTACAACGTTTCGCCCGAACTTGGGAAACTGTCTGTGGGGGACTCTAATGACTCATCAACACACTGGCACCGGGTATAACCTCTAGCACGTCAGAGGTACAAGCTGTACGTAACGGTTGCCTATGTATTGATTGGAAGGGAAGCTAACGAGCGAACTCATCCAGAAACTCTACCGAGCCTGACAGTGACAATATACATACAGTCCGGTCCGTTCGTCTATGAGTATCGCTTATGGGCCTAGGGGCTGGTAACGTCAGACCCCCAATAGCGATATAAGTCGTGTCAGAGAGTAGCCCAGAACACCCTGAGATACTACTGAGTACCTACCAGTAAATCTCCTGCCTCGGCCGAGGACTTTGTGTAATGGCTCTCCTAGACACAGCGCGATCTCACCCCCAATACAGGGAGAGACGAAACCCCTGCCGATTCGTTCACTTGCCTCCATGTGGCTCGGGACTGTACCCAAAAAAGACCTGTTTGCACGACTCCTTTGAGCCGTGGTAGGGTAGAAATCAAAGCACAGTGGGAACTCACACGAGACAAATGACGACCTCAGGTCGATGAACTAACCTGTACACATGTCACCAGGGAACTGCTATCTGACGCTAGGTATAATACCAACTAGAAGGTTCCCGGCGAGTCATGTCCGGTGTACTTATAACCTAATGAGCACCTGTATACATCTTAGGTGAACCATCTGACACCAATGGCTTATGAGACCATCCATCGCCCCTCATCAGGGTCTCGACTGTATACACTAGTCTACTCTGGAGTATCGATGCCCTGTCTCGAAACTCCCACGACTAGGGACACTTTAAGGATGTGCTTACAGACCCCAGCTCCCACGTATATGATCGCCATCATACTGCTGGCAGTCAAGCAAGAATCCTATGGGCTCTATCAACATGCAATAGTGAACTAAAGCATGTATAAGATGATAAAGACAAACCAGATAGCATACTATCATCTTGAGAAAGACTGTCATATCGGTATAGGTCCTGCCTCAATCATTGCAATCACGTACCTGCGATCCAATAATTGACTTTGAGGGCACTATATCCAACAATCTCCCACTTTCACTTAAGACTAATTATTACGATGTCGCATACTCACAGCCCGTGTGATACCGAACATCCAACTCCTCTACTAATCAGTTTCACAAATCCCGTTTGTAAAACTATTGTGTTCGAGAAATAGCCTTAGTGAGTGGATCCGCCCTGATATTTCTTTCTATGTCTCTCTTAATCTCAAGTTCGTAAAGAATGCCATCTCCCGAATTGAGTAATACCTATCTTAGAATATATCTGGATATCTGATGGGATCTAGTTCATAAATGAACTCCAAATCCAAACTTCTTAGACTGTATCGATAACTGAACCTAATCAGTAACCAGCACCATGCCTCCCACAGTATCCTCTTGGACCAACTGTCCATAATACTGTCCCTCGTCAGAGGAAAAACTATAACTCTGACAATCACTCTGTCAACCATATCACCTTTGAAGCCTGGAATGATAACCGTCTCCCGAAGGAGGCTGCCGTCATCAAATCCGTATAACAAGCACTTATGTTCTAAAACTGCTTCTTTATGTTTTTCCAGGATTGGATTAATACAAACTTATTGTATCTAGTGCAAAAACAACATCTGGTGTGGTACTTGACATCTCACGATTGACTCAATTGCCTAAGCAAGTGATCTGTCAATCATGCACATCCCTCTCCCCTTTAGTCTGTAAGACACCTTTAGAGAGGGTGACTCCATCACCTGCAGGTACACCACCATGCCAGGAGTCATTTATTATAAAATACCATTAGAATACTGTCAAAGTACCCTTATTGGGAAACTACCCATTTCAAGATCTAAAACCATAGATCTTGAAACCAGAATGTCTGATATTATATCCATATCCTTTGTAGAGAAACAACTGTGTGACGACCGCAGTATAACCGATCGTAGTATAGTAATTTTACTTTCTATTCTGTGTATGTCATCCAAATACCAGGACATCACACCCTACTACCTTCTCAACAGATCCATCCCCTATTCTGATGAAGTCAAACCCATGACTATCATATCAAAATTATATGATCTATCTCCGCTATATCTGCTCAAGCCTATAAATAGACATAAGCTACTTTCCCACTATGCTTCCGCTGCTCCTACTGACTACGACAACCCTCTGGCAGAATAATATATACGTACACTTCTAAAGCTAGTTTAGAACGACGCTATACTTAACCTCCTACCGGGTCTCATAGGCTGGAACAATCGTAGTGTCAAGTCTGGGTAAACAAGAACCTCCCTGTCACCGTCCTTGAGGGTACCGGAGTACCTCTCGGGTGTCTGAGGTTACCCACCATGTCTGCGGAGTGGCTATTGGAATGTCAAACCTAATTGAAAATATAGGTCCTATTAATTTTCCGTAATCGTTTGCAGTTCTGGAACCTCTTCCAGTTCTACCATACTCCCACTACTGTTTTCTGAAAAAAATCCATTTTACTAAAACTGTGGCGAGTCAAGAACAATATCACTATTGATCTTCCAGATTGTAGAAAATCAACCCTCGACATAGCCCGGGTCAACCCACAAACTGCCATTACAGAAATGTGCCTTGAGTTATCCAGAGTCTGGTTTTAAGCATAAGCTGGACAACTCATCGTACTTTAACATCGTTAAGATATGAACCATTCTATATTCAATATAGAAATTTTGGCACTTATTTAATTGGAACCAGATTCTAATCATGCAGCTGTCTCCAGTGCATATTATCTTAATGGATAGAGGCTAATCAGCATTACTCAACTTAGAAATCCATCCAATTATGAGTAACCTGAAAAAGAAACAAGTTTCTCAAAATCATTACTATCATCTGAATACCAATCAAAAGAATCTACATCTTCGATCTCTTTGAAGAATCCCGATACTTGCGACACTTGGTTCTCTACTTTATTCTTATAAACATAATTTCTCAAAACTTAGACATTGTATTTCTACGAAACACTTGTCTAAAAACTAGAGAAGTCACAAGTAAACAGAACATAGTACGAGGACCAACTCCTTTTTGTCCTGACGGACACTGGACAACATACAATACTCTGTATAAGTCCGCTGAGTTAAATAACTCAAAACCTGTGCGTCGTAGGTTGAAAAACTGTACCCAGGCGATTTCCTCAAATATCACCAATTACAACGAATTCAGATATAATGAGGATGATCACCTAATTCCCAATAACTTACTCCCACTCATCATCTGTATAACCATACAGATATGAGAATGAAACCTGGTAAATACATACCCGGAGAAAGTATCTAATCGGGAAATCAGTTTTCTTTTAACAATGCACTGAAACATGAAAATGTTTCGTAGGGGTATCCTGGTATTCCTAGTAATGCCTCTTCCATAATCCAATTCATGACTTTAACCGTATATTTTATTGTCATCTCTCCAAATCCCTTTATTTGTCTTTATTCGTTACCTTCTGTACACCATTGTTAGGCTAAATGGTTTTCTTCCTTCCCTACCGTTCGGCACCAGCCTAAGGTATGAAAGAAGACTATCCAGTAAGCATAATAGGTGTACTCTCCTAAACCAAGGAGTACTCGTAACTTGAGAGAAGGTGATGATAAAAGACAACTGAATAATACCTTATTCTATTTCTCCCGAACTTGGAAAAAAGCAAAGGTGAAATAGGAGTGGCGATGAAGTACGTGGTTTGGTCGTGAATGACAACAGTCGCAATTTACTTTGCCCTCTTTTTAATCCCTTTATTTTATCTTTAGTTATTACCTTCTGTACACCCTACTTAGGTTAATTGGTTTTCTTCATTCCATACCTTTCGGCACCTTCCTATGGTTTGGAATAAGACTATCCAATAAGCGTAATAGGTGTACCCTCCTAAACTAAGGAGCCCTCGCAACCTGAGAGAAGGTGATAATAAAAGACAACTGAATAAACTAATTCTTTTTCTCCTGAACCTGGATCCATCCTCGAAGAAGTCCCTTCGAGTTCATATATAACCATACGATGGATCTATCCAATGGAAGTGGATGTCCGTCGTAATACGGGGTTTTCTGAGAAATACCAAGGGTAAAAGAAAAAGTGTAACGTTTTGAAAATCGTTTCGGTGAAATTTCGAAAAAAACGGTAAAATAAGGGGGTTTTCTGTAAAAAGTCAAAATGCAAATATCTTATTATAAAAATTAAATATACATATTCTAGCTATGTAATTGTTAGTATTTGGTGTTTATTGAGCCACTGGTGAAATTTCAAATTTTCTGAAAAATTTTCCGAAATTAATTATTTTAATATTATTTTAAGCCGTCACCAATATATTTAATTAGGGAAAATTACAAATTGGAATTAGTTGAAATAAATTTTGTGCATCATGACATATTAAATAAAATTTTATCATGTGGTTTTTGAAATTAAATGGTTTGCCAAAACGGTTTAGAAAATATCGAAGAAAAAAAAAGGCTTAAATAGTGAAATTAGTGTAAATGGAAGTTTGGGGGTATAGTATTTATCTTTTTCCCTCACCCTACACACACACCCACACTCACACACCCCCACTTGCCATCTTGGCCGAGCCATGCTGCCCCAAACCCTTTTGGCCCACTTCATTTCTCACAAAGCAAAAGAAATAAAAAAGAATTGAAGTGTAGATTATAGTATAGTAATTGAGGTATGGTTTTGTTGACTTTGGGAGGGGATTCAACACACACACCTCATCTCTCTCCCCTCCCCAAAATTCCAGCCGAACCCCCTTCACTGCACAGCAGCAGCCACTCCCCAAAAGTCCCCTCATTTGCAAAAAAAAATCCATCAATTTTCATCAAAAATCAACTCAAAATCAAAGCTAAATCCAAATCCAATCTCTACCCATTATTTCTTTGCCTTATCTACCATGGATCTTGGAGCTAGAGAGCAAATTGGGAGGACAAGTATGCATGGGAGATCTCTAAAATTGTGGAGGTAAATCCTAACCCTAGTGTTTAGTTGTAGGTTAAATACTTTAAAATCAACTTAATTAGGTGTTTAATTTAGGTTTTAAATTTGCATGTTTAAATTCAAGAGAAGGGTTAAATTCAAGTTAGGGTTGTGATAATTTGTTCATGGTTGTGTGATGTATTTTAGCATCTTATGTTATGCAAAACCTAATCTAGTACCTAAATTGCAAATTGTTATATTTAATTTGCCCAAATTGTGATAATTATGCTAAATTGCTAACTAGGTTTTAGAAATTTAATTAAAATGTGGGATTAAAATCTAGTTAGGGTTTTTAGCACATCATTAAGGTTTCCATGAGTGGTTTAACCATTTAAAATATGCAAAACCAAGCTTAATTGTTAAATTGTGAATTTTGCTTTAAAAATTGTTAAAATTGGTTATTTTTGCAAACTTGAATTTTGGGTTAATGATAATTAGTGAGATTAAATTATGGAAATTGTTTTTATGACTTATTTAAGATATTTAATAAGTATTATCGCCACTAGATTTGTTTAAACGTCGAGTTTTGTACTAAAACGGGTAATTTTGCTTGCTAGATTTTCGGAAAAATAGCTTTTAAAGTGAGTTTGAGGTTTTTGTGAACTTTAAGCTATTTTATATTATAATTAGTGCTTGTGATTGTGTAAATGAGTGTGTTTGGGTTTTTCTTGATGGTTTGGCGTTTGTACGCCGACGTCGAGGGTTTTTGGGTTGATTTGTGAAAGCAACCATAGGTTTTGACCTATGTAGGATTCGTGTGTCGTTTTGGTCATGAGTCGGATTTTAATGCGATACGGTGCATTATGATATGTAGGTACCCTTACGAAGACTTCGAGACGACAAGCAAGCGCGTGGCTACGTCGGCACCGGCGAGCGAGGACCAGGTGAGTAGATTTATATCTACGGGGAGAAGTCGGGTGAATGGCGTATAGCACCCCCGCAGTTCGTGGTGATGTATACGAATATGTATACACACATACATATATTGTTTATATATTGTTTGAGTATATTGATGATAATATGGATATTTGGTGTTCTTGGATATTTAGTGTCGCGAAACCCTAGACTAGTGGTCGCACCACACATGCACACACCAACCCATACTTACATACTTTTTTCTTTCATTTGTACTTATACGGGAATATATAGTTATGTGTTCACATGGGTATGGGACTATGTGTTCACATACGGATTTGAGGATAGTACTTGGGATTTAAGATGAGTCGATGAGATTTGATTCGAGACCGTGAGATCGGTGATATGGTAGGGTTCGTATTTGAGATACGAAATGACGTTGTAGCGGGTACTTGACGTAGTGTTTCACACACGTGCATGCATACTCAGGCGGTATCAGTATTGTACTAGACGTAGATCAATACCCCGATCATGATTTTTGATAAAGAGGATACCAGATGAATAGTATGATGAATGTGATATTGACCCGTACCCAGATTTGGGGATGCCGTACGACGGATTTACATACGAGCTATATATTGATGATTGATCCGCACCCTTGACTTAGGTTTCCTGATTATAGATATGGTATCGGATATGATATTATTGAGGCGGGATCACCGACTATACATATACATGTATGTATATGTATCGACTCAGATGTTAGGCGGTTTCCTTACCTGTAGTCTAGCTTGTTAACTTAGTCCTTTAGTTTAGTTTAGTTGTTAGATTAGATTCGATTCTTACCTATTTCTAAAACGAACGAATCATGGGTATTTTAAAGGACGGCCTAAGGGATCCTACGGATATTTCAAAAGACGTATCTTTTCATAAAAACACCGTAGCCCCTATTTTCAAAACCCCATGATTCGTGTTATTTCAAAAGGCACCATTTGTAGAATTTATATTAGGGTAATGCAGTTTAGTTATCGTTGTGTCTAGTATTCCATTCATTATTGCTGTTCGCTCCGCATCGCATACTTATGTTATAATTTCTTATTGCATTGTTGATATCATATTGTTAGGACACCGGCACCATTACCGATGATGCGTATGTACCACGTACACTTACTTGCCGGCTCACACACATCTTCATCGGTAATTTCCATGTCACGTACACCTTAGAAAATATTATTGATTGACTTAGCTTGTTAGTTAGTAATTTGACATGATATTAGTGTACCTGCCTTATATGCCAGCTTAACATTGTAGTTATTACTTGTCACTTCATGCATACTGTTATTCATTGTTATGCCTATATTCATGGTTTTACATGCTATTGATGATTTGGATTCGGATTTCCATGAGATTTTCTGGATTTGGGGGGGGGAACCGCAAAACTTATATAAACTGATTTCTCTCTTTGTAAATAAAAAGTACGGTTTTTTCCCATGATGTATGAGTCGTCCACCATGAGTTTGCTGATGGATTTCGAGACCCGATTCGAGGAGATGGATGAACCGTTTCGGGTACATGGTGGACCCGGTAAGGTACCCCGGGGCAAGAAGCGCGTGATGATGACGATGTGAGCCTGGCAGGGGAGCACTACCTACCGGTGATTTTACCCGACGCGTCGGATATCCGGAGGATACCGTCGTGGTCTTGAGATGGATGGTAGGGGCCGGTCTGGACTGACGGCGCCCTAGACATTGTGATTGAGACATTGAGATTTTGGGATATTGAGGTACAGAGATTGTGATACAGAGATATCGAGATATTTGGACACTTGTTTTGTGTCGATGCTGGGCACTGTTTTATGCTGATTTCATTTATGGTACCTCACTTTTAAAATACAGAAATCTCACTGATTTATGAAAGCAGTTTTCTTCAGTACATGCATTCTGTTTCATGCATCCATACATCATCCATATGATACATTGCTACCTGAGGCACTGACACGGGTACATGGAATTACACTCGGGTTAGATATTTACCCTAGCCTTGTTATAGGCTGCATGTTATATATATATAATTGAGGATATATTATGATCATTGACCTAGGTTACGTTATTTATGCGATTTCTTTTCGTAGATGTTTTTCTATTCACGAGTTGGCAACTCACCCCCGTTGTGCCCCAGTTTCTTGCAGGTTTGCCGTACAAGTTTCATTACGGCTTTGCGGGCATAGTTTCCTTCGGGTGATTTGCTAGTAGGTGGGTTTACTTGTACCGTACCCCCATTATATATCTTGTATATCATTATTCCGTTGTATCTAGAAGTTCCATCAACCAAATATGTATCTATTTTGAGATAGAGACCAGTGATGTTATTCTTTCGACCTTAGAGTCGCGCGTTATATTTCTGTGGATTTCTTGTGGTCTTGAGTTTCCTTTTGAGTTTTTGATCCTCGCCATTGGCGTTGTATATTATATTGCTGGTGTGGTTGTGACCGTCGATTGACGAAGAGCTAGCTCCCTCTTGGGGATGCCTTTTATTGATTTCGCATACTATTCATGTTGTATCCCGTTTGGGAGCCAGTTTTTACAAAGGAGACTCTGCCGAAATTTTCAGTGAATATTTGATGTTTTTAAAACCGCATAATTCAGCTTATGGTATTAAAACTACTTGATTTAAATTGTTTTTCCTTCACTCTACTACTTTTGTTGGTTTGGATTTCTGGGTTTTCGGCTCACTTAGATTACGTACGCCTCGAGACGTTCGTAGTTTAAGTGCCGGTCATGTTCCGTATTTTCGGGGCGTGACAAAAAGCGGCAAAGACTTATGCAACTCAGACAATCCAAAAGCCAGTATTTTAAGAAGGTTCGGTCAACTTGGTCACTGCGTCATAGTCTAGGGTCGGTCAAAGGTCGCTGCCAAGAGAGAGAGAGAGAGAAAAGAAACACTCTGCGTGCACTCTAACCTAGATCAGAATAGTTATCAATTTATCTAATCAGGAAACCTCCTACTGTAATCTCAAATTCTCCTCCAAACCTGAAAGAAGAATCAATCGGGATCACCCGAAGAGTAAACCAACTCATCAGTGAGAATCGGGATCCAACTATCATCGCATGATAACTTGATGGAAGCCACTCAAGTTATCACACTCCAGAAGGTATGCGTATGCCTGGCAAGTTTCAGTATCTTTTAGAAGCTCCCGATATTATTTTTGCCCCATGCTATTATGACCTTGGCATTGGTCAAAATGTCATAAGTCACATGCCAAGTTCTACCCGTCACTATCCAGGTCAATTTGAACCCACCCGCACATGCCCCTGACGTTGGCCAAATGGCAGAACGACTGTCCCAAACCAACTCATCTATCTATGCAACAAATGAATACCCAGCAGCTACCAAATACTATGCCTTGGCGTTGGTCAAAATACATAGCTTGAATACTACTGAATACCCAAAAGAAATGACGGGGGGCTACGACTGGTTTTTGGCGAAAAACCTTTAACGTAATGAACTTGATCTCGTTGAAGAAACCTGATAGCTTTTTATAAAGATATAGTGGCGAAAAGCTTTTGCTAAAGAGGTCACTCCCGGTGAAGGGATCCCGGCTCTTTCCTCATGGAATGAGGTGCAGGATATTCTAACTGAATACCGCTATGCAAAGCAACTTGTAATCGACTATAGTGAAGTTATTACCCTGACGCAAAATTTTGCCCAAGGGGTCACTCCCGGTGAAGGGATATCAGCCCTTAGCTCGTCGAATGAGGTGCTGGATATTCTAACTGAATATCACTATGCAAAACAAAAGGAAATGTCTTTATAATAACACTTTTTAAAACTGTTCCAACAACATCAAATATAGGTTTGTTTTACTTGCATTGATAAGAATCAATGCAGTCCCATCAATCAGTCACACCAGAAAAGAACGAAAAATAAAATGTACGTATATGACATCCGCATTCGCCACTGGGTCCCGTCATCACCCGTTAGGTTACTTAACTAACGACAGAGCGGGGACTGGACTAGCGCAGGTGTAAAACATATACAACATCTAATAGTATATATACCAATATACAAAAATCGCTTCAGGCATGATAATATGCAACATTACAGAAAAGTAATAAGCATCTCAGAAAAATACAGATAATCTGGGATCCCCGGGTTTCACAGAGCCGCTACTGAAACCCGACGTTCCCCTGGTCGTGTGGATAGCCTGTGCAATGAAACCTAGACCCCTACGGGTGCGGCAAGTTACCCGCCAAAACCTGAAGCGAGGCTGCCCCGTACAGCAAAGTGAATGGACCTGCCGGTACTTCACGGAATCCAGTAACTTGAGCACCCCACCTTGGGCCAACATGTACCCCCTACGAGTGCGGCGAATAGTCTGCCAATTCTAGAGTGAGGTCCCTCTGCCTCTCAAAGCGATGAGATACGGACCCGTTGCCTTCCAGAACCCGGCTATCCATGCACTCCGTCGTGGGGTAAACCTAGTACAGAAATAAAAATATGTACAACGGGTACATCGACCTCAGCCCGATCGTGCCCCAAAAAGAATATTATACAAACAGGCAGTGACGGCAGTCCACATGTTGGACGCTCGCTCCGCAATATCAAATGCACAAATAAATCCAAACTGCACTACCATTGCACACTGCTATCCACCACGACAAATCCGCAACATCACAACACAACAGAGAACATCAACGCGAATGTCACGTTCGCAAACCCGTCTAAAAGGACTATAGCAATTAGACGCAATTTACCGCTCAAATGACATTCCCGGTCGAAGATATAATGTAATTACTGCATACTAACAAGTTTAAAATTTCGATCGACTAAATTTCCTGAAGTGGGCCCCACGTACATCTGCTGTACAGTAATAAAATCTGGGCCGAAAAGAAATATTCCAGAAGCCACAATTTCCCATGAATAACTTACTTTAGAAATTTGGAGTACCAATCTCACAAAACGGCGGCGGATCCGCGGCAAAAACCTTGTTTGGGCCGCGGATCCGCGGCGATACTGTGGAGTTGGGCCACCAAATTTCACCAGTATTCTAAAAAAAGCCTGATCGTTTTTCTGTAGTGCTCAAAATAATTTTTAGACCCTTTTAAAAATCGACAGAAACTTTTGTACTGAAAATTGTGATTTTCGAAAATCCGTTCGATCGATATTTTAAACGCGTTAGCACAACTTAGTAAAGCTTAATGGTGAGGCTCTGATACCACTGTAAGAGCTAGCTCTTCGCCCCAAGGCGGACTCAAATCCCACGCAATATAAATCAACAATCTGCAAGTAAGCATAAAAAGGCACAAGTAGTAAGCAACATGTCGGCTCAAGTGAGCGCGACCCAAAGAAACAATATACATGCCCACAAATCTCACTATCTCGCCTCTAAGTCAATATACAACAATACTGGTAGATGATACAGTAGATGGAGTACACTAGATACAATGAATATACAAGGTGGAAAACAAAATAAACACATAACCCACCTACGAGCAATAATCATCAATCCACGTAAAAGGAGGAAGTGCGTCCGCCGCAACAGTACTGACGGATCGGACCTGCAAAAAGTCTATGGCACAATGGGGGTGAGTTGCCAACTCATGAGTAATATGTATCATCTATAAAGACTATCGTAAGCATGTACGCAAAATGTCACAATTCTACAATATTGATATGGTATGAAGTACTAGCATGTATGCGATATGAATGCAATGTAACACGTGATCTGAATATGCTAATATGAGGAAATCATTATTTTCATCTTAGGAAAATTTCTGTTAAATATCTGAGGAAATATCAGATGAAATCAACGGAAATCCGTGCCCAGCATCGGCACCTCAAATAAATATCTCAATGTCCAAAAGTATCTGTATCCAATATCCCGGCCCCAGCCGTCCGGCTGGTCCATCTCAAAATATCAATATCTCAACATCTCACGGCCACGGTCGGTATCCTTTGGATATCCGCAGCGCCAACAATCACCGGTAGGTAGTCTGCCCCTGCCAGGCTCATCGTCTACTACTCGAACTTCTTGCCCCGGGGTACCTTACCGGGCCAACCATGTACCCGAGACGGTTCATCCAAGTTCTCGAAACGGGTCTCGAAAACCAACAGAAAACTCATGGTGGACGACACAAATATCATGTCACGAGAAAACCGCAACTTGCCAAATTTAAAATGATATCAGTTTTATTAAATCCTTGTGGTCTCTCCAAAATCTCATAAATCTCAAATACTGAAATCTTCCAGAAGAAAGTACCATAAATATGCATGTTAATGATGATGAATGCCTATGGTATCAACAGTGCGAACTGCAATATATGACATAAGGACTATGTATGTTCGAATGATGTAACTAGGTACATGCATATGACTAGCAATTCTACATGTTCATCTTGCGAAATTACTATATTAGTACTGGTTTATATGTCTTATATAGTGAAATTATTCTAAATTCCGGTTTAAACAAGTTATCTAGTGTTTGTGGCATGGCAATTACCAAGGCGTGTGTGTCCACATGAAAAGTGCTCGTGCTGCATAAAACCCCGGTAATGGTGCAAGTGTCCTATGAGATGAAGTTGCACAATTATATATAATGAATTAAGCAAGCCATTTATTTCCTGTGTCACATATCTCATTTAATGGTTTCAATGGTTTTTATACGATGAATTTAACATAAATATGGATATACAGGTCATGCAGTGCCGTAAAATAGGTAACTAGGGACTACATGCAACAAGCTGGTATTACTAGAAATTCTAAATTTATCGGGCGCCTAGCGCCATCCAAACGATTCTCCCCGTAGATGTATACATCTACTCACCGGAAATCCCCAGCTATCTTGATCCAATCACCGCTTTCCCTTTTCGTGCCGCGTCCGAAGTCTCCGCGATCGATCCTGGAATTTGCACAACACAAAACATAAGGTTACAGATCATGAAACGACGCATGTCATAAAATGAAAGGGTCAATGTCAACGAGTTAGGCACATTGTGCACAAGGTGCGCGGAACACACATGAAAAACACTACAGCCTTAACTAAAATTGTCGTTTCGGACCAACCGCCAAAACAAAACCCGATCAACCAAGTTTCGCATTCCCACATCCTAAATATCGTAGGAGTTGCCAAAAATATAATCAAGATATCACAAATAATTCATCACATAATTTTAGAAAAAAAACTAGAAAGCGCTAACATTCCAAATTCGGTGCAAACATCGTCGCTTTGCGAAAAAAGACAACTATCAAGCATAATCACCGAAGTTAAACCATTAGATAGCCACTACACTAAATTTCAACACATTAACCATGCCTCAAAACCTATTTCCCATACATAAACCATTTCTTGATTTTATAAACTAGCACTTCCAATCAAAAACCATACTAGAAAAATCTAGATTAACACTAATTTAAAACCCAAATAGCAAGTTAACCACTTAGATTAGGTTAGAAAAACCACTAGATAAAAAAATAAATTTAATTAACCTAGTAATGGTTTTCTAAAACCCTAGTTTAAACTCAAACCATTCACTTTAAAAACTAGATTAGAAATTAGCAATAAATTTAACACTAAAACAATTTCAAATTTCTAATTTAGCACACTTAAGCTACAATTTAACCATTTGATTAGAAATTATTGTTAGTGTATATGCCCTAGAGGCCATTACTGTATCATACCGGTTTGTATATTACTTATTGGAAGCTTGGGATATTCACCTTGTATATACAATCTTGCTCAAAATGGTAGTATGCTACTTGGTTTGTTTCTACTTCAATGTGTACATGTGTTTATTTTATGATATCACCTATACGCATTAGTGGAGCCCTTAGGATCTTTGCTTGATTACCAGCGTTGTGATGGCAGTCACACTAGTGGGGGCTGGGTAATCTATAAGCACATCCTTATGCAGGTCCCTAGTCGCAGGACTATCGAGACAGGGCATCGATACTCCGGAGTAGACTAGCGCATGCGCTTCTCATCCCAGTGTGGGAGACGGTCTGTCCCATAGCCGTCAGTACGTCGTACTTGAGATAGTATGCGGGTGCTCGTTAGGTTACGAGTACACTGGACAGGACTCGTCGGGAACTGACTAGTTGGTTTTATACTTATCGTCAGTTATCAGTTCCCAGGTGACATGAGTACAGCTTAGTCCGCTGACTTGACACTGGCACTTCGCCTCGAGTGTGTTCCCACTGTACTTTGATTACTCCCCTACCACGGCTCAAAGGAGTCGTGCAAACAGGTAGTGGTTGGGTGCAGTCCCGAAGCACTTGGAGGCAGTGACGGTTAGACAGGATTCGTCTCTCCCAGTGTTGGGGGTTGACATCGCGCTTTGTCTAGGAGAGCCATCACACGAGTAGTCCCTGGCCAGGGCAAGCGAGATATACTGGTAGGCTTCCAGTGTTATCTCAGGGTGTATTGGGCTTCACTCCGACACGACTTGTACCGCTATTAGTGGACTGACGTTTACCGCCCACTAGGCCAGCCATGCGATGTATCAGACGAACAGACCGGACTGCACAGAGACTGTCACATTCAGACTCGGTAGGAGTTCAGATGGGGTTCACCTCGTCAGTCTTCTTATCGGCATCCACCTGGGGACCGTTATGCGCAGCTAGTGCCGCTTGCGGTCTGTGGTTAAACCCACTGCCAGCGTAGTGTCGAGTCTTTAGAGTCCCACACAGAGGGCTATTCGCCTTTAGGCAAAACAGAGTAGAGGTCGCATGGTTTTGCGACAAGGTTCGTTCTCATCCGCGCACTTGTGCACGTTTGGAGTCCGGACGGATATTACTAGCGGGCTCTGGTTTGAGCCAGATACTAGTATATGTTTTGGGGCTAGTTTTATCTCATTGTATTCATGTTCCTCGGAACAAGATTGCGGGTGTGTATGCACAGTTGATTGAGGTGGAGGAAGAGGATTTTCATTAGGGTTTCGGAGCGGGTGTGTATGCACAGTTGACAGTCGTCTTTTTCCAAACCCTAATGAATTTATGATATATCAATTAATAATATTAATTAAATGAAATTGTGTCATGGTTGGATTTGTTGACTTGTTGATCATTGTTGACTTGTTGACCATGGTTGAAACTTTGACTATTATCATTACATATCAAAGATGCTCTTTGATTCTAGCAAAACCATTTAATGTGTGTAATGATAATTGTCATTCCAAACCATCCATCAACTATTTCATTTAGATTATTATTATTATTAATTTGATAATTCATTTCATATTATGTTATGGTTGTAAAAAGGATTTCATTCTATCATAACACTTCTCTCTCCTCTCTTCTTCTTCCTCCTCCTCTAGTTCAAGGAGACTCACTCTCATGTGTTGAGAAACCCTCTCCTTGAGATAAAAACACCCTACACCACTCTCTACGCACTCTAGGGTTAGAGGTCTAGCAAGCCAAAGACCCTAGTTCTCTCAAAGTTTGAGAAAGGAGCCCGAAGGTTGAACCCTCAGGTGGATCCATCTTTGACGGAAGAAGGCGACGAGGAAAGCACCATCCAAGCTCTACAAAGGTTTCAAGAAGAAGGAGTTCAAGTTAGGTATAACATCTTTTCCGAGTAGCTAACTCTCTTTAGCTTGGTAGCTAGTTTAGTTTAGAAAAGATCCCGACTTTTGTTAGTCCATGTTGCCTAATGCGCTAAAAATTTGTTTTTTATACCGTTTCCTCCTCCCCGCAAGAACCGGGGTTGGCAACGTGGACTTACAGTGGTATCAGAGCCTAACTAAACTTAAACTAGCTTAGTAGTAAAGTGTATGGAAGTTCGATCGGAAAAATCACAAAAACCTAAACATCAAAACCCTAACTTTCTGTTGAAATTTTTTGTGCTCTAAAAATAAAAAGTTTTACCCCAAAAATTGGCTCAGGGTTTTGTGAAGACACCCACAAAAAACGGTCGAGTGAACCCATCAAAGCGCGGCGGTTCCGCGGCAAAACCATGCTCATTGCCGCGGAACCGCCGCCGGTTAGTCACTGTTCTCGACCGGGTTTGGTGCAGTGTTCTTCTGGTAGAGTTTTGGGATTTTTAAGATGGTTTATTTGTGCCCAGGTTTTCCAGAAAAGAAATTTGTTTTTGGGGGCCTATAAATCCATATTTTTTATCGAACTTCACTGTACTTTGACTAATCGGCTATATCTGTGATGTTTATATGTATTGAACGTCGGCTAATCACTATATGTCGATTAGTGGGGGTTATACATATCTGTGATCTGTGTTTGATGATGGTATGTGTATATGAATGCCTTGGACTGTCGCGGGTGAATAGCCGGGGTGGATGTGAGATGAGTGTTTCTTTTTCTTTCATTCATGTAATATGTAAATTGATGTAATATTATTTGTATGGCCGCACAACCGGGTCGGGGTTGTAGCCGTCATTGTATAATTTCATTTTACTGTTTTTGCTCCTAGGATAGACCCATGGAGGGGGTGCACAAACTACCGGATATCCCGAAGTGCCGAGTGGCCCACTCACAGCGTTGAGGGAGGTTACTCCACTTCGGGTACTTGGCGGGTAGTTTGCCACACCCGTAGGGGTCTTGGGTGGGGTATTGGCTATTCACCGCGACCGTGTAATCCGCTTTTCGTTGCAGGCTCGAACGGATTGCGGATTCCTAGTATATCCAATGTATTCATCTGTGATCTGTAATGTCTATCATTGCTAAATATTTATAACTATTTAGGCGTTGCTTATGTTTTACAGCCGTGCTAGCCCTGCCCCCGCTCTGTTGTTAGTTAAGTAACCTAACGGGTGATGACGGGGCCCCGTGGCGAATGCGAGTGGCATAAGCGTACGTCATATTTTGGTTGTTTTCTGCAATGCTAGGGTTAAATGATGGGACGCATTAAAAGAACTAATGCAAGAATATCACGTATTAAAAGAACTAATGCAAGATAATAAACCAAGCAAAAGTCGTTGGAACATTTTCGAAAAACCACTCGGTTCTTTTCAAAACCAACTTTTAAACGCGGAGCTTGAACCACTCCTTTGAAAAGCTATCTCGTTCCATCGATTATATCAAGTTCACTACGTTCACGGTTTAGCCAAAACCATTCGTACCCCTCCATCATTTCAGTTAAATATTCGGTAGTATTCAAGCTATGTATTTTGACCTCACGCCAAGGCATAGTGATTGGTAGCTACCGGATATTTATCTGTTGCATAGATAGAATGCGTTGTTTTGGGACAGCCGTACTGCCATTTTGGCCTACGTCAAGGGTAGGTACGGGTGGGTTCAAATCAACCGGGATAATGATGGGAAGAACTTGACATGTGACTTATGACATTTTGACCTCACGCCAAGGTCATAAGAGCATGGGGCAAAAATCCACATCGGGAGTTTCATAAGTACTGAAACTTGCTAGATTTGCATACCATTTGGAATGTGATGATTCTGGTAGGATTCCTTCAGTTTCGTCACGCGATGATATTTGGATCCCGATCCTACTGTGAGTATATGCTACTCCTCGGGAAATTTCTTACTAAACGATCAATGCTATAAACCTAGTAGGTGTCTAGAAAGGTGTTAGCGGGGCTATGCCCCCAGGGAAAAGAGGTTCTTAAATTAAGGAACTTCGCGAAAGCGTTGGAAAACCTCCCTCGAAGTACCGACACTGGCCTGGCTGAACGGTTAAGCAAGTATTGTGCGGTGGGATTGATCCCGACTAATTCTTCCTTTATGGTTTGAGGAGGGATTCGAGAGACAGTGGGAGCCATCCTGTTTAGACAAACTAAAAACCATTCTAAACTTGCAAGAGCATCATACTGAGTGGTTCTTCTCTCTCTCCTAATTGCAGCGACCAATCGACATGACTGGACTTAAGTTACTTCTAGATAAAAACATATTGACAGGGCCAAACTATAAAGATTGGCTCAGGAATGTCAGAATGGCAATCACTTACGACAAGCTGGGGTATCTTCTTACCACCAAAGCTCCCCCCGTCCCAGGTCCCACCTCCAGCATCGCGGATAAGGAAATCCGTAAGACTTGGGAGATTGATTGCGCGAAGGCCAAGTGCCTCGTGCTTGCCTCTATGGACAACGAACATCAGAGGAGGCACGAGAATATGGACCTGGAATCCATATTTCTCCATACAAAATAACTGTATGGAGAGCAGTCTCGTATCACTAGATACGAAGTGTCGAAGAAGTTATTTTCGGCAAGATTGGCCGTCGGATCATCGGTAGCGGAACACGTGCTTAAGATGATTGGCTACATTGAGGAGTTCGCAGAACTTGGGACCACGTTGGAGAGTGAGCTCTATACGGACTTAATTCTCCAGTCCCTTCCTTCCACTTACGCCCAGTTTATACTGAACTTCAACTTACAAGAAAAGGAAGTTGAACTTTCAGAACTCCTCAACATGCTGAGGAGCGCAGAGGGCACCCTACAGAAAGGTAGGGAAACATCCACTTTGTTTGTAGGAGGATCTTCTTATTCTAGGTCCAAGGCGAAAGCCAAGGGAAAGAAGAGGAAAGCCCCCGCCAAACCAAGGGGCGGTGTTAGTAAAGTGGATACGAAGGGCAAGGCAAAGGCAACAAAGATAGCGGGGAAGCTTGTGGGTAAAGAAGAATGCTTCTATTGTCATAAGAGTGGACACTGGAAGAAAGATTGCAGGGCTTGGAAGGCCAGGACACAGGAACTGAAGCAGGTTGCGGCTTCAGCTTCAGGTGTGTATGTTATTGAAAACTGTCTTTCAATAAACTCTACTTCCTGGGTATTGGATACCGGATCAGGATCTCATATATGTAATTCTTTGCAGGCGTTGAGAAACCGTAGGGTTTTGAAGGCAGGTGACATGACCCTCAGAGTTGCAAACGGAGATAGCATGGATGCTAAAGCCATGGGGGACTATCACCTGGGAATGTCAGATGGGCATGTTTTGGTTTTGCGTAATTGTTTTTTTTGTACCCAACGCAACTTGTAATATCATTTCTGTATCTTTGGTTTCTAAAGAAGGTTATGAATTTGCGTTTGTAAGCAATGTTGTAAACATTCACCTTAATCAAGTTCTGATTGGGTCAGGTACATTGAGCAATGGTATATACGTATTAAACCAACAACAGATTTTCAATGTCCAGAATACACACAAAAGAAAGTCTCCAGAAATCAATCAGGCTTTCCTATGGCATTGTAGACTGGGTCACATCAATGAGAGAAGGTTGACTAAGTTACATACAGAAGGATATTTGAATCCGTTCGAATATCAATCGTATGCCACTTGTCAATCCTGTCTCAAAGGAAAGATGACAAAGACTTCGTTCACTGGACACGGAGTAAGAGCGAGCGAGCTCTTGGGACTCGTACACAGCGACGTGTGCGGTCCAATGTCTACACATGCGCGAAGCGGTTTTTCTTACTTCATTACTTTTACGGATGATTTTTCAAGGTTCGGACATGTCTTCTTAATGAAACATAAATCCGAAGCTTTTGGAAAATTCCAGGAATATAAGAATGAAGTAGAAAAACAAACCGGCAAAAGTATCAAGATTCTAAGATCGGATCGAGGTGGTGAATACTTGATTGCCGAGTTCCTAGACTATTTAAAAGGGAATGGAATTCTCTCTCAGCTTACTCCTCCGTACACTCCGCAACATAACGGTGTATCGGAGAGACGGAACCACACCCTATTGGATATGGTGCGGTCCATGATGAGTAACGCTGAGTTACCACGATCATTCTGGGGATATGCGCTAGAATCAGCCGCATACCTTTTGAACCGAGTTCCCACTAAGACTGTGCCTACCACACCATATGAGTTATGGAGTGGGAAGAAACCCTATCTTCAATATCTAAAGATCTGGGGATGTCCAGCTTTTGTCAAAAAGCAGCATGCGGATAAACTCGAGGCACGCTCAGTACTGTGCAAGTTTGTGGGATACCCAAAGAACACCAGGGGGTATCTTTTCTACCACGCAGAGGAACAAAAAGTCCTTGTTTCTCGTAATGCCCATTTTCTAGAACACCAGTTCTTAGAAAAGGAAATTAGTGGGAGCGCAGTAGAACTGGAAGAAATTCCAGAACCACAAACTATTACTGAAAGCTTAGTGGAACCAGAGGGTTCAAAAGAACAGGACATTCCTATGCCACTCCGCAGGAGTAGTAGGCAGTCTCATCCGCCCGAGAGATACTACGGTTTTCTCATAGACGGGGATAGAGAGGATTGTATCATAGATTATGATGAGCCTACTAGCTTCCAGCAGGCCGTTCAGAGCATTGACTCGGTAAAATGGCTGGATGCAATGCGGACCGAAATGGAGTCCATGTACACCAACAAAGTATGGACGTTGGACATTGCTCCAGACGGGGTAAAACCCGTAGGATGCAAGTGGATCTTCAAAATGAAGATTGGTGTAGATGGACAGGTTGAGACCTATAAAGCTAGACTTATTGCAAAGGGTTTTCGTCAAAGACCTGGTTTGGACTATGACGAAACCTTTTCTCCAGTGGCTATGCTGAAATCTATTCGGATCCTTCTTGCCATTGATGCCTTCCACGATTATGAGATTTGGCAGATAGACGTAAAGACCGCTTTTCTAAATGGAAATTTAGCGGAGTGTGTCTATATGGACCAGCCAGAGGGTTTCATTCAGAGTGGGAGCAGCGGAAAGGTGTGCAAGTTGCTTAAGTCCATCTATGGACTAAACCAGGCATCGCGAAGTTGGAACATCTGCTTTGATGAGACGGTCAAAGAATTTGGCTTTATCAAAAATCCAGATGAACCATGCATCTATAGTAGATATGTAGCGAGAACTGTAGTATTCCTCGTTTTATACGTGGATGACATTATTTTAATAGGAAATGGCATTCCTATGCTACAATCTGTCAAGGGGTTCTTGTCGCACAGGTTCTCCATGAAAGACCTGGGTGATGCCTCATACATCCTGGGGATCCGGATCCATCGTGATAGATCCAAGAGGATATTAGGACTTTCACAGTCCAGGTACGTCGACACCATACTGAAAAGATTCAGTATGGAAGATTCCAAGCGCGGTAACCTATCGGCTTGTCACGAGATCACCCTCTCTAAAGAGATATCTCCCAAGACTGATTTGGAGAGGGATCACATGTCTATTATACCCTACGCTTCTGCGGTAGTCTCTATAATGTATGCGATGTTGTGTACCAGATCGGATGTAGCTTATGCACTGAGTGTAGTAAGCCGGTATCAGTAAAACCCTGGGGAGAAACACTGGATAGCGGTAAAGAACATTCTCAAGTACCTGAGAAGGACTAAGGAGATGTTCTTGGTGTATGGCGGAAAAGATCTCCAGATCGAGGCCTTTGCTGACTCCAGCTTCCAGAGTGACAAGGATGATTCCAAGTCCATGTCGGGTTTTGTCTTTACCTTCAATGGAGGGGCGTTGTGTTGGAGGAGTTCCAAACAGGAAACCGTTGCAGACTCGACTATGGAAGCGGAATACATCGCTGCATCTGATGCCGCAAAAGAAGCCGTCTGGATGAGAAAGTTCTTGAAAGAACTTCAGGTGGTTCCGTCCATTACTGATCCAATAACTCTGTATTGTGACAACAACGGGGTTATAGCTTTAGCGAAGGAACCCAGGTCCCACCAGAAATCCAGACACATCTTGAGGCGGTATCACCTGATCAGGGAGATCGTGGATCGCCAGGAGATCGAGGTTCGGAGGGTTGCTTCAGAAGAAAACACTGCAGATCCATTCACCAAGGCCTTGCCCCAGACTCAGTTCGAGCGGCTGATCGAGATGATAGGTCTTCGATACGCCAGTACATGGCCTTAGTGCAAGTGGGAGATTGTTAGTGTATATGCCCTAGAGGCCATTACTGTATCATACTGGTTTGTATATTACTTAATGGAAGCTTGGGATATTCACCTTGTATATACAATCTTGCTCAAAATGGTAGTATGCTACTTGGTTTGTTTCTACTTCAATGTGTACATGTGTTTATTTTATGATTTCATCTATACGCATTAGTGGAGCCCTTAGGATCTTTGCTTGATTACCAGCGTTGTGATGGCAGTCACACTAGTGGGGACTGGGTAATCTATAAGCACATCCTTATGCAGGTCTCTAGTCGCAGGACTATCGAGACAGGGCATCGATACTCCAGAGTAGACTAGCGCATGCGCTTCTCATCCCAGTGTGGGAGACGGTCTGTCCCACAGCCGTCAGTACGTCGTACTTGAGATAGTATGCGGGTGCTCGTTAGGTTACGAGTACACTGGACAGGACTCGTCGGGAACTGACTAGTTGGTTTTATACCTATCGTCAGTTATCAGTTCCCAGGTGACATGAGTACAGCTTAGTCCGCTGACTTGATACTGGCACTTCGCCTCAAGTGTGTTCCCACTGTACTTTGATTACTCCCCTACCACGACTCAAAGGAGTCGTGCAAACAGGTAGTGGTTGGGTGCAGTCCCGAAGCAGTTGGAGGCAGTGACGGTTAGACAGGATTCGTCTCTCCCAGTGTTTGGGGTTGACATCGCGCAGTGTCTAGGAGAGCCATTACACGAGTAGTCCCTGGCCAGGGCAAGCGAGATATACTGGTAGGCTTCCAGTGTTATCTCAGGGTGTATTGGGCTTCACTCCGACACGACTTGTACCACTATTAGGGGACTAACGTTTACCGCCCCTAGGCCCGCCATGCGATGTGTCAGATGAACAGACCGTACTGTACGGAGACTGTCACATTCAGACTCGGTAGGAGTTCAGATGGGGTTCACCTCGTCAGTCTTCTTATCGGCATCTACCTGGGGACCGTTACGCACAGCTAGTGCCGCTTGCGGTCTGTGGTTAAACCCACTGCCAGCGTAGTGTCGATTTTTTAGAGTCCCACATAGAGGGCTATTCGCCTTTAGGCAAAACAGAGTAGAGGTCGCATGGTTTTGCGACAAGGTTCGTTCTCATCCGCGCACTTGTGCACGTTTGGAGTCCGGACGGATATTACTAGCGGGCTCTGGTTTGAGCCAGATACTAGTATATGTTTTGGGGTTAGTTTTATCTCATTGTATTCATGTTCCTCGGAACAAGAATGCGGGTGTGTATGCACAGTTGATTGAGGCGGAGGAAGAGGATTTTCATTAGGGTTTCGGAGCGGGTGTGTATGCACAGTTGACAGTCGTCTTTTTCCAAACCCTAATTAATTTATGATATATCAATTAATAATATTAATTAAATGAAATTATGTCATGGTTGGGTTTGTTGACTTGTTGACCATGGTTGAAACTTTGACTATCATCATTACATATCAAAGATGCTCTTTGATTCTAGCAAAACCATTTAATGTGTGTAATGATAATTGTCATTCCAAACCATCCATCAACTATTTAATTTAGATTATTATTATTAATTTGATAATTCATTTCATATTATGTTATGGTTGTAAAAAGGATTTCATTCTATCATAACACTTCTCTCTCCTCTCTTCTTCTTCCTCCTCTAGTTCAAGGAGACTCACTCTCATGTGTTGAGAAACCCTCTCCTTGAGATAAAAACACCCTACACCACTCTCTATTCACTCTAGGGTTAGAGGTCTAGCAAGCCAAAGACCCTAGTTCTCTCAAAGTTCGAGAAAGGAGCCCGAAGGTTGAACCCTCAGGTGGATCCATCTTTGACGGAAGAAGGCGACGAGGAAAGCACCATCAAAGCTCTACAAAGGTTTCAAGAAGAAGGAGTTCAAGTTAGGTATAACATCTTTTCCGAGTAGCTAACTCTCTTTAGCTTGGTAGCTAGTTTAGTTTAGAAAAGATCCCGACTTTTGTTAGTCCATGTTGCCTAATGCGCTAAAAATTTGTTTTTTATACCGTTTCCGTCTCCCCGCAAGAATCGGGGTTGGCAACGTGGACTTACAATTATACCTCACAAGTTCAGCCCTAGCTTGCTCTAGCCTCCCAAGACATCTCTTTTCTCCAAGTTTTGAACGAATTTGGGCTTGAGAAGTGATAGAATAGGGTTTTGTGTTGAATTTGTGAAGAAATTTATGGATTTTTGTTGAATTTTGATGGAATTGTGATGAATTTTGGAAGGAAAAAGAGAAGGAAAATTGGGGACAGCAGCAGGGAGGCTCTCGGCTAGAGGAGGGAGTAGGGAGAATGAGGAAAAAAAAGTGTGGAAAATTTGAAAGTCAAAGACTCCCCATACCTCCTAAACCCATACCTCAAATTACTATATTTAAATCCCTTTTCTTACCATATTGCTCACAAGAGTTGAAGACCCAAAGAAAAAGTAAGAGAGAAGTTTTCTGCTGTGGTGGACCGTCCAAAGGAGGATGAGGATTGGTGAAAGAGTGTATAAAAAATTCTATGCAAAAAGACCCCCCGACAAGCTCAAAATTGCAAGTTTTAGTTTAATTAATTAAAATTTTAATTTCCCTTGATTATAACTAATTAGAACTAGGAAATAACATACTAAAAATTTATATTACAAACTAGAGTTTAGTTGTCATGGTTCTAAAGCAAGTAATTAGCCCAGTCAAATTTGTATTTATCGCTAATTTAATGTATTTTTAACAGCTTAAAATAATATTAAAAATAGTAAATTAGGGAAAAAAAATTTAAACAACCAGAAATTTATAAGTGACTCATTAGCTACTAAAAACTATTACCTATCCAAATTCGGTATAATTAGGCCTATATGGAAAAATAATTATAATGACAATTTACGGAAAACACCAAATATTTACCGATTTTCGGGAAAATACCAAAACGACTTTTAAGGCGTTACACCGGGGCAAGAAAACTCATATTGTTAGGCGGTGAGCCTGGCAGGGGAGCACTACCTACCGGTGATAGTATTTGGACTCGGCGTTATCCGGAGGATACCGATCGGAGTCATGAGATGGATATGAGGGCCGACCAGAGTATGCGGCGCCTGAGGGCCGATCTGAGGATGCGGCGCCTGAGATATGAGGATTTACGTGTCAATGCTGGACATTGGTTTCATGATGTTTCGAGTGTCGTTGTTGGACACTCAGGTTCTATGATTTGATGTGTCATTGATGGACACACGTTCTTTGATATCCTCATATATTTACATGCATATTCTTTCATGATGTTTCGAGTGGATGAGATCCACATGCATACAGGCATTGATTATATTGTTGGATGATATCCACATGCATACATGCATTGATTATATTGTTGGATGATATCCACAAGCATACAAGCATTAATTATTGTTGGCATATATGTCGACACGGTCACCCTAGATATCATAATATTACCTTTATGATATAGTTGACCTAGGAAATCGTTGTTTTATTCTATTTCTACCTGCTGATGTTTTCTACTCACGAGTTGGCAACTCACCCCTGTTGTGCCACAGTTCTTACAGGTTGACCGCACGGATCAGTAGCGGCACCACTGGCACACCGCTTGCTTTCGGGTGATTTGCTTTGGTAGGTGGTACACATTGGTTTGTGCCACTCTTGTATTATTATTCCTATTGTATCTAGTCAACTCCATCAATCAGAAAACTAGTATTTGTATATGTAGTAAGACTTAGCAAGACTTGTAGTTGCGAGACTTAGAGCAATGGGTTATATGTTCGCTTGGTGGGTTTGATGTCTTGCTTTTCATTTTCCTTTGTGTTGATCTTCGCCGTTGGGTGTCGTATACATATATATGCTTGTGGTGGTTGTTTCCGCCGTTGGGCGTGATTTGCTTCCGTTTGGGGATGCTTTATTTATATTCTATGTTTGTACCCATTTCGGGGCTAGTTTTTATAAAGGTGGTGCTGCCGAAATTTTTAAGAAAATAAAATTAAGTTTAAGGATTTTTATTTAAGGTTTCCAAATGTTTTATCAATGTTTACATTACTTACTTCTTTTGAAAGGTTTTGATTTCTGGGCTTCGGCTTACTTAAGTTACGTTACGCCTATAGACGTTGCGTGATTTAAGTGCTGGTCACGAGCTAATATTTTCAGGTCGTGACAAAACCAACGTATCTATCTATGCTATAGATGAATATCCAGCAGCTACCAATCACTATTCCTTGGCGAAGGTCAAAATACATAGCTTGAATACTACTGAATATTCAACTGAAATGACGGAGGGCTACGACTGGTTTTAGCGAAACCGTGAACGTAATGAACTTGATTTAATTGAAGTAACCTGATAGCTTTTAAAGGAGTGGTTTAAGCTCCGCATTTAAAACTTTACTTTTTGAAAAGAAAAACCGAGTGGTTTTGAAATTGTTCCAACGATTCAGCTTTGGTTTGTTTGCTTTGCATTAATCATATAATGCAGTCCCATCATTTACACCAATCATCACAGAGAGAAACAAAAATACCACGTCCGCTTATGCCATCCGCATTCGCCACTGGACCCCATCTAACACCATTAGGTTACTTAACTAACGCCAGAGCGGGGGCAGGACTAGCGCTGATGCAAAACATAAGCAACGTTTACTATATAGCATATATATAATATCCATTCATCTCATGCAATAATAGGCATTCCAGATCACAGATGAACATATTAGATATACTAGGAATTCCGCGTTTCGTTTAAACTAGTAAATAAAAACGGATTCTACGGTCGTGATGAATAGCCAAACCCTACCCTAGACTTCTATGGGCGCGGCAAACTACCCGCCAAATTTCTGAAGTGAAGCAGCCTCCTTCAGTAAAATAAGTAGGCCACTCGGCACTTCAACGAACCCGGTAGTTTGTGCACCCCACCTTGGGTCTATACTAGGAGAAAAAAACAGTAAAAGAAATAATACAACGGTGGCTACAACCTCAACCTGAATGTGCCCCGCAAAATAATATTACATCAAATTACAATTTACATCGAATGAAAGAAAACTCTCATCTCACAACCCCGGCTATTCATCCACGACGATCCAATATGTTCATATACACAAACCAACATCATAGATATGTGCAACCCCAAACTAACCGATAAATAGCAATTAGCTGAAGTTTACGAACACATATATCATAACACAGATAAAACCCGATTAGCCAAGAACTTTAGAATTTCGATCGAAAACTATTTTCCGTATCTACCCCAAGTGCAAACCAGCACACAGAAAAATACTGGGTAGAAACCAAATATACCAGAGAACAATACACCCAAAAATTAGAACAACAGAAGAAGAACGAGTTGAATCGGCCTCGACTCGGCCGCGGAACCGCGGCGGAACGCACCGTTCCGCCGCACTTCCGCTGTCGTCTTGGTGATTCATTAACTTGTTTTTCTTGGGTGTTCTAATAATACCCTGCTCTGAATTTTCATAGCTCTGAAATAATTTTTTCTAGCAGTTTAAAAATCGACAGAAACTTGAGGGTGCGGGTGTATTGTTTTCGCACGATCGAAGTTCTAATAACTTGCTAACAAGCTAGTACAGGTTTAGTAGGCTCTGATACCACTGGAAGTCAATGTCGCGCACCCCGCGTGTTCGCGGGGAGGCGAAGTTTGCAAAAAATGATTTTTATATGCTTCGCAACACCGACTTGAACTGCACGATCGATACTAAACCATAATTAGCTAAACTACTAGAGGTTAACTACTATGCAAGAGTGTTATACCTCAAAGTATCAAGTCCTTCGGTTCTTTGCTTGTCCTCCTCTCCTTGTCTTCTCAAAGATCGGATCGAGCTTGTGTGGTCGGCTTCCTCACGTCAAAGACGATCCACCCGAGAGAATGTGCTTTGAGCTCTATCCTCTAACTTGAGGTAACTAGGGTAAATGGTTTGCTAATCCAAGTAGCCTAGGGGATGTAGAGAGTGGTTATGGATAGTTTACTCTTAAGAACCTTAGGTTTCTCAACACATGAGACATTTAGGGTTTGAGGAGGAAGAAGAGAGCTCTTGAGGAGAGAGTGTGTGTGAGATATTATGAAATGAATATGGCTATGTCTTGTGAATTATGAAGCATACAATAATTCACAAATGGAAAATATCAAGCATGCTTCAATAGTCATTAGATGAGTCACCCTAAGTAGCCATGCTTCATTTAATGAGAAAACACACCCCTTACCTCCACCTCATTTACCATTTAACATAAATGGTTATACAAGAAATGAGAAGTCCTCTTATAGAAGAATTCTTGCACAAATTACAAGAATACCCCTCACCGTATATACATACCCGTATCCGTACTCCGAAAAATATGAATACAATAAGACGAAAATAATCCAAGAATATATTACTAGAATCTGGCTTAAACCAAAGCCCACTAGTATTATCCGCCCGAACATCATCCGTGCACAAGTACACGTATGCGATCGAAGCCCTGCCGTAAAACCATACGGCTTCTACATTGTTTCGTCCGAAGCAGGAAAACCCTCTGTGTGGGACTCTAAAGACTCGACAGTACGCTGGCAGTGGGTTTAACCATAAGTCCATCAGTGGTACTTGCTGCATGTAACGGCTACTCAGGTATCTGTCGATAAGAAGGCCGATGAGCAAACTCATTCGAACTCCCACTGAGCTTATCTGTGACAATCTCCGTACAGTACGGTCTGTTCGTTTAAAAGTATCGCATATCGGGCCTATGAGCGGTAGCCGTCAGACCCCTAATAGCACAATAAGTCGTGCCGGAGTAAAGCCCAAAACACCCTGAGAAACTACTGGAGTACCTACCAGTAAATCTCGCTTGCCCTGGTCAGGGACTTTGTGTAATGGCTTTCCGAATACAGCGCGATATCATCCCCCAATACTGTTAGTGTATATGCCCTAGAGGCCATTACTGTATCATACTAGTTTGTATATTACTTAATGGAAGCTTGGGATATTCACATTTGTATAGACAGTCTTGCTCAAAATAGTAGTATGCTACTTGGTTTGTTTCTACTTCTATTTGTGCATGTGTTTCTTTTAGCATATCACTTATACATATTAGTGGAGCCCTTAGGATCTTTGCTTGATTACCAGCGTTGTGATGGCAGTCACACTTGTGGGGGCTGGGTAATCTACAAGCACATCCTTATATAGGTCCATAGTCATAGGATTATCGAGACGGGGCATCAATACTCCGGAGTAGACTAGCGTATACGCTTCTCATCCCAGCAGGGGAGATGGTCTGTCCCACAGCCATTAGTACGTCGTACTGGAGATAGTATGCGGGTGCTCGTTAGGTTACGAGTACACTGGACAGGACTCGTCGGGAACTGTTGGTTGGTACTATACCTATCGTCAGATAACAGTTCCCAGGTGACAGGAGTACAGCTTAGTCCATCGACTTGACACTGCTACTTCGCCTCGAGTGTGTTCCCATTGTGCTTTGATTACTACCCTACCACGGCTCAAAGGAGTCGTGCAAACAGGTAGTAGTTGGGTGCAGTCCCGAAACACTTGGAGGCAGTAGCGATTAGATAGGATTCGTCTCTCCCGGTATTGGGGGTTGATATCACGCTGTGTCTAGGAGAGCCATTACACAAAGTCCCTGGCCAGGGCAAGCGAGATTTACTGGTAGTGTTTCCAATAGTTTCTCAGGGTGTCTGGGCTACACTTTGGCACGACTTGTACCGCTATTAGGGGTCTGACGTTTACCGCCCCTAGGCCCGACATGCAATACTCATAAACGAACAGACCGGACTGTACGGAGATTGTCACATTCAGGCTCAATAGGAGTTCGGATGGGTTTACCTCATCGGCCTTCTTATCGACATCTACCTGGGGACCGTTATGTACAGCTAGTGCCGCTTGCGATCTGTGGTTAAACCCACGGCCAGCGTAGTGTCGAGTCTTCAGAGTCCCACACAGAGAGTTTCCATGCATTGGGTAAAAGGTATAGAGGCCGTATGGTTTTACGGCAGGGCTACGATCACTTACGTGCACTTGTGCGCGTATGATGTTCGGGCAGACAATACTAGTGGGCTTTGGTTTAAGCCAGATCCTAGTATTGTACAGATGAATTAGTTTTGTCTTCTGTGTATTCGTGTTCTACGGAATGCGGATGCGGGTGTGTATGCACGGTTGTGAGGAGCGAAGAAGGAGGTGTCTCATTAGGGTTTTGACCATTGACTTGGTCAAAACCAATATGAAGCGAGGAAAATGTTTATTAATCTTTTTAATGATAATTGTGTTTTGGCTAATTGGTTTAACCATTTGACCTTGCTTGACAATTTGACCTAGTTGTCTATTGTTGACTTAGATATTTTGCAAGCACTAGACTCTTCTTATTCTTTTGGATTTATCTTCGAGATGATAATGGTCAAATCAAGGGTAGCCATCATAATTTATCATGATAAAAGATTACTAAATATTTTTCGTATGCATCATTATCTTCTTCTCATTCTCTCTCATCAAATGAGAGCTCCCATGGTTTGCTTCTTCTTCCCCCCCACTACAAATTCCTAATAGTCTCATGTGTTGAGCAAATTAGGTTTTAAATAGACAAACAAACCCATCTTCTTCCTCTACATCACCTAGGGCATCAAGAGTAGCAAACTTGTTGCCCTAGTTACCTCGGCTTGAGGTGGAGCTCGGACTATAGACTCTGGGGTGGATCGTCTTCGACTCTAGGAGGCCGCGGAGGTGACCAAGATCCTAATCGATCCTTAGAGATTGCATGGATGAGGAGGACAGCGGAGGGAAGAACCGAAGGACCGTTTTCGTGAGGTATAATCTCCTAAGCATAGTAGATAGAACCTCTAGTTGTTTGTTAGAAATGGTTTGGCAAAGATCCTCAAGAAATTCTATGTTACCTTGTGATAAAAATTTATTTATTTTTACTTATTCCGCCTCCCCGTAAGTACCGGGGTGGGTAACGTAGACTTATAAATACCGGAAGAGATGAACCCTATCTAACCGCCACTGCCTCCAAGTGCTTTGGGACTGCACCCAACTACTACCTGTTTGCACGACTCATTAGAGCCATGGTAGGATAGTAATCTAAGAACAGTGGGAACATACTCGATGCGAAGTAGCAGTATCAAGTCAACAGACTATGCTGTACTCATGTCACCTGGGAACTGCTGCCTGACGATACGCATAGTACCAACTAGCAGTTCCCCACGAGCCCTGTCGAGTGTACTCATAACCCAATGAGCACCTACATACTATCTCCAGTATGACGTACTAATGGCTGTGGGATAGACCATCTCCCCTGCTGAGATGAGAAGTGTATACACTAGTCTACTCTGGAGTATCGATGCCCTATCTCGATAATCCTATGACTAGGGACCTGTATAAGGATGTGCTTATAGACTACCCAGCCCCCACTAGTGTGACTGCCATCACAACGCTGGTAGTCAAGCAAAGATTCTAAAGGCTCTACCAATATGTATTAGCGATACGTTAAAAAGAAACATATACACATATTGAGGTAGAAACAAAACAAGTAACATACTACTATATTGAGCAAGACTGTTACAATATCCGTGTATATCCCAAACTTCCAAAATGTAATATACAAACTAGTATTATACAATAATGGCCTTTAGGGCATATATCACTAACATATTCTAATATGGCAGTTATTTATTATCGGTTAGATTATATATGATATAACCGAATTATTAAATCAATAGTTGATTTGATAATGTGATATACAGATAAATGATATTTGTCGGTTATATGTGATATAATCGGATTATTAAATCAAGTGTTGATTTAATAATTTGATATATTTTATATTTGATATAATTATATTTAACTAATATTATTTGCTCACTAATTATTTACTTAATAAATAAATATATATATATATATATTAAGCATGGTTTGATTTTCTATTTTTGTGAAAAAATAGAAAAGAGGTGGAAAATGAGAGCATGGGTAGAAGCATGGCATTTATCATTGTTTATTTGTTTGTGTGCACTATTGAAGTATAGCTCAATTTTTATAATTGAGAAATATCTATACTTCAATAATGCAACACAAAAGGGTTTCCATTCTATCATATTTTTTTATCACTTGGTGGTTTTTCTTGATATGAGCCCTTCTTCCTCTAGCACCCATCATCTTCCACCTCCTCATCAATTTCATGCTTCAAGCTCTAAACAATAACATGTGTTGTGAAACATAGAGCTTGAAACCCTAGTGAGCAAACAAAATCCCTACTTCACCATCCCATATTAGATTAACACTTTGATATGGTGTGTTTCCTTCACTAAAAAGTTTAGTGAAGAGGTAGCTTGGATTGGCAGACTTTGGATGGATCATCTTCGGCACGAAGGTCATCGGAGGAAGCTTGCGCTTTCTTCAAGTAGTGCCTAGTGGAGTCGCGTGGACTACTGCCCGGAGCATTTGAAGAGAAGGACTTGGTCTACGAAGGTCGTATACTCTTTCCTTTAGCTTACTTTGTGATATCATCATGTTGGATATATATGCCCTAGAAGCCAGTATTGTATATGTATACAGATGGATGCTAGGGATATGTATGTACATGACAATCTTGCTCAGTTTTATAGTATATTATTGTCACGGCCCGAAATTTGGCACGTGACGGCCCTTAAACCATGTAATGTCTACAGGCGTAACGCAATTTAAGTAAGCCGAAAACCCAGCAATCTAAACTATCAAAAATAGTTAGTGATAAGAACATTGTTAAAACTTTTGAGAATCTCAAGTAAAAATCCTTTAAAATTCAAATTTACTTTCTTTAAAATTTGGCGGCACCTCCTTTGTAAAAACTAGCCCCAAAAAGGGTACAACAAAAGATATAGGTAAAGCATCCCCAGCAGGAGCAAATCTACGCCCAAAGGCGGAAAACAACCACCACAACAGATATACGACGCCATAGCGAAGAAAAAGATGATGTAAGTTGTTGGGTTGCGGCAGCTCCCCGGCCGTCTTTCCGAGGCCAGATGCGGAACAAAAACTTTTTACGAACTGGGGCTAACCGCATCCGAATCCCGGATCGTTCCATTAACCGTAAACTAGATAACTGTAAAGAGGGTTTTAGAGATTATACCGATCGATCCGTATCCTTCGGTCTTTAACCTCTGCCCCTAGCATGTTGCGGATGCACCGACGAAGCTCGCTCTCCGATCTCGCTCGATCCACGATCTCCTCCTCGCCGAAAACTGCGCCACATCAACGAATCATTATACGGGCTCCCGCCTCTGAACTGAGGCAACTCGGACACGAAGTTTGCTAGCCGACGTGTCCAAGGTTGCTGTAGAATAAGTGTATAACACTTTGTCTCATGTCACCCAAGCCTTTGGGTGAGAGTTAATTGAAGTTTCCAAACTTGGAGTGAAGATGAAATGAGCTTTTGGAGATGAGCTAATGGATTTTCTTTGCAAATGAAAATGAATCATCTTCACACAAAAGAGTGGGGGCTTCCAAATATATGGGTTCGGCCAACCAAGAGGAATGGGGAGGGTGAGCACAAGGCAAGAGGTGGTGACCATAAAGAAAAAGTAGCTACAAAAAACCTCACAAAAACATCACCTCAACACTCATCATCAGCCATCAACTCTCACAACAAAAACCCCCTCCAAACATTAATTCAAAATTTGCAGAAAACCCCAAGAAGTTGCTGGAAGGGCTGGGGCCCCGGCACCACAGAAAAACCCTCCATTTACAAAATGGACTTTTGCAAATAAACCCCCTTCAACACTGGAATTCAGCCATGGAGAAAGGCAAGAAGGCATGGCCAAAAAGAATGCAAACTGGCAACTTCAAAAAGCGATCCCGTAAAAAAATTACATGATAACCTCGCAACTATATATACATACCCGCATTTGTATTCCGATCGAATATAAATGCAATGAGACAAATTCTACACAGTTTAATACTAGGATCCGGCTTAAACGAAAGCCCGCTAGTATTAGCCGTCCGAACCATGACACGTGCACAAGCGCACGCGTATGTTCAAACCCTGCCATAAAACCATACGGCCTCTACAGCGTTTCGCCCGAACTGGGAAACTTTCTGTAGGGGACTCTAATTACTCGTCAATACTCTGGCAGTGGGTTTAACCATAAGCCGTCAATGGTACTAGCTGTACGTAACGGCTGCCCATGTACTGAGTGAAAGGGAAGACGATGAGCGAACTCATCCTGGAACCATACTGAGCCTATGTGTGACAATATGCGTATAGTCCGGTCAGTTCATCTATGAGTATCGCATATCGGGCCTAGGGGGCTGGTAAACGTCAGACCCCCAAAAGCTGTATAAGTCGTGTCGGAGTGTAGCCCAGAACAACCTGAGATACTACTGGAATACCTACCAGTAAATCTCGCTTACCATGGCCATGGATTTTTTGTAATGGCTCTCCAGACACAGCACGATCTCACTGTCACGACCCGAAAGTACGGAACATGACCGGCACATAAACTACGAACGTCTCGAGGCGTACGTAATCTAAGTAAACCGAAAACCCAGAAATCCAAACCAAGAAAAGTTGTAGAGTACAGGAAAAACCAACTTAAAACAAGTAGTTTCAATATCATAAGCCGAGTTATGCGGTTTTAAAAACATCAAGTATTTCCTGAAAATTTCGGCAGAATCTCCTTTGTAAATACTGGCTCCCAAACGGGATACAACATGAATAGTATATGAAATCAATAAAAAGGCATCCCCAAGCGGGACCTAGCTCTTCGTCAATCGACGGTCACAACCAAACAAGCAATATAATATACAACGCCAACGGCGAGGATTAAAATTCAAAGGAAACTCAAAACCACAAGAAAACCACAGAAATATAACGCGCGACTCTAAGATCGAAGGAATAACATCACTGGTCTCTATCTCAAAATAAATACATGTTTGGTTGATGGAACTTCTAGATACAACAGAGTAATAATATACAAGTTATATAATGGGGGGTACGATACAAGTAAACCCACCTACTAGCAAATCACCCGAAGGAAACTATGCCCGCAAGCCGTAAAGAAACCTGTACGGCAAACCTGCAAGGAACTGGGGCACAACGGGGGTGAGTTGCCAACTCGTGAATAGAAAAACATCTACGGAAAGAAATCGCATAAATAACGCAACCTAGGTCAATGATCATAATATATCCTCAAATATATGTATAACATGCAGCCTATAACAATGGCTAGGGTGATATCTAACCCGAGTGTAATCTCATGTGCCCGTGTCAGTGCCTCAGGTAGCAATATATCATATGAATGAGGTATGAATGCATGAAAACAGAATATATGTAAATGAAGAAACTGTTTTCATAATTTAGTGAGATTTCCTTTGTATTTTCAAAATGAGATATCATAAATGAAATCAGCATAAAACAGTGCCTAGCATCGGCACAAAACGTAATCCCAATATCTCGATATCTGTGTATCACAGTCTCTGTACCTCAATATCTCGAAATCTCAATGTCTCAATCATAATATCTAGGGCGCCGTCAGTCCAGAACGGCCCCTACCATCCATCTCAAGACTACGACGGTATCCTCCGGATATCCGACGCGTCGGGTAATATCACCGGTAGGTAGTCTCCCCCTGCCAGGCTCATCGTCATCACCATGAGCTTCTTGCCCCGGGGTACCTTACCGGGTCCACCATGTACCCGAAACGGTTCATCCAACTCCTCGAATCGGGTCTCGAAATCCATCAGCAAACTCATGGTGGACGACTCATACATCATGGGAAAAACCGCGCTTTTTATTTAAAAAGAGAAAGAAGAAGTTTGTATATGTTTTGCGGTTTTCCCCAAATCCAGAAAATCTCATGGAAATCCGAATCCAAAACCTCAATAGCACGTAAAAGTGAATATATGCATGAGAATCCATGAATGCGGCATAACAATGAATAACAGTATGCATGAAGTAGCAGGTAATAACTACAATGTCTAAACTAACATATAAGGCAAGTACACAAATATCATGTCTAAACAATTAGCTAACAGGCTATGTCAAGCAATAATATTTTCTAAGGTGTACGTGACATGGCAATTACCGATGAAGATGTGTGTGAGCCGACAAGTAAGTGTACGTGGTACATACGCATCATCGGTAATGGTGCTAGTGTCCTAACCACAAGATATCAACAGTAGAATATGAAGCATAATATAAGCATGTGATACGGAGCAAACAACAATAATGAGCGGGAGCTGAATACTAGACGCAACGATAACTAATCTGCATTAATCTAATATAAGTCCTACAAATGGTGCCTTTTGAAATAACACGAATCATGGGGTTTTGAAAATAGAGGCTACGGTGTTTTTATGAAAAGATACGTCTTTTGAAATATCCGTAGGGTCCTTTGGGCTGTCTTTTAAAATACCCACGATTCGTTAGTTTTTGAAATAGGTAAGAATCGAATCTAATATAACAACTAAACTAAACTAAAGGGCTAAGCTAACAAGCTGGACTACAGGTAAGGAAACCGCCTAACATCTGAGTCGATCCATATACATACCTGTATATATATTAGTCGGTGATCCCGCCTCAATAATATCATATCCGATACCATATCTATAAGCAGGCATCCTAAGTCAAGAGTGCGGATCAATCATCAAAATATAGCTCGTACGTAAATCCGTCGTACGGCATCCCCAAATCTGGGTACGGGTTAATATCACATTCATCATACTATTCACCTGGTATCCTCTTTATCAAATATCATGATCGAGGTACTGATCTACGTCTAGTACAATACTGATACCGCCTAAGTATGCATGCACGTGTGTAAAACACTACGTCAAGGACCCGCTACAACATCATGTCGTATCTCAAATACGAACCCTGCTATATCACCGATCTCACGGCCTCAAATCAAATCTCATCGACTCATCATAAATCCCAAGTACTATCATCCTCAAATCTGTATGTGAACACATAACAATAAAGAATCCCATGAGCACATATAAATAGGAATGTACATATGCATAGTCCCATACCCACGCATATATACATGTATACACATCCCAATCTGCGCACAGGAAAGTAAAGTATGCAAGTCTGTGTGTGCGTATGTGGGTATAACAACTACTCTAGGGTTTCGCAACTAACCCAAAGCTAATCCATGAATATATAATCATAACATGAATAAACATTCTCGTATCATAAAACACCTATATAAACATATATATATGAGCTAAACTACGGACTGCGGGGGTGCTATACGCCATCCACCCGACTTCTCCCCGTAGATATAAATCTACTCACCTGGTCCTCGCTCGCCGGTGCCAACGTCGCCACGCGCTTGCTTGTCATCTCGAAGTCCACATGGGGTACCTACATATCATAACGCACCGTATCACATTAAAATCCGACTCATGACCAAAACGACGCACGAATCCCACATAGGTCAAAACCTATGGTTGCCTTCACAAATCGACCCAAAAACCCTCGACGTCGGCGTACAAACGCCAAACCATCGAGAAAGCTCCCAACACACTCATTTATACAATTACAAGCACTAATTATAATATAAAATAGCTTAAAATTCACAAAAACCCCCAATTTCACTTAAAAAGTCATTTTCCCGAAAATCTAGCAAGCACAAATCACCGTTTTAGTACAAATCTCGATGTATAAACGAATCTAGCGGCCACAATATTCACTAAATATCTTAAATAAGTCATAAAAACAATTCCCATAATTTAATCTCATTAAATTTCATTAGCCCCAAAATTCTAGTTTACAAATTAACCAATTTTAACAATTTTAAAGCAAAAATGCACATACAACAATCTAGCTTGGATTTGCATGATCTAAAGCATTAAACTACATTTTATAATGTTAATGAAGTCATGAAAAACCTAATTACATTTTTCTCTTAATCAAATTGATGGTTTACAAAAATCTAGTTTGCAATTTAAGCAATTTGGACAATTGAAATGTAGCAATCTAGCAATATAGCAAGTAGGTTAGCTTTAGCATTCCTATAAATATTAAACTACACCTTGCAAACCTTTACACATGATAAAAACCCTAACTTACTCTCAATTACCTTTTCTTTAAATTTCAAACTTCAAATTTAGAACTCTAATTAAACACATAATAGCTAGATTCAAGTAATTACACAATAACTTAAGTAAAATGCTAAGATTATACCTCACTTAATTAGAGATCTAGCATGAAAATCTTGGCCTCCAATTTGCTCTCTTTTCACCACAATCCATGCTAGAATAGGCTAAAAAGAAATGGGTAGAGGTTGGATTATGATTTTGTGAGGTTATACTTTGATTTTTGATGAATTTGTGAGGATTTTTTTTGAAGAGAATGAGAGGAGAAACAATGGGAGGGCTGCTGAATTTGGACATCAGAAATGGGGAAAGGGAGAGAGAGAGAGTGGGTGTGGGTGCATGTGGAATTGTCAAAGTCAACCCAATATCCATACCTCTTTATAAAACAATTTCCTCACATGAATTAAAGCCAAAAGAGGGGGGGAAAGTGGCTGTCCAGCAGGGGTGGGGCCATCCAAAAGTGAGGGGTGAGGTTGTGAGAGAGTGAACTAAAAAATTCTATGCAAAAAGACCCCCCTCAAGTTACCAAATTGCAAGTTTTCGCTAATTTCACCAAAAAAAGCTTTTTTCATCGATATTTTCTAAACCGTTTTGGCAAACGATTTCATTTCAAAAACCACATAATAAACTTTTATTTAATGTTTTATGATGCACAAAATTTGTTTCAACTCTGTCACGCCCCGCTTCCCAGAGTACGCAAGATTTGGGCACGTGACATAGCCAAACATGCTACCTGTGGGTAGGAAGTATCCATCCACAGTCACATTACGGTTGTAAAGATATCAAGAACAAGATAATAATCTAATCTAATACATGTCCAAATCCATAATAACAAGAATCAATAAACAATAAGTGTGGAAGCTAATGATCCAATACAATGAATAAACAGTATGTCCCATAATGCGGGCTCACATCTGGAAATGAAATGACATAAATAAACTAAACTCTAAAGAACTCACAGTTCAGCCTGCTGGCTGAAGTACTCCTGCTCGGTCGACGACAAAGGTACGGAATCTGGGCCATGCAAAACCCAGACGTCAGCGCGTCATGATATCAAGTATGTAGCATAAACATGGTAATAAACAATGCAAGCATGAACATGAATAAAGCAGCAATAAGAAGTAATAAACAGGGTAATGTGCAGTAGTGACTAAACTGTCCTATCAGGTTTTCTACTCTATAGTCTTTGAAACCAATTGATGAATCGTCGATGTAACTCAATAGTATCCCGTGCGTGCCCGGGACCACGGTCATGATCCTCGGGGCTGAATCCGAGACGTGCCGCTAAGCAGTAAAAGGTAGTAGGATGGACGAGTGATGTCAGCAACAACACTCCGGAGCTGGCCAAGCCCGTAAGACTGATCAGAACAATGTATCGAACTGTTGAGTTACAAGTCGGTTTCACCTTTGATTTCCCCATACCCCCAAACTATGTATGTCAGTCAGGTATTCAGTAGTCAAGGACTAATGCCAACACAAAGTCAAGTAAAGGTAGGTCTGTCTGGATCGACAGCAGGAATGGTTAGGTTTGTCGGCATTAGGCATGAAATCGTGAGACAAGTAATGTCATGGTACAACAGGATGAGTCGGTATGTATGTATATGTCAGGTGTAGCAGGGTCAGGTCAATATGTCGTGCAATCGGGTAAGTGCTCACAACCGGTATACAATCAATAATGAATAACAGCAGGAAACAGTAATTAACCACAATGTTCCATATAACCACAGTGATGTTTATATTCTCTTATTAACAGGTTCAATCATCTTAGGGTGCAATCGCCACAAGGTGAAGCAATATCCACAATTATAAATTAAGGAAACTACATGAAATTATACTAAATATAAGAGTTGTCTCATGAATGATTTAACAGTTTAAGCGGACATGATTCATTCGTTTTATTTAGTTAAAGCATGGATTGATGTGGGTTAAATAATTACTAGGAACTGTTGTAACGATTCCAGGTTAAGATAACTGCAATAATATGATATCCATTACCATCATTAAGTTACGGGATTAAATAATGTGAATTAAATTGCGTGGCAAGACTAGATCTCGCACGCTAGCATGTTCAAGCAAGTATTCAGATACTTGCCTCGACGGACAGCAAACTGGAATACGGATGCGGTGTCGGCAGAAAACGCGATATGAAAGCACGGGCCACGGATCGAGTCCCAACAGAGGTCAACGGGATCACACGGACCAGAGGGCTTCGCTGGAGCATCGGGTTCGCCAAAACGGCACGGTCGGATTCCGGCAACGACAAAAGGGAGCGAAGTTAGCAATGCGATAGGATACAAGTGATTACGACCAGCAAGGGGAATGATTTGCACAAAGGAAGGAAAGGGGACACTTACAGAGAGGTATACCAGGTGACCCCGGCGAGCTCGACGGCGCAGGAACGCCGGCGAAGCGACGGCAGCGGCTGCAGCGAGGGTTGAAAGCTTCGGGGTGCGCGGGATAGTGTGCTGCGGCGAGCTGGAGGAGAGGGGGTCGGCTCTGGTGGTCGAGGGGAAGAAGTAGGTGGTCGAAGGTGGCGTCGACGAGGTCGCCGGCGCGCTTTCCCGGCGAACAGCGGAGGTAGGCAATGGATGAAGGCTCGGGTTTACTGTTCCGGCGAGGGGAGGAGGGAACGACGACGAGGTCGGGTCGAGTAGGGTGAAAGGGAGTCGTGGGAGGCGTCGACGGTGAGAGGCGACGTCGACGGCGAGGTCTACGAGGGTGGAGGCGAGGTCGGGAATGGGTTGCAGGCGCGGGAATCGTCGGAGAACAGGAGGAGGAAGGTGCGGCGGTCGAGGAGGCGTTGCTGGCGGCGACGGCGAGGTCGCGGTGGCGACGGTGGCTGCGCGAGAACGAGGCTAGGGTTAGGGTTCGTGGGTTCGTGATGGGAGACGAGGGTTGAGGGAGGCGGCTGCTGCATGTTTTATATATAGAGGGAGAGAGAGAAAGGGGATTGGAGAGAGAAAGGAAGATTGGAGAGAGGGAGAGAGAGATTGAGAGAAGAGAAGAGAGAGAGAGAGATAAGGAAAGGAGATAGAGAGAGGCGGGGCCCACGAGAAGGCAATCCCACCTCGCGATTGGCTGAGGGTTTTAGATAATCCAATTAAAAGATTTGTGGAGATTAAAACAGTTGAGGATAATATATATTCGTATGATATAATGTTTAAGATATTAAATTTAAATGGGCCCTTTTTGGCGCGAAATGAAACATTTCCAAATCGCGCCCGGTTTGCGCCCAAATGTTCCAAATTCAAATTTTAGGATTTTAAGCGGGTTCCAAATTTTGAAAATAGGTGTTTAATGATTAAAATGCATGCCCCCAAGTCGGACACTTGCACGCGCGCGTAGTCGCCCAAACTTGCCCGTTTAGCCAAACGGAACGGAATCTCGACACGCGGACGCTACCACGCGACTAGTGGCGACGAGTAGGCTAACATGGACATCTTAAATTTCATTTTCGGAGTTAAAATTTGTTATGTGCCAAAATGACTTAACCGGGTAAAATTTAGCAATAACCACCAGAAAATCAGGAAAATTGGAATGAGCAATGTATAACCCTCAACTAGTAATATAAATAGTATTATTGGGCTCGGGTGTTACATCATACCCAACTACAAAAAGAATTTCGTCCTCGAAATTCCAAGAATACAAGATAACTAACTACTGGAAAAGATGAGGGAATTTCTGCCGGATCTCGTCTTCTCGCTCCCAAGTGGATTCTCCATGCGATCGATTACCCCAAGAAACTAGCACAAGAGGGATAACTTTGTTCTTGAGAACCTTTTCTCTTCGATCCTTGATTTCGACTGGTCGCTCCTCAAAAGTCAGGTCCTCCCGAACGGTCAACTCCGAATGATCCAAGACATGAGTCTCATCACGAACATACCTCCGTAGTTGAGACACATGAAACACGTCGTGAACTCCTGCTAATGACGGTGGTAACGCCAACCTGTACGATACCTCTCCAACACGCTCCAATATCTCGAAGGGTCCAACGAATTGGGGACTAAGCTTTCCCCGACTTCCAAAGCGAATCACCCCTCTAGTCGGTGATATCTTCAGGAATACCAAATCACCCACGGCGAACTCTAGAGGTCTTCTTGACGTGTCGGCCCAACTCTTCTGTCTGTCTTGAGCTGCCTTCATATGCTTCCTGATGGTATTCACCTTCTCGACTGTCTGTACTACCAAATCTGGTCCTAGTAACCTTCGTTCACCAACATCATCCCAACAAACAGGTGAATGGCACTTACGACCATACAGTGCCTCAAACGGGGCCATCTGAATAGTTGCTTGGAAGCTGTTGTTGTACGAAAACTCCACCAGGTGTAGATGATCTTCCCAAGAACCTTTGAAGTCCAACATGCAAGCCCTCAACATATCTTCAAGGGTCTGGATCGTTCTCTCTGATTGTCCATCAGTCTGAGGATGATAAGCTGTGCTAAACTTCAATCGAGTCCCCAAACTTTCTTGTAAACTCCTCCAAAAGTGCGACAAGAACCGAGTGTCCCGATCGGACACGATGCTTACCGGTACTCCATGCAATCTGACAATCTCCTGCATGTACCGCTCTGCCAAAGTCTCTGTCGATTGACCAACCCGAAACGGAATAAAGTGAGCTGCCTTGGTCAACCGATCGACAATCACCCATACTGCATTGTTGCCCTTTGGACTCCGCGGTAAAGCCGTCACGAAATCCATGGTTATATGTTCCCACTTCCATTGAGGAATCGGAAGTGGTTGCAACAAACCAGCAACCCTTTGGTGTTCAGCCTTGACTTGCTGACACACCAAGCACTTAGCCACGAAGCGAGCAATTTCCCGTTTCATACCTTCCCACCAGAAATGCTGTCGAATATCTCGGTACATCTTCGTCCCTCCTGGATGTACAGAGTAAGCTGAACTGTGTGCCTCCTTCATAAGCTCTTCACGCACATCTCCTTTTGGCACACACACGGCTACCATATCTCAACGAACCATCTTCATGGATCAGTAAATCGGTTCGCAGTCCGGCTTCAACATGCTCTCGAAACTTTTGTAGTCTAGGATCCTGCGATTGCGCCGCTTTAATCTTCTCAACTAAGGACGATCGTACTTGCAACTGCATCAACTGTCCTGTAGCACGCGGTAGTACAACCTCCAAGTCAAATCTCCGAAACTCCTCAATGATCTCTCTCTGTGCAGTCAATAACTGAATTGCTGGTAACCGACTTAGCGCATCTGGCACGACGTTAACCTTTCCCGGATGGTACTTAAGATCAAGGTCGTAATCGGCCATCAGCTCCAACCATCTGCGTTGCCTCATGTTCAACTCCTTCTGAGTGAACACATATTTCAAACTCTTGTGATCCGTAAAGACTTCAACTCTCTCGCCCAAAAGGTAGTGTCTCCAAATCTTCAGGGCGAAGATCACGGCTGCAAGCTCTAAGTCATGAGTCGGATAGTTCTGCTCATGAGTCTTCAGCTGTCTCGATGCGTAAGCGACGACTTTCCCATTCTGCATCAAAACACATCCCAATCCTTTTCCAGATGCGTCGCTGTGAATCACCAGTCCTCCTGAATCATCCGGTACGGTTAGGATAGGGGCGGTTATCAACTTCTGCTTCAACGTCTCGAAGGCCAATGCACATCCATCTGTCCAAACAAACGGTACCTCCTTACGCGTAAGCTTGGTTAACGGCTCAGCTAAACGAGCGAAGTTTTCCACAAATCTTCTGTAGTAACCGGCGAGTCCAAGAAAACTTCTTATCTCTGCAACATTCTTTGGAACAGGCCAATCTCAAACTGCTGCAATCTTCTCGGGATCAACGGCGATTCCATCGCCCGACACGACATGCCCCAGAAACTTCACTTCTTCCAGCCAGAATTCGCACTTACTCATCTTCGCGAATAATTTCTCCTGTCTCAGCGTTTGCAGTGCGATCCTTAAGTGCTCAGCATGCTCCTCCGGACTCTTCGAGCACACCAGAATATCGTCAATGAATACCACAATAAACTGGTCCAAGAACAGTGAAAAGATCCTGTTCATCAAATCCATAAATATTGCCGGCGCATTAGTCACTCCGAAGGGCATCACTAAATACTCGAAATGCCCATACCGAGTCCGAAACGCCGTCTTGCAAATGTCTTCTGCCTTCACTCGGACCTGATGATATCCTGATCGCAAGTCCAGTTTCGAGAATACCCTCGCGCCACTAAGATGCTCAAAGAGTTCTCCAATGCGAGGGATCGGGTACTTGTTCTTAATAGTCACCCGGTTCAATTCTCGATAATCAATGCACATCCTTCTCGTGCCATCCTTCTTCTTTACTAAAAGAACTGGAGCTCCCCAAGGTGAGTTGCTGCTTCGAATCCATCCCTTCTCGAGTAATTCACCCACTTGTTTCTTAACTTCCTCCAATTCCACCGGTGCCATCGGATAATAAGATTTTGACACTGGCGCTGCACCAGGAATGAGGTCAATCGCAAACTCCACATCTCGCTTCGGCGGTAAGCCCGAAATATCTTCAAACACATCCATAAAGTCGCGAACAACTGCCGGCTCTTCATTACTATCCACTACCATAGCCGCAAGAACATTGTTCGTCGTCCTAGCCCTAAACTCGACTGGCCCGACAGAACTGCTTCCTCCGATGAAAGTAAACTCAGGGTGTCCGGGAATCTGGAAAATTACTTTCCTTGCCCTACAATCAATGTGTGCGTGGAAAGTGCCAAGAAAATCCATTCCCAAGATTACTTCATAACTGCCCGTATCAATCACCAAGAAATCTGCAAAAAGCTCCCGTCCACAAACAACAACCGTACAATCTTTACACTCCTTACTAGCTATGATTTTCCCATTCCCAGTGTGTATGTCCCAGAAACTAGACAGGGTCGTGCAGGTGATCGAGTGTGTAGTTATAAATTTGGATGACACAAAACAGTGGGATGCTCCGGAATCAAATAATACCAATGCGGGAAAACCATGGACGAGCAAAGTACCTGAAACCACTTCTCCTGATGCCTTGGCTTCCTCAGCTGTCAATGTGAAAGCTCGACCCTGGTTGGGTCCTTGTGTCAGCTGCTTCTGCCCTTGGAACGGTCTCTGCGGGGGCTTCTGTATCTCATCTCTCGTGCGAAGCTTCGACGGACAAGCACCCACTGCGTGATCGGCTGCTCCAAAAACCAGACAAAGTCCCAGTCTCCTTCGACAATTCTTCTGCACGTGCCCGGGTAAACGGCAGTAATCACAAATCACGCTCTTCCTTCGATCAACGATCGCAGGCTTCTTCATTGGCGCTACACCTCGACGGTCCACTGGAATACCTCTGCGCCCATGATCTCGGTTAGGCACAAATGCAGGCTTCCTGGCTGCAACTGCTGTCTGGTGAAGGTTCCCTTTCGATCCTGATAAACTCTGTTGCTCTCTGGCTGCCGTAAGAACTTGTGAGAAAGTGGTCAAACCCAGGGAGACAATCTGCCTCTGGATGTCCACATCCAAACTGCGCAAGAACCTTCGCGCCCTGTCTGCCTCCTTGGCGACCAAGGGTCCAGCAAAACGGCTGAGTCTTGTCCACTCCGCTGCATGTACATCAACAGCTGCTCTATTTTGTTTCAGCCCAATAAATCTCTCCTCCATTTCCTCCCGTGCAGTCCGTGGGAAGAACTTTTCCAAGAAACTTTTGGAGAAATCCGCCCAACTGATTGGCTTGGACAAGCGGGTCTCCTCCACAAGCCACCACTCTCGGGCGTAATCCACCAGCTGAATGCGCACCACATCAACTTTCTTGTCTTCCGGGATCTGTGCTGCAATCAGTAAGTTCTCCGTGTCCACAAGCCACTGCTCGGCTGGCAACGGCTCCTCCAAGCCAGTAAAAGTAGTAGGACCCAACCGTCTGAAATCTGCCACGGTCCCTACTCGGTCGACTGGCTTCGCTACAACGGTGTTTACAGACTGCTGCATAGCCTGCAAACCCTCCTGAAATGAATCTGCTTGCTGCTGGATCAGCTCCGTTTGCCTCTTCTGATTTTCCAACATCCCTCGTATCACTCCTAACATGGCGGCTTCATCCACACGCCTCTGATACGTCTTGAAATTCTTATCTGCCATGGTCCTGAAATCGAAACAAACAACATTAGCATGATGATAGATTCAATATATAAATCAAGGCTAGAACTCCAAGATACTTAAATAGAGTGCTGCATTGTAGCTATGCCGCGGTATCATAGCCGCAATTACTTAACTCCACCAAAGTCGCCTAAGTCCTAGGGATAACACGAAGTTAGGATTTCGAGTTAACAGTGCAAAGTAAGTTTGCATGTCGACATGAACTGGAAGAATGATTCAAGGACGGTAAGACGGTCAAGCTGGCAGGACATGTTTCCTAATCACAGGTATTACGATTCGTGTATCAGGTGGGATACCCAACTACAAGGAATCAACCCAATTAACCTATGGCTCTGATACCAAAAGAACCATGTCACGCCCTGCTTCCCAGAGTACGCAAGATTTGGGCACGTGACATAGCCAAACATGCTACCTATGGGTAGGAAGTATCCATCCACAGTCACATTACGGTTGTAAAGATATCAAAAACAAGATAATAAGCTAATCTAATACATGTCCAAATCCATAATAACAAGAATCAATAAACAATAAGTGCGGAATGATCCAATACAATGAATAAACAATATGTCCCATAATGCGGGCTCACATCTGGAAATGAAATGACATAAATAAACTAAACTCTAAAGAACTCACAGTTCAGCCTGCTGGCTGAAGTACTCCTGCTCGGTCGACGACAAAGGTACGGAATCTGGGCCATGCAAAACCCAGACGTCAGCGCGTCATGATATCAAGTATGTAGCATAAACATGGTAATAAACAATGCAAGCATGAACATGAATAAAGCAGCAATAAGAAGTAATAAACAGGGTAATGTGCAGTAGTGACTAAACTGTCCTATCAGGTTTTCTACTCTATAGTCTTTGAAACCAATTGATGAATCGTCGATATAACTTAATAGTATCCCGTGCGTGCCCGGGACCACGGTCATGATCCTCGGGGCTGAATCCGAGACGTGCCGCTAAGCAGTAAAAGGTAGTAGGATGGACGAGTGATGTCAGCAACAACACTCCGGAGCTAGCCAAGCCCGTAAGACTGATCAGAACAATGTATCGAACTGTTGAGTTACAAGTCGGTTTCACCTTTGATTTCCCCATACCCCCAAACTATGTATGTCAGTCAGGTATTCAGTAGTCAAGGACTAATGCCAACACAAAGTCAAGTAAAGGTAGGTCTGTCTGGATCGACAGCAGGAATGGTTAGGTTTGTCGGCATTAGGCATGAAATCGTGAGACAAGTAATGTCATGGTACAACAGGATGAGTCGGTATGTATGTATATGTCAGGTGTAGCAGGGTCAGGTCAATATGTCGTGCAATCGGGTAAGTGCTCACAACCGGTATACAATCAATAATGAATAACAGCAGGAAACAGTAATTAACCACAATGTTCCATATAACCACAGTGATGTTTATATTCTCTTATTAACAGGTTCAATCATCTTAGGGTGCAATCGCCACAAGGTGAAGCAATATCCACAATTATAAATTAAGGAAACTACATGAAATTATACTAAATATAAGAGTTGTCTCATGAATGATTTAACAGTTTAAGCGGACATGATTCATTCGTTTTATTTAGTTAAAGCATGGATTGATGTGGGTTAAATAATTACTAGGAACTGTTGTAACGATTCCAGGTTAAGATAACTGCAATAATATGATATCCATTACCATCATTAAGTTACGGGATTAAATAATATGAATTAAATTGCGTGGCAAGACTAGATCTCGCACGCTAGCATGTTCAAGCAAGTATTCAGATACTTGCCTCGACGGTCAGCAAACTGGAATACGGATGCGGTGTCGGCAGAAAACGCGATATGAAAGCACGGGCCACGGATCGAGTCCCAACAGAGGTCAACGGGATCACACGGACCAGAGGGCTTCGCTGGAGCGTTGGGTTCGCCAAAACGGCACGGTCGGATTCCGGCAACGACAAAAGGGAGCGAAGTTAGCAATGCGATAGGATACAAGTGATTACGACCAGCAAGGGGAATGATTTGCACAAAGGAAGGAAAGGGGACACTTACAGAGAGGTATACCAGGTGACCCCGGCGAGCTCGACGGCGCTGGAACGCCGGCGAAGCGACGGCAGCGGCTGCAGCGAGGGTTGAAAGCTTCGGGGTGCGCGGGATAGTGTGCTGCGGCGAGCGGGAGGAGAGGGGGTCGGCTCTGGTGGTCGAGGGGAAGAAGTAGGTGGTCGAAGGTGGCGTCAACGAGGTCGCCGGCGCGCTTTCCCGGAGAACAGCGGAGGTAGGCAATGGATGAAGGCTCGGGTTTACTGTTCCGGCGAGGGGAGGAGGGAACGACGACGAGGTCGGGTCGAGTAGGGTGAAAGGGAGTCGTGGGAGGCGTCGACGGTGAGAGGCGACGTCGACGGCGAGGTCTACGAGGGTGGAGGCGAGGTCGGGAATAGGTTGCAGGCGCGGGAATCGTCGGAGAACAGGAGGAGGAAGGTGCGGCGGTCGAGGAAGCGTTGCTGGCGGCGACGGCGAGGTCGCGGTGGCGACGGTGGCTGCGTGAGAACGAGGCTAGGGTTAGGGTTTGTGGGTTCGTGATGGGAGACGAGGGTTGAGGGAGGCGGCTGCTGCATGTTTTATATATAGAGGGAGAGAGAGAAAGGGGATTGGAGAGAGAAAGGAAGATTGGAGAGAGGGAGAGAGAGTTTGAGAGAAGAGAGAGAGAGAGATAAGGAAAGGAGATAGAGAGAGGCGGGGCCCACGAGAAGGCAATCCCACCTCGCGATTGGCTGAGGGTTTTAGATAATCCAATTAAAAGATTTGTGGAGATTAAAACAGTTGAGGATAATATATATTCGTATGATATAATGTTTAAGATATTAAATTTAAATGGGCCCTTTTTGGCGCGAAATGAAACATTTCCAAATCGCGCCCGGTTTGCGCCCAAATGTTCCAAATTCAAATTTTAGGATTTTAAGCGGGTTCCAAATTTTGAAAATAGGTGTTTAATGATTAAAATGCATGCCCCCAAGTCGGACACTTGCACGCGCGCGTAGTCGCCCAAACTTGCCCGTTTAGCCAAACGGAACGGAATCTCGACACGCGGACGCTACCACGCGACTAGTGGCGACGAGTAGGCTAACATGGACATCTTAAATTTCATTTTCGGAGTTAAAATTTGTTATGTGCCAAAATGACTTAACCGGGTAAAATTTAGCAATAACCACCAGAAAATCAGGAAAATTGGAATGAGCAATATATAACCCTCAACTAGTAATATAAATAGTATTATTGGGCTCGGGTGTTACAAACTCATTCCAATTTGTAATTTTCCCTAATTAAATGTATTAGTGACGGCTTAAAATAATATTAAAAATAATTTTTTTCGGAAAATTTGAAATTTCGCCAGTGGTTCAATAAACATCAAATACTAGTAATTAGATAGCTAGAATATGTATATTTAATTTTATAATAAAGATATTTGTATTTTGACTTTTTACAGAAAACCCCCTTATTTTACCGATTTTCCGAAATTTCACCGAAACGATTTTCAAAACGTTACAATCTTCCCCCTTAAAGAAATTCGGTCCCCGAATTTAAATTCAAACTCCCCCCAAATACAAAAACATCTAAGCAAAATCATCAAGTCGTCGGGGCTCCGAAACCATAAGTACATAATACGCATCATAGCGCAATGCATGCGCATGAGCAATGAGCATATAACTCAAATCAAAACTCCGTCAAGCATCCCGCAATCATCGGAGTCATGGTAAAGACACAAATGTCAAATCCAATACAAAACCAATATAATATAAGTCGAAACTATACACGTAAATATCAAATCTATATATGTAAATAACTGAAGGAAATGAACGCCAAATATATTCAGGTACTGTCCTCTGACTAGTCCTGCCCAGTACGAAGACACATAGCAAATATCATAAAATGTACTGCTCCATAGAATCAATCCAAAAGTGCGTATGAAAACCCTGTGCGTCCGGTGCGCAAGGAAATCAAAATCCATACATGTGCCAAGCAGGTGCACAAAACAACATCAAGGTGCAACGGTTGTGCACACAACATCGGTCATAGGCAACGTACGTGCCTAACAGCAAAATCAGGTGCATCTGACATGCACGAAAAATCTCGATTTAGTGCATCTGGTGTGCACTAAAATCGCATCTCAAGACATGCGCTCATAATACGCGAAAATCCAAATCAGGTGCATCCATCGTGCACGAAATCATGAAATCCAGCATCAAGCGCCGAACATGCGCAAAATCAAATCAGGTGCACAAAACAAATATCGAGTATCACAATCGAAATCGAAGTCCAGTGCATCTAAGTGCACAAAAGGCGTATCACTGCACTGCAAGCATATATAAACTATACAGAGTGCAGGAACCAAATCGTGTGCGTGCATACGCACAAAATCAACTCAAATGTCTAAAACCGTAAGATCACAAACATGTGAAACCAAAGCACGAAAACGATATCAAGTGCATCACTGTGCAAAGATCGTAAATCCTCAATCATCAAAATCAAATCATGCGAATAAATCACCCAAAACATCGAAATCAATAATGGCGGAATAGTACCGCTCAAGCGCATCCTCTAAGAATCTCGGGCCAATTGTCGCGGTCACTAGTGGGACGTCTCGTCGATGATCATGAACTCTGGCCTGCTAGTGTGCATAACAATGACCACTCCTGGGTCAAGGACTTCACTATGAATTACCAATCTCTCGGTCCATCGGCTCATCGGCCCTGTCAGGTGTGCCAACGGGGATGATCCCGTTCTGGCACGTCTCTTGTCATGTCCTGGTCAATCATCGCGACCACTCGTAAGACAGCATATCACTGGCATCGGCCTCTGGCTCTCTGAATGTACGTGACACATCTGATCCTGGGTGCAAGTATCATTGCAACAGTGTCCTGGAAGGAATCCTGCTCAAGGTCTCTTCCATGTCTCGTCTCTGCCAACTGTCCGGAAGTCATCGTCCTTTCCTATATCTGCATCTTGCTCTGGAACGGCTGCATACCCATCGCGACTCCTTCTGGAAGGTATATCCAGTACTCTGCCTCGGCATGCGCATCGCATCTCTGATGTCGGCGAAGGGGAACGTCATCATATCCAGATCTTGTACGAACCACTTACTCCATTTTTCTCTAATATCGACCGCTTCGGACTCGTCTCGTCGTGGCTGCATGGACTAAGATCCAACGGCTATCCTCATATCGGGAGTCTCCCAAGAAATGCATCTCACCACCTAGCATCCGAATTAAGTCGAGCCATCCGATCGAGTCGTCAAAACCTCATAATCCCCCAAGAGCTCAACATCTTGGGCACAGTTTAATAGTATCGAGTACATACCACAGCATCGATGGTCCAGCCGTAGAAGGGCAAACCCAAGCCTCACTAATGGCGCCGCGGAACTGCCACAAACCATAAGGTTCAAAAGCTTTCACACGATCATTAAGTCGAGTTAGGGTTTCATTATTCTAGAGGGTCCATAGAATTGCCTGCATGTCTTTACGAATACATTAAACTTAGAATAATAGGTTTCTGACATTTGATCGTCTATGTCGACTCTCAACGTCTCCGCGTGAAGTCGTCTCTAGCTGGAATCAATCTATCTGATGACCTCGCATCGGGTAGGCGAACGAACCACATATCCTAGTCATTCATCCTCGGGTAACTAGCGACCTTCTATCATCTCTTAGTACAACCCGTACTGCAATAGCTCCAACATCTGGGGCGATATCTCGTCGTTCGCAGCAATGACTGGCTCACTCGTCTGCACGCTGAAAAATGCCTCAATCGTCATGAATAAGCAATACACCAACGGTCATCAGAATCCGGTTGGCCTCTGACATTGGCTCAATCCTCTGGGGCTGATCTGCATGTCTGAGTAATCTCATACAGCAATCCACCCAACGCTCGTGGCGCGAAAACACAATAAAAAGACACATCTCCGCAATCGTGTATCGCCGGAATTACGCCCTGGTCAGTCCTCGTTCGTGACGAGCTCATGCTGACCGCGACTCTACCCGTAGCTCTCCCTGCCCGTAATCGTGGCAGCAAAACCATAACTGGTACCGATGAGGCTAGATCAGGAATGAATATGATACTGAACAAAGAAATGTACATCCTAAGGCTTCTTAAGTGGAGTAGCGTATCGTAAGTATGCCAAGGAACATACTCACGGTACGTCACTCTACTTTAGTCACCTATTCCATCAACCAAGGGTCATCCTACGCTCCGAAGGTAAAACCTAACGCTCTGATACCAACTTTGTCACGACCCGAAAGTACGGAATATGACCGGCACTTAAACTACGAACGTCTCGAGGCGTACGTAATCTAAGTAAACCGAAAACCCAGAAATCCAAACCAAGAAAAGATGTAGAGTACAGGAAAAACCAACTTAAAGCAAGTAGTTTCAATAGCATAAGCCGAGTTATGCGATTTTAAAAACATCAAGTATTTCCTGAAAATTTCGGCAGAGTCTCCTTTGTAAATACTGGCTCCCAAACGGGATACAACATGAATAGTATACGAAATCAATAAAAAGGCATCCCAAAGCTGGAGCTAGCTCTTCGTCAAACGACGGTCACAACCACACAAGCAATATAATATACAACGCCAACGGCGAGGATTAAAATTCAAAGGAAACTCAAAACCATAAGAAAACCACAGAAATATAACGCGCGACCCTAAGGTCGAAGGAATAACATCACTGGTCTCTATCTCAAAATAAATACATGTTTGGTTGATGGAACTTCTAGATACAACAGAGTAATAATATACATGTTATATAATGGGGGGTACGATACAAGTAAACCCACCTACTAGCAAATCACCCGAAGGAAACTATGCCCGCAAGCCGTAAAGAAACCTGTACGGCAAACCTGCAAAGAACTGGGGCACAACGGGGGTGAGTTGCCAACTCGTGAATAGAAAAACATCTACGGAAAGAAATCGCATAAATAACGCAAGCTAGGTCAATGATCATAATATATCCTCAAATATATGTATAACATGCAGCCTATAATAATGGCTAGTGTGATATCTAACCCGAGTGTAATCTCATGTGCCCGTGTCAGTGCCTCAGGTAGCAATATATCATATGAATGAGGTATGAATGCATGAAAACAGAATAAATGTAAATGAAGAAACTGTTTTCATAATTTTGTGAGATTTTCTTTGTATTTTTAAAATGAGATATCATAAATGAAATCAGCATAAAACAGTGCCTAGCATCGGCGCAAAACGTAATCCCAATATCTCGATATCTGTGTATCACAGTCTCTGTACCTCAATATCTCGAAATCTCAATGTCTCAATCACAATATCTAGGGCGCTGTCAGTCCAGACCGGCCCCTACCATCCATCTCAAGACCACGACGGTATCCTCCGGATATCCGACGCGTCGGGTAATATCACCGGTAGGTAGTCTCCCTCTACCAGGCTCATCGTCATCACCACGAGCTTCTTGCCCCGGGGTACCTTACCGGGTCCACCATGTACCCGAAACGGTTCATCCAACTCCTCGAATCGGGTCTCGAAATCCATCAGCAAACACATGGTGGACGACTTATACATCATGGGAAAAACCGTGCTTTTTATTTAAAAAGAGAAAGAAGAAGTTTGTATATGTTTTGCGGTTTTCCCCAAATCCAGAAAATCTCATGGAAATCCGAATCCAAAACCTCAATAGCACGTAAAAGTGAATATATGCATGAGAATCCATGAATGCGGCATAACAATGAATAACAGTATGCATGAAGTAGCAGGTAATAACTACAATGTCTAAACTAACATATAAGGCAAGTACACTAATATCATGTCTAAACTATTAGCTAACAGGCTATGTCAAGCAATAATATTTTCTAAGGTGTACGTGACATGGCAATTACCGATGAAGATGTGTGGGAGCCGGCAAGTAAGTGTACGTGGTACATACGCATCATCGGTAATGGTGCTGGTGTCCTAACCATAAGATATCAACAGTAGAATATGAAGCATAATATAAGCATGTGATGCGGAGCAAACAACTATAATGAGCGGGAGCTAAATACTAGACGCAACGATAACTAATCTGCATTAATCTAATATAAGTCCTACAAATGGTGCCTTTTGAAATAACACGAATCATGGGGTTTTGAAAATAGAGGCTACGGTGTTTTTATGAAAAGATACGTCTTTTGAAATATCCGTAGGATCCCTTGGGCTGTCTTTTAAAATACCCACGATTCGTTAGTTTTTGAAATAAGTAAGAATCGAATCTAATCTAACAACTAAACTAAACTAAAGGGCTAAGCTAACAAGCTGGACTACAGGTAAGGAAACCGCCTAACATCTGAGTCGATCCATATATATACCTGTATATATATTAGTCGGTGATCCCGCCTCAATAATATCATATCCGATACCATATCTATAAGCAGGCATCCCAAGTCAAGAGTGCGGATCAATCATCAAAATATAGCTCGTACGTAAATCCGTCGTACGGCATCCCCAAATCTGGGTACGGGTTAATATCACACTCATCATACTATTCACCTGGTATCCTCTTTATCAAATATCATGATCGGGGTACTGATCTACGTCTAGTACAATACTGATACCGCCTAAGTATGCATGCACATGTGTGAAACACTACGTCAAGGACCCGCTACAACATCATGTCGTATCTCAAATACGAACCCTGCTATATCACCGATCTCACGGCCTCAAATCAAATCTCATCGACTCATCATAAATCCCAAGTAATATCATCCTCAAATCCATATGTGAACACATAACAATAAAGAATCCCATGAGCACATATAAATAGGAATGTACATATGCATAGTCCCATACCCACGCATATATACATGTATACACATCCCAATCTGCGCACAAGAAAGTAAAGTATGCAAGTCTGTGTGTACGTATGTGGGTATAACAACTACTCTTGGGTTTCGCAACTAACCCAAAGCTAATCCATGAACATATAATCATAACATGAATAAACATTCTCGTATCATAAAACACCTATATAAACATATATATATGAGCTAAACTACGGACTGCGGGGGTGCTATACGCCATCCACCCGACTTCTCCCCGTAGATATAAATCTACTCACCTGGTCCTCGCTCGCCGGTGCCGACGTCGCCACGCGCTTGCTTGTCGTCTCGAAGTCCACATGGGGTACCTACATATCATAACGCACCGTATCGCATTAAAATCCGACTCATGACCAAAACGACGCACGAATCCCACATAGGTCAAAACCTATGGTTGCCTTCACAAATCGACCCAAAAACCCTCGACGTCGGCGTACAAACGCCAAACCATCGAGAAAGCTCCCAACACACTCATTTGTACAATTACAAGCACTAATTATAATATAAAATAGCTTAAAATTCACAAAAACCCCCAATTTCACTTAAAAAGTCATTTTCCCGAAAATCTAGCAAGCATAAATCACCGTTTTAGTACAAAACTCGATGTATAAACGAATCTAGCGGCCACAATATTCACTAAATATCTTAAATAAGTCATAAAAACAATTCCCATAATTTAATCTCATTAAATTTCATTAGCCCCAAAATTCTAGTTTACAAATTAACCAATTTTAACAATTTTATAGCAATAATGCACATACAACAATCTAGCTTGGATTTGCATGATCTAAAACATTAAACTACATTTTATAATGTCAATGAAGTCATGAAAAACCTAATTACATTTTTCTCTTAATCAAATTGATGGTTTACAAAAATCTAGTTTGCAATTTAAGCAATTTGGACAATTGAAATGTAGCAATCTAGCAATATAGCAAGTAGCTTAGCTTTAGCATTCCTTAAAATGTTAAACTACACCTTGCAAACCTTTACACATGATAAAAACCCTAACTTACTCTCAATTCCCTTTTCTTTAAATTTCAAACTTCAAATTTAGAACTCTAATTAAACACATAATAGCTAGATTCAAGTAATTAAACAATAACTTAAGTAAAATGCTAAGATTATACCTCACTTAATTAGAGATCTAGCATGAAAATCTTGGCCTCCAATTTGCTCTCTTTTCACCACAATCCATGCTAGAATAGGCCAAAAAGAAATGGGTAGAGGTTGGATTATGATTTTGTGAGGTTATACTTTGATTTTTGATGAATTTGTGAGGATTTTTTTTGAAGAGAATGAGAGGAGAAACAATGGGAGGGCTGTTAAATTTGGACAGCAGAAATGGGGAAAGGGAGAGAGAGAGTGGGTGTGGGTGCATGTGGAATTGTCAAAGTCAACCCAATATCCATACCTCTTTATAAAACAATTTCCTCACATGAATTAAAGCCAAAAGAGGGGGGGAAAGTGGCTGTCCAGCAGGGGTGGGGCCGGCCAAAAGTGAGGGGTGAGGTTGTGAGAGAGTGAACTAAAAAATTCTATGCAAAAAGACCCCCCTCAAGTTACCAAATTGCAAGTTTTCGCTAATTTCACCAAAAAAAAAGCCTTTTTCTTCGATATTTTCTAAACCGTTTTGGCAAACGATTTCATTTCAAAAACCACATGATAAAATTTTATTTAATGTTTTATGATGCACAAAATTTGTTTCAACTCATTCCAATTTGTAATTTTCCCTAATTAAATGTATTAGTGACGGCTTAAAATAATATTAAAAATAATTTTTTTTCGGAAAATTTGAAATTTCGCGAGTGGTTCAATAAACATCAAATACTAGTAATTACATAGCTAGAATATGTATATTTAATTTTATAATAAAGATATTTGTATTTTGACTTTTTACAGAAAACCCCCTTATTTTACCGATTTTCCGAAATTTCACCGAAACGATTTTCAAAACGTTACACTCACTCCCAACGTTGGGAGAGATGAAGCTCCTGCCGATCCACCCACTGCCACCATGTGGCTCGGGACTGTACCCAACTAAAACCTGTTTGCACGACTCCTTTGAGCCGTGGTAGGGCAATAATCAAAGCACAGTGGGAACTCATACGAGACAAATGACGATCTCAGGTCGATAGACTAACATGTGCACATGTCACCTGGGAATTGCTATCCGACGACAGGTTTTAATTACCAGCTAGCATATTCCCGGCGAGTCCTGTCCGGTGTACTCATAACCCAATGAGCACCTGTATACATCTTAGGTGAACCAACTGACACCAATGGCCTGTGAGACCGGCCACCGCCCCTCGTCGGGGTCTCGACTGTATACACTAGTCTACTACGGATTATCGATGTCCTATCTCGAAACTCCGACGACTAGGGACCACTTTTAAGGATGTGCTTATAGACTACCCAACTCTCACGTATATGATCACCATCATACTGTTGGTAGTCAAGCAAGAATCCTATGGCCTCTATCAACGTGTAATATTGATACATATCATGTCACCTAAATCAGTACACGATGATAAAGATAAACCAAATAGCTTAGTATCATCTCGAGTAAGACTATCCTACCGGTATAGGTCCTCCCTCAATCATTGCAATCACGTGTCTGCAATCCAATAATTGACTTTGAGGGCATTATATCCAACAATCTCCCACTTGCACTTAAGGCTAATTATTGTGATGTCGCATACTCACAGCCCGTGTGATACCGAACATCCAACTCCTCTACTGATCAGTCTCACAAAGCTTGTTTGTGAAACTCTTGTGTTTGAGAAATAGCCTCAGTGAGTGGATCCGCTCTGATGTTTCTTTCTATGTCTCTCTATATCTCAAGTTCGTAGAGAAAACCATCACCCGAAATGAGCAATACCTATCTTAGAATATGTCTGGATATCTGATGGGACCTAGTTCATGAATGAACTCCAAATCCAATTTTCTTAGACTGTATCGTCAACTGAACCTAATCAGTATCCTGTGCCACGCCTCCGTCAGTCTCCGCTTGGACCAGCTGTCCAAACTATTGCCCCTCGTCAGAGGGAAAACTATAACTCTGACAGCCACTTTGTCATCCAGGTCACCTTGGAAGCCTGGAATGATAACTGTCTCCCGAAGGAGGCTATCATTATCAAATCCTTAGAATATCCACTTATGTTCTAAAACTGCTTCCGAACGTTTCTCCAGGATTGGACCAATATCAACTTATTGCATCTAGTGCAAAAACAACATTTGGTGTGGTACTTGATATCTCATGATCAACTCAATTGCCTAAGCAAGTTATCTGCCAATCATGCACATCCTTCTTCCCTTTAGTCTGTAAGACACTTTTAGAGAAGGTGACTCCATCACCTACTGGTACACCACCATGCCTGGAGTCGTCCATTCTAAATACCTTAAGAATGCTGTCTAAGTACCCAGATTAGGAAACTACCCAAATCTAGATCTAAAACCATAGATCTAGTAACCAGAATGTCTGATATAATATCCATATCCTATATGGAGAAAACACTGTGTGGCGACCACAGTATAACCGATCGTAGTATAGAAATTTTACTTCCTACTCTGTGTATGTCATCCAAATACCAGGACATCACACCCTACTACTTTCTTAACAGATCCATCCCCTATTCTGATGTAGTTAAAGCCCATGACTATCACATCAAAAATAGATGATCTATCTCCGCTATATCTGCTTTAGTCTATAAATAGACATAAGCATCTTGTCCACTATGCTTCCGCTGCTCCCACTGACTACGACAACCCTCTGGCAAAATAATATACACGTGCACTTCTAAAACTAGTTTAGAATGATGCTATACTTATCCTCCTGCCAGGTTTCATAGTCTGGAACAGCAGTAATGGAAAGTCTGGGTAAACAAGAACCTCCCTGTCACCGTCCTTGAGGCTACTGGATTACCTCTCGGGTGTCTGAGGATACCCACCATATCTGCGGAGTGGCTAATGGAATGTCAAACCTGATTGAATCTTTAGGTCCAATTAAATTTTCTGTAATTGTTTGCGGTTCTGGAATTTCTACCAGTTCTACCATACTCCCACTTCTGTTTTCTGAAAAAAAAATCCATTTTACTAAAACTGTAGCGAGTCAAGAACAATATCACTATTGATCTTCCAGATGGTAGAAAGTCAACCCTCGTCAAAGCCTAGGTTAACCCACAAACAGCCATTACAGAAACGTGACTTGAGTTATCCAGAGTCTGGTTTTAAGCATAAGCCGGACAACTCCATATACCTTAACATCGTTAAGATATGATCCATTCTATATACAATATAGAAACAGAGGCACTGATTTAATTGGAAACATATTCAAATCATGCAGCTATCTCCAGTGCATGTCAACTAAATGGAGAGAGGCGGATCAGCATCACTCAACTCAGGAGTTCATCCAATTATGAGTAACCTAAAAGAGAAGCAATTTCTCTAAACCATTACTATCAACTGAATACTAACCACAAGTATCTACATCTTCGATCACCTTGAAGAATCCTGATACTTGCTACACCTGGTTCTCTACTTTATTCTTATACCTATAACTTCTCAAACATGGATCTTGCATTTCTACGAAACACATGTCTAAAACTAGAGAAGTCACAAGTAAACAGAATATAGTACGAGGACCAACCCCTTTGTCTTAATGGACACTGGAAAACATACAATACTCTGTATGAGTCCCCTGAGTTGAATAACTCAAACCCTGTGCGTCATAGGTTGAAAACTGTACCCAGGAGATTTCCTCAAATATCACCAATTACAACGAATTCCGAAATAATGAGGATAATCACCTAATTCCCAATAACTTACTCCCACTCATCATCTGTAAAACCATACAGATGTGAGAATCATAACTGGTAAATACATACCTTGGAGCAAGGACTAATTAGGAAATCGGTTTTCGATTAACAATACACAGCGAAACTGAAACATGAATATGTTTCGAAAGGGTATCCGGGTATTCCTAGTAATGCATCTTCCATTATCCAGATTCATGACTATAACCGTGTATTTCCTTGCCATCTCTCCAAATCCCTTTATCTGTCTTTAGTCGTTACCTTCTGTACACCATCGTTAGGCTTAATGGTTTTCTTCCTTCCATACCGTTCGGCACCAGCCTATGGTTTGGAAGAAGACTATCCAAAAAGCATAATAGGTGTACTCTCCTAATCCTAGGAGTACTCGCAACTTGAGAGAAGGTGATGATAAAAGAAAACTGAATAAACCTTTATTCTATTTCTTCTGAACCAGAATCCATCCCCGAAATGGAACAAGTTCCATCGAGTTCGTATATAACCATACGATGGATTGTCCAAATAACTGTGAATCTTCATAATGATACGGGGTGTTCTGGAGAAATACAAAGGTGAAATAGGAGTGGCGATGAAATATTTGGTTTGGTCGTGAATAGCAGTCACAATTTACTTTGCCCTCTTTCTAATCCCTTCATATGTCTTTACTTATTACCTTCTGTACACCGCCGTTAGGCTAATTGGTTTTCTTCATTCCCTACCTTTCGGCACCTGCCTGTATTTTAGAAGAAGACTATCCAATAAGCATAATAGGTGTACTGTCCCCTAATCCTAGGAGCCCTCATAACCTGAGAGAAGGTAAAAGGAAAAGACAACTGAGTAGTCCTATTCAATCTCTTCAGAACCAAAATCCATCCTCGAATCTGGAACAAGTTCCTTCGAGTTCGTATATAACCATACGATGGATTTATCCAATGGAAGTGGATGTTCGTAGTAATACGAGGTGTTCTGGAGAAATGCAAAGGGTAAAAGAAGGAATGGAAATGATGTATGCAACTCAGACAATCCAAAGCTAATGTTTTAAGAAAGTTTGGTTAACTTGGTTACTAAGTCATAGTCTAGGGTCGGGTCATGGTTGCAGCCAAAGAGAGAGAGAAAAGAAACACTCTGCATGCACTCTAACCTAGATTAGAATGGTTATCACTTTATCTGATCAGGAAACCTCCCACTGTATCCTCAAATTCTCCTCCAAACTTGAAAGAAGAATAAGTCGGGATCACCCGGGGAGTAAACCAACTCATCAGTAAGAATCGAGATCCAACTATCATCATATGATAACGTGATGGAATCCACTCACGTTATCACACTCCAGAAGGTATGCGCATGCCTGGCAAGTTTCAGTTTCTTTAGAAACTCCCGATGTGATTTTTACCCCTAGGACCCAAGTGACCTTGACGAATAATCAACAAATCAAAAGGTCCTAGACAAGTTCAACACGTCATTATCTTGATTGCGTTAAACCGACCCGCACGACCCTTGATGAATAATCAACAAAGTCATACGACCGTCCTAACCAATCCACATATCCATGCGACATAAAAGCACAACAGAGCTACCGCACACTACGTCTCGGCGAATAGCAACGACAAACGTAGCGCGAATACTAAGCAATAATAATTTGAAATGACGGAGGGCTACGACTGTTTTTTGGCGAAAAACCTTTAACGTAATGAACTTGATATCGTTGAAGGAACCGGATAACTTTTTACAAATGTATAATGGTGAAAACCTTTGCTAAAGAAGTCACTCCCGGTGAAAGGATCTCGGTTCTTTCCCTGTATAATGAGGTGGGGGATATTCCAACTGAATACCACGATGCAAAACAAAAAGTAATCGACTATAGTGAAGTTATTACCCTGACGCAAACCTCTGCCCAAGGGGTCACTCCCGGTGAAGGGATCTCGGCCCTTGCCTCGTCGAATGAGGTGCTAAATATTCATAACCGAATACTACTATGCAAAAAAAAAGAGAACGTCCTTATAATAACAGCTTTTTGAAAAATATCCCAACAACATCTAATAGGTTTGTTTTCCTTGCATTGATCCAAATCAACGCAGTCCTATCAATTAATCACACCAGAAAAGAACGAAAATAAAATATACGTATATGCTATCCGCATTCGCCACTGGGTCCCGTCATCACCCGTTAGGTTACATAACTAACGACAGAGCGGGGATTGGACTAGCGCGGGCGTAAAACATATACAACATCTACTAGTATATATATCAATATATAATAATCACTCCAGGAGTGATAAATGCAATATCACAGAAAAGTAATAAGCATCACAGAACAAAACAGATAATCTGGGAGCCCCGGGTTTCATAGAGCCACAAATGAAACCCGACGTTCCCCTAGTCATGTGGATAGCCTGTGCAATAAAAACCTAGACCCCTACGAGTGTGGAAAGTCACCCGCCAAAACCAGAAGCGAGGCAGCCCCCTTCAGCATCGTGAATGGACCACCCAGCACTTCACGGAATCCGGTGACTTGAGCACCCCACCTTGGGCCATCCTATAACCCCTACGAGTGCGGCGAATAGCCCACCAATTCTAGAGTGAGGTCCTCTCCCTCTCAAAGCCATGGGATGCAGACTCATTGCCCTCCAGAACCTGGCTATCCGTGCACTCCACCGCGGGGTAATCCTAGTACAGAAAAGAAAATATATACAACGGGTACATCGACCTCAACCCGGTCGTGCCCTAAAAGAATAATATACAAATAGGCAGTGACGGCAGTCCACATGTCGGACGCTCGCCCCGCAATATCAAATGTACAAATATATCCAAACTGCACTACCATTGCACGCAAGCTATCCACCACGACAAATCCGCAACATCACAGCACAACACAAAACATCAACGTGAATGTCACGTTCGCAAATCCGTCTAAAAGAGCTATAGCAATTAGACAAGATTTACCGATCGAATGACATTCACGGTCGCAGATATAAAGTAAGCACTGTGAACTAACTTATTTAAAATTTTCGATCGACAATATTTCCCGAAGCGGGCCCCAAGTACAAATCCCAGTACTCAAAATAATCTGGGCCAAAACTAAAAAAATCCAGAAACCTCAATTCCATGTTAAAGACCCAAAGAAAAAATTTAGTGCACTGAATCACCAACACTGCGGCGGAACCGCGGCCAAAACGTGGGTACGGCCGCGGTTCCGCGGCGCTACAGAGGGATCATGGTACAAAATTTTTACAGTGGTCTTAGAAAAGCCTGCCTGATTTTCTAAAACACTCAAAATAAATTTTCGACAACAAAAAAATTTCGACAGAAACTTTGAACTTGGAATTGCAGTTTTGGAAATTTCGTCCGATCGATGTTTTAAAAAAGTTAGAACAAGCTAGTTAACGGTTAATAGTTTGGCTTCGATACCATGTTGGGTTGCGGCAGCGCCCCGACCGTCTTTCCGAGGCCAGATACGGAACAAAATTTTTTTACGAACTGGCGCTAACCGCATCCGAATCCCGGATCGTTCCATTAACCATAAACTAGATAACTGTAAAGAGGGTTTTAGAGATTATACCGATTGATCCGTGTCCTTCGTTCTTTAACCTCTGCCCCTAGCATGTTCCGGATGCACCGACGAAGCTCGCTCTCCGATCTCGCTTGATCCACGATCTCCTCCTCGCTGAAAACTGCGCCACGTCAACGAATCTTTATATGGGCTCCCGCCACTGAACCAAGGAAACTCGGACACGAAGTTTGCTAGCCGACGTGTCTAAGGTTGCTATAGAATAAGTGTAGAACACTTTGTTTCATGTCACCCAAGCCTCTGGGTGAGAGTTAATTAAAGTTGCCAAACTTGGAGTGAAGATTAAATGAGCTTTTGGAGATGAGCTAATGGATTTTCTTTACAAATGAAAATAAACATCTTCACACAAAAGAGGGGGGCTGCCAAATATATGGGCTCAACCAACAAAGAAGAATGGGGGTGAGCACAAGGCAAGAGGTGATGACCATAAAGAAAAAGTAGCTACAAAAAATCTCATAAAAACATCACCTCAACACTCATCATCAACCATCAACTCTCACCATAAAAAACCCCTCCAAACAGTAATTCAAAATTTTCAGAAAACCCCAAGAAGTTGCTGGAAGGGCTGGAGCCCCAGGCACCACAGAAAAAACCTCCATTTACAAAATGTACTTTTGCAAATAAACCCCCCTCAACACTGGAATTCAGCCATGGAGAAAGGACAGAAGGCATGGCCAAAAAGAATGCAAACTGGAAACTTCAAAAGGCGATCTTGTAACAAAATTACAGGATAACCCCGCAACTGTATATACATACCCGCATTTGTATTCCGACCGAATACAAATGCAGTGAGACAAAATCTACACAGTATAATACTAGGATCCGGCTTAAACCAAAGCCTTCTTGTATTATCCGTCCGAACCATGACACGTGCATAACTCTTCCATAAAACTATACGGCCTCTACAGCATTTCGCCCAAATTGGAAAACTTTCTGTGGGGGACTCTAAAGACTCGTCAATACTCTGGTAGTGGGTTTAACGACAAGCCGTCAGTGGTACTAGCTGTACGTAACGACTGCCCATGTACTGAGTGAAAGGAAAGCCGATGAGCGAACTCATCCTGGAATCCAACTGAGCCTATGTGTGACAATATCCGTACAGTCCGGTCCGTTCGTCTATGAGTATCGCATATCGGGCCTCGGGGGCTGGTAAACGTCAGACCCCTAAAAGCGGTATATGTCGTGTCGGAGTGTAACCCAGAACACCCTGAGATACTACTGGAATACCTACCAGTAAATCTCGCTTACCATAGCCATGGATTTTGTGTAATGACTCTCCAGACACAACACGATCTCACTCCCAACGTTGGGAGAGACGAAGACCTTGCCGATCCACCCACTGCCTCCATATGGCTCGGGACTGTACCCAACTAAAACCTGTTTGCACGACTCCTTTGACCCTTGGTAGGGTAATAATCAAAGCACAGTGGGAACTCACACGAAACAAATGACGATCTCAGGTCGATAAACTAACATGTACACATGTCATCTGGGAATTGCTATCCGACGACAGGTTTTAATAACCAGCTAGCATATTCCCGGCGAGTCCTATCCGGTGTACTCATAACCCAATGAGCACCTGTATACATCTTAGGTGAACCAACCGACACCAATGGCTTGTAAGACCGGCCACCGCCCCTCGTCGGGGTCTCGACTGTATACACTAGTCTACTCCGGAGTATCGATGCCCTATCTCGAAACTCCCGCGACTAGGGACTACTTTTAAGGATGTGCTTATAGACTACCCAACTCTCACGTATATGATCGCCATCTTACTGTTGGTAGTCAAGCAAGAATCCTATGGGCTCTATCAACGTGTAATAGTGATACATATCATGTCACCTAAATCAGTACACGATGCTAAAGATAAACCAGATAGCTTACTATCATCTCGAGTAAGACTGTCCTGCCGGTATAGGTCCTCCCTCAATCATTGCAATCACGTGCCTGCGATCCAATAATTGACTTTGAGGGCACTATATCCAATAAAAGTGACAACAGCATAAAAGATATCCAAAAGTCACAAAATAATATACAATATCATCCTCACAACTCGTCTTTAAGTCAACACATGAAGTAGTAGATGGAGAGTACTGGATACAACGAATACACAATGAGCAACATCGGATAACTGCAAAACCCACCTATAGCAAAACCGCACACAGTCAGCCGTAGCGGTATCCGCTGCAAAAGATGATACGATAGGAAGAAGCCCTGCCGCGACTGTTCTGAGGGGCTACCTGCAAAACACTGTGGCACAACGGGGGTGAGTTGCCAACTCATGAATAGTAAACAACATATGCAGTTAATCGTAAGTAATGCACGTACTGCGATAATCTATCATATGCAAGCTGATAGCAGTAAATGGCAATATGTATATGCAACAGTCATGAAAGGTACTCTATCAGGTACTACTAATACATGAAGCAATGCATATCAAATAAATGCGGAGTATGGGATAAAACATATCATCCTCACGAAATCCTCATCGTGGCAGGACCAGTGTCCATCAAGACAATCTAAATCCCAAATTCCTCAAATCGGCCCTCAGATCGGACCTCAAAACCTGTAAGTCTCATGGAACCTGATTGTCCAATATCGACACCCGAAAACATCATGAAAACTAGTGTCTAGCATTGACACATAAATACTCATCTGTCAGGCGCCGTCACCATGACTGGCCCTGATGTCATGTCCGTACATCTTATGGAATCTGAGTGTCCAACACCCGAAATCCGGAAGGCATGTCCGTACATAACTTCGGTCGGTATCCCCACGATAACCGCAGAAACCAAGTAATGTCACCGGTAAGGTATTACTCCCCTGCCTCGAGCTCATCACCATCATCTGCGATCTTCTTTCTCCGGGGTACCTCCGGGCCCCACCATGTACCCGCACACGGCCCACTCCACTCCCCGCATCGAGTATATATAACAAATCTCAGAACCGAGAAATCTCATGGTGGACGCACTGAAATATCATATCAAGAGAAACCGGGTCTTTCAAATAATGCGTAATTTCATGAACTACCACGGTCCTCAAATCCAGAAAATATCATGTGAAATCAATATCTCAATGCGAAAATCCATGAATATAATATATGCAACATAAAACAGTAATGTGAGCATAAAAAGGAAAAAACCGCTATTTAACTGCAACAAGTTATTAAATATATCATGCGGTTCCTAATTTCTCCAAAATCCAACGCAACATCATATAAAGGTGAACATGTAGCTATAGCAAGGTATATGGGTGTAAATATAAGTATGTATGCATGATGTACATGTAGCTATGTCTCATATGTGTATATACCTATCACTAATGGTACAATACTATATAGGTATATGGGTAGCTAGCATGTAGGCATGGCAAGGCATATGTGTAAGCATGTAGGTATACAGGTATGCTATATGTCATATGCACAATGGAATAGGAATCAATGTCTCAATGTCACTAACCATACAATATCACATATGTATGTGTGTTGTGCGTGTCATGGCAATTATCGACAGTGAGGGTGGCATACAATCATTGCTCGTGCAACATGAACCATCAATAATAGTGCAGTGTCCAATGGGTACAAGTCCAAGCACAACAAGTAATAATATGCAATAAAGTTTTATGCGCAATCTCTATATCTGCAATATAAACATGCGGCTAATATCATATCATATCTAACCCTGACGCATAACGCCATGCGGGTGATCCCCCTGTAGATGTTAAATCTACTCACAAATGATTTTAGGCTAAGTAATGCCAACCACTCGCTTTCCCTTCTTCGCAGCGTCCAAAGTCCCCGCCTACGTCCCTAAGATCATAAAACAACAATATAACAAGTTTATATTAGAAATCGACTAATAACATGTAACCACTACGTTTGACCGACGCACCAACTCCAAACATACTCTCAAGTGTTCTTCTAGTGGCTAACATGCGTAGCGACACTACAAAACCAACCCAAGAGCAATAGCTACACAAGAACACGATCCGTGTTGGATAACGTAACGTGCATAGTCGAAACACTAGCAACAAGCAAAGTGATCCCAGATTTTTCTACACAAACAATTGGTGAAAGTTGCAAGTGCCACGAGACCACATACAACCCCAGAGACCCCTAGACCAAAACTCGAACCCCAACTCACCAGTCTGGACGCAATTTGCGGCCAGAAGCAATAAATCTGCGGCCACTTTGAAAGGGAATGGGCTCAGGTTTTTAGGGTAGCTTCTAGGTCACAACATTAAGTCACTGTGATGGGAACTTTTCCAATAAACACCTGGTTTGATAGTAGATCATCCGAGACCCAAAACTACACTAAAAATACGATATTTACACGAAACTAAAATTTACACGTTCTAAACTGAAACTAATAATCTACACAACACTAAAAACATCTACTTAACAGATAGAGATCATTACCTAACCACACAAGCTCAAAGCACCTAGCTTTCCAAGCTCCAAGAGATCCTAGAGGCAAAACAAGTCTTGAGAAGTGATTTGATGAAGTTTAATGAAGTTTGTGAAGATTTTGTGAAGGGGTAGTGAAGGAAATTGCAAGGGTTCAGTTGAGGTAATGAGGAGATGAGAATAATGAGAATGAGAAAGAGATAGAGTGAGAATGAGAGTGTGTGAGGTGATAAGCATGAGAGGTGAGTATAGGGTAAGTGTATCTTACACTTACTCTCTCTTCCTCACTTCATCATTAATGCAACATTAATGCCCTCCATGAGTCACTTTGCCACCTCCTCTCATTTCCAAAACACAATTGGAAATATCTTCTCACAAAACAAATATCTAGGGTTAAGGTCAACAAAGCAACGATTTGGTTAAAGTTGTCATGGTCACTAACGAGATTAACAGAAACTAACCCTCACATTAACGTGCACACGTGTGTGTAAGACAAAACAAATAATAATAAAATATTAATTAATTGTTATAAAATATGAGGAACCCAAATTGGTAAACTTTTTACAGAAAACCCGCATTGTCGTTTAATTAACACTAATCGCGTTCTAAGGTGTTACAATTATTTGACTTGCCTTTATCAGGATATGTGTATTTATTTCTATTGTTGTTATATCTAGTTTGCACATATTGAAAAAGAATCGATACGCTAGTATACTATTATGGTTTGTCTTTATCTTAACATGGCATATGTCATACTAGTTATTACATATTGCGGTTACATGTTGATAAAGCCCGTAGGATCTTGCTTGACTACCTGCGTTGTGATGGCGATCATACTTGTGGGAGCAGGGTAGTCCATAAGCACATCCTTAAATGGTCCTTAGTCATGTGAGTATCGAAACTAGATGTTGATACTCCAGAGTAGACTAGTGCATACATTTCTATCACCGTCGGAGGATGGTTGGTCCCACAGCCCTTGGTCTGATGCACCTAAGATCGTATACAGGTGCTCACTGGGTGTGAGTACACTGGACGGACTCGTCGAGAACTTCCAGATGGAACTATACCTATCGTCAGATGGAAGTTCTCAAGTGACATGTGTAAAGGTTAGTCTTTGGACCTGAGATCGGCATTTGTCTCATGTGAGTTCCCACTGAGCTTTGATCACTACCCTACCATGGCTCTACTGAGTCGTGCAAACAGGTTTTGGTTGGGTACAGTCCCGAGCCACATGGAGGCAGTGAGCGATTGTTGGGGATTCGTCTCTCCCGGTATTGGGAGTTGTTATCGCACAGTGATCGATTGGTCAGGACCATAAAACCTTGGCCATTTACTGATAGGTTGATCAGTAGTTTTCCGGATTGGTCCTGAACCACATCAATGTTAGTTATATGTATGCCCTAGAGGCCATTACTGTACACTGGATGTATATTGTAGTGGATGCTGGGACATATATAGGGAGGACTTTCTTGCTCGACATGATAGTATGCTATCTGGTTGCTCTTTACCTTAACGTGTACATTGATTGTCTCTCTGATACATGTTGGTAAAGCCCTTAGGATGTGTACTTGACTATCTGGACTATGATGCGGATCATACTAGTGGGGACATGGTAGTCCATAAGTACATCCTTCAAAGTCCCTAGTCGTGGGTGTATCGAGACGGGGCATCGATATACCAGAGTAGACTAGCGTATACCTTCTCGACCCATACAGATGGGCGATGGATGATCCCATATCCATTGGTGTTTGACATCGGAGATGATATACGGGTGCTCAGTGGAGACTGGGTACACTGGACGGACTCGCCAAGAACTCCCAGATGGTATTATACCTTACGTCAGATGGCAGTTCTCTGGTGACACTGGTACAGAGTAGTCTGTTGACCCGAGATCGTCATAGAGTCTTGTGTGGTTCCCACTGTGCTTTGATTTCCATCTTACCACGTCCAAGAGGGCACGCAAAACGGTGGTTTTTGGATACAGTCCCGAGTCACATGGAGGCAATGAGCGATAGGAGGGGATTCGTCTCTCCCGGTATAGGGAGTTGATGTTGCGCTGTGTTCGATTGGCTATAACCGGAAATCCCTGGCCAGGGTTGCTGAGATATACTGGTAAGTGTTACCAGTAGTTTCTCGAATTGTTATAGACCTCATATCGACACGACTTATCGAGCTATTGGGGTCTGACGTTTACCACCCCTAGGCGAGATATGCGACATATCAGACGAACAGACCAGACTGTACGGTAGTGTTACTGGTTGGATTCACTGGAGTGTGAGCGGGCTTGCTCGTCGATCTTCTGATCGCTCAATACCTGGGTGGCCGTTACGTTTAGCAGACCGCTTGCGGCTTGTGGGTGTTTGATATGATCATCACCCGCTGCCGGCGTATTGACGAGTCTTTAGAGTCCTACACAGAGGTTTCCTGGCTCAAGCGAAACGAAATAGGAGCGCATATGAGATATGTGCGGGACCGAGAATAATGCAGTATGTGATACCATATTTCATTCTCGCGATAAATGTATCGATTGGTTGTATGCGATATAACCTAGTTATCGAATCAAGTATTGATTCGATAAGCCGATACATAGGATACTAGTCGGTTATATGCGATATGACCGGATCGTTAAATCAAGTGTTGATTTAATGATTTAATGTATAATTATATATTTGATATATTACTTTGCATTAACTAGTATTGGTTCACTTTAAATGGATTTTCTCACTTGAAGTTCACAAGTTGTATATGTGATATACTTTTGTGCACATGATTGTATCATGTTTGATAATACATGCTTACTTGAGTTTGTGTAAAGATTAAACCATGGTTATTTAAATGGTAAGGGTTTTGTTTTTCATTTTCTTATTCATTTATTTTTTATTTATTCTTTTTGGAAAATGAAAAGCATGAAGAGAAAATGGTGGCTAACTTTGTTATATATTGAAGCTTCATGAAGCTTTGACTATATGACCATTTTGTCTCATGCTTAACCCTAACCATTCCCACTAACCATGATTTATTCTCTACACTTGACCATGGTTGTTAGATGATAAGTATTCTTATTATTTTCTTTTGAGAAAATAACTTATCATATATTCTTCATCTTCTTCTTCTTCTTCACTTCAAGAAAAAGCTTGATAGCTTTAATGGCAAAGTGAGAAAAAGAGTGAGAAATCCAATTCTAAAGTGAACCCATCTCCTATTTCTTCATCCTCTACCTCTTGCCAAGTAGTATAGGGTGTTTCCTTCACAAGTTTCATGACTTGGTGAAGTGGAAGCTTGATCTTGCGATGCCTCGACGTAGATCATCTTCGGCACGAAGCCGACGACCTTGCCCGCCCATTTCTCCGATGAAGCCGATGCTAGAGTCCGGGATTCATTTTGGACAGCGGAGAGACATCATTGCGTAGCTATGGAGGTGGAGCACCGGATCTACAAAGGTTGTATTTCCGTTCACTTAGTTAAAGTAGTTAGCTAGTTTCTTTTTCGCCTAAACTTCTAGCCAACGATCCGTATTAGGGTTTCTCGGCACCTGTTAAATTTGAAATTCGCATGGTTGATGCCCTGTGAGACCTCTTGGGAGTGCCTAGGAACCCTACAGTGGTATCAGAGCCTAGCTAGAGCCTTAGGCGAAGTCTAGACGGAGTTTGAAGTCCGATCGACCCGAAACACCTAACCCGAATATGCTCTCTGGAAATTTTCTACAGACTGGGATTTTTCCAGATTAAAAATGCTTAAAAAATTCAGCAGGGAATTATAAGAATTACGGTGCAAAATTTTACTCATGAACAGTTCAAACTGCGGCGGAACCGCGGCAGAAGCCTGGCTTCTGCGGCGGTTCCACGGCAAGTTGATGACGTCATCCTCCCCTGTTTGCACAGTAACTTCTATTTTATTATGCTGGATTTTCTGGGAATTTTTAATATTTATTCAAGAGTTGAATTTTCTGGGGTTGTTTTGGGGATTCGATGATTCGATCGGATTATCAGATTTTGTCTATGTGGATTCCGGATAATTTTTTGAATATGTTAAAAAGTTCGACCGGATATAAATACCCAACTTTTCCCCTATCGGGAAATTTCCAGGTGTTGGATATTTCCGTAGTTTAACGACGTTCTAAGTAGTGCAAGTAACTCGATGGACCCTCTAGAAGACAACAAACCTTAACTCGATTATGTGACCGTCTTGAACTGCCCTTTGAACCTTCGGGTTTAGGGCAGTACGGCGTGCCACATGTGAGGCGTTGGCTTAACCCTTCTACGGCTGGACCGTTGGTACTGAGGCACGAACTGAATGTTTTTAAACTTATTTCATGTGTTGATCTGTATCGGGAAAACTTGGGTGTTTGAATGTTCGATCAGAAAGTTTAACATTTTCTAATTATCTGGAATGTGATACAATAATTGGAATTCACAAGAAGGTATGAGATAACTGAATGAATGTTATAAACATAGCAGTTTAGTCTCACTTGATCGGTTGCCACGGAATTTTGATGTGATCAAAACTCCGTCGCAAATCACGTAGCGTACGCGGATACTCGCCGGGTAAACTTAATAGACAGCCTCACCCCATAGCTTCGACCAAGTGACTGTAGGAGAACCCCGTCGCCGAAAGCATCCGTTCGGGTGCTCGCGGCGGCGGTGTTCCGCCTTGGTGCACCTTGTCGACGACGTCGGGGGTGCGGCCGCCTACTAAAGTTTGCGACGAGCATTCGATCAGAATGTCGGGAATCTTGTTGAATTGCCCGACTTGATATTGAAAAGAGTTTTCGATTTTGAGACTAAAATGCGGGGTTTATAATTGTTAGGCATGCGATGTCTAAGTAATTCATTTGATTAGGCATGCGATGTCTATGAAGGTTGCGGATTCCAACTGTTGTAGTTTTACACTTTCTTTTCTGTGACCGTAAGTGTAATATGTGATATCGCCGGTTTCGTTGCTATATGTCAACGACAATTGGGATGCGCATATTTACTTACGTTGATGACATGTGATGTTATGTGTTGCTGGATATGTTATATTGGATCGTCGTGTTTGAATAGCCGGGGGTTTTTATGTGAGATGAGTGTTTTTCATTTTTCATTCATGTAAAAACTTGTATGTAATATTCTTTTATTGGGGCACTTCCAGGTTGCGGAAGTTGTCACCCTTTGTATATTATTTACTTTTCCGCACTAGGATAGACCCAAGGAGGAGGGCACAAGTAACCGGGTTCTGGAGTCCAGTGGGAGACCAACTCGAGGAGCCGAGTCCGGGTCTCCTAACTCCAGAATTGGTAGGGTTGCTTGCCGCTCTCGTAGGGGTCTACGGGTGTGGGTTTGGCTATTCATTACAACCGTGGAATCCATGTTTTATACTGGCTCGTATTGAAAACACGGACGTCCTAGTATATCCAATATTCATATGTTTCTTCTGCTGCGATATCTGTGATGTGATCATGTGATGTTCTGTGATAGATACAGTATATAGTATATATGATATATTATATAGGCGTTACTTATGTTTTACACCCGCGCTAGCCCTGCCCCGCTCTGCCGTTAGTTACCTAACCTAACGGTGCACGAGGGGACATCGAGGCGAATGCGGATGGCATAAGTGTACGTCGTATTTATCTGTGATGTTTAGGTACTTAAATAATGGGACTTCATTAATGAGATTAATGAAATAAAAGAATCCTAAGATGTTGTAGAATCGAATTTCAAAATAAAACAGGTAGCTACAGTTCTTGCTTTGCACAGCGGTATATGTGATATATCCTGCACCTTATTCGATAAGGAAAGGACCGAGATCCTTTCACCGGGATTGACTCCTTTAGCAATAACTGGCAGATGCTACACACTCGGTTTGTCTTTTGATTACTTTTAAGTGTTTTTGTTTTGCACAGTGATATATATGATATATCCCGCACCTCATTCGACTAGGAAAGGACCGACGATCCCTTCACTGGGAGTGACTCCTTTAGCAAAACTAGAAAAGCCTCAAAAGCACTCCATTTTAAAATTCATTCGATCCTACAACGATATCAAGTTCATTACGCAATAGGTTTTCAGAAAAACCTGTCGTAGCCCTCCGTCATTTCAGATAAGTACTAGTTAGTATTCATGCTGCGGTAGTTTGGCATTCGTCAAGGCGTAGTGTGCGGTAGCTAACTAGTATTTATCTGCTTATGCATATGATGTAGATTGGATTAGGGTATTCGTACGGCGTTGTTTGGCATTCGTCAAGGGTCGTGCGGGTGGGTTTAATTCGATCAAGAAATGTACGGGTTGAACTTGACTAGTGGACTATGGGTTGTTTGGCATTCGTCAAGGTCATAGAACACTAGGGGCAAAATATTATCGGGAATTTCAAGTGTTGAAATTTGCAATGAGATTGCATACCATCTATGAGATAGTTGGATCCCGATACCCGCTGCGAGTAATTGTTACTCCTGGGAGAGTTTTACACATTACAATTAGCCGATCAAGTAGGTGTCTAGAAAGGTGTCAACGGGGTTACGCCTCTGGGAAAACAAGGTTTACATTAATTAGGTTCGTGCGAAAGCACGGGGGACCTCCCTCAAAGTACCGACACTGGCCTGGCTGAAAGATTGGCGAACTTGTAGTGTGTAATTAATCCCGGCTAGTCTTTCCTTTTAGGGTTTGAAGGAAGATTTGATAAAAAGCAGTGGGAGCCATCCTGATTAGATAAAATAATAACCAATCTATTCTTGCAAGAGCGCACGCCGAGTGTTTTCTTCTCTCTCTCTCCAGGTAGCGACCATATCACGCCTTAATCAAGATAATAATACAGATTATTGACCGAACCCGCTTGTTATACTGAGCTGGGGAACGTTGGTCCCGCTCCAACTTATAATTGTTATAAGACAGAGCAGGAAATAGGGGAATACCAAGATTCCCATGCCGCCCAAACGAAGAAAGTGCATATGATGTATCATATTCGGGTGTGTTCATTACAAAGAACTATTTCTCAGTATCCTCCGCATCCTGGGTATATGATACCGGATCAGGATCCCAGATATGTAATCTGTTACATAGGGCTACAAAAGGGTAGAAAAACTGAGAACGGGTGATAAGTTTCATGAGGCAGAAAACGGGGCAAGTGTTGCAGCCAAGTCTGTCGGTCACTGTCACCCTGTATTACCAATACATTGATTCTGAACGAATGTTATTAGATACCGAACCTGATATACAAAATCATATCAGTCTCTTTATTAGTAAAGAAAGGATATAATTTTGCATTGTTGGATAATGTTTTGAACATTTCCTATATCAAAAGTTGATCGGTTCAGGCACGTTATCTAAAAGCATTGATGTTCTAAATCAAAATTCAGTTCTTAGTATATAGAACACACATAAGAGGAAGAGTTCAGAAATGGATGGATCCTTCTTGAGGTATTGTAGACTAGGTCATATCAATGCGACCCGACTAGTTGGAGTTACATATAGATGCATATTTAAATTAGTTTGAATTTATATCTTGTGAAACTCGCCAGTCATGTCACAAAGATAAGATGACCATAGCTCTGTTTATTGGAAACAGAGAAAGAGTTAGTGAACTCGTGGGATTGATACATGCTGATGTATGAAGGTCCCCTGTCTACACTTGCCAAGACCGGTTCTTTGTACTTCATTACATTCTCTGATGATCTCTCAAGATTCATTCATATGTTCCCGTTGAAACACAAGTCCGAACCTTTTGAGATATTCACAGAATATAAGTTAGAAGTAGAGAACTAATACGGGTATAAGTATTATGTCCTTTGATGTGATCAGTGAGGAGAATACTTATGCACGGAATTCTTGGACTTTTCTAAAGGAGAATGAGATTCTCTCTCAGCATTACTCCTCCGTATACACCATTGCACAATGATATATTGGGGTGGAGCAGATACACCCTATTTGATATGGTGTGCTCTATGATGAGTACTACTGAGTTACCTATTTCCTTTTGGGAGTTATGCACTTGAGAAGCTGCATACCTATTGAATAGGGTTCCAATCAAATCAGTTGCCTACCATTTCATATGTGATATGGAAAGGGAAGAGCCCATGTCTTAAGCTAGTTAAGATTTGGGATTGTCCGGCTTATGTCTAAAGGCAAAAATCCGGACAAACTCGAGGCAAGGTCTGTTATGTAGAACTGGAAATGTTCCAGCCATACAAACTACAGCAGATGATTTGATAGAACCAAAGGATTCAGTAGATTCCAACGAACCTCAGCCTCTCCGCCGATCTAGTAGGGTTCCTCACCCACCTGAGAGTTACTTCGGTTTCTCCATGACAGTGGGAGCGAGGATTGCATCATGAGATGATGACCCAACTAGTTTCGAGCTGGCCATCAGGAGTGTGACTCTGTAAGAATGGCTGGATGCTTATCGATCTGAGATGGAATCCTTATACACCAACAAAGTATGGACTTTAGTTGCTATATCTGAAGGGTTAAATACCCATCAGGAGCAAGTATATCTTGAGAAGATTACTTGGTGTATATGGAAAAGTTGAGACTTTCAAAGCTAGACTTGTTAAAGGTTTGCATCATTGACCAGGTATGGATTATGTTGAAACCTTTTCTAAGGATCTATGCTTAAGTCCATCCAGATCCTACTTGCCACGGCTACATACCATAACTACGATATCTGGTGGTTGGGTGTCATGACTGCTTTTTTAAATGATATTTGGAAGAGTGCGTCTATAAGTACACAGCCAGAGGGCTTCGTAGAAAGTGGGAGCAGCGGAAATGTGTGCAAGATACTTTATAGGATAAAGCAGGTATCGCGGAGTTGGAACGTCTGTTTTGATGTGTTAGTCAAAGAGTTTGACATCATCAAAATGGTAGATGAACCTTGTATAAACAAAAAGGTAGTAGGGAGTATGGTGATGATCCTCGTAGAGTACGTGGATGACATACTCTTGATAAGAAAGGAGTTTCTTATGCTACGCTCGATCAATCTCATTTTATCACAAAGATTCTACGTGTAGGATCAAAATGATACCTCCTAAATCCTGAGTTTTGGATCTATGAGATGGATTTAATTGGATGTTAGGAATCTCACTAGTAGTAGTGAGATGGTATCAGTTGATCCGGGGGAGAATCACTGGAAGGGTTCCAGGGTGATAAAGACGACTGAATGTCAGTCACAGGCATTGTCTTTACCCTCAGTAAAGGGACGGTATGTTGGAAGAGTTCCAAGCTAAATACCGTGGCTAACTAGACGATAAAGGCAGGATACATCGCTACTTAAGATGCTACCAAAGAGGCTGTTTGGGTGTATATTAGTTCATGAGATGAACTACGTTCCTACCATTGTGAGACAATGGAGTTGTGGCTTATGCCAAGGAACACCGGTCCCATCAGTGATCCAGACTTATTCTATGGCAGTATCGCCTGATCATGGAGATGGTTGATCTCCAGGGTGATCGAGGATAGGAGAGCAGACTCAGAGGATAACACGGCGGATCCACTCACGAAGGCCTATTCCCAGAGAGAGACTTTATGGGATGGTTGAGTATGAGATACTACAACCACTGCTATCAGATGGCCCTAGTGCAAGTGGGAGATTGTTAGTTATATGTATGCCCTAGAGGCCATTACCGTACATTGGACGTATATTGTAGTGGATGATGGGACATATATAGGGAGGACTTTCTTGCTCGACATGATAGTATGCTATCTGGTTGCTCTTTACCTTAACGTGTACATTGATTGTCTCTCTGATACATGTTGGTAAAGCCCTTAGGATGTGTACTTGACTATCTGGACTATGATGCGGATCATACTAGTGGGGACATGGTAGTCCATAAGTACATCCTTCAAGGTTCCTAGTCGTGGGTGTATCGAGACGGGGCATCGATATACCAGAGTAGACTAGCGTATACTTTCTCGACCCATACAGATGGGCGATGGATGATCTCATATCCATTGGTGTTTGACATCGGAGATGATATACGGGTGCTCAGTGGAGACTGGGTACACTGGACGGACTCGCCAAGAACTCCCAGATGGTATTATACCTTACGTCAGATGGCAGTTCTCTGGTGACACTGGTACAGAGTAGTCTGTTGACCCGAGATCGTCATAGAGTCTTGTGTGGTTCCCACTGTGCTTTGATTTCCATCTTACCACGTCCAAGAGGGCGTGCAAAACGGTGGTTTTTGGGTACAGTCCCGAGTCACATGGAGGCAACGAGCTATAGGAGGGGATTCGTCTCTCCCGGTATAGGGAGTTGATGTTGCGCTGTGTTCGATTGGCTATAACCGGAAATCCCTGGCCAGGGTTGCTGAGATATACTGGTAAGTGTTACCAGTAGTTTCTCGAACTGTTATAGACCTCATATCGACACGACTTATCGAGCTATTGGGGTCTGACGTTTACCACCCCTAGGCGAGATATGCGACATATCAGACGAACAGACCGGAGTGTACGATAGTGTTACTGGTTGGATTCACTGGAGTGTGAGCAGGCTTGCTCGTCGATCTTCTGATCGCTCAATACCCGGGTGGCCGTTACGTTTAGCAGACCGCTTGCGGCTTGTTTGTGTTTGATATGATCATCACCTGCTGCCGGCGTATTGACGAGTCTTTAGAGTCCTACACAGAGGTTTCCTGGCTCAAGCGAAACGAAATAGGAGCGCATATGAGATATGTACGGGACCGAGAATAATGCAGTATGTGATACCGTATTTCATTCTCGCGATAAATGTATCGATTGGTTGTATGCGATATAACCTAGTTATCGAATCAAGTATTGATTCGATAAGCCGATACATAGGATACTAGTCGGTTATATGCGATATGACCGGATCGTTAAATCAAGTGTTGATTTAATGATTTAATGTATAATTATATATTTGATATATTACTTTGCATTGACTAGTATTGGTTCACTTTAAATGGATTTTCTCACTTGAAGTTCACAAGTTGTATATGTGATATACTTTTGTGCACTTGATTGTATCATGTTTGATGATACATGCTTACAAGAGTTTGTGTAAAGATTAAACCATGGTTATTTAAATGGTTAGGGTTTTGTTTTTCATTTTCTTATTTATTTATTTATTTATTTATTCTTTTTGGAAAATGAAAAGCATGAAGAGAAAATGGTGGCTAACTTTGTTGTATATTGAAGCTTCATGAAGCTTTGACTATGTGACCATTTTGTCTCATGCTTAACCCTAACCATTCCCACTAACCATGATTTATTCTCTACACTTGACCATGGTTGTTAGATGATAAGTATTCTTATTATTTTCTTTTGAGAAAATAACTTATCATATATTCTTCATCTTCTTCTTCTTCTTCAATTCAAGAAAAAGCTTAATAGCTTTAATGGCAAAGTAAGAAAAAGAGTGAGAAATCCAATTCTAAAGTGAACCCATCTCCTATTTCTTCATCCTCTACCTCTTGCCAAGTAGTATAGGGTGTTTCCTTCATAACTTTCATGACTTGGTGAAGTGGGAGCTTGATCTTGCAATGCCTCGACGTAGATCATCTTCGGCACGAAGCCGACGACCTTGCCCGCCCATTTCTCCGATGATGCCGATGCTAGAGTCCAGGATTCATTTTGGACAGCAGAGAAACATCATTGCGGAGCTATGGAGGTGGAGCACCGGATCTATGAAGGTTGTATTTCCGTTCACTTAGTTAAAGTAGTTAGCTAGTTTCTTTTTCGCCTAAACTTCTAGCCAACGATCCGTATTAGGGTTTCTCGGCACCCGTTAAATTTGAAATTGGCATGGTTGATGCCTTGTGAGACCTCTTGGGAGTGCCTAGGAACCCTACAATCAACACAACTTATCAGGTTATTAGGGTCTGACGTTCACCACCCCCTAGACCCGGTATACGATACTCTTTGATGAAGAGACCGGACTGTACGGATATTGTCACGGATAGGCTTAGTAGGAGTTCAAACGAGTTTGCTCATCGGCCTTCCTTTTTGACTGGTACCTGGGTAGCCGTTACGTACAGCTAGTGCCGCTGACGTGCTTGTGGTTAAACCCACTGCCAGCATAGTGTCGAGTCTTTAAAGTCCCACACGAAGAGTTTCCCTACACTGGGCGAAAGATGTAGAGGCTGTATGGTTTTACGGCAGGGCTTCGATCACTTACGTACACTTGTGCGCGTATGATGTTCGGGTGGATAATACTAGTTGGCTTTGGTTTAAGCCAGATCCTAGTATTATATTGATGGATCAGTTTCGTCTCTTTGTATTCATGTTTCTCGGAACACGAATGGTGGTATCTATATACGGATAAGAGGAGCACGGAAAGAAACACCTCATTAGGGTTTTGACCATTTACTTGATTAAAACAATTATGAGGTGGAGAAAAGTATTTGTTATTTTGATAAATGATGATTGAGACATGGCTACTATGTTTGACATTTTGACTTGGCTTGACCACTGTAAGTCTACGGTAGCTGCCCGGCCATCAATTAGAGGACAAATGCGGAATAAAACTTTTTCAAAATGGCGCTAACGTAAACCTAAAACCTGTATCATTCCATTAGCCGTAAACTAGTAAACTGTAAAAGAGTTTGGAGAGATTATACCGATCGATCTGTGTCCTTCGGTCTTCAATCTCTATGCCAAGCTCCTCGTGGATGCCCTCGAAGTTCGCTCTCTGATCTCGCTCGTCGAAGTGGCTCCATGTCGAGGGTTCTTTATACGGGCTCCCGCCTCAAAACTGAGGCAACTCGGACATGAAGTTTGCTAGCTGACATGTCCAAGATGAAGTAGTGATAGTGTGTGAATACTTTGTCTCAAGGAACCCAATGATTTGGGTAGAGGTAAATGAAGTTGCCAAGGGATAGAAATTATGAGCACAAGATTTTTGACTTGGAAAAAAAAATTTCTCACTGAGAAATGGGCTCGTCCAATGTGGGAAATCATCTCTGTGGAATTATAAGAAGTGGTGAGGTGGCAATCTATTAATAAAGCAACAAATGAAATTACTTCCTCAAAAAAAAAAACCCAAGCCCAGCCACCGCACCAAAATATCCTAAACAAATACAAAACCATTAAATGCACAAATGTGGACACCTCATCAAAGACCCATCCCTGCCCATGCTCGAAATTTTCAGTGAAGGAATAAGGACAAAATCAAAGTTCACAAATTCCATAATTAACATTTAAACTAAAATGTTAAAACCACAAAAATAAAAATGACAACCCTAAAGTAAACTCATAATGGATTACGAGAATACCCCTCATCCGTATATATATATATACTGTTAGTTATATGTATGTCCTAGAGGCCATTACTATACATGAGATGTATATCGTAGTGGATGCTTGGACATATATAGGGAGAACTTTCTTTCTCGACATGATAGTATGCTATCTGGTTACTCTTTACCTTAATGTGTATACTGATTGTCTCTCTGTTACATGTTGGTAAAGCCCTTAGGATGTGTACTTGACTACCTGGACTATGATGCGGATCATACTAGTGGGGACATGGTAGTCCATAAGTACATCCTTCAAGGTCTCTAGTCATGGATGTATCGAGAAGGGGTATCGATATACCAGTGTAGACTAGCATATACCTTCTCGACCCATGTAGATGGGCGATGAATGATTCCATATCCATTGGTGTTTGACATCAGAGATGATATACGGGTGCTCAGTGGAGACTGGGTACACTGGACGGACTCACCGAGAACTCCTAGATGGTATTATACCTTATGTCAGATAGCAGTTCTCTGGTGACACTGGTACAGGTTAGTTTGTAGACCCGAGATTGTCATAGAGTCTTGTGTGATTCCTACTGTGCTTTGATTTCCACCTTACCACGTCCAAGAGGGCATGCAAAACGGTAGTTTTTAGGTACAGTCTCGAGTCACATGAAGGCAATGAGCGATAGGAGGGGTTTCGTCTCTCCCGGTATCGGGGGTTAATGTTGCGCTATGCTCGATTGGCCATAACAGGGAAATCCCTGGCCAGGGCTGGTTTAAAGATTTACTGGTAAGTGTTATCAGTAGTTTCTCGACCCATTATGAGCCTCTTATCGGCATGACTTATCGGTTATTGGGGTCTGACGTTTACCACCCCTAGACTTGATATGCGACATATCAAATGAAGAGACCGGACTGTACGGTAGTGTCACTGTCTGGCTTTTTGCAGGAGTTGGAGCGGGCTTGCTTGCTGATCTTCTGATCGCTCAATACTCGGGTAGCCGTTACGCCTAGCTAGTACCGCTGACGGCTTGTGGGTGCTTGATATGATCATCACCTACTGCCGGCGTATTGACGAGTCTTTAGAGTCCTACATAGAGGTTTTACTGGCTCAGGCAAAACGAAATAGGAGCGCATATGTGATATGTGTGGCACCAAGAATAATGCGTGTATGTGATACCGTATTCTATTCTCGCGACTATTGTATCGACCTGTTATATGTGATATAGCCGGGTTATCGAATCAAGTGTTGATTCGATAAGTTGGTACATTTTGTGTTAATCGGTTATATATGAAATAACCGGATTATTAAGTCAAGTTTTGATTTAATGATTTAGTGTATAATTGTATATGTGATATACTAATTTACATTAACTAACATTGGTTCACTTAAGCATTTGTTTTTCTCACTTGTGCACAACTTAATATATATGTGATATATATTTATTTGTGTTCATTTTGTATCATGGTTGTTGATACAACTATCATGGGTGTATAAGACTTATACCATACTAATTATAGTGTTAGGTTTTTATATTTAAAGTAATTCTAAAATTAGTGGATAATGAGCTCACATGCATGAAGCTTCATGAAGCTTATGGTTGCGTTGACTTAGTCCACTAGTTTTGTTTTACTTAAGATATTAATTAACCTAACCACCATAATTAGCCATGGTTATGTCTCTACATGAGTTAGTATATGATACCCACTCACCCATGGTTAGCTCACTCTTTCTTGATTAGTTTTCGTTCTCATTTTGAGCTCATCTTCTTCCTCCTTCAAATTCTTTCTAGGGTTTGATAAAGAGAGAGAAATGTTGTGAGAAAAGAAATTCTAAAGTGTACCCTTTTCCTATTTCATCATCCTCTACTAGACTAGCACTTTAGTTTAGGGTGTTTGTGTTGGAGATAGTGCCCTCATAGTCAATTATTGGATCGCAGGTACGTGATTGCAATGATTGCGGAGGACCTATACCGGTATGACAGTCTTACTCGAGATGATAGTATGCTATCTGGTTTGCCTTTATCAGTAGTGTACATGTTCAGGTGACTGATTTCATGTTACACTTTGATAGAGCCCTTAGGATCTTGCTTTACCACCAACAGTATGATGGCGATCATATACGTGAGAGTTGGGTGGTTTATACGCATATACTTAATTGTGGTCCCTAGTCGTGGGAGTTTCGAGACAGGGCATCGATACTCCGGAGTAGACTAGTGTGTACAGTCGAGACCCCGACGAGGGGCGGTGGCCGGTCTCACAAGCCACTGGTGTCAGTTGGATCACCTAAGATGTATACAGGTGCTCATTGGGTTATGAGTACACCGGACAGGACTCGCCGGGAACCTGCTAGTTGGTATTATACATATCGTCAGATAGAAGTTCCCTGGTGACATGTGTACAGGTTAGTTCATCGACCTGAGGTCGTTATTTGTCTCGTGTGAGTTCCCACTGTGCTTTGATTTCTACCCTACCACGGCTCAAAGGAGTCGTGCAAACATGTAGTTTTTGGGTACAGTCCCGAGCCATATGGAGGCACGTGAGTGGATCGGCAGGGGATTCGTCTCTCCCGGTATTGGGGGCGAGGTCGTGCTGTGTCTAGGAGAGCCATTACACAAAGTCCATGGCCATGGCAGGAGATTTACTGGTAGGTACTCCAGTAGTATCTCAGGGTGTTATTAGGCTTCACTCCGACACGACTTATATTGCTATTGGGGGTCTGACGTTACTAGCCCCCTAGGCAGATATGCGATACTCATAGACGAACGGACGGACTGTATATACATTGTCACTGTTAGGCTCAGTAGGGTTTTCCGGATGAGTTCGCTCATCGGCATCCCTTGAGGTCAGTCCATGGGCAGTCGTTATGCATTGCTAGTGCCGCTGACGGTTTGTGGTTAAACCCACTGCCAGGGTACTGACGAGTCATTAGAGTCCCCCACAGGCAGTTTCCCAAGTTCGGGCGAAACGTTGTAGAGGCCGTATGGTTTTATGGCAGGGTTCGGAAAATGCACGTGCGTTTACGCACGTGTTATTTTTCGGGCAGATGATACTGGTCGGCTTTGGTTTAAACCGGATCCGAGTATTATATTGAGTAGATATAATATCTTTGTCTCAGTTGCATTTGTATTCGGTCGTAATACAAATGCGGGTATATTTATACAGTTTCGGGGTTATCCTGAAAGTCGTTTCAGGATCACTTTTAGAAGTTGCCAGTTTCCAGTTTTCTATCAGCCGTCTTTTAACATTCGGTTAAAGACGGATTTATCTTTTCTTGGATGAGGGTGTGTCATGCTTCTAGAAGGTTCTAGAAGGTGATGACTAGGTTAAGTGGTGTTGTGTTTTAATTGGTTGCTTTTAATGAAATGATGACTAAGGATATGAGTCATTGTTTTCATTAATGAGTTTTGTTAAGCTTAAGATATTTTGTGAGAAGCTTCATGTCTTATGGTCACCTCCCTCCTCCTACACTCACCCCCCTCTCCATATATATGGCCGGCCCCTCCCCACTCTCTCTTACTTATTGATTTCATTTGGAAAAAAAGATATGATAGATTTTGAGGTGTATGGAATTTCACAGCTCATTTCATTCCATCACCCGATCCCCTCGGCAACTTCATTTACCGATCGTCCACGGACTTGGACGAAGTGAGACAAAGTCATCTACTCATTCTCTACATCATTCTTGGTCGTCTCTTTTAGCAAACTTGACGACCGAGTTGCCTCAAGTCAGAGGCGGGAGCCCGTTTAAAGAATCGTCGACGTGGTGCCACCTCGACAAGGATATCGGAGATCGACGAGATCGGAGCAGCCGCAACGGAGCATAGGATGATGGTTAAAGAACGAAGGACTCGGATCGTTCGGTATAACCTTTCTACACTCTTTACATTTTGTTAGTTTAGCAATAATGGCAGATCCGGGTTAAAGTATACGATAGCGCCAGTTAAAAAGTTTTTGTTCCGCATTTGGCGTCTGTAGACTGCCGGGGCGTTACCGTAGACTTACAGTGGTATCAGAGCCTAACCATTTTGCTATGCTAACTTGTGCTAACGCGTTTAAAACATCGATCGAACCGGAAATCAAAAATCACAATTTTTTAGCTTGACAGTTTCTGTTAATTTTAAAACTGGTCCAAATGTCATTTTGACCATACCAGAAAATCGAGCAGGGTTTTTTAGGAAAACTGGAGAAATTCGACAGAGTGATTCTACTGTTCCGCCGTGGATCCACGGCCCAAGCATGGGTTTGGCCGCGGATCCGCCGCAGGAAAGTGGACTCACTTGGCCAAATTTCTACAGTGCATTCTATGTTGGAAATTGGGGTTTTTGGTATATATCGTTTGGGCCCAGGTTTTGTTACTGTTCTACAGATGTTCGTGGGGCCCACTTCTTGATATTTGGTCGATCGAAATTTAAACATGTTAGTTTACAGTGCTTACATTATATCTCCGACCGGGAATGTCATTTGATCGGTAAACCGCGTCTGATTGCTATAGTTCTTTTAGACGGGTTTGCGAACGTGGCATTCGCGTTGATGTTCTGTGTTGTGCTGTGATGTTGCGGATTTGTCGTGTTGGATAGCAGTGTGCAATGGTAGTACAGTTTGAGTTTATTTGTACATTTGATATTGCGGGGCGAGCGTCCAACTTGTGGACTGCCGTCACTGCCTGTTGTATAATATTCTTTTGGGGCACGACCAGGTTGCGGTCGATGTACCTGTTGTACTATTTTTCATTTCTGTACTAGGTTCTGCCCCGCGACGGAGTGCACGGATAGCCGGGTTCGGGAGGGCAACGGGTCCGCATCTCATGGCTTTGAGAGGCAGAGGGGCCCCACTCTAGAATTGGCAGACTATTCGCCGCACTCGTAGGGGGTACAGGTTGACCCAAGGAGGGGTGCCCAAGCTTACCGGATTCCGTGAAGTGCAGGGTGGTCCATTCACTATGCTGTAGGGGGCTGCCTCGCTTTAGGTTTTGGCGGGTAACTTGCCGCACCCGTAGGGGTCTAGGTTTCATTGCACAGGCTATCCACACGACAGGGGAACGTCGGGTTTCAGCAGCGGCTCTGTGAAACTCGGGGATCCCAGATTATCTGTATTGTTCTGTGATACTTATTACTTTTCTGTAATGTTGCATACTATCACGCCTGGAGCGATTATTGTATATTGGTTTATATAGTATTAGATGTTGTATATGTTTTACACCCGCGCTAGTCCAGTCCCCGCTCTGTCGTTAGTTAAGTAACCTAACGGGTGATGACGGGACCTAGTGACGAATGCGGATGGCATATACGTACATTTTATTTTCGTTCTTTTCTGGTGTGATTAAATGATGGGACTGCGTTGATTCTGATCAATGCAAAGTAAAACAAACCTGTTTACAGTTGTTGGAACAAATTTAAAAAGTGTTGTTGCAAAGACGTTTTCTTTTGTTATGCATAGCGGTATTCAGTGGAATATCCTGCACCTCATTCGACGGGGCAAGGGCCGATATCCCTTCACCGGGACTGACCCCTTGAGCAGAAGTTTGCGTCAGAGTAATAACTTCACTATAGTCGATTACAAGTTGCTTTGCATAGCGGTATTCAGTGGAATATCCTGCACCTCATTCCACGAGGAAAGAGCCGAGATCCCTTTACAGGGAGTGACCTCTTTAGCAAAAGGTTTTCGCCACTATATTTTAAAAAGCTATCAGGTTCCTTCAGCGATATCAAGTTCACTACGTTAAAGGTTTTTCGCCAAAAACCAGCCGTAGCCCTCCGTCATTTCATATGAATGGTCAGTAGTATTCAAGCTATGTTGGTCTGGCCCTTAGCTAGGACATAGTGATTGGTAGCTGCTGGGGTGTTCACATGTTGCATAGATAGATGCGTTGGTTTGGGACAGTCGTACAGCCTTGTTGGCCCTTAGTCAAGGGCGAGTACGGGTGGGTTCAAATTAACAAGATAATGATGGGACGAACTTGACATGTGACTTATGATGGGTTGGCCCTTAGTCACGATCATAAGAGCATGGGGCAAAAACTATATCGGGAGTTTCTAAAGAAACTGAAACTTGCCAAGTATGCGCATACCTTCTGGAGTATGAGTAACGTGGATGCATTCCATCACGTTATCATGCGATGAGAGTTGGATCCCGATTTCCACTGATGAGTTGGTTTACTCTTCGGGTGATCCCGATTGATTCTTCATTAGGTTTGGAGGAGAATTTGACAGGACAGTGGGAGGTTTCCGGATTAGATAAAGTGATGACCATTCTGATCTAGGTAAGAGTGCACGCAGAGTGTTTCTTTTCTCTCTCTCTTTGGCAGCGACCCTTGACCGGACCTAGACTATGACTCAGTGACCAGGTTGACCGAACCTTCTTAAAATACTGGCTTTTGGATTGTCTGAGTTGCATAAGTCATTGCCACTCCTTCTTTTACCCTTTGAATTTCTCAGAACACCCGTATTACTACGGATATCCACTTCCATTGGATAGATCCATCGTATGGTTATATACGAACTCGAAGGAACTTCTTCGAGGATGGATCCAGGTTCAGGAGAAATAGAATTGGTTTATTCAGTTGTCTTTTATTATCACCTTCTCTCAGGTTGCGAGAGCTCCTTGGTTTAGGAGAGTACACCTATTACGCTTATTGGATAGTCTTATTCCAAACCATAGGCTGGTGCCGAAAGGTAGGGAATGAAGAAAACCAATTAGCCTAAGTAGGGTGTGCAGAAGGTAATATGTAAAGACAAAATAAAGGGATTAGAAAGAGGGCAAAGTAAATTGTGACTGTTATCATTCACGACCAAAACCGCGTACTTCATCGCCACTCCTATTTCACCTTTAAAGGAATAAGGTATTATTCAATTGTCTTTTATCATCACCTTCTCTCAAGATACGAGTACTCCTTGGTTTAGGAGGGTACACCTATTATGCTTACTGGATAGTCTTCATCCAAACCATAGGCTGGTGCCGAACGGTAGGGAAGGAAGAAAACCATTTAGCCTAACAATGGTGTACAGAAGGTAACGACTAAAGACAAATAAAGGGATTTGGAGAGATGGCAATAAAATATACGGTTGAAGTCATGAATTGGATTATGGAAGAGGCATTACTATGAATACCAGGATACCCCTACGAAACATTTTCATGTTTCAGTGCATTGTTAAAGGAAAACTGTTTTCCCGATTAGATACTTACTCCAAGGGTATGTATTTACCAGGTTTCATTCTCATATCTGTATGGTTTTACAGATGATGAGTGCGAGTAAGTTATTGGGAATTAGGTGATTATCCTCATTATATCGGAATTCGTTGTAATTGGTGATATTTGAGGAAATCGCCAGGGTACAGTTTTCAACCTACGACGCACAGGTTTTGAGTTGTTTAACTCAGCGGACATATACAGAGTATTGTATGTTGTCCAAGTGTCCATCAGGACAAAGGGGTAGGTCCTCGTACTATGTTCTGTTTACTTATAACTTCTCTAATATTTAGACATGTGTTTCGTAGAAATACAAGGTCTAAGTTTTGAGAAGTTGTGGGTATAAGAATAAAGTAGAGAACCAAGTGTCATAAGTATCGGGATTCTTCAAAGAGATCGAAGATGTAGATTCTTGTGATTGGTATTCAGATGATAGTGATGGTTTTGAGAAACGAGTTTTCTCTTTCAGGTTACTCATAATTGGATGGATTCCTAAGTTGAGTAATGCTGATTAGCCTCTTTCCATTAAAGATGATATGCACTGGAGACAGCTGCATGATTTGAATATGGTTCCAATTAAATAAGTGCCAAAGTTTCTGTATTGGATATAGAATGGATCGTACCTTGAAAGATGTTAAGGTACGGGGAGTTGTCCAGCTTATGCTTAAAACTAGACTCTGGATAACTCAGGGCACGTTTCTGTAATGGTTGTTTGTGGGTTGACCCTGGCTATGACGAGGGTTGATATTCTACCATTTGGAAGATCAATAGTGATATTGTTCTTGACTTGCCACAGTTTTAGTAAAAATGGATCTTTTTCAGACAACAGTATTGGGAGTATGGTAGAACTGGAAGTGATTCCAGAACCGCAAACGATTACGGAAAATTTAATAGGACCTATATATTCAATCAGGTTTGACATTCCAATAGCCACTCCGCAGATATGGTAGGTAACCTCAGACACCTGAGAGGTACTCCAGTAGCCTCAAGGACGGTGACAGGGAGGTTCTTATCTACCCAGACTTGACACTACTGTTGTTCCAGGCTATGAGACCCGGTAGGAGGGTTGTCGTAGTCAGTGGGAGCATCGGAAGCATAATGGGCAAGTAGCTTATATCTATTTATAACTTGAGCAGTTATAGCGGATATAGATCATCTGATTTTGATATGAAAGTCATGGGTTTGACTTCAATCAGAATAGGGGATGAATCTGTTAAGAAGGTAGTAGGGTGTGATGTCATGGTATCTGGATGACATACACAGAGTAGGAAGTAAAATTCCTATACTACGATCGGTTGTACTTTGGTCGTCACACAGTTGTTTCTCCAGACAGGATATGGATATAATATTTGACATTCTGGTTTCTAGATCTATGGTTTTAGATCTGGATTTAGGTAGTTTCCTAATGTGGGTACTTTGACAGATATTCTAATGGTTTTTTGGAATAGTTGACTCCTAGTATGGTGGTGTACCTGCAGGTGATGGAGTCACCCTCTCTAAAGGTGTCGTATAGACTAAAGGGGAGAGGGATGTGCATGATTGGCAGATCACTTGCTTAGGCAATTGAGTCAATCATGAGATGTCAAGTACCACACCAGATGTTGTTTTTGCACTAGATGCAATAAGTTTGTATTAATCCAATCCTGGAGAAACATAAGGAAGCAGTTTTAGAACATAAGTACATGTTCTACGGATTTGATGACGGCAGCCTCCTTTGGGAGATGATTATCATTCCAGGCTTCAACGGTGACATGGATGACAGAGTGATTGTCAGAGTTATAGTTTTTCCCTCTGACGAGGGACAGTATTATGGACAGGTGGTCTAAGAGGATACTGTGGGTGGCATGGTGCCCGATACTGATTAGGTTCAGTGATCGATACAGTCTAAGAAGTTTGGATTTGGAGTTCATTTATGAACTAGGTCCCATCAGATATCCAGACATATTCTAAGACAGGTATTACTCGTTACGGGAGATGGCTTTCTCCGCGAATTTGAGATTAAGAGAGATATAGAAAGAAACTTCTAGGCGGATCCACTCACTTAGGCTATTTCTCAAACACAATAGTTTTACAAACGGGCTTTGTGAAACTGATTAGTAGAGGAGTTGGATGTTCGGTTTCACACGGGCTGTGAGTAGTCGACATTGCAATAATTAGCCTTGAGTGCAAGTGGGAGATTGTTGGAGATAGTGCCCTCATAGTCAATTATTGGATCGCAGGTACGTGATTGCAATGATTGCGGAGGACCTATACCGGTATGACAGTCTTACTCGAGATGATAGTATGCTATCTGGTTTGCCTTTATCAATCGTGTACATGTTCAGGTGACTGATTTCATGTTACACTTTGATAGAGCCCTTAGGATCTTGCTTTACCACCAACAGTATGATGGCGATCATATACGTGAGAGTTGGGTGGTTTATACGCATATCCTTAATTGTGGTCCCTAGTCGTGGGAGTTTCGAGACAGGGCATCGATACTCCGGAGTAGACTAGTGTGTACAGTCGAGACCCCGACGAGGGGCGGTGGCCGGTCTCACAAACCACTGGTGTCAGTTGGATCACCTAAGATGTATACAGGTGCTCATTGGGTTATGAGTACACCGGACAGGACTCGCCGGGAACCTGCTAGTTGGTATTATACATATCGTCAGATAGCAGTTCTCTGGTGACATGTGTACAGGTTAGTTCATCGACCTGAGGTCGTCATTTGTCTCGTGTGAGTTCCCACTGTGCTTTGATTTCTACCCTACCACGGCTCAAAGGAGTCGTGCAAACAAGTAGTTTTTGGGTACAGTCCCGAGCCATATGGAGGCACGTGAGCGGATCGGCAGGGGATTCGTCTCTCCCAGTATTGGGGGCGAGGTCGTGCTGTGTCTAGGAGAGCCATTACACAAAGTCCATGGCCATGGCAGGAAATTTACTGGTAGGTACTCCAGTAGTATCTCAGGGTGTTATTGGGCTTCACTCCGACACGACTTATACTGCTATTGGAGGTCTGACGTTACTAGCCCCCTAGGCAGATATGCGATACTCATAGACGAACAGACCGGACTGTATATACATTGTCACTGTTAGGCTCAGTAGGGTTTTCCGGATGAGTTTGCTCATCAGCATCCCTTGAGGTCAGTCCATGGGCAGCCGTTACGCATTGCTAGTGCCGCTGACGGTTTGTGGTTAAACCCACTGCCAGGGTACTGACGAGTCATTAGAGTCCCCAACAGAAAGTTTCCCAAGTTCGGGCGAAACGTTGTAGAGGCCGTATAGTTTTATGGCAGGGTTCGGAAAATGCACGTGCGTTTACGCACGTGTTATTTTTCGGGCAGATGATACTGGTCGGCTTTGGAAGCCAGATCCGAGTATTATATTGAGTAGATATAATATATTTGTCTCAGTTGCATTTGTATTCGGTCGTAATACAAATGCGGGTATATTTATACAGTTTCGGGGTTATCCTGAAAGTCGTTTCAGGATCACTTTTGGAAGTTGCCAGTTTCCAGTTTTCTATCAGCCGTCTTTTAACATTCGGTTAAAGACGGATTTATCTTTTCTTGGATGAGGGTGTGTCACGCTTCTAGAAGGTTCTAGAAGGTGATGACTAGGTTAAGTGGTGTTGTGTTTTAATTGGTTGCTTTTAATGAAATGATGACTAAGGATATGAGTCATTGTTTTCATTAATGAGTTTTGTTAAGCTTAAGATATTTTGTGAGAAGCTTCATGTCTTATGGTCACCTCCCTCCTCCTACACTCACCCCCCCTCTCCATATATATGGCCGGCCCCTCCCCACTCTCTCTTACTTGTTGATTTCATTTGGAAAAAAAGATATGATAGATTTTGGGGTGTATGGAATTTCACAGCTCATTTCATTCCATCACCCGATCCCCTCGGCAACTTCATTTACCGATCGTCCACGGACTTGGACGAAGTGAGACAAAGTCATCTACTCATTCTCTACATCATTCTTGGTCGTCTATTTTAGCAAACTTGACGACCGTGTTGCCTCAAGTCAGAGGCGGGAGCCCGTTTAAAGAATCGTCGACGTGGTGCCACCTCGACAAGGATATCGGAGATCGACGAGATCGGAGCAGCCGCAACGGAGCGTGGGATGATGGTTAAAGAACGAAGGACTCGGATCGTTCGGTATAACCTTTCTACACTCTTTACAGTTTGTTAGTTTAGCAATAATGGCAGATTCGGGTTAAAGTATACGATAGCGCCAGTTAAAAAGTTTTTGTTCCGCATTTGGCGTCTGTAGACTGCCGGGGCGCTACCGTAGACTTACAGTTTGCTTTACTAATTCTCTAGTTAGTGAAGTAGAAGCTTGAGTTCGTATTCCCTCGATGTAGATCATCTTCGGCCTCGAAGACTTCAAGCAAAACCGTTGCCCTCTTCTCATGGAGCCGTCCGAGAGTCCGGGAGCACGATGATCGCAGCGAAGGGACTACTAAAAGGAGCTTAATAAGTGAAGGACCGATCTACAAAGGTTGTATTTCGTATTCACTTAGATGTAAATGTTATTTACCTGCATGTGTTACCCTAATTATCTAGCAAAGATCTTGTTTGGAGTTATTCGGCACGGCTAAAATTTTAATCGGGCATGGTTGATGCCTTATAGAACCTTCTTAGAGTGCCTAATGACCCTACAGTAGTATCAGAACCTAGCTAGAGCATTAGGCGACGTGTATATGAAGTTAAAACTCCGATCGAACCCCGATACGACAATTTGAACCCCTCTCTGGACATTTTTTAAAAACTGTGATTTTTCTGAATTAAAAATGCCTAAAAAAATAAGCAGGGAAATATAAGCATTGTGGTGAAAAATGAGCGCATAATCCGTACAAACCGCCGCGGATCCGCGGCCTTACCGCGCTTGGGCCGCGGATCCGCGGTAGCACAGAGGATTTATGCACTCAGTTTTGCACTGTAATCTCTATTTCTGTGAGTTATATTTTCTGGGTGTTTCTAAACTGACTCAAGTGTTCAGTGTTTTGGGGTTTATTTTGTATTCGTTGATTCGATCGGAAAATTTAATTTCGTTATGTTTTCCGGATAATTTAGAAAGTATTAAAAAGTTCGAATGGATATCAATAACTCACTTTTTCCCGACCCGGAAAATTTCCAAGTGTTGGATTTTTTGGTTGTTTAAGAACGTCTAAATCGTGCAAGTTACGCAATGGACCCTCTAGAAGACAACAAACCTTAACTCGATTATGTGACCGTCTTGAACTGCCTTTTGAACCTTAGGGTTTGGGGCAGTACGGCATTGCCACATGTGAGGCGTTGGCTTCACCCTTCTACGGCTGGACCATTGGTACTATGGCATGCGATGGATGTTTTCCTCTCAAGTGTTGAGAACTATTTGGGAAAACTTGGGTGTTTGTTTATTCGATCGGAAAGTTTAACATTGTCTATTTATCTGGAATGTGGTACAATATTTGGAATCCACAAGTAGTTATGAGATAACTAATTTGAATATTATAAACATAGCAGTTTAGTCTTAGATGATCGGTTGCTACGGGATTTTGATGCGATCAAAAGTCCGTTGCAATCACCTAGCATACGCGGATACTCGCCGGGTAAACCTAATAGATAGCCACGCCCCAATGCCCCGACCAAGTGACTGTAGAAGAACCCCGTCGCTAAAAGCATCCATTTGGGCGCTCGCGGCAACGGTGTTCCGCCTTAGTGCACTTCATCGACGGCATCGGGGGGTGCGGCCGTCTACTAAAGATTGCGACGAGCATTCGATCTGTATATCGGGAATCTTGTTGAATTGCCCGACTAGATATTGAAAAGTGTTTTTGATATACAGACTAAAATGCGGGGTTTATAATTGTTAGGCATGCGATGTCTAAGAAGGTTGCGGATTCCAACTGTTGTAGTTTTACACTTTCTTTTCTGCGACCGTAAGTGTAATATGTGTTATCGCCGGTTTCGTTGCTATATGTCAACGACAATTGGGATGCGCATATTTACATACGTTGATGACATGTGATGTTATGAGTTGCTAGATATGTTATATTGGATCGTCGCGTTCTGAATAGCCGGGGTTTTTATATGAGATGAGGTTTTTTTTTTCATTCATGTAAAACTAAATGTATGTAATATTCTTTTATTGGGACACTTCCGGGATGAGGATGATGTCACCATTTGTATATTATTTACTTTTCCGCACAAGGTAGACCTAAGGAGGAGAGCACAAGTAATCGGGTTCTAGAGTCCAGTGGGAGACCAACTCGAGGAGTCGAGTCCGGGTCTTCTAACTCTAGAATTGGAAGGGTTGCTTGCCGCTCTCGTAGGGGTCTAGGGGTGTGGGTTTGGCTATTCATCGCGACCGTGGAATCCGTGTTTTATAGAGACTCAAAATAAAACACGGACGTCCTAGTATATCCAATGTTTCATATGTTTCTTCTGCTGCGATATCTGTGATGTGATCATTTGATATGTTGTGATAGATACTGTATATAGTATATATGATATATTATATAGACGTTACTTATGTTTTACACCCGCGCTAGACCTGCCCCGCTCTGCCGTTAGTTACCCAACCTAACGGTGCACGAGGGGACATCGAGGCGAATGCGGATGGCATAAGTGTACATCATATTTATCTGTGATGTTTAGGTGACTTAAATGACGGGACTTCATTAATGTGATTAATGAAAGAAAAGAAACCTAAAATATGTTGTGGAATCGAATTTTCAAAAACAGGTAGCTACAGTTCTTGCTTTGCATCGCGGTGTTCCTTGTAGAACATCCAGTAGGGTTACTAGGCACTCTAAAGAAGTTTTACAAGGCATCAACCATACCAGATTAAAATTTTAGCTGTGCCGAATAACTCTAAACAAGATCTTTGCTAGAAAAATTAGGGTTTCATATGAAAGTTAAACTCTTTAACACTAAGTGAATACGAAATACAACCTTTGTAGATCGGTCCTTCACTTCTTAAGCTCCTTGTAGTAGTCCCTTCGCTACGATCATCGAACACCCGGACTCTCGGACGGCTCCATGAGAAGAGGCAACGATATTGCTTGAAGTCTTCGAGGCCGAAGATGATCTACGTCGAGGGAATACGAACTCAAGCTTCTACTTCACTAACCATAGAATTAGTGAAGCAAACACCCTAAACTAAAGTGCTAGTCTAGTAGAGGATGGTGAGATAGGAAATGGGTGCACTTTAGAATTTCTTTTCTCACTTTGATTCTCTCTCTATTTCAAACCCTAGAAAGAAATTTTGAGGAAGAAGAAGATGAGCTCAAAATGAATATGAAAAATAATCAAGAGAGAGAATGAGCTAACCATGGTGAGTAGTATCATATACTAACTCATGTAGAGACATTACCATGGGTAATCATAGTGGTTAGGTTAACTAATATTTTAAGTAAAACAAAACTAGTGGACTAAGTCAAATGCAAACACAAGCTTCATGAAGCTTCATGAAGCTTCATGCATTTGTGCTCATTATCCATTTGTTTTAGAATTACTTTAAATATAAAAACCTAACAAATATGATTAGTAAGGTATAAGTCTTCTACACCCATGATAGTTGTATCAACAACCATGATACAATTTGTACACTAATAAATATATATCACATATATATTAACTTGTGCACAAGTGAGAAAAACAAATGCTTAAGTGAACCAATGTTAGTTAATGTAAATTAGTATATCACATATACAATTATACACTAAATTATTAAATCAATACTTGACTTAATAATCCGGTTATATCATATATAACCGACTAACATTCAATGCATCGACTTATCGAATCAACCCTTGATTCGATAACTTGGTTATATCGCATATAACCAATCGACACAAACATCGCGAGAATAGAATACGGTATCACATACTCTCATTATTCTCAGTCCCGCACAAATCACATATGTGCTCCTATTTCGTTTTGCCTGCGCCAGTAAAACCTCTATGTAAGACTCTAAAGACTCGTCAATACGCCGGCAGTAGGTGATGATCATATCAAGCACCCACAAGCCGTCAGCAGTACTAGCTGGACGTAACGGCTACCCGGGTATTGAGCGATCAGAAGATCAGCAAGCAAGCCCGCTCCAACTCCTGCAAAAAGCCTGACAGTGACACTACCGTACAATCCGGTCTCCTCGTTTTATATGTCACATATCAACTCTAGGGGTGGTAAAACGTCAGACCCCAATAACCGATAAGTCATGCCGATATGAGGCTCATAACGGGTTGAGAAACTACTGGTAACACTTACCAGTAAATCTCTAAACCAGCCCTGGCCAGGGACTTCCCTGTTATGGCCAATCGAGCATAGCGCAACATCAACCCCCAACACCGGGAGAGACGAAACCCCTCCTATCGCTCATTGTCTCCATGTGATTCGGGACTGTACCCAAAAACCACCGTTTTGCACGCCCTCTTAGACGTGGTAAGGTGGAAATCAAAGCACAGTGGGAATCACACAAGACTCTATGACGATCTCGGGTCTACAGACTAACCTGTACCAGTGTCACCAGAGAACTGCCATTTGACGTAAGGTATAATACCATCTGGGAATTCTCGACGAGTCCGTCCAGTGTACCCAGTCTCCACTGAGCACCCGTATATCATCTCTGATGTCAAACACCAATGGATATGGGATCATCCATCGCCCATCTGTATGGTTCGAGAAGGGATACGCTAGTCTACTCTGGTATATCGATGCCCCGTCTCGATACACCCACGACTAGGGACCTTGAAGGATGTACTTATGGACTACCATGTCCCCACTAGTATGATCCGCATCATAGTCCAGGTAGTCAAGTACACATCTTAAGGGCTTTACCAACATGTAACAAAGAGACAATCAATATACACGTTAAGGTAAAGAGTAACCAGATAGCATACTATCATGTCGAACAAGAAAGTCCTCCCTATATATGTCCAAGCATCCACTACAATATACATCACATGTATAGTAGTGGCCTCTAGGGCATACATATAACTAACAATCTCCCACTTGCACTAGGGCCATCTGATAACAGTGGTTGTAGTATCTCATACTCAACCATCCCATAAAAGTCTCTCTCTGGGAAATGGCCTTTGTGAGTGGATCTGCCGTGTTGTCCTCTGAGTCTTCTCTCCTGACCTCGATCCCCTGGAGATCAACCATCTCCATGATCAGGTGACACTGCCTTAGAATATGTCTGGATCACTGATGGGACGGGCGTTCCTAGGCATAGGCCACAACTCCATTGTCATACAATGGTAGGAACGAAGTTCATCTCATGAACTAATATACACCCAGACTTCCTCTTTGGTAGTATCTTTGGTAGAGATGTATCTAGCCTTTATCGTCTAGTATGCCACGGTATATAGCTTGGAACTCTTCCAACATACCGTCCCTTTACTGAGGGTAAAGACAATGCCTGTGACTGAATTTCAGCCGTCCTTATCATCCTGGAACCCTTCCAGTGATTCTCCCCACGATCGATTGATACAATCTCACTACAACTAGTGAGAATCCTAACATCCAATTACATCTATCTCATAGATCAAAACTCAGGATTTAGGAGGTATCACTTTGATCATATGTGCATAATCATTGTGATAAGCGGAGATTGATCGAGCGTAGCATAGGAAACTTTTTCCCTATCAAGAGTATGTCATCCACGTACTCTACGAGGATCTCCACCATACTCTCTACTACCTTTTTGTCTATATAAGGTTCATCTACCATTTTGATGATGTCAAACTCTTTGACTAATTCATCAAAACAGACGTTCCAACTCCGCGATGCCTGCTTTATCACATAAATCATCTTGCACCCGTTTCCGCTGCTCCCACTATCTACGAAGCCCTTTGGCTGTGTACTTATAGACGTACTCTTCTAAAACATCATTTAGAAAAGCAGTCATGGCACCCAACCGCCAGATATCGTAGTCATGGTATGTAGCCGTGGCAAGTAGGATCTGGATAGACTTAAGCATAGGTACTTAGAAAAGGTTTCAACATAATCCATACCTGGCCAATGATGCAAACATTTAACAAGTCTAGCTTTGAAAGTCTCAACTTTTCCATGTACACCAAGTAATCTTCTCAAGATAAACTTGCTCCTGATGGGGATTTAACCCTTCAGATAAAGCAACCAAAGTCCATACTTTGTTGGTGTATAAGGATTCCATCTCAGATCACTAAGCATCTAGCCATTCTTACAGAGGCCCACTCCTGATGGCCAGCTCGAAACTAGTTGGGTCATCATCTCATGATGCAATCCTCGCTCCCACTGTCATAGAGAAACCGAAGTATCTCTCAGGTGGGTGAGGAACCCTACTAGATCAGCGGAGAGGCTGAGGTTCGTTGGTTACTATTGAATCCTTTGGTTCTACCAAATCATCAGCTGCAATTTGTATAGCTGGAACCTTTCCAATTCTACATAACAGATCTGGCCTCGAGCTTGTCTGGATTTAGCTTTTAGATATAGTCCGGACAACCCTAAATCTTAACAAACTTAAGATATGGGCTTTTCCCTTTTTATATCTCATATGAAATGGTAGGCAACTGATTTGATTTGAACCCTATTCAATAGGTATGCAGCTTCACAAGTGCATAATTACCTAAAAGAAATAGGTAACTCAGTAGTACTCATCATAGAGCACACCTTATCACATAGGGTGTGATTGCTCTGCCCCGATACACCAACATGTTGTGGTGTATGCGGAGGAATAATGCTGAGAGAGAATCTCATTCTCCTTTAGAATAATCCAGGAATCCCGTGCTCAAGTATTCTTCTCCCTGATCACATCAAAGGACATAATACTTATACCCATTTTTGGTTCTCTACTTCTAACTTATATTCTGTGAATATCGCAAAAGGTTCGGACTTGTGTTTCAACAGGAACATATGTCTGAATCTTGAGAGATTATCAGAGAATGTAATGAAGTACTTAGGACCGGTCTTGGTATGTATAGACAGGGGACCTTCATACATCAACATGTATCATCCTAAGAGTTCACTAACTCTTTCTCTGTTTCTATTAACAGTGCTATGGTCATCTTATCTTTGTGACATGACTGACAAGTTTCACAAGATGTAAATTCGAACTAATTTAAATATGCATCTTTGTGTAACTTCAGCTAGTCGGGTCACATTAATATGACCTAGTCTACAATACCTCAAGAAGGATTCGTTCATTTCTGAACTCTTCCTCTTGTGTGTGTTCTGCATACTAAGAACTGTAGTTTGATTTAGAACGTTAATGCTTTTAGATAACGTGCCTGAACCGATCAACTCTTGATATAGGAAATGTATAAAACATTATCCAACAATACAAAATTATTTCCTTCTTTACGAATAAAGAGACTGATATGATGTTGTATATCAGGTTCGGTATCTAATGACATTTGTTCAGAATCAATGTATTCTGGTAATACAGGGTGATAATGACCAACAGACTTGGCTGCAATATTTGCACCATTTTCTATCTCATGAAACTTATCACCCGTTCTCAGTTCTCTACCTGTCTGTAGCCCATGTAACAGATTACATATGCGGGATCCTGATCCGGTATCTCATACCTAGGACGTAAGGGATACTGAGAAACAGTAATCTGTAATGAACACACCCGAAGATGATGCATCATTATGCACTTTCTTCGTTTGGGCGGCACGGGAATTCTGGTAATCCCCTATTTCCTGCTCTGTCTTATAACAATTATAAGTTGGAGCGGGACCAACGTTCTCCAGCTCAGTATAACAAGCGGGTTCGGTCAATACATCCGTTTTATTATCTTGATTAAGGCGTGATATGGTCGCTACCTGGAGAGAGAGAGAGAAGAAAACACTCTGCGTGCGCTCTTGCAAGATCAGATTGGTTATTATTTTATCTAATCAGGATGGCTCCCACTGTATTTATCAAATCTTCCTTCGAACCCTAAAAGGAAAGACTAGCCGGGATTAATTACACCCTACAACTTCGCCAATCTTTCAGCCAGGCCAGTGTCGGTACCTTGAGGGAGGTTCCTCGTGCTTTCGCACGGACCTAATTAAAGTAAACCTCGTTTTCCCAGAGGCGTAACCCTGTTGACACCTTTCTAGACACCTACTTGGTCGGCTAATTGTAATGTGTAAAACTCTCCTAGGAGTAACAATTACTCGCAGTGGGTATCGGGATCCAACTATCTCATAGAAGGTATGCAATCTCATTGCAAATTTCAACACTTGAAATTCCCGATAATTTTGCCCCTAACATGCTATGACCTTAACGAAAGCCAACAAACCATAGCCCGCTAGTCAAGTTCAACCCGTACATTTCTTGACTGAATTAAACCCACCCGCACGACCCTTGACGAAAGCCAACAAAGCCGTACGACTATCCTAATCCAATCGCATCGTATGCAGCAGATAAGCAGCATATAGCTACCGCACACTACACCTTGACGAAAGCCAACAAATGTAGCACGAATACTATATACAACTTATCTGAAATGACGGAGGGCTACGACAGGTTTTTCTGAAAACCTATTGCGTAATGAACTTGATATCGTTGTAGAATCAAATGGTTTTAAAATGGAGTGTTTTTTAGGCTTTAACTAGTTTCGCTAAAGAGGTCACTCCCGGTGAAGGGATCTCGGCTCTTTCCTCGTCGAATGAGGTGCAGGACATATCATATATATCACTGTGCAAAGCAAGAACTAGAAAAGCAATCAAAAGACAAAACTAAGGGGTGTAGTATCTGCCAGTCATTGCTAAAGGGGTCACTCCCGGTGAAGGGATCTCGGCCCTTTCCTTATCGAATAAGGTGCAGGATGTTCTACAAGGAACACCGCGATGCAAAGAAAGAACTGTAGCTACCTGTTTTTTTTTTTTTTTGAAAATTCGATTCCACAACATCTTTTAGGTTTCTTTTCTTTCATTAATCATATTAATGAAGTCCCTTTATTTAAATCACCTAAACATCACAGATAAATACGACATACACTTATGCCATCCGCATTCGCCTCGATGTCCCCTCGTGCACTGTTAGGTTAGGTAACTAAAGGCAGAGCGAGGCAGGGCTAGCGCGGGTGTAAAACATAAGTAACGTCTATATAATATATCATATATACTATATACAGTATTTATCACAACATATCACATGATCATATCACAGATATCGCAGCAGAAGAAACATATGAAACATTGGATATACTAGGATGTCCGTGTTTTATTTTGAGCCACTATAAAACACGGATTCCACGGTCGCGATGAATAGCCAAACCCACACCCCTAGGCCCCTACGAGAGCAGCAAGCAACCCTACCAATTCTAGAGTTAGGAGACCCAGACTCGAATCCTCGAGTTGGTCTCCCACTGGACCCTAGAACCCGGTTACTTGCGCTCTCCTCCTTGGGTCTATCCTAGTGCGGAAAAGTAAATAATATACAAATGGTGACATCAACCTTATCCCGGAAGTGCCCCAATAAAAGAATATTACATACATTTAATTTTACATGAATGAAAATAAAAACTCTCATCTCACATAAAAAAAACCCGGCTATTCAAAACGCGACGATCCAATATAACATATCCAGCAACACATAACATCACATGTCATTAACGTAAGTAAATATGCGCATCCCAATTGTCGTTGACATATAGCAACAAAACCGGCGATAACACATATTACACTTACGGTCGCAGAAAAGAAAGTGTAAAACTACAACAGTTGGAATCTGCAACCTCCTTAGACATCGCATGCCTAAAAATTATAAACCCCGCATTTTAGTCTCTATATCGAAAACACTTTTCAATATTTAGTCGGGCAATTCAACAAGATTCCCGATATTTTGATCGAATGCTCGTCGCAAACTTTAGTAGACGGCCGCACCCCCGGATGCCGTCGACGAAGTGCACTAAGGCGGAACACCGCTGCCACGAGCACCCGAACGGATGCTTTTGGCTACGGGGTTCTCCTACAGTCACTTGGTCAGGGCTATGGGGCATGGCTGTCTATTAAGTTTACCCGGCGAGTATCCGCGTACGCTACGTGATTGCGACGGACTTTTGATCGCATCAAAATTCCGTGGCAACCGATCATTTGAGATTAAACTGCTATGTTTATAACATTCAAATTGGGTATCTCATAACTACTTGTGGATTCCAAATATTGTATCACATTCCAGATAAATAGACAATGTTAAACTTTCTGATCGAATGATCAAACACCCAAGTTTTCCCAAATAGTTCTCAACACTTGAGGGGAGTTTAAAAAACATCCATCACATGCCACAGTACCAATGGTCCAGCCGTAGAAGGGTCAAGCCAACGCCTCACATGTGGCACACCGTATTGCCCCAAACCCTAAGGTTCAAAAGGCAGTTCAAGACGGTCACATAATCGAGTTAAGGTTTGTTGTCTTCTAGAAGGTCCATCGCGTATCTTGCACGATTTAGACGTTCTTAAACATCGGAAAAATCCAACACTTGTAAATTTTCCGGGTCGGGAAAAAATGAGTTATTGATATCCGTTCGAACTTTTTAGCACGTTCTAAATATCCGGAAAACACAACGAAATTAAATCTTCCGATCGAAACGACGATTTGAAAATAAACCCCAAAATACTCAACACTTGAGTCAGAATAGAAAATACCCAGAAAGATATACTCACAGAAATAGACATTACTGTAGAAAACCCAAAGCCCATTGCTACAGTATGGCCGCGGATCCGCGGCCCAAGAGAGGTATGGCCGCGGTTCCGTGGTGGGTCTTACTGTTCATAGGTTCGTTTTCTAAAGTAATATTTATATTTACCTGCTGATTTTTTTAGGTATTTTTAATTCAGAAAAATCCCAGATTTTAAAAAATTTACAGAGAGGGGTATAATTTGACGTTTTCGGGTTCGATCGGGGTTTTAACTTCGTTAACACATCGCCTAATGTTCTAGCTAGGCTCTGATACCACTGTAGGGTTACTAGGCACTCTAAAGAAGTTCTACAAGGCATCAACCATGCCGGATTAAAATTTTAGCCATGCCGAATAACTCTAAACAAGATCTTTGCTAGAAAAATTTGGGTTTCATATGAAAGTTAAACTCTTTAACACTAAGTGAACACGAAATACAACCTTTGTAGATCGGTCCTTCACTTCTTAAGCTCCTTGTAGTAGTCCCTTCGCCGCGATCATCGAACACCCGGACTCTCGGACGGCTCTATGAGAAGAGGCAACGGTATTGCTTGAATTCTTCGAGGCCCAAGATGATCTACGTCGAGGGAATACGAACTCAAGCTTCTACTTCACTAACCAAAGAATTAGTGAAGCAAACACCCTAAACTAAAGTGCTAGTCTAGTAGAGGATGGTGAGATAGGAAATGGGTTGTAACCCTTCGAAAATCGTTTAGGCAGTTTTTCGGTAATCGGCTAATTTTTCGGCTTTTTCCGTAAAAAGTCAAAATTGATATTTTTCATTATAGACCTAATTATACAAAATTTAGACAAGATATTACTATAATTTTGTCACTAAAATGTCACTTATAATTTTCTAGTTAAATAAAAAAAATTTCGTAATTAATTTTTTTTTATTATTTTAAGCCTTTTTAAATACATTAAATTAGTGATAAATACAAATTTAATTAGGTAAATTTCTTAATTAGGAGTCTTTATAAGCTAAAATATGGTGTTAATAAAATTGTATCATGGCTTACAAACTTTTGGTTTTAGGGTGGGAAAATTTGTGAAAAATTGAAGTAAAAATGGGCTTTTTTGTAAAAAGGTTGACATGAAAGCATTAAATGATAACATATGATGTTTTATTGACCTAGAAACTTCTCCACAACTCCCCCCATCATCTCCTCTAGCTGCTGGCCGAACTCAGCTGCTGGAAATCCCCTCACTTCTCATTCTTTCTTGCTTCTTTTCTTGCTAAAAAATTCAATAAAAATTCAAAATTTCCATCTCAATTCAAAGCCAAACCCTAATCCAATCTCTCTTCAACCCAAATTAGTTCAAAAACATGATGAAAGGAGGCTTTCTTGGTGACTTGATCATTCTAGGATTCAATTGGTGAGGTAAAAATTCTAAACTAGTTGCTAACTTGTAGTTTATATATTCTAGAATCTAATTTTGAAGTATTAATTTAGTGTAAATCCTTGTTCATGAAAAATCAAGAATGGGTTTTGATGTTGAGTTAGGGTTTGAAACATGGTTGTCAAAATTAAGTTAGGGTTTTGGTTATCTAATTGATTAGAGTGGTTAATTGTGTAATGATATTCTTGCTAAATCGACAAATTACGATGTTTGTATCGAATCGGCTAGAAAATCGCTTACTAGATTTTTGTAGAAATTAGAATGCGACCGAAATGCGTTGTGTTAGCGATATAATTAGCTTCGTATAGGACTATTAGAGTGCGCGAACGCGGGGTTTCATCTAGTCGGGTTGTAGTTTAGTCGATTTTCCCGAAATGACGATTCTAGTTATAGGTTAGCGATTTTCGTGCGTTTTCCCGCGCACCGAGTGCATGCTATGATTAATTCGAGAGCGTGGATAATTGTATGTTGTGACTTGCATTGTGTTAGGTTTTATAATCTTATGCTTGATATTGTGCAAATATAGGATCGGTCGGGGAAACTTCGGACACGGCGCGAAAAGGCAAGGCGGTGGCCGGAACGGATTAGCAGAGATTTCAGGTGAGTAGATGTATTCATCTATGGGGGAATCGTCTGGTTGGCGCGATGCGCCCCCTAGTTAGGATTACCCTACTTTTTGCAAGATTTATATTGTTAGCTAGCTTATCCATTCATGTACACTGCATACCCTTATAGCGAACAGTATATTAGATTGCATGGACATTCATCTATACTTATGCTATATTATTTCGTAGGACACGAACACCTTACCATTGGCATCTGTTGCACGCGCACTATTCATGTGACACACACGCCCTTGGTAATTGCCATGCCACGTGCACTATAGAACCTGTTTATCTTAATATCCTCACCTGCATTCATACTTGATATATGAAACTGCATCGCATGCATATATCTCGTATCATCATCATATTTACATAGAACTCTAGCTAAAATTCACATCATACACATTGATACCATAGACATTTATCATACATAACATGTGGACATCATTATTTTCTTGAGGATTTCAGTATTGCTGCGATTTCTGGATTTTTGGGGAAAACCGCAAGAATTTAACAAAACCTTATATTTATCATTTTCAAAACAAAGTTGCGGTTTTCTCGTGATGTATGTGTCGTCCACCATGAGTTTTCATGTTTTCTGTTGGATTTCGAGACCCGATTCGAGGAGTGGATGAACCGTCTCGGGTACATGGTGGGCCCGGTATGGTACCCCGGGGCAAGAAGATCGAGTTGTAAACGATGAGCCTGGCAGGGGAAGACTACCTACCGGTGATGTCTGGCGCGGCGAATATCCGGAGGATACCAACCGTTGTCGTGAGATTTATGATATGGGCCGATCCGGACCGACGGAGCCCGATATTGAGACAGATATGATTTCTATTTGGTGTCGATGCTTGACACGGGTTTTCAGATGATTTCTTGATGGTACTTAGCTATTATACAGATATTTATTTTCTAAAGTTAAGAATTCAATACCTTTAGTATTTAAAACACTTAAAGACTTAATAATGACATTGCATACCTGTGCATGCATACTAGAGATATTATATCACATATGGACATGCATGTTGTGGTGCATTGCGTGCATTCTTACGATTGCCTTATTAGATGTTATATTTACTCACGAGCTGGCAACTCACCCCCGTTGTGCCACAGTGTCTTGCTGGTCAGACCCGTCAGTCTTGTAGCGGCGGGCTATCTTATCATCAGCTTCTTTTGCTCAGACTCGCGACATCGCCCGTAGGTGGGTTGCGAGCACACTTTATTTCTTTTTGCTTTATCATTGTATCTAGTATTCTCCATCTACCACTTTATATTGTATATGTGACCTAGTGATGAGACTGAGAGATTTGTATATTTGTGGTTTCTTTTGGGTCGAGCTCACTTGAGCCGGCGTTGTGTTTCCTGATATTTTTCGTTTCTTTATGCTCTTTTCTTGATATTGCTATTATATTGCATGTGGTTGTGATCCGCCTTGGGCGAAGAGCTAGCTCCCGCTTGAGGATGCCATTTTTATGATTACAGGTTTATTATCTTGTTGTACCCATTTTGGGGGATAGAAAATACAGGGGAGACTCTGCCGAAATTTCCGGAAATTTATGATGTTTTTAAAAAGGGATTCTTTGCAACTTAATTGATTTAAAAACCATTTTCATTTAAGGTTTTCCTTCACTCTCTTTGATTTTGGTTTAGATTTTTCTGGGCTTTGGCTGACTTAGGTTACGGTACGCCTTTAGACGTCTCGTAATCTAAGTGCCAGTCATGTTCCGTACCTTCGGGTCGTGACAAAGTTGGTATCAGAGCGTAGGTTTTACCTTTCTGAGTGTAGGACGACCTTGGTAGATGGAGTAGGTGACTTAAGTAGAGTGGCGTAGCGTGGGTATTATCCGCGGCATACTTATGATACGGTACTCCGCCTAAGTAACCTTAGGACATAATTTCTTGTATTTCCTTTCTTGATTCCATGCATTCCTTGATTCAATTTCAATGTCCTTATCAGTCCTGTTTCTTATTCTAGCTTCGATGCCGCCAAAGACTACGAGAGCTCAGCGGGCTGCCGCTAGGGATGAGAATCGGGCGGGCCCGTCTGAGGCGAGGATCGAGCGGGAGGATACGCCTACCCCTCAGGGTCATACTGATCCGCCTTATCCTGACCGTATTGCCAGACTAGAGGCCGGCATGCAAGAGTTGCGGCAGATGATGGGATCTTTAGTTGAGTCCAGCCGGGCACAGAGATCCGATGACGTTCCTTCCACCGCACAGACCATGATCGTACCTGCTGCACAGATGGTCACTCCTGCTGCTACTACGGAGACTATCCCTGTTTCATTACAGGAGTTCATGAGATTGAGACCTCCAGCTTTTACCGGTACAGATGCGACAGAGGACCCACAGGCATTTCTTGATAGGATAGCTCGGATTTGCCGTTCGTTGAGGTGTTCTGAGGATAGATTGGTGGAGTTTGCGAGTTTTCGTCTGGAGGGTCTTGCCCAGACATGGTATGACTCAGTAGAGAGAGGCCGAGCAGCAGGTCTGCCTTCTATGACCTGGGATGAATTTACAGCTGCATTTCTTGCCCGTTTTCTTCCGGAGAGTGTCCGAGATGCTCGAGTCCGTAGTTTTGAGTCTTTGCGCAACACTCCTGGGATGACAGTGTTGGAGTATGATATACGGTTTACCCAGTTGTCTCGATATGCTCCGTACCTAGTAAACACAGAAGAGAAGAGAATAAAGAGGTTTGTGCGAGGGCTTGATACACAGCTATTCCTTGCCATCGGCATCCAGCACTTTGATACATACGCAGCCGCGATGGATGCAGCCTTACTTTTGGAGGAGCGTATTTCCGAGACTCCGGTCGTTTCTGGGCCGAAGAGGATCCGTACTGATACGCCAGCTCAGCGGCAGATGGGCAGGCACCGCGATAGATTATTTCCGGGAGATGGTGGAGGTAGAGGATTGAGACGGGGTCAGTTATTTGGTTCATATCCACAGACCCAGCAGTCGTCTCCAGGATGTTTTCGGTGTGGGAGTCAGTACCACCGTATCAGAGACTGTACCATGGGACGTCCGGGCGCGGCGACAGTCCCGCATGTGACCTTACCACCCTCACCACCTTCTCAGAGAGCTTTACTTCCTACTCCTGATGATGCTTCACGCCAGCCAGATGCTTCTAGAGGCCGTGGGCATTGCGGTCCAGTTCCGAGAGGACGAGGCGACAGAGGCAGAGGCAGAGGCCGAGGTAGAGGCAGAGGACAGCCAGCTATTAGTGGTGGACAGGCCCGAGTGTTCGCGTTGACTCCTCAGGATGCACAGGCATCCAATGCCGTCGTGACAGGTACTCTGCCAGTATGTTCTTTTGATGCACGGGTACTATTTGATCCAGGCTCCACACATTCCTATGTATCCACGTATTTTTCACCGAGGTTGGGCCGAGGGTCATCTTCGTTAGATCAGCCGCTTGTCGTTATTACCCCGGTAGGCGAGTTTTTTGTTGCCCGTTTTGTGTACCGATCGTGTTCCGTTCGTATCGGGGAGAGAGATTCTTCAGTTGATTTGATTCTCCTCGATATGCTCGACTTTGACGTTCTTCTTAGTATGGACTGGCTAGCCACCTGTTATGCATCCGTGGACTGCCGTGAAAAAGCAGTCAGATTCAGTTTTCCTGGTGAGCCGGTTCTTGTTATTCAGGGAGATCGTAGCGCTACCCTTCCCAGCTTGATTTCTTCTCTTCGCGCTGGTCAGCTCTTAAGGAAAGGGTGTCAGGGATTCTTAGCCTATATTTGTGATACTAGCTCCACAGAGGTTCCGTTGGACCAGGTCCCTGTTGTGAAAGAGTTTCCTGATGTATTCCCTGACGAGCTGCCTGGTCTGCCACCAGAGCACGAGATTGAGTTCTGTATTGACTTGATCCCTGGCACGGAGCCTATTTCTATACCTCCTTATCGGTTGGCCCCGGCGGAGCTGAGAGAGCTAAAGGATCAGTTACAGGACTTGCTGGACAAAGGGCTTATCCGACCGAGTGTGTCACCTTGGGGTGCTCCCGTCCTGTTTGTTAAGAAGAAGGACGGAAGTATGCGTTTATGCATTGATTATCGTTAGCTGAACCGGGTTACTGTGCGGAACAGGTATCCCCTACCCCGCATTGATGACTTATTTGATCAGCTCCAGGGTGCAGGGTTCTTCTCGAAGGTTGATTTACGATCAGGTTATCACCAGTTGCGGGTTCGGAAGTAGGATATTCCGAAAACCGCTTTCCGTACTCGTTATAGTCATTATGAGTTCTTGGTGATGTCGTTCGGGCTCACCAATGCCCCGGCAGCATTTATGGATTTGATGAACCGCGTATTCAGGCCGTATCTCGATCAGTTCATCATTGTGTTCATTGACGACATCTTGGTTTATTCTCGGAGCCGGGAGGAACATGAGCAGCACTTACCTATCACATTGCAGACTTGAGGGAGCATCAGCTGTTCGCCAAATTCTCCAAGTGCGCATTCTGGCTAGACAGTGTCGATTTCTTGGGTCATGTGGTGACGAGAGATGGTATTTGTGTGGACCCGAGGAAGATCGAGGCAGTTCAGCGTTGGCCTCGACCTGTATCAGTTACAGAGGTTCGCAGCTTTCTAGGTCTGGCCGGCTATTATCGACGTTTTGTCCAGGATTTCTCCCGCATTGCTGCACCTCTGATCGGGTTGACCCGGAAGGGGGTTCCTTTTGATTGGACCCAGGCATGTGATGATAGCTTCCAGCAGTTGAAGACTCGACTGACTACTGCACCAGTGTTAGCATTGCCTTCAGGATCAGGCGGGTTCGTCGTATATTGTGATGCTTCTCGAGTGGGGATGGGATGTGTATTAATGCAGCATGACAGAGTTATCGCGTATGCTTCTTGGCAGCTGAGGAAACACGAGCAGAACTACCCCACCCATGATTTAGAGATGGCTGCAGTGGTATTTGCACTTAAGATCTGGAGACATTACCTATACGGTGAGTCGTGCCAGATATTCACTGACCACAAGAGTTTGAAGTATATTTTCCAGCAGCGAGATCTGAACCTGAGACAGCACCGATGGATGGAGTTGGTGAAAGATTATGACTGCGAGATTTTATACCATCCGGGCAAGGCGAATGTGGTGGCAGATGCTTTGAGTAGAAGGCCCAGAGGTAGCTTATCTTGTTTGAGCGCAGTGCAGATGCAGTCGTCGGCGGATTGGCAGGTGTTATGTGATAGCAGAGTACAGTTCGAGTTTACTCCTACAGGGGGACAGCTGGCCCATCTCAGAGCACGCCCACAGATACTTGACCGTATCCACGAGGCACAGTCCGGCGACGCCCGTATCTTAGAGATTATTGAGCATATTCGCAGGGCAGAGTTTCCGAGTTCGTGATGGATGATCAGGGGATACTTCGATTTGGGACTCGACTGTGCGTGCCAGATTCAGAGGGACTGAGGCGTGATATTCTCGAGGAGGCACATAGATCAGTATACAGTGTTCACCCAGGTTCCACCAAGATGTACCGTGATTTAAGAGAGGTTTACTGGTGGGACGGGATGAAGAAGGATGTTACAGACTTTGTGTCGAGATGCCTGACTTGTCAGCAAGTCAAGGCCGAGCACCAGAGGCCAGCCGGCGAGTTACAGCCTTTGCCCATCCCTGAGTGGAAGTGGGAGAATGTCTCCATGGACTTCATTGTGGGTCTACCCAGTACCAGTCGAGGGTACGACTCTATATGGGTGATTGTGGATCGACTGACGAAAGCGGCTCACTTCCTGCCAGTGAAGACCACTTTTGGATTTTCTCAGTACGCCCAGGTTTATATTGATGAGATAGTGCGACTGCATGGCATTCCGACTTGCATCGTGTCCGACCGTGGCACCCAGTTTACCAGCCAATTGTGGCAGAAACTCCAGGAAGCTTTGGGCACCCGATTGAGTTTTAGCACAGCCTTTCATCCGCAGACTGACGGTTAGTCGGAGCGTACGATTCAGACTCTTGAGGACATGCTCAGAGCTTGTGTTTTAGATTTCGGTGGTAGCTGGGATCGTCATTTGCCGTTGATCGAGTTTTCCTACAATAATAGCTTCCAGGAGACGATTCAGATGGCACCTTTCGAGGCTTTATATGGGAGGAGATGTCGATCGCCTGTATGTTGGACAGAGCTTAGGGAGAGCAGTATTTTGGGGCCTCAGATCGTACAGGAGACGACAGAGAAGATACAGCTGATTCGGGATAGGATGAGAGCGGCACAGAGCAGGCAGAAATCTTATGCTGACAGGCGCCGTCGCCGACTCGAGTTCGCTGTTGGTGATCATGTTTTCCTGAAGGTCTCTCCGATGAAAGGTGTGTTGAGATTTGGGCGGAAAGGGAAACTGAGTCCTAGATATGTTGGTCCTTTCGAGATCCTAGAGCGTGTTGGTCCAGTCGCTTATCGGTTAGCTCTTCCGCCCAGCTTCCCCGATGTTCACCCCGTATTCCATGTCTCGATGCTCCGCAAGTACCTTCATGATCCTTCCCAGGAGATTCGGCACCAAACGATCCAGTTAGACCGTGATCTTTCTTTCACAGAGCAGCCGGTTGTCATCTTGGATCGGCAGGTGAAGAAATTGAGGTCGAAGGTTATACCGTCCGTCAAGGTCCTTTGGCGTGGCCCGAACAGCGAGGAGGTCACCTAGGAGACCGAGGTCGAGATGAGGAAGAGATATTCCCATCTTTTTGAAGGTACGCGTAGTTAAATTCTAAATTCGGGGACCGAATTTCTTTAAGAGGGGAAGATTGTAACCCTTCGAAAATCGTTTAGGCAGTTTTTCGGTAATCGGCTAATTTTTCGGCTTTTTCCGTAAAAAGTCAAAATTGATATTTTTCATTATAGACCTAATTATACAAAATTTAGACAAGATATTACTATAATTTTGTCACTAAAATGTCACTTATAATTTTCTAGTTAAATAAAAAAAAATTCGTAATTAATTATTTTTTTTTATTATTTAAGCCTTTTTAAATACATTAAATTAGTGATAAATACAAATTTAATTAGGTAAATTTCTTAATTAGGAGTCTTTATAAGCTAAAATATGGTGTTAATAAAATTGTATCATGGCTTGCAAACTTTTGGTTTTAGGGTGGGAAAATTTGTGAAAAAATGAAGTAAAATGGGTTTTTTTAAAAAAAGGTTGACATGAAAGCATTAAATGATAACATATGATGTTTTATTGACCTAGAAACTTCTCCACAACTCCCCCCATCATCTCCTCTAGCTGCTGTCCGAACTCAGCTGCTGGAAATCCCCTCACTTCTCATTCTTTCTTGCTTCTTTTCTTGCTAAAAAATTCAATAAAAATTCAAAATTTCCATCTCAATTCAAAGCCAAACCCTAATCCAATCTCTATTCAACCCAAATTATTTCAAAAACATGATGAAAGGAGGCTTTCTTGGTGACTTGATCATGCTAGGATTCAATTGGTGAGGTAAAAATTCTAAACTAGTTGCTAACTTGTAGTTTATATATGCTAGAATTTAATTTTGAAGTATTAATTTAGTGTAAATCCTTGTTCATGAAAAATCAAGAATGGGTTTTGATGTTGAGTTAGGGTTTGAAACATGGTTGTCAAAATTATGTTAGGGTTTTGGTTATCTAATTGATTAGAGTGGTTAATTGTGTAATGATATGCTTGCTAAATCGACAAATTACGATGTTTGTATCGAATCGGCTAGAAAATCGCATACTAGATTTTTGTAGAAATTAGAATGCGACCGAAATGCGTTGTGTTAGCGATATAATTAGCTTCGTATAGGACTATTAGAGTGCGCGAACGCGGGGTTTCATCTAGTCGGGTTGTAGTTTAGTCGATTTTCCCGAAATGATGATTCTAGTTATAGGTTAGCGATTTTCGTGCGTTTTCCCGCGCACCGAGTGCATGCTATGATTAATTCGAGAGCGTGGATAATTGTATGTTGTGACTTGCATTGTCTTAGCTTTTGTAATCTTATGCTTGATATTGTGCAAATATAGGATCGGTCGGGGAAACTTCGGACACGGCGCGAAAAGGCAAGGCGGTGGCCGGAACGGATTAGCGGAGATTTCAGGTGAGTAGATGTATTCATCTATGGGGGAATCGTCTGGTTGGCGCGATGCGCCCCCTAGTTAGGATTACCCTACTTTTTGCAAGATTTATATTGTTAGCTAGCTTATCCATTCATGTACACTGCATACCCTTATAGCGAACAGTATATTAGATTGCATGGACATTCATCTATACTTATGATATATTATTTCGTAGGACACGAACACCTTACCATTGGCATCTGTTGCACGCGCACTATTCATGTGACATACACGCCCTTGGTAATTGCCATGCCACGTGCACTATAGAACCTGTTTATCTTAATATCGTCACCTGCATCCATACTTGATATATGAAACTGCATCGCATGCATATATCTCGCATCATCATCATATTTACACAGAACTCTAGCTAAAATTCACATCATACACATTGATACCATAGACATTTATCATACATAACATGTGGACATCATGATTTTCTTGAGGATTTCAGTATTGCTGCGATTTCTGGATTTTTGGGGAAAACCGCAAGAATTTAACAAAATCTTATATTTATCATTTTCAAAACAAAGTTGCGGTTTTCTCGTGATGTATGTGTCGTCCACCATGAGTTTTCATGTTTTCTGTTGGATTTCGAGACCCGATTCGAGGAGTGGATGAACCGTCTCGGGTACATGGTGGGCCCGGTATGGTACCCCGGGGCAAGAAGATCGAGTTGTAGACGATAAGTCTGGCAGGGGAAGACTACCTACCGGTGATGTCTGGCGCGGCGGATATCTGGAGGATACCGACCGTTGTCGTGAGATTTATGATATGGGCCGATCCGGACCAACGGAGCCCGATATTGAGACAGATATGATTTCTATTTGGTGTCGATGCTTGACACGGGTTTTCAGATGATTTCTTGATGGTACTTAGCTATTATACAGATATTTATTTTCTAAAGTTAAGAATTCAATACCTTTAGTATTTAAAACATTTAAAGACTTAATAATGACATTGCATACCTGTGCATGCATACTAGAGATATTATATCACATATAGACATGCATGTTGTGGTGCATTGCGTGCATTCTTACGATTGCCTTATTAGATGTTATATTTACTCACGAGCTGGCAACTCACCCCCGTTGTGCCACAGTGTCTTGCAGGTCAGACCCGTCAGTCTTGTAGCGGCGGGCTATCTTATCATCAGTTTCTTTTGCTCAGACTCGCGACATCGCCCGTAGGTGGGTTGCGAGAACACTTTATTTCTTTTTGCTTTATCATTGTATCTAGTATTCTCCATCTACCACTTTATATTGTATATGAGACCTAGTGATGAGACTGAGAGATTTGTATATTTGTGGTTTCTTTTGGGTCGAGCTCACTTGAGCCGGCATTGTGTTTCCTGATATTTTTCGTTTCTTTATGCTCTTTTCTTGATATTGCTATTATATTGCATGTGGTTGTGATCCGCCTTGGGCGAAGAGCTAGCTCCCGTTTGGGGATGCCATTTTTATGATTACAGGTTTATTATCTTGTTGTACCCATTTTGGGGGATAGAAAATACAGGGGAGACTCTGCCGAAATTTCCGAAAATTTATGATTTTTTTAAAAAGGGATTCTTTGCAACTTAATTGATTTAAAAACCGTTTTCATTTAAGGTTTTCCTTCACTCTCTTTGATTTTGGTTTAGATTTTTCTGGGCTTTGGCTGACTTAGGTTACGGTACGCCTTTAGACGTATCGTAATCTAAGTGCCAGTCACGTTCCGTACCTTCGGGTCGTGACATGGGTACACTTTAGAATTTCTTTTCTCACTTTGATTCTCTCTCTATTTCAAACCCTAGAAAGAAATTTTGAGGAATATGAAGATGGGCTCAGAATGAATATGCAAAATAATCAAGAGAGAGAATGAGCTAAACATGGTGAGTGAGTATCATATACCAACTCATGTAGAGACATTACCATGGGTAATCATAGTGGTTAGGTTAACTAATATCTTAAGTAAAACAAAACTAGTGGACTAAGTCATTTGCAAACACAAGCTTCATGAAGCTTCATGCATTTGTGCTCATTATCCATTTGTTTTAGAATTACTTTAAATATAAAAACCTAACAAATATAATTAGTAAGGTATAAGTCTTCTACACCCATGATAGTTGTATCAACAACCATGATACAATTTGTACACTAATAAATATCTATCACATATATATTAACTTGTGCACAAGTGAGAAAAACAAATGCTTAAGTGAACCAATGTTAGTTAATGTAAATTAGTATATCACATATACAATTATACACTAAATTATTAAATCAATACTTGACTTAATAATCCGGTTATATCATATATAACCGACTAACATTCAATGCATCGACTTATCGAATCAACCCTTGATTCGATAACTTAGTTATATCGTATATAACCAATCGACACAAACATCGCGAGAATAGAATACGGTATCACATATTCGCATTATTCTTGGTCCCGCACATATCACATATGCTCTCCTAATTCGTTTTGCCTGAGCCAGTAAAACCTCTATATAGGACTCTAAAGACTCGTCAATACGCCGGCAGTAGGTGATGATCATATCAAGCACCCACAAGCCGTAAGCGGTACTAGCTGGACATAACGGCTACCCGGGTATTGAGCGATCAGAAGATCAGCAAGCAAGCCCGCTCCAACTCCTGCAAAAAGCCTGACAGTGACACTACCGTACAGTCCGGTCTCCTCGTCTGATATATCGCATATCAAGTCTAGGGGTGGTAAAATATCAGACCCCAATAACTGATAAGTCATGCCGATATGAGGCTTATAACGGGTCGAGAAACTACTGGTAACACTTACCAGTAAATCTCTAAACCGGCCCTGGCCAGGGACTTCCCTGTTATGGCCAATCGAGTATAGCGCAACATCAACCCCCAATACCGAGAGAGACGAAACCCCTCTTATCGCTTATTGCCTCCATGTGACTCGGGACTGTACCAAAAACCACTGTTTTGCACGCCCTCTTGGACGTGGTAAGGTGGAAATCAAAGCACAGTGGGAATCACACAAGACTCTATGACGATCTTGGGTCTACAGACTAACCTGTACCAGTGTCACCAGAGAACTGCCATCTGACATAAGGTATAATACCATCTGGGAGTTCTCGGCGAGTCCGTCCAGTGTACCCAGTCTCCACTGAGCACCCGTATATCATCTCTGATGTCAAACACCAATGGATATGGGATCATCCATCGCCCATCTGTATGGGTCGAGAAGGCATACGCTAGTCTACTCTGGTATATCGATGCCCCGTCTCGTTACACCCACGACTAGGGACCTTGAAGAATGTACTTATGGACTACCATGTCCCCACTAGTATGATCCGCATCATAGTCCAGGTAGTCAAGTACACATCCTAAGGGCTTTACCAACATGTAACTGAGAGACAATCAGTATACACGTTAAGGTAAAGAGTAAACAGATAGCATACTATCATGTCGAGCAATAAAGTCCTCCCTATATATGTCCAAGCATCCACTACAATATACATCACTTGCATAGTAATGGCCTCTAGAGTATACATATAACTAACACATCCTGCACCTTATTCGATAAGGAAAGGGCCGAGATCCCTTCTCCGGGAGTGACCCCTTTACCAATGACCGGCAGATGCTACAACACCCGGTTTGTCTTTTGATTGCTTTTGGAGTTTTTGCTTTGCATAGTGATATATGTGATATATCTTGCACCTCATTCGACGAGGAAAGAGCCGAGATCCCTTCACCGAGAGTGACCTCTTTAGCGAAACTAGCAAAAGCCTAAAAAACACTCCATTTTAAAATTCACTCGATTCTACAACGATATCAAGTTCATTACGCAATAGGTTTTCAGAAAAACCTGTTGTAGCCCTCCGTCATTTCAGATAAGTCCTACTTAGTATTCGTGCTACGTTTGTTGGCCTGCGTCAAGGCGTAGTGTGCGGTAGCTAACTAGTATTTATCTGGTTATGCATATGATGCAGATTGGATTAGGGTAGTCGTGCGACTTTGTTGGCCTGCGTCAAGGGTCGTGCGGGTGGGTTTAATTCAATCAAGAAATGACGGGTTGAACTTGACTGGCGCACTATGGTTTGTTGGCCCGCGTCAAGGTCATGGGACGCTAGGGGCAAAATATTATCGGGAATTTCAAGTGTTGAAATTTGCAATGAGATTGCATACCTTCTATGAGAAAGTTGGATCCCGATACCCACTGCGAGTAATTGTTACTCCGGGAAAAGTTTTACACATTACAATTAGCCGATCAAGTAGGTGTCTAGAAAGGTGTCAACGGGGTTACGCCTCTGGGAAAACGAGGTTTACTTTAATTAGGTCCGTGCGAAAGCACGGGAAACCTCCCTCAAAGTACCAACACTGGCCCGGCTGAAAAATTGGCGAAATTGTAAGGTGTAATTAATCCCGGCTAGTCTTTCATTTTAGGGTTTGAAGGAAGATTTGATAAAAACAGAGGGAGCCATCCTGATTAGATAAAATAATAACCAATCTGATCTTGCAAGAGCGCACGCCGAGTGTTTTCTTCTCTCTCTGTCCAGGTAGCGACCATATCATGCCTTAATCAAGATAATAATATGGATGTATTGACCGAACCCGCTTGTTATACTGAGCTGGGGAATGTTGGTCCCGCTCAACCTTATAAATGTTATAAGACAGAGCAGGAAATAGGGGATTACCAGAATTCCTGTGCTGCCCAAACGAAGAAAGTGCATGATGATGCATCTTCTTCGGGTGTGTTCAGTACAAAGAACTGTTTCTCAGTATCCTTTACGTCCTGGGTATGAGATACCGGATCAGGATCCTACATATATAATTTGTTACATGGGCTACAGATAGGTAGAGAACTGAGAACGGGTGATAAGTTTCATGAGATAGAAACGGTGCAAGTGTTGCAGCCAAGATGTTGGTAATTATCACCCTGTATTACCAGAATACATTGATTCTGAACGAATGTCATTAGATACCGAACCTGATATACAACATCATATCAGTCTCTTTATTAGTAAAGAAGGATATAATTTTGTATTATTGGATAATGTTTTGAACATTTCCTATATCAAGAGTTGATCGACTCAGGCACGTTATCTAAAAGCATTGACGTTCTAAATAAAACTACAGTTCTTAGTATACAAGAACACACACAAGAGGAAGAGTTTAGAAATGAACGAATCCTTCTTAAGGTATTGTAGACTAGGTCATATCAATGTGACCCGACTAGCTGAAGTTACATAAGATGCATATTTAAATTAGTTTGAATTTACATCTTGTAAAACTTGCCTTTCATGTCACAGAGATAAGATGACCATAGCTCTGTTTATAGGAAACAGAGAAAGAGTTAGTGAACTCTTGGGATGATACATGTTGATGTATGAAGGTCCTCTGTCTACACATACTAAGACCGGTTCTTTGTACTTCATTACATTCTCTGATGACCTCTCAAGATTCAGACATATGTTCCTGTTGAAACACAAGTCCGAAGCTTTTGAGATATTCACAGAATATAAGTTAGGAAGTAGAGAACCAAAATGGGTATAAGTATTATGTCCTTTGATGTGATCAGGGAGGAGAATACTTGAGCATGGGATCCCTGGACTATTCTAAAGGAGAATGAGATTCTCTCTCAGCATTACTCCTCCGTATACACCATAGCACGTCGGTGTATCGGGGCGGAGCAATCACACCCTATGTGATAAGGTGTGCTCTATGATGAGTACTACTGGGTTACCTATTTCCTTTTGGGAGTTATGCAGTGGAGAAGTTGCATACCTATTGAATAGTGTTCCGATCAAATCAGTTGTCTACCACTTCATATGAGATATGGTAAGGGAAGAGCCCATCTCTTAAGTCAGTTAAGATTTGGGGTTGTCCGGCCTATGTCTAAAAGCAAAATCCGGACAAACTCGAGGCAAAGTCAGTTCTGTAGAAGTTTGTTGGATATCCCAAGCATATGCAAGGGGATATCTTCTACCAAACCGAGGAACAAAAGATGTTTTGTTTCTTAATATGCCACCTTTGTGAAAGGGAATTTCTTGTGAAGAAATTAATGGTCATGAGGTAGAACTGGAAGGAGTTCCAGCTATACAAACTGCGGCTGATGATTTGGTAGAACCAAAGGATTCAATAGTAACCAACGAACCTCAGCCACTCCGCCAGTCTAGTAGGGTTTCTCACCCACCTGAGAGATACTTTGGTTTCTCTATGACAGTGGGAGCGAGGATTGCATCATGAGATGATGACCTAACAAGTTTCGAGCTGGCCATCAGGAGTGGGACTCTGTATGAATGGCTGGATGCTTAACGATCTGAGATGGAATCCTTATACACCAACGAAGTATGGACTTTGGTTGCTTTATCTGAAGGGTTAAATCCCCATCAGGAGCAAGTATATCTTGAGAAGATTAATTGGTGTACATGGAAAGGTTGAGACTTTCAAAGCTATGCTTAAAGTCCATCCAGATTCTACTTGCCACGGCTACATACCATGACTACGATATCTGGCGGTTGGGTGTCATGACTGCTTTTCTAAAAGATGTTTTAGAAGAGAGAGTTTATAAGTACACAGTCAGAGGGCTTCATAGACAGTGGGATCAGCGGAAACGTGTGCAAGATGTTTTATGTGATAAAGCAGGCATCGCGGAGTTGGGACGTCTGTTTTGATGTGTTAGTCAAAGAGTTTAACATCATCAAAATGGTAGATGAACCTTGTATATACAAAAGGATAGTAGAGAGTATGGTGGAGTTCCTCGTAGAGTACGTGGATAACATACTCTTGATAGGAAAGGAGTTTCCTATGCTACTCTCGGTCAATCTCCGCTTATCACAATGATTCTCCATATAGGATCAAAGTGATACCTACTAAATCCTGGGTTTTGGATCTATGAGATAGATCTAATTGGATGTTAGGATACTCACCAGCTGTAGTGAGATGGTATCAATTGATCCTGTGGAGAATCACTGGAAGGTTCCAGGGTGGTAAGGACGACTGAAAGTCAGTCACAGGCATTGTCTTTATTCTCAGTAGAGGGCGGTATGTTGGAAGAGTTCCAAGAAAGATACCGTGATATTCTAGATGATTAAAGGCAAGACACATCGTTACCAAAGATGCTACCAAAGAGGCAGTCTGGGTGTATATTAGTTCATGAGATGAACTTCGTTCCTACCATTGTGTGACAATGGAGTTATGGCTTTTACCTAGGAACGTCCGTCCCATCAGTGATCCAGACATATTCTAAGGCAGTATCACCTGATCATGGAGAAAGTTGATCTCCAGGGGATTGAGGTTAGGAGAGTAGACTCAGAGGACAACAAGGTGGATCCACTCACAAAGGCCTTTTTCCCATAGAGAGACTATTATGGGATGGTTGAGTATGAGATACTACAATCACTGTTATCAGATGGCCCTAATGCAAGTGGGAGATTGTTAGTTATATGTATTCCCTAGAGGCCATTACTATACATGAGATGTATATCGTAGTGAATGCTTGGACATATATAGGGAGGACTTTCTTGCTCGACATGATAGTATGCTATCTGGTTACTCTTTACCTTAACGTATATACTGATTGTCTCTCTGTTACATGTTGGTAACGCCCTTAGGATGTGTACTTGACTACCTGGACTATGATGCGGATCATACTAGTGGAGACATGGTAGTCCATAAGTACATCCTTCAAGGTCCCTAGTCGTGGGTGTATCGAGACGGGGCATCGATATACCAGTGTAGACTAGCGTATACCTTCTCGACCCATGTAGATGGGCGATGGATGATCCCATATCCATTGGTGTTTGACATCAGAGATGATATACGGGTGCTCAGTGGAGACTGGGTACACTGGACGGACGCGCCGAGAACTCCCAGATGGTATTATACCTTATGTCAGATGGCAGTTCTCTGGTGACACTGGTACAGGTTAGTCTGTAGACCCGAGATCGTCATAGAGTCTTGTGTGATTCCCACTGTGCTTTGATTTCCACCTTACCACGTCCAAGACGGCGTGCAAAACGGTGGTTTTTGGGTACAGTCCCGAGTCATATGGAGGCAATGAGCGATAGGAGGGGTTTCGTCTCTCCCGGTATTGGGGGTTGATGTTGCGCTATGCTCTATTGGCCATAACAGGGAAGTCCCTGGCCAGGGCTGGTTTAGAGATTTACTGGTAAGTGTTACCAGTAGTTTCTCGACCCATTATGAGCCTCATATCTGCATGACTTATCTGTTATTGGGGTCTGACGTTTACCACCCCTAGACTTGATATGCGACATATCAAACGAGGAGACCGGACTGTACGGTAGTGTCACTGTCAGGCTTTTTGCAGGAGTTGGAGAGGGCTTGCTTGCTGATCTTCTGATCGCTCAATACCCGGATAGCCGTGACGTCCAGCTAGTACCGCTGACGGCTTGTGGGTGCTTGATATGATCATCACCTACTGCCGGCGTATTGACGAGTCTTTAGAGTCCTACATAGAGGTTTTACTGGCTCAAGCAAAATGAAATAGGAGCGCATATGTGATATGTGCGGGACTGAGAATAATGCGTGTATGTGATACCGTATTCTATTCTTGCGTCTATTATATCGGCCGGTTATATGTGATATAGCCGGGTTATCGAATCAAGTGTTGATTCGATAAGTTGGTACATTTTGTGTTAGTCGATATATGTGATATAACCGGATTATTAAGTCAAGTGTTGATTTAATGATTTAGTGTATAATTTTATATGTGATATACTAATTTAAATTAACTAATATTGGTTCACTTAAACATTTGTTTTTCTCACTTGTGCACAACTTAATATATATGTGATATATATTTATTTGTATTCATTTTGTATCGTGGTTGTTGATACAACTATCATGGGTGTATAAGAATTATACCATACTAATTATAGTGTTAGGTTTTTATATTTAAAGTAATTCTAAAATTAGTGGATAATGAGCTCACATGCATGAAGTTTCATGAAGCTTATGGTTGCATTGACTTAGTTCACTAGTTTTGTTTTACTTAAGATATTAATTAACCTAACCACTATAATTAGCCATGGTTATGTCTCTACATGAGTTAGTATTTGATACCCACTCACCTATAGTTAGCTCACTCTCTCTTGATTATTTTTCATTCTCATTTTGAGCTCATCTTCTTCCTCCTTCAAATTATTTCTAGGGTTTGATAAAGAGAGAGAAATGTTGTGAGAAAAGAAATTCTAAAGTGTACCCATTTCTTATTTCATCTTCCTCTACTAGACTAGCACTTTAGTTTAGGGTGTTTGCTTCACTAATTCTCTAGTTAGTGAAGTAGAAGCTTGAGTTTGTATTCTCTCGACGTAGATCATCTTCGGCCTCGAAGACTTCAAGCAAAACCGTTGCCCTCTTCTCATGGAGCCGTCCGAGAGTCCGGGAGCATGATGATCGCAGCGAAGGGACTACTACAAGGAGCTTAAGAAGTGAAGGACCGATCTACAAAGGTTGTATTTTGTATTCACTTAGATGTAAATGTTTTTTACTTGCATGTGTTACCCTAATTATCTAGCAAAGATCTTGTTTAGAGTTATTCGGCACGGCTAAAATTTTAATCGGGCATGGTTGATGCCTTGTAGAACCTTCTTAGAGTGCCTAGTGACCCTACACATACCCCCATTCATATTCTGACTGAATACGAACACTACGAGATGAAAGTAATCCAACAATCTGATACTAGGATCCGACTTAAACCAAAGCCTACTAGTATGATCCATCCGATCATGATCCATGCACGAGTGCACGTATATGATCAAAACCTGCCAAAAAACCATACGACCTCTACAACGTTTCGCCCGAACTAGGGAAACTTTCTATGGGGGACTCTAAAGACTCGTCAATACGCTGGCAGTGGGTTTAACCACAAGCACGTCAGTGGTACTAGCTGTACGTAACGGCTGCCCATGTATTGAGCGAAAGGGAAGCTGACGAGCGAACTCATCCTGAAACGCTATTGAGCCTATCTGTGACAATCTCCGTACAGTCCGGTCTATTTGTCCATGAGTATCGCATATCGGGCCTAGGGGGATGGTAAACGTCAGACCCCCAATAGCGGTATAAGTCGTGTCGGAGTGTAGCCCAGAACACCTTAAGAAAATACTGGAATATCTACCAGTAAATCTCACTTGTCTTGGCCAAGGACTTTGTGTAATGGATCTCCTAAACACAGCGTGATATCAATACCTAATACTGGGAGAAACGAATCCTATCTAACCGCCACTACCTCCAAGTGCTTCGGGACTGCACCCAACTACTACCTGTTTGCACGACTCCTTTGAGCCGTGGTAGGGTAGCAATCAAAGAATAGTGGGAGCACACTTGAGGCAAAGTAGCAGTGTCAAGTTAACGGACTAAGCTGTACTCATGTCACCTGAGAACTGCTCCTGATGATAGGTATAGTACCAATCAACAGTGCCCCTGCGAGTCCGTCCGGTGTACTTATAACCAATGAGCACATGTATACATCTTAGGTGAACCAACTGACACCAATGGCTTGTAAGACCAGCCACCGCCCCTCGTCGGGGTCTTGATCCGTATACACTACTCTACTCATGGAGTATCGATGCCTAGTCTCGAAACTCCCACGACTAGGGACACTTTAAGGATATGCTTATAGACTGCCAAACTCTCACGTATATGATCGCCATCATACTGCTGGCAGTCAAGCAAGAATCCTATAGGCTCTATCAACGTGTAATAGTGATCTGTAATGTCACCTGAAGTATGTACACGATGATAAAGACAAACCAGATAGCATACTATCATCTCGAGTAAGACTGTTCTACCGGTATAGGTCCTCCCTCAATCATTGCAATCACATGCCAGCGATCCAATAATTGACTTTGAGGGCACTATATCCAACAATCTCCCACTTGCACTTAAGCCTAATTATTGCGATGTCGCATACTCACAGCCCGTGTGATACCGAACACCCAACTCCTCTACTAATCAGTTTCACAAAGCTCGTTTGTAAAACTATTACTTTCGAGAAATAGCCTCAGTGAGTGGATCCGCTCAGATATTTCTTTCTATGTCTTTCTTTATCTCAAGTTCGTGGAGAAAGCCATCTCCTGAAATGAGCAATACCTGTCTTAGAACATATCTGGATATTTGATGGGACCTAGTTCACAAATGAACTCCAAATTCAGTAAACTTCTTAGACTGTATCGTCAACTGAATTTAATCAGTATCCTGCGCCATGCCTCCCTCAGTATCCGCTTGGACCATCTATCCAAACTACTGCCCCTCACAGAGGAAAGTCTATAACTCTGACAGTCACTCTATCAACCATGTTACCTTGAAAGCCTGGAATGATAACCGTCTCTCGAAGGAGGCTGCCGTTATCAAATCCCTAGAACATCCACTTATGTTCTAAAATTGCTTCTGAACATTTCTTCAGGATTGGATTAATATCTTAATTTATTGCAGCCGGTGCAAAAACAACATCTAGTGTGGTACTTGACATCTCACGATTGACTCAATTGCCTAACCAAGTGATATGACAATCATGTACATCCCTCTCCTCTTTAGTCTGTAAGACACTTTTAGAGAGGGTGACTCCATCACCTGCAGGTACACTACCATGCCAGGAGTCGTCGATTCTAAAACACCTTTAGAATACTGTTTAAGTACCCAGATTGGGAAACTACCCAAATCTAGATCTAAAACCATAGATCTAGTAACCAGAATGCCTGATATAATATCTATATCCTTTATGGAGAAACCACTGTGTGACAACCACAGTATAACCGATCGTAGTATAGGAATTTCACTTCTTACTATGTGTATGTTATCCAAATAGCAGGACATCACACCCTACTACCTTCTTAATAGATCCATCCCTTATTCTGATGAAGTCAAAACCTATGACTGTTATATCAAAAATAGATGATCTTTCTCTAATATATCTGCTTTAGTCTATAAACAGACATAAGCTACTTGTCCACTATGCTTCCGCTGCTCCCACTGACTACGACAACCCTCTAGCAGAGTCATATACACGTGCGCTTCTAAAGCTAGTTTAGAACGACGCTATACTCATCCTCCTGTCGGGTCTCATAGTCTAGAACAGCAGTAATGGCAAGTCTGGGTAAACAAGAACCTCCCTATCACCGTCTTTGAGGATACCGAAGTACCTCTCTAGCGCCTGAGGTTATCCAACATATCTGCGGAGTGGATAATGGAATGTCAAACCTGATTGAATCTTTAGATTCTATTAAATTTTCAGTAATCGTTTGTGGTTCTGGAATGACTTCCAGTTTTACCATACTCCTACTACTGTTTTCTGAAAAAGTCCATTTTACTAAAACTATGGCGAGTCAAGAAAAATATCACTATTGATCTTCCAGATGGTAGAAAGTCACCCCCCCCCCCCCCCGTCATAGCCTGGGATAACCCACAAACTGCCATTACAAAAACGTGCCTTGAGTTATCCAGAGTCTGGTTTTAAGCATAAGCCGGACAACTCCAAATACCTTAACATCGTTAAGATATGAACCATTCTATATACAATATAGAAACAGAGGCACTGATTTAATTGGAACCAGATTCAAATCATACAGCTGTCTCCAGTGCATGTCAACTAAATGGAGAGAGGCCGATCAATATTATTCAACTTAGGAGAGCATCCAAATATGAGTAACCTGAAAGAGAAGAAAGTTCTCAAAACCATTACTATCAGCTGAATACCAAATACAAGTATCTACATCTTCGATCACCTTGAAGAATCCTGATACTTGCAACACATGGTTCTTTACTTTATTTTTGTACCTATAACTTCTCAAAACATGGACCTTGTATTTCTACGAAACACGTGTCTAAAACTGGAGAAGTCACAAGTAAACAGAATATAGTACGAGTACCAACCCCTCTGTCCTAATGGACACTGGACAGCATACAATACTTTGTATAAGTCCTCTAAGTTGAATAACTCAAACCCTGTGTATCGTAGGTTGAAAACTATACTATGGTTATGAAGAATTACACCGCTGTTGAATGCTCCTTACCTAACCATCAACTGATATAGGTAAATGTCATGGACATAATTTCAAAAAGTTATATCTCACTTTATAAAATAAACGTACAGATATATCAGTTTGAAATTGGTGCATAACAACGGATATTCAAAACCAAATATTTGCCGTCCGGCAAAAACCCAGGCGATTTCCTCAAATATCACCAATTACAATGAATCCCGATATAATGAGGATGATCGCCTAATTCCTAATAACATACTCCCACTCATCATCTGTAAAACCATACAGATGTGAGAGTCATACCTGGTAAATACATACCCTGGAGTAAGGGTCTAATTGGGAAATTAGTTTTCAATTAACAACGCATAGTGAAACTGAAACATTAAAATGATTCGTAGGGGTATCCGGGTATTCCGAGTAATGCCTCTTCCATTATCAGATTCATGACTATAACCGTATATACGCGGTTTGCTCGTGAATAATAGCAGTCGCATTTTATTTTGCCCACTTTCTAATCCTTTTATTTGTCTTTACTTATTACCTTCTGTACAACATATTTAGGCTAATTAGTTTTCTTCCTTCCGTACTTTTCAGCACCTGCCTATGGTTTGGAAAAAGACTATCCAATGAGCGTAATAGGTGTACTGTCTCCTAATCCTAAGGGCCCTCATAACCTGAGAGAAGGTAAAGGAAAAAGAAAACCGAATAATCCTATTTAATCTCTCCAGAACCAGAATCCATCCTCGAATCTGGAACAAGTTCCTTCGAGTTCGTATTTAACTATACGATGGATTTATCCAATGGAAGTGGATGTTCGTAGTGATACGGGGTGTTCTGGAGAAATGCAAAGGGTAAAAGAAGGAGTGACAATGATGTATGCAACTCAGACAATCCAAAAGCCAGTGTTTTAAGAAAGTTCGGTTAACTTGTTCACTGAGTCATAGTCTAGGGTCGGGTCATGGTCGCTGCCAAAGAAAAAAAACACTCTGCGTGCACTCTAACTTAGATCAGAATGGTTAATCACTTTATCTAATCAGGATATCAACCACTGTATCCTCAAATTCTCCTCCAAACCTGAAAGAAGAATTAGTCGGGATCACCCGAGGAGTAAACCAACTCATCAGTTGGAATCGGGATCCAACTACCATCGCATGATAGCGTGATGGAATCCACTCACGTTATCACACTCCAGAAGGTATGTGCATGCCTGGCAAATTTCAGTTTCTTTAGAAACTCCCGATGTGATTTTTACCCCATTCTCTTATGACCTTGACGAAGGCCAACATATCATAAGTCACATGTCAAGTTCTACCCATCATTGTTCAAGTTAATTTGAACCCGCCCATACATATCCTTGACGAAGGCCAAAATAGTAGTACGACTGTCCCAAACCAACGCATCTATCTATGCAACAGAAAAGTAACAAATAGCTATCATACACTATGCTTTGACGAAGGCCAACATACATAGCATGAATACTAAGTGCTACCTGTAGGGTTCCTAGGCACACTAGTGAGGTCACACAAGGCATCAACCATGCCAATTTCAAAAATACGGTGCCGAGAAACCCTACACTACGGATCGTTAACTAGAAATTTAGGCGAAAGAAGCAACTTTTAACAAGTCTTACTACAAGAACGGAAATACAACCTTTGTAGATCCGGTCCTCCACCTCCATAGCTCCGCAATGAAGTCCCCTCGCTGTCCAAATGGAAACCCGGGCTCTAGCGTCGGCTTCATCGGAGAAATGGCCGGGCAAGGTCGTCGGCTTCGTGCCGAAGATGATCTACGTCGAGAAATCGCAAGATCAAGCTCCCACTTCACCAAGTCGTGAAACTTGTGAAGAAAACACCCTATACTACTTGGCAAGAGGTAGAGGATGAAGAAATAGGAGGTGGGTTCACTTTAGAATTGGATTTCTCACTCTTTTCATCAAGTTGCCATTGATGAGGCAAGCTTTTTCTTCAAGTAGAAGATGAAGAAGAAGATGAAGATAAGAAAAGAATTATGATAAGTTATTGGAAAATAGAAAATAAAAGAATACTTATCATAATCCAACCATGGTCAAGTGTAGAGAATAGACTAGGGTTAAGTGGAATGGTTAGGGTTAAGCATGAGACAAAATGGTGACTTAGTCAAAGCTTCATGAAGCTTCAACATGCATCCAAAGAAAGCCACCATTTCTCTTTATGCAAATCATTTTCCAAAAAGAATAAATAGATAAATAAATGAATAAGAAAACAAAATGAAACCCTAACCATTGATATAACCATGGTCAATTCTTTACACATGCCCAAGATTGCATGTATCATCAAACATGATACAATCTTGTGATCAAAAGTATATCACATATACAATGTGCACAATCCAAGTGAGAAAATCCATTTAAAATGAACCAATACTAGTTAATGCAAAGTAACATATCAAATATATAATTATACATTAAATCATCAAATCAACACTAGATTTAACGATCCGGTCATATCGCATATAACCGACTAGTATCCAATGTATCGGCTTATCGAATCAATCCTTGATTCGATAACTAGGTTATATCGCATACAACCATTCGATACATTCAACGCGAGAATAGAATACGGTATCACATACACGCATTATTCTCGGTCCCGCACATATCTCATATGCGCTCCTATTTCGTTTCGCTTGAGCCAAGAAACCTCTGTGTAGGACTCTAAAGACTCGTCAATACGCCGGCAGCAGATGATGATCATATCAAACACCCACAAGCCGCAAGCGGTCTGCTAAACGTAACGACCACCCGGGTATTGAACGATCAGAAGATCGACGAGCAAGCCCGCTCACACTCCAGTGAATCCAACCAGTAACACTACCGTACAGTCCGGTCTGTTCGTCTGATATGTCGCATATCTTGCCTAGGGGTGGTAAACGTCAGACCCCAATAACTCAATAAGTCGTGTCGATATGAGGCCTATAACAGTTCGAGAAACTACAGGTAACACTTACCAGTAAATCTCAGCAACCCTGGCCAGGGATTTCCGGTTATAGCCAATCGAACACAGTGCAACATCAACTCCCTATACCGGGAGAGACGAATCCCCTCCTATCGCTCATTGCCTCCATGTGATTCGGGACTGTACCCAAAAGCCACCATTTTGCACGCCCTCTTGGACGTAGTAAGGTGGAAATCAAAGCACAGTGGGAACCACACAAGACTCTATGACGATCTCGGGTCAACAGACTACTCTGTACCAGTGTCACCAAAGAACTGCCATCTGACGTAAGGTATAATACCATCTGGGAGTTCTCGGCGAGTCCGTCCAGTGTACCCAGTCTCTACTGAGCACCCGTATATCATCTCTGATGTCAAACACCAATGGATATGGGATCAACCATCGCCCATCTGTATGGGTCGAGAAGGTATACGCTAGTCTACTCTGGTATATCGATGCCCCGTCTCGATACACCCACGACTAGGGACCTTGAAGGATGTACTTATGGACTACCATGTCCCCACTAGTATGATCCGCATCATAGTCCAGGTAGTCAAGTACACATCCTAAGGGCTTTACCAATATGAAACAGAGAGACAATCAGTATAGACGTTAAGGTCAAGAGTAACCAGATAGCATACTATCATGTCGAGCAAGAAAGTCCTCCCTATATATGTCCCAGCATCCACTATAATATACATCCAATGTACAGTAATGGCCTCTAGGGCATACATATAACTAACAATCTCCCACTTGCACTAGGATCATCTGTAGCAGTGGTTATAGTATCTCATACTCAACCATCCTATAAAAGTCTCTCTCTGTGGGAATAGGCCTTCGTGAGTGGATCCGCCGTGTTGTCCTCTGAGTCTGCTCTCCTAACCTCGATCCCCTGGAGATCAACCATCTCCATGATCAGGTGATACTGCTTTAGAATATGTCCGGATCACTGATGGGACCGGCGTTCCTTGGCATAAGCCACAACTCCATTGTCACACAATGGTAGGAACGTAGTTCATCTCATGAACCAATATACACCCAAACAGCCTCTTTGGCTGCATCTGTAGTAGCGATGTATCCTGCCTTTATCGTCTAGTATGCCACGGTATCTAGCTTGGAACTCTTCCAACATACCGTCCCTTTACTGAGGGTAAAGACAATGCCTGTGACTAACACTCAGTCGTCTTTATCACCCTAGAACACTTCCAGTGATTCTCCCCAGGATCGATTGATACCATCTCACTACAGCTAGTGAGTATTCTAACATCCATTTAGATCTATCTCATAGATCCAAAACCCAGGATTTAGTAGGTATCATTTTCATCCTATGTGGAGAATCATTGTGATAAGCGGAGATTGATCGAGCGTAGCATAAGAAACTCCTTTCTTATCAAGAGTATGTCATCCACGTACTCTACGAGGATCACCACCATACTCCCTACTACCTTTTTGTATATACAAGGTTCATCTACCATTTTGATGAAGTCAAACTTTTTGACTACGACATCAAAACAGACGTTCCAACTCCGCGATGCCTGCTTTATCCTATAAAGCATCTTGTACACGTTTCCACTGCTCCCACTGTCTACGAAGCCCTCTGGCTGTGTACTTATAGACGCACTCTTCTAAAACATCATTTAGAAAAGCAGTCATGACACCCAACCACCAGATATCGTAGTCATGGTATGTAGCCGTGACAAGTAGGATCTGGATGGACTTAAGCATAGCTACTTGAAAAGGTTTCATCATTATCCACACCTGGTCATTGATGCAAACTTTTAACAAGTCTAGCTTTGAAAGTCTCAACTTTTCCAAGTACACCAAGTAATCTTCTCAAGATATACTTGCTCCTGATGGGGATTTAACCCTTCAGATATAGCAACCAAAGTCCATACTTTGTTGGTGTACATGGATTCCATCTCAGATCACTAAGCATCCAGCCATTCTTACAGAGTCTTACTCCTGATAGCCAGTTCGAAGCTAGTTGGGTCATCATCTCATGATGCAATTGTAACATTTTAAAAAGTATAAAATATTAATTTTAGGAATTTTTATGATTTAATATTATTTATTGATTATTTTAATACTAAATTAATGATTAAATGCAAATAAATAGGAAAAATGTTAGAAAAATTATGAAAATTTTTGGAAAATTCTAAAATAGGGTAAATTAGTGAATTAAGACATTTTTAAGTTTTTGTGATTAGTTTGACACTAATTTAGTGCTAATCGCGATTAAAATCGCTAATCGGGTTTTTTGGCAATTTTGTGCAAAACATGCACATATCACTTCTTTTCTACACTTGTGCTTTTTCTAGCCATGGTTTTCATTTGGGTTACTATTCTTGTGAGAAGGATTATGGTTTAAAAGAAAAGGAAAAGAAAAGAAAAGGATAAAGAATGGGTTTGGTGAGAAGAGGGTATGGGCACCTTTGACTAACCCTTAGCCATTGTTTCTCCTCCTCATTTCCCTCCCTCTTCACTCTCCTCCTGCTGCTGCTCCTGCACCATTTTCCCTCCCTCTTCAACTCCTCACTTCACCTCAAAATCTATCTCAAAACCTCACACTCATTTCATTAAAAAGATGCACAAGCTCGAGATCTACAAGATGGACCAAGAAAGCATGGATTTGGCCACTAGAGGGCAACTCAAGAAAGTTCTTGAGTTGCCAAGTGAGGTAAATTCTGAACCATTAGCTTAATTGTAGCATTTCCTTTAACCCCATGTTAAGATTATATCGATATTGTGTGATATTATGGACTTGGTGATAACCTAGTTAGGGTTTGAGGGAAATTGGTGTTGTATTATGAAATTGAGCTCAGTAGAGGTCTTACCAACACCCTAGTGTTTGAATTGGAACCCAAAACCTGAAGCTAGAACCAGAATACGGATTTTAGAAACCGATATCGGGGAAATTGTGTAATCTGTGAAGGTTAATTCGAATCTGCTATCATACGAGACACCTGAAAATGATATTGAGTGGATAGAGATATGTGCAGGCACCCAGGAAGCTAACCCCAAGACCCTAGCCCCCAACTCCCTTTCCCGGCCGCCAATTTTCCCCTTTTGGCCGCCAATTGCGGCCTGGGTCCCACCTTCTTGTCTCGTATTGGTTCTGTAGCTCCTACATTGTTAGTTTAGGCCCCTGGTATATATAGATTTGTATAAATTGATCTAGGGTAAAATCTGGAACACATTTCATGAGTTGCTGTTTTGGACTTTAGTTTCCGTATTCCGTATTTTCATTTCTGCATTGGTGTGTTTCGTTTTGCCTCGACTATTTGGCGTTTATACGACGATATAGAGGATTTATTAATGGTTTTGAAGGCGTGCCATAGGTTCTCACCTATAGGCCCCCTTATCGTATCGTTGGATTTCATGCGCCGTTTTAGCTTGGATTTGGTTTTAATGCGTATATGCGACACTTTGATGTGTAGGTACTCATGAAGACTTCGGGACGACAAGCAAATGCATGGTGACGTCCGCAAATGATGATGCGAGGTGAGTAGATTATATCTACAGGGGGAAGTCGGGTGGATGGCGTATAGCACCCCCGCAGTCCGTAGATAGATTACAATGTAGTTTACGTGATAATAGGTGAATTATGGATAGTGTAGGGTTAGAAGTGACTAGTGTAGTTCATAGTCGCGAACCCTAGGATAGAATTACACCTACACACACACCCTTGCATATTACTTATACTTGCACGGTGTTTGATGATATGGGATGACTTTGGAGGTGAGTCGATGATGTGGCTTGGTGCCGTGAGATCGGTGGTTTGATACGATTCATATGTAGAATATGACTTGTGATTCTTGCGGGCTTGGGATATGTGTTTACCCCCGCATGCATACTTTATTGATGGTATCGTTTTGTACTGACATAGAGTAGTACCCCAGACTATATGATCTGATGATAGTGATACCTGTTATGTGACGAGATAGTGAGATGCTGACCTGTACCCAGCTTTTGGGGATGCCGTACGATGATTTACCGTACGAGCCGATATTGATTTTAGATCCGCACTCGTAACTAGAGGATGTCCTACGATATGTTCTTGAGGCGGGATCACCGACTATATACCTATATATATATATACATTGACTCAGATTTAGGTGGTTTCCACACCTACCCCTCCTGATTTACCTGATACTTAGATGTAGTTTGCATAGTAGATACTTCACGGTGGTGTCGACTACTAGATTTCTGCATTTTCATGCTATTCGCATTGCTGGCATATGTTCATTGCTATATTATTATCATGCTGCTAAGACACCAGCACCATTATCGATGATGCGTATGTTTCACGTACACTATTTGCCGGCTCACACACTTCATCATCGATAATTGTCATTCCACTACACTGTAGTATTGTTGCATTCATGATATGATTCTGGCTTGGCATATTGTATACTTATACCTGTACACAAACATAGATGCATTGCGGTTTCTCTCGACACTGTAGCATTGCGGTTTCTCTCGACATATGCACATTACTATTCCATGTTGCATGATTTCCGATATGATTACATTTCTTTACATGTCGCATACATCATGGATTGATTGCATAGCACATCGCATTGGATTTACTTCTTGATGTTGGATTTTCATGTGATTTCTGGATTTGGGAACCGTGCTCTTTTCAAATAAGTAATCATTTAAAAACCCGGTTCCCTTGATATGATATTTAGGGCGTCGCCCCGTGTTTTCTCGGTGCTAGAGGATGTACTGAGAGAGGGATGACCCGGACTGACGGATTCCCGATATATATACTCTGAGAGAGGGCTGACCCGGAATGACGGATGCCCGATGGATTGATATAGGACTGACCCGGAATGACGGATGCCCGATGTACTGAGAGAGGGATGACCCGGACTGACGGATTCCCGATATATACTTTGAGAGAGGGCTGACCCGGAATGACGGATGCCCGATACAGGAGGATTTACGTATCGATGCTAGGCACGGGTTTCATGATGTTTTTCCATGATTTTGTTTATATCCTCACATTGCATACATGATGCTTATTGTCATTGGGTGACGGGTGGACGGGTTCCACATATATACAGACATGGATCATATACAGACTGGATTTACACTGATCATACTTCATTTGTGTATATAACAGGGTATGAGGGCGCTGTTATATATACCCTTACACCAATATTAGTGGTATGGGACGCTAATATATGTGTATTGATATCATTGATATTTCATCATATTTACTTCATGCAGACATACCTTATACTGATGGCATGTTAATACCTGAGTACCTGGCACTACATACATGATTAGATGTTACCTTGCTACCTTATCACACTCAGATGTACTCTTATGGTTATATTACTGATCGTTGACTTAGGATTATGTCTTGCATTCGGTTTCTGCTTGTAGATATTTTCTATTCACGAGTTGGCAACTCACCCCCGTTGTGCCACAGTTCTTGCAGGTTCTGCCGTACAGGTTTCATTGCGGCATTTCTGGCACACTACTTTCATGAGGGTGGTTTGCTTATGGTAGGTGGATTCTTTTGTATCAAGAACCACCATTGTATTCATTTTACTCATTGTATCTAGAATTTCCATCAACCAAAACTTGTATATTGTTTCAGACCTAGATTTTTGTGATGTATTATTCGACCTTAGAGTCGCGCTTAGTAGTATTGCGGTTTCTTGTTGCTTGAGCTTTCTTTTGGGTTGATCCTCGCCACTTGGCGTTGTATATTATCGTTGCATATGTGGTTGTGACCGTCAATTGACGAAGAGCTAGCTCCCGCTTGGGGATGCCTTTATCATTGCATATATATTGTTATCCTTGTTGTACCCCATTCGGGGCCAGTTTTACAAAAGAAACTCTGCCGAAATTTTTAGAAAAGACTGTACTGTTTTAAATTGCATATTCGGCTTAGTTATTTAAAAACCTTGATTGTTAAACATGTAGTTCTTTACTTCTTTAAACCAGTTTCTTTACTTATTCATAAAAAGGGTTTTAGATTTCTTGGTTTTCGGCTTACTTAGTCGCGTTACGCCTGTAGACGTTACGTGGTTAAGTGCCGGTCACGGGCCAAACTTTGGGTCGTGACAAAGTTGGTATCAGAGCGCTAGGTTGACCTTGGTTCGAGTCTAAGTTTGACTATGTGGAGCCTAGGGAGTTATTTATATACAGAACTTAGGCTTGACCTTACAGAACTTAGACTTGGTCGAGGGGGTATTAGACCCGAACTTTCTTCGCGTAGGATGACCCTTGGTTGATGGAATAGGTGACTAAAGTAGAGTGACGTACCGTGGGTATGTTCCGCGGCATACTTACGATACGCTACTCCGCTTAAGGAACCTTAGGATGTGCATATTCTTCGAGATCAGTGATTCTCTTTATATCCAGGATTATACATCCATTTGAGATCCTCCGATTCTATTAGTTTCATGATCATACCTTCATTGATACTGTTCCTTCCTATGATCATGTATTCACTTTGGACCTGTTGTTTCCCTTCTTGCCACTGGTGTGCTCTTTTGATACTCGATTGAGGTTCCTGTCACCGTGTTTGAGTGCAGTTTGGGCTGCTGCTAGGGTTACGGCCGGTGTGAGCTCGTTTGGTACGAGAGCCGACCATTGTGTTTTCTGGTGACATGGGAACGTCTCGAGTTAGTGTTGGTGATTGTGACCTCTAGTGGAGGTGAGTGCTTGGATTTGCACCGGATGATCGGGCCATTGTTAGAGCTGCCAGTTGAGAGAGGACTGTTGATGTACAGCATACCTCAGAGAATGTGATGTCGCCTACCGTGCAGACAGATGGACCAGCTGTTGTTGAGATTGACAGGATGTCGCTTTCGGAGCTTACGAGCTGAGATTGCCGGAGCTTTCAGGCAGATATGAGACAGATGATAGCTAGTCTACCCTATTTGAGAGACGAAGGTGATTCGTCCGATTTATGCACCGGAGCGGGCCCAGTTAAGTTGAAGATTTCCAGTATGGAGAGTCTTACTCAGATCTAGAGAAGACCGATTCAGAGATGACCGCCACTGTGTTGCCTTTCCTGGAGGATTGAGGCGCTGTTCGGCATACAGGCGAATAAGCCAGTTGCTGCTGCAAATGACGAGATATCGCCCAGATGATTGGAGCTATTGCAGCGTGAGCATATACTCAGAGAGATGATAGCGAGTCGCTAGTCACCTGAGGATGAATGACTAGGGCATGTGGTTCGTTCGTTTACCGATGCGAGGTCATCAGATAGATTGTTTCCAGCTAGAGACGACTTCACGCAGGTTCGTCGAGAGCCGATTGAGACGATCGAATGTCAGGAGCCTATTTTCCAAGTTTAAAGTATACGGAAAGACATGCAGGTGATTCTATGGACCCTCTAGAAGAATGAAACCCTAACTCGACTTAATGACCGTGTGAAAGCCTTTGAACCTTAGGGTTTGCGGCAGTTCCGCGGCGCCATTAGTGAGGCTTGGGTTTGCCCTTCTACGGCTGGACCACCGACGCTGTGGCATGTACTCGATACTATTAAACTGTACCCGAGATGTGATCTCTTGGGGGATTATGAGGATCTGACGAGTCGATCGGATGGTTCGACATCTTTCGGATATCGTGATGGGACACTGCTTGGGAGACTCCAGATGCAAGCGTAGCCGTCGGAGCGCAGTTCGTGTAGCCACGATGAGTTAGGTCCGAATCAGTCGACATTGAGCAATGTGGAGTAGAGAGTTCGTACGAGGTTTCGACGAGATGACGTCCCACTTCGCTGACATCAGAAATGTTATACGCACTCAAAGGCGTGGTATATGGATATATCTTCCAGAAAGAAGCGCAATGAGTATGCAGCCATTCCGGAATAAGCTTTAGCTTCAGCATTGGATGATGACTTCCGGGCAATTCGGCAGGTATGAGCTTTGAGAAAGGAACCTCGACAGGACCCTTCTGGAGAACGATACGAGAAGACCTAGACCCGGGAGTGGTCGTATTGCGCACACCCAGCAGGACAGAGTTCGGCTTTGTCGACGAGGTAGTTGACCAGGTTCGGATAAAGGAACTTACCCAGATGCGTTGCTAATTGATCAGGGACGGACGAGTGACGAGTATTCCTCCGATGGTTGGGACGTGTTCTCGAGGATCTGTTCGGCCTGACATCTTCTACAGAATGGTGAAGCTACAGAGTACGCGATTTCGAGTCCGTGCGAGAGACTTCAGATTGGCCGTGGCCGAGAACAGTGCAGTGCAAGGTAGCTTGGCGTGACGTCATAGTGGACGACGATGGAGACAAGTGGAACCAGAGGTTCGTGTGAGACACTGACGAGCTGTCATTACTTCCCGTCGAGACTAGAGACCTGATATGCTTACAGAGACGTTGGGATGTGACCAGTTTCTGAGAAAACATTATGCTGAGGACACAGATGTCTCTCAAGCGAGAAGAGGTAGTACAAGAGAGCCAGCCTCTGTGCAGATCGGCATAGACATGATTGGAAGAGACCTTGAGCAGGATTCCTTCCAGGACATTGCTGCAATGATGTTTGCACCCAGGATCAGATGTGTGACGTGCATTCAGAGAGCCAGAGGCCGACGCCAGTGATATGCTGCCTTATGAGTGGTCATGAGGATTGACCGAGAGGTGACCAGAGAAGTGCCAGAACGGGATCGTCCCCGTTAGCACACCTGACAAGGCCGATGAGCCGATTGACTGCGAGATAGGTAATCCGCAGAGAAGATAAGGACCCAGAGTCAGAGGACGCCAGACCGTGAGCAAGAGGCAAGTAGATATCTTGCGCTGCTAGCATTGGATGCACCCTTAATGTTTTGAGGTACGATTTTGGTGCACACCAGATGCACTAAATCGGGTTTCCTTGTGCATGTCAGATGCACCTGGTTTTGCTGTCAGGCACACATGTTGCCTATGACGATGTTGTGTGCACACCCGTTGCACCTATATGGTACTTAGGTGGGTTTTGTTTTCCGTGCGCACCTGACGCACGGGGTATTCTTTTATACGCCTTAGGATTGATGTTAGAGGAGCCCCGACAATTTGGATTTTTGCTGAAATTGTTTTAGTAGTGGGGGTTTAAATTTAAATTCGGGGACCGAATTTCTTTAAGGGGGGTAGATTGTAACATTTTCAAAAGTATAAAATATTAATTTTAGGAATTTTTATGATTTAATATTATTTATTGATTATTTTAATACTAAATTAATGATTAAATGCAAATAAATAGGAAAAATGTTAGAAAAATTATGAAAAATTTTGGAAAATTCTAAAATAGGGTAAATTAGTGAATTAAGACATTTTTAAGTTTTTGTGATTAGTTTGACACTAATTTAGTGCTAATCACGATTAAAATCGCTAATCGGGTTTTTTGGCAATTTTGTGCAAAACATGCACATATCACTTCTTTTCTACACTTGTGCTTTTTCTAGCCATGGTTTTCATTTGGGTTACTATTCTTGTGAGAAGGATTATGGTTTAAAAGAAAAGGAAAAGAAAAGAAAAGGATAAAGAATGTGTTTGGTGAGAAGAGGGTATGGGCACCTTTGACTAACCCTTAGCCATTGTTTCTCCTCCTCATTTCCCTCCCTCTTCACTCTCCTCCTGCTGCTGCTACTGCACCATTTTCCCTCCCTCTTCAACTCCTCACTTCACCTCAAAATCTATCTCAAAACCTCACACTCATTTCATTAAAAAGATGCACAAGCTCGAGATCTACAAGATGGACCAAGAAAGCATGGATTTGGCCACTAGAGGGCAACTCAAGAAAGTTCTTGAGTTGCCAAGTGAGGTAAATTCTGAACCATTAGCTTAATTGTAGCATTTCCTTTAACCCCATGTTAAGATTATATCGATATTGTGTGATATTATGGACTTGGTGATAACCTAGTTAGGGTTTGAGGGAAATTGGTGTTCTATTATGAAATTGAGCTCAGTAGAGGTCTTACCAACACCCTAGTGTTTGAATTGGAACCCAAAACCTGAAGCTAGAACCAGAATACGGATTTTAGAAACCGATATCGGGGAAATTGTGTAATCTGTGAAGGTTAATTCGAATCTGCTATCATACGAGACACCTGAAAATGATATTGAGTGGATAGAGATATGTGCAGGCACCCAGGAAGCTAACCCTAAGACCCTAGCCCCCAACTCCCTTTCCCGGCCGCCAATTTTCCCCTTTTGGCCGCCAATTGCGGCCTGGGTCCCACCTTCTTGTCTCGTATTGGTTCTGTAGCTCCTACATTGTTAGTTTAGGCCCCTGGTATATATAGATTTGTATAAATTGATCTAGGGTAAAATCTGGAACACATTTCATGAGTTGCTGTTTTAGACTTTAGTTTCCGTATTCCGTATTTTCATTTCTGCATTGGTGTGTTTCGTTTTGCCTCGACTATTTGGCGTTTATACGACGATATAGAGGATTTATTGATGGTTTTGAAGGCGTGCCATAGGTTCTCACCTATAGGCCCCCTTATCGTATCGTTGGATTTCATGCGCCGTTTTAGCTTGGATTTGGTTTTAATGCGTATATGCGACACTTTGATGTGTAGGTACTCATGAAGACTTCGGGACGACAAGCAAATGCATGGTGACGTCCGCAAATGATGATGCGAGGTGAGTAGATTATATCTACAGGGGGAAGTCGGGTGGATGGCGTATAGCACCCCCGCAGTCCGTAGATAGATTACAATGTAGTTTATGTGATAATAGGTGAATTATGGATAGTGTAGGGTTAGAAGTGACTAGTGTAGTTCATAGTCGCGAACCCTAGGATAGAATTACACCTACACACACACCCTTGCATATTACTTATACTTGCACGGTGTTTGATGATATGGGATGACTTTGGAGGTGAGTCGATGATGTGGCTTGGTGCCGTGAGATCGGTGGTTTGATACGATTCATATGTGGAATATGACTTGTGATTCTTGCGGGCTTGGGATATGTGTTTACCCCCGCATGCATACTTTATTGATGGTATCGTTTTGTACTGACATAGAGTAGTACCCCAGACTATATGATCTGATGATAGTGATACCTGTTATGTGACGAGATAGTGAGATGTTGACCTGTACCCAGCTTTTGGGGATGCCGTACGATGATTTACCGTACGAGCCGATATTGATTTTAGATCCGCACTCGTAACTAGAGGATGTCCTACGATATGTTCTTGAGGTGGGATCACCGACTATATACCTATATATATATATATACATTGACTCAGATTTAGGTGGTTTCCACACCTACCCCTCCTGATTTACCTGATACTTAGATGTAGTTTGCATAGTAGATACTTCACGGTGGTGTCGACTACTAGATTTCTGCATTTTCATGCTATTCGCATTGCTGGCATATGTTCATTGCTATATTATTATCATGCTGCTAAGACACCAGCACTATTATCGATGATGCGTATGTTTCTCGTACACTATTTGCCGGCTCACACACTTCATCATCGATAATTTCCATTCCACTACACTGTAGTATTGTTGCATTCATGATATGATTCTGGCTTGGCATATTGTATACTTATACCTGTACACAAACATAGATGATTCATTCTAAAGGAGCGGTTTCTCTCGACATATGCACATTACTATTCCATGTTGCATGATTTCCGATATGATTACTTTTCTTTACATGTCGCATACATCATGGATTGATTGCATAGCACATCGCATTGGATTTACTTCTTGATGTTGGATTTTCATGTGATTTCTGGATTTGGGAACCGTGCTCTTTTGAAATAAGTAATCATTTAAAAACCCGGTTCCCTTGATATGATATTTGGGGCATCGCCCCGTATTTTCTCGGTGCTAGAGGATGTACTGAGAGAGGGATGACCCGGACTGACGGATTCTCGATATATATACTCTGAGAGAGGGCTGACCCGGAATGACGGATGCCCGATGGATTGATATAGGGCTGACCCGGAATGACGGATGCCCGATGTACTGAGAGTGGGATGACCCGGACTGACGGATTCCCGATATATACTTTGAGAGAGGGCTGACCCGGAATGACGGATGCCCGATACAGGAGGATTTACGTGTCGATGCTAGGCACGGGTTTCATGATGTTTTTCCATGATTTTGTTTATATCCTGACATTGCATACATGATGCTTATTGTCATTGGGTGACGGGTGGACGGGTTCAACATATATACAGACATGGATCATATACAGACTGGATTTACAATGATCATACTTCATTTGTGTATATAACAGGGTATGAGGGCGCTGTTATATATACCCTTACACCAATATTAGTGGTATGGGACGCTAATATATGTGTATTGATATCATTGATATTTCATCATATTTACTTCATGCAGACATACCTTATACTGATGGCATGTTAATACCTGAGTACCTGGCACTACATACATGATTAGATGTTACCTTGCTACCTTATCACACTCAGATGTACTCTTATGGTTATATTACTGATCGTTGACTTAGGATTATGTCTTGCATTCGGTTTCTGCTTGTAGATATTTTCTATTCACGAGTTGGCAACTCACCCCCGTTGTGCCACAGTTCTTGCAGTTTCTGCCGTACAGGTTTCATTGCGGCATTTCTGGCACACTACTTTCTTGAGGGTGGTTTTCTTATGGTAGGTGGATTCTTTTGTATCAAGAACCACCATTGTATTCATTTTACTCATTGTATCTAGAATTTCCATCAACCAAAACTTGTATATTGTTTCAGACCTAGATTTTTGTGTTGTATTATTCGACCTTAGAGTCGCGCTTAGTAGTATTGCGGTTTCTTGTTGGTTGAGCTTTCTTTTGGGTTTGATCCTCGCCACTTGGCGTTGTATATTATCGTTGCATATGTGGTTGTGACCGTCAATTGACGAAGAGCGAGCTCCCGCTTGGGGATGCCTTTATCATTGCATATATATTGTTATCCTTGTTGTACCCCATTCGGGGCCAGTTTTACAAAAGAAACTCTGCCGAAATTTTTAGAAAAGACTGTACTGTTTTAAATTGCATATTCGGCTTAGTTATTTAAAAACCTTGATTGTTAAACATGTAGTTCTTTACTTCTTTAAACCAGTTTCTTTACTTATTCTTAAAAAGGGTTTTAGATTTCTGGGTTTTCGGCTTACTTAGTCGCGTTACGCCTGTAGACGTTACGTGGTTAAGTGCCGGTCACGGGCCAAACTTTGGGTCGTGACAGCAATCCTCGCTCCCACTGTCATAGAGAAACTGAAGTATCTCTCACGTGAGTGAGGAACCCTACTAGATCGGCGGAGAGGCTGAGGTTCGTTGGAATCTACTGAATCCTTTGGTTCTATCAAATCATCTGCTGTAGTTTGTATGGCTGGAACCTTTCCAGTTCTATATTACAGACTTTGCCTCGAGCTTGTCCAGATTTTGCTTTTAGACATAGGCTGGACAACCCCAAATCTTAACTAACTTAAGAAATGGGCTCTTCCCTTTCCATATCACATATGAAGTGGTAGGCTCTGATTTGATTCGAACCCGATTCAATAGGTATGCAGCTTCTCAAGCGCATAACTCCCAACAGGAAATAGGTAACTCAGTAGTACTCATCATAGAGCACACCATATCATATAGGGTGTGACTGCTCCGCCCCGACATACCATCGTGCAATGGTGTATACGGAGGAGTAATGCTGAGAGAGAATCTCATTCTCCTTTAGAATAGTCCAGAAATTCTATGCACAAGTATTCTCCTCCTTGATCTCATCAAAGGACATAATACTTATACCCGTGTTTTGGTTCTCTACTTCTAACTTATATTCTATAAATATCTCAAAAGGTTCAGACTTTTGTTTCAACAGGAACATATGTCTGAATCTTGAGAGATCATCAGAGAACATAATGAAGTATAAAGAACCGGTCTTGGCATGTGTAGACAGGGGACCTACATACATTAACATGTATCATCCCAAGAGTTCACTAACTCTTTCTCTGTTTCCAGTAAACGAAGCTATGGTTATTTTATCTTTGTGACATGACTGGCGAGTTTCACAAGATGTAAATTCAAACTAATTTAAATATGCATCTTTATGTAACTCTAGCTAGTCGGGTCATATTGATCTGACCTAGTCTACAATACCTCAAGAAGGATCCATTCATTTCTGAACTCTTCCTCTTGAGTGTGTTTCGTATACTAAGAACTGTAGTTTGATTTAGAACATCAATGCTTTTAGATAACGTGCCTGAACCGATCAACTTTTGATATAGGAAATGTTCAAAACATTATCTAACAATACAAAATTTTACCATTTCTTTACTAATAAAGAGACTAATATGATTTTGTATATCAGGTTCGGTATCTAATAACATTCGTTCAGAATCAATGTATTACAATACAGGGTGACAGTGACCAACAGACCTGGCTGCAACACTTGCCCCGTTTTCTGCCTCATGAAACTTATCACCCGTTCTCAGTTCTCTACCTATCTGTAGCCCTATGTAACAGATTACATATCTGGGATTCTGATCCGGTATCAAATACCCAGGACGTAGAGGATACTGAGAAACAGTTCTTTGTAATGAACATACCCGAAGATGATGCATCAGCATGCACTCTCTTTGTTTGGGCGGCACGGGAAATCTGGCATTCCCCAATTTCCTGCTCTGTCTTATAACAATTATAAGTTGGAGCGGGACCAATGTTCCCCAGCTCAGTATAACAAGCGGGTTCGGTCAATATTCCGTATTATTATCTTGATTAAGGCGTGACATGGTCGCTACCAGGAGAGAGAGAGAAGAAAACACTCAGCGTGCGCTCTTGCAAGAATAGATTGGTTATTATTTTATCTAATCAGGATGGCTCCCACTGCTTTTTATCAAATCTTCCTTCAAACCCTAAAAGGAAAGACTAGCCGGGATTAATTACATACTACAAGTTCGCCAATCTTTCAGCCAGGCCAGTGTCGGTACTTTGAGGGAGGTCCCCCGTGCTTTCGCACGAACCTAATTAATGTAAACCTCGTTTTCCCAGAGGCGTAACCTCGTTAACACCATTCTAGACACCTACTTGATCGGCTAATTGTAATGTATAAAACTCTCCCAGGAGTAACAATTACTCGCAGCGGGTATCGGGATCCAACTATCTCATAGAAGGTATGCAATCTCATTGAAAATTTCAACACTTGAAATTCCCGATAATATTTTGCCCCTAGCGTCCTATGACCTTGACAGAGGTCAACAAACCATAGGCTGCTAGTCAAGTTCAATCCGTCATTTCCTGATTGAAGTAAACCCACCCGCACGACCCTTGACAGAGGTCAACAAGGTCGCACAACTACCCTAAATCAATCACATCATATGCTTATACAGATAAGCACTAATCAGCTACCGCACACTACGCCTTGACAGAGGTCAACAAACGCAGCACGAATACTAATCAGTATATATCTGAAATGACGGAGGGCTACGACAGGTTTTTCTGAAAACCTATTGCGTAATGAACTTGATATCGTTGTAGGATCGAATGAATTTTGAAATGGAGTGTTTTTTAGGCTTTTCTAGTTTTGCTAAAGGAGTCACTCCCGGTGAAGGGATCGTCGGTCCTTTCCTCGTCGAATGAGGTGCGGGATATATCATATATATCACTGTGCAAAGCAGAAACTCTTAAAAGCAATCAAAAGACAAACCGAATGTGTAGCATCTGCCAGTTATTGCTAAAGGAGTCACTCCCGGTGAAGGGATCTCGGTCCTTTCCTTATCGAATAAGGTGCAGGATATATCATATATACCGCTGTGCAAAGCAAGAACTGTAGCTACCTGTTTTATTTTGAAATTCGATTCTACAACATCTTTAGGTTTCTTTTATTTCATTAATCTCATTAATGAAGTCCCATCATTAAAGTACCTAAACATCACAGATAAATACGACGTACGCTTATGCCATCCGCATTCGCCTCGATGTCCCCTCATGCACCGTTAGGTTAGGTAACTAACGGCAGAATGGGGCAGGGCTAGCGCGGGTGTAAAACATAAGTAACATCTATATAATATATCATATATACTATATACTGTATCTATCACAGAACATCACATGATCACATCACAGATATCGCAGCAGAAGAAACATATGAAATATTGGATATACTAGGACGTCCGTGTTTTCAATACGAGCCAGTATAAAACATGGATTCCACGGTCGCGATGAATAGCCAAACCCACACCCCTAGACCCCTACGAGAGCGGCAAGCAACCCTACCAATTCTAGAGTTAGGAGACCCGCACTCGACTCCTCGAGTTGGTCTCCCACTGGACTCCAGAACCCGGTTACTTGTGCCCTCCTCCTTAGGTCTATCCTAGTGCGGAAAAGTAAATAATATACAAATGGTGACAACATCCGCTACCTGGAAGTGCCCCAATAAAAGAATATTACATACAAGTTTTTACATGAATGAAAATGAAAAAACACTCATCTCACATAAAAAAAACCCGGCTATTCAAACACGACGATCCAATATAACATATCCAGCAACACATAACATCATATGTCATCAACGTAAGTAAACATGCGTATCCCAATTGTTGTTGACATATAGCAACGAAACCGGCGATATCACATATTACACTTACGGTCACAGAAAAGAAAGTGTAAAACTACAACATTTGGAATCCGCAACCACCTCAGACATCGCATGCCTGACCAAATGAATTACTTAGACATCGCATGCCTAACAATTATAAACCCCGCATTTTAGTCTCAAAATCGAAAACACTTTTCAATATCAAGTCGGGCAATTCAACAAGATTCCCGACATCCTGATCGAATGCTCGTCGCAAACTTCAGTAGGCGGCCGCACCCCCGACGCCGTCGACGAAGTGCACCAAGGCGGAACACCGCTGCCGCGAGCACCCAAACGGATGCTTTCGGCGACGGGGTTCTCCTACAGTCACTTGGTCGGGGCTATGGAGTGAGGCTGTCTATTAAGTTTACCCGGCGAGTATCCGCGTACGCTACGTGATTGCGACGGACTTTTGATCACATCAAAATTCCGTGGCAACCGATCAAGTGAGACTAAACTGCTATGTTTATAACATTCATTCAGTTATCTCATAACTTATTGTGAATTCCAAGTATTATATCCCATTCCGGATAAATAGAAAATGTCAAACTTTCCGATCGAACAATCGAACACCCAAGTTTTCCCGATACAGATCAACACATGAAACAAGTCTAAAAACATTCAGTTCGTGCCTCAGTACCAACGGTCCAGCCGTAGAAGGGTCAAGCCAACGCCTCACATGTGGTACGCCGTACTGCCCCAAACCCTAAGGTTCAAAGGGCAGTTCAAGACGGTCACATAATCGAGTTAAGGTTTGTTGTCTTCTAGAGGGTCCATTGCGTTACTTGCACTACTTAGAACGTCGTTAAACAACGGAAAGATCCAACACTTGGAAATTTCCCGACAGGGGAAAGATTGGGTATTTACATCCGGTCGAACTTTTTTAACATATTCAAAAATTATCCGGAAAGCCACATAGACAAAATCTGATACTCCGATCGAAACACCGAATCCCCAAAACAACCCCAGAAAATTCAACTCTTGAATAAATATTAAAAATTCCCAGAAAATCCAGCATAATAAAATAGGAGTTACTGTGCAAACATGGGATGATGATGTCATCATATGGCCGCGGAACCACCGCAGAAGACATGCTTCTGCCGCGGTTCCGCCGCTCTATTAATTGATCATGGGAAAAAAATTGCACCGTAATTCTTAGAATTCCCTACTGAATATTTTAAGCATTTTTAATTTGGAAAAAACCCAGTTTTTAGAAAAAGTCCAGAGAGCATGGTTTGTGTTAGGGTTTCGGTTCGTTCGGGTTTCAAACTTCGTCTAGACTTTGCCTAAGGTTCTAGCTAGGCTCTAATACCACTGTAGGGTTCCTAGGCACACTAGTGAGGTCACACAAGGCATCAACCATGCCAATTTCAAAAATACGGTGCCGAGAAACCCTACACTACGGATCGTTAACTAGAAATTTAGGCGAAAGATGCAACTTTTAACAAGTCTAACTACAAGAACGGAAATACAACCTTTGTAGATCCGGTCCTCCACCCCCATAGCTCCACAATGAAGTCTCCTCGCTGTCCAAATGGAAACCCGGGCTCTAGCGTCGGCTTCATCGGAGAAATGGGCGGGCAAGGTCGTCGGCTTCGTGCCGAAGATGATCTACGTCGAGGCATCACAAGATCAAGCTCCCACTTCACCAAGTCATGAAACTTGTGAAGAAAACACCCTATACTACTTGGCAAGAGGTAGAGAATGAAGAAATAGGAGGTGGGCTCACTTTAGAATTGGATTTCTCACTCTTTTCATCAAGTTGCCATTGATGAGGCAAGCTTTTTCTTCAAGTAGAAGATGAAGAGGAAGATGAAGATAAGAAAAGAATTATGATAAGTTATTGGAAAATAGAAAATAAAAGAATACTTATCATAATCCAACCATGGTCAAGTGTAGAGAATAGACTAGGGTTAAGTGGAATGGTTAGGGTTAAGCATGAGACAAAATGGTGACTTAGTCAAAGCTTCATGAAGCTTCAACATGCATCCAAAGAAAGCCACCATTTCTCTTTATGCAAATCATTTTCCAAAAAGAATAAATAGATAAATAAATGAATAAGAAAACAAAATGAAACCCTAACCATTGATATAACCATGGTCAATTCTTTACACATGCCCAAGCTTGCATGTATCATCAAACATGATACAATCTTGTGATCAAAAGTATATCACATATACAATGTCCACAATCCAAGTGAGAAAATCCATTTAAAATGAACCAATACTAGTTAATGCAAAGTAATATATCAAATATATAATTATACATTAAATCATCAAATCAACACTTGATTTAACGATCTGGTCATATCGCATATAACCGACTAGTATCCAATGTATCGGCTTATCGAATCAATCCTTGATTCGATAACTAGGTTATATCGCATACAACCATTCGATACATTCATCGAGAGAATAGAATACGGTATCACATACACGCATTATTCTCGGTCCCGCACATATCTCATATGCGCTCCTATTTCGTTTCGCTTGAGCCAGGAAACCTCTGTGTAGGACTCTAAAGACTCGTCAATACGCCGGCAGCAGATGATGATCATATCAAACACCCACAAGCCGCAAGCGGTCTGCTAAACGTAACGGCCACCCGGGTATTGAACGATCAGAAGATCGACGAGCAAGCCCGCTCACACTCCAGTGAATCCAACCAGTAACACTACCGTACAGTCCGGTCTGTTCGTCTGATATGTCGCATATCTTGCCTAGGGGTGGAAAACATCAGACCCCAATAACTCGATAAGTCGTGTCGATATGAGGCCTATAACAGTTCGAGAAACTACAGGTAACACTTACCAGTAAATCTCAGCAACCCTGGCCAGGGATTTCCGGTTATAGCCAATCGAACATAGTGCAACATCAACTCCCTATACCGGGAGAGACGAATCCCCTCCTATCGCTCATTGCCTCCATGTGATTCGGGACTGTACCCAAAAGCCACCGTTTTGCACGCCCTCTTGGACGTGGTAAGGTGGAAATCAAAGCACAGTGGGAACCACACAAGACTCTATGACGATCTCGGGTCAACAGACTACTCTGTACCAGTGTCACCAGAGAACTGCCATCTGACGTAAGGTATAATACCATCTGGGAGTTCTCGGCGAGTCTGTCCAGTGTACCCAGTCTCTACTGAGCACCCGTATATCATCTCTGATGTCAAACACCAATGGATATGGGATCATCGATCGCCCATCTGTATGGGTCGAGAAGGTATACGCTAGTCTACTCTGGTATATCGATGCCCCGTCTCGATACACCCATGACTAGGGATCTTGAAGGATGTACTTATGGACTACCATGTCCCCACTAGTATGATCCGCATCATAGTCCAGGTAGTCAAGTACACATCCTAAGGGCTTTACCAACATGTAACAGAGAGACAATCAGTATACACGTTAAGGTCAACAGTAACCAGATAGCATACTATCATGTCGAGCAAGAAAGTCCTCCCTATATATGTCCCAGCATCCACTACAATATACATCCAATGTACAGTAATGGCCTCTAGGGCATACATATAACTAACACTACCTGTCTGAAATGACGGAAGGCTACGAATTGTTTTTGGCGAAAAACCTTTAACGTAATGAACTTGATATCGTTGAAAGAACCGGATAGCTTTTTACAAATATATAGTGGTGAAAACCTTTACTAATGAGGTCACTCCCGGTGAAGGGATCTCGGCTCTTTCCCTGTAGAATGAGGTGCAGGATATTCCAACTGAATACCGTGATGCAAAGTAAAAAGTAATCGACTATAGTGAAGTTATTACCATGACGCAAACTTCTGCCCAAGGGGTCACTCCCGATAAAAGGATCTCGGTCTGGATATTCATAACCGAATACCACTGTGCAAAACAAAAGAGAACGTCCTTGTAATAACAGCTTTTTGAAAATTGTTCCAATAACAACGAATAGGTTTGTTTTCCTTGTATTGATCTGAATCAACGCAGTCCTATCAATTAATCACACCAGAAAATAATGAAAATATAATGTACGTATTTGCCATCCTAATTCGCCACTGGGTCCCGTCATCACCCGTTAGGTTACTTAACTAACGACAGAGCGGAGACTGGACTAGAGCGGATGTAAAACATATACAATATCTACTAGTATATATATCAATATATAATAATCGTTCCAGGCATGATAAATGCAACAGCACAGATAAGTAATAAGCATCATAGAACAATACAGATAACCTAGGAGCCCCGGGTTTCTTTTGAGCCGCAAGTGAAACTTGACGTTCCCCTGGTCGTGTGGATAGCATGTGCAATGAAAACCTAGACCCCTACGAGCGCAGCAAGTTGCTCGCCAAAACCAGAAGCAAGGCAGCCCCCTTCAGCAAAGTGAATGGGCCACCCGGCACTTCACGGAATCCGATAACTTGGGCACCCCATCTTGGGTCAACCTTTACCCCTTACGAGTGCGGCGAATAGCCTACCAATTCTAAAGTAAGGCCCCTTCCTTCTCAACGCCATGAGATGCGGACACGTTGCCTTCCAAAATCCGGCTATCCATGTACTCCACCGTGAGGTAATCCTAGTACAGAAAAGAAAATATGTACAACGGGTACATCGACCTCAACCCGGTCTGCCCCAAAAGAATAATACACAAACAGGCAGAAACGGCAGTCCACATGTCGGACGCTTGCCCCTCGATATCAAATGTACAAATATATCCAACCGGCAATACCATTGCATGCAAGCTATCCACCACGACAAATCCGCAACATCACAGCACAACATATAGCATCAACGTTAATGTCACATTCGCAAACCCGTCTAAAGGAACTATAACGATTAGACAAGATTTACCGCTCGAATGACATTCACGGTCGCAGATAGAAATGTATGTACTGCAAACTAACGTATTTAAAATTTCGATCGACAAAACTTTCCGAAGTGGGCCCCAAGTTCTAATCCAGTACTCAAACAAATCTGGGCCCAAAAACAAAATATTCCAGAAACCATAATTCCATAATTAAGAGCCCCAGAAGAAAGATTGAGCACATTGGCCCCAAAACGTCGGCAGAACCGCGACTAACGTGTAGGTTATGCGGCGGTTCCGCGGCGTTTTAGTGGGTTCAGTTGCTCAAATTTCTTCTGTAGTCTTAAAAAAGCCTGCACGATTTTCTGATAAACTGAGAATGATTTTTCGACCACTTTAAAAATTCGACAGAAACTTCAAGAATGGAATTGCGGTTTTGAAAATTTCGGTCGATCGATATTCTGAGCACGTTAGAACAAGCTAGTAAATGGTTAATAGTTTGTCTCTGATACCATGTATGTATACAGTAGCGCCCCGGCCATCAATCCGAGGCCAAATGTGGAATAAAACTTTTTCAAAATGGCGCTAACGTAAACCTAAAACCCGGATCATTCCATTAACCGTAAACTGTAAAAGAGTTTGGAGAGATTATATCGATCGATCCGTGTTCTTTGTTCTTCAATCTCTGGGCCAAGCTCCTCGCGGCTGCCCTCGAAGTTCGCTCTCCGATCTCGCTCGTCAAAGTGGCTTCACGTCGAGGATTCTTTATGCGGGCTCCCGCCTTAAAATCGAGGTAACTCAGACATGAAGTTTGCTAGACGACATGTCCAAGATGGAGTAGAGATAGTGTGTGAATACTTTGTCTCAAGGCACCCAATGATTTGGGTAGATGTAAATGAAGTTGCCAAGGGATAGAAATTGTGAGCACAAGATTTTTTCCTTGTAAAAAAAAATTCTCACTGAAGGCTCGGCCAATGTGGGTTATCATCTCTGTGGAATTATAAGAAGTGATGAGGTAGCAATCTATTAATCAAGCAACAAATGAAATTACTTCCATAAAAAACAAAACCCTAGCCCAGCCACCTCACCAAAATATCCTAAACAAATACAAAACCATTAAATGCATAAATGTGGACACCTCGTCAAAGACCCATCCCTGCCCATGCTCGAAATTTTCAGTGAAGGAATAAGGACAAAATCAAAGCTCACAAATTCCATAATTAACATTTAAACTAAAATGTTAAAACCACAAAAATAAAAATGGCAACCATAAAGTAAACTCGTAACGGATTACAAGAATACCCCTCATCCGTATATACATACCCGCATCCGTATTCTGACTGAATACGAACACTACTAGACGAAAGTAATCCAACAATCTAATTCTAGGATCCGACTTAAACCAAAGCCCACTAGTATGATCCGTCCAATCATGATCCATGCACGAGTGCACGTATATGATCGAACCCTGCCATAAAACCATACGGCCTCTACAACGTTTCGCCCGAACTAGGGAAACTTTCTATGGGGGACTCTAAAGACTCGTCAATACGCTGGCTGTGGGTTTAACCACAAGCACGTCAGTGGTACTAGCTGTACGTAACGGCTGCCTGTGTATTGAGCGAAAGGGAAGCTGACGAGCGAACTCATCCTGAAACCTTACTGAGCCTATCTGTGACAATCTTCGTACAGTACAGTCTGTTCGTTTATGAGTATCTCATATCGGGCCTAGGGGGATGGTAAACGTCAGACCCCCAATAGCAGTATAAGTCGTGTCAGAGTGTAGCCCAGAACACCTTGAGAAACTACTGGAATACCTACCAGTAAATCTCACTTGCCTTGGCCAAGGACTTTATGTAATGGCTCTCCTAAACACAGCGCGATATCAACCCCTAATACCTGGAGAGATGAATCCTATCTAACCGCCACTACCTCCAAGTGCTTTGGGACTGAACCCAACTACTACCCGTTTGCACGACTCCTTTGAGCCGTGGTAGGGTAGCAATCAAAGAACAGTGGGAACACACTTAAGGCAAAGTAGCAGTGTCAAGTCAACGGACTAAGCTGTACTCATGCCACCTAGGAACTGCTCCTGACGATAGGTATAATACCAATCAACAGTGCCCCTGCGAGTCCACCCGGTGTACTCATAACCCAATGAGCACCTGTATACATCTTAGATGAACCAACTGACACCAATGGCTTGTGAGACCAGCCACCGCCCCTCGTCGGGGTCTCGATCCATATACACTAGTCTACTCATGGAGTATCGATGCCCAATCTCGAAACTCCCATGACTAGGAACACTTTAAGGATATGCTTATAGACTGCCCAACTCTCACGTATATGATTGCCATCATACTGCCGGTAGTCAAGCAAGAATCCTATGGGCTCTATTAACGTGTAATAGTGATCTGTAATGTCACTTGAAGCATGTACACGATGATAAAGACAAACCAGATAGCATACTATCATCTCGAGTAAGATTGTTCTACCGGTATAGGTCCTCCCTCAATCATTGCAATCACGTGCCTGCGATCCAATAATTGATTTTGAGGGCACTATATCCAACAACCACTTGACTTTGTTTGATTATTTGACCTAGATATTTTGGTGAGATATTTTTGACCTAGATATTTTGGTGAGATATTTTGTGACCAAGATATTTTTGGTGCCATGCTTGTGGTCATGTCAAGGGAGCCATCTCATTTATCATTTATCTTTATCATTTGTCAAAATGATTTCTCTCTCCTCAAGTGAGCTCTCATGTTAGCTCTCTCCCTCTTCCTCACTACATACCCTAAAAGCTCTCATGTGTTGAGAATCCTAGGGTTTCAAGAGACAAATTAATCCAGTTTCATACTCTACACACTCTAGTCAACTTAGATTAGCAAGCTAAGTATTCTAATTACCTCAATTAGGAGGTAGGAGCTCTTGGTAGGCACTCTCGGGTGGATCATCATTGACGTGAGGAGGCCGAAGTTCAAGCACGATCCATACATCCATCGTGGAGCTTAAGGAGAGGATCAAAGACCCGAAGGACTTGGTTTCTCTAGGTATACTTTCTATCATAGTAGATAGAACCCATACATGCTAGTTATGTTTATGGTTATGATCCAGTTTAGGTTTATTCTAGCGCCAAGTTTCTAATCGTAGAAAAAAAATTGTTCCGCATTTGGCGACGCAAGTTGGCCGGGGCGCTAGCATAACCCTTCATGGTATCAAAGCCATCCTATAAACCTTACACTAGCAAATTTAAACAGTGTTAAAACAACGAAACCGAAACAACTCCGCAACAATGAAACCAAACTGTAGTTTCTGTCGATTTTTTTAAGGTTTCAAAAAAAAATTTAGCAAGTGCAGAGTGATCCTTTGACTGTGAGATGTACCTAGAACAAAAATGATGCAGTTTCACCAAGTTATAGCCATCCAAACCCCTCAAAAAACCGGCCTCCTCAGTTTTGTCATGGTGGATTGCATCGTGTTTTGGTCTGTGTTCTTGTCTCTTGAAGTTTGGGTTTCAGGTGTTGCTAGTTTTTGCCCAAGTTTGATTTTCTGTTGTTCTTCAGTTCAGGGCAATTTAGAGTGTTTTGAAGTCGTTATATTTGACACTGTTTAATAGTTTACAATACATTCACTTTTATCTGCGACCATGAATGTCATTCGATTGGTAAACCCGTCTATCTGCTATAAGTCCTTCTAGACGAGTTTGCGAACATGACATTCGCGTTGATGTTTTGTGCTTGTGCTGTGATTGTGGTTGGATAGTCGTGGTGGATAGCATGTGGTGCAATGTTAGTGGAACAGTTTAAGATTCATTTGTATATTCATTTGCGAGGCGAGCGTCCGACATGTGGACTGTCATCTTTGCCGTGTTGTATATTATTTGATTGGGGCATGCCCGGGTTGAGGTCGATGTCACCATTTGTACATATTATTTTCTTTTTCTATACTAGGATTACCCCACAGTGGAGTGCACGAATAGACGGGTTCTAGAAGGAAACAAGCCCGCATCTCATGGTGTTGATACGGAGGGGGCTTCATTCTAGAATTGGCGGGCTATTCGTCGCACTCATAGGGGGTATAGGATGGCCCACGGAGAGGCGCCCAAGTTACCGGATTCCGTGAAGTGCTGGGTGGCCCATTCACTTTGTTGAAGGGGGCTGCCTCACTTCTGCGATTGGCGGGTAACTTTCCGCGCTCTTAGGGGTCCAGGTTTTCATTGCACTGGCTATCCACACGACCGGGAACGTCGGGTTTTATTTGCAGCTCAAATGAAACCAGGGGCTCCAAGTGTAGGGTTCCTAGGCACACTCAAGAGGTTCCACAAGGCATCAACCATGCCAAATTCAAATTTTACATGTGCCGTGAAACCCTAATTTGATATCGTTAACTAGAGATTAGGCGAAAAGCAAGCAAGCAAACAACTTTGCTACTAAGTGAATGGAAATACAACCTTTGTAGATCCGGTCCACCACTTCTTTGGCTCTGTGATGACATCCCTTCACTGCGATCACCGGGATCCCGGACTCTAGCGATGGTTTCGTCGGGGAAATGAGCGGGCTAGGTCGTTGACTTCGATGCCGAAGATGATCTACGTCGAGGCAACTCTAACTCAAGCTCCATCTTCACGAGGTCATGAAACTTGTGAAGAAAACACCCAATACAACATGGCAAGTGGTAGAGGATGAAGAAATAGGAAGTGGGTTTACTTTGGATTTGGATTTCTCACTTGATTTCAACACTTGAAATTTTCTAGCAAGGTTTTCTTTTCTTCATCAAGAAGAAGAAGAAGAAGAAAAGAATACCAATAATCATAAAAATGAAAAATCAAGTGAAAAGTTATCATAATGAAACCATGGGTGAAGTAAACTCATGTAGAGAATAAACTAGGGTTTAGGTGTAATGGTTAGGTTAAGGTATAAAACAAAAATGGCTAGACTTTTCAAAGCTTCATGAAGCTTCAAGTAAAAACCAAAGAAAGCCACCATTTTTCTTTCTTGCCAAAAATAAATGAATATGATAAATAAAACAAATAAAACCTAACCATTAACCTAAACATGGTTAAAGTGATACACACACCCAAGTTTGCATGTATCATCAAACTTGATACAAACTAGTGCACAAAAATATATCAAATATACAATGTGCACAATCTAGGGAGAAAAATAATCTTAAGTGAACCAATACTAGTTAATGTAAAGTAATATATCAAATATATAATTATACATTAAATCATTAAATCAACACTTGATTTAATGATCCGGTCATATTCATATAACCGACTAATATCAATAGTAACAACTTATCGAATCAACACTTGATCCGATAACCCGGCTATATCGTATATAACCGATCAATGTCACAAATCTCGAGAATCGAATACAGTATCACATACTGATATTATTCTCAGTCCCGCACATATCTAATATGCGCTCCTATTTCGTTTCGCTTGAGCCAGGAAACCTCTGAGTATGACTCTAAAGACTCGTCAATACGCCGGCAGCAGGTGATGATCATATCAAACACCCACAAGCCGCAAGCGGTCTGCTAAACGTAACGGCCACCCGGGTATTGAGCGATCAGAAGATCAACGAGCAAGCCCGCTCACACTCCTGTGAATCCAACCAGTAACACTTACCGTACAGTCCGGTCTCGTCGTCTGATATGTCGCATATCTCGCCTAGGGGTGGTAAACGTCATACCCCAATAGCTCGATAAGTCGTGTCGATATGAGGTCTATAACAGTTCGAGAAACTACTGGTAACACTTACCAGTAAATCTCAGCAACCCTGGCCAGGGATTTCCGGTTATAGCCAATCGAACACAGCACAACATCAACTCCCTATACCGGGAGAGACGAATCCACTCCGATCGCTCATTGCCTCCATGTGATTCGGGACTGTACCCAAAAACCACCGTTTTGCACGCCCTCTTGGACGTGGTAAGGTGGAAATCAATTCACAGCGGGAATCACACAAGACTCTATGACGATCTCGGGTCTACAGACTAACCTGTACCAGTGTCACCAGAGAACTGCCATCTAACGTAAGGTATAATACCATCTGGGAGTTCTCAGCGAGTCTGTCCAGTGTACCCAGTCTCCACTGAGCACCCGTATATCTCCTCTGATGTCAAACACCAATGGATATGGGATCATCGATCGCCCATCTGTATGGGTCGAGAAGGTATACGCTAGTCTACTCTGGTATATCGATGCCCCGTCTCGATACACCCACGACTAGGGACTTTGAAGGATGTACTTATGGACTATCATGTCCCCACTAGTATGATCCGCATCATATTCCAGGTAGTCAAGTAAACATCCTAAGGGCTTTACCAACATGTAACTGAGAGACAATCAGTGTACACGTTAAGATAAAGAGCAACCAGATAGCATACTATCATGTCGAGCAAGAAAGTTCTCCCTATATATGTCCCAGCATCCACTACAATATACATCCTATGTATAGTAATGGCCTCTAGGGCATACATATAACTAACAATCTCCCACTTGCACTAGGGCCATCTGTAGCAGTGGTTGCAGTATCTCATACTCAACCATCCCATAAAAGTCTCTCTCTGGGAAAAGGCCTTTGTGAGTGGATCCGCCATGTTGTCCTCTGAGTCTACTCTCCTAACCTCGATCTCATTGGAGATCAACCATCTCCATGATCAGGTGATACTGCCTTAGAATATGTCTGGATCACTGATGGGACGGACGTTCCTTGGCATAAGCCACAACTCAATTGTCACACAATGGGAGGAACTAAGTTCATCTCATGAACTAAAATACACCCAGACAGCCTCTTTGGTAGCATCTTAAGTAGCGATGTATCCAGCCTTTATCGTCTAGTATGTCATGGTATCTAGCTTGGAACTCTTCCAACATACCGTCCCTCCATTGAGGGTAAAGATAATGCCTGTGATCGACATTCAGTCGTCCTTATCACTCTGGAACCTTTCTAGTGATTCTCCCCAGGATTGATTGATACCATCTCACTACAACTAGTGAGAATCCTAACATCCAATTAGATCTATCTCATAGATCCAAATCCCAGGATTTATGAGGTATCACTATGATCCTATATGGAGAGTCCTAGTGATAAGCGGAGATTGACCGAGCGTATCATAGGAAACTGCTTCCCTATTAAGAGTGTGTCATCCACGTACTCTACGAGGATCACCACCACACTCCCTACTACCTTTTTGTTTATACAAGGTTCATCTACCATTTTGATGAAGTCGAACTCTTTGACTACCACATAAAAACAGATGTTCCATCTCCACGATGCCTGCTTTATCATATAAAACATCTTGCTAACGTTTCCGCTGCTCCCACTGTCTACGAAGCCCTCTGGCTGTGTACTTGTAGACGCTTTCTTCTAAAACATCATTTATAAAAGCAGTCATGAAACCCAACCACCAGATATCGTAGTAATGGTATGTAGCCGTAGCAAGTAGGATCTGGATGGACTTAAGCATAGCTGCTTAGAAAAGGTTTCATTATAATCCATACCTGGTCAATGATGCAAGCCTTTAACAGGTCTAGCTTTGAAAGTCTTAACTTTTCCATGTACACCAAGTAATCTTCTCAAGATATACTTGCTCGTGATAGGGACTTAACCCTTCAGATAGAGCAACCAAAGTCCATACTTTGTTGGTGTATAAGGATTCCATCTCAGATTGCTAAGCATCCAGTCATTCTTACAGAGTCCCACTCCTGATGGCCAGCCCGAAACTAGTTGGGTCATCATCTCATGATGCAATCCTCGCTCCCACTGTCATAGAGAAACCGAAGTATCTCTCAGGTGGGTGAGGAACCCTGCTAGATCGGCGGAGAGGCTGAGGTTCGTTGGTTTCTATTGAATCCTTCAATTCTACCAAATCATCTGCTGCAGTTTGTATAGCTGGAACCTTTCTAGTTCTACATAACAGACTTTGCCTCGAGTTTGTCCGGATTTTGCTTTTAGACATAGGCCGGACAACCCTAAATCTTAACAAACTTAAGATATGGACTCTTCCCTTTCAATATCACATATGAAGTGGTAGGCAACTGATTTGATTGGAACCAGATTCAATAGGTATGCAGCTTCTCAAGCGCATAACTCCCAAAAGGAAATAGGAAACTCAGTAGTACTCATCATAGAGCAGACCATATCACATAGGGTGCTATTGCTCCGCCCCGATATACCATCGTGCTATGGTGTATACGGAGGAGTAATGCTGAGAGAGAATCTCATTCTCCTTTAGAATAGTCCAAGAATTCCAAGCTCAAGTATTCTCCGCCCTGAACTCATCATAGGACATAATATTTATACCCGTTTTTGGTTCTCTACTTCTAACTTATATTCTGTGAATATCTTAAAAGGTTCGGACTTATCTTTCAACAGGAACATATGTCTGAATCTTGAGAGATCCTCAGAGAAGGTAATGAAGTAGAAAGAACCGGTCTTGACATGTGTAGACAAGGGACCTTCATACATCAATATGTATCATCCTAAGAGTTCACTAACTCTTTCTCTGCTTCCAATAAACAGAGCTATGGTTATCTTATCTCTGTGACATGACTGGCAAGTTTCATAAGATGTAAATTCAAACTAATCTAAATGTAACTTCAGCCAGTCGGGTCGCATTGATATGATCTAATCTACAATGCCTCAAGAAGGATTCGTTCATTTCTGAACTCTTCCACTTGTGTGTGTTCCGTATACTAAGAACTGTAGTTTGATTTAGAACAACAATGCTTTTAGATAACGTGCCTGAACCGATCAACTTTTGATATAGGAAATGTTCAAAACATTATCCAACAATACAAAATTTTATCATTTCTTTACTAATGAAGAGACTGATATGATTTTGTATATCAGGTTCGGTATCTAATAACATTCGTTCAGAATCAATGTACTTGAAATACAGGGTGACAGTGACCAACAGACTTGGCTGCAACACTTGCACCGTTTTCTGTCTCATGAAACTTATCACCCGTTCTCAGTTCTCTACCTTTTTGTAGCCCTATGTAACAGATTACATATTTGGGATCCTGATCCGGTATCAAATACCCAGGACGTAGAGGATACAGAGAAACTGTTCTTTGTAATGAACACACCCGAAGGAGATGCATCATATGCACTTTCTTCGTTTGGGCGGTATGGGAATCCTGGTATTCCCCTATTTCCTTCTCGGTCTTATAACAATTATAAGTTGGAGCGGGACCAACGTTCCCCAACTCAGTATAACAAGCGGGTTCGGTCAATACATCCGTATTATTATCTTGATTAAGGCGTGATATGGTCACTACCTGGAGAGAGAGAGAGAAGAAAACACACAGCGTATGCTCTTGCAAGATCTGATTGGTTATTATTTTATCTAATCAGGATGGCTCCCACTGTTTTTATCAAATCTTCCTTCAAACACTAAAAGGAAAGACTAGCTGGGATTAATTATACGCTACAAGTTCGCCAATCTTTCAGCCAGGCCAGTGTCGGTACTTTGAGGGAGGTTCCCTGTGCTTTCACACGGACCTAATTACAGTAAACCTCGTTTTCCCAGAGGCGTAACCCCGTTGACACCTTTCTAGACACCTACTAGATCGGCTAATTGTAATGTGTAAAACTCTTCCAGGAGTAACAATTACTCGCAGCGGGTATCGGGATCCAACTATCTCATAGAAGGTATGCAATCTCATTGCAAATTTCAACACTTGAAATTCCCGATAATATTTTACCCCGAGCGTCCTATGACCTTGACGCTGGCCAACAAACCATAGTCCGCTAGTCAAGTTCAACCCGACATTTCTTGATTGAATTAAACCCACCCGCACGACCCTTGACGCAGGCCAACAAAGTCGCACGACTACCCTAATCCAATCTGCATCATATGCATAAACAGATAAATACTAGTTAGCTACCGCACACTACGCCTTGATGCATGCCAACAAACGTAGCACGAATACTAAGTAGGACTTATCTGAAATGACGGAGGGCTACGACAGGTTTTTCTGAAAACCTATTGCGTAATGAACTTGATATCGTTGTAGAATCAAATGATTTTGAAATGGAGTGTTTTTGATGCTTTTCTAGTTTTGCTAAAGGGGTCACTCCCAGTGAAGGGATCGTCGGCCCTTTCCTCATCGAATGAGGTGCGGGGTCTATCAAATATATCACTGTGCAAAGCAGAAACTATAGAAGCAATCAAAAGACAAACCGAGGGTTGTAGCATCTATCAGTTATTGCTAAAGGGGTCACTCCCGGTGAAGGGATCTCGGCCCTTTCCTTATCGAATAAGGTGCAGGATGTTCTACAAGGAACACCACGATGCAAAGCAAGAATTGTAGCTACCTGTTTTTGAAAATTCGATTCCACAACATCTTAGGTTTCTTTTCTTTCATTAATCACATTAATGAAGTCCCATCATTTAAGTCACCTAAACATCACAGATAAATACGACGTACACTTATGCCATCCGCATTCGCCCCGATGTCCCCTCGTGCACCGTTAGGTTAGGTAACTAACGGCAGAGAGGGGCAGGGCTAGCGCGGGTGTAAAACATAAGTAACGTCTATATAATATATCATATATACTATATACAGTATCCGTCACAGCATATCAAATGATCACATCACAGATATCGCAGCAGAAGAAACATATGAAACATTGGATATACTAGGACGTCCGTGTTTTCAATACGAGCCGGTATAAAACACGGATTTCACGGTCGCGATGAATAGCCAAACCCACACCCCTAGACCTCTACGAGAGCGGCAAGCAACCCTACCAATTCTAAAGTTAGGAGACCCGGACTCGACTCCTCGAGTTGGTCTCCCACTGGACTCTAGAACCCAGTTACTTGTGCTCCCCTCCTTGGGTCTATCCTAGTGCGGAAAAGTAAATAATATACAATGGTGACATCTTCCGCAACCTGGAAGTGCCCCAATAAAAGAATATTACATACAAGTTTTTACATAAATGAAAATGAAAAACACTCATCTCACATAAAAAAAAACCCAGCTATTCAAACACGACGATCCAATATAACATATCCAGCAACACATAACATCACATGTCATCAACGTAAGTAAACATGCGTATCCCAATTGTCGTTGACATATAGCAACGAAACCGGCGATATCACATATTACACTTACGGTCGCAGAAAAGAAAGAGTAAAACTACAACAGTTGGAATCCGCAAACTCTTTAGACATCGCATGCCTAACAATTATAAACTCCGCATTTTAGTCTTTATATCGAAAACACTTTTCAATATCAAGTCGGGCAATTCAACAGGATTCCCGACATCCTGAACGAATGCTCGTCGCAAACTTTAGTAGACTGCCGCACCCCCGATACCGTCGACGAAGTGCACCAAGGCGGAACACCGCTACCGCGAGCACCCGAACGGATGCTTTCGGCAACGGGGTTCTCCTACAGTCACTTGGTCGGGGCTAAGGGGTGTAGCTGTCTATTAAGTTTATCCGGCGAGTATCTGCGTACGCTACGTGATTGCGATGGACTTTTGATCGCATCAAAATTCCGTGGCAACCGATCAAGTGAGACTAAAGTGCTATATTTATAACATTCATATTAGTTATCTCATAACTACATGTGGATTCCAAATATTGTATCACATTTCGGATAAATAGGAAATGTTAAACTTTCCGATCGAACAATCAAACACCCAAGTTTTCCCGAAACAGCTCAACACATGAAATAAGTTTAATAACCATTCACTTCATGCCACAGTACCAACGGTCCAGCCGTAGAAGGATCTAGCCAACGTCTCACATGTGGCATGCCGTACTGCCCCAAACCCTAAAGTTCAAAGGGCAGTTCAGGACGGTCACATAATCGAGTTAAGTTTTGTTGTCTTCTAGAGAGTCCATCGCGTTACTTGCACTACTTAGAACGTTCTTAAACCACGGAAAAATCCAACACTTTGAAATTTTCCGGCAGGGGAAAAATTGGGTATTTATATCCGGTCGAACTTTTTAACATATTCTAAATTATCCGGAAAAACACATAGACAAAATTAGACAATCCGATCAAATCTACGAACTCCCAATACAACCCAGAAAACTCAACTCTTGAGTAAAATTTAAAAATTCCCAGAAAACTCAGCAGCTCTATAAATAAATTAATGTGCAAACCACGTGGCCTAACTCACCAATATAGCCGCGGAACCGCCGCACAAGCTACGGTGGGGCCGCGGTTCCGCGGCGCATTGGTCGAGTTGGGGTCACGTACTGCACAATAACTCATACAATTCCCTGCTGAATTTTTTGGATATTTTTAATCAAGAAAAATCCACAGTTTTGAAAAAAAGGACAGAGAGGGCTTTAAGTTAGGGTTTCGGGGTTCGATCGGGTTTCTAACTTCGTCTACGCATCGCCTAAGGCTGTAGCTAGGCTCTGATACCACTGTAGGGTTCCTAGGCACACTCAAGAGGTTCTACAAGGCATCAACCATGCCAAATTCAAATTTTGCATGTGCCATGAAACCCTAATTTGAGATCGTTAACTAGAGATTAGGCGAAAAGCAAGCAAGCAAACAACTTTGCTACTAAGTGAATGGAAATACAACCTTTGTAGATCCGGTCCACCACTTCTTTGGCTCCGTGATGACGTCCCTTCACTGCGATCACCGGGATCCCGGACTCTAGCGATGGTTTCGTCGGGGAAATGAGCGGGCTAGGTCGTTGACTTCGATCCCGAAGATGATCTACGTCGAGGCAACTCTAACTCAAGCTCCATCTTCACGAGGTCATGAAACTTGTGAAGAAAACACCCAATACAACATGGCAAGTGGTAGAGAAAGAAGAAATAGGAAGTGGGTTCACTTTGGATTTGGATTCTCACTTGATTTCAACACTTGAAATTTTCTAGCAAGGTTTTCTTTTCTTCATCAAGAAGAAGAAGAAGAAGAAAAGAATACCAATAATCATAAAAATGAAAAATCAAGTGAAGAGTTATCATAATGCAACCATGGGTGAAGTAAACTCATGTAGAGAATAAACTAAGGTTTAGGAGTAATGGTTAGATTAAGGTATAAAACAAAAATGGCTAGACTTTTCAAAGCTTCATGAAGCTTCAAGTAAAAACCAAAGAAAACCACCATTTTTCTTTCTTGCCAAAAATAAATGAATAAGATAAATAAAACAAATAAAACCTAACCATTAACCTAAACATGGTTAAAGTGATACACACACCCAAGTTTGCATGTATCATCAAACATGATACAAACTAGTGCACAAAAATATATTAAATACACAATGTGCACAATCTAGTGAGAAAAATAATCTTAAGTGAACCAATAATAGTTAATGTAAAGTAATATATCAAATATATAATTATACATTAAATCATTAAATCAACACTTGATTTAATGATCCGGTCATATTCATATAACCGACTAATATCAATAGTAACAACTTATCGAATCAACACTTGATCCGATAACCCGGCTATATCGTATATAACTGATCAATGTCACAAATCGCTAGAATCGAATACAGTATCACATACTGGTATTATTCTCGGTCCCGCACATATCTCATATGCGCTCCTATTTCGTTTCGCTTGAGCCAGGAAACCTCTGAGTAGGACTCTAAAGACTCGTCAATACGCCAGCAGCAGGTGATGATCATATCAAACATCCACTAGCCGCAAGCAGTCAGCTAAACGTAACGGCCATCCGGGTATTGTGCGATCAGAAGATCAACGAGCAAGACCGCTCACACTCCTGTGAATCCAACCAGTAACACTTACCGTACAGTCCGGTCTCGTCGTCTGATATGTCGCATATCTCGCCTAGGGGTGGTAAACGTCAGACCCCAATAGATCGATAAGTCGTGTCGATATGAGGTCTATAACAGTTTGAGAAACTACTGGTAACACTTACCAGTAAATCTCAGCAACCCTGGGCAAGGATTTCCGGTTATAGCCAATCGAACACATCACAACATCAACTCCCTATACCGGGAGAGACGAATCCCCTCCTATCGCTCATTGCCTCCATGTGATTCGGGACTGTACCCAAAAACCACCGTTTTGCACGCCCTCTTAGACGTGTTAAGGTGGAAATCAAAGCACAGTGGGAATCACACAAGACTCTATGACAATCTCGGGTCTACAGACTAACATGTACCAGTGTCACCAGAGAACTGCCTTCTGACGTAAGATATAATACCATCTGGGAGTTCTCAGCGAGTCTCTCCAGTGTACCCAGTCTCCACTGAGCACCCGTATATCATCTCTGATGTCAAACACCAATGGATATATGATCATCCATCGCTCATCTGTATGGGTCGAGAAGGTATACGCTAGTCTACTCTGGTATATCGATGCCCCGTCTCGATACACCCACGACTAGGGACCTTGAAGGATGTACTTATGGACTACCATGTCCCCACTAGTATCATCCGCATCATATTCCAGGTAGTCAAGTACACATCCTAAGGGCTTTACCAACATGTAACTGAGAGACAATCAGTGTACACGTTAAGATAATGAGCAACCAGATAGCATACTATCATGTCGAGCAAGAAAGTCCTCCCTATATATGTCCCAGCATCCACTACAATATACATCCTATGTACAGTAATGGCCTCTAGGGCATACATATAACTAACACCAAGATAATCCACCATTCTGTATTGTTGGCTGGGATTCTATGATGTTGCTTATTATCATGCCTGGGACGAATGTTATATATATTTATATAGATACTAGTAGATGTTGCATATGTTTTACACCCGCGCTAGTCCAGCTTCCACTCTGTCGTTAGTTAAGTAACCTAACGGGTGATGGCGGGGCCCAGTGGCGAATGCGAATGGTATATATGTACATTGTATTTTCGTTCTTTTTAGTGTGATAGGATTAAAATGATGGGAGCGCATTAATTTTGATTAATACAAGAAAATAAACCTAAAAGATGTTGGAACAAATTGCGAAAAACTACATTTATATTCTTTCGCATTGCATAGTGGTATTCGGTTGTGAATATCCAGCACCTCATTCTACGAGGCAAGAGCCGAGATCCCTTCGCGGGGAGTGACCTCTTGAGCAAAAGTCTATACTGTAGATTACTCAGTTTTCTTCAAAACCGCTAGTTTTCAAAAACGGAGCTTAAACCACTCCTTTTCAAAACTGCTCAGGTTCCTTCAACAATATCAAGTTCGTTACGTTAACAGGTTTTTCGCCAAAAACCCAGCCGTAGCCCTCCGTCATTTCAGAATAGTAATATTTAGTATTCGTGTTGCGTTTGTTGACCTAGTCAAGGCGTAGTGTACAGTACCTAAGTGGTATTTTTCTGTGCATTGTAAATGCGATTGGTTAGGACAGTCGTGCGGCCTTGTTGACCTAGTCAAGGGCTCGTATGGGTGGGTTTAATGCAATCAAGAAAATGACGGGTAGAACTTGACTAGCGGTTTATGGTTTGTTGACCTAGTCAAGGTCATAAATCGTTAGGGGTAAAAACCATATCGGGAGTTTCAAATATACAGGAAACTTGCATATTTAACATATCTTCTGTAGTGTGGTGACTAGAGTGGATTCCATCTAGTGCATCACACAATGATAGTTGGATCCCGATCCCACTGATGAGTAGGATTAATCTTGGGAGATTTTTTCTCACTTAACAATCAATGTTATAAACCAAGTAGGTGTCTAGAACGGTGTTGGCGGGGCTACGCCTCTAAGGAAAAGAGGTTATGTAATTAAGGAACTTCGTGAAAGCGTTGGAAAACCTCCCTCGAAGTACCAACACCAGCCTGGCCGAAAGGTTAAGCAATTATTGTGATGTGCGATTAATCCCAACTAATTCTTCTTTTAAGGTTTGAAGGAGAATTCGAGGAAATAGTGGGAGCCATCTTGATTAGATAAACTAATAACCAATATAATCTTGCAAGAGCGCACACTGAGTGTTTCTTTTCTCTCTCTCCAGGTAGCAACCATTTCACGCCCTAATCAAGATAATAAAATGTATTGCTTGACCGATCCGAATTCTTATTCGGGGCTGGGGAATATCGGTTCGGCTCTAACTTATGACAACGGTCATAAGTATGAGCAAAGGAAAGAGGATTGTTTGAATTCCTTTATGACCCCATCGAAGAAGAAACATACTATTGTGTCTTCTTCAGGTGTTCTTGTTATTGAGAACTGTTTTTCGGTCAGTCCTACCTCCTGGGTACTCGATACCGGATCGGGATCTCATATCTGTAATTTATTACGGGGACTGATAAAAAGTAGGATGGTTGGACCTGGTGATATGTCCCTCAGAGTACGGAACGGAGCACAGGTTGATGCTTCTGCCGTCGGTGAATATCACCTAGCATTGCCAAATGGCAATACTATGATTTTGAACAACTGCTACTATCTACCTTCCATGGTTTGCAACATCATATCAGTTTCTTTGCTTGATACAGATGGATATAAGTTTGTTCTTGATAGAAATATCATGAACATTTACCTTAATCAGGTATTGGTTGCAGAAGGTACACTGTGTAATGGTATCTATGTTCTTAATCAAAATACGGTTCTCAGTATACAAAACACACACAAGAGGAAGAGTTCAGATATGAACGAATCCTACTTGTGGTATTGTAGACTTGGTCATATCGGAGAGAAAAGACTGACTAAGTTGCATAAAGATGGACTTTTGGATACGTTCGAATTTTTATCTTATGAAACATGTCAATCCTGTCTCAAAGGAAAGATGACCAAATCTCCGTTCACCAGACACGAAGAAAGAGCAGCAGAACTCTTGGGACTCATACACAGTGATGTGTGTGGTCTGATGTCTATACATGCAAGGGGTGGGTTCTCGTACTTCATCACATTCACTGACGATCTCTCTAGATTCGGATATATGTATCTTATGAAACACGAATCTGAAACTTTTGAGAAATTCAAAGAATTCAGGAACGAAGTAGAGAACCAGATTGGCAAAAGTATCAAGATCCTCCGGTCTGATAGGAGAGGGGAGTAATTGAGCATGGAATTCTTAGATTACTTAAAAGAGAATGGTATTCTCTCTCAGCTTACTCCTCCTTACACACCACAGCACAACGGTGTATCAGAGCGGAGGAATCGTACCCTATTGGACATGGTTCACTCCATGATGAGTAATGCTGAGTTGCCTCTTTCATTTTGGGGGCATGCGATTCAGACAGCAGCATACCTATTGAATGATGTTCCGTCCAAATCAGTGCCTAAGACACCGTTCGAGATATGGAATGGAAAAAAGCCATATCTTAAAAGATTTAAGATATCGGGTTGTCTGGCTTATGTTAAAAAGCATAAACCAGATAAACTAGAGGCACGGTCAGTTTTATGTAAGTTTGTGGGATATCCAAAGAATGATTATGGATATCTGTTCTACCACACCAAGGAACAGAAAGTGTTTGTTGCTCAACATGTTGTTTTCTTGGAAACAGAGTTTCTTGCAAAAGAAATTAGTGGGAGCACGGTAGAATTGGAAGAAATTCAGAAACCACAAACTGAAAGTGAAGATTTGACAGAACCTCAAGATTCAATGACCCCAGACGAACCTCAAACACTCTGCAGATCTAATAGGATTTCTCATCCGCCTGAGAGATACTACGGTTTTCTCATAGATGGGGATCGAAAGGATTGCATCTTGGAAGAAGATGATGAAAGGTTCCTAGGCACACTGATGAGGTCTCACAAGGCATCAACCATGCCAATTTCAAATTTTAACGGTGCCGAGAAACCCTAACAAGATCGTTGGCTAGATTTTTAGGCGACAAAACGAGCTAGTTAACATCTTAACTAAAAGTAAACGAACATACAACCTTTGTAGATCCGTTTCTCCACCTCCATAGCTCCGCAATGAAGTCTCCTCGCTGTCCATATCAAATCCCGGGCTCTAGCGTCGGCTTCATCGGAGAAAAGGCGGGCTAGGTCATCGACGACGTGCCGAAGATGATCTACGTCGAGGCATCACTAGATCAAGCTCCACCTTCACCAAGCCATGAAAACTTGTGAAGGAAACACCCTATACTACTTGGAAAGAGGTAGAGGACGAAGAAATAGGAAGTGGGTTCACTTTAGAATTGGATTTCTCACTCTTTTTCATCAATCACCATTGATGAAGCAAGCTTTCTTCAAGTGATGAAGAAGAAGAAGATGAAATATTATGATAAGTATTTAGAAAAAGGATAAATGATATGAATACTTATCATAACCTAACCCTAGTTAAGTGTAGAGAATAGACCATGGTTTGTTTAAATGGTTAGGGTTAAGTATGAAGACAAGAATGGTGACTAAGTCAAAGCTTCATGAATCTTCAACAAACAAACAAACAAAGCCACCATTCTTTCTTTATCTTTTCCAAAACAAATAAATAAATAAATAAATAAATAAGATAATCAAAACCCTAATCATTAACTTAACCATGGTTTAATCTTTACACTTAACCAAGTTAACATGTATCATCAAACATGATACAATCAAGTGCACAAAAGTATATCACATATACAACTTGTGAACTTCAAGTGAGAAAATCCATTTAAGTGAACCTATATTAGTTAATGTAAAGTGATATATCAAATATATAATTATACATTAAATCACTAAATCAACACTTGATTTAATGACCCGGTCATATCGCATATAACCGACTAATATCAATAGTAACAACTTATCGAATCAACACTTGATCCGATAACCCGGCTATAACGCATATAACCGATCAATGTTACAAATCGCGAGAATCGAATACAGTATCACATACTGGTATTATTCTCGGTCCCGCACATATCTCATATGCACTCCTATTTCGTTTTTCTTGAGCCAGGAAACCTCTGTGTAGGACTCTAAAGACTCGTCAATACGCCGGCAGCAGGTGATGATCATATCAAACACCCACAAGCCGCAAGCGGTCTGCTAAACGTAACGGCCACCCGGTTATTGAGCGATCAGAAGATCGACGAGCAAGCCCGCTCACACTCCAGTGAATCCAACCAGTAACACTACCGTACAGTCCGGTCTCGTCGTCTGATATGTCGCATATCTTGCCTAGGGGTGGTAAACGTCAGACCCCAATAGCTCGATAAGTCGTGTCGATATGAGGTCTATAACAATTCGAGAAACTACTGGTAACACTTACCAGTAAATCTCAGCAACCCTGGCCAGGGATTTCCTGTTATAGCCAATCGAACACAGCACAACATCAACCCCCTATACCGGGAGAGACGAATCCCCTCCTATCGCACATTGCCTCCATGTGACTCGGGACTGTACCCAAAAACCACCGTTTTGCACGCCCTCTTGGACGTGGTAAGGTGGAAATCAAAGCACAGTGGGAATCACACAAGACTCTATGACGATCTCGGGTCAACAGACTACTCTGTACCAGTGTCACCAGAGAACTGCCATCTGACGTATGGTATAATACCATCTGGGAGTTCTCGACGAGTCCGTCTACTGAGCACCCAGTCTCTACTGAGCACCCGTATATCTCCTCTGATGTCAAACACCAATGGATATAGGATCATCCATCGCCCATCTGTATGGGTCGAGAAGATATACGCTAGTCTACACTGGTATATCGATGCCCCGTCTCGATACACCCATGACTAGGGACTTTGAAGGATGTACTTATGGACTACCATGTCCCCACTAGTATGATCCGCATCATAGTCCAGATAGTCAAGTACACATCCTAAGGGCTTTACCAACATGTAACAGAGAGACAATCAGTATACACGTTAAGGTAAAGAGCAACCAGATAGCATACTATCATGTCGAGCAAGAAAGTCCTCCCTATATATGTCCCAGCATCCACTACAATATACATCCTATGTACAGTAATGGCCAATCTCCCACTTGTACTAGGGCCATCTGTACAGCAGTGGTTGTAGTATCTCATACTCAATCATCCCTTAAAAGTCTCTCTCTGGGAATAGGCCTTCGTGAGTGGATCCGCCGTGTTGTCCTCTGAGTCTACTCTCCTGACCTCGATCCCCTGGAGATCAACCATCTCCACGATCAGGTGACACTGCCTTAGAATATGTCTGGATCACTGATGGGACCGGGGTTCCCGGGCCAAAGCCACACTTCCATTGTCACACAATGGTAGGAACCTAGTTCATCTCATGAACCAATATACATCCAGACTGCCTCTTTGGTAGCATCTTAAGTAGCGATGTATCCTGCCTTTATCGTCTCGTTAGCCATGGTATCTAGCTTGGAACTCATCCAACATACTGTCCCTCGATAGAGGGTAAAGACAATGCCTGTGACTGACATTCAGTCGTCTTTATCACCCTGGAACCTTTCCAGTGATTTTCCCCAGGATCGATTGATACCATCTCACTACAACTAGTGAGAATCCTAACATCCATTTAGATCTATCTCATAGATCCAAAACCCAGGATTTAGGAGCTATCACTTTGATCCTTTATGGAGAATCATTGTGATAAGCGGAGATTGATCGAGCGTAGCATAGGAAACTCCTTCCCTAACAAGAGTATGTTATCCACGTACTCTACGAGGATGATCACCATACTCCCTACTACCTTTTTGTTTATACAAGGTTCATCTACCATTTTGATGATGTCAAACTTTTTGACTAATCCATCAAAACAGATGTTCCAACTCCGCGATACCTGCTTTATCCTATAAACCATCTTGCACACGTTTCCGCTGCTCCCACTGTCTACGAAGCCCTCTGACTGTGTACTTATAGACGTTCTCTTCTAAAACATCATTTAGAAAAGCAGTCATGACACCCAACCGCCAGATATCCCGTGGCAAGTAGGATCTGGATGGACTTAAGCATAGCCACTGGAAAAGGTTTCATCATTATCCACACCTGGTCAATGATGCAAACTTTTAACAAGTCTAGCTTTGAAAGTCTCAACTTTTCCATCTGCACCAAGTAATCTTCTCAAGATATACTTGCTCCTGATGGGGATTTAACCCTTCAGATATAGCAACTAAAGTCCATACTTTGTTGGTGTATAAGGATTCCATTTCAGATCGATAAGCATCCAGCCATTCTTACAGAGTCACACTCCTGATGGCCAGCTCGAAACTAGTTGGGTCATCATCTCATGATGCAATCCTCGCTCCCACTGTCATAGAGAAACCGAAGTATCTCTCAGGTGGGTGAGGAACCCTACTAGATCGGCGGAGAGGCTGAGGTTCGTTGGAATCTACTGAATCCTTTGGTTCTATCAAATCATCTGTTGTAGTTTGCATAGCTGGAACCTTTCCAGTTCTACATAACAGACCTTGCCTCGAGCGTGTCCGGATTTTGCTTTTAGACATAGGCCGGACAACCCCAAATCTTAACTAACTTAAGATATGGGCTCTTCCCTTTCCATATCACATATGAAGCGGTAGGCAACAGATTTGATTCGAACCCTATTCAATAGGTATGCAGCTTCATAAGTGCATAACTCCCTAAAGGAAATAGGTGACTCAGTAGTACTCATCATAGAGCACACCATATCAAATAGGGTGTATCTACTCTGCCCCAACATACCATCGTGCAATGGTGTATACGGAGGAGTAATGCTGAGAGAGAATCTCATTCTCCTTTAGAATAGTCCAGAAATTCTATGCACAAGTATTCTCCTCCTTGATCTCATCAAAGGACATAATACTTTTACCCGTATATCGGTTCTCTACTTCTAACTTATATTCTGTGAATATCTCAAAAGGTTCGGACTTGTGTTTCAACAGGAACATAGGTCTGAATCTCGAAAGATCATCAGAGAATGTAATGAAGTATAAAGAACCAGTCCTGGCATGTGTAGACAGGAGACCTTACATACATCATCATGTATCAGTCCCAAGAGTTCATTAACTCTTTCTCTGTTTCCAGTAAACGGAGCTATGGTCATCTTATCTCTGTGACATGACTGGCAAGTTTCACAAGATGTAAATTCAAACTGATTTAAATATGCATCTATATGTAACTCTAGCTAGTCGGGTCGCATTGATATGACCTAGTCTACAATACGTCAAGAAGGATCCGTTCATTTCTGAACACTTCCTCTTGTGTGTGTTCTGTATACTAAGAACTGTAGTTTGATTTAGAACATTAATGCTTTTAGATAACGTGCCTGGACCGATCAACTTTTGATATAGGAAATGTTCAAAACATTATCCAACAATACAAAATTTTTTCATGTCTTTACTAATAAAAAGACTGATATGATTTTGTATATCAGGTTCGGTATCTAATAACATTCGTTCAGAATCAATGTATTGGTAATACAGGGTGACAGTGACCAACAGACTTGGATGCAACACTTGCCCCGTTTTCTGTCTCATGAAACTTATCACCCGTTCTCAGCTTTTCTACCCTTTTGCAGCCCTATGTAACAGATTACATATCTGGGATCCTGATCCGGTATCAAATACCCAGGATGCAGAGGATACTGAGAAACAGTTCTTTATAATGAACACACCCGAAGATGATGCATCAACATGCACTCTCTTCGTTTGGGCGGCACGGGAATTCTGGTAATCCCCAATTTCCTGCTCGATCTTATAACGATTATAAGTTGGAGCGGGACCAACGTTCCCCAGCTCAGTATAACAAGCGGGTTCGGTCAATAATCCGTATTATTATCTTGATTAAGGCGTGATATGGTCGCTACCAGGAGAGAGAGAGAAGAAAACACTCAGCGTGCGCTCTTCCAAGAATAGATTGGTTATTATTTTATCTAATCAGGATGGCTCCCACTGTTTTTATCAAATCTTCCTTCAAACCCTAAAAGGAAAGACTAGCCGGGATTAATTACACGCTACAAGTTCGCCAATCTTTCAGCCAGGCCAGTGTCGATACTTTGAGGGAGGTCCCCCGTGCTTTCGCACGAACCTAATTAATGTAAACCTCATTTTCCCAGAAGCGTAACCCCGTTGACACCTTCCTAGACACCTACTTGATCGGCTAATTGTAATATATAAAACTCTCCCAGGAGTATCTCTTACTCGCAGCGGGTATCGGGATCCAACTATCTCATAGAAGGTATGCAATCTCATTGCAAATTTCAACACTTGAAATTCCCGATAGTATTTTGCCCTAAGCGTCCTATGACCTTGACAGAGGTCAACAAACCATAGGCTGCTAGTCAAGTTCAACCCGTCATTTCTTGATTGAAGTAAACCCACCCGAACGACCCTTGACAGAGGTCAACAAGGTCGCACGACTACCCTAAATCAATCACATCATATGCTTTTGCAGATAAGCGCTAATCAGCTACTGCACACTACGCCTTGACAGGGGTTAAAAAACGCAGCACGAATACTAACCAGTACATATCTGAAATGACGGAGGGCTACGATAGGTTTTTCTGAAAACCTATTGCGTAATGAACTTGATATCGTTGTTGGATCGAATGAATTTTGAAATGGAGTGTTTTTGAGGCTTTTCTAGTTTTGCTAAAGGAGTCACTCCCGGTGAAGGGATCGTCGGTCCTTTCCTTGTCGAATGAGGTGCGGGATATATCATATATATCACTGTGCAAAGCAAAAACACTTAAAAGCAATCAAAAGACAAACCGAGGGGTGTAGCATCTGCCAGTTATTGCTAAAGGAGTCACTCCCGGTGAAGGGATCTCGGTCCTTTCCTTATCGAATAAGGTGCAGGATATATCACATATACCACTGTGCAAAGCAAGAACTGTAGCTACCTGTTTTATTTTGAAATTCGATTCTACAACATCTTAGGTTTCTTTTCTTTCATTAATCACATTAATGAAGTCCCATCATTTAAGTACCTAAACATCACAGATAAATACGACGTACACTTATGCCATCCGCATTCGCCTCGATGTCCCCTCGTGCACCGTTAGGTTAGGTAACTAACGGCAGAGTGGGGCAGGGCTAGTATGGGTGTAAAACATAAGTAACGCCTATATAATATATCATATATACTATATACTGTATCTATCACAAAACATCACATGATCACATCACAGATATCGCAGCAGAAGAAACATAAGAAATATTGGATATACTAGGACGTCCGTGTTTTCAATACGAGCCAGTATAAAACACGGATTCCACGGTCGTGATGGATAGCCAAACCCACACCCTTAGACCCCTACGAGAGCGGCAAGCAACCCTACCAATTCTGGAGTTAGGAGACCCGGACTCGACTCCTCGAGTTGGTCTCCCACTGGACACCAGAACCCGGTTACTTGTGCCCTCCTCCTTGGGTCTATCCTAGTGCGGAAAAGTAAATAACATACAACAACGGTGACAACTTCCGCAACCTGGAAGTGCCACAATAAAAGAATATTACATACAAGTTTTTACATGAATGAAAATGAAAAACTCTCATCTCACATAAAACCCCCGGCTATTCAAACACGACGATCCAATATAACATATCCAGCAACACATAACATCACATGTCATCAACGTAAGTAAATATGTCCATCCCAATTGTCGTTGACATATAGCAACGAAACCGGCGATATTCCATATTACACTTACGGTCACAGAAAAGAAAGTGTAAAACTACAACAGTTGGAATCCGCAACCACCTCAGACATCGCATGCCTGACCAAATGAATTACTTAGACATCGCATGCCTAACAATTATAAACCCCGCATTTTAGTCTCATTATCGAAAAATCTTTTCAATACCAAGTCGGGCAATTCAACAGGATTCCCAACATCCTGATCGAATGCTCGTCGCAAACTTCAGTAGGCGGCCGCATCCCCGACGCCGTCGACGAAGTGCACCAAGGTGGAACACCGCTACCGGGAGCACCCGAACGGATGCTTTCGGCGACGGGGTTCTCCTACAGTCACTTGGTCGGGGCTATGGAGTGAAGCTGTCTATTAAGTTTACCCGACGAGTATCTGCATACGCTATGTGATTGCGACGGACTTTTGATCACATCAAAATTCCGTGGCAACCGATCAAGTGAGACTAAACTGCTATGTTTATAACATTCATTCAGTTATCTCATAACTTATTGTGAATTCCAAGTATTGTATCACATTCCAGATAAACAGAAAATGTTAAACTTTCCGATCGAACAGTCGAACACCCAAGTTTTCCCGATACAGATCAACACATGAAATAAGTCTAAAAACATTCAGTTCATGCCTCAGTACCAACGGTCCAGCCGTAGAAGGGTCAAGCCAACGCCTTACATGTGTCACGCCATACTGTCCCAAACCCGAAGGTTCAAAGGGCAGTTCAAGACGGTCACATAATCGAGTTAAGGTTTGTTGTCTTCTAGAGGGTCCATCGAGTTACTTGCACTACTTAGAACGTCTTTAAACTACGGAAAAATCCAACACTTGGAAATTTCCCGACAGGGGAAAAATTGGGTATTTATATCCGGTCGAACTTTTTAACATATTCTAAAATTTATCCGGAAAGCCACATAGACAAAATCTGATACTCCGATCGAAACACCGAATCCCCAAAACAACCCCAGAAAATTCAACTCTTGAATAAATATTAAAAATTCCCAGAAAATCCAGCATAATAAAATAGGAGTTACTGTGCAAACAGGGGATGATGATGTCATCCTTTAGCCGTGGAACCGCCGTAGAAGGCATGCTTCTGCCGCGGTTCCGCCGCTATTTGTACTGTTCATGAGTCGAATTTTGCACCGTAATTCTTATAATTCCCTGCTGAATTTTTTAAGCATTTTTAATGTGGAAAAATTCCAGTTTTTAGAAAAAGTCCAAAGAGCATGCTTCGGGTTAGGGTTTTGGTTCGACCGGACTTCAAACTCCGTCTAGACTTCGCCTAAGGCTCTAGCTAGGCTCTGATACCACTGTAGGTTCCTAGGCACACTAATGAGGTCTCACAAGGTATCAACCATGCCAATTTCAAATTTTAACGGTGTCGAGAAACCCTAACAAGATCGTTGGCTAGATTTTTAGGCGACAAAACGAGCTAGTTAACATCTTAACTAAAAGTAAACGAACATACAACCTTTGTAGATCCGTTTCTCCACCTCCATAGCTCCGCAATGAAGTCTCCTCGCTGTCCATATCAAATCCCGGGCTCTAGCGTCGGCTGCATCGGAGAAAAAGCGGGCTAGGTCATCGACGACGTGCCGAAGATGATCTACGTCGAGGCATCACTAGATCAAGCTCCACCTTCACCAAGCCATGAAAACTTGTGAAGGAAACACCCTATACTACTTGGCAAGAGGTAGAGGATGAAGAAATAGGAAGTGGGTTCACTTTAGAATTGGATTTCTCACTCTTTTTCATCAATCACCATTGATGAAGCAAGCTTTCTTCAAGTGATGAAGAAGAAGATGAAATATTATGATAAGTATTTAGAAAAAGGATAAATGATATGAATACTTATCATAACCTAACCCTAGTTAAGTGTAGAGAATAGACCATGGTTTGTTTAAATGGTTAGGGTTAAGTATGAAGACAAGAATGGTGACTAAGTCAAAGCTTCATGAATCTTCAACAAACAAACAAACAAAGCCACCATTCTTTCTTTATCTTTTCCAAAACAAATAAATAAATAAATAAATAAGATAATCAAAACCCTAATCATTAACTTAACCATGATTTAATCTTTACACTTTACCAAGTTAACATGTATCATCAAACATGATACAATCAAGTGCACAAAAGTATATCACATATACAACTTGTGAACTTCAAGTGAGAAAATCCATTTAAGTGAACCTATATTAGTTAATGTAAAGTGATATATCAAATATATAATTATACATTAAATCACTAAATCAACACTTGATTTAACGACCCGGTCATATCGCATATAACCGACTAATATCAATAGTAACAACTTATCGAATCAACACTTGATCCGATAACCCGGCTATAACGCATATAACCGATCAATGTTACAAATCGCAAGAATCGAATACAGTATCACATACTGGTATTATTCTCGGTCCCGCACATATCTCATATGCGCTCCTATTTCGTTTTGCTTGAGCCAGGAAACCTCTGTGTAGGACTCTAAAGACTCGTCAATACGCCGACAGCAGGTGATGATCATATCAAACACCCACAAGCCGCAAGCGGTCTGCTAAACGTAACGGCCACCCGGGTATTGAGCGATCAGAAGATCGACGGGCAAGCCCGCTCACACTCCAGTGAATCCAACCAGTAACACTACCGTACAGTCCGGTCTCGTCGTCTGATATGTCACATATCTTGCCTAGGGGTGGTAACGTCAGACCCCAATAGCTCGATAAGTCGTGTCGATATGAGGTCTATAACAATTCGAGAAACTACTGGTAACACTTACCAGTAAATCTCAGCAACCCTGGCCAGGGATTTTCTGTTATAGCCAATCGAACACAGCGCAACATCAACCCCCTATACCGGGAGAGACGAATCCCCTCCTATCGCTCATTGCCTCCATGTGACTCGGGACTGTACCCAAAAACCACCGTTTTGCACGCCCTCTTGGACATGGTAAGGTGGAAATCAAAGCACAGTAGGAATCACACAAGACTCTATGACGATCTCGGGTCAACAGACTACTCTGTACCAGTGTCACCAGAGAACTGCCATCTGACGTAAGGTATAATACCATCTGGGAGTTCTCGGCGAGTCCGTCCAGTGTACCCAGTCTCTACTGAGCACCCGTATATCTCCTCTGATGTCAAACACCAATGGATATGGGATCATCCATCGCCCATCTGTATGGGTCGAGAAGATATACGCTAGTCTACACTGGTATATCGATGCACCGTCTCGATACACCCACGACTAGGGACTTTGAAGGATGTACTTATGGACTACCATGTCCCCACTAGTATGATCCGCATCATAGTCCAGATAGTCAAGTACATATCCTAAGGGCTTTACCAACATGTAACAGAGAGACAATCAGTATACACGTTAAGGTAAAGAGCAACCAGATAGCATACTATCATGTCGAGCAAGAAAGTCCTCCCTATATATGTCCCAGCATCCACTACAATATACATCCTATGTACAGTAATGGCCTCTAGGGCATACATATAACTAACAGATGATCCTACTAGTTTCAGGCAAGCCATTATCAGTAGGGACTCTGATAAGTGGTCGGATGCTATGTGATCCGAAATGGAGTCCATGTACACCAATAAAGTGTGGACCTTAGATATTGCTCCACCTGGGGTAAAACCCGTTGGATGCAAATGGATCTCTACAAAAGGAAACTTGGTGTAGATGGGCAGGTGGAAACCTATAAGGCTAGACTCGTTGCAAAAGGTTTTCGTCAAAGACTAGGTGTGGACTATAACGAAACCTTTTCTCCAGTGGCTATGCTCAAATCCATTCAGATTCTACTTGCCATTGCAGCCTTCCATGACTATGAAATCTGGCAGATGGACGTAAAAACGGCTTTTCTAAACGGAAGTTTAGAAGAGTGCGTTTATATGGATTAGCTGGAAGGTTTCATAGACAGTGGGAGCAACGGGAAGGTGTGTAAGTTGCTTAAATCCATTTACGGATTAAAGCAGGCATCGCGGAGTTGGAACATCTATTTTGATGAAACAATCAAAGATTTTGACTTCATCAAGAACGAGGATAAGCCTTGTATTTATAAGAAGATTGTAGGACGAACTGTCGTGTTCCTAGTCGTGTACATGGATGACATTCTTTTGATAGGAAATGACATTCCTATGCTACAATCGGTCAATCTATTCTTATCACAAAGGTTCTCCATGAAGAACCTGGGTGATGCCTCGTACATTCTGGGGATCAAGATCTACAAAGATAGATCTAAGAGATTATTGGGACTTCTGCAGTCCAGGTACATAGAGACCGTACTAGAGAGATTTAGTATGGAAGATTCCAAGCGCGGTAACATACCCGCATTGCACGGAATCACCCTCTCGAAGGAGATGCCTCCCAAGACTGACGAGGAGAGGGTTCGCATGAGCACTATACCCTACGCTTCAGCGGTAGGATCTATAATGTATATGATGCTATGTACAAGGCCATATGTAGCTTATGCGCTAAGCCTAGTGAGTCGGTATCATTTGAACCCAGGTGAGGACCACTGGACAGCAGTAAAGAACATTCTCAAGTACCTAAGAAGGACTAAGGAGATGTTCCTGGTGTACGGTAATGGAGACCTCAGGGCCGAGTCCTTTACCGACTCAAGCTTCCAGAGTGACAAGGATGACAGCAAGTCTGTCTTGGGTTTTGTGGTTACCCTCAACGGAAGGGCGGTGTGTTGGAGGAGTTCCAAACAGGACACCGTCGCAGACATGAAGATGGAGGCTGAATACATTGCTACTAGCGATGCCGCAAAAGAAGCGGTCTAGATGAAGTTCATAGCTGAACTTTAGGTAGTTCCGTCCATTGTTGATCCGATACCTATGTATTGTGATAGCAATGCGGCTATAGCTTTAGCGAAGGAACCACAGTCCTATCATAAATCCAGGCACATCTTAAGGTGGTATCACCTGATCAGGGAGATCGTAGATCGCCAGGAGATTGCGGTCCGGCGAGTGGATACAAAGGAGAACACGGTGGATCCATTTACAAAGGTCCTCCCTCAAGCGCAGTTTGAGTGACTTTTTAAGATGTTGGGTATGCGGTACGCCAGCAGCTGGCCTTAGTGCAGACATTGGGTATTCGGTACGCCAATTACTGGCATTTAGTGCAAGTGGGAGATTGTTGGATATATATGCCCTAGAGGCCAGTATTGTATATGTATACATATGGATGCTAGGGATATGTATGTACAGGACAATCTTGCTCGGTTTTATAGTATATTATTTGACTTGTCTTTGTCAGGATATGCGTATTTATTTCTATTGTTGTTATATCTAATTTGCACATATTGATAAAGACTCGATACGGTAGTATACTATTATGGTTTGTCTTTATCTTAACATGGCATATGTTATACTAGTTATTACATATTGCGGTTACATGTTGATAAAGCCCGTAGGATCTTGCTTGACTACCTGTGCTGTGATGGCGATCATACTTATGGGAGCAGGGTAGTTCATAAGCACATCCTTAAATGGTCCCTAGTCGCGTGGGTATCAATACTGGGCATTGATACTCCAGAGTAGACTAGTGCATACGTTTCTAGCCCCGTTGGGGGATGGTTGGTCCCGATTGTTAGTGTATATGCCCTAGAGGCCATTACTGTATCATACTAGTATGTATATTACTTGATGGAAGCTTAGGATATTCACAGTTGTATATACAATCTTGCTCGAAATGGTAGTATGCTACTTGGTTTGTCTCTGCTTTAATATGTGCATGTGTTTCTTTTAGCATATCGCTTATATACATATTAGTAGAGCCCTTAGGATCTTTGCTTGATTACCAGCGTTGTGATGGCGCTCACACTCGTGGGGGCTGGGTAATCCATAAGCATATCCTTATACAGGTCCCTAGTCGTAGGATTATCGAGACAGGGCATCGATACTCCGGAGTAGACTAGCGTATGCGCTTCTCATCCCAGCGTAGGAGACGGTCTGTCCCACAGCCGTCAGTACGTCGTACTTGAGATAGTATGCGGGTGCTCGTTAGGTTACGAGTACAATGGACAGGACTCGTCGAAAACTATTGGTTGGTATTATACCTATCATCGGTTATCAGTTCCTAGGTGACATGAGTACAGCTTAGTCCGCTGACTTGACAATGTCACTTCGCCTCGAGTGTGTTCCCACTGCACTTTGATTACTACCCTACCACGGCTTAAAGGAGTCGTGCAAACAGGTAGTAGTTGGGTGCAGTCCCGAAGCACTTGGAGGCAGTAACGGTTAGACAGGATTCGTCTCTCCTGGTATTGGGGGTTGACATCGCGCTGTGTCCAGGAGAGCCATTATACAAGTAGTCCCTGGCCAGGAAAAGCGAGATATACTGGTAGGCTTCCAGTGTTATCTCAGGGTGTTCTGGGCTACACTCTGACATGATTTGTACCGCTATCAGGGGACTGACGTTCACCACGCCCCTAGGCCCGCCATGCGATGTATCAGACGAACTGACCGGACTGTACGGAGACTGTCACATACAGGCTCAGTAGGAGTTCAGATGGGGTCACCTCGTCAGTCTTCTTATCGGCATCTACCTGGGGACCGTTACGTACAGCTAGTGCTGCTTGCGGTCTGTGGTTAAACCCATTGCCAGCGTAGTGTCGAGTCTTTAGAGTCCTACACAGAGAGCTATTCGCCTTTAGGCAAAATGAGTAGAGGTCGCATGGTTTTGCGACAGGGTTCGTTAACATCCGCGCACTTATGCACGTTTGCTGTCCGGATAGCTTATACTAGCGGGCTTTGGTTTAAGCCAGATCCTAGTATATGATTTGGGATTGGTTTTATCTCATTGTTTTCGTGTTCCTCGGATCACGAATACGGGTGCGTATGCATAGTTGATTGAGACAGAGGGAGAGGACTTTGATTAGGGTTAATGACCATTGTCATTTTATTAACCCTAATGCATATGTGTGTATTGTGATTAATTGATATTAGTTAAATATAATTGTGCATGGTTAGGGTTGTTGACAATTTGACTATCTTGACTTGTTGACCTAGGTTGACACTTTGACCATCATCATTCCATATAAAAGATGCTCTTTGATCCTTGAAATTTTCATTTAATGTGAAATTATAATGGTCAAGTCTTGATTAAGCCATGACAATTATCTTGCTAATTATCAATTTACAATAATTCTCACATATATGTGAGAATGGCTTATTATTCTCACATTCTATCATATTGATTCTCTCTCCTCCTCTTCCTCTCTCTCAAGCTCTCCCCTCTCATGTGTTGAGAAACACTTGATCTTGAGCTAAACCACTCCAAAGTAATCTCTACTCTCATCTAAGGTTCTAGGATTAGCACTTCTAGCACTTTAGTTACTTCTAGCTTGAAGTTAAAGCCAAAGGTTGAGGCTCTCGGGTGGATCCTTCTTCGACTAGAGAAGGCGACAAGGTGATCTCTTTCTTCCACTCCAAGGAGCAAGGAGAGAAGGACATAAAGCCCTAGGTATAACCATTCTTCCATATAGCTAATTTCTTGTTAGCTTTTAGTTAGTTTTTGTTTAGCAAAGATCCTCCTTTAGATAGTCCATGTTGCCTAGTTCGATAAAAATCCGATTTTTATTCCGTTTTCCGCCTTCCCGCAAGCACCGAGGTGGGCAACGTGGACTTACAGTGGTATCAGAGCCTAACTAAACATAAACTAGCTAGTTAGTAAAGTGTATGGAAGTTCGATCGGAAAAATCGCAAAACTAAAATATCAAAACCCTAACTTTCTGTTGAATTTTTTTCTGCTTAAAAAATAAAAAATCATACTTAAAAAATCGGCTCAGGGTTTTGTGAAGAAGCATACCAAAAACGGTCAAGTGAACAGTTCAAAGCGCGGCGGTCCCGCGGGAAAAGCATGCCTATTGCTGCGGAACCGCGGCCTTTTTGACTCTGTTCTGGACCGGGTTTGGTGCAGTATTCTTCTGGTAAGGTTTTGGGAATTTTAAGATGGTTTATTTATGCCCAGATTTTCCAGAAAAGAAATTTGTATTTGGGGTGCCTATAAATCCGTATTCTTGATCGAACTTCACTATACTTTGACTAATGGGTGATATCTGTGATGTTTATATGTATTGAACGTCTGCTAATCGCTATATGTCGATTTGTGGGGGTTATACATATCTGTGATCTGTGTTTGTTGATGGTATGTGTATATGAATGCGTTGGATTGTCGCGGGTGAATAGCCGGGGAGTTTTGTGAGACGAGAGTTTTCTTTTCTTTCTATTCATGTAACATGTAAATTGATGTAATATTATTTGTATGGCCGCACAACCGGGTCGGGGTTGTAGCCGTCATTGTATAATTCTTTTTACTGTTTTTGCTCCTAGGATAGACCCATGGAGGGGTGCACAAACTACCGGGTATCTCGAAGTGCCGAGTGGCCTACTCACGGTGTTGAGGGAGGTTGCTTCGCTTCGGAAACTTAGCCGGTAGTTTGCCGCACCTGTAGGGGTCTTGGTGGGGTATTGGCTATTCACCGCGACCGTGTAATCCGCTTTTCATTGCAAGCTCGAACGGATTGCGGATTCCTAGTATATCCAATGTATTCATCTGTGATCTGTAATGTCTATCATTGCTATATATCTATATATGATAACTATTTAGGTGTTGCTTATGTTTTGCATCCGCGCTCGTCCTACCCCCGCTCTATCGTTAGTTAAGTAACCTAACGGGTGATGACGGGACCCCGTGGCGAATGCGAATGGCATAAGCGTACACCATATTTTGGTTGTTTTCTGCAATGGTAGGATTTAAATGATGGGACGCATTAAAAGAACTAATGCAAGAAAATAAACCAAGTTAAAGTCGATTGGAACACTTTGAAAACCACTCGGTTCTTTTCAAAACTAAACTTTTAAATGCGAAGCTTGAACCACTCCTTTTAAAAGCTATCTCGTTCCATCGATTATATCAAGTTCACTACGTTCACGGTTTCGCCAAAACCATTCGTAGCCCTCCGTCATTCCACATGAATGGTCAAAAAGTATTCAAGCTATGTATTTTGGCCAAAGTCAAGGCATAGTGATTAGTAGCTATTGGGTATTCATGTGCAGCATAGATAGATGCATTGGTTTGGGACAGTCGTGCTGCCATTTTGGCCAAAGTCAAGGGTAGGTATGGGTGGGTCCAAATTAACCAAGAGAATGAAGGGTAGAACTTGAGATGTGACTTATGATATTTTGGCCAAAGTCAAGGTCTTAAGAGCATGGGGAAAAAATTCACATCGGGAGTTTCATAAGTACTGAAACTTGCTAGCGCTGCATACCATTTGGAGTGTGATGATTTTGGTAGGATTCCTTCGGTATTATCATGCGATGATAATTAGATCCCGACCTACTGTGAGTATATGCTACTCCTCAAGAAAACTCTCACTTAACGATCAATGCTATAAACCTAGTAGGTGTCTAGAAAGGTGTTAGCGGGGCTACGCCCACAGGGAAAAGAGGTTACTTAATTAAGGAACTTCGCGAAAGCGTTGGAAAACCTCCCTCGAAGTACCGACACTGGCCTGGCTGAACGGTTAAGCAAGTATTGTACGGTGAGATTGATCCCGACTAATTCTTTCTTTATGGTTTGAGAAGGGATTCGAGAGACAGTGGGAGCCATCCTGTTTAGACAAACTAAAAGCCACTCTAAACTTGCAAGAGCATCATACTAAAGTGTTTCTTTTCTCTTTCCTAATTGCAGCGACCATTCAACATGACCGGACTTAAGTTATTACTAGATAAAAACATACTGACAGGGCCAAACTATAAAGATTAGCTCAGGAATGTCAAGATGAAAATCACTTACGACAAGTTAGGGTATGTCCTTACCACCAAAGCTCCCCCTGTCCCAGGTCCCACCTCCAGCGTCACGGATAAAGAAATCCGTAAGACATGGGAGATTGATTGTGCGAAAGCCAAATGCCTCGTGCTTGCCTCGATGGACAATGAACATCAGAGGAGGCACGAGAATATGGACTTAGAATCCATATTACTTCATACAAAAGAACTGTATGGAGAGCAGTCTCGTATCGCCAGATACGAAGTGTCGAAGAAGCTATTTTCGGCAAGATTGGCCGTCGGATCATCGGTAGCGGAACACGTGCTTAAGATGATTGGCTACATAGAGGAGCTCGCGGACCTTGGGACCACGTTGGAGAATGAACTCTATACTGATTTGATTCTCCAGTCCCTTCCTTCCACTTACGCCCAGTTTATCCTAAACTTCAACATGCAAGGAAAGGAGGTAGAACTTTCTGAACTTCTGAACATGTTGAGGAGTGCTGAGGGAACCCTACAAAAAGGTAGGGAGACATCCACTTTGTTTGTAGGAGGATCTTCCTCTTCTAGGTCCAGGACGAAAGCCAAGGGAAAGAAGAAGAAAGCCCCCGCCAAACCAAGGGGCAGTGTCAGTAAAGTGGATACGAAGGGAAAAGGAAAGGCAACAAAGGTAGCGGGAAAGCTGGCGGGGAAGGAAGAATGCTTCTACTGTCATAAAAGTGGACACTGGAAACAGGATTGCAAGGCTTGGAAGGCCAGAACCCAGGATCTGAAGCGAGTTGGGGCTTCAGCTTCAGGTGTGTATGTTATTGAAAACTGTCTATCAATAAACTCTACATCCTGGGTATTGGATACCGGATCAGGATCTCATATCTGTAATTCTTTGCAGGCGTTGAGAAAGCGTAGAGTTTTGAAGGCAGGTGATATGACCCTTAGAGTTGCAAACGGAGCTAGCATGGATGCTGAGGCCGTCGGGGACTATCACCTGGGATTGTCAGATGGACACTTTTTGGTTTTGCGTAGTTGTTATTTTGTACCAAATGCAACCTGTAATGTCATTTCTGTATCTTTATTATCTAAAGAAGGTTATGAATTTGCATTTGTAAGTAATGTAGTGAACATTCACCTTAATCAAGTTTTGATTGGGTCAGGTACATTAAACAACGGTATATACGTATTAAACCAACCACAGATTTTCAATGTCCAGAATACACACAAAAGAAAGTCTCCAGAAATCAATAAAACTTTCTTATGGCATTGTAGACTGGGTCATATCAATGAGAGAAGGTTGACGAAGTTACATTCAGAAGGATATTTGGATCCGTTCGAATATCAATCGTATGCAACTTGTCAATCCTGTCTCAAAGGAAAGATGACAAAGACTCCGTTCACTGGACACGGAGTAAGAGCGAGCGAGCTCTTGGGACTCGTACACAGCGACGTGTGCGGTCCAATGTCTACACATGCACGAAGCGGTTATTCTTACTTCATTACTTTTACGGATGACTTTTCAAGGTACGGTTATGTCTTCTTAATGAAACATAAATCCGAGGCCTTTGAAAAATTCCAGGAATACAAGAATGAAGTAGAAAAACAAATAGGCAAAAGTATCAAGGCACTGAGATCTGATCGAGGTGGTGAATACTTGAGTGCCGAGTTCCTGGGTTACTAAAAGAGAATGGAATTCTCTCTCAGCTTACTCCTCCATACACTCCGCAACAAAATGGTGTATCGGAGAGATGGAACCGAACCCTAGTACGGTCTATGATGAGTAACGCTGAGTTGCCGCGATCGTTCTGGGGATATGCGCTAGAATCAGCTACATACCTTTTTAACCGAGTTCCAACTAAGACTGTGCCTACTACACCATATCAGATGTAGTGTGGGAAGAGACCCTATCTTAATCACATTAAGACATGGGGATGTCCAGCTTTTGTAAAAAAGCAGCATGCGGACAAGCTCGAGACACGCTCAGTACAGTGCAAGTTTGTGGGATATCCAAAGAACTCCAAGGGATATTGCTTCTATTGCGAAGAGGAACAAAAGGTTTTTGTTTCTCGCCATGCCCACTTTCTAGAACACCAGTTCTTAGAAAAAGAATAAGTGGGAGCGAAATAGAACTGGAAGAAATTCCAGAACCACGAGCTATTACTGAAAGCTTAGTAGAACCAGAGGGTTCGAAAGATCAAGACATTCCCACGCCACTCCGCAGGAGTAGTAGGCATTCTCATCCGCCCGAGAGATACTACGGTTTTCTCATAGACGGGGATAGAGAGGATTGCATCATAGATTGTGCTGAGCCTACTAGCTTCCAGCAAGCCATTCAGAGCATCGACTCGGTAAAATGGCTGGATGCAATGCGGACCGAGATGGAGTCCATGTACACCAACAAAGTATGGATGTTGGACATTGCTCCAGATGGGGTAAAACCCGTAGGATGCAAGTGGATCTTCTAAAGGAAGATTGGTGTAGATGGACAGGTTGAGACCTATAAAGCTAGACTGGTTGCGAAGGGTTTTCGTCAGCGACCTGATTTGGACTATGACGAAACCTTTTCTCTAGTAGCTATGCTGAAATCCATTCGGATCCTTCTTGCCATTGCTGCTTTCCACGATTATGAGATTTGGCAGATGGACGTAAAGACCGCTTTTCTAAATGGACATTTAGAAGAGTGTGTCTATATGGACCAGCCAGAGGGTTTCATTCAGAGTGGGAGCAGCGGAAAGGTGTGCAAGTTGCTTAAGTCCATTTATGGACTAAAGCAGGCATCGCGGAGTTGGAACATCTGTTTTGATGAGACGGTCAAGGAATTTGGCTTTATCAAAAATCCAGATGAACCATTCATCTATTGTAGATTTGTAGCGAGAACTGTAGTATTCCTCGTTTTATACGTGGATGACATTCTCTTAATAGGAAATGACATTCCTATGCTACAATCTGTCAAGGGGTTCTTGTCACACAGGTTCTCCATGAAAGACCTGGGTGATGCCTCATACATTCTGGGGATCCGGATCTACCGTGACAGATCCAAGAGGATTTTAGGACTTTCACAGTCCAGGTACATCGACACCATACTGAAAAGATTCAGTATGGAAGATTCCAAGCGCGGTAATCTACCGGCTTGTCACGGGATCACCCTATCCAAAGAGATATCTCCCAAGACTGATTTGGAGAGGGACCGCATGTCTATTATACCCTACGCTTCTGCGGTAGGCTCTATAATGTATGCGATGTTGTGTACCAGACCAGATGTGGCTTATGCACTGAGTGTGGTAAGAAGGTATCAGTCAAACCCTGGGGAGAAACATTGGATAGCGGTAAAGAACATTCTCAAGTACCTGAGAAGGACTAAGGAGATGTTCTTGGTGTATGGCGAAAATGACCTCCAGATTGAGGCCTCTGGTAACTCCAGCTTCCAGAGTAACAAGGATGATTCCAAGTCCATGTCGGGTTTTGTCTTTACCCTCAATGGAGGGGTGGTGTGTTGGAAGAGCTCCAAACAGGAAACCGTTGCTGACTCGACTATGGAAGCGGAATACATCGCTGCATCTGATGCCGCAAAAGAAGCTGTCTGGATGAGGAAGTTCTTGAAAGAACTTCAGGTGGTTCCGTCCATTGTTGACCCAATACCTCTGTATTGCGACAACAACGGGGCTATAGCTTTAGCGAAGGAACCCAGGTTCCATCAGAAATCCAGACACATCTTAAGGCGGTATCACCTGATCAGGGAGATCATAGATCGCAAGGAGATCGAGGTTCGGAGGGTTGCTTCAGAAGATAACACTGCAGATCCATTCACGAAGGCCTTACCCCAGACTCAGTTCGAGTGGCTGATCGAGATGATAGGTCTTCGATACGCCAGTACATGGCCTTAGTTCAAGTAGGAGATTGTTAGTGTATATGCCCTAGAGGCCATTATTGTATCATACTAGTATGTATATTACTTGATGGAAGCTTGGGATATTCACAGTTGTATATACAATCTTGCTCGAAATGGTAGTATGCTACTTAGTTTGTCTCTGCTTTAATATGTGCATGTGTTTCTTTTAGCATATCGCTTATATACATATTAGTAGAGCCCTTAGGATCTTTGCTTGATTACCAGCGTTGTGATGGCGCTCACACTCATGGGGGCTGGGTAATCCATAAGCACATCCTTATACAGGTCCCTAGTCGTAGGACTATCGAGACAGGGCATCGATACTCCGAAGTAGACTAGCGTATGCGCTTCTCATCCCAGTGTGGAAGACGGTCTGTCCCACAGCCGTCAATACGTCGTACTTGAGATAGTATGCGGGTGCTCGTTAGGTTACGAGTACACTGGACAGGACTCGTCAGGAACTATTGGTTGGTATTATACCTATCGTCAGTTATCAGTTCCCAGGTGACATGAGTACAGCTTAGTCTGCTGACTTGACACTGTCACTTCGCCTCGAGTGTGTTCCCACTGCACTTTGATTACTACCCTACCACGGCTTAAAGGGGTCGTGCAAACAGGTAGTAGTTGGGTGCAGTCCCGAAGCACTTGGAGGCAGTGACGGTTAGACAGGATTCGTCTCTCCCGGTATTGGGGGTTGACATCGCGCTGTGTCCAGGAGAGCCATTACACAAGTAGTCCCTGGCCAGGGCAAGCGAGATATACTGGTAGGCTTCCAGTGTTATCTCAGGGTGTTATGGGCTACACTCCGACACGACTTGTACCGCTATTAAGTGACTGACGTTCACCACCCCCCTAGGCCCGCCATGCGATGTATCAGACGAACAGACCGGACTGTATGGAAACTGTCATATACAGGCTCAGTAGAAGTTCAGATGGGGTCACCTCATCAGTCTTCTTATCGGCTTCTACCTGGAGACCGTTACGTACAGCTAGTGCTGCTTGCGGTCTGTGGTTAAACCCATTGCCAGCGTAGTGTCGAGTCTTTAGAGTCCCACACAGAGAGCTATTCGCCTTTAGGCAAAATGAGTAGAGGTCGCATGGTTTTGCGACAGGGTTCGTTCACATCCGCGCACTTGTGCACGTTTACTGTCCGGACAGCTTATACTAGCGGGCTTTGGTTTAATCCAGATCCTAGTATATGATTTGGGATTGGTTTTATCGCATTGTATTCGTGTTCCTCGGATCACGAATACGGGTGCGTATGCACAGTTGATTGAGACAGAGGGAGAGGACTTTGATTAGGGTTAATGACCATTGTCATTTTATTAACCCTAATGCATATGTGTGTATTATGATTAATTGATATTAGTTAAATATAATTGTGCATGGTTAGGGTTATTGACCATTTGACTATCTTGACTTGTTGACCTAGGTTGACACTTTGATCATCATCATTCCATATAAAAGATACTCTTTGATCCTTGCAATTTTCATTTAATGTGAAATGATAATGGTCAAGTCTTGATTAAGCCGTGACAATTATCTTGCTAATTATCAATTTACAATAATTCACACATATATATGAGAATGGCTTATTATTCTCTCATTCTATCATATTGATTCTCTCTCCTCCTCTTCCTCTCTCTCAAGCTCTTCCCTCTCATGTGTTGAGAAACACTTGAGCTTGAGCTAAACCACTCCAAAGTAATCTCTACTCTCATCTAAGGTTCTAAGATTAGCACTTCTAGCACTTTAGTTACTTCTAACTTGAAGTTGAAGCCAAAGGTTGAGGCTATCGGGTGGATCCTTCTTCGACTAGAGAAGGCGACAAGGTGATCTCTTTCTTCCACTCCAAGGAGCAAGGAGAGAAGGACATAAAGCCCTAGGTATAACCATTCTTCCATGTAGCTAATTTCTTGTTAGCTTTTAGTTAGTTTTTGTTTAGCAAAGATCCTCCTTTAGATAGTCTATGTTGCCTAGTTCGATAAAAATCCGATTTTTATTCCATTTTCCGCCTCCCCGCAAGCACCGAGGTGGGCAACGTAGACTTACACCGCAGCCATTGGTCTGATACACCTAAGATCGTATACAGGTGCTCACTGGGTGTGAGTACACTGGACGGACTCGCCGAGAACTTCGAGATGGTATTATACCTATCGTCAGATGGAAGTTCTCAGGTGACATGTATACAGGTTAGTCTTTGGACCTGAGATCGGCATTTGTTTCGTGTGAGTTCCCACTGAGCTTTGAACACTACACTACCACGGCTCTACTGAGTCATACAAACAGGTTTTGGTTGGGTACAGTCCCGAGCCATATGGAGGCAATGAGCGATTATTGGGGATTCGTCTCTCCCGGTATTGGGAGTTGATATCGTACAGTGATCGATTGGTCAGGACCATAAGACCTTGGCCAAGGCAGTTGGGATTTACTGATAGGTTGATCAGTAGTTTCCCGGATTGGTCCTGAGCCACATCAGCATGACTTATCAGGTTATTAAGGTCTGACGTTCACCACCCGTAGACTCGGTATGCGATACTCTTTGACGAAGAGACCGGACTGTACGGATATTGTCATGGATAGGCTCAGTAGGAGTTCGGAAGAGTTTGCTCGTCAGCCTTCCTTTTCGATAGGTACCTGGGTAGCTGTTACGTACAGCTAGTGTCGCTAACGTGTTTGCGGTTAAACCCACTGCCAGCGTAGTGTCGAATCTTTAGAGTCCCAAACAGAGAGTTTCCCTACACTGGGTGAAAGATGTAGAGGTCGTATGGTTTTACGACAAGGATTCGATCACTTACGTACACTTGTACACGTATGATGTTTGGGCGTATAATACTAGTGGACTTTGGTTTCAGCCAGATCCTAGTATTATATCGATGGATCAGTTTCGTCTATTTGTATTCATGTTTCTCGGAACACGAATGCGGGTATGTATATACGGATGAGAGGAGCACAGAAGGAGACACCTCATTAGGGTTTTGACCATTTACTTGATTAAAACAATTATGATGTGGAGAAAATTATTTGTTATTTTGATAAATGATAATTGAGTCATGGCTACTATGTTTGACATTTTGACTTGGTTTAACTATTTGACCTGGATATTTTGGTAAGATATTTTTGACCTAGATATTTTGTGACCTAGATATTTTTGGTGCCATGCTTGTGGTCGTGTCAAGGGAGCCATCTCATTTATCATTTATCTTTATCATTTGTCAAAATGATTCTCTCTCCTCAAGTGAGCTCTCATGTTAGCTCTCTCCTTCTTCGTCACTACAAACCCTAAAAGCTCACATATGTTGAGAATCCTAGGGTTTCAAGAGACAAATAAATTCATTTTCATACTCTACACACTCTAGTCTACTTAGATTAGCAAGTTAAGTATTCTAGTTACCTCAATTACGAGGTAGAAGCTCTCAGTAGGCACTCTCGGGTGGATCACCATTGACGAGAGGAGGCCGAAGTTCAAGCACGATCCATACTTCCATCGAGGAGCTTAAGGAGAGGATCAAAGACCCGAAGGAGTTGGTTTCTCTAGGTATACATTCTATCATAGTAGATAGAACACTTACATGCTAGTTAGGTTTATGGTTATGATCTGGTTTAGGTTTATTCTAGCGCTAAGTTTCTAATCGTAGAAAAAAATTTGTTCCACATTTGGCCACGAAAGTTGGCCGGGGCGCTAGTGTAATACCCAGCACCCTTATGTACGTCTATATCCGTAATTTTCTTTTCACCTATAAGATTTTATTTATAATTATCTATTATTTTAAAATTTCCCAATCTATTTTAGTTCTCCTCTATTTCTTTTATAAAATCCGAAATCCCCACACAATAACCCCCAGCACCATTCCGTCAGCCCAGCTTTTTCAATTTTTCCCATTAGTTTAGTTATTTAATTTAAACCCAAAATCTATATTTTTCAGCCCAAATCTATTTTCTTTTTTTATAAACCCCAAGCCCATTCCTTCTCTCATTTTATCCTTTGATTTTTCATTCATAGCCCCGGCCCGTTTCTATTTCACTAAATAAATTTCTTTTCCATTTCCTTTAACTTATTTCTTTTCTATGGCCCAACCTCTGCCGGCCCAGCCATTCCTTTTAATTTATTTTCTTTTAAATCTCCCCTGCCACTCAGCCTGAGCCCACACTTTTCTCCCAGGAATTTCATTTTCATTTAACCCAAGCCCAGCTCCGGCCCGCTCCTTTTCCTTTCCCTAATTGATTTTTCCTTTTATTTTTAGCCCAACTTCCCGAGCCCGTCTCATCAGCCCGGCCCCATTCTTTCTTTTGTTTTGTTTTTATATTATTTGATTTTATTAGCTAGCCCAGCCCACTCACTCCAAGCCCGCTTCTTTCCCCCCACCTGTTTTCCCCAACGAACCCGACCCGCTTCTACAACCCTTCTTCCCAACGTCTCTATTCGTTCACGCTCGTTACTGTGCCCTCGTTTTCCGCCGCACCCTTCGCCTGCGCCCACGTCGCCGCTCCACGCGCCCCGCTCGCGAACGTTACCACAACACGCGCCCTCCACCTCTCTCCTCTACCCACTACTCCCTTTTCCTCGCTCGCTCTCTCCCTCGTTCTCTTTTTCCCTTCTCAAACTCTGCGACACCCATTTTTCCCAACGACGACGATGACGACAACCGATTCCCATTCCTTCATCACCTTACCGTCGCTCGCCTTCACCTCATCATCTCCACCCTCGATCACAAGCACCCCACTTCCTCTCTCCCGCTTCCCTGCACACCCGAGCACGAGCCCTGCGCCCCTCGCCGGCGAACCCCTCGCTACGTCTCGTCGGCAACCCTCGCTCACTCCTCCCCTACCAACATGACTCCTCCACGACTCCACCTTCGTTAACCCGAGCGCCTGTCGAGCACCCCTGCACACCAACCCATTTCACCGAACCGACCACCACCTTGCACCCCGACGACGGCGACCTCTCCACCCCTTTGCCGACCACCCTACGACCTCCTCGTCTCCAGCAGCATCACCTTCACCACTTACACCCCTCTCCCAGGCTCTCTCAATCTCCCTGCACTCTCTCACCTTCCTCTGTTTTTCTCTCAGCTCTCCCCCCTTCCTCTGTGCCTTCTCTCTCTCGTCTCTCATCTTAGATCTCTCTCTCTCTCAGCTCTCTCCCACTCTCCCTCTGTGCTCCCTCTCCCTCTAATTTCTCTCTCTAACTCCTTCTCCTCTGTTAATTCCCTCACTCTTCAAAACCACACAAAACCCATTTCTCTTTACAAACACTCACTGAGGCCATTGCCGGAGAGACGCCGTCGACCGTCGTCGACCCCAGTACACTCGCAGAGGATCATCAAGCACCCCTCAACCTCCAGTAACCGTGCAACGACTCCGGACAACTCCGACGCAAAATCCGCATCTCGATCCAAGCTCGCGCAAATCCGATTCACGGCGTACATCACGCGTTCGTGACGCCGCTGCTGTCGTGCGACCCCGAGGCGTTCCCAGGCAAGTAGTTTACTGCTTACATGCTATTTACCTAAGTTAAGATCTTTAATTACATATATTATATAGTTGCAAGTTTAGATCAATTATGTGCCATACCTGTTCGACGCATGTTCCCAAAGAAAATACTTTTCTAAATTGACGGAACTGGATTAATTACTTTGGCCCTTGCTGTGATGAATAACTTGTGCAAGTTTAATCGTAAAACTGTAATTTAATTGTACCTGAAAACCGTTAAATTCACCATAAATCATATACATACTGAAATGGTGCGTTCGAGGGCTCAAATCGAAGCCGACTCGACGAAATTTAACCCTATACTAGTTTCCAAATATTCATGTACTTAAACTATGATGATAATTGGATCGGAGTGCGACTCGGACTGCAATCCAGGGCGACTCCAGTTGTTGCTTGCTGTCCCGTAATGGATACCACAAGATCTACTTAACTCATGAATTGCGGAACTCCACTGATTATTATAGGTAAATCTGTTATCTAGACAACACAATTGGTTTCATTCTGTTTCGTTACTGTTTGATATTTAATCCGCAATTTAAACGATCGGGACGCATAACAGTCCCAACGGAATCAGAACTGACATATTAGTGTTAAACGGTGTATAACTCCTGACGTGCAGATGCGATTGACGATTCCGTCTGTTGCGTTGAAAACCTTACTGAAAACCCTAGAATTCATCCAACCGTAGCGTCGCTAAAATCTGATCCCAACTGGGATTAAAATGCGTTGCGAAACGGATTTCTGATTCTGAAACCAGATTTCCAGCCGCGAGCACTTAAAATGAAATGGTTATAACTAGTGATCCTGGAATCCGATTGGCATGAAACCAAATTAGATGGATAGATAACTGAACATACTAATTACTACCTGTTTATCGTTTCGCTAAATTATATACGTACATTTCATGATAAATCGTGCAAGTGATAGAGTACTGTTTTTATGACACCTTAATCGTGCTTCATATACTGCTTACGTATCATATCATACTCATATCATTGCAGTGATAACCTAGTGATATCGTGCATTTACCCAGTGTTAGATTTTAGTGATGATTGTGGCAAGTACGTCAGTGTTCTTGTATCCGTGAATAAGTGAAAGTGATACGTACTTGTACACAATCAGAGGCCCTATTATTCTATTGCATTATCGACGTCTGTGGGATGCGTGTACGTGTGACTATAAGTGGTATGGGACACTTATGGAAGAGCTTGCACGGGTGTCACAGATAAGGCATCCAACACTGCCATTTATCTTAGGTATTAGTCAGGACGTGCTTGATAGAGGTCCTGCCTCCAGTTTTGGCACAGACTTGTCACGGATCGATTAGTATTTAAGGTTATGGTTAGCGTTTGATGTAGACCACGGGGTGTGGGGTAGTTTAAGTGTGAGTTCAACAGAATCTCGGGAGTCCCATGCCGGCTTATATATTTAGGGAGATATATGGAGATTTACAGGGTATGTGATATTCACCGTGATATACATGTTACATGTTGGGCCCGTGGTCCCTTGCCCTTGGGTTCTACCCTTGGATGGAGGACACTCACGAGTGGTTGACTCTCACACTTAGACTGACGATAGGCTTAGTGACCTATACAGTGAGACTTAGAGACTGATAGGGATACTGCCATTTATATATCTTATATACTGTGTTGACATACGAGACATATCGTTCTACTGTTTTACTGTTCCGCTGCATTGATTACTGCATGTTCATACCTATATCATTCTGATTTACTGCTACATATACCTGATATCACTGTTAGAATTGTCATATGATTTTATGTATTATATTTCTATTGTGTCGCTCTGACGACCTGAGTATGCATGCTCCGTGTGATGAGAAGATTTAGCCTGGACCAGAACTAGACGTGCATCACAGACTCCTTAACTTGCCATTCCGAGTTACATTCGTTTGTTTCCCATTAGGTCAGTTTATATTATTGTTTCTTTCAGTTACTGCATTTCTCATTACCCGCGCATCATTTACTGTTTACCATGAAAAACTAGAAGCCGAAGTGCGACTACGGCAGGACATTTCCTTGACCGTAGGAGCATGGCTGGCCTTGTCTACCCCTCGTATTCCGTATTTTGGGAAGCGGGGCGTGACATGGTTTAGTTGTTATCAAAGCCCAGGTTTTGCTTCGATTGGGATTGCGGTTTTCCGTGTATAGCTTGACAATCTAAGACATTCCTCGGTCTAGGTTGTAAACCTGTCATTCTTGATCCATATTCACATCGTGTGTTCAGCTATCCATTCGCTATGGTTTGGGTGACTTGGCAAGGTTACGTGGTTGCAATTGTACTACCGTACTCTATTCAAGTGACTTAAAGTCATACAGTTGATTCCCCGCTTGTAATAAATTCATCACCACTGATATTCTTGAATCTTTGCCCTATCCATATTATATTCTAATTCGTTTAGCTTGTGACTTATATCATTCTCAAAATTGATGTCTCAGGATCATGTCTTTCGACGACTCTTCGTCTATATCCGCTCCCCAGAATCAGACCATTGAGATTCTGAGTGTACTGCAAGGTCTAAAGGAAGCCCAGGAGCCAACAAACGACTTGTTGGCTGAAGGACTGAGAAAACAGGTGAATCAGGCACCAGCGGGAGTCTCAAATCATAAAGGGATCTCCGTTAGACGAGGAAAGGAGAGGAAGATGAAGCGCCAACTTGTTTCTCCGCGGCAGAAGCAGCAGAAGATCCCATGTTGTGAGTACTGTAAGAGGCCAGGACACCTTCAGAGGGATTGTCGCCGCGCCCAAGGGAAATGTCTGATTTGTGGATCCAGCAAACATCTCATCAACGGTTGTCCGGAAAGGAAAGAACTACAAGGAGGAAACTCGTCCACACTCTCCACTTCTGCCAAGTGAGGATTATCGCGTAGTTCGGACTTCGACGATAAGGCAGACCTAACGCTGGATTCAACTCACGCGATGAGAATGCAACGTCATAGTAGTCGAAGAAGGATTTTTCACGTTATCTAATTTCAGTAATAATATTATCATCTTTTTATGAATATTTCTTTCCGTTTGAAATCTTGTATCCGCTGAACTCTTGATTGAATGTAATAAAACTTGAATCATAAAATATGTATCATTCTCTTGTCATTTCCCTTGTTTATACTGTTCATTAGCAAAACATTTTAATCTTAATTTTTCCAATTCCTGACGCCGCATACCTTCCCATATTTTGTACACTTAGCCATTTTCCTGATGTATTCTATTGTCTAATCATGACTTTTCTTTTCAGACCATGGCCCACCCTGGAGCAGCGCTGCATCTAGAGGAGGATACACAGTCATGCGTTTCCTTAGATCGCATACTGATGAGTTCTGATGATGAGGTCAACGGTCCCCAGGTCAACTTCGGAAACAACGATTCAGAGGAAGAAGGAGTAGCCGCCCCAGAGTTTGACATGATAGCTAATTCCGACGAAGAAGAAGGAGATCTAGAAGAGAACCCTATAGAGGAAGACTTGATAGAGGAAGATCCCGATGAAGACCCGGTAGAAGAAAATCCATTTGAGGAAAATCCCGTGGAAGAAAATCCAGAAGAAGAGAATCACATGGAATCGGACCTCGATGAAGAAGCTCCATCCGAGGAAGAAGGACCAGAAGATCAAGACCCTGCTGTAGAAGAACTTCCAGTGGCGATGCCCGCGAGGCGATATGGAAATAGACGCCCCTACCTGAGTGCACGAGCCTACCGCAACCTACTGAATCTCCACAACCGCGACTGACGGAATTTCTTTTGATGTTGTCTTTCTGGCCAAATAAAACTGTGTATAGTTTAGGGCCACTTTTCGCCTTTGGGAATGCCTTGTTTCAAATTTTCTTGAATGAAATAAATCTTCTGAATTTGTAAACCTTTTGATTATTAGTTCGCTTGATACTTGTTTATTGCCCACATCCCTTTATTTTTCTGCTGAGTTCCCTGACTGTCCACCCCTACTCATTGTATAGTTTTCACCCTCGTTTCGATTAGAAAGTACCGCACCCAGATCCTTGGGATGAGCCACCATTCATCCTTTGTCTGTGCCTCGATTGAGATCCTTTTGGGAGAAGAAGTTCATAGTGAAATTCTCGAGTTAGCTAACCCTTCAAATTCTTGATTCATATGATGTACCGAAAGTTATCCTCCCCATACTGTTTCCCTTGTAGTCCTTTGTGGCCCACCCTTACTTCTTGTGCTGACCCGATCCCAATTTCCTTGATCTTCAGCCTAAAGCCGTCACACTTCGACCTTTTGTATCAGCCACATTCTATTGTAATCCCTACCCTACCTAGGCCTAGACATACTTGTGTTTTTCTATGTTACCCCCAACTATAATTAGGGGCACTATTATTCGAAAATGTAGTTTTAGTATTTTGTATTTATCAAAGAGTACGTGTTATTGATTACTCTGTTTTATGTATTTTAAGTGCATTATTATTATTCTCACTTTCAGTAACGCGACCTTATACCGCGCACATTTTGTTCCATATTTCTTATTTTCACTATATGAGTTTTCTAAGCTATGTTGAAACTATTTGACCGATGCATTATCCTAAAATGTTTTAACCTATCGACTAATCCTTCACTATTTTATTGTCGTTACTTTATTTTCGAGTATTGTGCCTATGGTTACTATTATCAATGTTTGTGCCTTATACTTACTATTTCTGATGTATTACTTTTGATATACCTACATGTACATATAATTGAGTTTCGATTTTGTTGAGTACGTCTCGAGTATCACTCTTCATTATTGTTTATATTGCTATCCTTATATACATATAAGTTGCTTTATAGTTGTTCCTGTCTTATATTTATTTAGACTTATACCTTTGTATATTGTTCTTACATATATAAACTTTCAAATTTCGTTATCTGCCTATTTCAAGTAAAGCATTATATGATAGTTGCAATATAATTGCTTTTGCCTATGTTTGTATAACTTACCGTTTATTTTAAATTTCGAGGACGAAATATTTGTAAGGGTGGTATGATGTAATACCCAGCACCCTTTTGTACGTCTATATCCGTAATTTTCTTTTCACCTATATGATTTTATTTATAATTATCTATTATTTTAAAATTTCCCAATCTATTTTAGTTCTCCTCCATTTCCTTTCTAAAATCCGAAATCCCCACACAATAACCCCCAGCACCATTCCGTCAGCCCAGCGTTTTCAATTTTTCCCATTAGTTTAGTTATTTAATTTAAACCCAAAATCTATATTTTTCAGCCCAAATCTATTTTCTTTTTTTATAAACCCCAAGCCTATTCCTTCTCTCATTTTATCCTTTGATTTTTCATTCATAGCCCGACCCATTTCTATTTCACTAAATAAATTTCTTTTCCATTTCCTTTAACTTATTTATTTTCTATGGCCCAACCTCTGCCGGCCCAGCCATTCCTTTTAATTTATTTTCTTTTAAATCTCCCCTACCACTCAGCCCGAGCCCACACTTTTCTCCCAGGAATTTCATTTTCATTTAACCCAAGCCCAGCTCCGGCCCGCTCCTTTTCTTTTCCCTAATTGATTTTTCCTTTTATTTTTAGCCCAACTTCCCGAGCCCGTCTCATCAGCCCGGCCCCATTCTTTCTTTTGTTTTGTTTTTTTATTATTCGATTTTTTTAGCTAGCCCAGCCCACTCACTCCAAGCCCGCTTCTTTCTCCACACCCGTTTTCCCCAACGAACCCGACCCGCTTCTACACCCCTTCTTCCCAACGTCTCTATTCCTTCGCGCTCGTTACTGTGCCCTCGTTTTCCGCCACACCCTTCGCCTGCGCCAACGTCGCCGCTCCACGCGCCACGCTCGCGAACGTTACCACGACGCGCGCCCTCCACCTCTCTCCTCTACCCACTACTCCCTTTTCCTCGCTCGCTCTCGCCCTCGTTCTTTTTTTCCCTCCTCAAACTCTGCTACACCCATTTTTCCCAACGACGACGACGACGACAACCGATTCCCATTCCTTCATCACCTCACCGTCACTCGCCTTCACCTCATCATCTCCACCCTCGATCACGAGCACCCCACTTCCTCTCTCCCACTTCCCTGCACACCCGTGCACGAGCCCTGCGCCCCTCGCCGGCGAACCCCTCGCTACGTCTCGTCGGCAACCCTCGGCAACCCTCGCTCACTCCTCCCCTACCAACACGACTCCTCCACGACTCCACCTTCATTGACCCGAGCCCCTGCTGAGCACCCCTGCACACCAACCCATTTCGCCGAGCCGACCACCACCTTGCACCCCGACGACGGCGACCTCTCCACCCCTTTGCCGACCACCCTACGACCTCCTCATCGCCAGCAGCATCACCTTCACCACTTACACCCCTCTCCCAGGCTCTCTCAATCTCCCTGCACTCTCTCACCTTCCTCTGTTTTTCTCTCAGCTCTCTCCCCCTCCCTCTGTGCTTTCTCTCTCTCGTCTCTCATCTCAGATCTCTCTCTCTCTCAGCTCTCTCCCACTCTCCCTCTGTGCTCCCTCTCTCTCTCCAATTTCTCTCTCTAACTCCTTCTCCTCTGTTAATTCCCTCACTCTTCAAAACCACACAGAACCCATTTCTCTTTACAAACACTCACTGCGGCCATTGCCGGAGCGACGCCGTCGACCGTCGTCGACCCCAGTACACTCGCAGAGGATCATCAAGCATCCCTCAACCTCCAGTAACCGTGCAACGACTCCGGACAACTCTGACGCAAAATCCGCATCTCGATCCAAGCTCGCGCAAATCCGTTTCACGGCGTACATCACGCGTTCGTGACGCCGCTGCTACCGTGCGACCCCGAGGCATTCCCAGGCAAGTAGTTTACTTGCTTACATGCTATTTACCTAAGTTAAGATCTTTAATTACATATATTATAAAATTGCAAGTTTAGATCAATTATGTGCCATACCTGTTCGACGCATGTTCCCTAAGAAAATACTTTTCTAAATTGACGGAACTGGATTAATTACTTTGGCCCTTGCTGTGATGAATAATTTGTGCAAGTTTCGCTGGAAAATATGACCGTTAACGACCAAAACAACTACCCCCAAGTTTAGTTGTAAAACTATAATTTTATTGTACCTGAAAACCGTTAAATTCACCATAAATCTTATACGTACTGAAATGGTGCGTTCGAGGACTCAAATCGAAGCCGACTCGACGAACTTTAACCCTATACTAGTTTCCAAATATTCCTGTACTTAAACTGTGATGATAATTGGATCGGAGTGCGACTCTGGACTGCAGTCCAGGGCGACTCCAGTTGTTGCTTGCTGTTCCGTAATGGATACCACAAGATCTTCTTAACTCGTGGATTGCGGAACTCCACTGCTTATTATAGGTAAATCTGTTATCTAGACAACACAATTGGTTTCATTCTGTTTCGTTACCGTTTGATATTTAATCTGCAATTTAAACGATCGGGACGCATAATAGTCCCAACGGAATCAGAACTGACATATTAGTGTTAAACAGTGTATAACTCCTGACGTGCAGATGCGATTGACGATTCCGTCTGTTGAGTTGAAAACCTTACTGAAAACCCTAGAATTCATCCAACCGTAGCGTCGCTAAAATCTGATCCCAACTGGGATTAAAATGCGTTGCGAAGCGGATTTCTGATTCTGAAACCAGATTTCCAGCAGCGAGCACTTAAAATGAAATGGTTATAACTAGTGATCCTGGAATCCGATTGGCATGAAACCAAATTAGATGGATAGATAACTGAACATACTAATTACTACTTGTTTATCGTTTCGCTAAATTATATACGTACATTTCATGATAAATCGTACAAGTGATAGAATACTGTTTTTATGACACCTTAATCGTGCTTCATATACTGCTTACGTATCATATCATACTCATATCATTGCAGTGATAACCTAGTGATATCGTGCATTTACCCAGTGTTAGATTTTAGTGATGATTGTGGCAAGTACGTCAGTGTTCTTGTATCCGTGAATAAGTGAAAGTGATACGTACTTGTACACAATCAGAGGCCCTATTATTCTATTGCATTGTCGACGTCTGTGGGATGCGTGTACGTGTGACTATAAGTGGTATGGGACACTTATGGAAGCGCTTGCACGGGTATCACAGATAAAGCATCCGACACTGCCATTTATCTTAGGTATTAGTCGGGACGTGCTTGATGGAGGTCCTGTCTCCAGTTCTGGCGCAGACTTGTCACGGATCGATTAGTATTTAGGGTTATGGTTAGCGTTTGATGTAGACCACGGGGTGTGGGGTATTTTAAGCGTGAGTTCAACAGAATCTCGGGAGTCCCATGCCGGCTTATATATTTATGGAGATATATAGAGATTTACAGGGTATGTGATATTCACCGTGATATACATGTTACATGTTGGGCCCGTGGTCCCTTGCCCTTGGGTTCTACCCTTGGGTGGAGGACACTCACGAGTGGTTGACTCTCACACTTGGACTGACGATAGGCTTAGTGACCTATACAGTGAGACTTAGAGACTGATAGGGATACTGCCATTTATATACCTTATATACTGTGTTGACATACGAGACATATCGTTCTACTATTTTACTGTTCCGCTGCATTGATTACTGCATGTTCATACCTATATCATTCTGATTTACTGCTACATATTCTTGATATCACTGTTAGAATTGTCATATGATTTTATGTATTATATTGCTATTGTGTCGCTCTGACGACCTGAGTATGCATGCTCAGTGTGATGAGAATATTTAGCCTGGACCAGAACTAGACGTGCATCACAGACTCCTTGACTTGCCATTCCGAGTTACATTCGTTTGTTTCCCATCAGGTCAGTTTATATTATTGTTTCTTTCAGTTACTGCATTTCTCATTACCCGCGCATCATTTACTGTTTACCATGAAAAACTAGAAGCCGAAGTGCGACTACGGCAGGACATTTCCTTGACCGTAGGAGCATGGCTGGCCTTGTCTACCCCTCGTATTCCGTATTTTGGGAAGCGGGGCGTGACAGCCAGCGTAACCCTTCAAGTCAAACCTAAACTTCTAGTTAGATCTTTGGATAGTGTTGATTAGCACCATGAAAATTTGAAAATTGCATGTATGATGCATGTTTAAACCCTGTGGCGGTGCTAGCAAACACTTTCAAGTTGTTCATTTTTCCTCTCCTCATTCTCTCTCTTGGTTTCTCCATATCCTTCTTCCTTAAGACTAAACCCTAATCCTTCACATATGTTGTGAGGCATAGGGTTTAGTGAGACACTACAATCCCTTAACACTCTCTACATCTTCTAGGATAGTTGGATTAGCGAACCATCTACCCTAGTTACATCATTTAGAGGTTGGAGCTTGAAGCACATTCTCTCACTGTGGATCATGTTTGACACAAGGAGGCGGATGGAGCTTTCGTCATCCGATCACTGAGGAGCCATGGAGAGGAGCATTAGAAGACCCGAAGGACTCGATCTTGGAGGTATAACCATCTCACCGAGTAGTTAAACCTCTTAGATAGATTAGCTAGTTAAGGCTTTAGTAATGATCCTAGAGTTTAGCCGGTGTTGCGTAGTCAAATATTTATCGTTTTAGAAAATTCCGCCTCCACGCGAACCGCGGGGTGCGCGACATCGGCTTACATACACAAGTCCACTCTGGAGCATTGATGCCCTGTCTCGATATTCCCACGACTAAGAACATTTAAGGATGTGCTTACGGACTACCAGACCCCACTAATATGATCCCTGTCATAATCTTGGTAGTCAAGCAAAGATCCTATGAGCTTTATCAACATGTATTAGCGATACGTAATAGCAAGTAAATCATATACACATGATGATAAAGTCAAACCAGATGTCACGACCCGCAGGGTACGGAACGTGACTGGCACTTAAGTTTACGAAACGTCTAAAGACGTCCGTAAAATAAGTAAGCCAAAGCCCAGAAAGAAAAAACCAATTAAGCAAAAGAGTGAAGAAAACCCAATCAATTGAAAGCGTGTTTATCAAATAAGTCATGTAAAACCCTTTTTAAAAACAATACCAATTTTTCCGAAAATTTCGGCAGAGTCTCCTTTGTAAATACTGGCCCCCAAAATGGGTACAACAAAATATATATGAATCCAACAAAATAGGGCATCCCCAAGCGGGAGCTAGCTCTTCGCCACAAGGCGGTCACAAATCCCACGCAATATAAAGCAACAACATGCGAAATAATCATAATGAAGCATAAGAAAACATCATGTCGACTCAAGTGAGCTCGACCCCAAAATACAGCATAAAAGTCCACAAACCTCACAATCTCATCTCTAGGTCAATATACAATAATACAGGTAGAAACAGTAGATGGAGTACACTAGATACAAGAATATACAAGGTGGCACAAAACTAATAACATAACCCACTTATGAGAAAAATCTCGAGTCCAGGCAAAATAGGCAAAAGAACAAGTGCGCCCGCCGCTACTGTACTGACGGAGCGGACCTGCAAAAGGCTATGGCACAACGGGGGTGAGTTGCCAACTCGTGAGTAATAAATAACATCTACACAGGCTATCGAATGCATGCACACAAGCATCCTAGCATCTAAATACAGGTAAGGCAGGACATAATGGCAAGTATGTATGCAATATGGATATACTAGCAGGTATGAATGCAATACGAATCAGCTCGTGATCTGAATGTGTAAGTATAAGAAATCATGTTTTTCCCTTTAAGAATGTCTTTTGAAATACCAGCACAATACAAATAGAATCAACAAGAACCTGTGTCCAACATCGACACCTCAAAACTGTCTCAAATCTCATATCAATGTATCTCTGGCCTCAGCCGTCCGGCTGACCCATCACAAATATCAATATCTCATCATCTAGCGGCCACGGTCGGTATCCTCTGGATATCCGCCGTCCCAAACAGTCACCGGTAGGTAATCCGTCCCCTGCCAGGCTCAACATCAACACCACATTCCTCTTGCCCCGGGGTACCTTACCGGGCCCACCATGTACCCGTGCCAGTTCCTCCACTCCTCGACACGGATTTCCAAAACCACAGCAAACTCATGGTGGACGACACTTACATCACTAGAAAACCGCAATTTACATATTTTTAAAAAATATAATAAGTTTAGAAATTTTGCGGCTTTCCCCCGAAATCCAGCAATATCATAAAATCTCAAGAAATCCTTATAAGTGCATATATCAGTGATAATGAATGCATATGGTATCAATAATCAAGTTGCGATGTGTGATTAATGGATTAAGCATGAAAATTAATATGATGAACTACATGCACATGAATAGCAATCCCACGGTTTCATTTTAAGGAATTAAAGGCAATAGCACAAGTTTAAGTATCAATTAGTAAAATGTTTAAATTTAAAGGTTATCTAGTGTGGTGGCATGGCAATTACCAGGGTGTGTGTGTAAGCATGAATAGTGCTCGTGCTGCATATAAAAACCCTGGCAATGGTGCAGGTGTCCTATAAAATGGTTTCGTATAGGTATGTCAATATAATGCATGGATGCAGCAAATAATCAAATAAGTATTTCACCCCTAATTACTAACATCACTAAGAATCTTGTAAGTTACTAAAACTATCGGGTGGCTTGCGCCATCTAACGATAGTCCCCCGTAGATGTTACATCTACTCACCGGAATCCCTGGCTAGCTGTGTCCAATCACCGCTTTCCCCTTTCGCGCCGCGTCTGACGTCTCCGCGACCGAACCTGGAATTTACATCAATACCAAACATAAGGTTACATAGAAAGAACGACACAAAACCCCAACGAAACTACTAATGTTCGCTAGCTAGGTACAACGTGCACAAAGTGCGCGGAACATACGCGAAAATCGCAAAAACTGCCAAAAAAACGCCGATTTGGTCGCCCGGCAAAACTAATACCCGACTACTCAAAAAACCGCACTCACGCATCCTAAACGTCATAGGAGATGCTAAAAACATCCCCAAGGTATCACAAATAATTCACCAAATAATTTTAATAAAAACCTAGTAAGCACAAACTAGCAATTTTTGGTGCAAAAAAAAACGAAACTTAGCGATACGGTTATCACAATCCAACCACACAACAAGCAATCTACAATACTACAATTACAACACATTAGCAAAGATTCAAAACCTATTTTCCATAAACAACCATTACTTGAATTATATAACCTAGCAATTCTTAATCCAAACTTTATATGAAAACCTTAAATTAACACTAATTTATAACTCAATTAGCAAGTTAACCTTCTAGATTAGGTTAGCAAAACAACTAGATAACAAATTAGATTTAATCAACTAAATAATGGTCTCAAAACCCTAATTCAACTCATTTATCATGCTTCACAACCTATTTTCCATACATAAACCCTCTCTTGAATTTCCTAAAACAACAATTTACAACCACAATCAAACTTTTAAAATTAACTAAATTAGCATGATTTGAAGACCACATAAACAAGGTAACTTCTTTGATTTGGTTGTGTAGGAACTAGCAAGCAAAATAAATTTAATTAACCACATAATGGTGTGCTAACAAACCCTAGTTTAAAACAACTACTCTTTTATAAACTAGATTAGAAATTAACTAAACTTTTAACACTAAAACCATATAATTAAAGGAATTTAGCCAAAAGAAATTAACTTGATGGAAATTATACCTCAATTTGAGATCTAGCAAGAATAAATTTGCTCCAAATGATGGCCTCAAGCATCAAGATCCAAGCAAGAATGGCTAAGGATAAATGATAGCATAAGGATTTTGTTTGGATTTTTGAATAAATTGTGGATTTTGATGTGTTTTTTTGAAGAAATTTGAAGGAAATGAGAAGAAAAGAGATGAAGAAGAGGGGGGTGCAGGTTTCGGCCAGAGGAAGGTAAGGGGAGGGGTGTGGGTGTGTGGGAAAAGTCATTGGTCAACTCCCCAAAAGTCAATGCACCATACTTTAACAATTATTTTTAAAATAAATTCATAAACAACCCCATTTCAACACAAGAAAGAAAACCAACATGAGGCCAGAAATTTCTGGACTTGACCAAGGTGGGGCTGTCCTAGGGCTGAGGGAAGAGAGAGAGGGGTTTTACAAAAGAAATTTTATGCAAAAAGACCCCCTACAAGTCAAAAATTGCAAGTTTTAGCTTAAAATTCAATAAATTCGTTTCCTATCATAAAAATTTGTTAAAAATCAAAATAAAATACTAAAAATTTATGTTACAACTAGATTTTAATTATCATAATTTTAAAGATTAAAATTAGCCCGGAAAAATTTGTATTTATCGCTAATTTAATGTATTTTCTTACCGGCTTAAAATAATATTAAAAAATTGAAAAATTAGGGAAAATTTTTAAACGACCAGAATTACGTAATTAACTCATTAGCTACTAAAAACAAGCAATTACCTATCCATTTTAGGTATAATTAGCCCTAAACTGCAAAATAACAAGAAAGACGGTTTTCGGAAAAATACCGAATTTTCACCGAATTTCAGGAAAACACCAAAACGACTTTTCAAGACGCTACAATCTTCCCCCCTTAAAGAAATTCGGTCCCCGAATTTAAAAAAAAATAGCTACGCGTACCTTCGAAGAGATGAGGATATTTCTTCCTCATCTCGCCCTCGGTCTCCCAGGTAACCTCCTCGCTGCTCGGGCTACGCCAAAGGACCTTGACGGTTGGTATAATCTTCGACCTCAACTTCTTCACCTGCCGATCCAAGATGGCCACCGGCTGCTCTGCAAAAGAAAGGTCGCGCTCTAGCTGGACTGTCGGGTGCTGAATCGCATGCGAAGGGTCGTGAAGGTACTTGCAGAGCATCGAAACATGGAAGACGGGGTGAACATCGGGAAAGCTGGGAGGAAGAGCCAAACGATATGCAACTGCGCCGACACGCTCGAGGATCTCGAAGGGAATTACGAATCTAGGGCTAAGCTTCCCCTTTCGCCCAAAACGCATCACGCCCTTCATCGGAGAGACTTTCGGAAAAACATGGTCGCCAACTGCGAACTCTAATCTGCGACGGCGCCTGTCCGCATACGATTTCTGCCTGCTCTGAGCCGCTCTCATCCGGTCTCGGATCAACTGTATCTTCGCTGTCGTCTCCTCAATAAGCTGCGGCCCCAAAATGCTGCTCTCGCTGAGCTCTGTCCAACAAACGGGCGATCTGCATCTCCTCCCATACAATGCCTCAAAAGGTGCCATCTGAATAGTATCCTGGAAGCTGTTGTTGTAGGAGAACTCCACTAGAGGTAAATGACGATCCCAGCTACCACCAAAGTCTAAAACGAACGCTCTGAGCATGTCCTCGAGAGTCTGAATGGTCCGCTCTGACTGTCCGTCTGTCTGCGGATGAAACGCTGTGCTGAAGCTCAAACGAGTGCCCAAAGCCTCCTGAAGTCTCTGCCAAAGTTGGCTGGTGAACTGGGTGACTCGATCTGACACGATACAAGTCGGTATGCCATGAAGTCGCACGATCTCGTCAATATAGAGCTGAGCATACTGAGCGAAGCTGAAAGTGGTCTTCACCGGTAGGAAGTGAGCCGCTTTCGTCAATCTATCCACGATCACCCAGATGGAGTCGTACCCTCGACTGGTCCTGGGTAGACCCACAACGAAATCCATCGAAATCTGTTCCCATTTCCACTCTGGAATGGGTAACGGCTGTAGCTCTCCTGCGGGCCTCTGGTGCTCGGCCTTGACTTGCTGACAAGTCAGGCATCTCGAAACGAACTCCGCAATGTCCCTCTTCATCCCGTCCCACCAGTAGGTCTCTCTCATATCATGGTACATCTTGGTGGAACCGGGGTGGACACTATACATTGATCGGTGTGCCTCCTCAAGAATGTCGCGCCGCAATCCATCAGCATCTGGTACGCACAGTCTAGATCCATATCGTAAAATCCCCTGATCGTCAACCACGAACTCGGAAAATCTGCCCTGTCCCATTTGTGCCATGATCTCTGAGCAACGGTCGTCACTGCGCTGTGCCTCACATATACGGTCAAGCAACTGTGGGCGTGCACGAACATGCGCGAGCTGTCCCCCTGTCTGAGTGAACTCGAACTCAACTCGGCTGTCGCATAACATCTGCCAATCTGCTGACGACTGCCTCTGCACTGCGCGCAAAAAGGATAGACTACCCCCGGGCCTCCTACTCAACGCATCTGCCACCACATTCGCCTTACCGGGGTGATATAAGATCTCGCAGTCGTAGTCTTTCACCAACTCCATCTAATGACGCTGTGTGAGGTTCAGGTCTCGCTGCTGAAATATGTACTTTAAGCTCTTGTGATCGGTGAATATCTGACACGACTCGCCGTAAAGGTAATGTCGCCAAATCTTCAGTGCAAAGACCACTGCAGCCATCTCCAAATCATGAGTGGGGTAGTTCTGTTCATGCTTCTTCAACTGCCGAGAAGCATAAGCGATCACCCGGCCATGCTGCATCAATACACATCCTAATCCCACTCGCGAAGCATCACAGTAGACAACAAATCCGCCTGATCCCGAAGGCAAAGATAATACCGGCGCCGTAGTCAAACAAGTCCGTAGCTGCTGAAAACTGCGCTCGCACTCCTCTGTCCAACCGAAAGGAACTCCCTTCCGGGTCAAACCGGTCAACGGTGCAGCTATACGGGAGAAGTCCTGAACAAAACGCCTGTAGTAGCCCGCCAAGCCTAGAAAACTACGGATCTCAGTAACCGATGTAGGTCGGGGCCACTGCTGAATAACCTCAATCTTCTTCGGGTCCACACAAATGCCGTCTCTCGTAACCACGTGACCCAAGAATCCGACGCTGTCCAGCCAGAATGCACACTTGGAGAACTTCGCGAACAGCTGGTGCTCCCTCAGAGTCTGTAACGTAATCCGCAAGTGCTGCTCGTGCTCCTCTCTGCTCCGGGAGTACACCAAGATATCGTCGATAAACACGATGATGAACAAGTCAAGATACGGCCTGAATGTACGGTTCATCAAATCCATAAATGCTGCTGGGGCGTTGGTGAGTCCGAACGACATCACCAAAAACTCGTAGTGGCCGTAGCGCGTGCGGAAAGCTGTCCTCGGTATATCCTCCTGTCGAACTCGCAGCTGATGGTATCCTGATCGCAAGTCGATCCTCGAAAAATACCCCGCACCCTGAAGCTGGTCGAACAAATCATCAATGCGCGGCAACAGATATCTGTTCCGAACGGTAACTTTGTTCAGCTGGCGGTAGTCGATACATAAGCACAAACTTCCATCCTTCTTCTTGACAAACAGGACCGGAGCACCCCACGGAGAAACACTCGGTCGAATAAGCCCCTTATCTAACAAATCCTGCAACTGATCCTTCAGCTCTCGAAGCTCTGCCGGGGCCATCCGATAAGGCGGTATAGAAATAGGCCCCGAACCGGGAATCAAATCAATGCAGAACTCAACCTCGCGCTCAGGCGGTAGCCCAGGTAGCTCATCAGGGAAAACATCAGGGAACTCACAAACTACCGGGACCCGGTCTAACGGAACCTCTGCAGCTCGAGTATCACAAATACACGCTAAGAATCCCTGACATCCCTTCCGCAAGAGTTGACCAGCGCGAAGAGACGAAATTAAGCTGGGAAGGGTGACACTGCGGTCTCCCTGAATAACAAGGACTGGCTCTCCCGGAAAGCTAAATCTGACTGCCTTCTCACGGCAGTCCACCGAAGCATAACAAGTGGCTAGCCAATCCATGCCCAGAAGCACATCAAAGTCCAACATATCGAGGAGTATCAAATCAACTGATGAATCCCTCTCCCCGATACGAACGGAACACAAACAAAAAACAAAACGAGCGACAAACGACTCGCCTACCGGAGTAACAACAACAAGCGGCTGATCTACGACGATGACTCACGGCCCAACATCGGTGCAAAGTGTGTAGATACGTACGAATGTGTGGAACCTGGGTCGAATAATACCCGCGCGTCGAAAGAACAAACTGGCAAGGTACCTGTCACAACGGCATTGGATACCTGTGCATCCTGCGGTGTCAAAGCAAAAACTCAGGCCTGTCCTCCACCGATAGCGGGCTGACCTCGACCTCGGCCTCTGCCTCCTCGTCCTCTCTGAACAGGACCGCCGCGTCCACGGCCCCTCGGTGCACCTAACTGGAGTGGAGCATCGCCTGGGATAGGAAGTAGGGCTCTCTGAGGAGGGGGTGGTGATGGTGGTAGGGTCACATGCGGAACTGTCGCTGCTCCCTGTCGTCTCACCGGACAGTCTCTGACAAGATGGTGCAAACTCCCGCACCCAAAACACCCTGGCGACGGCTGCTTCCCCTGGGGATAAGAACCATATAACTGTCCCCGCCCAAATCCTCTGCCAGGCCTATCTCTCGGAAAGAATCTGGCGCGCTGCCTCTGAGACGGTACATCGGTGCGCATCCTCTTCGGCCCAGAAACGGCCGAAGTCCGGGATATGCGTGCCTCCATCCGCAATGCCGTATCCATAGCAGCTGAATAAGTGTCGTAGTGCTGGGCGCCAATGGCAAGATATAGCTGAGCATCCAGTCCCTGTACGAACCTTTTCACCATCTTCTCCTCGGTATCCACCAAATACTGATCATATCGGGATAACTGTGTAAACTGGATGTCATACTCAGACACCGTCATCCTAGGTGTCTTGACTAAGGCCTCGAAGCTGCGAGCTCTGGCGTCATGAACGCTCTCTGGAAGGAAACGGGCTAGAAAGACCGCTGTAAACTCGACCCAAGTCATAGGCGGCAGACCAGCAGCTCGACCTCTCAAGACTGACTCCCACCATGTCTGCGCGAGACCCTCTATTCGGAAACTCGCAAGCTCTACCCATCGATCATCCGAACATCTCAGCGAACGGCAGATCCTGGCTAAACTGTCAAGGAACGTCTGTGTGTCCTCCGCTGCCTCGGTGCCAGTGAATACTGGAGGTCTCAGCCCCATGAAATCCTGTAGCGAAACCGGAATGGCCACGGTGGTAGTAGTAGGAGCAGGTATCATGGTCGTCTGTGATGTAGTAGGTACGTCATCCGGCCTCGGTGTACGACTGGCTGCAACTAGGGATCCTACCATCTGACGTAGCTCCTGCATGCCTCCCATCATCTGTCGCAACTCCTCCATACCAGTCTCAAGCCTATCCATACGGCCTGGGGAAGGTGGATCGGTCTGTCCCTGCGGCGTAGGCATACCACCCTGCTCAGTCCTAGTCTCGGACGAGCCAGCTCGAATCTCGTCTCTGGCGGCAGCCCTCTATGCCCTCGTAGCCTTCGGCGGCATAGTGGCTGTTACAGGAAAACGGATAGTAAGGACAGTGCAATAGGATCATAGGATATACGGAATTGAAGAAGGAATTTTTCAAGCAAGTATATCCTAAAGTCACTTAGGCGGAGTACCGTATCGTAAGTATGCCGCGGACATACGCACGCTACGTTACCCTGCTTAAGTCACTTACTCCATCTACCAAGGGTCATCCTACACTTAAAAAGGTAAAACCTATCGCTCTGATACCAACTTTGTCACGACCCGCAGGGTACGGAACGTGACTGGCACTTAAGTTTACGAAACGTCTAAAGACGTCCGTAAAATAAGTAAGCCAAAGCCCAGAAAACAAAACCAATTAAGCAAAAGAGTGAAGAAAACCGAATCAATTGAAAGCGAGTTTATCAAATAAGTCATGTAAAACCCTTTTTAAAAACAATACCAATTTTTCCGAAAATTTCGGCAGAGTCTCCTTTGTAAATACTGGCCCCCAAAATGGGTACAACAAAATATATATGAATCCAACAAAATAGGGCATCCCCAAGCGGGAGCTAGCTCTTCGCCACAAGGCGGTCACAAATCCCACGCAATATAAAGCAACAACATGCGAAATAATCATAATGAAGCATAAGAAAACATCATGTCGACACAAGTGAGCTCGACCCCAAAATACAGCATAAAAGTCCACAAACCTCACAGTCTCATCTCTAGGTCAATATACAATAATACAGGTAGAAACAGTAGATGGAGTACACTAGATACAAGAATATACAAGGTGGCACAAAAATAATAACATAACCCACCTATGAGCAAAATCTCGAGTCCAGGCAAAATAGGCAAAAGAACAAGTGCGCCCGCCGCTACTGTACTGACGGAGCGGACCTGCAAAAGGCTATGGCACAACGGGGGTGAGTTGCCAACTCGTGAGTAATAAATAACATCTACACAGGCTATCGAATGCATGCACACAAGCATCCTAGCATCTAAATACAGGTAAGGCAGGACATAATGGCAAGTATGTATGCAATATGGATATACTAGCAGGTATGAATGCAATGCGAATCAGCTCGTGATCTGAATGTGTAAGTATAAGAAATCATGTTTTTCCCTTTAAGAATGTCTTTTGAAATACCAGCACAATACCAATAGAATCAACAAGAACCTGTGTCCAGCATCGACACCTCAAAACTGTCTCAAATCTCATATCAATGTATCTCTGGCCTCAGCCGTCCGGCTGACCCATCTCAAATATCAATATCTCATCATCTAGCGGCCACGGTCGGTATCCTCTGGATATCCGCCGTCCCAAACAGTCACCGGTAGGTAATCCGTCCCCTGCCAGGCTCAACGTCAACACCACATTCCTCTTGCCCCGGGGTACCTTACCGGGCCCACCATGTACCCGTGCCGGTTCCTCCACTCCTCGACACGGATTTCCAAAACCACAGCAAACTCATGGTGGACGACACTTACATCACTAGAAAACCGCAATTTACATATTTTTAAAAAATATAATAAGTTTAGAAATTTTGCGGCTTTCCCCCGAAATCCAGCAATATCATAAAATCTCAAGAAATCCTCATAAGTGCATATATCAGTGATAATGAATGCATATGGTATCAATAATCAAGTTGCGATGTGTGATTAATGGATTAAGCATGAAAATTAATATGATGAAGTACATGCACATGAATAGCAATCCCACGGTTTCATTTTAAGAAATTAAAGGCAATAGCACAAGTTTAAGTATCAATTAGTAAAAGGTTTAAATTTAAAGGTTATCTAGTGTGGTGGCATGGCAATTACCAGGGTGTGTGTGTAAGCATGAATAGTGCTCGTGCTGCATATAAAAACCCTGGCAATGGTGCAGGTGTCCTATAAAATGGTTTCGTATAGGTATGTCAATATAATGCATGGATGCAGCAAATAGTCAAATAAGTATTTCACCCCTAATTACTAACATCACTAAGAATCTTGTAAGTTACTAAAACTATCGGGCGGCTTGCGACATCCAACGATAGTCCCCCGTAGATGTTACATCTACTCACCGGAATCCCTGGCTAGCTGTGTCCAATCACCGCTTTCCCCTTTCGCGCCGCGTCTGACGTCTCCGCGACCGAACCTGGAATTTACATCAATACCAAACATAAGATTACATAGCAAGAACGACGCAAAACCCCAACGAAACTACTAATGTTCGCTAGCTAGGTACAACGTGCACAAAGTGCGCGGAACATACGCGAAAATCGCAAAAACTGCCAAAAAAACGCCGATTTGGTCGCCCGGCAAAACTAATACCCGACTACTCAAAAAACCGCACTCACGCATCCTAAACGTCATAGGAGATGCTAAAAACATCCCTAAGGTATCACAAATAATTCACCAAATAATTTTAATAAAAACCTAGTAAGCACAAACTAGCAATTTTTGGTGCAAAAAAAAAAAAAGAAACTTAGCGATACGGTTATCACAATCCAACCACACAACAAGCAATCTACAACACTGCAATTACAACACATTAGCAAAGATTCAAAACCTATTTTCCATAAACAACCATTACTTGAATTATATAACCTAGCAATTCTTAATCCAAACTTTATATGAAAACCTTAAATTAACACTAATTTATAACTCAATTAGCAAGTTAACCTTCTAGATTAGGTTAGCAAAACAACTAGATAACAAATTAGATTTAATCAACTAAATAATGGTCTTAAAACCCTAATTCAACTCATTTATCATGCTTCACAACCCATTTTCCATACATAAACCCTCTCTTGAATTTCCTAAAACAACAATTTACAACCACAATCAAACTTTTAAAATTAACTAAATTAGCATGATTTGAAGACTACATAAACAAGGTAACTTCTTTGATTTGGTTGTATAGGAACTAGCAAGCAAAATAAATTTAATTAACCACATAATGGTGTGCTAACAAACCCTAGTTTAAAACAACTACTCTTTTATAAACTAGATTAGAAATTAACTAAACTTTTAACACTAAAACCATATAATTAAAGGAATTTAGCCAAAAGAAATTAACTTGATGGAAATTATACCTCAATTTGAGATCCAGCAAGAATAAATTTGCTCCAAATGATGGCCTCAAGCATCAAGATCCAAGCAAGAATGGCTAAGGATAAATGATAGCATAAGGATTTTGTTTGGATTTTTGAATAAATTGTGGATTTTGATGTGTTTTTTTGAAGAAATTTGAAGGAAATGAGAAGAAAAGAGATGAAGAAGAGGGGGGTGCAGGTTTCGGCCAGAGGGAGGTAAGGGGAGGGGTGTGGGTGTGTGGGAAAAGTCATTGGTCAACTCCCCAAAAGTCAATGCACCATACTTTAACAATTATTTTTAAAATAAATTCATAAACAACCCCATTTCAACACAAGAAAGAAAACCAACATGAGGCCAGAAATTTCTGGACTTGACCAAGGTGGGGCTGTCCTAGGGCTGAGGGAAGAGAGAGAGGGGTTGTACAAAAGAAATTTTATGCAAAAAGACCCCCTACAAGTCAAAAATTGCAAGTTTTAGCTTAAAATTCAATAAATTCGTTTCCTATTATAAAAATTTGTTAAAAATCAAAATAAAATACTAAAAATTTATGTTACAACTAGATTTTAATTATCATAATTTTAAAGATTAAAATTAGCCCGGAAAAATTTGTATTTATCGCTAATTTAATGTATTTTCTTACCGGCTTAAAATAATATTAAAAAATTGAAAAATTAGGGAAAATTTTTAAACGACCAGAATTACATAATTAACTCATTAGCTACTAAAAACAAGCAATTACCTATCCATTTTAGGTATAATTAGCCCTAAACTGCAAAATAACAAGAAAGACGGTTTTCGGAAAAATACCGAATTTTCACCGAATTTCAGGAAAACACCAAAACGACTTTTCAAGACGCTACACCAGATAACATACTATCATGTCGAGTAAGAATGTTCTATCCATATAAGTCCTATGTAATTACAATAATTGCCTTCAGGGCACCTATATCCAACAATACGGACGATGTCCATCCGTATATGTGCCATAGCCGGTGGATTTTAACCATTTTTTAATGCTTTGAAAATCAAGTAAAATCAATTTTTCTTTCGGTGCACGCATGCGGACGATGGTCATCTGTATGTGTGCCACTGATTGCAATTTTTTGAAAATCTTTTCAATTTTTAAATCTTTTGTTTTAGAAAATTGATTTTGAGTGAAGATTGTTTTTAAAAACTTCAAAATTCTTTTGAAATCACATGCAAAACCCACAAATTAATTTTTCCAAATATCAAAAATTCTAGTTTTGGAATTTTTTTTATGATATAAATCAAATAATACCTAAAGGTAGCTCAATATACTGTTCATGTCGCCTATGAAGACAGAGTCAGACCTCATGTGCACCATGTTGCCTTAAATTTTTTATAAAAATGTTTAAAAATTTGTAAAATCATTTTGAAGCACTAGGAATTACTTGGTGGTATTTTGATGCTACTTTTACGTACTATATATGTAGTATTCAAAACTAGCCCGAATCAGTCAAAATAGCATATCAACAACCACCTGCCCCACATTTTCAATCCTCCGAAACAATTAGATCTCTTTTCAGTGTTCACCATCCTGTGAAAAAATGTCGTGTTTGCAGCCCCCTCCCTCAACCACAATTCTCTTAACTTCTGTTTCCATTCTATTTCTACCTTCCAAAAAATTTCTTTAAGTTCCATTCTCCACTTGCACAGATGATTATGAAATAATTCTAAAGGGGGTGAATAGGATTATACTAACAATACCCATAAATTAAAAATTCTACTTGCAAGATAAAAGTATGCACAAGTATAGCACAAGATAAAATGCAAGTAAGAGAGAAATAAAGCGCAAACACAAGCGATTTAGAGAGCTTTGGGAGATCCCCTAGTTTTATTTCTTTAAGCGACGAGCCTGTTCCACTTAAATCACGTCTCCACTAAGACAACACATTGCGCACCCACAACAACACGTCACTCGACACACGAGTGACCTTCTTCACAACACTTCTCCTCACTTATAAGAATCCCCCTGCACTTAAGATATTCCACACAAAAAGAGAAGAAGAAGATTACAATCTAAGATACTCTTCTGAAGAGTTTACAATTCAAGCTCTAGTATACTTCAATGGAGTATAAGATTTGCAATTAAATCTCAATTGTTTTTCTTTTTCTTCAGGTGAGGGAGGACGAACTCAAAGAATGAATGCAGTTTTCAGAATAGTTGTTGTGCAATAACTACACAAAAATCCTTTTATAACCCCACACAAAAATCAAACAAGTACATGCATTTATTATGCCTCAGGCAGAGAAACAAGCATCTGAAGGCAAAGGGAACAGACGTCTGAAGGCAAAATAAAACTAACCGTTATAGCATTAAATGCATATAATGGTAACATTTTTCAAACAAATATAGCTTCAGACATCTGTCGTCATGAGCTTCAGACATTTGCCGTGGTATTCGAAACATGGCCAATGAAAAAACAGAAACCAACCAGGCGTTTGAAGAACAAGTGACATACGTCTGAAGAAAAAAAAGTTTTCCAAACTTTTAAACCATCAGACTTGTGTTCAAATAAGGTTCAGACGTTTTTCTCATAAAAAGTTTGAAAGCTATAAAAATACAGAGAACATCCAGACATCTGAAGAAAGTTTAACAGACGTTTATTCCATAAAAAATTTAAGCCAATGAAAATCCAGAGAGCAAACGGACGTATGAAGAAGTATGGACTAACGTTTGTTCTGTCAAAAAATTTTAAACGTTGAATAACCAGATAACAACCAGACGTTTGTTCTGGCATACTTCAGACATTTTGTTCTGAAGAAGAAACTGATATTTCAAGACTTGTGCTTATTTTACAATAAATACTGGACGTCTGAATAAGACTTGGACAGATGTCTAAAGAAGGAATGCACAGAAAGTTTTGAACTTGAAATAGAAAATCATTTTGAATGCGAAACTTTGCCAAGTTTTGCTCAAATGCAAAGTGTATGTGTTTTGAGATTTTTCATGCTATTCTTATAAACCATGAAGTACTTACATCGATTTCCTATATCTATATCGTTTGTTTACCAAATCTTGAATTTTCCGATATCTCGACACGAGCTCTTGAATCTTCGATTTCTTGAATTCTTTTGAACTTGGAATTTGGCTCCTTAGCTTCATAAAGCTTGAATGTGATCATTGAGGAACTTTAGTCCATTAACCTCCAACCTCCAGTAGATTTGTCGTTTAAGCTCAATTTTCTCCATCCTCCATCATAAGCTTGTGTCGGTTGATATCTTGAAATCTTTCTCAAATACGACCAAGCTCATATACGGTGTTATAAAGTATGCAATATGAAACACATGTATAGATCTATTAATATTATATAATATCATCAAAACTAAATAGTAGGATTATGAAAATCCATAAGCCATCAATCTCCCCATTTTTGATGATGTCAAAATATTAATAGAAGATATCGATATATTGACAATCAAACGTTCGAATAATCTTCAATAATCGATAAAAGACAATATACTAAAATTAAACGTTTGAATAACTTCAATATATTGATACAAATCTATTAATCTCCTCCTTTTTGACATAATCAAAAAGGGTGTCCTAGGAAGTAAAACGTTTGAATTACTCCCTGTAGACACATACGTACATCAAAGATAAGTTAAACGTTTGAATAACTCCTCTTAAATGTATGCATATGAGACTAATTGGAGTTGATATTTGCAAGAGTTAAAATTAAATGTTTGAATAACTTCGAAAAGCAAGTATTTGGCTCATATCAACAAGCATGTATAAAGGATAAGCAAAAGTAAAAGATACATGCAAGATAACTATATGCAACATATAAGCAATTTCTAATATCATATGGTGTAAAAGATAAGATAAAGATATAGCAAAATAAGGTTTTCTCATCTTTAGTATCAGCATACCCGGGAAGGCCCTAAACACACTCTGCTAGATCATAAGATACGTTATAAATAACAAATCCACAATTAGGTTCCCCTAACGAGGGTTGCGGAGGCCATTTTGGTAAGATGATATTTAAGCACAATATCACTCAATTGAACACATATTAAGCTCTCCCCGAATATAAGCAAAATGTGTCGCATTTGTTAGGAATATGTATGCCCTAGAGGCCATTATTGTATGATATAGTGGATGCTTGGACATATATATATATATATATGACTTTCTTGCTCGACATGATAGTATGTTATCTGGTTGCTCTTTATCTTAACATGTACGCTTGTATTATTATAATGTCTCTCTGATACATGTTGATAAAGCCCTTAGGATGTGGACTTGTCTACCATGACTATGATGCAGATCATACTAGTGGGGACTAGATAGTCCACAAGCACATCCTTTAATTGTTCCTAGTCGAGAGGATATCGAGACAGGGCATCGATATTCCAGAGTAGACTAGTGTGTATGTTTCTTAACCCTATAGGGGGCGATGGTTGATCCCATAACCATTGGTGTTTGACATCAAAGATTGTACGCAGGTGCTCATTAAAGAATGGGTACATTGAACATGACTCGCCGAGAACTCCTAGATGGTACCATACCTATCGTCATATAGAAGCTTTCTGGTGACACTGGTACAGGTTAGTCTGTAGACCCAAGATCGTCATAGTGTTTTGTGTGGTTCCCACTGTGCTTTGATTTCCTCCCAACCACAGCTCAAAGGAGTCATGCAAACAGGTGGATTTTGGGTACAGTCCCGAGTCACATAGAGACAGTGAGCGATAGGAGGGGTTTCGTCTCTCCCGGTATAGGGAGTTGATGTTGCGCTATGCTCAATTAGCTATAACAGTAAGTTCCTGGCCAGGTCTGAAGAGATTACTGGTAAGTGTTATCAGTACTTTCTCGAACCATTATGAGCCATACATCGGCATGACTTATCAAGTTACTGGGATCTGACGATTCCACCCCTAAACTTGATATGCGACATATCAGACGAAGAGACCGGACGTTACGGTAAGTGTTACTTATAGGCTTCATGACAGTTTGGAAAAGCTTGCTTGTTGATCTTCTAATCGCTCAATACCTGGGTAGCCGTTACATCAAGCTAGTACCGTTGACGGCTTATGGGTAACTGATGTGATCATTACCTATTGCTGGCGTATTAACGAGTCTTTAGAGTCCCACACAGAGGTTTCCTAGCTTAAGAGAAACGAAGTAGGGTACATATGCTGATATGTGTGGGAGCCTGATTAAATACGAGTATGTGATACCGTATTCTAATCTGGCAACATTTGATATCGGTTAGGTTATATGTGATATTACCGGATTATTGAATCAAGTATTGATTTGATAATATAATATACAGATAAATGATATTAGTCGGTTATATATGATATAACCGGATTATTAAATTAAGTGTTGATCTAATAATTTGATATGTATTTATATTTGATTTATTTATATATTAACTAATATTAATGCTCACTTAAGTTTTTATTCTCTTAATATATATTTATATATATGTGTGTGTGTGTGTGAGATATATATATATATATATATATATATATATATATATATTTGGTTTTTCTACTTTGAGAAAATAGAATAAAGAGGTAGAAAATTAGAGATAGTTTAAGCATGGTGTGAAGCATGGCCTTTTCATTTATTTATTCATTTGGCTACACTATTGAAGCATGGTTGAATAAAGTGTTGGAGGTTTTTTCATGCTTCAACAAGTGAAGTCTCATGAGCCATTCTTCACTTGATTTTTTTGGCTTGAGCTCATTTCCTACACTCTCTTATTTTCTTCTCCATCTTCCTCCAAGCTCTAATCCTCACATGAGTTGTGAATCCTAGGATTTTAGAGAATTCTAAGTGAGCTAAAACACCTACTTCATCAACCTACTCTAGATTAGCCATTTAGATTGGGTTGTTTCCTTCACTGATAATAGATTAGTGAAGAGGTAGCTTGAACTAGAGAAGCTTCAAAGTGGATCATCTTCGGCCTCAAAGATCGCGAAGTAAGATCGTTCATTTCTTCAAGTGGAGCCAAGAGGAGTCGTAGGGACTACTACCCGGAGCTATAGAAGTGAAGGACTTGGTCTACATTGTAATCACTTTCACTTAGTGTAGTTCCTTTTATATCATGCTTTAAACCCTAATACTCTAGTTAGATTCTAGGTTTGTTTAGCTTAGCACCCAAGAATTTTTAAAATTGCATACATGATGGCGGTAAAAACCTAGTGGTGGTGCTAAGACACACTTTCAATATTAAGGGGTTTGGTAAAGATATCGGCCAATTGGTGTTGTGTAGGTATGTGCTATATAATGATATTCCATTTTTCATGATGATCACGACGAAAATGGTAGTGGACATCAATGTGTTTAGTGCGGCTATGTTGATTTGTATTTTTTTGTCATATGCATCGTGCTCGTATTATCACAAAAATAGGAATATGATCTACAAGCACATCAAAGTCTTCTAGGGTATGCTTTGTAGGGTTCCTAAGCACACTAATGGAGTCTCACAAGTGATGAAACATGGCCAATTATAATTTTACAAGTGCCGAGAAACCCTAATACGGATCGTTAACTAGATGTGTAGGCTATGCGATGCAAGTTAACGACTTTAACTTAAAAGGAAAGGGGCTACAACCTTTGTAGATCCGGTCCACCACTTCCTAAGCTCCGCGATGATGTCCCTCCGCTGTCTAAATCGGATTACGGACTCTAGCATCGGCTTCATCGAAGAAATGGGCGGGCTTGATCGTCGGCTTCGATGCCGAAGATGATCTACGTCGAGGCATCACAAGATCAAACTCTCACTTCACCAAGTCATGAAACTTGTGAAGAAAACACCCTATACTACTTGGCAAGAGGTAGAGGATGAAGAAATAGGAAGTGGGTTCACTTTAGAATTGGATTTCTCACTCATTTTCACTAGTTGCCATTGATGGTAGCTAGGTTTTCTTTCTTGCTCAAGATGAAGAAGAAGAAGAAAAGATATGATAAGTGTTATTAAAAATAGAAAATAAAATCAACACTTATCATTTACTAACCTTGGTTAGGTGTAGAGAATGTACTAAGGTTAAGTGGAATGGTTAGGGTTAAGTATGAGACAAAATGGTCACTAAAGTCAAAGCTTCAAGAAGCTTCAAAGAAAAACAAAACTAGCAACCATTTCATTTCTTATCTTTTCAAAATAAGTAAATAAATAAATAAGTAAGAAAAAGAAAACCCTAATCATTAACTTAACCATGGTTTATTCTTTACACAAACCCAAGTGAGCAAGTATCATCAAACATGATACAAACAAGTGCACAAAAGTATATCACATATACAACTTGTGCAAATCAAGTGAGAAAATCCACTTGAAGTGAACCAATACTAGTTGATGCAAAGTAATATATCAAATATATAATTATACATTAAATCATTAAATCAACACTTGATTTAACGATCCGGTCATATCGCATATAACCGACCAGTATCCTATGTATCGGCTTATCGAATCAATCCTTGATTCGATAACTAGGTTATATCGCATATAACCAATCGATACATTCATCGTGAGAATGAAATACGATATCACATACTCGCATTATTCTCGGTCCTGCACATATCTCATATGCGCTCCTATTTCGTTTCGCTTGAGCCAGGAAACCTCTGTGTAGGACTCTAAAGACTCGTCAATACGCCGGCAGCAGGTGATGATCATATCAAACACCCACAAGCCGCAAGCGGTCTGCTAAACGTAACGGACACCCGGGTATTGAACGATCAGAAGATCGACGAGCAAGACCGCTCACACTCCTGTGAATCCAACCAGTAACACTTACCGTACAGTCCGGTCTGTTCGTCTGATATGTCGCATATCTCGCCTAGGGGTGGTAAACGTCAGACCCCAGTAGCTCGATAAGTCATGCCGATGTGAAGTCCATGACATGTGTGAAACTACTGATAACACTTACCTGTAGGTCACTGCAACCCTGGCCAGGGATTTCCTGTTATGTCCAGTCGAGCATAGCGCAACATCAACCCCCAATACCGGGAGAGACGAATCCCCTCCTATCGCTCATTGCCTCCATATGAATCGGGACTGTGCCCAAAAACCACCTGTTTGCACGACTCAGTAGAGCCGTGGTAGGGTGGAAATCAAAGCACAGTAGGAGACACACAAGACTCTATGACGATCTCGGGTCAACAGACTAAGCTGTACCAGTGTCACCAGAGAACTGCCATCTGACGTGAGGTATAATACCATCTGGGAGTTCTCGGCGAGTCCGTTCAGTGTACCCAGTCTCCACTGAGCACCCGTATACCATCTCTGATGTCAAACACCAATGGATATGGGATCATCCATCGCCCATCGCATGGGTCGAGAAGATATACGCTAGTCTACTCTGGAATATCGATGCCCCGTCTCGATATTCCCTCGATTAGGAACATTGAAGGATATACTCATGGACTATCCAGGCCCCACTAGTATGATCTGCATCACAGTCCTGGAAGTCGAGTACACTTCCTAAGGGCTTTATCAACATGTAACAGAGAGACAGAAAGTATACACGTTAAGATAAAGAGCTACCAGATAGCGTACTATCATGTCGAGCAAGAAAGTCCTACCTATATATGTCCCAGCATCCACTACAATATACATCCAATGTACAGTAATGGCCTCTAGGGCATACATATAACTAACAATCTCCCACTTGCACTAGGGCCATCTGTAGCAGTGGTTGCAGTATCACATACTCAATCATCCCCTAAAAGTCTTTCTTTGGGAAAAGGCCTTCGTGAGTGGATCCTCCGTGTTGTCCTCTGAGTCTACTCTCCTAACCTCGATCAACCTGGAGATCAACTATCTCCATGATCAGGTGATGCTGCCTCAGAATTTGTCTGGGTCACTGATGGGACCAGGGTTCCAGGGCCGAAGCCTCACTTCCATTGTCATACAATGGCAGGAACCTAGTTCATCTTATGAACCAATATACACCCAAACTTCCTCTTTGGTAGTATCTTCAATAGCGATGTTACCAGCCTTTATCGTCTAGTTTGCCACGGTATCTAGCTTGGAACTCTTCCAACATACCATCCCTTTACTGAGGGTAAAGACAGTGCCTGTGACTGACATTCAGTCGTCTTTATCACCCTGGAACTCTTCCAGTGATTCTCCCCAGGATCGATTGATACCATCTCACTACATCTAGTGAGAATCCTAGCATCCAATTACATCTATCTCATAGATGAAAACTCAGGATTTAGGAGGTATCACTTTGATCCTATTTGGAGAATCCTTGTGATAATAGGAGATTGACCGATCGTAGTATAGGAAACTCTTTTCCTATCAAGAGTATGTTGTCTACGTACAATACGAAGATGACCACCTCACTCTCTACTACCCTTTTGTATATACAAGGTTCGTCTACCATTTTGATGAAGTCAAACACTTTGACTATCACATCAAAACAGACGTTCCAACTCCGCGATGCCTGCTTCATTATGTAAAGCAACTTGCACACGTTTCCGCGGCTCCCACTGTTTACGAAGCCCTCTGGCTGTGTTCTTATAGACGTTCTCTTCTAAATCATTATTTAGAAAAGCAGTCATGGCACCCAATAACCAGATATCGTAGTCATGGTATGTAGCCGTGGCAAGTAGGATCTGGATGGACTTAAGCATATTCTCTGGAAAAGGTTTCATCATTATCCGTGCCTGGTCGATGACGAAAACCTTTAACAAGTCTAGCTTTGAAAGTCTCAACTTTTCCATCTATACCAAGTAATCTTCTCAAGATATACTTGCTCCTGATGGGGATTTAACCCTTCAGATATCGCAACCAAAGTCCATACTTTGTTGGTGTATTTGGATTCCATCTCAGATTGCTAAGCATCCAGCCAGTCTTACAGAGTCCCTACTCTTGATGGCCTGCTCGAAACTAGTTGGGTCATCATCTCATGATGCAATCCTTGCTCCCACTGTCATCGAGAAACTGAAGTATCTCTCAAGCAGGTGAGGAACCCTGCTAGATCGGCGGAGAGGCTGAGGTTCGTCGGGAACTATTGAATCCTTTGGTTCTGTCAAATTATCAGCAGCAGTTTGTATAGCTGGAACATTTCCAGTTCTACATAACTGACCTTGCCTTGAGCTTGTCCGGATTTTTGCATTTGACATAGGTCGGACAATCCCAAATCTTAACTTACTTAAGAGATAGGCTCTTCCCATACCATATCTCATATGGAATGGTAGGCACTGATTTGATTCGAACCTAATTCAATAGGTATGCAGCTTCTCAAGTGCACAACCCCAAAAAAGGAAATAGGTAACTCAGTAATACTCATCATAGAGCACACGATATCTAATATTGTGCGATCGCTCCGCCCTGATACACCGTTGTGCTGTGGTGTATTCAGAGGAGTAGTACGGAGAGAGAATCTCATTCTCCTTTAGAATGGTCCAGGAATGCCATGCACAAGTATTCTCCTCCCTGATCTCATCATAGGACATAATACTTATACCCGGTTATTGGTTCTCTACTTCTAACTTATATTCTGTGAATACCTCAAAAGGTTCGGACTTATGTTTCAACATGAACATATGAATGAATCTTGTGAGATTATCAGAGAATATAATGAAGTATGAAGAACCAGTCCTGGCATGTGTAGACAGGAGACTTTACATACATCATCATGCATCAGTCCCAAGAGTTTACTAACTCTTTCTCTGTTTTCAGTAAACGGAGCTATGGTCATCTAATCTTTGTGACATGACTGGCAAGTTTCACAAGATGTAAATTCAAACTAATTTAAATATGCATCTAAAATGTAACTTCAGCCAGTCGGGTCGCATTGATGTGACCTAGTCTACAATACCTCAAGAAGGATCCGTTCATTTCTGAACTCTTCCTCTTGTGTATGTTCTGTATACTAAAGAACTGTAGTTTGATTTAGAACGTCAATGCTTTTAGATAATGTGCCTGAACCGATCAACTTTTGATATAGAAAATGTTCAAAACATTATCCATCAATACAAAATTTTATCATTTCTTTACTAATAAAGAGACTGATATGATTTTGTATATCAGGTTCGGTATCTAATAGCATTTGTTCAGAATCAATGTATTGGTAATACAGGGTGACAGTGACCAACAGACTTGGCTGCAACCCTTGCCCCGTTTTCTGTCTCATGAAACTTATCACCCGTTCTCAGTTTTTCTACCTTTTTGTAGCCCTATGTAACAGATTACATATCTGGGATCCTGATCCGGTATCCAATACTCAGGATGCAGAGAATACTGAAAAACAGTTCTTTGTAATGAACATACCCGAAGGAGATGCATCATATGCACTTTCTTCGTTTGGGCGGCATAGGAATTCTGGTATTCCCTCTTTCCTGCTCTGTCTTATAACAATTATAAGCTGGAGCGGGACCAACCTTCCCCAGTTCAGTATAACAAGGGGGCTCGGTCAATTCATCCATATTATTATCTTGATTAAGGCATGATATGGTCGCTACCTGGAGAGAGAGAAGAAAACACTCTGCGTGCGCTCTTGCAAGATTAGATTGGTTATTTATTTTATCTAATCAGGATGGCTCCCACTGTTTTTATCAAATCTTCCTTCAAACCTTAAAAGGAAAGACTAGCCGGGATTAATTACACTCTACAAGTTTGCCAATCTTTCAGCCAGGCCAGTGTCGGTACTTTGAGGGAGGTTCCCCGTGCTTTCGCATGGACCTAATTACTGTAAACCTCGCTTTCCCAGAGGCGTAACCCCGTTGACACCTTTCTAGACACCTACTTGATCGGCTAATTGTAAAGTGCAAAACTCTCCCAGGAGTAACAATTACTCGCAGTGGGTATCGGGATCCAACTATCATATAGAAGGTATGCAATCTCATTGCAAATTTCAACACTTTAAACTCCTGATAAAGGTTTTGTTAGTTATGTATATGCCCTAGAGGCCATTGTTGTACATTTGATGTATATTATAATGGATGCTTGGTTATATATAGAGAAGACTTTCTTGCTCGTCATGATAGTATGCTATTTGGTTTCACTTTATCTTAACATGTTGACTTGTACTGGTTTATTGTTTTACTCTCACATGTTGATAAAGCCCTTAGGACTTATACTCGACTACTGGGACTATGATGAGATCATACTAGTGGGGCCGCGGTAGTCGATGAGTACATCCTATAATTGTTCCTAGTCGAGGGTATATCGAGACAGGGCATCGATACACCAGAGTAGACTAGCGTATACGCATCTTGACCCATATGATGGGCGATGGATGATCCCATATCCATCGGTGTTAGACATCAGAGATGGTGTACGGGTGCTCAGTAGAGACTGGGTACACTGGACGGACTCGCCGAGAACTCCCAGATGGTGATATACCACACGTCAGATGGCAGTTCTCCGGTGACACAGGTACAGGGTAGTCTGAAGACCCGAGATCGTCATAGAGTCTTGTATGATTCCCACTGTGCTTTGATTTCCACCTTACCACGTCCAAGAGGGCGTGCAAAACGGTGGCTTTTGGGTACAGTCCCGAATCACATGGAGGCAATGAGCGATAGGAGGGGATTCGTCTCTCCCGGTATAGGGAGTTGATGTTGTGCTGTGTTCGATTGGCTATAACTGGAAGTCCCTGGCCAGGGCTGATATAGAGATTTACTGGTAAGTGTTACTAGTAGTTTCTCGACCCGTTATGAGCCATACATCGACACGACTTATCGGTTACTGGGGTCTGACGTATACCACCCCTAGACTTGATATGCGACATATCAGACGAACAGACCGGACTGTACGGGAGTGTTACTGATCGGATTCACAGGAGAACGCACAGGCTAGCTTGTTGATCTTCTGATCGCTCAATACCTGGGTGGCTGTTACGTTTAGCTGACCGCTTGCAGCTTGTGGGTGTTTGATATGATCATCACCTGCTACCGGCGTATTGACGATTCTTTAGAGTCCTACACAGAGGTTTCTTGGCTCAGGCGAAACAGAGTAGTGGCACATATGTGATATGCGCAGGAGCGAGAATAATGCGATATGGGATACCGTATTAGATTCTCGCGATATATGGATATGAACCGGGTCATCGGATCAAGTGTTGATTCGATGAATCGGTACATGATATATTAGTCGGTTATATTCGATATAGCCGGATCGTCGGATCAAGTGTTGATTCGATGATTTAATATATAATAATATATATGATATATTATTATATTAACTAATATTGGCTTACTTTATTATTTCATTTTCTCAGTGGATGATACATTGATATATATGCGATATATGTTAATTGTATTATTTTCTTTTGTTGCAAATATATAATATATATATGATATATATTATTGTGACATGATATGATTAATTGTTAAACATGTTTAAGGATGATTAATTGAGGTTAGGGTTTGATTAGGTTTAGTTGCTTCAAGTTGCTTCTAGAAGCATTTTCTTTTGTCATTATGAAGATATTTGTGATGACACATTATTAACTCAACCAAACCCTAACCCTAGTTGTTTCTCTACTTGTTCTCATCCAATCATCCTTAACCATGGTTAATAATTCAATCATATGTTTTATATTTCTATTCATCACAAAAGAAAAAGAGAATTGATTATTCCTTATCCATTATCATCTTCTTCTTCTCTCTTGAAAGAAGAAGCTCTCTTGATTTTCTTAAGTGATGATAAAATATGAGAAAATGATATAGAAAGAAAGCAAAATCACTACTCTCTCATCTTCATCTCATCTAGCCCTTGGGATTAGGGTGTTCTTCTCTTTAGAGTGAGATAGCTTGAGTTCTTCGAAACCTCGACGTAGATCATCGGAGATTTGGATTACGACGAGCTAGAATGAATCGTTCGAGTTGTGGAGCCTCTCATGAGTCCGGGAGATCGTGGATCACGGCAAAGGGACTTCTACTCGGAGCTTGTGAAGTGAAGGAGCGGACTACAAAGGTTGTAATCCCTCACACTTAGATAAAAGTTATCTTATTGCATGTTAAACCCTAATAATCTAGCATAGATCCCGGCTTTGGGTTGTTCGGCACGTCTAAAATTTAATCCGGGCATGTTTGATGCCTTATGAACCTTCACAAGAGTGCCTAGGAACCCTACAGTGGTATCAGAGCTACTAGGCATTGGATGTCGACCTATGGGGGGTTCTCACTGTGTGACAGTGTGGCGAAGCATAGGCTCTTACCCCCAGGGTGTCCCGAGACCGGAAGGTGTTCCGGTGGGTTGTAGTCCTCGCGAGGGGGCATGCGTAAAAAGTAGCGGCTGAGGGACCCGTTGGTGCCACGGCGACCCCATTGGATGGGGTGGCTGCCTGACCTACAGTGGTATCAGAGCCTAGCTAGAGCATTAGGTGATGTGTTTACGAAGTTAAAACTCCGATCAAACCCGAAACGACGAAACTTGACCCCTCTCTGGAAATTTTTTAAATTTTGGGATTTTTCAGAATTAAAAATGTGTAAAAAAATCAGCAGGTAAATCTAAGAATTACCATAAAACCCGAGCCCCTAATTCGACCAAACGGCCGCGGAAGAGCGGCGCAAGCATGGCTTGCGCGGCGCTTCCGCGGCAGAACAGTGAGATCTTGACACGTGGCTTTGATGGTAATTCCCGTAGTTACTTGCTGAGTGTTCTGGATATTTTTATTCTGTTCCAGGTGTTTAAAATTCTGGGGTTTGTTTTGTAATAGTAGACTCGATCGGAATATTTAAGTTCGTATTTCTTTCCGGATATTTAGAAACTGTTAAACTGGTTGAACGGATATCATTAACCCACTTTATTCCGGCACGGCAAACTTTCAAGCGTTGAATTTTTATTGGGTTTAAATCTTTCGGAAAATTGTACAAGTTAAGCGGTGGACCCTCTAGAAGACAACAAACCTTAACTCGATTATGTGACCGTCTTGAACTGCCTTTTGAACCTTCGGGTTTGGGGCAGTACGGCGTGCCACATGTGAGGCGTTGGCTTGGCCCTTCTACGGCTGGATCACTGGTACTGTGACATATTCTGGGATTATTTGAACTCCGCTCAAGAGTTGAGCACTTCGGGAAATTTTGGGTGTTTGATTATCTGTTCAAATAGTTTAATACCGTATATTTATCTGGAATGTGATACAATATGTGGAATTCATAGAGTTAGGCATGAAATACGAAGTATGCGATATTTCGGATTTACGATGTCTAAAGTGATTGTGGATTCCAAATATTGTAGTTTTACACTTTCTTTTCTGTGACCGTAAGCGTAGTATGTGGTGTATCGCCGGCTTCGTTGCTATACATCAACGACAATCGGGATACGCATACTTGCTTACGTTGATGATATGAGATATTATGTGTTGCTGTGATATGTTATATTGGATCGTCGCGATCAGAATAGCCGGGGGTCTTATGTGAGATGAGGGTTTTTATTTTCATTCATGTAAAATTCATTTGTAAAGTAATATTCTTTTATTTGGGGCACTTCCAGGATGCGGTTGCTGTCACCAGTGTATATTATTTACTTTTCCGCATTAAGGTAGACCCAAGGAGGGGAGCACAAGTAACCGGGTTCTAGGGTCCAGTGGGAGGCCATCTCGAGGAGTCGAGACCGGGTCTCCTAACCCTAGAATTGGCAGTGTTACTTGCCGCTCTCGTAGGGGTCTTGGGATGTGGGTTTGGCTATTCGTCGCGACCGTGGAATCCGTGTTTTATACAGGCTCGTATTAAAAACACGGACGTCCTAGTATATCCAATATTTCATATATGTTCTTCTGCTGCAATGTTCTGTGATGAGATCATATTACTGCCTGAGACGAATGCTTATACTATATATATATATATGCTGATATATAAATATTACTGCTTTCGTTTCTTCTGTGATGCTTAGGAAGCATAAGCTGATGGGATTTTATTAATGAGATTAATAAAAGAAAAGAAACCTAAAGATGTTGTAGAATCAAAAACTTTATAAAAAAGGGTAGCTACAGTTTTGCTTTGCACAGTGATATATACGATATATCCTGCACCTTATTCGATGAGGAAAGGACCGAGATCCCTTCACCGGGAGTGACTCCTTTAGCAAAACTGGCAGATGCTACAAAACACGGTTTTTCTTTTGATTGCTTTAAGTGTTTTGCTTTGCACAGCGGTATATATGATATATCCTGCACCTTATTCGATGGGGAAAGGGCCGACGATCCCTTCACCGGGAGTGACCCCTTTAGCGAAACAAGAAAAGCCTCAAAAACACTCCTTTTCAAAAACATATGATTCTACGACGATATCAAGTTCATTACGCTCAGGGTTTTCTGAAAAACTTGCGTAACCCTCCGTCATTTAGGAAAATAGAGTACTTAGTATTCGTGCTGCGTTTGTTGACCATAGTTAAGGCGCAGTGTACGGTAACTAAGTGATGTTTTCCTAGATAACATAAGATGTGATTAATTAGGACAGTCATATGGCTTTGTTGACCATAGTTAAGGGTCATGTGGGTGGGTCTAAATTAATCAAGAAATGACGGGTAGGACTTGACTAGTGCTTATGATTTGTTGACCATAGTTAAGGTCATAAGACACTAGGGGTAAAAATATTATCGGGAATTTCAAGTGTTGAAATTTGCAATGAGATTGCATACCTCCTATGAGATAGTTCGATCCCGATACCCACTGCGAGTAAGAGTTACTCCTGGGAGAGTTTTACACAGGACAATTAGTCATTCAAGTAGGTGTCTAGAAAAGTGTTAACGAGGTTACGCCTCTGGGAAAACGAGGTTTACTAATTAGGTCCGTGCGAAAGCACGGGGAACCTCCCTCAAAGTACCGACACTGATCTGGCTGAAAGATTGACGAAATTGTAGGGTGTAATTAATCCCGGCTAATCTTACCTTTTATGGTTTGAAGGTAGAATTGATAAAACCAGTGGGAGACATCCTGATTAGATAAGATAATAACCAATCTAATCTTGCAAGAGCATACGCTAAAGTGTTTTCTTCTCTCTCTCTCCAGGTAGCGACCATTTCAGGCCATAATCAAGATAATAATATGGATGTATTGACTGAACCTAATTATTGTACTGAGCAAGGGAACGTTGAACCCGTTCTTTCTTATAAGAGTTATAAGACTGAACAGGAAATAGGAGAATATCTAGATTCTCACGCCGCCCAAAAGAACATGCATGTTGATGCATCTTCTTCAGGTGTGTTAGTTATTGAGAACTGTTTCTCAGTTCACCCTACGTCCTGGGTATTAGATACCCGATCTGGATCCCACATATGTAAACAGTTACATGGGCTACGTAAAGGTAGAGAACTGGGAAAAGGTGATCATTCCGTTCAAGTAGGGAACGGTGCAAGTATTGTAGCCAAAGCAGTTGGCGAATATCACCTTGTATTACCAAGTCGTAATACACTGATTCTAAATGAGTGCTATTATATACCGAACATGATGTGCAACATTATATCAGTTTCTTTATTGAGTAAAGAGGGATATAATTTTGTAGTACAGGATAATGTTATGAACATATTCCTAGATCAAAAGTTGATTGCATCAGGCTCGTTACATAATGGCATATTCATTCTAAATCAGAATACAGTCCTGAATATACAAAACACACACAAGAGGAAAAGTTCAGATGTGAACGAATCCTACTTGTGGCATTGTAGACTTGGTCATATCAATGCGACACGACTAGCTAAGTTACATAAAGATGGTTATTTGAATCCGTTCGAATTATCATCTTATGATACTTGCCATTCATGTCTCAAAGGAAAAATGACCAGAGCTCCGTTTAGTGGACACGGAGAAAGAGTTACCGAACTCTTAGGACTGATACATAGTGATGTATGCGGTCCCATGTCTACGCATGCCAGGAACGGTTCTTCCTACTTCATTACATTCACTGATGATCTCTCCAGATTCGGACATGTGTTCCTGATGAAACACAAGTCTGAAGCTTTTGAGAAATTCAGAGATTATAAGCACGAAGTAGAGAATCAAACGGGCAAAAGTATTAAGATTCTTCGATCTGATCGAGGAGGTGAATACTTAAGTAATGAGTTTCGAGATTATCTAAAAGAGAATGGGATTCTCTCTCAGCTTACTCCTCCTTATACACCACAGCACAACGGTGTATCGGAGCGGAGGAATCGCACCCTATTAGATATGGTGCGCTCTATGATGAGCACTGCTGAGTTACCTATCTATTTTTGGGGTTATGCGCTGGAAACAGCCACATATCTATTGAATAGAGTTCCAACTAAATCGGTGCCTACCACTCCATATGAGATATGGAATGGAAAGAGACCATCTCTTAAACGAGTTAAGATATGGGGTTGTCCGGCCTATGTTAAAAAGCAAAATCCGGACAAACTCGAGGCAAGATCAGGTATATGTAAGTTTGTAGGATATCCAAAAGATTCTTATGGATATATATTCTATCACGCTGAGGAACAAAAAGTGTTTATTTCTCAATATGCCACCTTTTTAGAAAAGGAATTTCTTGCAAAAGAAATTAGTGGCAAAGAGGTAGAACTGGAAGAAGTTCCAGCAGAACAAACTACAACAGATGATTTAGTGGAACCAGAGGATTCAGTAGTACCCGACGAACCCCAGCCTCTCCGCCGATCTAGCAGGGTTTCTCGTCCACCTGAGAGATACTACGGTTTTCTCATTGATGGTGGAAGCGAGGATTGCATCATGGATGATGATGAACCGACTAGTTTCGAGCAGGCCATCACAAGTGGTGACTCTGTGAAATGGCTGGATGCAATGCGATCTGAGATGGAATCCATGTACACCAACAAAGTATGGACTTTGGAAAATGCTCCTGAAGGGGTAAAACCCATTGGGAGCAAGTGGATCTTTAAAAAGAAATTTGGTGTAGATGGAAAAGTTGAGACTTTCAAAGCTAGACTGGTAGCAAAGGGATTTCGTCAACGTCCAGGTGTGGACTATGACGAAACCTTTTCTCCAGTGGCTATGCTTAAGTCCATCCGGATCTTACTTGCCATTGCTGCATACCATGACTACGAAATCTGGCAAATGGATGTTAAGACCGCCTTTCTAAACGGTGATTTAGAAGAGTGCGTGTACATGACTCAGCCAGAGGGCTTCGTAGATAGTGGGAGCAGCGGAAAGGTGTGCAAGCTGCTTAAATCCATTTATGGTTTAAAGCAAGCATCGCGGAGTTGGAACATCTGTTTTGATGTTGTAGTCAAAGAGTTTGACTTCATCAAAAATATAGATGAACCTTGTATCTATAAGAAGGTGGCAGAGGGTAAGGTAGTCTTCCTCGTATTGTACGTGGATGACATACTCTTGATAGGAAATGATATTCCTATGCTGCAATCAGTCAAGCTCTTCTTATCACAGAGATTCTCAATGAAAGATCTAGGTGATGCCTTCTGCATATTGGGAATCATGATCTATAGAGATAGATCTAAACGGATACTGGGATTGTCCCAATCCAGGTACATTGACACCATACTAAAGAGGTTTAGTATGGAAGAATCCAAACGTGGGAATCAGCCCACGATATCTGGACTCACTCTCTCCAAAGAGATGTCTCCCAAGACTGATTTGGAGAGAACTCGCATGCAAGGGATACCCTATGCTTCGGCAGTAGGCTCTATCATGTATGCGATGCTATGTACCAGACCCGATGTAGCATACTCACTAAGTGTAGTGAGTCGGTATCAAGCAGATCCTGGAGAGAGTCATTGGACAGCAGTGAAGAACATTCTTAAGTACTTACGAAGGACTAAGGATATGTTCTTGGTGTATGGTAACGGAGAACTCCAGGTGGAGTCCTTTACCGATTCCAGCTTCCAAAGTGATAAGGACGACTCTAAGTCGCATTCGGGTTTTGTCTTTACCCTCAATGGAGGGGCGGTATGTTGGAAGAGTTCCAAACAGGATACCGTTGCAGACTCAACGATGGAGGCTGAATACATCGCTGCCAACGATGCTGCCAAAGAGGCTGTCTGGATCAAGAAGTTCATTAGTGAACTTGGTGTGGTTCCATCCATTGAGCATCCAATACTTCTGTATTGCGATAACAATGGAGCTGTGGCTTTGGCCAAGGAACCCAGGTCCCATCAGAAGTCCAGACATATTCTGAGGCGGTATCACCTGATCAGGGAGATAGTTGATCGCCGGGAGATCGAGGTCAGTAGAGTAGATACGAAGGACAACACTGCGGATCCATTCACGAAGGCTATTCCCCAGATACAGTTTGAGAGATTATTCGGGATGCTAGGTATGAGATACTACAACAGCTGGCCTTAGTGCAAGTGGGAGATTGTTAGTTATGTATATGCCCTAGAGGCCATTGTTGTACATTTGATGTATATTATAATGGATGCTTGGTTATATATAGAGAAGACTTTCTTGCTCGTCATGATAGTATGCTATTTGGTTTCACTTTATCTTAACATATTGACTTGTACTGGTTTACTGTTTTACTCTCACATGTTGATAAAGCCCTTAGGACTTGTACTCGACTACTGGGACTATGATGAGATCATACTAGTGGGGCTGCGGTAGTCGATGAGTACATCCTATAATTGTTCCTAGTCGAGGGTATATCGAGACAGGGCATCGATACACCAGAGTAGACTAGCGTATACGCATCTTGACCCATATGATGGGCGATGGATGATCCCATATCCATCGGTGTTAGACATCAGAGATGGTGTACGGGTGCTCAGTAGAGACTGGGTACACTGGACGGACTCGCCGAGAACTCCCAGATGGTGATATACCACACGTCAGATGGCAGTTCTCCGGTGACACAGGTACAGGGTAGTCTGAAGACCCGAGATCGTCATAGAGTCTTGTGTGATTCCCACTGTGCTTTGATTTCCACCTTACCACGTCCAAGAGGGCGTGCAAAACGGTGGCTTTTGGGTACAGTCCCGAATCACATGGAGGCAATGAGCGATAGGAGGGGATTCGTCTCTCCCGGTATAGGGAGTTGATGTTGTGCTGTGTTCGATTGGCTATAACTGGAAGTCCCTGGCCAGGGCTGATATAGAGATTTACTGGTAAGTGTTACTAGTAGTTTCTCGACCCGTTATGAGCCATACATCGACACGACTTATCGGTTACTGGGGTCTGACGTATACCACCCCTAGACTTGATATGCGACATATCAGACGAACAGACCGGACTGTACGGGAGTGTTACTGATCGGATTCACAGGAGAACGCACAGGCTAGCTTGTTGATCTTCTGATCGCTCAATACCTGGGTGGCTGTTACGTTTAGCTGACCGCTTGCAGCTTGTGGGTGTTTGATATGATCATCACCTGCTACCGGCGTATTGACGATTCTTTAGAGTCCTACACAGAGGTTTCTTGGCTCAGGCGAAACAGAGTAGTGGCACATATGTGATATGCGCAGGAGCGAGAATAATGCGATATGGGATACCGTATTAGATTCTCGCGATATATGGATATGAACCGGGTCATCGGATCAAGTGTTGATTCGATGAATCGGTACATGATATATTAGTCGGTTATATTCGATATAGCCGGATCGTCGGATCAAGTGTTGATTCGATGATTTAATATATAATAATATATATGATATATTATTATATTAACTAATATTGGCTTACTTTATTATTTCATTTTCTCAGTGGATGATACATTGATATATATGCGATATATGTTAATTGTATTATTTTCTTTTGTTGCAAATATATAATATATATATGATATATATTATTGTGACATGATATGATTAATTGTTAAACATGTTTAAGGATGATTAATTGAGGTTAGGGTTTGATTAGGTTTAGTTGCTTCAAGTTGCTTCTAGAAGCATTTTCTTTTGTCATTATGAAGATATTTATGATGACACATTATTAACTCAACCAAACCCTAACCCTAGTTGTTTCTCTACTTGTTCTCATCCAATCATCCTTAACCATGGTTAATAATTCAATCATATGTTTTATATTTCTATTCATCACAAAAGAAAAAGAGAATTGATTATTCCTTATCCATTATCATCTTCTTCTTCTCTCTTGAAAGAAGAAGCTCTCTTGATTTTCTTAAGTGATGATAAAATATGAGAAAATGATATAGAAAGAAAGCAAAATCACTACTCTCTCATCCTCATCTCATCTAGCCCTTGGGATTAGGGTGTTCTTCTCTTTAGAGTGAGATAGCTTGAGTTCTTCGAAACCTCGACGTAGATCATCGGAGATTTGGATTACGACGAGCTAGAATGAATCGTTCGAGTTGTGGAGCCTCTCATGAGTCCGGGAGATCGTGGATCGCGGCAAAGGGACTTCTACTCGGAGCTTGTGAAGTGAAGGAGCGGACTACAAAGGTTGTAATCCCTCACACTTAGATAAAAGTTATCTTATTGCATGTTAAACCCTAATAATCTAGCATAGATCCCGGCTTTGGGTTGTTCGGCACGTCTAAAATTTAATCCTGGCATGTTTGATGCCTTATGAACCTTCACAAGAGTGCCTAGGAACCCTACAGGTTTTTACCCCTAGCACCTATGACCTTAACTATGGTCAACAAATCATAAGCACTAGTCAAGTTCTACCCGTCATTTCGTGATTAATTAGACCCACTCACATGACCCTTAACTAAGGTCAACAAAGTCACGCGACTGTCCTAACTAATCGCATCATATGCGGTGTAGGAAGACATCACTTAGCTACCGTACACTGTGCCTTGACTATGGTCAACAAACACAGCACGAATACTAAGTACTCTAATTCTTAAAATGACGGAGGGTTGCGAATGGTTTTTATGAAAACCTTTAACGCTTTGAACTTGATCTCGTTGCGGAATCAAATGGTTTTTAAATGGAATGTTTTTTAGGCTTTTCTAGTTTTGCTAAAGGGGTCACTCCCGGTGAAGGGATCGTCGGCCCTTTCCTCGTCGAATGAGGTGCGGGATATATCATATATATCACTGTGCAAAGCGGAAACTATAGAAGCTATCAAAAGACAAACCGAGTGATGTAGCATCTGCCAGTTATTGCTAAAGGAGTCACTCCCGGTGAAGGGATCTCGGTCCTTTCCCTATCGAATAAGGTGCAGGATGTTCTATAAGGAACACCGCGATGCAAAGCAAGAACTGTAGCTACCTGTTTTTATTTTGAAATTCGATTCCACAACATCAATTAGGTTTATTTTCTTTCATTAATCACATTAATGAATATCCCATCATATAAGTCCACCTAACCATCACAGATAAATATAACGTACGCTTATGCCATCCGCATTCGCCTCGATGTCCCCTCGTGCACCGTTAGGTTAGGTAACTAACGGCAGAGCGGGGCAGGGCTAGCGCGGGTGTAAAACATAAGTAACGTCTATATAATATATCATATATACTATATATTATATCTATCATAGAACATCACATGATCACATCACAGATAACGCAGCAGAAAATACATATGAAATATTGGATATACTAGGACGTCCGTGTTTTCAATACGAGCCAGTATAAAACACGGATTCCACGGTCGTGATGAATAGCCAATCCCACACCCCTAGACCCCTACGAGAGCGGCAAGCAACCCTACCAATTCTAGGGTTAGGAGACCCGGACTCGACTCCTCGAGATGGTCTCCCTCTGGACCCCAGAACCCAGTTACTTGTGCTCCCCTCCTTGGGTCTATCCTAATGCGGAAAAGTAAATAATATACAATGGGTGACAACTTCCGCAACCTGGAAGTTCCCCAATAAAAGAATATTACATACAAGTTTTTACATGAATGAAAATGAAAAAACACTCATCTCACATAAAAACCCCCCGGCTATTCAAACACGACGATCCAATATAACATATCCAGCAACACATAACATCACATGTCATCAACGTAAGTAAATATGCGCATCCCAATTGTCGTTGACATATAACAACGAAACCGGCGACATCACATATTACACTTACGGTCACAGAAAAGAAAGTGTAAAACTACAACAGTTGGAATCCGCAACCACCTCAGACATCGCATGCCTGACCAAATGAATTCTTTAGACATCGCATGCCTAACAATTATAAACCTCGCATTTTAGTCTCATTATCGAAAACACTTTTCAATATAAAGTCGGGTAATTCAACAAGATTCCCGGCATCCTGATCGAATGCTCGTCGCAAACTTCAGTAGGCGGCCGCACCCCCGACGCCGTCGACAAAGTGCACCAAGGCGAAACACCACTGCCGCGAGCACCCGAACGGATGCTTTCGGCGACGGGGTTCTCCTACAGTCACTTAGTCGGGGCTATGGAGTGAGACTGTCTATTAAGTTTACCCGGCGAGTATCCGCGTACGCTACGTGATTGCAACGGACTTTTGATCGCATCAAAATTCCGTGGCACCCGATCAAGTGAGACTAATCTGTTACGTTTATAACATTCATTCAGTTATCTCATAACTACTTGTGAATTCCAAATATTGTATCACATTCCGGATAAATAGAAAACGCTAAACTTTTCGATCGAACAATCGATCACCCAAGTTTTCCCGATACAGCTCAACACATGAAATAAGTCTAACAGCATTCAGTTCGTGCCTCAGTACCAACGGTCCAGCCGTAGAAGGGTCAAGCCAACGCCTCACATGTGGCACGCCGTACTACCCCAAACCCGAAGGTTCAAAGGGCGGTTCAAAGGGCGGTTCAAGACGGTCACATAATCGAGTTAAGATTTGTTGTCTTCTAGAGGGACCATCGCGTTACTTGCACTACTTAGAACGTCGTTAAACTACGGAAAAATCCAACAATTGGAAATTTCCCGGCAGGGGAAAAAGTGGGTATTTATATCCGGTCGAACTTTTTAACATATTCTAAAAATACCCGGAAAAGCACACTGACAAAATTAGACAATCCGATCGATACACCGAGTCCCCAATACAACCCAGAAAATCCAGCTCTGATACCACTGTAGAGTTCTTAGGCACACTAATGGAGTCTCACAAGTGATGAAACATGGCCAATTATAATTTTACAAGTGCCGAGAAACCCTAATACGGATCGTTAACTAGATGTGTAGGCTATGCGATGCAAGTTAATGACTTTAACTTAAAAGGAAAGGGGCTACAACCTTTGTAGATCCGGTCCACCACTTCCTAAGCTCCGCGATGATGTCCCTCCGCTGTCCAAATCGGATTCCGGACTCTAGCATCGGCTTCATCGAAGAAATGGGCGGGCTTGATCGTCGGCTTCGATGCCGAAGATGATCTACGTCGAGGCATCACAAGATCAAACTCTCACTTCACCAAGTCATGAAACTTGTGAAGAAAACACCCTATACTACTTGGCAAGAGGTAGAGGATGAAGAAATAGGAAGTGGGTTCACTTTAGAATTGGATTTCTCACTCATTTTCACTAGTTGCCATTGATGGTAGCTAGGTTTTCTTTCTTGCTCAAGATGAAGAAGAAGAAGAAGAAAAGATATGATAAGTGTTATTAAAAATAGAAAATAAAATCAACACTTATCATTTACTAACCTTGGTTAGGTGTAGAGAATGTACTAAGGTTAAGTGGAATGGTTAGGGTTAAGTATGAGACAAAATGGTCACTAAAGTCAAAGCTTCAAGAAGCTTCAAAGAAAAACAAAACTAGCAACCATTTCATTTCTTATCTTTTCAAAATAAATAAATAAATAAATAAATAAATAAGAAAAAGAAAACCCTAATCATTAACTTAACCATGGTTTATTCTTTACACAAACCCAAGTGAGCAAGTATCATCAAACATGATACAAACAAGTGCACAAAAGTATATCACATATACAACTTGTGCAAATCAAGTGAGAAAATCCACTTAAAGTGAACCAATACTAGTTGATGCAAAGTAATATATCAAATATATAAGTATACATTAAATCATTAAATCAACACTTGATTTAACGATCCGGTCATATCGCATATAACCGACCAGTATCCTATGTATCGGCTTATCGAATCAATCCTTGATTCGATAACTAGGTTATATCGCATATAACCAATCAATACATTCATCGTGAGAATGAAATACGATATCACATACTCGCATTATTCTCGGTCCTGCACATATCTCATATGCGCTCCTATTTCGTTTCGCTTGAGCCAGGAAACCTCTGTGTAGGACTCTAAAGACTCGTCAATACGCCGGCAGCAGGTGATGATCATATCAAACACCCACAAGCCGCAAGCGGTCTGCTAAACGTAACGGCCACCCGGGTATTGAGCGATCAGAAGATCGACGAGCAAGCCCGCTTACACTCCTGTGAATCCAACCAGTAACACTTACCGTACAGTCCGGTCTGTTCGTCTGATATGTCGCATATCTCGCCTAGGGGTGGTAAACGTCAGACCCCAGTAGCTCGATAAGTCATGCCGACGTGAAGTCCATGACATGTGTGAAACTACTGATAACACTTACCAGTAGGTCACTGCAACCCTGGCCAGGGATTTCCTGTTATGGACAGTCGAGCATAGCGCAACATCAACCCCCAATACCGGGAGAGATGAATCCCCTCCTATCGCTCATTGCCTCCATGTGATCGGGACTGTGCCCAAAAACCACCTGTTTGCACGACTCAGTAGAGCCATGGTAGGGTGGAAATCAAAGCACAGTGGGAGACACACAAGACTCTATGACAATCTCGGGTCAACAGACTAAGCTGTACCAGTGTCACCAGAGAACTGCCATCTAACGTGAGGTATAATACCATCTGGAAGTTCTCGGCGAGTCCGTTCAGTGTACCCAGTCTCCACTGAGCACCCGTATACCATCTCTGATGTCAAACACCAATGGATATGGGATCATCCATCGCCCATCGCATGGGTCGAGAAGATATACGCTAGTCTACTCTGGAATATCGATGCCCCGTCTCGATATTCCCTCGACTAGGAACATTGAAGGATGTACTCATGGACTATCCAGGCCCCACTAGTATGATCTGCATCACGGTCCTGGAAGTCGAGTACACATCCTAAGGGCTTTATCAACATGTAACAGAGAGACAGAAAGTATACACGTTAAGATAAAGAGCAACCAGATAGCGTACTATCATGTCGAGCAAGAAAGTCCTACCTATATATGTCCCAGCATCCACTACAATATACATCCAATGTACAGTAATGGCCTCTAGGGCATACATATAACTAACATGCTTCATCCATAGGATTTGAGCACAAAAAGCACCCGCAATAATATATTCCGTTTCGGCCGTGGAAAGAGCAATCGAGTTTTATTTCTTGGATGTCCAAGAGACTGGACAATTTCTAAGAAATTGACATGTTCCAGTCATGCACTTGCGGTTTATTTGGCTCCCCGCATAGTCCGCATCCGAATAAGATTTAAAATCAAAAATTTTATTCTTTGGATACCATAAATCTAAACCAATCGTTCTCTTAAGATATCTAAAGATTCTTTTTACCATACTTAGATACAATTTCTTGGGACATGATTGGAAACGAGCACACAAGCAAACACTAAATATTATATCGAGTCTACTAGCGGTTAAGTAAAGTAAAATACCAATCATACCACGATATTTAGTAATGTCCACATCCTTGCCAGATTCATCTTTTAAAAGCTTTATTGTAGTGGCCATAGGAGTGTTTCTTGGTTTCACATCTTCAAGATCAAACTTATTGATGAGCTCCTTTGTGTACTTGGCTTGATTTATGAAGATATTATCCTTGAGTTGCTTGATTTGGAGTCTAAGAAAATAATTGAGTTCACCCATCATGCTCATTTCAAACTCTTTTTGCATGCTATAGGCAAATTCCTTGCATAGAGATTCATTAGTGGATCCAAAAATAATATCATCTATATAAATTTGAACAAGCAAAATCTCATCATTTTTCTTCTGATAAAAAGTATGGTGTCAACCTTGCCCTTTGTAAAACCTTTTTCAAGTAGAAAAGTGCCCAATCTAGCATACCAAGCTCTAGGAGCTTGTTTCAAACAAGCAAAGTCTTATGCAACTTGAAAACATGATTAGGATATTTAGAATCTTGAAAACCAAACGGTTGTTCCACAAAAACTTCCTCCTCAACACCATTCAAAAAAGCAGTTTTGACATCTATTTGATAAACTTTGAAATCTTTAAAACATGCATATGAGAGTAAAATGTGAATGACTTCTAATCTAGCTACCGGAGCAAAAGTTTCATCGAAATCAATACCTTTCTCTTAATTGTAAACTTGTGCTACAAGTATTGCCTTGTTCCTAGTGATCACACCAAATTTATCAAGCTTATTCTTCAAGACTCATTTTGTACCTATAATGTGTCGATCACTAGGCCTATGAACAACATCCATACATTGTTCCATTCAAATTGGACAAGCTCATCTTTCATAGCACAAACCCAATTCTCATCCATGATAGTTTCTTTAGTATTCTTAGGTTTAATATGAGATAAGAAAGTTATGTTAGCAAAAAAGTTTGGATTATGAGAACGAGTTGTTACCCCCTTTGTCACATCATCGATGATTTGAGTTGGTGGATAATTATTATTGTATCTCCAATCTTTTGGTAGTGTTGGTACCGATTCATCATCCGCATCGCCTACTACGCTTGAAGGAGGCTTTTATTTAGAATCTTCCTTTGAAATGACAAGTTTCTCTAAACGAGCTCGAACCACTTCATCATCATCTTCCTCGAGTACTACAATATTCTTGGCAAAAGGATTAGTTTTTTCAAACTTAACATGCATACTCTCTTTCATAGTGTTAGAGATTTTATTGAAAATATGATAAGCTTTACTAGTGGAAGAGTAGCCAAGAAAAATACCCAAATCAATTTTTGCATCTTATTTGCCAAGAAGATCTTTAGTATTTAAAATATAACACTTGCACCCGAAAACTTTAAAATAGCCAATGTTGGGTTTTCTAACATAATACAATTCGTAAGGAGTTTTCTCAAGTCCTTTACGAATAACAACTCTATTTTTAATATATGATGCGGTTAACCGTTTTAGCTCAAAAATAGTGAGGTAAACTATGTTTATTTAACATTGTCCTAGACATTTCTTAAAGAGATCGATTCTTCCGTTCAACGACTCTATTTTGTTGTGGAGATCTAGAACAAAAAAATTCATGTTTAAACCCATCATCATTACAAAAATCTTTAAAGAAATCATTTTGAAATTCACCTCCATGATCACTACGGATTTTAACAATTAAAAGTTGTTTTTCGTTTTGCACTTTGTTAAAGAAAGTTTTGAAAACAATAAAGGCATCACTTTGGTTTGCAAGAAAAAGAACCCAAGTAAATCTTGAAAAATTATCAACAAACACAAAAGCATAAGGTTTACCACCAAAATTCAATGTCCTTGAAGGACCAAATAAATCCATATGGATTAACTCAAGAGGGTTAGATGTTGATACCACAATCTTCGGCTTGAAAGAGCTCTTGGCTTGCTTACCCATTTGGCATGCATCATATAGCTTGTCTTTTGCAAATTTGAGATTTGGCAAGCCAATGACCAAGTCCTTATTTGTGATATTTGAGTGTAGGTCCATAGAATAATGTCCAAGCCTTCGGTGCCATAACCAACTATCATCCTCTAAAACACTTAAACACTCAAAAATTTCATTAGAAATAACGCAAGCGTCAATAGGGTAAACATTACTACTTCTTTTATCACAAATTATCATCTCATCTTTTGAATCAAAGACGTTTCCAAACTTTTCTCAAAAACAACTTTAAAGCCTTTATCACAAAATTAACTAATACTAAGAAGATTATGTTTTAAACCATCATCGATAAGAACATATTCTAACATAGCAGCGTTAAACTTGATATTATCTTTACCGATAATTTTAGCTTTACCATCATCTCCAAAGGTGACCATGCCACCTTCCTCACTTGATAGGGTTGCAAAGAACTTAAATTTGCCAGCCATATGCCTTGAGCAACCACTATCAAGGTACCATTAATTTTCACGCCGCGACTTGCGGGACACCTATAGAAAATGTAATAAATGTAACTTTTGGTATCCAAGTCTAGGTGGGTCTACAGGGCTTAGTATTGAGAACCCAAATCAAATTCCTTGAAGATCTATCTGTGCAATGACAAAAGATATGCCCAATATACCCACAATAGTTAAATACAACATTGCTAGTTCTAAAATGTGTATGTGCATGTGTGTGTTTGTCATGATGATGATGGTGATATGAAGTAGGAATCTTAACACGAGTAGTTCTAGCAAAGGATTTTTTAAAAATTGGAGCATGCGCAAATCTAGCATTACGATCATATGATATAAAAGCATGTACATGAAGAACATGGTGATCATAAGAAGTAGATGCATGTGGAGAAGTTGCCTTAACAAAGTAGACTTAAATGAAGCCTTATCATACGTTGGTTTAGGGCTACTATCATGAGAAAGTGATACATGTTGAAAGACAATATCATTCTTCTTATTTGAAACATTTAAGTTGCCTATCATGTTATCAAAAGAAATTTTGCTAGTGGCAAACTTGTGAAGAGAGGTATTAAGATCATTAATCTTAAACTTCATTTTATTAACATCTGGCAATATGGCATTATGAGTGATAGTCAAAGAATCATATTTACACTTGAGAGAAGTAAAACTGGAAGCGGGTCTCTCATTTTTGAAATTAGCATCTTTGAGAGAACTATTTAAAGAAGCAGTCTTAGATAAAAGTTTTTCATTTGCAAATTTTAAATCATCACAACCACAAGAATTAATAGAAGAATTTTCTTTTTCAAGAAAAGCAATTTTCTTTTTCAAGAAAAGCAATTTTCTTTTTGGCAATGGAATACTTAGTTCGAAGAGTAGAATAAACATCACTAAAAGAATCCAAACGTTTCAAGAAGATCTTCAAAATTTGACGAGTTTAGATCAACTATTATCTCATCCTCATATGCCATGAAGCACAAATTTTCTATCTCTGAATCGGATGGTCCATCTTTGTTCTCGCTTCACTCTGAGTCGTCCCATATTCTTGCATTGAAGGCTTTCCGATAAGATTTTTATGGAGCTTCCATTTCGTTATCATGGGGGCAATCGGCGACGAGATGACCGCGCTTCCTACACTTGAAGCAAGACCTAATATCTTTGTTGTTACTGTAAGGATGATCTCTAGGAAAGTTGCCTCTCTTGAAATTTCTTCGGAGCTGGAGAAATTTATGGAATTGCCTTATCAAAAAAGCGATACCGTCATCATCTCCACTCAACTCATTATCGTCACTAAGTTTGGATGGTGTATTTGATCTTGATGGAGCTTTGGAGGTAGCCTTAAGAGAGATGTTCTTTAGATTTTTTCCTCTCTACTTTCTCATGTTCCAAGTCATAGGCTTTCCGTTCAAGCTCATAACTTTTGAGATTTTCTTGAAGGTCCTCAAAGGTGCTCATGACTTCAATGTCGACTATCTCTTTGAGAGTAGTCGCCTTTATTTGCCATTTCTTGGTGAGTGATAGAGATTTTATTAGTCTCCAAATTAAACCGTAAGTATACAGCTATATCACAGTAGTACTTGAGGATCGTTCCCACAGAAAGGTGTGTTAACTACCTTAAAACTAAGTTAAAGAAAGCAAGAAAATTTAAAAGGTTGGTTTTTATAAGAGAAAAGTCTAGGATTTTGTATTGTTTTTTCTTCTAGGGTTGGTTTAAGAGATACTTCTTCTTTTCTAGATCTATATTTAATATGTTTTCTATTAATTAAAACAAAAGCATAGATTATATTAATTAGATTTAAAAATAATCTATCAATTATTAAAACATCAGTTAGAAACTATATCAAACATCTATGTTTCTAGTTAATTAAAGGTACCCTAGGTTTAATCTTCAATTAACAGTATTAGGTAGCTAATCTATACTATTATTTTATTGAATTAACCTAGAACCCTTTAATTACTTAGGTTGAATTTATTTTAATCTAATTCTTTTCTTACCGTCCCTAATTAGCTTTCTACTTTGTCGGACCGTCATTAACCTAATGGGTTTTTAGGTGTATCATCAATCCATATATCTAATTCAAAGCGTCAATTATCTTTATAAGATCTAGTATATATGATGAAAACATAAAAAGAAAGGTATTAAATCAAAAGAAACTTCATAAATTAAGCATAAGAAAAGAAGAGTTTGAAAACGTCCAATCACTAGAATTAAACAACATAAACCCTAGAATGAAATTATTGTTGGCTATAGTGCCCTCAAGTCAATTATTGGATCGCAGGCACGTGATTGCAATGATTGAGGGGGGACCGATACTGGTAGAACAGTGTTACTCAAGATGATAGTATGCTATCTGGTTTGTCTTTATCATCGTGTACATACTTCAGGTGATATTACAGATCACTATTACATGTTGATAGAGCCCATAGGATTCTTGCTTGACTACCAGCAGTATGATGGCGATCATATACGTGAGAATTGGATGGTCTACAAGCACATCCTTAAAGTGTCCCCGGTCGTGGGAGTTTCGAGACTAGGCATCGATACTCTAAGAGTAGACTAGTGTATACGGATCGAGACCCCGACGAGGGGCGGTGGCCGGCCTCACAAACTATTAGTGTCAGTTGGTTCACCTAAGATGTATACAAGTGCTCATTGGGTTATGAGTAAACCGGACGGACTCGCCGGGAACATGCTAGATGGTATTATACCTATTATCAGATAGCAGTTCCCTGATGACATATGTGCAGGTTAGTCTATTGACCTGAGATCATCATTTGTATCGTGTGAGTTCCCACTGTGCTTTGATTACTATCCTACCACGGCTCAAAGGAGTCGTGCAAATAGGTTTTAGTTGGATACAGTCCCGAGCCACATGGAGGCAGTGAGCGGATTGTCAGGGGATTCGTCTCTCCCGGTATTGGGGGTTGATGTCTCTGTCACGACCCGAAATATTATCTCGTGACCAGCACTTAAATCATGCAACGTCTAAAGGCGTAACGTAATTCAAGTAAGCTGAAACCCAGAAATCTAAACCTTTTTTAAGAAAATAAATGAGGTGAAGTTTTGAAATAAACGTATAATGAGATCAAGTTTTCTTAAAATGCAAAGAAAAGGGACATGCAAATGCAAGTGGAATTTAAAAGTTTGAAAACATGTTTCGTCTTATAAAAATTTGGGCAGCACCTCCTTTGTATATTTTGATCCAAAACCACATATACAAGATAATGATAAAGGCATCCCCAAGCGGAAGCTAGCTCTTCGCCAAACGGCGGATCACAACCACGCGGGAAAATATAAATTAGCATACGACGCCCAACGGCGAAGATCACCACAAAAGATAAAGAAAAGCAAGACATAAAAACCACAAGTAGCGGAAAACACCTCGCTCTAAGTCTCGCAACCACAATCCCACTAAGTCTCATTACTTATACAATTTACTAATTTTGATTGATGGAGTTAACTAGATACAATATGAAATGTAGATAAAGAGTGGGTACAATACAAATGTCCCTCCTACCAATGCAAAACACCCGAATGCAACTGTGTGCCAGCGAAGCCACTACTGATCCCTACGGTCTACCTGCAAGAACTGTGGCACAACGGGGGTGAGTTGCCAACTCATGAATAGAAATATATCAACAAGTAGAAATCGAATAAACAACGACTCCTAGGTCAACTATATCATGATGGTAATACTCTGATATCTAGGGTGACCGGGTCTGTATATGTGCCAACAAGATAGTCAATGCCTATAAGCATGTGGATAACATCCAGCAGTATAATCAACGCATGTATGCATGTGGATCTCGTCCACCCATATGATCAATATCTGTATGCACGTAAATATCATAAAGGAGTGTGCATGAAAGTATGAGGATATAAATCAATTTTGTCTCTCGCGACACACCAAAATCATGGAACCTGGGTGTCCAACATCGACACCCGAAAACATCATGAAACCCATGTCCAGCATCGAAACGTAAAACCTCATATCTCGGGCTCCGTCAGTCTGGATCGGCCCATATCATCTCTCGACTCCGTTCGGTATCCTCCGGATATCCGCCAGGTCCAACCAATCACCGGTAGGTAGTAGTCCCTCTTCCAGGCTCACCGTCTGTATACACAGCATCCCTTTCTTTTCCCGGGGTACCATACCGGGTCCACCATGTACCTGCAATCGTCCTCATCCAGCTCCTCGATCGGGTTTCACATGTCAAATGTCTCAGAACTGAGAAAACGCATGGTGGACGCACTGAAATGTCATATTAAGAGAAACCGGGTTTTTTAAACAGTACTTACTTTCTTTTGAAATAGCCACGGTTCTCAAATACAGAAATCTAATGAAAACAGCATGTCTCAATGCGTAAAATCATAAAGCATGATGTATGCGACATATGATAAAATGTAAGCATATCAGAATATCATGCAACATGGGACATATTAAGAGAAAACTGCTCTTTTAAATGATTCCCGTTTTTAAAATACATCCTACGGTTCCTAATTTCTCCAAGTCAAATACAACATCGTATAAAGGTGCATATGCAACAATAGAAAGTAAATTATGCAAGGAGTCGTATCATAATGTAGCAATCCTACTGTGTAGTGACATGACAATTATCGATGATGAAGTGTGTGAGCCGGCAAATCTGTGTACGTGTAACATACACATCATCGATAATGGTGCAGGTGTACTTGCACAAGTATAAATAATGAAATGCGAAAAACATGAATGCAGCATAAGGTAAATCATATGCAAAAGCTGACGGGTATACGTATCTAACATGACCGAGTCGGTGAATCTATCAATCAGCATATAGACTCACAACATCACGTACGGTATTATCCATCGTACGGCATCCTCTAGTCAAAGGTATGGATCAAATCTCAAGTCAAACTCACCACGTACGGAAAATCATCGTACGGCGGCATTAAGCTAATAGGGATCCTATCAACCTATAAGACAATGAGGGTACGGTCTCATATCACGTACGGCCTATCATCCATGATTCACAACATTATATATATACACACACACCTATGTCCCAGGTCACTTCCATAACGATCTCATATTAGGGGACTGACAAGGTATCAATCATCTCAATCGACTCGCATCCGTATACCAACATATCATCATATCATTATATTCGTCTTATATTCTTGTCATCGCATTTATATCTCACATCAAGTCGAGTTTACATAAACATTATATCTCTACTATATGTATAAGTATCTATCTAACATACACACCCGAACTATACAATCAGATTTTTAAAGAAGCGAATCGTAGTTTTGAAAATAGGGGTTACGGTGTTTTTAAGGAAAAGATATCATTTGAAATTCCGTAACGTCCCTCAAGGTATCAGTTTAAAAGATACATACAATTCTTTAGTTTAGAAATATGTATGGTTCGTATGACACATGTACGTCGACTATCTAGTCCTATGGTATCCTAAACGGCAATATCGTCAAACATCATCCTCAAATACCGTCATCACATATTAGCCGTATTATATCACTTCTAACTATCCTTAGTTTCTAATATGGTTTCACTAACTATCTTTTAACTCTAACCCCAGTTTGCAAATTTAGGTTTCCTTAACCATATTCTATAAATCAGTTTCCATCAAAACTTTGCGGGGGTGTTATACGCCATCCACCCGACCTCCCCGGTAGATATAGATCTACTCACTTTGGTCTTCGCTTGCCGAAGTTGATGACGCAATGATCCGTCGTCTCGGAATCTACGCGAAGGTACCTACAATAATAAACAATCGCAATCGCTACTAACATCAAGTCGGGTAACCAAAACGGCACACGGATCGCCTATAGGTTAGAACCTATAGCCCACGTATGCAAAACCAACAAATTACCCCTAGTCGTTGATGTACAAACATTCAACAACCAAATACCAAACCAAATATCAAGAATTAGCATTTCAAAATACAGAAAACATAGCTAAAATCACACTAAAAAGCTCCCAGATTTTGACTCAGGTCAAATAAATCCAAGCAAACAAGTCTAGGGTGATGTATATTGTGTATTTGAGCTACTGGACCAACCCCACCCCAGCCAACCAAGTGGACGGCCACATAGGCCCTAAATCCAGCCTCCTCAGCCCCCTATGCTCTTATGGGCTTCGTCTTATCATGGTGGTCTCCTGGTGGCGTATCTAGGTCCCTGGTATTGTTTGCTACGCTCAAAAATCCCCGGGTTGCTCCAGATTTCCCTGCACACCCTTTATTCCCACAAAACCGACATGAACTCAAATCCCTAATCCGTATTTTGTTTTCTATACTAAATCCCAGGTCTTAAACAGCCACTCAATCATCATCAATCCTCAATTTCACTCAAACCCTCACTAGGATTTTCTAATTTCCACAAAACACCACCAACCATCTCTAAACTAAACTAGAAGCTAAGAACTCAAACTAAACTAACATGGGAAGAGATATACCTCATGGATGAACTCAAGAGAACCCTAGTAGTCCCAATGTTGCCAAAATCCCACTTTGTTTGGTTCAATGTGATGAGCATGAAGAGGGGATCGTTTTTTGTGAAAGGGGTTTAGGGTTTTGGGGATTATTTGGAGATGGATCTAGGGTTTGAAGGTGGAGGGAGATGAGGGTGAGGAAGATGAAGAAGGAGATGAAAAAAAAGATGGGGGAAGAGAATGAGGCATTCCTCCCCTCTCCCTCTTAATTATTCTCACTCTATCTCTCTCTCCAAGTCATCATTACGTCTCCTTTCTCTCTCCTCACTCATCATGACACCTTTTTCTATTCTTTTCCCACCAATAACACTTACACCGTAATAAAACAACACAAATAAAATAACATGTAATATGTCATGGTGCATTTACCATGAAAAACTGTAAAAACACGGATTTGGCTTAATCGCGATTATTAGTGCACTAATCGGGTTTTTACCAAAACTGCCTATAATAACTTTTAAAAATGCCAAATCCTTTAAATATATAATTAAATGAATAAATCATTTTAATTTCCCTTTATTTCATAATTATTGGTATATATTTATACCCTTTTTCGAAAACCCCAATTTCGCAAATCGGGCAGTTTTCGGGAAATATATTATTTTAATATTAAATTCCAAAAATAATATTTTATATTTTTTTGAAATGTAACAATCTTCCCCCCTTAAATAAATTCGGTCCCAGAATTTAAATTAAAACCCCCAAAGTCTAAAACATTTCAATAATCAGCTAGAAACAACGGGGCTCCGAAATCATGGAAGATGCAGAAACAACACAGCGCATCAAGTGCGCATGAAAACGAGTACAAAACTCAAAAACTGAACTCCGTCATGCGTTACGCAAATCATCGGATCTGCACGCATCCTTCAGAGTTACAGTAAAGATACGGATCTCAAAATCCATTACTAAAATCCAATATACAGTAGTCAAATACTATAATACGTGTATAGTACGCATCTTTGGAAAACTTTCAAATCTAAATAGAACTCATGCAAAAAAAAATTCTAAATCGCCGTGTGAATGCGTAACTCATGGCATAAGTGACGGACGCTCATTTTAAAATAATAATATATGTCCATATATGTTTTCCTAAATACACGTTCCGTCGTTTTCAAAATATGCCAAAAGGTTTTCCTTTATAAACGTTCGTGTCGCTCACGGACACGTAGGAAATAGCGAGACTATAGCTCTTTTGCAAAGACCTCTTGGTAAACTTTTAATGCGTGCAAAGTACGCAGGTACTGTCCTCAGATCAGTCATGTTCGGCTACTACATAACATAGTGCCTATCATGAAAACAAAGTGCTCAAAAGCAAAATCAGCCTCAAAAGGCATATCCAATAATCACGTACGTCTGGTGCGCATGGAAATCAAATCCAAATAAAAATGCCACAATATGCACAAAAGCAAAACTCAGTGCAACGGGTGTGCACGAAAGCATCTGTCCGGTGCAACGGGTGTGCACGACAACAATATCAAGTTCATCTAAAGTGCACGAAAATCTCAATCCAGTGCATCCGGTGTGCACAGAATCTTATCTCATATCATGCGCCCAACATGCGTGAAAATCCAAATCAAGTGCATCTGTCCCGCACGAATGAAATCACATCCAATATGCATATATAAAATCTAAATCAAGGGCATCCAACAGGCACGAGTAGAATCTCACTCAAGTGCCTCTGATGCGCACAAAACATAAACCTGGTAAAATAATGCTCAAAAACATAAATCAAGTGCAACCAAGGTACTGAGTATAAATCTAGTGTAACCAATGCACGAAATACCCGCCTGGTGCAATAAACGCATGAAATGCAAGTCTAGTGCAACAATGCACAAAAATACTAATCTGGTGCATCAAGGGCACAAAATATAAATCCGGTGCATCCAGTGCACGAAATATCAAATACAGTGCATCTAGTGCACGAAATACAAATCTAGTGTATCTAGTGCACAAAATACCTATCAATAACTCAAATGTGCAAATAGCAACACCGAGTGTACCAAGGTGTATAAAATCATAAACGTGTGAAACTGCGTGCACAAAACACATATCAATGCACTATAAGAACATATAAGCTATACCGAGTGCGAAAATCAAATCGAGTGCGTACCACACGCACAAAATCAAATCAACTGTATGAAATCCACGAAATCATAAACATGTGCAGCCTAGGCACAAAACCGATATCAAGTGCAATAAATATGCACAAATCATAAACCAACACAACGGTGTATAAAATATATATATCAAGTGCACTAACTATGCACGAAAATGTAAATACTCAGCAGGTGCAGCCATGGTGCACGAAAGCAATACCATGAAACTCGTCACCAAAACTCAAATCCAAGCGATATAAGCATGATACTCAGATCACAAATGCAAATCGCAACAAAGGACATTGAGGCACACCTCCTACAATGTCGAAGAATAAATCGGTGCACCTAAAACCGGCAGAACAAGAATATCCGCTTGCCTCCTGCTCACGGTCTGGCATCTTCTGTCTCTGGATATTCATCTCTCTGTGGATTTACCAATGTCGCAATTCATCGGTTCATCGGCCCAGTCGGGTGTGCTAAGGGGGACGATTTCGTTCTGGCACTTCTCTGGTCATCTCTCGGTCAATCATCACGACCACTCGTAAGGCAGCACGTCACTGGCGTCGGCCTCTGGCCTTCTGAATACTCGTGACACAACTGATCCTGGATGAAAATCTTATTACAGCAGTGTCCTGGAAGGAATCCTGCTCAAGGTCTCTTCCGATCTCACCTATGCCGAACTGTACGGAGGCTGGTACTCTTACATAATCTTTTCTCATTCTCTGGACATCTACATTTATCCACACACCTTTCCTCGGGAATTGACCGCATCCTAACGCCTCTGTAAGCATATTTGATCTCTAATCTCGACGCAGAGTAACAACAGCTCGTCAGCATCTCACACGAATCTCTGGTTCCACTCGTCTGTATTATCGTCCGCTTCGACGTCACGTCATTCCATCTGCGTACTGCAAATGTTCTCGGCTACAGTCAATCCGGAATCGCTCACACGGACTTGAAATCACGAACTCGTTATCTTCATCACTCTGTAGAAGATCTCTAGCTGAACACGTCCTCGGGAACTCGTCCAAACCATCGGAGAAATACTCAATACTCGTCCGTTCTCGATCAGCTCACAACGCATCTGGGTGAGATCCTCTATCCGAAGCTGGTCGGCTTAATGGTCTCTTATCACATGATATCTGGGTGGCGTCAAACTTTTCGATCGAGTCATCAAGGTCCCAAAATTTCCCAAAAGCTCAACACCTGAGCACAGTCTAAAAATATCTAGTACATACCACAGTACCTCTGGACCAGCCGTAGAAGGGCAAACCCAAGACTCACTGATGGCACCGCTAAACCGCTGCAAACCCTAAGGTTCAAAAGCGGTTCCATGGTCATCATGTTGAGTTAGGGTTTCATTCTTCTAGAGGGTCCACAGAATTACCTGCATGTTTCTCTGAACACTTTAAACTTAGAAAAAATGGGTTTCTAACACTCGTTCAAACTTTTTAGCTTTGCCTAGCCGACATGTGAAAACCCTTCGTCCGCATGCTAAACAATGCCTCAATCCTCCAGGAAAGACGATACATCTGTAACATTTTCAGAAATATAAAATATTAATTTTGGGAATTTTTATAATTTAATATTATTTTATTGATTATTTTAATATTAAATCTATGATTAAATGCAAATAAATAGGAAAAATGTTAGAAAAATTATGAAAAATTTTGGAAAATTATAAAATAGGGTAAATTAGTGAATTATGACATTTTTAAATTTTTGTGATTAGTTTGACACTAATTTAGCGCTAATCGCGATTAAAATCGCTAATCGGTTTTTAACAAATTTGAACAAAAAATACACACACTATTTTTCCTACACTTGTGCACTTTCTACCATGGTTTCTCATTTTGGGTTTACTATTTAAGTGAGAAGGATTTGTTTTAGGAGAAAAAGAAAAGGAAAAGAAAAGAAAAGAATAAAGAAATGGAGGTTTGGTGAGAAGAGGGTATGGGCACCTTTGACAAACCCTTAGCCATTTGTTTTCCTCTCATTTTCCCCCTCCCTCTTCATGCTTGCTGCTGCTGCCTCTTCTTCATTCTCCCTCCCCTCTTCAAGCTCCAAAACACATCCAAAACAACACCAAAACCTCATGTCCGTTTCATTAAAAATGTGCACAAGCTCGAGATCTACAAGATGGACTAAGAAAGCATGGATTTGGCCACTAGAGGGCAACTCAAGAAAATTCTTGAGTTGCCAAATGAGGTAACTTCTGTACCCTTATGTTTAATTCTAGCTTTCTTTATACCCCGATGTGTTATAGAACCGATATTGTGTGATATTATGGACTTGATGAAAAACCTAGTAAGGGTTTGAGAGAAACTTGAGTTGTAATGTGAAATTGAGCTCAGTAGAGGACTTGTAAACACCCTAGTGCATGAATTGAGACCCTAACCTGGAACCCAAACACAGAATACGGATTTTAGAAACCGATATCGGGGAAATTATGGAATCTGTGAAGGTTAATTCGAATCTGCTATCACCCGAGACACCCTAAAATAAAATTGAGTGGACAGTGGTATGTGCAGGCACCCAGGAAGCTAACCCCAAGACCCTAGCCCCCAACTCCCTATCCCGGCCGCCAATTTTCCCCTTTTGGCCGCCAATTGCGGCCTGGGTCCCACCATTTTGGGTCGTGTTGGTTCTGTAGCTCCTACATGTTCATGTTATTCCCCTGGTATATATAGAATTGTATAAACAGACCTAGGGTGAAATCTGGGACATATTTCCTATGTTGCTGTTTTGGTTTCGTGTTTCCGTATTTCCGTATTCTTGATTCTGAAATTGTGGATTGTGTTTAGCCTCGACTATTTAGCGTTTATACGACGATATAGAGGATTTATTGATGGTTTTGAAGGCGTGCCATAGGTTCTAACCTATAGGCCCCTTATCGTATCGTTTGGATTTATGTACCGTTTTAGCTTTGAGATGGTTTTAATGCGCATATGCGATACCTTGATGTGTAGGTACCTCATGAAGACTTCGGAACGGCAAGAAAGCGTTTGGTGACATCCACATATAAAGACGCAAGGTGAGTAGATTATATCTACAGGGGGAAGTCGGGGGATGACGTATAGCACCCCCGCAGTCCGTAGTTGATATATTTTATGATAGTTATAGTGTGTCATAGGTATTGTGTTAGGTGTTTTATGGATAGTTTAGGATTAGAAGTAAACTAGTGTAGTTCATAGCCACGAACCCTAGAATAGGTTCACACCCACACGCACACCCTTGCATTTTCACTATACTTACATTGCGTTGATGATGATATTGGATGACTTTGGAGATGAGTCGATGATATTGGGCTTGGTGCCGTGAGGTCGGTGATTTGATATGATTCGTATTTGGGATACGATATGTGATTCTTGCGGGCTTGGGATGTGTGTTTTACCCCCGCATTCATAATTATATAGATGGTATCGATTTATACTAGAATTAGATTCAGTATCCCGGATTATGTGTTATGATGATAAGAATACCAGGTACTTGATATGATAATGTGATTTGACCTGTACCCAGCTATTGGGATGCCGTACGACGACTTACCGTACGAGCTTTATGTTGATGATAGATCCGCACTCATGTCTTGAGGATTGTCATATGATATACTGTACTGTAAGCGATACTATTGAGGCGAGATCACTCACTATTTTATGTATATATATATATATATATATATATATATATATGTTTGTATCGACTCAGACTTAGGTGGTGTCCTTACCCCTCCTGATTTACTTGATACTTAGATTTGTAGCTACACAGTAGATGTTAGGCTAGACCCGAGTCACCCTCTTTCAAATGGTATAACCGCATGACATGTACATATGGGTGTAGATTCTTTACTGTTATGTCGATTATTCAATGTCCGCATATTCCTGCTATTCACATTGCTTGCATATGTTAACTGCTATATTACTATTATGTTGATAGGACACTAGCACCATTATCGATGGTGCGTATGTTCCACATACACTTGCTTGCCGGCTCACATACTTCTTCATCAATAATTGCCATGTCACTACACAGTAGCATTATTGCATCAGGATATGACCTCGTATGTGCGTACTATTATTTCATGTTGCATAATATAGTGTTATGCTTGCACTTCATTTAGATGACACATACCCATACTTGTACTCATATATTGACAATTATTCAATTACCACTTATTCTACGGCTCACATTGCATTGCATGCTCATATGTTAATGATTCATATTCCTTGTGCACATGCATTTACATAGTTGCATGCTTATATTAGTGTTCTTGTTGCATGTATTATAATTCATGGATTTCGCACTGTGATATGGTTGCATATGATGATTCTAGATTGTTTTACTCCTGCATATATATATCAGTGGTATGGGACGCTGAAATATATATGTGTACCCCTATTGTATATATATATTAGTGGTATGGGACGCTGATATATATATATATATATATATATATATATATATATATATATATATATATATATATATATATGCGCATACTTAATTATATCATCACGATGATCTATGCAAATTTACATAAGCATTTGGAGAGGAGCCTATGTGCTCGGAGCCTATGAGCTCGATGTGATAGGAGCCTATGTGCTCGGAGCCTATGAGCTCGATTGGAGAGGAGCCTATGTGCTCGGAGCCTATGAGCTCGATGTGATAGGAGCCTATGTGCTCGGAGCCTATGAGCTCGATTGGAGAGGAGCCTATGTGCTCGGAGCCTATGTGCTCGATGTGATAGGAGCCTATGTGCTCGGAGCCTATGAGCTCGATTGGAGAGGAGCCTATGTGCTCGGAGCCTATGAGCTCGATGTGATAAGAGCCTATGTGCTCGTAGCCTATGAGCTCGATGTGATAAGAGCCTCTGTGCTCGGAGCCTATGAGCTCGATTAGAGAGGAGCCTATGGGCTCGGGGCCTTTATGGTTGATGGTATATTATATCTCCCCTACCCCACATTTATTGTATATGCATTGCATCACCTGTTAGCAGTACCTGATAGAGTACCCTCATGAATGTTGCATATATGTCGGATATATGATACATGGGTTTTATTTGATATTGAGATATATAGTTTGTGTCAATGCTCGACGTTGATTTTCTGACGATTTCATTCACGATATCTCCTGTTTCATTTTACCGCATACTTACATCATATCTGTGATACATTGTTACGTGAGGCACTGGTACGAGTACTCGGCACTACACTTATGTTTAGATGTTACATTGCTACTTTACTATGCTTCAAACTTATTCATTTGAGGTTTATGTTATATCTGATCGTTATGACGTAGGTTTATGTCTTGCTTCTAATTTTCTGCTTGTAGATATTTTCTATTCACGAGTTGGCAACTCACCCCTGTTGTGCCACAGTTCTTGCAGGTTTGCCGTACAGGTTCCATAGCGGCATTTCCGGCACATTGTTCCTTGCGGGTGATTTGTTCGGTAGGTGGATTCTTTGCATCAGAACCACCATTGTACTTGTATTATTCTTTGTATCTAGAATTTCCATCAACCAAAGACTTGTATATTGTTTCAGACTCAGACACTAGTGATGTATTATTTCGACCTTAGAGTCGCGCTTAAGTAGTGTTGCAGTTTTCATGCTGATCTGGGTTTCTTTTAAATTTTGATCCTCGCCATTCGGCTTTGTATAGTGTATTGCTTGTTGTTTATTTATCCTTAAAATGGTTTTAGATTTCTGGGTTTTCGGCTTACTTGGATCAGATGGAGTCCTATAGACTTCATATGGTTCAAGGGCCAGTCACGTGCTCTCTCGGGTCGTGACAAAGTTGGTATCAGAGCGCTAGGTTGACCTTGGTTCGAGTCTAAGTTTGACTATGTGGAGCCTAGGGCGTTTATATATATACGGAACTTAGGCTTGACCTTACAGAACTTAGACTTGGTCGAGGGGGTATTAGACCCGAACTTTCGTCGTATTAGGATGACCCTTGGTTGATGGAATAGGTGAATAAAGTAGAGTGACGTACCGTTGGTATGTTCCGCGGCATACTTACGACACGCCACTCCGCTTAAGGAACCTTAGGATGTGCATACTTTTGAGATCAGTGATTCTCTTCATATCCAGGATTATACATCCATTTGAGATCCCCGATTCGATTAGTTTCATGATCATACCTTCATTGATGCTGTTCCTTCCTATGATCATGTATCCACTCTGGATCTGTTGTTTCCTTCTTGTCACTGATGTGCGCTCTTTGATACTCGATTGAGATTCCTGTCACCGTGTTTGAGCGCAGTTTGGGCTGCTGCTAGGGTTACGGCCGGTGTGAGCTCGTTTGGTACGAGGGCCGACCATTGTGTTTTTTGGTGACATGGGAATGTCTCGAGTTAGTATTGGTGATTGTGACCTCTAGTGGAGGCGAGTGCTTGGTCTTGCACCGGATGATCGGGCCATTGTTAGAGCTGCCAGTTGAGAGAGGACTGTTGATGTACAGCATACCACAGAGATTGTGATGTCGCTTACCGTGCAGACAGATGGACCAGCTGTTGCTGAGATTGACAGGATGTTGCTTCGGAGCTTACGAGCTGAGATTGCCGGAGCTTTCAGGCAGATATGCGACAGATGATAGCTAGTCTACCCGATTTGAGAGACGAAGGTGATTCGTCCGATTTTGCGCCAGAGCGGGCCCAGTTGAGTTGAAGAATTCCAGTGTGGAGAATCTTACTCAGATCTAGAGAAGACCGATTCAGAGATGACCGCCACTGTGTTGCCCTTCCTGGAGGATTGAGACACTGTTCGGCGTACAGGCGAATGAGCCAGTTGCTGCTGCAAATGACGAGATGTCGCCCAGATGGTTGGAGCTACTGCAGCGTGAGCATATACTCAGAGAGATGATAGCGAGTCGCTAGTCACCTGAGGATGAATGACTAGGACATGTGGTTCGTTCGTTACCGATGCGAGGTCATCAGATAGATTGTTTCCAGCTAGAGACGACTTCACGCAGGTTCGTTGAGAGTCGATAGAGACGATCGAATGTCAGGAGCCCATTTTCCAAGTTTAAAGTATACGGAAAGACATGCAGGTGATTCTATGGACCCTCTAGAAGAATGAAACCCTAACTCGACTTAATGACCGTGTGAAAGCCTTTGAACCTTCGGGTTTGCGGCAGTTCCGCGGCACCATTAGTGAGGCTTGGGTTTGTCCTTCTACGGCTGGACCACCGACGCTGTGGCATGTACTCGATACTATTAAACTGTACCCGAGATGTGAGCTCTTGGGGGATTATGAGGATCTGACGAGTCGATCAGATGGTTAGACATCTTTCGGATATCGTGATGGGACACTGCTTGGGAGACTCCAGATGCGAGCGTAGCCGTCGGAGCGCAGTTCGTGTAGCCACGATGAGTTAGGTCCGAATCAGTCGACATTGAGCAATGTGGAGTAGAGAGTTCGTACGAGGTTTCGACGAGATGACGTCCCACTCCGCTGACATCAGAGATGTTATGCGCACCCAGAGGCGTGGTATATGGATATATCTTCCAGAAAGAAGCGCGATGAGTATGTAGCCATTCCGGAATAAGAATTTGCTTCAGCATTGGATGATGACTTCCGGGCAATTCGGCAGGATTGAGATTTGAGAAAGGAACCTCGACAGGACCCTTCTGTAGTATGATATGAGAAGACCTAGACCCAGGAGTGACCGTATTGCGCATACCCAGCAGGCCAGAGTTTGGCATTTTCGACGAGGTAGTTGACCAGGATCGAATAAAGGAACTTACCAGATGCGTTGCGAATTGATCAAGGACGGACGAGTGTTGAGTATTCCTCCGATGATTGGGACGTGTTCCCGAGGACCTGTTCGGCCAGACATCTTCTACAGAATGATGAAGCTACAGAGTACGCGACTTCGAGTCCGTGCAAGAGACTTCGGATTTATTGTGGCCGAGAACAGTGCAATGCGTAGATAGCTTGGCGTGATGTCATAGTGGACGACGATGGAGACAAGTGGAACCAGAGGTTCGTGTGAGACACTGACGAGCTGTCATTACTTCCCGTCGAGACTAGAGACCAGATATGCTTACAGAGACGTTGGGATGCGACCAATTTCCAAAAAAAAAAAAATATATTGTGCTGAGGACACCGATGTCCATCGAGTGAGAAGAGATTATGCAAGAGAGCCAGCCTTCGTACAGTTCGGCATAGGCAAGATCGGAGAAACCTTGAGCGGGATCCCTTCCAGGGCATGGCTGCAGTGGTCTTTGCACTCAAGACCTGACGACATTATCTGTATAGAGAGTCGTGCCAGATATTCACTGACCACAAGAGATTTAAGGTACATATTTCAGCAGCGAGACCTGAATCTTAGACAACGCCGATGGATGGAATTAGTGAAGGACTACTATTGTGCGATCTTGTATCACCCGGGCAGGGCGAATGTAGTGGCGGATGCTTTGAGCAGGAGGCCCGGGGGTAGTCTATCCTATTTAAGCTCAATGCAGAGGCAGTCGTCGGCAGATTGGCAGGTCTTATGCGACAGCTGGGTACAGTTCAAGTTTACGCCGATCGGATGACAAGTTGCGCATGTTCGTGCACGCTCACAGTTGCTTGACCGTATACATGAGGCACAGCACAGTGATGACCGCTGTTCAGAGATCAGGACACATATGGGACATGGCAGATTTTCCGCGTTCGTGATCGATGATCAGGGGATACTACGATTTGGGACTAGACTGTGCGTACCAGATGATGAGGGATTACGGCGCGAGACTCTTGAGGAGGCACATCGGTCGGTATATAGTGTTCATCCCGGTTCCGCCAAGATGTACCATGATATGAGAGATGTTTACTGGTGGGACGGTATGAAGAGGGACATTGCAGATTTTGTGTCGAGATGCCCGACTTGTCAGCAAGTCAAGGCTGAGCACCAGAGGCCTGCGGGAGAGCTACAGCCGTTACCCATTCCGGAGTGGAAATGGGAACAGATATCTATGGATTTCATTGTGGGTCTACTCAGGACGAGTCGAGGGTATAACTCCATCTGGGTGATCGTGGATCGTTTGACGAAGGCGACACACATCCTACCGGTGAAGACGACTTTCGGATTTGCTCCGTATGCCCAGATTTACATCGATGAGACTGTACGACTGCATGGAGTTCCGACTTGTATCGTGTCCGATAGCGGCACCCAGTTTACCAGCCGGCTATGGCAAAGGCTTCAGGAGGCTTTGGGCACTCGCTTGAGTTTCAGCACAGCATTCCATCCGCAGACCGACGGGCAGTCAGAGCGGACTATTCAGACTCTCGAGGACATGCTCAGAGCATGCGTATTGGATTTCGGAAGTAGCTGGGATCATCATTTGCCATTAGTAGAGTTCTCCTACAACAACAGCTTCCAGGAGACCATTCCGATGGCATCGTTGAAGATCTTTATGGGAGGAGATGCAGGTCGCCTACCTGTTGGACGGAGCTCAGAGATAGCAGTATCTTAGGGCCGCAGATTGTGGAGGAGACGACCGCGAAGATCCAGTGATTCGCGATAGGATGAGAGCAACCCGGAGTAGGCCGAGTCTTATGCGTACCATCGACGGCGCGGACTTGGGTTTTCCGTTGGTAATCGTGTTTTCTTGAGGGTCTCCCCAATGAAAGGCGTGATGGGGTTTTGGAAGAAGGGAGAGCTTAGTTCCAGATATGTGGGTCCCTTCGAGATCCTCGAGCGTGTTGGTGCGGTTGCGTACCGATTAGCCCTTCCGCCCAGTCTTCCAGACGTGCACCCCGTATTTTACGTTTCGATGCTCCGCAGATATCTTCATGATCCTTAGCATACGATTCAGCACCCGACGATCCAGCTTGAGCGCGACCTTTTCTATGCAGAGCAGCCGGTGATGATCTTGGATCAGCAAGTGAAGAAATTAGGGTCGAAAGAGATACCGTCCATCAAGGTACTCTGGCGTGGCCAGAGCGGCGAGGAAGTCACTTGGGAGACCGAGAGCGAGATGAGGAAGAGGTATCCCTATCTTTTTGAAGGTGCGAATAGTTAGATTTGTTAAATTCGGGGACCGAATTTCTTTAAGGGGGGTTGATTGTAACATTTTCAGAAATATAAAATATTAATTTTGGGAATTTTTATAATTTAATATTATTTTATTGATTATTTTAATATTAAATCTATGATTAAATGCAAATAAATAGGAAAAATGTTAGAAAAATTTTGGAAAATTATAAAATAGGGTAAATTAGTGGATTATGACATTTTTAAGTTTTTGTGATTAGTTTGACACTAATTTAGCGCTAATCGCGATTAAAATCGCTAATCGGTTTTTAACAAATTTGAACAAAAAATACACACACTATTTTTCCTACACTTGTGCACTTTCTACCATGGTTTCTCATTTTGGGTTTACTATTTAAGTGAGAAGGATTTGTTTTAGGAGAAAAAGAAAAGGAAAAGAAAAGAAAAGAATAAAGAAATGGAGGTTTGGTGAGAAGAGGGTATGGGCACCTTTGACAAACCCTTAGCCATTTGTTTTCCTCTCATTTTCCCCCTCCCTCTTCATGCTTGCTGCTGCTGCCTCTTCTTCATTCTCCCTCCCCTCTTCAAGCTCCAAAACACATCCAAAACAACACCAAAACCTCATGTCCGTTTCATTAAAAATGTGCACAAGCTCGAGATCTACAAGATGGACTAAGAAAGCATGGATTTGGCCACTAGAGGGCAACTCAAGAAAATTCTTGAGTTTCCAAATGAGGTAACTTCTGGACCCTTATGTTTAATTCTAGCTTTCTTTATACCCCGATGTGTTATAGAACTGATATTGTGTGATATTATGGACTTGATGAAAAACCTAGTAAGGGTTTGAGAGAAACTTGAGTTGTAATGTGAAATTGAGCTCAGTAGAGGACTTGTAAACACCCTAGTGCATGAATTGAGACCCTAACCTGGAACCCAAACACAGAATACGGATTTTAGAAACCGATATCGGGGAAATTATGGAATCTGTGAAGGTTAATTCGAATCTGCTATCACCCGAGACACCCTAAAATAAAATTGAGTGGACAGTGGTATGTGCAGGCACCCAGGAAGCTAACCCCAAGACCCTAGCCCCCAACTCCCTATCCCGGCCGCCAATTTTCCCCTTTTGGCCGCCAATTGCGGCCTGGGTCCCACCATTTTGGGTCGTGTTGGTTCTGTAGCTCCTACATGTTCATGTTAGTCCCCTGGTATAGATAGAATTGTATAAACAGACCTAGGGTGAAATCTGGGACATATTTCCTATGTTGCTGTTTTGGTTTCGTGTTTCCGTATTTCCGTATTCTTGATTCTGAAATTGTGGATTGTATTTAGCCTCGACTATTAGACGTTTATACGACGATATAGAGGATTTATTGATGGTTTTGAAGGTGTGCCATAGGTTCTAACCTATAGGCCCCTTATCGTATCGTTTGCATTTATGTGCCGTTTTAGCTTTGAGATGGTTTTAATGCGCATATGTGATACCTTGATGTGTAGGTACCTCATGAAGACTTCGGAACGGCAAGAAAGCGTGTGGCGACATCCACATATAAAGACACAAGGTGAGTAGATTATATCTACAGGGGGAAGTCGGGGGATGACGTATAGCACCCCCGCAGTCCGTAGTTGATATATTTTATGATAGTTATAGTGTGTCATAGGTATTGTGTTAGGTGTTTTATGGATAGTTTAGGATTAGAAGTAAACTAGTGTAGTTCATAGCCACGAACCCTAGAATAGGTTCACACCCACACGCACACCCTTGCATTTTCACTATACTTACATTGCGTTGATGATGATATTGGATGACTTTGGAGATGAGTCGATGATATTGGGCTTGGTGCCGTGAGGTCGGTGATTTGATATGATTCGTATTTGGGATACGATATATGATTCTTGCGGGCTTGGGATGTGTGTTTTACCCCCGCATTCATAATTATATAGATGGTATCGATTTATACTAGAATTAGATTCAGTATCCCGGATTATGTGTTATGATGATAAGAATACCAGGTACTTGATATGATAATGTGATTTGACCTGTACCCAGCTATTGGGATGCCGTACGACGACTTACCGTACGAGCTTTATGTTGATGATAGATCCGCACTCATGTCTTGAGGATTGTCATATGATATACTGTACTGTAAGCGATACTATTGAGGCGGGATCACTCACTATTTTATGTATATATATATATATATATATATATATATATGTTTGTATCGACTCAGACTTAGGTGGTGTCCTTACCCCTCCTGATTTACTTGATACTTAGATTTGTAGCTACACAGTAGATGTTAGGCTAGACCCGAGTCACCCTCTTTCAAATGGTATAACCGCATGACATGTACATATGGGTGTAGATTCTTTACTGTTATGTCGATTATTCAATGTCCGCATATTCCTGCTATTCACATTGCTTGCATATGTTAACTGCTATATTACTATTATGTTGATAGGACACTAGCACCATTATCGATGGTGCGTATGTTCCACATACACTTGCTTGCCGGCTCACATACTTCTTCATCAATAATTGCCATGTCACTACACAGTAGCATTATTGCATCAGGATATGACCTCGTATGTGCGTACTATTATTTCATGTTGCATAATATAGTGTTATGCTTGCACTTCATTTAGATGACACATACCCATACTTGTACTCATATATTGACAATTATTCAATTACCACTTATTCTACGGCTCACATTGCATTGCATGCTCATATGTTAATGATTCATATTCCTTGTGCACATGCCTTTACATAGTTGCATGCTTATATTAGTGTTCTTGTTGCACGTATTATAATTCATGGATTTCGCACTGTGATATGGTTGCATATGATGATTATAGATTGTTTTACTCCTGCATATATATATCAGTGGTATGGGACGCTGAAATATATATGTGTACCCCCATTGTATATATATATTAGTGGTATGGGACGCTGATATATATATATATATATATATATATATATATATATATATATATATGCGCATACTTAATTATATCATCACGATGATCTATGCAAATTTACATAAGCATTTGGAGAGGAGCCTATGTGCTCGGAGCCAATGAGCTCGATGTGATAGGAGCCTATGTGCTCGGAGCCTATGAGCTCGATTGGAGAGGAGCCTATGTGCTCGGAGCCTATGAGCTCGATGTGATAGGAGCCTATGTGCTCGGAACCTATGAGTTCGATTGGAGAGGAGCCTATGTGCTCGGAGCCTATGAGCTCGATGTGATAGGAGCCTATGTGCTCGGAGCCTATGAGCTCGATTGGAGAGGAGCCTATGTGCTCGGAGCCTATGAGCTCGATGTGATAGGAGCCTATGTGCTCGGAGCCTATGAGCTCGATGTGATAGGAGCCTCTGTGCTCGGAGCCTATGAGCTCGATTGGAGAGGAGCCTATGGGCTCGGGGCCTTTATGGTTGATGGTATATTATATCTCCCCTACCCCACATTTATTGTATATGCATTGCATCACCTGTTAGCAGTACCTGATAGAGTACCCTCATGAATGTTGCATATATGTCGGATATATGATACATGGGTTTTATTTGATATTGAGATATATAGTTTGTGTCAATGCTCGACGTTGATTTTCTGACGATTTCATTCACGATATCTCCTGTTTCATTTTACCGCATACTTACATCATATCTGTGATACATTGTTACGTGAGGCACTGGTACGAGTACTCGGCACTACACTTATGTTTAGATGTTACATTGCTACTTTACTATGCTTCAAACTTATTCATTTGAGGTTTATGTTATATCTGATCGTTATGACGTAGGTTTATGTCTTGCTTCTAATTTTCTGCTTGTAGATATTTTCTATTCACGAGTTGGCAACTCACCCCCGTTGTGCCACAGTTCTTGCAGGTTTGCCGTACAGGTTCCATAGCGGCATTTCCGGCACATTGTTCCTTGCGGGTGATTTGTTCGGTAGGTGGATTCTTTGCATCAGAACCACCATTGTACTTGTATTATTCTTTGTATCTAGAATTTCCATCAACCAAAGACTTGTATATTGTTTCAGACTCAGACACTAGTGATGTATTATTTCGACCTTAGAGTCGCGCTTAAGTAGTGTTGCAGTTTTCATGCTGATCTGGGTTTCTTTTAAATTTTGATCCTCGCCATTCGGCGTTGTATAGTGTATTGCTTTTTGTTTATTTATCCTTAAAATGGTTTTAGATTTCTGGGTTTTCGGCTTACTTGGATCAGATGGAGTCCTATAGACTTCATATGGTTCAAGGGCCAGTCACGTGCTCTCTCGGGTCGTGACAACATCAACGGTCATCTCTGGATCGGTCTGCTCTAGATCTGAGTAAGACTCTCCACACTGAAAATCTCTAACTAAACTGGGCCTGCGTCGGCGCATCAATCTGACGAATCGCCTTCATCTCTCAAATCGAGGTTGACTAGCGATCACCTATCGCATTTCTACCTGGAAGCTCCAGCGATCTCAGCTCGTAAGCTCTGGAAGCGACATTCCATCAATCTCAGCAACAGCTGGGTCATCTGCCTGCACGGTAGGCGACATCACAATCTCTGCGGTAGGCTGTACATCGACAGTCCTCTCACAACAGGCAGCCTCTAACAGTGGCCCAATCATCCGGTGCAAAAACAAACAATCGCCTGAACAAGAGGTCACAACATAACACTACATCGAGACATTCCCATGTCACTAGAAAACACAATGGTCAGCCCTCGTACCAGACGAGCTCGCCTTGACCGCAACACTAGCAGCAGCCCAAACTGCGCTCAAACCATGGTGACAGGAACCTCAATCAAGTATCGAAGAGAGCAGATCAACGACAAGAAAGGAAATGACAGATCCAGAATGGATACATGATCATAAGAAGAAACAACATCAATGAGAGTATGATCATGGAAACGAATAGAATCAAGGATCTCAAATGGATGTATAATCATGGGTATGAAGAGAATCATAGATCTCCAAATATGTACATCCTAAGGTTTCTTAAGTGGAGTATCGTATTGTAAATATGCCGCGGAACATACGTACGGTACGTCACTCTACTCAAGCTACCTACTCCATCAATCAGGGTCAGCCTATGAAATTAAAGTTCGGGTTTAATGCCCACCCCCTCCCCCGTTCAAGTCTAAGTTCCGTAAGGTCAAGCCTAGGTTCCGAAATACATACCCGCCGTAGATACCGCATAGTCAAACATAGACTCGAACCAAGGTTAAACCTAGCGCTCTGATACCAACTTTGTCACGACCCGAAATATTAGCTCGTGACTAGCACTTAAATCACGCAACGTCTAAAGGCGTAACGTAATTCAAGTAAACTGAAACCCAGAAATCTAAACCTTTTTAAGAAAATAAAGGAGGTGAAGTTTTGAAATAAAGGTATAAGGAGATCAAGTTTTCTTAAAATGCAAAGAAAAGGGACATGAAAATGCAAGTGGAATTTACTAGTTTGAAAACATGTTTCCTCTTTTAAAAATTTGGGCAGCACCTCCTTTGTATATTTTGATCCAAAACCACATATACAAGATAATGATAAAGGCATCCCCAAGCGGGAGCTAGCTCTTCTCCAAACGGCGGATCACAACCATGCATGACAATATAAATAACCATACGACGCCCAACGGTGAAGATCACCACAAAAGATAAAGAAAAGCAAGACATAAAAACCACAAGTAGCGGAAAACCCATCGCTCTAAGTCTAGCAACCATAATCCCACTAAGTCACATTACTTATACAATTTACTAATTTTGATTGATGGAATTGACTAGATACAATATGAAATGTAGATACAAGAGTGGGTACGATACAAATGCCCCACCTACCAATGCAAAACACCCGAATGCAACTGTGTGCCAGCGAAGCCGCTACTGATCCCTGCGGTCTACCTGCAAGAACTATGGCACAACGGGGGTGAGTTGCCAACTCGTGAATAGAAATATAACAACAAGTAGAAATCGAATAAACAACGACTCCTTAGTCAACTATATCAAGAAGGTAATACTCTGATATTTAGGGTGACCGGGTCTGTATATGTGCCAACAAGGTAGTCAATGCCTATAAGCATGTGGATAATATCCAACAGTATAATCAACGCATGTATGCATGTGGATCTCGTCCACCCATATGATCAATGTCTGTATGCATGTAAATATCATAAAGGAGTGTGCATGAAAGTATGAGGATATAAATCAATAGTGTCCCTCGCGACACGCAAAAATCATGGAATCTGGGTGACCAACATCGACACCCGAAAACATCATGAAACCCATGTCCAGCATCGACACGTAAAACCTCATATCTCGGGCTCCGTCAGTCCGGATCGGCCCACGGGCTCCGTCATTCTGGATCAGCCCATATCATATCTCGACTCTGGTTGGTATCCTCCGGATATCCGTCAGGTCCAACCAATCACCGGTAGGTAGTAGTCCCTCTGCCAGGCTCACCGTATGTATACACAGCATCCCTTTCTTGCCCTGGGGTACCATACCGGATCCACCATGTACCCGCAATCGGCCTCATCCAGCTCCTCGATCGGGTTTCACATGTCACACGTCTCAGAACCGAGAAAACGCATGGTGGACGCACTGAAATATCATATCAAGAGAAACTGGGTTTTTTAAACAGTACTTACTTTCTTTTGAAATAGCCACGGTTCTCAAATAAAGAAATCTCATGAAAACTACATGTCTCAATGCGTAAAATCATAAAGCATGATGTATGCGACATATGATAAAATGTAAGCATATCAGAATATCATGCAACATGGGATAGTGATATGACATATTAAGGGAAAACCGCTCTTTTAAATGATTCCCATTTTTAAAATACATCCTGCGGTTCCTAATTTCTCCAAGTCAAATACAACATCGTATAAAGGTGCATATGCAACAATAGCAAGTAAATTATGCAAGGAGTTATATCATAATGTAGCAATCCTACTGTGTAGTGACATGACAATTATCGATGATGAAGTGTGTGAGCCGGCAAATTTGTGTACGTGTAACATACACATCATCGATAATGGTGCAGGTGTACTTGCACAAGTATAAATAATGAAATGCAAAAAACATGAATGCAACATAAGGTAAATCATATGCAAAAGCTGACGGGTATACGTATCTAACATGACCGAGTCGGAGAATCTATCAATCAGCATCTAGCCTCACAACATCACGTACGGTATAATCCATCGTACGGCATCCTCTAGTCAAGGGTATAGATCAAACCTCAAGTCAAACTCACCACGTACGGAAAATTATCGTACGGCGGCATTAAGCTAATAGGGATCCTATCAACCTATAAGACAATGAGGGTACGGTCTCATATCACGTACGTCCTATCATCCATGATTCACAACATTCTATATATATATACACCTATGTCCCAGGTCACATCCATAACGATCTCATATCAGAGGACCGACAAGGTATCAATCATCTCAATCGACTCGCATCCGTATACCAACATATCATCAGATCATCATATTCGTCTTATATTCTTGTCATCACATTTATATCTCACATCAAGTCGAGTTTACATAAACATTCTATCTCTACTATAAGTATATGTATCTAATCTAACATACATACCCGACAATCAGATTTTTAAAGAAGCGAATCGTAGTTTTGAAAATAGGGGTTAAGGTGTTTTTAAGGAAAAGATATCATTTGAAATTCCGTAACGTCCCTCAAGGTATCTGTTTAAAAGATGCATACGATTCTTCAGTTTAGAAATATGTATGGTTCGTATGACACATCTACGTCGACTATCTAGTCCTATAGTATCCTAAACGGCAATATCGTCAAACATCATCCTCAAATACCGTCATCACATATTAGCCGTATTATATCACTTCTAACTATCCTTAGTTTCTAATATGGTTTCACTAACTATCTTTTAACTCTAACCCTAGTTTGCAAATTTAGGTTTCCTTAACCATATTCTATAAATCAGTTTCCATCAAAACTTTGCGGGGGTGCAATACGCCATCCACCTGACCTCCCCGGTAGATATAGATCTACTCACTTTGGTCTTCGCTAGCCGAAGTCGATGACACCATGATCCGTCGCCTCGGAATCTACGTGAGGGTACCTACAATAATAAACAATCATAATCTCTATTAACATCAAGTCAGGAAACCAAAACGGCACACGGATCGCCTATAGGTTAGAACCTATAGCCCACGTATGCAAAACCAACAAATTACCCCTAGTCGTTGATGTACAAACATTCAACAACCAAATATCAAACCAAATATCAAGAATTAGCATTTCAAAATACGGAAAACATAGCTAAAATCACACTAAAAAGCTCCCAGATTTTGACTCAGGTCAAATAAAGCCAAGCAAACAAGTTTAGGGTGATGTATATTGTGTATTTGAGCTACTGGACCAACCCCACCCCATCCAACCAAGTGGACGGCCACATAGGCCCTAAATCCGGCCTCCTCGGCCCCCTATGCTCCCATGGGCTTCGTCTTGTCATGGTGGTCTCCTGGTGGCGTATCTAGGTCCCTAGTATTGTTTGCTACGCTCAAAAATCCCCCGGGTTGCTCCAAATTTCCCTGCACACCCTTTATTCCCACAAAACCGACATGAACTCAAATCCCTAATCCGTATTTTGTTTTCTATACTAAATCCCAGGTCTTAAAGAGCTACTCAATCATCATCAATCCACAATTTCACTCAAACCCTCACTAGGATTTTCTAATTTCCACAAATCACCACCAAACCATCTCTAAACTAAACTAGAAGCTAAGAATTCAAAATAAACTAACATGGGAAGTGATATACCTCATGGATGAACTCAAGAGAACCCTAGTAGTCCCAATGTTGCCAAAATCCCACTTTGTTTGGTTCAATGTGAGGAGCATGAAGAGGGGATCGTTTTTTGGTAAAAGGGTTTTGGGTTTTGGGGATTATTTGGAGATGGATCTAGGGTTTGAAGGTAGAGGGAGATGAGGGTGAGGAAAATGAAGAAGGGGATGAAAAAAAAGATGGGGGAAGAGAATGAGGCAGCCCCCCCTCTCTCTCAATTATTCTCACACTTTCTCTCTTCAAGTCATCATTATGTCTCCTTTCTCTCTCCTCACTCATCATGACACCTTTTTCTATTCTTTTCACACCAATAACACTTACACCCTAATGAAACAACACAAATGAAATAACATGTAATATGTCATGGTTCACTTACCATGAAAAACTGTAGAAACACGGATTTGGCATAATCGCGATTAGCAGTGCACTAATCGGGTTTTTACCAATACTGCCTATAATAACTTTTAAAAATCCCAAATCCTTTAAATATATAATTAAATGAATAAATTATTTTAATTTCCCTTTATTTCACAATTATTGGTATATATTTATACCCTTTTTCGAAAACCCCAATTTCGCAAATCGGGCAGTTTTCGGGAAATATATTATTTTAATATTAAATTCCAAAAATAATATTTTATATTTTTTTGAAATTTTACAGTCGCGGTGTGCACGGATGGCCATCACCAGAAATCCTTGACCAAGGTAGTCGAGAATTACTGATCTAGAATCGGTAGTTTCTCAGGTGGTGATAGGTTTCATACCTGTAAGTCGATGTAGTACACCCCAGTACTTGTGGGGAGGCGGAAATTTCAAAAACGATCAAGTTTAAAGAACGAACATCGACTAACCGCTTGAATCGAAGCTAAACGATAACTAACCAAACAAATAGTTATTCTAAACTACTAAGCTTAGGGATTATACCTATCGAAACTAGTCCTTCGTCTTTACGATCTCCTTGTTCTCCTCGGCCTTCTCTAGGTAGTAGACGATCCACCCGAGAGCAAAACTCCAAGCTAAACCTCTAAACTTGAGGCAACTAACCTTCTTGGATTGCTAATCAAAGAAGTTAGGATGAGATAGAGTGATGGTTATGGATTGTTTAGTCTAACTAATCCTTTGATCTCAACTCATGAGGTGTAAGGATTAGGGTTTGAAGATGAGAGCTTGAGGAGAGAGAATGTGAGATAAGATAATGAGAAGAGAGAGAGTGTATCATAATATATTATGAAGCATTTTCTAATAATGAGAAAAGAATAAAGAGTGATGATAAATCATTGCTTCATAAAATATCTAGTGGTGATTCATTAGCATGAGTCATTAAGCAATAAATGTGCATTAATGAAATGAATGAATCACCACCATGACTCACAACCTCATCCAAAGTTACCTCCTTAGTCACATCTTCTAGAAGCTTCTCGTACAATTACGAGAACGCCCCTCCAATCCGCAAAAATACGGAAAAACTTTAGACTGTAAAAATCCAATAACCGGATACCAGTAACTGGCTTAAACCAAAGCCGACTGGTAAAAACTGTCCGAAAGTCGTACGTGCGTAAACGCACGTATGCGTCCGAACCCTTTGTCGCAAAACCATGCAACCTCTATATCGTTTCGCCTGGAGTAGGAAACTCTCTGTGTGGGACTCTAGAGACTCGACTACTACGCTGGCAGTGGGTTTAACCACAGACCGCAAGCGGCACTAGCTGTACGTAACGGTCCCCAGGTAGTTGTCGATAAGAAGGCCAATGAGAAAACCCATCCGAACTCCTACTGAGTCTGATGTGACAATCTCCATACAGTCCGGTCCGTTCGTCCAAGACTATCGCATATCGGGCCTAGGGGGGCGGCAAGCGTCAGTCCCCTAAAAGCGGTATAAGTCGTGTCGGAGGGAAACCCATTACACCCTGAGAAACTACTGGAACCTACCAGCAAATCTCGCTTGCCCTGGCCAGGGACTTTGCGTAATGGCTCTCTGACACAGCACGATATCTACTCCCAATACCGGGAGGGACGAATCCTGTCTAACCGCCACTGCCTCCAAGTTCTCGGGACTGCACCCAACTGCTACCTGTTTGCACGACTCCTTTGAGCCGTGGTAGGATAGCAATCTAAGAACAGTGGGACACACTCGAGACGAAGTAGCAGTGTCAAGTCTGCGGACTACGCTGTACTCATGTCACCTGGGAACTGTTCACTGACGACTGGTATCAAACCAACCAACAGTTCCCTGTGAGTCCTGTCCGGTGTACCCGTAACCTAACGAGCACCTGTATACTATCTCCAGTACGACGTACTGACGGCTGTGGGACAGACCATCTCCCCAACTGGGATGAGAAGCGTACACACCAGTCTACTCCGGAGTATCGATGCTCTGTCTCGATAATCCAACGACCAGGGACCTGAATAAGGATGTGCTTGTAGACTACCCAGCCCCCACTAGTGTGACTGCCATCACAACGCTGGTAGACAAGCAAGATCCTAAGAGCTCTATCAATACGTACACTCACATATTAAGATAGAAAAACCAAGTAGCATACTACCATGTTTAGCAAGACTGTTATATACATGTGAATATCCCAAGCTTCCATTAAGTAATATACAAGCTAGTATGATACAGTAATGGCCTTCTAGGGCATAAACACTAACAATCTCCCACTTGCACTAGGGCCATGTACTGGCGTATCGAAGACCGATGATCTCGAGTAGCCGCTCGAACTGAATCTGAGGAAGGGCCTTTGTGAATGGATCAGCAATGTTCTCTTCTGAAGCAACTCTCCGAACCTCGATCTCCTGACGATCAATGATCTCCCTGATCAGGTGATACCGCCTCAAGATGTGTCTGGACTTCTGATGGGACCTTGGTTCCTTCGCTAAAGCTATAGCTCCGTTGTTGTCGCAATACAGAGGTATTGGATCAACTACGGTAGGAACCACCTGAAGTTCTGTTAGGAACTTCTTCATCCAGACTGCTTCTTTTGCGGCATCGCAAGCAGCTATATACTCCGCTTCCATCGTCGAGTCAGCAACGGTGTCCTGCTTGGAGCTCTTCCAGCACACCGCCCCTCCATTGAGGGTAAAGACATAACCCGACATGGACTTGGAATCGTCCTTATCACTCTGGAAGCCAGAATCAGCAAAGGCCTCCAACCTGAGGTCTTTTCCGCCGTAAACCAAGAACATCTCCTTAGTCCTCCTCAGGTACTTGAGAATGTTCTTTACTGCTCTCCAGTGGTTCTCCCCTGGGTCTGACTGATACCGGCTTACCACGCTCAGTGCGTAAGCTACATCTGGTCTGGTACACAACATCGCATACATTATAGAGCCTACCGCAGAAGCGTAGGGTATAATAGACATGCGTTCCCTTTCCAAATCAGTCTTGGGAGACATCTCTTTGGAGAGGGTGATTCCGTGACAAGCCGGTAGATTACCGCGCTTAGAATCTTCCATACTGAATCTTTTCAGTACAGTGTCGATATACCTGGACTGCGAAAGTCCCAACATCCTCTTGGATCTATCACGATAGATCCGGATCCCCAGAATGTAAGAGGCATCACCCAGGTCTTTCATGGAGAACCTGTGTGACAAGAATCCTTTGACAGATTGTAGCATAGGAATGTCATTTCCTATCAATAGAATGTCATCCACGTACAAGACGAGGAATACGACACTTCTGGCCACAACTTTACTATATATGCACGGTTCATCTGGATTTTTGATAAAGTCATATTCTTTGACTGTCTCATCAAAACAGATGTTCCAACTCCGCGATGCCTGCTTTAGTCCATAAATGGACTTAAGCAGCTTGCATACTTTCCCGCTGCTCCCACTCTGATTGAAACCCTCTGGCTGATCCATATAGACGCTCTCTTCTAAATTTCCATTCAGAAAAGCCGTCTTTACGTCCATCTGCCAGATTTCATAATCATGGAAGGCAGCAATAGCAAGAAGGACCCGAATGGATTTGAGCATAGCCACTGGAGAAAAAGTTTCGTCATAGTCCAAACCAGGTCTTTGACGAAAACCCTTTGCAACAAGTCTAGCCTTATAGGTTTCCACCTGTCCATCTACACCAATCTTTTTCTTGAAGATCCATTTGCATCCTATGGGTTTTACCCCATCTGGAGCAAAGTCCAAAGTCCATACTTTGTTGGTGTACATGGACTCCATTTCGGTCCGCATTGCATCTAGCCATCGTACCGAGTCGCCGCTCTGGATGGCCTGTTGGAAGTCAGTAGGTTCATCATCATCTATGATGCAATCCTCTCTATCCCCGTCTATGAGAAAACCGTAGTATCTCTCAGGCGGATGAGACGGCCTACTACTCCTGCGGAGGGGTGCGGGAATGTTCTGTTCTTCTTGAACTTCTGGTTCTACCAGACTTTCAGTAGCAGCTTGTGGTTCTGGAATTTCTTCCAGTTCTATTTCGCTCCCACTTGATTCCTTTTCTAAAAACTGATGTTCTAGAAAAAGGGCATTACGAGAAACAAATACCTTCTGTTCCTCTGCGTAATAGAATAGATATCCCCTGGAGTGCTTTGGATATCCCACAAACAAACACTTTACTGATCGTGCCTCGAGCTTGTCCACATGCTGCTTTTTAACAAAAGCTGGACATCCCCAAATCTTTATATACTGTAGATGGGGTTTCTTCCCACTCCACATCTGATATGGAGTGGTAGGCACAGTCTTGGTAGGTACCATGTTCAAAAGATATGCCGCTGATTCTAGCGCATGTCCCCAGAAAGATCGCGACAACTCAGCATTACTCATCATGGATCGTACCATATCCAATAGGGTTCGATTCCGTCTCTCCGATACACCATTATGCTGTGGAGTGTACGGAGGAGTAAGCTGAGAGAGAATTCCTTTCTCTTTTAGGTAACCTAGGAACTCGGCACTCAAGTATTCTCCACCTCGATCAGATCTAAGTGTCTTTATACTTTTGCCGGTTTGGTTTTCTACTTCATTCTTATACCCTTGGAATTTCTCAAAAGCCTCGGATTTATGTTTCATCAGATAAATGAATCCGTATCTTGAGTAATCATCCGTGAAAGTAATGAAATAGGAAAAACCACCTCTCGCATGTGTAGACATTGGACCGCATACATCGCTGTGTATGAGTCCTAAGAGCTCGCTCGCTCTTACTCCTTGTCCAGTGAATGGAGTCTTTGTCATCTTTCCTTTGAGACAGGATTGACAAGTGTCATAAGATTGATATTCGAACGAGTCTAAATATCCTTCTCTATGCAACTTAGTCAACCTTCTCTCATTGATGTGACCCAGTCTACAATGCCATAAGAAAGCTTTATTCAAATCTGGAGACTTTCTTTTTAGTGTGTTCTGGACATTGAAAATTTGGAGTTGGTTTAAACCATATATGCCGTTATTTAGAGTACCGGACCTAATCAAACCATGATTAAGGTGGATGTTGACAACATCTCTTACAAACGTGAAATCATAACCTTTATTTGATAACAAGGAAACTGATATGATATTACACGTTAAGCTGGGTACAAAATAACAGTTATGTAAAACCAAAATGTGTCCACTCGTCAATCTTAGGTGATAATCCCCGACGGACGCAGCTCCCACGCTAGCTCCGTTAGCAACCCTGAGGATCATATCACCTTCCTTCAGCACTCTACGGTTTCTCAGTGCCTGCAATGAATTGCAAATATGAGATCCTGATCCGGTATCCAATACCCAGGAAGTAGAGTTGATCGACAGACAATTCTCAATTACAAACACACCTGAAGTCGAAGCCACAGCTTGCTTCGGTTCCTGGTTCTTGGCGTTCCACGCCTTGCAATCCTTCTTCCAGTGCCCTTTCCTGTGACAATGGAAGCACTCATCCTGACCAACTATCGGTACTGCTTTCTTTTTCTTTCCCTTCCCTCCCACCTTACTAACACCTCCTCTAGGTCTGGGTGCGGCCTTCTTCTTCCTTCCTTTGGCCCTAGCCTTGGACCCGGAAGAAGATGAACCGCCAACAAACATAGCGGGTGTTTCCCTTGATGTCTTCAAGGTGCCCTCTGCACTCCTTAACATGTTCAGGAGTTCCGGAAGTTCAACTTCTTTTCTTTGAAGGTTGAAGTTCAGGATAAACTGGGCGTAGGTGTGAGGAAGGGACTGGAGAATAAGGTCTGTATAGAGCTCATTATCCAAAGTCGTCCCAAGGTCTGCGAGCTCTTCAATATAGCTGATCATCTGTAGGACATGTTCACCTACCGATGACCCGGCAGCCAACCTCGCTCGAAACAAGTTCTTTGAGGTCTCGTATCTTGCTATACGAGATTGCTCTCCATAAAGTTCCTTTGTATGGAGAAATATGCCATCAAGGTCCATATCCTCGTGCCTCCTCTGATGTTCATTGTTCATCGAGGCAAGCACGATGCACTTGGCTCTCGCGCAATCTAAATCCCAGGTTTTGCGGATTTCCTTATCCGCATTGCTGGATTTGGGACCAGGGACAGCAGGTGCTGTAGCGGTGAGGACGTACCCCAGTTTGTCATAGGTCAAAGCCATTTTGACATTCCGCAGCCAATCTTTATAGTTTGGCCCCGTCAGTATAGTTTTCTCTAAAAGTAACTTAAGTCCAGTCATTTTCAGGGTCGCTGCAATTAGGAGAGAGAGAAGAAAACTCTTTAGCATGATGCTCTTGCAAGTTTAGAGTGGTTTTTAGTTTATCTAAACTGGATGGCTCCCACTGTTTCTCGAATCCTTCATCAAACCATAAAAGAAGAATTAGCCAAGACTATTCTCACCGTACAATACTTGCTTAACCGTTCAGCCAGGCCGGTGTCGATACTTCGAGGGAGGTTTTCCAACGCTTTCACGAAGTTCCTTAATTAAATAACCTCTTTTCTCTGGGGGCGTAACCCCGCTGACACTTTTCTGGACACCTACTAGGTTTATAGCATTGATCGTTAAGTGACGAATATCCTGATAAGTAGCATATACTCACAGTAGGATCGGGATCCAAATATCATCGTCTGATAATGTTGTAGGAATGCTACCAACATTCATCAAACTCCAAATGGTATGCATCTCTTTGCAAATTTCAGTTTCTTTAGAAATTCCCGATATAAGTTTTTGCCCCATGCTCTTATGACCTTGGCGTTAGGTCAAAATGTCATAAGTCACATGTCAAGTTCTACCCATCATTATCTTGTCAATTTGAACCCATCCGTATATATCCTTGACGTTCGGCCAAAATGATAATACGACTGTCCCAAACTAACTCATCTATCTATGCAACAAATGAATATCCAGCAGCTACCAAACACTATGCCTTGGCGTTAGGTCAAAATACATAGCTTGAATACTACTGAATACCCAGATGAAATGACGGAGGGCTATGAATGGTTTTGGCGAAACCGTGAACGTAGTGAACTTGATATAACCGAAGGAACCTGATAGCTTTTAAAAGGAGTGGTTAAATCTCCGCATTTAAAAATATCTGTTTTAAAAATAACCGAGTGGTTTCTTTTAAATTGTTCCAACGATTTAAACTTTGGTTTGTTTTACTTTGCATTATAGATAATGCGTCCCATCATTAACCTATCATTGCAGAAACAACGAAAATACAACGTCCTCTTATGCCATCCGCATTCGCCACGGGGTCCCGTCATCACCCGTTAGGTTACTTAACTAACGACAGAGCGGGGGCTGGGCTAGCGCGGGTGTAAAACATAAGTGACGTCTAAATAGCTATCATAAATATAGATATTTTACATTCGTCTGACGCAATGATATTCATTCCAGAACACAGATAAACAATATTGGATTTGCAAGCAATCTGTATTTCTTTTGAGCCTGCAAGAAAAGACAGATTACACAGTTGTGATGAATAGCCGTTACCCCACCCTCGACCCCTACGGGTACGGCAAACTACCCACCCGGCAGTCTGTGTACCCCACCTTGGGTCAGTCCTAGGAGCAAAAACAGTAAAATGAAATAATACAACGGTGGCTACGACCGCAACCTGGAAGTGCCCCGCAAAAATAATATTACAACAAATTACATTAACAACAAAAGAATTAAACAATAACCCATTGCAAACCCCGGCTATACACCACAACAGTCCAATACAGTTTATATACACAAACAGATATAACCATTTCAGAAATGTGCAACCCCCTGCCAACCGACATACTAGCAGTTGGGGGAGGTTTACGAACACATTAAACAATCACAGATATAATCCAATATGCAAATACTGTAAAATTTCGATCGACTAAACAACATCAATATTGCTCCAAAATCTGCTCTGTTAAACAGTAACCTGAGCAAATATTAAATATTCCAGAAAACCCCAAATATCACAGAGAAGCAACAGAAGAAAAATCGGCCGCTGAATCGCCAACTCGGCGGCGGAAGCGCGGCGACTCAGTAGGCTGAGGCCGCGGTTCCGCGGCGACTTGGTCGATTCAGTCGACTGTTTTTCTTGGGTGTTCTACTGTGGTCATGTCAAGCACTCTGAGCTCACCTGAAAAATTTTCTGACATCATTTTAACTTCGACAGAAACTTGCATTTTTTAGGGTTTTCCGGCTTCGTTTTTCCGTTCGAAATTCGTACAAATTTGCGATTAAGTTATTTAGTGTTTAGCGAGGCTCTGATACCACTGTAAGTCGATGTAGTACACCCCAGTACTTGTGGGGAGGCGGAAATTTCAAAAACGATCAAGTTTAAAGAACGAACATCGACTAACCGCTTGAATCGAAGCTAAACGATAACTAACCAAACAAATAGTTATTCTAAACTACTATGCTTAGGGATTATACCTATCGAAACTAGTCCTTCGTCTTTACGATCTCCTTGTTCTCCTCGGCCTTCTCTAGGTAGTAGACGATCCACCCGAGAGCAAAACTCCAAGCTAAACCTCTAAACTTGAGGCAACTAACCTTCTTGGATTGCTAATCAAAGAAGTTAGGATGAGATAGAGTGATGGTTATGGATTGTTTAGTCTAACTAATCCTTTGATCTCAACTCATGAGGTGTAAGGATTAGGGTTTGAAGATGAGAGCTTGAGGAGAGAGAATGTGAGATAAGATAATGAGAAGAGAGAGAGTGTATCATAATATATTATGAAGCATTTTCTAATAATGAGAAAAGAATAAAGAGTGATGATAAATCATGCTTCATAAAATATCTAGTGGTGATTCATTAGCATGAGTCATTAAGCAATAAATGTGCATTAATGAAATGAATGAATCACCACCATGACTCACAACCTCATCCAAAGTAACCTCCTTAGTCACATCTTCTAGAAGCTTCTCGTACAATTACGAGAACGCCCCTCCAATCCGCAAAAATACGGAAAAACTTTAGACTGTAAAAATCCAATAACCGGATACCAGTAACTGGCTTAAACCAAAGCCGACTGGTAAAAACTGTCCGAAAGTCGTACGTGCGTAAACGCACGTATGCGTCCGAACCCTTTGTCGCAAAACCATGCAACCTCTATATCGTTTCGCCTGGAGTAGGAAACTCTCTGTGTGGGACTCTAGAGACTCGACTACTACGCTGGCAGTGGGTTTAACCACAGACCGCAAGCGGCACTAGCTGTACGTAACGGTCCCCAGGTAGTTGTCGATAAGAAGGCCGATGAGAAAACCCATCCGAACTCCTACTGAGTTTGATGTGACAATATCCATACAGTCCGGTCCGTTCGTCCAAGACTATCGCATATCGGGCCTAGGGGGGCGGCAAGCGTCAGTCCCCTAAAAGCGGTATAAGTCGTGTCGGAGGGAAACCCATTACACCCTGAGAAACTACTGGAACCTACCAGCAAATCTCGCTTGCCCTGGCCAGGGACTTTGCGTAATGGCTCTCTGACACAGCACGATATCTACTCCCAATACCGGGAGGGACGAATCCTGTCTAACCGCCACTGCCTCCAAGTGCTCGGGACTGCACCCAACTGCTACCTGTTTGCACGACTCCTTTGAGCCGTGGTAGGGTAGCAATCTAAGAACAGTGGGACACACTCGAGACGAAGTAGCAGTGTCAAGTCTGCGGACTACGCTGTACTCATGTCACCTGGGAACTGTTCACTGACGACTGGTATCAAACCAACCAACAGTTCCCTGTGAGTCCTGTCCGGTGTACCCGTAACCTAACGAGCACCTGTATACTATCTCCAGTACGACGTACTGACGGCTGTGGGACAGACCATCTCCCCAACTGGGATGAGAAGCGTACACACCAGTCTACTCCGGAGTATCGATGCTCTGTCTCGATAATCCAACGACCGGGGACCTGAATAAGGATGTGCTTGTAGACTACTCAGCCCCCACTAGTGTGACTGCCATCACAACGCTGGTAGACAAGCAAGATCCTAAGAGCTCTATCAATACGTACACTCACATATTAAGATAGAAAAACCAAGTAGCATACTACCATGTTTAGCAAGACTGTTATATACATGTGAATATCCCAAGCTTCCATTAAGTAATATACAAGCTAGTATGATACAGTAATGGCCTTCTAGGGCATAAACACTAACAATACCTACACTAAATATCAAGTTATTAGAGGTCTGACTTTATCCACCCGCTAGACTCGATATCGCTCATAGAAGAATCGACCAGACTGTATAGATATTGTCACTGTCGGGCTCAGTAGGGTTTCAGGATGAGTTTGCTCGTCGGCCTCCCTTTCGCTTAATACATGGGTAGCCATTACGTACAGCTAGTGCCAGTAACGTGCTTGTGGTTAAACACACTGCCAGCGTATTGACGAGTCTTTAGAGTCCCACACATAGGGTTTCCCTGGTTCGGGAGAAACGTTGTAGAGGCCGTATGATTTTATGGCAGGGTTCGACCATATACGGGCATATGTGCACGGATCATGATCGGACGGATAATACTAATGGACTTTGGTTTAAGCCGGATCCTAGTATTATATTATTGGATTACTTTCGTCTCGTTGTATTCATATTCAGTTGGAATACGAATGCGGGTATGTATATATGGATGAGGGGTATTCTTGTAATTCGTTACAAGTTTATTTTAGAAGATGTTTTTCTTTTTTCTATAAACATTTTGGTTTAAATGTTTATTTGTGTGTGGCAAGTGTGACTCATTTGTATACATTGATTCATGCATGTGCACTTGTGACTCATGGTGATGAGTCATGGTGGCATGATGGATTTTTTGGTTTTGGGTTAGATATTTGTTGTGAGATATATGTAGTGAGCAAAGAAATAAGATGGCAGAGCTTTTTCTTGGGTTGGTTTTTTTTATGTGCTCACAACAAATACACACACAATACAATATTCTAGCAACTTCTTTACTTGCTTTTTCTTGAGCTCACATTCTTCACCCATGGCATCTTCTTCAACCTCCACCTATACCCTCTCATGAGTTGAGAATCCTTGGGTGTATTGAGATAAATAATCACAAACTCTCTCTACTTCATCTTGGATATCTAGGTTAGCAAACTAGATACCCGAGTTGCTTCGGTTTTGAGGTGGGAGCCCGTATTACGAACCCTCGACGTGGATCTTATTCAACGGTGGGAGACCGGAGATCAAACTTGATCGGGGAAGCCGCGAGGAGCTTGGGACAGAGGTTGAAGACCGAAGGACGCGGATCGATCGATATAACATCTCTAAACTCCTTTCTAATAACTAGTATAGGGTTAATGGTATGATCCGTTGATTAGGGTTCCGTTAGCACCGGGTTTTAAAAAGTTTGTGTTCCGCATTTGGCCACGGATTGATGGCCGGGGCGCTGCCGTAATCCAACAATTAAGTACTCATTAGAATTAAAGATAAAAGAAGTTTTATCGATATAATGAAATACTTACAAATATAATTGATCTCCCTCTAGAAAACCCGAGGTTGAAGACAATAAGAGAGATATGAAACCCTAAGAGTATACAAGTGCTTATATAGGGTTAAGGAAGATTGGAGAACAAGTAATAGAAAATACAAGAGAATCTACTTTCTAACAATTATGATAATCTAATCTAATTGCCCTGTTGGATACTGTTGCGTGCCTTTAGAATCTTCAAAAAACGAAAACCTACATCTCATATTAATCTATGTGGAAAGACGATCGTGCCCATAAAAAATCTCATCGAATGGCCCAAAAGCGACCGCTGATCCGCCACCATTTAGCTAGATCGGCCGCTGATCCACCGCCGTTTTTTTGGGTTCGTGGCTCCAGAATTTTTCTGTGGTTTTATCGTCAATTTAGATGATTTTTGAGCACATAAAATCTTCAATATCTCGCTGTATCTCTGTAATTGCGTAGATCTCCAAATTGTTCCCAAATTTGGCATATAATTAGGCAGGTTGATTTATTGTTGTTTTTTATTTGATTTGGTTACTCCATCTGATTTATTGTTGTGATGATTGATTTACCTCTATTTGTTTCGACATTTGCTGATTTGTAATGATATTCCCAAATTTGTTCCAAATTTGCAAATTGTATTTTGATTTTCTGAATAATTCATTTAAATCTCCATTGTATGCACGTAATCTTTTTTAGGACAATTTTCCGTCGTTTTGCATCTAAGCCTTGTTATCTGTAATAATTCACAAAAAATACCCGGAACAGTATAATATATGACAATAACATGATAAATGGGTTAGAAAAATGTGCAATAAATTATTCCTATCAAATACCCCCACACTTATCTTTTGCTAGTTCTCGAGCAAATCTAAGATTTCAAACTCTAAATTAAACTAAACTACTATCTAACTAAATTCTACTCCTACTCTTATTCCTACTACTATTCCTATAAAAGAAAATAAAGAAAACAAAAATAAGAAAATGAAAACTATATACAAAGACAGGAATATATAAGAAAAATACGAAAAACAAGAGTTTAAACTTTACTAGATTTTCAGTCGTCATGAACCATGCCTTAATAGACTTTGATCTATGCTGAAAATTACTTCCTCATCATTCTTTCAATCTTTCCTATCTATTTTGCTTCCAAACATGATCATATACCCCTACGCGTGTGAAAAATCATCTCTACACTCGGAGAATTCAATTCAAGCTCCCATACTCTTGCCCTTCGTTTCCTATTACTTTTTAATTGATGATCGAATTAATAGATTTGTTCCCACATTTTTTATGCGACCGTTAAAACTTCATGAGGCACTAACCAACCGATTACCGAATGTGATCATTTATTAGGAGTAAATAGCAGTATCCAAATTTTGCAACACCTAAGGCATAATAAATGATCCCAAACCAGTTGGTCTAAATCTTAGGTGACGAAGCACCATCGCTGAATTTTTTTATGCTATCTTGATAATTGCAAGACAGCGTTTATTTTTTATGTGATATTAATTTTTTTTCTTCGTACTAAAGCATTATAAACAAGAGCATGACATGTCTCTTCTACTATCCCAAACTTCAAGATGTGTGCATGTACGGATAGTAGGGTATCAACGTTCAAATGTTTGGACTTAAAAATAAACTCCACTTAGATCTTCTCAAATCTAGCAACTCCTTCATGATACTAACTTTTTGGGAACGGGCTCATGACAACTTATTACTAGATCCATTTAACCATCCATTTTTCCTATTTTTCTTAAAGTCTCTTTCTTTTATATACATTTTTCACTTTTTCATTTCTATTTTCAACATTTTCTGTCAATTTTTTATATTTTTTATTTTGAAAACTAAAAACTATGTACAAAACCACCCACCACACTTGAACCTGACAGTGCACTCACTGTCTACCGCGACTCTGCCCTAAAAAACTAATTAATTAATGATGTACATATGAGGCGTTTTAAAATATTTTCAAGCGTATTCCGGCTCATGGAGATCCATGAGCTCCGCCTCATTATCCGTAGAAAATTCTAAAAACGGTTTCAATTTTTTACCATTAACTTTGAAAACCTCACCATTTTTTGGATTTTCAATCTCGATGGCTCCATGTGAAAAAACGTTTTTGACAATAAACGGCTCGGACCATCGCGATTTTAATTTTCTAGGAAATAGATGCAATCGCGAATCATATAGTAAACTTTTTGGCCTATTTGAAAATCTTTTTATCACGGAAAATTTTCGTTTTTTCTTTAAAAATTTTGGCGTTGTCATAAGCATCATTTCTAATTTCCTCTAATTCATTTAATTGGAACTTTTTATACTTACTGGCTTCTTCAATATCCATTTTTAACAGTTTTATGGCCCATATAGCGCGGTGTTCCAACTCCACTGGTAAGTGGCAAGGTTTCCCAAATATAATCTTATAAGGAGACATACTGTCACGCCCCGCTTTCTAGTGTAAGGTAAGGAGGCGGGACGAGGTCCGCTACGTATTTACTCAGAAGTAAACATGCTAAGCGTATCTAAGCAATATAAAGTAAAATGTACATAAGAGACATGAATGTAAATGAACAATAACTTTGTTTATTCAACATTCTTTTACAGGTACAACTGAAAATGCAAATACAAGTCTAGAAAGCAGTGCATAAATAATGGCATCAACTGAAAAGAAAATATGCACAAGTGACTATAGCTCGGGGTCTTCAGTGAACTGCTCCAAGTTCTCCTGGCTGGTCTCGAGCTCTTCAGAGTCGGGTCCTCCTGACAACATTCTAAAGAAAAAGAGAAATAGGAATGTCGTCAGCGAATAATCGCTCGGTACCTCCCGAAGAAAGAAGAAGTAGAATAGACAGAAAAGAGAGTATATCTAGTATAATGTCTGATTTTTATGTTAACGTAGTGTTTGTAGCTTGGTACAGAATATGCCAGTGTATACGAGAGGAGTCCAACTTACACCGTGGATTTTGATAACCCGTAGTACAAGGCTCCGTCGAAAATACCACGGAACAACGGCATGGATGTAATTACGTCTTTTAGTGACCACCTCGTGCCACCTTCATGTTCCGTACCAGTCTACCCCTTTATGAACCCTATAATGTTTATTGTATTGATTGTATTAATTGTACTGATCATATTGAATTGTCTTATAGTAAATGGAAGACTTGACGAAACCATGATATCAGTAAACAGAATGGATATAAATGGATAGTCATGTAAATAGTGTATATCCATGGTTCGGTTCGGTCAAAATAGATTGAATTCTGGTATTCATGGATTCAGGTTGTATTGTAGTTATACTTGAATTGAATTCAAGTCAGATTGATTTCTGATTTGACCATGACTCGAATTGAGTCAGACTTTTAAACAAAATTGAAGTCCTGATTGTTTTGATGTTATCGGTAACTGCTGCAAATGGACGGCAGAATTTGTGTCTTTTTCCAAGACAATTACCGTGTTGATAACACCGTTGTTAGATTATCTAGCTTAGATAGACAAGCACCCATTTTCTCCAGCTCCCCGAGGTTCAAGAGAATTGGTCCTACTTAAACCTATATTTACTAGGGTCCTTATTGTAAATTAGTATAACTTGAGGAGCTTTTATGTAAAAATAGTTTTCATATAATTTCAAAAAATACCTCAAATATTTAATTATCGTATTTAGGGTTTTCATAGATGTATATTTTATAAAAGTGAAATTTTCTAGTGAGTAGAACCAGGTTTTCATTGTATATGGTATTTTAATGAAAAATTGGAATTTGTACTGTATTGAAATGGTAGTTTCATATAATGGTGATTCCTTTGATTTAGAAAATATGGAATATTTGTATAATATATTTAAAATAGATCTTTTGATAATCTTCATATATATATTTATATATTTAATAAAAATAAATTTTATTTATTTTGTAGAAATCACATTTTCTAAAAAATTGCATTAAAAATTTCATCGAGATCGAATGCTCCTTGCGGAGGTCAACATCTCGCTATACTAGGCCCGAGGACGTGCGATAACCTGCACCATCCCGATCGGGGTTCCCCAAAATGGTTTGTAGAGGCATAATTGCAAGGAATTAATTAACACTCTTTTTAAAGAAAACGATTTTTAATTGTTTAAGATATTTATTCGTAAAAGCGTATTATCCCATAATCTAGAATCCCAAAACTCATCGTGCTATGTCAAAAATATGTGTTGTGATGAGGTAGGTCATTACCTCGTGAGTTTTCTAAAACTAATACGGTTAAAAGTGGATAACAATATCGTTTGTAAAGATGATGGTATTTTACTGTAAAAGTGAAATAGAAATTGCAACATGAATTATTTTGAGATGAAACCTGTTCTAATATGTTTATTTATGTTTGTTAAACATTATATGAGAATATGGTATTTTATTGTTTAAAAAAAGTGGAGTTTTTAAAGAAAAACGAATCGGAAGTCGGAATAACTCCGCTTCCGACGAGTTTTGAAAAATGAAAGTGTTAAACTAGAGATTGAGAAGGGAAGAGGGGACTTACAGGCTATTAAGAAGGAGGAGAGGTAGGGGAAGATTAGGAAAGCGTCGGGGTGTCGTTTCATCGCCGGAATCTTCTTGGAACGTTGTCTGAACTTCGCCCATTGCTAACACACTTGCATAACTTGAGACTTGGAAATTTTATAGAGTTTTTGTAATGAAATTCTGAGTGGGTAGGGATGAAATGTGGTGTGGTATTTATAAGGAAAATTAGGTTTTTGGGGTAATGAAGAATTAATTAAAAATGCATTAAAATTTTGGTTTAATGCCACTTTTTAATTCACTGTTTATTTTTAATAAAAACAAACAGTACAGGGGTTAAAGGGGGAGGCCATAGGGTGTGGAGTTGAAGTTTGGGGACCATCCCCTATGAGGGGCCCGGCAGTGCCGGTCTATGCAAAGATCTCGCCTGCCAAGAACCGGTGGTGTGGCTTGGGATTTCTGCGACATGTCATCATCGATTGGTATAACTCAGTGCACGTGTTTGTTTAATCCGTGACTTTTCATTTTACGTGTAATGCAGGTGTAAACCCTTGGGCTTCTAAAAGATTAAAAGAAAATACAATAAAAACAATATGTGGCTTAGGGGATTCGATCACAGGGGCTACGTCACAGCAGTGCAAGGCTTTACCAATGAGCTACAAGTGCTTTCTTGTTGTTCAAAAGCAAATTTAATTTATAACTTGTGCTCAGGCTTAGCTTGTTAGTGTAATATGCTCTAGAGGCCATTATTGTATAGTACTAGTTTGTATATTTTATTTTGGAAGCTTGGGATATATACACAGATTTATATCAATCTTGCTCAATATAGTAGTATGCTACTTGGTTTATATCTATCTTAATATGTGTATATGTTTCTTTTAACGTATCGCTAATATATATTGGTAGAGCCCTTAGGATCTTTGATTGACTACCAGCGTTGTGATGGAAGTCACACTAGTGGGGGCTGGGTAGTCTACAAGCACATCCTTATACAGGTCCATAGTCGTAGGATTATCGAGACAGGGCATCGATACTCCAGAGTAAACTAGTGTATACAATTCTCATCCCAGCAGGGGAGATGGTCTGTCCCACAGCCATCATTACGTCATACTGGAAATAGTATGCAGGTGCTCATTGGGTTATGAGTTACACTGGATGGACTCATGGGGTACTGTCGGTTGGTACTATACATATCGTCAGGTAGCAGTTCTCAGATGACATGAGTACAGCATAGTCCGTTGAATTGATACTGCTACTTCACCTCAAGTGTGTTCCCACTATTCTTAGATTACTACCCTACCACGGCTTTATTGAGTCATGCAAACAGGTAGTAGTTGATTGCAGTCCCGAAGCACTTAGAGGCAATAGCAGTTAGATAGGATTCGTCTCTCCCGGTGTTGGGGGTTGATGTCGCGCTGTGATTCGAAAATCCATTACACAAAGTCCTTGGCCAGGGCAAGAGAGATTTACTGGTAGGTACTCCAGTAGTTTCTCTGGGTGTTTTGGGCTACACTCCGACACGACTTATTGCGCTATTATGGGTCTGAAGTTTACCGCCCCCTAGGCCCGATATGCGATACTCTTAGACGAACAGACCAGACTATACGGAGATTGCCACAGACAAGCTCAGTAGGGGTTCGGATAAGGTTGCTCGTCGGCCTTCTTAACGACAGATACCTGGGAAGCGTTACGTGTAGCTACTACCGCTGACGTGCTTGTGGTTAAACCCACTGCCGGTGTACTGTCGAGTCTTTAGAGTCCCACACAGAGGGTTTCCCTGCTTCGGGCGAAACGATATAGAGGTCGTATGGTTTTACGACTGCGTTCTACCACATACATGTATTCATGCGCATATGATGTTCGGGCAGACAATACTAGTGGGCTTTGGTTTAAGCGGGATCCTAGTATTTGACTATTGGATTAGTTATGTCTCATTGTATTCGTGTTTCTCGGAATACGGATACGGGTATGTATATACGGATGCTAGGGGTATTCTTGTAATTATTCAAGTTTGCTTCTAGATGATTAACACCTCATTATTTGATTTAGCATATTAGGTTAAATGCTTAATGAGGTGGATATTGTGAGGAGGAAATCTTTATGGTATTTTAGTGAAATTGAGCATGACTTATTGTTTAGTTTCTTGGACTATTTATGGCAAATGAAGACTTAGATATTTTGGGATATTTGTGAGATATTTGTGAGAGATATTTTCATTTGTCTTAAAGTTAAAAATATAAGCCATTCTCAAGACTTCACTCTCATTATCACAAACACATTCTCTCTCCTCTCAAGCTATCTTCATCTTCCTCAAGAACCATAATTGTCTCATGAGTTGAGAATCCTAGGGTTTGTGAGACAACTAGATCCTTTAGCACTCTCTACTCACTCTAGGCTACTTAGTTTAGCACACCAAGTGACCTAGTTACCTCATCTTGGAGGTGAAAGCTCAAGGTTGGAACTCTCGGTTGGATCTTCTTCGACTTCGAGAAGCCGACGAGGAGGCGTGATCCTTTTTCACTCTAAGGAGCTCACGAAGAGGAAGAGAACAACAAGAAGACTAGAAGGACATGATACTATGAGGTATAACATTCATCCGAGTAGTTAAACCTCAAGTAGTATTTTCACGACCCACCCCAATACAAAAAGTATTGTCCGCTCTGACCGTAGCCGCACGGTTTTGTCCTTCGGGGCGAACTGGACCCGACCAGGGGCCACTTCCCAGGAGGTCACCCATCCCAGGACTTCCCTAGCCTGAGCACGCTTAACTACGGAGTTCTCAAACTCTTGTAGTGCCAGTTCACTTAAAATGCGCCTCTGTATTGAAGAGCGGTATCATTCTATTTATAGTAAGATCTGTCCTCTTTCGGAATGTATTCTGAAGATTCCCCATTGTTTTACAGTGATTCCCTATGCTCATCTGGTATAAATGGGTATACCATATAATACATGGGGTATTACATTCTCCCCCACTTAGAACAATGGTTCGTCCTCGAACCACAGACCTACTATTGAGGAACCAGCTCTGATACCATTCTGTCACGACCCACCCCCAATACAGAGAGTATTGTCCGCTCTGACCGTAGCCGCACGGTGTTGTTCTTCGGGGCGAACTGGACCCGACCAGGGGCTACTTCCCAGGAGGTCACCCATCCCAGGACTTCCTTGGCCCGAGCACACTTAACTACGGAGTTCTCAAACTCTTGTAGTACCAGTTCACTTAAAAGGTGCCTCTGTATTGAAAAGCGGTATCATTCCATTTATAGTACAGATCTGTCCTCTTTCGGAATGTATTCCGAAGATTCCCCATTGTTTTACAGTGGGTCCCCATGCTTATCTGGTATAAATAGGTATAACGGATAATACATGTGGTATTATAAGTATTCTAGCTAGGGTTTTATGATCGATCCTTGGTTCAAGTCGGTGTTGCGAAGCCCATAAAAATTATTTTTTGCTATTTCCGCCTCCCCGCAAACACGCGGGGTGCGCGACATCGACTTACCGTGGTATCAGAACCTCTCATAAACATTAGATAGCTTGTAGCGACGTTAAAATCCGCCGTTATTGGCACGCAAAATCTGCCGCGGGTGGAGCGTGCGCACCCCAGGGACACCCCGAGGGAGACCAGAGGCCGGACCCACACTCCAAGACCACTAAAAAGTGGCCTTGGGGTGGGTGACCCGAAAGCACACCAATTGGGTGCTCTCGGATCTGCCAACCCTAGGGGGCCACTTCGTGGTGGCCTCTGGGGGTGGGTACCCCCTCGAGGCCCCCCATTCGATAGTTAATTTTGGTATCTTTGCCTCCGCGAAGATTCGGGCGGGTTTCGAGCTCGTTTCGACTCTCGGATTGGCTTAAAACGATCGGTTTTGGAACTTTATTGCGTGCGGAATTCTAATTTCACAGTTACTTTACAAGCTTTGTGATGTGTATATGTGTTTGGAAATGTCAACTAATTGCTATACGTCGAATAATCGAGGTTGCAAATATCTGTGATGATGTTATGTTGGTTTGTGTATATGAACTTGTTGGATCGTCGTAGATGAATAGCGGGGGATGTGAGATGAGTGTTTTATCTTTCATTCGATGTAAATTGTAAAGTGATGTAATATTATTTTGTGGGGCACATCCGGGTTGAGGTTGTAGCCACCATTGTATTATTTCTTTTACTGTTTTCTGCTCCTACGATAGACCTAAGGTGGGGTGCACAAACTACCGGATTCTTGAAGTGCCGAGTGGCCTACTCACTTTGTTGAGGAAGGTTGGTTCACTTCGGGAATTTGGCGGGTAGTTTTCCGCACTCGTAGGGGTCTAGGGTAGGGTTTGGCTATTCATCAGGACCGTGAAATCCGTCTTTCGTTACAGGCTCAAAAGAAACGCGGAATTCTTAGTATATCCAATATGTTCATCTGTGATCTGTAATGCCTATTATTGCGTGAGATAAATGTATATATCTATAAATGATATCTAGTAGGCGTTGCTTATGTTTTGCATCCACGCTAGTCCTGCCCCCGCTCTGTCGTCGGTTAAGTAACCTAACGGGTGATGACGGAGCCCTGTGGCGAATGCGGATGGCATAAGCGTACGTTGTATTTTCGTTCTTTTTCTGCAATGGTAGGTTAATTGATGGGACTACATTACATTAATGCAAAGAAAACAAACAAAACCTGAATCAACCATTCGGTTTTTCAAAACAGCAAAACTTTTAAAATGCAGAGCTTAAACCACTCCTTTTAAAACCTATCAGGTTCCTTCGATTATATCAAGTTCACTAAGTTCACGGTTTCGCCAAAACCATTCGTAGCCCTCCGTAATTTCAGTTGGATATTCAGTAGTATTCAAGCTATGTATTTTGACCTTCGCCAAGGCATAGTGATTGGTAGGTACTGAATATTCATCTGTAGTATAGATAGATGTATTGGTTTGGGACAGTCATACTACTATTTTGGCCTTCGTCAAGGGTATGTACAGGTGGGTTCAAATTAACCTGGAAAATGACGGGTAGAACTTGACATGTGACTTATGATATGTTGGCCTTCGTCAAGGTCATAAGAGCATAGGGCAAAAATCCACATCGGAAGTTTCTAAAGAAACTGAAACTTGCTAGTGTTACATACCATTTGGAGTGTGATAATTTTGATAGGATTCCTTCGACTTTATCACACAATGATATTTGGATCTTGATCCTACTATGAGTATATGCTACCCCTCGGGAGATTTATTCACCTAACGATCAATGCTATAAACTAAGTAGGTGTCTAGAACAGTGTTAGTGGGGCTACGCCTCCAGGGAAAAAAGGTTATTTAATTAAGGAACTTCATGAAAGCGTAGTAAAACCTACCTCAAAGTACCGACACTAGCCTGACTGAAAGGTTAAGCAGGTATTGTAGGGTTCCTAAGCACAACATCAAGGTTTCGGGTGGCATCATCCATCCCAAATAAAAAAAAATCCATGCTTAAACAACCCTAAACAAGATCTTTAACTAGAGATTCATGCGGAAACATAAAGCAAACAGCTTTACTACTAAGTGATAAGAGATTATAACCTTTGTAGTCTGCTCCTTCACTTCATAAGCTCCAAGTAGTGGTCCCTTCACTGCCATCCTAGAACTCCCGGACTCTTGAGAAACTCCACAAGACGTATGGTGCATGCTTGCTTGCAGTCTTCGAAATCCAAGATGATCTACTTCGAGGAAACACGAACTCAGGCTATCTCTTCACTAATATGAAATTAGTGAAACCAACACACTAAACTATATGGCTAGTATAGAAGAGGATGATGAAGTAGGAAGTGGGCTCTTTTTAGTTTTCTTTTTCTCACTTTATTTCATCACATGAAAAAAAAATCTAGCAAGCTTTTGTGAGGAAGAAGAAGATGAACAGGTGATGAATTAATTATTAGCTTAGGTTAGAAATGTAACCATGGTGAGTTAGTATATGTCATGACTAACTTATGTAGAGAATAAACTATGAGTAAGGGTTAAAGGTTAGTTTAAGAAATATCTTAAGTAAAAACAAAAGAGGTGGACTTTAGTCAATGTTCTACTAGCTTCCATGAAGCTCAACCATGACTAATTCCATATCATTTGTGAATTACCATAAAGATAAATAAAACCATAACATAAGCCCATGTAGAGAATAGACCATGGTCAAAGTGATTAAGGTTAGGTTAATAAATATCTTAGCCAAAACAAAATTGGTTGACTTAGTCAATGTTCTACAAACTTCATCCATGCTCATGACTAATTCTCCACAATTTTGAATTTGCTAAACTAAATATAAACTCAACATTTATCACAATAGCATGGTGTAATCCTCATACACACGAGTTGCATGTATAACCTAGCATGTCACAATTATACATATCACACACACACACACATATATATATATATATATATATATATATATATATATATATATATATATATATATATATATATATAATTTTGTAACAAAAGAAAAGAATAAATTAAACATATATCACATCTATGTTAAATGTATCCAAATGTGAGAAAATGAAATACTTCAGTGAGCATATATTAGTTAGTGTAATTTAATATATCAAATATATAATTATATATTAAATTATTAAATCAATACTTGATTTAATAATCCGGCTATATCTCATATAACCGACTAATACAAAATGTATCGTTTCATCGAATCAACACTTGATCCGATAATCCAGTTATATCATATATAACCGGCCGATATTACATATCGCGAGAATAGAATACGATATCACATACTCATATCAATCTCGGTCCCGCACATATCACATATGTGCTCCTACTCTGTTTCGCCTGAGCCAGGAAACCTCTGTGTAATACTCTAAAGACTCGTCAATACGCCGGCAGTAGGTGATGATCATATCAAACACCCACAAGCCGCAAGCGGTCAGCTAAACGTAACGGTTACCCGGGTATTGAGCGATCTGAAGATCAACAAGCAAGCCTGTACATACACCTGTGAATCCAATCAGAAACACTACCGTAGAGTCCGGTCTCTTCGTCTGATATGTCGCATATCCAGTATAGGGGTGGTAAACGTCAGACCCCAGTAACCGATAAGTCGTGCCGATGTGAGGCTCATAACAGGTCGAGAAACTACTGATAACACTTACCAGTAGATCTCCATATCATCCCTGGCCAGGGACTTCCAGTTATAACCAATCGAACACAGCGCAACATCAACTCCCAATACCGGGAGAGACGAAACCCCTCCTATCGCTCATTGCCTCCATATGATTCGGGACTATACCCAAAATCTGCCGTTTTGCACGTTCTCATGAACGTGGTAAGGTGGAAATCAAAGCACAGTGGGAATCACACAAGACTCTATGACGATCTCGGGTCTACAGACTAACCTGTATCAGTGTCACCAGAGAACTGCTATCTGACGATAGGTATAATACCATCTAGGAGTTCTCGGCGAGTCTATTCAGTGTACTCAGTCTCCACTGAGCACCTGTATACCATCTTTGATGTCAAACACCAATGGATGCGGGATCATCCATCGCCCATCATATGGGTCAAGAAGCGTATACGCTAGTCTACTCTGGAGTATCGATGCCCTGTCCGGATACACCCTTTACTAGGAACAATTATAGGATATACTCGTGGACTACCCTGGCTCCACTAGTATGATCCGCATCATAGTCCTAGTAGTCAAGTACATATCCTAAGGGCTTTATCAACATGTGAGAGCAAGACAGTAACACTATACAAGTCAACATGTTAAGACAAACAGCAACCAGATAGCATATTATCATATCGAGCAAGAAAGTCCTCTCTATATATATCCAAGCATCCACTATAATATACATCATATGTACAACAATAGCCTCTAGGGCATATACATAACTAACAAGTATTGTACGGTGAGATTAATCCTGACTAATTCTTCTTTTATAGTTTGAGGAAGAATTCGAGAAACAGTGGGAGCCATCCTGTTTAGATAAACTAAAAACCAATCTAAACTTGCAAGAGCATCATGCTAAAGCGTTTCTTCTCTCTCTCCTAATTGCTGCGACCAAGATGACGGGCCTTAAGTTATTATTAGATAAAAACATATTGAAGGGGCCAAACTATAAAGATTGGTTCAGGAATGTCAAGATGGCAATCACATATGACAAATTGGGGTATATCCTTACTACTAAAGCCCCCGCCGTCCCAGGTCCAGATTCCAGCATCACAGATAGGGAAATCCGTAAGACTTGGGAAATTGACAGCGCGAAACCCAAGTGCCTCGTGCTGGCTTCTATGGACAATGAACATCAGAGGCAGCACGAGAATATGGATCTTGAATCCATATTCCTCCATATCAAGGAATTATATAGAGAGCAATCTCGTATCGCAAGATACGAGACCTCGAAGAAGCTATTTCAGGCGAGGTTGGCTATCGGGTCATCTGTAGAGGAATACGTCCTTAAGATGATCGGCTACATTGATGAGCTCGCGGACCTAGGGACCACGTTGGAGAACGAGCTGTATACAGACTTGATTCTACAGTCCCTCTGTTCAGCCTACGCCCAATTTATCTTGAATTTTAATATTCAAGGTAAAGAAGTTGAACTTCCGGAACTCCTCAACATGTTGAGGAGTGCTGAGGGCACCCTGCAGAAATCCAGGGAAACACCCGCTCTATTTGTTAGTAAAGCTTCCTTTTCTAGATCCAAGGCGAAAGCCAAGGGAAAGAAGAAGAAGGCCCCCACCAAGCCGAAAGGCGGTGTTAATAAGGTGGAAGCGAAGGGCAAGGCAAAGTGGGGGGGCCGCCAGTAGGGAAAGAAGAATGCTTCTACTGTCATAAAAAGGGCCATTGGAAGAAAGATTGCAGGACATGGAGAGCCAAGAACCAGGACTCGAAGAAAGTTGTGGCTTCGGCTTTAGGTGTGTTTGTAATTGAAAACTGTCTGTCAATCAACTCTACTTCCTACGTATTGGATACCGGATCAGGATCTCATATCTGTAATTCTTTGCAGGAACTGAGAAACCGTAGAGTTCTGAAGACCAGTGATATGACCCTCAGGGTTGCTAACGGAGCGAGCGTTGATGCTATGTCCGTAGGGGAATATCACTTAAGGTTGACAAGTGGACATATTTTGGTTTTGCACAACTTTTTTTATGTACCTAGTTTGACTTGTAATACCATTTCTGTATCTTTGTTATCTACAGAAGGTTGTGATTTTACATTTGTAAGCGATGTCGTAAACATCCACCTTAATCATGGTCTGATTGGGTCGGGTACACTAAACAGCGGTATATACGTATTAAACCAACTATAAGTTTTCAATGTCCAGAACACACATAAAAGAAAAACTCCAGAATTAAATAAAGCTTTCTTATGGCATTGTAGTTTGGGTCACATCAACGAAACAAGGTTTACCAAGTTACATAAAGAAGGATATTTGAATCCGTTCGAATATCAATCTTATGCAACTTGTCAATCATGTCTCAAGGGAAAGATGACAAAGATTCCGTTCACTGGACACGGAGTAAGAGCGAGCGAGCTCTTGGGACTCATACACAGCGATGTGTGTGGTCCAATGTCTACACATGCAAGTGGTTATTCCTATTTCATTACTTTTACGGATGATTTCTCTAGGTATGGACATGTCTTCTTAATGAAACATAAATCCGAGGCTTTTGAGAAATTCCGAGAATATAAGAATGAAGTGGAAAAACAAACCGGCAAAAGTATCAAGACATTGAGATCTGATCGAGGTGGTAAATACTTGAGTGCCGAGTTCCTGGATTACCTAAAAGAGAATGGAATTCTCTCTCGGCTAACTCCTCAATACACGCCACAACACAACGGTGTATCGGAGAGACAGAACCGAACCTTATTGGATATGGTATGTTCCATGATGAGTAACGCTGAGTTACCGCGATCATTCTGGAGATATGCACTAGAATCAGCTGCATATCTTTTGAACAAGGTTCCTACGAAGACTGTGCCTACCACACCATATCAGATGTGGAGTGGGAAGAAACCCTATCTTCAATATCTGAAGATATGGGGATGTCCAGCTTTTGTTAAAAAGCAGCATGCGAACAAACTCGAGGCATGCTCAGCACTGTGTAAGTTTGTGGGATACCCAAAGAACTCCAGGGGGTATCCTTTCTATTACGCAGAGGAACAAAAGGTTTTTGTTTCTCGTCATGCCCACTTTTTGGAACATCAATTTTTAGAAAAGGAAACTAGTGGGAGCGCAATAGAACTGGAAGAAATTCCAGAACCACAAGCTATTACTGAAAGCTTAGTGGAACCAGAAGTTTCAAAAGAACAGGACATTCCCGCGCCACTCCGCAGGAGTAGTAGGCATTCTCATCCGTCCGAGAGATACTAGGGTTTTCTCGAAGACGGGGATAGAGAGGATTGCATCATTGATAATGATCAGCCAACTAACTTCCAGCAAGCCATTCAGAGCACAAAATCGATAAAATGGCTGGATGCAATGCGGACCGAGATGGAGTCCATGTACACCAACAAAGTATGGACTTTGGACATTGCTCTAGAAGGGATAAAATCCGTAGGCTGCAAATGGATCTTCAGAAAGAAGATTGGTGTAGATGGACAGGTTGAAACCTAAAAGGCTAGACTTGTTGCAAAAGGATTTCATCAAAAACCTGGTTTGGACTATGATGAAACCTTTTCTCCAGTGGCTATGCTCAAATCCATTCGGATCCTTCTTGCCATTGCTGCCTTCCACAATTATCAGATTTGGCAGATGGACGTAAAGACCGCTTTTCTAAATGGAAATTTGGAAGAATGTGTCAATATGGACCAGCCAGAAGGTTCCATTCAGAATGGGAGCAGCGGGAAAGTGTGCAAGTTGCTTAAGTCCATTTATGGAATAAGCAGGCATCGCGGAGTTGGAACATCTGTTTTGATGAGACGGTCAAAGAATTTGACTTTATCAAAAATACAGGTGAACCATGATCTATAGTAAGATTGTAGCAAAAATTGTTGTATTCCTCGTCTTGTACGTGGATGACATTCTCTTGATAGGAAATGGCATTCCTATGCTACAATCTGTCAAAGGATTCTTGTTACAATGGTTCTCCATGAAAGACCCGGGTGACGACTCTTACTTTTTGGGGATCCAGATCTATCATGATAGATCTAAAAGGATGTTGGGACTTTCACAGTCCAGGTACATCGACACCATACTGAAGAGATTCAGTATGGAAGATTCAAAGCACGGTAATTTACCGGCTTGTCACGGAATCACCCTCTCCAAAGAGATGTCTCCTAAGACTGATTTGGAAAGGGATCGCATGTCTATTATACCCTATACTTCTGAGGTAGGCTCTATAATGTATGCAATGTTGTGTATCAGACCAGATGTTTCCTACGCACTAAGCGTAATAAGCCGGTATCAGTCAAACCCTGGAAAGAAGCACTGGATAGCAGTAAAGAACATTCTCAAGTACCTGAGAAGGGCTAAAGAGATGTTCTTGGTGTACGGCGGAAAAGACCTCCAGATCGAGGCCTTTGCTGACTCCAGCTTCCAGAGTGACAAGGATGACTCCAAGTCCATGTTGGGTTATGTCTTTACCCTCAATGGAGGGGTGGTCTGTTGGAAGTGTTCCAAGAAGGACACCATTGCTGACTCGATGATGGAAGCGGAGTATATCGCAGCTTGTGACGCCGCAAAATGAGTTGTTTGGATGAGGAAGTTCTTAACAGAACTTCAGGTGGTTCCGTCCGTTGTTGACCCAATACCACTGTATTGTGACAACAACGGGGCTATAGCTTTAGAAAAGGAACCCAGGTCCCATCAGAAGTCCAGATACATCTTGAGGCGGTATCACCTGATCCGGAAGATCGTGGATCATCGGGAGATCGAGGTGCGGAGAATTGCTATGGAGGACAACACTGCAGATCCATTCACAAAGGCCATCTCTCAGACGCAGTTCGAGAGGCTATTCGAGATGATAGATCTGCGATATGCCAGAACATAGCCTTAGTGCAAGTGGGAGATTGTTAGTTTAATATGCCCTAGAGGCCATTATTGTATAGTACTAGTTTGTATATTACATTTTGGAAGATTGGGATATATACACGGATTTATACCAGTCTTGCTCAACATAGTAGTATATTACTTGGTTTGTATCTATCTTAATATGTGTATATGTTTCTTTTAACGTATCGCTAATACATATTGGTATAGCTTTTAGGATCTTTGCTTGACTACCAATGTTGTGATGGCAGTCACACTAGTCGGGCCTGGGTAGTCTACAAGCACATCCTTATACAAGTCCATAGTCATAGGATTATCGAGACAGGGCATTGATACTCCAGAGTAGACTAGTGTATACGCTTCTCATCCCCGCATGGAAGATGGTCTGTCCTACAGCCATCAGTACGTCGTACTGGAGATAGTATGTAGGTGCTCATTGGGTTATGAGTTACACTGGACGGACTCGTGGGGTACTGCTAGTTGATACTATACCTATCGTCAGGTAGCAATTCCCAGGTGACATGAGTACAGCATAGTCCGTTGACTTGACACCACTATTTCGCCTCAAGTGTGTTCCCACTGTTCTTAGATTACTACCCTACCATGGCTCTATTGAGTCATGCAAATAGGTAGTAGTTGGGTGCAGTCCCGAAGCACTTGGAGGCAGTGGCGGTTAGATAGGATTCGTCTCTCCCGGTGTTGGGGGTTGATGTCACGCTGTGATTCGAAAAGCCATTATACAAAGTCTCTGGCCAGGGAAAGCGACATTTACTGGTAGGTACTCCAGTAGTTTCTCAGGGTGTTTTGGGCTGCACTCCGACACGACTTATTGTGCTATTAGGGGTCTAACGTTTACCGCCCCTAGGCCCGATATGCGATACTCTTAGACAAACAGACCGAATTGTACAGAGATTGCCACAGACAGGCTCAGTAGGGGTTCGAATGAGTTTGCTCGTCGGCCTTCTTATCGAAAGATACTTGGGTAGCCGTTACGTGCAGCTAGTACCGCTGACGTGCTTGTGGTTAAACGCACTGCCAGCGTACTGTCAAGTCTTTAGAGTCCCACACGGTGGGTTTCCCTGCTTCGGGCGAAACGATGTAGAGGTCGTATGGTTTTACGACTGCGTTCGACCGCATACGTGTATTCATGCGCATATGATGTTCGGGCGGACAATGCTAGTGGGCTTTGGTTTAAGCCGGATCCTAGTATTTGATTATTGGATTAGTTATGTCTCATTGTATTCGTGTTTCTCGGAATACAGATACGGGTATGTATATACGAATGCGAGGGGCATTCTTGTAATTAATCAAGTTTGCTTCTAGATGATTAACACCTCATTATTTGATTTAGCATTTTAGGTTAAATGCTTAATGAAGTGGATATTGTGAGGAGGAAATCTTTATGGTATTTTAGTGAAATTAAGCATGGCTTATTGTTGACTTTCTTGGACTATTTGTGGCAAATGAAGACTTAGATATTTTGGGATATTTGTGAGATATTTATGAGAGATGTTTTCATTTGCCTTAAAGTTAAAAATATAAACCATTCTCAATACTTCACTCTCATTATCACAAATACATTCTCTCTCCTCTCAAGCTCTCTTCATCTTCCTTAAGAACCCTAATTGTCTCATGAGTTGAGAATCCTAGGATTTGTGAGACAACTAGATCATTTAGCACCCTCTACTCACTCTAGGCTACTTATTTTAGCACACCAAGTGACCTAGTAACCTCATCTTGGAGGTGAAAGCTCAAGGTTGAAACTCTCGGGTGGATCTTCTTCAACTTTGAGAAGCCGACGAGGAGGCGCGATCCTTTTTCACTCCAAGGAGCTCACGAAAAGGGAGAGGACAGCAAGAAGACTAGAAGGACATGATACTACGAGGTATAACATTCATCCGAATAGTTAAAGCTCAAGTAGTAAGCTAGCTAGGGTTTTATGATCGATCCTTGGTTCAAGTCGGTGTTGCGAAGCCCGTAAAAATTATTTTTTGCTATTTCCGCCTCCCCGCAAACACGCGGGGTGCGCGGCATCGACTTACATAGGTATTCCTTTCTGTATTTTGGAAAAATTTTGTACAGAAAGTTTAGGGTTGTTACGTTCTACCGTCCTTATAAAAATTTCATCCTCGAAATTTGTGGAAGGAAAGTGTAACAGATTCAAGAAAATTTTGGTGATAGAACTATTGATAGTGCATGGAAAATACTTGGAAGAACGAAAGAATGCAAAAGTTTTGGAAAGATGTGAGGGAATTACCAAGGTTACCTTGATCTACAGTCTCGGCTTCTACGGCTGCTAATGTGAAAGCCTGACGCCGGGGTACATTCCACCTAGCTGGAGGCACATTCCTCTGTCCTTGGGGCATGTTCCTCTGCCCTCGAGGCATGTTCCTCAGTGCCTGATAGAATTGGCGATTAGGCTGTGCAGGAGGTCCACATAGAGGTGGAGCTGAAAGAGCAAGAAGAGGTGCAGGAGCCTGGATAGCTGGCCGCTGCAGATAAGTGTTGTGGGTTGAAACTGGGTTGCGTCTATAAGGACATGTTCTAATTCTATGATTGGATGCGCCACAAACTAAACACAGGTCTTTTGCGTGCCTACAGTACTTCTACAAGTGTCCATCCATTTTGAAGTAGAAGCAAAAATCTGAACTTGGCTGGTTATCTGTTACTTCCGGTCTCCTGGGTTCAAACGATGGCCTGGAAGAGGCTCCTCCTGCCATCTGGGTGTCAGGGCGCTTCATACCGGCATATTGAGGTCTGCTTTTCTTCTTCATTACTGCCCGTATCTTCGGGCAGCTTTCAAAGCCAGGTCGTAGGTTGGGAAATCCCCTGTACCTAAGGCAGCTTGGATTTCCTGGTCCAACCCTCGCTGAAATCGTCTGGACCTGATCTCAGCAGTCGGTATCAAGTGTGCAGCGAACCTGTTGCGGTCTTGTGTTAGTTGTGTAGTATGTGATATTTGAAAATCGAATATTGGACATATCTTACCTACTGAGCATGGTAAACTTAGCATCATACTCATCCACTAATTTGGTCCACATCGAACCCTGTTGTAGATGGATAAATTGCTGCTCCATGTCAAATCGGGCAGTCTCTGGGAAGTATTTCGTGTCAAACATTTCGCGAAAAGTACTCCATTCGATAGGTTGGTCAAGACGGCTTTCTTCCGCCTTCCACCAAACTCGGGCGATTTCAGTGAGTTGCAGCTTCGCAACTCGAACCCAAGCGATCTCTGGCACTTGTGCCACTGCCAAATCATCCTTGACACTCTGAGCCCATTCTTCAGCTTCCACAGGGCTCTCTTTTCCCGAAAATTGTTTTGGGTGCAATGCCCAGAATTGCTTCACTCCGGGTGCTTCCACTTCTAGACGGTTCATCAGAATATCAATCTGCTGCTGCTGTCCTTCCAGAAGGCTTCGAATCGCCTCAAGCAGTACCGTCTGCTCATTGATCGAAGCAGTAACGGTAGGCATAAGCGGAAGAGGTGGTGGTGTGTTGTTGAAGTTTGTGCTGGTATTGTTTGGAAAATCCATAACCTTGAAAGAAAAATAAGGTTAGGATAGATTCAAAGTATATGAAACTGTAAGATTCAAAAAATATGAAATGTAAAGAATGTTTTTAGTTGATGATTCTTATGTTATAATGCTTAGGACATCATGCAAAATTGACCCGCATGTCCATGCAGAACTGACCTGCATGGGCCACCAACAAAACCTGTCATGCCCCGCTTCCCAGTGTACGGTAAGAAGGCGCGACGAGATCCGCTACATATTTACTCAGAAGTAAACACGCTAAGCGTATCTAAGCAATATAAAGTAAAATGTACACAAGAGACAGGAATGTAAATGAACAGCAACTTTATTTATTCAACATTCTTTTACAGGTACAACTGAAAATGTAAATACAAGTCTAGAAAGCAATGCCTAAACAATGGCATGAACTGAAAAGAAAATATGTACAAGTACTATAGCTCGAGGTCTTCAGTGTAGTGCTCTAAATGCTCCTGACTGGTCTCGAGCTCTTCAGAGTCGGGTCCTCCTGACAACATTCCAAAGAAGAAGAGAAATAGGAATGTCGTCAGCGAATAATCGCTCGGTAAGTCCCAAAGAAGAAGTAGAATAGACAGAAAAAAGACTATATCTAGTATAATGTCTTATTGTTATGTTAACGTAGTGTTTGTAGCTTGGTACAGAATATGCCAGTGTATACGATAGGAGTCCAACTTACACCGTGGATTTTGGTAACCCGTGGTATAAGGCTCCATCCAAAATACCGCGGAACAACGGCATGGATGTAATTACGTCTTTTAGTGACCACCTCATGACACCTTCATGTTCCGTACCAGTCTACCCCTTTATGTGTTAGTTGTATGTATGCCCTAGAGGCCAGTATTGTACAGATGATATATATTATATTGGATGCTTGGACATACATAGAGAGGACTTTCTTGCTCGATATGATAGTATGCTATCTGGTTGCTCTTTATCTTAACATGTATACTAGTTTCTTGATACTGTCTTATGGTTACATGTTGGTAAAGCCCTTAGAATGTGTACTTGACTACCAGGACTATGATGCAGATCATACTAGTGGGGCCATGGTAGTCCATAAGTTGATCCTTTAACGTTCCTAGTCGTGGGTGTATCGAGACAGGTGTTCGAAACCCACGGTGACGTGCTTTTTGGAAAATAAGGTCAATATCGGATATGTCGGTTTTTGTCGGAAAATAGTGCACGACGTGAGTATCGAGTTTTAAAAATACCGCAAGTGCACGGTGCGTTGAAGCAAGCCGGCAAGCACGGGTCGAACCACAAGGAGTGGATATCACGACATCAAATTGAGCTATGGATCAAAGGTTGGAAGATGGTGTTTTGTCACGTTTAGTGTACTGCCTAAAAAGGAACAAGGTGTAATGAGACGAAAACTTGGGCTGAGGTTCAGTAGGAATGATATATGACATTTACCCCCAACTCTTCATTTTGATTCAAGATTCATTCTTTTGGTTTCCATTTGAGTATCGAAAGTATGCCGTATTTATCCGAAACGTGTCTCGGGATGAAATACGATATCAAGGGTAGAAAAACAGAAACTAACAAGAATGCGGTTTATAATGGAATGTATATGGAATTAGTTAAGTGAAGTAGCAAGTATAGACTATATGCAAGAGTGCTATATACCCTATCTAGCTAATTTCAACAAGTAACTTAATTCTGTATTCACGCCGTCTTCAAGTCATAACATAGCAACAATAAAATGTGACGAAAGGATAGGATATATGTTAAAGATTGATTTGCAATCATTCAAAACAATATACCCTATCAATCAAAACATAATAAATTTGCGATGTTAAGAAAAGAAGTGAAAAGATGCAAGAATCAAAAAGGAAAGAATTGGAGGTTTAGTCATTCCACATCCTACCTCCCCGTAGCCCAAGAGCAACTACTCACACATCATTATATGAATATCACACTGCATAATCATAAGAATTGACAAAATAGCAAAAGTTACAAGAATCAAACTTGAATATTTATTGCAACGGGTCAAAAATACATGAAATGAGTTCAACTACCAAAATCTAATCTTGCAAGCTCAAAAATAGAAGTTGCAAGACCAGAGAAAGGCAAAGAACTCAACTAAATTCCAAGAACAAGAATTTTAACAAAGGGGCACAATTATATCACAAATGTCAGAATTTCTTCTCTATCTCTGTTCTGGTTCGAACTGGGGTATTTATAGGAGGAGTTCTGAAGCCCTGGAGCAAGATTTTCAACCCAAATACACTGTGCCAACAACCACCAAAAATTGACTAATCAAGGAGCATAGCTGGCCGCGGATGCGCGGCCAATACCCCATGTTGGCCGCGCATCCGCGGCCATGTGGTGGGTTTGGTGTGTCTTCTTTCTGTGGTGGTCTGGTGTTTGCTTTTCCTCATGTTAAACATCTGCAGATTTTAAAGATTCTTCTACGATTGCTTCAGGTTTCAATGGTCAATAATGTTGGCTACTTCTTTTCAACACCTTTGAAATTCAACTCCCTCGGGTCCCACACATCTTTGAATATCTTCAGTGGGCCCCACGCATCTTTGAATATCTTCAGTGGGCCCCACGCTTGACCAGAAATGACGACTGTTTTTGTCCTGCCCTTTTGAACTGGTAAGCGGTACTAGACGGATGCGGATGACAGAAACCCGGCTTTTATCTGTCTGTGACAGATATTCTGGATTTTGGTGTAACTGTGGAGATTTAGTGTTGATTTGCAATATTTGGACTGGAAACCTGTATTCTGTAAACATGTAGCAAACACGGATTAAAAGCACCTACCTATAAACAAACGAGCGTAAGAATGGGCGGTATAAAATGCAGTTTTCTGTGATGAACAAATACCCCCAAACTTAACTTTTGCTCGTCCCGAGCAAAACCAATTATTCACAAAAATAAAATGATAACCGCACTTTCGCAGGGAACGCGATTGCACTGAGCGTGTGCAACAAGCCGTTAAACCTCTAGGTGTCCCTAGTAGGAGGAGTGTTGTCTCCTGAGGGTTTTCAGCGGATTACACCCACAAAATCCAGTCAAGCTAGTGTCATAAGATAACAATGATTCTACTCCTATAGTTTAGTATTTACGTTAGAAACTCTATCATCCTAAGTTAGAAATATCCAACCCTTATTTTCACACCTCCTATCTATTTAACCTTGGATCTCCTGAGTTTTCCTTCTAAAGCGCGGCCTCAAATTAGGGATTTTTATCACCTCTACAGAAAACACAAGTCTTATTCTTCATTTCTATCTTTTATTCAAACATCGATTGTATACCCCTACGTGTGTGTATATTTGCACCCCTACACTTAAGAATTCAATTCAAGCTATAGTACCCTTGCCCTAATACCTAATACTACTTCTTTTCATTAAGGATGGACGGATTTGCTCACACACCTTTCATGCGACTATTAATGCTTCTTGAGGCACTAACGACCGATTACTGAATGTGTGAACTTAAAGCGTAATTAGCAGTTTCCAGGTCTTGACTTTATTCTATTTTTTTTCTTTTTCTTTTTCTTTTTCTTTTTCTTTTTCTTTTTCTTTTTCAAGACTGGATATATTTTTCAACGTGCTCTTTTGGTGTTTAGCTTTAAATACCGTTTTTTCTTTCATACTAGGCTTTTAGGCAAGAGTATTTCTAGGTATCCTCTACTATCCCAAGTTTCAAGGTGCGTGTAAGTGCAGTTTGTAGGGTGTATACTTTCTAAATTTGAACTCAAGAAAAGAAACTATTTTTCAGATTTATCCTCCGGTAAAGCTTCAATACTTTCCCCTCATCTTGACTTAACTCAAGAACTGAACTCAACGTATACTTACCAAAGTTGGACAGAATGAGGGTTATTTTTAAGGTTTTCAATTCCTAAGCCTAGAATTTAGTTATTTCTATTATATCAACTAAACTTTCGGAATAAAGATCTAAGTTACCCTATTAGCTAACTTGACGACAAAGTTTTTATAATTTTGGAAAAATTTTCGATTTTTATGGGTTTTTAAATAAGGTATGCAAATGCAAAATATACGAATGAATGCGAAGGAAGAAAGCTTACCGAGCACACCCCCAAACTTAAACTTGACGGTGTCCTCACTGTCAGGCTACACCAAGAGGGTCAAAATTGCCGGCGCTCCCTAAAAACAAATTATATACAAAACAAAAAAGGAAAACAAAAAATATATACAACAAAGGTGTCCCCCCCAACTTAAGTAAAACACCCCAAAGAATTAGCAAAAGAAAACTAAAATTACAAAAGAAAACATATATACAAGAGAACATAGGGGTGTTTTAAACGATGTAACTCGGCTCATGCAAAAACATGAGCTCCCCCGTTTCCGCGGGCAATTCTAAGAATGGTTTTAGCTGTTGGCCATTAACCTTGAATGTGCTGCCAGTTTGCTGATTTTCAATTTCGACAGCACCGTGCAGAAAAACGGTGCGCACAAGAAATGGGCCTGTCCATCGTGATTTCAATTTCTCGGGGAACAGATGAATTCGAGAGTCGTAGAGCAGAACCTTTTGCCCTACGGTGAATGTTTTTCTGAGAATCGCTTTGTCATGAAAGACTTTCGTCTTTTCCTTGTATAGTTTGGCATTCTCGTACGCATCGTTGCGTATTTCATCAAGTTCATTTAATTGAAGTTTACGCTCTTCGCCGGCTTTTTCCAAATCGATATTGAGCTGTTTGATTGCCCAGAAAGCACGGTGTTCTAATTCAACAGGCAAGTGACATGCCTTTCCAAAGATGAGTCGGTATGGGGACATACCTAGGTTCGTTTTGAAGGCGGTGCGGAATGCCCAGAGCACGTCACTTAACTTCAACGACCAATCCTTGCGGTTATTGTTGACAGTCTTTTCCAAAATTTGTTTAATTTGTCTGTTGGAAATTTCAACCTGACCGCAAGTTTGAGGATGGTAGGGTGTTGACAATTTGTGGCTGATGGAATACTTTTTCATCAGTGATTCAAAAGATCTGTTGCAGAAATGCGTTCCATTATCACTAATGATGGTGCGAGGCGTACCGAACCTGGAAAAAATGTTTTCTTTCAAGAATTTCACGACAACTTTGTTGTCGTTGGTTCGACAAGGGATGGCCTCCACCCACTTGGACACATAGTCCACAGCCAGCAAAATGTACACATTCCCGAAAGAGTTTGGGAATGGTCCCATGAAATCAATGCCCCAGACATCAAAAATTTCTACAATCAGAATGGACTGTAGGGGCATTTGATTCCTTTTTCCAATCTTGCCCATGTGTTGACATCGGTTGCAGGTTTTGCAATATTCGAAAGCATCCTTAAAAAGCGTCGGCCAGTAGAAGCCGCTCTGCAAAACCTTCTCCGCTGTTTTTCTGGGTCCAAAATGGCCCCCGCAAGCTTGATCATGGCAGAAGGACAAAACGCTTCTTGTCTCAGAATTAGAGATGCACCGTCTAATGATCTGATCAAGACAGTATTTAAACAGGTATGGTTCATCCCAGTAGAAGAATTTGACCTGGGAGAGAAATTTATACTTGTCCTGATTTGACCAAAAAGAAGGTGTTTCTCCGGTGACTAGAAAGTTCACGATATTAGCAAACCATGGTTCGCTTGATACGGAGAGAAGTTGTTCATCCGGAAAATGCTCATTGATTGGAATTTCCTCATTTGGTGCATTTGGTATGCGAGACAGATGATCGGCTACAACATTGTCGGTCCCCTTCTTATCTTTGATGGTTAAGTCAAATTCCTGAAGAAGGAGGATCCAACATATCAATCTGGCCTTGGCATCCTTTTTTGCAAAGAGATGCTTAAGCGCAGAATGATCCGTGTAAATAGTGACGTGGGTTCCGATCAAGTAAGGAAGGAATTTCTCAAGTGCGAACACAACAGCTAAGAGTTCCTTTTCAGTCGTGGTGTAATTTAGCTGTGCGTCATTCAACGTCCTGCTCGCATAATGGATAACATGCGGCTTCCTTTCAAATCGCTGTCCTAAGACAGCTCCTATTGCAAAGTCAGAAGCGTCGCACATTAGTTCAAAAGGTTCGCTCCAGTCTGGTGCGCTTAAAATCGGAGCGGAAGTGAGTTCCGATTTTAAAAGCTTGAACGCGTGAAGGCACTCAGAGTTGAAGTCAAAGGGTGTTTCTTTGGCCAGCAAAGAAGTCAAGGGTCTAGTCAGTTTGCTAAAATCCTTGATGGAATGCCTGTAAAACCCGGCGTGGCCTAAGAATGCCCTAATATCACGGACAGTTCGTGGAGGTGGGAGGCTTGAGATAACGTCGATTTTTGCTTTATCGACTCCGATTCCTTTTTCAGAAATGATATGGCCTAACACGATGCCGTGTTTGACCATAAAATGACACTTCTCCCAGTTGAGTGTGAGGTGCTTTTCTCTACATCGTAGCATTACTAGCTCTAGATGCCTCAAACACTCAGAAAATGAATCTCCAAAGACGGAGAAATCATCCATGAAAACCTCTAAAAATCGCTCTACCATATCAGAGAATATGCTCACCATGCACCGCTGAAATGTCGCGGGTGCATTGCACAGCCCAAAGGGCATGCGGCGGTAGGCGAAGGTACCAAAAGGACAAGTGAAGGTTGTTTTGTCCTGATCCTCTGGATCAATCGGGATCTGATTATAGACGGAATACCCATCTAAGAAGCAATAGTAGGCGTGTCCGGCTAGGCGTTCAAGCATTTGATCAATGAAGGGCAGCGGGAAATGGTCCTTGCGAGTTGCTGCGTTGAGCTTTCTGTAATCAATACAGACTCTCCACCCTGTTTGTGTACGGGTTGGGATGAGCTCATTTGCTTCATTCGTGACAACGGTGAGTCCCGATTTCTTTGGTACTACGTGAATGGGGATTACCCATTTGCTATCAGATATGGGATAGATGATCCCATTGTCCAGACACTTCAGCATTTCATTCCTTACCGCTTCTTTCATTACCGGGTTAAGCCGGCGTTGAGGATCTTTGAAGGGTTTGGAATCATCAGTCATATGGATTCTGTGCTGGCAGATAGCAGGGCTGATTCCTTTGATATCAGCCATTGACCACCCTATCGCTTCCATGTTCTTTCTCAGAACATCCATGAGGGCCGACTCTTGCTCAGGCGCAAGGTCGGTTGCAATTATTACTGGAAGCGTGTTGTCATTTCCCAAGTACGCATACTTGAGATGGTCAGGAAGAACTTTGAGGTCAAGTTTCGGTGTCACCTCTATAGATGGTCGCACTTCAGGGGCTGCTTCGTTGCGAAGAGATTCAAATTGGGGCCCCCAATGTGCGTAGGATGCCTGTTCAGGATTTAGCTTGTCAAGGAAAAGAAGCTCCTCAGAAAACAGTTCTTCAAAAGTCTCGTCCAGACACTCATTTTTGAAGTCAAATGTCCCCTCCTCAGACATATCGTATACAGCGTTGACTTCAAAAGTATCATCGTGTTTTTCACTCGCCTGGTTTCCTAGCGTGAAAATGTTGAGGTCTACTGTCATGTTCCCAAAAGAAAGTTTCATGGACCCATTACGACAGTTTATCAACGCGTTGGATGTGGCTAGGAATGGCCGCCCCAGTATGACTGGAATTTGTCCGCTGGGATTGGTGACGGGCTCAGTCTCCAACACAATGAAGTCTACGGGGAATATGAATTCCCCGACCTTGATTAGAACATCATCAATTTCTCCCCTCGGTACTTTTGTCGAACGATCTACCAGTTGCAGAGTCACTCTGGTCGGCTTGAGCTCTCCCAATCCCAGTTGTTTGTAAACTGAGTAGGGAAGGAGGTTCACACTTGCCCCTAAGTCTAACAAGGCTCGGTTAATTTGTTTGTCCCCAATGGTGCAAGAAATAGTTGGACAGCCTGGGTCCTTATATTTCACAGGAATGGACTTGGACAAAACATCGCTCAGAGTGGCAGCCAAGAAGACGGTTTTGGGGACATTTGTGCGTCGTTTTTGGGTGCACAAGTCCTTCAGAAATTTTGTGTATGCCGGAACTTGTTGGACAACGTCCAACAAAGGAATGTTGACCTCACAGCGTTTAAAAACTTCCAACACCTTTTCCATGTTTGCAGAAGGCTTCTTTGATTTTAACCTATTAGGATAGGGAGCCTTAGGTCCAAACACTGAGTTTGGCAAAGCTGCAGATGGAATAGATGCAGAAGACGGGAATGTTCTTGCTGGATCATCAATGTGGTCGTGTGGAGAATTCTCATGTTGGTTTGAAGGATGTGCAGCAGATGACGAGGAAGAAGAAGAAGAAGAAGAAGAAGGTGATGAAGATGAAGAAGGATCACAAAGAGGAGCTGGAGATGAACTAAGTGCTGGCAAACTGACAGCCGCACGCTTGGATGATTCGCTGGGGCTGACAACCTTGTTGTCAATCGTTCATCCTGATCTGAGGACGGTGATGGCGTTCGCATTCTCAATATTGTTCGTCTGAACAACATGAGCGTTGCTGTTTCTCTGTTCTCTTGGGTTTATCACGGGTTGAGAGGGAAATGTTCCCTTCTCACGTTCATTAACTGCTGCAGCCAGTTGACTGATTTGGATTTCTAATCTGGCTATCGCTTGAGTGTTAGCGCTATGCAACTGACCGGATGTTTGCATAAAAGTAGCCAGACTAGATGAAGTCTGTGCAGAAGTTTTAATCAAAGCTTCCAACCCTTTTTCGATGGATGTTACCCTCTTGTCGTCTTGGGCGAACCCAGGGGGTGTAAAAGTTGGGTTGTGCTGATTCGGCTGCTGGGGCTGCTGGGGCTGGTTAGTTGAATATCCCAATTTTTGGTTTTGAAAATTTGAATTTTGAAATTGTTGGAAAGGCGGGTTTGAATTGTTGTTTTGAAAAGGAGCCTGATTCCAAGCAAAATTGGGATGATTCTTCCAACCAGGGTTGTACGTAGGTGCAAAAGGGTCGTTCCTGGGGCGCTGGTTCTGATACAGCGCATTAACGTTTTCAGGTCCCTGGGACCCAACGAGAAACGGACATTCCTCCGTTATGTGGCTAGGATGCTGACAGTTAGCGCACAAAGTTGGAGAAATTTGATTGACTGGTAGCGGTGAATTTTTTCCCTCTAAAGCTTCCATTCGCCGTACAAGAGCGGCGATTTTGGCTTCGGCAGCTATAGAGGTGTCAACTATGTGTGCACCACTCCTAGTCACGGATGGTTTCTCACTCACACTCTCCCACTGGATGGTTTTGTCAGCCAGTTCTTCCAAAAAGTTCCATGCGTCCTTAGCACCATAGCTCAGGAATTTGCACTGACACATGGATTCTAACATCATACGTGAACCGGAATCTAACCCCTCATAGACAATCTGACATAACCTCCATTGTTCTAACCCTTGGTGGGGACATTTGATTAAGATGTCTTTGAATCTTTCTAAGCATTTCCAAAAAATTTCACCCTCTTTTTGTTTAAAATTGTGGAGTTCGTTGCGAATTCGCACGGTTTTATGAATAGGGTAAAATTTTTTAAGAAAAACTTTCACAAAGTCATCCCATGTCGTGATCGATCTAGCTGGTAAACTGTTTAACCAGCTTTTCGCATTATCCTTAAGCACAAAAGAAATGAATTTGAGCTTAACGACATCCTCTCCCACTCCTTGAATCTTCATCAATGCACATACTCCTTCAAACTCACTGATTAACTGGTATGCATCCTCGGACTCGAGTCTGTGGAATTTTGGGAGTAGTGGTATGAATTGCGGTTTGATCTCATAGTTGTTTGCCGCAATGGTGGGCAGTACTATGCATGAAGGAAGGGATGAACGGTGTGGGTAACATCTGTCCTGTAATGCCGCCTCCTGTTGCTCAACTATTGTTTTCTCCGTCATTGTTGGTGGTGCGGGAGAAGAAAGAGAAGGTGAAGAATCGGACGGCTCCGATGAGGCAGAAGGTAAGGTCTCAAAAGGTTCCGAGGAGTCAGAAAGTGAAGAAGAATCGGAAGATATAGGCACAAACCGGACTAATCGAGATTTTGAATCTCTAGTCCAAGCTGACATGCACTATTCGAGAGTGGTAGGGAAAAGACTGAGAGAGAAGAGAAAAAATGTTTTTCAACCAAAATATTTACAACCACGAATATCACACAAAAGGTATAACAAGATCACAAACAAGACACACTGCACACACCTAATCAGTCTAGGGTCACCTAGGTCACTAGACCTGCTCAAAAAAACTTGCTTTTTGAAGTAAAAATGTACTGCGAAACGGGCCTAAGATAGACTGATCGAGAAGCCAGGTAAGTGTAGAGAGGAAGGGAGGTTTTCCCTCGCTTTCGCGAGGTTCCTTAATTAGAGTAACCTTCTCTCTTTCGGCGGTTGCGCCTTTCACACTTTCCTAGACACTTCAAGAACAATATACCGATCGGCGGTGTTCGAAATACACTTAACTTTCCCTAGTGAGCGCGAAGTCCTTAGAGGCTGAAAGTCTAATTTCTTTTAAAGTTAATGAGGGTGTGAAAATGCTCGTTCTTTGTGGTTTGTGGGCCACGGAGAAGGGTGATGAAATCCCTTACCGTATCTTGTTGGGGTTCTTTGCCCTTAAGTCCGTATTAAATTCATGCAATGCGCAAACAATAAAAGTTGTTCAAATCATCAATCAATCGTTTTTTATGTTATAAGCGGTGCGCTGCAAAAAAATACGGTTAGTTTCTTTTGGCAGTTGTGCTTGGCACTTGTGCAGCGGAGTTTGCGACAGAAATCCTGCACAAAATTGAAGTATTGGAGCGTCGGGTTTGAGGAGAAGGGTGATGAAAAATACGTACCTTGAATTTATGAAGTTAGAAACTTCCGTTGGCTTGATCCGTGATCACTTGAGCGTTCGCTTGTACGGGTCGATCTACCCGGATCTTTAGCACTGTTAACCTCGTAACGCCTTTCTCCAGAATTCCATTCTCAGCTCCGCACAATCGTAGTTCGTATTTCAGTTGCAATCTGGAATTTGAGAAAAATACGATATTTAGTGCATAATACGATATTTATGGCCAAATTTCTGTAGATATATAATTAAATAATTCTAAATATAGAAATGGACTAAAAACAGAAATTTAGAGATGTAACAGAAAATTTGGGGCAAAACATCAGGTTCAGGCCGCAATTTGCGGCTATTTTGAGCATTTTTGCGGCCAGGTCTTGGTGTTATTGCTCCATCTTTTTTTTGTGTGTTCTTTATTTCTGTTAGTAAACCTTTTCTACATCCAGAATAATTTTAGCACAATTATATCTACAACAGAAAAAAAAACACAGAGAGCAACGAGTCGGATATTTGAGGTGTTTTATTTTTGTGTTTTTTTTTATGTTTTATACAAAGTATATACAGAGATAACTCAAAATAATCTTCGTGGTGTTGCCACTCCCCGGCAACGGCGCCAAAAACCTGTTCGAAACCCACGGTGACGTGCTTTTTGGAAAATAAGGTCAATATCGGATATGTCGGTTTTTGTCGGAAAATAGTGCACGACGTGAGTATCGAGTTTTAAAAATACCGCAAGTGCACGGTGCGTTGAAGCAAGCCGGCAAGCACGGGTCGAACCACAAGGAGTGGATATCACGACATCAAATTGAGCTATGGATCAAAGTTGGAAGATGGTGTTTTGTCACGTTTAGTGTACTGCCTAAAAAGGAACAAGGTGTAATGAGACGAAAACTTGGGCTGAGGTTCAGTAGGAATGATATATGACATTTACCCCCAACTCTTCATTTTGATTCAAGATTCATTCTTTTGGTTTCCATTTGAGTATCGAAAGTATGCCGTATTTATCCGAAACGTGTCTCGGGATGAAATATGATATCAAGGGTAGAAAAACAGAAACTAACAAGAATGCGGTTTATAATGGAATGTATATGGAATTAGTTAAGTGAAGTAGCAAGTATAGACTATATGCAAGAGTGCTATATACCCTATCTAGCTAATTTCAACAAGTAACTTAATTCTGTATTCACGCCGTCTTCAAGTCATAACATAGCAACAATAAAATGTGACGAAAGGATAGGATATATGTTAAAGATTGATTTGCAATCATTCAAAACAATATACCCTATCAATCAAAACATAATAAATTTGCGATGTTAAGAAGAGAAGTGAAAAGATGCAAGAATCAAAAAGGAAAGAATTGGAGGTTTAGTCATTCCACATCCTACCTCCCCATAGCCCAAGAGCAACTACTCACACATCATTATATGAATATCACACTGCATAATCATAAGAATTGACAAAATAGCAAAAGTTACAAGAATCAAACTTGAATATTTATTGCAACGGGTCAAAAATACATGAAATGAGTTCAACTACCAAAATCTAATCTTGCAAGCTCAAAAATAGAAGTTGCAAGACCAGAGAAAGGCAAAGAACTCAACTAAATTCCAAGAACAAGAATTTTAACAAAGGGGCACAATTATATCACAAATGTCAGAATTTCTTCTCTATCTCTGTTCTGGTTCGAACCGGGGTATTTATAGGAGGAGTTCTGAAGCCCTGGGGCAAGATTTTCAACCCAAATACACTTTGCCAACAACCACCAAAAATTGACTAATCAAGGAGCATAGCTGGCCGCGGATGCGCGGCCAATACCCCATGTTGGCCGCGCATCCGCGGCCATGTGGTGGGTTTGGTGTGTCTTCTTTCTGTGGTGGTCTGGTGTTTGCTTTTCCTCATGTTAAACATCTGCAGATTTTAAAGATTCTTCTACGATTGCTTCAGGTTTCAATGGTCAATAATGTTGGCTACTTCTTTTCAACACCTTTGAAATTCAACTCCCTCGGGTCCCACACATCTTTGAATATCTTCAGTGGGCCCCACGCATCTTTGAATATCTTCAGTGGGCCCCACACTTGACCAGAAATGACGACTGTTTTTGTCCTGCCCTTTTGAACTGGTAAGCGGTACTAGACGGATGCGGATAACAGAAACCCGGCTTTTATCTGTCTGTGACAGATGTTCTGGATTTTGGTGTAACTGTGGAGATTTAGTGTTGATTTGCAATATTTGGACTGGAAACCTGTATTCTGTAAACATGTAGCAAACACGGATTAAAAGCACCTACCTATAAACAAACGAGCGTAAGAATGGGCGGTATAAAATGCAGTTTTCTGTGATGAACAACAGGGCATCGATATACCAGAGTAGACTAGCGTATACGCTTTTCGACCCATGAGATGGGCAATGGATGATCCAATATCCATTGGTGTTTGACATCAGAGATGGTATACGGGTGCTCAGTGGAGACTGGGTACACTGGATGGACTCGCCGAGAACTACCAGATGGTATTATACCTCACGTCAGATGGCAGTTCTCTGGTGACACTTGTACAAGTTAGTCTGTAGACCCGAGATCGTCATAGAGTCTTGTGTGATTCCCACTGTGTTTTGATTTCCACCTTACCATGTCCAAGAGGGCGTGCAAAATGGTGGTTTTTGGGTACAGTCCCGAGTCACATGGAGTCAATGAGCGATAGGACGGGTTTCGTCTCTCCCTGTATTGGGAGTTGATATTGCGCTGTGCTCGATTGTCCATAACAGGAAAGTCCCTGGCCAGGGCTGTTTTAGAGATTTACTGGTAAGTGTTACCAGTAGTTTCTCGACCCGTTATGAGCCTCACATCGGCATGGCTTATCGGTTATTGGTGTCTAAAGTTGATGGATGGACCGGACGGTACGGCAAGTGTTACTGTCAGGATTTTGCAGGAGTTGGAGCGGGCTTGCTTGCTGATCTTCTGATCGCTCAATACCCGGGTGGTCGTTACGTCCAGCTAGTACCGCTGACGGCTTGTGGGTGCTTGATGTGATCATCACCTACTTCCGGTGTATTGAAGAGTCTTTAGAGTCCTACATAGAGGTTTTACTGGCTCGGGAAAAATGAAATTGTAACGTTTTAGAAATCGTTTTGCGAATTTTTCCATTTTAGGGCAAAATTGTCGGTATTTTCCGTTTTAACCCGATTTCGATCAAACTTCCGTAGAAACTTACCGGCGCCTATTTTAGCTAAAATAAAGCTTGTGCGCGAACTTTGGTGGTATTTGGAAGGTTTTGGTTCAGATAGAATTTTTCCCAAATAAAATATTATTTTAGCCGGTAAAATATGCACGTAAATCGGGAAAATTCTTCTAAATGAAAATTCTTGGAAATCATCATTACAATTATTTTTAGACCTTCTTTTTAAATATCTAGATATTTTTAGTGCAAAAGATTTTGAATTAAAAAAAAGAAAAGAAAATGAAAGAAAAGGTGTCATTTTTGTATTTAATGAAGCAATTAATGAATTAAACTAGAACTTTCGTCTTCTTTTTTGCTCAAAACACCCCCCACACCCTCATGGCCGGCCCCTCTCTCCCCCTTGCTGCCCTTGTTCTTCCTCACTCATTTTTCATCATTTCTTGCACAAATAAATCATGAAAAATCCAAATAAATTCATAGAAATTCAAATAAAATCCCAAACCTTCATTCTTCTTCACAAAAGTTGCTTGGATCTTCATTCTGCTGAGGATTTTGGAGGCTAAAGTTTGGTTTTATTCTTGATTCAAGTGGTGTTCTTGAAGGTATAAAACCCTAACTCTAATCTCTAATGGTTACTTAATATTTTATGCTAGCTTAATTAGATGTTAGTTTAAGCTTTTAATTTCATGTTTCAAAATTCTTGAAATGGTTTTAGAAATTCAAGTTAAGGTTAAATCTTAATTTAAGTGCTTAATATTTAATTGAAGTGTTAATTTCTATTTAGGAGAAGCTTAACCTAGTAGAAAATGCTAAGTATTGTTAATGAATATTTTGTTTAATTAAGGATTTTTGCTTACTAGGTTTTTGCTAAAACTCATTTTGCAAGTATTAAAAATATAGAAATGGTTTAGATAGCTTAGTTAAGATATTTTAAGGTGTTTGTAATCTCTAGATATGCGTTAGCTTGAAACTAGTGCGAAATATTGCGGTAGGTTGTTTACTAGGTTTCGGGGTTTTTCCGACGTGGGTTCGATTGGTCGTTGCTAGATTATATCTAGTTTATTCCTCGTAATTGTTTGTGTTGTGTTGCGTGATCGGGACGATCGGGGTCTAGACTTGGTGTTTTGTAGTTTAGCGACCCCAGTTAGGGTTTTTGGCCGATGTCGTGCGCGATAGATGCGCTAAGTGCGCAGTATAATTTTCAGGGCGTTATTTTTGCGTTTCGATGTCTTTTCGTCGATGTAGGATATTTGCTTATGTGATGTGTTTGTGAAATTTTAGGTTCGCAAGAGGGGACTTCGGACGCTACGACAAGGGAAAACAGGTGGTAGGCTTCACTTAGCCAGGAGCGTTGGTGAGTAGATTTAACATCTACAGGAGAATCGCCCGCATGGCGTTATGCGTCTGGGCTAGAGATATTACTTTTGTCGCATATTCTATGTCAGATTTAGGATTTGCGCATTCACCCTACTGCTTAGTTATTGTTGTGCTTGGACTAGTATCCTTAGGACACTGCATATATTATTGACGATTCATGTTGCACGAGCACTGATTGTATGCTACACACACCGTCAATAATTGCCATGTCACGCACAACCCACATATAGAAATGCTATTGTTGGTTAGGAACATTGAGATAATGATTCATATTTCTCATCGCATATGACATTTAGCATACCTGTATATCCACATGCTTACACATATGCCTTCACATACTTACGTATTAGATACCTGTATACCTATAGAGTATCGTACCATTAGTGATAGGTACATACACACTTTATGTCATAGCTACAGGTATACTTTGCACACATACTTCACTTATACCAGGGGGTATACTACATCATTACTTATAGGTAGATACATATATCTTATTATACCTTTATGTTGCACATATATCTGATTATAGCCACATGTTTACCTTTACTTGATGTTATTTTAGAATTGGAGAGATTGGGAACCGCATGATATTATATTAACTTGTTACAGTTAATTGTTGCTTTTCCTTTATATGCTCGCATTTCAGATTTATGATGCGTATATTATATTCATGGATTTTCGCATTCAGATATGGGTTTTTCGTGATGTTTTCTGGATTTGGAGACCGTGGGAGTTCATGAAATTATGCATTATTTGAAAAACCCAGTTTCCCTTGATATGACATTTCAGCATCCACCATGAGATTTATCGGTTCTGATTATATACTCCATATGAGGAGTGGTGCTGTATGATGGTACATGGTGGGGCCCGGTACGGTTCCCCTCGACAAGACGATCGACGGTCCAGGTCGATTGAGCCTGGAAGGTGGGCAAGTACCTACCGGTGACATTACCAATTACTCAGCTGTTATCATGTGGATACCGACAGGAGTTATGTACGTATAGATACGTCGAGAGGCGAGGGTTAGAGCTAGGCACTCGTGCTTTCGGGATAGCGTATGATACGTACCTATCAGGGGGCCAGTCGTGTGACAGCACCTGATAGATCAGCATTTCTGTGTCGATGCTTGACACATTGGTTTCATGATATTTCTTTTTACTCCTTTGTATATATAACAGGGGATTAGGCCGCTGTTATATATACCCTTACACCAATATTAGTGGAATGGGACGCTAATATATGTGTATTGACATTAATTTATATACATCATCATATTTATTCATGCAAATATACCTAGAATGTAAAGGACTCATTGACATTGGATTTAGGACATTTGAGAATTCATTTGATATTGATTACAGGATATATATGAGATTGCTGATTTGGTACATTCGGGGTATACGAGATATACTTGATATTGTACATACGGGATATGTGAGATCCGCTTGATGTTGTACATTCGGGGTATACGAGATATACTTGATATTGTACATATGGGATATTTGAGATCTACTTGATGTTGTACATTTGGGGTATACGAGATATACTTGATATTGTAAATACGGGATATGTGAGATCTACTTGATGTTGGACATTAATGATATGTGAGACTTGCTTGATATGATAGCCAAATTGGGGGCTGATTTGAGGAAATTGGGATTTGGATTGTCTTGATGGATTTTGATCCTACCACGATGCCAGGATTCCGTGGAAATAACATGTTTCATTCCATACTCTATATTTACTGTTTATGCACTTCTTCATGCATTAGTGTACCTTCCATGACTGTTGCATTTACATACCTTTATTCATATCATTTCTTCATGTATTAGTAGTACCGATATAGTACGTTACATGATTGTACATACAGATTGTCATATTATTATTGCATCATGTATAAATTGTACCTGCTAGTGTACTTTTTCATTATTATTGCATTACATATGACCATTCATTGCTTAGATGCTTATGTTAGATTCGCACTGTACGTGCATACTCGCGATTACCTGCATATGTTATTTACTATTCATGAGTTGGCAACTCACCCCCGTTGTGCCACAGTGTTTGCAGGTGTTCCTCAGGATAGTCAGAGGCAGGCTATTTTCACATATCTTATCATCTTTTGCTACGGATACCGCATCAGCTCACAGTGTGCAGTTTGCTTAGGTGGGTTTTGTGGTTATTCTTTGTATTGTATATTCGTTGTATCCCTGTACTCTCCATCTACTATTTTCATATTGACTTAGAGACTTGGTGAGGACGATATTGTATATTATGTTGTGATTTGTTGTCTTTTATACAATTTCCTTTCTATCGTCTTATATTTCTTCGCTACGGCGTCGTATATTTGTTGTGGTGGTTGTTTTCCATCTTTGGGCGTGGATTTTCTCCCATTGGGGATGCTTTACTTTATATTTATGTTTTACCCATTTTTGGGGTTGGTTTTTATAAAGGAGGTGCTGCCGAAATTTTCAAGAATGAAAATTGGACTTAAAGAATTTATACTTGAGATTTTTTTTAAGGTTTAAACAATGTTTCTTATCTTTTCTTGTCTTTTAATGGTTTAGATTTCTGGGTTTTGGCTTTCTTTTACTGCGTTACGCATGTAGACGTTGCGTAGTATTAGAGCCGTCACGTGCCAATTTCGGGTCGTGACAAAGTTGGTATCAGAGCGCTAGGTTTTACCTTTCGGAGTGTTGGATGACCTTGGTATGTTGGAGTAGGTAACTTAAGCAGAGTAACGTAGTGTGTGTATATCTGCAGCATACTCACGATGCGGTACTCCGCCTAAAGTGACCTAAGTACAAATTGTTTGAAATTCCTTCCTTGATGATTCATATCCTTAGGATTCGATTTCCGTATTCATATCGAATCCCATCTCTATTTATAGCCTTTGCCGCCGATGACTATAGGGACTCAGAGTGATGCAGCGAGGGCCGAGGTCAGAGTTGACTTGGGTGGGTCAAGGACTGACCAGGATGGCGCGCTCGTTGCACAGGAGCAGATGGATCCGCCTTCAACAGATAGTATCGCTAGGCTTATGGCAGAGATGCAGGACTTGCGCCAGACGATGAGTTCATTGGTTGAGACCGTCCAAGCGCAGCGACAGGAGGTTGTCACCCATGTTACTCAGTTGTTCCTTGCAATGAGCATGCAGCATTCCGTCACTTACATAGCACTAGTAGATATGGCCCCAGTTGACGAGGCACGCCTTCCAGAGACTTTGGGAGTTCCGGAACAGTGGAGGACTAGTACCGGTGTACCAGCCCAGAGACAGAGGCCTAGTCGTCGAGACAGCTTTCGTGACCGTCGCGGGAGTAGCAGAGGTTTGGGATGAGGAGAGTCGTGTTAGCTAGATCAGCCGTTTGTTGTGTTAACATCTGTCGGCGATTCTTTTGTTGCACGACGCGTAATTCAATCGTGTGTCAATCGGATAGGAGATAGAGATTCGTCCGTCGTTTTGATCCTTCTAGAGATGTTGGATTTGACGTTCTCCTGGGCACGGACTGGTTACCTACGTGCTATGCATCTGTGGACTTCCGTGAGAAAACAGACAAGGTTTGTTTTCCCGGCGAGTCAATTCTTGTTGTGCATCGGAGGGCAGTGGTGCCGCCTCTCACAGCTTGAATTCAGCCATTTTGCTAGTCGGTTTTTGAGGAGAGGATGTCGTGGATTCTTGGCGTTCATTCGAGATACCGAAGCCACAGTGGATTTGTTGGGCCGGGTTCCTATCGTACAAAAGTTTTCCGACGTCGTTCTAGATGAGCCGGCGAAGCTTAAGAAGCTTAAGGATCAGCTGCAGAGTTGTTTGTTGGGGGGCTTGTGCGTCTGAGTGTTTCGCTTTGAGGATCTCCTATTTCTGTTCGTCAAGGAGGAAGACGGCAGTTTGAGATTGTGTATTGATGGATCGTCAATTGAACCGGCTTACGGTGCGGATAGGTATCCTATACTTCGCATTGACGATATTTTCGATCAGCTCCAGAGTGTGAGACATTTTCTAAGTTGTTTGGGATCAGGTCATCATTGTTGCGGGTTCGGAGTGATGGTATTCCGAATACTGCTTGTATGTGTGCTACGGCAGTTTGTGTTGTGGTGGTGTCGTTGGACTCGCCAATGCCTTAGCAGCATTCCTGGATATGATGAACCAGATTTCTTCTGGCCGTTCCTCGACCAGTTATTGTTATGTTATTGACGACATTCTGGTCTATTCTAATGTGTCTTGAGGAACAGGAGTAACACTTGAGGATTTGTTTTGCAGACATTTGGAGAGCCCCAGCTATTTGCAAGATTCTCGGAGTGTTCCTTCAGGCTTGATTGTGTTGACTCCTAGGTCTTGTAGTTACGGGAGACGGTTTTCGTATGGTTCCGAGGAAGATCGAGGCCATACAGCTTTGGCCCAGACTTGTGTACGGGACGGAAGTCCGCAGATTTTGGGCTTAGCAGGTTTTAACCGCCATTTCATGCAGGATTGCTAGTGTAGTGCTGCACCGTTGACTGGACTGACCTGTAAGGAGGTTTCTTTTTCTTTGGACTGAGGCATGCGTGCGGAGTTTTTCAGCAGTTGGAGATTCGGTTAACAACTGCACCAGTTCTTTCTTGCTTTTTGGTTCGGGCGACTTTGTTGTTTTAACTGTGATGTTTCGCGAGTGAGGCTCGATTGTGTACTGAGGTGACACTATAGAGTTATCGCTTTTGCTTCCCTACATTTGGAGGAAGTACGAGCAGGATATCCCATTCATGATCTGGAGATGGCCGCGGTGGTCGTGCGTCGAAGATTGGAGACACTACTTGTTCGAGAGTCGTGTCAGATTTTCACGGACCACCAAAGCTTAATGTACATCTTCCTGCAGCGGATTTTGATTGTTGAGACAGCGCCGTTGGATGGAACGTGTGGAGGATTGTGTTTGTGAGATCATTTATTACCGTTGGCAAGGCGATTGTGGTAGCTGATGCTGGAGTCGTAGGCCCGGGGTTAGTTTGTTCCAGTTGTGCGCAGTCAGAGACAGTCTTCTGCAGATTTACAGTTCTTGTGCTATCGTGGAGTACAGCTTAGGTTCGCCTCTACTGAGGGGACAGCTTGCTCATGTCCACGCCCGACCACTTTTCCCTAATCGTTTTCGCGAGGCACTGCCCGCCGATGCTCGTTCGTCAGAGATACTCGAGCATACTCGGCAGGGTAAAGATTCGGAGTCCTTGATTTGTGACTAGGGTGTGCTACATTTAAGGACGCGTTTGTGCGTACCTGGTGTTGATGGGTAGAGACGCGAAATCCTAGAGCAGGTGCATCTGTCCACTTTCTGTGTACATCCAAGTTCCACCAATAATTGACGTAACTGGTGAGATAGTTACGGGTGGGCAGGGGTGTAAAGAGAAGTTTCGGGTTTCGTTTTAAGGTGTCTGTGTTGTTGTGAGCTAAGGTTGAGCATCTGAGACCGGCTGGAGAGTTGCAATCTTTAACTGTTCCGAAGTGGGAATGGGAGCAGATCTCCATGAAATTCGTTATGGTGCCTACCCAGGGTTAGTCAGGGTGTGACTCCATTCGGATGCTTGTTGTCCGGTTTTTCTCAGTCTACTCAGTTGTTTTTTGTTAAGTTTGTGCGTTACATGGAGTTCCTTCATGAGTCGTATCCAAATAAGGCACCCTGTTCGCTTGCCGTCTGGGGCAGGAACTTCAGGAAGCCTTGGGTACTGGTTGAGCTTTAGCTCCGTTTTTCCATCCGCAGGATTATGGTTTTATGAGAGCGGGATATACCGACTCTAGAGGTTATGCCTGTGCGTATGTGCTAATTGTTGTCGACAGTTGGGATCGTCACTCCCCATTGTTGGGGTTCTTCTTCGATAGCTAATATCAGGAGATACTCCAATTGGAAACCTTTTGGTTTTGTTTTTAGGTGGTGTCGTTATCCAGTCTGTTTTTTCTGACTCTGCGTAGTACGAATTTTGGACCCCAGCTAGTCTAGAGACTTCGGAGATGATCCAGTTGGTTCAGGTTAGGATGATGACATCCAATGCAGACAAAGGTCTTATGCCGACCATGGTGGTCGCAGACTTGGGTTCGCAGTGGGAGATCATGTATTCCTACGGACTTTCCGATGAATGACGTGTTGAGTTTTGGGAAGCTTATCCCAGGATCATAGGTCCTTTAGAGATCCTTAAAGCGAGTTGGTTCCGTTGCCTATAACTTGGCACTTCCGCCCAGATTATTGACTATTCACCCCGTTTTCTTTGTGTTAATACTTTGCAATTACCTTCATGACTTTCTCACATGATTCAGCACCAGACCAGTTAGTTTGGACTCGATCTTTTCATTCACCGGCAGCCATTTGTGTTAGTGGCTCGGCAGGTGGAGAAACTTCGGTCAAGGGTCTTGCCATTTGTGAAGAGTTTTCTTGGACGTAGTCGTATAGTGAGGTGATCACTTGGGAAGCTGCGAGCGAAATTTGGGAGTTTTGTACTCATCTTTTTGAAGGAACGCGTAGATGAATTTTAATTCGGGGACCGAATTTCTTTAAGGGGGGAAGATTGTAACGTTTCAGAAATCGTTTTGCGAATTTTTCTGTTTTAGGGCAAAATTGTCGGTATTTTCCGTTTTAACCCGATTTCGATCAAACTTCCGTAGAAACTTATCGGCACCTATTTTAGCTAAAATAAAGCTTGTGTGTGAACTTTGGTGGTATTTGGAAGGTTTTGGTTCAGATAGAATTTTTCCAAAATAAAATATTATTTTAACCGGTAAAATATGCACGTAAATCGGGAAAAATTTTCTAAATGAAAATTCTTGGAAATCATCACCACAATTATTTCTAGAACCTTCTTTTTAAATATTTAGATATTTTTAGTGCAAAAGGTTTTGAATTAAAAAAAAAGAAAAGAAAATGAAAGAAAAGGTGTCACTTTTGCATTTAATGAAGCAATTAATGAATTAAACAAAAAAATTCTTCTTCTTTTTTGCAAAAAATACCCCCCACACCCTCATGGCCGGCCTCTCTCTCCCCCTTGCTGCCCTTGTTCTTCCTCACTCATTTTTCATCATTTCTTGCACAAATAAATCAAGAAAAATCCAAATAAATTCATAGAAATTCAAATAAAATCCAAAACCTTCATTCTTCTTCACAAAAGTTGCTTGGATCTTCATTCTAGTGAGGATTTTGGAGGCTAAAGTTTGGTTTTATTCTTGATTCAAGTGGTGTTCTTGAAGATATAAAACCCTAACCCTAATCTCTAATTGTTACTTAATACTTTATGCTAGCTTAATTAGATGTTAGTTTAAGCTTTAAATTTCATGTTTCAAAATTCTTGAAATGGTTTTAGAAATTCAGGTTAAGGTTAAACCTTAATTTAAGTGTTTAATATTTAATTGAGGTGTTAATTTGTGTTTAGGAAAATCTTAACCTAGCAGAAAATTCTAATTATTGTTAATGAATATTTTGTTTAATTAAGGATTTTTGCTTACTAGGTTTTTGCTAAAACTCATTTTGTAAGTGTTAAAAATATAGAAATGGTTTAGATAGCTTAGTTAAGCTATTTTAAGGTGTTTGTAATCGCTAGATATGCGTTAGCTTGAAACTAGTGCGAAATATTGCGGTAGATTGTTTACTAGGTTTCGGGGTTTTTCCGACGTGGGTTCGATTGGTCGTTGCGAGTTTATATCTATTTTATTCCTCGTAATTGTTTGTGTTGTGTTGCGCGATCGGGACGATCGGGGTCTAGACTTGGTGTTTTGTAGTTTAGCGACCCCAGTTAGGGTTTTTGGCCGATGTCATGCGCGATAGATGCGCTAAGTGCGCAGTACAATTTTCAGGGCGTTATTCTTGCTTTTCGATGTCTTTTCGTCGATGTAGGATATTTGCTTATGTGATGTGTTTGTGAAATTTTAGATTCGCAAGCGGGGACTTTGGACGCTAAGACAAGGGAAAACAGGTGGTAGGCTTCACTTAGCCAGGAGTGTTGGTGAGTAGATTTAACATCTACAGGGGAATCGCCCGCATGGCGTTATGCGTCTGGGCTAGAGATGTTACTTTTGTCGCATATTCTATGTCAGATTTAGGATTTGCGCATTCACCCTACTGCTTAGTTATTGTTGTGCTTGGAATAGTATCCTTAGGACACTGCACATATTATTGACGATTCATGTTGCACGAGCACTGATTGTATGCTACACACACCGTCAATAATTGCCATGTCACGCATAACCCACATATAGAAATGCTATTGTTGGTTAGGAATATTGAGACAATGATTCATATTTCTTATCGCATATGACATTTACCATACATGTATATCCACATACTTACACATATGTCTTCACATACTTACGTGTTAGATACCTGTATACCTATAGAGTATCATACCATTAGTGATAGGTACATACACACTTTATGTCATAGCTACATGTATACTTTGCACGCATACTTCACTTATACCCAGGGGTATACTACATCATTACTTATAGGTAGATACATATATCTTGATATACCTTTATGTTGCACATATATCTGGTTATAGCTACATGTTTACATTTACTTGATATTATCTTAGAATTGGAGAGATTAGGAACCAAATGATATTATATTAACTTGTTGCGGTTAATTTTTGCTTTTCCTTTATATGCTCGCATTTTAGATTTATGATGCGTATATTATATTCATGGATTTTCGCATTGAGATATGGATTTCTCATGATCTTTTCTGGATTTGGGGACCGTGAGAGTTCATGAAATTATGCATTATTTGAAAAACTCGGTTTCCCTTGATATGACATTTCAGCATCCACCATGAGATTTATCGGTTCTGATTATATACTCCATACGAGGAGTGGTGCCGTATGAGGGTACATGGTGGGGCCCGGTACGGTTCCCCTCGGCAAGATGATCGAAGGCCCATGCCGATTGAGCCTAGAAGGTGGGTAAGTACCTACCGGTGACATTACCAATGACTCGGCGGTTATCATGTGGATACCGACGGGAGTCATGTACGTGTAGAAACGTCGAGAGGCGAGGGTCAGAGCTAGGCACTCGTGCTTTCGGGATAGCGTATGATACGTACCTATCAGGGGGCCAGTCATGGTGACAGCACCTGATAGATCAGCATTTCTGTATCGATACATTCCACATTGGTTTCATGATATTTCTTTTTACTCCTTTGTATATATAACAGAGGATTAGACCGCTGTTATATATGCCCTTACACCAATATTAGTGGAATGGGACGCTAATATATGTGTATTGACATTAATTTATATACATCATCATATTTATTCATGCAAATATACCTAGAATGTAAAGGACTCATTGATTTTGGATTTAGGACATTTGAGAATTCATTTGATATTGATTACAGGATATATATGAGATTGCTGATTTGGTACATTCGGGGAATACGAGATATACTTGATATTGTACATACGGGATATGTGAGATCTACTTGATGTTGTACATTTGGGGTATACGAGATATACTTGATATTGTACATACGGGATATGTGAGATCTACTTGATGTTGTACATTCGGGGTATACGAGATATACTTGATATTATACATACGGGATATGTGAGATCTACTTGATATTGTACATTAAGGATATATGAGACTTACTTGATATGATAGCCAAATTGGGGGATGATTTGAGGAAATTGGGATTTGGATTGTCTTGATGGATTTTAATCCTACCACGATGTCAGGATTCCGTGGAAATAACATGTTTCATTCCATACTCTACATTTACTGTTTATGCACTGCTTCATGCATTAGTGTACATGTTAGAGTACCTTCCATGACTGTTGCATTTACATACCTTTATTCATATCATTTCTTCATGTATTAGTAGTACCGATATAGTACCTTACATGATTGTACATACAGATTGTCATATTATTATTGCTTCATGTATAAATTGTACCTGCTAGTGTACTTTTTCATGATTATTGCATTACATATGACAATTCATTGCTTAGATGCTTATGTTAGATTCGTGTTGTACGTGCATACTCGCGATTACCTGCATATATTATTTACTATTCACGAGTTGGCAACTCACCCCTGTTGTGCCATAGTGTTTGCAGGTGTTCCTCAGGATAGTCAGAGGCAGGCTATTATCACACATCTTATCATCTTTTGCTACGGATACCGCATCTGCTCACAGTGTGCAGTTTGCTTAGGTGGGTTTTGTGGTTATTCGTTGTATTGTATATTCGTTGTATCTTTGTACTCTCCATCTACTATTTTCATATTGACTTGGAGACTTGGTAAGGACGATATTGTATATTATGTTGTTACTTGTTGTCTTTTATATAGTTTCCTTTCTATCGTCTTCTATTTCTTCGCTACGGCGTCGTATATTTGTTGTGGTGGTTGTTTTCTGTCTTTGGGCGTGGATTTGCTCCCGTTGGGGATGCTTTACTTTATATTTATGTTGTACCCATTTTTGGGGTTTGTTTTTATAAAGGAGGTGCTGCCGAAATTTTCAAGAAAGAAAATTGGACTTAAAGAATTTATAGTTGAGATTTTTTTTTAAGGTTTAAACAATGTTTCTTATCTTTTCTTGTCTTTTAATGGTTTAGATTTCTGGGTTATGGTTTTCTTTTACTGCGTTACGCCTGTAGACGTTGCGTAGTATTAGTGCCGTCACGTGCCAATTTCGGGTCGTGACAGAAATAGGAGCACGTATGAGATATGTGCGGGACCGAGAATAATGCGTGTATGTGATACCGTATTCTATTCTCACGACTTTTGTATCGGTCGGTTATATGTGATATAGCCGAGTTATCGAATTAAGTGTTGATTCGATAAGTTGGTACATTTAGTGTTAGTCGGTTATATGTGATATAGCCGGATTATTAAATCAAGTATTGATTTGATAATTTAGTGTATAATTGTATATGTGATATACTAATTTACATTAACTAACATTAGCTCACTTAAGCATTCTATTCTCACATGTGCACATTTATTATATATGAGATATATATTAAATTGTGTATTGTTTTATACCATGTTTGTTGATACACACTACATGGGTGTATGAGACATACACCATGCTAATAATGATGTTGGGTTTAGTATTTTAAAGTAATTACAAAATTAGTGGATTATTGGAAAAGGGCATGAAGCTTGTGGAAGCTTGTGGATGCTTTGACCAAGTCCACTAGGTTTGTTTTACTTTAGAAATTTGTTAACCGAACCATTTTAATTAGCTATGGTAATGTCTCGACATGAGTTAGGATATGATAAAAATGTAAGTGCACGGCAGCGCCCCAGCCGTCAATCCGACGCCAGAATACGGAAACGAAACTTTTACAAAACTTGTAAACTGGCACTACCGCGCACTATAAACCCGGATCGGGCCATTAACCTAATGCTAGCAAACTAGAAGATGGGTAGAATGCTATACCGAGCGATCCGTGTCCTTCGGTCTTCGGCCTCCATCCCGATCTCCTCGCGGAATCTCCGGTCTTCACCTCCTCGTCGGAAAGGGCACCACATAGCCGAATTCTTTTACGGGCTCCCACCTCTGGACCGAGGCAACTCGGGCACGAAGTTGGCAAGCCGACGTGCCCAAGGATGTTGTAGACTAAGTGTAGTAAGGTTTGTCTCAAAGAGATTGTTGAAGTTGCCATTGAAGGAGTGGAGGAATCAACTAAGGAAATGTGCTATGGAATTTTTTGTGGCAAGCAAAGAATATGAGATGAATGATTTTCTCCCCACAAAATGAATCATCATCTCCCTCTCTCCCGAAGTGGCCGGCCATGACCCCATGGTGGAGGGAAAAAAAGAATCAATAAAGCAAGAGAAGAAATGGTATGATAATGAGAAAAAGTGTCACTCCAAAGCTATATCAATCTTATCAAAATCCATCACCATTAATGCAAAGGAAATGATGTATGAAAAGCAAAGATGGTAGAACCATCATATAAACCAAATGCCACAAAGAACCCTCCACAATTGCTAATTTGCACATTTGCAAATTAGCCCCTCCATCAATTATCAGCCAACGAAATGAAGAAAGGAAAACTGGCTGAAACGGAATGCAAACTGGCAACTTCAAAAAACTGATCCCGTAATAAATTACAGGAAAACTATTAGTTATATGTATGCCCTAGAGGCCATTACTGTACATACGATATATATTGTAGTGGATGCTTGGACATATATAGGGAGACTTTCTTGCTCGACATGATAGTATGCTATCTGGTTGTACTTTATCTTAACATGTACTCTGATTGTCTCTATATTACATGTTGATAAAGCCCTTAGGATATGTACTCGACTACTGGGACTATGATGAGATCATACTAGTGGGGCCATGGTAGTCGACGAGTACATCCTATAATTGTTCTTAGTCGAGGGTGTATCGAGATAGGGCATCGATACACCAAAGTAGACTAGCGTATACGCATCTTGACCCATATGATGGGCGATGGATGATCCTATATCCATCGGTGTTTGACATCAAGGATGGTGTACGGGTGCTCAGTGGAGACTGGGTACACTGAACGGACTCGCCGAGAACTCCCAGATGGTATTATACCTCACGTCAGATGGCAGTTCTTTGGTGACACTGGTACAGAGTAGTCTGTTGACCCGAGATTGTCATAGAGTCTTGTGTGATTCCCGCTATACTTTGATTTCCATCATACCACGTCCAAGAGGGCATGCAAAAAGGTGGCTTTTGGGTGCAGTCCCGAATCACATGGAGGCAATGAGCGATAGGAGGGGATTCGTCTCTCCCGGTATAGGGAGTTAATGTTGTGCTGTGTTCGATTGGCTATAACTAGAAATCCCTGGCCATGGTTGCTGAGATTTACTGGTAAGTGTTATCAGTAGTTTCTCGAACTGTTATAGACCTCAAATCGACACGACTTATCAAGCTACTGGGGTCTGACGTTTACCACCCCTAGGTGAGATATGCGACATATCAGACGACGATACAGGACTGTACGGGAGTGTTACTGTTTGGATTCACAGGAGAATGTATAGGGTTGCTTGTTGATTTTCTGAGCGCTCAATACCTGGGTAGCTGTTACGTTTAGCTGACCGCTTGCAGCTTGTGGGTGTTTGATATGATCATCACCTACTGCCGGCGTATTGACGATTCTTTAGAGTCCTGCACAGAGGTTTCTTGACTCAGGCAAAACGGAGTAGGAGAACATATGTGATATGTGCGGGACCGAGGATAATGCGATATGTGATACCGTATTGGATTCTCGCGATATGAGATATCGGCCGGGTATATGTGATATAGCCGGGTCATTGTATTAGTCGGTTGTATGCGATATAGCCGGATTGTCGGATCAAGTGTTGATTCGATAATTTAATGTATAATAATATATATGATATATTAAATTACATTAACTAATATTAGCTCACTAAAATATTCTTTTTCTCACTCGGGTAATACATTGATATTTATGCGATATATGTTAATTGTATTATTTTATTTTGTTACAATAAATATTATATATATGATATATAATATTGTAACATGATATGATAACTAATGCAACATGTTTAGTGGAGATTAAACAAGGTAAAGGTTTGTTTTGGGTTAGTTCCTCCTTGATGATTCTAGAAGGTTTCTTTTTGTTTTTGCAAAGATATTTACAAGTGACTCATGCTTTAACCCAACCCAAACCCTAGCCCTTGGTTAATTCTCTACAAAGGTTTAGCAACCATGGTTGCATTATTGATCATTATCTTCTTTACATTATTCATCACAAAAGGGATTCTATGATTTATTCTTCTTCTTCTTCCTTCTTCTTTTCATGGAAAAAGCTTTCTTGATTTGATTTTGTGATGATAAATGAGTGAGAATAAGAAAACAAATGAGATCAAAAATCCTACTTCATCATCCTCATCTACCCTTGCCCTTTAGATGAGGGTTTTCACTTCATTTAGTGAGTGTTAGCTTGTGTTAATAAAACTTCAAAGTAGATCATCTATGTTATCGAAGATCGGAAGCAAGACTGCATCTTTCTCTTCGTGGAGCCTCTCGAGAGTCCGGAACACGATGATCGCAGCGAAGGGACCACAACACAGAACTTAAGAAGTGAAGGACCGGATCTACAAAGGTTGTAATCCCTCTCACTTAGTGTTAAAGAGTTTAACATGCTTGTTTTCACCTAAACTCTAGTTTAAAGATCCGGCTTTGGATTGCTCGGCACGGCTAAATTTTTAATCGGGCATGGTTGATGACTCGTAGACCCTTGTGCACGTGCCTAGCAACCCTACAATGGTATCAGAGCCAAGCTAGAGCTTTAGGCGAAGTCTAGGCGAAGTTTAAAGTCCGATCGAACCCGGAAACCCCGACTCGAACCCTTCTCTGGATAATTTTCAAAAATGTGATTTTTTATGAATTAAAAATGCTCAGAAAATTAACCAGGAAAAACTAAGAATTACTGTGAAGTGCGGACCTGTAATGCACTGATTTGACCGCAGAACCCGGCCAAACCAATGGTTTGGCGGCGGTTCCGCGGCTAAAATTTTGAATTAGTCCCTGGAACTTCATATATTTATTCTTAGGTCCTTTCTTGTCATTGTTTTCTGGGAATTTTTTAATTCCACTCAAGTGTTGAGTTTTCTTGGGTTGTATTGGGGATTCGTTGATTCGATCGGATAATTTAACTTCGTTTAGTTTTGTCCGGGTAATTTTTAGAATGTGTTAAAAAGTTCGAACGGATATCAATAACTCACTTTTTCCCCTGCCGGAAAATTTCCAAGCGTTGGATTTTTTCGTAGTTTAGGAACGTTCTAAGTCGTGCAAGTAACGCAGTGGACCCTCTAAAAGACAACAAATCTTAACTCGATTATGTGACCGTCTTGAACTGCCTCTGAACCTTAGGGTTTGTGGCAGTACGGCGTGCCACATGTGAGGCGTTGGTTTGACCCTTCTCCTGCTGGACCATTGGTACTGTGAAATATGATGGATATTTTTAAACTAATTTCAAGTGTTGAGAACTATTTGGGAAAACTTGGATGTTTGATTATTTGATCGGAAAGTTTAACATTGTCTATTTATCTGGAATGTGATACAATATTTGGAATCCACATGTAGTTATGAGATAACTAATTTGAATGTTATAAATCTAGCAGTTTAGTCTCAAATGATCGGTTGCCACGGGATTTTGATGCGATCAAAAGTCCGTCGCAATCACGTAGCGTACGCGGATACTCGCCGGGTAAACTTAATAGATAGCCACGCCCCATAGCCCCGACCAAGTGACTGTAGGAGAACCCCGTCGCCGAAAGCATCCGTTCGGGTGCTCGCGGCAGCGGTGTTCCGCCTTAGTGCACTTCGTCGACGGCATCTGGGGGTGCGGCCGTCTACTAAAGTTTGCGACGAGCATTCGATCAGGATGTCAGGAATCTTGTTGAATTGCCCGACTTGATATTGAAAAGTGTTTTCGATAATGAGACTAAAATGCGGGGTTTATAACTGTTAGGCATGCGATGTCTAAGGAATTCATTTGGTTAGGCATGCGATGTCTAAAGAGGTTGCGGATTCCAACTGTTGTAGTTTTACACTTTCTTTTCTGTGACCGTAAGCGTAGTATGTGGTGTATCGCCGGCTTCATTGCTATACATCAACGACAATCGGGATACGCATACTTTCTTACGTTTGTTGACCTCTGTCAAGGCGTAGTGTGCGGTAGCTGACTAGTATTTATCTGCTTATGCATATGATGCAGATTGGATTAGGGTAGTCGTGCGGCCTTGTTGACCTCCGTCAAGGGTCGTGCGGGTAGGTTTAATTCAAACAGGAAATGACGGGTTGAACTTGACTAGTAGCCTATAGTTTGTTGACCTCTGTCAAGGTCATAGGACGCTAGGGGTAAAATAATATTGGGAATTTCAAGTGTTGAAATTTGCAATGAGATTGCATACCTTCTATAAGATAGTTGGATCCCGATACCCGCTGCGAGTAAGAGTTACTCCTGGGAGAGTTTTACACATTACAATTAGCCGATCAAGTAGGTGTCTAGAAAGGTGTTAACGGGGTTATGCCTCTGGGAAAATGAGGTTTACTTTAATTAGGTCCATGCGAAAGCACGGGGAACCTCCCTCAAAGTACCGACACTGGCCTGGCTGAAAGATTGGCGAACTTGTATAGTGTAATTAATCCCGGCTAGTCTTTCCTTTTAGGGTTTGAAGGAAGATTTGACTAAAACAGTGGGAGACATCCTGATTAGATATATTAGATAACCAATCTAATCTTGCAAAAGCATACGCTGAGTGTTTTTTTCTCTCTCTCTCCAGGTAGCGACCATATCACGCCTTAATCAAGATAATAAAATGGATGAATTAACCGAAACCGCTTGTTATACTGAGCTGGGGAACGTTGGTCCCGCTCCAACTTATAATTGTTATAAGACAGAGCAGGAAATTGGGGAATACCAGATTTCCCGTGCCGCCCAAACGAAGAAAGTGCATGCTGATGCATCTTCTTCGGGTGTGTTCATTACAGAGAACTGTTTCTCAGTATCCTTTACATCCTAGGTATGAGATACCGGATCAGGATCCCGCATATGTAATCTGTTACATGGGCTATAGAAAGGTAGAGAACTAAGAACGGGTGATATGTTTCTTGAGACAGAAAACGGTGCAAGTATTGCAGCCAAGTCTGTTGGTCATTATCACCCTGTATTACCAGAATACATTGATTCTGAACGAATGTTATTAGATACCGAACCTGATATACAACATCATATCAGTCTCTTTATTAGTAAAGGAAGGATATAATTTTGTATTGTTGGATAATGTTTTGAACATTTCCTATATCAAGAGTTGATCGGTTCAGGCACGTTATCTAAAAGCATTGACATTCTAAATCAAACTACAGTTCTTAGTATACAGAACACACACGAGAGGAAGAGTTCAGAAATGAATGAGTCCTTCTTGAGGCATTGTAGACTAGGTCATATCAATGCAACCCGACTAGCTAAGTTACATTTAGATGCATATTTAAATCTGTTTGAATTTACATCTTGTGAAACTTGTCAGTCATGTCACAAAGATAAGATGACCATAGCTCTGTTTATTGGAAACAGAGAAAGAGTTAGTGAACTCTTGGGATTGAAATATACTGATGTATTAAAGTCTCCTGTCTACACATGCCAAGACCGGTTCTTTGTACTTCATTACATTCTCTGATGATCTCTCAAGATTCAGACATATGTTCCTGTTGAAACACAAGTCCGAACCTTTTGAGATATTCACAGAATGTAAGTTAGAAGTAAAGAACCAAAATACGGGTATAAGTATTATGTCCTTTGATGAGATCAAGGAGGAGAATACTTGAGCACGGAATTCCTGGACTATTCTAAAGGAGAATGAGATTCTCTCTCAGCATTACTCCTCCGTATACACTACAGCACGTCGGTGTATCGGGGCGGAGCAATAGCACCCTATGTGATTTGGTGTGCTCTATGATGAGTACTACTGAGTTTCCTATTTCCTTTTGGGAGTTATGCATTTGAGAAGCTGCATACCTATTGAATAGGGTTCAAATCAAATCAGTTGTCTACCAATTCATATGTGATATGGAATGGGAAGAGCCCATATCTTAAGTATGTTAAGATTTGGGGTTGTCCGGCTTATGTCTGAAAAGCAAAATCCGGACAAGCTCGAGGTAAAGTCAGATCTGTGGAAGTTTGTTGGATATCCCAAGCATTCGCAAGGGAATATCTTCTACCAAACCGAGAAGCAAAAGTGTTTTATTTCTCAGCATGCCACCTTTGTGAAAGGGAATTTCTTGTGGAAAAATTAGTGGTCATGAGGTAGAACTAGAAAGAGTTCCAGCTATACAAACTACAGCAGATGATTTGGTAGAACCGAAGGATTCAATAGTAACCGACGAACCTCAGCCTCTCCGCCGATCTAGTAGGGCTCCTCACCCACCTGAGAGATATTTCGGTTTCTCTATGACAGTGGGAGCGAGGATTGCATCATGAGATAATGGCCCAACTAGTTTCGAGCTGGCCATCAAGAGTGGGACTCTGTAAGAATGGCTGGATGTTTAGTGATCTGAGATGGAATCCTTATACACCAACAATGTATGGACTTTGGTTGCTTTATCTGAAGGGTTAAATCCCCATCAGGAGCAAGTATATCTTGAGAAGATTACTTGGTGTACATGGAAAAGTTATGACTTTCAAAGCTATGCTTAAGTCCATCCAGATCCTATTTGCCATGGCTACATACCATGACTACGATATCAGGTGATTGGGTGTCATGACAGCTTTTCTAAATGATGTTTTAGAAGATAGCGTCTATAAATACACAGCCAGAGGGCTTCGTAGACAGTGGGAGCAGCGGAAATGTATGCAAGATGTTTTATGTGATGAAGCAGGCATCGCGGAGTTGGAACTTCTGTTTTGATGTAGTAGTCAAAGAGTTTGACTTCATCAAAATGGTAGATGAACCTTGTATATACAAAAAGGTAGTAGAGAGTATGGTGGTGATCTCGTAGAGTACGTGGATGACATACTCTTGATAGGGAAGGAGTTTCCTATGCTACGCTCGGTCAATCTCCGCTTATCACAAGGATTCTCCATATATGATCAAAGATGATACCTCCTAAATCCTGGGTTTTGGATTATGAGATAGATCTAATTAGATGTTAGGATACTCATGTAAGTCCATGTCACGCACCCCACGAACTTGCGGGGAGGCGGAATATATGAAAAAACGATTATCAAAGCTTCGTAACACGGACTTGAGCGCATGAATCGTTATCTAAACCATTGCTAACTATATGCTAGAGGTTTAACTACTCGGATTCAAAGTTATACCTCACGTTAGATGTCCTTCGGGTCTTCATCGCTGCCCTCCACTCCTCATAGGCTCCTTGGAACATCGGCACCTCTACGGCCTCCTCGAGTCAAAGAAGATCCACTTGAAAGCTCCTACGCCAAGCTTAATCTCAAACTTGAGATAACTAGGTTGCTTAAAGCGCTAATCTAAGCTACCTAAGGGATATAGAGTGAGGTTATGGATGTATTAGTCTAGCTAACTCTTGATCTCAACTCATGAGAGGTTAGGGTTAGGGTTTGAAAAGAGAGTGGGCTTGAGGAGAGAGAAGGTGAAGATGAGAATGAGAATGAATAATGAGCTCATGTGAATTTAACAACCAATTTATCAAATAAATAAATATAAATGATTAATCATCATGGTTGATTCATTCACCTAGTGTGATTCATCATATGACTCACTAACTAATTAATGCATCATTTAATACAAAGGATGAATCACACAAATGAGTCATTAAAAATTAAATGCTTATGCCACCTTAACCCCTTAGTCACCACTCTTCTAGAACCTTCCCGACAAATTACGAGAACGCCCCTACAATCCGTGAAAACACGGAAAAACTTTAGACTGTATAAATCCAATAACCCGATACTAGAATCTTGCTTAAACCAAAGCCGGCTAGTAAAAAATGTCCGAAAAGTCGTACGTGCGTAAACACACGTATGCGTCCGAACCCATGTCGTAAAACCATACGACCTCTATATCGTTTCTCCTGGAGCAGGGAAACTCTCTGTGTGGGACTCTAAAGACTTGACACTACGCTGGCAGTGGATTTAACCACAAACCGCAAGTGGCACTAGCTGTACGTAACGGTCCCTAGGTAGATGTCGATAAGAAGGCCGATGAGGAAAACCATCCGAACCCCTACTGAGCCTGATGTGACAATCTCCGTACAGTCTGGTCTGTTCGTCTAAGACTATCGCATATCAAGCCTAGGGGGCGGAAAGCGTCAGTCCCTTAAATAGCTGTATAAGTCGTGTCGGAGCGAAGCCCATTACACCCTGAGAAGCTGTAGGGTTCCTAGGCACACTAATGAAGTCTCACAACAGATCAAACATGCCCAATTCAAAATTTTCCATGTGCCTACAAACCCTAATACGGATCGTTAACTAGATTTATAGGCGATGCGATGCAAATAAACAACTTTAACTTAAAGGAAAGAGGCTACAACCTTTGTAGATCCGGTCCTCCACCTCCTAGGCTCCGTGATGATGTCCCTCCGCTGTCCAAATTGAATCCCGGACTCTAGCATCGGCTTCATTGGAGAAATGATCGGGCTAGGTCGCCGACTTCGATGCCGAAGATGATCTATGTCGAGGCAACTCAAGATCAAACTCCAACTTAACCAAGTCATGAAACTTGTGAAGAAAACACCCTATACTACTTGGCAAGTGGTAGAGGATGAAGAAATAGGAAGTGGGTTCACTTTAGAATTCGATTTCTCACTCTTTTTCTTAAGTTGCCATTGATGAAGGCAAGGTTTTCTTCTTGTTGAAGATGAAGAAGAAGAAGAAGAAAAGAATATGATAAGTATATTTGTAAAATAGAAAATAAATGAATACTTATCATATAGCAACCATAGTTAGGTGTAGAGAATAAACCATGGTTAGTTTGAATGGTTAGGGTTAAGCATGAAGACAAAATGGTCACTTAGTCAAAGCTTCATGAAGCTTCAACAACAAACAAAGAAAGCCACCATTTTCTCTTTATCATTTCAAAAAGAATAGCAAATAAATAAATAGATAATAAAATGAAAACCCTAACCATTACACAACCATGGTTTAATCTTTACACAAACCCAAGTGAGCATGTATCATCAAACATGATACAAACAAGTGCACAAAAATATATCACATATACAATGTGCATTTCAAGTGAGAAAATCCATTTAAAGTGAACCAATACTAGTTAATGCAAAGTAATATATCAAATATATAATTATGCATTAAATCATTAAATCAACACTTGATTCAATGATCCGGTCATGTGGCATATAACCGACTAGTATCCAATATATTGACTTATCGAATCAATCCTTGTTCGATAACTAGGTTATATCGCATACAACCAATCGATACATTCATCACGAGAATAGAATGCGGTATCATATACACGCATTATTCTCGGTCCCACACATATCTCATATGCGCTCCTATTTCGTTTCGCTTGAGCCAGGAAACCTCTGTATAGGACTCTAAAGACTCGTCAATACGCCGGCAGCAGGTGATGATCATATCAAACACCCACAAGCCGCAAGCGGTCTGCTAAACATAACGGCCACCCGGGTATTGAGCGATCAGAAGATTGACAAGCAAGCCCGCTCACACTCCTATGAATCCAACCAGTAACACTTACCGTACAGTCCGGTCTGTTCATCTGATATGTCGCATATCTCGCCTAGGGGTGGTAAACGTCAGGCCCCAATAGCTTGATAAGTCATGCTGACGTGAAGTCCATAACAATCGTGAAACTACTGATAACTCTTACCAGTATATCACTGCAACCCTGGCCAGGGATTTCCTATTATGGCCAGTCGAGCATAGCGCAACATCAACCCCCAATACCGGGAGAGACGAATCCCCTCCTATCGCTCATTGCCTCCATGTGAATCGGGACTGTACCCAAAAACCACCTGTTTACACGACTCAGTAGAGCCGTGGTAGGGTGGAAATCAAAGCACAGTGGGAGACACACAAGACTTTATGACGATCTCGGGTCAACAGACTAAGCTGTACCAGTGTCACCAGAGAACTGCCATCTGACGTAAGGTATAATACCATCTGGGTGTTCTCGGCGAGTCCGTTCAGTGTACCCAGTCTCCACTGAGCACCCGCATACCATCTCTGATGTCAAACACCAATGGATATGGGATCATCCATCGCCCATCACATGGGTCGAGAAGATATACGCTAGTCTACTCTGGAATATCGATGCCCCGTCTCGATATTCCCACGACTAGGAACATTGAAGGATGTACTTATGGACTACCAAGGCCCCACTAGTATGATCTGCATCATAGTCCTGGAAGTCGAGTACACATCCTAAGCGCTTTATCAACATGTAATCAGAGAGACAGAAAGTATACATGTAAAGAGCAACCAGATAGCGTACTATCATGTCGAGCAAGAAAGTCCTACCTATATATGTCCCAGCATCCACTACAATATACATCCAATGTACAGTAATGGCCTCTAGGGCATACATATAACTAACAATCTCCCACTTGCACTAGGGCCATCTGTAGCAGTAGTTGTAGTATCTAATACTCAACCATCCCCTAAAAGTCTCTCTTTGGGAAAAGGCCTTCGTGAGTGGATCCCCCGTGTTGTCCTCTGAGTCTACTCTCCCAACCTCGATCACCCTGGAGATCAACTATCTCCATGATCAGGTGATGCTGCCTCAGAATATGTCTGGGTCACTGATGGGACCAGGGTTCCTGGGCCAAATCCACACTTCCATTGTCACACAATGGTGGGAACCTAGTTCATCTTATGAACCACTATACACCCAAACTGCCTCTTTGGTCGTATCTTTAAAAGCGATGTTACCAGCCTTTATCGTCTAGTTTGCCACGGTATCTAGCTTGGAACTCTTCCAACATACCGTCCCTCCACTGAGGGTAAAGACAATGCCTGTGACTGACATTCAGTTGTCTTTATCACCCAGGAACACTTCCAGTGATTCTCCCCAGGATTGATTGATACCATCTCACTACATCTAGTGAGAATCCTAGCATCCAATTACATCTATCTCATAGATGAAAACTCAGGATTTAGGAGGTATTACTTTGATCCTATTGGAGAATCCTTGTGATAAGCGGAGATTGACCGAGCGCAGTATAGGAAACTCCTTCCCTATCAAGAGTATGTCATGTACGTACTCTACGAGGATCATCACCATACTCCAGACTACCCTTTTGTACATACAAGGTTCATCTACCATTTTGATGAAGTCAAACTCTTTGACTACCACATCAAAACAGATGTTCCAACTCCGCGATGCCTGCTTTATCCTGTAGAGCAACTTGCACACGTTTCCGCTGCTCCCACTGTTTACGAAGCCCTCTGGCTGTGTACTTATAGACGTTCTCTTCTAAAACATCATTTAGAAAAGTAGTCATGGCACCCAACCACCAGATATCGTAGCCATGTTATGTAGCAATGGCAAGTAGGATCTGGATGGACTTAAGCATAGTCCCTGGAAAAGGTTTCATCATTATCCACGCTTGGTTGATGACGAAAAACCTTTAACAAGTCTAGCTTTGAAAGTCTCAACTTTTCCATCTACACCAAGTAATCTTCTCAAGATATACTTGCTCCTGATGGGAATTTAACCCTTTAGATATAGCAGCCAAAGTTCATACTTTGCTGGTGTACATGGATTCCATGTCAGATCGCTAAGCATCCAGCCATTCTTACAGAGTCCCTACTCTTGATGGCCTGCTCGAAACTAATTGGGTCATCATCTCATGATGCATTCCTCGCTCCCACTGTCATTGAGAAATCGAGGTATCTCTCAGGCGGATGAGGAACCCTACTAGATCGGCGGAGAGGCTGAGGTTCATCGGAAACTACTGAATCCTTTGGTTCTGTCAAATCATCAGCTGCAGTTTTGTATAGCTGGAACCTTTCCAGTTCTACAGAACTGACCTTGCCTCGATCTTGTCCGGATTTTGCTTTTGACATAGGCCGGACAATCCCAAATCTTAACTAACTTAAGATATGGGCTTTTCCCTTTCCATATCACATATGAAGTGGTAGGCAACTGATTTGATTTGAACCCTATTCAATAGGTATGCAGCTTCTCAAGTGCACGACCCCAAAAGGAAATAGGTAACTCAGTAATACTCATCATAGAGCACACCATATCTAATATTGTGCGATTGCTCCGCCCTGATACACCGTTGTGCTGTGGCGCATTCAAAGGAGTAATACTGAGAGAGAATCTCATTTTCATTTAGAATAATCCAGGAATTCTATGCACAAGTATTCTTCTCCCTGATCTTATCATTGGACATAATACTTATACCCGGTTATTGGTTCTCTACTTCTAACTTATATTCTGTGAATACCTTAAAAGCTTCGGACTTATGTTTCAACAGGAACATATGACTGAATCTTGAGAGATTATCAGAGAATATAATGAAGTATAAAGAATCAGTCCTGGCATGTGAAGACAGGAGACCTTACATACATCATCATGTATCAGTCCTAAGAGTTCATTAACTCTTTCTCTGTTTCCAATAAACAGGGCTATGGTCATCTAATCTTTGTGACATGACTGGCAAGTTTCACAAGATGTAAATTCAAACTGATTTAAATGTGTATCTAAAATGTAATTTCAGCCAGTCGGGTCGCATTGATATGACCTAGTCTACAATGCCTCAAGAAGGATTCGTTCATTTCTGAACTCTTCCTCTTGTGTGTGTTCAGTATACTAGGAACTGTAGTTTGATTTAGAACGTCAATGCTTCTAGATAACGTACCTGAACCGATCAACTTTTGATATAGGAAATGTTCAAAACATTATCCATCAATACAAAATTTTATCATTTCTTTACTTATAAAGAGACTGATATGATTTTGTATATCAGGTTCGGTATCTAATAGCATTTGTTCAGAATCAATGTATTGGTAATACAGGGTGACAGTGACCAACAGACTTGGCTGCAACACTTGCCCCGTTTTCTGTCTCATGAAACTTATCACCCGTTCTCAGTTTTTCTACCTTTTTGTAGCCCTATGTAACAGATTGCATATCTGGGATCCTAATCCGGTGTCAAATACCCAGGATGCAGAGGATACTGAGAAACAGTTCTTTGTAATGAACACACCCGAAGGAGATGCATCATATGCACTTTCTTCGTTTGGGCGGCATAGGAATTCTGGTATTCCCCTATTTCCTGCTCTTCCTTATAACAATTATAAGTTGGAACGGGACCAACGTTCTCCAGCTCAGTATAACAAGCGGGTTCGGTCAATACATCCATATTATTATCTTGATTAAGGCGTGATATGGTCGCTACCTGGAGAGAGAGAGAAGAAAACACTCTGCGTGCGCTCTTGCAAGATTAGATTGGTTATATATTTTATCTAATCAGGATGGCTCCTACTGTTTTTATCAAATCTTCCTTCAAACCCTAAAAGGAAAGACTAGCAGGGATTAATTACACTCTACAAGTTCGCCAATCTTTCAGCCAGGCCAGTGTCGGTACTTTGAGGGAGGTTCCCCGTGCTTTCGTACGGACCTAATTACAGTAAACCTCGTTTTCCCAGAGGCGTAACCCCGTTGACACCTTTCTAGACACCTACTTGATCGGCTAATTGCAAAGTGCAAAACTCTCCCAGGAGTAACAATTACTCGCAGTGGGTATAGGGATCTAACTATCACATAGAAGGTATGCAATCTCATTGCAAATTTCAACACTTGAAACTCCCGATAAAGATTTTTACCCCTAGCACTTATGACCTTAACTATGGTCAACAAATCATAAGCACTAGTCAAGTTCTACCCGTCATTTCGTGATTAATTAGACCCGCCCACATGACCCTTAACTAAGGTCAAAAAAGTCACGCGACTGTCCTAACTAATCGCATCATATGCGGTGTAGGAAGACATCACTTAGCTACTGTACACTGTGCCATAACTAAGGTCAACAAACACAACACGAATACTAAGTACTCTACTTCCTAAAATGGCGGAGGGTTGCGAATGGTTTTTATGAAAACCTTTAACGTTTTGAACTTGATCTCGTTGCGGAATCAAATGGTTTTTAAATGGAATGTTTTTGAGGCTTTTCTAGTTTTGCTAAAGGGGTCACTCCCGGTGAAGGGATCGTCGGCCATTTCCTCGTCGAATGAGGTGCGGGATATATCATATATATCACTGTGCAAAGCAGAAACTATAGAAGCAATAAAATAACAAACCGAGGGTTGTAGCATCTGCCAGTTATTGCCAAAGGAGTCACTCCCGGTGAAGGGATCTCGGTCCTTTCCTCATCGAATAAGGTGCAGGATGTTCTACAATGAACACCGCGATGCAAAGCAAGAACTGTAGCTGCCTGTTTTATTTTGAAATTCGATTCCACAACATCAATTAGGTTTATTTTCTTTCATTAATCTCATTAATGAAGTCCCATCATTTAAGTCCACCTAAACATCACAGATAAATATAACGTACGCTTATGCCATCTGCATTCGCCTCGATGTCCCGTCTGCACCGTTAGGTTAGGTAACTAACGCCAGAGCGAGGCAGGGCTAGCGCGGGTGTAAAACATAAGCAACGTCTATATAATATATCATATATACTATATACTATATCTATCTGAACAAATCACATGATCACATCACAGATAACGCAGCAGAATATATCATATGAAATATTGGATATACTAGGACGTCCGTGTTTTTAATACGAGCCAGTATAAAACACGGATTCCACGGTCGTGATAAATAGCCAATCCCACACCCTTAGACCCCTACGAGAGCGGCAAGCAACCCTACCAATTCTAGGGTTAGGAGACCCGAACTCGACTCCTCAAGATGGTCTCCCACTGGACCCTAGAACCCGGTTACTTGTGCCCTCCTCCTTGGGTCTATCCTAGTGCAGAAAAGTAAATAATATACAAATGGTGACATCATCCGCAACCTGGAAGTGCCCCAATAAAAGAATATTACATACAAGTTTTTATATGAATGAAAATGAAAAACACTCATCTCACATAAAAACCCCGGCTATTCGAACACGACGATCCAATATAACATATCCAGCAACACAAAACATCACATGTCATCAACGTAAGTAAATATGTGCATCCCAATTGTCGTTGACATATAGCAACGAAACCGGCGATATCACATATTACACTTACGGTCACAGAAAATAAAGTGTAAAACTACAACAGTTGGAATCCGCATCCTCTTTAGACATCGCATGCCTAATCAAATGAAATACTTAGACATCACATGCCTAACAATTATAAACCCCGCATTTTAGTCTCATTATCGAAAACTCTTTTCAATATCAAGTCGGGCAATTCAACAAGATTCCCGACATTTTGATCGAATGCTCGTCGCAAACTTTAGTAGGCGGCCGCACCCCCGACGCCGTCGACGAAGTGCACCAAGGCGAAACACCGCTGCCGCGAGCACCCGAACGGATGCTTTTGGTGACGGGGTTCTCCTACAGTCGCTTGGTCGGGGCTATGGGGCGAGGCTTTCTATTAAGTTTACCCAGCGAGTATCCGCTTACGCTACGTGATTGCGACGGACTTTTGATCACATCAAAATTCCGTGGCAACCGATCAAGTGAGACTAAACTGCTATGTTTATAACATTCATTCAGTTATCTCATAACTACTTGTGAATTCCAATTATTGTATCACATTCCAGATAAATAGAAAATGTTAAACTTTTCGATCGAACAATCGAACACCCAAGTTTTCCCGATACAGCTCAACACATGAAATAAGTCTAAAAACATTCAGTTTGTGCCTCAGTACCAACGGTCCAGCCATAGAAGGGTCAAGCCAATACCTCATATGTGGCACGCCGTACTGCCCCAAACCCGAAGGTTCAAGGGCGGTTCAAGACGGTCGCATAATCGAGTTAAGGTTTGTTGTCTTCTAGAGGGACCATCGCATTACTTGCACTACTTAGAATGTTCTTAAACTACGGAAATATCCAACAATTGGAAATTTCCCGACAGGGGAAAAAGTGGGTATTTATGTCCAGACGAACTTTTTAACATATTCTAAAATTACCCGGAAAAACACACAGACAAAATCAGACAATCCGATCGAAACACCGAGTCCCCAATACAACCCAGAAAACTCAACTCTTAAGTGATATTTAAAAATTCCTAGAAAATCAAGAACCAAAACATAGGAATTACTGTGCAAAAATTATTGGACAATGAGACCATACGGCCGCGGAACCGCCGCAGAAGCCATGCTTCTGCCGCTATTCCGCGGCGGTTTAGATGAATCAGAAGCTCGTTTTGCACCATAATTCTTAGATCTTCCTACTGAATTTTTTAAGAATTTTTAATCGGGAAAAAACCCAGTTTTTGAAAAAAGTCCAGAAAGCAAATTTGTGTTAGGGTTTCGGTTCGATCGGACTTCTAGCTCCGTCTACGCATCGTCTAAGGCTCTAGCTAGGCTGTGATACCACTGTAGGGTTCCTAGGCACACTAATGAAGTCTCACAACAGATCAAACATGCCCAATTCAAAATTTTCCATGTGCCTACAAACCCTAATACGGATCGTTAACTAGATTTATAGGCGATGCGATGCAAATAAACAACTTTAACTTAAAGGAAAGAGGCTACAACCTTTGTAGATTCGGTCCTCCACCTCCTAGGATCCGTGATGACGTCCCTCCGCTGTCCAAATCGAATCCCGGACTCTAGCATCGGTTTCATTGGAGAAATGATCGGGCTAGGTCGCCGACTTCGATGCCGAAGTTGATCTACGTCGAGTCAACTCAAGATCAAACTCCAACTTCACCAAGTCATGAAACTTGTGAAGAAAACACACTATACTACTTGGCAAGTGGTAGAGGATGAAGAAATAGGAAGTGGGTTCACTTTAGAATTGGATTTCTCACTCTTTTTCTTAAGTTGCCATTGATGAAGTCAAGGTTTTCTTCTTGTTGAAGATGAAGAAGAAGAAGAAGAAGAAGAAGAAAAGAATATGATAAGTATATTTGTAAAATAGAAAATAAATGAATACTTATCATATAGCAACCATAGTTAGGTGTAGAAAATAAACCATGGTTAGTTTGAATGGTTAGGGTTAAGCATGAAGACAAAATGGTCACTTAGTCAAAACTTCATGAAGCTTCAACAACAAACAAAGAAAGACACAATTTTCTCTTTATCATATCAAAAAGAATAATAAATAAATAAATAGATAATAAAATGAAAACCCTAACCATTACACAACCATGGTTTAATCTTTACACAAACCCAAGTGAGCATGTATCATCAAATATGATACAAACAAGTGCACAAAAATATATCACATATACAATGTGCATTTCAAGTGAGAAAATCCATTTAAAGTGAACCAATACTAGTTAATGCAAAATAATATATCAAATATATAATTATGCATTAAATCATTAAATCAACACTTGATTCAATGATCCGGTCATGTCGCATATAACCGACTAGTATCCAATGTATCGACTTATCGAATCAATACTTGTTCGATAACTAGGTTATATCGCATACAACCAATCGATACATTCATCGCGAGAATAGAATGCGGTATCACATACACGCATTATTCTCGGTCCCGCACATATCTTATATGCGCTCCTATTTCATTTCTCTTGAGCTAGGAAACCTATGTGTAGGACTCTAAAGACTCGTCAATACGCCGGAAGCAGGTGATGATCATATCAAACACCCACAAGCCGTAAGCGGTCTGCTAAACGTAACGGCCACCCGGGTATTGAGCGATCAGAAGATCGACGAGCAAGCCCGCTCACACTCCTGTGAATCCAACCAGTAACACTTACCGTACAGTCCGGTCTGTTCGTCTGATATGTCGCATATCTCGCCTAGGGGTGGTAAACGTCAGACCCCAATAGCTTGATAAGTCATGCTGACGTGAAGTCCATAACAATCGTGAAACTACTGATAACTCTTACCAGTATATCACTGCAACCCTGGCCAGGGATTTCCTGTTATGGCCAGTCGAGCATAGCGCAACATCAACCCCCAATACCGGGAGAGACGAATCCCTTCCTATCGCTCATTGCCTCCATGTGAATCGGGACTGTACCCAAAAACCACCTGTTTGCACGACTCAGAAGAGCCGTGGTAGGGTGGAAATCAAAGAACAGTGGGAGACACACAAGACTCTATGACGATCTCGGGTCAACAGACTAAGCTGTACCAGTGTCACCAGAGAACTGCCATCTGACGTGAGGTATAATACCAGCTGGGAGTTCTCGGCGAGTCCGTTCAGTGTACCCAATCTCCACTGAGCACCCGCATACCATCTCTAATGTCAAACACCAATGGATATGGGATCATCCATCGCCCATCACATGGGTCGAGAAGATATACGCTAGTTTACTCTGGAATATCGATGCCCCGTCTCGATATTCCCACGACTAGGAACATTGAAGGATGTACTCATGGACTACCCAGGCCCCACTAGTATGATATGCATCATAGTCCTGGAAGTCGAGTACACATCCTAAGGGCTTTATCAACATGTAATCAGAGAGACAGAAAGTATACATGTTAAGATAAAGAGCAACCAGATAGCGTACTATCATGTAGAGCAAGAAAGTCCTACCTATATATGTCCCAGCATCCACTACAATATACATCCAATGTACAGTAATGGCCTCTAGGGCATACATATAACTAATAGAAGCTACTGGAACCTACCATTATATCTCGCTTGCCCTGGCCAGGGACTTTGCGTAATGGCTCTCTGACACAGCGCGATATCATCTCCCAATACCGGGAGAGACGAATCCTGTCTAACCACTACTGCCTCCAAGTGCTCGGGACTACACCCAACTGTTACATGTTTGCACGACTCCTTTGAGCCATGGTAGGGTAGCAATCTAAGAACAGTGGGACACACTCAAGGCGAAGTAGCAGTGTCAAGTCTGCGGACTATGCTGTACTCATGTCACCTGGGAACTGTTAACTGACGACGGGTATAATACCAACTAATCAGTTCCCCTGCGAGTCATGTCCGGTGTACCCGTAACCTAACGAGAACCTGTATACTATCTCTAGTACGACGTTCTGATGGCTATGGGACAGACCATCTCCCCAACTGGGATGAGAAGCGTACACACTAGTCTACTCTGGAATATCGATGCCCTATCTCGATAATCCAACGACCAGGGACCTGTATAGGATGTTGCTTACAGACTACCCAGCCCCCACCAGTGTGACTGCCATCACAACGCTGGTAATTAATCAAAGAACCTATGGGCTCTACTAATATGTATAAGTGATACGTTAAAAGATGCATATGCACATATTAAAGTAGACACAAACCAAGTAGCATACTACCATTTTTAGCAAGACTGTATATACAACTGTGAATATCCCAAGCTTCCATTAAGTAATATACAATCTAGTATGATACAATAATGGCCCCTAGAGCATATACACTAACAATCTCCCACTTGCACTAGGGCCATGAGCTGGCATATCGTAGACCTATCATCTCGAATAGCCTCTCGAACTGCGTCTGAGGAATGGCCTTTGTGAATGGATCGGCAATGTTATTCTTCGTCTCTACTCTTTTCACCTCGATCTCCCGGCGATCTACGATCTCCCTGATTAGGTGATACCGCCTTAAGATGTGTCTGGATTTCTGATGGGACCTGGGTTCCTTGGCTAAAGCTATAGCGCTGTTGTTGTCATAATACAGAGGTATTGGACCAACACTGGAAGGAACCACCTGAAGTTCTGTGAGGAACTTCTTCATCCAGACAGCTTCTTTTGCGGCATCGCAAGCAGCTATGTACTCCGCTTCCATCGTTGAGTCAGCAACGGTCTCCTGCTTGGAACTCTTCCAACAGACCGCCCCTCCATTGAGGGTTAATACATAACCCGACATGGATTTGGAGTCATCCTTGTCACTCTAGAAGCCTGAGTTAGCAAAGGCCTCCATCTGAGGTCTTTTCCGCCATATACCAAGAACATCTCCTTAGTCCTCCTCAGGTACTTGAGAATGTTCTTTACTTCTATCCAGTGCTTCTCCCCTGGGTTTGCCTGATACCGGCTTACAACGCTCAATGCGTATGCTACATCTGGTCTGGTACATAACATCGCATATATTATAGAGCCTACCGCAGAAGCGTAGGGTATAATTGACACGCGATCCCTTTCCAAATCAGTCTTGGAAGACAACTCTTTGGAGAGGGTGATTCCATGACAAGCCGGTAGGTTACCGCGCTTAGAATCATCTATACTGAATCTCCTAACTGTGGTGTCTATATACCTGGACTGCGAAAGTCCCAACATCCTCTTTGATCTATCACGATAGATCCGGATCCCCAGAATGTAGGTGGCATCACCCAGGTCATTCATGGAGAATTTATGTGACAAGAATCTTTTGACTGACTGTAACATAGGAATATCATTTCCTTTTAGGAGAATGTCATCCACGTACAAGACGAGGAATACTACAGCTCTCCCTACAATCTTACTGTATATGCATGGTTCATCTGGATTTTTGATGAAGTCAAATTCTTTGACAGCATCATCAAAACAGATGTTCCAACTCCGTGATGCTTGCTTTAATCCACAAATGGACTTAAGCAGCTTGCATACTTTACCGCTGCTCCCACTCTGAATGAATCCCTCAGGCTGATTCATATAGACGCTCTCTTCTAAATTTCCATTTAGAAAAGCCGTCTTTACGTCCATCTGCCAGATCTCATAATCATGAAAGGCAGCAATAGCAAGATGGACCCTAATGGATTTTAGCATAGCTACTGGAGAAAAGGTTTCGTCATAGTCCAAACCAGGTCTTTGACGAAAACCTTTTGCAACAAGTCTAGCTTTATAGGTTTCAACCTGTCTATCTATACCAATCTTCTTTTTGAAGATCCATTTGCATCCTACGGGTTTTACCCCATCTGGAGCAATGTCCAAAGTCCATACTTTGTTTGTGTACATGGACTCCATTTCGGTCCGCATTGCATCCAGCCATTTTACCGAGTCGCTGCTCTGAATGGCTTGCTGGAAGCTAGTAGGCTCATCATAATCAATTGTGCAATCCCCTCTATCCCCGTCTATGAGAAAACCGTAGTATCTCTCGGGCGGATGAGACTGCCTGCTACTCCTGCGGAGTGGCGTCGGGATGTCCCTTTCTTCTGAAACCTCTGGTTCTACCATACCTTCAGTGGTAATTTGTGGTTCTGGAATTTCTTCCAGTTCTATTGCGCTCCCACTCTTCTGATTTTCCAAAAATTCAGTTTCCAAGAAGCGGGCATGTTGAGAAACAAAGACCTTTTGTTCCTATGCGTAATAGAAACAATATCCCATGGATTTCTTTGGATATCCCACAAACTTACACTGTACTGAGCGTGCCTCGAGCTTGTCCGCATGCTGCTTCTTTACAAAAGCTGGACATCCCCATGTCTTAATATACTTAAGACAGGGTTTCTTCCCACTCCACATCTGATATGGTGTGGTAGGAACAATCTTGGTTGGAACTCGGTTCAAAAGGTATGCAGCTGATTCTAGTGCATATCCCCAGAATGATCGCGGCAACTCAGCGTTACTCATCATGGAACGAACCATATCCAATACGGTTTGGTTCCGTCTCTCCGATACACCGTTATGTTGTGGTGTGTATGGAGGAGTAAGCTGAGAGAGAATTCCATTCTCTTTTAAGTAACCCAGGAACTCGGCACTTAAGTATTCACCACCTCGATCAGATCTCAGTGTCTTTATACTCTTGCCTGTTTGTTTTTCCACTTCATTCTTGTATTCTTGGAATTTCTCAAAGGCCTCGGATTTGTGCTTCATTAAGAAGACATATCCATACCTAGAGAAATCATCCGTAAAAGTAATGAGGTAGGAATAACCACCTCGCGCATGTATAGATATTGGACCGCACACGTCACTGTGTACGAGTCCTAAGAGCTCGCTTGCTCTTACTCTGTGTCAAGTAAACGGAGTCTTTGTCATCTTTCCCATGAGACAAGATTCACAAGTAGCATAAGATTGATATTCGAACGGATTCAAATATCCTTCTCTATGTAACTTAGTTAACCTTCTTTCATTGATGTGACCTAGTCTAAAATGCCATAAGAAAGCCTGATTTAATTCCGGAGACTTTCTTTTACGTGTGTTCTGGACACTGAAAATCTGAGCTTGATTTAATACGTATATCCCATTTTTTAATGTACCTGACCCAATCAAAACTTGATTTTGGTGAATGTGAACTACATCACTTACGAATGTAAAATCATATCCTTCTTTAGAAAGTAAGGATACAGATATGATATTACAAGTCATACCTGGTACATAAAAACAGTTACGCAGAATCAATATCTGTCCAGTTGTCAGTCCAAGATGATATTCCCCTACGGATTCAGCATTCATGCTCATTTCGTTAGCAACGGTGAGGGTCATGTCACCTATCCTGATAACCCTACGGTTTCTCAGAGCCTGTAAAGAATTATAGATGTGAGTTCCTGACCCGCTATCCAATACCCAGAAAGTAGGGTTAACTGACATACAGTTCTCTATTACAAACACACCCGAAGCTGAAGCCACAACATGCTTCGAATCCTGACTACTGGCTTCTAAAGCCCTGCAATCATTCTGTCTATGCCCAATCCTATAACAATAGGAACGTCCCTCTTTTACTATTTTAAGTCCCGAAACTTTTGCCCTTCTCTTTCCTTCTACTTCCCTGGTTTCTTTCAGGGGAGAAGGTAGAGACTGTAGAATCAAGTCAGTACCTGACTCGTTCTGCAACGTGGTCTCCAGGTCCTGGAGCTCATCAATATAGCTAGTCATTGTAAGGATGTTGTCCCCTACAGATGACCCGACAGCCATCCTCGCTTGAATTAAATCGGTCGAGGTCTCATATCTTGCAATATGAGATTGCTCTCCATATAAATCTTTGTTATGGAGAAAGATGGAAACTAAGTCCATCTTCTCGTGCTGCTTCTGGTATACACCATCAACTGAAGCTAACACGAGGCACTTAGCTTTCGCTTTATCTTTTTCCCTTGTCTGACGGATATCCATATCCGCGACAGTAGAAACTAGACCTGGGACGGCAGGATCTTGAGTAGTAATAGGGTGGTCCAGCTTGTCATAAGCAATGGACATCTGGACAGACTTTTGCCACTCATATAAGTAAGATTCAGTCATATTATTATCTAGATGTAACCTATGTGTGGTCACAAGATCGCTGCAATTTAAGAGAGAGAAGAAAATACTATTAGCATGATGCTTTTGCAAGTTAAGAGTGGTTTAATTTATCTAAACAGGATGGCTCCCACTGTTTCTCGAATCCCTCCTCAAACCATAAAAGAAGAATTAGCCAGGACTATTCTCACCGTACAATTCTTGCTTAACCGTTCAGCCAGGTCAGTGTCGATACTTTGAGGGAGGTTTTCCAACGCTTTCGTGAAGTTCCTTAATTAAATAACCTCTTTTCTCTGGGGGCGTAACCCCGCTGACACCTTTCTAGGCACCTACTTGGTTTATAGCATTGATCGTTAAGTGACGAATCTCCTGATAAGTAGCTTGTACTCACAGTAGGATCAGGATCCAAAATATCATCGTATGATAATGTTGAAGGAATCCTACCAACATTCATCAAACTCCAAAATGGTATGCTCTCTCTGCTAATTTCAGTTTCTTTAGAAATTCCCGATATGGATTTTTTTGCCCCATGCTCTTATGACCTTGACTTTAGTCAACAAATCATAAGTCACATGTCAAGTTCTACCCGTCATTATCCAGGTTAATTTGAACCCACCCGTACATACCCTTGACTTTAGTCAACAAGGTAATACGACTGTCCCAAACCAACGCATCTATCTATGCTGCATATGAATATCCGACAGCTACCAAACACTGTGCCTTGACTTTAGTCAACAAACACAGCTTGAATACTATTGACTATCTATATGAAATGATGGAGGGTTACGAATGGTTTTGGCAAAACCGTGAACGTAGTGAACTTGATATAATCGAAGGAACCTGATACTTTTTGAAAGGAGTGGTTAAAGCTCCGCAATTAAAAATTTCTGATCTTTTAAAATAACCGAGTGATTTCTTTTAAATTTGTTCCAACGATTAAACTATGGTTTATTTTCTTTGCATTATAATAATGCGTCCATCATTTATCCTATCATTACAGAAAACAACGAAAATACCACGTCCTCTTATGCCATCTGCATTCGCCACCGGGTCCCGTCATCACCCGTTAGGTTACTTAACTAACGACAGAGCGGGGGCTGGGCTAGCGCGGGTGTAAAACATAAGTGGCGCCTAATAGCTATCATATATAGATATTGTACATTCGTCAGACGCAATAATAAGCATTCCAAATCACTGATGAACTTTATTGGATTTACTAGCAATCCGCATTTGCTTTGAGCCGGCAATAAAAGACGGATTACACAGTTGTGATGAATAGCCATTACCCCACCCTTGACCCCTACGGGTACGGCAAACTACCCGTCAAGTACCCGAAGTGAAGCGGTCTCCCTCAACAACGTGAATAGGCCACTAAACACTTTGACGTACCCGGTAGTTTGTGTACCCCATCTTGGGGCTATCTTAGGAGCAAAAACAGTAAAAAGAAATAATACAACGGTGGCTACAACCGCAACCTGGATGTGCCCCGCAAAAGAATATTACATCAAATTACATTTACATTGAATGAATGAATATTAAACACATCTCAAACCCCGGCTAATCATCACAACAGTCCAACACAGTTCATATACACAAACAGTAAACATTACAGAAATGTGCAACCCCCTGCCAACCGACATACTAGCAGTTAGGGGAGGTTTACGAACACATTAAACATTACAGATAAAAACCCAATTAGCAAATATCTTAGAATATCGATCGATTACCATATTCCTTGTCTACCCCAAAAGCAAACCTGCACTGAAGTAACCTGGGTAGAAACAGAACATACAAGAAAACAGAACACCAAAATATATGAATAACAGAGTAAATCCGAGTCAACTCGGAGTTGACTCGGCGGCGGATCCGCGGCAGAAGCACTCTATTGCCGCGGATCCACAGCCATAACACCGAGTTGGAACTTCGTATTTTCCCGGTATTCATTAAATTCCCTGCTGTGAATTTTAAGGTATGTCAAATAATTTTTCAGACACTTTTAAAATTAACAGAAACTTAGGGTTCGGGGTGTTTTGTTTTCGTGTTTTCCGTCGATCGAACTTCTAACTAGTTGCTAACAAGCTAGTAATGGTTTAGTTGGCTCTGATACCACTGTAAGTCCATGTCACACACCCCACGAACTTGCGGGGAGGCGAAATATATGAAAAACGATTATCAAAGCTTCGTAACACGGGCTTGAGCGCATGAATCGTTATCTAAACCATTGCTAACTATATGCTAGAGGTTTAACTACTCGGATTCGAAGTTATACCTCACGTTACATGTCCTTCGGGTCTTCATCGCTGTGCTCCACTCCTCGTAGGCTCCTTGGAACATCGGCACCTCTACGGCCTCCTTGAGTCAAAGACGATCCACCTGAAAGCTCCTACGCCAAGTTTAATCTCAAACTTGAGATAACTAGGTTGCTTAAAGCGCTATCAAAGCTACCTAGGGGATATAGAGTGAGGTTATGGATGTATTAGTCTAGCTAACTCTTGATCTCAACTCATGAGAGGTTAGGTTTAGGGTTTGAAGAGAGAGTGAGCTTGAGGAGAGAGAAGGTGAAGATGAGAATGAGAATGAATAATGAGCTCATGTGAATTTAACAACCAAAAAAATTTATCAAATAAATAAATATAAATGATTAATCATCATGGTTGATTCATTCACCTAGTGTGATTCATCATATGACTCACTAACTAATTAATGCATCATTTAATACAAAGGATGAATCACACAAATGAGTCATTAAGCATTAAATGCTTATGCCACCTTAACCCCTTAGTCACCACTCTTTTAGAAGCTTCCCGACAAATTATGAGAACGCCCCTACAATCCGTGAAAACACGGAAAAACATTAGACTGTATAAATCCAATAACCCGATACTAGAATCTTGCTTAAACCAAAGCCGGCTAGTAAAAACTGTCCGAAAAGTCGTACATGCGTAAACACACGTATGCGTCCGAACCCTTGTCGTAAAACCATACGACCTCTATATTGTTTCGCCTGGAGCAGGGAAACTCTCTGTATAGGACTCTAAAGACTCGATACTACGCTGGCAGTGGGTTTAACCACAGACCGCAAGCGGCACTAGCTGTACGTAACGGTCCCTAGGTAGATGTCGATAAGAAGGCCGATGAGGAAAACCATCTGAACCCCTACTGAGACTGATGTGACAATCTCCGTACAGTCCGGTCTGTTCGTCTAAGTCTATCGCATATCAAGCCTAGGGGGCGGCAAGCGCCAGTCCCCTAAATAGTTGTATAAGTCGTGTCGGAGCGAATCCTATTACACACTGAGAAGCTACTGGAACCTACCAGTATATCTCACTTGCCCTGGCCAGGGACTTTGCGTAATGGCTCTCTGACACAGCGCGATATCATCTCCCAATACCGGGAGAGACGAATCCTGTCTAACCACTATTGCCTCCAAGTGCTCGGGACTGCACCCAACTGCTACCTGTTTGCACGACTCGTTTGAGCCGTGGTAGGGTAGCAATCTAAGAACAGTAGGACACACTCAAGGCGAAGTAGAAGTGTCAAGTCTTCGGACTATGCTGTACTCATGTCACCTGGGAACTGTTAACTGACGACGGGTATAATACCAACTAATCAGTTCCCCTGCGAGTCCTGTCCGGTGTACCCGTAACCTAACGAGCACCTGTATACTATCTCCAGTATGACGTACTGATGGCTATGGAACAGACCATCTCCCCAACTGGGATGAGAAGCGTACACACTAGTCTACTCTGGAATATCGATGCCCTATCTCGATAATCCAATGACCAGGGACCTGTATAGGATGTTGCTTACAGACTACCCAGCCCCCACTAGTGTGACTGCCATCACAACGCTGGTAATCAAGCAAAGAACCTATGGGCTCTGCTAATATGTATAAGTGATACGTTACAAGAAACATATGCACATATTAAAGTAGACACAAACCAAGTAGCATACTACCATTTTTAGCTAGACTGTATATACAACTGTGAATATCCCAAGCTTCCATTAAATAATATACAATCTAGTTGATACAATAATGGCCCCTAGGGCATATACACTAACAACTCACTAGTTGTAGTGAGATGGTATCAATCGGTCCTGGGGAGAATCACTGGAACGGTTCCAGGGTGATAAGGACGACTGAATGTCAGTCGCAGACATTGTCTTTACCCTCAGTAGAGGGACGGTATGTTGGAAGAGTTCCAAGCTAGATACCATGACTTACTAGACGATTAAAGGCAAGATACATCGTTACCAAGGATGCTACCAAAGAGGCAGTCTGGATATATAAGTTCATGAGATGAACTTCGTTTCTACCATTGTGTGACAATGGAATTGTGGCTTTAGCCAAGGAACTACCGTCCCATCTGAAATCCAGATATAATTCTTAGGCAGTATCGCCTGATCATGGAGATGGTTGATCTCCAGGGAGATCGAGGTTAGGAGAGTAGACACAGAGGACAACAGCGCGGATCCACTCACAAAGGCCATTTTCCCAGTAGAGACTTTTATGGGATGGCTGAGTATGAGATACTTCAACCGCAGCTAATTGTTGGGTATGTGATACCACAACAGATGGCCCTAGTGCAAGTGGGAGATTGTTAGTTATATGTATGCCCTAGAGGACATTACTGTACATACGATGTATATTGTAATGGATGCTTGGACATATATAGGGAGGACTTTCTTGCTCGACATGATAGTATGCTATCTGGTTGTACTTTATCTTATCATGTACTCTGATTGTCTCTATATTACATGTTGATAAAGCCCTTAGGATATGTACTCGACTACTGGGACTATGATGAGATCATACTAGTGGGGCCACGATAGTCGACGAGTACATCCTATAACTGTTCCTAGTCGAGGGTGTATCGAGACAGGGCATCGATACACCAGAGTAGACTAGCGTATACGTATCTTGACCCATATGATGGGCGATGGATGATCCCATATCCATCGGTGTTTGACATCAAGGATGGTGTACGGGTGCTCAGTGGAGACTGTGTACACTGGACGGACTCGCCGAGAACTCCCAGATGGTATTATATCTCACATCAGATGGCAGTTCTCCGGTGACACTGGTACAGAGTAGTCTGTTGACCCGAGATCGTCATAGAGTCTTGTGTGATTCCCACTGTACTTTGATTTCCATCATACCACGTCCAAGAGGGCATGCAAAAAGGTGGCTTTTGGGTACAGTCCCGAATCACATGGAGGCAATGAGCGATAGGAGGGGATTCGTCTCTCCCGGTATAGGGAGTTGATGTTGTGCTGTGTTCGATTGGCTATAACTGGAAATCCATGGCCAGGGTTGCTGATATTTACTGGTAAGTGTTATCAGTAGTTTCTCAAACTGTTATAGACCTCAAATCGACACGACTTATCAAGCTACTGGGGTCTGACGTTTACCACCCCTAGGCGAGATATGCGACATATCAGACGACGAGACCGAACTGTACGGGAGTGTTACTGTTTGGATTCACAGGAGAATGTACATGCTTGCTTGTTGATCTTCTGAGCACTCAATACCTGGGTAGCTGTTACGTTTAGCTGACCGCTTGCAGATTGTGGGTGTTTGATATGATCATCACCTACTACCGGTGTATTGACGATTCTTTAGAATCCTACACAGAGGTTTCCTGACTCAGGCAAAATGGAGTAGGAACACATATGTGATATGTGCGGGACCGAGGATAATGCGGTATGTGATACCGTATTGGATTCTCGCGATATGAGATATCGGCCGGGTATATGTGATATAGCCGGGTCATCGTATTAGTTGGTTATATGCGATATAGCCGGATTGTCGGATCAAGTGTTGATTCAATAATTTAATATATAATAATATATATGATATATTAAATTACATTAACTAATATTAGCTCACTAAAAGATTCTTTTTCTCACTCGGGTAATACATTGATATATATGCTATATATGTTAATTGTATTATTTTATTTTGTTACAATAAATATTATATATGTGATATATAATATTGTAACATGATATGATAACTAATGCAACATGTTTAGTGGAGATTAAACAAGGTTAGAGTTTGTTTTGGGTTAGTTCCTTCTTGATGATTCTAGAAGGTTTCTTTTTGTTTTTGCAAAGATATTTACAAGTGACTCATGTTTTAACCCAACCCAAACCCTAGCCCTTAGTTAATTCTCTATAAAGGTTTAGCAACCATGGTTGCATTATTGATCATTATCTTCTTTACATTATTCATCACAAAAGGGATTCTATGATTTATTCTTCTTCTTCTTCCTTCTTCTTTTCATGGAAAAAGCTTTCTTGATTTGATTTTGTGATGATAAATGAGTGAGAATAAGAAAACAAATGAGAGCAAAAATCCTACTTCATCATCCTCATCTACCCTTGCCCTTTAGATGAGGGTGTTCACTTCATTTAGTAAGTGTTAGCTTATGTTAATGAAACTTCAAGGTATATCATCTATGTTATCGAAGATCGGAAGCAAGACTGCATCATTCTCTTCGTGGAGCCTCTCGAGAGTCCGGAACACGATGATCGCAGTGAAGGGACCTCAACATGGAGCTTAAGAAGTGAAGGATCGGATCTACAAAGGTTGTAATCACTCTCACTTAGTGTTAAAGAGTTTAACATGCTTGTTTTCACCTAAACTCTAGTTTAAAGATCCGGCTTTGGGTTGTTCGGCACGGCTAAATTTCTAATGGGGCATGGTTAATGCCTCGTTGACCCTTGTGCACGTGCCTAGCAACCCTACAAAAACCCCGCAACCGTATATACATACCCGCATTTGTATTCCAACCGAATACAAATGCAAAGAGACAAAATCCACACTGTACAATACTAGGATCCGGTATAAACCAAAGCCCGCTAGTATTATCCGTCCGATCATGATCCGTTCAATACCGCACGTACATGATCGAACCCTGCCATATCTCCATACGGCATCTACAGCGTTTCGCCCGAAACTTGAGAAACTGTCTGTGAGGGACTCTAAAGACTCGTCAATACTTTTGGCTATGAATTTAACCACTAGCACGTCAGAGGTATTAGCCATACAAAACGGGCTACCAGGTATTGACCAAAAGGGACGTCGATGAGCGAACTCATCCTGACACCCTACTGAGCCTGTCAGTGACAATATCCGTACAGTCTGGTCCGTTCATCTATGAGCATCACATGGCGGGCCTAGGGGGTTGGTATAAGTCAGACCCCTAAAAGCGGTACAAGTTGTGTCGAAGTGTAGCCCAGAACACCATGATATACTACTGGAATACCTACCAGTAAATCTCCTGCCTTGGCTAAGGACTTTGTGTAATGGCTCTCCTAGAAATAGCGCGACCTCACCCCCAATACCGAGAGAGACGAACCCCTGCAGATCCGCTCACTGCCTCCATGTGGCTCGGGACTGTACCCAACTAAAACCTGTTTGCACGACTCCTTTGAGCCATGGTAGGGTAGTAATCAAAGCACAGTGGAAACTCATACGAGACAAATGACGATCTCAGGTCGATGAACTAACCTGTACACATGTCACCAGGGAACTGCTATCTGACGTCAGGTATAAGACCAACTAGCAGGTTCCCGGCGAGTCCTGTCCGGTGTACTCATAACTAAATGAGCACTTGTATACATCTTAGGTGAACCAACTGACACCAATGGCTTGTGAGACCGGCCACCGCCCCTCGTCGGGGTCTCGACTGTATACACTAGTCTACTCTGGAGTATCGATGCCCTGTCTCGAAACTTCCACGACTAGGGACCTTCTAAGGATGTGCTTATAGACCCCAGCTCCCACGTATATGATCGCCATCATTCTGCTGGCAGTCAAGCAAGAATCATAGGGGCTCTATCAGCGTGCAATAGTGACCTGTAAGGTCACCTGAAACAGTACACGATGATAAAGATAAACCAGATAACATACTATCATCTTGAGTAAGACTGTCCTACCGGCATAGGTCCTCTCTCAATCATTGCAATCGCGTGCCTGTGATCCAATAATTGACTCTGAGGGCACTATCTCCAACAATATCCCACTTGCACTCAAGGCTAATTATTGCGATGTCGCATACTCACATCCTGTGTGATACCGAACACCCAACTCCTCTACTAATCAGTCTCACAAAACCCGCTTGCGAAACTAATGTGTTCGAGGAATAGCCTCAGTGAATGGATCCGCCGTAATGTTTCTTGCTATGTCTCTCTTTATCTCAAGTTCGTGGAGAAAGCTATCTCCCGAAATGAGCAATACATGTCATAGAATATGTCTGGATATCTGATGGGACCTAGTTCATAAATGAACTCTAAATCCAAACCTTTTAGATAGTATCGTCAACTGAAACTAATCAGTATCCTGTGCCATGCCTCCCTCGGTATCCACCTGGACCACCTGTCCAAAATACTGCCCCTCGTCAGAGGGAAAAATATAACTCTGACGGTCACTCTGTCATCCAGGTCACCTTGGAAGCCTGGAATGATAACTGTTTCCTAAATGAGGCTGCCGTTATCATATCCCTAGAACATCCACTTATGTTCTAAAACTGCTTCCGATCATTTCTCCAGGATTGGATCAATATCAACTTATTGCATCTCGTGCAAAAACAACATCTGGTGTGGTACTTGACATCTCATGATTGACTCAATTGCCTAAGCAAGTGATCTGCCAATCATGCACATCCCTCTCCCCTTTAGTCTGTAAGACTCCTTTAGAGAGGGTGACTCTATCACCTGCAGGTATACTACCGTGCCAGGAGTCGTCCATTCTAAAACACCTTTAGAATGCTGTCTAAATACCCAGATTGGGAAACTACCTAAATCTAGATCTAAAACCATAGATCCAGTAACCAGAATGTCTTGATATTATATCCAAGTCCCATGTGGAAAAACCACTGTGTGACAACCATTGTATAACCGATCGTAGTATAGGAACATCACTTCTGTGTATGTCATCCAAATACCAGGACATCACACCCTACTACCTTCTTAACAGATCCATCCCCTATTCTGATGAAGTCAAACCTATGACTGCCACATCAGAAATAGATGATCTATCTCCGCTATATTTGCTTTAGTCCATAAATAGACATAAGCAACTTGTCCACTATACTTCCGCTGGTCCCACTGACTACGAAAACCCTCTGGCAGAGTCATATATACGTGCACTTCTAAAGCTAGTTTAGAACGACGCTATACTCATCCTCCTGCCGGGTCTCACAGTCTGGAACAACAGCAATAGCAAGTCTGGGTAAACAAGAAACTCCCTTCCACCGTCCTTGAGCATACCGAAGTACCTCTCGAGGGCCTGAGGTTACCCACCATATCTGTGGAGTGGCTAATGGAATGTCATACCAGATTGAATCTTGAGGTTCTTATCAAATTTTCAGTAATCGTTTGCAGTTCTGGAATCACTTCCAGTTCTACCATACTCCCACTACTGTTTTCTGAAAAAATCCATTTTTATTAAAACTGTGGCGAGTCAAGAACAATATCACTATTGATCTTCCAGATGGTGGAAAGTCAACCCTCGTCATAGCCCGGGTCAACCCACAAACAGCCATTACAGAAACGTGCCTTGAGTTATCCAGAGTCTGGTTTTAAGCATAAGCCGGACAACTCCCCGTACCTTAACATCGTTAAGATACGAACTGTTCTATATCCAATACAGAAACAGAGGCACAGATTTAATTAAACCAGATTCAAATCATGCAGCTGTCTCCAGTGCATGTCAACTAAATGGAAGAAAGCCGATCAGCGTTACTCAACTTATGAATACTTCCAATTATGAGTAACCTGAAAGAGAAGCAAGTTCTCTTAATCATTACTATCAACTGAATACCTTTCACAAGTATCTACATCTTCGATCACCTTGAAGAATCCCGATACTTGCAACACCTGGTTCTCTACTCTATTCTTATACCTATAACTTCTCAAAACTTGGACCTTGTGTTTCTACGAAACACATGTCTAAGACCCAGAGAAGTCACAAGTAAACAGAATCTAGTACGAGTACCAACCCCTCTGTCCTAATGGACACTGGACAACATACAATACTCTGTATAAGTCCCTTAAGTCTAATGACTCATTCCCTACGTGTCGTAGGTTGAAAACTGTACTTATGGTTAGGAAGAATTACACCGCTGTTTAATGCTCCTTACCTAACCATCCACTGATATCGGTAAATGTCATAGACATAATTTCAAAAGGTATATCTCACTCTATAAAAATAGACGTACAGATATATCAATTTGAAATTGGTGCACAACAACGGATATTCAAAACCAAATATTTGCCGTCCGGCAAACTACCAAGGTGATTTCCTCAAATATCACCAATTACAACAAATTCCGATATAAGGAGGACGATCACCTAATTCCCAATAACTTACTCCCACTCATCATCTGTAAAACCATACAGATGTGAGAATCAAATATGGTAAATACATACCCTGGAGCAAGTGTCTAATTGGGAAATCAGTTTTCTTTTAACAATACACGGTGAAACTGAAACATATAAATGTTTCGTAGAGGTATCCGGGTATTCCTAGTTGTTGGATATATGTATGCCCTAGAGGCCATTATGTGATAGTGGATGTAACTATACATGTATATATATTCAGTTTGCTTTCTTGCTCGATATGATAGTATGCTATCTGGTTATTCTTTATCTGACATGTTGATTTGATCATGCTTTTATTCATTCATGCATGCTGATAAAGCCCTGAGGATATCGGCTTGACTACTCTGATTATGATAGAGATCATACTAGTGGGACATCTGTAGTCTATAAGCATATCCTGAAAAGTCCCTATTCGGAGGTGTATCGAGACGGGGCATCGATATACCAGAGTAGACTAGCGTATATGATACTAGACCCATGTGATGGGCGATGGATGTTCTTACATTCATCGATGTTTGACATCGAGATCACATACGGGTGCTCAGTGGTGACTGAGTACACTGGACGGACTCACCGAGAACTCCTATATGGAATTATATCTATCGTTGGATAGCAGTTCTCAGGTGACACTGGTACAGGTTAGTCTGTAGACCCGAGATCGTCATGGAGTCTTGTGTGTTCTCCTACTGTACTTTGATTGCCACCCTACCACGGCTTTACTGAGTCGTGCAAACAGGTGGCCGTTGGGTACAGTCTCGAGACACACGAAGACGATGAGCGATAGGAGGGGTTTCATCCATCCCGGTATTGGGAGTTGATGATGTACTGTGCTCGACTGGTTATATCAGTAAGTCTCTGGCCAGGGCTGCTGAGATTTGCTGATAAGTGTTATCAGTAGTTTCTCGATCTGTTATAAACCATTCACCGGCACGACTTATTGAGTTATTAGGGTCGACGTGACCATCCCTAGGCTCGATATGCAGCATATCTGACGAAGAGACCGGACTGTACGGTAGTGTTGCCGGATGGCTCGACGGGAGTTGTAGCAGGTTCGCTTGTTGTCTTCTGATCGCTCAATACCCGGGTGGCCGTTACGTTTAGCTGACCGCTTGCGGCTTGAGGGTACCTGATATGATCATCACCCTCTGCCGGCGTATTGACGAGTCTTAGAGTCCCACAAAGGAGTTACCCAGTCCAGGCGAAACGTTGTGGTGCGCGTATGCGATATGCGCATGCACCCGATTAAAATGTGCGTATATGATACCGAACATTGATCGGGTGAACTGCTTTTGGTGGGGTCATATGAGATATGACCGGATTGATAAATCAAGTGTTGATTTATCATTTAACCATTAGTTTTCTCACTTAAAACCTTTTCTTGGATGATGGATGTGTGCATGCATGTGTGCTTTTCTTTCTTTCTTTCATGCTAGTTTCATGCACATGTAGATGTGCATACATGCATACATACATACACCCATCCATCATGGTTGTTAGCATATGGAAATGGTGGCAATATAGGACTCACACCATGGATTATATAACGGATTATTATTTGATTTTGGATTTAAAAAGAAAATGAAAAGGAAAGGATAATCATTCTTGCTTCTACATTCTTCCTTTGACCTAACCATGCTCAACTACCACTAACCTATGGTTATCCTTCTCTTTATCATTCAAAACTCAAGTTAAATAATGTCTCCATCACTTTAACCATGGTTCATAGCATGAAGGAATAAAATATATATTGATATATTTCTTTTTCTTCACTAGAGTTATCCTTTTTACCTCTTGTTAAAAATTGCCACCATCTTCTTCCTCTTGCTCTTTTGCTCTCTAGTTTTTCCTAGTGAGCAAATACCACTTAAAGATAGGTTTTTGAAGTGAGAAACCTAACCACAACATCATTCTACACAAGCTTAGCCGTTTTGTTTAGAGTGTTCTCTTCGGTTTTACGAAGTTGCGATCTTGGACGGAGATCTCCGTGGTGGATCGTCGTGGACACAAGGGGACTTCAAGAGGACCTTCGTTCAACACCCTAGAGACCAAGGAGTCCAGCGAAAGGGAGCTACAAAGGTTGTAGTCTCGAAACCCTAGATTAGTTCGCTTTTTATTTCGAAACCCTAATTTTCTAGGATCGATCCTTTTGCATGTTCGTTTAGCACCATAAAAATTAAAACTTTGGGTCATATGATGCTTCAAAACTCTTCATAGGGTGATAAACAAACCTTTCATTGGTATCAGAGCCGACCTAGAACATTAGGCGACCATTTTACGAAGTTAAAACTCCGATCGAACCGAAATACGACTTTTTAGGGTGCTCTCTGGAAATTTTCTAAAAATTGACATTTTTCAGAATTAAAAATATGTAAAAAATACAGCAGGAAAAAATAAGGATTACGGTACAAAAATTATTCCATGAACAGTGATTCTTGCCGCGGAAACGCGGCCTAAGCTTGCTTAGGCCGCGGTTCCGCGGCCGTATATATGAATTGATGGATACTTTTTTTACAGTAATTCATGAATCTGCTTGTATAAATTTTTGGGTATTTTTAATCTGTATTTGGTTTTGAAAATTCTGGAGATGGTTTTGGACTCGTCGATTCGATCGGGATTTTCATTTCGTAGCTTTTCCGTGTAAATTAGAAAGTATTGAAGTGTTTGAACGAGTATCATTTACTCACTATTCACGGGGTTTAAATACTTTGGAGATACGTGCAAGTCTTATCGCGGTGGTCCCTCTAGAAGACAACAAACCTTAACTCGATTATGTGACCGTCTCGAACTGCCCTTTGAACCCTAGGGTTTGGGGCAGTACGGCGTGCCACATGTGAGGCGTTGGCTTGACCCTTCTACGGCTGGACCGCTACTACTGTGTCACACTCCGGTTTTTTGAACCCTGCTCAAGTGTTGAGCTTTAGTGAATCTTGGGTGCTTGATCGTTCGTTCGAAAACTTTAATACTGTCTGTTTGTCTGGAATGTGATACAATATGTGGAATTCATATAGTTTAGGCATGAAATACGAAATATGTGATATTTCGCATTTATGATGTCTAAAGAGAATCTGGATTCCAAATATTGTAGTTTTACACTTTCTTTTCTGTGACCGTAAGTGTAGTATGTACGATATCGCCGGTTTCGTTGCTATACATCAACGACAATCGGGGTACGCATACTTACTTACGTTGATGATATGTGATATTATGTGTTGCTGAGATATGATGTGCAGGATTGTCGCGATCGAATAGCCGGGGGGTTTTTGTGAGATGAGAGTTTTATATTTTCATTCATGTAAATTCAAATGTAATGTAATATTCTTTTATTTGGGGCACTTCCAGGTTGAGGTTGTGTCACCAGTGTTGTATATTATTTACTTTTCCGCATTAGGATGGACCCAAGGAGGGGAGCACAGGTGACCGGGTTCTGGGGTTCAGTGGGAGGCCATCTCGAGGAGTCGAGACCGGGTCTCCTAAACTCCAGAATTGGTAGGGTCAATTGCCGCTCTCGTAGGGGTCCAGTGTGTGGGCTTGGCTATTCATCGCGACTGTGGAATCCGTATTTTCTATTCTGGCTAAATACTAAATACGGACGTCCTAGGATATCCCACGTTATATCTATGTTTCTGCTGCCTGTGTTTTGTGATATCTGAGACGAATGACATATTATATATATGATATATAGTAGACGTTGCTTATGTTTTACACCCGCGCTAGTCCCGTCCCGGTATGCCGTTAGTTAAGTAACCTAACGGTGCATAACGGAACATTGCGGCGAATGCGGATGGCATAAGCGTACGTGTTATTTTCGTTTCTTTTTCTGTGATTGGCTTAAGGACTTAAATGATGGGATTACATTAATGTGATTAATGTAAAGAAAATAAACCTAAAAAGATGTTGTAGAATCGGATTTGAAAACTACTCGGCTATTTATGAAAAAGCTACATTTCAAAACTGCGGAGCTTAAGCCACTCCTTTTTAAAACTGTTTGATTCTACAACGATATCAAGTTCAAAGCGTTAAAGATTTTCTTAAAAATTATTCGCAACCCTCCGTCATTTTAGGAAGTAGAGTACTTAGTATTCGTGCTACGTTTGTTGACTTTAGTTAAGGCGTAGTGTACGGTAGCTAAGTGATGTCTTCCTACACTGCATATGATGCAGATTAATTAGGACATTCATGCGACTTTGTTGACCATAGTTAAGGGTCATATGGGTGGGTCTAATTGATCAAGAAATTACGGGTAGAACTTGACTGGTACTTATGATTTGTTGACCATAGTTAAGGTCATAAGTACTAGGGGTAAAAATTACATCGGGAATTTCAAGTGTTGAAATTTGCAATGAGATTGCATACCTTCCATGTGATGGTTGGATCCGGATCCCACTGTGGGCAATAGTTGCTCCTAGGAGAGTTTTACAGTTTACAATTAGCTAACTCATTAGGTGTCTAGAAAGGTGTTAACGGGGCTCCGCCTCTGGGAAAACGAGGTTTACTCTAATTAGGTCCGTGCGAAAGCACGGGGAACCTCCCTTAAAGTACTGACACTGGCCTGGCTGAACGGTTAGCGAAGTTGTAGACTGTAATTAATCCTGGCTAGTTTTTCTTTTTAAGGTTTGAAAGAAAAACTTGATAAAAAGCAGTGGGAAATATCGATTAGACAAGATAATAAACCAATCTAATATGTGCAAGAGCTTTCGCTGAGTATATTCTTTTCTCTCTCTTAATGGCAGATACCAATGACTGGACTTAAGCTTCTACTAGATAAAAACAAACTGAATGGGACCAACTATAAAGACTGGCTAAGGAATCTGAAGATCACCTTGACTTATGATAAAGTATCATATGTCCTCACGGCTTCAGCCCCGCCCGTCCCAGGCCCAAAATCCTCAGTTGCGGACATTGAAGTCCGCAAGACATGGGACGCTGACTGTGCCACGGCAAAATGCCTCGCGCTTGCATCGATAGACAACACACATCAAAAGCAGCACGAGGACATGGACATTCACGGAATATTGCTCCATACAAAGGAGTTGTATGGGGAGCAATCCCGCATATTACGATACGAAGCATCAAAGAAACTATTTCAGATGCGAATGGCCCCTGGCACACCAGTAGGAGACCATGTTTTGAAGATGATAGCTCTTATAGAAGAGCTTGAGGACCTTGGATGGACAATGGACAATGAACAATATATAGATATTATTTTGCAGTCCCTCCCCTCCACCTTTGCTCAGTTCATAGTGAACTTTAACATGCATGGCATGGAAAAGGAACTCCCTGAACTCCTTAATATGTTAAGGAGTGCAGAGAGCACTATGAAGTCAGCAAAAACTCCCGTTATGACTATTGGACAGTCTTCTTCTTCTCGCCGGAAAGCTAAGGCCAAGGGAAAGAAAAAGAAGAAACCCACTAATCCTAAGGGCGGAGTTAAAAAGGTGAAGGGAAAGGGAAAGTCCACAGCTGGAGACCCGGGGAAAGGCGAGTGTTTTCATTGCCACAAGACAGGACATTGGAAGCGCAATTGCACGGAGTACCTAAGTCTCAAGAAGAAGCATGGTGATGCTTCTGCTTCAGGTGCGTTTGTGACTGAAAACTGTTTTTCTATAAACTCTGCTTCCTGGGTATTGGATACCGGTTCAGGTTCTCACATTTGCAATTCTATGCAGGGGCTGAGAAATAGCAAGGTTTTGAGGACAGGTGACCATACTCTCCACGTTGGAAATGGTTCCAATGTACATACAGTCGCAATGGGAGAGTATCACTTGGGGATGCCATCTGGATGTATTTTGATTTTGAATCCATGTTATTTTGTACTAAGTATGCTATGTAATATAATATCCGTTTCTTTGTTGGACAATGAAGGATATAATTTTGTGTTGCAGAACAATGTTATGAACATTCACCTAAATCAAATGTTGGTTGGGTATGGTACGCTTAATAACGGAATATATGTCCTAAATCAACACACAGTTTTCAGTATACAACACACTAATAAAAGAAAACTTTCAGAATTAAATGAAGCTTTTCTTTGGCATTGTAGACTTGGTCATATTAACGAAACAAGACTAAACAGGTTACACAAAAATGGATATTTAAACTCTTTTGAATATAAATCTTATGCGACTTGCCAGTCTTGTATCAAGGGTAAAATGACCAAAACTCCATTTACCGGACATGGAGAAAGAGCTACTCAGCTCCTTGGCCTCATACATAGTGATGTATGTGGGCCAATGTCTACACAGGCTAGAGGCGGTTTTTCATACTTCATTACATTCACCGACGATTTCTCAAGATTCGGTCATGTATTTTTATTAAAGCACAAATCCGAAGATTTCGAGAAATTCATTGAATATAAACAAGAAGTAGAAAAACAAACCGGCTTGAGTATTAAGATGCTTCGATCAGATCGAGGTGGTGAGTATCTCAGTACAGAATTTGCAAACTTCCTAAAAGAGAATGGGATTCTCTCTCAGCTCACTCCTCCTTACACACCACAGCACAACGGTGTGTCAGAACGACGGAATAGGACCCTATTAGATATGGTCCGGTCCATGATGAGTGACGCTGAGTTACCAGTCTCGTTTTAGGGGCATGCATTGGAGACTGCAGCATTTCTGCTAAACAGGGTTCCAACCAAAGCCGTGTCTACCACGCCATATGAGATATGGAATGGGAAGAGACCATCTCTTAAAAGAATTAAGATTTGGGGTTACCCGGCCTATGTTAAAAAGCAGAATCCGGACAAACTCGAGACACGGTCAGTCATGTGTAACTTTGTGGGATATCCAAAGAATTCTTATGGATATCTGTTCTACCACAAAGAGGAACAAAAAGTGTTTGTTTCTCAGTATGCCACATTCTTGGAAAAAGAGTTTTTCACAGATAAAGATGATGGCAAGGTGGTAGATCTAGAAGAGGTTCTTGAGACACAAACTACAAATGACGATTTGGTTGAACCGGCTGTTGCAACAGAAACTGAAGAACCTCGGCCACTCCGTAGATCTGGTAGGACTTCTCGCCCGCCGGAGAGGTACTACGGTTTCCTCATTGATGGTAACGGAGAAGATTGCATCATGGAAGATGATGATCCTACCAGTTTTCAGCAAGCTATCACGAGTGGTGACTCTGTGAAGTGGCTGGATGCCATGAGATCCGAAATGGAGTCTATGTACACCAGCAAAGTATGGACTTTGGACGTTGTACCCCCTGGGGTAAAACTTGTAGGGTGCAAATGGATCTTTAAAAGAAAGATTGGTGTGGATGGGTAGGTAGAGACCTATAAGGCAAGACTTGTGGCGAAAGGTTTTCGTCAAAGACCAGGTTTGGACTATGACGAAACTTGTTCGCCCGTAGCCATGCTTAAATCCATTCGGATCCTACTTGCTATTGCTGCTCACCACGACTATGAAATCTGGCAGATGGACGTTAAAACAGCATTTCTAAATGGAGATTTAGAAGAATGCATTTATATGGATCAGCCAGAGGGCTTCATTGACTGTGGGAGCAGCGAGAAAGCATGTAGATTGCTTAAATCCATATATGGGTTAAAGCAGGCATCTCGGAGTTGGAACATCTGTTTCGATGATGTTATCAAAGAGTTTGATTTCATCAAAAATCCAGATGAACCTTGTGTTTATAAGAAGGCTGTAGGAAGAGCTGTCACATTTCTCGTATTGTACGTGGATGATATTCTTCTGATAGGAAATGATATTCCTATGCTACAGTCGGTCAAATCATTCTTATCACTAAGGTTCTCCATGAAGGACCTGGGTGATGCCACATACATCCTGGGCATAAGGATCTATAGGGATAGATCCAAAAAGTTATTGAGATTGTCCCAAACTAGGTACATCAACACCATCCTAAAGAGGTTTAGTATGGAAGACTCCAAGCGGGGTGCATTACCCTCTTGCCATGGAGTCACTCTCTCCAAGGATTCTTGTCCAAAGACCGATGAAGAGAGAGCTCGCATGAGCATTATACCTTATGCTTCGGCAGTAGGATCTATAATGTATGCGATGTTATGTACACGCCCAGATGTAGCTTATGCACTTAGTGTTGTAAGCAGGTATCAATCCAACCCAGGGGAGAACCACTGGACAGTTGTGAAGAACATTCTTAAGTACTTATGAAGGACTAAAGAATTGTTCTTGGTGTATAGTGTAAGTCGATGTTCAACACCCCAATACTTGTGGGGAGGCGGAAATATGAATAACAATCAAGTTCTATGATCAAACATCGATTAACCGTATGAATCGTTTGCTAAACAAGTTTTAACACAAGCTATAGAGTTTTAGTCTACTATGCGAAGAGATTATACCAAACGGTTCTAGTCCTTCGTCTTGATGTTCTCTACGGCCTCTTTGGATCTCCACGCCCTCTTCGGCTTTCTTCCGTGATAGACGATCCACCCGAGAACCCTAATCCAAGCTATAACCTCTAAACTTGAGGTTACTTAGTTTCTCTAGTTGCTAAATAGAGTAGCTAAGATGATGTAGAGATTGGTTATGGAGTAATTAGTCTTTCCTAATCCTTGTTCTCAACTCATGAGGGTAGGATTAGGGTTTGGTGAAGGAGAGAGAACTTGAAGAGAGAGAGTGAGAAGATGATAATGATATTATCATATTGAATAAAGCTTCTCACTTGATATATATGAAACATAATGAATAAAAAGAAAAATGAATAATAAGTGAATATTCATCATGTTTCATTTAATCAAGTGTGTGATTCATCATGTGAGTCATTAAGCAATTAATGATGCATTAATGATATGATGAATCACTCACAATGAGTCACTTAAACATTAAATGAAAATGCCACCTCTCTCTTTATGTCACATCCTTCTAGAAGCTTCTCGAAAAATTACGAGAACGCCCCTCTCATCCGTGAAAACACGGAAAAACTTTAGACTGTATAAATCCAATAACCTGATACTAGAATCTGGCTTAAACCAAAGCCGGCTAGTAAAAACTGTCCGAATGTCGTACGTACGATCAAACACGTATGCGTCCGAACCTTTGTCGTAAAACCATACGACCTCTATATCTTTTCGCCTGGGTTTGGGATATCTCTGTGTGGGACTCTAAAGACTCAACTATTACGCTGGCAGTGGGTTTAACCACAGACCGCAAGCGGCACTAGTTGTACGTAACGGTCCCCAGGTAGTTGTCGATAAGAAAGCTGATGAGGTAACCCATCTGAAATCCTACTGAGCCTGTCTGTGACAATATCCGCGCAGTCCGGTCTGTTCGTCTGAGAGTATCACATGTACGGTCTAGGGAGGTGGTGGACGTCAGACCCCTAATAACCATACAAGTCGTGTCGGTATGGCTCTATCACCATCCGAGAATCTACTGATCAACCTATCAGTAATTCTCAATCAGCCCTGGCCAGGGACTTATGGTAATGACCAACCGATCACTGTGCGATATCAACTCCCTATACCGGGAGAGACGAATCCCTAACAGTCACTCACTGCCTCCACGTGGCTCGGGACTATGCCCAACTGAAACCTGTTTGCACGACTCCTTTGAGCCGTGGTAGGGTTACAATCAAAGCACAGTGGGAACTCATACGAGACAAATGATGACCTTAAGTCAACGGACTATCTGCACACATGTCACCTGAGAACTTCTATCTGACGTTAGGTATAATACCATCCAGTCAGTTCTCGGCGAGTCCTGTCCGGTGTACTCACACCCAGTGAGCATCTGTATACAATCTTAGGTGAACACCACCAATGGTTGCGGGACCAATCCATCGTCCCTCGTCAGGGTCTAGATATGTATACACTAGTCTACTCCGGAGTATCGATGCCCAATCTCGATACTCCTGCGACCAGGGACATCTAAGGGTATGCCTATTGACTATCCAGCTCCCACTAGTATGACTGCCATCACAACGCCAGTAATCAGACAAACACCCTATAGGCTTTATCAACATATATATATAAATACCAAGTAAAATATATTATACGTTAAGACAAAGTCAAACCAAATAGCGTACTATCATATCAAGCAAGACTGTCATGTACATACATATCCCAAGCATCCTATACAATGTAAGCCTCTAGGGCATATATATCCAACAATCTCCCACTTGCACTAAGGCCTATAATTGGCGCAATGAGTACCCACTGTCTCTACCAGATCCAGTTGCTTGCGTACCGCATGCCCAACATCTCAAAAAGTCTCTCGAACTGTACTTGAGGAATGGCCTTGGTGAATGGATCTGCCGTGTTGTCTTTTGTGTCCACTCTCCGTATCTCGATCTCCCGACGATCCACGATCTCCCTGATCAGGTGAAAACGCCTTAAGATATGCCTGGATTTCTGATGGGACCTTGGTTCCTTCGCTAAAGCTACAGCGCCATTGTTATCGCAATACAAAGGTATTGGATTGGCAATGGACGGAACTACCTGAAGTTCAGAAATGAACTTCCTTATCCAGACAGCCTCTTTTGCGGCTTCACTAGCAGCTATATACTCAGCCTCCATAGTTGAGTCTGCGACGGTATCTTGTTTGGAGCTCTTCCAACTTACCGCCCCTCCATTGAGGGTAAACACAAAACCCGAAATAGATTTAGAATCATCCTTGTCACTTTGGAAGCCGGAGTCGGTAAAAGCCTCTACCTGGAGGTCCTTATTGCCGTAAATCAAGAACATCTCCTCAGTCCTTCTCAGGTACTTGAGAATGTTTTTCACCGCTATCCAATGTTTCTCACCTGGGTCCGATTGATACCTGCTTACCACACTAAGTGCGTAAGCTACATCTGGTCTGGTACATAACATCGCATACATTATTGATCCTACCGCCGAAGCATAGGGTATAATGCCCATGCGAGCCCTCTCTTCATCAGTCTTTGGAGACATGTCTTTGGAGAGGGTGATTCCGTGACAAGCGGGCATATTGCCGCGCTTGGAATCTTCCATACTAAATCTCTTTAGTATAGTGTCTATATACCTGGACTGTGAAAGTCCCAATATTCTATTAGATCTATCTCGATGGATCTTAATGCCCAGAATGTATGATGCATCTCCCATGTCTTTCATAGAGAATTTCTGTGACAAGAAGAGCTTTACTGATTGTAGTATAGGGATATCATTCCCGATTAGTAGTATGTCGTCGACGTACAAAACGAGGAAGACTACTGCTCCTTCTACAATCTTCCTATAAACACATGGTTCATCTACATTTTTGATAAAGTCAAATTCCTTGACTGTTTCATCAAAGCAGATGTTCCAACTCCGCGACGCTTGCTTTAACCCATAAATGGATTTAAGCAATTTGCACACTCTTCCGCTGCTCCCACTGTCTAAGAAACCTTCTGGTTGATCCATGTAAACACTCTCTTCTAGATGTCCATTTAGAAAAGCTGTTTTTACATCCATTTGCCAGATTTCATAGTCATGGAAGGCAGCAATGGCAAGCATGATCCGAATGGATTTAAGCATAGCTACTGGTGAAAAGGTTTCATCATAGTCCAATCCTGGTCTTTGAAGGAAACCTTTTGCTACTAGTCTAGCTTTGTAGGTTTCCACTTGTCCAAATGCACCAATCTTCTTTTTGAAGATCCATTTGCACCCAACTGGTTTTACCTCAGGAGGAGCAACTTCTAAAGTCCATACTTTATTGGTGTACATGGATTCCATTTCGGATCTCATTGCATCCAGCCACTTTACTGAGTCGCTACTTGTGATAGCTTGCTGAAAACTAGTAGGCTCATCATCATCGATGATGCAATCCTCTCGATCCCCATCAAGAAGAAAACCATAGTATCTTTCAGGAGGATGAGAAAGCCTACTAGATCTGCGGAGTGGCGTTGGTTCGTCATGTTCTATTGAAATCTGAGATTCTTCTAAGTCTTCGGTTACAGTTTGAGGTTCTGGAATTTCTTCCAGTTCTACCGCGCTCCCACTAATTTCTTTTACAAGAAATTCGCTTTCTAAGAAGACAATGTGACGAGCGACAAACACCTTTTGTTCTTCAGTGTGGTAGACCATGTACCCCTTTGAATGCTTGGGGTATCCTACAAACTTGCACAAAACCGATCGTGCTTCGAGCTTGTCCGGATTATGCCTTTTAACATATACCGGACACCCCCATATCTTGATATACTTGAGATATGGTCTCTTCCCACACCACATTTCATATGGAGTGGTAGGTACAGACTTAGTTGGAACTCTATTTAATAGATATGCGGCTGATTCTAGAGCAAATCCCCAGAAGGAAAGTGGTAACTCAGCACTACTCATCATCGAACGCACCATATCTAATAGCGTGCGATTCCTTCTTTCTGATACACCATTATGCTGAGGTGTATAAGGTGGAGTAAGCTGAGAGAGTATTACATTTGCTTTCAAGTATTCAAGGAAACTGGTACTTAAGTATTCTCCACCTCGATCAGATCGAAGTGTCTTGATGCTTTTATCAGTTTGTTTCTCTACTTCATTTTTATACTCCTTAAACTTCTCAAAAGCCTCGGATTTATGCTTTATTAAGAACACATGTCCATACCTAGAGAAGTCATCAGTAAAAGTGATGAAGTAGGAGTGACCACTTCGTGCATGTATAGACATCGGACCACATACATCACTGTGTACTAGTCCCAAGAGTTCGGTGGCTCTTTCTCCGTGTCCGGTGAACGGAGATTTGGTCATTTTTCCTTTGATACATGATTGACAAGTTGCATATGATGAATATTCAAACGAATCTAGATATCCATCTTTATGTAACTTAGTCAACCTTGTTTTATTTATATGACCAAGTCTACAATGCCATAGGAAGGCTTGATTCGAATCTGGAGCCTTTCTTTTACGCGTGTTTTGAATATTGAAAATTTGTGGTTGATTAAGTATGTATATGCCGTTTTCCAGTGTGCCAAACCCAATCAGTTCTTGATTTAGGAGAATGTTCATGACATTTCTTTCAAGCACAAAATTATATCCTTTATTAGACAATAAAGATACTGATATAATATTACACAACATACTGGGAATACAAAAACAGTTATACAATACCAAAATGTTTCCACTATTCAACCCTAGGTGATATTCCCCTATTGCAACTGCATCTACATGCATTCCATTGCCCATCCGGAGAGTCATATCACCTGCCCCCAGTACTCTACTATTTCTCAGATCCTGCAAAGAATTACAGATGTGAGAACCAGAACCGGTATCAAGTACCCATGAAGTAGAGTTTACTGAAAGACAATTTTCGATTACGAACACACCTGAAGTAGAAGCAACTGCTTGCTTCATGTCCTTGGCTTTGAAGGCCTGACAATCCTTCTTCCAGTGCCCCTGCTTGTGACAATAGAAGCATTCGTTCTTTTCCGTCTTCACCCTTCCTGCCTTGTTCGTTCCCTGCACCTTCTTGACCCCACCCTTCGGTTTGGTGGCTTTCATCTTCTTCTTCCCTTTAGCTTTCGCTTTAGTTTTAGAAGAAGATGATTGGCCAACATACAGAACGGGGGTCTTCTCCTTTTTCAAGGAGGTCTCTGCTACCCTCAACATATTGAGGAGCTTTGGAAGATCCGCTTCCATTTCGTGCATGTTGAAGTTCAGCACGAACTGAGAGAAGGTGTGGGGAAGGGACTGCAAAATCAAGTCGATATATAAATCATTCTCTAGCACGCATCCCAGGTTTGCGAGTTCCTCAATAAGGATGATCATTTTGAGAACGTGCTCTCCAACAGGCGATTCTGGAGCTAACCTCATCTGGAATAGTTTCCTTGAGGTTCCGTACCTCGCGATACGGGAGTGTTCACCATACAATTCCTTGCAATGGAGGAATATGGATGCAATATCCATACTCTCGTGCTGTTTCTGGAGTTCATTATTCATGGACGCCAGCACGATACACTTAGCTCGCTCACAGTCTAGATCCCAGGTTTTACGAACTTCCTTGTCCGCAACTGAGGAATCTGGTTCTGGGATAAGGGGAGGAACAGCGGTGGTAACATATGCAACTTTGTCATAAGTCAGCGCAATATTGACGTTTCTTAGCCAATCTTTATAGTTCTGCCCGGTCAGTATATTCTTTTCAAGTAATATTTTTAGTCCAGTCATGGTAGCTGCCAGAGAGAGAGAAAAGAAAACACTCAGCATATGCTCTTGCAAGTTTAGATTGGTTTATTAATTTATCTAAACAGGATGGCTCCCACTGTTTCCTCAAATCCTTCTTCAAAACCTAAAAGAAGAACTAGTCAGGATTTAATCACACGTCACAATACTTGCTTAACCTTTCAGCCAGGCTGGTGTTGGTACTTCGAGGGAGGTTTTCCAATGCTTTCGCGAAGTTCCTTAATTAAAGAACCTCTTTTCCCTGGAGGCGTAGCCCCTCTAACACCTTTCTAGGCACCTACTTGGTTTATAGCATTGATTGTTAAGTGAGAGAAATTCCCGAGAGTAATCCTACTCATCAGTGGGATCGGGATCCAACTATCATTGCATGATGCCCTAGATGGAAGCCACTCTAGTCACCACACTCCAGAAGGTAAGTTAAATCTGCAAGTTTCCTTTATGTTTGAAACTCCCGATGTGATTTTTACCCCAAGCTCTTATAGACCTTGACGTAGGCCAACAAGTCATAAGACGCAAGTCAAGTTCTACCCGTCGTTGTCCTGATCAATTTAAATACATCGTACAAGCCCTTGACGTAGGCCAACAAGGTGTACGTCTGTATTAAACTAATGCATCTATCTATGCAACAAATAGGCACACACACTGCTACCATACACTATGCCTTGACGTAGGCCAACAAGCATAGCATGAATACGATGTGCTGTCTATCTGAAACGACGGAGGGTTACGGCTGGTTTTTGGCAAAAAACCGTTAACGTAATAAACTTGATTTGATCGAAGGAACTAAGATAGCTTTTATTAAAAGGAGTGGTTTAAGCTCCGCATTTAAAATTTGCTTTTTCAAAAAAAACCGAGTGGTTTTTAGAAATTGTTCCAACGATTCAGTTTAGGTTTTAATTTCTTTGCATTAATAATAATGCGTCCCATCTTTAACCTATCATTACAGATAACAACGAAAATATGACGTCCTCTTATGCCATCCGCATTCGCCACGGGGTCCCGTCATCACCCGTTAGGTTACTTAACTAACGACAGAGCGGGGGCTGGGCTAGCGCGGGTGTAAAACATAAGCGACATCTAAATAGCTATCATATATATAGATATTTTACATTCGTCTGACGCAATGATATACATTCCAGAACACAGATAAACAATATTGGATTTGCAAGCAATCTGTATTTCTTTTGAGCCTGCAAGAAAAGACAGATTACACAGTTGTGATGAATAGCCATTACCCCACCCACGACCCCTACGGGTGCGGCAAACTACCCGCCCGGCAGTTTGTGCACCCCATCTTGGGTCTGTCCTGGGAGCAAAAACAGTAAAAAGAAATAATATAATGGTGGCTACAACCGCAACCTGGATGTGCCCCGCGAAATAATATTACAACTTGTTACAATTACATCAAATTAATTAAAACAATAACCCATCACAAAACCCGGCTAATCACCACAACAGTCCAATACAGTTTATATGCACAAACAGTTAAAATCCATTACAGAAATGTGCAACCCCCTGCCAACCGACATACTAGCAGTTAGGGGAGGTTTACGAACACATTATACAATCACAGATATAATCCAATATGCAAATACTGTACAATTTCGATCGATTAAACTCTTTTAATATTGCTCCAAAATCTTCTCTGTAAAACTGAAACCTGAGCAAAAATTAAATATTCCAGAAAATCCCAAATTCAACAGAGAACCCACCCAAGAAAACTGGGATCATGACTCGGCAACTCGACCGCGGAAGCGCGGCGGATCGGTGGGATCCGCCGCGGAACCGCGGTCGTTTGGTCGAGTCATGGCCCCAAATTTCTTGGGTGTTCTTCTGGTGTCATAACAAGCTTTCTGAACATCCCTGAAAAATTTTTGGACTTCATTTAAATTTCGACAGAAACTTGAAATTTTTAGGGTTTTCCGGCTTCGTTTTTCCGTTCGAAATTCGTACAAATTTGCAATTAAGTTAAATCTTGTTTAGCTAGGCTCTGATACCACTGTAAGTCGATGTTCAACACCCCAATACTTGTGGGGAGGCGGAAATATGAATAACAGTCAAGTTCTATGATCAAACATCGATTAACCGTATGAATCGTTTGCTAAACAAGTTTTAACACAAGCTATAGAGTTTTAGTCTACTATGCGAAGAGATTATACCAAACGGTTCTATTCCTTTGTCTTGATGTTCTCTACGGCCTCTTTGGATCTCCACGCCCTCTTCGGCTTTCTTCCGTGATAGACGATCCACCCGAGAACCCTAATCCAAGCTATAACCTCTAAACTTGAGGTTACTTAGTTTCTCTAGTTGCTAAATAGAGTAGCTAAGATGATGTAGAGATTGGTTATAGAGTAATTAGTCTTTCCTAATCCTTGTTCTCAACTCATGAGGGTAGGATTAGGGTTTGGTGAAGGAGAGAGAACTTGAAGAGAGAGAGTGAGAGGATGATAATGATATTATCATATTGAATAAAGCTTCTCACTTGATATATATGAAACATAATGAATAAAAAGAAAAATGAATAATAAGTGAATATTCATCATGTTTCATTTAATCAAGTGGGTGATTCATCATGTGAGTCATTAAGCAATTAATGATGCATTAATGATATGATGAATCACTCACAATGAGTCACTTAAACATTAAATGAAAATGCCACCTCTCTCTTTATGTCACATCCTTCTAGAAGCTTCTCGAAAAATTACGAGAACGCCCCTCTCATCCGTGAAAACACGGAAAAACTTTAGACTGTATAAATCCAATAACCTGATACTAGAATCTGGCTTAAACCAAAGCCGGCTAGTAAAAACTGTCCGAATGTCGTACGTGCGATCAAACACGTATGCGTCCGAACCTTTGTCGTAAAACCATACGACCTTTATATCTTTTCGCCTGGGTTTGGGATATCTCTGTGTGGGACTCTAAAGACTCAACTATTACGCTGGCAGTGGGTTTAACCACAGACCGCAAGCGGCACTAGCTGTACGTAACGGTCCCCAGGTAGTTGTCGATAAGAAAGCTGATGAGGTAACCCATCTGAAATCCTACTGAGCCTGTCTGTGACAATATCGGCGCAGTCCGGTCTGTTCGTCTGAGAGTATCACATGTACGGTCTAGGGAGGTGGTGGACGTCAGACCCCTAATAACCATACAAGTCGTGTCGGTATGGCTCTATCACCATCCGAGAATCTACTGATCAACCTATCAGTAATTCTCAATCAGCCCTGGCCAGGGACTTATGGTAATGACCAACCGATCACCGTGCGATATCAACTCCCTATACCGGGAGAGACGAATCCCTAACAGTCACTCACTGCCTCCACGTGGCTCGGGACTATGCCCAACTGAAACCTGTTTGCACGACTCCTTTGAGCCGTGGTAGGGTTACAATCAAAGCACAGTGGGAACTCACACGAGACAAATGATGACCTTAAGTCAACGGACTATCTGCACACATGTCACCTGAGAACTGCTATCTGACGTTAGGTATAATACCATCCAGTCAGTTCTCGGCGAGTCCTGTCCGGTGTACTCACACCCAGTGAGCATCTGTATACAATCTTAGGTGAACACCACCAATGGTTGCGGGACCAATCCATCGTCCCTCGTCAGGGTCTAGATATGTATACACTAGTCTACTCCGGAGTATCGATGCCCAATCTCGATACTCCTGCGACCAGGGACATCTAAGGGTGTGCCTATTGACTATCCAGCTCCCACTAGTATGACTGCCATCACAACGCCAGTAGTCAGACAAACACCCTATGGGCTTTATCAACATATATATATAAATACCAAGTAAAATATATTATACGTTAAGACAAAGTCAAACCAAATAGCGTACTATCATATCAAGCAAGACTGTCATGTACATACATATCCCAAGCATCCTATACAATGTAGGCCTCTAGGGCATATATATCCAACATATGGTAATACAGATCTCCAAATAGAGGCATTTACCGATTCGAGCTTCCAGAGCGATAAGGATGACAGAAAATCTATCTCAGGGTTTGTATTTACCCTCAATGGAGGGGCGGTAAGTTGGAAGAGTTCCAAACAAGATACCGTTGCAGACTCTACGATGGAAGCTGAGTACATTGCTGCAAATGATGCCGCCAAGGAAGCCGTCTGGATGAAGAAGTTCGTCTCGGAGCTAGGAGTAGTTCCAACCATTATTGATCCAATACCTTTGTATTGTGACAATAATGGGGCGATGGCGTTAGCCAAGGAGCCCAGATCCCATCAGCGGTCCAGACATATCCTGAGGCGCTTTCATTTGATCCGGGAGATTGTAGATCGCCGTGAGATCGAGATTAAGAGAGTAGACACAAAGAACAACACCGCGGATCCACTCACCAAGGCACTCCCTCAGCCACAGCATGAGCGACTTTTTGGGATGTTGGGTATGAGATACGCCAATAACTGGCCTTAGTGCAAGTGGGAGATTGTTGGATATATGTATGCCCCAGAGGCCATTATGTGATAGTGGATGTAACTATACATGTATATATATTCAGTTTGCTTTCTTGCTCGACATGATAGTATGCTATCTGGTTATTCTTTATCTGACATGTTGATTTGATCATGCTTTTATTCATTCATACATGCTGATAAAGCCCTGAGGATATCGGCTTGACTACTCTGATTATGATAGAGATCATACTAGTGGGACATCTGTAGTCTATAAGCATATCCTGAAAAGTCCCTAGTCGGAGGTGTATCGAGACGGGGCATCGATATACCAGAGTAGACTAGCGTATATGATACTAGACCCATGTGATGGGCGATGGATGTTCCCACATTCATCGATGTTTGACATCGAGATCACATACGGGTGCTCAGTAGTGACTGAGTACACTGGACGGACTCACCGAGAACTCTTATATGGAATTATATCTATCGTCGGATAGCAGTTCTCAGGTGACACTGGTACAGGTTAGTCTGTAGACCCGAGATCGTCATGGAGTATTGTGTGTTCTCCCACTGTACTTTGATTGCCACCCTACCACGGCTCTACTGAGTCGTGCAAACAGGTGGCCGTTGGGTACAGTCCCGAGACACACGAAGACGATGAGCGATAGGAGGGGTTTCGTCTCTCCCGGTATTGGGAGTTGATGCTGTACTGTGCTCGACTGGTTATATCAGTAAGTCCCTGGCCAGGGCTGCTGAGATTTGCTGATAAGTGTTATCAGTAGTTTCTCGATCTGTTATAAACCATTCACCGGCACGAATTATTGAGTTATTAGGGTCGACGTTACCATCCCTAGGCTCGATATGCAGCATATCTGACGAAGAGATCGGACTGTACGGTAGTGTTGCCGGATGGCTCGACGGGAGTTATAGCAGGTTCGCTTGTTGTCTTCTGATCGCTCAATACCCGGGTGGCCGTTACGTTTAGCTGACCGCTTGCGGCTTGAGGGTACCTGATATGATCATCACCCTCTGCCGGCGTATTGACGAGTCTTAGAGTCCCACAAAGGAGTTACCCAGTCCAGGCGAAACATTGTGGTGCGCGTATGCGATATGCGCATGCACCCGATTAAAATGTGCGTATATGATACCGAACATTGATCGGGTGAACTGCTTTTGGTGGGGTCATATGAGATATGACCGGATTGATAAATCAAGTGTTGATTTATCATTTAACCATTAGTTTTCTCACTTAAAACCTTTTCTTGGATGATGGATGTGTGCATGCATGTGTGCTTTTCTTTCTTTCTTTCATGCTAGTTTCATGCACATGTAGATGTGCATACATGCATACATACATACACCCATCCATCATGGTTGTTAGCATATGGAAATGGTGGCAATATAGGACTCACACCATGGATTATATAATGGATTATTATTTGATTTTGGATTTAAAAAGAAAATGAAAAGGAAAGGATAATCATTCTTGCTTCTACATTCTTCCTTTGACCTAACCATGCTCAACTACCACTAACCTATGGTTATCCTTCTCTTTATCATTCAAAACTCAAGTTAAACAATGTCTCCATCACTTTAACCATGGTTTATAGCATGAAGGAATAAAATATATATTGATATATTTCTTTTTCTTCACTAGAGTTATCCTTTTTACCTCTTGTTAAAAATTGCCACCATCTTCTTCCTCTTGCTCTTTTGCTCTCTAGTTTTTCCTAGTGAGCAAATACCACTTAAAGATAGGTTTTTGAAGTGAGAAACCTAACCACAACATCATTCTACACAAGCTTAGCCGTTTTGTTTAGAGTGTTCTCTTCGGTTTTACGAAGTTGCGAGCTTGGACGGAGATCTCCGTGGTGGATCGTCGTGGACACAAGGGGACTTCAAGAGGACCTTCGTTCAACACCCTAGAGACCAAGGAGTCTAGCGAAAGGGAGCTACAAAGGTTGTAGTCTCGAAACCCTAGATTAGTTCGCTTTTTATTTCGAAACCCTAATTTTCTAGGATCGATCCTTTTGCATGTTCGTTTAGCACCATAAAAATTAAAACTTTGGGTCATGTGATGCTTCAAAACTCTTCATAGGGTGCTAAACAAACCTTTCACTAGTAATGCCTCTTTCATTATCCAGATTCACAACTGTAACCGTATATTTCTCTGCCATCTCTCCAAATCCCTTCATATGTCTTTAGTCATTACCTTCTGCACACCCCTCTAGGCCAAATGGTTTTCTTCCTTCCCTACTGTTCGGCACCAGCCGATGGTTTGGAAGAAGACTATCCAACAAGCATAATGGGTGTACTGTCCTAATCGTAGGAGCACTCGCAATGCAAGAGAAGGTGAAGATAAAAGACAACCGGATAAACCTTATTCCTATTTCTCCTGAACCAGAATCCATCCCCGAACTGGAACAAGTTCCTTTCGAGTTCGTATATAACCATACGATGGAGTATCCAAATAACTGTGGATCTTCGTAGTGATACGGAGTGTCCTGGAGAAATACAAAGGTGAAGTGGGAGTGGTAATGAAATACTTAGTTTGGTTGTGAATAGCAGTCGCAATTTACTTTGCCCTCTTATTAATCCCTTTATTTGTCTTTACATAATACCTTCTGTACACCATCATTAGGCTAATTGGTTTTCTTCATTCCCTACCGGTCGGCACCAGCCTATGGTTTGGAAGAAGACTATCCAATTAGCGTAATAGGTGTACCGTCCTAATCCAAAGAGCACTCGCAACCTGAGAGAAGGTAAAAGAAAAAGACAACTGAATAGTCCTATTCATTTTCTCCAGAACCGGAAACCATCCTCGAATAAGTTCTTTCAAGTTCATATATAACCATACGATGGTTTTATCCAATGGAAGTGGACGTTCATAGTAATACGGGGTGTCCTGGAGAAAAGGGTAAGAGTAGGAGTGGCAATGAGGTATGCAACTCTGACAATCCAAAAGTCAGTGTTTTAAGAAAGTTCAGTTAATCTTGGTCACTGAGTCATAGTCAAAGGTCGGGTCATGGTCGCTGCCAAAGAGAGAGAGAAAAGAAACACTCAGAGTGCACTCTAACCTAGATCAGAATGGTTACCAATTTATCTAATCAGGAAACCTCCCATTGTACCGTCAAATTCTCCTCCAAACCTGAAAGAAGAATTAGTCGGGATCACCCGAGAAGTAAACCAACTCATCAGTGGAAATCGGGATCCAACTATCATCGCATGATAACGTGACGGAATCCGCTCACGTTATCGCACTCCAGAAGGTATGCGCATATCTGGCAAGTTTCAGTTTCTTTAGAAACTCCCGATGTGATTTTTGCCCCATGCTCTAATGACCTTGACGTAGGCCAAAATATCATAAGTCACATGTCAAGTTCTACCCGTCATTATCCAGGTTAATTTGAACCCACCCGTACATACCCTTGACGTAGGCCAAAATAGTAGTACGACTGTCCCAAACCAACGCATCTATCTATGCAACAGATAAATATTCGGTAGCTACCAATCACTATTCCTTGGCGTAGGTCAAAATACATAGCTTGAATACTACCGAACATTTAACTGAAATGACGGAGGGCTACGAATGGTTTTTGGCGAAAAACCTTTAACGTAATGAACTTGATATCGTTGAAGGAACCGGATAGCTTTATAAAAATATAGTAACGAAAACCTTTGCTAAAGAGGTCACTCCCGGTGAAGGGATCTCGGCTCTTTCCCCATAGAATGAGGTGCGGGATATTCCAACTGAATACCACGATGCAAAGCAAAAGGCAATCGGCTATAGTGAAGTTACTGTCCTGACGCAAACTTCTGTCCAAGTGGTCACTCCCGGTGAAGGGATCTCGACCCTTGCCTCGTCGACTGAGGTGCTGGATATTCATAACCGAATACCACTGTGCAAAACAAAAGAGAACGTCCTTGCAATAACAGCTTTTTGAAAAATGTTCCAACAACATCAAAATAGGTTTGTTTAGCTTGCATTGATCCAAATCAATGCAGTCCCATCAATTGATCACACCAATAAAGAACGAAAATAATGATGTACGTATATGCCATCCGCATTCGCCACTGGGTCCTATCATCACCCGTTAGGTTACTTAAGTAACGACAGAGCGGGGACTGGACTAGCGCGGATGTAAAACATATACAACATCTACTAGTATATATATCAATATATAATATTCGCTCAAGGCGTGATAAAAAGCAACATCACAGATATGTAATAAGCATCACAGAACAATACAGATATCTGGGATCCCCGGGTTTCATAGAGCCGCTACTGAAACCCGACGTTCCCCTGGTCATGTGGATAGCCTGTGCAATGAAATCCTAGACCCCTACGGGCGCGGCAATTTACCCGCCAAAACCTGAAGCGAGGCAGCCCCCTTCAACAACGTGAATGGACCACCCAGTACTTCACGGAATCCGGTAACTTGTGCACCCCTCCTTGGGTCAACCTGTACCCTCTACAAGTGCGGCGAATATCCCGCCAATTCTAGAATGAAGCCCCCTCTATCTTAACGCCATGAGATGCAGGCCTGTTGCCCTCTAGAACCCGACTATCCGTGCACCCCTCCACGGGGTTATCCTAGTACAGAAAGTAAAATATACATACAACGGGTACATCGACCTCAGCCCGGTCGTGCCCTAAAAGAATAATATACAAACAGGCAGTGACGGCAGTCCACATATCGAACGCTCGCCCCGCAATACCAAATGTACATAATAAACCAAACTGTACTAACATTGCATCCAGGCTATCCACCACGACAAATCCGCAACATCACAGCACAACACAGAACATCAACGTGAATGTCACGTTCGCAAATCCGTCTAAAAGGGCTATAGCAGTTAGACAGGATTTACCGATCAAATGACATTCACGGTCGCAGATATAATGTAAATACTGTGAACTAACATGTTTAAAATTTTCGATCGACTAAATTTTTCGAAGTGGGCCCCAAGCACAACTGTAGCACTCAAAATAATCTGGGCCCAAACAAAATATTCCAGAAACCCCATTTTCAAGTCAGAGAACCACTGTAGAAATCTGGTGCATTGATGACACTATTCCGCGGCGAAACCGCGGCCAGAAGGGGGTTAAGGCCGCGGTTCCGCGGCTCTACAGTGGCATCACGTGACCATTTTTCTACAGTGTTCACAAAAAAACCTACACGTATTTTTCCAATATACCAAATAATTTTTAGAGCACGGGAAAAATTCGACAGAAACTGATGCTCTTGAAATCGCAGTTTTAGAATATTTGTTCGATCGAAGTTTTAAATACACTAGAGCAAACCAGACTAGGTTAATGGCGTGGCTCTGATACCAATGTACGGCAGCGCCCTGGCCGTCAATCCGACGCCGGAATGCGAAAACAAAACTTTTACAAAACTTGTAATCCAGCACTACCGCGCACTATAAACTTGGATCGGGCCATTAACCTAATGCTAGCAAACTAGAAGATGGGTAGAATGCTATACCGAGCGATCCGTGTCCTTCGGTCTTCGGCCTCCATCCCGATCTCCTCGCGGAATCTCCGGTCTTCACCTCCTCGTCGGAAAGGGCACCAAATAGCCGAATTCTTTTACGGGCTCCCACCTCTGGACCGAGGCAACTCGGGCATGAAGTTGGCAAGCCGAGTGCCCAAGGATGCTGTAGACTAAGTGTAGTAAGGTTTGTCTCAAAGAGGTTGTTGAAGTTGCCATTGAAGGAGTGGAGGAATCAACTAAGGAAATGTGCTATGGAATTTTTTGTGGCAAGCAAAGAATATGAGATGAAAGATTTTCTCCCGACAAAATGAATCCTCATCTCCCTCTCTCCCTAAGTGGCCGACCATGACCCCATGGTGGAGGGAAAAAAAAGAATCAATAAAGCAAGAGAAGAAATGGTATGATAATGAGAAAGAGTGTCACTTCAAAGCCATATCAATCTTATCAAAATCCATCACCATTAATGCAAAGGAAATGATGTATGAGAAGCAAAGATGCTAGAACCATCATATAAACCAAATGCCATAAAGAACCCTCCACAATTGCTAATTTGCACATTTGCAAATTAGCCCTTCCATCAATTATCAGCCAACGAAAGAAGAAAGGAAAACTGGCTGAAACGGAATGCAAACTGGAAACTTCAAAAAACGGATCCCGTAATAAATTACAGGAAAACCCCGCGATCGTATATACATACCTGCATTTGTATTCCAACCGAATACAAATGCAAAGAGACAAAATCCACACTGTACAATACTAGGATCTGGCTTAAACCAAAGCCCGCCAGTATTATCCGTCCGATCATGATCCGTTCAATACCGCATGTACATGATCGAACCCTGTCATATCTCCATACGTCCTCTACAGCGTTTCGCCCGAAACTTGAGAAACTGTCTGTGGGGGACTCTAAAGACTCGTCAATACTTTTGGCTGTGGATTTAACCACTAGCACGTCAGAGGTATTAGCCATACGTAACGGGCTACCAGGTATTGACCAAAAGGGACGTCGATGAGCGAACTCATCCTTACACCCTACTGAGCCTGTCAGTGACAATATCCGTATAGTCCGGTCCGTTCATCTATGAGCATCGCATGGCGGGCCTAGGGGGTTGGTATAAGTCAGACCCCCAAAAGCGGTACAAGTCGTGTCGGAGTGTAGCCCAGAACACCCTGAGATACTACTGGAATACCTACCAATAAATCTCCTATCTTAGCCAAGGATTTCGTGTAATGGCTCTCCTAGACACAGCGCGACCTCACCCCCAATACCGGGAGAGACGAACCCCTGCAGATCCGCTCACTGCCTCCATGTGGCTCGGGACTGTACCCAACTAAAACCTGTTTGCACGACTCCTTTGAGCCGTGGTAGGGTAGTAATCAAAGCACAGTGGGAACTCATACGAGACAAATGACGATCTCAGGTCGATGAACTAACCTTTACACATGTCACCAGGGAACTGCTATCTGACGGTATAAGACCAACTAGCAGGTTCCCGGCGAGTCCTGCCCGGTGTACTCATAACCCAATGAGCACCTATATACATCTTAGGTAAACCAACTGACACCAATGGCTTGTGAGACCGGCCACCGCCCCTCGTCGGGGTCTCGACTGTATACACTAGTCTACTCTGGAGTATCGATGCCCTGTCTCGAAACTCCCACGACTAGGGACCTTTTAAGGATGTGCTTATAGACTCCAGCTCCCACGTATATGATCGCCATCATACTGCTGGCAGTCAAGCAAGAATCCTAGGGGCTCTATCAACGTGCAATAGTGACCTGTAAGGTCACCTGAAACAGTACACGATGATAAAGATAAACCAGATAGCATATTATCATCTTGAGTAAGACTGTCCTACCGGCATAGGTCCTCTCTCAATCATTGCAATCACGTGCCTGTGATCCAATAATTGACTCTGAGGGCACTATCTCCAACAAAAAACACACCCATGGTTCACTCTTTCTCTAAGTTAGTTCACTTTCATTTTCTTTTGCAAAACATTATCCATCTTCTTCTTCCTTGAGCAAAAGAAAAGCTAGCTAGGGTTTTCAAGAGAGAGAGAAATATTGTGAGAAAAGAAATTCTAAAGTGAACCCACTTCCTATTTCATCATCCTCTACTAGACTAGCACTTTAGTTTATGGTGTTTGCTTCACTAATTCTCTAGTTAGTGAAGTAGTAGCTTGAGTTAGCATTCCCTCGACGTAGATCATCTTCGGCCTCGAAGATTTCAAGCAAGGTCACTCCTTTTGCCTCATGAAGCCATGCAAGAGTCCGGGAGAACCACGATCGCAGCGAAGGGACTACTATAAGGAATTATGAAGTGAAGGACCGATCTACAAAGGTTGTATTTCTATTTCACTTAATGGTTAAAAGTTTGTTACCCTAACATTTCTAGTATGATTCCTAGGCTTCATTCTTTAGCACCCTCTGAAATTTTAAATATAGCATGTGTGATGCTGCCAAACCCTAGTAGTGGTGCTAAGGAATCTCCTTCATTGTATCAGAGCATAACTAGAAACCTAGACGATGTTACGATGATACGAAACCAAAAAACTCCGCAAAATACGATTTTGGAAACCCTAGGATTTGCTCTCTGGAAAAAATTTTAAAACTGGTTTAAAAATTATTTAAGAAACTACAGAGTGGTATTTAAGATGTTTTAAGAACACAGGAGCAATACGAGTGGGGGGCATCGGATTCGACCCGACGACCATAGAGGATTTTCTGGCGTCGCCGGCCATCTTGGCTCATCCCCTACTCGTATTGCACCTGTGCTCTGGTATTCTTAATTTGGGGTTTCTAGTATTGTTTGGTAATCCAGAATTGCATGTGATGTAAGTTTAGTAATTGGCACTTTGCGGAGTATTTCGTATTCGTATTTTTATAGCATTGTATTGGTAACTTAAGCGACGTTAAACAGGTCGAACGAATTATCAAACACTGGTATTTTCCAGGTTGAACGTACTCGATATATAATGCGGGTATTTTTATGAACCCTCTAGAAGAATGAAACCCTAACTCGAGATGTGACCACCGAACTGCGACTAAACCTTAGGGTTTACCGTAGTTAGTTGTGCCACAATTGAGGATTGGGTTTGCCTTTCTAAGGTTGGTCTATTAAATACTGTGGCATGGCTTTTGGGTATTGTTTAACGGTGCTCAAATGTTGAGCTTGCTGGGGAATATGGGTGTTCGTTAATTCGATCGAAGGGTTTAACATCGACTAGTAGTATGTGATACTTCTTCTGTGACCGTAAGCGTAGTATGTGTATCACCGGTTTCGTTGCTGTATGTCAACGGCAATTGGGGTGCATATGCTTGCTTACGTTGATGACATGTGATGTTCCGTGTTGCTAGATATGTTATATTGGATCGTCGTGTTTTGAATAGCCGGGGGTTTTATGTGAGATGAGAGTTTTACTTTTCATTCATGTAAAATTAAATGTATGTAATATTCTTTTATTAGGGCACTTCCGGGTTAAGGTTGATGTCACCATTGATGTATATTATTTACTTTTCCGCATTAGGATAGACCCAAGGAGGGGAGCACAAGTAACCAGGTTCTAGAGTCCAGTGGGAGACCAACTCGAGGAGTCAAGCCCGGGTCTCCTAACTCTAGAATTGGTAGGGTTGCTTGTCACTCTCGTAGGGTTCTAGGGGTGTGGGTTTGGCTATTCATCGCGACCGTGGAATCCGTGTTTTATAGAGGCTCAAAATAAAACATGGACCTCCTACTATATCCAATATTTCATATGTTTCTTCTGTTGCGATATCTGTGATGTGATCATTTGATATGTTGAGATGGATACTGTATATAGTATATATGATATATTATATAGACGTTACTTATGTTTTACACCCGCGCTAGCCCTGCCCCGCTGTGCCGTTAGTTACCGAACCTAACGGTGCATGAGGGGACATCGAGGCGAATGCGGATGGCATCAGTGTACGTCGTATTTATCTGTGATATTTAGGTGACTTAAATGATGGGACCTCATTAATGTGATTAATGAAAGAAAAGAAACCTAAAAGATGTTGTAGAATCAAATTTTTCAAAAAGGGTAGCTACAGTTTTGCTTTGCATTGTGATATATATGATATATCCCGCACCTTATTCGATGAGGAAAGAGCCGAGATCCCTTCACCGGGAGTGACCTCTTTAGCAAAACTGGCAGATGATACAACACTCGGTTTATCTTTTGATTGCTTTTGGAGTTTTGCTTTGCATAGTGATATATATGATATATCCCGCACCTTATTCGATGAGGAAAGAGCCGAGATCCCTTCACCGGGAATGACCTCTTTAGCAAAACTAATAAAAGCCTCAAAAACACTCCTTTTTCAAAATTCACTTGTTTCTACAACGATATCAAGTTCATTACACAATAGGTTTTCAGAAAAAAAACCTGTCGTAGCCCTCCATCATTTCAGATAAGTCCTACTTAGTATTCGTGCTGTGTTTGTTGACCTCCGTCAAGGCGTAGTGTGCGGTAGCTAACTAGTATTTATCTGCTTATACATATGATGCAGATTGGATTAGGGTAGTCGTACGATCTTGTTGACCTCCGTCAAGGGTCGTGCGAGTGGGTTTGATTCAATCAAGAAATGACGGGTTGAACTTAACTTGCACCCTATGGTTTGTTGACCTCCGTCAAGGTCATGGGATGCTTGGGGCAAAATATTATCGGGAATTTCAAGTGTTGAAATTTGCAATGAGATTGCATACCTTCTATGAGATAGTTGGATCTCGATACCCACTGCGAGTAATTGTTACTCCCGGGAGTGTTTTACACATGACAATTAACCGATCAAGTAGGTGTCTAGAAAAGTGTCGATGGGGTTATGCCTCTGGGAAAATGAGGTTTATTTTAATTAGGTTCGTGCGAAAGCACGGGGAACCTCCCTCAAGTACCGACACTGTCCTGGCTGAAAGATTGGCGAAGTTGTAGGGTGTAATTAATCCCGACTAGTCTTTCCTTTTAGGGTTTGAAAGAAGATTTGATAAAAACAGTGGGAGCCATCCTGATTAGATAAAATAATAACCAATCTGATCTTGCAAGTGCATACGCTAAAGTGTTTTCTTCTCTCTCTCTCTCCAGGTAGCGACCTTATCATGCCTTAATGAAGATAATAATATGGATGTACTTTTGTAAGAAATTTCTTTTCTAAAAAGGTGGCGTGTTGAGCAACAAACTGGAAGAGGTTCCAGCTGTACAAACCACAACAGAAGATTTGGTGGAACCAGAGGATTTGGTAGTTCCAGATGAACCCCAGCCACTCCGCCGATCTAGTAGGGTTCCTCACCCACCTGAGAGACACTACGGTTTTCTCATGGATGGTGGGAGCGAGGATTGCATCATGGAAGATGATGACCCAACTAGATTCGAGCAAGCCATCACGAGTGGTGACTCAGTGAAATGGCTGGACGCAATGCAGTCCGAGATGGAATCCATGTATACCAACAAAGTATGGACTTTGGAAGATGCTCCTGAAGGGGTAAAACCCATTGGGAGCAAGTGGATTTTCAAGAAAAAACTTGGTGTAGATGGGAAAGTGGAGACTTTCAAAGCTAGACTTGCTGCAAAGGGTTTTCGTCAACGACCAGGTGTGGATTATGACGAAACCTTTTCTCCAGTGGCTATGCTTAAATCCATCCGGATCATGCTTGCCATTGCTGCATATCATGACTACGAAATCTGGCAAATGGATTTTAAGACCGCCTTTCTAAACGGTGGTTAAAAAGAGAGCGTGTACATGACTCAGCCAGAGGGCTTCGTAGCTAGTGGGAGCAGCGGGAAGGTGTGCAAGCTGCTTAAATCCATTTATGGATTAAATCAAGTATCGCGGAGTTGGAACATCTATTTTGATGTCGTTATCAAAGAGTTTGATTTCGTCAAAAATGTAGATGAACCTTGTATACACAAGAAGGTAGCAGAGAGTACGGTTGTCTTCTTCGTATTGTACGTGGATGACATACTCTTGATAGGAAATGACATTCCTATGCTGCAATCGGTCAAGCTCTTCTTATCACAACGATTCTTAATGAAAGATCTAGAGGATGCCTCCTACATCTTAGGGATTAAGATCTATAGAGATAGATCTAAACGGATACTGGGATTGTCCCAATCCAGGTACATTGACACCATACTAAAGCGGTTTAGTATGGAAGAATCCAAGCGTGGGTTTTTACCCACGATTTCTGGGCTCACTCTCTCCAAAGAGATGTCTCCAAAGACTGATTTTGAGAGAGCTCACATGCAAGGGATATCCTATGCTTAAGCTGTAGGCTCTATCATGTACGCAATGCTATGTACCAGACCCGATGTAGCACACTCACTAATTGTAGTGAGTAGGTATCAAGAAGATCCTGGAGAGAGTCACTGGACAGCTGTGAAGAGCATTCTCAAGTACTTACGAAGGACTAAAGAGATGCTCTTGGTGTATGGTAACGGAGAACTCCAAGTGGAGTCCTTTACCGATTCGAGCTTCCAGAGTGATAAGGACGACTCTAAGTCACACTCGGGATTTGTATTTACCCTCTACGGAGGGGCGGTATGCAGGAAGAGTTCCAAGCAGGAGACCGTGGTAGACTCGACGATGGAGGCTGAATACATCGCTGTCAACGATGCTGCCAAAGAGGCTGTCTGGATCAAGAAGTTCATAACTGAACTTGGAGTGGTTCCATCCATTAAGGATCCAATACCGTTGTATTGTGATAACAATGGAGCGGTGGCTTTGGCCAATGAACCCAGGTCCCATCAGCCATCCAGGCATATTCTGAGGCGGTATCACCTGATCCGGGAGATAGTTGATCGCCGGGAGATCGAGGTCAGGAGGGTTGACACGAAGAACAACACAGCGGATCCACTCACGAAGGCCATTCCCCAGATACAATTTGAGAGACTCTTCGGAATGCTTGGTATGTGATACTACAGCAGCTGGCCCTAGTGCAAGTGGGAGATTGTTAGTTGTATATATGCCCTAGAGGCCAGTATTGTACTGATGATGTATATTATATTGGATGCTTGGACATATATAGAGAGGACTTTCTTGCTAGATATGATAGTATGCTATCTAGTTGCTCTTTATCTTAACATGTATACTAGTCTCTTGATACTGTCTTATGGTTACATGTTGGTAAAGCCCTTAGGATGTGTACTTGACTACCAGGACTATGATGCAGATCATACTAGTGGGGCCATGGTAGTCCATAAGTTCATCCTTTAACGTTCCTAGTCGTGTTTCTATCAAGACAGGGCATCGATATACCAGAGTAGACTAGAGTATACGCTTTTCGACCCATGAGATAGGCGATGGATGATCGCATAGCCATTGGTGTTTGACATAAGAGATGGTATACGGGTGCTCAGTGGAGACTGGGTACACTGGACGGACTCGCCGAGAACTCTCAGATGGTATTATACCTCACGTCAGATAGCAGTTCTCTGGTGACACTTGTACAGGTTAGTCTGTAGACCCGAGATCGTCATAGAGTATTGTGTGATTCCTACTGTGCTTTGATTTCCACCTTACCACATCCAAGAGGTCGTGCAAAACGATGGTTTTTCGGTATAGTCCCGGGTCACATGGAGGCAATGAGCGATAGGAGGGGTTTCGTTTCTCCCGGTATTGGGAGTTGATGTTGCGCTGTGTTCGATTGGCCATAACAGGGAAGTCCCTGGCCAGGGCTGTTTTAGAGATTTACTGGTAAGTGTTACCAGTAGTTTCTCGACCCGTTATGAGCCTCACATCAGCATGACTTATCGGTTATTGGGGTCTGACGTTTACCACCCCTAAACTTGATATGCGACATATCAGACGAGAAGACCGGACTGTACGGCAAGTATTACCGTCAGGCTTTTGCAGAAGTTGGAGCGGGCTTGCTTGCTGATCTTCTGATCGCTCAATACCTGGATAGCCGTTACGTCCAGCTAGTACCGCTGACGGCTTGTGGGTGCTTGATGTGATCATCACCTACTGTCGGCGTATTGACGAGTCTTTAGAGTCCTATATAGAGGTTTTACTGGCTCAGGAAAAACGAAATAGGAGCACGTATGAGATATGTGCTGGACCGAGAATAATGCGTGTATGTGATACCGTATTCTATTCTCGCGACTTTTGTATCGGTCGATTATATGTGATATAGCCGAGTTATTGAATCAAGTGTTGATTCGATAAGTTGGTACATTTAGTGTTAGTCGGTTATATGTGATATAGCCGGATTATTAAATTAAGTGTTGATTTGATAATTTAGTGTATAATTGTATATGTGATATACTAATTTACATTAACTAACATTAGCTCACTTAAGCATTCTATTCTCACATGTGCACATTTATTATATATGAGATATATATTAAATTGTGTATTGTTTTGTATCATGGCTGTTGATACACACTACATGGGTGTATGAGACATACACCATGCTAATTATGATGTTGGGTTTAGTATTCTAAAGTAATTACAAAATTAGTGGATTATTGGAAAAAGGCATGAAGCTTATGGATGCTTGTGGATGCTTTGACCAAGTCCACTAGGTTTGTTTTACTTTAGATATTTGTTAACATAACCATTTTAATTAGTTATGGTAATGTCTCTACATGAGTTAGGATATGATAAAAACGCACCCATGGTTCACTCTCTCTCTAAGTTAGTTCACTTTCATTTTCTTTTGCAAAACATTATTCATCTTCTTCTTCCTTGAGCTAAAGAAAAGCTAGCTAGGGTTTTCAAGAGAAAGAGAAATATTGTGAGAAAAGAAATTCTAAAGTGAACCCACTTCCTATTTCATCATCTTCTACTAGACTAGAACTTTAGTTTAGGGTGTTTGCTTCACTAATTCTCTAGTTAGTGAAGTAGTAGCTTAAGTTAGCATTCTCTCGACGTAGATCATCTTCGGCCTCGAAGATTTCAAGCAAGGTCGCTCCTTTTGCCTCGTGAAGCCATGCAAGAGTCCGGGAGAACCACGATCGCAGCGAAGGGACTACTACAAAGAGCTTATGAAGTGAAGGACCGATCTACAAAGGTTGTATTTCTATTTCACTTAATGGTTAAAAGTTTGTTACCCTAGCATTTCTAGTATGATTCCTAGGCTTCATTCTTTAGCACCCTCTAAAATTTTAAATATGGCATGTGTGATGCTACCAAACCCTAGTAGTGGTGCTAAGGAATCTCCTTCATTATGAACCCTGTAATGTTTATTGTATTGATTGTATTGATTGTACTGATTATATTGTATTGTCTTGTAGTAAATGGAAGACTTGCCGAAACCATAATATCAGTAAACGGAATGGATATAAATGGATACTCATGTAAACAGTGTATATCCATGGTTCGGTTCAGTCAAAATAGATTGATATAGATTGAATTCTGGTATTCATGGATTCATGTTGTATTGTAGTTATACTTGAATTGAATTCAAGTCAGATTTAATTCAGATTTGACCATGACTCGAATTGTGCCAGTCTTTTAAACAAAATTGAAGTCCTGATTGTTTTGATGTTATCGGTAACTGCTACACATGGACGGCAAGATTTGTGTCTTTTTCCAAGACAATTACCGTGTTGGTAACACCGTTGTTAGATTATCTACCTTAGATAAGCAAGCACCCACTTTCTCCGGCTCCCCGAGGTTCAAGAGAATTGGTCCCGCTTAAACCTATATTTACTAGGGTCCTTATTGTAAATTAGTATAACTTGAGGGAGTTTTATGTAAAAATAGTTTTCATATAATTTCAAAAAACACCTCAAGTATTTAATTATCATCTTTAAGGTTTTCATAGATGTTATAAAAGTGAAATTTTCTAGTGAGTAGAACCTAGTTTTTATTGTATATGGTATTTTAATGAAAAAATGGAATTTGTACTGTATTGAAATGGTAGTTTCATGTAATGGTGATTCCTTTGATTTGGAAAACATAGAATATTTGTATAATATATTTAAAATATATCTTTTGATAATCTTCATATATATATTTATATATATAATAAAAATAAATTTTATTTATTTTGTAGAAATCTCATTTTCGTAATAATTGCATTAAAAATTCCATCAAGATCGAATGCTCCTTGCGGAGGTCTGCATCTCGCTCTACTAGGCCCGAGGACATGCGATAACCCACACCATCCCGATCGGGGTTCCCCAAAATGGATTGTAGAGGTACAATTGCAAGGAATTAATTAACACCCTTTTTAAAGAAAACGGTTTTTAATTGCTTAAGGTATTTTTTCGTAAAAGCGTATTATCCCATAATCTAGAATCCCAAAACTCATCGTGTTATATCAAAAATGTGTGTTGTGATGAGGTAGGCCATTACCTCGTGAGTTTTCTAAAGGTAATACGGTTAAAAGTGGATAACAATATCGTTTGTTAACATGATGGTATTTTACTGTAAAAGTGAAATAGAAATTGCAACATGAATTATTTTGAGATGAAACTTGTTCTAATATATTTATTTATGTTTGTTAAACATTATATGAGAATATGGTATTTTATTGTTTAAGAAAAGTGGAGTTTTTAAAGAAAAACGAATCGGAAGTCGGAATACTCCACTTCCGAAGAGTTTTGAAAAATGAAAGTGTTAGACTAGAGATTGAGAAGGGAAAAGAGGACTTACAGGCTATTAAGAAGGAGGAGAGATAGGGGAAGATTAGGAAAGCATCGGGGCGTCGTTTCGTCGCCGGAATCTTCTTGGAACGTTTCCAGAACTTCGCCTCTTACTAACTCTACTTGCACAACTTGGAACTTGAAAATTTTATAGTGTTTTTGTAATGAAATTCTGAGTGAGGAGGGGTGAAATGTGGTGTGGTATTTATAGGGAAAATTAGGGTTTTGGGGTAATGAAGAATGAATTAAAAATGCATTAAAATTTTGGTTTATTGCCACTTTTTAATTCACTATTTATTTTTTATAAAAACAAACAGTAGGGGTTAAGGGGGGAGGCCAAGGGGTATGGAGTTGAAGTTTGGGGACCATCCCTTACAGGGAGCCCGGCGGTATCGGTCTAGGCAAAGATCTCGCCGGCCAAAAACCGATGGTAGGGCTTGGGATTTCTGCCACGTCTCATCGTTGATTGGTATAACTCAGTGCACATGTTTGTTTAATCCGTGACTCTTCATTTTACGTGTAGTGCACGTGTAAACCCTTGGGCTTCTAAAAGATTAAAAGAAAATTCAATAAAAATAATATGTGGCTGAGAGGATTCGATCACAGGGGCTACGTCATAGCAGTGCAAAGCTTTACCAATAAGCTACAAGTGCTTTCTTGCTGTTCAAAAGCAAATTTAATTTATAACTTGTGCTCAGGCTTAGGTATTCCTTTCTGTATTTTGGAAAAAATTTGTACAGAAAGTTTAGGCTTGTTACACATACCAAGGATGGTCTTGTATACGGTTTGGTAAGCCCATAATGCGTCAACAAGCATAAGTGACCAATCCTAGCGGTTCTTATTAACCGTCTTTTTCAATATTTGCTTAATTTATCTATTTGATATCTTAACTTGCCCACTAGTTTGCAAATGATATGGGGTGGATAACTTGTGGTGGATTGAATATTTTCTCATAAGAGTTTCGAAAGATCGGTTGCAAAAATGGATCCTATTATCACTAATAATGGAGCGTGAAATGCCAAACCGAGAAATAATATTATTTTTCAAAAACTTGACAACAGCCTTGTTATCACTGGTTTTGCATGCCATTGCTTCCACCCATTTCGATACGTAATCAACCGCTACAAAAACATAAACGTTCCCAAATGAATTTGGGATTGGCCCCATGAAATCGATGCCCCATACATCAAAGATCTCAACTATAAGGATAGAATTGAGAGGTGTCATGTTCCGCCTAGTGATTTTATCTAAGTGTTGACAGCGTTCACAAGTTTTACAAAATTCATATGCATCTTTAAATAAAGTGGGCCAATAAAACCCACTTTGTAAAACTTTCCAGCCATCTTTTTAGCCCCAAAATGGCCCCCACCTGCATGATCGTGACAAAATGAAAGAACACTCTTAATTTCATCATTAGGTACACACCGCCGAATGATTTGGTCATTGCACTGTTTAAACAAATAAGGATCATCCCAAAAGAAATATTTTACTTAGGAGTGAAACTTATATCGATCTTGTTTAGACCAATCGGGCGATGTCATTTTTGTGACGAGAAAGTTAACTATATCCGCGAACCATGATTCTCTAGCAGCTGTGTATAACTGTTCATCGGGAAAATGGTCATTTATAGGAAGTTCTTGTGTAGGTGAAAGTGGTAGACGTGATAAGTAATCGGCCACAATATTTTTGGATCCCTTTTTGTTTTTTATTTTAAGGTCAAACTCTTACAATAAAATGATCCTTCTAAGCAATCAGGCTTTAGTATCTTTCTTAAAAATAAGATGTCTAATGGCCGAATGATCCGTGTAGATTGTAATGTGTGAACCGATGAGATAGGACCTAAACTTTTCAAGTGGATATAAAACAACTAAAAATTCTTTTTCGGTGGTGGAATAGTTTAACTGTGCATCATTTAGGGTCCTACTCGCATAATGGATGACATGTGTCATCTGTTAATTCGTTGTCATAAGAAGGCTCCAATTGCAAAATCCGATGCATCATACGTAATCTCAAAGGGCTCACTCCAATTAGGAGCGTGAATAATAGGAGCGGATGTAATCTCCTTCTTCAATTGCTCGAATGATTTGAGACAATCGGAACTAAATTCAAAAGGTGTATCCTTGGCAAGAAGTGAAGTCAAGGGTCTAGCAATCTTGCTAAAGTCCTTAATAAAGCGTCTACAAAATACTGCATGCCCAATGAATGACCTAATGTCCTTAACGATTTTTGGAGAGGGTAGATTAGAGATTATATCTACATTAGATTTATCTACATCAATGCTTTTGCGTGAAATAATGTGGCCTAGCACAATACCTTACTTGACAATAAAGTGGCATTTCTCCCAATTGAGTGTTAAATTCTTTTCTTTGCACCTTTGGAGTACTAACTCCAAGTGGTGTAAACACTCATCAAATGTATCCCCAAAAACTAAAAAATCGTCCTTAAAAACCTCAAGAAAATGTTCCACCATGTCGAAAAATAGGCTCATCATGCACCGCTGAAAAGTGCCAGGTGCATTACATAGCCCAAAGGGCATCTGCTTATATGGAAAGGTGCCAAATGGACATGTGAAGGTGGTCTTTTCTTGATCTTCGGGTGCAATGGGTATTTGGTTATAACCGGAGTATTCATATAAGGAAACAGTAGTACTCATGATCGACTAACCTTTCCAGTATTTGATCAATAAAAGGCAACGAAAAGTGATCTTTCCTAGTTGCGGCATTAAGCTTACGATAGTCAATGCACACACGCCACCCGGTTTGCGTGTGAATAGGGATTAGCTCGTTCATGTAGTTTTCAATGACAGTAATACACGACTTTTTAGGTACCACATGAATTGGGCTAACTCACGTGCTATTAGAAATAGGGTATATTATACCACTATCAAGACATTTAATTATTTCTTTCCTCACTGCCTCTTTCATAATAGGATTCAAACGGCATTGAGAATCTCTAACTGACTTGGCGTTGTCTATCAAGTGAATTCTATATGGTATTATAGTAGGGCTAATTCCCTTGATATCTGCCATAATCCATCCAATAGACTCCTTATTATTCTTAAGAATAGATAGTAAGGACTCTTCATGCTCCTTAATAAGATCAGCAGAAATTAAAACTGGAACGTATTATTCAAACCTAAATAAGAATATTTTAGGTTTGATGGGAGGGGCTTGAGCTCTAACTGTAGGGCATTTTCTATCGATTGGCGAAAAAAGAGGCCTAGGTTCAAGAAAAAATGGCTCAAGTGGGGCCCTTCCCATGTAGGCTATTGGGAGAGAATTATCAAAAGTAACAACTTCTTTGTTACTAAGTTCCTCCTCTATGCAATTTTCTATAAAGCAGTTATCTAAATCAACTTCTTCATCATTAGGAATATCATTAATTAAGTTGACTTCGAAGGGCTTATAGGGATCCCTTAGCTGATTTCCTAGGTTAAAAATATTAAGATTAATTGTCATGTTTCCAAATGATAGTTTCATAGAATTATTGCGGCAATTGATCAATGCATTCGAAGTGGCTAAAAAGGGCCGACCTAGTATGATAGGAATTTGATTCCTAAGGTTAGTGATGGGATGTATTTCTATCACGATAAAATTTACAGGGAATATAAATTCCCCAATTTTAATCAACACGTCATTGATCTCACCCATAGGAGTCTTGATGGACCATTCAACTAATTACAAAGTGATCTTGGTGGGCTTAAGCTCACATAACCCTAACTGCTCATATACAAAATATGGCAAAAGATTAACACTAGCGCCCAAGTCCAATAGGTAAGTCGATGTCGCACACCCCACGCACTTGTGGGAAGGCAGAATTTACAAAAAACGATTTTTAACTTTGCAACACCGACCTAAACTCCTGGATCTTTTCGGAAATCTTAACTAGCTAAACTACATAAAGTTCTAAACTACTATGTAAGTGTTTTATACCTTGTTGAACCAAGTCCTTCGGGTCTTCTACTCCACTCCTTAAGCTCCTAAGAAGTGTGGATCTAGCTCGGTTGTCGGCCTTCTTGTGTCGAAAACGATCCACCCGAGAGTCTATAGTACAAGCTCCAACCTCTACCGAGATAACTAAACTACCTAGTTTGCTAAACTAGGTAGCTTAGGAGATGTAGAGTGTTAATTGGACTATTTAATCTCTATAGGGGTTTGCTTAGCACTTTAGCTAGGTTTTGGCAAGCATCTAACATGCTACATTAAAATTTTTGAAGTGCTAATCAAACCAACCTAGGAATCGAACTAGAAATATAGGGTAACAAAATCAAGAATCACATACTAGTATGAGTCTAACACTAAGAAGAGAGAAATACAACCTTTGTAGACCTCCTCTTTGTGACTCCTTGGATCAACTTGGTGTTTGAACCGGTTCGCTTGAGTCCTTCGAAGTCCACGACGATCCACCACGGAGTCCCTTTGCACAAGCTCCTAGCTTCACTTGATCAAGATGGAAGTGAAGCAAACAATCTACACTAGTGGGCTAGACTAACATAGATTGGAATCATCACTGCCTTTAGACATCATAAACCCGGAATATCACATATTCTGGATTTCATGCCTAAAAAAGCAAATCTTACATTTGAGTCTCATCTATGAAAACACCTTTTCAATGGAATTCGGGTAATTCAACAAGATTTTCAATTCCAGCTGAGACTGAAATGTTAAATTTACATGCAAATAATTACTTTTCACAAAACTAATTAGTGTAGATTCCAATTATTGTATCACATTCATAAATATCCAGACGATGTTAAACGTTTTGATCGAATCAACAAACACCCATATTTCCCAGAGAACTCAACACTTGAGCAGAGTTTAAAAAAATACCCAAAACGTGCCACAGTACCTACGAACCAACCGTAGAAGGGCCAACCCTTGCCTCACCTATGGCGCCGCGGTTCCGCTGTCATAGAATCGAGTTAGGGTTTCGTTCTTCTAGAGGGTCCATAGAATTACCTGCATGATTTTTTGAATATTTTTAACTTGGAAAATTCCACCTTTTGGAAAATTTCCAGATAGGGTCATGAGGTGGTGTTTGATGTTCGTTCGAACTTTTTAACGTCATCAAAGCTACCCGAAACGATGTTAAAAATACGACTACGAAACACTCCGAATATCCACTACAGAAATATAATATCACATGCAATTTTTAGCAAAAACAAACAATGCCTAAAACACCAAACCCCAGAGACCAGAGCACCAAACAAAAACGAGGCGATTTCCTCACACAAAAACTGGCCAGGCCGGTTTTAATAGGCATTTCACCGGGTCAAATCCGATGGAATGGCCTCATTTTCGTTTGGTGTTCATATTACATCATATGTAACATTCTTCAACTATTTTTAAAAAATTTAGAGGCTCTGAAAAATTCAACAGAGAATGGAGTTTAGCTTCGAGGTTTCGGAGTTGTTTCGGTTTCGTAATTTATGTAACATCATCTAAGTTTCTAGACTGGCTCTGATATCACTGATGGGCTTTCCTAGCACCATGTCTAGGGTTTGTCTTGCATCAAACATACTACAATAAAATTTTAGGGGTGCTAAGCAAAACCAACCCAGGAATCGAACTAGAAATATAGGGTAACAAAATCAAGAATCACATACTAGTATGAGTCTAACACTAAGAGAAGAGAAATACAACCTTTGTAGACCTCCTCTTTATGACTCCTTGGATCAACTTGGTGTTTGAACCGGTTCGCTTGAGTCCTTCGAAGTCCACGACGATCCACCACGGAGTCCCTTTGCACAAGCTCCTAGCTTCACTTGATCAAGATGGAAGTGAAGCAAACAATCTACACTAGTGGGCTAGACTAACATAGATTGGTGATGTGGGTTATGATCTCACTTAAAGACCTTTTCTTTTTCTTTTCTTCACTCATTTTCTAAAACCTAAAGAGCATGAAGGAGGAAGAAGAAGAAGGAGATAGCTAAGCTCAACTCAAAAATGAGAATAATAATAATAATCAAGAGAGAGAGGGGGTCATCTCACCATAAACCATGGTTACAAAATATCTAGATATTTTGATATTGAGTTAACTAAAACTATGGGAGATAAAACCATGGTTTTAACTTTAGTCAACTTAAAAGAAGAGTGTAGATATCCAACCATGATTTTATTTCCATTTTTTTTCTCAATAATCAAAATATATAAATATTTCACCATGTAAGTCTTGCATTGCCATCTCCAATGTATAATCAACCATGACACATGTATGCATGCATGTGTGCATATATATCAATGTATACATACATACACTCATGCAAACATCATAAAGAAATAGGTTTTAATAAATGAGCTAATGGTCATTAATATTAAATCAACACTTGATTTAATAATCCGGTCATATCACATACGACCCGACAAATAGAAAACGCCAAATTAAAATGCGGTATCATATACTCGCATTTAATCAAGCTCCCACGCATATCCCCATATGCACCCCACATCATTTCGCCCGAGCTAGGTAACCCCTTTGTGGGACTCTAAGACTCGTCAATACGCTAGCAGTAGGCAGTGATCATATCACATACCCACAAATCGTCAGCGGCACTAGCTGTACGTAACGACTCCCAGGTATTGAGCGATCAGAAAAAAAAACAAGCGAACTTGTCAAAACTCCCGTCGAGCCAACTGGCAACACTTACCGTACAGTCTGGTCTCTTCCTCGGATATGCTGCATATCGAGTCTAGGGATGGTATCGTCGACCCCAATAACTCAATAAGTCATGCTGATATAAGGCCTATAACAGATCGAGAAATTACTGATAACACTTATCAATAAATCTCATCGGCCCTGGCCAAGGACTTCCTGTTATAGCCAATCGAGTATAGCGCAACATCAACCCCCAATACCGGGAGAGACGAAACCCCTCCTATCACCCATTGCCTTCATGTGCCTCGGGACTGTACCTAAAATCCACCTGTTTGCATGACTCAGTAAAGCCATGGTCGGGTGGAGATTAAAGTACAGTGGGAGTACACACAAGACTCTATGACGATCTCGGGTCTACAGACTAACTTGTACCAGTATCGCCTGAGAACTGCTATTCGACGATAGATATAATACCATATAAGAGTTCTCGGCGAGTCCGTTCAATGTACCCAGTCTCCACTGAGCACCCGTATACAATCTTTGGTGTCACCACACCAATGGAAATGAGATCATCCATCGCCCATCATATGGGTCAAGAAACGTATGCGCTAGTCTACTCTGGAATATCGATGCCCCGTCTCGATACACCCACGACTAGGAACATTTTAAGGATATGCTTATAAACTACACATGTCCCACTAGCATGATCTGCATCATAATCCCAGTAGACAAGCAATTATCCTGAGGGCTTTATCAACATGTACCAAATGAGTAATATGCATGATCAAGTGAACATGGAGATAAAGAGCAACCAGATAGTATACTATCATGTCGAGCAAGAATGTCCTCTGAACACACACACACACACACCGATACATCCACTATCAAATAATGGCCTCTAAAGCATACATATATCCAACAATCTCAAGTGACCCTAAGATTCACAACACATGTGAGGGTTAAGGTCTTGAGGAAGAAAGAGGAGAGAAAAAATGGAGAGAGAAAGAAAATATGGAAATGAGCTAAGTCTTGTGCAAGTGAATAATGGCTCATTCATTTTCTCACATGAAGCATGCAATAATTTTCAATAGAAAATTGTAGTCATGCTTCAATAGTAAGTCCAAACCAATAAACAAATGAATTTGCCTTGCTTCACCCATACCACAAATATCTCCATTTCCACCTCATTAATCTATTTTTCAAAAATAGATAAATCCAATAATGAGGTATCCCCTTCTAGAAGCTTCCCTTGTAAAATTAAAATTACAAGAATGCCCTCACCGTATATACATACCTGTATTCGTACTGCAAAAATACGAATACGATGAGATAATAATAATCCAATAATATAATACTAAAATCTGGTTTAAACCAAAGCCCACTAGTATTATCCATCCGAACAGCATCCGTGTAGCCAGTACACTATATGATCGGAACCCTGCACGTAAAACCATATGGCCTCTACATCGTTTCTCCTGAACCAGGGAAACCCTCTGTGTGGGACTCTAAAGACTCGACAGTACGCTGGCAATGGGTTTAACCACAAGTCCGTCAGTGGCACTAGCTGTAAGTAACAGCTACCCAGGTCGCTGTCGAAAATAAGGCCTATGAGTGAACTCATCCGAACCCCTACTGAGCCTATCCGTGACAATCTTTATACAGTCCGGTCTGTTCATCTAAGAGTATCGCATATCGGACCTAGGGGTGGTAACCGTCAGATCCATAATAGCACAATAAGTCATGTCGGTGTAGAGCCCAATACACCCTAAGAAACTACTGGTGTACCTACCAGTAAATCTCACTTGCCCTAGCCAGGAACTTTGTGTATTGGCTATCCGAATACAGCGCGATATCAACTCCCAATACCGGAATAGATGAATCCTTTCTGTCCACTACTACCTCTAAGTGTTTCGAGACTGCACCCAACTACTACATGTTTGCACGACTCATTTGAGGCGTGGTAGGGTAGTAATCTAAGTACAGTGGGAACACACTCAAGACGAATAGCGATGTCAAGTCAACGGACTAACCTGTACTCATGTCACCTGGGAACTGCTAACTGATGATAGGTATAATACCAACTAGCAGTTCCCATCGAGTCCATCGAATGTAACTCATAATCCAATGAGCACATGTATACTATCTCCAGTATCGCATACCAATGACTGCAGGACAGGTCATCTCCTCTGACTGGGATGAAAAGCGTATACACTAGTCTACTCTGGAGTATCGATGCCCTATCTTGATAATCCAACGACTAGGGACAAGCTTAAGGATGTGCTTATAGACCACCCTGCCCCCACTAGTGTGACTGCCATAACAACCCTGGTAGTCAAGCAAAGATCCTAAGGGATCTATCAATATGTATTAGCAGTATGCTAAAGAAAACATATACACATATTAAGATAGAATCGAACCAGATAGCATACTATCATGTTGAGCAAGACCGTTATTATATCTGTGTATATCCCAAGCTTCCAAAATATAATATACAATCCTGTACTATACAATGATGGTCTCTATGGCATATATCACTAACACAATAAAGCTCTATTATGACTTTTTCACCTATAATGCAAAATATAGTAGGACTACCGGGGTCCTTATACTTAAGGGACAGCATTTCTTTATAGGGTTCCTAGGCATACTAAGGAGGTTCCACAAGGCATCAAGCATGCCAAATTCAAAAATTTCCGGTGCCGAGAAACCCTAAACAAGATCGTTGACTAGATTTTTAGGCGAAACAACAACTAGTTAACAATTTAACTATAAAGTGAACGGAAATACAACCTTTGTAGATCCGGTCCTCCACTTCCTTAGCTCCGTGACGATGTCCCCTCGCTGCGATCATCGGATCCTGGACTCTAGCATCGGCTTCATCGGAGAAATGGGCGGGCTAGGTCGTCGACTTCGATGCCGAAGATGATCTACGTCAAGGCAACTCAAGATCAAGCTCCAACTTCACCAAGTCATGAAACTTGTGAAGAAAACACCCTATACTACATGGCAAGTGATAGAGGATGAAGAAATAGGAAGTGGGTTCACTTTAGATTTGGATTTCTCACTCTTTTTCTCAAGACACCATTAATGGTAGCAAGGTTTCTTCTTCTTGAAGAAGAAGAAGAAGAAAGAATATTATGAGAGAATGATTAAATCAAATGATAAATCAAGTGAAGTTATCATAATGCAACCTTGGTTAAGTGTAGAGAATAAACTAGGGTTAGGTGAATGGTTAGGTTTAGGCAAAAGACAAAATGGTAGATAATTTAAAGAAGCTTCATGAAGCTAAAGCAAAGAAACGAAATTAGCCACCATTTCATTTTGCCAAAAATGAATAAATAAATGAATAAGTAAATAAACCAAACCCTAACCATTAACCTAATCATAGTTAAAAGCATACACACACCCAAGTTTTCATGTATCATCAAACATGATACAAACTAGTGCACAAAACTATATCATATATACAATGTGCACATCAAGTGAGAAAAGCCATCTTTAAGTGAACAAATACTAGTTAATGTAAAGTAATATATCTAATATATAATTATACATTAAATCATTAAATCAACACTTGATTTAACGATTCGGTCATATCGCATATGACCGACTAATATCCAATGTATCGACTTATCGAATCTATCCTCGATTCGATAACTAGGTTATATCACATACAACCAATCAATACATTCATCGCAAGAATAGAATACGGTATCACATACACGCATTATTCTTGGTCCCGCACATATCTCATATGCGCTCCTATTTCGTTTCGCTTGAGCCAGGAAACCTCTGTGTAGGACTCTAAAGACTCGTCAATACACCGGCAGTAGATGATGATCATATCAAGCACCCACAAGCCGCAAGCGGTCTGCTAAACGTAACGGCCACCCAGGTATTGAGCGATCAGAAGATCGACGAGCAAGCCCGCTCACACTCCTGTGAATCCAACCAGTAACACTTACCGTACAGTCCGGTCTGTTCGTCTGATATGTCGCATATCTCGCCTAGGGGTGGTAAACGTCAGACCCCAGTAGCTCGATAAGTCGTGTCGATATGAGGTCTATAACGGTTCGAGATACTACTGATAACACTTACCAGTAAATCTCAGCAACCCTGGCCAGGGATTTCCGGTTATAGCCAATCAAACACAGCGCAACATCAACTCCCTATACCGGGAGAGACGAATCCCCTCCTATCGCTCATTGCCTCCATGTGATTCGGGACTGTACCCAAAAGCCACCGTTTTGCATGCCCTCTTGGACGTGGTAAGGTGGAAATCAAAGCACGGTGGGAATCACACAAGCCTCTATGACGATCTCGGGTCTACAGACTAACATGTACCAGTGTCACCAGAGAACCGCCATCTGACGTAAGGTATAATACCATCTGGGAGTTCTCGGCGAGTCCGTCCAGTGTACCCAGTCTCCACTGAGCACCCGTATATCATCTCTGATGTCAAACACCAATGGATATGGGATCATCCATCGCCCATCTGTATGGGTCGAGAAGGTATACGCTAGTCTACTCTGGTATATCGATGCCCCGTCTCGATACACCCACGACTAGGGGCCTTGAAGGATGTACTTATGGACTACCATGTCCCCAGTAGTATGATCTGCATCATAGTCCAGGTAGTCAAGTACACATCCTAAGGGCTTTACCAACATGTAACAGAGAGACAATCAGTGTACACGTTAAGGTAAAGAGCAACCAGATAGCATACTATCATGTCGAGCAAGAAAGTCCTCCCTATATATGTCCAAGCATCCAGTACAATATACATCCTATGTATAGTAATGGCCTCTAGGGCATACATATAACTAACAATCTCCCACTTGCACTAGGGCCATCTGATAGCAGTGGTTGTAGTATCTCATACTCAACCATCCCATAAAAGTCTCTCTCTGGGAAAAGGCCTTTGTGAGTGGATCCGCCGTGTTGTCCTCTGAGTCTGCTCTCCTAACCTCGATCTCCTTGGAGATCAACTATCTCCATGATCAGGTGATACTGCCTTAGAATATGTCTGGATCACTGATGGGACGGACGTTCCTTGGCATAAGCCATAACTCCATTGTCACATATTGGGAGGAACTAAGTTCATCTCATGAACTAATATATACCCAGACAGCCTCTTTGGTAGCATCTTAAGTAGCGATGTATCCAGCCTTTATCGTCTAGTATGCCACGGTATCTAGCTTGGAACTCTTTCAACATCCCGTCCCTCCACTGAGGGTAAAGACAATGCCTGTGACTGACATTCAGTCGTCCTTATCATCCTGGAACCTTTCCAGTGATTCTCCCCAGGATCAATTGATACCATCTCACTACAACTAGTGAGTATCCTAATATCCAATTAGATCTATCTCATAGATCCAAAACCCAGGATTTAGTAGGTATCACTTTGATCCTACATGGAGAATCATTGTGATAAGCAGAGATTGACCAAGCGTAGCATAGGAAACTCCTTCCCTATCATGTCATCCACGTACTCTACGAGGATCACTACCATACTCCCTACTACCTTTTTGTATATACAAGGTTCATCTACCATTTTGATGATGTCAAACTGTTTGACTAACTCATCAAAATAGATGTTCCAACTCCGCGATGCCTGCTTTATCACATAAAACATCTTGCACACGTTTCCACTGCTCCCACTGTCTACGAAGCCCTCTGGTTGTGTACTTATAGACGCTTTCTTCTAAAACACACTTTTAGAAGGGCAGTCATGACACCCAACCACCAGATATCATACTCATGGTTTGTAGCCGTGGCAAGTAGGATCTGGATGGACTTAAGCATAGGCCCCAGAAAAGGTTTCATCATTAACTACAACTGGTCTATGATGCAAACCTTTAACAAGTCTAGCTTTGAAAGTCTCAACTTTTCCATGTACACCAAGTAATCTTCTCAAGATATACTTGCTCCTGACGGGGATTTAACCCTTCAGATCAAGCAACCAAAGTCCATACTTTGTTGGTGTATAAGGATTCCATCTCAGATCGATAAGCATCCAGCCATTCTTACAGAGTCCCACTCCTGATGGCCAGCTCGAAACTAGTTGGGTCATCATCTCATGATGCAATCTTCGCTCCCACTTTCATAGAGAAACCGAAGTATCTCTGAGGTGGGTGAGGAACCCAACTAGATCGGCGGAGAGGCTGAGGTTCGTTGGAATCTACAGAATCCTTTGGTTCTATCAAATCATCTGCTATAGTTTGTATAGCTGGAACGTTTTCGGTTCTACAGAACTGACCTTGCCTCGATCTTGTCCGGATTTTGCTTTTAGACATAGGCCAGGCAACCCCAAATCTTAACTAACTTAAGATATGGGCTCTTCCCTTTCCATATCACATATGAAGCGGTAGGCAACTGATTTGATTGGAACCCTATTCAATAGGTATGCAACTTCATAAGTGCATAACTCCCAAAAGGAAATAGGTAACTCAGTAGTACTCATCATAGAGCACACCATATCAAATAGGGTGTATGTGCTCTGCCCCGATACACCGACGTGATGTGGTGTATACGGAGGAGTAATGCTGAGAGAGAATCGCATTCTCCTTTTAGAATAGTCCAGGATTTCCGTGCTCAAGTATTCTCCTCCTTGATCTCATCAAAGGACATAATACTTATACCCGTTTTGGTTCTTTACTTCCAACTTATATTCTGTGAATATCTCAAAAGGTTCGGACTTGTGTTTCAACAGGAACATATGTCTGAATCTTGAGAGATCATCAGAGAATGTAATGAAGTACAAAGAACCGGTCTTGGCATGTGTAGACAGGGGACCTTCATACATCATCATGTATCATCCCAAGAGTTTACAAACTCTTTCTCTGTTTCCATTAAACAGAGCTATGGTCATCTTATCTTTGTAACATGCCTGGCAAGTTTCACAAGATGTAAATTCAAACTAATTTAAATATGCATCTAAATGTAACTTCAGCTAGTCGGGTCGCATTGATATGACCTAGTCTACAATTCCTCAAGAAGGACTCGTTCATTTCTGAACTCTTCCTCTTGTGTGTGTTCTGTATACTAAGAACTGTAGTTTGATTTAGAACGTTAATGCTTTTAGATAACGTGCCTGAACCGATCAACTTTTGATATAGGAAATGTTCAAAATATTATCCAACAATACAAACTTATATCCTTTATTTACTAATAAAGAGACTGATATGATTTTGTATATCAGGTTCAGTATCTAATGACATTTGTTCAGAATCAATGTATTCTGGTAATACAGGGTGACAGTGACCAACAGACTTGGCTGCAACACTTGCACCGATTTCTGCCTCATGAAACTTATCACCCATTCTCAGTTCTCTACCTATTTGTAGCCCTATGTAACAGATTACATATGTGGGATCCTGATCTGGTATCAAATACCCAGGACGTAGAGGATACAGAGAAACAGTTCTTTGTAATGAACACACCCGAACGAGATGCATCATATGCACTTTCTTCGTTTGGGCGGCATGGGAAATCTGGTATTCCCCAATTTCCTGCTCTGTCTTATAACATTTATAAGTTGGAGCGGGACCAACGTTCCCTAGCTCAGTATAACAAGCGGGTTTGGTCAATACATCCGTATTATTATCTTGATTAAGGCGTGATATGGTCGCTACCTGGAGAGAGAGAGAAGAAAACACTCAGCGTATGCTATTGCAAGATCAGATTGGTTATATATTTTATCTAATCAGGATGGCTTCCACTATTTTTATCAAATCTTCCTTCAAACCCAAAAAGGAAAGACTAGCCGGGATTAATTACACGCTACAAGTTCGCCAATCTTTCAGCCAGGCCAGTGTCGGTACTTTGAGAGAGGTTCCCCGTGCTTTCGCACGGACCTAATTACAGTAAACCTCGTTTTCCCAGAGGCGTAACCCCGTTGACACCTTTCTAGACACCTACTAGATCGGCTAATTGTAATGTGTAAAACTTTCCCAGGAGTAACAATTACTCGCAGCGGGTATCGGGATCCAACTATCTCATAGAAGGTATGCAATCTCATTGCAAATTTCAACACTTGAAATTCCCGATAATATTTTGCTCCTAGCAGCTATATGAAATTAACATAGTCAACAAATCATAAGTGCTAGTCAAGTTCAACCCGTCATTTCCTGATTGAATTAAACCCACCTGCACGACTCTTAACATAGTCAACAAAGTCGCACGACTACCCTAATCCAATCGCATCATATGCTTATACAGATAAGCACTAATTAGCTACCGCACACTACGCCTTAACATAGTCAACAAACGTAGCACGAATACTAACTAGTACTTATCTGAAATGACGGAGGGCTACGACAGGTTTTTCTGAAAACCTATTACGTAATGAACTTGATATTGTTGTAGAATCAAACGATTTTAAAATGGAGTGTTTTTTAGGCTTTTCTAGTTTTGCTAAAGGGGTCACTCCCGGTGAAGGGATCGTCGGCCCTTTCCTCATCGAATAAGGTGCGGGATATATCATATATATCACTGTGCAAAGCAGAAACTATAGAAGCAATCAAAAGACAAACCGAGAGTTGTAGCATCTGCCAGTTATTGCTAAAGGAGTCACTCCCGGTGAAGGGAACTCGGTCCTTTCCTTATCGAATAAGGTGCAGGATGTTCTACAAGGAACACCGCAATGCAAAGCAAGAACTGTAGCTACCTGGTTTTGTAAATTCGATTCCATAACATCTTAGGTTTCTTTTCTTTCATTAATCACATTAATGAAGTCCCATCATTTAAGTACCTAATCATCACAGATAAATACGACATACACTTATGCCATCCGCATTCGCCTCGATGTCCCCTCGTGCACCGTTAGGTTAGGTAACTAACGACAGAGCGGGGTAGGGCTAGCACGGGTGTAAAACATAAGCAACGTCTATATAATATATCGTATATACTATATACAGTATTTATCACAGAGCATCACATGATCACATCACAGATATCGCAGCAGAAGAAACATATGAAATATTGGATATACTAGGACGTCCGTGTTTTCAATACGAGCCTGTATAAAACACGGATTCCACGGTCGCGATGAATAGCCAAACCCACACCCCAAGACCCCTATGAGAGCGGCAAGCAACCCTACCAATTCTAGAGTTAGGAGACCCGGACTCGACTCCTCGAGTTGGTCTCCCACTGGACTCCAGAACCCAGTTACTTGTGCTCTCCTCCTTGGGTCTATCCTAGTGCGGAAAAGTAAATAATATACAAATGGTGACATCTTCCGCAACCTGGAAGTGCCCCAATAAAAGAATATTACATACAATTTTTTACATGAATGAAAATGAAAAACACTCATCTCACATAAAAAACCCCCGGCTATTCATAACGCGACGATCCAATATAACATATCCAGCAACACATAACATCACATGTCATCAACGTAAGTAAACATGCGTATCCCAATTGTCGTTGGCATATAGCAACGAAACCGGCGATATCACATATTACACTTACGGTCGCAGAAAAGAAAGTGTAAAACTACAACAGTTGGAATCCGCAACCTCCTTAGACATCGCATGCCTAAATCAATGAATTCCTTAGACATCACATGCCTAACGATTATAAACCTCGCATTTTAGTCTCATTATCGAAAACTCTTTTCAATATGAAGTCGGGCAATTCAACACGATTCCCGACATCCTGATCGAATGCTCGTCGCAAACTTCAGTAGACTGCCGCACCCCCGATGCCGTCGACGAAGTGCACCAAGGTGGAAATCAAAGCACAATAGGAATCACACAAGACTCTATGACGATCTCGGGTCTACAGACTAACCTGTACCAGTGTCACCAGAGAACCGCCATCTGACGTAAGGTATAATACCATCTGGGAGTTCTCGGCGAGTCCGTCCAGTGTACCCAGTCTCCACTGAGCACCCGTATATCATCTCTGATGTCAAACACCAATGGATATGGGATCATCCATCGCCCATCTGTATGGGTCGAGAAGGTATACGCTAGTCTACTTTGGTATATCGATGCCCCGTCTCGATACACCCATGACTAGGGGCCTTGAAGGATGTACTTATGGACTACCATGTCCCCACTAGTATGATCCGCATCATAGTCCAGGTAGTCAAGTACACATCCTAAGGGCTTTACCAACATGTAACAGAGAGACAATCAGTGTGCACGTTAAGGTAAAGAGCAACCAGATAGCATACTATCATGTCGAGCAAGAAAGTCCTCCCTATATATGTCCAAGCATCCAGTACAATATACATCCTATGTATAGTAATGGCCTCTAGGGCATACATATAACTAACATTCTTAGGACGTCACAAATATTGCCTACTAAAAAGACCTTCTTAGGCACTTTAGTCTGTCTCTTCTTCGTGCATAAATCTTTGAGTATTTTGCATACGAAGGAACTTAGTCAATCATGTCCAGAAAGGGACGTTGACCTTCACTTGTTTAAACATCTCCACCATCTTTTCTACCTTAGCAGCTTTCTTCTTGGCTTTTAAATGTTTTGGATATGATGCTCTAAGCTCAAAAGGGGTATCTATAGAATATGGGTGGGGTGGAGATGTAGGTTTATCAATAGATGCCGGCTGTGTAAGCGGGGTAGGAGACTGCTGCTCCTCATTAGCCGGGATCTCTTTCGAATTTTCTGGCATCCTAACCTGATTATCAACATGTTTACCCGATCTTAAGATAGTTATGGCATTTTCTTGCACTAAATTTGTACGTGTATCTTTAGGATTCATAACAGGTTGACTAGGCAGGGTTCCTTGCTCACGTCTTCTTAATGCCGTAGCTAACTGGCTGATTTGCCTTTCTATATTAGAGATAGATTGTTTAATTGGTGTTATCTCATTTTGAAAATATGTGTCCATTTGCTTCTCAACGTTAATAAAATTATTCTCATTCCCATCCTTTTTTTAAGCATTAGGTTGGGTAGGATTGGATAGAGGACCTTGTCTTTGATTTTGGGATTGTTGGGTAGTGTTGCCTTGATTTCATTGCAAGTTAGGATGGTTCCTCCATCCTTGGTTGTAGATTTAAGAATAAGGATTATTATTGTTGTTACATTGATAGATAGCATTATTGGTCTCTTGACCTTGAAGACCAATTAAAAGAGGACATTCTTCCGATAGGTGAAAAGAGTCAGACAGTTAAGACAAGGAGAGGGTTGGCTGAGTTGAGCAACGGGGACAGGGGTAGTTGATAGTTTTTCTATTGATTTCTAAATGGTAGTCAACTGGGCATGCATTCCGATTGTAGCTTCAACCGTGTGGATCCCACCCTTAGAATTAGTTGACCCTCTCTCACTAGAACTCTCCCACTGCATGGTCTTATCGGACAATTCTTCTAGAAAGTCACATACCTCATCCTCTTTCTTCATCATAAGATCCCCTTGACACATGGACTCAATCATAAACTTGGATTCCATACCATCATAGACTATTTAACATAGCTCCAACTTAGAAATACCATGATGGGGGCATTTTATGAGAAGATCCTTGAAACGTTCGAAATACTTCCAAAAAGATTCTCCATGTTTTTGCGAAAAAGTCCTAATTTCATTTCGAAATTTGGTGGTTTTAAAATGTGGGTAGAACTTTTTAAGAAATGTCTTCATAAACTCATCTCATGTCCTAATTGTATTGGCTAGCACACTGTAAAGCCAATGCTTAGCTTTATCAATGAGAGCAAAGGGAATAAGTCTAAGCTTAACTGCATCTTGGTTCAACTGCTTAAGTTTAAACATTTGATATAAATTCTTAAACTCCCTTATGAAGACATAGGCGTCTTCGGATTCTAAACCATGAAACTTAGGAAGTGAGTTAATGAAAGCAGATTTTATTTCATAGTCACCGGCTGCTGACGGTAATACTATGCAAGATGGCAGTGATGTGCGGACAGGATAGCATCTATCCTGTAGGGTAGATGCTACGAGGACGATTTCAGCTATAGTGTCTATAAAATCAAGACGAGTCAAACGATTTGTTTCGTCTCGACCCCACACGTGCATACACTGTACGTAAAAGTTTTTTTTGTTTTTTTAATGCAAAAACTAAGATGACTAAAGATTCTAACAAATAACCAATACAGTGTGCAAACAAACATGGATCTAGGGTTACCTAGGTCAAATTACTAGACCCGCTCCTCACTGCCAAGAGACAAATAACGAGATAGATCATCTAACAGCTCTTTAACAATCTTGAGGTTAGATCAGTGCTGGTTAAGTGGGAGGGTTCCGCTATACGAATTACCGAAATAGCGGGCCTTAATTAAATAACTACAACTAGTCACACGTCACTAGACACCTCAAGATTGAATCAGATAACCGTTAGATTACCTACAAGCTCCTCGTGTCCTATTGAGCGCGATATGTCCTCAGGGGCTGAAATCTAGATATTTTTTAAATTTCTGTAGGTCAATGCGGATACTCAGTTGTGATTTATGGGGCCTGGGAAGGGTGATCAAATCCCTATCTAATCTAGATTTGGGTTGTTGCCCCTTAGAATCTTTTAAAATATACAATGCAGTCTAAAATAATCAAAGATCTAAAATCTAAACTAATTTTTTTTTTAGCGCAAAGAATCCTGCAAAAATCTGTTAGCTGGAATCAAATCGAGATTTTGGGAAGAACGAGATCTTATCTAGATTTGTCTCTGTTCGTCTTAATCTTCTCTTTCAGTAAGTTTGTCTCAATTCCTGAAATATAAAACAAAGAATTTGCAGAATCAAGTAAACTAAATCTAATTTAATCTACAGCTAAAATATAAAACTTAAATTTAAATGTAATTAAACTACACCTCCCCGGTAACGGCGCCAAAAACTTGATGGGGATTTTATTAGTCTCCAAATTAAACCGCAAGTATACAGCTATATCACAGTAGTACTTGAGAATTGTTCCCACAAAGAGGTGTGTTAACTACCTTTAAACTAGGTTAAAGAAAGCAAGGAAATTTAAAAGGTTGGTTTTTATAAAGAGAAAAGTCTAGGGTTTTGTATTGTTTTATCTTTTAGGGTTGGTTTAAAACATACTTCTTCTTTTCTAGATCTATATTTAATATGTTTTCTATTAATTAAAACAAAAGCATAGGTTATATTAATTAGATTTAAAAATAACCTATCAATTATTAAAACATCATTTAGAAACTATATCAAACATCTATATTTCTAGTTAATTAAAAGTACCTTAAATTTAATCTTCGATTAAAAGTATTAGGTAGCTAATCTATACTATTATTTTATTGAATTAACCTAGAGCTCTTTAATTACCTAAGTTGAATTTATTATAATCTAATTCTTTTCTAACCGTCCCTAATTAGCTTTCTCGTTTGTCGGACCGTCATTAGCCTAATGAGTTTTTAGGTGTATCATCTATCCCAAGATCTAATTCAAAGCGTCAATTATCTTTATAAGATCTAGTTTATATGATGAAAACATAAAAAGAAAGGAATTAAATCAAAAGAAACTTCATAAATTAAGCATAAGAAAGGAAGAGTTTGAAAATGTCCAACCACTAGATTTAAACCACACAAACCCTAAAATGAAATTAAGTACTCATCATGATTAAAGATAAAAGAAGTTTTATTGATATAATGAAATACTTACAAATATAATTGATTTCCCTCTAGAAAACCCTAGGTTGAAGACAATGAGAGAAATATGAAATCCTAAGGCTATACAAGTGCTTATATAGGGATAAGAAAGATTGGAGAACAAGTAATAGAAGATACAAGAGAATCTACTTTCTAACAATTATGATAATCTAATATAATTGATCTGTTGGATACTGTTGCGTACCTTTAGAATCTTCAAAAGACAAAACACTATATCTCATATTAATTTATGTGGAAAGACAATCATTCCTATAAAAAATCTCATCGAACGGCCCAAAATCGACAGCTGATTCGCCGCCGTTTGGCTAGATTGGCTGCTGATCCACCGCCGTTTTTTAGGTTCATGGCTCCAGATTTTTTCTGTGGTTTTATCATCAATTTGGATAATGTTTTAGCACATAAAATCTTAAATATCTCGATGTATCTCTGTAGTTGCGTAAATCTCCGAATTGTTCCCAAATTTGGCATATAATTAGGCAGGTTGATTTGTTGTTGTTTTTTGATTTGATTTGGTTTCTCCATCTGATTTGTTGTTGTTTTTTTGATTTGGTTTGGTTTCTCCATCTGATTTGTTGTTGTGATGATTGATTCACTTCTATTTGTTGCAATCTTTGCTGATTTGTAATGATATTCCCAAATTTGTTTCAAATTTGTAAATTGTATTTTGATTTTCTAAATAATTCCCTTAAATTTCCATTGTACGCACGTAATCCTTTTTTAGGACAATTTTCTGTTCTTTTGCTTCCAAACCCTATAATCTGTAATAATTCATAAAAAATACCCGGAATAGCATAATATATGACAATAATATGATAAATGGGTAGAAAAATATGCAATAAATTACACCTATCAGTGAGTGATCGAAATATTTTTCTCACATTTTCCTCATTCTTCATAAGATCATCTAACAAAGAATCAAGAGGATTAGTAATGCAAATAAAACGACTAAACATATCATCAATGTTTTCATCGGGTAATATTCGAAAATTTTCATACTCCGTTTTCAAAAGATCAATTTTAGCTTTCTTAACATTGGAACTCCCTTCATGAGCAACTAAAAGAATTTTCCACATGGAAAAAGCACTTTTACATTCGATAACATGAGCCAAATCATTTTCATTAAGAAAAGAAAAGAAATCAAACTTGGTTTTATAATTAGGTTCATAAGCCTTTTTATCTACCACACTCCAACTATCATTATCGGTGTTAGGTAGCTCATAAAGGTGTATCTCCACACATCTCTACCTTGTGATTCTAAAAAGAACTCCATCTTAACTTTCTAAATGGTAAAATTAATACCATCAAAATATGGTGGTTTGGTGATAGATTGGAAGTGTTCCATCTATGTGAAGAGAAAGATGCCATATGATCTCTCTAGGGTGTTAGACCTAACAAAAAGAGCACATTGCTCTGATACCAATTGAAATAATTCTAGAGGGGGTGAATGTGATTATACTAACAGTACCCACAAATTGAAAATTCTAGTTGCAAGATAAAAGCTAACACGAATATAGCACAAGATAAAATGCAAGTAAGAGAAAAACAAAGCGCAGACACAAGGGATTTAGAGAGGTTCGGGAGATCCCCTAGTCCTCTTTCTTTAGAAGACGAGCATGTTCCACTTAAATCACGTCTCCACTGAGACAACATGTTGTGCAACCGCAACACGCGTTACTCGACACATGAGTGAAGCTCTTCACAACACTTCTCCTCACTCACAAGATTTCTCCTGCACTCAAAAGATTCCACACAAAGGGAGAAGAAGAAGAAGATTACAATCCAAGATACTCTTCCCAAGAGTTTACAATTCAAGTTATAGTATACTTCAATGGAGTATAAGATTTGCAATTAAAACTCAAGTGTTTTTCTTTTTCTTTTGGTGAATGGAGATGGACTCAAAGAATGAATGCAATTTTCAAAATGGTTGTTGTTGTTGGATATGTATGCCCAAGAGGCCTGTATTATATAGGATGCTAGGAATATGTATGTACATAACAATCTTGCTCAGTTGTATGGTATACTATTTGAGTTTTCTTTATCTGAACATGTGTATTTGTTTTTCTTGCTGCTTTATATTGCTTATACACATTGATAAAAACTCGTTACAGTAATATACTATTTTGGTTTGTCTTTATCTTAACATGTGCATATGTGTTACTCGATATCACATATAGCTGATACATGTTGATAAAGCCCGTAGGATTTTGCTTGACTACCAGCGTTATGATGGCAATCATACTTGTGGGGGCTGGGTAGTCCATAAGCACATCCTTAAATGTCCCAAGTCATAGGAGTATCAAGACCGGGCATCGATATTCCAAATTAAACTTGTGTATTCATTTCAAGACCCTAACGAGGGGCGGTGGTTAGTCCCACGGCCATTGTGTGATCACCTAAGATTGTATAAAAGTGCTCACTGGGCGTGAGTACACTGGACGGACTCACCGAGAACCTCTAGATGGTTTTATACATATCGTCAGTTAGCGGTTCTCAAGTGACTAAGTACAGGTTAGTTTTTAGACCTGAGATAGTCATTCGTCTCGTATGAGTTCCCACCGTACTTAGATCACTATCCTACTATGGCTCTACTAAGTCGTGAAAACAGGTTTTGGTTGGGTATAGTTTCGAGCCACATGGAGGCAGTGAGAGATTGTCAGGGATTCGTCTCTCCCAGTATTGGGGGTCGGTATCGCACTATGTCCGGTTGGCCAGAACCATAAGACCTTGGCCAAGGCAGTTGAGATTTATTAATTGTTATATCAGTAGTTTCTTGGATCGGTCCTGAGACACATCGACACGACTTATCGGATCAGTAGGGGTCTAATGTATACCACCCCCCCTTTGACGTGGTATGCGATACTCTTAGAAGAAAAGACCAGAATGTATGGAGATTGTCATGGATAGGCTCAGTAGGGGTTCGGATGAGCTTGCTCGTCGGCCTTCTTTTAGACAGGTATCTGGATAGCCATTACGTACAGATAGTGCTGCTGACGTGCTTGTGGTTAAACCCACTGCCAGCGTACTGTCAAGTCTTTAGAGCCCTACACAGAGGGTTTCTCTGGTTCAGGAGAAACAATGTAGAGGCTGTTAGTGTATATGCCCTAGGGGCCATTATTGTATCAGACTAGCTTGTATATTACTTAATGTAAGCTTGGGATATTCACAGTTGTATTGACAGTCTTGCTCAATATAGTAGTATGCTACTTGGTTTATATCTATCTTAATATGTGTATATGTTTCTTTTAGCATATCACGAATACATATTGTAGAGACCTTAGGATCTTGCTTGACTACTAGCGTTGTGATGGCAGCCACACTAGTGGGAGCTGGATAGTCTACAAGCACATCCTTTTTCAGGTCCCTAGTCGTAGGATTATCGAGACAGGGCATCGATACTCCAGAGTAGACTAGTGTATACGCTTCTCATCCCAGCAGGGGAGATGGTCTGTTCCACAGCCATTAGTACATTGTACTGGAGATGGTATGCAGGTGCTCGTTGGGTTACGGGTACACCGGATAGGACTCGCAGGGAACTGTTGGTTGGTATTACACCCGTCGTCAGTTAACAGTTCCCAGGTGATGTGAGTACAGCATAGTCCGTTGACTTGATACTGCTGCTTCGTCTCGAGTGTGTTCCCACTGTTCTTAGATTGCTACCCTACCACGGCTCAAAGGAGTCGTGCAAACAGGTAAGAGTTGGGTGCAGTCCCGAAGCACTTAGAGGCGGTGGCGGTTAGATAGGATTCGTCTATCCCGGTATTGGGAATTGATATCGCACTGTGTTTGGAGATCCATTACGCAAAGTCCCTGGCCAGGGCAAACGAGATTTACTGGTAGGATTTCCAGTAGCTTCTCAAGGTGTAGTGGGCTTCACTTCGACACGACTTATACAGCTTTTAGGGGACTGACGCTTGTCGCCCCCTAGGACCGATATGCGATAGTCTTAGACGAACAGACCGAACTGTACGGAGATTGTCACATCAGGCTCAATAGGGGTTCGGATGGGTTTCCTCATCGGCCTTCTTATCGACATCTACCTGGGGACCATTACGTACAGCTAGTACCGCTTATTGCCTGTGGTTAAACTCACTGCCAGCGTAGTGTTCAGTCTTTAGAGTCCCACACAGAGTGTTTCCCTGCTTCAGGCGAAACGATATAGAGGTCGTATGGTTTTACGAGAGGGTTCGGACATATATGTGTACTTGTGCACGTATGATGTTCGGACAGTTTATATTAGAGGGCTTTAGTTTAAGCCAGATTCTAGTATTGGATTATTGGATTTATACAGTCTTAGTATTTCCGTGTTTTACGGATGGGAGGGGCATTCTGATAATTAGTCGAGAAGCTTCTAGAAGAAAGGTGAGGTGGAGAGCTTAGGTGTAATTTGCATTAAATGAATTAGTGACTCATGAAGTGATTCATCCAAATGAGTTAATGAAGCATTTATTGCTTAATGACTCATGAGATGATTCATTCATTTGTGTTAAATGAAGCATGAAGATATTTGTACAAGATATTTTATGCTTCATAATATATACATAATTTGAGTTATAATTCATTTCATTCTAAAAACACATTCTCTCTTCTCAAGCTCTCCTCTTCTTAAACCTAACCCTAATCCTCTCATGTGTTGAGATCCCAAGGGTTACCAAGACTAATAGATCCTTAATCCACTTCTGTATCTTCTAGGTCACTTGGATTAGCAATCCTAGCCACTTAGTTACCTCAAGTGAGAGGTTAAAGCTTGGAGAAGGAACTCTCGGGTGGATCTTCTATCACATCGAGGAGGCCGACGAGGAGGTGAACAACAAGAACAAGAAGGACTAGAAACTTGAGGTATAATCATCTATCATAGTAGTTAATCACTTATAGATAGTTTTTAGTTAGGGTTTAGCAAAGATCCGTAAAGTTAGTCGATGTTAACTTGAACAAAATGATTGTTATACCTATTCCGCCTCCCCGCATCATGTGGGGTGTCTAACGTCGACTTATAGTGGTATCAGAGCCTAGCTAAACCATAACTAACATGTTAGGAAAGTATTTAGAAATTCGATCGCAAAACGAACCCGAAAATACGACGTTTTCATATAGTTTCTGCCGTTTTTAAAACGGGGTCTAAAAAGTTTTCAGGGACCCTTAAAAATACAAGCAGGGTTTTTTATGAATTGTGAAGAAATTTGGGATCGTGACTCGACCATAGCACCGCGGAACCGCCACCGATCCAAGCGATCCGCCGCGGATCCGCTGCCGAGTTGACTCCGAGTCAACCCAAATTTGCTCAGTTATTCTTCTGTGTTGATGTTGTATTTTCTGGGATGTTTTTTTTCTGCTCAGGATTTATGTGCACAGAGAATTGTTTGGAGTGGATTCATAAGTATTACTTGATCGAAATTCTAAGATGTTTGGCTAACTGGATTATATCTGTGTTGTGTTTAATGTGTTCGTAAACCTCCCCTAACTGCTAGTATGTCGGTTAGCGGGGGTTGCACATTTCTGTAATGGTTTTTACTGGTTTGTGAATATGAACTTGTTGGATTGTCGTGAATGGATAGCCGGGGATGTGAGACGAGTGTTTCTTTCATTCAAATGTAAATTGTAATTTGTTGTAATATTCTTTTGCGGGGCACATCCGGGTTGAGGTTGTAGCCACCGTTGTATTATTTCATTTACTGTTTTCTGCTCCTAGGATAGACCCAAGATGGGGTGCACAAACTATCGGGTATATTGAAGTGTTTAGTGGCCTACTCACGTCGTTGAGGGAGACCGCTTCACTTCGGGTACTTGACGGGTAGTTTTCCGTACCCGTAGGGGTCTAGGGTGGAGTTTTTGCTATTCATCGCGACTGTGTAATCCGTCTTTCTTTGCAGGCTCAAAAGGAATGCGGACTCGTAGAAAATCCAATATGTTCATCTGTGATTTGGAATGCCTATTATTGCGTCTGACGAATGTACAATATCTATATATGATATCTATTAGGCGTTACTTATGTTTTGCACCCGCGCTAGCCCAGCCCCCGCTCTGTCGTTAGTTAAGTAACCTAACGGGTGAATGACGGGGCCCAGTGGCGAATGCGGATGGCATAAGAGGACGTTGTATTTTCGTTGTTTTCTGCAATGATAGGTTAATTGATGGGACGCGTTATATTAATGCAAAGAAAATAAACCAAAGTTGAATCGTTGGAACAGTTTAAAAGAAACCACTCGGTTATTTTAAAACAGAAGATATTTTTTTAATTGCGGAGCTTAAACCACTCCTTTTAAAAGCTATCAGGTTCCTTCGATCATATCAAGTTCACTACGTTCACGGTTTCGCCAAAACCATTCGTAGCCCTCCGTCATTTCATTTGGGTATTCAGTAGTATTCAAGTTATGTATTTTGACCAACGCCAAGGCATAGTGTTTGGTAGCTGCTGGGTATTCATTTGTTGTATAAATAGATGAGTTGGTTTGGGACAGTCGTACTATCATTTGGCCAACGTCAAGGGTATGTACGGGTGGGTTCAAATTAACAAGATAATAATGGGTAGAACTTGACATGTGACTTATGACATTTTGACCAACGCCAAGGTCATAAGAGCATGAGGTAGAAATTTATATCGGGAATTTCTAAAGAAACTGAAATTTGCTAAGAGTTGCATACCATTTGGAGTGTGATAATTTTGGTAGGATTCCTTCAGCTTTATCACACGATGATATTTGGATCCCGATTCTACTGTGAGTATCCGCTACTCATCAGGAGATTCGTCACTTAACGATCAATACTATAAACCAAGTAGGTGTCGAGAAAGGTGTCAGCGGGGCTACGCCCCCAGAGAAAAGAGCTTATTTAATTAAGGAACTTCGCGAAAGCGTCGTAAAAGCTCCCTCGAAGTCCGACACCGGCATGGCTGAATGGTTAAGCAAGTATTGTACGGTGAGAATAGTCCTGACTAGTTCTTCCTTTATGGTTTAAGGAGGGATTCGATAAACAGTGGGAGTCATCCTGTTTAGATAAACTAAAAACCACTCTAAACTTGCAAGAGCATCATGCTAAAGTGTTCCCTCTCTCTCTCTCTCTCATTGCAGCGACCCAGAACATGACAGGCCTTAAATTATTATTAGATAAAAATATTTTGACAGGGCCAAACTATAAAGATTGGTTCCGGAATGTTAAGATGGTTATTACCTATGACAAATTGGGGTATGTCCTTAATACAAAGGCCCCTGCCGTCCCAGGTCCTGAATCCAATGTCGCGGATAAGGAAATCCGCAAGACCTGGGAGTTAGATTGTGCGAAGGCCAAATGCATCGTGCTTGCCTCTATGAATAATGAACATCAGAGGAGGCACGAGAATATGGATCTAGAATCCATATTTCTCCACACCAAAGAACTGTATGGAGAGCAATCTCGTATAGCTAGATACGAGACCGCGAAGAACTTGTTTCAGTCGAGGATGGCTGTCGGATCATCTATAGAGGAACATGTCCTTAAGATGATTGGCTATATTGAAGAGCTCGCAGACCTTGGGACAACATTAGAGAACGAGCTGTATACAGACTTGATTCTCTAGTCCCTTCCTTCCACCTACGCCCAGTTTATCTTGAATTTCAGCATTCAAGATAAAGAAGTTGAACTTCCAGAACTCCTTAACATGTTGAGGAGTGCAGAGGGCACCTTGCAGAAGGCAAGGAAAACACCCACTATGTTTGTTCGTGGTGCTTCCTCTTCCAGGTCCAAGGCAAGGGCCAAAGGAAGGAAGAAGAAGGCCTCTACCAAACCAAGAGGTGGTGTTGGTAAGGTGGGAGTCAAGGGAAAGGCAAAGGTTGCAGTGCCAGTAATGGCAAAAGACGAGTGCTTCCACTGTCGTAGGAAAGGCCATTGGAAGAAGGATTGCAAAGCTTGGATTGCCAAGAACCAGGACCCGAGGCAAGTTGTGGCTTCGGTTTCAGGTGTGTTTGTAATTGAAAATTGTCTGTCAATCAACTCTACTTCCTGGGTATTGGATACCGGATCAGGATTCATATATGCAATTCATTGCAGGCACTGAGAAACCATAGAGTGTTGAAGGTTGGTGATATGACCCTCCAGGTTGCTAACGGAGCTAGCGTGAATGCTGTGTCCGTAGGGGATAACCACCTTGGATTGACGAGTGCACATATTTTGGTTTTGCGCAACTGTTTTTGTATACCCAGTTTAACGTATAATATCATATCAGTATCGTTGTTATCAAAAGAAGGATATGATTTCACGTTTGTAAGCGATGTTGTTAACATCCACCTTAATCATGGTTTGATTGGGTCCGGTACACTACATAACGGTATATACGTGTTAAACCAATTACAGATTTTCAATGTCCAGAACACACTAAAAAGAAAGTCTCCAGATATAAATCAGGCTTTCTTATGGCATTGTAGACTAGGTCACATCAATAAGACAAGGTTAACTAAGTTACATAGAGAAGGATATTTAGATCTGTTCAAATATCAATCTTATGCCACTTGTCAATCATGTCTCAAAGGAAAGATGACAAAGACTCCATTCACTGGATATGGAGTAAGAGAGAGTGAGCTCCTAGGACTCATACACAGCGATGTATGTGGTCCAATGTCTACACATGCAAGAGGCGGTTTTTCATATTTCATTATTTTTATGGATGATTTCTCTAGGTATGGATTCATTTTCTTGATGAAACATAAATCCGAGGCCTTTGAGAAATTCCAAGAATATAAGAATGAAGTAGAGAACCAAACCGGCAAAAGCATCAAGACACTGAGATCTGATCGAGGTGGTGAATACTTAAGTGTCGAGTTCCTGGGTTACCTAAAAGACAAAGGAATTCTCTCTCAGCTTACTCTTTTATACACTCCACAGCATAACGGTGTATCGGAAAGTCGAAACCGAACCCTATTAGATATGGTACGTTCCATGAAGAGTAATGCTGAGTTACCGCGATCTTTCTGGGGTTATGCACTAGAATCAGCTGCATATCTTTTGAACAGGGTTCCTACCAAGACTGTGCCTACCACACCATATCAGATGTGGAGTGGGAAGAAACCCTATCTTCAGTATCTGAAGATATGAGGATGTCCAGCTTTTGTTAAAAAGCAGTATGCGGACAAACTCGAGGCACGATCAGTACAGTGTAAGTTTGTGGGATATCCAAAGAACTCCAAGGGGTATTTTTTCTATTACGCAGAGGAACAAAAGGTTTTGTTTCTCTTAATGCCCATTTTCTAGAACAGCAGTTTTTAGAAAAGGAAACAAGTGGGAGCGCAATAGAACTGGAAGAAATTCCGGAACCACAAACTATTACTGAAAGTTTGGTAGAACCAGAAGTTCAAGAAGAACAGGACATTCCCGCACCCCTCCGCATGAGTAGTAGGCCGTCTCATCCGCCTGAGAGATACTATAGTTTTCTCATAGACGGGGATAGAGAGGATTGCGTCATTGATAATGATGAACCTAATAGCTTCCAGCAGGCCATCCAGAGCGGCGACTCGGTAAGATAGCTGGATGCAATGCGGACCGAGATGGAGTCCATGTACACCAATAAAGTATGGACTTTGCTCCAGACGGGGTAAAACCCATAGGATGCAAGTGGATCTTCAAGAAAAAGATTGGTGTAGATGGACAGGTAGAAACCTATAAGGCTAGACTTGTTGCAAAGGGTTTTCGTCAAAGACCTGGTTTGGACTATGACGAAACTTTTTCTCCAGTGGCTATGCTCAAATCCATTCGGATCCCCCTTGCCATTGCTGCCTTCCATGATTATGAGATCTGGCAGATGGACATAAAGACGACTTTTCTAAATGGAAATTTAGAAGAATGCGTCTATATGGATCAGCCAGAAGGTTTCAATCAGAGTGGGAGCAGTGGGAAAGTGTGCAAGTTGCTTAAGTCCATTTATGGACTAAAGCAGGAATCGCGGAGTTGGAACATCTGTTTTGATGAAACGGTCAAAGAATATGGCTTTATCAAAAATCCAGATGAACCATGTATATATAGTAAAATTGTAGCACGAACTGTCGCATTTCTCGTCTTGTACGTGGATGACATTCTCTTGATAGGAAATGACATTCCTATGCTACAATCTGTCAAAGGATTCTTGTCACACAGGTTCTCCATGAAAGATCTGGGTGATGCCTCTTACATTCTAGGGATCCGGAAGTGTCGTGATAGATCTAAGAGGATGTTGGGACTTTCACGGTCCAGGTATATCAACACTATACTGAAAAGATTCAATATCGAAGATTCTAAGCGCGGTAATTTTCCGGCTTGTCACGGAATCACCCTCTCCAAAGAGATGTCTCCTAAGACTGATTTGGAAAGGGATCGCATTTCAGTTATACCCTACGCTTCTGTGGTAGGCTCAATAATGTATGCGATGTTGTGTACCAGACCAGATGTAGCTTACGCACTGAGCGTGGTGAGCCGTTATCAATCAGACCCAGGGGAGAAGCACTGGATAGCAGTAAAGAACATTCTCAAGTACCTAAGAAGGACTAAGGATATGTTCTTGGTTTACGGCGGAAAAGACCTCTAGATTGAGGCTTTTTCCGACTCCAGCTTCCAGAGTGACAAGGATGACTCTAAGTCCATGTCAGGTTATGTCTTTACCCTCAATGGAGGGGCGGTGTGCTGGAAAAGTTCCAAGCAGGACACCATTGCTGACTCGATGGTGGAAGCGGAGTATAACGCTACTTGCGATGCCGTAAAAGAAACAGTCTGGGTGAAGAAGTTCCTAACAGAACTTCAGGTGGTTCCTACCATTGTTAATCCAATACCGCTGTATTGTGACAACAACGGCGCTATAGTTTTAGCGAAGGAACCCAGGTCCCATCATAAGTCCAGAAACATCTTATGGCGGTATCACCTGATCAGGGAGATCATAGATCACCAGGAGATCGAGGTCCGGAGAGTTGCTACAGGGGAGAACACTGCAGATCCATTCACAAAGGCCTTACCTCAGACTCAGTTCGAGAGGCTATTCGAGATGATAGGTCTTCGATATGCCAGTATATGGCCCTAGTGCAAGTGGGAGATTGTTAGTGTATATGCCCTAGGGGCCATTATTGTATCATACTAGCTTGTATATTACTTAATGGAAGCTTGGGATATTCACAGTTGTATAAACAGGCTTGCTCAACATAGTAGTATGCTTCTTGGTTTATATCTATCTTAATATATGTATATGTTTCTTTTAGCATATCGCGAATACATATTGATAGAGCCCTTAGGATCTTGCTTGACTACCAGCGTTGTGATGGCAGTCACACTGGTGGGAGCTGGGTAGTCTACAAGCACATCCTTTTTCAGGTCCCTAGTCGTAGGATTATCGAGACAGGGCATCGATACTCCAGAGTAGACTAGTGTATACGCTTCTCATCCCAGCAGGGGAGATAGTCTGTTCCACATCCATTAGTACATTGTACTGGAGATAGTATGCAGGTGCTCGTTGGGTTACGGGTACACCGGACAGGACTCGCAGGGAACTGTTGGTTAGTATCATACCCGTCGTCAGTTAACAGTTCCCAGATGACATGAGCACAGTATTGTCCGTTGACTTGATACTGCTGTTTCGTCTCGAGTGTATTCCCGCTGTTCTTAGATTGCTACCGCACCACGGCTCAAAGGAGTCGTGCAAACAGGTAGCAGTTGGGTGCAGTCCCGAAGCACTTGGAGGCGGTGGCGGTTAGATAGGATTCGTCTCTCCCGGTATTGGGAGTTAACATCGCACTGTGTTTGGAGAGCCATTACGCAAAGTCCCTGGCCAGGGCAAACGAGATTTACTGGTAGGATTTCCAGTAGCTTCTCAAGGTGTAGTGGGCTTCACTCCGACATAACTTATACAGGTTTTAGAGGACTGACGCTTGCCGCCCCCTAGGCCTGATATGCGATAGTCTTAGACAAACAGACCAGACTGTATGGAGATTGTCGCATCAGGCTCAGTAGGGGTTCGGATGGGTTTCCTTATTGGCCTTCTTATCGACATCTACCTGGGGACCGTTACGTACAGCTAGTGCCACTTGCGGCCTGTGGTTAAATCCACTGCCAGCGTAGTGTCGAGTCTTTAGAGTCCCACACAGAGTGTTTCCCTGCTTCAGGAAAAATGATATAGAGATCGTATGGTTTTACGACAGGGTTCGGACATATAAGTGTACTTATGCACGTATGATGTTTGGACAGTTTATACTAGCGGGCTTTAGTTTAAGCCAGATTCTAGTATTGGATTATTGGATTTATACAGTCTCTGTATTTCCGTGTTTTACGAATGGGAGGGGCATTCTCGTAATTAGTCGAGAAGCTTCTAGAAGAAAGGTAAGGTGGAGAGCTTAGGAGTAATTTGCATTAAATGAATTAGTGACTCATGAAGTGATTCATCCAAATGAGTTAATGAAACATTTATTTCTTAATGACTCATGAGATGATTCATTCATTTGTGTTAAATGAAGCATGAAGATATTTGTGCAAGATATTTGTACAAGATATTTTATGCTTCATAATATATACATAATTTGAGTTATAATTCATTTCATTCTAAAAACACATTCTCTCTCCTCAAGCTCTCCTTTTCTTAAACCTAACCCTAATCCTCTCATGTGTTGAGATCCCAAGGGTTAGCAAGACTAATGGATCCTTAATCCACTTCTATATCTTCTAGATCACTTGGATTAGCAATCCTAGCCACTTAGTTATCTCAAGTGAGAGGTTAAAGCTCGGAGAAGGAACTCTCGGGTGGATCTTCTATCACATCGAGGAGGCCGACGAGGAGGTGAACAACAAGAACAAGAAGGACTAGAATCTTGAGGTATAATCATCTATCATAGTAGTTAATCACTTCTAGATAGTTGTTAGTTAGGGTTTAGCAAAGATCCGTAAAATTAGTCGATGTTAACTTGAACAAAATGATTGTTTTACCTATTCCGCCTCCCCGCATCATGTGGGGTGTCTAACGTCGACTTACAGAGGCCGTACGTTTATACGTGAAGGGTTCCGATTAATTACGTGTACTAGTTGCACAAAATTTAATCGGACGGATTATAATACTAGCGGGCTTAGAATTAAGCCGGTTTGTTAAATCAAATATTGATTTAATGCTACTATTATATTAGTAGTATTATTCTACCTTTAAGGTATTCATACTTTGGTACGAATATGGGTATGTATATAAGGTAGAAAGTATTTTGTATTTATACAAAATACCTTCTAGAAAATGACACCTCATTATGTATTTTTCTATTTATTTGAAATAGAAAATGAGGTGGAGGGGTGAGGTGGCTGTAAGTCCACGTTGCCAACCCCGGTTCTTGCGGGGAGGCGGAAACGGTATAAAAACAAATTTTTAGCGCATTAGGCAACATTGACTAACAAAAGTCGGGATCTTTTCTAAACTAAACTGGCTACCAAGCTAAAGAGAGTTAGCTACTCGGAAAAGATGTTATACCTAACTTGAACTCCTTCTTCTTGAAACCTTTGTAGAGCTTGGATGGTGCTTTCCTCGTCGCCTTCTTCCGTCAAAGATGGATCCACCTGAGGGTTCAACCTTCGGGCTCCTTTCTCTAACTTTGAGAGAACTAGGGTCTTTGGCTTGCTAGACCTCTAATCCTAGAGTGAGTAGAGAGTGGTGTAGGGTGTTTTTATCTCAAGGAGGGGTTTCTCAACACATGAGAGTGAGTCTCCTTGAACTAGAGGAGGAGGAAGAAGAAGAGAGGAGAGAGAAGTGTTATGATAGAAATGAATAACTTTTTACAACCATAATATAATATGAAAATGAATTATCAAATTAATAATAATAATCTAAATGATATAGTTGATGGATGGTTTGGAATGACAATTATCATTACACACATTAAATGGTTTTGCTAGAATCAAAGAGCATCTTTGATATGTAATGATGATAGTCAAAGTTTCAACCATGGTCAACAAGTCAACCTTTGTCAACAAGTCAACAAACCCAACCATGACACAATTTCATTTAATTAATATTATTAATTGATATATCATAAATTCATTAGGGTTTGGAAAAAGACGACTGTCAACTGTGCATACACACCCGTTCCGAAACCCTAATGAAAATCCTCTTCCTCCGCCTCAATCAACTGTGCATACACACCCGTATTCTTGTTCCGAGGAACAGGAATACAATGAGATAAAACTAACCCCAAAACATATACTAGTATCTGGCTCAAACCAGAGCCCGCTAGTAATATCCGTCCGGACTCCAAACGTGCACAAGTGCGCGGATGAGAATGAACCCTGTCGCAAAACCATGCGACCTCTACTCTGTTTTGCCCAATGGCGAATAGCCCTCTGTGTGGGACTCTAAAGACTCGATACTACGCTGGTAGTGGGTTTAACCACAGACCGCAAGCGGCACTAGCTGTGCGTAACGGTCCCCAGGTAGATGCCGATAAGAAGACTGGCGAGGTGAACCCCATCTAAACTCCTACTGAGTCTGAATGTGATAGTCTCCGTACAGTCCGGTCTGTTCGTCTGATACATCAGATGGCGGGCCTAGGGGGCGATAAACGTCAGTCCCCTAATAGAGGTACAAGTCATGTCGGAGTGAAGCCCAAAACACCCTGAGATAACACTGGAAGCCTACCAGTATATCTCGCTTGCCCTGGCCAGGGACTACTCGTGTAATGGCTCTCCTAGACACAGCGCGATGTCAACCCCCAACACTGGGAGAGACGAATCCTGTCTAACCGTCACTGCCTCCAAGTGCTTCGGGACTGCACCCAACTACTACCTGTTTGCATGACTCCGTTGAGCCGTGGTAGGGTAGTAATCAAAGTACAGTGGGAACACACTCGAGGCGAAGTGCCAATGTCAAGTCAGCGGACTAAGCTGTACTCATGTCACCTGGAAACTGATAACTGACGATAGGTATAAAACCAACTAGTCAGTTCCCGACGAGTCCTGTCCAGTGTACTCGTAACCTAACGAGCACCCGCATACTATCTCAAGTATGACGTACTGACGGTTGTGGAACAGACCGTCTCCCACACTGGGATGAGAAGCGCATGCGCTAGTCTACTCCGGAATATCGATGCCCTGTCTCGATAGTCCTGCGACTAGGGACCTGCATAAGGATGTGCTTATAGATTACCCAGCTCCCACTAGTGTGACTGCCATCACAACGCTGGTAATCAAGCAAAGATCCTAAGGGCTCCACTAATGCGTATAGGTGATATCATAAAATAAACACATGTACACATTGAAGTAGAAACAAACCAAGTAGCATACTACCATTTTGAGCAAGATTGTATATACAAGGTGAATATCCCAAGCTTCCATTAAGTAATATACAAACCAGTATGATACAGTAATGGCCTCTAGGGCATATACACTAACAATCTCCCACTTGCACTAAGGCCATGTACTGGCGTATCGAAGACCTATCATCTCGATCAGCCGCTCGAACTGAGTCTGGGGCAAGGCCTTGGTGAATGGATCTGCAGTGTTTTCTTCTGAAGCAACCCTCTGAACCTCGATCTCCTGGCGATCCACGATCTCCCTGATCAGGTGATACCGCCTCAAGATGTGTCTGGATTTCTGATGGGACCTTGGTTCCTTCGCTAAAGCTATAGCCCCGTTGTTGTCGCAATACAGAGGTATTGGATCAACAATGTACGGAACCACCTGAAGTTCTTTCAAGAACTTCCTCATCCAGACGGCTTCTTTTGCGGCATCAGATGCAGCGATGTATTCCGCTTCCATAGTCGAGTCTGCAACGGTTTCCTGTTTGGAACTCTTCCAACACACCGCCCCTCCATTGAGGGTAAAGACAAAACCCGACATGGACTTGGAATCATCCTTGTCACTCTGGAAGCAGGAGTCAGCAAAGGCCTCGATCTGGAGGTCTTTTCCGTCATACACCAAGAACAGCTCCTTAGTCCTTCTCAGGTACTTGAGAATGTTCTTTACCGTTATCCAGTGTTTCTCCCCAGGGTTTGACTGATACCGGCTTACTACACTCAGTGCATAAGCTACATCCGGTCTGGTACACAACATCGCATACATTATAGAGCCTACCGCAGAAGCGTAGGGTATAATAGACATGCAATCCCTCTCCAAATCAGTCTTGGGAGACATCTCTTTAGAGAGGGTGATCCCGTGACAAGCCGGTAGGTTACCGCGCTTGGAATCTTCCATACTGAATCTTTTCAGTATGGTGTCGATGTACTTGGACTGTGAAAGTCCTAATATCCTTTTGGATCTATCACGATGGATCCGGATCCCCAGGATGTATGAGGCATCACCCAGGTCTTTCATGGAGAACCTGTGCGACAAGAACCCCTTGACAGATTGTAGCATAGGAATGTCATTTCCTATTAAAAGAATGTCATCCACGTATAAAACGAGGAATACTACAGTTCTCGCTACAAATCTACTATAGATGTATGGTTCATCTGGATTTTTGATAAAGCCAAATTCTTTGACCGTCTCATCAAAGCAGATGTTCCAACTCCGCGATGCCTGCTTTAGTCCATAGATGGACTTAAGCAACTTGCACACCTTTCCGCTGCTCCCACTCTGAATGAAACCCTCTGGCTGGTCCATATAGACATACTCCTCTAAATTTCCATTTAGAAAAACGGTCTTTACGTCCATCTGCCAAATCTCATAATCGTGGAAGGCAGCAATGGCAAGAAGGATCCGAATAGATTTCAGCATAGCCACTGGAGAAAAGGTTTCGTCATAGTCCAAACCAGGTCTTTGACGAAAACCCTTTGCAACAAGTCTAGCTTTATAGGTCTCAACCTGTCCATCTACACCAATCTTCCTTTTGAAGATCCACTTGCATCCTACGGGTTTTACCCCGTCTGGAGCAATGTCCAACGTCCATACTTTGTTGGTGTACATTGACTCCATTTCGGTCCGCATTGCATCCAGCCATTTTACCGAGTCAACGCTCTGAACGGCCTGCTGGAAGCTAGTAGGCTCATCATAATCTATGATGCAATCCTCTCTATCCCCGTCTATGAGAAAACCGTAGTATCTCTCAGGCGGATGAGACTGCCTACTACTCCTGCGGAGTGACGTAGGAATGTCCTGTTCTTTTGAACCCTCTGGTTCCACTAAGCTTTCAGTAATAGTCTGTGGTTCTGGAATTTCTTCCAGTTCTACTGTGCTCCCACTTATCTAGTTTTCCAAAAACTAAGTTTCCAAGAAGTAGGCATGACGAGAAACAAAAACCTTTTGTTCCTCTTCGCAGTAGAAGAAATATCCCTTGGAGTTCTTTGGATATTCCACGAACTTGCACTGTACAGAGCGTGCCTCGAGTTTGTCCGCATGCTGCCTTTTAACAAAAGCTGGACATCCCCATGTCTTAATGTGATTAAGATGGGGCCTCTTTCAACACCACATCTCATATGGTGTGGTAGGCATAGTCTTAGTGGGAACTCGGTTCAAAAGGTATGTAGCTGATTCTAGCGCATAACCCCAGAATGATCACGGTAACTCAGCGTTACTCATCATGGACCGTACCATATCCAATAGAGTCCGGTTCCTTCTCTCCGATACACCGTTATGTTGCGGAGTGTATGGAGGAGTAAGCTGAGAGAGAATTCCACTCTCTTTTAAGTAATTCGGGAACTTGGCACTTAAGTATTCTCCACCTCGATCCGATCTTAGAATCTTGATACTTTTGCCGGTTTGTTTTTCTACTTCATTCTTATATTCCTGGAACTTTTCAAAGGCTTCGGACTTATGTTTCATTAAGAAGACATAACCGTACCTTGAAAAATCATCCGTAAAAGTAATGAAGTAAGAATAATCGCTTCGCGCATGTGTAGACATTGGACCTCACACGTCGCTGTGTACGAGTCCCAAGAGCTCGCTCGCTCTTACTCCATGTCCAGTGAACGGAGTCTTTGTCATCTTTCCTTTGAGACAGGATTGACAAGTGGCATACGATTGATATTCGAACGGATTCAAATATCCTTCTGTATGTAACTTAGTCAACCTTCTCTCATTGATGTGACCCAGTCTACAATGCCATAAGAAAGTCTGATTGATATCTGGAGACTTTCTTTTGTGTGTATTCTGGATATTGAAAATCTGTGGTTGGTTTAATACGTATATACCATTGCTCAATGCACCTGACCCAATCAGAACTTGATTAAGGTGAATGTTTACAACATTGCTTACAAACGCAAATTCATAACCTTCTTTAGAAACCAAAGATACAGAAATGATATTACAAGTTGCGTTGGGTACAAAAAAACAATTACGCAAAACCAAAACATGCCCATCTGAAATTCCCAGGTGATAGTCCCCTACGGCTTTAGCATCCATGCTAGCTCTGTTTGCAACTCTGAGGGTCATGTCACCTGCCTTCAAAACCCTACGGTTTCTCAACGCCTGCAAAGAATTACAGATATAAGATCCTGATCCGGTATCCAATACCCAGGAAGTAGAGTTTATAGAAAGACAGTTTTCAATAACATACACACCTGAAGCTGAAGCCGCAACCTGCTTCAGTTCCTGTGTCCTGGCCTTCCAAGCCCTGCAATCTTTCTTCCAGTGTCCACTCTTATGACAATAGAAGCATTCTTCTTTACCCACAAGCTTCCCCGCTATCTTTGTTGCCTTTGCCTTTCCCTTCGTATCCACTTTACTAACACCACCCTTTGGTTTGGCGGGGGCTTTCCTCTTCTTTTCCTTGGCTTTCGCCTTGGACCTAGAAGAAGAAGATCCTCCTACAAACAAAGTGGATGTTTCCCTACCTTTCTGTAGGGTGCCCTCTGCGCTCCTCAGCATGTTGAGGAGTTCTGAAAGTTCAACTTCCTTTTCTTATAAGTTGAAGTTCAGTATAAACTGGGTGTAAGTGGAAGGAAGGGACTGGAGAATTAAGTCTGTATAGAGCTCACTCTCCAACGTAGTCCCAAGTTCTGCGAGCTCCTCAATGTAGCCAATCATCTTAAGCACGTGTTCCGCTACCGATGATCCAACGGCTAATCTTGCCGAAAATAACTTCTTTGACACTTCGTATCTTGCGATACGAGACTGCTCTCCATACAGTTCTTTTGTATGGAGAAATATGGATTCCAAGTCCATATTCTCGTGCCTCCTCTGATGTTCGTTGTCCATAGAGGCAAGCACGAGGCACTTAGCCTTCGCGCAATCAATCTCCCAAGTCTTACGGATTTCCTTATCCGCGACGCTGGAGGTGGGACCTGGGACGGGGGGAGCTTTGGTGGTAAGAAGATACCCCAGCTTGTCGTAAGTGATTGACATTCTGACATTCCTGAGCCAATCTTTGTAGTTTGGCCCTGTCAATATGTTTTTATCTAGAAGTAACTTAAGTCCAGTCATGTCGATTGGTCGCTGCAATTAGGAGAGAGAGAAGAAACACTTAGCACGATGCTCTTGCAAGTTTAGAATGGTTTTTAGTTTGTCTAAACAGGATGGCTCCCACTGTTTCTCGAATCCCTCCTCAAACCATAAAGGAAGAATTAGTCGGGATCAATCCCACCGCACAATACTTGCTTAACCGTTCAGCCAGGCCAGTGTCGGTACTTCGAGGGAGGTTTTCCAACGCTTTCGCGAAGTTCCTTAATTTAAGAACCTCTTTTCCCTGTGGACGTAGCCCCGCTAACACCTTTCTAGACACCAACTAGGTTTATAGCATTGATCGTTTAGTGAGAAATTTCCCGAGGAGTATCATATACTCACAGTAAGATCGGGATCCAAATATTATTGCGTAACGAAACTGAAGGAATCCTACCATAATCATCACACTCCAAATGGTATGCAAATCTAGCAAGTTTCAGTTCTTATGAAACTCCCGATGTGGATTTTTGCCCCATGCTCTTATGACCTTGACTTTGGCTAACAAATCATAAGTCACATGTCAAGTTCTACCCGTCGTTCTCCAGGTTAATTTGAGTCCACCCGTACCTACCCTTGACTTTGGCCAACAAGGCAGTACGACTGTTCCAAATCAACGCATCTATCTATGCTGCACATGATACCCTAATAGCTACCAATCACTATGTCTTGACTTTGACCAACAAACATAGCTTGAATACTATTGACTATTCACGTGAAACGACGGAAGGCTACGAATGGTTTTGGTAAAACCGTGAACATAGTGAACTTGATATAATCGATGGAACGAGATAGCTTTTAAAAGGGAGTGGCTCAAGCTCCGCATTTAAAAGTTAGTTTTGAAAATAACCGAGTGGTTTTTCGAAAGTGTTCCAACGACTTTTGCTTGGTTTATTATCTTGCATTAGTTCTTTTAATGCGTGATATTCTTGCATTAGTTCTTTTAATGCGTCCCATCATTTAATCCTACCATTGCAGAAAACAACCAAAATATGACGTACGCTTATGCCATTCGCATTCGCAACGGGGCCCCGTCATCACCCGTTAGGTTACTGAACTAACGACAGAGCGGGGGCTGGGCTAGCGTGGCTGTAAAACATAAGCAACGCCTAAATAGTTATAAATATTTAGCAATGATAGACATTACAGATCACAGATGAATACATTGGATATACTAGGAATCCGCAATCCGTTCGAGCCTGCAACGAAAAGCGGATTACACGGTCGCGGTGAATAGCCAATACCCTACCCAAGACCCCTATGGGTGCGGCAAACTACCCGCCAAGTACCCGAAGTGGAGCAACCTCCCTCAACGCCGTGAGTAGGCCACTCGGCACTTCGAGATATCCGGTAGTTTGTGCACCCCCTCCATGGGTCTATCCTAGGAGCAAAAACAGTAAAAAGAAATTATACAATGACGGCTACAACCCCGACCCGGTTGTGCGGCCATACAAATAATATTACATCAATTTACATATTACATGAATGAAAGAAAAAGAAACACTCATCTCACATCCACCCCGGCTATTCACCCGCGACAGTCCAAGGCATTCATATACACATACCATCAACAAACACAGATCACAGATATGTATAACTCCCACTAATCGACATATAGCGATTAGCCGACGTTCAATACATATAAACATCACAGATATAACCGATTAGTCAAAGTAAAGTGAAGTTCGATAAAAAATACGGATTTATAGGCCCCTAAAAACAAATTTCTTTTCTGTAAAACCTGGGCACAAATAAACCATCTTAAAAATCCCAAAACTCTACCAGAAGATCACTGCACCAAACCCGGTCGAGAACAGTGACTAAACGGCGGCGGTTCCGCGGCAATGAGCATGGTTTTGCCGCGGAACCGCCGCTCTTTGATGGGTTCACTCGACCGTTTTTGGTGGGTGTCTTCACAAAACCCTGAGCCGATTTTTGGAGTAAAACTTTTTATTTTTAGAGCACAAAAAATTTCAACAGAAAGTTAGGGTTTTGATGTTTAGGTTTTTGTGATTTTTCCGATCGAACTTCCATACACTTTACTACTAAGCTAGTTTAAGTTTAGTTAGGCTCTGATACCACTGTAAGTCCACATTGCCAACCCCGGTTCTTGCGGGGAGGCGGAAACGGTATAAAAACAAATTTTTAGCGCATTAGGCAACATAGACTAACAAAAGTCGGGATCTTTTCTAAACTAAACTGGCTACCAAGCTAAAGAGAGTTAGCTACTCGAAAAAGATGTTATACCTAACTTGAACTCCTTCTTCTTGAAACCTTTGTAGAGCTTGGATGGTGCTTTCCTCGTCGCCTTCTTCCGTCAAAGATGGATCCACCTGAGGGTTCAACCTTCGGGCTCCTTTCTCGAACTTTGAGAGAACTAGGGTCTTTGGCTTGCTAGACCTCTAACCCTAGAGTGAGTAGAGAGTGGTGTAGGGTGTTTTTATCTCAAGGAGGGGTTTCTCAACACATGAGAGTGAGTCTCCTTGAACTAGAGGAGGAGGAAGAAGAAGAGAGGAGAGAGAAGTGTTATGATAGAAATGAATAACTTTTTACAACCATAACATAATATGAAAATTAATTATCAAATTAATAATAATAATCTAAATGAAATAGTTGATGGATGGTTTGGAATGACAATTATCATTACACACATTAAATGGTTTTGCTTGAATCAAAGAGCATCTTTGATATGTAATGATGATAGTCAAAGTTTCAACCATGGTCAACAGGTCAACCTTGGTCAACAAGTCAACAAACCCAACCATGACACAATTTCATTTAATTAATATTATTAATTGATATATCATAAATTCATTAGGATTTGGAAAAAGACGACTGTCAACTGTGCATACACACCCATTCCGAAACCCTAATGAAAATCCTCTTCCTCCGCCTCAATCAACTATGCATACACACCCGCATTCTTGTTCCGAGGAACAGGAATACAATGAGATAAAACTAACCCCAAAACATATACTAGTATCTGGCTCAAACCAGAGCCCGCTAGTAATATCCGTCCGGACTCCAAACGTGCACAAGTGCGCGGATGAGAATGAACCCTGTCGCAAAACCATGCGACCTCTACTCTGTTTTGCCCAATGGCGAATAGCCCTCTGTGTGGGACTCTAAAGACTCGACACTATGCTGGCAGTGGGTTTAACCACAGACCGCAACCAGCACTAGCTGTGCGTAACGGTCCCCAGGTAGATGCCGATAAGAAGACTGACGAGGTGAACCCCATCTGAACTCCTACTGAGTCTGAATGTGACAGTCTACGTACAGTCCGGTCTGTTCGTCTGATACATCGCATGGCGGGCCTAGGGGCGGTAAACGTCAGTCCCCTAAGAGCGGTACAAGTCGTGTCGGAGTGAAGCCCAAAACACCCTGAGATAATACTAGAAGCCTACCAGTATATCTCGCTTGCCCTGGCCAGGGACTACTCATGTAATGGCTCTCCTAGAGACAGCGCGATGTCAACCCCCAACACTGGGAGAGACGAATCCTGTCTAACCGTCACTGCCTCCAAGTGCTTCGGGACTGCACCCAACTACTATCTATTTGCACGACTCCTTTGAGCCGTGGTAGGGTAGTAATCAAAGTACAGTGGGAAAACACTCGAGGCGAAGTGCCAATGTCAAGTCAGCGGACTAAGCTGTACTCATGTCACCTGGGAACTGATAACTGACGATAGGTATAAAACCAACTAGTCAGTTCCCGACGAGTCCTGTCCAGTGTACTTGTAACCTAACGAGCACCCGCATACTATCTCAAGTACGACGTACTGACGGTTGTGGAACAGACCGTCTCCCACACTGGGATGAGAAGCGCATGCGCTAGTCTACTCCGGAGTATTGATGCCCTGTCTCGATAGTCCTGCGACTAGGGACCTGCATAAGGATGTGCTTATAGATTACCCAGCCCCCACTAGTGTGACTGCCATCACAACGCTGGTAATAAAGCAAAGATCCTAAGGGCTCCACTAATGCGTATAGGTGATATCATAAAATAAACACATGTACACATTGAAGTAGAAATAAACCAAGTAGCATACTACCATTTTGAGCAAGATTGTATATACAAGGTGAGTATCCCAAGCTTCCATTAAGTAATATACAAACCAGTATGATACAGTAATGGCCTCTAGAGCATATACACTAACAGTGGCTTCAAGCATAGTGAGAAGCATGGCTATTGCTTTTATTTATTCATTTGGGAAAATTATTCAAGCATGGTTAATATTCTTTATTGAAAAAGAAATGCTTGATATTTTCCTTAGCCATTTGTTCTTCCATCATTCTAGCTTTCCCATTCTCTCTCCTCTCTTGAGTTCATCTTCTTTCTCAAACCCTAACCCTATCATGTGTTGAGAAAGATAAGGTTTAGAGATACAAAAACATAACTAGACATCTCTATATCATCTAAGCAAACTAAATTAGCAAATTAGTTTATTTAGTTGCTTCTTTTTGTGCAAACTTGAGCCATATTCTCTCGGGCGGATCATCTAGGATCAAGAAGGCCATCAAGAAAGGTTAATCAAGGATCCCTCGGAGCACAAGAGGAAGGAGTTTTGAAGGCCCGAAGAACATGAATAGTTTTGGTATAACCCATCTTTATAGTAGATTAACTCTTAGTAGTTGCTAGTTTAAGGTTATGGATTGATCGCTTGGGGTTTAGTTGATTGTGCTTGCTCAAATTTTAATTTTTGTGCATTCCGCCTCTCAACTCTCATTTTAGAATGAGCACAACTAACCAACAGTTATGCAATAACTACACAAAAACCCTTTTATAACCCCCCACAAAAATTAAACACTTACATGCATTTATTACGCCTCAGGCAGACAAACAGACATCTGAAGACAAAGGGAACAGACTTCTGAAGGCAAAATAAAACTAGCCGTTATAGTATTAAATGCACGTAACGGTAATATTTTTCAAACAAATATAGTTTCAGACGTCTGTCGTCATAAGCTTCAGACGTTTGTCGTGTTAGTGTTATATGCCCTAGAGGCCATTATTGTATAGTACTAGTTTGTATATTACATTTTGGAAGCTTGGGATATATATACACGGATTTATAACAGTCTTGCTCAATATTATAGTATGCTACTTGGTTTGTATCTATCTTAATATGTGTATATGTTTCTTTTAACGTATCGCTAATACATATTGATAGAGCCCTTAGGATCTTTACTTAACTATCAACGTTGTGATGGCAGTCACACTAGTGGAGGTTGGGTAGTCTATAAGCACATCCTTATACAGGTTTCTAGTCGTAGGATTATCAAGACAGGGCATCGATACTCCAGAGTAGACTAATGTATACGCTTCTCATCCCAACAGGGGAGATGGTCTGTCCCACAGCCATCAGTACGTCGTACTGGAGATAATATGCAGGTGCTCATTGGGTTATGAGTTACACTGGACGGACTCGTAGGGTACTACTGGTTGGTACTATACCTATCGTCAGGTAGAAGTTCCCAGGTGACATGAGTACAGTTTAGTCCGTTGACTTGACACTACTACTTCGCCTCAAGTGTGTTCCCACTGTTCTTAGATTGCTACCCTACCACGGCTCTATTGAGTCGTGAAAACAGGTAGTAGTTGGGTGCAGTCCTGAAGCACTTGGAGGCAGTGGCGGTTAGATAGGATTCGTCTCTCCCGGTATTGGGGGTTGATGTCGCGCTGTGTTCGGAAAGCCATTACACAAAGTCCCTGGCCCGGGCAAGCGAGATTTACTGGTAGGTACTCCAGTAGTTTCTCAAGGCATTTTGGGCCGCACTCCGACATGACTTATTGCACTATTAGGGGTCTGACACTTGCCGCTCCCCTAGGACCGATATGCGACACTCTTAGATGAACAGACCGGACTGTACGGAGATTGCCACAGACAGGCTCAGTAGGAGTTTGGATGAGCTTGCTCGTCGGCCTTCTTATCGACAGATACCTGGGTAGCCATTACGTGCAGCTAGTACCGCTGACGTGCTTGTAGTTAAACCTACTGCCAGCGCACTGTCGAGTCTTTAGAGTCCCACACAGAGGGTTTCCCTGCTTCGGACGAAACGATGTAGAGGTCGGTTTTACGACAAGGTTCATTCACATACGTGTATTTGTGTGCGTGTGATGTTCGAGCGGACAATACTAGTAGGCTTTGGTTTAAGCCGGATCCTAGTATTTGATTGTTGGATTAGTTTCGTCTCATTGTATTCGTGTTTCTCGGAACACGGATGCGGGTATGTATATACGGATGAGAGGGGTATAAAAGGAGACACCTCATTAGGGTTTTGACCATTGACTTGATTAAAACAATTATGAGGTGGAGAAAAGTATTTATTAATTTTGTAAATGATAATTATGGCATGGATAATTTTTCTTGACTTCTTGACTTGGTTTGACCACTTGACTTAGTTTGACCACTTGACTTGGTTTGACTATTTGACTTTAGATATTTTTGTGAGATATTTTGTGACCTATATATTTTGATGAGATATTTTTTCATGCTATGCTTGTGGTCATATCAAATTAGCCATCTCCTTTTCAATTATCCTTATCAAAAATCATTTCTCTTTCCTCAAGTTCACTCTCTCCTTCTTCCTCTCAAAACCCTAGTGTCTCATGTGTTGAGAATCAAGGGTTAGTGAGACTAAGCTACCCAAAATCACACTCTACTCATTCTAGATTACTTAGTTTAGCACACCAAATGATCTAGTTGCCTCAACTTGGAGGTTAAGCTCAAGGTTGGAACTCTCGGGTGGATCTTCTTCGACTTCGAGAAGCCGACGAGGAGGTGCTATCCATTTCCACTCCAAGAAGCTCGCGAGGTTAAAGAGGACTGTGAGAAGACAAGAAGGACACGATTCTACGAGGTATAACATTCATCCAAGTAGTTAAACCTCTTATTGTTTGCTAGCTACGGTTTTATGTTCGATCCTTGCTTATAGTCGATGTTGCGAAGCCCGTAAAAATCATTTTTTGTTAATTTCGCCTCCCCGCGAACACGTGGGGTGAGAAACATTGACTAACAGTGGTATCAGAGACTCTCATAAACCCTAGATAGGTTGTAACGATGTTAGAATTCCGCCGTTTTTGTCGCGGAAAAACTGTCGACAAAAACAGTTTTCAAAAGTGATATTATGAGTTGTTTGCGCACCCCGCGGGCTCATAGTTTGAACCGAGAAGCCGCGGGGTAAAGCGTGTGCACCCCGGGGACATCCCAAGGGGGACCAACGGCCGGGACCACCCCCCTAATTCCACCACTTGGTGGCTTTGGGGGCTGGTGACCCGAGAGCACCAGGAATTGGTGCTCTCGGGTCTGCCTTCCTTTGGGGGCCACCTTGTAGTGGCCCCTAGGGATGGGTACCCTCCCCTCCCCCCGAGGCCCCCTTTCAACAGTAATACTAGTTTCTTCGCCTTCACGAAGATTCGGACGGGTTTCGAGTTCGTTTCGACTCCCGGATTAGCTCAGAACTATCGATTTTGGAACTTTAGCTCACTGGATTTTCAAGTCTTGGAAAATTGTTTATGTTTGCTAATTGCGTGCAGAATTCTAATGTCGAAGTTACTTTACAGACTCTATGTTGTATATATGTGTTCGGAGACGTCGACTAATTGCTATACGTCGATTAGTCGGGGTTGCACATATCTGTAATGTTGTTGTGATGGTTTGTGTATTTGAACTTGTTGGATCGTCGTGGATGAATAGCCGGGGATGTGAGATGAGGGTTTTCATTCTTTCATTCGATGTAAATTTGTAAAGTGATGTACTATTATTTTTGCGGGGCATATCCGGGTTGAGATTGTAGCCACCGTTGTATTATTTCTTTTACTGTTTTTGCTCCTAGGATAGACCCAAGGTGGGGTGCACAAACTACCGGGTACTTTGAAGTGCCGAGTGGCCTACTCACTTTGTTGAGGGAGGTTGCTTCACTTCGGGTATTTAGCAGGTAGTTTGCCACACCCGTTAGGGTCTAGGATGTGGTTTGGCTATTCATCACGGCCGTGGAATCTGTCTTTCGTTACAGGCTCAAACGAAACGCGGAATTCCTAGTATATCCAATGTGTTCATCTGTGATCTGGAATGCCTATCATTGCGTCTGACAAATGGATATTATTATATATGTATTATATAATAGACATTGTTTATGTTTTGCATCTGCGCTAGTCCAGCCCCCGCTCTGTCGTTAGTTAAGTAACCTAACGGGTGATGACGGGGTCCCGTGGCGAATGCGAATGGCATAAGCGTATGTTGTATTTTCGTTGTTTTCTGCAATGGTAGGTTAATTGATGGGACTGCATTACATTAATGCTAAGCAAACAAACCAAAGTTGAATCGTTGGAACAATTTCAAAACCACTCGGTTTTTTCAAAACAGCAAAACTTTTAAAATACGGAGCTTAAACCACTCCTTTTAAAAGCTATCAGGTTCCTTCGATTATATCAAGTTCACTACGTTCACGGTTTCGCCAAAACCATTGTAGCCCTCCGTCATTTCAGTTGGATATTCAGTAGTATTCAAGCTATTTATTTTGATCTTCGCCAAGGCATAGTGATTGGTAGCTGTTGAATATTTATCTATAGCATAGATAGATGCGTTGGTTTGGGACAGTCATACTGCTATTTTGGCCTTTGTCAAGGGTATGTATGGGTGGGTTCAAATTAACCTGGACAATAACGGGTAGAACTTGACATGTGACTTATGATATGTTGGCCTTCGTCAAGGTCATAAGAGCATGGGCAAAAATCCACATCGGGAGTTTCTAAAGAAACTGAAACTTGCTAGTGTTGCATACCATTTGGAGTGTGATAATTTTGGTAGGATTCCTTCAACTTTATCACACGATGATATTTGGATCCCAATCCTACTGTGAGTATATGCTACTCCTCGAGAGATTTTTTCACTTAACGATCAATGTTATAAACCAAGTAGGTGTCTAGAAAGGTGTTAGTTGGGCTACGCCCCCAGGGAAAAGAGATTATTTAATTAAGGAACTTCACGAAAGCGTCGTAAAACCTCCCTCGAAGTACCGAAACTGGCCCGGCTGAACGGTTAAGCATGTATTGTACGGTGAGATTAATCCTGACTACTTCTTCTTTTATAGTTTGAGGAAGGATTCGAGAAACAGTGGGAGCCATCCTGTTTAGATAAACTAAAAACCAATCTAAATTTGCAAGAGCATCATGCTAAAGTGTTTCTTCTCTCTCTCCTAATTGCAGCGACTAAACAGGACAGGCCTTAAGTTACTATTAGATAAAAATATATTGACAGGGCCAAACTATAAAGATTGGTTCAGGAATGTCAAGATGGCAATCACTTATGACAAATTGGGCTATATTCTTACTACTAAAGCACCCGCCGTCCCAGGTCCAGATTCTAGCGTCGCGGATAAGGAAATCCGTAAGACTTGGGAAATTGATTGCGCGAAGCCAAGTGCCTCGTGCTGGCCTCCAAAGACAATGAACACCAGAGGCGGCACGAGAATATGGATCTTGAATCCATATTCCTCCATACCAAGGAATTATATGGAGAGCAATCTGGTATCGCAAGATACGAGACCTCAAAGAAGCTATTTCAGGCGAGGTTGGCTGTCAGGTCATCTGTAGGGGAACACGTCCTTAAGATGATCGGCTACATTGAGGAGCTCACGGACCTTGGGACCACGTTAGAGAATGAGCTGTATACAGACTTGATTCTCCAGTCCCTTCCTTCCACCTACGCCCAGTTTATCTTGAATTTTAATATTCAAGGTAAAGAAGTTGAACTTCCGGAACTCCTCAACATGTTGAGGAGTGTTGAGGGTACCTTGAAGAAATCCAGGGAAACACCCGCTCTACTTGTTGGAGGAGCTTCCTCTTCTAAATCCAAGGCCAAAGCCAAAGGAAAGAAGAAGAAGGCCCCCACCAAGCCCAGATGCGGTGTTAGTAAGGTGGAAGCAAGGGAAAAGGCAAAAGTGGCGGGGCCGACAGTAGGGAAGGAAGAATGCTTCTACTGTCATAAAAAGGGCCATTGGAAGAAAGATTGCAGGGCTTGGAGAGCCAAGAACCAGGACCCAAAGCAAGTTGTGGCTTCGGCTTCAGGTGTGTTTGTAATTGAAAACTGTCTGTCGATCAACTCTACTTCATGGGTATTGGATACCGGGTCAGGATCTCATATCTGTAATTCTTTACAGGCACTGAGAAGCCGTAGAGTTCTGAAGACCGGTGATATGACCCTCAGGATTGCTAACGGAGCGAGCGTGGATGTTGTGTCCGTAGGGGAATATCACCTAGGACTGACGAGTAGACATATTTTGGTTTTGCGCAACTGTTTTTATGTACCTAGTTTGACTTATAATATCATTTCTGTATCTTTGTTATCAAAAGAAGGTTATGATTTTACATTTGTAACCAATATTGTAAACATCCACCTTAATCATGGTCTGATTGGATCGGGTACACTAAACAATGGTATATACGTATTAAACAAATTACAAGTTTTCAATGTCCAAAACACACATAAAACAAAGACTCTAAAATTAAATCAAGTTTTCTTATGGCATTGTAGACTAGGTCACATCAACGAAACAAGGTTGACCAAGTTACATAAAGAAGGATATTTGGATCCGTTCGAATATCAATTTTATGCAACTTGCCAATCATGTCTCAAAGAAAAGATGACAAAAACTCCGTTCACTGGACATGGAGCAAGAGAGAGTGAACTCTTGGTGTTAGGTCCACGTTACCTCTCCCGGTACTTTCGGGGTAACGGAAACGGTAAAACAAAAAAATTTCTGGACTTGGCAACATGGACCGTAAAAGCCGGATCTTTGCTAAACAATACACCAGCATCCTAACATGAGATGTGTCTACTCGGTTAGGGGTTATACCTCAACTTGAACTCCTTCTCTTCTTGTTGTCCTTCTTCTTTGTTGTTCTTCTCTTCTTGTTGTTCTTCTCTTTGCTTGCTCAATGGTTGATCCGGACTTCGGTCACCTCCGCGGCCTCCTTGAGTCGAAAACGATCCACCCGAGAGATGTACACCGAGCTCCACCTCAAGACGAGGTAACTAGGGCAAGGAGATTGCTAATCTAGAAGCCCTAGGATGTGTAGAGGAGATGTATGGATGTGTTTGTCAAGTGGAATCCTTTTTCTCTCAACACATGAGATCAAAGGAGAAATCAAGAGGAGGAAGAAGAAGGAGTTTTTCTTGCAACCATGGAGCTTCTCATTTCAAGAGAGAGAATGAGAATAAGCAAATGAAAAGCTTAACCAAGAGAAAACCTCACCATGGTTGCAATAATGCACAAACATTATCATTACTAATCCCATCAAGATAAAGGTGATGGCTACAAATGACATGACCATTATCATAACAAAAGAAAAAGAAAACCAAAGAATACTTTAGATCTTCTAAGAAGATCCAAGTCAACTTTGGTCAAATGGTCAACAAAGTCAAGATGGTCAAATGGTCAATGTAATTAGCCATAACAAAATTATCAATGAAAGGATTAGTAAATAATGTCCCCGGCTCATAATGGTTTTGACCAAACGAACTGTCGAAACCCTAATGAGTCCGCCTCAAAATGGTTTTGACCGAATCAACTTTCAAAACCCTAATGAGCCTGCCACATAGCGGTTTTGGTCGAACCAACTGCCAAAACCCTAATGAGGCACCTCCTCCTTCATCGCTCCGGAAAACTGTGCATACACACCTGCATCTGTATTCCGTAGAATGCGGATGTGCAGAAGCCAAAACAAATCCATCCATGCAATACTAGGATCCGGCTTAAACCAAAGCCCACTAGTATTGCCTGGCCGAACACCACACGCACACAAGTGTACGTAAGTGATCGCAGCCCTGCCGTAAAACCATACGGCCTCTACACGTTTCGCTCAGTGCAGGGAAACTCTCTGTGTGGGACTCTAAAGACTCGACACTACGCTGGCAGTGGGTTTAACCACAAACCGCAAGCGGCACTAGCTGTACGTAACGGTCCCCAGGTAGATGTCGATAAGAAGGCCAATGAGGTAAACCCATCCGAACTCCTACTGAGTCTGTATGTGACAATCTCCGTACAGTCCGGTATGTTCGTCTGATACATCGCATGTCAGGCCTAGGGGGGCGGCAAGCGTCAGACCCCTAATAGCAGTACAAGTCGTGTCGGAGTGAAGCCCAGAACACCCTGAGATAACACTGGAACCTACCAGTATATCTCGCTTGCCCTGGCCAGGGACTACTTGTGTAATGGCTCTCCTAGACACAGCGCGATGTCAACCCCCAATACCGGGAGAGATGAATCCTATCTAACCGTCACTGCCTCCAAGTGCTTCGGGACTGCTCCCAACTACTACCTATTTGCACGACTCAGTAGAGCCGTGGTAGGGTAGTAATCAAAGAACAGTGGGAACACACTCGAGGCGAAGTGACAGTGTCAAGTCAGCGGACTAAGCTGTACTCATGTCACCTGGGAACTGATAACTGACGATAGGTATAATACCAACCATCAGTTCCCGACGAGTCCTGTCCAGTGTACTCGTAACCCAACGAGCACCCGCATACTATCTCAAGTACGACGTACCGACGGCTGTGGGACAGACCGTCTCCCGTACTGGGATGAGAAGCGCATACGCTAGTCTACTCCGGAGTATCGATGCCCTATCTCGATACTCCCATGACTAGGGACGTGTATAAGGATGTGCTTGTAGATTACCCAGCCCCCACGAGTGTGATCGCCATCACAACGCCGGTAATCAAGCAAAGATCCTTAGGGCTCTACTAATGCGTATAGGTGATATAATAAATAAAAACACATGTACACATTAAAGCAGAGACAAACCAAGTAGCATACTACTATATTGAGCAAGATTGTCTGTACAACTGTGAATATCCCAAGCTTCCATCAAGTAATATACATACTAGTATGATACAGTAATGGCCTCTAGGGCATATACACTAACACTTGGGACTCATACACAGTGACGTGTGTGGTCCAATGTCTACACATGCAAGAAGTGGTTATTCCTATTTCATTACTTTTACGGATGATTTCTTTAGGTATGGACATGTCTTCTTGATGAAATATAAATCTGAGGCCTTTGAGAAATTCCGAGAATATAAGAATGAAGTGGAAAAACAAACCGGCGAAAGTATCAAGACACTAAGATCTGATCGAGGTGGTGAATACTTGAGTACCGAATTCCTGGATTACCTAAAAGAGAATGGAATTCTCTCTCAGCTTACTCCTCCATACACTCCACAACACAACGGTGTATCGGAGAGACGGAACCGAACCTTATTGGATATAGTACGTTCCATGATAAGTAACGCTGAGTCACCACGATCATTCTGGGGTTATGAACTAGAATCAGCTGCATATCTTTTGAATAAGGTTCCTACCAAGACAGTGCCTACCACACCATATCAGATGTGAAATGGGAAGAAACCCTATCTTTAGTATCTGAAGATATGGGGATGTCCAGCTTTTGTCAAAAAGCATCATGCAGATAAACTCGAGGTACGCTCAATACTGTGTAAGTTTGTGGGATACCCAAAGAACTCCAGGGGTATCTTTTCTATTACGCAGAGGAACAAAAGGTTTTTGTTTCTCGTCATGCCCACTTTTTGGAACATCAATTTTTAGAAAAAGAAACTAGTGGGAGCGCAATAGAACTGGAAGAAATTCCAGAACCACAAGCTATTACTGAAAGCTTGGTGGAACCAGAAGTTTCAAAAGAATAGGACATTCCCGCGCCACTCCGCAGGAGTAGTAGGCTGTCTCATCCGCCCGAGAGATACTATGGTTTTCTCATAGACGGGGATAGAGAGGATTACATCATTGATAATGAAGAGCCAACTAACTTCCAGCAAGCCATTCAGAGCACAGACTCGGTAAAATGGCTAGATACAATACGGACTGAGATGGAGTCCATGTACACCAACAAAGTATGGACTTTGGACATTGCTCCAGAAGGGGTAAAACCGGTAGGCTGCAAATGGATCTTCAGAAAGAAGATTGCTGTAGATGGACTGGTTGAAACCTATAAGGCTAGACTTGTTGCTAAAGGATTTCGTCAAAGACCTGGTTTGGACTATGATGAAACCTTTTGTCACGACCCGAAGGTATGGAACGTGACCGGCACTTAAATTACGAAACGTCTAGAGACGTAACGTAATCTAAGAAAGCCGAAGCCCAGAAATCTAAACCATTTAAAAGAAGAAATGTAGGAAAGCAAGTTTTAAAAGCAACATCAAATTTCTCAAAAATTTTGGCAGAGTCGCCTTTGTAAAAACTGACCCAAACAGGTACAAATAAGAATATATACATAAGCAACAATAAAATGGCATCCCCAAGCGGGAGCTATCTCTACGCCAAAATGCGGAAACAACTACACAATGCACTAAAATATACAACGCCGAAGGGCGAGGCTCAAAACTCAAAAGAAACTAAATCCACCTAAACCATAATAGTACAAGCGCGACTCTAAGGTCGAAATAAAAACAACTGGTCTTCTAAATCTATCAGTAATACAAGTCTGGATGATGGAGCTTACTAGATACAAACAAAATAATAAAAGTACAACGGCGATCCTGATACAAGTGAACCAACCTACCAAGAAAATCACCCTGAATGAAATGATGTGCCAGCAAGCTGCCAAGGAAACCTGTACATCGAAACCTGAAAAAAATGGCACAACGGGGGTGAGTTGCCAACTCATGAGTAGAAGATATCTGCGAGTGGAAATCGCATGCATGACGATCTCCTAGGTCATAATAATATACTTAATATAACACTAGTCATCTAGTGGTGGCAGGGTAATAAACTATACGCAAGTGCAATGCTCAGTGCTCGTGTCAGTACCTCAAGTAGTAACATGTCATGTGTATGAGTATGCATGCACCATGAATGTAAAACAATCAACCATGAAATATGGATATATCTGTATAAGAAATCTTTAACTTGTATCATAGTAAAATTTGTATAGTAATCTGAAAACATCATCAATGAAATCCATAGAAATCCGTGTCAAGTATCGACACAAAACATGCAAATCTCAAAGTCTCAATACCTCACAGTCTCAATATCTCATAGTCTCAATATCTCGGGCTCTGTCAGTCCGGATCGGCCCATATCAACAAATCTCACGACAACGGTCGGTATCCTCCGGATATCCGCCGCGCCAGACATCATCGGTAGGTAGTCTTCCCCTGCCAGGCTCATCGTCTACAACTCGATCTTCTTGCACCGGGATACCATACCGGGCCCGCCATGTACCCGAGACGGTTCATCCACTCCTCGAATTGAGCCTCGAAATCCAACAAAAAACAAAAAATCTTATGGTGGACGACACATACATCATGAGAAAACCGCAACATGTATTTTAAAATGAGAAGGGGAGAGAGAGAGAAGTTATTATATATATTCTTGTGGTTTTCCCCAAAATCCAGAAACCTTATAGAAATCCAAAATCCCAAAATCATAAGTAAGTAAATAATGAGTATCGGCATAAGCCCCATAATACTGCGTGATAATATGAAAATGTGAATGCATGAAGTGTCTAAGTAATAAATGAAATGTCTAAACTAGCACATGAGAGTAATCACACAATATTATATTGGTCTAGGATTTAGCTGATTATATCCATAAAGATAATATGTTCTAAAGTGTACGTGACATGGCAATTACCGATGATGATGTATGTGAGCCGGCAAATAAGTGTACGTGGATCATGCGCATCATCGGTAATGGTACTGGTGTTCTAACAGGAAGAGTTTCATATTAACTAAAGAAACTTATATATGAACATGCAATGCGATGATTACAATCTGAATATAAGGGTGAATGTGTATTAATCGCACATTTAGAATATACATATCTAACTACAAACTATATGACTCGAGCCTAAACTTGTATCTATCTAACCCACTAAAGAACTAAACTAAAGAAACTAGTCGATAGGGAGTAAGAATCCACCTAAAGTCTGAGTCGATATCTCTAGTAGTCGGCGATCCAGCCTCAATAGCGTCCGTACGTAGTACGACTTCCTCGAGTCAAGAGTGCGGATCAATCATCACATTTATGCCACGTATAGTAAAATCCATCATACGGCATCCCAAAATCGGGTACGGGTTAACTATCACATATATACATCATCATTCGTATAGTATCGTCATCAACAATATCATGATCAAGGGTACAGTACTATAATCTCATACATCCCAATATCATCAACATATATTATGGTCTGTGTAAATATCCATCGTCAAATGATCCACTAAAATATCATGTCATTTATCATATCGTGATTAAGTCACATATTACAATCCGGGTTCTATTCCAGAGTCTCGTACATTTCAATGTCATCATCACCTATTATCATTTATATACAAATATACACTTTCTCATTCCCCAACGATCCGCTAATATCATAACACATCTCATGTCATAACTCGATCGTATATCTAATATCTCACGGCATCATGCCCAGTCATACCGACTCAACCCCATATATCATATAACCTCCTCATATCACGTGTATATGTTATATATATACATATCTAAACCTACAAACATATTCATATATATATATATATATATATATATATATATATATATATATATATATATAAACACCAAGTCAAGGGTATGTGTGTGTGCGTGTGTGTGTCTACATAAAACCTACGAATTCCCTCCAAGGCAGTCATCCTCTGGTTAAGTCTTTCTAAATCAGACTAGTCCAACCTAAAGTCTTCAATAGGACCCTACTCGTCAAGAATCTAAGGTCATGTCCGACTTCCTAATAAGAGTAAGTAATATCCCTATTCTACGTTTGCGGGGGTGCCATACGCCATCCACCCGATTTCCCCGGTAGATATACATCTACTCACCTGGTCCTTGTCTGCCAAAGTCGATGCCGCCCTCCTCTTCTTCCTCGTCCGAAGTCCACGTGAGGGGTACCTATACGCAAACATATATAATATCGTAAACCGAATCGCGGACAAAACCAAAACGGCGCACGAAACGCGCATAGGTTAAAACCTATGACTCGCCCATGCAAAAGAACCGAAAAACCCTCGACATCGGCGTACAAATGCCGATTGATCGAGATAAAACACGAACGTACAAGTCGTAGTTCTAAAGCTCACTAATTATAATATACAATAGATCGCAACTCATCGAAAACTCAAAATAAATCAAATCGGTTTATTTCCGAAAACCTAGAAAGCGTCAATTAACCGTTTTACTTCAAAACCTGATGTTTAAGCAAAACTAGTGGCCACAATATGCTCTAAATATCATAACTAAGTCATACAAACCATTTCTATAATTTAATCCCATCAATTTGTATTAAACCAAAATTTCTAGTTTGCAATTTTATCAAATTTTAACACCTTTAAAGCAAAATCCACAATTCCACAACTACACTTGGTTTTGCATGAACTAAATTATTAAACTACGATTTAAAATGTTAATAATGTCATAAAACCCCTAATTGGATTTTAATCTCAATTACTTAGTCAATTTCCAAAAACCTAGTTTGCAAAAACTAGCATAATTAGCATATTTATCACATTTTTTAACTATCAATTTGAAACTAGCAACTAGATTAGGTTTTGCATTCCATTAACATGTTAATCTCCTCATTAAAACCATAATATAATGATAGAAACCCTAATTAGAATTTTATCTCACCAATATACATATATTATAAAAACCTAGTTTGCAAAAATTCTAATTATGATAATTTAAATACAACAATTTACAATTTAGCAACTAGGTTAAGTTTTCTATGTCTTAGCATAATTAACTACACCATATAATCATGAACACTTTATAAAAAACCTTAACTTGATTTAGAAACCCTCTCTTTAATTTCACAAATTAGAAATAAAAAACCAATTTATTACATGAAAAGCTTAAATTAAAATAGTTAAACAACTAATTACCCATTAGGTTAGGATTTATACCTTACTAACATGAGATCAAACATGAAAATCATAGCCTCCAAAATGCTAACTTGCTCCAAGATCCATGCTAAATTGATCAAAGAATAATGGGTAGAGATTGGATTTGGAATTTGTGATGTTTTATTTTGATTTTTCATGAATTATTTGAAGAATTTTGATGAGAGAAGAAGATGGAAAAAATGAAGGCCGCCACCATGAGGGTTCGGCCATGAGGGAGGAAGTGAGTGGAGAGAGAGAAAAAGTGTAGAAATGTGTAGAAGAATTCCTTAATTAATGACTCTTTTAAGTCTTTTCAAAATTATTTTATTTTATTTATTTTCTTACTTCAATTCCACCCTAGAATTCTCTAGAATTTGAAACCAATTAAAGAAGAGAATAGAATGCAAAAATCTTAATTCTAATATGTCATGGTTCACATTTGTCAAATTAGCCCATTGCAATTTATAATTTGCACCTATTTAATGTATAATTAAAAGCTTATGTAAATATTGAAAATTAATTAATTACGAAAAATATTTTAGTAAACTAATAATTTATAAGTCACTAAATAAACACCATTTACTAGTAATTACATAGTTAAAATAGGCGTATTTAAATCTATATTGAAAAATAACTGTACTTGAGTTTTACGGAAAATACGGTTTATTTTACCGATTATCAGAAAATTCACCTAAAGTATTTTATTTATTTATTTATTTTTAAAACGTTACAATCTCCCCCCCCCCCCTAAAGAAATTCGGTCTCCGAATTTAAAGTAAAACTCCCCCTAAATACTAAAACATTTAGCAAAACACTTAAATCATCGGGGCTCCGAAATCATCAATGCATAACTAAAAATCAACTCCGTCAAGCATAACGCAATCATCGGAGTTATGGTGAAAATACCATGTCAATTTCCAACACGAAAACAAACATGAAATTCATCAAAACTATAACTTGTATATAGTGCGCATCGTAGTAAATTATCATAGAGAAGCATGCAAAAACACCTGCATAGAGAAGCATGCAAAAACACCTAGGTACTGATCTCAGGACAGTCCTGCTCAATTATCAAACCAAATAGTAAATATCACAAAAACGTACTGCTCAAAATGAAACCAATCTCAAATACAGTATACGAGGTACCACGTGTTAGTTATATATATGCCCTAGAGGTCATTACTGTACATAGGATGTATATTGTAGTGGATGCTGGGACATATATAGGGAAGACTTTCTTGCTCGACATGATAGTATGCTATCTGGTTGCTCTTTACCTTAACGTGTACACTGATTGTCTCTCTGTTACATGTTGGTAAAGCCCTTAGGATGTGTACTTGACTACCTGGACTATGATGCGGATCATACTAGTGGGGACATGGTAGTCCATAAGTACATCCTTCAAAGTCCCTAGCCGTGGGTGTATCGAGATGGGGCATCGATATACCAGAGTAGACTAGCGTATACCTTCTCGACCCATACAGATGGGCGATGGATGATCCCATATCCATCGGCGTTTGACATCAGAGATGATATACGGGTGCTCAGTAGAGACTGGGTACACTGGAAGGACTCGCCGAGAACTCCCAGATGGTATTATACCTCACGTCAGATGGCAGTTCTCTGGTGACACTGGTACAGAGTAGTCTGTTGACCCGAGATCGTCATAGAGTCTTGTGTGGTTCCCACTGTGCTTTGATTTCCATCTTACCACGTCCAAGAGGGCGTGCAAAACGGTGGTTTTTGGGTACAGTCCCAAGTCACATGGAGGCAATGAGCGATAGGAGGGGATTCGTCTCTCCCGGTATAGGGAGTTGATGTTGCGCTGTGTTCGATTGGCTATAACAGGAAATCCCTGGCCAGGGTTGCTGAGATTTACTGGTAAGTGTTACCAGTAGTTTCTCGAATTGTTATAGACCTCATATCGACACGACTTATCGAGCTATTGGGGTCTGACGTTTACCACCCCTAGGCAAGATATGCGACATATCAGACGATCAGACCGGACTGTACGGTAGTGTTACTGGTTGGATTCACTGGAGTGTGAGCGGGCTTGCTCGTCGATCTTCAGATCGCTCAATACCCGGGTGGCCGTTACGTTTAGCAGACCGCTTGCGGCTTGTGGGTGTTTGATATGATCATCACCTGCTGCCAGGCGTATTGACGAGTCTTTAGAGTCCTACACAGAGGTTTCCTGGCTCAAGCGAAACGAAATAGGAGCGCATATGAGATATGTGCGGGACCGAGAATAATGCGTGTATGTGATACCGTATTTCATTCTCGCGATGAATGTGTCGAATGGTTGTATGCGATATAACCTAGTTATCGATTCAAGCGTTGATTCGATAAGCCGATACATTGTATACTAGTCGGTTGTGTGCGACATGACCGGATCATTGAATCAAGTGTTGATTTAATGATTTGATGCATATTTATATATTTGATATATTACTTTGCATCAACTAGTATCGGTTTACTTAAGATGGATTTTCTCACTCGGATGTGCACATTATATATGTGATATGATTTTGTGCACTTGCTTGTATCATGTTTGATGATACATGCTTTTTGGTTAAGTGTAAAGTGTTAAACCTTGGTTAATGAATAGGTTAGGGTTTATTATTTGTTATTCATTTATCTTATTTAATTATCTATTTATTTATGATAAATGAATAAAAGAAAATGAAATGAAATGGTTGCTAATTTTGGAGTTTAGTTGAAGCTTCATGAAGCTTTGATAAAGTCAACCATTCTTATCTCATCCTTAACCCAAACCATTCCCACTAACCATGATTCATTCTCTACACTTGACTAGAGTTAATATTATGATAAGTATTGTTATTCTTTTCTTTTTTGAATAATCTTATCATCATATTATCTTCATCTTCTTCCTTTCTTCAAGTGAAGAAAACCAAACCTCATCAATGGTGATTGATGATTAAGAGTGAGAAATCCATTTCCAAAGTTTACCCACTTCCTATTTCTTCATCCTCTACCTCTTGCCAAGTAGTAGAGCGTGTTTACTTCACAAGTTTCTTGACTTGGTGAAGTCGGAGCTTGATTTAGCGATGCCTCGACGTAGATCATCTTCGGCATGGACATCGACGACCTAGCTTGCCCAATCTCCGACGATGCCGACGTTAGAGCCCGGGAACTCACTTGGACAGCGGAGGGAGATCGTTGCGGAGCTATGGAGGTGGAGCAAAAGTGTAAGTGCACGGCGGCGCCCCGGCCGTCAATCCGACGCCGGAATGCGGAAGCGGTGAAAAACTTTAATTTTGCGGACTTAGCAAACCGGCACCACCGCGCACTAAACATCCGGATCGTAACCATTAACAAGTCTAAGCTAACTACAAGATAGGGAAGAGAAGTATACCGACAGATCCGAGTCCTCCGGTCTTCTCGTCGCCGTCCCGATCTCCTGCGGAATGTCCCGTCTCCTCCTCGTCGCCGGAAGTGCACCACATCGCCTACTTCTTATACGGGCTCCCACCTCAATGCCGAGGCAACTCGGGCACGAAGCCGGCTACTCGACGTGCCCAAGAATTGCTGTAGAATATTGTGTAGGACTCAAGTCTCACTTTGGGGTTCATGGAGATGCCATTTTGGTGGAGGGATGATACAAGACTAATGTGGAGGAGAGAAATGAGATGGTGCAAGAAGCTCAAAAATGGGAGCCATTCTCTTCTAATACCAAAGAGAGAGAGAGGAAAGCTATCATGCAAAAGAAATGATAGAAAGGAAAATCCAACACTCAAAGCAACAATCATCACACCAAAAGTCATGCCATCATCAACAACCATGATGACTTTAAAGGTCAAGCCATCATGAGGAAGTCAAGAAGTCAAGGTCAAGGGATGGGGCTATAATCATGATGCAACAAAAATGCAAAGACCCCCTCCACAACCACTTATTTGCAACAATGCAAATAAGCCCTCCTCCACCAATCTTCGGCCAATGAACGGAACAATGGAAATTGGCCGAAACGGAAAGCAAACTGGCAACTCCATAAAACTGGTCCCGTAATAAATTACAGGAAAACCCCGATACTGTGCATACACACCCGCATCTGTATTTCGACCGAAATACAAATGCAGTGAGACAAAATCTCCACTGTACTATACTAGAATCCGGCTTATACCAAAACCGGCTAGTAATATCTGTTCGATCCTGATCCGTGCAATACCGCACGTATCTGATCGAACCCTGCCATATATCCATACGGCCTATAGAACAAACTGTCCGATCCTGATCCGTGCAATACCGCACGTATCTGATCGGACCTTGCCATATCTCCATACGGCCTATAGTACAATCTGTCCGATCCTGATCCGTGCAATACCGCACGTATCTGATCGGACCTTGCCATATCTCCATACGGCCTCTACAACCTTTCGCCCGAGAGCTGAGTAACTGAATGTGGGGGACTCTAAAGACTCGTCAACACCTTGGTTGTGGATTTAACCACTAGCACGTCAGAGGTATAAGCCAATACGTAACGGGCTACCAGGTACTGACTAAAAGGGACGTCGATGAGCGAACTCATCCTGACACCCTACTGAGCCTGTCAGTGACAATATCCGTACAGTCCGGTCCGTTCGTCTATGAGCATCGCATGGCGGGCCTAGGGGGTTGGTAAAAGTCAGACCCCCAAAAGCGGTACAAGTCGTGTCGGAGTGTAGCCCAGAACACCCTGAGATACTACTGGAATACCTACCAGTAAATCTCCTTGCCTCGGCCGAGGGCTTTGTGTAATGGCTCTCCTAGACACAGTACGACCTCACCCCCAATACCGGGAGAGACGAACCCCTGAAGATACGCTCACTGCCTCCATGTGGCTCGGGACTGTACCCAACTAAAACCTGTTTGCACGACTCCTTTGAGCCGTGGTAGGGTAGTAATCAAAGTACAGTGGGAACTCACACGAGACAAATGACGATCCCCAGGTCGATGAACTAACCTGCACACATGTCACCAGGGAACTGCCATCTGACGTCTGGTATATGACCAACTGGCATGTTCCCGGCGAGTCCTGTCCGGTGTACTCATAACCCAATGAGCACCTGTATACATCTTAGGTGATCCAACTGACACCAGTGGCTTGTGAGACCGGCCACCGCCCCTCGTCGGGGTCTCGACTGTATACACTAGTCTACTATGGAGTATCGATGCCCTGTCTCGAAACTCACACGACTAGGGACCATTTAAGGATATGCTTATAGACTACCAGCTCCCACGTATATGATCGTCCTCATACTGCTGGTGGTCAAGCATAGAATCCTAGGGGCTCTATCAACGTGTAATAGCGACGTGTCAGGTCACCTAAAACAGTACACGATGATAAAGGTAAACCAGATAGCATACTATCATCTCGAGTAAGACTGTCCTACCGGGATAGGTCCTCCATCAATCATTGCAATCACGTACCTGTGATCCAATAATTGACTCTGAGGGCATTATCTCCAACAATCTCCCACTTGCACTCAAGGCTAATTATTGCGATGTCGCATACTCACAGCCCGTGTGATACCGAACACCCAACTCCTCTACTAGTCAGTCTCACAAATCCCGTTTGCGAAACTATTGCGTTCGAGGAATAGCCTCAGTGAGTGGATCCGCCTTGATGTCTCTTTCTATGTCTCTCTATATCTCAGGTTCGCGGAGAAACCCATCTCCCGAAATGAGCAATACCTGTCTTAGAATGTGTCTGGATGTCTGATGGGACATAGCTCATAAATGAACTCCAAATCCAAACTTCTTAGACTGTATCGTCAACTGAACTTAATCAGTATCCTGCGCCATGCCTCCCTCAGTATTGCCTTGGACCACCTGTCCAAAATACTGCCCCTCGTCAGAGGGAAAACTATAACTCTGACAACCTCCTTGTCGTCCATGTCACCTTGGAAGCCTGGAATGATAACTGTCTCCTGAATAAGGCTGTCGTTATCATATCCCTAGAACATCCACTTATGTTCTAAAACTGCTTCCGACTGCTTCTCCAGGATTGGATCAATGTCAACTTATTGCATCTAGTGCAAGAACAATATCTGGTGTGGTACTTGACATCTCATGATTGACTCAATTGCCTAAGCAAGTGATCTGCCAATCATGCACATCCCTCTCTACTTTAGTCTATAAGACACCTTTAGAGAGGGTGACTCCATCACCTGCAGGTACACCACCGTGCCAGGAGTCGTCCATTCTAAATACTCTTGGAATGTTGTCTAAGTACCCAGATTGGGAGACTACCCAAATCTAGATCTAAAACCATAGATCTAGTAACCAGTATGTCTGATATAAAATCCATTTCCTTTGTGGAGAAACGACTGTGTGACGACCAAAGTATAACCGATCGTAGTATAGGAGTTTCCTTTCCTACTCTGTGTATGTCATCCAAATACCAGGATATCACACTCTACTACCTTCTCAACAGATCCATCCCCTATTCTGATGAAGCCAAACCCATGACTGTCACGTCAGAAATGGATGATCTATCTCCGCTACATCTGCTTTAGTCTATAAATAGACATAAGCTACCTGTCCACCAATGCTTCCGCTGCTCCCACTGACTACGACAACCCTCTGGCAGAGTCATATAGACGTACACTTCTAAAGAAAGTTTAGAACGACGCTATACTCATCCTCCCGCCGGGTCTCGCACCCTGGAACAACAGCAATGGTAATTGTGGGTAAACAAGAACTTCCCTGTCACCGTCCTTGAGGCTACCGTAGTACCTCTAGGGTGCCTGAAGTTACCCACCAAAACTGCGGAGTGGCCAATGGAATGTCAATCCAGATTGAATCTTTAGGTTCCTTATCAAATCTTTTGTAATCGTTTGTGGTTCTGGAATCACTTCCAGTTCTACCATACTCCCACTACTGTTTTCTGAAAAAATCCATTTTTAATAAAACTGTGGCGAGTCTAGAACAATATCGCTATTGTTCATCCAGATGGTAGAAAGTCAACCCTCGTCATAGCCTGGGTCAACCCACAAACAGCCATTACAGAAACGTGCCTTGAGTTATCCAGAGTCTGGTTTTAATCATAAGCCGGACAACTCCCCGTACCTTAACACCGTTAAGATATGAACTGTTCTATATTCAATATAGAACCAGAGGCACTGATTTAACTGAACCAGATCCAAATCATGCAACTGTCTCCAGTGCATGTCAACTAAATGGAAGGAGGCCGATCAGCGTTACTCAACTTAGGAATGCTTCCAATCATGAGTAACCTGAAAGAGAAGCAAGATCTCTTTATCATTACTATCAACTGAATACTATACACAAGTATCTACATCTTCGATCACTTTGAAGAATCCCGATACTTGCTATACCTGGTTCTCTACTCTATTCAAATACCCATAACTTCTCAAAATTCGGACCCTGTGTTTCCACGAAACACCTGTCTAAAAACTAGAGAAGTCATAAGTAAACCGAATATAGTATGAGGACCAACCCCTCTGTCCTGATGGACCCTGGACAACATACAATACTCTGTATAAGTCCCTTGAGTTTGATAACTCATTCACTGTGTGTCGTAGGTTGAAAACTGTACTTATGGTTAAGAAGAATTACACCGCCGTTTAATGCTCCTTACCTAACCATCCACTGGTATAGGTAAATGTCATCGACATAATTTCAAAAAGTATATCTCACTCTATGAAAATAGACGTACAGATATATCGATTTGAAATTGGTGCATAACAGCGGATATTCAAAACCAAATATTTGCCGACCGGCAAACAACCCAGGTGATTTCCTCAAATATCACCGATTGCAACGAATCCCGATATAATGAGGATAGTCACCCAATTCCCAACAACTTACTCCCACTCATCATCTGTAAAACCATACAGATGTGAGAATCATACTTGGTAAATGCATACCCTGGAGCAAGTGTCTAACTGGGAAATCAGTTTTCCTTTAACAGTACACAGCGAAGCTGAAAAATTGAAATGTTTCGATGGGGTATCCTGGTATTCCTAGTAATGCCTCTTCCATTATCCAGATTCACAACTGTAACCGTGTAATTCTTTGCTACCTCTCCAAATCCCTTCATATGTCTTTAGTCATTACCTTCTGCACACCCCTTTAGGCCAAATGGTTTTCTTCCTTCCCTACCGTTCGGCACCAGCCTATGGTTTGGAAGAAGACTATCCAATAAGCATAATGGGTGTACTGTCCCAATCCTAGGAACACTCGCAATGCGAGAGAAGCTGAAGATAAAAGACACCTGAATAAATCTTATTCCTATTTCTCCTGAACCAGAATCCATCCCCGAACTGGAACAAGTTCCTTTCGAGTTCGTATATAACCATACGATGGAGTATCCAATAAACTGTGGATCTTCATAGTGATACGGAGTGTCCTGGAGAAATTCAAAGGTGATTTTAGGATTGGCGAAGAAATACCTGGTTTGGTCATGAATATCTGTTGCAATTTACTTTGCCCTCTTACTAATCCCTTGCTTTGTCTTAACTTAATACCTTCTGCACACCATCGTTATGCTAATTGGTTTTCTTCATTCCCTACCGGTCAGCACCAGCCTAAGGTTTGGAAGAAGACAATCCAATTTGCGTAATAGGTGTACTACCCCTAAACCAAGGAGTACTCGTAACCTGAGAGAGGGTAAAAGGAAAAGACAACTGAATAATCCTATCCGTTTCCTCCAGAACCTGAAACCATCCTCGAATAAATTCTTTCGAGTTCGTATCTAACCATACGATGGTTTTGTCCAATGGAAGTGGACGTTCGTAATAGTACGGGGTGTCCTGGAAAAAAGGGTAAAAGCAGGAGTGGCAATGAGGTTTGCAACTCTGACAATCCAAAAGCCAGTGTTTAGAAGGTTCGGTCAACTTTGGTCACTGAGTCATAGTCTTAGGGTCGGGTCAATGGTCGCTACCAAAGAGAGAGAGAAAAGAAACACTCAGCGTGCACTCTAACCTAGATCAGAATGGTTACCAATTTATCTAATCTGGAAACCTCCCACTGTACCGTCAAATTCTCCTCCAAACCTGAAAGAAGAATTAGTCGGGGTTACCCGAGGAGTAAACTAACTCATCAGTGGGAATCGGGATCCAACTCTCATCGCATGATAACGTGACGGAATCCGCTCACGGTATCACACTCCAGAAGGTATGTGCATATCTGGCAAGTTTCAGTTCTTTTGAAACTCCCGATGTGATTTCTGCCCCATGCTCTTATGACCTTGGCATGAGGTCAAAATATCATAAGTCACATGTCAAGTTCTACCCATCATTATCCAGGTTAATTTGAATCCACCCGTACATACCCTTGACGTAGGCCAAAATAGTAGTACGACTGTCCCAAACCAATGCATCTATCTATGCAACAGATAAATACCCGGCAGCTACCAATCACTATGCCTTGGCGTGAGGTCAAAATACATAGCTTGAATACTACCGAATATTTAACTGAAATGATGGAGGGCTACGAATGGTTTCTGGCGAAAACCTTTAACGTAAAGAACTTGATATCGTCGAAGGAACGGATAGCTTTTAAAAATACAGTGACGAAAACCGTTGCTAAAGAGGTCACTCCCGGTGAAGGGATCTCGGCTCTTTCCCCGTAGAATGGGTTGCAGGATATTCCAAATGAATACCGCGATGCAAAGCAAAAGTAATCGGCTATAGTGAAGTCATTGCCCTGACGCAAACTTTTTGTCCAAGGGGTCACTCCCGGTGAAGGGATCTCGGCCCTTGCCTCGTCGACTGAGGAGCAGGATATTCCAACTGAATATCACGATGCAAAACAAAAGTGAACGTCCTTGCAATAACAGCTTTTTGAAAAGTGTTCCAACAACATCAGATTAGGTTTGTTTTTAACTTGCATTGATCCGAATCAATGCAGTCCCATCAATTGATCACACCACAAAGAACGAAAATATACTGATGTACGTATATGCCATCCGCATTCGCCACTGGGTCCCGTCATTACCCGTTAGGTTAGCTAACTAACGACAGAGCGGGGACTGGACTAGCGCGGATGTAAAACATATACAACATCTACTAATATATATACCAATATATAATATTTCGCTCAAGGCGTGAAAAGAAATGCAACATCACAGAGAATGAACAGCATCACAGAAACAATACAGATATCTGGGATCCCCGGGTTTCACAGAGCCGCTGAAACCCGACGTTCCCTTGGTCGTGTGGATAGCCTGCGCAATGAAATCCTAGACCCCTACGGGCGCGGCAAGTCACCCGCCAAAACCTGAAGCGAGGCAGCCCCCTTCAGTACCGTGAATGGACCACCCAGCACTTCACGGAATCCGGCAACTTGGGCACCCCTCCTGGGTCAACCTGTACCCCTACGAGTGCGGCGAATAGCCCGCCAATCCTAGAGTGAAGCCCCCTCCGTCTCAATGCCATGAGATGCGGGCTTGTTGCCCTCCAGAACCCGGCTATCCGTGCACCCCTGCGCGGGGTAATCCTAGTACAGAAAGCAAAATATACATACAACGGGTGCATCGACCGCAACCTGGCCGTGCCCCAAAATAATAATACAAACAGGCAGTGACGGCAGTCCACATGTCGGACGCTCGCCCCGCAATATCAAATGTACATAATACAACCACAACTGTACTAGCATTGCATCCAGGCTATCCCCACGACCGATCCGCAACATCACAGCAAAAACAAAACATCAACGTGAAAGTCACGTTCGCAAATCCGTCTAACCGGGCTATAGCAGTTAGACCGGATTTACCGATCGAGTGACATTCACGGTCGCAGATATAATGTAAATACTGTGAAAAATGTGTTTAAAATTTTCCGATTGATCAAAAATAAACTAGTGGGCCCCAAAGCAATACTGCAGCACACACAGAAATACTGGGCCCAAAATTAATATTCCAAAACCCATATTTTAAGCCCAGAAAGCCTCTGTAAAAAATTGGTGCAGGGAACCCTACAGTGCGCGGCGGATTAGCGGCGGAAAGGGGGTATATGCGGCGGTTCCGCGCTCCCACTGTGGATTCACCTCATCGAATTTTTACAGAGCTCTTATATTTTCCAGTACATCAATAATTTACAACCTGAAAAATTTTTCGACACCAAAAATTTCCAACAGAAAACTGATGCGAACTAAAATGCAGTTTTGGAACTTTTTGATCGATCGGAAATGCAAACACATTACACAAAGCTAGACTAAGTTAATGGCGAGGCTCTGATACCACTGTAAGTGCACGGCGGCGCCCCGGCCGTCAATCCGACGCCGGAATGCGGAAGCGGTGAAAAACTTTAATTTTGCGGACTTAGCAAACCGGCACCACCGCGCACTAAACATCCGGATCGTAACCATTAACAAGTCTAAGCTAACTACAAGATAGGGAAGAGAAGTATACCGACAGATCCGAGTCCTCCGTTCTTCTCGTCGCCGTCCCGATCTCCTGCGGAATGTCCCGTCTCCTCCTCGTCGCCGGAAGTGCACCACATCGCCTACTTCTTATACGGGCTCCCACCTCAATGCCGAGGCAACTCGGGCACGAAGCCGGCTACTCGACGTGCCCAAGAATTGCTGTAGAATATTGTGTAGGACTCAAGTCTCACTTTGGGGTTCATGGAGATGCCATTTTGGTGGAGGGATGATACAAGACTAATGTGGAGGAGAGAAATGAGATGGTGCAAGAAGCTCAAAAATGGGAGCCATTCTCTTCTAATACCAAAGAGAGAGAGAGGAAAGCTATCATGCAAAAGAAATGATAGAAAGGAAAATCCAACACTCAAAGCAACAATCATCACACCAAAAGTCATGCCATCATCAACAACCATGATGACTTTAAAGGTCAAGCCATCATGAGGAAGTCAAGAAGTCAAGGTCAAGGGATGGGGCTATAATCATGATGCAACAAAAATGCAAAGACCCCCTCCACAACCACTTATTTGCAACAATGCAAATAAGCCCTCCTCCACCAATCTTCGGCCAATGAACGGAACAATGGAAATTGGCCGAAACGGAAAGCAAACTGGCAACTCCATAAAACTGGTCCCGTAATAAATTACAGGAAAACCCCGATACTGTGCATACACACCCGCATCTGTATTTCGACCGAAATACAAATGCAGTGAGACAAAATCTCCACTGTACTATACTAGAATCCGGCTTATACCAAAACCGGCTAGTAATATCTGTTCGATCCTGATCCGTGCAATACCGCACGTATCTGATCGAACCCTGCCATATATCCATACGGCCTATAGAACAAACTGTCCGATCCTGATCCGTGCAATACCGCACGTATCTGATCGGACCTTGCCATATCTCCATACGGCCTATAGTACAATCTGTCCGATCCTGATCCGTGCAATACCGCACGTATCTGATCGGACCTTGCCATATCTCCATACGGCCTCTACAACCTTTCGCCCGAGAGCTGAGTAACTGAATGTGGGGGACTCTAAAGACTCGTCAACACCTTGGTTGTGGATTTAACCACTAGCACCTCAGAGGTATAAGCCAATACGTAACGGGCTACCAGGTACTGACTAAAAGGGACGTCGATGAGCGAACTCATCCTGACACCCTACTGAGCCTGTCAGTGACAATATCCGTACAGTCCGGTCCGTTCGTCTATGAGCATCGCATGGCGGGCCTAGGGGTTGGTAAAAGTCAGACCCCCAAAAGCGGTACAAGTCGTGTCGGAGTGTAGCCCAGAACACCCTGAGATACTACTGGAATACCTACCAGTAAATCTCCTTGCCTCGGCCGAGGGCTTTGTGTAATGGCTCTCCTAGACACAGCACGTCCTCACCCCCAATACCGGGAGAGACGAACCCCTGAAGATACGCTCACTGCCTCCATGTGGCTCGGGACTGTACCCAACTAAAACCTGTTTGCACGACTCCTTTGAGCCGTGGTAGGGTAGTAATCAAAGTACAGTGGGAACTCACACGAGACAAATGACGATCCCCAGGTCGATGAACTAACCTGCACACATGTCACCAGGGAACTGCCATCTGACGTCTGGTATATGACCAACTGGCATGTTCCCGGCGAGTCCTGTCCGATGTACTCATAACCCAATGAGCACCTGTATACATCTTAGGTGATCCAACTGACACCAGTGGCTTGTGAGACCGGCCACCGCCCCTCGTCGGGGTCTCGACTGTATACACTAGTCTACTATGGAGTATCGATGCCCTGTCTCGAAACTCACACGACTAGGGACCATTTAAGGATATGCTTATAGACTACCAGCTCCCACGTATATGATCGCCCTCATACTGCTGGTGGTCAAGCATAGAATCCTAGGGGCTCTATCAACGTGTAATAGCGACGTGTCAGGTCACCTAAAACAGTACACGATGATAAAGGTAAACCAGATAGCATACTATCATCTCGAGTAAGACTGTCCTACCGGGATAGGTCCTCCATCAATCATTGCAATCACGTACCTGTGATCCAATAATTGACTCTGAGGGCATTATCTCCAACAAAAAGGATCTACAAAGGTTGTATTTCCGTATTCTCATTAGCTAAGTTGTTAGCTAGTTATCTTTTCGCCTAGACATCTAGCCATCGATCCGTAGTTTAGGGTTTCCGGCACCTAGAATTTTTTAATTTGGCATGTTCGATGCCTTGAGAGACCTCACTAGAGTGCCTAGGAACCCTACAGTGGTATCAGAGCCTAGCTAGAGCCTTAGGCGAAGTCCCGACGGAATTTGAAGTCCGAACGAACCCGAAACCCCGAACCAATCTTGCTCTCTGTACTTTTTTGAAAACGGTGAGTTTTTCCAAATTAAAAATATGTAGAGAACTCAGCAGGAAAATATAAGAATTACGGCGCAAAAATTTTTGGATGAACAGTTAAAACCGCGGCGGAAGCGCGGCATAAGACTGGTTTATGCGGCGGTTCCGCCGCACATTGATGACGTCAGCCCTAATTTTTTACACTGTAATTCATTTTATCTGGTTCTGAGTTCTCTGGATGTTTTGAAAGCTTATTCAAGAGTTGAATTTTCTGCAGTTGTTTTGGGGATTCGGAGTTTCGATCGGAATATCAAATTTTGTTTGTGTGGCTTTCCGGATAAATTTTAGACTATGTTAAAAAGTTCGACCGGATATAAATACCCAATTTTTCCCCTGTCGGGAAATTTCCAAGTGTTGGATTTTTCCGAAGTTTAACGACGTTCTAAGTAGTGCAAGTAACGCGATGGACCCTCTAGAAGACAACAAACCTTAACTCGATTATGTGACCGTCTTGAACTGCCCTTTGAACCTTCGGGTTTGGGGCAGTACGGCGTGCCACATGTGAGGCGTTGGCTTGACCCTTCTACGGCTGGACCGTTAGTACTGAGGCACGAACGGAATGTTGTTATACTTGTTTCATGTGTTGATCTGTATCGGGAAAACTTGGGTGTTCGATTGTTCGATCGAAAAGTTTAATATTTTCTGTTTATCTGGAATGGGATACAACAATTGGAATTCACAACAGTTATGTGATAACTGAATGAATGTTATAAACGTAGCAATTTAGTCTCACTTGATCGGTTGCCACGGAATTTTGATGTGATCAAAAGTCCGTCGCAATCACGTAGCGTACGCGGATACTCGCCGGGTAAACTTGATAGACAGCTTCACTCCATAGCCCCGACCAAGTGACTGTAGGAGAACCCCGTCGCCGAAAGCATCCGTTCGGGTGCTCGCGGTAGCGGTGTTCCGCCTTGGTGCACTTCGTCGACGGTGCCGGGGGTGCGGCCGCCTACTGAAGTTTGCGACGAGTATTCGATCAGACTGTCGGGAATCTTGTTGAATTGCCCGACTTGATATTGAAAAGAGTTTTCGATTTTGAGACTAAAATGCGGGGTTTATAATTGTTAGGCATGCGATGTCTAAGTAATTCATTTGGTCAGGCATGCGATGTCTGAGGAGATTGCGGATTCCAACTGTTGTAGTTTTACACTTTCTTTTCTGTGACCGTAAGTGTAATATGTGATATCGCCGGTTTCGTTGCTATATGTCAACGACAATTGGGATGGACATATTTACTTACGTTGATGACATGTGATGTTATGTGTTGCTGGATATGTTATATTGGATCGTCGTGTTTGAATAGCCGGGGGTTTTTATGTGAGATGAGTGTTTTTCATTTTCATTCATGTAAAAACTTGTATGTAATATTCTTTTATTGGGGCGCTTCCAGGTTGCGGAAGTAGTCACCGTTTGTATATTATTTACTTTTCCGCACTAAAATAGACCCAAGGAGGAGGGCACAAGTAACCGGGTTCTGGGGTCCAGTGGGAGACCAACTCGAGGAGTCGAGGCCGGGTCTCCTAACTCCAGAATTGGTAGGGTTGCTTGCCGCTCTCGTAGAGGTCTAGGGGTGTGGGTTTGGCTATTCATCACGACCGTGGAATCCGTGTTTTATACTGGCTCGTATTGAAAACACGGACGTCCTAGTATATCCAATATTTCATATGTTACTTCTGCTGCGATATCTGTGATGTGATCATGTGATGTTCTGTGATAGATACAGTATATAGTATATATGATATATTATATAGACGTTACTTATGTTTTACACCCGCGCTAGCCCTGCCCCGCTCTGCCGTTAGTTACCTAACCTAACGGTGCACGAGGGGACATCGAGGCGAATGCGGATGGCATAAGTGTACGTCGTATTTATCTGTGATGTTTAGGTACTTAAATGATGGGACTTCATTAATATGATTAATGAAAGTAAAAGAAACCTAAGATGTTGTAGAATCGAATTTCAAAATAAAACAGGTAGCTACAGTTCTTGCTTTGCACAGAGGTATATGTGATATATCCTGCACCTTATTCGATAAGGAAAGGACCGAGATCCCTTCATCGGGAGTGACTCCTTTAGCAATAACTGGCAAATGCTACACCCTCGGTTTGTCTTTTGATTGCTTTTAAGAGTTTTTGCTTTGCACAGTGATATATATGATATATCCCGCACCTCATTCGACGAGGAAAGGACCGACGATCCCCTCACCGGGAGTGACTCCTTTAGCAAAACTAGAAAAGCCTCAAAAACACTCCATTTTAAAAATCATTTGATTCTACAACGATATCAAGTTCATTACGCAATAAGTTTTCAGAAAAACCTGTCGTAGCCCTCCGTCATTTCAGATAAATCCTGTTTAGTATTCGTGCTGCGTTTGTTGACCTTGTCAAGGCGCAGTGTGCGGTAGCTAACCAGTATTTATCTGCTTATGCATATGATGCAGATTGGGTTAGGGTAGTCGTGCGGCCTTGTTGACCTTGTCAAGGGTCGTGCGGGTGGGTTTGATTCAATCAAGAAATGACGGGTTGAACTTGACTTGCAGTCTATGGTTTGTTGACCTTGTCAAGGTCATAGATCGTTCGGGGCAAAATATTATCGGGAATTTCAAGTGTTGAAATTTGCAATGAGATTGCATACCTTCTATGAGATAGTTGGATCCCGATACCCGCTGCGAGTAAGAGTTACTCCTGGGAGAGTTTTATACATTACAATTAGCCGATCAAGTAGGTGTCTAGAAAGGTGTTAATGAGGTTACGCCTCTGGGAAAACGAGGTTTATATTAATTAGGTTCGTGCGAAAGCACGGGGGACCTCCCTCAAAGTACCGACACTGGCCTGGCTGAAAGATTGGCGAACTTGTAGTGTGTAATTAATCCCGGCTAGTCTTTCCTTTTAGGGTTTGAAGGAAGATTTGATAAAAAGCAGTGGGAGCCATCCTGATTAGATAAAATAATAACCAATCTATTCTTGAAAGAGCGCACGCTCAGTGTTTTCTTCTCTCTCTCTCTCCTGGTAGCGACCATGTCACGCCTTAATCAAGATAATAATACGGATTATTGACCGAACCCGCTTGTTATACTGAGCTGGGGAACGTTGGTCCCGCTCCAACTTATAATTGTTATAAGACAGAGCAGGAAATTGGGGAATACCAGATTTCCCGTGCCGCCCAAACGAAGAGAGTGCATGCTGATGCATCATCTTCGGGTGTGTTCATTATACAGAACTGTTTTCTCAGTATCCTCTGCATCCTAGGTATATGATACCGGATCAGGATCCCAGATATGTAAGATGTTACATAGGGCTACAAAAGGGTAGAAAAACTGAGAACGGGTGATAAGTTTCATGAGGCAGAAAACGGGGCAAGTGTTGCAGCCAAGTCTGTTGGTCACTGTCACCCTGTATTATAATACATTGATTCTGAACTAATGTTATTAGATACCGAACCTGATATACAAAATCATATCTGTCTCTTTATTAGTAAAGAAACGATAAAATTTCGTATTGTTGGATAATGTTTTGAACATTTCCTATATCAAAAGTTGATCGGTTCAGGCACGTTATCTAAAAGCATTGATGTTCTAAATCAAACTACAGTTCTAAGTATATGGAACACACACAAGAGGAAGAGTTCAGAAATGAACGGATTCTTCTTGAGGTATTGTAGACTAGGTCATATCAATGCGACCTGACTAGCTGGAGTTACATTTAGATGCATATTTAAATCTGTTTGAATTTACATCTTGTGAAATTCGCCAGTCATGTCACAAAGATAAGATGACCTTAGCTCTGTTTATTGGAAACAGAGAAAGAGTTAGTGAACTCTTGGGATGATACATGTTGATGTATGTAGGTCCCCTGTCTACACATGCCAGGATTGGTTCTTTGTACTTCATTACGTTCTCTGATGATCTCTTTAGATTCAGACATATGTTCCTGTTGAAACATGAGTCCGAACCTTTCGAGATATTCACAGAATATAAGTTAGAAGTAGAGAACCAAAATACGGGTAAAAGTATTATGTCCTTTGATGAGATCAAGGAGGAGAATACTTGTGCATAGAATTTCTGGACTATTCTAAAGGAGAATAAGATTCTCTCTCAGCATTACTCCTCCGTATACACCATAGCACGATGGTATATCGGGGCGGAGCAGATACACCCTATTTGATATGATGTGCTCTATGATGAGTAATACTGAGTTACCTTTTTCCTTAAGGGGGTTATGCACTTGAGAAGTTGCATACCTATTGAATAGGGTTCCAATCAAATCAGTTGCCTACAGCTTCATATGTGATATGGAAAGGGAAGAGCCCATATCTTAAGTTAGTTAAGATTTGGGGTTGTCTGGCCTATGTCTAAAAGCAAAATCCGGACAAGCTCGAGGCAAATACTGTTATGTAGAACTGGAAATGTTCCAGCTATACAGATTGCAGCTGATGATTTGATAGAATCAAGGATTCAGTAGATTCCAACGAACCTCAGCCTCTCCGCCGATCTAGTAGGGTTCCTCACCCACCTGAGAGATACTTCTGTTTCTCTATGACAGTGGGAGCGAGGATTGCATCATGAGATGATGACCCAACTAGTTTCGAGCTGGCCATCAGGAGTAGGACTCTGTAAGAATGGCTGGATGCTTAGCGATCTGAGATGGAATCCATGTACACCAACAAAGTATGGACTTTGGTTGCTATATCTGAAGGGTTAAATCCCCATCAGGAGCAAGTATATCTTGAGAAGATTACTTGATGTAGATGGAAAAGTTGAGACTTTCAAAGCTAGACTTGTTAAAAGTTTGCATCATTGACCAGGTGTGGATAATGATGAAACCTTTTCAAGTAGCTATGCTTAAGTCCATCCAGATCCTACTTGCCACGGCTACATACCATGACTACGATATCTGGTGGTTGGGTGTCATGACAGCTCTTCTAAAATGATGTTTTGGAAGAGAGTGTCTATAAGTACACAGCCAGAGGGCCTCGTAGACAGTGGGAGCAGCGGAAACGTGTGCAAGATGCTTTATAGGATAAAGCAGGCATCGCGGAGTTGGAACGTCTGTTTTGATGTGTTTGTCAAGGAAGTTGACATCATCAAAATGGTAGATGAACCTTGTATAAACAAAAAGGTAGTAGGGAGTATGGTGGTGATCCTCGTAGAGTACGTGGATGACATACTCTTGATAAGAAAGGAGTTTCTTATGCAACGCTCGATCAATCTCCGTTTATCACAAAGATTCTCCGTGTAGGATCAAAATGATACCTCCTAAATCCTGTGTTTTGGATCTATGAGATAGATTTAATTGGATGTTAGGATTCTCACTAGTTGTAGTGAGATGGTATCAAGTGATCCTGGGAAGAATCACTGGAAGTGTTCCAGGGTGATAAAGACGACTGAATGTCAGTCGCAGGCATTGTCTTTACCCTCTGTAAAGGTATGTTGGAAGAGTTCCAAGCTAGATACCGTGACAAACTAGACGATAAAGGCTGGATACATCGCTACTTATGATGCTACTAAAGAGGATGTTTGGATGTATAATGGTTCATGAGATGAACTATGTTCCTACCATTGTGAGACAATGGAGTTGTGGCTTATGCCAAGGAACGCCGGTCCCATCAGTGATCCAGACTTATTCTAAGGCAGTATCACCTGATCATGGAGATGGTTGATCTCCAGGATGATCGAGGCAAGGAGAGCAGACTTAGAGGATAACGCAGCGGATCCACTCACGAAGGCCTATTCCCAGAGAGAGACTTTTATGGGATGGTTGAGTATGAGATACTACAACCACTGCTACAGATGGCCCTAGTGCAAGTGGGAGATTGTTAGTTATATATATGCCCTAGAGGCCATTACTGTACATAGGATGTATATTGTAGTGGATGCTGGGACATATATAGGGAAGACTTTCTTGCTCGACATGATAGTATGCTATCTGGTTGCTCTTTACCTTAACGTGTACACTGATTGTCTCTCTGTTACATGTTGGTAAAGCCCTTAGGATGTGTACTTGACTACCTGGACTATGATGCGGATCATACTAGTGGGGACATGGTAGTCCATAAGTACATCCTTCAAAGTCCCTAGTCGTGGGTGTATCGAGATGGGGCATCGATATACCAGAGTAGACTAGCGTATACCTTCTCGACCCATACAGATGGGCGATGGATGATCCCATATCCATCGGTGTTTGACATCAGAGATGATATACGGGTGCTCAGTAGAGACTGGGTACACTGGAAGGACTCGCCGAGAACTCCCAGATGGTATTATACCTCACGTCAGATGGCAGTTCTCTGGTGACACTGGTACAGAGTAGTCTGTTGACCCGAGATCGTCATAGAGTCTTGTGTGGTTCCCACTGTGCTTTGATTTCCATCTTACCACGTCCAAGAGGGCGTGCAAAACGGTGGTTTTTGGGTACAGTCCCGAGTCACATGGAGGCAATGAGCGATAGGAGGGGATTCGTCTCTCCCGGTATAGGGAGTTGATGTTGCGCTGTGTTCGATTGGCTATAACAAGAAATCCCTGGCCAGGGTTGCTGAGATTTACTGGTAAGTGTTACCAGTAGTTTCTCGAATTGTTATAGACCTCATATCGACATGACTTATCGAGCTATTGGGGTCTGACGTTTACCACCCCTAGGCAAGATATGCGACATATCAGACGATCAGACCGGACTGTACGGTAGTGTTACTGGTTGGATTCACTGGAGTGTGAGCGGGCTTGCTCGTCGATCTTCAGATCGCTCAATACCCGGGTGGCCGTTACGTTTAGCAGACCGCTTGCGGCTTGTGGGTGTTTGATATGATCATCACCTGCTGCCGGCGTATTGACGAGTCTTTAGAGTCCTACACAGAGGTTTCCTGGCTCAAGCGAAACGAAATAGGAGCGCATATGAGATATGTGCGGGACCGAGAATAATGCGTGTATGTGATACCGTATTTCATTCTCGCGATGAATGTGTCGAATGGTTGTATGCGATATAACCTAGTTATCGATTCAAGCGTTGATTCGATAAGCCGATACATTGTATACTAGTCGGTTGTGTGCGACATGACCGGATCATTGAATCAAGTGTTGATTTAATGATTTGATGCATATTTATATATTTTATATATTACTTTGCATCAACTAGTATCGGTTTACTTAAGATGGATTTTCTCACTCGGATGTGCACATTATATATGTGATATGATTTTGTGCACTTGCTTGTATCATGTTTGATGATACATGCTTTTTGGTTAAGTGTAAAGTGTTAAACCTTGGTTAATGAATAGGTTAGGGTTTATTATTTGTTATTCATTTATCTTATTTAATTATCTATTTATTTATGATAAATGAATAAAAGAAAATGAAATGAAATGGTTGCTAATTTTGGAGTTTAGTTGAAGCTTCATGAAGCTTTGATAAAGTCAACCATTCTTATCTCATCCTTAACCCAAACCATTCCCACTAACCATGATTCATTCTCTACACTTGACTAGAGTTAATATTATGATAAGTATTGTTATTCTTTTCTTTTTTGAATAATCTTATCATCATATTATCTTCATCTTCTTCCTTTCTTCAAGTGAAGAAAACCAAACCTCATCAATGGTGATTGATGATTAAGAGTGAGAAATCCATTTCCAAAGTTTACCCACTTCCTATTTCTTCATCCTCTACCTCTTGCCAAGTAGTAGAGCGTGTTTACTTCACAAGTTTCTTGACTTGGTGAAGTCGGAGCTTGATTTAGCGATGCCTCGACGTAGATCATCTTCGGCATGGACATCGACGACCTAGCTTGCCCAATCTCCGACGATGCCGACGTTAGAGCCCGGGAACTCACTTGGACAGCGGAGGGAGATCGTTGCGGAGCTATGGAGGTGGAGCAAAAGGATCTACAAAGGTTGTATTTCCGTATTCTCATTAGCTAAGTTGTTAGCTAGTTATCTTTTCGCCTAGACATCTAGCCATCGATCCGTAGTTTAGGGTTTCCGGCACCTAGAATTTTTTAATTTGGCATGATCGATGCCTTGAGAGACCTCACTAGAGTGCCTAGGAACCCTACACCACGTGCGTCCGGTGCGCACGAAAATCGAAATCAAATACAGATACCATGAATACGCACAGGAACAAAACTGAGTGCAATGGGTGTGCACCAAAAACATCTGTCAAGTGCAACGGGCGTGCACTACAATAATATCAGGTGCATCTAATCTGCAAAAAAACCCGATTTAGTGCATCTGGTGTGCACAAAATCGCATCAAGTGTGCCAAGTGTGCGCAAGAATCTCAATCAAGTGCACATAGTGCACGAAAACATACACCGAATATCGAAATCGAAATCACAGTACGAAAAGTGCATGAAAACTATGTCGAAGCATACATCAAAATCATGTGCAACCCATATGCACGAACTCAAATCAATATCTCAAAATGTATAAAACCAAATCGAGTGCACTGGGTATGCACAAAACAATATCAATACAACTGATATATGAAACACGAATAGAGTGTAATGAATGTACACATAGGAAATACCAATCATAGAACAAAATCCTCAAAATACCAAACTCCAAACAACGGAAATATGAAATTCAAATCACCAAATCGCAATCGTAAACACTATCGTCAATGTGCGCCTTTTCTAATGTCGACTGATTCGGACTCGTCTCCTCATAGCTGTGCTGACTGCGCTACAAACGGCTATGCTCATATCTAGAGTCTCCCACGTAATCTATCCCTTCACCTGATATCTGGACTACGTTAAACTTTTCGATCGATTCATCAAAATCCCATAATTCCACAAGAGCTCAACACTCCAGTACAGTTTAAAAATATCCAGTACATGCCCCAGCATCTGCGGACCAGCGGTAGAAAGGCAAACCCAAGCCTCACTAATGGCACCGCGGAACTGCCGCAAACCCTAAGGTTCACCAGCGTTCTCATGGTCATTATGTCGAGTTAGGGTTTCATTCTTCTAGAGGGTCCATAGAAATACCTGCATGTTCTTCCGAATACTTTAAACTTGGAAAAATGGGTTTTTGACATTCGTTCGAACCTTTTAACTTCGTATGGACGACATGTGAATACCCTTCGTCCGCACGCTAAACAATGCTTCAATCCTCCAGAATAGAAAATACCCTAACGGTCATCGCATCCGAGCCGCAGCTCTCTCTGCCCGTACGACCGTGGTAACAGAAACTACCATCCGACATTGACGAAGACAGATCATAGGAACAAATAGAATACGATGCAAAGAAATGTACATCCTAAGGTTTCTTAAGCAGAGTAGCGTATCGTAAGTATGCCGCGGATCATACCCACGGTACGTCACTCTACCTAAGTCACCTACTCCATCAACCAAGGGTCATCCTAGACTTAGACAAGGGTTAAACCTAGCGCTCTGATACCAACTTTGTCATGACCCGAAGGTACAGAACGTGACCGGCAGTTAAATTACGAAACGTCAAGAGGCGTAACGTAATCTAAGCAAGCAAAAGCCCAGAAATCTAAACCATTTAAAATAAGAAGTGTAGGAAAGCATGTTTTAAAAGCAACATCAAATTTCTCAAAAATTTCGGCAGAGTCTCCTTTGTAAAAACTGGACCTAAACGGGTACAAATAAGAATATATACATAAGCAACAATAAAAAGGCATCCCCAAGCAGGAGCTATCTCTACGCCAAAAAGAAGAAACAACTACACAATGCACTAAAATATACAACGCCGATGGGCGAGGCTCAAAACTCAAAAGAAACTAAATCCACCAAAACCATAATAGTACAAGCGCGACTCTAAGGTCGAAATAAAAACAACTGGTCTTCTAAATCTATCAGTAATACAAGTCTGGTTGATGGAGCTTACTAGATACAAACGAAATAATAAAAGTACAACGGCGGTCCTGATACAAGTGAACCAACCTACCAAGCAAATCACCCTGAATGAAATAATGTGCCAGCAAGCTGCCAAGAAAACCTGTACATCGAAACCTGAAAGAAAATTTGGCACAACGGGGTGAGTTGCCAACTCGTGAGTAGAAGACATTTGCGAGTGGAAATCACATGCATGACGATCTCCTAGATCATAATAAAATACTTAATATAACACTAGTCATCTAGTGGTGGCAGGGTAATAAACTATACGCAAGTGCAATGCTCAGTGCTCGTATCAGTACCTCAAGTAGTAACATGTCATGTGTATGAGTATGCATGTACCATGAATGTAAAACAATTAACCATGAAATCTGGATATATCTGTATAAGAAATCTTTAACTTGTATCATAGTAAAATTTGTATAGTAATCTGAAAACATCATCAATGAAATCCATAGAAATCCGTGTCAAGCATCGACACAAAACATGTAAATCTCAAAGTCTCAATACCTCACAGTCTCAATATCTTATAGTCTCAATATCTCGGGCTCCGTCAGTCCGGATCGGCCCATATCATCAAATCTCACGACCACAGTCGGTATCCTCCGGATATCCGCCGTGCCAGACATCACCGGTAGGTAGTTTTCCCCTGCCAGGCTCATCGACTACAACTCAATCTTCTTGCCCCGGGGTACCATACCGAGCCACCATGTACCCGAGATGGTTCATCCACTTCTCGAATATCCACTTCTCGAATCGGGTCTCGAAATCAAACAGAAAACATGAAATCTCATGGTGGACGACACATACATCACGAGAAAACCGCAACATGTATTTTAAAATGAGAGGAGGAGAGAGAGAGGTTATTATATATATTCTTGCGGTTTTCCCCAAAATCCAGAAACCTCATAGAAATCCAAAATCCCAAAATCATGAGTAAGTAAATAATGAGTATCGGCATAAACCCCACAATACTGCATGATAATATGAAATGTGAATGCATGAAGTGTCTAAGTAATAAATGCAATGTCTAAACTAGCATATGAGAGTAATCACACAATACTATATTGGTCTAGCATTTAGCTGATTATATCAATAAAGATAATATGTTCTAAAGTGTACGTGACATGGCAATTACCGATGATGATGTGTGTGAGCCGGCAAATAAGTGTACGTGGATCATGCGCATCATCGGTAATGGTGCTGGTGTCCAAACAGGAAGAGTTTCATATTAACTAAAGAAACTTATATATGAATATGAAATGCGATGATTACAATATGAATATAAGGGTGAATGTGTATTAATCGCACATTTAGAATGTACATATCTAACTACAAACTATATGACTCGAGCCTAAACTAGTATCTATCTAACCCACTAAAGAACTAAACTAAAGAAACTAGTCGATAGGGAGTAAGAATCCACCTAAAGTCTGAGTCGATATCTCTAGTGTTGGATATAGTGCCCTCAAAGTCAATTATTGGATCGCAGGTACGTGATTGCAATGATTGAAGCAGGACCTATACCAATATGACAGTCTTGCTCGAGATGATAGTATGCTATCTGGTTTGTCTTTATCATCGTATACATGCTTTAGTTCGCTATTGTATGATGATAGAGCCCATAGGATTCTTGCTTGACTGCCAGCAGTATGATGGTGATCATATACGTGGAAGCTGGGGTCTGTAAGCACATCCTTAAAGTGTCCCTAGTCGTGGGAGTTTCGAGACAGGGCATCGATACTCCAGAGTAGACTAGTGTATACAGTCGAGACCCTGACGAGGGGCGGTGGCCGGTCTCACAAGCCATTGGTGTTAGTTGGTTCACCTAAGATGTATACAGGTGCTCATTGGGTTATGAGTACACCGGACATGACTCGCCGGGAACCTGCTAGTTGGTATTATACCTAGCGTCATATAGCAGTTCCTTGGTGACATGCGTACAGGTTAGTTCATTGACCTGAGGTCGTCATTTGTCTCGTGTGAGTTCCCACTATACTTTGATTTCTATCCTACCACGGCTCAAAGGAGTCGTGCAAACAGGTCTTTTTTGGGTACAGCCCCGAGCCACATAGAGGCAAATGAGCGGATCGGCATGGGATTCGTCTCTCCCGGTATTAGGGGTGAGATCACGCTGTGTCTAGGAGAGCCATTACACAAAGCCCTCGGCCGAGGTAGGAGATTTACTGGTAAGTACTCCAGTAGTATCTCAGGGTGTTCTGGGCTACTCTCTGACACGACTTATATCGCTTTTGGGGGTCTGACGTTACCATCCCCCTAGGCCGATATGCGATACTCATAGACGAACGGACCGGACTGTATGTATATTGTCACTGTTAGGCTCAGTAGGGTTTCTGGATGAGTTCGCTCGTCAGTTTCCCTTCCAATCAATACATAGGCAACCGTTACGTACAGCTAGTACCTCTGACGTACTAGTGGTTAAACCCAGTGCCAGTGTGTTGATGAGTCATTAGAGTCCCCCACAGACAGTTTCCCAAGTTCGGGCGAAACGTTGTAGAGGACGTATGGTTTTATGGCAGGGTTCGGAAAATGCACGTGCGTTTACGCACGTGTCATATTTCGGGCAAATAATACTGGTGGGCTTTGGTTTAAGCCGGATCCGAGTATTATACTGTGTAGATATAATATCTTTGTCTCAGTTGCATTTGTATTCGGTCGTAATACAAATGCGGGTATGTTTATACTATTACGGGGTTATCCTGAAATTCGTTTCGGGATCGCTTTTGGAAGTTGCCAGTTTCCAGTTTTTTATCAGCCGTATTAAACATTCGGTTTAATATGGATTTATCTTTTCTTGATGAGTGTGGAAGGTTCTAGAAGTTTCTAGATGGTAACTAGGATGATGAGGTGGCTAGTGAGTCATTAGTGTATTAATTGTTCGTTTAATGATGTGATGATGTGTTGTTATGAATCATTGTTTCATTAAATGTTTAGTGCAAAGTGTTTAGATGAATCACTCTTTCATTTATGGTTATGGTCACCTTCCCCCCACTCCTACACTCACCTCCCTCATCCTTTATATTGGCCGGCCCTTCATGAGTGAGAGGGTGGATTGATTTGCAAAAGAAAAGGATTATGGTTTTGGGTTCATGGAAATTAGATTGCTCATTTCTCATTTCATTCAATCCAAAAAGGCAACTTCATTAACCATTCATCCATAGCTTTGGATGTAACGAGACAAAGTATTCTACTCATTCTCTACATCAATCTTGGTCATCTCTTTTAGCAAACTTGATGATCGAGTTGCCTCGGTTCAGAGGCGGGAGCCCGTGTAAAGATCCGTCGACGTGGTGTGTAGGGTTACTAGGCACTCTAACAAGGGTTAAAGAAGCATCAAACATGTCCGATTTAAATTTTAGCCGTGCCTAACAACCCTAAACAAGATCTTTGCTAGAAAATTAAGGTTCAGCATGCTAGTAAATCACATTTACCACTAAGTGAATACGAAATACAACCTTTGTAGATCGGTCATTCACTTCTTTAGCTCCTTATTGAAGTCCCTTCGCTGCGATCGTGGTTCTCCCGGACTCTTGCATGGCTTCACGAGGCGAAAGAAGCGTCCTTGCTTGAAGTCTTCGAGGCCGAAGATGATCTACGTCGAGGGGATGCCAACTCAAGCTTCTACTTCACTAACTTGAGAATTAGTGAAGCAAACACCCTAAACTAAAGTGCTAGTCTAGTAGAGGATGGAGAAATAGGAAGTGGGTTCACTTTAGAATTTAGTTTCTCACAATGTTTCTCATTTTGGATCAAACCCTAGAGAGCTTTTCTTTTTCTCAAGGAAGAAGATGGAGAAAATAAAATGAAAAGAGATAATGATCAAGTGAGTGAGCTAACCATGGTGAGTGAATATCATATACTAACTCATGTAGAGACATAACCATGGCTAATCTAAATGGTTAGGTTAATAAAAAAATCTAAGGTGAAGACAAAGCTAGTGGACTTTGTCAAAGCAAAGCAAGCTTCATGCTCTTTCCAAAATTCCACTAATTTTGTAATTACCTTAAATAATTATAACCCACCATAAAAATAGAATGGTGTATGTCTTGTACACCCATGTCAAGTGTATCATCAACCATGATACAAAAAGAAAACACATTTTTAATATATATCACATATATATTAAAGTTGTGCACATGTGAGAAAAAAATCCATAAGTGAACATATGTTAGTTAATGTTAATTAGTATATCTAATATACAATTATACACTAAATTATTAAATCAACACTTGACTTAATAATCCGGTCATATCTCATATAACCGACTAACATTCATTGTATCGACTTATCGAATCAACACTTGATTCGATAACCCGGCTATATCACATATAACCTCACGATACAAAATGTCGCGAGAATAGAATATGGTATCACATACACGCATCATTCTCGGTCCCGCACATATCACATATGCGCTCCTATTTCGTTTTGCCTGAGCCAGTAAAACCTCTATGTAGGACTCTAAAGACTCGACAATACGCCGGCAGTAGGTGATGATCACATCAAGCACCCACAAGCCGTCAGCGGTACTAGCTAGACGTAACGGCTACCCGGGTATTGAGCGATCAGAAGATCAGCAAGAAAGCCCACTCCAACTCCTGTAAAAGCCTGCCGGTAACACTTCCCGTACAGTCCGGTCTCCTCGTCCTATATGTCGCATATCAAGTCTAGGGGTGGTAAACGTAGGACCCCAATAACCGATAAGTCATGCCGATATGAGGCTCATAACGGGTCGAGAAACTACCGGTAACACTTACCAGTAAATCTCTAAATCAGCCCTGGCCAGGGACTTCCCTGTTACGGCCAATCGAGCACAGCACAACATCAACCCCCAATACCGGGAGAGACGAAATCCCTCCTATCACTCATTGCCTCCATATGACTCGGGACTGTACCCAAAAACCACCGTTTTGCACGCCCTCATGGACGTGGTAAGGTGGAAATCAAAGCACAGTGGGAATCACACAAGACTCTATGACGATCTCGGGTCTACAGACTAACCTGCATAAGTGTCACCAGAGAACTGCCATCTAACGTAAGGTATAATACCATCTGGGAGTTCTCGGCGAGTCCGTCCAGTGTACCTAGTCTCCACTGAGCACCCGTATACCATCTCTGATGTCAAACACCAATGGATATGGGATCATCCATCGCCCATCACATGGGTCGGGAAGCGTATACGCTAGTCTACACTGGTATATTGATACCCCGTCTCGATACACCCACGACTAGGGACCTTGAAGGATGTACTTATGGACTACCATGTCCCCACTAGTATGATCCGCATCATAGTCCAGGTAGTCAAGTACACATCCTAAGGGCTTTACCAACATGTAACTATAAGACAGTATAAAGAGACAAGTATACATGTTAAGATAAAGAGCAACCAGATAGCATACTATCATGTCGAGCAAGAAAGTCCTCTCTATATATGTCTAAGCATCCAATATAATATACATCATCTATACAATACTGGCCTCTAGGGCATACATACAACTAACAATCTCCCACTTGTACTAGGGCCAGCTGCTGTAGTATCGCATACCAAGCATCCCGAAGAGTCTCTCAAACTGTATCTGGGGAATGGCTTTCGTGAGTGGATCCGCTGTGTTGTTCTTCGTGTCAACCCTCCTGACCTCGATCTCCCGGCGATCTACTATCTCCCGGATCAGGTGATACCGCCTCAAAATATGTCTGGATCGCTGATGGGACCTAGGTTCCTTGGCCAAAGTCACCGCTCCATTGTTATCGCAATACAAAGGTATTGGATGCTCAATGGATGGAACCACTCCAAGTTCAGTGATGAACTTCTTGATCCAGACAACCTCTTTGGCAGCATCGTTGGCAGCGATGTATTCAGCCTCCATCATCGAGTCTGCCATGGTTTCCTGCTTGGAACTCTTCCAGCTAACCGCCCCTCCGTAAAGGGTAAAGACAAATCCCGAGTGCGACTTAGAGTCGTCCTTATCACTCTGGAAGCTCGAATCGGTAAAGGACTCCACTTGGAGTTCTCCGTTACCATACACCAAGAGCATCTCTTTAGTCCTTCGTAAGTACTTGAGAATGCTCTTCACAGCTGTCCAGTGACTTTCTCCAGGATTGGCTTGATACCTACTCACTACACTTAGTGAGTATGCTACATCGGGTCTGGTACATAGCATCGCGTACATGATAGAGCCTACAGCCGAAGCATAGGGTATCTCTTGCATGCGAGCTCTCTCCAAATCAGTCTTAGGAGACATCTCTTTGGAGAGAGTGACTCCAGAGATCGTGGGTAAGTTCCCACGCTTGGATTCATCCATACTAAACCTCTTTAGTATGGTGTCAATGTACCTGGATTGGGACAATCCCAATATCCCTTTAGATCTATCTCTATAGATCATAATTCCCAATATGCAGGAGGCATCACCAAGATCTTTCATTGAGAATCTTTGTGATAAGAAGAGCTTGACCGATTGCAGCATAGGAATGTTATTTCCTATCAAGAGTATATCGTCCACGTACAATATGAGGAAGACAACCTTACTCTCTGCCACCTTCTTGTAGATACAAGGTTCATCTACGTTTTTGACGAAATCAAACTCTTTGATAACGACGTCAAAGCGGATGTTCCAACTCCGCGATGCTTGCTTTAATCCATAAATGGATTTACGCAACTTGTACACCTTCCCGCTGCTCCCACTATCTACGAAGCCCTCTGGCAGAGTCAGTACACGCACTCTTCTAAATCACCGTTTAGAAAGGCGGTCTTAACATCCATTTACCAGATTTCATAGTCATGATATGCAGCGATGGCAAGCATGATCCGAATGGATTTAAGCATAGCCACTGGAGAAAAGGTTTCTTCATAGTCCATACCTGGTCTTTGACGAAAACCCTTTGCAACAAGTCTAGCTTTGAAAGTCTCCACTTTCCCATCTACACCAAGTTTTTTCTTGAAGATCCACTTGCTCCCAATGGGTTTTACCCCTTCAGAAGCATCTTCCAAAGTCCACACTTTGTTAGTGTACATGGATTCCATCTCGGACCACATTGCATCCAGCCATTTCACTGAGTCCCCACTCGTGATGGCCTGCTCGAAGCTAGTTGGGTCATCATCAACCATGATGCAATCCTCGCTCCCACCATCCATGAGAAAACCGTAGTATCTCTCAGGTGGGTGAGGAACCCTACTAGATCGGCGGAGAGGCTGAGGTTCGTTGGGAACTACCGAGTCCTCTGGTTCTACCAAATCTTCTGTTGTGGTCTGTATTGCTGGAACCTCTTCCAGTTCTACCTCCTTGCCACTAATCTCTTTTTCAAGAAATTCCTTTTCTAAAAAGGTGGCATGTCGAGAAACAAACACCTTTTGTTCCTCGGTGTGGTAAAAGATATACCCGCGTGAATGTTTGGGATATCCAATTAACTTCCACAGAATGGACCTTGCCGCGAGTTTGTCCGGATTTTGCGTTTGTACATAGGCCGGACAACCCCATATCTTAACATAATTAAGACATGGTCTCTTTCCTTTCCATATCTCATATGGAGTGGTTGGCACAGATTTGGTGGGAACCATATTCAATAGGTCTGCAGTTGTTTCCAGTGCATACCCCCAGAAGGAAATAGGTAACTTAGCTGTGCTCATCATAGAGCGCACCATATCTAATAGGGTGCGGTTCCTCCGTTCCAATACACCGTTATGCTGTGGTGTATATGGAGGAGTTAGCTGAGAGAGAATCCCATTCTCTTTTAGGATGTCCAGGAATTCATTGCTCAAGTATTCACCTCCTCGATCAGATCGAAGGATTTTAATACTTTTTCCGGTTTGGTTCTCGACTTCTTGTTTATATTCTCTAAATTTCTCAAAAGCTTCTGATTTGTGTTTCATCAGGAACACATATCCGAACCTAGAGAGATCGTCAGTGAATGTAATGAAGTACGAAGAACCATTCCTGGCATGTGTAGGTATAAAGCCGCATACATCACTATGTACCAGTCCCTAGAGTTCCGTAACTCTTTCTCCGTGTCCCGTAAACGGAGTTTTGGTCATCTTGCCTTTGAGACATGACTAGCAAGTGTCATAAGATGAAAATTCGAACGGTTTCAAATATCCATCCTTATGCAACTTAGCTAGTCGTGTCGCATTGATGTGACCCAGTCTACAATGCCATAAGAAGGATTCATTCAGTTCTGAACTCTTCCTCTTGTGTGTGTTTGTTATGCTCAGAACTGTTGATTGATTTAGAACATAAATGCCATTGCACAACGTGCCTGATCCAACCATTTTTTGGTTACGGAAAATGTTCATAACATTATCCTGTAATACAAAATTATATCCCTCTTTACTCAACAAAGAAACCGATATAATGTTGCATATCAGGTTCGGCATGTGATAGCATTCGTTCAGAATCAATGTATTACCAGTTGGCAATACAAGGTGATATTCCCCGACGGTTTTAGCTGCAACAATTGCACCATTTCCATCCCTTATGTCTTTATCACCTTCTCCAAGTTATCTTCCTTTCCTACGCCCATGTAACTGATTACATATATGGGATCCTGACCCGGTATCTAATACCCAGGACGTAGAGCAAATAGAGAAACAGTTCTCTGTAATGAACACACCCGAAGAAAATGCATCAACATGTACTTTCTTCATTCAGGTGGCATAGGAATCCTGGTATTCCCATATATCATGTTCAGTCCTATAACTCTTATAAGAAAGAACGGAACCAACGTTCCCCAGCACAGTATAACATGTGGGTTCAGTCAATACATCCATATTATTATCTTTATTAAGGCATGATATGGTCGCTACCTGGAGAGAGAGAGAAGAAAACACTTTAGCGTATGCTCTTGCAAGATCAGATTGGTTATTATTTTATCTAATCAGGATAGCTCCCACTGTTTTTATCAAATCTTCCTTCAAACCCTAAAAGGAAAAGACTAGCCGGGATTAATTACACCCTACAATTTCGCCAATCTTTCAGCCAGGCCAGTGCCGGTACTTTGAGGGAGGTTCTCTGTGCTTTCGTACGGACCTAATTAAAGTAAACCTCATTTTCCTAGAGGCGTAACCCCGTTGACACCTTTCTAGACACCTACTTGATCGGCTAATTGTCCTATGTAAAACTCTCCCAGGAGTAACTATTACTCGCAGTGGGTATCGGGATCCAACTATCTCATAGAAGGTATGCAATCTCATTGCAAATTTCAACACTTGAAATTCCCGATAATATTTTGCCCCTAGCGTCCCATGACCTTGACGCAGGCCAACAAACCATAGTGCGCTAGTCAAGTTCAACCCGTCATTTCTTGATTGAATTAAACCCACCCGTACGACCCTTGACGCAGGCCAACAAAGTCGCACGACTACCCTAATCCAATCTGCATCATATGCATATGCAGATAAATACTAGTTAGCTACCGCACACTACGCCTTGACGCAGGCCAACAAACGTAGCACGAATACTAAGTAGGACTTATCTGAAATGACGGAGAGCTACGACAGGTTTTTCTGAAAACCTATTGCGTAATGAACTTGATATCGTTATAGAATCTAGTGAATTTCGAAATAGAGTGATTTTGAGGCTTTCGTTAGTTTTGCTAAAGAGGTGACTCCCGGTGAAGGGATCTCGGCTCTTTCCTCATCGAATAAAGTGCAGGACATATCATATATATCACTATGCAAAGCAAAACTTTAAAAGCAATCAAAAGACAAACCGAGTTTTGTAGCATCTGCCAGTTTTGCTAAAGAGGTCACTCCCGGTGAAGGGATCTCGGCTCTTTCCTCATCGAATAAGGTGCAGGATATATCATATATATCGCTATGCAAAGCAAAACTGTAGCTACCCTTTTTGAAAAATTTGATTCTACAACATCTTTTAGGTGTCTTTTCTTTCATTAATCACATTAATGAAGTCCCATCATTTAAGTCACCTAAACATCATAGATAAATACGACGTACACTTATGCCATCCGCATTCGCCTCGATGTCCTCTCGTGCACCGTTAGGTTAGGTAACTAACGGCAGAGCAGGGCAGCGCTAGCGCGGGTGTAAAACATAAGTAACGTCTATATAATATATCATATATACTATATACAATATTTATCACAGCACTTCAAATTATCACATCACAGATATCGCAGCAGAAGAAACATATGAAACATTGGATATATTAGGACGTCCGTGTTTTATTTTGAGCCTCTATAAAACACGGATTCCATGGTCACGATGAATAGCCAAACCCACACCCCTAGACCCCTACGAGAGCGGCAAGCAACCCTACCAATTCTAGAGTTAGGAGACCCGGACTCGATTTCTCGAGTTGGTCTCCCACTGGACTCTAGAACCCGGTTACTTGTGCTCTTCTCCTTGGGTCTATCCTAGTGCGGAAAAGTAAATAATATACAAATGGTGACATCAACCTCATCCCGGAAGTGCCCCAATAAAAGAATATTACATACATTTAATTTTACATGAATGAAAATAAAAACCCTCATCTCACATAAAAAAAAACCCGGCTATTCAGAAACGCGATAATCCAATATAACATATCCAGTAACACATAACATCATATGTCATCAACGTAAGTAAATGGGCGCATCCCAATTGTCGTTGATATATAGCAACGAAACCGGCGATATCATATATTACACTTACGGTCGCAGAAAAGAAAGTGTAAAACTACAACATTTGGAATCCACAATCGCTTTAGACATCGTAAATCCGAAATATCACATACTTCGCATTTCATGCCCAACTTTATGAATTCCACATATTGTATCATATTCCAGATAAATAGGCAGTATTAAACTTTCCGACCGGATTATCAAACACCCAAGATTTCCTAAATAGCTCAACACTTGAGCGGAGTTCAAAAAATTCCAGAATCGATGCCACAGTACCAACGGTCCAGCCGTAGAAGGGTCAAGCCAACGCCTCACATGTGGCACGCCGTACTGCCCCAAACCCTAAGATTCAAAAGGCAGTTCAAGACGATCACATAATCGAGTTAAGGTTTGTTGTCTTCTAGAGGGTCCATCGCATTACTTGCACGTTTTTCCGAAAGATTTAAACCCGAGAAAAATTCAACACTTGAATGTTTTTCGTGCCGGGAAAAATTGAGTTAATGATATCCGTTCGAACATTTTAATACTTTCTAAATTATCCGGAAAACAATAACAAATTTAAATATTCCAATCGAATCAACGATTACAAAATAAACCCCATAATACTCAACACTTGAGTCAGAATAAAAACTACCCAGAAAGATGCAGGAATAGTAACTGATATTACTGCATAAAGAACCGTCCCCGATACTTTTTTCTTCCCGCGGAACCGCCACGACAAGTGGCTTATTGCCGCGGTTCCGCGGCCACGTGGAGGATTTGGGGGCTCGTTTTTCATGGTAATTCTTATAATTGCCTGCTGATTTTTTAAGGTATTTTTAATTCAGAAAAAACCCAGTTTTTAAAACATGTACAGAGAGGGGGTTATCTTGACGTTTCCGGGCTCGATCGGGGTTTTAACTTCGTTAACACATCGCCTAATACTCTAGCTAGGCTCTGATACCACTGTAGGGTTACTAGGCACTCTAACAAGGGTTAAGGAAGCATCAAACATGCCCGAGTTAAATTTTAGCCGTGTCTAATAACCCTAAACAAGATCTTTGCTAGAAAATTAGGGTTTCACATGCTAGTAAATCACATTTACCACTAAGTGAATACGAAATACAACCTTTGTAGATCGGTCCTTCACTTCTTTAGCTCCTTGTTGAAGTCCCTTCGCTACGATCGTGGTTCTCCCGGACTCTTGCATGGATTCACAAGGCGAAAGAAGCGTTCTTGCTTGAAGTCTTCGAGGCCGAAGATGATCTACGTCGAGGGGATGCCAACTCAAGCTTCTACTTCACTAACTTGAGAATTAGTGAAGCAAACACCCTAAACTAAAGTGCTAGTCTAGTAGAGGATGGAGAAATAGGAAGTGGGTTCACTTTAGAATTTAGTTTCTCACAATGTTTCTCACTTTGGATCAAACCCTTGAGAGCTTTTCTTTTTCTCAAGGAAGAAGATGAAGAAAATAAAATGAGAAGAGATAATGATCAAGTGAGTGAGCTAACCATGGTGAGTGAGTATCATATACTAACACATGTAGAGACATAACCATGGCTAATCTAAATGGTTAGGTTAATAAAAAAAATCTAAGGTGAAGACAAAGTTAATGGACTTTGTCAAAGCAAAGCAAGCTTCACGCTCTTTCCAAAATTCCACTAATTTTGTAATTACCTCATATATATATTAAAGTTGTGCACATGTGAGAAAAAATCCATAAGTGAACATATGTTAGTTAATGTAAATTAGTATATCTAATATACAATTATACACTAAATTATTAAATCAACACTTGACTTAATAATCCGGTCATATCTCATATAACCAACTAACATTCATTGTATCGACTTATCGAATTAACACTTGATTCGATAACCCGGCTATATCACATATAACCTCGCGATACAAAATGTCGCGAGAATAGAATACGGTATCATATACACGCATCATTCTCGATCCTGCACATATCACATATGCGCTCCTATTTTGTTTTGCCTGAGCCAGTAAAACCTCTATGTAGGACTCTAAAGACTTGACAATACGCCGGCAGTAGGTGATGATCACATCAAGCACCCACAAGCCGTCAGCAGTACTAGATGGATGTAACGGCTACCCGGGTATTGAGCGATCAGAAGATCAGCAAGCAAGCCCGCTCCAACTCCTGTAAAAGCCTGTCGGTAACACTTCCCGTACAGTCCGGTCTCCTCGTCTGATCAAGTCTAGGGGTGGTAAACGTCAGACCACAATAATCGATAAGTCGTGCCGATATGAAGCTCATAACGGGTCGAGAAACTACTGGTAACACTTTCCAGTAAATCTCTAAATCAGCCCTGACCAGGGACTTCCCTGTTACGGCCAATCGAGCACAGCGCAACATCAACCCCCAATACCGGGAGAGACGAAACCCCTCCTATCGCTCATTACCTCCATGTGACTCGGGACTGTACCCAAAAACCACCATTTTGCACGCCCTCATGGACGTGGTAAGGTGGAAATCAAAGCACAGTGGGAATCACACAAGACTCTATGACGATCTCGGATCTACAGACTAACCTGCACAAGTGTCACCAGAGAACTGCCATCTGACGTAAGGTATAATACCATATGGGAGTTCTCGACGAGTCCGTCCAGTGTACCCAGTCTCCACTGAGCACCCGTATACCATCTCTGATGTCAAACACCAATGGATATGGGATCATCCATCGCCCATCACATGGGTCGGGAAGCATATACGCTAGTCTACACTGGTATATCGATGCCCCGTCTCGATACACCCATGACTAGGGACCTTGAAGGATGTACTTATGGACTACCATGTCCCCACTAGTATGATCCGCATCATAGTCCAGGTAGTCAAGTACACATCCTAAGGGCTTTACCAACATGTAACTATAAGACAATATAAAGAGACAAGTATACATGTTAAGATAAAGAGCAACCAGATAGCATACTATCATGTCGAGCAAGAAAGTCCTCTCTATAAATGTCCAAGCATCCAATATAATATACATCATCTGTACAATACTGGCCTCTAGGGCATACATACAACTAACATGGTGCCACCTGGACGAGAAGACTGGAGATTCAGGAGATCGGAGCAGCCGCAACAAAGCGTGGGATGATGGTTGAAGACCGAAGAACTCGGATCGTTCGGTATAACATTTCTACCCACTTTGTAGTTTGTTAGTTTAGCTTTAATGGCAGATCCGGGTGATAGTACACGATAGCGCCAGTTGTAAAAGTTTTTGTTCCGCATTTGGCGTCTGTTAGACGGCCGGGGCGCTACCGTGGACTTACAGTGGTATCAGAGCCTCACCATTAAGATTTACTAAGTTGTGCTAACGCGTTTAAAATATCGATCGAACGGAATTTCAAAAACTGCAATTTTTCTGTTCAATGTTTCGGTCGATTTTAAATCTGGCCTAAAAATTATTTTGAGCATCCCAGAAAATTGAGCAGGGTTTTTTAAGCAAACTGTACAAATTTAGTCACGTGATCCTACAGTACCACCGCGGATCCGCGGTCAAACCTAGGTTTTGACCGCGCATCCGCGGCCGGTATGTAGGACCAGTGGTCCAAATTTGTACAGTGGCTTATTAACAGGAAATTGTGGTTTCTAGTATATTTCGTTTGGGCCCAGATTTTATTACTGTACACCAGATGTACGTGGGGCCCACTTCGGGAAGTTTTGTCGATCGAAATTTTAAACTTGTTAGTATGCAGTATTTACATTATATCTCCGACCGTGAATGCCATTCGAGCGGTAAATTGCGTCTAATTGCTATAGTCCTTTTAGACGGATTTGCGAACGTGACATTCACGTTGATGTTCTATGTTGTGCTGTGATGTTGCGGATATGTCGTGGTGGATAGCAGTGTGCAATGGTAGTACTGTTTGGATTTATTTGTACATTTGATATTGCGGGGCGAGCGTCCAACATGTGGACTGCCGTCACTGTTTGTTTGTATAATATTCTTTTGGGGCACGACCGGGCTGAGATCGATGTACCCGTTGTACATATTTTTCATTTCTGTACTAGGTTTACCCCGCGACGGAGGATAGCCAGGTTCTGGAGGGCAACGGGTCCGTATCTCATGGCTTTGAGAGGCAAAGGGACCTCACTCTAGAATTGGCAGACTATTCGCCGCACTCGTAGGGGGTACAGGTTGGCCCAAGGAGGGGTACTCAAGTAACCGGATTCCATGAAGTGCTGGGTGGTCCATTCACTTTGCTGTAGGGGGCTGCCTCGCTTCAAGTTTTGGCGGGTAACTTGCCGCACCCGTAGGGGTCTAGATTTCATTGCACAGGCTATCCACACGACCAGGGGAACGTCGGGTTTCAGCAGCGGCTCTGTGAAACCCGGGGATCCCAGATTATCTGTATTGTTCTGTGATGCTTATTACTTTTCTGTAATGTTGCATATTATCACGCCTGGAGCGATTATTGTATATTGGTATATATACTATTAGATGTTGTATATGTTTTACACCCACGCTAGTCCAGTCCCCGCTCTGTCGTTAGTTAAGTAACCTAACGGGTAATGACGGGACCCAGTGGCGAATGCGGATGGCATATACGTACATTATATTTTCGTTCTTTTCTGGTGTGATTAATTGATGGGACTGCATTGATTCTGATCAAGGCAAAGGAAAACAAACCTATATTTGATGTTGTTGGAACAGTTTTAAAAAGTGTTATTACAAAGACGTTTCCTTTTGTTTTGCATAGTGATATTCAGTTTAGAATATCCTGCACCTCATTCGACGAGGCAAGGGCTGATATCCCTTCACCAGGAGAGACCCCTTAGGCAGAAGTTTGCGTCAGGGTAATAACTTCACTATAGTCAATTACAAGTTGCTTTGCATCGCGGTATTCAGTTGGAATATCCTGCACCTCATTCCACGAGGAAAGAGCCGAGATCCCTTCACCGGGAGTGACCTCTTTAGCAAAGGTTTTCGTCACTATATTTTTTATAAAAAGCTATCAGGTTCCTTCAACAAGATCAAGTTCATTACGTTAAAGGTTTTTCGCCAAAAACCAGTTGTAGCCCTCCGTCATTTCTTATGGATAGTCAGTAGTATTCAAGCTATGTTTGTTGGCCAAAGTCAAGGCATAGTGTTTGGTAGCTGCTGAATATTCATCTGTTGCATAGATAGATGTGTTGGTTTGGGACAGTCGTTCTGCCTTGTTGGCCAAAGTCAAGGGTATGTACGGGTGGGTTCAAATTAACCTGGATAATGACGGGTAGAACTTGACATGTGACTTATGATTTGTTGGCCAAAGTCAAGGTCATAAGAGCATGGGACAAAAATCATATCGGGAGTTTCTAAAGATACAGGAAACTTACCAGGCATGCGCATACCTTCTGGAGTGTGATAACTTGAGTGCCTTCCATCAAGTTATCATGCAATGATAGTTGGATCCCGATTCTCACTGATGAGTTGGTTTACTCTTCGAGTGATCCCGACTAATTCTTCTTTCAGGTTTGGAGGAGAATTTGAGATTACAGTGGGAGGTTTCCTGGTTATATAAAGTGATAACCATTCTGATCTAGGTTAGAGTGTACGCAGAGTGTTTCTTTTCTCTCTCTCTCTCTCTTTGGCAGCGACCTTTGACCGACTCTAGACTATGACTCAGTGACCAAAATTGACCGAACCTTCTTAAAATATTGACCTTTGGATTGTCTTAGTTACATAAGTCATTGCCGCTCCTTCTTTTACCCTTTGCATTTCTCAGAACACCCTGTATTACTACGGACATCCACTTCCATTGGATAGATCCATCGTATGGTTATATACGAACTCGAAGGGACTTCTTCGAGGATGGATCCAGGTTCACGAGAAATAGAATAAGGTATTATTCAGTTGTCTTTTATCATCACCTTCTCTCAAGTTGAGAGTACTCCTTGGTTTAGGAGTGTACACCTATTATGCTTACGGGATAGTCTTCTTCCAAACCATAGGCTGGTGCCGAAAGGTAGGGAATGAAGAAAACCAATTAGCCTAAGTAGGGTGTACATAAGGTAATAACTAAAGACAAAATAAAGGGATTAGAAAGAGGGCAAAGTAAATTGCGACTGTTATCATTCACGATCAAACCGCGTACTTCATCGCCACTCCTATTTCACCTTTGCTTTTTTCCCAGTTCGGGAGAAATAGAATAAAGTATTATTCAGTTGTCTTTTATCATCACCTTCTCTCAAGTTACGAGTACTCCTTGGTTTAGGAGAGTACACCTATTATGCTTACTGGATAGTCTTCTTCCAAACCATAGGCTGGTGCCGAACGGTAGGGAAGGAAGAAAACCATATAGCCTAACGATGGTGTACAGAAGGTAATGACTAAAGACAAATAAAGGGATTTGGAGAGGTGGCAAAGAAATATACGGTTAAAGTCATAAATTGAATTGTGGAAGATGCATTACTAGGAATACCAGGATACCCCTACGAAACATTTTTATGTTTCTGTGCATTGTTAATGGAAAACTGATTTCCCGATTAGATACTTACTCCAGGGTATGTATTTACCAGGTATGATTCTCACATCTGTATGGTTTTATAGATGATGAGTGGGAGTAGGTTATTGGGAATTAAGTGATCATCCTCATTATATCAGAATTCGTTAGAATTGGTGATATTTGAGGAAATCACCTGGGTACAGTTTTCAACTTACGATGCACAGGTTTTGAGTTATTCAACTCAACGGACTTATACAGAGTATTGTATGTTGTCCAGTGTCCATAAAATGGGTAGGTCCTCGTACTCTGTTCTATTTACTTGTAACTTCTCTAGTTTTTAGACAGGTGTTTCGTAGAAATACAATGTCTAAGTTTTGAGAAGTTGTAGGTATAGGAATAAAGTAGAGAACCAAATGTCGCAAGTATCGGGATTCTTCAAAGAGATCGAAGATGTAGATTCTTGTGATTGGTATTCAGATGATAGTAATGTTTTCGAGAAACTTGTTTCTCTTTCAGGTTACTCGTAATTGGATGAATTCCTAAGTTGAGTAATGTTGATTAGCCTGTCTCCATTAAGTTGATATGCACTGGAGACAACTGCATGGTTTGAATCTGGTTCCAATTAAATTAGTGCCTCTATTTCTATATTGTATATAAAATGGTTCATATCTTAACGATGTTAAGATACAGGGAGTTTTCCGGCTTATGCTTAAAACCAGACTCTGGATAACTCAAGGCACGTTTCTATAATGGCAGTTTGTGGGTTGACCCGGGCTATGTCGAGGGTTGATTTTCTACCATCTGGAAGATCAATAGTGTTATTGTTCTTGACTCGCCACAGTTTTAGTAAAATGGATTTTTTCAGAAAACAGTAGTGGGAGTATGGTAGAACTGGAAGAGATTCCAGAACCGCAAACGATTACGGAAAATTTAATAGGACCTATATATTCAATCAGGTTTGACATTCCAATAGCCACTTCGCAGATATGGTGGGTAACCTCAGACACCCGAGAGGTACTCTGGTAGCCTCAAGGACGGTGACAGGGAGGTTCTTGTTTACCCAGACTTGACACTACTGTTGTTCCAGACTATGAGACCCGGCAAGAGGATAAGTATAACATCGTTCTAAACTAGCTTTAGAAGTGTACGTAGATATTATTCTGCCAGAAGGTTGTCGTAGTCAGTGGGAGCAGCGGAAGCATAGTAGGCAAGTGGCTTATGTCTATTTATAGACTAGAGCACATATAGTGGAGATAGATCATCTAATTTTTTGATGTGACAGTCATGGGTTTGACTTCATCAGAATAGGGGGTGGATCTGTTAAGAAGGTAGTAGGGTGTGATGTCCTGGTATTTGGATAACATATACAGAGTAGGAAGTAAAATTCCTATACTACGATCAATTGTACTGTAGTTGTCACACGGTTGTTTCTTCACAAAGGACATATAATATCTGACATTCTGGTTACTAGATCTATGGTATTAGATCTAGATTTGGGTAGTTTCCCAATGTGGGTACTTTGACAGTATTCTAATAGTATTTTAGAATAAATGACTCCTGGCATGGTGGTGTACCTGCAGGTGATGGAGTCACCCTCTCTAAAGGTGTCTTACAGACTAAAGGGGAGAGGGATATGCATGATTGGCAGATCACTTGCTTAGGCAATTGAGTCAATCGTGAGATGTCAAGTAACACACCAGATGTTGTTTTTGCACTAGATGCGATAAGTTTATATTAATCCAATCCTGGAGAAATATAAGGAAGTAGTTTTAGAACATAAGTGCATTTTCTACGGATTTGATGACGGCAGCCTCCTTCGGGAGACGGTTATCATTCCAGGCTTCAAAGGTGACATGGATGACAGAGTGATTGTCAGAGTTATAGTTTTCCCTCTGACGAGGGACAGTGTTATGGACAGGTGGTCCAAAAGGATACTGTGGGAGGCATGGTGCTAGATACTGATTAGGTTCAGTTATCAATACAGTCTAAGAAGTTTGGAATTGAAGTTCATTTATGAACTAGGTCCTATCAGATATCCAGACATATTCTAAGACACCTATTACTCGATTCGGGAGATGGCTTTCTCCACGAACTTAAGATTAAGAGAGACATAGAAAGAAACATCAGGGCGGATCCACTCACTGAGGCTATTTCTCGAACACAATAGTTTTACAAATGGGATTTGTGAAACTGATTAGTAGAGCAGTTGGATGTTCGGTATCACACGGGCTGTGAGTATGTGACATCGCAATAATTAGCCTTAAGTGCAAGTGGGAGATTGTTGGATATAGTGCTCTCAAAGTCAATTATTGGATCGCAGGTACGTGATTGCAATGATTGAAGCAGGACCTATACCGATATGACAGTCTTGCTCGAGATGATAGTATGCTATCTGGTTTGTCTTTATCATCGTATACATACTTTAGTTCGCTATTGCATGATGATAGAGCCTATAGGATTCTTGCTTGACTGCCAGCAGTATGATGGCGATCATATACGTGGGAGCTGGGGTCTGTAAGCACATCCTTAAAGTGTCCCTAATCATGGGAGTTTCGAGACAGGGCATCGATACTCCAGAGTAGACTAGTGTATACAGTCGAGACCCTGACGAGGGGCGGTGGCCGGTCTCATAAGCCATTGGTGTTAGTTGGTTCACCTAAGATGTATACAGGTGCTCATTGGGTTATGAGTACACCGGACAGGACTCGCCGGGAACCTGCTAGTTGGTATTATACCTAGTATCAGATAGCAGTTCCCTGGTGACATGTGTACAGGTTAGTTCATCGACCTGAGGTCGTCATTTGTCTCGTGTGAGTTCCCACTGTGCTTTGATTTCTACCCTACCATGGCTCAAAGAAGTCGTGCAAATAGGTCTTTTTTGGGTACAGTCCCGAGCCATATGGAGGCAAGTGAGCGGATCGGCAGGGATTCACCTCTCCCGGTATTGGGGGTGAGATCGCGCTTTGTCTAGGAGAGCCATTACACAAAGCCCTCGGCCAAGGCAGGAGATTTACTGGTAGGTACTCCAGTAGTATCTCAGGGTGTTCTGGGCTACTCTCTGACACGACTTATACCGCTATTGGGAGTCTGACGTTACCATCCCCCTAGGCCGATATACGATACTCATAGACGAACGGACCGGACTATACGTATATTGTCACTGTTAGGCTCAGTAGGGTTTCTGGATGAGTTCGCTCGTCGGCTTCCCTTCCAATCAATACATAGGCAACCGTTACGTACAGCTAGTGCCTCTGACGTACTAGTGGTTAAACCCAGTACCAGTGTGTTGATGAGTCATTAGAGTCCCCCACAGACAGTTTTCCAAGTTCGGGCGAAACGTTGTAGAGGCCGTATGGTTTTATGGCAGGGTTCGGAAAATGCACGTGCGTTTACGCACGTGTCATATTTCGGGCAGATAATACTGGTGGGCTTTGGTTTAAGCCGGATCCGAGTATTATACTGTGTAGATATAATATCTTTATCTCAGTTGCATTTTATTCGGTCGTAATACAAATGCAGGTATGTTTATATTATTACGGGGTTATCCTGAAATTCGTTTCGGGATCGCTTTTGGAAGTTGCCAGTTTCCAGTTTTCTATCAGCCGTATTAAACATTCGGTTTAATACGGATTTATCTTTTCTTAATGAGTGTGGAAGGTTCTATAAGTTTCTAGATGGTGACTAGGATGATGAGGTGGCTAGTGAGTCATTAGTGCATTAATTGTTCAGTTAATGATGTGATGATGTGTTGTTATGAATCATTGTTTCATTAAATGTTTAGTGCAAGGTGTTTAGATGAATCACTCATTCATTTATGGTTATGGTCACCTTCCCCCCACTCCTACACTCACCTCCCTCATCCTTTATATTGGCCGGCCCTTCATGAGTGAGAGGGTGGATTGATTTGCAAAAGAAAAAGATTATGGTTTTGGGTTCATGGAAATTAGATTGCTCATTTCTCATTTCATTCAATCCAAAAAGGCAACTTCATTAACCGTTCATCCATAGCTTTGGATGTAACGAGACAAAGTGTTCTACTCATTCTCTACATCAATCTTGGTCATCTCTTTTAGCAAACTTGATGATCGAGTTGCCTCGGTTCAGAGGCAGGAGCCCGTTTAAAGATCCGTCGACGTGGTGCCATCTGGACGAGAAGACTGGAGATCCAGGAGATCGGAGCAGCCGCAACAAAGCGTGGGATGATGGTTGAAGACCGAAGGACTCGGATCATTCGGTATAACATTTCTACCCACTTTGTAGTTTGTTAGTTTAGCTTTAATGGCAGATCCGGGTGATAGTACACGATAGCGCCAGTTGTAAAGTTTTTGTTCCGCATTTGGCGTCTGTTAGACGGCCGGGGCGCTACCGTGGACTTACATCTAGTAGTCGGCGATCCAGCCTCAATAGCATCACGTACGTAGTACGGCTTCCTCGAGTCAAGAGTGCGGATCAATCATCACATCTATGCCTCGTACGGTAAAATCCATCGTACGGCATCCCAAAATCGGGTACGGGTTAACTATCACATATATACATCATCATGCATATAGTATCGTCATCAACAATATCATGATCAAGGGTACAGTACTATAATCTCATACATCCCAATATCATCAACATATATTATCGTCTGTGTAAATATCCATCGTCAAATGATCCACTAAAATATCATGCCATATATCATATCGTGATTAAGTTACATATTACAATCCGGGTTCTATTCTAGAGTCTCGTATATTTCAATGTCATCATCACCTATTATCGTTTATTTACAAATATACACTTTCTCATTCCCCAACGATCCGCTAATATCATAACACATCTCATGTCATAACTCGATCGTATATCTAATATCTCACGGCATTATGCCCAGTCATACCGACTCAACCCCATATATCATATAACCTCCTCATATCACGTGTATATTTTATATATATATATATACACACACACACACATATCTAAACCTAAACACACATTCATACACACACGCACACACCCCAAGTCAAGGGTATGTGTGTGTGCGTGTGTGTCTACATGAAACCTACGAATTCCCTCCAAGGCAGTCATCCTCTGGTTAAATCTTTCTAAATCAGTCTAGTCTAACCTAAAGTCTTCAATAGGACCCTACTCGTCAAGAATCTAAGGTCACATCCGACTTCCTAATAACAGTAAGTAATATCCCTATTCTATATTTGCGGGGGTGCTATACGCTATCCACCCGACTTCCCCCGTAGATATACATCTACTCACCCAGTCCTTATCTGCCAAAGTCGATGTCGCCCTCCTCTTCTTCCTCGTCCGAAGTCCATGTGAGGGGTACCTATACGCAAACATATATAATATCGTAAACCGAATCGCGGACAAAACCAAAACTGCGCACGAAACGCGCATAGGTTAAAACATATGACTCGCTCATGCAAAAGAACCGAAAAACCCTCGATATCGGCATACAAACTCCGATTGATCGAGATAAAACACGAACGTACAAGTCGTAGTTCCAAAACTCACTGATTATAATATACAATAGATCTCAACTCATCGAAAACTCAAAATAAATCAAATCGGTTTATTTCCGAAAACCTAGAAAGCGTCAATTAACCGTTTTACTTCAAAACCTGATGTTTAAACAAAACTAGTGGCCACAATATACTCTAAATATCATAACTAAGTCATACAAACCACTTCTATAATTTAATCCCATCAATTTGTATTAAACCAAAATTTCTAGTTTGCAATTTTATCAAATTTTAACACCTTTAAAGCAAAATCCACAATTCCACAACTACACTTGGTTTTGCATGAACTAAATTATTAAACTATAATTTAAAATGTTAATAATGTCATAAAAACCCTAATTGGATTTTAATCTCAATTACTTAGTCAATTTCCAAAAACCTAGTTTGCAAAAACTAGCATAATTAGCATATTTATCACATTTTTTTAACTATCAATTTGAAACTAGCAACTAGATTAGGTTTTGCATTCCATTAACATGTTAATCTCCTCATTAAAACCATAATCTAATGATAGAAACCCTAATTAGAATTTTATCTCACCAATATACATATATTATAAAAACCTAGTTTGCAAAAATTCTAATTAGGATAATTTAAATACAACAATTTACAATTTAACAACTACGTTAAGTTTTCTATGTCTTAGCATAATTAACTACACCATATAATCATGAACACTTTATAGAAACCTTAACTTGATTTAGAAACCCTCACTTTAATTTCACAAATTAGAAATAAAAAACCAATTTATTACATGAAAAGCTTAAATTAAAATAGTTAAACAACTAATTACCGATTAGGTTAGGATTTATACCTTACTAACATGAGATCAAACATGAATAGCATAGCCTCCAAAATGCTAACTTGCTCCAAGATCCATGCTAAATTGATCAAAGAATAATGGGTAGAGATTGGATTTGGAATTTGTGATGTTTTATTTTGATTTTTCATGAATTTTTTGAAGAATTTTGATGAGAGAAGAAGATGGAAAAAATGAGGGCTGCCACCATGAGGGTTCGGCCATGAGGGAGGAAGTGAGTGGAGAGAGAGAAAAAGTGTAGAAATGTGTAGAACAATTCCTTAATTAATGACTCTTTTAAGTCTTTTCAAAATTATTTTATTTTATTTATTTTCTTACTTCAATTCCACCCTAGAATTCTCTAGAATTTGAAACCAATTAAAGAAGAGAATAGAATGCAACAATCTTAATTCTAATATGTCATGGTTCATATTTGTCAAATTAGCCCATTGCAATTTATAATTTGCACCTATTTAATGTATAATTAAAAGCTCATATAAATATTGAAAATTAATTAATTACAAAAAATATTTTAGTAAACTAATAATTTATAAGTCACTAAATAAACACCATTTACTAGTAATTACATAGTTAAAATAGGCGTATTTAAATCTATATTGAAAAATAACTGTAGCTGAGTTTTACGGAAAATACAGTTTATTTTACCGATTATCAGAAAATTCACCTAAAAGATTTTATTTATTTATTTATTTTTAAAACGTTACACCTTTTCTCCAGTGGCTATGCTCAAATCCATTCGGATCCTTCTTGCCATTGCTGCCTTCCACGATTATGAGATTTGGCAGATGGACGTAAAGACCACTTTTCTAAATGGACATTTGGAAGAGTGCGTCTATATGGACCAGCCAGAGGGTTTCATTCAGAGTGGGAGCAGCGAGAAAGTGTGCAAGTTGCTTAAGTCCATTTATGGACTAAAGCAGGCATCGCGGAGTTGAAACATCCGTTTTGATGAGACGGTCAAAGAATTTGACTTTATCAAAAATCCAAATGAGCCGTGCATTTATAGTAAGATTGTAGCAAGAACTGTAGTATTTCTCGTTTTGAACGTGGATGGCATTCTCTTGATAGGAAATGGCATTCCTATGATACAATCTGTCAAAAGATTCTTATCACATAGATTCTCCATGAAAGACATGGGTGATGCCTTTGCATTCTGGGGATTCAGATCTATCGTGATAGATCTAAGATGATGTTGGAACTTTCACAGTCCAGGTACATCGAAACCATACTAAAGAGATTCAGTATGGAAGATTCAAAGCGCGGTAATTTACCGGCTAGTCACGGAATCACCTTCTCCAAAGAGATGTCTCCCAAGACTAATTTGGAAAGGGATCGCATGTCTATTATACCCTACGCTTCTGCGGTAGGCTCTATAATGTATGCGATGTTATGTACCAGACCAGATGTTGCTTACGCATTGAGCGTGGTAAGCCGGTATCAGTCAAACCTTGGGGAGAAGCACTGGATAGCAGTAAAGAACATTCTCAAGTACCTGAGAAGGACAAAGGAAATGTTCTTGGTGTACGGTGGAAAAGACCTCCAGATCGAGGCATTTGCTGACTCCAGCTTCCAGAGTGACAAGGATGGCTCCAAATCCATATCGGGTTATGTCTTTACCCTCAATGGAGGGGCGGTCTGTTGGAAGAGTTCTAAGTAGGACACCGTTGCTGACTCAACGATGGAAGCGGAGTATAACGCAGCTTCTGATGCCGCAAAAGAAGCAGTCTGGATGAGGAAGTTCTTAAAAGAACTTCGGGCGGTTCTGTCCATTGTTGATCCAATATCTCTGTATTGTGACAACAACGGGGCTATAGCTTTAGCAAAGGAACCCAGGTCCCATCAGAAGTCCAGACACATCTTGAGGCGGTATCACCTGATCAGGGAGATCGTTGATCGCCGGGAGATCGAAGTGAAGAGAGTTGCTATGGAGGACAACACTGCAGATCCATTCACAAAGGTCATCTCTCAGACGCAGTTCGAGAGGGTATTCGAGATGATAGGTCTACGATATGCCAGCACATGGCCTTAGTGCAAGTGGGAGATTGTTAGTGTTATATTCCCTAGAGGCCATTATTGTATAGTACTAGTTTGTATATTACATTTTGGAAGCTTGGGATATATATACACGGATTTATAATAGTCTTGCTCAATATTGTAGTATGCTACTTGGTTTGTATCTATCTTAATATGTGTATATGTTTCTTTTAACGTATCGCTAATACATATTGATAGAGCCCTTAGGATTTTTGCTTGACTACCAGCGTTGTGATGGCAGTCACACTAGTGGGGGCTGGATAGTCTATAAGCACATCCTTATACAGGTCCATAGTCGTAGGATTACCGAGACAGGGCATTGATACTCCAGAGTAGACTAGTGTATACGCTTCTCATCCCAGCAGGGGAGATGGTCTGTCCCACAGCCATCAGTACGTCGTACTGGAGATAGTATGCAGGTGCTCATTGGGTTATGAGTTACACTGGACGAACTCGTAGGGTACTGCCGGTTGGTACTATAACTATCGTCAGGTAGAAGTTCCCAGGTGACATGAGTACAGTTTAGTCCGTTGACTTGACACTACTACTTCGCCTCAAGTGTGTTCCCACTGTTCTTAGATTGCTACCCTACCACGGCTCTATTGAGTCATGCAAATAGGTAGTAGTTGGGTGCAGTCCCGAAGCACTTGGAGGAAGTGGCGGTTAGACAGGATTCATCTCTCCCGGTATTGGGGGTTGATGTCGCACTGTATTCGGAAAGCCATTACACAAAGTCCTTGGTCAGGGCATGCGAGATTTACTGGTAGGTACTCCAGTAGTTTCTCAAGGTGTTTTGGGCCACACTCCGACACGACTTATTGCACTATTAGGGGTCTGACACTTGCCGCCCCCTAGGACCGATATGCGACACTCTTAGACGAACAGAACGGACTGTGCGGAGATTGCCACAGACAGGCTCAGTAGGTGTTTGGATGAGCTTGCTCGTCGGCCTTCTTATCGACAGATACCTCGATAGCCGTTACGTGCAGCTAGTACCGCTGACGTGCTTGTAGTTAAACCCACTGCCAGCGTACTGTCGAGTCTTTAGAGTCCTACACAGAGGGTTTCCCTGCTTCGGGCGAAACGATGTAGAGGTCGTATGGTTTTACGACAGGGACCGTTCACATACGCGTATTTGTGCGCGTGTGATGTTCGAGCGGACAATACCAGCGGGCTTTGGTTTAATCTGGATCATAGTATTTGATTATTGGATTAGTTTCATCTCATTGTATTCTTGTTTCTCGGAACACGGATGCGGGTATGTATATACGGATGAAAGGGGTATAGAAGGAGACACCTCATTAGGGTTTTGACCATTGACTTGATTAAAACAATTATGAGGTGGAGAAAAGTATTTGTTAATTTTGCAAATGATAATTGTGGCATGGCTACTTGTTCTTGACTTCTTGACTTGGTTTGACCACTTGACTTGGTTTGACTATTTGACTTTATATATTTTTGTGAGATATTTTGTGACCTGAATATTTTGATGAGATATTTTTTCATGCCATGCTTGTGGTCATGTCAAGTTAGCCATCTCATTTTCAATTATCATTATCAAAAATCATTTCTCTTTCCTCAAGTTCACTCTCTCCTTCTTCCTCTCAAACCCTAGTGTCTCATGTGTTGAGAATCAAGGGTTAGTGAGATTAAGCTACCCAAAATCACACTCTACTCATTCTAGGTTACTTAGTTTAGCACACCAAGTGATCTAGTTGCCTCAACTTAGAGGTTAAGCTCAAGGTTGAAACTCTCGGGTGGATCTTCTTCGATTTCGAGAAGCCGACGAGAAGGTGCTATCCATTTCCACTCCAAGGAGCTCACGGGGTGAAGAGGACAGCGAGAAGACAAGAAGGACACGATTCTATGAGGTATAACATTCATCCGAGTAGTTAAACCTCTTATTGTTTGCTAGCTATGGTTTTATGTTCGATCCTTGCTTATAGTCGATGTTGCGAAGCCCGTAAAAATCATTTTTTCTAATTCCGCCTCCCCGCGAACACGTGGGGTGTGCAATATAGACTAACAGTCATGATTTTCAAAACATGGCCAATGAAAGAACAGAAACCAACCAGACGTTTGATGAACTAATGACACACGTCTGAAGAACAAAAGGTTTCCAAAGTTTTAAACCTTCAGATGTGTGTTCAAATAAGGTTCAGACGTTTATTCTCATAAAAAGTTTGAAAGCCATGAAAACACAAAGAACATCCAGACGTCTGAAGAAAATTTGCCAGACGTTTGTTCCATAAAAATTTTAAGCCAATAAAAATCCAGAGAACAAACAGACGTATGAAAAAGAATGGACAGACGTTTGTTCTATCAAAAAGTTTTAAACATTGAAAAAAACAAAGAACAACTAAACGTTTGTTCTGAAGAAGAAACTGATATTTCAAGACTTGTGCATGTTTTATAATAAATACCAGACTTCTGAATAAGACTTGGACAGACGTCTAAAGAAGGAATGCATAAAAAATTTTGATCTTGAAATAGAAAATCGTTTTGAATGAAAAACTTTGCCAAGTTTTGCCCAAAGATCTCATGCATATAAAGTGTATGTGTTTTGAGCTTTTTCATGCTATTCTTATAAACCATGAAATATTTACATCGATTTCCTGTATCAATATCATTTGTTTGCTAAATCTTGAATCTTCCGATATCTCAACACGAGCTCTTGAATTTTCGATTTGTTGAATTCTTTTGAACTTGGACTTTGGCTCCTAGCTTCATGAAGCTTGAATGTGATCATTGAGGAGCTCTAATCTATTAACCTCCCACCTCCAATAGATTTTCCGTTTAAGCTCAATTTCCTTCATCCTACATCGTAACCTTTTGTCGGTTGATATCCTGAAATATTTCTCAAACACGACCAAGCTCATATACAGTGTTATAAAGTATGTAATATGAAACACATGTATAGATCTATTAATATTGTATAATATCATCAAAACTAAATAGTAAGATTATGAAAATCCATAAGCCATCAGATTAAACTTCCCTTTTGAGAGATATCTCTCTTCTTCTCTTTTCTCCATTTCGTCAATATACTCGAGCGCTTCTTCTTTCCTCTGCTTTTCCAAAAGAAAGCTCTTTCTATCACATTTTTGCAAGACTCGTCTTAACCGTTTCAGTTTAGCTACTAGATTACAAGCAGCATCCAAGCTAGACGTCGGACATACCCAGCTTGTTCTTATCAAAAGACACGCTTCCTTCTTTTCTAACCATCTCTTCTCAAGCCGAAACTTCCGCTTTCCCTTCGAACTTTAATTTTCTCATCCTATCACACAATAAGATTGGCATGTGGTCCGATGCAGTATTCGTGTCCAATCTGTTAGTTATATGTATGCCTTAGAGGTCATTACTGTACATAGGATGTATATTGTAGTGGATGCTGGGACATATATAGGTAGGACTTTCTTGCTCGACATGATAGTACGCTATCTGGTTGCTCTTTATCTTAACATGTATACTTTATGTCTCTCTATTACGTGTTGATAAAGCCCTTAGGATGTGTGCTCGACTTCCAGGACTATGATGCAGATCATACTAGTGGGGCCTGGGTAGTCAATGAGTACATCCTTCAATGTTCCTAGTCGTAGGAATATCGAGACGGGGCATCGATATTTCAGAGTAGACTAGCGTATATCTTCTCGACCCATATGATGGGCGATGGATGATCCCATATCCATTGGTGTTTGACATCAGAGATGGTATGCGGGTGCTCAGTAGAGACTGTGTACACTGAACGGACTCGCCGAGAACTCCCAGATAGTATTATACCTCACGTCAGATGGCAGTTCTCTGGTGACACTGGTACAGCTTAGTCTGTTGACCCGAGATCGTCATGGAGTCTTGTGTATCCCACTGTGCTTTGATTTCCACCCTACCACGGCTCTACTGAGTCGTGCAAACAGGTGGTTTTTGGGTACAGTCCCGATTCACATGGAGGCAATGAGCGATAGGAGGGGATTCGTCTCTCCCGGTATTGGGGGTTGATGTTGCGCTATGCTCGACTGGCCATAACTGGAAATCCCTGGCCAGGGTTGCACTGATTTACTGGTAAGTGTTATCAGTAGTTTCATGCTTGTTATGGACCTTACATCGGCATGACTTATCGAGCTGCTGGGGTCTGACGTTTACCACCCCTAGGCGAGATATGCGACATATCAGACGAACAGACCGGACTGTACGGTAAGTGTTACTGGTTGGATTCACAGGAGTGTGAGCGGGCTTGCTCGTTGATCTTTTGATCGCTCAATACCCGGGTGGCCGTTACGTTTAGCAGACCGCTTGCGGCTTGTGGGTGTTTGATATGATCATCACCTACTGCCGGCGTATTGACGAGTCTTTAGAGTCCTACACAGAGGTTTCCTGGCTCAAGCGAAACAAAATAGGAGCGCATATGAGATATGCGGGACCGAGAATAATACCAGTATGTGATACTATATTCTATTCTCGCGATTTGTATCATTGATAGGTTATATGTGATATAGCCGGGTTACCGAATCAAGTGTTGATTCGATACATTGATACACTTGATATTAGTCGGTTATATGCAGTATGACCGGATCATTAAATCAAGTGTTGATTTAATGATTTAATGTATAATTATATATTAATTAGATATATTACTTTAATTTACATTGACTAGTATTGTTCACTTAAGATTGATTTTCTCACTTGATTTGCACAAGTTGTATATGTGATATATGTTTGTGCACTAGTTTGTATCATGATTGATGATACATGCAAACTTGGGTAAGTGTATGATTTAAACCATGTTTAGGTTAATGGTTAGGTTTTATTTATGTTATTTATTTATTTTTGGCAAAAAATAAAATAAAATGGTGGATTTCTTTGTTTTATGCTTGAAGCTTCATGAAGCTTTTTAAGCATCTTTGAAAAATCTAACCATTTTGTTTTATGCCTTAACCTAACCATCAAGCTAAACCCTAGTTTACTCTCTACATGAGTTTACTTACCCATGGTTGCATTATGATAAGGCTTAACTTGATTTATTATTTTGATTAATCCTTTTTCATTTTTCTCCTTCTTCTTCATGAAGTGAAGAAAGCTTTCTTGAAAATTTTCAAGTGATGAAATCAAGTGAGAAATCCAAATCCAAAGTGAACCCACTTCCTATTTCTTCATCCTCTACCACTTGCCATATTGTATAGGGTGTTATCTTCACAAGTTTCATGACCTAGTGAAGATGGAGCTTGAGTTTGAGTCGCCTCGACGTAGATCATCTTCAGCATCGAAGTCAACGACCTAGCCCGCTCATTTCTCTAATGAAACCAACGCTAGAGTCCGAGATCCCGATGATCGCAGCGGAGGGACGTCAACACGGAGCTAAAGAAGTGGAGGACCGGATCTATAAAGATTGTAATCCCTTTCACTTGTAGTTAAAGTTGTTAACTTGCTTGCTTTCGCCTTACCTCTAGTAACGATCTTGCATTAGAGTTTCTCGGCACATGAAATTTTTTGATTTTGGCATGGTTGATACCTTGTGGAACCTCTTAAGTATGCCTAGGAACCCTACAGTGCTATCAGAGCCTAGCTAGAGTTTTAAGCGAAGTGTAGACGAAGTTTGAAGTCCGATCGAACGGGGAATCCCCCGATTATACCCTTCTCTGTACATTTTTTAAAACTATGGGTTTTTCCTAATTAAAAATGCTCAGAAAATTAAGCAGGAAAAACTAGGAATTACTGTGAAGTACGGACCTGTAACTCAAAAATCCAGGGGTTGGGCGGCGGTTCCGCGGCCAAAATTGTGAATTAGTCCCTGGAACTTTACATATTTATTCCTAGGTCCTTTCTTGTCATTCTTTTCTGGGAATTTTTTAATTCCACTCAAGTGTTGAGTTTTCTAGGGTTGTATTTCGTTAATTCGATCGGAAAGTTTAACTTCGTCTATGTGTTTTTCTGGATAATTTAGAACATGTTAAAAAGTTCGACCGGATATAAATACCCACTTTTTCCCCTGCCGGGAAATTTCCAAGTGTTGGATTTTTCCGTAGTTTAAGAACGTTCAAAGTAGTGCAAGTAACGTGATGGACCCTCTAGAAGACAACAAACCTTAACTCGATTATGTGACCGTCTTGAACTGTCTTTTGAATCTTAGGGTTTGGGGCAGTACGGCGTGCCACATGTGAGGCGTTGGCTTGACCCTTCTACGGCTGGACCGTTGGTACTATGGCATGAAATGGATGTTTTTAAACTTATTTCAAGTGTTGAGCTGTTTGGGAAAAACTTGGGTGTTTGATTATTCGATCGGAAAGTTTAACATTGTCTATTTATCTGGAATGTGATACAATATTTGGAATTCACAAGTAGTTATGAGATAACTGAATGAATGTTATAAACATAGCAGTTTAGTCTCATTTGATCGGTTGCCACGGGATTTTGATGTGATCAAAAGTCCGTCGCAATCACGTTGCGTACGCGGATACTCGCCGGGTAAACTTAATAGACAGCCAGGCCCCATATTCCCGAACAACTGACTGTAGGAGAACCCCGTCGCCGAAAGCATCCGTTCGGGTGCTCGCGGCAGCGGTGTTCCGCCTTGGTGCACTTCGTCGACGGCATCGGGGGTGCGGCCGTCTACTAAAGTTTGCGACGAGCATTCGATCAGGATGTCGGGAATCTTGTTGAATTGCCCGACTTGATATTGAAAAGAGCTTTCGATAATGAGACTAAAATGTGGGGTTTATAATTGGTTAGGCATGCGATGTCTAAAGAAGTTGCGGATTCCAACTGTTGTAGTTTTACACTTTCTTTTCTGTGACCGTAAGTGTAGTATGTAGTTGTATCACCGTTTTCGTTGCTATACGTCGACGACAATCGGTGTATGCATACTTACTTACGTTGATGACATGTGATGTTATGTGTTGCTGGATATGTTATATTGGATCGTCGTGTTTGAATAGCCGGGGGGGTTTATGTGAGATGAGTGTTTTTCTTTTTCATTCATGTAAAAACTTGTTTGTAATATTCTTTTATTGGGGCACTTCCGGGTTGAGGATGATGTCACCATTGTATATTATTTACTTTTCCGCATTAGGATAGACCCAAGGAGGGGAGCACAAGTAACCGGGTTCTAGGGTCCAGTGGGAGACCATCTCGAGGAGTCGAGTCCGGGTCTCCTAACCCTAGAATTGGTAGGGTTGCTTGCCACTCTCGTAAGGGTCTAGGGGTGTGGGATTGGCTATTCATCACGACCGTGGAATCCGTGTTTTATACAGGCCCAAAATAAAACACGGACGTCCTAGTATATCCAATATTTCATATGATATTTTCTGCTGCGTTATCTGTGATGTGATCATGTGATATATTCAGATAGATATTGCATATAGTATATATGATATATTATATAGACGTTGCTTATGTTTTACACCCGCACTAGCCCTGCCTCGCTCTACCATTAGTTACCTAACCTAACGGTGCAGACGGGACATCGAGGCGAATGCGGATGGCATAAGCATATGTTATATTTATCTGTGATGTTTAGGTGGACTTAAATGATGGGACTTCATTAATGTGATTAATGAAAGAAAATAAACCTAAAAGATGTTGTGGAATCGAATTTTTCAAAAACAGGTAGCTACAATTCTTGCTTTGCATCGCGGTGTTCCTTGTAGAACATCCTGCATCTTATTCGATAAGGAAAAGGCCGAGATCCCTTCACCGGGAGTGACCCCTTTAGCAATAACCGGCAGATGCTCCAACCCTCGGTTTGTCTTTTGATTGCTTCTATAGTTTTTGCTTTGCACAGCGGTATATATGATATATCCTGTACCTTATTCGATGAGGAAAGGGCCGACGATCCCTTCACCGGGAGTGACCCCTTTAGCAAAACTAGAAAAGCCTCAAAAACATTCTATTTAAAAACCATTTGATTCCGCAACGAGATCAAGTTCAAAGCGTTAAAGGTTTTCTTAAAAACCATCTGCAACCCTCCGTCATTTTAGGAAGTAGAGTACTTAGTATTCGTGTTGTGTTTGTTGACCATAGTCAAGGCACAGTGTACGGTAGCTAAGTGATGTCTTCCTACACCGCATATGATGCGATTAGTTAGGACAGTCGCGTGACTTTGTTGACCTTAGTTAAAGGTCATGTGGGTGGGTCTAATTAATCACGAAATGACGGGTAGAACTTGACTAGTGCTTATGATTTGTTGACCATAGTTAAGGTCATAAGTGCTAGGGGTAAAAACCATTATCGGGAGTTTCAAGTGTTGAAATTTGCAATGAGATTGCATACCTTCTATATGATAGTTGGATCCTGATATCCACTGCGAGTAATTGTTACTCATGGGAGAGTTTTGCACTTTGCAATTAGCCGATCAAGTCGGTGTCTAGAAAGGTGTCAACGGGGTTACGCCCCTGGGAAAACGAGGTTTATTTTAATTAGGTCCGTGCGAAAGCACGGGGAACCTCCCTCAAAGTACCGACACTGGCCTGGCTGAAAGATTGGCGAACTTGTAGAGTGTAATTAATCCCGGCTAGTCTTTCCTTTTAAGGTTTGAAGGAAGATTTGATAAAAACAGTGGGAGCCATCCTGATTAGATAAAATATATAACCAATCTAATCTTGCAAGAGCGCACGCAGAGTGTTTTCTTCTCTCTCTCTCTCCAGGTAGCGACCATATCACGCCTTAATCAAGATAATAATATGGATGTATTGACCGAACCCGCTTGTTATACTGAGCTGGGGAACGTTGGTCCCGCTCCAACTTATAATTGTTATAAGACCGAGCAGGAAATAGGAGAATGTCAGGATTCCCATGCCGCCCAAACGAAGAAAGTGCATGAGATGCATCTCCTTCGGGTGTGTTCATTACAAAGAACTGTTTCTCAGTATCCTCTACATCCTGGGTATTTGATACCGGATCAGGATCCCAAATATGTAATCTGTTACATGGGATATAATAGGTAGAGAACTGAGAACGGGTGATAAGTTTCATGAGACAGAAAACGGTGCAAGTGTTGCAGCCAAGTCTGTTGGTCACTGTCACCCTGTATTACCAATACATTGATTCTGAACAAATGCTATTAGATACCGAACCTGATATACAAAATCATATCAGTCTCTTTATTAGTAAAGAAAGGATATAATTTTGTATTGTTCAATATTGTTTTGAACATTTTAAAAGTTGATCGGTTCAGGCACGTTATCTAAAAGTATTGACGTTCTAAATCAAACTACAGTTCCTAGTATATAGAACACACACAAGAGGAAAAGTTCAGAAATGAACGAATCCTTCTTGAGGCATTGTAGACTAGGTCATATCAATGCGACCCGACTGGCTGAAGTTACATTTAGATGCATATTTAAATCAGTTTGAATTTACATCTTGTGAAACTTGTCAGTCATATCACAAAGATTAGATGACCATAGCTCTGTTTATTGGAAACAGAGAAAGAGTTAGTAAACTCTTGGGACTGATACATGATGATTTATGTAAGGTCCCCTGTCTACACATGCCAGGACCGGTTCTTTGTACTTCATTACATTCTCTGATGATATCTCAAGATTCAGTCATATGTTCCTGTTGAAACATAAGTCCGAAGCTTTTGAGATATTCACAGAATATAAGTTAGAAGTAGAGAACCAAAATACGGGTATAAGTATTATGTCCTATGATAAGATCAGGGAGGATAATACTTGTGCATGGAATTCCTGAACTATTCTAAAGGAGAATGAGATTCTCTCTCGGTGTTACTCCTCTGAATATACCACAGCACAACGGTGTATCGGGGCGGAGCAATCGCACCATATTAGATATGGTGTGCTCTATGATGAGTATTACTGAGTTACCTATTTCTTTTAAGGGGTTATGCACTTGAGAAGCTGCATACCTATTGAATTAGGTTCAAATCAAATCAGTGCCTACCACTCCATATAAGATATGGTATGGGAAGAGCCTATCTCTTAAGTAAGTTAAGATTTGGGATTGTCCGGCCTATGTCAAAAGCAAAATCCGGACAAGATCGAGGCAAGGTCAGTTCTGTAGAACTGGAAAGATTCCAGCTATACAAACTACAGCTAATGATTTAACAGAACCAAAGGACTCAATAGTCCCCGACGAACCTTAGCCTCTCCGCCGATCTGGTAGGGTTCCTCATCTGCCTGAGAGATACTTCGGTTTCTCGATGACAGTGGGAGCGAGGAATGCATCATGAGATGATGACCCAACTAGTTTCGAGCAGGCCATTAAGAGTGGGGACTCTGTAAGAATGACTGGATACTTAGCGATCTAAGATGGAATCCATATACACCAACAAAGTATGGACTTTGGTTGCAATATCTGAAGGGTTAAATCCCCATCAGGAGCAAGTATATCTTGAGAAGATTACTTGGTGTAGATGGAAAAGTTGAGACTTTCAAAGCTAGACTTGTTAAAGGTTTTCGTCATCGACCAGGCGTGGATAATGATGAAACCTTTTCCAGTGGCTATGCTTAAGTCCATCCGGATCCTACTTGCCATTGCTACATACCATGACTACGATATCTGCTGGTTGGGTGTCATGACTGCTTTTCTAAATAATGATTTAGAAGAGAACGTCTATAAGAACACAGCCAGAGGGCTTCGTAAACAGTGGGAGCAGCAGAAACGTGTGCAAGTTTCTTTACAGATTAAAGCAGGCATCGCGGAGTTGGAACGTCTGTTTTGATGTGGTAGTCAAAGAGTTTGACTTCATCAAAATGGTAGATGAACCTTGTACATACAAAAAGGTAGTAGAGAGTAAGGTGGTCATCCTTGTATTGTACGTGGACAACATACTCTTGATAGGAAAAGAGTTTCCTATACTATGTGTTCGGTCCACGTTACCTCTCCCGGTACTTTCGAGGTTGCGGAAACGGTAAAACAAAAAATTTTCTAGACTTGGTAACATGGACCGTAAAAGCCGGATCTTTGCTAAACTACACACTAGCATCCTAACTAGAGATTTATCTACTCGGTTAGGGGTTATACCTCAACTTGAACTCCTTCTCTTCTTGTTGTTCTTCTCCTTGCTTGCTCTGTGGCTTGATCCGGACTTTGGTCACCTCCGCGGACTCCTTGAGTCGAAGACGATCCACCCGAGAGATGTACACCGAGCTCAACCTCGAGCCGAGGTAACTAAGGCAAAGAGATTGTCAATCTAGAAGCCCTAGGTTGTGTAGAAGTGATAAAGGGATGGTTTTGTCTTTGTGGGATCTTTATCTCTCAACACATGAGATCAAAAGATGAATCAAGAGGAGGAAGAAGAAGGAGGAGCTAGCAACCATGGTTCATCTCTTTTTCTTCTCACTTGAAAAGGCAAGAGAGAGGATGAGAAAGAAATTGTGAACTAAAAGAAATTAACCATGGTTCCAATAATTCACTAAAACCATCATTACAAATCCTATCAAGATAAAGTTGATGGCTACATTGAAATGACCATTATCATAATCCAAAAGAAAAAGAAAAAGAAAAGAAGAGTGTAGATCCCTCTTGAAAGTCAATGGTCAACACGGTCAACCGATCAACAAAGTCAAGAGAGGTCAACGGGGTCAAATGGTCAATGCAATTAGCCATCATAAAATTATCACTAAAAAGATTAGTAAATGATGTCCGCGGCTCATAATGGTTTTGACCAAACGAATTGCCAAAACCCTAATGAGTCCGCCTCAATATGGTTTTGACCGAATCAACTGTCAAAACCCTAATGAGCCTGCCACATAACGGTTTTGGCCGAACCAAGTGCCAAAACCCTAATGAGGCACCTCCTCCATCATCTCTCCGGAAAACTGTGCATACACACCTGCATCCGCATTCCGTAGAATGCGGATGCGCATAAGACAAAACAAATCCATCCGCGCAATACTAGGATCCGGCTTAAACCAAAGCTCACTAGTATTGCCTGCCCGAACACCACACGCACACAAGTGTACGTAAGTGATCGCAGCCCTGCCATAAAACCATACGGCCTCTACACATTTCGCTCAATGCAGGGAAACTCTCTGTATGGGACTCTAAAGACTCGACACTATGCTGGCAGTGGGTTTAACCACAGACCGCAAGCGGCACTAGCTGTACGTAACGGTCCCCAGGTAGATGTCGATAAGAAGGCCGATGAGGTAAACCCATCCGATCTCCTACTGAGCCTGTATGTGACAATCTCCGTACAGTCCGGTCTGTTCGTCTGATACATCGCATGGCGGGCCTAGGGGAGCGGTAAACGTCAGTCCCCTAATAGCGGTACAAGTCATGTCGGAGTGAAGCCCAGAACACCCTGAGATAACACTGGAAACCTACCAGTATATCTCACTTGCCTTGGCCAGGGACTACTCGTGTAATGGCTCTCCTAGACACAGCGCGATGTCAACCCCCAATACCGGGATAGACGAATCCTGTCTAACCGTCACTGCCTCCAAGTGCTTCGGGACTGCACCCAACTACTACCTGTTTGCGCGACTCAGTAGAGCCGTGGTAGGGTAGTAATCAAATAACAGTAGGAACACACTCGAGGCGAAGTGACAGTGTCAAGTCAGCGAACTAAGCTGTACTCATGTCACCTGGGAACTGATAACTGACGATAGGTATAATACCAACCATCAGTTCCCGACGAGTCCTGTCCAGTGTACTCGTAACCTAATGAGCACCCGCAAACTATCTCAAGTACGACGTACTGACGGCTGTGGGACAGACCGTCTCCCGTGCTGGGATGATAAGCGCATACGCTAGTCTACTCCGGAGTATCGATGCCCTATCTCGATAATCCCACGACTAGGGACGTGTATAAGGATGTGCTTGTGGATTACCCAGCCCCCACGAATGTGATCGCCATCACAACGCCGGTAATCAAGCAAAGATCCTAAGGGCTCTACTAATGCGTATAGGTGATATAATAAAGAAACACACATGTACACATTAAAGCAGAGACAAACCAAGTAGCATACTACTATATCGAGCAAGATTGTCTGTACAACTGTGAATATCCCAAGCTCCCATCAAGTAATATACATACTAGTATGATACAGTAATGGCCTCTAGGGCATATACACTAACAATCTCCCACACACTAAGGCCATGTACTGGCATATCGAAGACCTATCATCTCGATCAGCCACTCGAACTGAGTCTGGGGTAAGGCCTTCGTGAATGGGTCCGCTGTGTTGTCCTTTGTGTCCACTCTCCGCACCTCGATCTCCTGGCGATCAATGATCTCCCTGATCAGGTGATACCGCCTTAAGATGTGCCTGGATTTCTGATGGGACCTTGGTTCCTTCGCTAAAGCTATAGCCCCATTGTTATCGCAATACAAAGGTATTGGGTCAACAATGGACAGAACCACCTGAAGTTCACTAATGAACTTCTTCATCCAGACCGCCTCTTTTGAGGCATCGCTTGCAGCAATGTATTCAGCCTCCATCATCGAGTCTGCGACGATATCCTGTTTGGAACTCTTCCAACATACCGCCCCTCCATTGAGGGTAAACACAAAACTCGAGACAGACTTGCTGTCATCTTTGTCACTCTGGAAGCTTGAATCGGTAAAGGACTTGACCCTAAGGTCTCCATTACCGTAAACCAGGAACATCTCCTTAGTCCTTCTCAGGTACTTGAGAATGTTCTTCATTGCTGTCCAGTGGTCCTCCCCTGGGTCTGACTGATACCGGCTTACCGCGCTCAGCGCGTAAGCTACATCTGGTCTTGTACATAGCATCGCATACATTATAGATCCTACCGCCGAAGCGTAGGGTATAGTGCTCATGCGAACCCTCTCCTCGTCAGTCTTAGGAGACATCTTCTTGGAGAGGGTAATTCCATGCAATGCGGGTATGTTACCGCGCTTGGAACCCTCCATACTAAATCTCTTTAGTACGGTCTCTATGTACCTGGACTGCGAAAGTCCCAGTAGTCTCTTGGATCTATCTCTATAGATCTTGATCCCCAAAATGTACGAGGCATCACCCAGGTCCTTCATAGAGAACCGTTGTGACAAAAATAGCTTGACCGATTGTAGCATAGGAATGTCATTTCCTATCAAAAGAATGTCGTCCACGTACAAGACTAGGAATACGACAGTTCTTCCTACAATCTTCTTATAGACACAAGGTTCATCTTCGTTCTTGATGAAATCAAATTCCTTGATTGCCTCATCAAAACAGATGTTCCAGCTCCGCGATGCCTGCTTTAATCCATAAATGGATTTAAGCAACTTGCACACCTTCCCTCTGCTCCCACTGTCTACGAAACCTTCTGACTGATCCATGTAAACGCACTCTTCCAAACTACCGTTTAGGAAAGCCGTTTTAACATCCATCTGCCAGATTTCATAGTCATGGAAGGCAGCAATGGCAAGTAGGATCCGAATGGATTTGAGCATAGCCACCGGAGAAAAATTTTCGTCATAGTCCAAACTAGGTCTTTAACGAAAACCTTTTGCAACGAGTCTAGCCTTATAGGTTTCCACCTGCCCATCTACACCAAGTTTCCTTTTGTAGATCCATTTGCATCCAACGGGTTTTACCCCAGGTGGAGCAATATCCAAAGTCCACACTTTATTGGCGTACATGGACTCCATTTCGGATTGCATTGCTTCCTGCCACTTATCAGAGTCCCTACTGATAATGGCCTGCCTGAAACTGGTAGGGTCATCTTCTTCCAAGATGCAATCCTCTCGATCCCCGTCTATGAGAAAACCGTAGTATCTCTCGGGCGGATGAGAAATCCTACCAGATCTGCGGAGTGGCTGAGGTTCGTCTGGGGTTATTGAATTCTGAGGTTCTGTCAAATCTTCAGTTTCATTTTGTGGTCGCTGAATTTCTTCCAGTTCTACCGAACTCCCACTTGTTTCTTTTGCAAGAAATTGCCACTCTAAAAAGGTGGCGTGGCGAGATACAAACACCTTCTGTTCCTCGGTGTGGTAGAACAGATATCCTGTGGAGTTTTTAGGATATCCCACAAATTTACATAGAACTGAACGTGCCTGAAGTTTGTCCGGATTTTGTACTTTTACATAGGCCGGACAACCCCATATCTTAATACGTTAAAGATACGGCTTTTTACCATTCCATATCTCGAACGGTGTTTTAGGAACAGATTTAGACGGAACATCGTTCAATAGATATGCTACTGTCAACAGCGCATGTCCCCAAAATGAAAGAGGTAACTCGGCATTACTCATCATGGAGCGAACCATATCCAGTAGGGTACGATTCCTCCGCTCCGATACACCGTTGTGCTGTGGTGTATAAGGAGGAGTAAGCTGAGAGAGAATACCATTCTCTTTTAAGTAATCTAGGAATTCCGTGCTTAAGTACTCCCCTCCTCTATCAGACCGGAGGATCTTGATACTTTTGCCAGTCTGGTTCTCTACTTCGTTTCTGAATTCCTTGAATTTCTCAAAAGCTTCAGATTTGTGTTTCATCAGATACACATATCCGAACCTAGAGAGATCGTCAGTGAATGTGATGAAGTACGAGAACCCACCCCTTGCATGTATAGACATCAGACCACATACATCACTATGTACGAGTCCCAAGAGCTCTGCTGCTCTTTCTCCATGTCCGGTGAACGGAGATTTGGTCATCTTCCCTTTGAGACAAGACTGACAAGTTTCATAAGATGAAAACTCGAACGCATCCAAGAGTCCATCTTTATGCAACTTACTCAGTCTTTTCTCTCCGATATGACCAAGTCTACAATGCCACAAGTAGGATTCATTCGTATCTGAATTCTTCCTCTTGCGTGTGTTTTGTACATTGAGAACTGTATTTTGATTTAGAACGTAGATACCATTACACAGTGTACCTTCTGCAACCAGTATCTTATGAAGGTAAATGTTCATGATATTTCTATCAAGAACAAATTTATATCCATCTTTATCGAGTAAAGAAACTGATATGATGTTGCAAACCATGGAAGGTACATAGTAGCAATCGTTCAAAATCATAGTCTTGCCATTTGGCAATACTAGGTGATATTCACCGACGGCTGCCGCATTAACTTGTGCTCCGTTCGCTACTCTGAGCGACATATCACCCGGTGCAACTTTCCTACTTTTTCTCAGTCCCTGTAATAAATTACAGATATGAGATCCTGATCCGGTATCAAGTACCCAGGAGGTAGGGCTGACCGTAAAACAGTTCTCAATTACAAGAACACCTGAAGTGGATGCAAAACCATGCTCCTTCTTCAACTGGGTATCCTGGGAATCCATGCAATCCCCTTTCCCTTGCTCATACTTATGAATGTTGTCACAAGTTAGAGCTGAACCAACGTTCCCCAGCCCCGAATAAGAATTCGGATCGTTCAAGCGATACATTTTATTATCTTGATTAGGGCGTGAAAAGGTTGCTACCTGGAGAGAGAGAAAAGAAACACTCAGCGTGCGCTCTTGCAAGATTAGATTGGTTTATTAATTTATCTAACCAGGATGTCTCCCACTGTTTCCTCAAATTCTTTCTTAAAACCTTTTAAAAGAAGAACTAGCCGGGATTTAATTCACGTCACAATACTTGCTTAACCTTTCAGCCAGGCTAGTGTCGGTACTTCGAGAGAGGTTTTCTAACGCTTTCGCGAAGTTCCTTAATCTAAGAACCTCTTTTCCCTGGGGGCGTAGCCCCGCTAACACCTTTCTAGACACCTACTAGGTTTATAGCATTGATTGTTAAGTGAAATAATCTCCCGAGAGTAATCCAACTCATCAGTGGGATCGGGATCCAACTATCATTGTGTGATGATCTAGATGGAATCCACTCTAGTCACCATACTCCAGAAGTAATGCTAAATCTGCAAGTTTCAGTACTTTTGAAACTCCCGATGTGATTTTTGCCCCTAGGACCCAAGTGACCTTGACTGAGCCAACATATCAAAGGATCCTAGTCAAGTTCAACCCGTCATTATCTTGACTGCATTAGACCCACCCGTACGAGTCCTTGACTGAGCCAAAATGACCGCACGACTGTCCTAAACAATCACTTTGTATCCTACGGAAAAATATTACATAGCTACCGTACACTACGCCTCGGCTGAGCACGAAATACGTAGCACGAATACCAAGCAATGTCATTCCGAAACGGCGGAGGGCTACGACTGGGTTTTGGCGAAAACCCGTCAACGTAATGAACTTGATATCGTTGAAGGAACGTGATACAGTTTTTGAAAATATAGTGGCGAAAACTTTTGCTAAAGAGGTCACTCCCTGTGAAGGGATCTCGGCTCTTTACTCGTCGAATGAGGTGCAGGATATTCCAAATAGAATACCTCGATGCAAAGCAAGAATAATCGACTATAGTGAAATTATTACCCTGACGCAAACTTTTATCCAAGGGGTCACTCCCAATGAAGGGATCTCGGCCCTTGCCTCGTCGACTGAGGTGCTGGGCATTCATAACCGAATACCTCGATGCAAAACAAAAGCGAACGTCCCTGTAATAACAGCTTTTTGAAAAATTGTTCCAACAACGTCTTTTAGGTTTATTTTCTTGCATTAGTTCTTTTAATGCGTCCCGTCATTTAAATCCTACCATTGCAGAAAACAACCAAAATATGACATACGCTTATGTCATTCGCATTCGCCACGGGGCCCCGTCATCACCCGTTAGGTTACTTAACTAACAACAGAGCGGGGGCTGGGCTAGCGCGGCTGTAAAACATAAGCAATGCCTAAATAGTTATTATATATAGATATATAGCAATGATAGCCAATCCAGATCATAGATGAACACTTTGGATATACTAGGAACCCGCGATTCGTTCGAGCCTGCAACGAAAAGCGGATTACACGGTCGCGATGAATAGCCAATACCCCACCCAAGACCCCTACGGGTGCGGCAAACTACCCGCCAAGTACCCGAAGCGAAGCAACCTCCCTCAACGCCGTGAGTAGGCCACTCGGCACTTCGAGATACCCGGTAGTTTGTGCACCCCCTCCATGGGTCTATCCTAGAGCAAAAAACAGTAAAAAGAATTATACAATGACGGCTACAACCCTGACCCGGTTGTGCGGCCATACAAATAATATTACATCAATTTACAAATTTATTACATGAATGAAAGAAAAAGAAACTCTCATCTCACATCCATCCCGGCTATTCATCCGCAACAATCCAACGAGTTCATATACACATACCAACAACAACACAGATCACAGATATGTATAACCCCCACTAATCGACGTATAGCGATTAGTAGACGTTCAATACACATATAACATTACAGATATAACCATTAGCCAAAGTCTACAGAACATCGACCAAAAATATGGATTTTTGAGCCCCAAAAACAAATTTTGCTTTCTGGAAAATCTGGGCAGAAAAGTCATATATCAAAAATCCCAAAATATCCATATAAGAATACAGCAGAAAAGAAAATCGCCAACCGAGTTAACTCGGCCGCGATTCCGCGGCATAAGCAAGCTTATGCCGCGGAACCGCGGCGCTTTAACCGAGTTAGGTGACCATTTTTCTTCAGTATTCTACAAAAAGCCTGAGCCGATTTTTAGTGTATGATTTATTGATTTTGGAACAGATCTGAAAATCGGCAGAAACTGAATTTTTTCGGGGTGATTTTGCGGTTTTTCGTCCGGTCGATATTCTAAATACTTTGCTAACATGCTAGGGTGTGTTTAGTTAAGCTCTGATACCACTGTTAGGTCCACGTTACCTCTCCCGGTACTTTCGGGGTTGCGGAAACGGTAAAACAAAAATTTTTCTAGACTTGGTAACATGGACCGTAAAAGCCGGATCTTTGCTAAACTACACACTAGCATCCTAACTAGAGATTTATCTACTCGGTTAGGGGTTATACCTCAACTTGAACTCCTTCTCTTCTTGTTGTTCTTCTCCTTGCTTGCTCCGTAGCTTGATCCGGACTTTGGTCACCTCCGCGGCCTCCTTGAGTCGAAGACGATCCACCCGAGAGATGTACACCGAGCTCAACCTCAAGCCGAGGTAACTAGGGCAAAGAGATTGCCAATCTAGAAGCCTTAGGTTGTGTAGAAGTGATAAAGGGATGGTTTTGTCTTTGTGGGATCTTTATCTCTCAACACATGAGATCAAAAGATGAATCAAGAGGAGGAAGAAGAAGGAAGAGCTAGCAACCATGGTTCATCTCTTTTTCTTCTCACTTGAAAAGGCAAGAGAGAGGATGAGAAAGAAATTGTGAACTAAAAGAAATTAACCATGGTTCCAATAATGCACTAAAACCATCATTACAAATCCTATCAAGATAAAGTTGATGGCTACATTGAAATGACCATTATCATAATCCAAAAGAAAAAGAAAAAGAAAAGAAGAGTGTAGATCCCTCTTGAAAGTCAATGGTCAACATGGTCAACCGGTCAACAAAGTCAAGAGAGGTCAACGGGGTCAAATGGTCAATGCAATTAGCCATCATAAAATTATCACTAAAAGGATTAGTAAATGATGTCCGCAGCTCATAATAGTTTTGACCAAACGAATTGCCAAAACCCTAATGAGTCCGCCTCAATATGGTTTTGACCGAATCAACTGTCAAAACCCTAATGAGCCTGCCACATAACGGTTTTGGCCGAACCAAGTGCCAAAACCCTAATGAGGCACCTCCTCCTTCATCGCTCCGGAAAACTGTGCATACACACCTGCATCCGCATTCCGTAGAATGCGGATGCGCAGAAGACAAAACAAATCCATCCGCGCAATACTAGGATCCGGCTTAAACCAAAGCCCACTAGTATTGCCTGCCCGAACACCACACGCACACAAGTGTACGTAAGTGATCGCAGCCCTGCCGTAAAACCATACGGCCACTACACGTTTCGCTCAGTGCAGGGAAACTCTCTGTGTGGGACTCTAAAAACTCGACACTACGCTGGCAGTGGGTTTAACCACAGACCGCAAGCGGCACTAGCTGTACGTAACGGTCCCCAGGTAGATGTCGATAAGAAGGCCGATGAGGTAAACCCATCCGATCTCCTACTGAGCATGTATGTGACACTCTCCGTACAGTCCGGTCTGTTCGTCTGATACATCGCATGGCGGGCCTAGGGGCGGTAAACGTCAGTCCCCTAATAGCGGTACAAGTCGTGTCGGAGTGAAGCCCAGAACACCCTGAGATAACACTGGAAACCTACCAGTATATCTCGCTTGCCCTGGCCAGGGACTACTCGTGTAATGGCTCTCCTAGACACAACGCGATGTCAACCCCCAATACCGGGAGAGACGAATCCTGTCTAACCGTCACTGCCTCCAAGTGCTTCGGGACTACACCCAACTACTATCTGTTTGCGCGACTCAGTAGAGCCGTGGTAGGGTAGTAATCAAAGAACAGTGGGAACACACTCGAGGCGAAGTGACAGTGTCAAGTCAGCGGACTAAGCTGTACTCATGTCACCTGGGAACTGATAACTGACGATAGGTATAATACCAACCATCAGTTCCCGATGAGTCCTGTCCAGTGTACTCGTAACCTAACGAGCACCCGCAAACTATCTCAAGTTCGACGTACTGACGGCTGTGGGACAGACCGTCTTCCGTGCTGGGATGAGAAGCGCATACGCTAGTCTACTCCGGAGTATCGATACCCTATCTCGATAATCCCACGACTAGGGACGTGTATAAGGATGTGCTTGTGGATTACCCAGCCCCCACGAATGTGATCGCCATCACAATGCCGGTAATCAAGCAAAGATCCTAAGGGCTCTACTAATGCGTATAGGTGATATAATAAAGAAACACATATGTACACATTAAAGCAGAGACAAACCAAGTAGCATACTACTATATCGAGCAAGATTGTCTGTACAACTGTGAATATCCCAAGCTTCCATCAAGTAATATACATACTAGTATGATACAGTAATGGCCTCTAGGGCATATACACTAACACTACGCACGGTCAATCTCCACTTATCACAAGGATTCTCCATATAGGATCTATGTGATACCTCCTAAATCCTAGGATTTGGATCTATGAGATAGATCTAAATGGATGTTAGGATTCTCACTAGGTATAGTGAGATGGTATCAATCGATCCTGGGGAGAATCACTGGAAAAGTTCCAAGGTGATAAGGACGACTGAATGTCAGTCGCAGGCATTGTCTTTACCCTCAGTGGAGGGACGGTATGTTGGAAGAGTTCCAAGCGAGATACCGTGGCAAACTAGACAATAAAGGCTGGTGACATCGCTATCGAAGATACTACCAAAGAGGCAGTTTGGGTGTATATTAGTTCATAAGATGAACTAGGTTCCTACCATTGTGTGACAATGGAAGTGTGGCTTTGGCCCAGGAACCCCGGTCCCATCAGTGACCCAGACATATTCTGAAGCAGCATCACCTGATCAAGGAGATAGTTGATCTCCAGGGTGATCGAGGTTTGGAGAGTAGGCTTAGAGGACAACACGGCGTATCCACTCACAAAGGCCTTTTCCCAGAGAGAGACTTTTATGGGATGGTTGAGTATGAGATACTACAACTGTTAGTTATATGTATGCCCTAGAGGCCATTACTATACATAGGATGTATATTGTAGTGGATGCTAGGACATATATAGGGAGGACTTTCTTGCTCGACATGATAGTATGCTATCTGGTTACTCTTTACCTTAACGTGTATACTGATTGTCTCTCTGTTACATGTTGGTAAAGCCCTTAGGATGTGTACTTGACTACCTGGACTATGATGCGGATCATACTAGTGGGGACATGGTAGTCCATAAGTACATCCTTCAAGGTTCCTAGTCGTGGGTGTATCGAGACGGGGCATCGATATACCAGAGTAGACTAGCGTATACCTTCTCTACCCATACAGATGGGTGATGGATGATCCCATATCCATTGGTGTTTGACATCAGAGATAATATACGGGTGCTCAGTAAAGACTGGGTACACTGGACGGACTCGCCGAGAACTCCCAGATGGTATTATACCTTACGTCAGATGGCAGTTCTCTGGTGACACCGGTACAGAGTAGTCTGTTGACCCGAGATCGTCATAGAGTCTTGTGTGGTTCCCACTGTGCTTTGATTTCCATCTTACCACGTCCAAGAGGGCGTGCAAAACGGTGGTTTTTGGGTACAGTCCCGAGTCACATGGAGGCAATGAGCGATGGGAGGGGATTCGTCTCTCCCGGTATAGGGAGTTGATGTTGCGCTGTGTTCGATTGGCTATAACCGGAAATCCCTGGCCAGGGTTGCTGAGATTTACTGGTAAGTGTTACCAGTAGTTTCTCAAATTGTTATAGACCTCATATCGACACGACTTATCGAGCTATTGGGGTCTGACGTTTACCACCCCTAGGCAAGATATGCGACATATCAGACGACGAGACCGGACTGTACGGTAGTGTTACTGGTTGGATTCACTGGAGTGTGAGCGGGCTTGCTCGTCGATCTTCTGATCGCTCAATACCCGGGTGGCCGTTACGTTTAGCAGACCGCTTGCGGCTTGTGGGTGTTTGATATGATCATCACCTGCTGCCGGCGTATTGACGAGTCTTTAGAGTCCTACACAGAGGTTTCCTGGCTCAAGCGAAACGGAATAGGAGCGCATATGAGATATGTGTGGGACCGAGAATAATGCGTGTATGTGATACCGTATTTCATTCTCGCGATGAATGTGTCGAATGGTTATATGCGATATAACCTAGTTATCGAATCGAGGGTTGATTCGATAAGCCGATACATTGGATACTAGTCGGTTATATGCGATATGACCGGATCGTTAAATCAAGTGTTGATTTAATAATTTAATGTATAATTATATATTTGATATATTACTTTGCATTAACTAGTATTGGTTCACTTTAAATGGTTTTTCTCACTTGTCTGTGCACATTGTATATGTGATATGTTTTTGTGCACAAGTTTGTATCATGTTTGATGATGCATGCAAACTTGGGTTTGTGTAAAGATTAAACCATGGTTGTGTAATGGTTAGGGTTTTCATTTTCTTATTCATTTATTTATTTATTTATTTATTCTTTATGGAAAATGAAAAGCATAAAGAGAAAAATGGTTGCTAACTTTGTTTGTATTATGAAGCTTCATGAAGCTTTGACTTAGTGACCATTTTGTCTCATGCTTAACCCTAACCATTCCACTTAACCCTAGTCTATTCTCTACACTTGACCATGGTTACATTATGATAAGTATTCTTTTTATTTCCTTTTTGGAAAACACTTATCATATTATTCATCTTCTTCTTCTTCTTCATCACTTGAAGAAAGCTTGCTTCATCAATGGTGATTGATGAAAAAGAGTGAGAAATCCAATTCTAAAGTGAACCCACTTCCTATTTCTTCATCCTCTACCTCTTGCCAAGTAGTAGAGTGTGTTTTCTTCACAAGTTTCATGACTTGGTGAAGTGGGAGCTTGATCTAGTGATGCCTCGACGTAGATCATCTTCGGCACGAACCCGACGACCTTGCCCGTCCATTTCTCCGATGAAGCCGATGCTAGAGTCCGGGATTCATTTTGGACAGCGGAGAGACATCATTGCGGAGCTATGGAGGTGGAGCACCGGATCTACAAAGGTTGTATTTCCGTTCACTTAGTTAAAGTAGTTAACTAGTTTCTTTTTCGCCTAAACTTCTAGTTAACGATCCGTAGTCTAGGGTTTCTCGGCACCGTAAATTTATAAATTGGCATGGTTGATGCCTTGTGAGACCTCTTGAGAGTGCCTGGGAACCCTACAACAACCACTGCTACAGATGGCCCTAGTGCAAGTGGGAGATTGTTAGTTATATATATGCCCTAGAGGCCATGTACATAGGATGTATATTGTAGTGGATGCTAGGACATATATAGGTAGGACTTTCTTGCTCGACATGATAGTACGCTATCTGGTTGCTCTTTATCTTAACATGTATACTTTCTGTCTCTCTATTACGTGTTGATAAAGTCCTTAGGATGTGTGCTCGACTTCCAGGACTATGATGCAGATCATACTAGTGGGGCCTGGATAGTCAATGAGTACATCCTTCAATGTTCCTAGTCGTAGGAATATCGAGACGGGGCATCGATATTCCAGAGTAGACTAGCGTATATCTTCTCGACCCATATGATGGGCGATGGATGATCCCATATCCATTGGTGTTTAACATCAGAGATGGTATGCGGGTGCTCAGTGGAGACTGGATACACTGAACGGACTCGCCGAGAACTCCCAGATGGTATTATACCTCACGTCAGATGGCAGTTCTCTGGTGACACTGGTACAGCTTAGTCTGTTGACCCAAGATCGTCATGGAGTCTTGTGTGTATCCCATTGTGCTTTGATTTCCACCCTACCACGGCTCTACTGAGTAGTGCAAACAGGTGGTTTTTGGGTACAGTCCCGATTCACATGGAGGCAATGAGCGATAGGAGGGGATTCGTCTCTCCCGGTATTGGGGGTTGATGTTGCGCTATGCTCGACTGGCCATAACTGGAAATCCCTGGCCAGGGTTGCACTGATTTACTGGTAAGTGTTATCAGTAGTTTCATGCTTGTTATGGACCTTACATCGACATGACTTATCGAGCTACTGGGGTCTGACGTTTACCACCCCTAGGCGAGATATGCGACATATCAGACGAACAGACCGGACTGTACGGTAAGTGTTACTGGTTGGATTCACAGGAGTGTGAGCAGGCTTGCTCGTTGATCTTCTGATCGCTCAATACCCGGGTGGCCGTTACGTTTAGCAGACCGCTTGCGGCTTGTGGGTGTTTGATATGATCATCACCTACTGCCGGCGTATAGACGAGTCTTTAGAGTCCTACACAGAGGTTTCCTGGCTCAAGCGAAACGAAATAGGAGCGCATATGAGATATGTGCGGGACCGAGAATAATACCAGTATGTGATACTGTTTTCTATTCTCGCGATTTGTATCATTGATAGGTTATATGTGATATAGTCGGGTTACCGAATCAAGTGTTGATTCGATACATTGATACACTTGATATTAGTCGGTTATATGCAGTATGACCGGATCATTAAATCAAGTGTTGATTTAATGATTTAATGTATAATTATATATTAGATATATTACTTTACATTGACTAGTATTGTTCACTTAAGATTGATTTTCTCACTTGATTTGCACAAGTTGTATATGTGAGATATGTTTGTGCACTAGTTTGTATCATGATTGATGATACATGCAAACTTGGGTAAGTGTATGATTTAAACCATGTTTAGGTTAATGGTTAGGTTTTATTTATGTTATTTATTTATTTTTGGCAAAAAAATAAAATAAAATGGTGGCTTTCTTTGTTTTATGCTTAAAGCTTCATGAAGCTTTTTAAGCATATTTGAAAAATCTAACCATTTTGTTGTATGCCTTAACCTAACCATCAACCTAAACCCTAGTTTACTCTCTACATGAGTTTACTTACCCATGGTTGCATTATGATAAGGCTTCACTTGATTTATTATTTTGATTAATCCTTTTTCATTTTTCTTCTTCTTCTTCTTCATGAAGTGAAGAAAGATTTCTTAAAAATTTTCAAGTGATGAAATCAAGTGAGAAATCCAAATCCAAAGTGAACCCACTTCCTATTTCTTCATCCTCTACCACTTGCCATGTTGTATAGGATGTTATCTTCACAAGATTCATGACCTAGTGAAGATAGAGCTTGAGTTTGAGTCGCCTCGACGTAGATCATCTTCGGCATCGAAATCAACGACCTAGCCCGCTCATTTCTCCGATGAAACCAACGCTAGAGTCCGGGATCCCGATGATCGCAGTGGAGGGACATCAACACGGAGCTAAAGAAATGGAGGACCGGATCTACAAAGGTTGTAATCCTTTCACTTGTAGTTAAAGTTGTTAACTTGCTTGCTTTCGCCTTACCTCTAGTAACGATCTTGCATTAGGGTTTCTCGGCACATGAAATTTTTTGATTTTGGCATGGTTGATGCCTTGTGGAACCTCTTAAGTGTGCCTAGGAACCCTACAGAATCTAGCATAAGCAAATGGGAATCGACTCTCCCTAAAGACAAGTATTCTATCCAACTTCACCAAACGGGTCTTAAAACTATGATTTGACCATGTAAATTTACGACCCGCCATCGGAATCTCCATAAGATCTAAATTAAAGATGGCCAGATTCAACATCCCTCTATCCTTGTCATCATTTAACGTTCTCACCCTTTCATCCACAAACCTGACCACATTGAAATCCCCGCCTAATACCCAAGGGGCGTCTCATTTTCCTCTTATATGTCTCCACTCTATCAGAAAACCCTCTTTCAGACAACAGCTTATTAACTTTTTATATCATGCCAAAATAATAGAAGGTGGCAGAATTTTATCACGCGATTTCCAAGTTTACCCTTCTCGCTTGCTCATAATTACGAAAGTACCAAAAAATCCAATTTTCAATGAGGGTGGAACATAATTAAATGGTCAAGGGCAAATTTAGAAATAACTAAATTTCCACTCTCCATACCAATTTAGCTTATTATAAAGATAGAAGTCACGTACGTCTACTCTAAAAGAAGGGAGGTTCATACCAATTTAGCTTATCATAAAGATAAAAGTCATGTACACCTACACTAAAAGAGGGGAGGCGCCGGCCTTCCCTTTTCTACCGGCACCCTCCTCTTGTGAACTAGCATCTTCTTCTTCATCCTACTGCACCTAACCTTCAAATACCTAACCCAAAACCATACTTCACTTCCTTTCTCCTCCACCTTTACCTCCAAATCTGCCTCCCCTTCGACCAACTCGTCAATCTAGCTCCCCCGTATGTCAAACCCCCCCCCCCCTCCCCCCAACACTGTGTCACCTCTCTGCTCACTTCTATTCGAATTTTAAGATTTGAAGAATCATTTATTTCTCTTACTAATTACAATGGATTCTTAGAGTGCAAACATGCTACAATAATAAATAAAATAAGTTGTACTTTTAATTTATTTTTCAATATATATATATATATATATATATATATATAAGGATTTATTTTATAAGAATGGATTTGTATTATTAATTGGGCTAAATTGTACAAATATACCCATCTGCTTTCAATTTTTTTGTGATTCATACCATGAGCTTTAATAATTAGAGATAAATACCATGAACTATTTTTTTTGGCATAATACAACGTTAGCTTTTGTCCTTTAATGAACCATTATACCCTAGAAATTTTAGGGGTTGACTGAGAATATATAGGGAAAATGGGGAAAACAAGTCAACTATTGATGACGTGGAAGTTAAATATAATGTTTGCAGACGAAAGAAAATTTGATGGTATTTAGTTGTCATTGGGGGTGAGTTCATGGTACTTATTTGTAATTAAATTAGTTTATGGTATCAATCGCAAACGTGAAAGTTGATGGATACATTTATGCAATTCAGCCTATTAATTCCAACTAGATATGATTGATTAAGCATGAAGATGCTTATCTCTACTATTAGACGGCAAAAGGAAGTGGGCAATTAATTTTGAAATTGATTAATGACGTGGCTTCAAAATTTTTGATAGAAATCAGACAAAAAAACACCATTATTTTATGTGCAATGTACGTAATTAAATGTCATGCCACGTCATTATTATTTTACAAATATGATGCATGTAATTAAATTGTCATACCATTATTATTTTGAAAATGCTATGCACATGGTTAGGTTAAATTAATAGGGAATTTTATAGTGAAAGCTCTCAAGTTACATGCAACACCCGGTGCACGTGCATAAAACTCTAGAATTTATAATTAGATTTTTAGTATAAAAAGATAGATAGTAGATCATAACGACTAAATAGAAGAACCCTTAATCAAATAGGTCAGATAGTTAGGATAATTTGGTTAGCAAAGAGAAAAATAATGGAAGGGTGGTTCTAATTTTGTTAAGCAATTCTTTTAAGCTTAGAAATTATAGGAAAAATCTGGGATCGCATATATTCCAGGAAGTGAGGGGTGACGACCGGCTCTACGCCTTGCTGCCGCAGCCGCTGTCTCATCTTCAACATCTTCTCTTTCTTCACCTCCGACGTGGGCATCCCCATCGCCGTGCTCCTCCACCCGCTCCGTAACTGCCGACCTCCTTCTCTGCTCACCATCAGCAATAATTATTTAATTAATATTTAAAATTATTAATAAAATAATTAACAGTTAATTAATTGTGTATTGGAAAAAAAAGGCAAAATGGTTATTTGATATGTACCGTTAACTTTGTTAAACTTAGCCAATGTTGAACCATGAAGTCGTTATAGTTTTTAGAATCTAAGTGATTATAGTTTTCAGAGATTCCAAAAGATATTGGTAGTTTTATGGCACCAGAGACAAAGGTAGCTAGTGGTAAACTATACAATATCTAGACATGCACATGCAAAATATGGTGTTCAACAAATGTCAATTTTTTGTAGCTAGTTTCGTTGAATATTTTCATTTCAAAGCAATGGCGGATCCATTCATAGGCGAGAGGGGGCGACGCCACCCCTAAACTTGGCAAGCTCCCCTTGGGCCCCACCCCTCTCTCTTCCTCCCTGTCGTCGGCCTTGGCTTCTGCCATCTTCTGCATCTATGTTCAATGCGAACGAAAGCAAACCCCAAGATTCTTCCTGCTGCCCTTTTCCCCTAACAAGAAAAGATTTCATCTTGAGCGACCCAGATCCAAGTATGATCTCATCTCAAAAAGTATTAGCTCATGATTGAGTAATTTTGTGTTCTGGGGTTTTGTTGATATATGTGTTGGTTTTTGTTTTTCTTCTATTTTTGGCTTTATGATTGAAGAATTTTATTTCAGCTTCATCACTGATAGGTTTTTTATTCTTGTAATTTCAGTTTGGATTTTGATAGGAATTTCTTTTGTGTTGTTGGTTTTTGCTTCATGCATTCATAGTGTTTGCTGAAATGCCTAAGTAAGCTGATTATGAGCAAATGAGAAAACCATCCGCAAAATGAATCAAAACTAGCTAAACCGTTTAATTTCCTCCCATCCTGACCTAAATTTCTGGATCCGCCATTGTTTCAAAGATACCCATAAGAGAAAGTAAAAATTATGAACCCATATGAAACTGTGGCAAAATAAATTAAGTATTTTGAGAATATAAATTTGACATAAATGAAAAAGGTTAACTGTTGTTAAAATAAAAGCACCATGCAGATTTTTTTTAAGACAAGAGGTTAGTAGCCCATTATAGGATAAAAAGAAAAGGGTTTTTCTAGTATTTAACTTTAATGCGGTTATGATATAAATTAACACAGTCATGCTTTTTTCTGTTTTATTTTTTATTTTTAAAGATTTAAAGAACACACATTAATTTATGCTAGTGTAGGGATCAAAATTCCAACAAACTAAAACCTTTTAGGGGTGAAAAAACATCTCCAAAATGAAACGGAAAATTAAAGAAAGAAAGAAAGATGCAATATATGTAACAGGGTTAATAGCACAAAACACCAATGTAATTTACCCTGGGTGGCACTTATACCCAAGTAATTTATTGGCACAAACACCCCTTGTGTTGAACGATAAAGACCCTAAAAATGCTTTAAATTGCTCAAAATCAGTTCTAAATGAGTCAAAGAATTGTATAATTTTGCTTTAGAACTGGTTTTTGTTGTTTAGAGTTGAACTTGAGCATTTCTTTAGGGTTTCATCGATGAGCAGAGGCGGTGTTTATGTTAATAAATTACTTGTGAGGTATAAATGCCGCACCGGGTAAACTACAGGGCTGCAATTAACCCTATGTAATATTAAAAAAAGCTTTTTTATTTACATAAAGCCATAGAGGCAAATCTTGTCTCCTCAGAGACTTGGTAGTGGCGCTACTGGCAAATTTTGATCAAGTTGTGATTACGAGTGTAGCTTCCGCTTTCCAAAAAAGAAAAGGAAATAAACAACACTATTCCGGTCGGGTTAGTCTTGAAACCCGCTTGCAGCTGCCCGTATTTAGCAGTCCTAACCCACAACACACACACACACCAACCCCACCCTCACCCCACGCACACCTAGGGACTCACGAATTTTCTCCAAAAACGTTAATTTATGGCCACTTCACCTTTTGGGGTTCTTAAGATTTGAACCCGGCACTCTCCTCTAGAGGGGAAATATACCTATACCAACTGAGCCAATGCTCATTGGTTGTAGTATTTGGTAGGTGGTTATGTAATTTAAATGCTAACCTTATCTTCACTCTTTTTGTAAAATTTAAGTTTTAGAATATGGTAATTGAATTTTAAAAGTTATAATTGTAACTTGTTTTTGGGTTATCTAATGTTTAATTTATAAGATTTAGTTACCTTTATTTCTTATATCACATTAGTATTATATACAAACCAAATTGAATATGTAAAATTTGATATTTATCCAAACCCGCATAAATCCACCCTAACTAACTAAACCTGATTCTAAACCTACCCATACTCATTGGATGCGGATTCGTGTGCGGGTTTAAGAACCCATTGTAACGGGTGGGTATGACCGAGTTGAAAAACCCGTCCGCACTAATGGGTTCAAGTTTATTTCTGGTCCCAAATCAACCCAACCAACCCGATCCGTGCGGCACCCCCTAGTCGCTCATTTCAATTCAGGCTGCTTTTTTCTTAACAGAAAGGGTCAATTTTATAAAATACCCGTTACCTAGTGTTGTTTTCCACTAAAATATCCAAAAAAAATTATTACACTGAACTCTGTAAAACTTTCATTTTAAGAGGGTTTATTCTCTAAACTACCCTTGCAAAGCATTTTAAGGGAGTTTATCTGTAATAAAAGAACTTCTAGTACTCCAGTGAAAAATAGCAATAGTTAAGCATATTTTTGTTTCTGAAATTTAAGTTGGGTGGCCAAAAAGAAGGAAGAAAAAGAATGGTTTACTGGTATTAGTCAAAAAAGATTTTTAGAGATGATACTTGATTGATTTGAAAGATAAAGCAGAGCCCATGGCACTTAAAGCCACCAATGTTGAGCTTGTTGTCTTGAATGCATAAATTTTGAGCAATTTTAAACAAACAATGTAAATATTAAAAAGAATTCCATCCTAGATGAACTATAATTTTTTCCATTTCAAGTTTGCAAAGTTGTTACCATGATCACCACTTTTATTTATCAATCTTATCATACAAGATTGAATATGAGAATTCAAACTTGGCCTGCTCTTCTTTGTGATGAATGAATAGAATATAATTTCTCAGAGTGCAGCCTTCAAAGACCTGGTGAAGGACTCTAAGTTCTTCAATCCTTCTTCAGGCGATTTCGCCTCTCCAAGGATCCTCACCATTGCACTACCAACAATTACACCGTCCGCGCCCCAACCCGCTACCTGCAACATTTCAAGACAGTAAGCATGCAAGAATATAAAATCATAAGCCTCGATCCTCGTCATAAATTTCGAGTTTTGGTGCAATGGCATGGACTTCAAGATGGTATCACAACAACTCAGACTCAAATCTCTTAGGCAGGCATTTCGGTACCAGGTAATTTAAAAAATATCAATAAAAAAGAAGGCTAGATTACACTAAACTACCCTTAAATTGTAGCACCTTTTAAGGAAGCTAACTATAATATAAATTTTTAGCAGTTAGTTAAGGGTAGTTTAGTGTACTTTAGCGTAAAAAAGAACGCTCCTAGAATATAAAACTACAACCTCTGACCCTCACCACGAGTTTGGAGTTTTGCTGCAGTAGCAGAGACTTTTTTATAGAATAAAAAAAGCTATACGCATGTTAATGAGATTGAATCATGACTTCACCTGCTTCACATGATCTGGTTCTGATATTCCAAAGCCTACTGCAACAGGTTTAGTTGTGGCCTGCGATGATCAGTAAATAAACTTTTTTTTTATACTGACATATCAAAATATAAAAAGAAAAGTTTCTCAATAACATCAATATGTATGAAGTGATACACTCAAACGAGCCAAATATGAGTGGAAGCAAACGACGGACAAGCGCCCTTAATCTAGAAGATCGCATAAAAAGAAAGTAGAAAAATAATAGTAAGCACCTAGTTACTAAAAGGATGGGAACAGAAAAGAGAAGAGGGGGGAAAAAGAAAAAGAAAGCTCCTGATTGCATGTTTCAATGTGATGCACCAATTCAGATAGGCAAACCGCCAAAATAAAAGTTCCATTATATCCTCTTTAATCAAGCAAGGTGATTTACACCTTTTTCTTTTTTTGAAAAAAGAAATATCGAGTACACTTTCAGCGATAAAAAAAGCTAAGTTAATGATTTTAAGCTAGAAATAACTAATATAAAATAGAATGTTCAATAAGATACCTCTTTGATTTCTTGCAAGAGAGATGGAACACGCGAACTTACAGATGTGCGGGCACCAGTAACCCCAACAGAGCTCACCTGTGTCCAAAATTTATCTCTCATTCCGATAAGTAAAATAAGCGTAACAAACGAAGAATAAAGAAGAATGTAGTTCACAGCAATAAACTCGACAGGCTTCATTTGTCATATGTAGAAGTAGAACCTGGCCTTAGGAGACAATTTTATTTGGAAGAAATCTCTTCGCATGTTTGCTACGAATTTACTTGAAATTGCTACTTTACTTGAAACTCGTTTGTTCTTCGTTTACATTTAGTTTTCACGAAAATTAATCTTTTGGCATTTAAGGCTATTTTGGCCACTAACATGCTTCAGTGTGATTTTAAAGGGAAATGTCCATTAGGTTTGATTCCTATGAGGGTTGAATCCAAAAAATATAAATTGATAGACCAAATGTACATAAGTTGTTGTAGCTAGCTGTAACATATAAAAAAGAAAAGGAACTTACCAGGTATACAAACCCTTCTGAAGCTTCAACAATTTTGTTCATTCGTTCCGAGGGAGTTGTGGGAGTTGTAAGTAGCACCTTCATGAAAAATGAATTAATAGTTGAAAAGGAAAATAACAAGCAATCTAAGTAGATGATTCTTTCTTTCAATTTTGTGGGTCTTTTTTCTTAAGTGAGATGCAGTAGAAAGCTACCAATAGCTGATATATTTTGGAAACCGAGCGACCGCTCAAATTTGTTTTACATTCAAAGAAGCTTTATTGTAAAGGAAAAATGCAGAGCAGAGATCTTCAGGCTCTATGCTTTGGTATAAAGATTGTTTTTTTCCCTTGAAGAATGCGTAAATGTCATTGTTGCCCATAACTTAGGTATGCATGCAATTTGAATTTTCCAAACACATGCACCAACGAGACTTTTAACAAATCAATATCCCATATAATAGCTTCAATTGCAGCTGTAACAGATGGCTCAAAAGCACAAGCAGCAACATTCACAGCCAATAAAACCCACATATGCCATTATTTTGAATAACAATATTTAACTCAATGCTAGAAATGAAACTTACTAACTCAATGTTATGGTCTGCTGCTTCGTTCCTTAAAATTTCAGTCTCTTCTAAAGGAACATCAGGCACCACAAGTCCTGAAAGATAATAACAAGGATAAAATAATTTAGTAATCTAGCAATATTCTTCCCCTTACATCTAACTCAGACTATAAAACATAAGAATATGGGAATTACAAAGTGGATAACTCTATGTGCACTTCGCAAATCACGCAAGTAGTGTGCAATTTAAAAGAAAATTTGCATTTATCGGAAAAATTAGCGTTGCTTTATTAAGGATAAGATTCAAATTTTATAGATTGAGCAGTTGTCTGTTACAGCAGAAATATATGCAGGCTTTAAGTTTGCTATCTCTATTCAACTTTTGAAAAGATACAATATAAATAAGGCGTAATTCGAGTGAGTGGCTTCAAGTCATCCAACAAGAGCGTTAAGTTTAAAGTGAAGTGTAAGCTTTGAAGTGAAAACCATGAGTTCGTGAATATAAATTTTATTCTATAAATGCATGTTTGAATAATGGCTTGAAATCTTGTCCCTTCCTGATCCGAGATGGCCGATTTCGATCTAGAAAATGACCGTCCGAGTTCTGATACCGACCCAGTCCAATCCTGAGTTACATTGGGGTAACTATTTGATTGGTAGGGTTCTAGTACTAAATACATTAATTTGGATAGTGGGTTTGTCAATAGACTATTTACGGTTTATTGACATCATTAATTACTAAAAAATATATTCAAATAATATTATATTTAGTACAACCATTTAAAACATCATTAATTGCTAATACATTTGCCAAATTGTTTACAGTTGCGTTTACTTTTTATTTAGAGAATATCATAATCTTCTAGAAAAATTTGCAAATGATATAAATCTGATATTTCTGATAAAAAATGGTGGATATTATCAATTCCGATTTTAAAAGTGACCACCCGATATTGATACCGATACCGAAATTTTAAACCTTGGTTTGATTTTTTCAATTTCTTTTTATAAAAAAGCATACTCGATATTGATCTCACCTACATGAGAAAAGGAGATGAAAAGATAGATAAAGTGGGATTCTCTGCAAAGAGATTCGAAAAGTGTTGTTCATGTTTGAAGTAAGAAGCGAAAACTGCCACAATATTTAAAATTAAAGAATACAATAAATTTACCATAGGCAGAAATATATTGTTATGTCAAGATTCTATAAATTCACTTCTTGAAGGCAGAGATGAAAAGATATTAAATAAAAATGGAGTAGAAAGACATCATGCTAAAGCTTACACTTGAATGCAAAAAGCTTAAAAGCATAAGATGCACACCAAATAGCACAAGATTAAAGAGAACATAACTAAAGCTTCACATATTAGTCCTTTAACCAATAATAGGCCAGTCCATTAGGGGTCCATAAAAGGAAAATAGCCGTTCAAGGACTTAGCTTAAAGAATGCATGTAAATGTTCAATCCCCGTGGTGGTTAAACTAAAGAAGAGATTAACAATATTTTTAGAGGAGATGATAAATGATTTAAGAGAGAAATTCATTTCTTTCTCTAGCAAGAGAAAATTGAGTTTGACCAGGAAAACATACAATATCTAGCCATTATTTAAACTTGTATGACAGTGAAAAACAGAAAGGGTTTAAGCAATCTCTTTTTCACCTTTTATTTTAATTAAAAAACGATTGAAACTTTAACAATAAAAACAAAAAAAACCAATTACCATTACTAGACATGGAAACATAAAATATGACTAAGATATTACAAGACTTATACTTGTCAACATTGTTACGTATATAACTAGTTATTAGATATTAGTTATTAGTTTTAGTCCCACATCGGCTATTATTGTAGAGATGGTTTATGACCCTCCATATATATTTGTATGTAGAGACTCATAATTTCTTAAGTCAATAAATTATTTCATCTTATTCGTTTCATGGTATCAGAGCTTTGAGAATTGAGAGGAAACCCTACCCCTAATCTTCCAAACCCTAACCCTAATTTCTCTGGCCGCCCCCTCCTCTTCCCACACCAGCCGCCGCAGACCTGCCCTATCCGTCCCCCTCTCCTCTTCCTCTGCCCCCCACACCTCTCCCGCCCTGCACCACGCCTCCAGCCCTGCACCTCCACGCACAGCCCTGCACCACGCATCAGCCCTGCACCACCCTATACCACACATCATCCCAGTACCACGCCTCAAGCCCTGCACCATGCATCAACAGCCCTGTCCCGCATCAGCCCTGCACCACGCATCAACAGCCCTGCCCCACCCTGCACCACGCATCAGCAACGCTGCACTACAACCCGCACCATGCATCTGTAACCCTACACCACAACCCACACCACAACCCTGCACCACGCATCAGTAACAGCACCATGACTGCACCTCTGCACCCTACAGCATCACCTGCAACCTGCACCGTGCACTCTCTCTACTCTTAAAACCCTAGCCGTCTCCATGATCTATTAGATCATCTTGTTTCTTGTACTTGTTGTGGGTTAGACAACCTTTTTCTCTCTCTCGGGATCTACTTCTATGCCGTTCATCATGAATTCTGGTGATGATACTCGGACTCTCTGTCGTCCATTAATATCAAGACGGATTTTCGCTTGACTACGATCTCCCTCTCCGGTGCAAAAAAAACTACCTCCAATGGTCCAATACTGTTGAACGAGCCTTGAACAGCAAAGGCCTTCACTGTCAATTGACGAATGCTCCTCTTGATTCCAAAGATCCCCACTATGATACCTTGTTCCAGAACAATAACAAGGTAATTGTTTGGTTGTCTGACTCTATAGATTCTCGCTGCTATATGTCTATTATGTCTCTGAAAACAACTAAGGAAGTTTAGATACACCTTCATTCTCTGTACTCGTCTAAAAAAACTTGCGTAAGTTTTATGATATCTTCCATACCTTTACTACGGCTACTCTAGGAGAATATATTCAAAATTTTGGTGCCCTATTCATTAGGCTTCTTGACAAGTGGAACGTTTATCAACTTATCTCCACGGACCCTTTTGTTACTCACCAACAACGCGAGTCTTTTATTGGCGTATTACTCTTGGCCTGACTACCATCCAGTTTTGAGGGTGATCGCTCCCTCATTCTTTCTCAGAGTAGTTCTCCTTCATTAACGAGCATTTTGTCGAGCATTTATCGTATGCCCACAGTCTCTTCCTCATTTACTGAGCCTCTCTCAACTACACTCGTTACTCGAGATCGTGGGCGAGGGACCTACAATCATTCTAGACATGGCCCGCTGATTCTGTCTTTGGTGGCCGTGGGGTATCGTGTGGTCGCCCACCTCTGACTGCTCATGGTCGTGGTTCCCATGGACGCAGTCGTGGCCGGGCTGGCCTTTATTGTGCATATTACAGCTGCACTAATTATCGTGAAGAATGGTGTTGGGAGAAGCATAGATATCCTGACGATACACCTATAGCTTGCCAGACATCCACACCAGCAGCTATTGATCAACTTTCCTCTTCTGTCGGCCAGGTACCGTTATCCAGTGATGAGTGGGGCCAGTTGCATCGTCTCCTCTTCTGTAGCTCCTGCCAACTTTTCCATTCCGTCGGGTATATTTTTATTTTCTCATTCTGATTCATAAGTAACCGATTCCAGCATCTCAAATCACATGTCTCGTGATGGACCATCTGATCTTACTTCTAGTCCTTATAAGTTTATTTCCATGGTTGATGGCAATACTACACATGTTTCTGGCTCTACCGATTTATCTCTTATTTCATCTTTACACTTAAAAAATGCTTTAATTGTGCAATTTTTAAAACAAAACTTACTTTCTATTCATCAGCTTACAAATGATTCCAACTGCGTCGTAACTTTTTATCCATCTTACTTTATGATACAAGATATTCTGACGAAGCAACGAATTGGTGAGGGTATGAGCGGAATGGACTACATTATGTTGATCACCTTCTCAGTATGTTTGCAGCTGTTTCTACTTTTTAGTGGCAGCGGAGACTTGGTCATCCTCCCCTTTTTTTATGTACTATGTTGCCTTTTTTAGTTTATCAGAATTTAGTTGTGAGCCTTGTATTCTTAGGAAGTATCACCGCTCCACTTTTTTTTCCAGTTAATAAAAGACATGATTTACCTTTTGCTTTAGTTCACCCGATATTTAGGATCCTTTTAAATTTCCCAGTATGTTTGATTATAAATATTTTGTGACATTTATTGATGATTATTTACGTATGACTTTGCTGTATCCTCTGCATAATAGGTCTGAAATTGTCTACTTTTAAAACCTTTGTTGCTGATATTACTAATCAATTGTGTTTCGGTTAAGATTTTTCGTTCAGATAATGCTAAGGAGTATATTAGTATGGAATTTACTGTATTTTGTAAGACACGTGGAATATTGCACCAAACTTCATGTTCTTATACTTCTTAGTAAAATGGGATTGCTGAACGAAAGAACCGATATTATAGCTCGTTCTCTTCTCTTACATATGCATGTCCCTAAACTATTGTGGAATTTTATGGTTTTAGCTGCCTGTTCTTATATCAATCGCATGCCTTCTCCGGACATAGGAAACCAGTTTACTTTCTCTATTTTATTTCCACAAGACAAACCTTTTTATATTCCTCCTAAGGTGTTTGGTTGCCTGTACTATCCTCATGTTCTAGGTCCTCATATTGACAAGCTTGATCATAGAGCTACCCGTATGGTGTTTGTGGGTTACTCATGATCCCAAAAAGGGGTATGTTTGCTTTGACCCTGCCACATCTAAAGTTTGTACTTCATGTGATATAACCTTCTTAGAAGATCAAGCCTATTTTCCACTACCTGATAAGGACCCCACTCATACTATTCATATTTCTCACCTATCTTTCTCAGAACTTGATTCGTCTGTTCAAACTATATGCCCTAGTTTTCAGCCTGTAGCCCCTTATCCACAGGTATATCACCGTCGTAAGAAAGTTGTCTCACCCCTCCTACCAATGATTCTTCTAACGATTCTGCTGCAGCTACTCCTATAAAGTCCACTGTTTCTGATTCTCCACCGCCGTTGCCTTTAGCAGAAGATCACTCTCTTGCTATTTCCTTACGCAAGGATAGCGTTCCTGTACTACCACACATCCAATTTCTAATTTTGTTTCCTATCATAAACTGACACCATCTGCTCGTCAGTTTGTTTCTTTCTTGTCTGCCATCACTCTTTCTTCCTCTGTTCAAGAATCTTTTCAGCAACTATGTTGGCATGCAGCTATGTTAGAGGAGATTGTCGCACTGCGCTCTAATTAGATTTGGAAATTGGTACATCTGCCTTCAGATAAGAATGTTGTCGGTTGTCGATAGGTTTTTACTGTCAAACATAATCCAGATGGAACGATTGACCATCTCAAAACTCGATTTGTAATCAAAGGTTTTACTCAGCAATATGATTTGGATTATATTGAGACTATTTCGCCAGTTGCCCAATTGTCCTCGGTTCGTGTTCTTATATTCTTGGTTGTTTTTAAGGCATGGCTTCCTCATCAGCTTGATGTGAAAAATTCCTTTCTTAATGGCGATTTTTCGAAGACTATTTATATGCAGTATCCTGTTGAGTGACCGGGGGAGTCTATGGTTTGTCTTCTACAAAAATCGTTATACGGATAAAAGTGGTCACTGTGTGCCTATTTTGAAAAGTTTAGTATGATTTTACGACATATTGGTTTTAAACGCAGTCGCGCCAACACATCTCTTTTTTCACATAATCATCCTCAGGACAGAGTAATTGTGCTGGTGTATGTTGATGATATTATTATTACTGAAGATGATTCTGCCGGCATCTCCAAAGTGAAAGAACATTTGGTTTCATGCTTCCATACCAAGGATCTTGGATCATTTAGATACTTCCTTGAAATTGAAGTATCACGAAATTCTGGTAGATTACAGCTCTCTTAGTATAAGTATACATTTGATCTTCTATTAGAAACAGGATTTCTAAGATGGAGACCAGTAGACACTCCTATGGATTTCTCAGTCAAGCTATCTCGATTAAGCTTCCTCTCGGATCCTCCACTACCTGACTCAGGACGATATCGACGTCTAGTTGGGAAGCTTATTTATCTCACTGTCACTCGTCCTAACATTGCCTTTGCCGTTAGCACAGTGAGTCGATATATGCAAAATCTTTTGACCTCTTACCTTAAGGCAGTTGAGTATATTCTCTGATATATTAAAGGTTCTCCACGACAAGCTCTTCTTTACAAACCATCTACGTTGTCACTCACAGCCTTTACGGATGCTAACTTTGCTGGATCTATTGATGATCGTCGTTCTACTAGTGGCTACTGTGTCTTCTTGGAAGGAAACTTGGCTACTTGAAAGAGTAAGAAGCAAAATGCAATGGCTCGTTCTTCTACCGAGGCTAAATATAGATCTATGGCGAATACAGTTGCGGAGTTGGTATGGCTTACCTTTCTCCTGACAGATATTGGAGTTCCTTCTTCTCTTCCAACAACACTTTTCTATAATAACAATGCCGCTATCCACTTGCTGAGAATCCAGTTTTTTATAAGCGGACCAAACATATCAAAATAGATTGCCATTTCATTCGTGATACGCTGACAAATAAAATGGTTGCACTCCAACATGTTTCCTCTTCGGCTCAACTAGCAAATATTCTTACCAAATCTCTTCCTCGACCGGTTTTCGCTCGTCATTTGTCCAAACTTGGCATGATTAATATTTACGCTCCAGCTTGTGGGGAGTGTTATGAATATAATTAATTATTAGATATTAGTTATTAATTTTAGTCCCACATCGGATATTATTGTAGAGGTGGTTATGACCCTCTATATATATTTGTATGTAGACACTCATAAAAGGTGGTCCGGAAGCTTCCTCTCTCTCAATTGTTTCAAACACATTTTAAACTAAACATAAATACTAGAAGTAAACTTTTCCTCAATTCTTTCATTGTAAACTTCCCAATAATCTACACCTACTTTAGTTGATTATATTAGATTATGTAACAGAAAAGAATCAAATAAATCTAGAATCTAGGCCCATATATGTACCAATGAAAAAAAGTATATATAACAGGATTTATGTTAATAACATGTGTACAATTGTTCTTGATAATATCTCGAACACGCATGCAAAACCTCATTTAGTTATAACAGTGTCAGTGTTCCATATCGCAAGTAGTTTAACAGGATGACATCGCGATTCAAATCTTATAAGTACAGAAGAACTTGTCTCTAATAAATTCAACTCCGTTTCTGATGGAAATCCTCTTCTTATGAGAAATCAAAATTTATGCCCAGAACAGAACTTATATTAGACAAGCCATCAGCTAGTAGGCTTTAACCTTGAACATTAACCAGAAATGAGATCAAGTATAAACTTATGCAAGTTAATAGCATCAACTAAGCAATTCAAAACAAAATTTAGGTGAGAAGAAAAATTACCGTGTACTCCAACTTCTCTGACAGCAGCCATAAAATTTTGAGCACCACGCTTCAAGATTGGGTTGTAATATGAAAATAATGCAATTGGACATGATAATTGAGGTGCAACCTATATAGATTACAATAGCATGGACCGAGGATTGTATCAAAACACAACTGGCAAATGGTACATGCCAAAAAAATATAATTAAGAAAATTTAAGTACAAATCTTAACTAGTAAAATTGCAATCCAGAAGATCAAGCATACATGTTAAGTAGTAAGATTGGTAGAGATACTGTGTTGGTCACAACCCATCAGCCTAACCATTTTTAAAGCATTTTCTCGCAATATTGCATTACGAACTTCAAGAGAAGTTATATTTACATACATTGCAATGTTCAGAAAAAAATTATTTTCACTCCCTAATAAGCTTACAAAATAACTAGATTCCAAGATAGTGACATTATCTGTTAACATTACAAAAATAATATTATTTTAATCATTGCAATGTATGCAAACATAACCTACGTTGCATAGCCTATCGAAGTTTAGGTCCCATTCTTCCCAAAAACGCTGTCATTGATAAAATTACACTTTATACAAGATTGGAATATTTGTATCAATTAGTGTTATCCTGAAACAGAATCTGAAGAGCTCCAGATTAGACTCTAAGCAGAATGATTGGTTACGGTTTATAGATATAACGAAAACTCTAGAAGACCACAATGCCACATACAGAGACACTGCTTGTAACCGTACTTATGGTTAGAGCACTGAATAACACCTATGGTACATGTGAAAAGACACGTCTAATTATAGATGACGGCTTACCTCCGATAACATGGAAATGATTGCATCAAAGTTAGTTCCTTTATTAAGGGCACGTGTACTGGCGGCCTGCAAAATATACAAGCATAAGACTAGGATGCACAAAAATAAAATTAAATATGAAGTAAGTGACATTAATGAGGTATCAAAACCTGGATAACCGGCCCATCTGCCAATGGATCGGAGTAAGGCATGCCCAATTCTATTATATCTGAACCACACGAGTCGAGAACTTTCAATGCTTCCATGGTTGTTGAAAGATCAGGGTCGCCAGCTGTGATGTAAGGTATCAAAGCAACCTACAACATAGGAATGTATAATATTAGAGGCTAGTTTAAACACCAAAGTAAAGACATTGTTTGATGGAGGTCGGATCTCCTTCGGATGCTGTTCTCCGTCGATCTGCAGCGAGCGCTGTTGAACGGCCGAGATTTGGTTTGAAGATCGTCTCCTTGGACGTGTGGATCTCAATGGGTTGATTTTAAGGTGAAGCCGAGCTATCTGCAAAGAAGTCTCAGGGTGGGTGACCACCGTAGGACCCTCCGACGATCAAGTTAGACGAGGAAAATGAGCATAATAGCAGTTTATTGGATTAAAATTGGCTTACCTGAGTCGTCTGAAAGAGGGGTTTTTATAGTGTTCACATGGAGCGAGCAGGCGCGAGATCTTCGCCTTCGGTTACGCCCCTGACGTTATGCCAACGTGAATGACGGGATCCCCCTATTAATCGCGGGATACACCCATTAATGAGAGGATGCGCCAGCGTGGGACGCAGGACGTCAGGCGGTGGATATTTCACTTTGACGAGATACGCGGAGCTTTTGCGGAAGCGCTAGGACCTCGCGTTCTTGTTTGTCCGGAAGAGCTGGGGAGGCTTAGCTCGGCGTGAGGCTCGAAAACGAGCCGGGAGGCCGAGAAAGCTCGGCTCCGCAATAGCTCGGAGACGAGCACAGGAGGATGGGCGCCAGTTCAGCGGCTAGGTCGCTCTTGGGTAAGAGGCGGAGTGTAAGCTCGGAGACGAACCGAGAAAGGTCATAAGTGCTCCACACTGATTTTTCCTCGGTAGCGCCCCAGGAATCTAGTGAGCTGTTGCAGGTGACGCGTCATTCGCCACGTGTCGTGATCTGAGAAATTCTCACTTATGAGTATCATCATTAGCCCTCCCACTCTCGTTCCGACCTATTTATGAGTCGGGTCGAAAGTAGCCTGCTTGGTTTGTCTCGCTCAATCTGTTGCCGGGAATCCTCGGTGCGGATTTTCCGGGACGACGCGGTGTTGGGCAGTTGCGTCGTTCAGATTTCTGGACCCACGTGGCGTATCCCCCAGCGCTTGGATGTTCGCGCGTATCTCCGATGATATCAGCGGATCAGCGAAATGATCGCACATTAAAAAGGGGGCGCCGATTCGCTCGTTCGTCTGTTGGGTCACAGGCCACGCGTCTGAAGCGGGTTGGCGGATGCGACAGGCTGTCGCTGTCACCTGCGATCGAAGGGACACATGGTCGTTCGACACGTGGAGACTTGACGACTGGAAGACGCGACGTTTCGTTTTGGCGGGAATTAATTTAGACCGTTGGATGCCTTTTCTGCAGTGTATAAATAGGAGGGGACCCTCTAGGGCCAACACTTTCCGTCATAATTTCCCTTCGTTGTCAAAGATTGCTCGGCGCTCCCTCAGTTAGATCGGATCCCTTATGTTTTTTCCTCGGAGAACCAATCCCTTTGAATCAGGTTAGATGTCTTCTTCTAAGTCTGTAAAAGTAATTAGGATTGAGTCGGACGATGAGATTCCAGTTGTTGGAGCCGAGTCTAGAGAGTCTTCCGCCTCTTTGGCTGCTAACAGCCAAGCGGGTTCTCTTGTTGCTTCCTCTTTGTCGGCCTCGCCCCAAAGAGCCAGGGCTACCCGTGTCGCTAGCCATCCGGCGGCGACAAGGGCCCCTAAGGTGCATATCGGGGACGCCCGCGATGTGTCCTCCGTCTTGAGAGATGTGGACAAACTTGTCGAGATTCGGGCTCGTTTCCATATCCCTTCTAACTATTCGCTCTGTTTGGCTAAAAAGGGCGATTGGGCGGACCAGATGCAGAGAAAGGAGATTGCTCTGTATTTGGAAGCATTCTGAGCGAAAATACGCCGGCCCTTTCCAACCGAGATATGTGGGGTACTTCGTTGCTTCCATTTCTTCCCGAACCAGCTAGCGCCGAACTCGTGGAGAATCCTCCTCGGGTTTCTGGTCCGGTTGAAACTTGAGGACATCTCCTTCAGCTTGACCTTTCTTACTTCCTTCTCTGCTATAAGAATCACCCCGGCACTAGCAAGAACGAGCCTAGCTGGGTGTAACTTTCCTTCAAAAAACGCAAGGGCGGGATGGCCGGGTCGGATGTGGTAGTCGTTCCTTCTTCCATTCATCAATGGAAGGAGAAGTTTGTATTCGTCGGGCCACCCGAAGGCAAGGATTGGCCCGTGCCTACAAAGTGGCATAGGGCCGACTGGCTGAGGGCAAAGCGGTCATCCTCACCTGAGGCGGGAGCGGTATCCATGTGAGAGCCGATCCAGCGGGCCGACATCCTGCTTTCCGAGCAGGTTCTTAGCTGGGCCGGGCTCATCCCTGCTCGCTTCATGGGTAAGTTAGGTGTTTGGACGATCTGTTTAGACTTAAATGATTTTTTTGCCCTCCTAGCATCAATAACTCTTTTGTGTATTCTCTTTTCGCAGGACAAATAGACCGATCCAAGATCTTAGCTGCCATAGCCTCTACGGCCTAGAAGAAGGCCGGGGGCGTGAGCTTGTCCCGAGCTCGGCCCCGAGACCATCTCCACCGGCAAGGCCCTCCACATCGGCCCGATCCCCCGATGACAGCCGCGAGGGCAGCCAGAAGCATACACGAGACCCGACGCCCCTGGCGAAAGGGGAAGAGGAAGGTGTCGAGGTTCCCCTCAAGAGGAAAAAGACGATCTCCCGCCCGTCGTCCACTGAGATTCATGAGGGGATTCCCGTGCAGGAGGGGGACGTCTACTTTGTGGTCCCCTTAGGGCTTTCCGTTGCCGACAACTTGCTCTCCGACATGGAGCAATCGGCCGGAGGAAAAATTCCCCAAGGACCCTGAAGGCCCAAGTGGCCGCCATCGCTCAGGCGGCGGTTCGGGTTGGTATTCGTTTCCTTTAAGGATTCCCTTAAGTGCTCTTTCTTAATTTGAATGTTTCTGATAGCTTCTGCTGTTTTCCTCAGGTTCTCCAACATTGCGTCCTCATCGTAAATATGGAATCCGAGGAGATTGCCCCGGCCATGAGGAAGGCGGGGGAATCGTCTTCGTGGGAGGAGGGTCTGCGTCTTGAGCTGCAGCAAAAGAAGGAGAAGACAACCGCCCTCGAAACCCGGTTGGCCGCCGAGACGTTAACGATCTTCAAGTGCCAGGAGTCCCAACGACTTCTGAGTGCGTCCCACCAAGCCGTTCAGGCTAAGTTGGAGGAGTTGGGCAAGCGCTATGCCACAATGAAGAAGTCAAGAGATGCCAGCAAGAGGGAGGCCGAGGCGGCGCTTGAGGAGGCGAAGATTGCCGAGCTCCAAGCCTCGAAGTCGGTGGAGAAGTATAAGGCGTCAGACCAGTTCTATGCCGACATTGCCGAAGCCTCGGCCATCATTTGGCACGAGGCTCTTGATGCCATCAAAGCGTTAATGCGGAGTTTGCCAACGGTGAGCTCCACGCCAGAGTCCCGCTCTCGATGGATACGTCGCAAGTGGCTGGCGCCGGGGCGGCCATCGGGAGAGAGGAGGTTGCGGAGGTAGAAGCCCCGGCCCCTGAGGACGGTGCCGAGCAAGGCGAGACCCGAGTGGAGCCTGCAACATGAGCCTTTTTTCCTTGTGCGTTTTTTGTTTTTCCTTCTTTTTTTTCTAAATTTTGTAAGCCTCTGGACACCTTTTTGTAAGGCTGAAGAGCCCAGAGTACCTTGTAAAAATTTCTGGAATATAAATAAAGCTGAGCTTATTTTCCTCTGAATGACTATGTGTTTTCTGCATGAGTACTTCAGCTTGCCAGTCATTTTTTTCGAATCAAGTGTTAGGCCATAGGTCAATGACCAGCCTTTTAGATGACGATCGCGCGTCGAGCGCAAGTCGATTGACCGCCAGGTGTAAGAAGGTCGGTGCCCTTCCACTGGTGCCCTTCCACTCTCCGGAGTCGAGATAGCGATCGTTCATTTAGGATGAATCAATAAATATCCAAGTGTTGGAAGGTCGGTACTAGTCCATTCTCAAATCTGGGTTGACGACCACGTCTCTTCGTAGGGTAGGAATCAACCCGTCAGAGAGTAACCTGCATGGGGCCTCTTTAGGAGGGTTTTGGATCCTTAGCGTAGATGGATAGGAATCTACCCGTTACGGATGGACCAGACAGGGAAGCTACTCGGTGGCTTCATGATGAGGGCTTTGACTCTTGGCGTAAATGGGTAGGAATTTATCCGCCAGGGATGGACCGGGCAGGGAATCTGCTCGGTGGCCTCATGATGAGAGCTTTGATCATTGGCGTAGATGGGTAGGAATCTACCCGCCAGAGATAGACTGGACAGGAAAGCTGCTCGGTGGTCTCGTGATGAGGGATTTGATCCTTGGCGTAGATGGTAAGAATCTACCCGCCAGGGATGGACCGGGTAGGGAGCTGCTCGGTGGCCTCATGATGACGGCTTTGATCCTTGGCGTAGATGGATAAGAATCTACCCGTCAGGGATGGACCGGACAGTGAAGCTGCTCGGTAGCTTCGCGATGAGAGCTTTGATCCTTGGCGTAGATGGGTAGGAATCTACCCGCCAGGGATGCACCGGACAGGGAAGTTGCTCGGTGGCATCGTGATGAGGGCTTCGATCCTTCGCGTAGGTGCGTAGGAATCTACCCGCCAAGGATGCACCGGGCAGGAAGCTGCTCGGTGGCCTCGTGATGGGAGTTTCGATCCTTAGCGTAGGTGGGTAGGAATCTACCCGCCAGGGATGCACCGAGCAGGGAAGCTGCTCGATGGCCTCGTTTAAGGGCTTCGATCCTTAGTGTAGATGGGTAAGAATCTACCCGCCAGGGATACACCGGGCAGGGAAGCTGCTCGGTGGCCTCGAGATGAGGGTTTTGATCCTTAGCGTAGATGAGTAGGAATCTACCCGCCAGGGATGGACCGGACAGGAAAGCTGCTCGGTGGCCTCGTGATAAGGGTTTTGATCCTTGGCACAGATGGGTAGGAATCTACCCGCCAAGGATGACCGAGCAGGGAAGCTACTCGGTGGCATCGTGATGAAGACTTTTTAGACTTCCCTTCGCCTTCGTGGGGCATCGTTCAATTTTTCATGACCCGTAAAATCAGGAAGAGTGACCGTCGCGGATGACGCGTGGCAGAAGCGTGCAGGTGGGGTGTGATACTCCGAGATTCACGTCGTTCAATCTTCCATTGACCACTTAGGGGTTTGTGAGGATCGGCATGGTCACCACGTGGCAGCTCTGTATTGGGAATTTGAAAATATCCCGCGATTCGCGTTGCTGCGCGCGTAAATTTCGGCCGTTGGAAAATTTTTGTTGAGGTTATAAATAGCGAAGACGTGTCGGTTCCTTTCTAGCCTTGTGTTTCTGAAGATGGCCGGGCGTTTGTGCATGCTCATCAGCGAGATAATTTCTCGGGACGATATGTACCTTTACAATCTCGACCGATCCGAACAGACGTACGAGGCGGTGATAGACCGCGTGGAGGGCCACTTCGGACGCCTTCTTCCCCGGCGATCTCCACTCCTTCAAGTGCTTATTTATGCGATCTGGAGGAGGTCTCCGGGTCTGCACAATGCCTTGTCTCCGCAGTTGAGGGACGAGGCGATCGAGAAGTTGCACTCGCTGTTGATAGGCGGCCGCTCGGATTTGCGCCTGATCACGTTTTTCCAATAAGACGTCCAAGTTGGTCCTTCACGCCGAGGTGTTTAGCTTCATCGTCGAAATGTTCGACTCGATAACCGGGTAATCCGACCTCTGCCGGGACCATTGCTTCGGTACCGTAGCAGAGGCTGAATGGGGTTCCTCTCGTGAGTGTCTTCTTCAATGTGCTCTCCGGCAGGGGACGTCGAGGTGAAGCAAATCTTGGGGATTTGCTGGTTCCCGTAGGTTCGGCCTATCCCCTTGGTCTAACGGAAATTTGATCGCGAGGTGATAGGTCGAGATTTGGGCCCGGAGGAGGTTCAATGTCAGGCGGCCCAGGAGGATCTTGTAGGATGAGGGGACCCTAACGACGATAAACTCTACAGGTGTGTGTTAGTATAATATGCCCTAGAGGCCACTATTGTATAGTACTAGTTTGTACATTACATTTTGGAAGCTTGGGATATATACACGGATTTATGACAGTCTTGCTCAATATGGTAGTATGCTACTTGGTTTGTATCTATCTTAATATATGTATATGTTTCTTTTGACATATCGCTAATACATATTGGTAAAGCCCTTAGGATCTTTGTTTGACTACCAGCGTTGTGATGGCAGTCACACTAATTGGGGGTTGCACATATCTGTGATGCTTTTTTGGTTTGTGTATATGAATTTGTTGGATCGTCGTGGATGAATAGCCGGGGTTGTGAGATGAGATTTTTCATTCTTTCAATCAAATGTAAATTGTAATTTGATGTAATATTTTTTCGCGGGGCACATCCGGATTGAGGTTGTAGCCACCGTTGTATTATTTCATATACTCTTATTGCTCCTAGGATAGACCCAAGGTGGGATGCACAAACTACCAGGTATTTTGAAGTGCCGAGTGGCCTACTCATTTTACTGAGGGGATTGCTTCACTTCGAGTATTTAGCGAGTAGTTTGCCGCACCCATAGGGTCTGAGGTGGGGTTTTGGCTATTCATCACGACCATGGAATCCGTTTTTCGTTACAGGCTTAAACGAAACGCGGAATTTCTAATATATCCAAAATTCATCTGTGATCTGGAATGCCTATTATTGCGTCTGACGAATGGATATTATTATATATATATTATATAATAGACGTTGCTTATATTTTGCATCCGCGCTAGTCCAGCACCAGCTCTGACATTAGTTATCTAACCTAACTGTGTAAGATGGGACCCAGTAGCGAATGCGGATGGTATAAACGTACGTTGTATTTTCGTCATTTTCTCTGCAATGGTAGGTTAATTGATGGGACTGTATTACATTAATGCAAAGCAAACAAACCAAAGCTGAATTCTTGGAACAATTTTAAAACCACTCGGTTTTTTCAAAATAGCAAAACTTTTAAAAAGCGGAGCTTAAACCACTCATTTTAAAAGCTATCAGGTAACTTCGATTATATCCAGTTCACTGCGTTCACGGTTTCGCCAAAACCATTCGTAGCCCTCCGCCATTTCAGTTGGGTATTCAGTAGTATTCAAGCTATGTATTTTGACCTTCGCCAAGGCATAGTGATTGATAGCTACTGAATATTCATCTGTAGCATAGATAGATGCGTTGGTTTGGGACAATAGTACTACTATTTTGGCCTTCGTCAATGGTATGTACCGGTGGGTTCAAATTAACTTGGACAATAACGGGTGGAACTTGACATGTAACTTATGATATGTTGGCCTTCGTCAAGGTCATAAGAGCATGGGGCAAAAATTCACATCGGGAGTTTCTAAAGAAACTGAAACTTGCTAGTGTTACATACCATTTGGAGTGTGATAATTTTGGTGGGATTCTTTCGACTTTATCACACGATATTTGGATCCCGATCTTACTGTGAGTATATGCTACTCCTCGGAAGATTTTTTCACTTAACTATCAATACTATAAACCAAGTAGGTGTCTAGAAACGTGCTAGCGGGGCTACGCCTTCAGGAAAAAAAGGTTATTTAATTAAGGAATTTCGTGAAACCGTCGTAAAACCTCCCTCGAAGTACCGACACTGGCCTGGCTGAAAAGTTAAAGCAAGTATTGTACAGTAAGATTAATCCTGACTAATTCTTTTATGGTTTAAGAAAAGATTCGAGAAACAGTGGGTGTCATCCTGTTTAGATAAACTAAAAACCAATCTAAACTTGCAAGAGTATCATGCTAAAGTGTTTCTTCTCTCTCTCCTAATTGCAGCGACCAAGATAAATGGTCTTAAGTTACTATTAAATAAAAACATATTGACGGGACCAAACTATAAAGATTGGCTCAGGAATGTCAAGATGGCAATCACATATGACAAATTGGGCTATATTCTTACTATTAAAGCCCCCGCCGTCCCAGGTCCATATTCCAGTGCCGCGGATAAGGAAATCCGAAAGACCTGGGAAATTGACAGCGCAAAAGCCAAGTGTCTCGTGCTGGTCTCTATGGACGATGAACACCAGAGGCGGCACGAGAATATGGATTTTGAATCCATATACCTCCATACCAAGGAATTATATGGAGAGCAATCTCGTATCGCAAGATACGAGATCTCGAAGAAACTATTTCAGGAAAGGTTGGCTATCGGGTCATCTGTAGGGGAACACGTCCTTAAGATGATCGGCTACATTGAGGAGCTCGCGGACCTAGGGACCACGTTGGAGAATGAGACTTGATTCTGCAGTCCCTCCCTTCCAGCTACGCCCATTTTATCTTGAATTTTAATATTCAAGATAAAGAAGTTAAACTTCCGGAACTCCTCAACATGTTAAGGAGTGCTGAGGGCACCCTGCAAAAATCCAGGGAAATACCCGTTCTGCTTGTTGGTGGAGCTTCCTCTTCTAGATCCAAGGCGAAAGCTAAGGGTAAAAAGAAGAAGGCCCCCACCAAGCCGAGATGCGGTGTTAGTAAGATGGAAGCGAAGGCAAGACAAAACTGGTGGGGCCGACAGTAAGGAAGGAAGAATGCTTCTACTGTCATAAGAAGGGGCATTGGAAGAAAGATTGCAGGGCCTGGAGAGCCTAGAACCAGGACTCGAAGTAGGTTGTGGCTTCGGCTTCAGGTGTGTTTGTAATTGAAAACTATCTGTCAATCAACTCTACTTCCTGGGTATTGAATACCGGATCAGAATCTCATATATGTAATTCTTTGCAGACACTGAGAAGCCGTAGAGTTCTGAAGACCGGTGATATGACCCTCAGGGTTGCTAACGGAGCGAGCGTGGATGCTGTGTCCGTAAGGGAATATCACTTAGGATTGACAAGTGGATATATTTTGGTTTTGCGCAACTGTTTTTGTATACCTAGTTTGACTTGTAATATCATTTCTGTATCTTTGTTATCTAAAGAAGGTTATAATTTTATATTTGTAAGCGATGTCGTAAACATCCGCCTCAATCATGGTCTGATTAGGTCTGGTACTCTAAACAACGGTATATACGTATTAAACCAACTATAAATTTTCAATGTCCAGAGCACACATAAAAGAAAGACTCCAGAATTAAATCAAGATTTCTTATGGTATTGTAGACTGGGTCACATCAACGAAACAAGGTTGACCAAATTATATAAAGAAGGATATTTGGATCCGTTCGAATATCAATCTTATGCAACTTGTCAATCATGTCTCAAAGGAAATATGACAAAGACTCCGTTCACTGGACACGGAGTAAGAGCAAGCGAGTTCTTGGGACTTATACACAGCGACGTGTGTGGTCCAATGTCTGCACATGCAAGAAGTGGTTATTCCTATTTCATTACTTTTACGGATGATTTCTATAGGTATGGACATGTCTTCTTGATGAAACATAAATCCAAAGCCTTTGAGAAATTCCGAGAATATAAGAATGAAGTGGAAAAACAAACCGGCAAGAGTATCAAGACACTGAGATCTGATCGAGGTGGTGAATACTTGAGTGCCGAGTTTCTCAATTACCTAAAAAAGAATGGAATTCTCTCTCAGCTTACTCCTCCATACACGCCACAACACAACGGTGTATCGGAGAGACGGAACCGTACCTTATTGGATGCGGTGCGTTCCATGATGACTAACGTTGAGTTACCGCGATCATTCCGGGGCTATGTACTAGAGTCAGCTGCATATCTTTTGAACAAGGTTCCTACCAAGACTTTGTCTACCACACCATATCAGATGTGGAGTGAGAAGAAATCCTATCTTCAATATCTAAAGATATGCGGATGTCCAACTTTTGTCAAAAAGCAGCATGCGGGCAAGCTCGAGACACGCTCAGTACTGTGTAAGTTTGTGGGATACCCAAAGAACTCCAGAAGGTATCTTTTCTATTACGCAGAGGAACAAAAGGTTTTTGTTTCTGGTCATACCCACTTTTGGAAAATCAATTTTGGAAAAGAAAACTAGTGGGAGTGCAATATAACTGAAAGAAATTCCAGAACCACAATCTATTACTGAAAGCATGGTGGAATCAGAAGTTTCAAAAGAACGGGACATTCCCGCGCTACTCCGCAGGAGTAGTAGACTGTCTCATCCACCCGAGAGATACTACGGTTTTCTCATAGACGGGGATAGAGATGATTGCATCATTGATAATGATGAGCCAACTAACTTCCAGCAAGCCATTCAGAGCACAAACTCGGTAAAATAGCTGGATGCAATGCGGGCCGAGATGGAGTCCATGTACACCAACAAAGTATGGACTTTGGACATTGCTCCAGAAGGGATAAAACCCGTAGGCTGCAAATGGATCTTCAGAAAGAAGATTGGTGTAGATGGACAGGCTGAAACCTATAAGACTAGACTTGTTGCAAAAGGATTTCGTCAAAGACCTGCTTTGGACTATGATGAAACTTTTTCACCAGTGGCTATTCTCAAATCCATCCGGATCCTTCTTGCCATTGCTGCCTTCCACGATTATGAGATTTGACAGATGGACGTAAAGACCGCTTTTATAAATGGAAATTTGGAAGAGTGCGTCTATATGGACCGGCCAGAGGGTTTCATTCAGAGTGAGAGCAGCGGAAAAGTGTGCAAGTTACTTAAGTCCATTTATGAACTAAACCAGGTATCGCGGAGTTGGAACATCTATTTTGATGAGACGGTCAAAGAATTTGACTTTATCAAAAATCCAGATGAACCATGCATCTATAGTAAGATTGTAGTAAGAACTGTTGTATTCCTCGTCTTGTACATGAATGACATTCTCTTGATAGGAAATAACATTCTTATGCTAAAATCTGTCAAAGGATTTTTGTCACAAAGGTTCTCCATGAAAGACCTGGGTGATGCCTCTTACATTCTGCGGATCCAGATCTTTCGTGATAGATCTAAGAGAATATTGGGACTTTCACAGTCCAGGTACATCGACACCATACTAAAGAGATTCAGTATGGAAGATTCAAAGCGCGGTAATTTACCGGCTTGTCACGGAATCACCCTCTCCAAAGATATGTCTTCCAAGACTGATTTGGAAAGGGATCGCATGTCTATTATGCCCTACGCTTCTGCAGTAGGCTCTATAATGTATGCGATATTGTGTACCAGATCAGGTGTTGCTTACGCACTAAGCGTAATAAGCCAGTATCAGTCAAACCCTGGGAAGAAGCACTGGATAGCAGTAAAGAACATTCCCAAGTACCTGAGAAGGACTAAGGAAATGTTCCTGGTGTACGGCGGAAAAGACCTCCAGATCGAGATCTTTGCTGACTCCAGCTTCCAGAGTCACAAGGATGACTTAAAGTCCATGTCGGGTTATGTCTTTACCCTCGGTCTGTTGGAAGAGTTCCAAGAAGGACACCGTTGTTGACTCGACGATGGAAGCGGAGTATATCGCAGCTTGTGATGCCGCAAAAGAAGAAGTCTGGATGAGGAAGTTCTTAACAGAACTTCAGGTAATTCTATCCATTGTTGATCCAATACCTCTGTATTGTGACAACGGAGCTATAGCTTTAGCAAAAGAACCCAGGTCCCATCAGAAATCCAGACACATCTTGAGGCGGTATCACCTTATCAGGAAGATCGTGGATCGCTGGGAGATCGAGGTGCGGAGAGTTGCTACTGAGGACAACACTGCAGATCCATTCACAAAAGCCATCTCTCAAATGCAGTTCGAGAGGCTATTCGAGATGATAGGCCTACGATATACCAGCACATGGCCTTAGTGCAAGTGGGAGATTGTTAGTGTAATATGCCCTAGAGGCCTTGTATAGTACTAGTTTGTATATTACATTTTGAAAGCATGGAATATATACACGTATTTATGACAGTCTTGCTCAATATGGTAGTATGCTACTTGGTTTGTATCTATCTTAATATGTGTATATGTTTCTTTTGACGTGTCACTAATACATATTGGTTAAGCTCTTAGGATCTTTACTTGACTACCAGCGTTGTGATGGCAGTCACACTAGTGGGGGGCTGGATAGTCTACAAGCACATCCTTATAAAGGTCCCTAGTCGTAGGATTATCGAGACAGGGCATCGATACTCCAGAGCAGACTAGTGTATACGCTTCTCATCCCAGCATGGGAGATGGTCTGTCCCACAGCCATCAGTACGTCGGTACTGGAGATAGTATGCAGGTGCTCATTGGGTTATGAGTTATACTGGACGGACTCATGGGGGAACTGCTGGTTGGTATTATACCTATCGTCAGGTAGCAGTTCCCAGGTAATATGAGTACAGCATAGTCCGTTGACTTGACACTGCTACTTCGCCTCCAGTGTGTTCTCACTATTCTTAGATTACTACCCTACCACAGCTCTATTGAGTCGTGCAAACAGGTAGTAGTTGGGTGCAGTCCCGAAGCACTTGAAGGCGGTGGTGGCTAGATAGGATTCGTCTTTCCCGGTATTGGGGATTGATATCGCGTTGTGTTAGGAAAGCCATTACACAAAGTCCCTGGTCAGGGCAAGCGATATTTACTGGTAGGTACTCCAGTAGTTTCTCAGGGTGTTTTGGGTGCACTCCGACACGACTTATTGCGCTATTAAGGGTCTGACTTTTACCGACACCCTAGGCCCGATATGCGATACTCTTTGACGAACAGACCAGACTGTACGGAGATTGCCACAGACAGACTCGGTAGAAGTTCAGATGAGATTGCTCATCGGCCTTCTTATCGACAGATACCTGGATATCCGTTACGTGCAGCTAGTACCGCTGACGTGCTTGTGGTTAAACCCACTGCCGGCGTACTGTCGAGTGTTTAGAGTCTCACACAGAGGGTTTCCCTGCTTCGAGCGAAACGATGTAGAGGTCATATGGTTTTACGACAGGGTTCGATCACATACGTGTATTTGTGCGCATATGATGTTCGGGCGGACAATACTGGTGGGCTTTGGTTTAAGCCGGATCCTAGCATTTGATTATTGGATTAGTTTCGCCTTATTGTATTCGTGTTTCTCGGAATACGGATGCGGGTATGTATATACGGATAAGAAGGGCATTCTTGTAATTTGATCAAGATTGCTTCTAGAAGTGAGACAACTCAATTAGGGTTTTTCTTTTTTGATTAAATCTTTAGTGAGGTGGACGAAATGAGGTGGGATACTTTGTGGTATTTTAGTGAAATATGAACATGACTTCATGTTGACTTTCTTGGACTCATATGAGATTTGAAGACTTAGATATTTGTGTGAGATTTTTTCATTTGCTTTAAAGTCAAAAACATGAGCCATTTTCACAATTATCATTATCACAAGAACACTCTCATTCTCCTCAAGCTCTCTTCTACCCTCTCAAACCCTAATTGTCTCATGAGTTAAGAATCCTAGGGTTTGTGAGACAACTAGATCCCTAATCACTCTCTACACATTCTAGGCTACTTAGTTTAGCACACCAAGTGACCTAGTTACCTCATCTTGGAGGTGAAAGCTCGAGATAGATACTCTCAGGTGGATCTTCTTCAATTTGGAGAAACCGACGAGGGGGCGCGATCCATTCTCACTTCGAGAAGCTCATGACGAGGAGAAGGACGGCGGGGAGAAGGACTTGTAACTTGAGGTATAACATTCTCGCATAGTAGTTAAACCTCTGAGTTAGTTTGTTAGTTAGGGTTTAGTATCGATCATGGAGTTTAGTCGATGTTACGAAGCACTTAAAAATCGTTTTTTGCAAACTCCGCCTCCCCACGAATATGTGGGGTGTGTGGCATCGACGTGAAGTATGGTCCTCGTACAGCCCGCTTCTCCAATGTTGAGGAGGAGGGTGACCACTCTCTCAGCCGGGATAGAGTGGTTGGTAAACCCCGAGAGGACGTGGGAGATGGGCCTTAGGTCGAACGATCCAAGCCCCATATGTTAGAAGCAGTCGTAGAAGAGGATGTTAGCTGAGCTCCCGGAATCGACCAATATCTCTGTACCTCGAAACGGTGGACCCGGGAAGATATGACGAGAGGATCGTTGTGAGGCAAGGATATACCATGGAGGTCTTCGTCGGTGAAGATGGGCTCGGCCTTTCTGCACTTCTTCTAGGATGGGTCGCTAGTACCCTCGACGGGTAGTAGGCGGCGATTTTCGCCGGCACCCCAGACAAATTCCGAGGTAACGACCATAATTTTCCCGATCGTTAATTCCCCGGGAAAGGGCTGGTTCTCATGTTCCCGATCCTCTTGTCGCTTGTCCCGCAGATACTTCGCCAGGTGGCCAGAGCGGATCAACTCCTCGATGTAGTCACGGAGTTGTTTGCAGTTTTCGGTCGGGTGATCCTGCGACCTATGGAAGGCGCAGTACGGGCCCCAGATACGCTTATCCGTTCTATGGGTGACTGGCGGGAGCTTGAAAAATCTCTCGCCCTTTGCCTCCTCCAATAGCTCGGTCTGGAAGATGTTAAGAGGAGTATATTCCTGAAACTTCGGGGAGTATGGCTTTGGTCGGTCGACCCTCTTCTTCCCTTCTCCGACCCTCTTCTTTTGATCGACTCGGTCGTCCCGGGGCAGGTTAGCGTTCACCTCCGACTCAAGTTGGATCTCTCGTTCAGTCCAAACTTTTACCTCGGTCATGGTCTTAGGTTGCGCTAATGCAAAAGAGCAGAGCCACTCTTTGTGCTTAAGACCCGACCTTAGTGCGGTGATGACAGTTTCTTCCTGGTGCTCGGGGACCTCGAGGAGAGCGTTGTAGAAGCGAGTGACGTATCCCTTAAAGGATTCCTTGTCCCCGCTCTTTATGGTGAAGAGGTAATCAAAAGTCTGCTTCTTTCGTCTGTTTCCGACGAAGTGACCGAGGAACTGGATGGCCAGCTCATCAAAGGTAGAGATGGAGCATGGCATAAGTCCTCGGAACCTCTCGTCCAGCCCGGATGAGGGTGGCGGGAAATGCTCGGCATTGGACAGCGTCGGAGTTATCCTGGAAGCTCATATCCGCCGTAAATGCGTCTAGATGGTCCTTTGGGTCGGATTTCCCGTCGAAGAGGGCTACCTTGGGTGGTTTGTTCCTGGACGAGACGCGCTCGGCCAGCAGTTCCTCCGTAAAGGGTTTTGTCAGCGAATCAGCGGAGTATCGGGCCCTTCCGCCAGACGTCTGGCCATTCCGGTGTATGCCCTCGATTTTCTTCTCGAGGGCCTCAAGACGGTTGTGGTACCTCGAGGATTCGGCACAGCTAGAGTGGTGGCCATTTCCGCTCCTGGTCTACGCGGTAGTGCGGCTTCGATTCCTCTCTATCAAATTTCTCTGATCCTCGGGCGACGTCCTTTTGGAGCAGCCTTGACGCGGGTTGTTTGCGTGGTCCCAGCAAGGGAGAGGGCGTCGGTCGCGCATGGAAGCGGGCGAGCTGACCAACACCTCCTCGAGTGGCGCGGAAGTGCGATGGGCGTCACGGCGATGGTCTCTTTCCCGGGACCTCGGCGTAGAGCCGTGCGGCACCCAGCGGGTCATTGAATCGATCGCTGCGTGGGAGCTGCGGTTGTCGGAGTCAGCACGCCTGTGTTCAGGGGTATTGAGGGGAGTAATGTTATCCGCTCTTCTGCCGACGTCGATCCCTGGGAGAGGGAACTGCGATCTGGGGGGCTGGGGCTGCCACTTGAACGCGAATGAGCGTGTCCACCATCGATGTGAGTCTGTCGATCCGGACGGATAAGACGACAATGGCATTGGGAGGAGACGAGCCGCTCCCGCCTTCGTTGTAGGGGAGAGGACGACTCGTACTGGGATCGCCACGGTTCTCACTCGCCATTAGGTCGAAGACAGAAAATCAATTTTGATGGGGGGAAGAAACTTACAAGCGTTCTCACAGACGGCGTCAACTGATGGAGGTCGGATCTTCTTCAGATGTTGTCCTCCATCGATCTGTAGCGAGCGTTGTTGAACGGCTGAAATTTGGTTTGAAGGTTGTCTCCTTGGACGTGCGGATCTTAATGGGTTGATTTTGAAATGAAGTCGAGCTATCTGCAAAGAAGTTCCGGGACAGGTGACCACCGTAGGACCCTCCGACGATCAAGTTAGCCGAGGAAAATGAGCAGAGTAGCAGTTTACTGGATTAAAATTGTCTTACCTGAGTCGTCTGAGAGGGGTTTTTATAGTGGTCGCATGGAGCGAGCGGGCGCGAGATCTTGGTCTTCGGTTACGCCCCTGACGTTATGCCAGCATGAATGACGGGATCCCCCTATTAATGGCGGGATACGCCCATTAATGGGGGGATGCGCCAGCATGAGACGCGGGATGTGGGGCGGCGGATATCTCGCTTTGGCGAGATACGCGGAGCCGTTGCGGAAGCGCTAGGGCCTCGCGTTCTCGTTTATCCGAGAGAACTGAGAAGGCTTAGCTCGGCGTAAGGCTCGGAGACGAGCCGGGAGGCTGAGGAAGCTCAGCTCCACAATAGCTCGGAGACGAGCACAGGAGGATGGGCGCCAGTTCGGCGGCTAGGTCGCTCTAGGGTAAGAGGTGGAGTGTAAGCTCGGAGACGAACCGAGGAAGGTCATCAGTGCTGCACACCGATTTTTCCTTGGTAGCCCCCCAGAAATCTAGTGAGATGTCGCGGATGACGCGTCATTCGCCATGTGTCGTGATCTGAGGAATTCTCACTTATGAGCATCATCATTGTGACTTATAAGCGGATAATAATTTTAAAGATGTAACAGTGGGCCAAGTTTGTGATTAAGAGCTTCTGGTTATGCATTGAAAGTTGATCACAAAGAAGATAGTTTAAACTCCCTACGCAATTTTGTAAAAATAAATAAACAAATATGCATCTAAAAATAATAATCGCATTGACATCCAATTCAACGTACTGCTGAGGTAAGTTGAAATTATGACGTAAACATGTATTTTGCTTTTGATCAAGAGAATTCACAATGCAAAACACCAAACATGCACGGCTCTGAGGAACATGAAGGATGTGGATTTTCAAAGAGAAAATTGTTGATCTTACTCTTGTATGTTTTGATTATTGACAAACACTTCGTTCCGTGTTTACAACAACAATTTTGTAGATTTAAAATCATTGAACTTTTTATGGAGGTTTGGAGAAAAGAGCTAAATTGTCTTGGTGTTTGGAGGATCGATGTTGGAGATCTATCTTGAATATATATTGAAAGAGCTACCTTGAAGAAATATATTGAAGCCAACATAAACAAGACGAGATATCAAGGTCTTGTAACTTTGGGGTTTTATGTTTGCATTTCTATTTATTTTTCTTTGTGACATAATTGTAAAGGGACTAGAATACTAGAGAGCTTGATCAACAGACATACACATTCATTATAATATTCTAAGACAGAAAATTATTCTTTTCATATGTTTTTGAAGTTTTGAATTTATTTCTAGTATTTATCAAAACTCAAAATATTTTTTTGAGCTTAAAATTTTTTACTTTATTTTAAAACAAAATTAATATGCATGAACTCTCAGCATGATTTCAGCACCAAATATTATTCTTTCCATAAATTTTGGAACCATTTATTAATTTTGATAGAATATATAGTCTTATTTTAAAATCATATCATGTTTCTTATATGTATTTTCTAATCAAATTATAAATGGGTTCTATGTTTTAAGCATGCTATATTGCATGCTATTTGCTTCATGGGTGGGGCCCACATATCATAGATGAAGCCATGCAAGTCATGGCTCATATTAGTATTATTTAGTTACAAATTATTTCAAAACTTATTTCCCTTCAGTGTTCTAAAAAGCGGCCTGGACGGAAGCGGTGCTTGCCGCTCCAATTCAACCCTAGACGGTTTAAGCGCTTGCTAAGCGCTTAAGCCACCCAGCCCGCTTAAGCTGGCATCTAAACAAACCCAGCCCACTTAATAAAATAAAATTTAGTCAATTTTTTAAAAAAAATGGGTCGAGTTTGTTCCTTTTTCACCATATCTGACCCAAACTTATACTTAATGAAATAAAAGTTAGTAAATTTAGTCCTCTTTTTCTGAATAATTTTTTAATTATATAGCTCAAAATCTATTTTTTGCTGACTTTTACTGTTAAAATATCAATATGTTACTAGTTATTATGCTGAATTATCAATATATTTTCTAGAGTTGAAATTTCAATATGTATATATATTAAATATAATTTTAACTAAAATTAAAAAAACAGCCTAGACGGCACTTAAGCGGTGCCTAGACGGTACCCCAACCGTTCAACTCCACCTAGTGTTTTTTACAACCTTGTTCCTATCTAGCTTGCATCCCATGCGAGTCCCTTGGTGCTTTCGGATAAGGTCATCTTGATATAGTCGTTGCCAATGCACACATGTTCAGTTTTTATTGGAGGATTTCTTAGTGCGTGCGTGCGTGTGTTTGGGTTGGACATGAAACTAATAGCCTATGCTTTCCCTGTTTTTTATGCTATGTTTTTCCTGAAACCAACCAATTTTATTCTAAAAATTTCCTCATCTATCCTTTGTTTTATAGGTGTCATAAGGACTGTTCTGGTCATATTTTCAACACCAAATAATTTTATAAAATTCTATAAATAAATATATATGTATACACACATGCATACCCTATTCAAAGAAGTGCTACCAAAAGATGAGCTTACACTGTCATCAAATACTTCCATAATAAATTCCTATCTTCATGAGTAATTTTTAAGAGCTTCAAACTAAATTTGTTTTGTTTTCTCTTTCAATTATCCACTTTAAAAAGCTCTAAGTTCCTATTAGAGAGTGAGAAATTTGTGAGCATATTGATTCTCATCTCTTAAAGAGATTTAAATGTTGTAATTGTAGCTTCTTTGGAAAAAACAAGTTGTAAGAGAAACCTCTTGAAAAGAGGCGGTTGTAAAAGTTTTTCTCCTAACCGGTTATAAGAGCAAGGATAATGAAAAATTGGGAAAGCCTATAGACGGGTATTTAGGGGAAGACTAGACGTGGAGAAAGTCGAACCCCATGTTTGTGTTTGCTCTCTTCTCCCATTTATTTTACCTTATTTATATCTGGTTTGATAGTTCCAATTTGTGGTATATGCTTAATTAGATTTCAAATTAGCAAGCATTTGTTTAAAACCCAGTTCGCCTGCCTCCCCACTAGAATAGGAAAAGGGTATGTTGATGACGAAGAATAACATCAATAGATTTCTGAAACCAAAGTGCAACTCTATAAGGGAGGAGGCAAGTGAACTGGGTTTTAAACAAATACTTGCTAATTTGAAATCTAATTAAGCATATGCCACAAATTGGAACTATCAAACCAGATATAAATAAGGTAAAATAAATGGGAGAAGAGAGCAAACACAAACAATCAAACCTGATATAAATAAGGTAAAATAAATGGGAGAAGAGACCAAAACAGTATCAACTGATCCATGAGACATACTCAAAGAATATTCTTACAGCAATACATGAACACATTATAGTATAAGTAACATAAGCAATCATCAAGACACCCAATTGACCATGTTTCCGATTTTGCTCATCAAGAAATGATATCATTCATATAAGACCATGAAGTAGCACATAACACATGTCACGTGAATCTTATGGCCTAGTTTGGTAACAAGGTTTCCAAATCCATGGGTTCGATTAAGTTAAATGAAACCGTGGTTAGCATGTGTGCAAACCCTGGTTACATAAAATTGGGGTTTCACAAAATTTAAGGTCATATGGCAACCTTGTTTATGTAACGAAGGTTTCGTTTAACTTGACTTATTTTTTTAATGAGAAAGAGGGAATAAAGAAAGACAACACAAAACTTTCCGAAAATCCACTCTTTTTGGAGTTTAGAAAAATTGGGTTTGGGAATTCTCGAAACCTTTTGAAACTATTGTTTGGAAAAGTCTATCTTGGTTGCCAAACAAGCCATATTCAATTTTTGGAGTTTAGCATCAAAACCTCTGAAACTGAATCAATGGAAAAACAGAAAAGGCAATGAAGAAAATTTAAACAAGAAAATAAAATGGGCAATGCTTACTTTCCCTTGTTCCTTCAACTTAGTGAATGTTTGAGAGATCCCAAGAGACTGAACAGCATGCAGAGAAGCCATGGGGGTGAAAGATCTTGGTGGAGAAATGGGTCTAAAAGAGGGTTGATGAAGAGAGAGGCCATGGGTTTTCCTCGAAGAAAGAAGGAAATATGAGGGAGCGGTAAGAGAGAGCGCCATTGCCAAGCTATTAGAACTGGAAACCTCTCCAAAAAAAATTGATCTCTTGAGGCGATGGGTTTTTAAAGGGGTTTTAATTGAAGAGTATGGAGCCTGAACCTACATAGTTTCAGGAGGTGAAATGTATTTGTGAAGAAGACAGATGCAAATGCATTTAATTTAAGGATTTGGAGAAAGTATATTTCCAAACTATTGCCAGGAAAAAGAGGACAGAAAAGGAATTGGCAACGTTGTATTTAGCAATAAAATTGCCACAAAGCGAATAATTTTAGAATATATAATATATTTCCTTTAACACTGATTTTATTTTTAGAGTTGGGTATAGTGGATAGGACATTTATGATGCACGGAAAAATAAACATTGTATATGTATGATTGATTTCGGCAAGATATTCAGATATCAAATGATATAATTTACAATTTCATTCTATGACACTCATCAACTACTACAAAAGAAAGGGTTTGGTCAAATAAAAAAAAATATGTCATGTTAGGTTTATAGAATAATTTTAGCAAATAAGATATCATATAATAAAACACATATTTAAAGAATTTAGAAGGTTTGAAGGATAACTTTAAAGAGATTGTGCGTAGGTACATGTAGTGTGGTGCCAACTTTGTTGTGTGCACGTGTGTGTGAGAGAGTGTGAGGGTGGGTGGGACGGGGCTTTGGAGATTAATTTTTTTAAATAATTCCAAAAATCATACCGGTACCAAAATAATTCTGTGTGGAAGAAGAAAACACTATTGTGAATAGCATTTTCTTCCTGAAGAAAACGCGTTTTCCTCAAAGTGAAAACGCTATTTTTCCAATAGCGTTTTTACTTTGCCTAATTCCTATACTGATTTTGATTTTGTTAAGTCTGGTAAGATATTGATTTTGATTTTGTTAAGATTGTTTTAAATTTTGATTTTGATTTTGTTGAAATTGTAACAAAATTGACAGAGAGTGAATGAAAAAAATCTCATGGTTTTTTGAAAATAGAATAAATTTAGTACATAGATTTCTATTATGCAGTTTTCTATAGAAATACATATTTGATTTGGAAAATATCTAGAAAAAAAAATATAATAGAAATCTATATAGTAACTAAATTTATTCTATTATAAGAACACTATGAGATTTTTTTCATCTACTCTATATCGATTTTGTTACGATTTTAAAAAAAATCAAAACCAAAATCTAAAACAATCTTAACAAAATCAAAATCATTATCTTACTAGATTGGTAATAAGGCAAAATGAAAACGCTATTGGCAACAGCATTTTCACTTTGAGAAAATTGTTATTGCCAATAGCGTTTTCATCAAGAAGAAAACGCTATTTCCAATAGCATTTTCTTCTTCCACATATACGGAGGTCTATTCTCGGAATTATTTTTGGGCCAGTATTACTTTCGGAATTATTTTTTAAATCAGGGTTAATTCTGTAAAAAAAAAATTGGGGGTGTATGGGATGTTTATATTTTTTTTAAGAAAAGGAAAAAATATAACCTCATTCTTCTTTAGTTTGAGTTGTGATGGTAGATATTGTTGGATATGTATACCCTAAAGTCCATTATTGTGTGTGTGGTGGATGCTTAGACATATGTATATACAGGATAATCTTACTCGATATAATAGTATGCTATTTGGTTTGTCTTTATCTTAACATGTGTATGTGTTTTACTTGTTATTATGTATCGCTAATACATATTGATAAAGCCTGTAAGATTATTGCTTGACTACCAGCGTTATGACGGCGATCATACATGTGGGGGCTGGGTAGTCAATAAGCATATTCTTAAATGTCTCTAGTCGTGGCAGTATCGAGACTAGGTATCGATATCCCGGAGTAAACTGGTGTATACGTTTCTAGACCTCGACGAGGGGCGATAGTTGGTCCCACGTCCATTGGTGTTTGGCACCTAAGAACGTATACATGTGTTCGCTGGGGGTGAGTACACTGGACGGACTCGCCGAGAGCTTCTAAATGGTATTATACCTATCGCCGGATAGCAGTTCTCAAGTGACATGAGTATAGCTTAGTTTTTAAACCTGAGATCGTCATTTGTCTCGTGTGAGGTCCCACTATACTTAGATTACTACCCTACCACGGCTCTATCGAGTCATGCAAACAGGTTTTAGTTGGGTACAGTCCCGAGCCACATGGAGGCAGTGAGTGATTGTTAGGGATTCATCTCTCCCGGTATAGGGAGTCGATATCCCACTGTGTTCGGTTGGCCAACACCATAAGAGCTTGGCCAAAGTAGATGAGATTTACTGATGGTTAGATCAGTAGCATTTCGGATCGGTCCTGAGCCATATCGGCACGAATTATCGGGTTATTAGGGTCTGACGTTTGTTGGATATGTATGCCCTAGAGGCCTTCATTTTATAGGATGCTAGGGATATGTATGTACAGGACAATCTTACTCGATATGATAGTATGCTATTTGGTTTGCCTTTATCTTAACGTGCGATATGTTTTATTTGTTATTTCATATCTTGTATGCATGTTGATAAAGCCCGTAGGATCCTTACTTGACTACCAGCGTTGTGATGGAAATCATACTTGTAGGAGCTAGGTAGTCAATAAGCAAATCCTTAAAATGTCCCTAGTCGTGGGAGTATCGAGACTGGGCATCGATACTCTAGAATAGATTGGTGTATACATATCTAGACCCTGACGAGGGGCGATGGATTGGTCTCGCAGCCATTGGTGTGGTGCACCTAAGATTGTATACAGGTGCTCACCGGGGGTGAGTACAGTGGGCGGACTCGCCGAGAACTGATTAGATGGTATTCTGCCTAGCGTCAGATAGCAGTTCTCTGGTGACATGAGTGCAGATAGTCTGTCGACCTGAGGTCGTCATTTATCCCGTGTAAGTTCATATTGTGCTTTGATTACTACCCTACCACGGCTCTACTGAATCGTGCAAACAGGTTTTAGTTGGGTACAGTCCCGAGCCACATGAAGACAGTGAGCGACTGTTGGGGATTCATCTCTACTGGTATAGGGAGTCGATATCGCGCTGTGTTCGGTTGGCCAACACCATAAGTCCCTGGCCAGGGCGGATTGAGAATTATTGGTAGTTGGACCAGTAGATTCTTGGATGGTCTTGAGCCACACCGGCACGACTTGTCAGGTCATTAGGGGTTTGACGTTTTCCACCCCCTAAACCCAGCATGCGATACTCTGAGACGAACAGACCGGACTGCATGGAGATTGTCACGGACAGGCTCAGTAGGGGTTCGGATGAGTCCGCTCGTCGGCCTTCTTTTCGACAGGTACCTAGGTAGTCGTTACGTACAGCTAGTGCCACTGATGGATTTGTGGTTAAACCCACTGCCAGCGTACTGTCGAGTTTTTAGAGTCCCACACGGAGGGTTTTCCTGGTTCAGGCGAAATGATGTAGAGGCTGTATGTTTTTACGTGCAGGGTTCTGATCATATACGTGTACTAGCTACACGGATGATGTTCAGACGGATAATACTAGTAGGCTTAGCATTAAGCCGCATTCTAGTATTATATTATTGGATTATTTTTATCTCTTTGTATTCCTATTTTTTGTAGTACGAATACGGGTATGTATATATGTTCACACCATAATATTGTATTATTATATTCCCCATTTTTATTCGTTTTATAAATAAATAGGTGCTTTTGACGCATGTCTGCTACATATTTCAGGTTACAGGTTCTTGGACAGAAAACAGTGAAAACGATGAAAAGACGATGCAAAAGTGGACTTTGACCAACAAACAGAAGACTCTTGATCAAGCCTACATCAAAGATAAAATTCACAAAGTACAAGGCAATACAAGGTCCAAGATTACAAAGCGAACGGTTAAAAGTCCACCGCAATTATTCACTGGAGATCCGGAAGAAACATAGAAGCTATTTTAATAAAAGAACCAAATAATAAGGAAGCCCACAGACAGAAGAGCCCACAAAGGAAATTTCAAGGTCCAATACTTCCTTTTAAAGAGACAGAGACATAAAATTTTACCAAAGCTTGGAGTCTACTTTGACTAGATCTTCCTAAGGATATTTTGGTAAATGTAGACGTGCGAATCAATTGTAACCTAGGGTTTCCTATCCTCTATAAATAGGAACTCTAAATCATTGTAAAGGCTATGCCTCCGTTCATTAATAAATTTCAGAATTCTTTTGGAGGGAATCAAGTTGTGTGTGCAATTCTAGTATTATATTATGAGATAAATCAAATGGCGCCGTTGCCGGGGATGGCGTGTTATTTTCTTTTTGCAATTTCGGGTTAATATAAAATTAAGAAAATCATAAAAATCTGAAAAATCACAAAAAATATAAAAATATATCATCTGTTATTTTTGGAAAGGTATTTTTGTGTGAATTTTGCAGGATCTACAATCGAAAGACGGGTCTGGAAATTTCCAGAAACCGAAACAGAAATCAGAAGATCAGAACAGAAGGGGGTCTAAAAACCAGAACTACAGAATTTTTCTTGGGACTTGCGCTGCCTGCTCCGCCGCTAAACCGCGGCCTAATCCCCATTTTGACCGTGGAAGGGCGGCGGTCTTGTGTCATCGTCATCCAAAATTTTTTCTCGGGAAGTGTGCCTTACAGCCCACCGCGAAAACGCGACAGGAACGCGTTGGGGCCGCGGAAACTCGGCGATCTCGTCACATCATCTTGCGAAAATTGCACTGTAAGGTCCTCTGTTCTTTCTCTGCAAAAATCTCTATATATCTTCTGAAAAATTCCTGCAGAATTTGGTCCACTTTAAAAATCATTTCCTTTCCAAATAACAAATCTTGTGCAGGATTTTTGCGCCTCGCTTAAAATAGAAATTGATTGCAAGTTATATTTTTGGTTTTGCATATCTTTTATCGAAATTTTTTTTGCAAAATTTCCAAATAAAGAGCAAGCGGAAAAAGGAAAATTTTAATTAGAAAACTTGCAAACTTTGAAATTCACGAAAAAGATTTGATTGCAAGTGATTTACTGTTTTGCATATCTTTAATCGGATTTTAAGAGGTTTTTGACCAATTCAGATTGGGTGGGGATTTCATCACCCTTCTCAGGACCCCAGAAATCATATAAGGCATTTGCATTGACCATTCTTAATTAAAAAATAATAGACTCAGCCCTAAGGACTTCGAGCTCAATAGGACAGAGGACTAGTTATAGACATCGACCGTTTATTCTAACCTGACTTTACGGTGTCTAGGCAAGTGTGTCTAAGGCAAGTGGTTACTTAATTAGGACCGCTACTTGTAGCGGGGAGCCTCCCACTTACCTGGCACTTACTTGGCCGCAATTGACGGTGAAGAGGCGGTTTGAGGTCCTATTTCTAGCCCTTTGGAACAGTTAGGAGCTGTCTAGTTGACCTAGGTGACCCTAGATGTAGGCCTGATTGTGCATTTCTGGTTGATTGCATTTGTGTCTAAGCCCTTTATCAAAAAAATTTTGCAAAACAAATAAAAAAAAATAAGAGGAATTTTTTTTATAAAAACTTGAAAAATTTTGTCGCTAAGAAATCCTTGCACCCCACTTACACCCACCTTCTTTCTCTTCTCCTTCTGACATCATGGGTACCCCCACATCACAAATCTCTTGCCGAACTTTGGTATCCCGAACCTAACTTTGCTTCGTACGTCAATTGTTTCGGTCAATTTAAGGAAGATCCCTCCATGCCAAAAATTTTGTTGAAAGATCAAATAGAAGCGTCTAGGAGAAACAGTTCGACTTTGCAACCCACTTTGTGTCAACCAAGTCAACCTTTACCACCTTCATATGTTGATACCACTTTTTCAAGTCCTGCTGTAACTCCTAAACCGATGTCCATTGCTGAGCATATTGTTCAATCTCGTAGCCGATCTTTCACCCCTCTCCACTCATCTAGTTCTAGGGATCAGCAAGTCCATTCACCTTTTTATCCACATGTTGACCCTACTCCTGTCCAACCATTCACTTCCTACCAGTCCTACCCGACTTTCCCACCTTCACTAGACCCTGTTTCTACACAGCCTTTTGGGAGTTTCACGTATCCAAACAATTTCGAATCTTTTGCCGAAACCCCCTTACCACCCAAGTCTAGTTTGGAACAGTCGTTGGAAGCTTATATTGCAGCATCAAACAAAATGACTTGGAATGTGGAAGCGTCCATAGCCGCCCTTATGCAACCTGCTGAACCGGTAGCTAGTTTCCAACTAGCTTCAATTTTTTCAATGTATGAGGAGACGGTTGGACAAAGTGAGAATGTGAGAGGATTTCCAAATCAAACCTATCCATACCCAATTGAATCCAACAACTCCAATTTTCAAACATGTGTCCAAAATGATGAGTTGTGCGACTTTGTAGTGCTTGATTTGCCAAATTGTGAGGAACCCCTTTCGAGTGAAACCGCACCTAATCCGTTTGACCTTTACACCTCCAATCTAGAACCTAAATCGATAAATATCCATGCTTTTGATGAGGTGTCAGAAAAAATTGATTTTCACTTGATTGAGGATATAGACGCCGGGAAAATTTCGGATGATGAACCTGTCGATTTGATTGAACTTTTATGTCCAATTCATCATCCCGAACCCTTAAATGTTTCTCCCGAACTTCATATGCGTCTTGATTTTGATGATAATGGCATGGATGAGTTAAATATTGAGGAGAATTATGAGGATAGTATTGAGGAGAGTAGTGAGGATAATATTGAGGTTGAACCATTTTTGTTTGATGTGTCGGATTTTCCAATTCATCCTCTTGAACCTTTACCTAAATCACCCTCCCTCCTTTCCATCGTTCCGACCACGCCTAATATCACGCTTGAAGACTGTGAGTTTGAAAAATTTCTCTTTGAATCTAACACAGTTCTCACAGACGATAACACGTACGAGTGTTTCACTTTTTCGGACGATGTTGATGACTCACCGCCCGAGTTTGAGTCCTTTACATTTTCAGATGAGTTAGTCAAACCATCAGACTCGGTTGCTTACAGTTGTTTCGAACCATTGATGGAATCCTTCAAGTTCGCGACAGATTACTTAGGTGAGAATAACACTATCCCTAATTCACCCCCTTTCGTCTTTCCTATCGTTCCGACCGTACAAGAGACCGTTACGCTTTCATCTCCTATACCAAGTTCGACGCACCCATGCCTTCTTGCGAATCTTGAGGGATTTGACCCCATTTCACGACGAGTTGATAGATTAGCACAATCACTTTTAACGCTTCGGTCATTACAAATTGCGCTAATCTATTCACTCGATTTACACCCTCAAGATCGTACTCTACTTCTTTCTCTTTTCCGCCACTCTTCTCCTCCACCGAGACCGTATACCGTTTCTACCTCCACACGGTCTCGTGTGTTTCTCATTTTTTTTCTTTCTACTCCATTCTTTCACCAACTCGACCATTACCACGATAAGATTTTTGAATGGTTGGTGCTAACCTTTGGCTTGTGTAAGGCCAAGCTTAAGTTTGGGAGGAACCTTGTAATATATATGTGTATATATTTTTTGTTTTCTTTTTCTATAAAAAATAAAAAAATTCAAAACAATAAAATAAAAAAAATTATAAATAAATAAACAGGGGAGTGCCGGCATTTTGACCCTCTTAGTGTAGCATGACAGTGAGGACACTGTCAAGTTTAAGTTTGGGGGTATGCTCGGTACGTTTTCTTCCTTCGCATTCATATGTATATTTTTGCATTTGCATGCTTATTTGAAAACCCATAAAAATTGAAAAAATTCAAAAATTATAAAAATTAATGTATTCAATTTTGTCCTTATTTGACTTGAGTTTGATAAATAGGTTAGCTGGTTAGGAACAATTAGATCTTAGACTTAGTAAATTAAAAACCCTAAAAATAAGCTTCCTTAAAGTTTAACGGTAGAAAGTATATGTCTTTGTAGTTTATTTAGAAATAGGCAAATTTTGGGTTCACTTCTTGGACTAAGTCGAAACAAAGGAAAAGTATTGATATTTTTATTAGAGTATAAGTTTGAAAAATAGTTCCTAGTTTAAGTCTAAATTCTGAAAATGTATACCCTACAATTTGCACAATCACGCACCTTGAAACTTGGAATAGTAGAAGAGACCTTGAAATGCTCTTGTCTAAAGTCCTTAGTACAATGAAAATAAAAGAAAAAAAAAGTGAATAAAAAAAATGAACACTGGTTTTTGTGATTACTTAAGGGTGCAAAAATAGAAAAATATTTAGCGAGGGTGCTTCATCACCTAGTGCCTTAGACCAACTGGTTTGGGAGTCACTGCTAAAGCCTCAGGTGTTGCAAGACTAGGAATTACGCTTTAAAAGTGCAAACGCAGTTTGTAATCGGTCGTTGGTACCTCAAGAAGTATTAACGGTCGCATGAAGGATGTGTAAGAAAAATTCATTTAAAAAATTCACCAATTAAGAAGTGCTTTGGACAACGGACAAGAGTATGATTGCTTGATTTGAATTTCCAAGTGTAGAGGTGATATATACACACACGTAGGGATATATGATTGGAGTTTAGATGAGAGAAAGGAGTGAAGAATAGAACTTGTATCTTTAGTAGAGCTGATAAAAATTCCTAAGTGGAGATGGAACCCTAGAAGGAAAACTTAAGAAATGCCGAAAGCTAAGTAGGTCTGCAGAACATATATAATCTTAAGTTAAATGATGAGGAAGTGTGAAGAATATGGGTGAATAGTGTATGAGTCGACGATAATAGAATTCCTTGTTAGAAAACCTAATTGGAGAATAAAAGTCAATGGGCCGAATTGATAGAATTTTGTGGGTAGTATCCGCTGAAAATCCTCAGGAGACAACACTCCTCCTGCTAGGGACACCTAGAGGTTTAACGGCTTGTTGCACGAGCTCAGTGCAATCGCGTTTCCCTGTGAAAGTGCGGTTAGGTTTTTTGTAGAGAATAAAAAATAAGTTTGCTCGAGGACGAGCAAAAGATAAGTTTGGGGGTATTTGTTCACACCATAATATTGTATTATTATATTCCTCATTCTTATTCGTTTTATAAATAAATAGGTGCTTTTGACGCATGTCTGCTACATATTACAGGTTACAGGTTCTTGGACAGAAAACAGTGAAAACGATGAAAAGACGATGCAAAAGTGGACTTTGACCAACAAACAGAAGACTCTTGATCAAGCCTACATCAAAGATAAAATTCACAAAGTACAAGGCAATGCAAGGTCCAAGATTACAAAGTGAACGGTTAAAAGTCCACCGCAATTATTCACTGGAGATCTGGAAGAAACATAGAAGCTATTTTAATAAAAGAACCAAATAATAAGGAAGCCCACAGACAGAAGAGCCCACAAAGGAAATTTCAAGGCCCAATACTTTCTTTTAAAGAGACAGAGACATAAAATTTTACCAAAGCTTGGAGTCTACTTTGACTAGGTCTTCCTAAGGATATTTTGGTAAATGTAGATGTGCGAATCAATTGTAACCTAGGGTTTCCTATCCTCTATAAATAAGAACTCTAAATCATTGTAAAGGCTATGCCTCCCTTCATTAATAAATTTCAGAATTCTTTTGGAGAGCATCAAGTTGTAAGTTCTTTATTTTCTGCCCTAGGTTAATTTTCTATTCTTGCCCTAGTTAAATTTAATTCATTGCCCTAGTTAATCTTTCATTCTCTGTCCTAGATAAATGTATTTTAATTCCGTAATGAGTGAGTAGTCTCCTCGCTTGTTAGGGTTAGATCTGGGGAAGGTTTGAGAGACGAAGATCTCTCATCCCCTTTCTTGTCCATCATATATTTTCATAGGACTCTATCCATACATGCACATACCTCTCCCTACGGCACCCTATCCCTTGAGGTAGCGGTGATACCGTAGTATAAAGGCCCGGTTGTGATGTTTTCCATGGAGGTTAGGGTAAGGATTGATAAAGGAAGGACAAGAAACTAGATGAAGAAAACATCTTCCCGATGGTTCTAATCCCTTTTATTAATAATTACCATAACACCTAATTAGATCTTCATATGGGTATAGAAAGCAGTGAGATTTATTAAATTTCCAAACTTAACCTAGACCTAACCCTAGCAAGACTTAGATATAGATTAATTTAGTTTTTAGATTTAATAATCAATCCGACCACAATCGGAATTAACTCGTTTGAGCGAATAGGAAATTCACAACATCCCTGTGGACCGACCCGTACTCACAGGCTAGCTGCAAAGCGACGCCGTTCTTGATTGCGGTTAATAAATAGTTTTTGAGACAAATCAATATACGGTGAGGGCATTCTTGTAATTTTACAAGAGATGCTTCTAGAAGGGGACGCCTCATTTTTTGTTTTATCTATTTTTGGAAAATAGATTAATGAGTTGGAAATGGAGATATTTGAGGCATGGTTGAAGTATGGCTAATTCATTTGTTTATTTCATTTGACTTTACCATTCAAGAATGGTTGTATTTTTCTATGAAAAAATATTGCATGCTTGATTATTGGAAAAGCGTTAGACATTCTTCACTTGCTCACAAGACTTAGTCATTTGTGTTTTCTCATTTTCTCTCCATTTTTTCTCTCCTACTTCTTCCTTAACCCATAACCCTCACATGTGTTGTGAATCCTAGGGTTCTTTGAGATAAAATAGTTCAATTAACTCTCTACATCTCCTAAGCTATCTAAATTAGCAAACTGGTTACTTTAGTTACCTCATTCTTGAGGTTGGAGCTTGAATCATAGACTCTCGGGTGGATCGTCTTCGACACGAAGAGGCCGACGACCGAGCTTGATCCACATCTTCTAGGAGCTCAAGAAGAGGAGAAGAAGACCCGAAAGACTAGATTCTTGGAGGTATAAAACTCTATCATAGTAGTTTAGAACCTCTATGTGTTTTGCTAGTTAGGGTTTCTGAAAGATCTTGGATGTTTGGTTGATATTGCAAAGTATAAAATCGTTTTTTATAAATTTCGCCTCTCCATAAACCACGTGGGATGTGCGACATCGACTTACATTGGTATCAGAGCCTACTCAAACCTTAACTAGTTTGTTACACGAAATCTAGAATTACGAAACCGAAATAATTTCGAAACGATAAAAACGAAATCCAAGTTTCTGTTAATTTTTGCTGAGCCTCTAAAAATTATTTAAACAATTGCATAGTGCTCCTTCAGCAGTAACTAGAATGCCGGAGAAAAAAGAGGCCCAAACTCCAAGAAAAAACTGCCCAAAATGTCATTTTTCCCGCTATGGCCGGTTTTTTGAGGGAGTTAGGTCTTGGGTTTTTATTGTGGTGTTTTGTACTCTTGGATTTAGGTTTTTAGGTAATGTTTGATTTTGTCCAGATTTCATATTCTGTTATCTTTGTGCTTGGGCAATACGGAGTATTTCGAAGTCGGAATTTTAACATAGTTTATTCATTTTTGTTTGTATATCTATGTCACGACCCAAATGTGGAACGTGACCGACACTTAAATCACGCAACGTCTAAAGGTGTAAAGTAATTCAAGTAAGCCGAAAACCCAGAATCTAAACCGTGAAATAAAGTAGAGTGGTAAAAATCATTGTTTAAAGTGTTAATTTTGGGTGCAAAAAAATCATATCAAAACCTTTTTGAAAATCAAGTAATTGTAAAAGCTTCGACAACATCTCCTTTGTAAAACTGAATCCAAGCCGATATATAACAAGAATAAGCAATAGCATCCCCATTTGGGAGCAATCTATAAGCCATCCGGCGGAACACAATCACAAAACAAGATATACGACATTATAGTGTGAAGAAATAAGGAAATAAGAAAGGAAAAACAATATCCACAGCATAACATAAAAGTCAGCTCACACGAGCACGACACCAAAGTCAAATACAATACAAATCTCTCAGTCTCGTCTCTAAGTCAAATGTACATGTAGTAGATAGAGTATACTGGATACAAAGAGAAAATATACAAGGTAGAAGACAAAAAAAATACTCGCAGCCCACCTACAAAATATCACATCCAAAAAGTAGTAGCAAAAGTAGTAGTAGCGTGCCCTGCCGCGACTATACTAATGGATTGACCCTGCAAGATGCTGTGGCACTACAGGGGTGAGTTGCCAGCTCGTGAGTAGTAAATAATATCATAAGTGGCAATCATAAGCATGTACGTAACAGCGACAGATCCTAAGTATGAATTTATAATACGATGTACTAGTATAGATGCAACATGAATAAGTGAGCGAAGTATGAAATCTGGAGTGTAGCAACTATAGAAAACTGAATATGTCATAGTGAATTCAATATGGTAGAACCCAAAAGTATCATCAATAGAAACAACATAAATCCTGTGTCAATCATCGACACTCAAAAATCTCAATATCATCAGGTGTCGTCTCTCGGATCGGCCCTCAAATCCATCTGATCACACGACTCCAGTCGGTATCCTCCAGATATCCGCCGATCCAAACAATCACTGATAGGTATTGTTCCCCTACCAGGCTCAATGTCTCTCTATACGATCTTCTTGCCCTGGGGTACCTTACCGGGCCCACCATATACCCGCAGACGGTGCCTCCTCTCTCCTCGAATCGGGTATACACATAACTCAGAACCGAGAAAACTCATAGCGGACGCCACATATCATATCAAGAGAAACCGCATTTTTAAAACAATCATAAGTTTTCAAAATGTATATGTGGTTTCCCAAATTCAGAAATCTCACAAAACATCATAATATATGAATATGGCGATGATAGCAAATGTACATGGTATTGATATGATGCAAGCTAAATAAATTACACGGAGATCTATTTATCAATAAGATGCAATGCAATGCAAGATATCATGCAAGTTTTATAGTGTACGTGACATAGCAATTACCAATAGCGTGTGTGTACATATAGGTTAGTGCACGTGCGACATGAACCATTGGTAATGGTGCCAGTGTCCTAATATGGAGATATCAATGTGTATGATGATGCGTATGCAATATGGAAATGTGTATAGGTATATGAATATAAGATTTGTAACTAGATTCTAAAAATCGGGCGTTTTACGCCATCCGAACGATCCCCCCATAGATGTTAAATCTACTCACAACACAACCTTTAATCTAAATTATAAATTATTAAGGCACAAGGTTAGTAAAACATACTTAAACTTGGCTCATACCTTAAAACGAAAAGAAGGAGACCCTAACTTGAAAAGGTTGCCTTTAGATGAAGACTTGTCTCGAAAGAACTCTTGAAGAGATTAAAAATTTGGATTTTAAGATGATTTGTGAAGGTTTTTAAAGTGATTTATGTAGGGTTTTGAAAGGTAAAAAATAGTTTAAGTGAAGGAGTTGAAGAAGAAAGAAGAAGAGAGAATGAGGGAGAGAAGGGTCTAGAGAGGAATGGTAAATATTTAACCATGGCACAAATTTGACCTACATTTATTGCACCATATCTTATGTTTCCCATTTTCATTATTATTTTCTTTTTCTCTATTTTTCTAGAACATCCAATATGTAAAATATTTATAAACAAATATAAATTGTGGTTTAATAGTCATGGTTGCCTAAACAAGTTTTAACCTAAACTAACATCTTGTTAACACTAGATTAGTGTGTGTGTGTGCGTGCGTTGTATTTAAAATAATTAAATAATAAATATATATATGTGTGTGTGTGTGAGAAAATAATTATTAACTAAGTTTTATTGAAAAACGCATGTTATACCGCTAATTAAATTATAATTAACTTCTAAACAATTTTTAAGACATTATAATGTGTTTCTAAACGCCTACTAAGTGCTATATGCCAATTAGTGGGGGTTGCACATATCTTGTATCTTGTTGTTGGTTTGTGGATATGAAGTATTCGATCGTCGTGAATGAATAGCCGGGGGATATGAGAAGAGTTTTCTTTTCTTTCATTCATGTAAATTTAGTGGATGTTGCACACTCTCACAACACTTGTGAGGAGGCGGAAGCGATAAACAAAAAATTTCTTGCATGCAACACCCACATAAACCAAGATCTTGTGCTTAAACCTTAACTAGCAAAAACTATCTAGAGATCTAATCTACTATGATAGTGTTATACCTAGGAATCGGTCCTTCGGGTATTTTTTTGGATGTGACTCCTAGGCTCCCTGTGGTCACAAAGAGCTCGGTCTCCGGCCACCTCAAAATCCAAGACGATCCACTCGAGAGCTATCGAACAAGCTACAAACTCTTCACAAGAGTTTAACTAAGAGATCAAGTTTGTTAGAAGAGATCACTTAGATGATGTAGAGATCAAGTACTGGATTATATTTTTGCTCTAAACTTTTGATTCACAACTCATGTGAACGTTAAAGCAAAGAGGAGGAAGAAGGAGATAATGATGAGAGAGAATGTCAAAGTGATGCATGAAAAAATCAAGCATGGAAAAATGATATGGCTCAAATGAAAAATAATTGAAGCATGCAATAAAATATTGCACCATGCTTCAATAGTAACTCCAAATGAATAAAAAATGAAACAAGCCATTCCTTCATCCATGCTTAGACTTTTTCAAATTCCACCTCATTTAGTTATTTTCACAAAATAAATATCCATTTATGAGGTGTCTTCCTCTAGAAGGTATTTTTGTAGCAATTACAAGAATACCTCTCCACCGTATACCGTATGAGTATACCCGTATCCAAATTCAGAAAATACGAATACAAATAATCCAATAATATAATACCGATATCCGGCTTAAACCAAAGCCTACCAGTATTATCCTTCTGATCATTATTCCTGTAACAATTACACGAACATGATCGAAACCCTGCCGTAACAACTTACGACCTCTATATCTTTTACCTGAACCAGGGAACCTTCTGTGTGGGACTCTAAAGACTCGACAGTACACTGGCAGCGGGTTTAACCACAAGCATGTCAGCGACACTAGCTGTGCATAACGGCTATCCAGGTACATGACGAAAAGGTGGCCGACAAGCGAACTCATCACAACCTAAACGAGCCTGTAAGCAACTCTTACCGTACAGTCCGGTCTCTTCGTCTAATACGTCGCATATGAAGTCTAGGGATGGTAAATGTCAGACCCCAGTAACTTATAAGTCATGCTGATTTACGGCCCATAACAGTTCGAGAAACTATCGATAACTCTTATCAGTAAATCTCGAGAATACTGGCCAGGGATTTGCTGTTATGGTCGATCAAGCATAACGCGACATCAACTCTCTATACCGAGAGAGACGAAACCCCTCATATCGCTTATTGCCTCCATGCGATTCGGGAGTGTACCCAAAATCCACCTGTTTGCACGACTCAGTAGAGCCGTGGTAGGGAGGAAATCAAAGCACAGTGGGAATCACACAAGACACTATGACGATCTCGGGTCTATAGACTAACATGTACAAGTGTCACCAGAGAACTGCTATCTGACAATAGGTATATATATCATCTAGGAGTTCTCGGTGAGTCCTATTCGGTGTACCCATTCTCTAATGAGCACTTGTGTACAATCTTTGATGTCAAACACCAATGGTTGTGGGATCAACCATCACCCCAGGGTCAAGAAACGTACACACTAGTCTACTCTGGTAATATCGATGCCCTGTCTCGATATACCCTCGACTAGGAACTATTAAAGGATATGCTTATAGACTGCACAGGCCCTACCAGTATGATCTACATCATAATCCCGGTAGTCAAGCATAATCCTAAGGGCTTCATCAACATGTATATAAAGATATGAAATACAACACATCACACGTTAAGATGAAGATAAACCAGATAGCATACTATCATTTCGAGCAAAGATTGTTTCTGTACATATACATGCCTAGCATCCTATACAATACAGGCCTCTAGGACATATATATCTAACAATCTCCCACTTGCACTAAGGCTTGTAGTTGGTGCAATAAGTACCATTATTTACACTAAAACCAGTTGCCGGCGTACCGCATGCCCAACTGCTCGAACGGTTTCTCAAACTGGACTTGAGGGATGGCCTTGGTGAATGGATCTGTTATGTTGTCTTTCGTGTCTACTCTCCGTACCTCGATATCCTGGCAATCCACTATCTCCCTGATGAGGTGATACCGCCGCAAGATATGTCTGGATTTCTGATGGGACCTTGGTTCCTTTGCCAAAGCCATGGCTCCATTGTTATCCCAATACAGAGGTATTGGATTAGCAATGGATGGAACCACCTGAAGTTCAGAAATGAACTTCCTCATCCAAACCGCCTCTTTTGCGGCATCATTAGCAGCAATATACTCAGCTTCCATCGTGGAGTCAGTGACGATATCTTGCTTGGAACTCTTCCAACATACCGCCCCTCCATTTAGGGTGAGATGGACTTACTATCATCCTTGTCGCTCTGGAAGCTGGAGTCGGTAAAGCCCTCTATTTGGAGATCTCCGTTACCATACACCAAGAACATTTCTTTAGTTCTTCTCAAGTACTTCAGAATGTTCTTCACAGCAGTCCAGTGTTTCTCTCCTGGATTGGATTGATACCTGCTTACTGCACTCAGTGCATAAGCTACATCTGGACGAGTACACAACATCGCATAAATTATAGATCCTACCGCCGAAGCGTAGGGTATAATTCTCATGCGAGCCCTCTCCTCATCGGTCTTTGGAGACGTCTCTTTGGAGAGGGTGATCCCCTGACAAGCGGGTAAATTAGCTCGCTTGGAATCTTCCATACTAAACTCTTTAGTATGGTGTCAATGTATCTCGATTGGGACAATCCCAATAATTTCTTAGATCTATCTCTATAGATCTTAATCCCCAGAATGTATGAGGGATCACCCAGGTCTTTCATGGAGAACCTCTGTGATAAGAATAGTTTGATCGATTGTATCATAGGAACATCATTTCCTATCAAGAGAATGTCGTCCACGTACAATACGAGGAATGTAACAGTACTCTCTACAATCCTTTTATAAATACATGGTTCATCTACATTTTTGATAAAACTAAACCCTTTGATTGTATCATCAAAGCAGATGTTCCAACTCCGTGATGCCTGCTTTAATCCATAAATGGATTTAAGCAACTTGCATGCTTTTCCACTGCTCCCACTATCAATGAAGCCTTCTGGATGATCCATAAAAACGCATTCTTCTAAATCACCATTTAAAAATGCCGTTTTAACATCCATCTGCCAGATCTCATAGTCAATCTTCCCCTCCGAAAGACGCGGTGGAGACGCGATGGGCGTCTTGCCTGACATTCGGGGCAGATACTATTTGGTTTTATCCGTCCATCTCTCCGAAGATGCCAAGTTGACTTATGGTACCATGTATCGAAGGTTTAGACGGATGCGGCCGATGTAGCAGACTTCGTCAGATTCCCCCTTGTCTGAGGGGTTTTTGATTGTGGGGACGCTCTTCCCTGTAGGCGCAATCCACTGCAGTTAATTACGCTACAGCATCGCGGTAACAACTTTCTCCTTCTCCAGCTGGTCACTTCGTGTCGTGGGTGTTTGTTTTGTTTGTGGTTGCCCGTGGATTGTATACGGAGACTAATTTATGTCGTCGCCCGTAGGACGTGGATTAGTCCAAATCCGTATTTTCTTAGATTTGGGTTTGGGGTTTTGGTTTAAGGATACGTTAGCCATATTTGAGGCTAAGATCAACTTAAACATTTGTTAAGGATACGTTAGTCTAATTTTAGACTAAGATCAACTTAACGGGATCGTTTAGATCCAACAAAAGAGCATTTGGGGGCTCGATTTCCGGTTTAAGGACATGGTGGTCCAACATTCCCATTTTGGGGACGAATATTGGTTTAAGGACATCACATTCCATGAGTTTAAGGACCCCACAGTCCGTATCAATGTATGGTTGTCGGGACCCGTCACCTCTCTGACGACGTTGAAGGATTACAATGACAAATATCAGAGGAGTTCAGGGATATACCCTTGAACCGGGTGTAAATTGATTTGAGGGAGCAGTTGTGCTCAGTTCAATTTAATTTGAGGACTTATGGCCAGAATTGGGTTAAGTCCAGTTAGAAAAATGTCCAACATTTATACTAGGCTTATTAGGCCTTTTGATTGGGCTTTGCCCTTTTTTAAAATAATGCACAGCATTTATCTTTGGTCTATTAGACCTTTAATTGGGCTCTGCCCTTTTTAATAATGCATGGCATTTAATGTTCTGACAGTGCACCACGTGGCTTGTCAGGCGCTCTGCGCCAATTAATGAGCGCAAGGCGCCAGCGCATGTGGAGGTGGTACGTGTCACGCTCTGGTGAGCGCAAGCGCAGTGCGCTGCTGACACGTGGCGCGCTCTGGTGCAGTGTGCCAATCCAAGAGCGCAGCGCTCTGTTTTTAGGAGTGTAAGGCGCAGATTAACACGTGGCGCTTTCTGGTGACTTGCGCCAATCCAAGGAGCGCAACAGCGCAAATCAAAAGTGCAAGGCACTGTACAGTAGGACAGAGCGCATCTTGATCATATTTAGATCAAAGAAAAGAATCTCTTTAGAGGTTCTACCTCAAGATTCCAGAACCGATGGTTCATCAAAAGGCAATGCCTTTATATGAAGTAAATTACTTCTTTTTTTATTGGATCTTTTATTGATCTTTTTCTTTTTTTATGGAAGATCTTGATCTTGTTCTTAGATCATTGATCTTTTTAGAAGAAATTCTTCTTTTTTCAAAGGTTTTACCTTGTTCTCTTTCTCTTTGAATTCTTCTCAAAGTTTTTTTTAGAAGAGCTCTCTGTATCTCTGAGACTTGGAGTCTAGGGGCATTTATATAGGGCCAATTAGTTTGTTAGGTTAGTTACAGAGATCTTTCTCTGATTGATTTGGGGATATTTTCCTACCGTTGGATCTTTGATCCTAGGGCCTCTGTTTTACAGAAGACAATCTTCTTGTTTTAACAAGATTAGAAAGATCTTTCTAGAATTTTAATTCTGATTTAGTGCTGGCACAGTTGGCGCAAGCGTACCTGCGCTTGACACGTGTCGCGCAACGCAGAGCGCAGCGCAACTGCGCTGACACGTGTCGCGCAGCGCAGAGCGCAAGTTATCTAAAGCGTTGCTTTCTTTATTTTTATTTTAAAAAAACAGAGCCTTGCTCTGATTGGGTGTGCTGTCTTGGGCGCAGCGCTGGCGTGTCTTTTTTTGACTCGTGGCGCGTTGCGCGCAGCGCAAGGAATCTGAAGCGTTGCTTTAATTTTTGAATTTTTGAAATTTAAACAGAGCTTTGCTCTGATTGGGGGAAACAGTCATAGTGAGCAGCTATAGCAAGCAGGATCCGAATGGATTTGAGCATCGCGACTGGTGAAAAGGTTTCATCATAATCCAAGCCTGGTCTTTGACGAAATCCTTTTGCGACCAGCCTAGCTTTATAGGTCTCCACCTGACCATCTACACCGATCTTTCTATTAAAGATCCATTTGCACCCTATGGGTTTTACTACAGAAGGTGCAACCTCCAAAGTCCATACTTTGTTGATGTGCATGGATTCCATTTCGGATCTCATGGCATCCAGCCACTTCACCGAGTCACCACTCGTGATAGCTTGCTGAAAACTAGTAGAATCATCATCATCCATGATGCAATCTTCTCTATCACCATCAATTAGAAAACCATAGTATCTATCAGGTGGGAGAGAAGTCCTACTAGTTCTACGGAGTGGCCGAGGTTCGTCAGGTTCTATTGAAACCTCAGGTTCAACCAAATCATCGGTAATTGTATGCGTATCTAAAATTTCTTCCAGTTCTACCGCATTGCCAATAGTATCATTTGTAAAAAATTCATATTCTAAAAATGTGGCATACTGAGAAACAAACACCCTTTGTTCCTTCTTGTGGTAGAAAAGATATCCCACAAATTTACACAAAATCGATCGTGTCTTGAGTTTGTCTGGATTCTGCTTTTTCACATAAGCCGGACAACCCCATATCCTAATTCGTTTAAGAGATGGTCTCTTCCCATACCATATCTCATATGGAGTGGTAAACACGGTTTTGATCGGAACCCTATTCAATAGATAAATCGCAGTCTCTAATGCGTGCCCCCATAATGATATTAGCGACTCAGCATCACTCATCATAGATCGTACCATATCTAATAGGGTACTGTTCCCCTCCGAACGACGGCCGACGCGTGAGGGCGTCTTGCCTGAGATTCGGGGCAAATGCTATATGGTTTTATCCGTCTACCTCTCCGAAGATGCCAAGTTGATTTATGGCACCGTGTATCGGAGGTTTAGACGGACGCGGCCGATGTAGCAGACTTCGTCAGATCCCCCCTCGCAATAGGGGTTTTTGATTGTGGGGACGCTTTTCCCTGCAGGCGCAAGCCCCTGCAGTTAATTACGCTACCGCATCGCGGTAGCCACTTTCTCCTTCTCCAGAATTTCACTTCGTGTCGTGTGTGTTTGTTTTATTTGTGGTTGCCCGTGGATCGTATACGGAGACTGAGTAATGCCGTCGCCTGTAGGACGTGGATTATTCCAAATCCGTATTTACGTAGATTTGGGTTTGGTGTTTTTAGTTTAAGGATACGTTAGCCGTATTTAGGCTAAGATCGACTTAAACGTTCGTTAAGGATACGTTAGTCCTGTTTGAGACTAAGATCAACTTAACGGGATCGTCTAGATCCATTTCCAGTTTAAAGACGTATTTGTCGATTTAATATATGGCTGTCGGGGACCCGTCACCTCTCTGACGACGTTGAAGGATTACAACGACATGTGTCAAAGGAGTTCGGAGATGTACCCTTGAACCAAAGTCGATTTAGAGTTTTATAGTCCATTTAAATGTTTAAGGATACGTTAGCCGTGTTTGGGGCTAAGATCAACTTAAACGAGACCGTTTAGATCCGGTAAAAGAGCATTTGGAGGCTCTGTTGTTCCAGTTTAGGGACGTAGTGGTCCATAGGTAGTTTAAGGACGTCGCGGTCCATGTTCTAGTTTAGGGACGTAGTGGTCCATCATTAGTTTAGGGACGTCTCGGTCCAATATTAGTTTAGGGATGTCTCGGTCCAACATTAGTTTAAGGACGTTTCGGTCCACGAGTTTAAGGACCCCGCAGTCCATATTCATATGTGTGTGGTCGTCGGGACCCGTCACCTCTCTGACGACGTTGAATGATTACAACAACATGTGTCAGAGGAGTTCGGAGATGTACCCTCGAACCGGAGATAAATTGATTTAGGAGAGCAATTTTGCTCAGTCAATTTAGCTTGAGGACTTACGGCCACGATTGGGCTAAGTCCAATTGAAAAATGTCCAACGTTTTGTTTGCATTTGGCTTGTTAGACCTGTGATAGGGCTTTGCCCATGTTAGTAATGCACAGCATTTTATTCTGGCCTGCTAGGCCTTTCTGATTTGGGCTCTGTCCCTTTATTTTTGATGCAGGGCATCTGTCTTTGCTTGGGCTCTGCCCCCCATTTAAAATAATCCAAAGCATTTAGTTCAGCCTGTTAGACCTTTTTTAATTGGGCTAGGCCCTTCTGCCAATAATGCAATGCATTAGTTATTTGACAGTGGCTTATCAAGCGCTTTGCGCCAAATAATGAGCGCAAGCGCTCGTGGGAGCGACACGCGTCGCACTCTGGTGAGCGCAAGCGCAACAACGCAGTGCGCTGTGTCAGTGCGCTGCGCTGTTGCGCTGTTGACACGTGGCGCTCCCTGGTGGCTTGCGCCAACAAAGGAGCGCAACAGTGCAATTTTTCAAGTGCAAAGCACTGTTTTATATTTTGATCGATTTTAAATCAAAGAAAACAAGTTTTTTCTTGTTTTCAAAGAACCAATGGTTCATAAGAAAGTGCGAAGCACTATTATTATTTATTTTTTCTTTTTATTTAAGATTATTGATCTTGCTCTTAGATTAATAATCTGTTCATAAGAGAATTTTCTCTTCTTCCTAAAGGTTTTTACCTTTTCTTCTTTTGAAATTTCTTCAGAGTTTTCTCTGTTTGAAGTTCTTGATTTTTCACCAAAAAATGTTCCTCCCTTCGAATTAAGGCCTAGGGTCCTTTTTATAGTGCCCATAAATTAGTTAAATTTGTTAAAGAGATCTTTCTCTGAGTGATTTGGGGAATTTTCCCCACCGTTGGATCTTTGATCCAAGAGCTTCTGTTTTACAGAAGAAAATCTTCTTGTTTTAACAAGAACAGAAAGATTTCTTAGAATTTTAATTCTGTTTGGCGCAAATGCTCCAGAGCGTGATACGTATCACGCAGCGCACAGCGCAGCGCACAGCGCATCTGCGCTGACACGTGTCGCGCAGCGCACAGCGCAGCGCTGCTGCGCTTGCGCAACTGCGCTGACACGTGTCGCGCAGCGCAGCGCTTGCGCAACTGAAGCTTCGCTGCTATTTTTGTTTTTTAATAGAGCTTTGCTCTGATTGGACGCACTGCCTTGGGCGCTGCGCTGCCGTATCAGCTTTTGACACGTGGCGCGTTGAGCGCAGCGCAAAGAATTTGAAGCGTTGCTTCGAATTTTGAACTTTGAAATTCAAACAGAGCTTTGCTCTGATTGGGGGAAACAAGTACGATTCCTCCTTTCCAACACACCGTTGTGCTGTGGTATGTACGAAGGAGTGAGCTGAAAGAGAATCCCATTCTCTTTTAGGAAACCTAAAAACTCTGAGCTTAGATACTCACCTCCTCGATCTGATCAAAGTTTCTTTATACTCAAGCCTGTTTATTTTTCTACTTCAGATTTATACTCCTTGAATTTTTCGAAGCCTTCGGACTTGTGTTTCAACAAGAACACGTGTCCGAATCTCGAGAAATCATCAGTAAAAGTTATGAAGTAGGAAAAACCACCTCTCGCATGTCTAGACATTGGTCCACATACATCACTATGTATGAGATCTAAGAGTTCAGTGGCTCTCTCTCCGTGTCCAGTAAACGGAGTTTTGGTCATTTTGTAGGGTTTCCTTAGCACCAAGCCTAGGGTTTGCAAGCATCAAACATGCCACAACAAAAATTTAAAGGGGTGCTAAGCAAACTAACATAGGAATCGAACTAGAAAGTTAGGGTAACAAAAACTTGTAATCAAACATTACAAAGAAGTGAATAAGAATACAACCTTTGTAGACCGGTCCTTCAGTTCTAAAGCTCCGTGTAGAAGTTCCTTCGCTCCAAGCATCGATTTCCCAGACTCAAGATAGGCTCCTGTTAGTGTGATATGCCCTAGAGGCCATTATTGTATAGTACTAGTTTGTATATTACATTTTGGAAGCTTGGGATATATACATGGATTGACATTCTTGATCAATATGGTAGTATGCTACTTGGTTTGTATCTATCTTAATATGTGTATGTGTTTCTTTTAACATATCGCTGAAATATATTGATAGAGCCCTTACGATCTTTGCTTGACTACCAGCGTTGTGATGGCAGTCACACTAGTGGGGGCTAGGTAGTCTACAAGCACATCCTTATACAGGTCCCTGGTCGTAGGATTATCGAGACAGGGCATCGATACTCCAGAGTAGACTGGTGTGTACGCTTCTCATCCCAGGAGGGGAGATGTTCTGTCCCACAGCCATCAGTACGTCGTACTGGAGATAGTATGCAGGTGCTCGTTAGGTTACGAGTATACTGGACAGGACTCGCTAGGAACTGTTGGTTGGTACTATATCTATCGTCAGTTAACAGTTCCCAGGTGACATGAGTACAGCTTAGTCCGTCGACTTAACACTGCTACTTCGCCTCAAGTGTGTTCCCACTGTTCTTAGATTACTACCCTACCACGGCTCTATTAATTCGTGCAAACAGGTAGTAGTTGGGTGCAGTCCCGAATCACTTGGAGGCAGTGGCGGTTAGATATGATTCGTCTCTCCCGGTATTGGGGGTTGATATCGCGCTGTGTTCGGAACGACATTACACAAAGTCCCTGGCCAGGGCAAGTGAAACTTACTGGTAGGTACTCTAGTAGTTTCTTAGGGTGTTTTGGACCGTACTCCGACACGACTTATAGCACTATTAGGGGACTTATGTTTACCGCCCCCTAGGCCCGATATGCGATACTCTTAGACGAACAGACCGGACTGTACGAAGATTGTCATATTCAGGCTCAGTAGGAGTTCGGATGGGTTTTCCTCATCGGCCTTCTTATCGACATCTACCTGGGGACCGTTATGTACAGCTAGTACCGCTTACGGCCTGTGGTTAAACCTACTGCCAGCGTAGTGTCGAGTCTTTAGAGTCCCACACATAGGGTTGTTCACCTTTGGGCGATATGAGTAGATATCGTATGATTTTACGACAGGGTTCGTTCACATACGCGCACTTGTGCGTGTTCGGTGTTCGGGCAGTAGATACTAGTGGGTTTTGGTTTAAGCCGGATCCTAATATTGGATTTTGGATTGGTTTTAGTCTCATTGTGTTCGTGTTTCTCGGAACACGGACACGAGTATTTACATACAGTTGACAGAGGCAGAGGAGGAGACACCTCATTAGGGTTTTTGTTGGATATAGTGCCCTCAGAGTCAATTATTGGATCACAGGCACGTGATTACAATGATTGAGGGAGGACCTATGCTGGTAGGACAGTCTTACTCAAGATGATAGTATGTTATCTGGTTTATCTTTATCATCGTGTACTGCTTTAGGTGACCTTACAAATCACTATTGCGCATTGATAGAGCCCTTAGGATTCTTGCTTGTCGGCCTGCAGTATGATGGTGATCATATACGTGGGAGCTGGGGTCTATAAGCACATCCTTAAAAGGTCCCTAGTCGTGGGAGTTTTTGAGACAGGGCATCGATACTCCAAAGTAGACTAGTGTATACAGTCGAGACCTCCACGTGGGGCGGTGGCCGGTCTCACAAGCCACTGGTGTCAGTTGGTTCACCTAAGATGTATACAGGTGCTCATTGGGTTATGAGTACACCGGACAGGACTCGCCGGGAACCTGCTAGTTGGGATTATACCAGACGTCAAATAGCAGTTCCCTGGTGACATGTGTACAGGTTAGTTCATCGACCTGAGATCGTCATTTGGCTCGTGTGAGTTCCCACTGTGCTTTGATTACTACCCTACCACGGCTCAAAGGAGTCATGCAAATAGGTTTTAGTTGGGTACAGTCCCGAGCCACATGGATGCAGTGAGCAGATCTGCAGGGGTTCGTCTCTCCCGGTATTTGGGTGAGGTCGCGCTGTGTCTAGGAGAGCCATTACACGAAGTCCTTGGCCAAAGCAGGAGATTTACTGGTAGGTATTCCAGTAATATCTCAGGGTGTTCTGGGCTACACTCCGACACGACTTGTACCGCTTTTAGAGGGCTGACTTTTACCAACCCCCTAGGCCCGCCATGCGATGCTCATAGACGAACGGACCGGACTGTACGGATATTGTCACTGACAGGCTCAGTAGGGTGTCAGGATGGGTTCGCCCATCGACGTCCCTTTTGGTCAATACCTAGTAGCCCGTTACGTATGGCTAATACCTCTGACGTGCTAGTGGTTAAATCCACAGCCAAAGTATTGACGAGTCTTTAGAGTCCCCCACAGACAGTTTCTCAAGTTTCGGGCGAAACGCTGTAGAGGCCGTATAGATATATGACAGGATTCGATCATATACGTGCGGTATTGCACGGATCATGATCGGACGGATAATACTAGCGGGCTTTGGTTTAAGCTGGATCCTAGTATTGTACAGTGTAGATTTTGTCTCGTTGCATTTGTATTCGGTCGGAATACAAATGCAATTATGTATATACAGTCGCGGGGTTTTCCTGTAATTTATTACGGGATCGTTTTTCTAAAGTTGCCAGCTTGCTTTCCGTTTCGGCCATTTTCCTTTCTATCTTTCTTTGGCTGATAATTGGTGTGGAGGGGGTTATTTGCAATTGTGCATTTTATTATGGAGAAGTCTTTTTGTGATGATAGCTTCATGATGGTTCAACCATCATTTGACTTCTTTGTTCATGATTGCTTGACTTTTAGAGATGAGATGGTTGATGGAGTGGGTTGACATAATTATTGAGGTGACTCATTTTTGATGATGATTACATTTTTTCTTTTGCCTTGGATCATTGCTATTTCCCTCCTCCATGAAGCAAGGCCGGCCGCTACTAGGAAGTGGGCTGTCCATTTTTTTGGTGTGGGAATGAGTCTCATTTCCTTGCTACAAAATTCCCAAGTTCATCCAAAAAAGCTTGCATCTCCTTTCCCACTTCCAAATGGCAACTTCACATAACCCCTTGAGACAAACCACTCTACACTTAGCCTACAGCATCCTTGGACACATCGACTCGCCAACTTCGTGCCCGAGTTGCCTCGGTCCAGAAGTGGGAGCCCGTAAAAGAACCCGGCGATGTGGTGCCTTTCCGACGAGGAGGTGAAGACCGGAGATTCCGCGGGGAGATCGGGATGGCGACGAGAAGACCGAAGGACACGGATCGCTCGGTATATCTCTCTACCCATTCTCTAGATTGCTAGGAGTAGGTTAATGGCCCGATCCGGGTTTTTAGTATGCGGTAGCGCCAGTTTCTATGTTAAAGAAAAGTATCGTTTCCGCATTTTGGCCTCGTTCAGACGGCCGGGGCGCTGCCGTGCACTTACACTGGTATCAGAGCCACGCCATTAACATAGTCTAGCTTGCTCTAGCGTGTTTAAAACTTCGATCGAACAAATATCCCAAAACCGCGATTTCAAGTGCATCAGTTTTCTGTCGAATTTTTTTTGGCTCGAAAAATTATTTTGAGCATTACAGAAATACGTGCAGGCAATTCTAAGAGTTCTACAAAAATTTGGTGGCTTGACTTTACTGTTACACCGCGGAACCGCGGCCTAACCCATGCATTGGCCGCGGTTCCACGGCCATAGTGACTCCTTGTAGCACCAAATTTTTACAGAGGATCTTGGACTTGGAAATGGGGGTTTTGGTATGTTCTGTTAGGGCCCAGATTTATTTTGAGTGCTACAGTTGTGCTTGGGGCCCACTTCGGGAATTTTAGTTGATCGAAAATTTTAAACATGTTAGTTCACAGTGTTTACATTATATCTGCGACCGTGAATGTCATTTGATCGGTAAATCCTGTCTAACTGGTATAGCCCTTTTAGACGGATTTGCGAACGTGACATTCACGTTGATATTCTGTGTTGTGCTGTGATGTTGCGGATTTGTCGTGGTGGATATCCTGGATGCAATGTTAGTACAGTTTGGTTATTTATGTACATTTGATATTGCAGGGCGAGCGTCCGACATGTGGACTTCCGTCACTGCCTGTTTGTATATTATTCTTTTAGGGCACGACCGGGCTGAGGTCGATGTACCTGTTGTATGTATATTTTACTTTCTGTACTAGGATTACCCCGCGGTGGGGTGTGCGGATAGCCGGGTTCTAGAGGGCAACGGGTCCGCATATCATGGCGTTGAGACGGAGGGGGCTTCACTCTAGAATTGGTGGGCTATTCGCCGCACTCGTAGGGGGTACAGGTTGACCCAAGGAGGGGTGCTTAAGTTACCGGATTCCGTGAAGTGCTGGGTGGTCCATTCACGTTGTTGAAGGGGGCTGCCTCGCTTCAGGTTTTGGCGGGTAACTTGCCGCGCCCGTAGGGGTCTAGGATTTCATTACACAGGCTATCCACACGACCAGGGGAACGTCGGGTTTCAGTAGCGGCTCTATGAAACCCGGGGATCGCAGATATCTGTATTGTTTTGTGATGCTTATTACATTTATGTGATGTTTCATTTTATCACGCCTTGAGCGAATATTATATATTGATATATATACTGGTAGATGTTGTATATGTTTTGCATCCGCGCTAGTCCAGTCCCCACTCTGTCGTTAGTTAAGTAACCTAACGGGTGATGACGGGACCCAGTGGCGAATGCGGATGGCATATACGTACATCATTATTTTCGTTCTTTATTGGTGTGATCAATTGATGGGACTGCATTGATTCGGATCAATGCAAGCTAAACAAACATATTCTGATGTTGTTGGAACATTTTTCAAAAAGCTGTTATTGCAAGGACGTTCTTTTTTGTTTTGCACAGTGGTATTCGGTTATGAATATCCAGCACCTCAGTCGACGGGGCAAGGGCCGAGATCCCTTCACCGAGAGTGACCCCTTAGACAGAAGTTTGCGTCAGGGTAATAACTTCACTATAGCCGATTACCTTTGCTTTGCATCGTGGTATTCAGTTGGAATATCCTGCACCTCATTCTACGGGGAAAGAGCCGAGATCCCTTCACCGGGAGTGACCTCTTTAGCAAAGGTTTTCGTCGCTACATTTTTATAAAAAGCTATCCAGTTCCTTCAACGATATCAAGTCATTACGTTAAAGGTTTTTCGCCAAAAACCATTCGTAGCCCTCCGTCATTTCAGACGGGTAGCACGTAGTATTCATGCTATGTTTGTTGACCTTCGTCAAGGTATAGTGAATGGTAGCTGCTTGTTACCTTTCTGCTGCATAGATAGATGCGTTGGTTTGGGACAGTCGTACTGCCTTGTTGGCCAAAGTCAAGGGTAGGTACGGGTGGGTTCAAATTAACCTGGAAAATGACTGGTGGAACTTGACATGTGACTTATGATTTGTTGACCTTCGCCAAGGTCATAAGAGCATGGGGTAAAAATCACATCGGGAGTTTCTAAAGAAACTGAAACTTGCCAGGCATGCGCATACCTTTTGGAGTGTGATAACGTGAGTGGATTTCGTCACGTTATCATGCGATGATAGTTGGATCCCGATTCCCACTGAAGAGTTGGTTTACTCCTCGGGTGATCCCGACTAATTCTTCTTTCAGGTTTGGAGGAGAATTTGACGATACAGTGGGAGGTTTCCTGATTAGATAAAGTGATAACCATTCTGGTCTAGGTTAGAGTGCACGCTAAGTGTTTCTTTTCTCTCTCTCTCTGGCAGCGACCATGACCCGACCCTTGACTATGACTCAGTGACCAAAATTAATCGAACCTTCTTAAACACTGCCTTTTGGATTATCAGAGTTGCATACCTCATTGCCACTCCTGCTTTTACCCTTTTTCTCCAGAACACCCCGTATTACTACGAACATCCACTTCCATTGGATAAAACCATCGTATGGTTATATACGAACTCGAAGGAACTTATTCGAGGATGGTTTCTGGTTCTGGAGAAAACGAATAGGACTATTCAGTTGTCTTTTCTTTTTACCTTCTCTCAGGTTGCGAGTGCCCCTTAGATTAGGGGATAGTACACCTATTATGCAAATTGGATAGTCTTTTTCCAAACCATAGGCAGGTGCCGACCGGTAGGGAATGAAGAAAACCAATTAGCTTAACGATGGTGTACAGAAGGTATTATGTAAAGACAAATAAAGGGATTAGAAGGAGGGCAAAGTAAATTGTGGCTGCTATTCATGACCAAACCAAGTATTTCATTACCACTCCCACTTCACCTTTGTATTTCTCCAGGACACTCCGTATCACTACGAAGATCCACAGTTTATTGGATACTCCATCGTATGGTTATATACGAACTCGAAAGGAACTTGTTCCAGTTCGGGGATGGATTCTGGTTCAGGAGAAATAGGAATAAGGTTTATTCAAGTGTCTTTTATCTTCACCTTCTCTCACGTTATGAGTGCTCCTAGGATTAGGACAGTACACCCATTACGCTTATTAGATAGCCTTCTTCCAAACCATAGGCTGGTGCCGAACGGTAGGGAAGGAAGAAAACCATTTAGCCTAAGAGGGTGTACAGAAGGTAATGACTAAAGACATATGAAGGGATTTGGAGAGATGGCAAAGAAATATACGGTTACAGTTGTGAATCTGGATAATGGAAGAGGCATTACTAGGAATACCCGGATACCCCTACGAAATATTTCAATGTTTCAGTTTCACTGTGTACTGTTAAAAGAAAACCGATTTCCCAATTAGTTCTTGCTCCAGGGTATGTATTTACCAGGTTTGATTCTCACATCTGTATGGTTTTACAGATGATGAGTGGGAGTAAGTTATTGGGAATTGGGTGATTGTCCTCATTATATCGGAATTCGTTGTAATTGGTGATATTTGAGGAAACCACCCGGGTTGTTTGCCAGACGGCAAATATTTAGTTTTGAATATCCGCTGTTATGCACCAATTTCAAATTGATATATCTGTACGTCTATTTTTATAGAGTGAGATATACCTTTTTGAAATTATGTCCATGACATTTACCTATATCAGTGGATGGTTAGGTAAGGAGCATTAAACAGCGGTGTAATTCTTCTTAATCATAAGTACAGTTTTCAACCTACGACACATAGGGAATGAGTTATTAAACTCAAGGGACTTATACAGAGTATTGTATGTTGTCCAGTGTCCATTAGGACAGAGGGATTGGTACTCGTACTGTATTCTGTTTACTTGTGACTTCTTTGGTTCTTAGACATGTGTTTCGTAGAAACACAAGGTCCAAGTTTTGAGAAGTTATATGTATAAGATTAAAGTAGAGAACCAGGTATTGCAAGTATCGGGATTCTTCAAGGTGATCGAAGATGTAGATACTTGTGTATGGTATTCAGTTGATAGTAATGATTAAGAGAACTTGCTTCTCTTTCGGGTTACTCATAATTGGAAGCATTCCTAAGTTGAGTAACGTTGATCGGCCTCTCTCCATTTAGTTGACATGCACTGGAGATAGTTGCATGATTTGAATCTTGTTCAATTAAATCATTGCCTCTGTTTCTGTATTGGATATAGAATAGTTCATATCTTAACATTGTTAAGGTACGGGGAGTTGTCCGGCTTATGATTAAAATCAGACTCTAGATAACTCAAGGCACGTTTCTGTAATGGCTGTTTGTGGGTTGACCCGGGCTATGACGAGGGTTGACTTTCTACCATCTGGAAGATCAATAGTGATATTGTTCTAGACTCGCCACAGTTTTAACAAAAATGGATTTTTTCAGAAAGCAGTAGTGGGAGTATGGTAAAACTGGAAGTGATTCCAGAACTGCAAACGATTACTGAAAATTTGATAAGAACCTAAAGATTCAATGTGGATTGACATTCCATTGGCCACTCCGCAGATATGGTGGGTAACCTCAGGCACTCGAGAGGTACTTCGGTATGCTCAAAGACGGTGACAGGGAGGTTCTTGTTTACCCAGACTTGCCATTGCTGTTGTTCCAGACTGTGAGACCCGGCAGGAGGATGAGTATAGCGTCGTTCTAAACAAGCTTTAGAAGTGCACGTGTATATGACTCTGCCAGAGGGTTGTCGTAGTCAGTGAGAGCAGCGGAAGCATAGTGGACAAGTAGCTTATATCTATTTATGGACTAAAGCAGATATAGCGGGGATAGATCATCTATTTCTGATGTGACAGTCATAGGTTTGACTTCATCAGAATAGGGGATTGATCTGTTAAGAAGGTAGTAGGGTGTGATGTCCTGGTATTTGGATGACATACACAGAGTAGGAAGTGAAATTCCTATACTACGATCGGTTATACATTGGTCGTCACACAGTGGTTTCTCCACAAAGGACATGGATATTACATCAGATATTCTGGTTACTAAATCTATGGTTTTAGATCTAGATTTGGGAAGTGTCCCAATCAGGGTACTAAGACAGCATTCTAAAGGTATTTAGAATGGACGACTCCTGGCATGGTAGTGTACCTGCAGGTGATGGAGTCGCCCTCTCTGAAGGTGTCTTATAGACTAAAAGGGAGAGGGATGTGCATGATTGGCAGATCACTTGCTTAGGCAATTGAGTCAATCATGAGATGTCAAGTACCACACCAGATGTTGTTTTTGCACAAGATGCAATAAGTTGATATTGATCCAATTCTGGAGAAACATTCAGATGCAGTTTTAGAACATAAGTGGATGTTCTAGGGATCTGATAACGGCAGCCTCTTTCAGAAGACGGTTATCATTCCAGGCTTCCAAGGTGACCTGGATGACAGAGTGGCTGTCAGAGTTATAGTTTTCCCTCCGACGAGGGGCAGTAGTTTGGACAGGTGGTCCAAGGGGATACTGAGGGAGGCATGGCGCAGGATACTGATTAAGTTCAGTTGACGATACAGTCTAAGAAGTTTGGATTTGGAGTTCATTTATGAGCTAGGTCCCATCAGATATCCAGACATATTCTAAGACAGGTATTGCTCATTTCGGGAGATGGGTTTTCTCCGCGAACTTGAGATTAAGAGAGACATAGAAAGAAACATCAAAGCGGATCCACTCGCTGAGGCTATTCCTCGAACGCAATAGTTTCGCAAACGGGTTTTTGTGAGACTGATTAGTAGAGGAGTTTGGTGTTCGGTATCACACGGGCTGTGAGTATGCGACATCGCAATAATTAGCCTTGAGTGCAAGTGGGAGATTATTGGATATAGTGCCCTCAGAGTCAATTATTGGATCACAGGCACGTGATTACAATGATTGAGGTAGGACAGTCTTACTCAAGATGATAGTATGCTATGCAAATTGATGTGTAAATAAGCACAAACCTCCCCCAAACCTGTTTTCAACAGTGTCCTCACTGTTGCTATCTGCTGGATCACAAAAACCTGTAAGCTTGGGGGGAAATTATTAATGGGGGCAAAAATTTATGAAAGTGAAAATTCTCCCCCAAACTTATTTTTGGCTCACAAATTTAAGGACAAAAGTTTTGTACAAGAGCCAAAAATATACCCCCCCCTCAAACATGAGTTAGACAATACAAAGCATTTTAAGAGGGGGTGAGTCATTTGGTCAAAGTAAGACTTTACAAAGACCAAAAGTCAACACCAACCATTCAAAGATTTTATCAGTATATCGTATAGGTTGGTGGAAGAATGTGTTGTATCGAGTCAAGAAATAATGGGGAAGGGATAAGAGGTGGTCTGGAAAGGGTTTGAAATTAAAGAAAAGAAAGAATGAGGATGAAGATGAATGATTAGGAAGAAGGAATGGTGACGGTTAAACTTCTATAGGTGGAGATTGATCAATCACAAAATCCGTATTGTTTAAAAATTCAAGTTCATCAGCAAAAAGTTCTTCAGAACTTTTATCAATGGTGTGATTGAACATTTTGCTGTCAAAGAGTTTTATGCCAGAATTTATTCTACTTGATTCATAAAAAATCACTGAGGTAGAGGACTCGAAAAACTCATCTACCTCTTTTTCAAAAATATCCAAATCAAGTTGAATTTCTGGTATTACTGAACTTGAATTAACGGATTGTGATTTATCAAGACTCACTGAAACTATAGGAACAGAAGAAGAACCGGAGAAAGTAGAAGGTGAAATGTGTAAGCAAATTGGTGTGTCGGGTGTTGCAGAACCAGATGTGGAAGATGGAGGCTGTATTTCTTCGGGTATACCTTTATCATCAACTTCAAGACATATTTGGGGTTCGGGAAGAATTAAAGGCTCAAGATGATGACCACAAGGAAGTGAAAGGATTTGATGAACTGGTGGGACAAAATCATCCAAAATTTCGGGTTCATCAATCAATATATCCCCAATGTCAATCACCTCATTCAAGTGAAGGTTAAAATTCTCAAACTCCTCATCAAAAGTATGGTTTTCAATCAGTTTTGGTTCAAGAGTGGAGGTGTAGAGATCACAAGGGATGGGTATGGTTTCACTTGAAAGGGACCCTTCACAGTTGGGTAAATCAAACACTACAAAGTCACACAACTTATCAGACATTGTTCTTGATGAATCTATGAAACTGGAGTTGTGGAGTTCAGTTTGGAATGGGGAGGTTTGATTAGGAAGGGTGTACAGTTCTGTCTTACTACGCAAATCCTTCATAATTTGATTCGTCAGTTCCATAAATTTTTCTAATGTCTGCTCCAGACTAGTCTTGGGTTGATAAGGGGTTTCAGTATAAGATTGAAATTCCCGTGGATAATTAAAACTCCCAAATGACTGATTAGAAGAACTGTCTAGAGTAGGTGGAAAAGTCGGATTGGATTGATAGGAACAGAATGGTTGCTGAACTTGGGTAGGAGTAGGATCAATATTATGATAAGAAGAATATAGATATGGGTTGGTTGGTTGGCTATATACAAACCGCATATCAAACTCTTCTCCGGACAGTGGTGGTGATGGTTGATATTGGTCCGGGTTGAAACTTTGGCCTCTAGACCTAGCTATGTGCTCAGCAATGGACATTCGTCTAGGGGCTTCCTCACTCTGGGTATGAACTGAAACAGGTGTAGGATTAGGATACGGTTGATAAGACCTAGACTGAGGCGGCCAACTGTTTCTTCCTGCTTGTTCTATATGATCTCTTAAGGACATGGAAGAGCCGGACGGTATACCGAAAGGATTTCGAAAACAAGAGATATCTGGTTGTGGACAGCAAAGCTCGGCAAGTGTTCTTCTGTTTAGGTCACCCATTATAAGAAGAGAAGAAGGGGGAAGGGGTAAAAGGGAGAGAAAGTAATTGGTTTGTTTTAAAAAAAAGACGGATTTAGACAAATCACAAAAATGCACAACCCTAGAACTATGGTTACCTAGGTCCAGTCTCTAGACCGCTTCTAGACTTCCAAAGGACAAGCCGCAGGATAAATCCTCTACCGCCTCCGTACTACCCTTGTAGCCAGGTAAGTGCCAGGTAAGTGGGAAGGAACCACGTCGTGGGCCTAATTAAAAACCACTAGCCTTCGACACACTTACCTAGGCACTACAAAAATAATACGGATAAACGATAAATTACCCACGACCTTCCTCTGTCCTTATTGAGCGCGACAGTCCTTAGAGTCTGGTCTAGATATTTTTTAAATTAATGAAGGGTTAATCTATATGCTTGGTTTGTGATTTGTGGGGCTTAGGAAGGGTGATGAAATCCCCACCTAATCTTGATTTGGTCCTTGCCCCTTAAAGATCCGTATTAAAATATGCAAAAACAAACCGAAAAACAAAACTTTGCAAAAAGATTTTTGAGCGGTGATATTTTGCAAAGAATCCTGCAGAAAATAGATTTTATTGGATTTTAGAGGAGAGAGAAGGGAGTTAGAATCTTACCAGAGATGTGTGAACCCTAGATCTCCTGTTTCCTCAAGTCCGTGACTCCAGATTTCCTCGCAAAAATTCACACAATAATCGTTAAATATACAATTTGCAGTTTTGTTTTAAAAATGATATGACTCGTCTAAGAATTCAACACAAATAGTAAAAATAAAAAATTACGCACGTTTCCCCGGCAACGGCGCCATTTGATTGACACGAAAAGGTGTTTTTGTAGTTAACCGCAATCAATAACGGTGTCGCGTATAGCTAGACCGAGATGAGTACGGGTCGTCCTCTGGGAAACGTGGAACCTTTTACTTTTACTTTAGATGTGTTGAGAAAGAGATGAGGGGTAAAGAATTTTATAGAATGGTTTCTAGATCTACATTAAACAAGAATGTAAAATATAGATCTAGATTATTTTAAAGATGTAGTTAATATAATAAGGGGGCTTATAGGGTTCGTTAGGATCTATTAGTTATGGATGATTAATTAAAAGTTACCCTTTTATCCATTAATAGATTTAGAACTAGAACGACGGTGATGCGTGTAGATTAGGGTTTCTGGAGGGAAAAGGAATCCCACTCTTAACCCTTATCTCGACACGGAACTCCGTTCATATCTAGCCTTTACCAAAACAATCATTAATCTAATCTCTAATCGCGGTCGGAACTAGCAAAGAATTGCTAGCGCGCCCGATTAGGATGTTAATGATTCTTTTGATAAAGTTCCTAAACTTTATAGGACTTAAAAAGGGTTTAATTATTTTCATCGTCCATTAGCCTACCCTAATCCTACGAACCCTTCAAGCGGAGAATTACTCGTGCATGTTGGGAAAAGAAGATGAAAAGAAAGATAGGGAAAACATAATGTAAAAAAATACAATTAAATAAAATAACTACCTTTATTAATCGACTTCTTCAAACTTCACTTTTAATCCATAGAAAATGATTACAACTAGTTGCTTCTCGATCTTTCCTAAGGAGGTAGTCGAACAGTCGATGATCAGCCTGGATGCGTGAGCGTCGGAAACTTCGTGATCGCGTCGGCTTGATAACTTTTCCAAGAGGCTCTCGGTGCTCTTTTATAGTGCAAAGCCAGAATCTTATTGTTGAAAAGTTGGTAAAATTCTTCATAGATTTATGCCAAAAAATCTTGCTTCCCAATTCCCTAGAAGTGCGGCGGATCCGCGGCCCAAGAGGGGGTTTGGCCGCGGATCCGCGCTCAAAGGTGAGGATCTCTTGATCAAAATTCTTGGGCTTTCTTCTTGTGACATGTGGCAATCCTAGGCACCTTTAGAATTCAGAAATCTTCTCTCGGTTGCTTCCAGACTTGGTCTCTAAGTTTTGCTTCTTAATTAGGCAAGTCTTCTTCAACAGTTTGATTTCTTTGATATATTCTGCATAACAACTTGGAAAATTCTGCACAATAATCTTAAATAATATTTAGTAGACTTAGTTCTACTAGGATTTGGTCAATGAATTTATTTGCATACATTTTTCTACCAAATGCTAATTAAAATATATTAACACATGGAAAATAGTGTTTTTACACATAAACCCTCATATGTATAATATATTATAATAAAGTCCTTTTTTTAATATGAAAATGGTAGGAAAAATGTAATACAAATGTGCAGTTTTATCAACTGAACAACAGGGCATCGATACTCCAGAGTAGACTAGTGTATACAGTCAAGACCCCGACAAAGGGCGGTGGTCGGTCTCACAAGCCACTGGTGTCAGTTGGTTCACCTAAGATGTATACAGGTGCTCATTGGGTTATGAGTACACCGGACATGACTCGCCGGGAACCTGCTAGTTGGGATTATACCAGACGTCAGATAGCAGTTCCCTGGTGACATGTGTACAGGTTAGTTCATCGACCTGAGATCGTCATTTGTTTCGTGTGAGTTCCCACTGTGCTTTGATTACTATCCTACCACGTCTCAAAGGAGTCGTGCAAACAGGTTTTAGTTGGGTACAGTCCCGAGCCACATGGAGGCAGTGAGCGGATTTGCAGGGGTTCGTCTCTCCCGGTATTGGGGGTGAGGTCGCGCTGTGTCTAGGAGAGCCATTACACGAAGTCCTTGGCCAAGGCAGGAGATTTACTGGTAGGTATTCCAGTAGTATCTCAGGGTGTTCTGGGCTACACTCCGACACGACTTGTACCGCTTTTGGGGGTCTGACTTTTACCAACCCCCTAGGCCCGCCATGCGATGCTCATAGACGAACGGACCGGACTGTACGGATATTGTCACTGACAGGCTCGGTAGGGTGTCAGGATGGGTTCGCTCATCGACGTCCCTTTTGGTCAATACCTGGTAGCCCGTTACGTATGGCTAATACCTCTGACGTGCTAGTGGTTAAATCCACAGCCAAAGTATTGACGAGTCTTTAGAGTCCCCCACAGACAATTTCTCAAGTTTCGGGGGAAACGCTGTAGAGGCCGTATGGATATATGGAAGGGTTCGATCATATACGTGCGGTATTGCACGGTTCATGATCGGACGGATAATACTAGCGGGCTTTGGTTTAAGCTGGATCCTAGTATTGTACAGTGTAGATTTTGTCTCGTTGCATTTGTATTCGGTCGGAATACAAATGCAGGTATGTATATACAGTCGCGGGGTTTTCCTGTAATTTATTACGGGATCGTTTTTCTAAAGTTGCCAGTTTGCTTTCCGTTTCGGCCATTTTCCTTTCTATCTTTCTTTGGCTGATAATTGGTGTGGAGGGAGTTATTTGCAATTGTGCATTTTATTATGGAGAAGACTTTTTGTGCTGATAGCTTTATGATGGTTCAACCATCATTTGACTTCTTTGTTCATGATTGCTTGACTTTTGGAGATGAGATGGTTGATGGAGTGGGTTGGCATAATTATTGAGGTGACTCATTTTTGATGATGATTACATTTTTTCTTTTGCCTTGGATCATTGCCATTTCCCTCCTCCATGAAGCAAGGCTGGCCACTACTAGGAAGTGGGCTGTCCATTTTTTTTGTGTGGGAATGAGTCTCATTTCCTTGCTACAAAATTCTCAAGTTCATCCAAAAAAGCTTGCATCTCCTTTCCCACTTCCAAATGGCAACTTCACATAACCCCTTGAGACAAACCACTCTACACTTAGCCTACAGCATCCTTGGACACGTCGACTCGCCAACTTCGTGCCCGAGTTGTCTCGGTCCAGAGGTGGGAGCCCGTAAAAGAACCCGGTGATGTGGTGCCCTTCCGACGAGGAGGTGAAGACCGGAGATTCCGCGGGGAGATCGGGATGACGACGAGAAGACCGAAGGACACGGATCGCTCGGTATATCTCTCTACCCATTCTCTAGATTGCTAGGAGTAGGTTAATGGCCCGATCCGGATTTTTAGTACGCGGTAGCGCCAGTTTCTATGTTAAAGAAAAGTATCATTTCCGCATTTTGGCCTCATTCAGACGGCCGGGGCGCTGCCGTGCACGTACAGTTTTGACCATTGACTTGATCAAAACCATAATGAGAAGGAGGAAATTGATTAATAGTTTTAATTAGAGATAATTATATCATGGCTAATGTTAGTTTGACCATTTGACTTGTTGACCCATGTTGACTTAGATATTTTTGTTAAGCATGACATATTTTCTTTGAGCATGCTTAGCATTAATTGTGACATGATAAAGGTCAAATTAATACACCATCACAATTATCTTAATTAATAATATTATTATCATATTTCCTCGTATGAGAGCTTTATCCTCTCATTCTCATATTATCTTTCTCTCTCATGGTTTGCTCTCTCCTCTTCCTCTCTCAAAGCTTTAATCTTTCATGAGTTGAAAATCAAAAGCTTTTGAGACTAAACCACCAAAATACTTCTCTACTCACTCTAGGGCTCTTAGTCTAGCAAGCCAAGCACTCTAGTTACTTCATTGTTGAGGTAGGAGCTCAAGGTAGAGGCCTTCGGGTGGATCTTCTTCGATATAGAGAAGCCGGTGAGGAGGAGCCATCTACATCATTCCAAGGAGCCCACAACAAGGAGAAGGAGTTCAAGACCAAGGTATAATCATCTAGCCTAGTAGTTAAGACTCTAAGTTAGTTTGTTAGTTATTGTTTAGCAAAGATCCTAGTGCATAATCTATGTTACCTTGTGATAAAAATTCGGTTTTTACTCTTTCCACCTCCCCGTAAGTACGGGGGTGGGTATCATAGACTTACAGTGGTATCAGAGCCTAGCTAAACAACAAATAACATGTTAGCAAAGTCTTTAGAATTTCGATCCCGGACAAATCACAAAATACATCAAAAATTTATGTTTTCTGTCGATTTTCAAAACAGGTCTAAAAATATTTTCCGAGACCTGAAAAATACGTGCAGGCTTTTTTAGGGACACCCAAGAAAAACGAGCTCGTGACTCGGTCAGACTGCCGCAGAAGCGCAGCGAAATCATGCGTTCCGCCGCGGATTCGCGGCCGAGTCGACTCGGAGTCAACTCGTTTTTCCTGCAGATTGTCCAGCTTGATGTTTTATGATTTTTCTGATATTTTGTTTCTGCCCAGAATCTTTTGAGTACAGTGTCGTATTTGGGGTAGTTTCAAATTTGGTTATCGATCGAAATTCTATAAACTTTAGCTAATCGGATTAAATCTATGATGTGATATATGTACTGAACGTCTACTAATCGCTATGTGTCGATTAGTAGGGGTTGTACATATCTATGATCTGTGTTATTGGATTGTGTATATGAACTTGTTGGATTGTCGTCGATGAATAGCCGAGGATGTGAGATGAGAGTTTTCATTTTTCATTCGATATAAATTTGTAAATTGATGTAATATTGTTTTATGGTCGTACATCCGGGTTGAGGTTGTAGCCACCATTGTATATTATTTCTTTTACTGTTTTTGCTCCTAGGATGGACCCAAAGTGGGGTGCACAAACTACTGGGTACTTTGAAGTGCTGAGTGGCCTACTCACGTTGTTGAGGGAGGCTGCTTCACTTCGGGTATTTGGCGGGTAGTTTGCCACACCCGTAGGGGTCTAGGGTGGGGTTTGGCTATTCATCGCAACCGTGTAATCCGTCTTTCGTTGCAGGCTCGAACGAAACGCGGATTCCTAGCATATCCAATGTGTTCATCTGTGATCTGGAATGACTATCATTGCGTCTGACGAATGTATATATATCTATATATGATATCTAGTAGGCGTTGCTTATGTTTTGCATCCGCGCTAGTCCAGCCCCCGCTCTGTCGTTAGTTAAGTAACCTAACGGGTGGTGGCGGGGCCCAGTGGTGAATGCGGATGGTATAAGCGTACGTTATATTTTCATTGTTTTCTACAATGGTAGGATTAATTGATGGGACACCATTAAATAAATGCAAAGAAAACAAACCAAAGTTGAATCGTTGGAACAATTTCAAAACCACTCGGTTTTTTTTCAAAACAGCAAAACTTTTTTAAAATGCGGAGCTTAAACCACTCCTTTTAAAAGCTATCATGTTCCTTCGATTATATCAAGTTCACTACGTTCAGGGTTTCGCCAAAAACCATTCGTAGCCCTCCGTCATTTCAGTTAAATGTTCAGTAATATTTAAGCTGTGTATTTTGACCTTCGCCAAGGCACAGTGATTGGTAGCTGCTGAACATTTATCTGTAGCATAGATAGATGCGTTGGTTTGGGATAGTCGTACTGCCATTTTGGCCTTCGTCAAGGGTATGTGCGGGTGGGTTCAAATTAACCAGGGTAATGACGGGTAGAACTTGACATGTGACTTATGATATGTTGGCCTTCGTCAAGGTCATAAGAGTAAGGGGCAAAAATCCACATCGGGAGTTTCTAAAGAAACTGAAACTTGCTAGTGTTGCATACCATTTGGAGTGTGATAATTTTGGTAGGATTCTTTCAATTTTATCACACGATGGTATTTGGATCCCGATCCTACTGTGAGTATATGCTACTCCTCGGAAGATTTTTTCACTTAACGATCAATGCTATAAACCAAGTAGGTGACTAAAAAGGTGTTAGCGGGGCTACGCCCACAGGGAAAAGAGGTTATTTAATTAAGGAACTTCGCAAAAGTGTCGTAAAACCTTCCTCGAAGTACCGAAACCGGCCTGGCTGAACGGTTAAGCAAGTATTGTACGGTGAGATTAATTCTGACTAATTCTTCTTTTATGGTTTGAGGAAGGATTCGAGGAACAGTGGGAGCCATCCTGTTTAGACAAACTAAAAACCACTCTAAACTTGCAATAGCATCATGCTAAAGTGTTTCTTCTCTCTCTCCTGCAGCGACCAAACAACTTGACGGGCCTTAAGTTGTTCCTAGATAAAAACATGCTGACAGGGCCAAACTATAAATATTGGTTCAGGAATGTCAAAATGGCAATCACTTATGACAAGTTGGGGTATCTCCTTACCACTAAGGCCTCCGCCGTCCCAGGTCCAGAATCCAGTGTCGCGGATAGGGAAATCCGTAAGATCTGGGAGATTGACTGCGCGAAGGCTAAGTGCCTCGTGCTTGCCTCTATGGACAATGAACATTAGAGGAGGCATGATAATATGGACCTTGAATCCATATTTCTCCATACTAAGGAACTATATGGAGAGCAATCCCGTATCGCTAGATACGAGACCTCGAAGAAGATGTTTAAGTGAGGTTAGCTGTCGGATCATCTGTAGGGGAACACGTCCTTAAGATGATTGGCTACATTGAGGAGCTCGTGGACCTTTGGACCACGTTAGAGAATGAGTTGTATATAGACTTGATTCTCCAGTCCCTTCCTTCCACCTACGCCCAGTTTATCTTGAATTTTAATATTCTAGGTAAAGAAGTTGAACTTCCGGAACTCCTCAACATGTTGAGGAGTGCAGAGGGCACCCTGCAGAAAGCAAGGAAAACACACACTCTGTCTGTTGGTGTTATTTCCTCTGCTAGGTCCAAGGCGAAAGCCAAGAGAAAGAAGAAGAAATTTCCCACCAAACCGAGAGGAGGTGTTAGTAAGTTGGAAGCCAAGGGGAAGGCAAAAATGGCGAGACAGATAGTGGGAAAGGAAGAATGCTTTTATTGTCATAAGAAAGGACACAGGAAGAAAGATTGCAGGGCTTGGAAGGCCAAGAACCAGGACCCGAAGCAGGTTGTGGCTTCGGCTTCAGGTGTGTATGTAATTGAAAACCGTCTGTCAATCAACTCTACTTCCTGGGTATTGGATACTGGATCAGGATCTCATATCTGTAATTCTTTGCAGGGGTTGAGAAGCCATAGAGTTTTAAAGGCGGGTGATATGACCCTCAGAGTTGCGAACGGAGCAAGCATGGATGCTGTGTCCGTAGGGGATTATCACTTAGGATTGACTAATGGACATGTTTTAGTTTTACGCAACTGTTATTTTGTACCCAGATCGACTTGTAATATCATATATGTTAGTCATATGTATGCCCTAGAGGCCATTACTATACATGAGATGTATATTGTAGTGGATGCTTGGACATATATAGGGAGGACTTTCTTGCTCGACATGATAGTATGCTATCTGGTTACTCTTTACCTTAACGTGCACACTGATTGTCTCTCTGTTACATATTGGTAAAGCCCTTAGGATGTGTACTTGACTACCTGGACTATGATGCGGATCATACTAGTGGGGACATGGTAGTCCATAAGTACATCCTTCAAGGTCCCTAGTCGTGGGTGTATCGAGACGGGGCATCGATATACCAGAGTACACTAGCGTATACCTTCTCGAGCCATATAGATGGGCGATGGATGATCCCATATCCATTGGTGTTTGACATCAGAGATGATATACGGATGCTCAGTGGAGACTGGGTACACTGGATGGACTCGCCGAGAACTCCCAGATGGTATTATACCTCACATCAGATGGCAGTTTTCTGGTGACACCGGTACAGGTTAGTCTGTAGATCCGAGATCGTCATAGAGTCATGTGTGATTCCCACTGTGCTTTGATTTCCACCTTACCACGTCTAAGAGGGCGTGCAAAACGGTGGTTTTTTGGTACGGTCTCTAGTCACATGGAGGCAATGAGTGATAGGAGGGGTTTCGTCTCTCCCAGTATTGGGGGTTGATGTTGCGCTGTGCTCGATTGGCCATAACAGGGAAGTCCTGGCCAGGGCTGGTTTAGAGATTTATTGGTAAGTGTTACCAGTAGTTTCTCGACCCGTTATTGAAGGGTTCCTAGGCACGCAAATGAAGTCTCACAAGGCATCAACCATGCCAATTTCAAATTTTATGGGTGCCGAGAAACTCTAATACGGATCGTTAACTAGAATTTTAGGCGAAACAATGAACTAGTTAACAACTTAACTAAAGATAAGAAGCTACAACCTTTGTAGATCCGGTTATCCACTTCCTTAGCTCCACGTAGTCGTCCCCTCGCTGTCCATCTCGAATCCCGGACTCTTGCATCGGCTTCATCGGAGAAAATGAGCGGACTAGTCGTCGGCTACGATGCCGAAGATGATCTACGTCGAGGTTACACAAGATCAAGCTCCAACTTCACCAAGTTGTGAAACTTGTGAAGAAAACACCCTATACTACTTGGCAAGAGGTAGAGGGTGAAGAAATAGGAGGTGGGTTCACTTTAGAATTGGATTTCTCACACTTTTACTCAAGAAGCCATTGATGGTGGCTAGTTTTCTTTCTTGAAGATGAAGAAGAAGAAGAAGATAGAATATGATAAGTATTGTTTTAATAGAAATAAAATGAATACTTATCATCTTCTAACTATGGTTATGTGTAGAGATTAGACCATAGTTATTTGGAATGGTTAGGGTTAAGCATGAAGACAAAATGGTCACATTGGTCAAACCTTCATGAAGCTTCAACAAGCTTCATGATAGAATGAAACCATTTTGTTTTCTTTTATTTATTTGTCAAAAGAAATGGATAAATAAATAAGTGAATAAATCAAAACCCTAACCATTATCATAACCATGGTATAAGTCTTAACACAAAGCCAAAATTCATGCATCATCAAACATGACACAATGTAGTGCACAAAAGTATATCACATATACAACTTGTGAACTACAAGTGAGAAAATCCATTTAAAGTGAACCAATACTAGTTAATGCAAAGTAATATACCATATATATAATTCTACATTAAATCATTAAATCAACACTTGATTCAATGATCCGGTCATGTCGCACATAACCGACTAGTATACAATGTATCGATTTATCGAATCAATATTCGATTCGATAACTAGGTTATATCGCATACAACCAATCGAAACATTCATCGCGAGAATGAAATACGGTATCACATACACGCATTATTCTCGGTCCCGCACATATCTCATATGCGCTCCTATTTCGTTTCGCTTGAGCCAGGAAACCTCTGTGTAGGACTCTAAAGACTCGTCAATACGCCGGCAGCAGATGATGATCATATCAAGCACCCACAAGCCGCAAGCGGTCTGCTAAACGTAACGGCCACCCGGGTATTGAGCGATCAGAAGATCGACGAGCTAGCCCGCTCACACTCCTGTGAATCCAACCAGTAACACTTACCGTACAGTCCGGTCTGTTCGTCTGATATGTCGCATATCAAGTCTAGGGGTGGTAAACGTCAGACCCCAGTAACCGATAAGTCGTGCCGATGTGAGGCTCATAACGGGTCGAGAAACTACTGGTAACACTTACCAGCAAATCTCTGATCAGCCCTGGCCAGGGACTTCCCTGTTACGGCCAATCGAGCACAGCGCAACATCAACCCCCAATACCGGGAGAGACGAAACCCCTCCTATCGCTCATTGCCTCCATGTGACTCGGGACTGTACCCAAAGACCACCGTTTTGCACGCCATCATGGACGTGGTAAGGTGGAGATCAAAGTACAGTGGGAATCACACAAGACTCTATGACGATCTCGGGTCTACAGACTAACCTGTAAAAGTGTCACCTGAGAACTGCCATCTGACGTGAGGTATAATACCATCTGGGAGTTCTCGGCGAGTCCGTCCAGTGTACCCAGTCTCCACTGAGCACCCGTATATCATCTCTGATGTCAAACACCAATGGATATGGGATCATCCATTGCCCATCTGTATGGGTCGAGAAGGTACACGCTAGTCTACTCTGGTATATCGATGCCCCGTCTCGATACACCCACGACTAGGGACCTTGAAGGATGTACTTATGGACTACCTTGTCCCCACTAGTATGATCCACATCATAGTCCAGGCAGTCAAGTATACATCCTAAGGGCTTTACCAACATGTAACTATAAGACAGTTTAAAGAGACCAGTATACATGTTAAAATAAAGAGTAACCAGATAGCATACTATCATATCGAGCAAGAAAGTCATCTCTATATATGTCCAAGCATCCAATATAATATACATCATCTGTACAATACTGGCCTCTAGGGCATACATACAACTAACAATCTCCCACTTGCACTAGGGCCAGCTGCTGTAGTATCGCATACCGAGCATCCCCAAGAGTCTCTCAAACTGTATCTGGGGAGTGGCCTTCGTGAGTGGATCCGCCGTGTTGTTCTTCGTGTCAGCCCTCCTGACCTCGATCTCCCGGCGATCAACTATCTCCCGGATCAGGTGATACCGCCTCAGAATATGCCTGGATCGCTGATGGGACCTGGGTTCCTTGGCCAAAGCCACCGCTCCATTGTTATCGCAATACAAAGGTATTGGATGCTCAATGGATGGAACCACTCCAAGTTCAGTAATGAACTTTTTGATCCAGACAGCCTCTTTGGCAGCATCGTTGGCAGCGATGTATTCAGCCTCCATCGTCGAGTCTGCCACGGTTTCCTGCTTGGAACTCTTCCAGCTAACCGCCCCTCCGTAAAGGGTAAAGACAAATCCCGACTGCGACTTAGAGTCGTCCTTATCACTCTGGAAGCTCGAATCGGTAAAGGACTCCACTTGGAGTTCTCCGTTACCATACACCAAGAGCATCTCTTTAGTCCTTCGCAAGTATTTGAGAATGCTCTTCACAGCTGTCCAGTGACTCTCTCCAGGATCAGCTTGATACCTGCTCACTACACTTAGTGAGTATGCAACATCGGGTCTGGTACATAGCATTGCGTACATGATAGAGCCTACAGCCGAAGCATAGGGTATCCCTTGCATGCGAGCTCTCTCCAAATCAGTCTTGGGAGACATCTCTTTGGAGAGAGTGAGTCCAGAGATCGTGGGCAAGTTCCCACGCTTGAATTCTTCCATACTAAACCTCTTTAGTATGGTGTCAATGTACCTGGATTGGGACAATCCCAATATCCGTTTGGATCTATCTCTATAGATCCTTATTCCCAATATGCAGGAGGCATCACCAAGATCTTTCATTGAGAATCTTTGTGATAAGAAGAGCTTGACCGATTGCAGCATAGGAATATCATTTCCTATCAAGAGTATGTCGTCCACGTACAATACGAGGAAGACAACCTTACTCTCTGCCACCTTCTTGTAAATACAAGGTTCATCTGGGTTTTTGACGAAATCAAACTCTTTGATAACGACGTCAAAGCAGATGTTCCAACTCCGCGATGCTTGCTTTAATCCATAAATGGATTTAAGCAGCTTGCACACCTTCCCGCTGCTCCCACTGTCTACGAAGCCCTCTGGCTGAGTCATGTACACGCACTCTTCTAAATCACCATTTAGAAAGGCGGTCTTAACATCCATTTGCCAGATTTCGTAATCATGATATGCAGCGATGGCAAGCATGATCCGGATGGGTTTAAGCATAGCCACTGGAGAAAAGGTTTCGTCATAGTCCACATCTGGTCTTTGACGAAAACCCTTTGCAACAAGTCTAGCTTTGAAAGTCTCCACTTTCTCATCTACACCAAGTTTTTTCTTGAAGATCCACTTGCTCCCAATGGGTTTTACCCCTTCAGGAGCAACTTCCAAAATCCATACTTTGTTGGTGTACATGGATTCCATCTCGGACCGCATAGCATCCAGCCATTTCACTGAGTCCCTACTCGTGATGGCCTGCTCGAAGCTAGTTGGGTCATCATCCTCCATGATGCAATCCTCGCTCCGACCATCCATGAGAAAACCGTAGTATCTCTCAGGTTGGCGAGGAACCCTACTAGATCGGCGGAGATGCTGAGGTTCATTGGGAGCCACTGAATCTTCTGGTTCCACTAAATCTTCTGTTGTGTTTTGTTCAGCTGGAACCTCTTCCAGTTCTACCTCAGAGCCACTAATCTCTTTTGCAAGAAATTCCTTTTCTAAAAAGGCGGCATGTTGAGCAACAAATACTCTTTGTTCCTCACTGTGGTAGAAGATATACCCTCACGAATGTTTGGGATATCCAACAAATTTACACAAAACAGACCTTGCCTCGAGTTTGTCCGGTTTTTGTCTTTTGACATAGGCCGGGCAACCCCATATCTTTATAAAATTAAGATATGGTCTCTTCCCCTCCCATATCTCATATGGTGTGGTAGGCACAGATTTGGTGGGAACCCTATTCAGTAGGTATGCTGCTGTTTCCAGTGCATATCCCCAGAAGGAAACAGGTAACTCAGCTACACTCATCATAGAGCGCACCATATCTAATAGGGTGCGGTTCCTCCGTTCTGATACACCGTTGTGCTGTGGTGTATATGGAGGAGTTAGTTGAGAGAGAATCCCATTCTCTTTTAGGAAGTCCAGGAATTCAATGCTCAAGTATTCACCTCCTCGATCAGATCGAAGGATTTTAATACTTTTTCCGGTTTGGTTCTCGACTTCTTGTTTATATTCTCTAAATTTCTCAAAAGCTTCTGATTTGTGTTTCATCAGGAACACATATCCGAATCTAGAGAGATCGTCAGTGAATGTAATGAAGTACGAAGAACCATCCCTGGCATGTGTAGACATTGGACCGCATACATCACTATGTATCAGTCCCAAGAGTTCGGCAACTCTGTCTCCGTGTCCCGTAAACGGAGTCTTGGTCATCTTGCCTTTGAGACATGACTGGCAAGTGTCATAAGATGAAAATTCAAACGGATTTAAATATCCATCCTTATGCAACTTAGCCAGTCGTGTCGCATTGATGTGACCCAGTCTATAATGCCACAAGAAGGATTCGTTCAGTTCTGAACTCTTCCTCTTGTGTGTGTTTGTTATGCTCAGAACTGTTGATTGATTTAGAACATAAATGCCATTGCACAACGTGCATGATCCAGCCAACTTTTGGTTACGGAAAATGTTCATAACATTATCCTGTAATACAAAATTATATCCCTCTTTACTCAATAAAGAAACCGATATAATGTTGCATATCAGGTTCGGCATGTAATAGCATTCGTTCAGAACCAATGTATTACCAGTCGGTAATACAAGGTGATATTCCCCGACAGTCTTAGCTACAACAATTGCACCATTTCCAACTCTAATGTCTTTATCACCTTCTCCAAGTTCTCTACCTTTCCTGAGCCCATGTAACTGATTACATATATGGGATCTTGACCCGGTATCTAATACCCAGGACGTGGAGCAAATGGAGAAACAGTTCTCTGTAACGAACACACCCGAAGAAAATGCATCAACATGTACTTTCTTCATTCGGGTGGCATGGGAATCCTGGTATTCCCCTATATCCTGTTCATTCCTATAACTCTTATAAGAAAGAACGGAACCAACGTTCCCCAGCACAGTATAACATGCGGGTTTCGGTCAATACATCCATATTATTATCTTTATTAGGGCATGACATGGTCGCTACCTGGAGAGAGAGAAAAGAAAACACTTTAGCGTATGCTCGTGCAAGATCAGATTGGTTATTATCTTATCTAATCAGGATGGCTCCCACTGGTTTTTATCAAATCTTCCTTCAAACCCTAAAAGGAAAGACTAGCCGGGATTAATTACACCCTACAACTTCGTCGATCTTTCAGCCAGGCCAGTGTCGGTACTTTGAGAGAGGTTCCCCGTGCTTTCGCATGGACCTAATTAAAGTAAACCTCGTTTTCCCAGAGGCGTAACCCCGTTGACACCTTTCTAGACACCTACTTGATCGGCTAATTGTAATGTGTAAAACTCTCCCAGGAGTAACTCTTACTCGCAGTGGGTATCGGGATCCAACTATCTCATAGAAGGTATGCAATCTCATTGCAAATTTCAACACTTGAAATTCCCGATAATATTTTGCCCCAAGCATCCTATGACCTTGACGGAGGTCAAAAAACCACAGGGTGCAAGTCAAGACCAACCCGTCATTTCTTGATTAAATCAAACCCACCCGCACGACCCTTGACGGAGGTCAACAAGGTCGTACGACTACCCTAATCTAATCTGCATCTTATGCATAAACAGATAAATACTAGTTAGCTACCGCACACTACGCCTTGACGGAGGTCAACAAACGTAGCACGAATACTAAGTAGGATTTATCTGAAATGACGGAGGGCTACGTCAGGTTTTTCTGAAAACCATGAGCGTAATGAACTTGATATCGTTGTAGAATCGAGTGAATTTTGAAATGGAGTGTTCTTGAGGCTTTTCTAGTTTTGCTAAAGGGGTCACTCCCGGTGAAGGGATCGTCGGCCCTTTCCTCGTCGAATGAGGTGCGGGATATATCATATATATCACTGTGCAAAGCAGAAACTATAGAAGCAATCAAAAGACAAACCGAGTGTGTAGCATCTGCCAGTTATTGCTAAAGGAGTCACTCCCGGTGAAGGGATCTCGGTCCTTTCCTCATCGAATAAGGTGCAGGATATATCACATATACCGCTATGCAAAGCAAGAACTGTAGCTACCTTGTTTTGTTTAAAATTTTGATTCTACAACATCTTAGGTTTCTTTTCTTTCATTAATCACATTAATGAAGTCACATCATTTAATTCACCTAAACATCACAGATAAATACGACGTACACTTATGCCATCCGCATTCGCCTCGATGTCCCCTCGTGCACCGTTAGGTTAGGTAACTAACGACAGAGCAGGGCAGGGCTAGTGCGGGTGCAAAACATAAGTAACGTCTATATAATATATCATATATACTATACAAAGTATCCATCACAGAACATATCACATGATCACATCACAGATATCGCAGCAGAAGAATCATATGAAATATTGGATATACTAGGACGTCCGTGTTTTTAATACGAGCCAGTATAAAACACGGATTCCACGGTCGTGATGAATAGCCAAAGCCACACCCCTAGACCCCTACGAGAGCGGCAAGCAACCCTACCAATTCTAGAGTTAGGAGACCTGGACTCGACTCCTCGAGATGGTCTCCCACTGGACCCCAGAACCCGGTTACTTGTGCTCCCCTCTTTGGGTCTATCCTAGTGCAGAAAAGTAAATAATATACAAAGGGTGACAGCTTCCGCAACCTGGAAGTGCCCCAAATAAAAGAATATTATATACAAGTTTTTTTACATGAATGAAAAAGAAAAACACTCATCTCACATAAAAAAACCCGGCTATTCAAACACGACGATCCAATATAACATATCCAGTAACACATAACACCAAATGTGTCACGCCCCGCTTCCCAAAATACGGAATACGAGGGGTAGACAAGGCCAGCCATGCTCCTACGGTCAAGGAAAAGTCCTGCCGTAGTCACACTTCGGCTTCTAGTTTCTCATGGTAAACAGTATATATTGCACAGGTAATGGGAAAATGCAGTAACTGAAGGAAACAATATAAAGTCTGACCTGAAGTGGAACAAATGAAAGTAACTCGGGAAGGCGAGTCAAGAAGTCTGTGAAGCACGTCTAGTTCTGATCCAGGCTAAATCTTCTCCTCACACTGAGCATGCATACTCAGGTCGTCAGAGCGACACAATAGCAATATAGTGTATATAAATCAAGTAACAGTTCTACAGTAGTAATGGATGTGAATAACAGTAAATCAATGACAACATGAATATAACTGAGCAGAGATCAATGCAGCGGAACAGTAAAGCAGTATAACGATATGTCACGAATGTCAAGACAGTATAGAATGAATGTAAATGACAGTAACCCTATCAGTCTCTAAGTCTCACTGCACAGGTCAATAAGCCTATCGTCAGTCCAAGTGTGAGAGTCAACCACTCGCGAGTGTCCTCCACCCAAGGGTAGAACCCAAGGGCAAGGGACCACGGGCCCAACATGTAACGAATGTATCACGGTGTATATAGCACATACCCTGTAAATCTCCATATAACTCCCTAAATATATAAGCCGGCATGGGACTCCCGAGATTCTGTTGAATTCACACTTGAACTACCCCACACCCCGTGGTCTACATCAAACGCTAACCGTAACCCTAAATACTAATCGATCCGTGACAAGTCTGCGCGAGAACTGGAGGCAGGACCTCCATCAAGCACGTCCCGACCAATACCTAAGATAAATGGCAGTGTCGGATGCCTTATCTGTGACATCCGTGCAAGCGCTTCCATAAGTGTCCCATACCACTTATAGTCACACGTACACGCATCCCACAGACGTCGACAATGCAATAGAATAAAAGGGACACTGATTGTGCACAAGTACGTATCACTTTCACTTAATCACGGATACACGAACACTGACGTACTTGCCACAATCGCCACTAAAATCTAACACTGGGTAAATGCACGATGTCACTAGGTTATCAATACAATGATATGGGTATGATGTGATGCATGAACAGGTATATAAACATGATGAGGATGTTATGAAACCGCATTCTTTCACTTGCACGATTTATCATGAAACATATGTATATAATTTGGCGAAATGACAAACAGGTAGTAATTAATATGTTCAGTTAACTATCCACCTAATTTGGTTTCGAGCCAATCGGGTTTCAGGATCATAAGTTATAACCGTTTCATTTTAAGCGCATGCGGCTGGAAATCCGGTTTCAGAATCAGGAATCCATTTCGCAACGCATTTTAACCCCTGTTGGGATCATAATTTAGCGATACTACAGTTGGATGAATTCTAGGGTTTTCAGTAAGGTTTTCAACGCAACAAACGGATCTTCAATCGCATCTGTACGTTAGGAGTTATACTCTGTTTAACATTAACATGTCAAATCTGATTCTGCTGGGACTGTTATATGTCCCGGTCTTCTAAATTACAGATTAAATAGTAAATGATAACGAAACAGGATGAAACTAATTGTGTTGTCTAGCTAACAGATTTACCTACAGTAATCAGCGGAGTTCCGCAACCTAAGTGTTAAGGAAAACCAGTGGTACCAGTTACAGAACAGCAAGCAACACTTTGAGTCGCTCTGGACTGCAGTCCAGAGTCGCACTCCGATCCAATTTTCACCACAGTTTAAGTACAGGTATGTCTGGGAATTAGTACAGGGTTAAAGTTCGTCGAGTTGGCTTCGATTTGAGCCCTCGAACGCACCATTCTAATATGTATATGATTTATGGTGAATTTAACGGTTTTCAGGTGCAACAGAATTACAGTTTTACGGCTAAACTTGGGGGCAGTTGTTTTAGTCGTTAACGATCAAATTATCCAATGAAATTCATACACTAAGCTCAAAGCCATACGGGCCAAGTAAAACTATTTGGTTCCGCCAAAATTGATAAGGATTTCCTAAGAGGACAAGCATCGAACAGTTTCGACATATAATTTAACTAATCTTGCAACTTTAATATCAATGTAATAAACATTTGTATCATAAGTACATAGCATGTAAGCAAGTAAAAACTTGCCTGGAACGTCTTGGGGATGTACGGTGGCTGTGACGTCACGAACGCGCGACACACGCGCTGCTCGGCACTTGACTTGTCTCGAATCCGAGTCTCGGCAACTACGACTCGCGGTTTTGGTGGAGTTGGCTGTTGCGGCCTTGGCAATGTCGTGGCTAGGGATCGCTGATGCTGTCGGGGCCGATGGATAGATTGCAGAGGACGAGAAAGAGAATTCAGAGAGAGAAAGGGTTTGAGAGAGAAAGAGAGAAAGAGAAAAATGTTAGAGAGAGGGGGAGAGTGAGAAAGAGAACTCAGGGAGAGAGAGGGGCTCAGAAAGACCAGAAAGAGAGAAGGAACACAGGGAGAGAAAGTGAGGGTGTAGACAGAGAGAGGGGAGCTGGGGTAGAGACGGAGAGGGTGAGCGAGAGGAACAGAGGAAGTTGGAGAGAGAGAAGGATCGGGAGATCACGGCGACGGTGATGATGATGATGATGTCGACGACGGCGCAGTGGGGTGGAGTTCGTCGGCGTCGTCAGTTGTAGGCGAGATTGGTCGGAGCGGTGGGTTTGAGGATGCAGGGGCTCGCGGCGAGGGGTTGGGTTGCAGGCGAGGGGGAAAGGATTTCTCGGGTGTTGAGGGCATAGAAGAGGGAGGGGAGGTGGTGAAGAGGCGAGGTTGGGCGAGGGGATTGAGCTCGGTGGAGCTGTCGTCGTCGTCGTCGTCGAGGGGAAAATGGGGGGTGCAGGGCAATGGTGATGGAGGTAGAAGGAGGAGAGAAAGAATTTGAGGAGGCGGGGTGAGTGAGGGATATGGAGACGTGGTCGCGGGTCGCGGGGAGTAACGGCAGCGGGAGCAAGGGCGCGGGGAGCGGCGAGGAACGCGGTCGCGAGCGAGATTGAGGGAGAGTGCCGTTGGAGTTTAAATTGGAAGAAGAACAGTAGTGGGGAGTCGGGCGTGGGCTTGGAGGACACTGGGCCGGGCCGAAGGTTTTAATAAAGAATTTAAAAGGGAAAAATGAGACACGGGCCGGCCAGAGAAAAACAGAAGGAATTTGGAGGGAAATGGAGATGGGCCGCAACATTATTGTTCAAGAGGGTTTTATAAAATCAAGTGGGCTGAGCTTGGGGGTTGGGCCAAGAAAATGAGCTGGGAAGATAATCATAATAATTAAGAAGGAAATGGGGCCGGCCCGGGCTGAGTTTTAATAATTAGAAAATATGAAGGGAATTAAAGAGTAGAGAGGAGTGGGCTGAGTACATCAGTGGGCCAGGCTAAGGCAATGAAAAAAAGAATGAGGAAATGGAAACGGACCGGGCCAAGGAATTTTAAGAAGGAAAATAACAAGGTAAATGAATTGAGGGGGTCGGGCCGGGAGAGTTAGGTTAAAAAGAAATGGCTTAAGCTGTAGGCCAAGGGAGTTTAATTAATTAATTTAACAAAATAGGGAAGGATGAGTTGATAGCTGGGGAATGAAGAAAATAGTAGAAAAGGAATGAGAGCTGGGCCTAAGGATTTAGTTAGAGAAATAAATGGTGTTCGAAAAATAAAATATAATAATAAATCTATATATAAAATAAATAATTCACAATTAAGAATAAAGAGGATTCTAAAGTAACAAAATACGGATTTAGGCGTATAAAAAGAAACCGAGTATTACAAAATGTCATCAACGAAAGTAAATATGCGCATCCCAATTGTCGTTGACATATAGCAACGAAACCGACGATATCACATATTACACTTACGGTCACAGAAAAGAAAGCGTAAAACTACAACAGTTGGAATCCGCAACCTCTTTAGACATCGCATGCCTAATCAAATGAAATACTTAGACATCACATGCCTAACAATTATAAACCCCGCATTTTAGTCCCATTATCGAAAACTCTTTTCAATATCAAGTGAGACTAAAGCGCTAGATTTATAACATTCATTCAGTTATCTCATAACTGTTTGTGAATTCCAATTATTGTATCCCATTCCGGATAAATAGAAAATATTAAACTTTCCGATCGAACATTCGAACACCCAAGTTTTCCCGAAACCGATCAACACATGAAATAAGTTCAAAGACATTCACTTCATGCCTCAGTACCAACGGTCCAGCCGTAGAAGGGTCAAGCCAACGCCTCACATGTGGCACGCCGTACTGCCCCAAACCCTAAGGTTCAAAGGGCAGTTCAAGACGGTCACATAATCGAGTTAAGGTTTGTTGTCTTCTAGAGGGACCATCGAGTTACTTGCACTACTTAGAACGTCATTAAACTACGGAAAAGTCCAACAATTGGAAATTTCCCGGCAGGGGAAAGATTGGGTATTTACATCCGGTCGAACTTTTTAACATATTCTTAAATATCCGGAAAACCACATAGACAAAATTTGATAATCCGATCGAATCTTCGAATCCCCATAACAACCCCAGAAAATTCAACTCTTTAATACATATTAAAAATTCCCATAAAACTCAGCACTGTGAAAGAGGAATTACTGTGCAAATATGGAGGGCTGACGTCACCAGAGAGCCGCGGAACCGCCGCAGAAGCTAGGCTTCTGCCGCGTTTCCGCCGCATGTTTGAGGTATCATTGGTCAAATTTTGCACCGTAATTCTTATAATTCCCTGCTGAATTTTTTAAGCATTTTTAATCTGGAAAAAACCCAGTTTTTGGAAAACGTCCAGAGAGCAATTTGGTTTTTAGGGTTTCGGTTCGATCGGGTTTCAAACGTCGTCTACACTTCGCCTAAGGCTCTAGCTAGGCTCTGATACCACTGAAGGGTTCCTAGGCACGCAAATGAAGTCTCACAAGGCATCAACCATGCCAATTTCAAATTTTATGGGTGCCGAGAAACTCTAATACGGATCGTTAACTAGAATTTTAGGCGAAACAATGAACTAGTTAACAACTTAACTAAAGATAAGAAGCTACAACCTTTGTAGATCCGGTTATCCACTTCCTTAGCTCCACGTAGTCGTCCCCTCGCTGTCCATCTCAAATCCCGGACTCTTGCATCGGCTTCATCGGAGAAAATGAGCGGACTAGTCGTCGGCTACGATGCCGAAGATGATCTACGTCGAGGTTACACAAGATCAAGCTCCAACTTCACCAAGTTGTGAAACTTGTGAAGAAAACACCCTATACTACTTGGCAAGAGGTAGAGGGTGAAGAAATAGGAGGTGGGTTCACTTTAGAATTGGATTTCTCACACTTTTACTCAAGAAGCCATTGATGGTGGCTAGTTTTCTTTCTTGAAGATGAAGAAGAAGAAGAAGATAGAATATGATAAGTATTGTTTTAATAGAAATAAAATGAATACTTATCATCTTCTAACTATGGTTATGTGTAGAGATTAGACCATAGTTATTTGGAATGGTTAGGGTTAAGCATGAAGACAAAATGGTCACATTGGTCAAACCTTCATGAAGCTTCAACAAGCTTCATGATAGAATGAAACCATTTTGTTTTCTTTTATTTATTTGTCAAAAGAAATGGATAAATAAATAAGTGAATAAATCAAAACCCTAACCATTATCATAACCATGGTATAAGTCTTAACACAAAGCCAAAATTCATGCATCATCAAACATGACACAATGTAGTGCACAAAAGTATATCACATATACAACTTGTGAACTACAAGTGAGAAAATCCATTTAAAGTGAACCAATACTAGTTAATGCAAAGTAATATACCATATATATAATTCTACATTAAATCATTAAATCAACACTTGATTCAATGATCCGGTCATGTCGCACATAACCGACTAGTATACAATGTATCGATTTATCGAATCAATATTCGATTCGATAACTAGGTTATATCGCATACAACCAATCGAAACATTCATCGCGAGAATGAAATACGGTATCACATACACGCATTATTCTCGGTCCCGCACATATCTCATATGCGCTCCTATTTCGTTTCGCTTGAGCCAGGAAACCTCTGTGTAGGACTCTAAAGACTCGTCAATACGCCGGCAGCAGATGATGATCATATCAAGCACCCACAAGCCGCAAGCGGTCTGCTAAACGTAACGGCCACCCGGGTATTGAGCGATCAGAAGATCGACGAGCTAGCCCGCTCACACTCCTGTGAATCCAACCAGTAACACTTACCGTACAGTCCGGTCTGTTCGTCTGATATGTCGCATATCAAGTCTAGGGGTGGTAAACGTCAGACCCCAGTAACCGATAAGTCGTGCCGATGTGAGGCTCATAACGGGTCGAGAAACTACTGGTAACACTTACCAGCAAATCTCTGATCAGCCCTGGCCAGGGACTTCCCTGTTACGGCCAATCGAGCACAGCGCAACATCAACCCCCAATACCGGGAGAGACGAAACCCCTCCTATCGCTCATTGCCTCCATGTGACTCGGGACTGTACCCAAAGACCACCGTTTTGCACGCCATCATGGACGTGGTAAGGTGGAGATCAAAGTACAGTGGGAATCACACAAGACTCTATGACGATCTCGGGTCTACAGACTAACCTGTAAAAGTGTCACCTGAGAACTGCCATCTGACGTGAGGTATAATACCATCTGGGAGTTCTCGGCGAGTCCGTCCAGTGTACCCAGTCTCCACTGAGCACCCGTATATCATCTCTGATGTCAAACACCAATGGATATGGGATCATCCATCGCCCATCTGTATGGGTCGAGAAGGTACACGCTAGTCTACTCTGGTATATCGATGCCCCGTCTCGATACACCCACGACTAGGGACCTTGAAGGATGTACTTATGGACTACCTTGTCCCCACTAGTATGATCCACATCATAGTCCAGGCAGTCAAGTATACATCCTAAGGGCTTTACCAACATGTAACTATAAGACAGTTTAAAGAGACTAGTATACATGTTAAGATAAAGAGTAACCAGATAGCATACTATCATATCGAGCAAGAAAGTCATCTCTATATATGTCCAAGCATCCAATATAATATACATCATCTGTACAATACTGGCCTCTAGGGCATACATACAACTAACAGTTATGAGCCTCATATCGGCATGACTTATCGGTTATTGGGATCTGACGTTTACCACCCCTAGACTTGATATGCGACATATCAGACGAGGAGACCAGACTGTATGGTAGTGTCACTGTCAGGCTTTTGTAGGAGTTGGAGCGGGCTTGCTTGCTGATCTTCTGATCGCTCAATACCCGGGTAGCCGTTACGTCCAGCTAGTACCGCTGACGGCTTGTGGGTGCTTGATGTGATCATCACCTATTGCCGGCGTATTGACGAGTCTTTAGAGTCCTACATAGAGGTTTTACTGGCTCAGGAAAAACAAAATAGGAGCGCATATGTGATATGTGCGGGACCGAGAATAATGCGTGTATGCGATACCGTATTCTATTCTCGCGACTTTTGTATCGGTCAGTTATATGTGATATAGCCGGGTTATCGAATCAAGTGTTGATTCGATAAGTTGATATATTTAGTGTTAGTCGGTTATATGTGATATATCCGGATTATTAAATCAAGTGTTGATTCAATAATTTAGTGTATAATTGTATATGTGATATACTAATTTACATTAACTAACATTGGTTCACTTAAGCATTTATTTTTCTCACATGAACACAACTTAATATATATGTGATATATATTAAATTGTGTTTTGTTTGTATCATGGTTGTTGATACACACTACATGGGTGTATGAGACATACACCATGCTAATTATGATGTTGGGTTTAGTGTTTTAAAGTAATTACAAAATTAGTGGATTATTGGAAAAAGGCATGAAGCTTATGGAAGCTTGTGGATGCTTTGACCAAGTTCACTAAGTTTGTTTTACTTTAGATATTTGTTAACCTAACCATTATAATTAGCTATGGTAATGTCTCTACATGAGTTAGGATATGATACAAACCCACCCATGGTTCACTCTCTCTCTTGATTAGTTTTGATTCTCATTTTTCTTGAGCTCATCTTCTTCCTCCTTCAAAAAGCTTGCTAGGGTTTGATAAAGAGAAAGAAATATTATGAGAAAAGAAATTCTAAAGTGTACCCATTTCCTATTTCTCCATCCTCTACTAGATTAGCACTTTAGTATAGGGCGTTTGCTTCACTTTGGTGAAGTAGTAACTTGAGTTCGTATTCTCTCGACGTAGATCATCTTCGGCCTCGAAGACTTCAAGCAAGACCGTTGCTATCTTCTCATGGAGCCATCTGAGAGTCCGGGAGCACGATGATCGCAGCGAAGGGACTACTACAAGGAGCATATGAAGTGAAGGACCGATCTACAAAGATTGTATTTCTTTTTCACTTAAATAGTAAATGGTTTACTATATGTTTTCCGTATTATGTTTCTAGTTAACGATTCTAGTTTAGAGTTCCTTTTAACGGCAAATTTTTAAAAATGGCATGGACGATGCCTCCCGAAACCTTGCTGCCGTCGAGGGGAACCCTACACTTTGGACCAAGAAAAATTGGATTTTGAAGACTTGGGGCAACTCAAGAAAATTTTTGAGTTACCAAATGAGGTATTTCCTTCACCATTAGATTAGTATTTCATTTCCTTTATCATCTAATTAAGTTTAGAATCGATATTGTGTAGTTTAGCGAACTTTGAAAATTCCAAGTTAGGGTTTTGATGAAATCTTGAGTTGTGAAGTGTAATTGAGTTTAGTAGAGGCCTTGCAACCCCTATAGTGATTGTTTATTGGACTAAACCTGAGAGTAAACCCCAAACTCATAAACCTAGAAACCCCGATATCGGGAAATTGTGGATTTTGTGAAGGGAAATTGATATCTGCTAACACCCGGGGACTCTAAAATTTATTTAGCAAACACTGTGAGTCATGCAGGCACCCAGGAAGCTACCACAGAGACCTGAGACCAAACCCACCATTCCTGGCCGCAGATTTATTCCCCATGGCCGTAATTTGCGGCCAGGGTACTCCTGTTTCGCTTCGTATTTGGTCCATGGCTTTATTTGCAGTAAAATAGACCCTCCATGTGTGCAAAATTGACTGATTTCACCTAGGGTAAAATCTGGGACCATTTTCTTGAGTTGCTACATTGTTTTACGGCTTCGTTTTAACTTGGATTTTAGTATTTGGGTTTGACTCGGTCGATTCACGTTTATACGTCAATCGTCGAGAGTTATTGGTTATTCTTGCATGCGTAGTCCGTAGGTTCTAACCTATAGGCTTTTAACGTGTCGTTTCAGTTTTGAATTGGATTTTTATGTGACATGATATATGTTGACATGTAGGTACCCCCACGTGGATTTCAAGACGACGAGGAGAGCGTGGCGTTATCAACTCCAGCAAGCGAGAATCAAGATGAGTAGATATATATCTACGGGGCAAGTCGGGTGGATGGCGTATAGCACCCCCGCAGTTTCGTAGTGTTGTATACGAATACGTATACCTATATATATATATTTATATTTATATATATGTTTATTGTGAGACCATGATTATCTTGATAGGGTTAGTTTAGTGTGATTAGAAGTAACTTAGTTTAACTTCTTAGTCGCGAAACCCTAAATTAGTGATTTGCATACACGCACACACTCGTATACATTTTATTTACTTGTGCGTATATGGGGATATGTATACACACACACATAGGTATGGGACTATGTGTGTGTGTGTGTGTGTGTGTATATATATATACGTATACGTATACATGGATGATGAGGATAGCATATGGTATTTGGAGATGAGTCGATGAGATTGGGCATGGTGCCATGAGATCAGTGATATGACGTGGTTCGTATTATGAGATACGATATGATATTATAGCGGGTCCTTGGGCGACGTGTTTCATACACACGCATATATATATGTAGATGGTATCAGTATTGTACTGGACTTAGATCAGTACCCAGATCAGGATATGATGATAAGGATACCAGATAAATAATGAGATAAATGTGATATTTGACCCGTACCCGGATTTGGGATGCTGTACGATGGATTTACCGTACGAGCTATATTGATGATAGATCCGCACTCTTGACACGAGAATGTCATATTATATATATTGTATCGTATGTGATACTATTGAGGCGGGATCACCGACTATTATATATATATATATATATATATTAATATATATCGACTCAAATTTATGTGGAGTTCCTTACCTCTTTTCGATTAGTCTGTTAGTTTAGTCCAGTAGTTTACTTATAGATGTTAGACTAGACTCGAGTCATACCTATTTCAAAACTAACGAATCGTGAGTATTTTAAAAACAGGCCAAGGGATTCTACGGATATTTCAAAGGATGTACCTTTTCTTAAACACCACAGCCCTTATTTTCAAAACACCACGATTCGTATTATTTCAAATGGCAAAACGGTATGACACATATATAGAAATGTAGATTCTTTATTGTTACGTTATTATTCATGTTACGCATATTATTGTTGCATTTACTATTCATTTGCCATTTATTATGTTGTTATCGTCGCATTGCATGTTTATAGTGTACTTTAGTGATTATGAAACCATGCTGTCGGGGCACCAACACCATTACCGATGATGCGTATGCTCCACATACACTTGCTTGCCGGCTCACACACATCATCATCGGTAATTGCCATGTCACGTACACTTTAGAGAATATTATTTTATTGACATGGCTTGCTAGCTGATGGTTCCTATATGTTATTGTTTCATATGTTAGTTCATATTGCATTCATTGCTTGATATTTCGTGCAGATTTTTATATTTATTAGTCATGCAATAGTATAAGGGCCAGTTCGGATTGTCGGAGCCCAGTATTCATTATTATTGACTTTTATTTTGGATTTCGGATTTTCCATGAGATTTCTGGATCTGGAGAAACCGCAAGATTTAATAAACTCGTTTATCATTTTAAAAGATAAAAGTGCGGTTTTCTCATGTCATGATTGTGATATGTCCACCATGAGTTTTCTCGGCTCTTGAGCGGTATCATATACCCAATTCGAGGAGGAGATGAACCGTCTGCGGGTGCATGGTGGACCCGGTGCGGTACTTCGGGGCAAGAAGATCACAGAGAATGGCGTTTGAGCCTGTGACAGGGGAGCATTGCTGACCGGTGATTTTATTGAGATTTATGATACAGGCCAGTCCGGATAGCCGGAGCCTGAGATATTGAGATTTGATGATACAGGGCAGTCCGGATAGCCGGAGCCTGAGATATTGAGATTTGATGATACAGGCCAGTCCGGATAGCCGGAGCCTAAGATATTGAGATATTTGGATATTGAGATATATATTTTATGTCGATGCTTGACTCTGATTTTCTAATGATTTCATTGATGATACTTAAATGTTTATACAGAAATCTCACTATATTAAGAAAACAGTTTTCTCATTCTTGATGTATTCTGTTTTCATTATACCGCATTCATACCTCATATTTACGATATATTGCTACCTGAGGCACTGACACGAGCACATGGGATTACACTTATGTATAGATGTTTACCCTTGCCACCTTATCATGCTTCAGGCTTTATCATATTGAGGATATATATTACTGATCGTATTGACCTAGGATTGAGTCATACATACGACTTCTGCTGTGATGTTTTCTACTCACGAGTTGGCAACTCACCCCCGTTGTGCCACAGTTCTTGCAGGTTTTGCCGTACAGGTTCCTTTGCGGCTTTGCTGGCACACTGCTTTCATTCCGGGTGATTGTTTTGGTAGGTGGGTTCACTTGTATCGTGACCACCATTGTACTTTATTTATTCAGTTGTATCTAGTAAACTCCATCAACCAGACTTGTATATTTATTTGATAGATTGAGAAGACCAGTGTATATTCTTTCGACCTTAGAGTCGCGCATTGTATTATTATGGTTTTCTTGATGATTTTGAGTTTCCTTTTGAGTTTTGATTCTCGCCCTTCGGCGTTGTATATTATATTGCTTGCGTGGTTGTGACCGTCAATTGACGAAGAGCCAGCTCCCGCTTGGGGATGCCTTTATTCATATTATGCATGTTGTATCCTTTTGGGGTCAGTATTTACAAAAGAAACTCTGCCGAAATTTTCAGAAAAGACTTGAGATTTAAAAATGCATATTCGGCTTATGTTATTAAAACCACTTGCTTTAAAATAGTTTTCTTTACTTCTATTTAAAATGGTTTAGATTTCTGGGATTTTTGGCTTACTTGAATTAGATGGGATCCTATAGACTTCATATGATTCAAGTGCCAGTCACGTGTCATTTCGGGTCGTGAGAAGTTCCCCACGAGTCCTGTCCAGTGTACTCATAACCTAATGAGCATCTGCATACTATCTATAGTACGACGTACTAATGGCTGTAGGACAGACCATCTCCCCTGCTGGGATGAGAAGCGTATACACTAGTCTACTCTGGAGTATGGATGCCCCGTCTCAATAATTCTACAACTATGGATCTGTATAAGGATGTGCTTATAGACTACCCAGCCCCTACTAGTGTGACTGCTATCACAACGCTGGTAGCCAAGCAAAAATCATAAGGGCTCTACCAATATGTATAAGCGATATGCTAAAAGAAACACATGCACATATTGAGGTAGAAACAAACCAAGCAGCATACTACCATATTGAGCAAGACTATTTATATCTGTGTATGTCCCAATCTTTCAAAATGTAATATACAAACCAGTATGATACAATAATGGCCTCTAGGACATATATCACTAACACCATCAAACTGCGACATAGAAAAAACACACCCCCGTGAATGAGTATGTTTCTTTTTGGGACGCAGTCTGCAACTGCGTCAAAAAAAATCATTACAATGATAATGATTCATATTATTTTGCTTTTATTAATTATATGGGGCGCAATTTGAAACTGCACCCATAACATTTGTATGGGGCGCAGTTTCAAACTGCACCCTATACAAATGTAAAAGGCGCAGTTTCTGCCTCCATAACAAATGTATGGAGCACAGGTTCAAACTGCACTCCATACTGAAGGGTCCTGGCAGCGTCCCGGCCGTCGAAACGCGGCCAAAATGCGGAACAAAATTTCTAAAACCCGCGCTACCCCGACCCGATTTCCGGATCGACCTTAAACCCTATACTAGCGAGCTAACTAAGAGTTAGAATCGTTATACCGAGTTGATCCGAGTCCTTCGGTCTTCATTCCAAGCTCCTAGCGGTCCTTTGATGATGTTTGGTTGCGGTCTTCCTCCATCTCCGATGATCCACCCGAGAGAAACGGCGCAAGCTCCAACCTCGACAAACGAGCTAACCGACGCTCCAAAGTCGCTAGCTATGGAGAGTGGGGGTGTATGGAAGTGTCACTATAATTTTCTCTCTTTTCTTGTGCTCAAGGGAGCAATCATATAAGAAGAATGAAGGAGGTGATCTTGGCATGATGAACTATGAAAATAGCTAACTCTTTTGTGTGAATGAGAGTGAGTGTGTAATAATCACAAATGAAATGAACCACATCCCTCAAGTGGCCGGCCCCCCTCTCTCATCCACAAAAAAAATGATTTTCTTTTTCCAACATTTTGCATTAAACAATTGAAACCATACCATGCTACATGCACAATACCAATGCCACAAATCACATCACCTTTTCCACCTCATTAATAAAAAACAAATGAATTTCCATAAATGGAAAATCATATAAATGAGGTGGCATCTTCTAGAAGCTATTCCGTATAAAATACGGAATACTTCCCGGTACATGTACCGAAATACATATACGCGTATTCGTACCAAAATACGAATAGCCGAGAGAGAAACGAATAGTGAACAATAATACTAGAATACATATATACAAACACATATATAAATTATTAAATCAAAACCTGATTTAATAAACTGACTTAATCCTAAGCCGCTAGTATTATCAACCGTCCGATTAAAGTCTGCGCAGCAAGTGCACATGTTTAATCGGACACCTGTATGTATCAACATACCTCATGTACACCATATCGCCTGAACCGTGAAAACCATCTGTGTGGGACTCTAAAGACTCGTCAATACGCTGGCAGTGGGTTTAACCACAAGCACGTCAGCGGCACTAGCTGTACGTAACGGCTACCCAGGTATTGAGCGAAAGGGAGGCCGACGAGCAAACTCATCCTGAATCCCTACTGAGCCTGTCAGTGACAATATCCGCACAGTCCGGTCTGTTCGTCTAAGAGTATCGCATATCGAGTCTAGGGGGGTGGATAAAGTCAGACCCCCAACAATGCGATATTTAGTGTCGGTATGAAACCCATCACCACCTGAGAAACTATCGATCCTGGATCGATAATTCTCGTCCAACGTGGCCACGGATTTATGGTGATAGCCATCCGTACACAACGCGACATCAACCCCCAATACCGGGAGAGACGAATCCCCAACGATCCGATCACTGCCTCCATGTGGCTCGGGACTGTACCCAACTAAAACCTGTTTACATGACTCCTTTGAGCCGTGGTAGGGTAGTAATCAAAGCACAGTGGGAACTCACACGAGACAAATGACGATCTCAGGTCGACAGACTAACCTGTACACATGTCACCTGGGAACCGCTATCTGACAATAGGTATAATACCAACTAGCAGGTTCCCGGCGAGTCCGTCCAGTGTACTCATAACCCAATGAGCACCTGCATACTATCTTAGGTGAACAAACTAACACCAATGGCTTGTGAGACCTGGCCACCGCCCCTCGTCGGGGTCTCGATCAGTATACACTAGTCTACACTGGAGTATCGATGCCCGGTCTCGATACTCCTACGACTAGGGACATTTAAGGATGTGCTTCTAGACCCCAGCTCCCACATATATGATCGCCATCATAATGCTGGCAGTCAAGCAAGAATCCTATGGGCTCTATCAACATGTATATGATGATAAAGACAAACCAGATAGCATACTATCATCTTGAGTAAGACTGTTTTATCGGTATAGGTCCTCACTCAATCATCATAATCACAAGTCCATGACTATGATAATTGCCTTGAGGGCACTATAGCCAACAATCTCCCACTTGCACTTAAGGCCAATTATTGCGATGTCGCATACTCACAGCCTGTGTGATACTGAACACCCAACATCTCTACTAATCAGTTTCGCAAAGCTTGTTTGCGAAAATGATTGCGTTCGAGAAATAACCTCAGTGAGTGGATCCGCTCCAATGTTTCTTTCTGTATCTCTCTTAATCTCAACTTCGCGGAGAAAACTATATCCCGAAATGAGTAATACTTGTCTTAGAATTTGTCTGGATATCCGATGGGACCCAGTTCACAAATGAACTCCAAATCCAGCAAACTACTTAGACTGTATCGCCCACTGAATTTAATCAGTATTCTGCGCCATGCCTTTCCTCAGTATCCTCTTGGACCACATGTCCAACATACTGTCCCTCAAAAGAGAGAAAACTATAACTCTGACAGTCACTCTGTCATCCAGGTCACCTTAGGAGCCTGAAATGATAACCATCTCCCGAAGGAGGCTGCCGTAATCATTTCCCAAGAACATTCACTTATGTTCAATAACTGCTTCCCGATATTTCTCCAGGATTGGATTAATATATCTGCTTATTGCATCTAGTGCAAAAGCAATATCTGGTGTGGTACTTGACATTTCATGATTAACTCAATTGCCTGAGCAAGTGATATGGTAATCATGCAGGTCCTTCTCCCCTTTTGTCTGTAAGACACCTTTAGAGAGGTTGACTCCATCACCTGCAGGTACACCACCATGCCAGGAGTCGTCCATTTAATGTCAAAGTACCCAGATTAGGATACTTCCCAAATCTAGATCTAAAACCATAGATCTAGTAACCAGAAAACCTGATATTATATCCATATCCTGTGTGGAGAAACAACTTTGTGACAACCACAATATGACCGATCGTAGTATAGGAATGTCCTTTCCTATCAAGTGCATGTCATCCCGATACCTGGACATCACTTTCTACTACCTTTTTACCATATCCATCTCCTATTCTGATGAAGTCAAAACCTATGACCGTCACATCAAAATTAGATGATCTATTTCCGCTATACCTGCTTTAGTATGTAAATAGACATAAGCTACTTGTCTACTATGCTTCCGCTGCTCCCACTGACTACAATAACCCTTTGGCAGAGTCATATACACGTACACTTCTAAATCTAGTTTAGAACGACGCTATACTCATGCTCTTGCCGGGTCTTATAGTCTAGAACAGTAGCAATGGCAAGTCTGGGTAAACAAGAACCTCCCTATCACCATATTTGAGAAGACCGAAGTACCTCTCGGGTGCCTGAGGTTACCCACCAAAATCTGCGGAGTGGCTAATGGAACGTCGAAAACAATCGAATCTTCAGGTTCTATTAAATCTTCAGTAATCATTTGTGGTTCTGGAATCACTTCCAGTTCTACCATACCCCCACTTCTGTTTTCTGAAAAAATCCATTTTATTAAAACTGTGGCGAGTCAAGAACAATATAAATATTGATGTTCCTGATGGTAGAAAGTTAACCCTCGTCAAAGCCCGGGATAACCCACAGACAGCCATTACTGAAACGTGCCTTGAGTTTATCAGGATTCTGGTTTTAAGCATCAGCCGGACAACTCCTTATACCTTAACATCGTTAAGATATAAATTGATTCTATATTAATCTAATATAGAAACAAAAGCACTAATCTAATTTGAACCAGATTCAAAAAATCATGCAGCTGTCTCCAGTGCATATCAACCAAATGGAAAGAGGACAATCAACATTACTCATTTAGGAGTGCATCCATATATGAGTAACCTGAAAGAGATGCAAGTTCTCAAAACCATTACTATCAATGGAATACCAAACACAAGTATCTACATCTTCGACTTCATCGAAGAATCCTGATACTTCCAACAAATGGTTCTCTACTTTATTCTTATACCGATAACTTCTGAATATCTGGACCTTGCATTTCAACGAAATACATGTCCAGAACTGGAGAAGTCATAAGTAAACACAATATAGTACGAGTACCAACCCCTTTGTCCTAATGGACACTGGACAACATACAATACTTTGTATAAGTCCCCTGAGTTCAACAACTCAAACCCTGTGCGTCGTAGGTTGAAAAACTGTAGTATGGTTAAGAAGAATTACACTGCTGTTGAATGCACCTTACCTAATCACCAACTGATATAGGTAAATGTCATAGACATAATATCAAAAAGTTATATCTCACTTTAGAAAATAAATATACAGATATATCAGTTTGAAATTGGTACATAACAACGGATATTCAAAACCAAATATTTGCCATCCGGCAAAATCCAGATGATTTCCTCAAATATCACCAATTACAACGAATTACGATATAATGAGGATCTAATCACCTAATTCCCGATATCTTACTCCCACTCACCATCCGTAATAACATACAGATGTGAGAAACTGATCTGGTAAATACATACCCTGGAGTTAGATTCCAATTGGGAAAACAGATTTCAATTAACATTGCACAGTGAAACCGAAACATGAAAATGTTTCAAAAAGGGTTAACTAGTATTCCTAGTAACGCCTCTTCCATTATCTTGAATCATGACAGTAACTATATACTTACATGCCCTCACCACAATCCCTTTATTATGTCTTTACTTATTACCTTATGTACACCTCCTTTACGCTAATAGGTTTTCTTCATTCCCTACCCTTCGGCACCAGCCTAAGGTTTGGAAGAAGACTATCCAATAAGCGCAACAGGTGTACTCTCCTAATCCTAGGAACCTTCGCAACCTGAGAGAAGGTAAAGAGAAGAGACATCTGAATAATCCTATTCAATCTCTCCAGAACCAGAATCCATCCTCGAAAAAAGTTCCTTCGAGTTCGTATATAACCATACGATGGATTTATCCAATAGAAGTGGATGTTCATAATAATACGGGGTGTTCTGTAAAAAAGCAAAGGTGATATAGAAGTGGCAATGATGTTTGCGACACCGTGACATTCCAAAAGCCAAAGTGTTTTAAGAAGGTTCGGTCAACTTGGTTTCATGAGTTTTAGTCAAAGGTCGGGTCATAGTCGCAGCCAGAGAGAGAGAGAGAGAAGAAACACTCAGCGTGCACTCTAACCTAGATCAGAATGGTTAATCATTTTATCTAATCTGGATGGCTCCCACTGTATCCTCGAATTCTCTTCCAAACCTAAAAGGAGAATTAGTCGGAATTACCCGAGGAGTAGTCCTACTCGTCAGTGGGAATCGGGATCCAACTATCATCGCATGATAACCTGATGGAAGCAACTCAAGTCACCACACTCCAGAAGGTATGCGCAAGCCTGGCAAGTTTCCTGTATGTTTGAAACTCCCGATGTGATTTTTACCCCTAACGACTTCATGGCCTTGATAGAGACCAACGTGCCATAAGTCGCTAGTCAAGTTCAACCCGTCATTATCCAAGATTGATCTAAACCCATCCGCACAAGCCCTTGATAGAGACCAACGTGACTATGCGGCTGTCCTAGATAATCGCATATCCATGCTACAGACACGTATCACGCAGCTACCGTACACTATGCCTTGATAGAGACCAACGTACATAGCACGAATACTACGAGATACCTATCTGAAATGATAGAGGGCTATGGCTGGTTTTTGGCGAAAAACCTTTAACGTAATGAACTTGATCTCGTTGATGGAATCCAAGTGGTTTTTATAAATATATAGTGGCGAAAACCTTTGCTAAAGAGGCCACTCCCGGTGAAGGGATCTCGGCTCTTTCCCCGTCGAATGGGGTGCAGGATATCTCAAACTGAATACCACGATGCAAAGCGAAAAATAATCGACTATAGTGAAGTTATTACGTTGACGCAGACTTTTACTCAAGGGGTCACTCCCGATGAAGGGATCTCGGCCCTTGCCCCGTCGAATGAGGTGCAGGATATTCCAAAATGAATACCGCGATGCAAAGCAAAAGTGTATGTCTATAATGTCAGTTTTTTAAAAACTTGGTCCCAACAACATCATATATAGGTTTGTTTTATCCTTGCATTGATAAGAATCTATGCAGTCCCATCAATTAATCACACCAAAAAAGAACGAAAATAAAATGTGCGTATATACCATCCGCATTCGCCACTGGGTCCCGTCATCACCCGTTAGGTTACTTAACTAACGACAGAGCGGGGACTGGGCTAGCGCGGGTGCAAAACATATACAATATCTACCAGTATATATAAATATATATATAACATTCATCCCAGGCATGATATAAAGCAACATCACAGAAGCAATACAGAATGGTAGATAATCTGGAGCCCCGGGTTTCACTTGAGCCGCAAGTGAGACCCGACGTTCTCTGTCGTGTGGATAGCCTATGCAATGAAACCTAGACCCCTACGAGCGCGGCAAGTTACCCGCCAAAACCAGAAGTGAGGCAGCCCCCTTCAGCAACGTGAATGGACCACCCAGCACTTCACGGAATCTGGTAACTTGGGCACCCCTCCTAGGTCAACCTATACCCCCTACGAGTGCGGCGAACAGCCCGCCAATTCTAGAGCAAGGTCCCCTCCGTCTGAATGCCTTGAGATGCGGACCAGTTGCCTTCTAGAACCCGGCTATTCGTGCACCCCACCGCGGGGTAATCCTAGTACAGAAAAGAAAATAATATACAAGGGTGTCATCGACCTCAGCCCGGTCGTGCCCCAAAAGAATAATATACAAACTGGCAGTGACGGCAGTCCACATGTCGGACGCTCGCCCCACAATATCAAATGTACAAATAAAATGAAAACTGTACTATCATTGCACCATTGCTATCCACCACGACGATCCAAACAACATCACAACACATCACACAACATCAACGTGAATGTCACGTTCGCAAACCCATCTAAAAGACATATAGCAATTAGACGAGTTTACCGATCAAATGACATTCACGGTCGCAGAATATAATGTATGTACTGTTAAACGCCCACTTAAAATATCGATCGATTAAGTTCCAAATTGGCCCCAATAGCAAAACAACACTTCACTGAAAGCTGGGCCAAAACAGAATATGAAAAAATTCACAATTCCAAGTCTCTGTGCTACAGTAAAAATTTGAAGGCCCGTCGCCAATAAATGGCCGCGGATCCGCCGCCAAAAGGGGGTTAGTGCGGCGGATCCGCGGCTATTTAGTGGCTTCACGAGCTCAAATTTTTTCTGTAGCCTTGTATTTGCCTGCACGGATTTTTAAGCTACTGCAAATAATTTTTTGACCACGTTTGAAAATCGACAGCAAACAGAATAATGGAATCGTGTTTTCGGTAAAATCCGTCGATCGATCTTTTAAGCACGTTTAAACAAGCTAGTAAGGGTTTTAAAACCTGGCTCTGATACCATGAAGGGTCCCGATAGCGCCCCGACCGTCGAAACGCGGCCAAAATGCGGAACAAAAATTCTAAAACCGGCGCTACCGCGACCCTATTTCCGGATCGACCTTAAACCCTATACTAGCAAGCTAACTAAGAGTTAGAATCGTTATACCGAGTTGATCCGAGTCCTTCGGTCTTCATTCCAAGCTCCCAGCGGTCCTTTGATGATGTTTGGTTGCCGGTCTTTCTCCATCTCCGATGATCCACCCGAGAGAAACGGTGCAAGCTCCAACTCGACAAACGAGGTAACCGACGCTCCAAAGTCGCTAGCTATGGAGAGTGGGGGTGTATGGAAGTGTCACTGTAATTTTCTCTTTTTTCTTGTGCTCAAGGGAGCAATCATAGAAGAAGAATGAAGGAGGTGATCTTGGCATGATGAACTATGAAAATAGCTAACTCTTTTGTGTGAATGAGAGTGAGTGTGTAATAATCACAAATGAAATGAACCCCCTCCCTCAAGTGGCCGGCCCCCCCTCTCATCCACAAAAAAAATGATTTTCTTTTTCCAACATTTTGCATTAAACAATTGAAACCATACCATGCTACATGCACAAAACCCATGCCACAAATCACATCACCTTTTCCACCTCATTAATAAAAAACAAATGAATTTCCATAAATGGAAAATCATATAAATGAGGCGGCATCTTCTAGAAGCTATTCCGTATAAAATACGGAATACTTCCCGGTACATGTACCGAAATACATATACGTGTATTCGTACCAAAATACGAATAACCGAGAGAGAAAGCGAATAGTGAACAATAATACTAGAATACGTATATACAAACACATATATAAATTATTAAATCAAAACCTGATTTAATAAACTGGCTTAATCCTAAGCCGTTAGTATTATCAACCGTCCGATTAAAGTTTGCGCAGCAAGTGCACATATTTAATCGGACACCTGTATGTATCAACATACCTCATGTACACCATATCGCCTGAACCGTGAAAACCCTCTGTGTGGGACTCTAAAGACTCGTCAATACGTTGGCAGTGAGTTTAACCACAGGCACGTCAGCGGCACTAGCTGTACGTAACGGCTACCCAGGTATTGAGCGAAAGGGAGGCCGACGAGCAAACTCATCCTGAACCCCTACTAAGCCTGTCAGTGACAATATCCGCACAGTCCGGTCTGTTCGTCTAAGAGTATCGTATATCGAGTTTAGGGGGGTGGATAAAGTCAGACCCCCAACAACGCGATATTTAGTGTCGGTATGAAACCCATCACCACCTGAGAAACTATCGATCCTGGATCAATAATTCTCGTCCAACGTGGCCAAGGATTTATGGTGATGGCCATCCGTACACAACGCGACATCAACCCCCAATACCGGGAGAGACGAATCCCCAACGATCCGATCACTGCCTCCATGTGGCTCGGGACTGTACCCAACTAAAACCTGTTTGCACGATTCCTTTGAGCCGTGGTAGGATAGTAATCAAAGCATAGTGGGAACTCACACGAGACAAATGACGATCTCAGGTCGACAGACTAACCTGTACACATGTCACCTGGGAACCGCTATCTGACAATAGGTATAATACCAACTAGCAGGTTCCCGGCGAGTCCGTCCAGTGTACTCATAACCCAATGAGCACATGCATACTATATTAGGTGAACAAACTAACACCAATGGCTTGTGAGACCTGGCCACCGCCCCTCGTCGGGGTCTCGATCAGTATACACTAGCCTACACTGGAGTATCGATATCCGGTCTCGATAATCCTACGATTAGGGACATTTAAGGATGTACTTATAGACCCCAGCTCCCACATATATGATCGCCATCATAAAGCTGGCAGTCAAGCAAGAATCCTATGGGCTCTATCAACATGTATATGATGATAAAGACAAACCAGATAGCATACTATCATCTTGAGTAAGATTGTTTTATCGGTACAGGTCCACACTCAATCATCGTAACCACAAGTCCACGACTATGATAATTGCCTTGAGGGCACTATAACCAACACATACAAATGCTATGGACGCAGTTTCAAACTGCGCCCATAAATTTTTTTTTATTTCACGCCAGCACCTGCGCTGACGTGGCGCCTACGTGGCGACCACGAGGCAAAAAGTTATCTCTTTTTGTAATTATTTTTTAAAATGGTTTTTTTTATAATTATTATTTAAATTTGGTTTACTAAAAAAAATTGTCCAAAAGTTACAAATTAGGGGTTGGCAGAGTGGCGGCAGAAGCCATTTTGACCACCGCCGCAACCCCAACAACCAAACCCTCCTCAAAATCCTTCTTTTTTCTCTCGCTATCAAAAAAATGGCCAAGAAAGGCGATAAACCCCCAAACCCCAGCCCCATCGACCCCGAAACCAAGCAGAAACATCACCTCCGATCCCTCGCCGTCTCCAAGAAGCTCCTCCGCCCCTCACCGGCGAACCCTTTCCCCGCCCTATCCCCTTCTTCCGCCGCCGTCAAGCTCGACGGCCGCGACATCGTCAAGCGAGGCCAGCGCAAGAGCCGCTTCCTCTTCTCCTTCCCCGGCCTCATCGCCCCTCTCTCCGGCGGCCGCGTTGGCGAGCTCGCCGATCTTAGCACCAAGAACCCTATCCTCTACCTCGAATTCCCCAATGTCAGTTGACTTCAAACTCGAAACCCTAGTTTTTCATCTAAGTACCATATAATTTAGACTTTTGTTGTCGTGTATTGAATTTTTTGGGTTATTAGGGGAGGATGAAGCTATTTGGTACACATGTTTATCCGAAGAACAAATACTTGACACTGCAGCTCACCAAGTCAGCCAAAGGGGTGATGTGCGAGGATTGCTTTGAGAGCATGGTTTGTACAATGTGCCCCCCCCCCCCCCCCCCCCCCCCTCATTTTAGCATGAAGGAAAATATACAAAAACGAATATTGCAAACAATGAACGAGGGGAATTTTTTTTAGGGGTTTGGAGGAACTGTAATTGCCGAATTGCACTTAGGGACTATTGGAGTAACACCTAACCTTGCAACTAGTGTTTCGTTAAATGATAAGTTGTTTGTTTGTTGTAGTTTTAAGCAGTGATGTTGCTAATAAAATTCTGTCCCCATTTGGTTAGCTGTAAATGTATGTGCAAGAAATCTAGTTGACGTGGCAAATGGAGGGGCCCTCTCTGACTTGCAACTTGTAACCTTAGATGCTGTAAGCAACAAAGAATAACTTGCATCTTTTCTGCTGATATCTCTTGCACCATCCAACACAACTTGAAGGTGGCAGTCCCATTTTAATGAAGAAACAGCAAGGCATGCCATAGTATGTATCCAACCAAACCACCCTTTTGTTTTAGGTATTTGGTGCTTGCGAAAAATGTAGCTTGCATTGATACTAGCTTTTAAAATGAGCAGCTTGTAGTACATCTACTAGAAGACATGGTAATTTGTTATGCTAGAATTGGGTGTTTTAAAAATGGATTAGAGAAATAATATGGACATTTGAAAGTGAACTTTAATGTTGATGATGACAATTAAATGGCGATGCCTGATAGTTAGTTATAAAACACTTTCGGTGCTCAAGGGATTTAAATTTTTGTTTGCGGTATTGATTGATTGATAGAGATATGCGTGAAGTTCGTAAAGACCACAATCAATGACGGCGTCGCCTAAGCGAGCCGAAAGTGAGTCGCGGGTCGTCCACGTAGAAACGGATGAGTTCTAGTTCTAGTCTTAGACGAGTTACGCAAAAAGAGTTAGAGTTTGTTCGTTTTTAAGTATGTAATGTGTAAAGGAAGGAAGGGGCTTGCTAGGGTCTTTGGATTGGGTGGTTTAAGTCATGTAACAAATCTGTATTCTCACCTTTGAGCTCATCGTTCGTGTTGATGTTGGGGCAATCGCAAACAACGTGGATTATGGTTCTTTAGAAGTCTTGCGAGTATAGGTAATGCTTTCCAAGCGCTAAGTCCTTTCTATCTATCCTTGTCCTTGCATTCTTTACTCTGGACTCAAGCCCTCGGCCAAAGCGAAGACAACTTGTCTCGAATTTGGGTCGCAGAAATCATCGAGAGATGGTGTGCCTAAAAGGAGAAGTTTGTACCGCTTCGATCGGGGTTCAACTCAATCGAGTTTAAACAAAAGAGAGAGAAAGGATGTAAGAACCGTGGAAGCCTACAACAAAATAACCTAAAAGTGGGGGTGAATAGGACTATGCTATCAATATGCCTAAATTAAAAATTCTATACTACACTTGTTAATACAAAACACAATTGTAAGGCTTAGACACAAGATATGTCAAGAGATATAATACCAAGTAAGATAACAATTGTTAACAATGAATAACAAGCAAGCAATAATAATAAGTGATGAGCATCTAAAGCAAATAGAAATATCATATCCAATCTCTAAGTTATGAATTCTTGCAACCAATCACGCACAAATAAAAAGAGCAAGTAATAGAAAGAGTTAGAGAGAATGATTTTAGAGTGGTTCAGGAGATCCCTAGTCTGCTTTCTTTAAGCGCACGAGCCCGTTCCACTAGACACGTCTTTTTCGGAGACGCAAATGTTGCGCACCCATTACCCACAACCCCGCTTCCGGTGGAGGCTAAACTAACATGTCTCCTCCAAAGAAACACTTCTCTCTACAAGCCTTTACGTTTCGCTTCTCAATAAAATTACACGTGTTCACACTTGATCATTTTTTCTCTCAACAAGCTCTTCTCTTTTACAATGTCACTCTTGCACTCAAGAGCCTAAACAGAAAGAAAAAAATTATTTACAATGAAGCATAATACTTTCTAGGAGTTTCTCTGAAGCTCAACTAATATTTTAAGAAGAATGAATATGCAATAGAAGCACTTGAATTTTTTGTATGTAAAAGAAAGGATAAGCAAATGAAAAACAATTTTACTCTCACAAGAAATGAGATTTTTCTCTTGATCACTTGAAAATCTTGCAACTGAAATGCTCGAGTGATCGGGGCTAAAAATCCAACACAAAACACACACACACACATATAGCGCCCAGTAAAAACTAGACGTTTTAAGTCAAACCAGCAATTTTCAGTATCGACAGACGTCTGAAGAACAATCTGCCGGACGTCTGAAGTTTTAAAAATAAATCCCAACGACTATATTTTCAAAATATTATCAGATGTTTGCCAGATTGGGCATCCGACGTCTGAAGAACAAAACCATTTTCAACCCGAGAGTTCTGGGTAGACATCTGAAGTTCAATTGGTAGACGTCTGAAGGTATAAAAGATTCATTTTCCAAATCCTTCATCATATATCCAGTCAACTAAACTGCAGACGTTTGGTTTCTTCTCTGGGTTTCTGATATTTCTGATATTGGAGAACTAGACGTCTGAAGCTCATACGAGCAGACGTCTGGCAAGCACAAAAAAAGCAATTTGGGTTTTCTCAAAAACGGAAAACCTCGAAATCGAAAATCCGATATTTGTAAAACGTTTGTGCATGCGTGTGTGAGTGTTCAAGAGCTCTAAATGATATAAATCATAATCTATAAAATATTTACAAGGATTCCTATGTCAAATATGCAAATCATCGAAATCTTGAATCCTTGTCGTCTCTTCATCTTGAGCTCTCGAAACTTTGGCGTATGATCTTCAATTGAACTTCTATTGATCATCGTCACTCACAAGCGTCTTGAAGTAGTTCTTTGATCTTCAAATCTTGAACTTCGACTTCGACGCTTCAATTTCGGACTTCGACTTCTAGCGTCTTTAGCTTTTCGTAGCTTGAATTCTTGAACTCTTCATACTCGGCTGCTTAGCGTAAAGAAGCTTGAATATGCAAATTGAGAAGCACTCGTCCGTATCCTCCAACCTCCATTAGATATAACGTTTAGGCTTAATTTTCTCCTTCCTCCTTTATACTCTTGTTCCGGGAGATAACCTAAAATCCAATCTCAAAACGACCAAGCATATCATATGCAGCGTTATGAAATACGCAATATAATAAACAAAAGTATATGAAACATTCGTAGTTTCGATATCACAAACTATGAAATGAATAGTATATCAATATCAATATATGAAACAAAAGCAAAGTATGAGATATTGATATACTATATATATACACATGATATATGAAAACCAATATATGAAACACATGTATATACATATTCATATTGTGAACATCTAAACAACGGATATATCGATATCAAGAATATAACGCAAGTATAGCATGTGATATTGATATATTAGTCGGTATACATAAGATATATGATATGCAAGTTAAACATCAAGTGTATACAAGTTTAGTGTCGATAGAGAAAGCAAGATAAGTGATACAAAACAAACTATTCATGTTTAAGCTATTATCAAAACCAAATGATAGGATTATCGAGATCCATAAGTTATCAATCTTTTCCTTTTTGATAATGGTAAAACATGAATAGGAAATAGTATATCCATATTAAAGAAATCCAAATCTCGGATATTGATATACTACCAATCCTATTATTCTTTTCCTTTTTGACATAATAAAAAAGGCGTTTAAGGAGTTTAGAACGTTTGAATTACCCCTTAAACACATGCGTACACGTAGTGCGAATCAAACGTTTGAATCACTCCTAAACCTTTAATGTATGCATAGGAAACTAATAGAAGATGGATGAGCACAAGTAAAAAATGCAAAATTTTGAAGAAGCTTATATCCACAAGCATGTATGGAAACGATATACAAATCAAAGCAAGTATACATGCACAAAACCACATGAGATACATATATAAGCAAGTTCTAATAGCATGTGGAGGTAAGTATGAGTTGATATCAATTGAAAAAGAACAATTTTGAAATGGAGTTCAACTCATACACAAAAGTATGTTTTGAAAACGATATTCAACGAAAAGCTCAAAAATATGCGCTAACTCATAAAAGTAAAAATAAGTTTTGAAACATGTGTCAGGATTCATGTCGTAATACGAAACACATGAATCAATTGAAAAAACATGATACCAATTGAAACACATGATCATAACACTCATGAACAAAGTGTGTGCGTGTTTCTTTTAAAAACATGGAATTTTAAAAAGTGTACAACACGAGATTGGGAATGTAAACACGAAATTTTACCTCAACAGCGCAAGGTTTACTTATCCCGATCGCTTGAATTTCCTAAAACGAGAAGCAAACCCAAAAGATCGATTCATGAGTCCTATGTCACAATCACTTGTATAACAAACCATTAGAGCTCAAATATAATATATAATGGAATACAAGTGAGAGAAAATAATGATACTAACTCATGAACTGATCAAAATATGCACAAAGAAACAAGATATCAATGTAAAGTTCTAATGTGCATCCTACTCATATAACAATGATATCAATTGAAACAAGGTGATACCAATTGTAAATGATCGAAAACCGTATGTGAGTGAAAGCATGAGTAATTCTCTCATCTTAAGAATCGACTCTCCGGTGAAGGTTGTCTAATTCTTTCCACTATACCCGTAGAATTCGTTATAATTAACGGAATCCATAAGTGGGTCTCCTAAAAGGATTGCAGAAGCCATTTGGTAAGTTGGGATAACAATTCAATACCAATGAATAATTCTGCTCATGCAAGAAGTTGTGTAACATAGATAAGCAAGTTTAAGCATGAGCACATCCAAACCAATGCACAACTAAGGATACCAATTGAAATATTGGTTCAAATTTAAAACATGTGCTAAATTGTATCCATATAAAAAGGATTAAAACAATTTAAAACTATATGGATACGAACTCACTTGTAAGAGTAAAAAACACATTGGGAGCAAGTAAGAGTGGTTTATGACAAGAAAACACAAGATAAGCAAATCTAAATCAAGTTTTCAAACCATATTATGCTTAAGATTTAAAAAGATTGCAAGCTTAAAGCAAATGAGCACAAGAAATCACATATGAGCAAACGAATGATACCAATTATAAATACCAATTGAAATATCATATGATTAGCATCTCATACATGAACATAAGAACAAAAGGATATGCAAGTTAACACAATTGCATCATAAGAGATATATCTAAATAATATACACATTTAGAATATCAATATTAAGCACAAATAAATAGATGATATTCTAAACGAGTATAGAAAAGAAGTACATTACCCCATAAATTGATGAGCCAAGCAAATATTTCCATTTGAATGCTCTTGCTCATCACGATCCCGAATCCCTCACATCGTCGCATTGTCCATACGTACAAAAGAAGATATGGAAGGAGATTTCGGTATCCAGGCTTTCTTGAATCTTTATGGGTTAGATTTTAGAACCCATCTAACATTGGCATGCCAAAATATATTCATTTTTAAAGCACACGCATATGCGAAATATCTATTTGCACCACAAGAATAACAAGGGTGAGTGTGCATGCATGGAAGATCTAGATGTGTCAATAGTATGAGAAAAAGCAATAGAATGATGTTGATGCTTCTTGAAAGTTTGTTTCGTACAAAATCTATAAAGATATGCATGATTATGAGCATGAGATTTAGTAAAATTCGAAGCACGTTTGACAAATCTAGACGAAGAGAGTTTTTGAATATTCAAAGCTTTAAAACCAACGCCTCTTCGATTTAAAAGTTTCTTCTCTTTCCAAGATAAAGAGTTGACACTTGAAAACTTAGTAAGAGAAGAAATCAAAATCTCATTTTTCTTCTTGAAAGAAACATTTTCCAAAACAAGCGATCCTTGAGATAAAATAGATGATTTCAAAGTATCAATCTCGCTTTGAAAACATAAAATCAAATCGTCATTTTCCTTTCTCGAAATATCGCACGATAAAACCAACTTCTCATTTTCTTGCTTGAGAGAAGTAACTTCAAAAACAAGAGATTCTTGAGAAACAATGGAGGACTTCAAAACATCAATTTTACTTGTAAAGGTTGAAATCAAATCATAGTTTTTTTTTCTTAAGACCTCACATGACAGCCAAAATTTTCAAAACATCAATTTTACTTGTAAAGGTAGAAATCAAATCATGGTTTTCTTTTCTTAAGACCTAACAAGACAGCCAAATTTTCATTTTCGTTTTTTAAAGCTTCAATAGTAGCACATTGTAAGTCAAGCTTTGAAAATAACTAATTTTTCTCAAAAACTAATTTATCAAATAATACAAATTGAGAATCATGAGCACAAAATAAAGCATTAAATTTGGCAATCATTGCTTTATTCACAATCTCAAAAGAATCACAACAATTCATCAATTTTTCACGCTCAATATCAAAAACTGGAAAAACATTTTTCGAGGAATTCATTTCAAGATGCATTTACATTAAAATTTTCATGGAGATCATGATAAGCAACAAGTAATTGATCATGTGTAAGTTTATGAATATCATCGGATGAAGTACTTACAACCTCATGATCAACGCACCCCTTTGCAATCTCATAGACTTAGATGTCGTGTCTTGATTTAGCTTTTGTTTAGACGCATCCAAAGTCGCTAATGAAGTTGCACTCTTGGCTTTATCCGCTTCCTTGCAAACTACGTGCTCTCCATAGGTTTGCTCTAATGAGCACCAAATACATGAGCCGTTTTGTAAGAGAAAAACTTGTTAAAAATATCAACATCTAAAGCACATTGTAAAACTTTTAAAGCTTTGATGTTAGTAGCAAATAAATCTCTATCATGACTACTTCATTCTAAGTTATCATAAAGAGGAATAGAATAATCGTCATTTACAATTTTCCAAAAATTTCTACCAAGAGAACCAAGATAAGCATCCATTTTAATTTTCCAAATAAAAAACTTGTTACCATCAAAATAAGGAGGATTGTTAATCGATGATTCATCATTATAAGAACAATTATGAAGAAAAGAAGCCATGGATCACTCTAGGATGGAAAGCTTAATAAGAAAAGCACCTCGCTCTGATACCAATTGTAAGAACCGCAGAAGCCTACAACAAAATAGTCCTAGAGGGGGTGAATAGGACTATGCTATCAATATGCCTAAATTAAAAATTCTATACTACACTTGCTAATACAAAACACAATTGCAAGGCTTAGACACAAGATATGTCAAGAGATATAATACTAAGTAAGATAACAATCATGAACAATGAATAATAAGTAAGCAACAATAATAAGTGATGAGCATATAGAGCAAATAGAAATATCGTATGTAATTTTTAAGTTATGAATACTTGCAGCCAATCATGCACAAATAAAAATAGCAAGTAATAGAGAGAGTTAGAGAATTGCAAAACGGAATGATTTTAGAGTGGTTTGGAAGATCCCCTAGTTCACTTTCTTTAGGTGCACGAGTCTATTCCACTAAACATGTCCTTTTCGGAGACACGTTCCGCACCCGCAATCTACAACCCCGCTTCCGGTGGAGGCTAAACCAACACGTCTACTCCAAAAGACACACTTCTCTCAATATAATCACACGTGCTCACACTTGAACACTTTTTCTCTCAACAAGCTTTTCTCTTTTATAGTGGCACTCTTGCACGCAAGAGCCTAAACACAAGGAAAAGAAGAGATTTATAATGAAGCATAATACTTTCTATATGCAAATAGAAGCTCTTGAATCTTTTGTAGGTGAGAGAAAGGATAAACAAATGGAAAACAATTTTACTCGCAAGAAGTGAGATTTCTCTCTTGATCACTTAGAAATCTTGCAACTGAAATGCTTGAGTGTCTGGGGCTAAAAATCCAACACAAAACATATATAGCCCTCAATAAAACCTAGCTGTTTTAAGTCAAATCAGCAATTTTCAGTATCAGCAGACGCCTAAAGAACAATCTGCTAGATGTTTGATGCTTTAAAAATAAATCCCGACGGTTAAATTTTTTAAAATATTTCTTCATCAGACGTCTGCCAAATTGGGCATAAAACGTCTGAAGAACAAAACATTTTTAACCCGAGAGTTTTGGATTGACGTCTGGAGTTCAATTGGCAGACGCATGAAGGTATAAAAAATCCATTTTCCAAAACCTTCATCAGACGTTTGGTCAACTGAACTGCAGACGTCTATTGTCTTCTCTGGGTTTTTGATATTTTTGATATCAGAGAACCAGACGTCTGAAGCTCATATGAGTAGACGTCTGGCAAGCATAAAAAATAGCAATTTGGTTTTTTCTAAAAATGAAAAACTTCAAAATCGTAAACCCGGTATTTGTAAAACCTTTGTGCATGTGTGTGGGAGTGTTCAAGATCTCTAAATGATATAAACCATAATCTATAGAGTAATTACAAGGATTCCAATATTGGTTCCGCAAATCATCAAAATCTTGAATCCTTGTCGTCTCTTCGTCTTGAGCTCTCGAAACTTTGGCACATGATCAATTGAACTTCCATTGATCATCGCCACTCACAAGCGTCTTGAAGTCGTTTTTTGATATTCAAATCTTGAGCTTCGATTTCGACGCTTCAATTTCGGACTTCGGCTTTTAACTTCTTAGCTATTCGTAGCTTGAATTCTTGAAATCTTCATACTCGGCTATTCAGCGTCACGAAGCTTAAATATGCAAATTGAGAAGCAGTTGTCTGTATCCTCCAACCTCCAATAAATATAAATTTTAGGCTCGACTTCCTCCATTCTCCTTTATATGCTTGTGTCTTAAGATAACCTGAAATCCAATATCAAAACGAGCAAGCATGTCATATACAATGTTATGAAATACGCAATATAATAAACACAAGTATATGAAACATTTGTAGTTTCGATATCACAAACCATGAAATGAATAGTATATCAATATCAAAATATGAAACAAAAGCAAAGCATGAGATATTGATACACACATGATATATGAAAATCAAAATATGAAACACATGTATATACATGTTCATATTGTGAATAACTAAACAAGGAATGAGAGCAATATATCAATATCAAGAATATAACACAAGTATAGCATGAGATATTGATATATTACTCGGTATACACAAAATATAGGATATGCAAGCTAAACATCAAGTGTATACAAGTTTGGTGTCGATAGAAAAGGGAAGATAAGCAAGCGACACTAAACAAACTATTCATGTTTAAGCTATCATCAAAACCAAATAATAGGATTATTGAAATCCATGAGTCATCAATCTCCCCCTTTTTGATGATGGCAAAACATGAATAAGAAATAATATATCTATATCAGAGAAATCTAAATCTTGGATATTGATATACTACCAATCTTATTATTCTCCCCCCTTTTGACATAATAAAAAATGGTGTTTAAGATGTTTAGAATGTTTGAACTGCTCCCCCTAAACATATGTGTACACCTAGAGCGAATCAAATGTTTGAATCACTTGCTCTAAATGTATGCATAGAAAACTAATAGGAGATGGATGAGCACAAGTAAAAAATGCAAAATTTTGAAGAAGCTCATATCCGCAAGCATGTATGGAAACGATATACAAATCAAAGCAAGTATACATGCACAAAACCACATGATATATATATATATATATATATATATATATATATATATATAAGCAAGTTCTAATAGCATGTGGAGGTAAGTATGAGTTGATATCAATTGAAAAAGAACAATTTTTGAAATGGAGTTCAACTCATACACAAAAACATGTTTTGAAAACGACATTCAACGAAAAGCTCAAAAACATACGTTAACTCATAAAAGTAAAAACAAGTTTTGAAACATATGAGTTAGGATTCATGTCGTAATACGAAACATAGGAATCGATTGAAAAAACATGATACCAATTGAAACACATGATCATATCACTCATGAACAAGGTGTGCGCGTTTCTTTTAAAAACATGGAATTTAAAAAAATGCACAACACGAGATTGAGAATGTAAACACAAAATTTTACCTCAAGAGTGTAAGGCTTGCTTGTCCCGATCGCTTGAATCTCCTAATACGAGAAGCAAGCCTAAAAGATCGATTCATGAGTTCTATGTCACAATCACTTATACAACCAACTATTAGAGCTCAATCATAATATATAATGGAATACAAGTGATAAAAAATAATGATGCTAACTCATGAACTGATCAAAATATTCACAAAGAAACAAGATGATTTCAATGTAAAGTTCTAATAATGCATCCTACTCACATAACAATGATATCAATTGAATCCAGGATGATACCAATTGTAAATGATTGAAAACCGTATGATAGTGAAAGCATGAGTAACTCTCTCATCTTAAGAATCGACTCTCTGGTGAAGGGTCTTTGATTCTCTCCGCCATACCTGTAGAATTCATTGTAATTAACAGAATCCACAAGTGGATCACCTAAAAGGGTTGCATAAATCATTTGGTAAGATGAGATGAGAATTCAATACCAATGAGTAATTCTACTCATGCAAGAAGGTGTGTAACGTAGATAAGCAAGTTTAAGCACGGGCACACCCAAACCAAGACACAACTAAGGATACCAATTGAAAGATTGGTTCAAATTTAAAACATTTGCCAATTGTATCCATGTGAAAAGGATTAAAACAATTTAAAACTAAACTCTCACTTATAAGATTAAAAAACACATTAGAAGCAAGTGAGAATGGTTTATGGTAAGAAAACACAAGATAAGTAAATCTAAATCAAGTGTTCAAACCATATTGTGCTCAAGATTTAAAAAGATTGCAAGTTTAAAGCAAATGAGCACAAGAAATCATATATGAGCAAACAAATGATACCACTTGTAGATACCAATCGAAATATCCTATGACTAGTATCTCATACACGAACACAAGCACAAAAGGATATGCAAGTTAACACAAGTGCATCACAAGAGGTATATCTAAATAACATACACATTTAGAATATCAACATTAAGCACATATGAGTAGACGATATTCTAAACGAGTATAGAAAAGAAATGCATTACCACATAAATTGATGAGCCAAGCAAATATTTCCATTTGAGTTCTCTTGCTCATCACGACCCTGAATATTTCACTTCGTCGAATTTTCCATACCTACAATAGAAGATATGGAAGGGGATTTCGGTATCCATGGTTTCTTGGATCCATATGGGTTAGATTTTGGAACACATCTAACATTGGTATGCGAAGATATAGTCATTTTTAAAGCATATGCAAATGCGAAATGTCCATGTGCACCATAAGAATAACAAGTGTGAGTGCGTGCATACATGGAGGATCTAGATTTGTCAATAGCATGAAAAAAGCAATGAAATGATGTGCATGCTTCTTGAAAGTTTGTTTCGTACAAAATCTATAAAGATATGCATGATTATGAGCATGAAATTTAGTAAAATTCGAAGCACGTTTGAAAAATCTAGACGAAGAGGATTTTTGAATATTTAAAGCTTTAAAACCAGCACCACTTCAATTTAAAACTTTCTTTTCCTTGCAAGGTAAAGAGTTAAAACTTGAAAACTTAGCAAGAGAAATCAAAATCTCATTTGTTTCCATAAGAGAAATATTTTTCAAAACAAATGGTTCTTGAGATAAAATAGATTTCAAAATATCAATGTTACTTTTAAATCTCGAAATCAAATTGTCATTTTTCTTTATCAAAACATCGCACGATAAAACCAACTTCTCATTTTCTTGCTTGAGAGAAGTAACTTTAAAAACAACAGATTCTTGAGAAACAATGGAGGATTTCAAAACATCAATTTTACTTATAAAACTTGAAATCAAATTATGGTTTTCTTTTCTCAAGAGCTCAACAGACAGCCAAATTTTCATTTTCGTTTTTTAAAACATCAATAGCAGCGCATTGTAAGTTAAACTTTGAAAGCAACATATTTCTCAAAAACTAATTTATCAAATAACGCAACTTGAGAATCATGAGCACAAGATAAAGGATTAAATTTGGTGATCATTGCCTTATTCACAATCTCAAAAGAATCACAACAAGTGATCAATTCCTCATGTTCAATATCAAAACTTGAACATTTTTTGAGGAATTCATTTCTAGTTGCAATTACATTAAAATTTTCATAGAGATCATGATAAGCAACAAGTAATTGATCATGTGCAAGTTCATGAATATCATCGGATGAAATACTTATAGTCTCATGATTAACGCACTCCATTGCAACCTTCATAGACTTAGATACCGCGTCTTGATTTAGCTTTTGTTTAGATGCATCCAAAATCGCTAATGAAGCTGCACTCTTGGCTTTCTCCGCTTCCTTGCAAACTACGTGCTCTCCATAGGTTTGCTCCAATGAGCACCAAATACCATGAGCCATCTTGCAAGAGAAAATCTTGTTAAAAATATCTAACATCTAAAGCACATAGTAAAAATTTTAAAGTTTTGATATTAGTAGCAAATAAATCTCTATAATAAAAAATTTGTTACCATCAAAATAAGAAGGATTGCTAATTGATGATACATCATTATAAGAACAACTAGGAAGAAAAGAAGCCATGGATCACTCCAGGATGTAAAGCCTAATAAGAAAAGCACCCCGTTCTGATACCAATTGTAAGAACCGCGGAAGCCTACAACAAAATAGTCCTAGAGGGGGTGAATAGGACTATACTATTAATATACCCAAATTAAAAATTCTATACTACACTTGCTAATACAAAACACAATTGCAAGGTTTAGATATTAGATGTGTCAAGAGATATAATACTAAGCAAGATAACAATCGTGAACAATGAATACCAAGTAAGCAACAATAATAAGTGATGAGCATATAGAGCAAATAGAAATATCGTATGCAATCTTTAAGTTATAAATACTTGCAACCAATCATGCACAAATAAAAATAGCAAGTAACATGGAGAGTCGGAGAAATTGCAAACACAATTTTAAAGTGGTTCGGGAGATCCCCTAGTCCACTTTTTTTAGGTGCACGGGCTCGTTCCACTAAACGCGTCTTTTTTGGAGACACGTTGCGCATCTGCAACTCCGCTTCCAGTGGAGGCTAAACCAAACACGTCTCCTCCAAAAACATCTCTCTCTACAAGCCTGTACACTTCCCTCCTTAATACAATCACACGTGCTCACACTTAAGCATTTCTCTCAACAAGCTCTTCTCTTTTACAATAACACTCTTGCACTCAAGGGCCCAGACACAAAGAAAAGATTTACAATGAAGCATAATACTTTTTAGGAGTTTCTCTAAAGCTCAACTAATACTCTAAGAGGATGGATATGCAAATAGAAGCTCTTGAATCTTTTATAGGTGAGAAAGAAGCAAATGAAAAACAATTTTACTTTCACAAGAAATGAGATTTCTCCCCGATCACTTGGAAATCTTGCAACTGGAATGCTTTAGTGACCAGGGTTAAAAATCCAACACAACATATATATAGCCTCTAATAAAAACTAGCGGTTTTAAGTCAAATCAGCAATTTTCAGTATTGACGGACGTCTGAAGAACGATCTGCCAGATGTCTGAAGCTTTAAAAATAAATCCCAACGACTATATTTTTCAAAATATTTCTAAATCAGACGTCTGTCATATTGAGCATCAGACATTTGAAAAACAAAACCATTTTCAACATGCGAGTTTTGGGTAGACGTCTGAAATTCAATTGGCAGACGTCTGAAGGTATAAAAAATCCATTTTTCAAATCCTTCATCAGACGTCTGGTTAACTAAACTGCAGACGTTTGTTGTCTTTTTTGGGTTTCTGGTATTTCTGATATCAGAGAACCAGGCGTCTGAAGCTCATATGGTCGGACGTCTGGCAAGCACAAGAAAAAGCAAGTTGGGTTTTCAAAAATCGAAAACTTCGAAATCGAAAACCCGATATTTGTAAAACGTTTGTGCATGCGTGTGTGAGGGTTCAAGAGCTCTAAATGATATAAATCATAATTTATAGAGTATTTACAAAGATTCCTATGTCGGTTCCGCAAATCATCGAAATCTTGAATCCTTGTCGTCTCTTCGTCTTGAGCTCTCAAAACTTTGGTGCATGATCTTCATTTGATCTTCAATTGAACTTCCATTGATCATCGCCACTCACAATCGTCTTGAAGTCGTTCTTTGATCTTCAAATCTTGAATTTCGACTTCGACGCTTTAATTTCGGACTTCGGCTTCTAGCTTCTTAGTTATTCGTAGCTTGAAATCTTGAAATCTTCATACTCGACTGCTTAGCGTCATGAAACTTGAATATGCAAATTGAGAAGTATTCGTCCGTATCCTCCAACCTCCATTAAATATAACGTTTAGGCTCGATTTCCTCCATCCTTCTTTATATGCTTGTGTCGTAAGATAATCCAAAATCCAATATCAAAACGACCAAACATATCATATACAGTGTTATGAAATACGCAATATAATAAACACAAATATATGAAACATTCGTAGTTTCGATATCACAAACTATGAAATGAAAAGTATATCAATATCAAGATATGAAACAAAAGCAAAACATGAGATATTGATACACACACATTTGATATATGAAAACCAAGATATGAAATGCATGTATATACATATTCATATTGTGGACATCTAAACAACGAATGAGAGTAATATATAAATATTAAGAATATAACACAAGTATAGCATGTGATATTGATATATTACTCGGTATACACAATATATAAGATATGCATGCTAAAAATCAAGTGTATACAAGTTTGGTGTTGATAGAGAATGAAAGATAAGCAAGTGATGCTAAACAAACTATTCATGTTTAAGCATTATCAAAACCAAATAATAGGATCATCGAGATCCATAAGTCATCAAAGGAATGTTGCCATTTCTTATACCACCATCTCCTTAACCCCAACAAGCACAAGAAAATTACTCATCCATAAAAAGCAAACAAGAAAGGAGTTCATCAAATATCAAGAATGAAAAATGCGACTAAATTATTACAAGCTAATCAATGGTCATTTGGCACTTGGGTCTTCTTCAATGAAGAAGGAACCCTCTTGCTAATGTTGACCTATAACAAGGATTAACTAAACTAATGACAAGTATTAAAGAGCATGAAATGGAAATGAGGCTAACTAATAACAAGAGAATAAATGACATAAATAAAAGAGATCAATTTCATTAAGCAAAATAAAGAGTTACAGGAAGATAAAAAGCTTCAAGTTTTATCAAGAAGGAGAGCCATGGGGCTAACCTCAATGAAGAAGGAGAAGATACACTCCTACCATCTATGACTATTCTAATTTAAGAAAAAACTCCTCTTTTTTGCTGCTGATCCGAGATATATACAGAGGCTGGAGGGGGAAACCCCAGGTTAATTCTGGAAGTCTTCAAAATGACCAAAATAACCCCAAAATCCCAACGATTGCGACGGCTATTTGGCTGCTAATTGACAGCCAAATGAACTAAGTTGGCCGTCAATTGGCGGCAAAAAAGTGGAGTTGGGCCTTGGTCTTTTTCTGTTTTCTTATGGGCATTTTTGATGGTCTTCTAACACTTGAAAGCTTGAATTTGAGGACTTTGAATTCTGCCGAGTTTGACCTTTGATTTTGACTAGGTCCGTTTTGCATCCTTTTGAGCTTGAAAGTCCGATTAATGCTCAATACCCGTTCCTTGCACTTATGCAGCACACATGGATCAAATAGCACTTATTTATATACACAAGACTAAGAATGAACGGTATTAGAATGCAATAAACCGTGATGAACATTGATTAATTGACATTACTAATGTTTCCAAACAACACACAAGTCACAACTTGGATATGGTAACCCTGGTCCATTTATTTATGACTGTTTATAGAATGACATTAACAGATTCTATCACCAGACTAGTGAAGAAGAGTCTTATATGTAAACAACTTAAGCACTCTGCACTAGTATTGAATGGGAGAGATCGGCCTATTGTTCAAGATAACATTTTTTCAGAACTGTCTTTCTTATTATCATATCTGTTCATGTGTTGGTAGATAGTATTTTCTGAAGCATGGTGGATCGGGTCAAGGGAAGAAAATCCAGAAGAAAATCAGCTTGAGTTCCCAAAGGATATCAATGAGGCTAGTTCTTACTGTGTTACATGTTATATTGTTGTCTCCAGGCCGTTCAGTTTACCTAAAAAATTTTGTTCAAAAATTTTCAGAGCAAACATGCAGAGCCTGACTTCAAAGGAGGTGCTGGTGCAACATCTGAAGATGCATCGGGATTTAGAAAATCTGTTAAGGAATACAAAGAGAAATCCCCTTCTCCTAGAACTGAATCCGAAGAGGATATTGATGAGGATTCCTATCCCTCAACTGGAAAAAATGTGAAGTGCGTGCCTGAATCTACGCCAGTTCGATATTCAGCAAGAATGGCCGGGAAAACATTGAAGTACCGTCTTGTTATGGTTAATTGCTGATTTTCTTAAAGTTAGGCTTTTTTCCGACACACTTTAAAGCACATGACATGTTTCTTTGACAAACTGTAAATCACTAGAGATGACATCTTATGATCCTTTACTAGCTGAAAGAGAGATACTTTTACATCATGCATAATTCATGCTCATTTGGTAATTGTTAGCTTCTTTCTTCGTAATCAGGCAAACCTATTTTATGTCATTAGCAACTTTAACATGCATTATACAACTATGAACATGGCCCATAAGATCATAGTATGTTTATTGACTAAAAGACCTTTCTTTGTATTAAAAAGTGTTTAATGCAGAATCTGTGCATGCCTGTTTTATTTACTAAGCTGGATAATCTGTAATATAATTGGGCTGATTCTTCTCATTCTTTAAGGCTGTTTCGATTCTATATGCTCTTTGTCAAAAATGATATGTTTCTCCTAATAATGTTCATTTATATGCTCATGTTTTTTCTTTCCTACAATCTGGCTGTCGTTGCTTGCACCTTGAAATAAAATTTAGATGATACTAGCTGATTTTATAGATATGTTGGGAAATGAAGCCGACCTCAGGGAAGTTTGATATGCATTTTATTCTTTGGGTAATCGTAAATATCTAAAGGTTAAAGTTGTATAAGTACTTGTATAAAACTTGGTAATTGTATGCAAAGTTCTTTACTAAAAGATGATTGCTGCTGATCCCATAAAATAGATTTGTCAATGCCATTCTAAGTTGCTTCTATATCGGGAATATCACATAACCTTTCCATTGTTGTATTATACTTTTGTGCTTTCTAAAGGGGAGAATGACATATTTAAGCCACACCTTGGAATTTCTGATGGTAAACAAATTATTTTTGATAATTGACATTCAAGTTGATATAGGATACTCATGTTTTAAGAGATAAACTTAACAGCTTATTCATTTCCTGGCTGTGAACACTTTCAGCTCCACATGTACAATATCTTTTGATATATGTTACATCATCTAAATTTTTGGAAAACCGCAACTTATATTTACCTCTTTCTATTTTTGGTTTAGATATGCAGAATCATCTGGAAGCGATTCTTCTGTTCCTGGTGATGTAAAAGATCCCGAGACGGAGGATCAAGATGATGTCAAAACTAGTAATGACTACGCATCAAGGAGATCCATATCGTTTAATATCCATTGTATACTTTCATATGGTTTATTCTGGTTTATTTGGTTTTTCTCTATGTTTATGTCCATCCCTGTTAAAAAAGAAGTATGCTATCTGTTATACTGGAAAATTCTTACAATAGATAACTGCAATTAAAATGTTGGCTCTTCTCAAGAAAAAATGCTTTCCTTAAATGACAACACAGCTGGAAGATTCCATTCCTTCCCCTTCAAGTCTTCTTGTTTCTGGGAGTGAACATCTTGACAAGAAGAAAACAGAGCAGTCTTCATTGTTGAAGAAGTCCAAAGAAAATCCTCCATGTAAAAAAGGCACACTGGTTGAAGCCACCGTGTCTACTTTGTTTGAAAAAGCAGCGGAGAAGGTAAGAACCACGAACTTAGAAATTCATGTTGATTACTGAATTAGCAATCAGCATAATGTCCAACCTTTTTCATTCTCTTTTATTTTAAGGCTGCTAATCCTCTACTTTCACCAACTATAGTTATGCTCATGTCATCACACGGTGATAATAATATCATCCAGCACCATTATTTTAGCTCAGTTTTACGTAAATAAAAGAAGGGTTAGCTCTTAGCCGTTATTTTTATCTTTCTTTTCAGCATAACCATTCTTTGCATCTTATTTCTCAAATATCATCTTTACATCTTATTTCTAGAATATCAGAGGGGTATGGTTATGTTATGTGTGATGCAGACATGATTTTATGTATGCCTATGTATGCAGAAACTAATGGTTTTCGATTGGCTTTTTCTGTGTGCTTGTCAACTATCTCAATTCTTAGCAAGTCTTATGGCTGATATTTTAAAATTGATTTCATAATTCAGAAATCTAAGCGTAGCGCGTATCAAGCTCTTGGACCAAAAGGTTTGAATTCTCAGATAGCTTTTTCCTTATTTTCAATCTATTGCGTGACATTATTATTCAAAGGGACGTGAGATTCTTGGTGTACATATTAACTTAAGTTTTGCAGGTTCTAGTGCTAAGCGGCAAAGGGTAAATTCAAATCAGTCAAGTAAAAAGGTACTAGTAGGGAGCTCATATCAACATTTTGTTTCTTTGATTTTAGATACCTAATTGAACTATCCTAAAATAAACGCAAATGCTCCGTTGTAGGTGAAAGGATCTGACAAGAAGGAGGCCCTTTCTGGCGGAAAGAATACTGGTCAGTATTTGAGCTTGTTTAGATGCTTATATCATATTATTGTTTAATGATAATTTGTACCACAAATCTTAGAAGGCAATAGTTTTTTTTGGGGGGAAAACAGCTACTTTGCTTGCACACCTGTGTGCATGCATGCTTGCTTGCGTGTGTTTGTATCTGTGGTGTGTTGTCATTTCTGTCAACATTGAGCATTATTTCTATAATAAATTTGAATAAATATTTGCATGATAGAATGATTAGTTTGATAATTTTATCCTTTTAAGAGATCCAGCAAATCAAGCTTACACTGGCTTGTCTCTTTTTCAGGGACCAGAACTGTGCCAGTAAGGAAGAAGTCTCAGGTATCACCAACATAAAAAAATTCCTTTGTTGATGAATAGTTCTTATGCTTTATTGGAAGTTTGACGCTTTTTTCCTGTGTATAAAGTTGCTTATCATTTTTTTTCCTGATTATTGATCCAGTCGTATATTGTTGTGGAGCTTGTCACACTACAACAATAACAATAACAACAAGCATTTATCACAAATTTTTGGGGTCGGCTATATGAATGTTTTCTTCCATTCTGCTCTGTTAAGGACCGTGTCCTCGATTAAATTAATAATTAACATATCCCACTTAATTGTCTCTAATCATGAGCGTTTAGGTCTACCTGCACCTGCAGTTGCACCTTTAACTACAATATTGTCACTTCTTTTAATCGGGGCATTAATTGGCTTTCGTTGCACATGACCAAGCCATCTCAACTGGTTTTGTCTCATCTTATCCTGTATAAGAGCAACTGTATCTTTTTCTCTTTTTTTGGTTAAATTTTCAACCATTGCGTTTAATGTTCTAGTTTTGGCTTCTATACTTACCCTTATATTCCTTTTTTCTAATATCGATTAAGATATTGATATAAATAACTATGTTCATAAGGCATTGAAAAGGCTTTTCTTTGTCAATTCTTAGTAAAGTGGAAGGAGGGTGAAATAGAAAATGCTAATTCTTACACTGGAACAAATGGAGTTTGTGCCAAGGTGTTCAATTGGTACCTACTCGTTGAGAAAATGTTTTTTAGGCTGTTTTCAGTATCAGACACAATTAAGTTGGTCTATAGAAGAATATCTTAATCAAGGTTCAAGAACTCGGTTTTGGTTTCTCATAATTTTATTCGTTTCGGTTTCGGTTTTTACTAGTTTCGCTAATCTCGGTTCGGGTTTCAACGGTAATACAATATACATAAGTGTGGATATATTAAATGCTTAAATTTACGGTTATATATTACAAGACAATGATCCTAGTGTTTAAAAATACAGCCTTAATGCAAAATATATAGAAAAGTGTACTTAGATAAGTATTAATATAGGGTTTGGGTTCATTTTTTTGCGGTTTTCTAACAACGAAGGCCTACAATGATCATAATGACAGTAAAAATGATATTAAAAAAAATAAGTTTTTAAAGGTTTCAGCCAAAACGATATTATATGGTTGGCTTCGTATCGGTCTCGGGTTTCGTATCGGTCTCCACCGAAACCGATACGAAACCACCACGTATCTGTGGTTTCAGCCAAAACCTCCACGCATCAGTGGTTTCGGCCGAAACCTCGAACCTTGATCTTAATTATATTGTAAGATTGATTTTGTGGTAATTGGCTGCATATTTGTACTACATTCATGCTTTTAAGTATTTCCCGACATTAATGTTTTGTTAATAAAGCTTCAAATGAGAACGAAAGAAAAATATACAAATGCACTTTGCAAGATATAGATCTCGCATATGGATGTTAAATATTGCATATGTTGAATATATTGCAGGTAGCGGATGATGAAACTGACGAGATCTCTTCTGATTCTCAGGTTTAGTTACATAGTCATCAATTTCTTTTCTTTTCCATTATCAACTGCATGCATAGGTTTACATTTTTGCAATATGACTTTGTCTTTCATGTCTCATTACCTCTGTAATTGTCCATCCGAGTGATATTAAGATGTGATTCAGGTTTTTTTTATCTATCAGAAATTATTCTTGATCCTCATTGAACATAATTTTTTATCCCTCTGTTGATTTTGATCAACATGCATGAAAATTCGTTATATAGAAAATCAAGCAATTTGAAGATCTTTTATTTATACATCAACTGGTTGCAAAATGAATGTTTTTTCCCAACAATATAATGAAAACTTAAAGTCTGCAAACACATGATTTTCATTTATATATGTTCAAGACATTTAGAATGTGAACAGAACGGATCACTTGGATAATCTAACTCATAGATCATGGAATTTTAATGAACCAGATGGATCACCAATGGATATATCTTAATTTATAGATCATAAGGTCTTGCTGAACAGACTGATCGTCCATTGGGATAACCTACCTCATGAATTATTGGATTTTTTTTCTCGAAAAACCATTAATTTTGCAACCACTTGATGCATGGAGATTATGTTTTCGTATTACTGTCATGACCCGAAAGAGCACGTGACTGGCCCTTGAACCATATGAAGTCTATAGGACCCCATGTGATCCAAGTAAGCCAAAAGCCCAGAAATCTAAAACCATTTAAAGAGTAAGTAAGGAAAACTGGTTTTTAAGAAGTAAAGAAATCATGTTTTGAAAATCAAAGTTTCTAAATAACTAAGCCGAAATGCATTTTAAAAATGTGTAGTCTTTTCTGAAAATTTCGGCAGAGTTTCCTTTGTAAAAACTGGCCCCAAACGGGGTACAACAAGAATAATATATAAGAAATGATAAAAGACATCCCCAAGCGGGAGCTAGCTCTTCGTCAATCGACGGTCACAACCACGCAAGCAATAATAATATACAACGCCAAAGGGCGAGAATCAAAACCCAAAAAAAGAAACTCAAAATAGCCAGAAAACCATAAAACTACAAGCGCGACTCTAAGGTCGAAATAATACAATACTGTTTTCTAAGTCTGAAACAATATACAAGTTTTGGTTGATGGAATTTCTAGATACAATGAATAATATATGTACAATGGCGGTTCTGATACAAAAGAACCCACCTACCCAAGCAAGTCACCCGTATGGAAGCAGTGTGCCAGAAATACCGCTATGGAATCTGTACGGCAAAAACCTGCAAGGACTGTGGCACAACGGGGGTGAGTTGCCAACTCGTGAATAGAAAATATCTACAAGCAGAGATCGAATGTATGACCCATCCTAAGTCAATACGATCAGATATAAATAAACCTCAATATGAATAAGTCTGAAGCATGCTAAACTGGCAATGTAATCTCTATACATGAGTATAGTGCCAAGTGCTCGTGCCAGTGCCTCAAATAATAGCATAACATAAATGTGGGGTATAATCAATGAAATCAATCTGCATGTACGTGGATCCCGTCCATTCGTCACCCAATGACAACAACCATCATGCATGTAAATATCATCAGCATATGCATGGAAATATGAGGATATAAACCACCTGTGTCCCTCGCGACACGTCAAAATCATGGAACCGGAGTGCCCAGCATCGACACTCGAAAACATCATGAAAACTGTGCCCAGCATCGGCACGTAAATCCTCATATATCGGGCTCCGTCAGTCCGGATCGGCCCACGGGCTCTGTCTGCGGTATCGGCCCTCGGCCCCGGCAGTACGCCCATATCCATCTATCGACTCTGGTCAGTATCCTCCGGATAACCGCCAGGTCCAACCAATCACCGGTAGGTACTTGCCACGCTGCCAGGCTTATCGTCTACTCCACGAAAAACATTTCTTGCCCCGGGGAACCATACCGGGTCCACCATGTACCTGCAATCGGTCTCATCCGCCTCCTCGAATCGGGTTTCACATGTCGCTCTCAGCACCGAGAAAACACATGGTGGACGCACTGAAATATCATATCAAGAGTAACCGGGTTTTAAAACAATTACATATTCTCCTTTTGAAACACCCACGGTTCCCAAAATCAGAAATATCGTGAAAACAACATATCTCAATGCGTATAATCAGAAAGCATGATGTATGCGACCTGTAAAGAAATGTAAGCAACATATACTGAATGCAACAGTACTACAGTGTAGTGACATGACAATTATCGATGATGAAGTGTGTGAGCCGGCAAACAAGTGTACGTGGAACATACACATCATCGATAATGGTGCCGGTGTCCTAGCAGCATGACTGAAATATATCAACAATACAAGCGATGCAATGCAAATAGCATGAATATGCGGAATCGAATAATCAACGCAACAGTAAAGAACCTGCCTCAATAAATATATCGTGCAGCCTTGCCTTTTGAAATAAGACGAATCGTGGTTTTTGGTAAAATAAGGGCTACTTGTTTTAAGAAAAGATGCGTCGTTTGAAAATATCCGTAGAATCCCTTTTTGCCTATCTTAAAAAATATCCCCGATTCGCTAGTTTTGAAATAGGTATGACTCGGGTCAAGTCTAATGCCTACATGCGAACTACGGATCCAACTATCAAGTCAATCGGGAGGGGTATGGAAACCATCTAAATCTGAGTCGATATACACACACACACACACACACACACATATATATATATATATATATATATATATATATATATATATATAGTCGGTGATCTCGCCTCAATAGTATCACGTACGATACAGTACATCATATAACATCTTCGAGTCATGAGTGCGAATCTAACATCAATATAAAGCTCGTACGGTAAATCGTCGTACGACATCCCAATAGCTGGGTACAGGTCAATATTATATTCATCTCATCACATATCAGGTATCACTACCATCATATCACATCCCAAATACGAAGTTTGTCATATCGCCGAGTCTCACGGCCTCAATCAAACCTCATCGACCCATCTCAATCCCATGTATCATCCTCAATTCCGTATATGAACACATAGTCCCATACCCATGTGTAGATATACACACCTCTATATGCGCACAGATAAATGAAAGAATGTATGCAAGTATAAGTGTACGTGTATGTGTGGGTGCAACCACTACTCGAGGGTTCCGCACTATACTAAACCAATACATCCTTATCATCAATAATACCATTATTACTATCAATAATCCTAAACAACACATAAAAATAAATGTGTGTATACGTATTCGTATACATCACAACGGACTGCGGGGGTGCTATATGCCATCCACCCGACTTCTCCCTGTAGATATAAATCTACTCACCTTGCTTCTCATGTGTCAGTGCCGATGTCGCCATCTTCATCTTCTTTGCCTCAACATCACGTAGGGTACCTACAAGTATATCATAACGCTAAAGCACATGAAAATCACATCGGAAACCAAAATAGCACACGCTACTCGCATAGGTAAAAACCTATCGTCTCGTATGTAAATACGTTCAATATCCACTTGTCGTTGACGTCCAAACGCCACCCGACAGAAACGAATCACCAAATACCAAAATCCATGCTAAAACAAGTCGTAAATCATACGCCAACTCAAGCAAATCAACCCAGATTTTACCCTAACTGGAATCAGTCAAAACTAGACATACTCAGGGTCAAGACTAGAGGAAATAGAGCCATGCACAAAAATCGAGGCAATTCCCTCCTGCTCTGGCCGCAATTTGCGGCCAGAAGGAATTAATTGGCGGCCGGGAATTGGAGTTGGGGGCTAGGGTTTGGTGTGGTGGTTCCATGGTGCCTGCACATCTCATTGTCAACTCAGTTTTATTTTTGGGGTCTCGGGGTGATAATAGATTCCTAAATACGATCACAGATTCACAGTTTTTCTCCGACATCGTCTCATAAATCCGTATTCTGGTTTCAAGTTCAGGTTTGGGTCTAAAACAACATCACACCAGGATTTCTAAGGTCATCACAATCCTCAATTTCATCTTTAATCTCAGATCTCACATAAATCCTAACTTAAAGTTTCACAAATCCACCAAACGACAACATATCGACATGAAACTAGAATGGATACAATAAGAATTGAAATACTAAACTAGGGGTGCAGAAATTACCTTCTTTGGCAATTCAAGAAAATTCTTGAGTTGCTCAAAGTCTTCCAAATCCAATCTTGCTAGGTTCAATGTGTAGCTAGTGAGCTTGGGAGCAAGTTTTGTGAAGTGGGAATGGGGTTTTGGGGTTGATTTCATTGTGGATCTAGGGTTTTTATGAAGAGGGAGAGAGAGGGATGGCGGCAACAGCAGCAACAAGGGGAGGGAGAGGAGAGAGAATGAGAAGGGGAAAATGATGGGGAATGGTTCATAAAGTGATGGTTGACTTGGTCTCTCTCTCAAATCATACTTACTTTTTCTTTCTCTTCTTTTCTTTCTCACTCCAATAGTGAACCCAAATGAACAACCATGCACCCAAAACATGTAACAAGTGTAACAAGTGTGGAAAATGATATGTGCACATTTTTGCACAAAAATGCTAAAAATCCAATTAGCGATTTTTAATCGCGATTAGCACTAAATTAGCATATAACTAATCTTAAAAACTTTAAAATGGCATAATTCCATAAAATACCCTATTTTAGGATTTTCCATAATTTTTCCCCATTTATTTGTATTTAATTATACCCGAATATTAAAATATTCATTAAAATAATATTAAATTATAAAAATTCCCGAAAATAATATTTTATTATTTTGGAGACGTTACAATTACATGTTTTGTTTTTGTTTTTTTCCTTCTTTTTGTTGAAACATGTAGATCAATGTAATAGAGCGGTTTATCCAAATATATTGCACATCATGCACCTTGATTGCCAGGCATATCCATAGCCAGTTTTGCCCTCAGATTATCAAAGTCACCCATACATGCGTGCATAGATACTTGCCTTGTTTTGGAAGGATGATTAGTCAAATTTTTACCATTCAAATTGAATTAAGAAGATCAACTCCATTCATGTTGTTTTACACTATTCAGAGTGCCTTAAAGGGCGAAATGAATATTATGTTGCTATCCTATCCATCAAGTGTGGACAAAACGGATTAATTGTTTAGCCGGCTGATTTCTTCAATGATTTTGGAGCATATAATTGATTATCCAAACTGATTGACCATGCCAAGATCAAGACATGTCAAAACCCTTGCACATCAATTTTACTTCAGAAAATACTAGTTAGCGTTGTGCAAACTTTACAGATAGGATAGAAAACCAAGTCATTTCAATTTTCTCTCACACTCCAAGTGTAGAATATTTCATAGACACTCCAAAAGCTTATCAAGCCTTGCACATCACTTATGATTTTCAAAGTCCTAAGAAAGGGCCTAACCTTGACAGCATGTGTTCACACACGCACGCGTGCGCACACTCACACTCGTTTCAAAATTTGGAACACCTTCATGAGATGCCTTTTCTAGATGGACTAATTAGACCCTGATATTTGTAAAAAGCTTGTTGAGATACAAAATATCCTCAATATATTATATTGATGATTTGATAAAAATCTGGAATATACAAGTCTCGTCAAAACAAAGAAATAAGCATACAAAGCAAGCATACCAAAGATAAACCATCAAGGAGAAGGCCAGAGGAACCTAATACGATCACTCATATCCACAATCATAGTCATGAAAGGCAACAGTCTCCTTCCCTCCTTGTTCTTGTACCGCGTTATGCTATCCTCATTCCTCTTATCTGCTATGCTGGAAGCTGAAGCTTCTCCTCCTGAGAATCAATCTCACCTTCCATATCTAACTCAAGTATTGATTTCTTTAGACTCTGTCTGGCAGTAGCTTTAACAAACATCCAATAGAAGTAGTAGAAACCTTTTGCCCCATATGATCTCTATCATTGCTGTCTTGAGCATCTGTAACATTAGCAACACACTTTTCTCACTCCAAAGCCTCAGAGATTTAAGTGAGCTGGATACCCCTTTAGCACAAACCTTTTTAGCAATTTATTCAGCAGAATTTAGCAATGCTACAGTTTTTATTATTTAAATGAAAATAATGCTACAGTTAAGCAACAAGCAATTAAACAGAATTTGACAATACTATAGTTAGCAAAGCCCCTACAATTTTTAGAATGGACATCTGATTTTTCTTACCCTTTCCAACCGATGATTTAAAATAGCTTGAATGCATTTGGTGGTGATAGGTATATATGTTTTTACCATTGAAAAGCTTCTGGCACCACTTTCTCAGCAGTGCCTCCTCATATCCTTCAAGCTTATAATCCCTAACCCCTAAATTGCCTAACATATCAGTTTTTAACAGAACTCACATGCAATTATCAACAACTGCACAAACCAGCAAGAACTAGCAAAACTTAGCCTTCAAGATTTCACTTCAACGACACATATTTTTATTACCCTAAGCTACTTGCTTAAGATGCTGTGACTCTTCTTCTCTCTTCCCTTTTTGTCCTATTCTAGCTAATCTCCGAGACCTCACTTCTTCTTTTCCAGACCTAAGTTCTAACCCTCCCTCTCTTAAAACCCTAAAGATTAATTATTGCGCTACATTTTCTACAAAAACAATAGTTTGATGTTGTGGATTATTAAATATAAAAAAAATTAAAAAATTGATGAAATATCAAATTTTGATTTTGCCATTTTCTAGAATATAATTTTTGGTTTTGAAAATTCAAGTTTGCAATATTTTGAGAGTATGGTTTGTAAAATTTTAAGAACTTAATAATACTATGATTGGATATTATTATCTCTACGTTCTTACTGTCTTTTAGCTATTTTTTCTGACTTGTTTATGTGGATTTTACAAGTAAAACAGTTGCATGTCTGAACCCAGAATTAAAATGTGTCTAACCCGATCCGCACCCAAACCCTCATGTAGCTATTGGGTGCAAATTTTATAACCCATCACACCTGGATGGGTTTTTATAGGCTAGAAAACTCGGTACCAAAGTCATTATGGGTGAAAGATGGGCAAAACCCATTCAGCCCTACCTGTTAAGAGCTCTATTAACCTTCAACCCTTCCACCGCATTTTTGCACAATTTTGACCATCTGGCATAACAGGATGATATCCTTTCTTAATTGTAAATGTTTGCATATATATAGGTTCTAATAATATCCCTTGGCACCAATTACTCTACCCTTTTTTCCCTTTTATTTAACTAAAGTTTTGAACATAGGAAATCAAAGCATAGAGGCAAAACTGAAATTTATCCCTGTTAGAGAGAAAGCGACGGCTCTTTTCTCTCTTTTTTTTTCTTCTTTATTAAAGCTTGACTACATCACTTCCTAGAGTTTTTATTTTAAGCATGTTGTTTAAGTGCTACAAGTTTAACAATATCCTTATTTCGCTTGGTACACATTTCCTTTATCTATCTAAAAGCATCGTTTGATTTTTTTTCCAGGACGACAGTGACGAAGATTGGGCTGCATGATTCCAGAACCATAATGCTATTTCTTTCTTCTTTTTTTGTGTGTGGATCCTATACCCCTTCAGTGATCAAATCCACGACCTCGAACTTTAGACAGGAAAGCTTCGCATGAGCTTTACCGACAACCAATCTCTACTGTTATGACCCCCCCCTCCCCCCAAACAAAAAAAAATTTGACAGTTGCTAGTTTTATATTTTTGTCTACTAATCCAGAAGAGCTTTTCTGGGTCATTATGGAAAGGCCATAATAATTTTACATCTTTACAATGGCGATTTGTTTAGTAGCTGGAGAACTGGTATTCTTAGGTTATTTCACCAACCTAAGAAGGCAATTAAACCGTATGTTGGTTATTAAGTTGACTCCTTTTTATACTGCAGCCCCCGCATTGCAGTGCCTCCCCCCTCATATGGAGTGGTATTTTTGCCGAAAAGCCCATGGATGAGTCCAGGGGCTTTTCTGCAGAAATACCCCTCCATGTGAGGGGGCACTGCACCCCCGCAACCTCTTTTTCTACAGCTGCTCTAAAATGTTTCGAATAAATGCTTCTTGCTATCCTGTTGATTTGAAACCGAATTTTTTTAGAACCTTGATTTCCTAGTGGATCTATGATTCTACTGTGCTATAATAAGTGAAAATGAGGAATTTGGCAGTCCTTATGTTTTTACTCTATTTTTTGTGTATTATTTGGAGTGGTTAAATTTAATGCTAATTGGTGGCAAATGTACATTTAACCAGAATAATAAAGGGTACTGATAGTGAAATCATGAATGTTTCACCGGCTAAAATATCTCCCCCTCACACTCATAATTATTAATGACTTGTATTATTTCCCCCTTCATTCAACTTTCATTCATTACTACAATGTGGAAAAATAGAGTGAAGAGAGCCTTTGCCACCGCTCCTTCCTCATCCGTTGTTGCTCCACCGTTCGTCCCTTTACTCATTCGTTGTTGCTCCACCGCTCGTCCCTCCGTTCATCCTCCCTCCTCTCAGATAGGATGTTATGCTCATTAGGATGCAATTTAAAATATGGTGGAAGTGTATTTTCAAAAATTCAACATCAAACCCTAGAAATCAATCCAAAGACATAAACTTGCAACAAACAAGAACTAGTCTAAGAGTTTTATAGGGGCTACAATCTTTGTAGCGTGACTGTCTTATTACGGAAGACCTATATATGGTTTCATGGACTCTAACTAGGCTCTTAGACATCGAGATCAAGCTTGGTCGTCGATCTAGCCCGCTGAAGATGATCCACATGAAGGAGACACAATTCAAGCTCCAACTTCACTCAAGGTAGTTCCTTTGTGAAGTAACTAGGCTCCTTTTCTTGCTAGGAGAAGGAAACAAGTGGTTTTGATGATGCTCTCTTCTCTTCACTCTCTTCTCCTTTTCTATTTTGATCTCAAGGGAAAAACTTAAGAGAGGTAAGTGAGAAGATATGAAGATATGCTCACACATTTTCTTTCTAGCTCTTTCTAAATTGAGGAGATGGAATTGCACTCACACTAGAATTCAACCATAACCCACACCCTCGTCACATGACTCCAAAGAAAAGAGAAAAGAGAGATAAGCACACACATATATGCATCAAATACACATACCCGTATTCGCATCAAATACATACCTGTATTCGTATCAAAATACAAATATGATAAGAGTGAAAATGAGAAATATAATACTAGTTTCATATATCCAATATGTGATATTAAATCAACACTTGATTTAATAATCCGGCTATCTTTCAAAACGGCTAGTAATATTAAAACGTCTGATTAAAGTACGTGTATTCAGTATACGTGTTTAATCGAACTCCCGTATGTATCACTATATGTACACTATATCGTTTCGTCTTAGCCAGGAAACCCTCTGTGTGGGACTCTGAAGACTCGACAATACGCTGGCAGTAGTTTATGATCATATCCATAACCACAAGCGCGTCAGTGGCACTAGCTGTACATAACAGCTACCCAGATATCTGTTGAAAGGAAGGTCGACAAGTAAGCTCATCCGTACCCTACAGAGCCTATCGGTGACATTCACCGTACAGTCCGGTCTCTTCGTCTAAAAGTGTCGCACACCGGGTCTGGGGGTGGAATCCGTGAGACTCCCAATAACCCGATAAGTCATGTTGATATCTAGCTCATAACTAACCGAGAAACTACTGATAACTCTTATTAGTAAATCCCATCTTCCCTGGATAGGGACTTGTGGTTATAGATACTCGTACACGGCGCGGCATTGACTCTCTATACCGGGAGAGACGAATCCCTTCCGATCGCTCACTGCCTCCATGTGGTGAAAGTCTACCCTAGCACCACCACTTGGTCAAAACCGGCATCATGCATGCAACTTTAAAATTTTCGGAGTGTTAAGCTAGACTAAACAAAGATCTAACTAGATGATTAGGGTTTCTATGATGATATCAAAAAATTTACACTAAGAGATGGAGGTTACAACCTTTGTAGACCGTGTCATTCTCTTCTAAAACTCCATGTAGTAGTCCACACGACTCCACTAGGCTCCACTCGAAATTGGATCGAGCTTCCTACGTGGCCTTCGTGCCGAAAATGATCCATCCGAAGCTCCGCTAATCCAAGCTACTTCTTCACTAAACTATCTTTAGTGAAGGAAACACACTACACCAAAGTGCCAATCTAGTGTAGGACGGTGAAGTATGGGTGTTTAGCTCACTAAGGATCCTCACAAGTCTTAGATTTCACAACTCATGTGAGTGTTAGGGCTTGGAGGTGGAGGTGAAGAAAATAGAGAGAGCTAGAGAGTGAAAATGAGCTCAAGCACAAAATCAACTCAAGAAAAATATCAAGTGTAGAATGGCTTAGCTCAAACCCTCACTTATTGAAGTATGGAATAAACTTCAATTCTTTATTCCAACCATACTTTAATAGCGAGTCAAGACCAATAAAAAAAATAAAAAATAAGCAAAGCCATGCTTCACCCATGCTCTTCATTTTCCATCTCATTTCTATTTTTTCACAAAAATAGAAAATCCTACCATGCTTCTTAATATATATATATATATATATATATATATATATATATATATATATATATATATTAAGAAAATAATCAGTGAGCAATAATATTAGTTAATATATAATTATATCAAATATAAATATATATCTTATTATTAAATCAACACTTGATTTAATAATCCGGTTATATCACATATAACCGACTAATATCATTTATCTGTATATCACATTATCAAATCAACACTTGATTCAATAATCCGGTTATATCACATATAACCTAATTGATATCAAATAACCGCCAGATTAGAATACGACATCATATACCCGTATTTAATCAGGCCCCCGCAAAGTGATTATCCTTCTCTCTCTCCTTGCAGCGACCAATGACACGCCTTAATCAAGATAAATAATATGGATGTATTGACCGAACCCACTTATTATACTGGGCTAGGTTCCGCTCTATCTTATGATTGTCATAAGTCTGAGTAAGAAATAGGGGAATATTAGGATTTCTACGCCACCCGTACGAAGGATAATCATGTTGATGTATCGTCTTCGGGTGTGTTCGTAATCGAGAACTGTTCCTCAGTTTGCTCTACGTCCTGGATATTGGATACCGGATCAGGATCCCACGTATGTAATTTGTTACTGAGCTAAAGAAAGGTAGAGAACTGGGAACAGGTGATAAGTCTCTAGTAGTAGGGAATGGTGCAATTGTTGCAGTCAAAGCAGTTGGCAAATATCATATAGTATTACCAACTGGTGACACAATGATTCTGAGCGACTGTTATTTCGTACCCAAAATATTATGAATGTTTTCCTAAATCAAACGTTGATTGGGTTTGGTACGTTGTATAACGGTATATACGTTCTAAATCACAAAACAGTTCTAAATATACAGAACACACAATAGAGGAACATGTCAGAAATGAACGAAGACTTCTTGTGGCATTGTAGACTAGGTCATATCGATGCGACAAGACTGGGTAAGTTGCATAAGGATGCATATTTGAATCTGTTCAAATTTACATCTTATGAAACTTACCAGTCATGTCTTAAAGGCTAGATGATCAAATCTCCGTTTACTGGACACGGAGAAAGAGCTATTGAACTTTTGAGACGGATACATAATGATGTATGCGGTCCTATGTCTACACATGGCAGGAATGGTTCCTCGTACTTTATTACATTCACCGATGATCTCTCAAGATACGGACATGTGTTCCTGTTGAAACACAAATCTGAATTTTTTGAGAAATTCAAGGAATATAAGTACGAAGTTGAGAACCAGACGGGTAAAAGTATTGAAATCCTACAATTTGATCGGGGAGGAAAACACTTGAGCACGGAATTCAGAGACCACTTAAAAGAGAATGGGATTCTCTCTCATCTTACTCCTCCATATACACCATAGCACAATGGAGTTTCGGAGCGGAGGAATTGCACCTATTAGATATGGTGCGCTCTATGATGGGTAATGCTGAGTTGCCTATTTCCTTTTGGGTTATGCACTTGAGATATCTGCATACCTATTGAATAGAGTTCCAACCAAATCTGCTGCCTACCACTCCATATGAGATATGGAATTGGAAGAGACCATCTCTTAAACAAATTAAGATATGGGGTTGTCCGGCCTGTGTTAAAAAGCAAAATCCAGACAAGCTCAAGGTAAGGTTAGTTCTGTGCAAGTTTGTAGGATATCCCAAACAAACGCGAGGGAATATCTTCTACCACACTGAGAAATAAAAGGTGTTTTGTTTCTCGACATGCCACATTTTTAGAATGAATTTTTTGTGAAAGAAATCAGTGGCAATGAGGTAGAACTGGAAGAAGTTCCAGCAACATAAACTATAACTGACAATTTGGTAGAACCTGAGGATTCAATAGTCCCCAACGAACCTCAGCCACTCCGCTGATCTAGTAGGGTTCCTCATCCACCTGAGAGATACTACGGTTTTCTCATAGACGGTGGGAGCATGGATTGCATCATGGAAGATGATGACCCAACTAGTTTCGAGCAGGCCATCACAAGTAGAAACTCTGTAGAATGGCTGGATGCTATGCGATTTGAGATGGAATCCATGTACACCAACAAAGTATGGACTTTGAATATTGCTCCTAAAGGGGTAAAACCCATCAGGAGTAAGTGGATCTTGAGAAGATAATTGGTGTAGATGGAAAATTTGAGACTTTCAAAACTAGATTTATAGCAAAAGGCTTTCGTCAACGACCTGGCGTCGACTATAATGAAACCTTTTCTCTTGTCGCTATGCTTAAGTCCATCAGGATCCTACTTGCCGTTGCTGCATACCATGACTACGAAATCTGGCAGTTGGACGCCAAGACAGCTTTTCTAAATGGTGATTTAGAAGAGAGCATATACATGACACGTCCAGAAGGCTTCGTAGACAGTGGAAGGAGCGGAAGCATGTGCAAGCTGCTTAAATCAATCTACGGATTAAAGCAGGCATCGCGGAGCCGGAACAACTGTTTCGATGAAACTGTCAAAGGGTTTGACTTTATAAAAAATGTAGATGAACCATGTATATACAAGAAGGTTGTCTTTCTCTTATTGTACGTGGATGACATACTCTTGATAGGAAACGGTGTTCCTATGCTATATTCGGTCAAGCTCTTCTTATCACACAAGTTCTCCATGAAAGATCTAGGTGATGCCTCCCACATCTTGGGGATAAAGATCTATAGAGATAGATCTAGACGGATGTTGGGATTGTCCTAAATCCAGGTATATAGACATCATACTAAAGAGGTTTAGTATGGAAGATTCTAAGCGTGGTAATTTACCCGCTTGCTTAGGAATCACTCTCTTTAAAGAGATGTCTCCCAAAACTGATTTGGAGAGGGCTCGCATACAAGGGATACCCTATGCTTTGGCGGTCGGGTCAATCATGTATGCGATGTTATGTACCAGACCGGATGTAGCTTACTTACTAGGTGTAGTGAGTAGGTATCTCTCAGATCCTGGGGAGAAACACTGGACAGTTGTGAAGAACATTCTTAAGTACTTGAGAAGGACTAAAGAAATGTTCTTGGTGTATGGTAACGATGAACTTCAGGTGGAGTCCTTTACCGATTCGAGCTTCCAGAGTGATAAGGACGACAGTAAGTCGGTCTCGGGTTTTGTCTTCACCCTCGATGGAGGGGTGGTATGTTGGAAGAGTTCTAAGCTAGATACCGTAGCAGACTCGACGATGGAGGCTGAATACATCGCTACCAACGATGCTGCCAAAGAGGTTGTCTGGATGAAGAAGTTGTTGGGTTACAACAGCGCCCCGGCCATCAATCCGTGACCAAATGCGGAACAATTTTTTTTAAAACTTGGCGCTACCACAACCAATTACCCGGATCTACAATTAACCCTTAACTAGAAATCTATAAACTAGGAGTTTAGAGTGGTTATACCGAATAGATCCGTGTCCTTCGGTCTTCAACCATCATCCCAAACTCCTAGGGGATTCCTTGATCAAACTTGATCTCCGGTCTCCCTCCATCGAAGATGATCCACCCGAGAGTCTATGCAACGAGCTCCAACCTCATATCCGAGGCAACTAGGATACCTAGATCGCTACACTAGATACCGTAGATGAAGTAGAGAGTGATGAAGGATTAATTTGTCTCAAGACATCCAAGGATTGTCAACTCATGAGAGGGCTTGGGTGGAGCTAGAGGAAGAAGATGCCATGAGGATGAGAGTTTAGAGCAACTCAAGAAAGAGAAAATGGCTAAGTCTTTTGTTTGTTGTGAGATTAGTGAATAAATAATGGCGCCATCCATAAAAATATCCTATGCCACCAAAATATCTAGAGTCAACAAAAATATCTCAAGTCAACAATAATCTCACAATAAACAAATCCTTAAGCATGCTAGAATAGTAACCATGGGTCACTAATTAGCCAAGTCACAAATATGCAATAAACTCCTCATCCTACACCTCAATAACCTTTTAATCCAAAAAGGTCTAAACCATGATGAGGTGTAATTTTCTAAAAGTAATCTTGTAATTAATTACAAGAATACCCCTCATCCGTATATACATACCCATATCTGTACTCCGAAGAATACGAATGCATAGAGATGAAAATAATCCAACAATATAATACTAGGATCCGGCTTAAACCAAAGCCCACTAGTATTATCCGTCCGAACATCATGCATGCATAAGTACACGTATGTGATCGGACCCTGCCGTAAAACCATACAGCCTCTACATCGTTTCGCTCGAAGTAGGAAAACCCTCTGTGTGGGACTCTAAAGACTCGTCAATACGCTGGCAGTGGGTTTAACCACAAGCATGTCAGCGGTACTAGCTGTACGTAACGGCTAACCAGGTATTGAGCGAAAGGGAGGCCGATGAGCAAATTCATCCTGAAACCCCTACCGAGCCTGATAATGACAATATCCGTACAGTCCGTTCTGTTCGTCTATGAGTATCGCATATCGAGTCTAGGGGGTGGATAAAGTCAGACCCCTAATAACTTGATATTCAGTGTCGGTATGAAGCCCATCACCACCTAAGAAACTACCGATCCAAATCAGTAATTCTTGACTTCCTTGGACAAGGATTTCTGGTGATGGCCACCCGTGCACACCGCGACATCAACCCCCAATCCGGGAGAGACGAATCCCCTGACGATCCGCTCACTGCCTCCATGTGGCTCGGGACTGTACTCAACTAAAACCTGTTTGCACGACTCCTTTGAGCCATGGTAGGGTAGTAATCAAAGCACAGTGGGAACTCATAAGAGACAAATGACGATCTCAGGTCGATAGACTAACCTGTACATATGTCACTAGGGAACTGCTATCTGACAACAGGTATAATACCATCTAGTATGTTCCCGGCGAGTCCGCCCGGTGTACTTATAACCCAATGAGCACCTGTATACATCTTAGGTGAACAAACTAACACCAATGGATTGTGAGACTGGCCACCGCCCCTCATCGGGGTCTCGATCGATATACACTAGTCTACTCCGGAGTATCGATGCACTGTCTCGAAACTCTCTCGACTAGGGACATTTAAGGATGTGCTTATAGACCACCCAGCTCCCACGTATATGATCGCCATCAAATTGTTGGTAGCCAAGCATAAATCCTATGGGCTCTATCAACATGTAATAGTGATCTGTAATGTCATCCAAAGTATGTACATGATGATAAAGACAAACCAGATAGCATACTATCATCTCCAGTAAGAATGTTCTACCGGTATAGGTCCTCCCTCAATCATTGCAATCACGTGCCTGCGATCCAATAATTGACTTGAGGGCACTATAGCCAACAATCTCCCACTTGCACTTAAGGCTAATTATTGCGGTGTCGCATACTCACAGCCCGTGTGATACCGAACACCCAACTTCTCTACTAATCAGTTTCACAAAGCTCGTTTATAAAACTATTGCGTTCGAGAAATAGCCTCAGTGAGTGGATCCACTCCAATATTTCTTTCTATGTCTCTCTTTATCTTAAGTTCGTGGAGAAAACCATCTCCCGAAATGAGCAATACCTGTCTTAGAATATGTCTGGATGTCTGATGGGACCCAGTTCACAAATGAACTCCAAATCCTGCAAACTTCTTAGACTGCATCGTCAACTGAATTTAATCAGTATCCTGCGCCATGCTTCCCTCAGTATCCTCTTGGACCACCTGTCCAAATTACTGCCCCTCAAAAGAGGGAAAACTATAACTCTGACAGTCACTCTGTCATCCAAGTCACTTTGGAAGCCTGGAATGATAATCGTCTTCCGAAGGAGGATGCCGTTACCATATCCCTAGAACATCCACTTATGTTCATAAACTGCTTCCGAACGTTTCTCCAGGATTGGATTAATATAAACTTATTGCTGTAGGGTATTTTTCGTTACCCCATTGAGATGGGAATATGCGCGCGCGCTTGTCAGCCGCATTACAGATTCCCCCTGCCTAGGGTAGGCTGAGGTTTATTGATCGCGGGGATCCAAATCTCTGGCAGCCGTGGACTAAGCTGCCGTTAATTACTCATTGCCTTTGGAGCGAGAGAACCTCCGATTAATGGGTTAAACTAGTCATGCGAACTCAATATGCAGTGTTGTGTTTTGAAGGGGTTTTGGATATATCGGGTGCTCCGCAGAGTTTTTTACGGGGGTCCTGCTACCCGGATAGCGGGCTGGGGGTCAAGGGGGCTAGCAGCCCCCTTGGGGGGTGCGGAGCAGCGCCTCGTTAGAAATTTTTACTAACGGAGGACAGTGTTGTAGAGTATGTGTGTGTGTGTGTAAAAGGGAAAGGGCATCCAAAGGATGTGTGGGAGAAGGCGTCGGCGCCCTACGTGCCTTGCACGCGGGCACTGTACGCCAGCAGCAAAAGGGACTTGGTCCCTGCACTGGGAGCTGTGCTTCCGATTTGACTTATGGAGTTAAACTCCTAACAGAGATTAATTTAGGGAGTTAAACTCCAATGGATCTTGAATGGAGTTAGACTTCTAAAAAAATTTAGAAATGATCAAAGGGGGCTGCTTTGTTTCTCCCTTTGGCTCTTGATCTCCCCAAGATGGGATTTCTGGAGATGGGTCTCCTTCTTCTTCCTGTCGGTTGGCCGGATCTCAGAGAAAGGGGGTGAGATTTAAAAATCTCCCCTTTTGAGATCTAATGGAAGATCTGAGCTCCCCTTTGTGGGTTTTGTGGTGAAAAACTATTTAGTTTTGGAAAAGGAAGAGTAAAACTCTTGATTTAATTCAAAATAAAGGAGAAGGTTTAGAACCTTGAGGAAGGAGAAGGATGCACAAAAAACCTTAGAGTTTTTAGAGAATGAAAAGTGTATATTTTATTCATCATCATGTTTCCTTATATAGGCTTACATATTTACATATAGCCCCTTGGGCTTTACAAAATAGCATTTTGCCCATCCCATGGCTCATGTGCCATTTCTTTTTGCACATAAGCCATAGGCTTTACAAAAATTTGGCTTTATGCCCATTCATGCATAAAAAATTACATTAAAATTATTTATTACTTGATTTTTATGTTGGCATGGGGAGGCTGGCCGCTGGCTCGACTTGGGCATGGGCGCGCTTGACCTGGGCTTGGGCCCACCTGGCTTGGGTTTGACCTTGACTTGGTCAACCGGGGTGCAAATTTTGACCCCAACAAAGTGCCCCCCATCAATAAATGCACACCGTGCATATGAGTTGTGTGCATGAAATTGATGGATCTTGAAACTGGACTTCGAGGTGGAACATCATTCTGGGGGCGGAGCATCCCTTGGGGAGTATGATTCCCGAGGATCGGAGCATCATTCTGATTTGCGGAGCATAATTCCAGGGTCGGAGTATCATTCCGAAGAGTCAGAGCATAATTCTGAGAATCAGAGCATAATTCCGAAAAGTAGAGGCATGATTCCAGGGATCGGAGCATGATTCCGATGAGCGGAGCATGGTTCCAAAGGGGTTGGAGCATAATTCCGACAAGCGGAGCATGATTCCAAAAGGGTCAGAGCATAATTTTGACGGGCGGCAAACATTCTGACCGAAGCATAATTTCGATGCAGAGGCTGATTCCCAGGTGGAGCATAATTCTGATAGGGAAAGCAGATACTCCGAGGCGAAGCATGATTTCGACGCAGAGCTTGTTAGTCGACTTGATTCCGAGGCGGAGCTTAATTCTGACGGGGAGGTCGTTGGTTGACTTGTTTCCGAGTCGAAGCATAATTCCGACAGGGAGGTCGCTGGTTGACTTGATTTCAGGACGGAGCATAATTCCGACGAGGAGGTCGCTGGTTGACCTGATTTCAGGACGGAGCATAATTCCGACGAGGAGGTCACTTGTTGACTTGATTCCAGGGAGGAGCATAATTCCGACGAGGAGGGTGGATACTCCGAGACGAAGCATGATTTCGACACGGGGTACACTCTGAGACGAAGCATGATTCCGACGCAGAGATTGTTGATTTGATTTGATTTGGGTTGACATCAGTATCGCTATACTGGAATATGGTACCAAAAGCGAATCATCAGTTGCCATGAGTGGATTTGGGGATTTTGGTTTTTTGTTTGGCATCAGCATCGCTACACAGGAATATGGTACCAGGAGTGAATCATCATTTGCATTGCTTATTAGGAAGCGATGGCTTAAGAGACAGGTTTTAGGTCCCTATCCCCTATGAATTTTCAGTTTTATGAGCCGTAACGGTCCCATAAAAGCATTTTCTCTCTACGAGTCGTAAGGATCTTGTAGGTGTATTTTCTCCTTAGGAGTCATGGGGACTCCTAAGTGTGTTGCTCCTTTGTGAGTCGTAAGGATCTCACGCGGGAATTTTCTCCTCACAAAGTCGAGAGGACTTTGCGAGTGCATTTCATCTCTTTTTCACGAGTTTGCGCCCTTTCGGGTTTTCACAAACTCGCCGGCAGTTCTGCTGTTTTTACTTACGGAGCCCTTTCGGGTTTTCATCCATGCCCATTTTCTTGTTGACATACCCCCTTTTTTTCTTTTTTCTTTTGTGAATCTCCATCGCTGGTGGGACTTCCAATGTGGTCTCGTCGGTAGGACTTGGGAGAGACCGGGATCGTTTTACGCCCGTGGATTGTATACGGTTTTGCAGGATGTATGATCCAGACCGTAGGGCCGAAAGTATTTCGGGACTTTGTCGACGTCTGCATCGCTGTACTGGAATATGGTACTAGGAGCGACCCATCATTCGCCGTCGGGAATTTGAGTTTTGGTTGGCGTCTGCATCGCTGCACTGGAATATGGTATCAGGAGCGACTCATCATTCACCACTGGGATATTCGGGAATTGGTTTTTAGGTCAGCATCTGCTTTGCTGCACTGGAATAATGCCAGGAGCAACTTATCATTTGCCTTTCCCTGTTGGGAAGCGATGGCTTAAGAGACATGTTTAGATCCTTATCATCTAAGGCTTTTCAATTTTATGGGCCGTAAGGGTCCCATAAAAGCATTTTCTCCCTATGAGTCGTAAGGATCCCGTAGGTGCATTTTCTCCTTAGGGGTCGTGAGGACCCCCAAGTATGTTTTTCCTTTGTGAGTCGTAAGGATCCTGTTGGGGTAAAAATTTACACCCCGGTTGACCAAGTCAAAATCAAAGTCAACCCCAAGCCAGGTGGGCCCAAGCCCAGGTCAAGCGGGCCCATGCCCAAGTCGAGCCCACAGCCAGCCCCCCTACACCAACAACAAAATCATGTAATAAATAATTTTTATGTAATTGTTTATGCATGAATGTAAACAAAATGGGCCTAAAGCCAATATTTTGTAAGCCCATGGCTTATGTGCAAAAATGAAATGGCACATGAGCCATGAGATGGCTAAAATGCCATTTTTGTAAAGCCCAAGGGGCTATATGTAAATATGTAAGCCTATATAAGGCAACATGATGATGAATAAAGCATATACTTTTCATTCTCACAAAAAACCTAGGGTTTGTATCTCTTTCCCTTTTCTGAAGGTCTCAAACCTTCTTCTTTCTTTTGAATTAAATCAAGAGTTTTACTCTTCCTTTTCAAAAACAAAATAGTTTTTCACCACGAAACCCACAAAAGGGAACTTGGATCTGTCATCAGATCTCAAAAAGGAGAGATTTTGAGATCTCACATCTCTTGATCTTCAAGATCCGACCAAACAACAGGAGGAAGAAGAAGAACCCCCTTCATCAGCTTCAAAACATCCTAGGAGTTTAACTCCATATATATACATAATAAATATTTCCTTTATGAAGCATAGCTTCTGTTTCTTAGGCTAAAAGCCTCCTTTTCTCGCCGGCGCTCGAGCGCAGAGCGCTCGCGTGCCGACACGTGGCGCGTTTGCGCTCAAGCGCAAGCGCTCGAGCGCAAGTCGCCCCGGTGCCGACTCGTGGCGCGCTTGCGCTCCAGCGCAAGCGCTCGAGCGCAAGTCGCCCCCCTGCCGACACGTGGCGCGCTTGCGCTTAAGCTCCCAGCGCTCAAGCGCAGAGCGCCCATGTGCCGACACGTGGCATTCTAGCGCCTGAGCGCACAGCACCTAAGCGCACAGCGCCCGAGGTGCTGCCCCCACGCATCCTTTGGATGCTTTCCCCCCGTCTTTTTATGTACATACATATACATATACATATGTATACATATTTGCACACACACGTGCTCCACGACACTGTCCCTGTTAGAAAAAAATTTCTAACGGGGCGCTGCCCCGCACTCCGCAAGGGGGCTGCTAGCCCCCTTGACCCCCAGCCCGCTATCCGGGTAGCGGGACCCCCGTAAAAACTCTGCGTGGCTCCCAATATATCCAAAACCCCCTTTCAAAACACAACACGCACACACTGCACATTGAGTTCGCATGACCAGTTCAACCCGTCAATCGGAGGTTCCCTCGCTCCAAAGGCGAAGGGTAATTAACGGCAGCTTAGTCCGCGGCTACCGGAGATTCGGATCCCCACAATCATTAAACCCCGGCCTACCTTAGGCAGGGGGAATCTGTAGTACGCCTGACAAGCGCGCGCGTATTCCCATCTCAATGGGGTGACGAAAAACACCCTACAGATCCCACGAAGGTTTGTTCTCTTCATGCATCGTGAGGGCACATGAGTGGGTCTTCCCAATGGACCATAATTCCAAGGGCGGAGACCGGCCGCTGGACTGGTGGTTGCTGTGGGGCATGGGTATGATGGGAATTATTTGAGCCTGTGGATTATATACGGTAGTCAACTTGGGGACCAACCGTAGGGCTGGGAGAATGTTTGGAATTTGAATTTTGGTTGGCGTCTGCATCGCTGCACTGGAATATAGTACCAGGAGTGACTCATCATTCGCCGTTTGAGAATTTGGATTTTGGTTGGCGTCTGCATCGCTGCACTGGAATATGGTACCAGGAGCGACTCATCATTCGCCGTTTTTTTCATTACCACGATTGCTCTATCATTTCAGCTTTTCTTATCGCGAAGGTCATGATTGCCCTATCATTTCGGCTTTTTATTCACGGTTTCCCTATCATTTCGGCTTTATTTTTCATCTTTATTTTACTCGCTGATTTTTATTGCGAGTTGCCCCATCATTTCGGTTTTTCTTTTCTTTTTTTTATTTACACTTTTATTTATTTATTTACACACATTTTTTTACATTCCCAGTTTAACGAGTTAGAGCTCGTTTATTCCCAGTTTAATGACATGGTGGTCAACTCTTTTTAGAGAAAGGCAGATGTCTGAGAGAATTAGATTCCCGAAGGACTTCGGTCTCCGTTTGTATGAAATCGGCGGTCGCAGCTTGACTGTTTGTTAACACGCCTTTAGACAGTTCTATCTTTCCTGCCTTGTATTGCTTTTCGACCTAATCTTTGAAGACAAAGCAGTCCTCAATGGAATGACCTATCACTCTGTGATCGGGGCAGTATTTGGGGCCGTCGGTCATATTCGCTTCCTGCGGTCTTTTTGATTCTGGAAATTGTAGACCGTTTTTAGGGTGTCTTTGAATATTTTACGTACTTTGTCCCTTCTGAAGGAATAGGCCTTGTCCAGCTTCTCTTTCAGTGGAGATTCTCCTCCCTCTCCAAACACTGGCTTCCGAGGCTGGTTGGCATTAGGCTCGCTCAACCCTTGCTTATTTCGGTTAGCCGAGGCATTGAAAGATTCAGAATCGTCGGAATTTCCGCCTTTGCGATTATCGTCCTTTCGGTTTCTCCAGGACCTATTGTTATTTTGGGAAACCGAGGAGGACTCCTGCTTTGAGCGCTCTATCATCTGAACTTTCCTGGTCAGCTCTTGGAATGTTTTGAGACCCGCGGTGCATAGAAACGAGGCCATCCAATTGTTGAGATTTCCGACAAGGAGACTGACAGATTGGTCCTGCTCTATCGGCGGTTCACATTTGACAGAGAGATTGTGCCATCGGGTTATAAAATCTGTACTGCTTTCATTGTTCTTTGGCTTGGTCCTTACGAGGTCGGCAATGGTGATCTTATCGCTGACACTCATGAACCTTTCTCGGAACAAAGATTCCATTTGGACGAAAGTTGTGACGGAGCCATCCGGTATGCTCGCGTATCGGTCGAGCTATTAACGAACTGGCGGAGGAGAAGCGCATCATTGCCCCTAGTATTCCCGCATGAGGCTTTAAAATGTGCGACGGCTGATTCGCATTTCCCGTCCCATCAAATCTTCCGAATTCGGGGATGACATAGCCGCTAGGAAATTCTACCAAATCATACTGAGAAGGATATGGTCTCCCACTGCTGCTGATATCTTTTTATGTTTCGGTTTCGGCTACCAATGTTTTGACTTTGTTGGCAACCAAATCCATGATTTGATCTTGAGTTAGCGGGCTACTGTCATCGGTAGCCAAGACATTTTCCGAGATAGGATGCGACTGATTTTCATGTGGTCCGCCCACCTTTGGATTTGAGGGAATAGGTGTCGGCTGTCTTGGGACACCGTTTCCCGATTTATGAGCAGAGCCCTGCGCTTGATTGGGCGGCTGAGAGGCAAGTCGGGCCGTGAGCTGCAAGACGACATTTGTCAAGTCGTCAATTTTGGAGTAAAGTTTGGCCATCTCCTTATCTTTACTTCTGAGCTGTTTTCGGTGCTCTTGGAGAAGTTGCTGCTCTGCGTTCTTGGGACGGAAGATTGACTCCTCTTCTCTTTCTGAGCCCGACTCCTCATGAACCGAGGGCTCTCTCTGCTTATCAGCCTCACTGGAAGGGTCTTCATTACCTTCCAGAGGAGGCCGATCTTGGAATGTGGCAGCCATATTCACACCAGATTGGATTTGAGATATGGTGGCCCCATCCTTGCTTTTGCTGCGAAAGTTGTCGCTAGGACGCTTGCCCACCATGTAGACAGTGTGGATAATACATTCAGCCATCTTTTCATCACTGGCAGCTGGTTTCGCGGAGCGGTCCGGGCTTTGGAAATTCATAAATTTTAACATGGCCAGAGCCTTAGCCCTTTTGTTGGCTCTGTATCTGAGCCGCTTCTGTCTCAGCTTCTCTGCCTTGAGGGCTTAGCAGGCTTCTGCTCTTTAGGAAGCCGCCATAGGCTGAGTGATGGGGAGGCTTGAGAAGACATCCGCCGCGTGTCTATCGAAGGTATCGCCTGGGCTTGGCCACGACGTCTGGCAACTTTTTTTGTTCTGACGGCTTTGCCCCCAGCTGGGGCCATGGAGAGCCGTTTGAACACCGACTCACGTTTAGGTTGGGGCGCCCTCGAGATCACCACATTTGGCCTTTTGCTTTTCGAGGCCGGTTTGTCGGTTACCGAAGATTGAGGTGCAGGGATGGCATTAGCCGAGACAAACAGAATAGACCCAAATTATAGCAGCGATTCTTTCCACTGTCATCCGAGACTTGCCGGGAGGACCGTCCTGGCATCTATCTTCATCGTGTAGGAGACAGGAGCTAAGTTCATCTTTGGAGACATTGTTGAAAATTGATTGCTTGAAAACCTGCATGAAAGAGTATTATTTTAGTATAAATATAGATATGTATATTGATTGAGTTCGCATGGATATTTAACCCGGAATATGGGAGGAGAGATCAGTCCCACAGGGCGTGCCGGAATCTGTAGGGTGTTTTTCGTTACCCCATTGAGATGGGAATACGCGCGCGTTTGTCAGGCGCATTACAGATTCCCCCTGCCTAGGGTAGGCTGGGGTTTATTGATTGTGGGGATCCGAATCTTCGGCAGCCACGGACTAAGCTACCGTTAATTACCCCTCGCCTTTGGAGCGAGGGAACCTCCGATTAACGGGTTAAACTAGTCATGTGAACTCAATGTGCAGTGTTGTATTTTGAAGGGTTTTTGGATATATCAGGGGCCCTGCAGAGTTTTTTACGGGGGTCCCGCTATCCGGATAGCGGGCTGGGGGTCAAGGGGGCTAGCAGCCCCCTTGCGGGGTGCGGGGCAGCGCCCCGTTAGAAATTTTTTCTAACCGGGGATAGTATTGTAGAGTGTGTTTGTGTGTGTGTGTGTAAGGGAAAGGGCATCCAAAGGATGCGTGGGATAAGGCGCCAGCGCCCCACGTGCCAGGCACGCGGGCGCTGTGCGCCAGAGCGCCAGCGCACCACGTGCCTGGCACGCGGGCGCTGTGCATCAGCAGCAAAAGGGACTTGGTTTCTGCACTGGGAGCTGTGCTCCCGATTTGACTTATGGAGTTAAATTCCTGATAGAGATTAATTTAGGGAGTTAAACTCCAATAGATCTTGAATGGAGTTAGACTCTTAAAAAAATTTAGAAATGATCAAAGGGGGCTGCTTTGTTTCTCTCTTTGGCTCTTGATCTCCCCAAGATGGGATTTCTGGAGATGGGTCTCCTTCTTCTTCCTGTCGTTTGACCGGATCTCGGAGAAAGGTGGTGAGATTTAAAAATCTTCCCTTTTGAGATCTAATGGAAGATCTGAGCTCCCCTTTGTGGGTTTTGTGGTGAAAAACTATTTAGTTTTGGAAAAAGAAGAGTAAAAATCTTGATTTAATTCAAAAGAATGGAGAATGTTTAGAACCTTGAGGAAGGAGAAGGAGGCACAAAAAACCCTAGAGTTTTTAGAGAATGAAAAGTGTAGATTTTATTCATTATCATGTTGCCTTATATAGGCTTACATATTTACATATAGCCCCTTGGGCTTTACAAAATGGCATTTTGCCCATCCCATGGCTCATGTGCCATTTCTTTTTGCACATAAGCCATGGGCTTTACAAAAATTTGGCTTCACAAAAATTTGGCTTCATGCCCATTCATGCATAAAAAATTACATTAAAATTATTTATTACATGATTTTTATGTTGGCATGGGGAGGCTGGATGTGGGCTCGACTTGGGCATCGACCCGCTTGACCTGGGCTTGGGCCCACCTGGCTTAGGGTTGACCTTGACTTTGACTTGGTCAACCGGGGTGCAAATTTTGACCCCAATAATTGCAGCTAGTGCAAAAACAACATCTGGTGTGGTACTTGACATACATGATTGATTCAATTGCCTAAGCAAGTGATATGCCAATCATGCAAATCCCTCTTTCCTTTAGTCTGTAAGACACCTTTGGAGAGGGTGACTCCATCACCTGCAGGTACACCACCATGTCAGGAGTCATCCGTTCTAAAATACCTTTAGAATACCGTCTAAGTACCCAGATTAGGAAACTACCCAAATCTAGATCTAAAACCATAGATCCAGTAACCAGAATGCATGATATAATATCCATATCCTATGTGCAGAAATCACTGTGTGACAACACCGATCGTAGTATAGGAATTTTACTTCCTATAAAGTGCATTCCATCCAAATACCAGGCATCACACCCTACTACCATCTTAACAGATCCATCTCCTAATCTGATGAAGTCAAAGTCTATGACTGCCACATCAAAATTGCTGGGTTCCCTAGGACGACAGCAAGGTTTCGGGTGGCATCGTCCATACCATTTTCAAAAATTTGCCGTTCTTGCTAACCCTAACCATAGAATCTTTACTAGAAAATGCGACGAAACGATATGTAAACAACTTTACAACTAAGTGAATGAGGAATACAACCTTTGTAGACTGGTCCTTCACTTCTAATGCTCCGTGTAGTAGTCTCTTCGTTGCAAGTCATGAACACCCGAACTCTAGAAAGGCTTCTCCCGGAGAAATGAACAAGCTTGCTCGAAGTCTTCGAGGCCGAAGATGATCTACGTCGAGGAGACTCAAGCTCATGCTACCTCTTCACTAATTGTGAAATTAGTGAAGCAAACACCCTAAACTAAATGGAAAGTAGTAGAGGATGATGAAGTAGGAAATGAGCTCACATTAGTTTTATTTTTCTCACAATATTTTCTCACCTTGAGAAAAGCTAGTGAGCTTTTCTCATGAGGAAGAAGAAGCTCAAGTGAAGAATCAAGAAGAATTCATGAGGTAAGAATAGTAACCATGGGTAAGTTAGTGTTATACACTAACCCATGTAGAGATTAAACCATGACTAACAATAATGGTTAGGTTAATAAATATCTACAAGTAAAACAAGAGGAGTGGACTTAGTCAAAGATGCTACAAGCTTCTCCAAGCTTCCAAGCATGTGACTAATTAGCACTGATTTTAATTTACTTAAATAAATATTGTTGGAGACAGTGCCCTCATAGTCAATTATTGGATCACAGGTACGTGATTGCAATGATTGCGGAGGACCTATACCGGTAGGACAGTCTTACTCAAGATGATAGTATGCTATCTGGTTTGCCTTTATCAGTCGTGTACATGATCAGGTGACTGATTACATGTTACACTTTGATAGAGCCCTTAGGATCTTGCTTTACTACCAACAGTATGATGGCGATCATATACGTGAGAGTTGGGTAGTTTATATGCATATCCTTAATTGTGGTCCCTAGTCGTGGGAGTTTCGAGACAGGGCATCGATACTCCGGAGTAGACTAGTGTGTACAGTCGAGACCCCGACGAGGGGCGGTGGCCGGTCTCACAAGCCACTGGTGTCAGTTGGATCACCTAAGATGTATACAGGTTCTCATTGGGTTATGAGTACACCGGACAGGACTCGCCGGGAACCTGCTAGTTGGTATTATACATATCGTCAGATAGGAGTTCCCTGGTGACATGTGTACAGGTTAGTTCATCGACCTGAGGTCGTCATTTGTCTCGTGTGAGTTCCCACTGTGCTTTGATTTCTACCCTACCACGGCTCAAAGGAGTCGTGCAAACAGGTAGTTTTTGGGTACAGTCCCGAGCCATATGGAGGCACGTGAGCGGATCGGCAGGGGATTCGTCTCTCCCGGTATTGGGGGCGAGGTCGTGCTGTGTCTAGGAGAGCCATTACACAAAGTCCATGGCCATGGCAGGAGATTTACTGGTAGGTACTCCAGTAGTATCTCAGGGTGTTATTGGGCTTCACTCCGACACGACTTATACTGCTATTAGGGGTCTGACGATACTAGCCCCCTAGGCAGATATGCGATACTCATAGACGAACGGACCGGACTGTATATACATTGTCACTGTTAGGCTCAGTAGGGTTTTCCGGATGAGTGCGCTCATCGGCATCCTTTGAGGTCAGTCCATGGGCAGCCGTTACGCATTGCTAGTGCCGCTGACGGTTTGTGGTTAAACCCACTGCCAGGGTACTGACGAGTCATTAGAGTCCCCCACAGACAGTTTCCCAAGTTCGGGCGAAACGTTGTAGAGGCCGTATGGTTTTATGGCAGGGTTCGGAAAATGCACGTGCGTTTACGCACGTGTTATTTTTCGGGCAGTTGATACTGGTCGGCTTTGGTTTAAGCCGGATCCGAGTATTATATTGAGTAGGTATAATATCTTTGTCTCAGTTGCATTTGTATTCGGTCGTAATACAAATGCGGGTATATTTATACAGTTTCGGGGTTATCCTGAAAGTCGTTTCAGGATCACTTTTGGAAGTTGCCAGTTTCCAGTTTTCTATCAGCCGTCTTTTAACATTCGGTTAAAGACAGATTTATCTTTTCTTCAGTTGAGGTGAGTCGTGCTTCTAGAAGGTTCTAGATGAGGTGACTAGGATTAATTGGTGTTGAGTTTTCATTGGTTGCATTAAAGGCTTGATGATGTGTATTAGTGACTCATGCTTTAGCATTAAAGCATTTTGTTTAGCTAAGGATATTTGTTCTTGATATTTTGAGTGAGAAGCTTTCTTGTGGTCACCCTCTTTCTCCTACGGTCACCTCCCACTCCTATAAGTGGCCGGCCCCCTTCCTCTCTCTCTCACTTGATGGTTTTTCATTGGAAAAAAGATTATGATAGATATTTGGGGTGTATGGAATTCACAGCTCATTTCATTCCATCACCCGATTCCCTCGGCAACTTCATTAACCGATCGTCCACGGACTTGGACGAAGTGAGACAAAGTCATCTACTCATTCTCTACATCATTCTTGGTCGTCTCTTTTAGCAAACTTGACGATCGAGTTGCCTCAAGTTAGAGGCGGGAGCCCGTTTAAAGAATCGTCGATGTGGTGCCACCTCGACGAGGATATCGGAGATCGACGAGATCGGAGCAGCCGCAACGGAGCGTGGGATGATGGTTGAAGAACGAAGGACTCGGATCGTTCGGTATAACCTTTCTACACTCTTTACAGTTTGTTAGTTTAGCAATAATGGCAGATCCGGGTTAAAGTATACGATAGCGCCAGTTAAAAAGTTTTTGTTCCGCATTTGGCTTCTGTAGACTGCCGGGGCGCTAGCGTAGACTTACAGTGGTATCAGAGCCTAACCATTTTGCTATACTAACTTGTGCTAACGCGTTTAAAACATCGATCCGACCGGAAATCGAAAATTGCAAAATCCTAGCTTGACAGTTTCTGTTGATTTTAAATGGTCTCCTAAAATTTTTCTGCATGTCTTAAAAATCTGTGCAGGCTTTTCTAAGAACCACGACCAATTTTGGGCACGTGTCTCCACCAAAGAGCCGCGGAAACGCGGCCAAACCCATGGTTTGGCCGCGCATCCGCGGCCACGTGGTGAGCTCGTGCTCCCAAATTTGTACAGTGAGTTCTCTGATGGATTTTGGGGTTTTTGGTAAATATCGTTTTGGCCCAGATTTTGTTACTGTTCACCAGTAAGTCGTGGGGCCCACTTTTTGATATTTGGTCGATCGAAATTTAAACATGTTAGTTTACAGTGCTTACATTATATCTCCGACCGGGAATGTCATTTGATCGGTAAACCGCGTCTGATTGCTATAGTTCTTTTAGACGGGTTTGCGAACGTGACATTCGCGTTGATGTTCTGTGTTGTGCTGTGATGTTGCGGATTTGTCGTGGTGGATAGCAGTGTGCAATGGTAGTACAGTTTGTGTTTATTTGTACATTTGATATTGCGGGGCGAGCGTTCAACTTGTGGACTGCCGTCACTGCCTGTTGTATAATATTCTTTTGGGGCACGACCAGGTTGCGGTCGATGTACCTATTGTACTATTTTTCATTACTGTACTAGGTTTTGCCCCGCAACGGAGTGCACGGATAGCCGGGTTCTGGGGGGAAACGGGTCCGCATCTCATGGCTTTGAGAGGCAGAGGGGTCCCACTCTAGAATTGGCAGACTATTCGCCGCACTCGTAGGGGGTACAGGTTGACCCAAGGAGGGGTGCCCAAGATTACCGGATTCCGTGGAGTGCTGGGTGGTCCATTCACTATGCTGTAGGGGGCTGCCTCGCTTCAGGTTTTGGCGGGTAACTTGCCGCACCCCTAGGGGTCTAGGTTTCATTGCACAGGCTATCCACACGACAGGGGAACGTCGAGTTTCAGCAGCGGCTCGGTGAAACTCGGGGATCCCAGATTATCTGTATTGTTCTGTGATGCTTATTACTTTTCTGTAATGTTGCATATTATCACGCCTGGAGCGATTATTGTATATTGGTTTATATACTATTAGATGTTGTATATGTTTTACACCCGCGCTAGTCCAGTCCCCGCTCTGTCGTTAGTTAAGTAACCTAACGGGTGATGACGGGACCCAGTGACGAATGCGGATGGCATATACGTACATTTTATTTTCGTTCTTTTCTGGTGTGATTAAATGATGGGACTATGTTGATTCTGATCAACGCAAAGTAAAACAAACCTGTTTACAGTTGTTGGAACAAATTTAAAAAGTGTTATTGCAAAGGCGTTTTCTTTTGTTTTGCATAGCGGTATTCAGTGGAATATCCTGCGCCTCATTCGACGGGGCAAGGGCCGATATCCCTTCACCGGGACTGACCCCTTGGGCAGAAGTTTGCGTCAGCGTAATAACTTCACTATAGTCGATTACAAGTTGCTTTGAATAGCGGTATTCAGTGGAATATCCTGCACCTCATTCCACGAGGAAAGAGCCGAGATCCCTTTACCGGGAGTGACCTCTTTAGCAAAAGGTTTTCGCCACTATATTTTAAAAAGCTATCAGGTTCCTTCAGCGATATCAAGTTCACTACGTTAAAGGTTTTTCGCCAAAAACCAGCCGTAGCCCTCCGTCACTTCTTTTGGGTATTCAGTAGTATTCAAGCTATGTATTTTGACCTAACGCCAAGGCATAGTGTTTGGTAGCTGCTGGGTATTCAATTGTTGCATAGATAGATGAGTTGGTTTGGGACAGCCGTTCTGCCATTTTGACCTAACGCCAAGGGCATGTGCGGGTGGGTTCAAATTAACAAGATAGTGATGGGTAGATCTTGGCATGTGACTTATGAAATTTTGACCTAACGCCAAGGTTATAAGAGCATGGGGCAAAAACTATATCGGGAGTTTCTAAAGAAACTGAAACTTGCCAAGTATGCGCATACCTTCTGGAGTATGAGTAACGTGGATGCATTCCATCACGTTATCATGCGATGAGAGTTGGATCCCGATTCCCACTGATGAGTTGGTTTACTCTTCGGGTGATCCCGATTGATTCTTCTTTAGGTTTGGAGGAGAATTTGACAGGACAGTGGGAGGTTTCCGGATTAGATAAAGTGATAACCATTCTGATCTAGGTTAGAGTGCACGCAGAGTGTTTCTTTTCTCTCTCTCTTTGGCAGCGACCTTTGACCGACCCTAGACTATGACTCAGTGACCAAGTTGACCGAACCTTCTTAAAATACTGGCTTTTGGATTGTCTGAGTTGCATAAGTCATTGCCACTCCTTCTTTTACCCTTTGAATTTCTCAGAACACCCGTATTACTACGGATATCCACTTCCATTGGATAGATCCATCGTATGGTTATATACGAACTCGAAGGAACTTCTTCGAGGATGGATCCAGGTTCAGGAGAAATAGAATTGGTTTATTCAGTTGTCTTTTATTATCACCTTCTCTCAGGTTGCGAGAGCTCCTTGGTTTAGGAGAGTACACCTATTACGCTTATTGGATAGTCTTATTCCAAACCATAGGCTGGTGCCGAAAGGTAGGGAATGAAGAAAACCAATTAGCCTAAGTAGGGTGTGCAGAAGGTAATATGTAAAGACAAAATAAAGGGATTAGAAAGAGGGCAAAGTAAATTGCGACTGATATCATTCACGACCAAAACCGCGTACTTCATCGCCACTCCTATTTCACCTTTAAAAGAATAAGGTATTATTCAGTTGTCTTTTATCATCACCTTCTCTCAGTTGCGAGTACTCCTTGGTTTAGGAGGGTACACCTATTATGCTTACTGGATAGTCTTCTTCCAAACCATAGGCTGGTGCCGAACGGTAGGGAAGGAAGAAAACCATTTAGCCTAACGATGGTGTACAGAAGGTAACGACTAAAGACAAATAAAGGGATTTGGAGAGACGGCAATAAAATATACGGTTGAAGTCATGAGTTGGATTATGGAAGATGCATTGCTATGAATACCAGGATACCCCTACGAAACATTTTAATGTTTCAGTGCATTGTTAAAGAAAAACTGTTTTCCCGATTAGACACTTACTCCAAGGGTATGTATTTACCAGGTTTCATTCTCATATCTGTATGGTTTTACAGATGATGAGTGGGAGTAAGATATTGGGAATTAGGTGATTATCCCCATTATATCGGAATTCGTTGTAATTGTTGATATTTGAGGAAATCGCCAGGGTACAGTTTTCAACCTACAACGCACAGGTTTTGAGTTGTTTAACTCAGCGGACTTATACAGAGTATTGTATGTTGTCCAGTGTCCATCAGGACAAAGGGATAGGTCCTCGTACTATGTTCTGTTTACTTATAACTTCTCTATTATTTAGACAAGTGTTTCGTAGAAATACAACGTCTAAGTTTTGAGAAGTTGTGGGTATAAGAATAAAGTAGAGAACCAGGTATCACAAGTATCGGGATTCTTCAAAGAGATCGAAGATGTAGATTCTTGTGATTGGTATTCAGATGATAGTGATGGTTTTGAGAAACGAGTTTTCTCTTTCAGGTTACTCATAATTGGATGGATTCCTAAGTTGAGTAATGCTGATTAGCCTCTTTCCATTAAGTTGATATGCACTGGAGACAGCTGCATGATTTGAATCTGGTTCCAATTAAATTAGTGCCAAAGTTTCTATAAGAGATATAGAATAGTTCGTACCTTAAAAGATATTGAGGTATGGGGAGTTGTCCAGCTTATGCTTAAAACCAGACTCTGGATAACTCAGGGCACGTTTCTGTAGTGGCTGTTTGTGGGTTGACCCTGGCTATGACGAGGGTTGATATTCTACCATTTGGAAGATCAATAGTGATATTGTTCTTGACTCGCCACAGTTTTAGTAAAATGGATCTTTTTCAGAAAACAGTAGTGGGAGTATGGTAGAACTGGAAGTGATTCCAGAACCGCGAACGATTACGGAAAATTTAATAGGACCTATATATTCAATCTGGTTTGACATTCCAATTGCCACTCCGCAGATTTGGTGGGTAACCTCAGACACCCGAGAGGTACTTCGGTAGCCTCAAGGACGGTGACAGGGAGGTTCTTATCTACCCAGACTTGACACTACTGTTGTTCCAGCTTATGAGACCCGGTAGGAGGGTTGTCGTAGTCAGTGGGAGCAACGGAAGCATGGTGGGCAAGTAGCTTATGTCTATTTATAGACTAGAGCAGTTATAGCGGAGATAGATCATCTAATTTTGATGTGACAGTCATAGGTTTGACCTCATCAGAATAGGGGATGGATCTGTTAAGGAGGCAGTAGGGTGTGATGTCATGGTATCTGGATGACATACACAGAGTAGGAAGTAAAATTCCTATTCTACGATCGGTTGTACTGTGGTCGTCACACAGTTGTTTCTCCAGACAGGATATGGATATAATATTTGACATTCTGGTTTCTAGATCTATGGTTTTAGATCTGGATTTGGGTAGTTTCCCAATGTAGGTACATTGACAGTATTCTAATGGTTTTTAGAATAGATGACTCCTAGCATGGTGGTGTACCTGCAGGTGATGGAGTCACCCTCTCTAAAGGTGTCTTACAGACTAAAGGGGAGAGGGATGTGCATGATTGGCAGATCACTTGCTTAGGCAATTGAGTCAATCATGAGATGTCAAGTACCACACCAAATGTTGGTTTTGCACTAGATGCAATAAGTTTGTATTAATCCAATCCTGGAGAAACATAAGGAAGCAGTTTTAGAACATAAGTACATGTTCTACTGATTTGATGACGGCAGCCTCCTTCGGGAGACGGTTATCATTCCAGGCTTCAAAGGTGACATGGATGACAGAGTGATTGTCAGAGTTATAGTTTTTCCCTCTGACGAAGAGGGACAGTATTATGGACAGGTGGTCCAAGAGGATACTGTGGGAGGCATGGTGCCGATACTGATTAGGTTCAGTGATCGATACAGTCTAAGAAGTTTGGATTTGGAGTTCATTTATGAACTAGGTCCCATCAGATATCCAGACATATTCTAAGACAGGTATTACTCGATTCAGGAGATGGCTTTCTCCGTGAATTTGAGATTAAGAGAGATATAGAAAGAAACTTCTAGGCGGATCCACTCACTAAGGCTATTTCTCGAACACAATAGTTTTACAAACGGGCTTTGTGATAGTGATTAGTAGAGGAGTTGGATGTTCGGTTTCACATGGGCTGTGAGTAGTCGACATCGCAATAATTAGCCTTGAGTGCAAGTGGGAGATTGTTGGAGATAGTGCCCTCATAGTCAATTATTGGATCACAGGTACGTGATTGCAATGATTGCGGAGGACCTATACCGGTAGGACAGTCTTACTCAAGATGATAGTATGCTATCTGGTTTGCCTTTATCAGTCGTGTACATGATCAGGTGACTGATTACATGTTACACTTTGATAGAGCCCTTAGGATCTTGCTTTACTACCAACAGTATGATGGCGATCATATACGTGAGAGTTGGGTAGTTTATATGCATATCCTTAATTGTGGTCCCTAGTCGTGGGAGTTTCGAGACAGGGCATCGATACTCCGGAGTAGACTAGTGTGTACAGTCGAGACCCCGACGAGGGGCGGTGTCCGGTCTCACAAGCCACTGGTGTCAGTTGGATCACCTAAGATGTATACAGGTGCTCATTGGGTTATGAGTACACCGGACAGGACTCGCCGGGAACCTGCTAGTTGGTATTATACATATCGTCAGATAGCAGTTCCCTGGTGACATGTGTACAGGTTAGTTCATCGACCTGAGGTCGTCATTTGTCTCGTGTGAGTTCCCACTGTGCTTTGATTTCTACCCTACCACGGCTCAAAGGAGTCGTGCAAACAGGTAGTTTTTGGGTACAGTCCCGAGCCATATGGAGGCACGTGAGCGGATCGGCAGGGGATTCGTCTCTCCCGGTATTTGGGGCGAGGTCGTGCTGTGTCTAGGAGAGCCATTACACAAAGTCCATGGCCATGGCAGGAGATTTACTGGTAGGTACTCCAGTAGTATCTCAGGGTGTTATTGGGCTTCACTCCGACACGACTTATACTGCTATTGGGGGTCTGACGATACTAGCCCCCTAGGCAGATATGCGATACTCATAGACGAACGGACCGGACTGTATATACATTGTCACTGTTAGGCTCAGTAGGGTTTTCCGGATGAGTGCGCTCATCGGCATCCCTTGAGGTCAGTCCATGGGCAGCCGTTACGCATTGCTAGTGCCGCTGACGGTTTGTGGTTAAATCCACTGCCAGGGTACTGACGAGTCATTAGAGTCCCCCACAGACAGTTTCCCAAGTTCGGGCGAAACGTTGTAGAGGCCGTATGGATTTATGGCAGGGTTCGGAAAATGCACGTGCGTTTACGTACGTGTTATTTTTCGGGCAGTTGATACTGGTCGGCTTTGGTTTAAGCCGGATCCGAGTATTATATTGAGTAGGTATAATATCTTTGTCTCAGTTGCATTTGTATTCGGTCGTAATACAAATGCGGGTATATTTATACAGTTTCGGGGTTATCCTGAAAGTCGTTTCAGGATCACTTTTGGAAGTTGCCAGTTTCTAGTTTTCTATCAGCCGTCTTTTAACATTCGGTTAAAGACAGATTTATCTTTTCTTCAGTTGAGGTGAGTCGTGCTTCTAGAAGGTTCTAGATGAGGTGACTAGGATTAATTGGTGTTGAGTTTTCATTGGTTGCATTAAAGGCTTGATGATGTGTATTAGTGACTCATGCTTTAGCATTAAAGCATTTTGTTTAGCTAAGGATATTTGTTCTTGATATTTTGAGTGAGAAGCTTTCTTGTGGTCACCCTCTTTCTCCTACGGTCACCTCCCACTCCTATAAGTGGCCGGCCCCCTTCCTCTCTCTCTCACTTGATGGTTTTTCATTGGAAAAAAGATTATGATAGATATTTGGGGTGTATGGAATTCACAGCTCATTTCATTCCATCACCCGATTCCCTCGGCAACTTCATTAACCGATCGTCCATGGACTTGGACGAAGTGAGACAAAGTCATCTACTCATTCTCTACATCATTCTTGGTCGTCTCTTTTAGCAAACTTGACGATCGAGTTGCCTCAAGTTAGAGGCGGGAGCCCGTTTAAAGAATCGTCGATGTGGTGCCACCTCGACGAGGATATCGGAGATCGACGAGATCGGAGCAGCCGCAACGGAGCGTGGGATGATGGTTGAAGAACGAAGGACTCGGATCGTTCGGTATAACCTTTCTACACTCTTTACAGTTTGTTAGTTTAGCAATAATGGCAGATCCGGGTTAAAGTATACGATAGCGCCAGTTAAAAAGTTTTTGTTCCGCATTTGGCTTCTGTAGACTGCCGGGGCGTTAGCGTAGACTTACAGTGGTATCAGAGCCTAACCATTTTGCTATACTAACTTGTGCTAACGCGTTTAAAACATCGATCCGACCGGAAATCGAAAATTGCAAAATCCTAGCTTGACAGTTTCTGTTGATTTTAAATGGTCTCCTAAAATTTTTCTGCATGTCTTAAAAATCTGTGCAGGCTTTTCTAAGAACCACGACCAATTTTGGGCACGTGTCTCCACCAAAGAGCCGCGGAAACGCGGCCAAACCCATGGTTTGGCCGCGCATCCGCGGCCACGTGGTGAGCTCGTGCTCCCAAATTTGTACAGTGAGTTCTCTGATGGATTTTGGGGTTTTTGGTAAATATCGTTTTGGCCCAGATTTTGTTACTGTTCACCAGTAAGTCGTGGGGCCCACTTTTTGATATTTGGTCGATCGAAATTTAAACATGTTAGTTTACAGTGCTTACATTATATCTCCGACCGGGAATGTCATTTGATCGGTAAACCGCGTCTGATTGCTATAGTTCTTTTAGACGGGTTTGCGAACGTGACATTCGCGTTGATGTTCTGTGTTGTGCTGTGATGTTGCGGATTTGTCGTGGTGGATAGCAGTGTGCAATGGTAGTACAGTTTGTGTTTATTTGTACATTTGATATTGCGGGGCGAGCGTTCAACTTGTGGACTGCCGTCACTGCCTGTTGTATAATATTCTTTTGGGGCACGACCAGGTTGCGGTCGATGTACCTATTGTACTATTTTTCATTACTGTACTAGGTTTTGCCCCGCGACGGAGTGCACGGATAGCCGGGTTCTGGGGGGAAACGGGTCCGCATCTCATGGCTTTGAGAGGCAGAGGGGTCCCACTCTAGAATTGGCAGACTATTCACCGCACTCGTAGGGGGTACAGGTTGACCCAAGGAGGGGTGCCCAAGATTACCGGATTCCGTGGAGTGCTGGGTGGTCCATTCACTATGCTGTAGGGGGCTGCCTCGCTTCAGGTTTTGGCGGGTAACTTGCCGCACCCCTAGGGGTCTAGGTTTCATTGCACAGGCTATCCACACGACAGGGGAACGTCGAGTTTCAGCAGCGGCTCTGTGAAACTCGGGGATCCCAGATTATCTGTATTGTTCTGTGATGCTTATTACTTTTCTGTAATGTTGCATATTATCACGCCTGGAGCGATTATTGTATATTGGTTTATATACTATTAGATGTTGTATATGTTTTACACCCGCGCTAGTCTAGTCCCCGCTCTGTCGTTAGTTAAGTAATCTAACGGGTGATGACGGGACCCAGTGACGAATGCGGATGGCATATACGTACATTTTATTTTCGTTCTTTTCTGGTGTGATTAAATGATGGGACTGTGTTGATTCTGATCAACGCAAAGTAAAACAAACCTGTTTACAGTTGTTGGAACAAATTTAAAAAGTGTTATTGCAAAGGCGTTTTCTTTTGTTTTGCATAGCGGTATTCAGTGGAATATCCTGCGCCTTATTCGACGGGGCAAGGGCCGATATTCCTTCACCGGGACTGACCCCTTGGGCAGAAGTTTGCGTCAGCGTAATAACTTCACTATAGTCGATTATAAGTTGCTTTGCATAGCGGTATTCAGTGGAATATCCTGCACCTCATTCCACGAGGAAAGAGCCGAGATCCCTTTACCGGGAGTGACCTCTTTAGCAAAAGGTTTTCGCCACTATATTTTAAAAAGCTATCAGGTTCCTTCAGCGATATCAAGTTCACTACGTTAAAGGTTTTTCGCCAAAAACCAGCCGTAGCCCTCCGTCACTTCTTTTGGGTATTCAGTAGTATTCAAGCTATGTATTTTGACCTAACGCCAAGGCATAGTGTTTGGTAGCTGCTGGGTATTCAATTGTTGCATAGATAGATGAGTTGGTTTGGGACAGCCGTTCTGCCATTTTGACCTAACGCCAAGGGCATGTGCGGGTGGGTTCAAATTAACAAGATAGTGATGGGTAGAACTTGGCATGTGACTTATGACATTTTGACCTAACGCCAAGGTTATAAGAGCATGGGGCAAAAACTATATCGGGAGTTTCTAAAGAAACTGAAACTTGCCAAGTATGCGCATACCTTCTGGAGTATGAGTAACGTGGATGCATTCCATCACGTTATCATGCGATGAGAGTTGGATCCCGATTCCCACTGATGAGTTGGTTTACTCTTCGGGTGATCCCGATTGATTCTTCTTTAGGTTTGGAGGAGAATTTGACAGGACAGTGGGAGGTTTCCGGATTAGATAAAGTGATAACCATTCTGATCTAGGTTAGAGTGCACGCAGAGTGTTTCTTTTCTCTCTCTCTTTGGCAGCGACCTTTGACCGACCCTAGACTATGACTCAGTGACCAAGTTGACCGAACCTTCTTAAAATACTGGCTTTTGGATTGTCTGAGTTGCATAAGTCATTGCCACTCCTTCTTTTACCCTTTGAATTTCTCAGAACACCCGTATTACTACAGATATCCAATTCCATTGGATAGATCCATCGTATGGTTATATACGAACTCGAAGGAACTTCTTCGAGGATGGATCCAGGTTCAGGAGAAATAGAATTGGTTTATTCAGTTGTCTTTTATTATCACCTTCTCTCAGGTTGCGAGAGCTCCTTGGTTTAGGAGAGTACACCTATTACGCTTATTGGATAGTCTTATTCCAAACCATAGGCTGGTGCCGAAAGGTAGGGAATGAAGAAAACCAATTAGCCTAAGTAGGGTGTGCAGAAGGGAATATGTAAAGACAAAATAAAGGGATTAGAAAGAGGGCAAAGTAAATTGCGACTGATATCATTCACGACCAAAACCGCGTACTTCATCGCCACTCCTATTTCACCTTTAAAAGAATAAGGTATTATTCAGTTGTCTTTTATCATCACCTTCTCTCAGTTGCGAGTACTCCTTGGTTTAGGAGGGTACACCTATTATGCTTACTGGATAGTCTTCTTCCAAACCATAGGCTGGTGCCGAACGGTAGGGAAAGAAGAAAACCATTTAGCCTAACGATGGTGTACAGAAGGTAACGACTAAAGACAAATAAAGGGATTTGGAGAGACGGCAATAAAATATACGGTTGAAGTCATGAGTTGGATTATGGAAGAGGCATTGCTATGAATACCAGGATACCCCTACGAAACATTTTAATGTTTCAGTGCATTGTTAAAGAAAAACTGTTTTCCCGATTAGACACTTACTCCAAGGGTATGTATTTACCAGGTTTCATTCTCATATCTGTATGGTTTTACAGATGATGAGTGGGAGTAAGATATTGGGAATTAGGTGATTATCCCCATTATATCGGAATTCGTTGTAATTGTTGATATTTGAGGAAATCGCCAGGGTACAGTTTTCAACCTACAACGCACAGGTTTTGAGTTGTTTAACTCAGCGGACTTATACAGAGTATTGTATGTTGTCCAGTGTCCATCAGGACAAAGGGGTAGGTCCTCGTACTATGTTCTGTTTACTTATAACTTCTCTATTATTTAGACAAGTGTTTCGTAGAAATACAACGTCTAAGTTTTGAGAAGTTGTGGGTATAAGAATAAAGTAGAGAACCAGGTATCACAAGTATCGGGATTCTTCAAAGAGATCGAAGATGTAGATTCTTGTGATTGGTATTCAGATGATAGTGATGGTTTTGAGAAACGAGTTTTCTCTTTCAGGTTACTCATAATTGGATGGATTCCTAAGTTGAGTAATGCTGATTAGCCTCTTTCCATTAAGTTGATATGCACTGGAGACAGCTGCATGATTTGAATCTGGTTCCAATTAAATTAGTGCCAAAGTTTCTATAAGAGATATAGAATAGTTCGTACCTTAAAAGATATTGAGGTATGGGGAGTTGTCCAGCTTATGCTTAAAACCAGACTCTGGATAACTCAGGGCACGTTTCTGTAGTGGCTGTTTGTGGGTTGACCCTGGCTATGACGAGGGTTGATATTCTACCATTTGGAAGATCAATAGTGATATTGTTCTTGACTCGCCACAGTTTTAGTAAAATGGATCTTTTTCAGAAAACAGTAGTGGGAGTATGGTAGAACTGGAAGTGATTCCAGAACCGCGAACGATTACGGAAAATTTAATAGGACCTATATATTCAATCAGGTTTGACATTCCAATTGCCACTCCGCAGATTTGGTGGGTAACCTCAGACACCCGAGAGGTACTTCGGTAGCCTCAAGGACGGTGACATGGAGGTTCTTATCTACCCAGACTTGACACTACTGTTGTTCCAGGTTATGAGACCCGGTAGGAGGGTTGTCGTAGTCAGTGGGAGCAACGGAAGCATGGTGGGCAAGTAGCTTATGTCTATTTATAGACTAGAGCAGTTATAGCGGAGATAGATCATCTAATTTTGATGTGACAGTCATAGGTTTGACCTCATCAGAATAGGGGATGGATCTGTTAAGGAGGCAGTAGGGTGTGATGTCATGGTATCTGGATGACATACACAGAGTAGGAAGTAAAATTCCTATTCTACGATCGGTTATACTGTGGTCGTCACACAGTTGTTTCTCCAGACAGGATATGGATATAATATTTGACATTCTGGTTTCTAGATCTATGGTTTTAGATCTGGATTTGGGTAGTTTCCCAATGTAGGTACATTGACAGTATTCTAATGGTTTTTAGAATAGATGACTCCTAGCATGGTGGTGTACCTGCAGGTGATGGAGTCACCCTCTCTAAAGGTGTCTTACAGACTAAAGGGGAGAGGGATGTGCATGATTGGCAGATCACTTGCTTAGGCAATTGAGTCAATCATGAGATGTCAAGTACCACACCAAATGTTGGTTTTGCACTAGATGCAATAAGTTTGTATTAATCCAATCCTGGAGAAACATAAGGAAGCAGTTTTAGAACATAAGTACATGTTCTACTGATTTGATGACGGCAGCCTCCTTCGGGAGACGGTTATCATTCCAGGCTTCAAAGGTGACATGGATGACAGAGTGATTGTCAGAGTTATAGTTTTTCCCTCTGACGAAGAGGGACAGTATTATGGACAGGTGGTCCAAGAGGATACTGTGGGAGGCATGGTGCCGATACTGATTAGGTTCAGTGATCGATACAGTCTAAGAAGTTTGGATTTGGAGTTCATTTATGAACTAGGTCCCATCAGATATCCAGACATATTCTAAGACAGGTATTACTCGATTCAGGAGATGGCTTTCTCCGTGAATTTGAGATTAAGAGAGATATAGAAAGAAACTTCTAGGCGGATCCACTCACTAAGGCTATTTCTCGAACACAATAGTTTTACAAACGGGCTTTGTGATACTGATTAGTAGAGGAGTTGGATGTTCGGTTTCACACGGGCTGTGAGTAGTCGACATCGCAATAATTAGCCTTGAGTGCAAGTGGGAGATTGTTGGAGATAGTGCCCTCATAGTCAATTATTGGATCACAGGTACGTGATTGCAATGATTGCGGAGGACCTATACCGGTAGGACAGTCTTACTCAAGATGATAGTATGCTATCTGGTTTGCCTTTATCAGTCGTGTACATGATTAGGTGACTGATTATATGTTACACTTTGATAGAGCCCTTAGGATCTTGCTTTACTACCAACAGTATGATGGCGATCATATACGTGAGAGTTGGGTAGTTTATATGCATATCCTTAATTGTGGTCTCTAGTCGTGGGAGTTTCGAGACAGGGCATCGATACTCCGGAGTAGACAAGTGTGTACAGTCGAGACCCCGACGAGGGGCGGTGGCCGGTCTCACAAGCCACTGGTGTCAGTTGGATCACCTAAGATGTATACAGGTGCTCATTGGGTTATGAGTACACCGGACAGGACTCGCCGGGAACCTGCTAGTTGGTATTATACATATCGTCAGATAGCAGTTCCCTGGTGACATGTGTACAGGTTAGTTCATCGACCTGAGGTCGTCATTTGTCTCGTGTGAGTTCCCACTGTGCTTTGATTTCTACCCTACCACGGCTCAAAGGAGTCGTGCAAACAGGTAGTTTTTGGGTACAGTCCCGAGCCATATGGAGGCACGTGAGCGGATCGGCAGGGGATTCGTCTCTCCCGGTATTGGGGGCGAGGTCGTGCTGTGTCTAGGAGAGCCATTACACAAAGTCCATGGCCATGGCAGGAGATTTACTGGTAGGTACTCCAGTCGTATCTCAGGGTGTTATTGGGCTTCACTCCGACACGACTTATACTGCTATTGGGGGTCTGACGATACTAGCCCCCTAGGCAGATATGCGAAACTCATAGACGAACGGACCGGACTGTATATACATTGTCACTGTTAGTCTCAGTAGGGTTTTCCGGATGAGTGCGCTCATCGGCATCCCTTGAGGTCAGTCCATGTGCAGCCGTTACGCATTGCTAGTGCCGCTGACGGTTTGTGGTTAAACCCACTGCCAGGGTACTGACGAGTCATTAGAGTCCCCCACAGACAGTTTTCCAAGTTCGGGCGAAACGTTGTAGAGGCCGTATGGTTTTATGGCAGGGTTCGGAAAATGTACGTGCGTTTACGCACGTGTTATTTTTCGGGCAGTTGATACTGGTCGGCTTTGGTTTAAGCCGGATCCGAGTATTATATTGAGTAGGTATAATATCTTTGTCTCAGTTGCATTTGTATTCGGTCGTAATACAAATGCGGGTATATTTATACAGTTTCGGGGTTATTCTGAAAGTCGTTTCAGGATCACTTTTGGAAGTTGCCAGTTTCCAGTTTTCTATCAGCCGTCTTTTAACATTAGGTTAAAGACGGATTTATCTTTTCTTCAGTTGAGGTGAGTCGTGCTTCTAGAAGGTTCTAGATGAGGTGACTAGGATTAATTGGTGTTGAGTTTTCATTGGTTGCATTAAAGGCTTGATGATGTGTATTAGTGACTCATGCTTTAGCATTAAAGCATTTTGTTTAGCTAAGGATATTTGTTCTTGATATTTTGAGTGAGAAGCTTTCTTGTGGTCACCATCTTTCTCCTACGGTCACCTCCCACTCCTATAAGTGGCCGTCCCCCTTCCTCTCTCTCTCACTTGATGGTTTTTCATTGGAAAAAAGATTATGATAGATATTTGGGGTGTATGGAATTCACAGCTCATTTCATTCCATCACCCGATTCCCTCGGCAACTTCATTAACCGATCGTCCACGGACTTGGACGAAGTGAGACAAAGTCATCTACTCATTCTCTACATCATTCTTGGTCGTCTCTTTTAGCAAACTTGACGATCGAGTTGCCTCAAGTTAGAGGCGGGAGCCCGTTTAAAGAATCGTCGATGTGGTGCCACCTCGACGAGGATATCGGAGATCGACGAGATCGGAGCAGCCGCAACGGAGCGTGGGATGATGGTTGAAGAACGAAGGACTCGGATCGTTCGGTATAACCTTTCTACACTCTTTACAGTTTGTTAGTTTAGCAATAATGGCAGATCCGGGTTAAAGTATACGATAGCGCCAGTTAAAAAGTTTTTGTTCCGCATTTGGTGTCTGTAGACTGCCGGGACGCTAGCGTAGACTTACAAATATAAACCCTCACATTATTATAAGTATGGTGTGAGTCTCATACATCCATGTAGCATGTGGCATCTAGCATGACACAATAAAATATACACTAATATATATCACATATATACTAATGCACACTTGTGAGAAAAAGAAAAGTTTAAGTGAGCTAATATTAGTTAATGCAATCTAGTATATCAAATATACAATTATACATTAAATTATTAAATCAACACTTGATTTAATAATCCGGCTATATCACATATAACCAATTAATATCAAATGCAACAACTTATCGAATCAACACTTGATCCGATAACCCAGCTATATCACATATAACCGACCGATGTCACAAATTGCGAAAATTGAATGCGGTATCACATACGCGCATTAATCTCAGTCCCGCACATATCTCATATGTGCTCCTACTTCGTTTCGCATGAACTAGGAAACCTCTGTGTAGGACTCTAAAGACTCGTCAATACGCCGGCAGTAGATGTTCTAACTCCGCGATGCCTGCTTTAACCTGTATAGCAACTTGCATACATTTCCGCTGCTCCCACTGTCTACGAAGCCCTCTGGCTATGTACTTATAGTCGCTCTCTTCTAAATCAGTATTTGGAAAAGCAGTCATGACACCCAACCGCCAGATATCGTAGTCATGGTATGTAGCAATGGCAAGTAGGATCCGGATGGACTTAAGCATAGGCACTAGAAAAGGTTTCATCATAATCCACACCTGGTCGATGATGAGAACCTTTTACAACATGTCAAGCTTTGAAAGTCTCAACTTTTCCATCTACACCAAGTAATCTTCTCAAGATATACTTGCTCCTGATGGGGATTTAACCCTTCAGATAAAGCAACCAAAGTCCATACTTTGTTGGTGTACATATATTCCCTCTCAGATCACATAACATCCATCCATTCTTACAGAGTCCCCACTATTAATGGACTGCTCGAAACTAGTTGTGTCATCATCTCATAATGCAATCCTCGCTTCCACCGTCATTGAGAAAACCGAAGTATCTCTCAGGCGTATGAGGAACCCTACCAGATCGGCGGAGAGACTGAGATTCGTTGGGAGCTATTGAATCCTCCGGTTCTACCAAATCATCAGCTGCAGTTTGTATAGCTGGAACTCCTTCCAGTTCTACCTCATGACCACAAATTTCGTTCCAAAATAAATTCCTTTTCTAAAAGGGCAGTCATGCCGAGAAATAAAACACCTTTTGTTCCTCGGTGCGGTAGAAGATATTCTCTTGCGAAGAACTGACCTTGCCTCGAGCTTGTCCGGATTTTGATTTTAGACATAGGCCGGACAACCCCAAATCTTAACTTACTTAAGACATGGGCTCTTCCCATACCATATCGCATATGGAGTGGTAGGTACCTGATTTGGTTGGGACCCTATTCAATAGGTATGCAGCTTCATAAGTGCATAACCCCTACTGAGCCTGACAGTGACAATATCCGTACAGTCCGGTCCGTTCGTCTATGAGTATCGCATATCGAGTCTAGGGGGTGGATAGTGTCAGACCCTTAATAACTTGATATTCAATGTCGGTATGAATCCCATCACCACTTGAGAAACTACCGATCCAAATCAGTAATTCTCGACTTCCTTGGCCAAGGATTTCTGGTGATGGCCACCCGTCCACACCGCGATATCAACCCCCAATACCGTGAGAGACGAATCCCCTGACGATCCGCTCACTGCCTCTATATGGCTCGGGACTGTACCCAACTAAAACCTGTTTGCACGACTCCTTTGAGCCGTGGTAGGGTAGTAATCAAAGCACAGTGGGAACTCACATGAGACAAATGACGATCTCAGGTCGATAGACTAACCTGTACACATGTCACCAGGGAACTTCTATCTGACAACAGGTATAATACCAACTAGCATGTTCCCGGCGAGTCCTTCCGTTGTACTCATAACCCAATGAGCACCTGTATACATCTTAGGTGAACAAACTAACACCAATGGCTTGTGAGACCGACCACCGCCCCTCGTTGGGGTCTTGATCGGTATACACTAGTCTACTCTGGAGTATCGATGCCCAGTCTCGAAACTCCTTCGACTAGGGACATTTAAGGTTGTGCTTATAGACCACCCAGCTCCTACGTATATGATCGCCATCATACTGCTGGTTGTCAAGCATGAATCTTATGGGCTCTATCAACATGTAATAGTGATCTGTAATGTCACTTGAAGCATGTACACGATGATAAAGACAAACCAGATAGCATACTATCATCTCGAGTAAGAATGTTCTACCAATATTGGTCCTCCCTCAATTATTGCAATCACGCGCCTGCGATCTAATAATTGACTTGAGGGCATTATAGCCAACAGAAGTTCATAACTGAACTTGGTGTGGTTCCATCCATTGAGCATCCAATACCTGTGTATTGTGATAACAATGGAACTATGGTTTTGGCCCAGGAATCCCGGTCCCATCACTGATCCAGAAATATTCTTAGGTGGTATCACCTGATCAGGGAGATAGTAGATCTCCGGGAGATCGAGGTCAGGAGAGTTGACACAGAGGATAACACAGCGGATCCACTCACCAAGGACCTCTCCCAGATACTAATCGAGAGACTTTTTGGGATGTTGGGTATGAGATACTCCAACAACTGGCCTTAGTGCAAGTGGAAAATTGTTAGGAATATGTATGCCCTAGAGTCCATTATTGTATGATATAGTGGATGCTTGGACACACACACACACACATACACACACACACACATAGGACTTTCTTGCTCGACATGATAGTATGCTATTTAGTTGCCTTTATCTTAACATGTAGACTGGTATTATTATACTGTCTCTCTCTTACATGTTGATAAAGCCTTTAAGATATGTACTTGACTACCAGGACTATGATGCAGATCATACTAGTAGGGCCAGGGTGGTCCACAAGTACATCCTTTAACAGTTCCTGGTCGATGGGATATCAAGACAGGGCATCGATATTCCAGAGTAGACAAGTGTGTACGTTTCTTGACCCTGTATGGAGCGATGGTTGATCCCATAACCATTGGCGTGTGACATCAAAGATTGTACACATGTGCTCATTAGAGAATGGGTACACCGAATAGGACTTGCCGAGAACTCCTAGTTGGTACTATACCTATCGTAAGATAGCAGTTCTCTAGTGACACTGATACAGGTTAGTCTGTAGACCCGAGATCGTCATAGGGTCTTGTGTGTCTCCCACTGTGCTTTAATTTCCTCCCTACCATGGCTCAAAGGAGTTGTGCAAACAGGTGGATTTTGGATACAGTCCCGAGTCACATGGAGGCAATGAGAGATAAGAGGGGTTTCGTCTCTCCCGGTATTGGGAGTTGATGTTGTGCTATGCTCGATTGGCTATAATTGGAAGTCCCTGGCCAGGGATGATGATGAGATTTACTGGTAAGTGTTATCAGTAGTTTCTCGAACCGTTATGAGCCATACATCGGCATGACTTATCAAGTTACTAGGGTCTGACGTTACCACCCCTAGACTCGATATGCGACATATCAGACGAAGAGACCGGAATGTATGGTAAGTGTTACTTATAGGCTTCATGAGAGTTTGGAAAAGCTTGCTTGTTGATTTTCTAATTGCTCAATATCTGGGCAGCCATTACATCCAGCTAGTACCGCTGACGGCTTGTGGGTGACTGATGTGATCATCACCTATTGCTGGCGTATTGACGAGTCTTTAGAGTCCCACACAGAAGTTTTCTGGTTCAAGTGAAACAAAGTAGGGTACATATGTTGATATGTGCGGGGGCCTGATTAGATACGTGTATGTGATACCGTATTCTGATCTGACGGTTATTTGGTATCGATTAGGTTATATGCGATATAACCGGATTATCGAATCAAGTGTTGATTTGATAATGTGATATACAGATAAATGATATTAGTCGGTTATATGTGATATAACCGGATTATTAAATCAAGTGTTGATTTAATAATATGATATATATTTATATTTGATATGATTATATATTAACTAATATTAGCTCACTAATTATTTTCATCATTATATATATATATATTATATGAAGCATGGCATGGATTTTCTATTTTTAGAAAATAGAAAAGGAGGTGAAAATGAGGAGTGGTGAGAAGCATGGCTCATTTGTTTGTTTATTCTTTTTCTTTCACTATTGAAGCATGGCTTCATTTTGTTATTGATAAAATATGGACGTTTCAATAATTGGAAAGAAAGAGAAGTAGCCATGCTTCACACATTCATTCTTGACTTGTGATATTTTTCACTTGCTCATTTACTTTCTTGACATGAGCTCATCTTTTTCATGCTCTCATTCTCCATTGTCTTCACATCATACTTCAAGCTCTAAACCCTTACATATGATGTGAATCATAGAGCTTGAGTTTTCTAGTGAGTATACAACACCCCTACTTCACCATCCCATATTATATTAGCACTTTGGTGTGGTGTGTTTCCTTCACTAAAGTGTTTAGTGAAGAGGTAGCTTGGATTGGCGGACTTCGGGTGGATCATCTTCGGCACGAAGGTCATCGGAGGAAGTTCGTTCAACCTTCAAGTGGAGCCTAGTGGAGTCGTGTAGACTACAATCCAGAGCATTAGAAGAGAAGGACACGGTCTACAAAGGTTGTAGCCATCCATCTCTTAGCATAGTTTTATGATATTATCATGTTTAAACCCTAATATTTTAGTTAGATCTTGGTTAGTGTTCATTAGCACCATGAAATTTTTAAAATTGCATGTGTGATGCCCGTTTTAACACTACCGTGGTGCTAGTAAACACTTTCATAATCGATAGCCCTGGCTAAGGACTTCCAGTTATAGCCAATCGAGTATAGCGCAACATCAACTCCTATTACCGGGAGAGATGAAACCCCTCCTATCGCTCAGTGCCTCCATGTGACTCAGGACTGTACCCAAAATCCACCTGTTTGCATGACTCCTTTGAACCATGGTAGGGAGGAAATCAAAGCACAGTAGGAGCCACACAAGACTCTATGATGATCTCAGGTTTACAGACTAACCTGTACTAGTGTCACCAGAGAACTGCTATCTGACGATTGTTATAGCACTAACTAGGAGTTCTAGGCGAGTCCTGTTCGGTGTAACCATTCCCTAATGAGCACCTATATACAATCTTTAATGTCACACACCAATGGTTGTGGGATCAACCATCGTCCCATACAGGGTCAAGAAACGTGCACACTAGTCTACTCTGGAATATCGATGCCCTGTCTCGATATCCCCTCGACTAGGAACTGTTAAAGGATGTACTTATGGACCACCCTGGCCCCACTAGTATGATCTGCATCATAGTCCTGGTAGTCAAGTACATATCCTAAGGACTTTATCAATATGTAAGAGAGAGACAATATAATAATACCAGTCTACATGTTAAGATAAAGGCAACTAGATAGCATACTATCATGTCGAGCATGAAAGTACTTTATTTATATGTCCAAGCATCCACTGTATCATACAATAATGGCCTTTAGGGCATACATATTCCTAACAATCTCCTACTTGTACTAAGACCAGTTGTTGGAGTATCTCATACCCAACATCTCAAAAAGTCTCTCGATTAGCATCTGGGGGAAGGCCTTGGTGAGTGGATCCGCTGTGTTATCCTCTGTGTCAACTTTCCCACCCTCGATCTCCCGGAGATCTACTATCTCCCTGATTAGGTTTTTAGTGATATATGCCCCAGAGGCCATTATTGTATCATACCAGTTTGTATATTACTTAATGGAAGCTTGGGATATACACGGATATAGTAACAGTCTTGCTCGAAATGGTAGTATGCTACCTGATTTGTTTCTACCTCAATATGTGCATGTGCTTTCTTAGCATATCGATTATACATATTGGTAGAGCCCTTAGGATCTTTTGCTTGATTACCAGCGTTGTGATGGCAGTCACACTAGTGGGGGATGGGTAGTCTATAAGCACATCCTATACAAGTCTTTAGTCGTAGGATTATCGATGTTAGTGTATATGCCCTAGAGGCCATTACTGTATCATACTAGTATGTATATTACTTGATGGAAGCTTGGGATATTCACAGCTGTATAGACAATCTTGCTCGAAATGGTAGTATGCTACTTGGTTTGTCTCTGCTTTAATGTGTACATGTGTTTCTTTATTGTATCACCTATACGCATTAGTGGAGCCCTTAGGATCTTTGCTTGATTACCAGCGTTGTGATGGCAGTCACACTCGTGGGGGCTGGGTAATCTATAAGCACATCCTTATATATATACACGTCCCTGGTCGTGGGATTATCGAGATAGGGCATCGATACTCCGGAGTAGACCAGCGTATGCGCTTCTCATCCCAGTTCGGGAGACGGTCTGTCCCACAGCCTTCAGTACATCGTACTTGAGATAGTATAGGGTGCTCGTTAGGTTACGAGTATACTGGATAGGACTCATCGGGAACTGTTGGTTGCTATTATACCTATCGTCGGTTATCAGTTCCCAGGTGACATGAGTACAACTTAGTCCGCTGACTTGACACCGTCACTTCGCCTCGAGTGTGTTCCCACTGCACTTTGATTACTACCCTACCACGGCTCAAAGGAGTCATGCAAACAGGTAGTTTTTGGGTGCAGTCCCGAAGCACATGGAGGCAGTGACGGTTAAACATGATTTGTCTCTCCCGGTATTGGGGGTTGACATCGTGCCGTGTCCAGGAGAGCCATTACACAAGTAGTCCCTGGCCAGGGCAAGCGAGATATCCTGGTAGGTTTCCAGTGTTATCTCAGGGTGTTCTGGGCAACACTCTGACACGACTTGTACCGCTATTAGGGGACTGACGTTTACCGCCCCCTAAGCCCGCCATGCGATGTATCAGACGAACAGACCGGACTGTACGGAGACTGTCACATTCAGGCTCAGTAGGAGTTCAGATGGGTTCACCTCGTCAGTCTTCTTATCGGCATCTACCTGGGGACCGTTACGTACAGCTAGTGCCGCTTGCAGTCTGTGGTTAAACCCACTGCCAGCGTAGTGTCGAGTCTTTAGAGTCCCACACAGAGGGTTATTCGCCTTTAGGCAAAATGAGCAGAGGTCGCATGGTTTTGCGACAGGGTTCGTTCATATCCGCGCACTTGGGCACGTTTGCTGTCCGGACAGCTTATACTAGCGGGCTTTGGTTTAAGCCGGATCCTAGTATATGATTTGGGATTGGTTTTATCTCATTTTATTCGTGTTCTTCGGATCATGGATACGGGTGCGTATGCACAGTTGACTGAGACAGAGGCAGAGGACTTTGATTAGGGTTGATGACAATTGTCATTTTCTTAACCCTAATACTTATGTGTGAATTATGATTAATTGATATTAGTTAATTATAATTGTGCATGGTTAGGGTTGTTGACCATTTGACTACACTTGACTTGTTGACCTAGGTTGACATGTTGACCATCATCATTCTATATGAAAGATGCTCTTTGATCCTTGCAAATGGCATTTAATGTGAAATGATAATGGTTAAGTCTTGATTAACCATGACAATTATCTTAGCTAATTATCTAATTTCAATAATTCACATATATGTGAGAAGAATGGTTCATTTCTTATTCATTCTATCATTTAGATTCTCTCTCCTCCTCTTCCTCTCTCTCTAGCTCATGAGTTGAGAATCCCTTGAGCTTGAGATAAACCCTTCTAAGATACTCTCTACTCTCTTCTAAGGTTCTAGGATTAGCACACCAAGCATCTTAGTTACTTCTAGTTTGAAGTTGAAGCCAAAGGTTGAGGCTCTCGGGTGGATCCTTCTTCGACAAGAGAAGGCGACGAGGAGATCATCTTCTTTCACTCCAAGGAGCAAGGAGAGAAAGACTTAAAGCCCTAGGTATAACCTCTTTTCAAAGTAGCTAAACTCCTTTTAGCTTTGTAGTTAGTTTTTGTTTAGCAAAGATCCTCCTTTTGATAGTCCATGTTGCCTAGTGTGTTAAAAATCCGTTTTTTTATACCGTTTCCGCCTCCCCGCAAGCACCGGGGTGGGCAACGTGGACTTACAATCGAGACGGGGCATCGATACTCCAGAGTAGACCAATGTATATGCTTCTCATCCCAGCAGGGGAGATGGTCTGTCCCACATCCATTAGTACGTCGTACTGGAGATAGTATGCAGGTGCTCATTAGGTTATGAATACACTGGACATGACTCGTCGGGAACTGCTAGTGGGTATTATACCTATCGTCGGGTAGCAGTTCCCAGGTGACATGAGTACAGCTTAGTCCGTCTACTTGACACTGCTACTTCACCTCGAGTGTGTTCCCACTGTACTTTGATTACTACCCTACCACGGCTCAAAGGAGTCATGCAAACAAGTAGTAGTTGGGTGCAGTCCCGAAGCACTTAGAGGTAGTGGCGGTTAGATATGATTCGTCTCTACTGGTATTTATGTAGGATTACTAGGCACACTCAAGAGGTTCCACAAGGCATCAATCATGCCAAATTCAAATTTTCCGGTGCCGAGAAACCCTAAACTAGATCGTTAATCAGAGATTAGGCGAAACAACAAGCAAGCAAACTACTTTGCTACTAAGTGAATGGAAATACAACCTTTGTAGATCCGGTCCTCCACTTCTAAATCTCTGTGTTGACGTCCCTCCGCTGCGATCATCGGATCCCGGACTCTAGCGATGGTTTCGTCGGAGAAATGATCGGGCTAGGTCATTGACTTCGAGGCCGAAGATGATCTACGTCGGGGAGACTCAAACTCAAGCTATTCCTTCACTTGGTCAAAAACTTTGTGAAGAGAACACCCTATACTACATGACAAGTAGTAGAGGATGAAGAAATAGAAAGTGGGTTCACTTTAGAATTGGATTTCTCACTCTTTTTCTCATGACACCATTGGAGCTAGCAAGCTTTTGTGAGCTTGATGAAGGAGAAGAAGAAGAAAAGAATTAATAGAATAAATATCCAAATGAGACTTATCCAATAAATAATGGAACCATGGTCGAGTTAAGCCCTCATGCTTAACTCATGTAGAGAATTAACCAAAGCATTAGGTTAAGGGTTGGGTTAACTAATATCTTGAACAAATGACAAAAGAGTTGACTTTGTCAATGTTTATCAAGCTTCATGAAGCTTGATAACTTTGACCAAAGTCACACTCTTTTGTTATATGCTAGGAAAATAGTAAACCCTAATTTAACCTTGATTTGGTTCAAGTCTCATACACACAACTTGTTTGTATCATCAAGCATGATACAAACATGTACACTTGCATATATCACATATAAACAATGTGCACATTCAAGTGAGAAAATCAATCTTAAGTGAACCAATACTAGTTAATGTAAAGTAATATATCAAATATATAATTATACATTAAATCATTAAATCAACACTTGATTTAACGATCCGGTCATATTGTATATAACCGACTAATATCAATAGTAACAACTTATCGAATCAACACTTGATCCGATAACCCGGCTATATCGCATACAACCGATCAATGTCACAAATCGCGAGAATAGAATACAGTATCACATACTGGTATTATTCTCGGTCCCGCACATATCTCATATGCGCTCCTATTTCGTTTCGCTTGAGCCAGAAAACCCCTGTGTAGGACTCTAAAGACTCGTCAATACGCCGGCAGTAGGTGATGATCATATCAAACACCCACAAGCCGCAAGCGGTCTGCTAAACGTAACGGCCACCCGGGTATTGAGCGATCAGAAGATCAACGAGCAAGCCTGCTCACACTCCTGTGAATCCAATCAGTAACATTACCGTACAGTCTGGTCTGTTCGTCTGATATGTCGCATATCTCGTCTAGGGGTGGTAAACGTCAGACCCCAATAACTCGATAAATTGTGTCGATATGAGGCTCATAACGGGTCAAGAAACTACTGGTAACACTTACCAGTAAATCCCTAAAGCAGCCTTGGCCAGGGACTTCCAGTTATAGCCAATCGAGCACAACGCAATATCAACTCCCTATACCGGGAGAGACGAAACCCCTCCTATCGCTCATTGCCTCCATGTGACTCGGGACTGTACCCAAAAACCACCGTTTTGCATGCCCTCTTGGACGTGGTAAGGTGGAAATCAAAGCACAGTGGGAATCACACAAGACTCTATGACGATCTCGGGTCTACAGACTAACCTGTACCAGTGTCACCAGAGAACTGCCATCTGACGTAAGGTATAATACCATCTGGGAGTTCTCGGCGGTCCGTCCAGTATACCCAGTCTCCACTTGTAGCGTTTTGAAAATCATTTCGGTGAAATTTCGGAAAATCGGTAAAATAAGGGGGTTTTCTGTAAAAAGTCAAAATTCAAATATCATATTATAAAAATTAAATATATATATTCTAGCTATGTAATTGCTAGTATTTGGTGTTTATTGAGCCACTGGTGAAATTTCAAATTTTCTGAAAAAAAATAATTTTATTATTATTTTAAGCCGTCATTAATACATTTAATTAGGGAAAATTACAAATTGGAATGAGTTGAAACAAATTTTGTGCATCACAACATATTAAACATAATTTTAACATGTTGTTTTTGAAACAAAATGAATCTGCCAAACGGTGTTAGAAATTATTGAAGAAAAAAAGGCTTTTTTGGTGAAATTAGCGAAAACTTTCAATTTGGTAACTTGAGGTGTTCTTTTTGCATGGAATTTTCTTGTACTCTCTCTCACCCATCCTCACCCACTCATGGTCGGCCCCACCACCACCAACAGCAGCCCACTCACTTTCCCTCTCCTTTTTACTTTTTTTATGTGAAAAGAATGGTTAAAATAAAGGTTTTTTTATATATTTATGTAGGTGGGGGTATTATGGTAATTGGGAGGGGCTTTGACTTAGTTTTTTCTTCACACCATTCCCTCACAACTCCCCACTTCCTCCCATGGCCGAAAATGACCAGCAGCTGCCCCATTTCCCCCCCCAAATTTCCATCTCTTTTGCTTCAATTTCATCTCAAACCACATCAAAAAAATCCACAATTCCTTCACTAATTCAAAACTAATCCCTATTCTACCTCTTCTAACATTCAAATTGGTTTAAAGCATGGTGAAAGGAGGTGTCTTTGGAGGCTAGAGAACCTAGGGTTTCAAACTTGAGAGGTATAATTCTAATCTAATGTTTAATTTGTAGTTTGATTGTGCTAAAATAGGCTTTTAAAGTGTTAATTTGGTTGTTGTTGGTTGTGTGATGAAATTCAAGAGAAGGGTTAAAGTTAGAAATTTAAAATTGAATCATTTCATGTGGGTTAATTTGAGTGTTGTCGCTAGCTAGTTGTGTGGATTGGGTGATTGTGCAATGTTGCGACCATTTTGTCGCAAATCCGCGATATTTGCGCAATTTTTCGATTTCTAGTGCAAACTTGGTTTTGTAAAATAATTGCAAATGTTAGACTAAAAATCTAATTAGGTTTTTCATGACTTAATTAACATTATTAAGTGTAGTTTAATGCTTTAGATCATGCAAATCTAAGCTAGATTGTAGTTTGTGCATTTTTGCTATGAAATTGTTAAAATTGGTTATGTTTGCAAACTAGATTTTTTGAGATTGATATTAAGAATTAAGTTTAAAATCTAATTAACATTGGTATGACTTAATTAAGAAGGTTAGTGAGCCTTATGGCCATTAGTTTTGTCAAAACATCATGTTTTGTACTAAAACGGTGATTTGTGCTTGCTAGATTTTCGGAAAAATGACTTTTTAAGTGAAATTGGGGTTTTTTTGTGAGTTTTAACCTATTTTTTATTAAAATTAGTGTTCGTGAATGTGCAAATGAGTGTATTTGGGTTTTTCTCGATGATCTGGCGTTTGTACACCGACGTCGAGAGTTTTTGGGTTGATTTGTGAAAGCAACCATAGGTTTTGACCTATGTGAGATTCGTGAGTCATTTTGGTCTTGAGTCGGATTTTAATGCGATACGGTGCGTTATGATATGTAGGTAACCCATGTGGACTTCGAGACGACAAGCAAGCGCGTGGCGACGTCGGCACCGGCGAGTGAGGACCAGGTGAGTAGATTTATATCTACGGGGAGAAGTCGGGTGGATGGCGTATAGCACCCCCGCAGTCCGTGGTGATGTATACGAATACGTATACACACATATATATTAATTATTATTTATTGAGGTTATTGATGATAAAGATAGATTTTAGGTGTGAATAGATAGGTTTAGTGTTGCGAGACCCTAGAGTAGAGGTTGCACCATATTTATACACACACCCATACTTGCATACATTTTTCTTCATATGTGCTTATATGGGGTTATATAGTTATGTGTTCACATGGGTATGGGACTATGTGATCATATACTGGATTTGAGGATAGTACTTGGGATCTGAGATGAGTCGATGAGATTTGATTTGAGGCCGTGAGATCGGTGATTTGGCAGGGTTCGTATTTGAAATATGACATGACGTTGTAGAGGGTCCTTTAACGTAGTGCTTCACACACGTGCATCCATACGTAGGTGGTATCAGTATTGTACTAAACGTAGGTCAGTACCCCGATCACGATATTTGATAAAGAGGATACCAGATGAATAGTATGACGAATGTGATATTGACCCGTACCCAGATTTGGGATGCCGTACGACGGATTTACGTACGAGCTATATATTGATGATTGATCCGCACTCTTGACTTGGGATGTCTGACTATAGATATGTTATCGGAAATGATATTATTGAGGCGGGATCACCGACTATACATATACATGTATGTATATGTATCGACTCAGATGATAGGCGGTTTCCTTACCTATAGTTCAGCTTGTTAGTTCAGCCGTATAGTTTAGTGTAGTTGTTAGATTAGATTAGACTCCTACCTATTTCAAAACTTGCGGATCGTGGGTATTTTAAAAGACAGGTCAAGGGATCTACGGATATTTCAAAAGACGTATCCTTTCTTAAAATCGCCGTAGCCCTTATTTTCAAAACCCCACGATTCGTGTTATTTCAAATGGCACCATTGTTTAATATTTAGCTCCCGCTCATTATGGTTGCTCGCTCCGCATCGCATACTTACATTGTTATTTCATATTGCATTGTTGATATTATGCTGTTAGGACACCAGCACCATTACCGATGATGCGTATGTACCACGTACACTTACTTGCCGGCTCACACACATCTTCATCGGTAATTGCCATGTCACGTACACCTTAGAAAATATTATTGCTTGACTTAGCTTGTTAGTTAGTAATTTGACATGATATTAGTGTACCTGCTTTACATATGCCAGCTTAACATTATAGTTATTACTTGTCACTTCATGCATACTGTTATTCATTGTTATGCCGCATTCATGATTTTACATGCTATTGATGATTTGGATTCGGATTTCCATGAGATTTTCTGGATTTGGGGGGAAAACCGCAAAACTTATATAAACTGCTTTCTATCTTTTTAAATAAAAAGTACGGTTTTCCCCATGATGTATGAGTCGTCCACCATGAGTTTGCTGATGGATTTCGAGACCCGATTCGAGGAGACGGATGAACCGTTTCGGGTACATGGTGGACCCGGTAAGGTACCCCGGGGCAAGAAGCGCGTGATGATGACGATGTGAGCCTGGCAGGGGAGCACTACCTACCAGTGATATTACCCGACGCGTCGGATATCCGGAGGATACCGTCGTGGTCTTGAGATTGATGGTAGGGGTCGGTCTGGACTGACGGCGCCCTAGATATTGTGATTGAGACATTGAGATTTCGAGATATTGAGGTACAGAGACTGTGATATAGAGATATCGAGATATTGGGATTACGTTTTGTGCCGATGCTAGGCACTGTTTTATGCTGATTTCATTATGATACCTCATTTTAAAAATACAAAGGAAATCTCACTAAATTATGAAAACAGTTTCTTCATTTACATGTATTCTGTTTTCATGCATTCATACCTCTTTCATATGATATATTGCTACCTAAGGCACTGACACGGGCACATGAGATTACACTCGGGTTAGATATTTACCCTAGCCTTTGTTATAGGCTGCATGTTATATATATAATTGAGGATATATTATGATCATTGACCTAGCTTGCGTTATTTATGCGATTTCTTTTCGTAGATGTTTTTCTATTCACGAGTTGGCAACTCACCCCCGTTGTGCCCCAGTTTCTTGCAGGTTTTGCCGTACAGGTTTCATTACGGCTTTGCTGGCACTGCTTCCCATTTCTGGGCGACTTGCTAGTAGGTGGGTTTACTTGTATCGTATCCCCATTATATATCTTGTATATCATTATTCTGTTGTATCTAGAAGTTCCATCAACCAAACATGTAATTATTTTGAGATAGAGACCAGTGATGTTATTCCTTTGACCTTAGAGTCGCGCGTTATATTTCTGTGGTTTTCTTGTGGTTTTGAGTTTCCTTTTGAATTTTGATCCTCGCCGTTGGCGTTGTATATTATGTTGCTTGTGTGGTTATGACCGTCGGTTGACGAAGAGCTAGCTCCCGCTTGGGGATGCCTTTTTATTGATTTCGTATACTATTCATGTTGTATCCCGTTTGGGGGCCAGTATTTACAAAGGAGACTTTGCCGAAATTTTCAGGAATTTTTTTATGTTTTTAGAAACCCGCATAATTCGGCTTATGCTTTTAAAACTACTTGTTTTAAGTTGGTTCTCCTTCACTCTACTACTTTTCTTGGTTTGGATTTCTGGGTTTTCGGTTTACTTAGATTACGTACGCCTCGAGATGTTCGTAGTTTAAGTGCCGGTCATGTTCCGTACTTTCGGGCCGTGACAAAGTTGGTATCAAAGCGTTAGGTTTTACCTTCGGAACGTAGGATGACCCTTGGTTGATGGAATAGGTGACTAAAGTAGAGTGACATACCGTGGGTATGTTCCGCGGCATACTTACGACACGCCACTCCACTTAAGAAGCCTTAGGATGTACATTTCTTTGTTCTGTATTATATTCATTCCGATCTAGCCTCATCAGTACCAGTTATGGTTTTACTGCCACGATTACGGGCATGGAGAGCTACTGCTATAGTTGCGGTCAGCACGAGCTCGTCACGAACGATGACTGACCAGGGAGAAATTCCGGTGACACACGATTGCGGAGATGTGTCTTTTTACTGTGTTTTCGCGCCACGAGCGTTTGGCGGATCGCCTATATGAGGTTACTCGGATGTGCTGATCGGCACTAGAGGATTGAGCCAATGATAGAGGCCAGCCAGATTTTGATGACCGTTGGTGTATTGCTCACTCATGATGATTGAGGCACTGTTCAGCGTGCAGACGAGTGAGCCAGTTGCTGCTGCGAGCGACGGGATATCGCCCCAGATGTTGGAGCTATTGCAGTACGAGTTGTACTATGAAATGATAGAAGGTCGCTAGTCACTAAGGATGAATTACTAGGACATGTGGTTCGTTCGCTACCCCGATGCGAGGTCATCAGACAGATTGATTCCAGCTAGAGACGACTTCACGCGGAGACGTTGAGAGTCGACAGAGACGATCGAATGTCAGAAACCTATTATTCCAAGTTTAAAGTATTCGGAAGGGCATGCAGGCAATTCTATGGACCCTCTAGAAGAATGAAACCCTAACTCGACTTAATGACCGTGTGAAAGCCTTTGAACCTTCGGGTTTGCGGCAGTTCTACGGCGCCATTAGTGAGGCTTGGGTTTGCCCTTCTACGGCTGGACCACCGATGCTGTGGTATGTACTCGATACTATTAAACTGTGCCCAAGATGTTGAGCTCTTGGGGGATTATGAGGTTTTGACGACTCGATCGAATGGCTTGACTTAATTCGGATGCTAGGTGGTGAGATGCATTTCTTGGGAGACTCCAGATACGAGGATAGCTGTTGGATCTCAGTCCATGCAGCCGCGATGAGACGAGTCCAAAGCAGACGACATTAGAGAAAAGTGAAGTAAGAGGTTCGTACCAGATCTAGATGAGATGACGTTCCACTCCGCCGACATCAGAGATGCGATGCGTATGCCGAGGCATGGTACTTGGATTTACCTTCCAGAAGGAGTCGCGATGAGTATGCAGTCGTTCCAGAGCAAGATGCAGATATAGGAAAGGACGATGACTTCCGGACAGTTGGCAGAGACGAGACATGGAAGAGACCGTGAGCAGGATTCCTTCCGGGACACTGCTGCAATGATACTTGCACCCAGGATCAGATGTGTCACGTACATTCAGAGAACCAGAGGCCGACGCCAGTGGTATGCTGTCTTACGAGTGGTCGCGATGATTGACCGAGAGATGACCAGAGAAGTGCCAGAACGAAATCATCCCCGTTAGCACACCTGACAGGGCCGATGAGCCGATGGACCGAGAGATTGGTAATTCACAGTGAAGACCTTGACCCAGGAGTAGGGGTGGTAATTGAACGAGCCAGCTCGGGTTCGATTAAGGTTCGGCTCAGTATCAGCTCGTTCAAATTCGGTTCATTTATTAATGAGCCGGACATGAGCCATAAAGCCTGGCTCGTTTATTAAACGAGCCGGACTCGAGCTCAGCCAGGCTCGTTCGGTATTGACTCGGGTTCGGCTGGGTTACACGGTTTGAAAAAAAACAGTAATATGTAATATATAGCAGATTCTATACAACTCTCAGAACACTTAATTCAATTAAATGACAGTATATAAAGTGTACTGAGATAAATATAAAACCCAGCACTTAGACCCATTCAATGCCCTAGATGTTAATGTTTTTTAATTTTTCCATATCTCAAAACCCTGAGTTTTAAGCATTATTGTTAATTATGTTTTTTCTTGGAAAATACTATTAATATGAGTAAATGAGCTGAAAATGAGCCGAGCTCTAAACGAGCTCAGTTGAGCTCGGCTCGTGAACTCGGCTCGTTTAGTTAATGGGCCACAAATGAACCGAACACGAGCTGGATATGTTTAATCGAGCCGGACTCGAGCCGAGCATCTCTAGCTCGATTAACTAAATGAGCCGGACTTGGGCTGACAAAAAGAACCACGAGCCGAACTTGAGCCGAGCTTGGCTGGCTCGAGTTCGGCTCGTTTACACCCCTACCCAGGAGTGGTCATTGTTACGCACACCAGCAGGCCAGAGTTCATGATCATCGACGAGACGTCCCACTAGTGACCGCGACAGTTGGCCCGAGATTCTTAGAGGATGCACTTGAGCGGTACTATTCCGCCATTATTGATTTCGATGTTTTGGGTGATTTATTCGCATGATTTGATTTTGATGATTGAGGATTTACGATCTTTGCACAATGTTGCACTTGATATCGTTTTCGTGCTTGGTTTCACATGTTTATGATTTTACGGTTTTAGACATTTGAGTTAATTTTGTGCGTATATACGGACACGATTTGGTTTTTGCACGCGGTATAGTTCATATATGCTTGCAGTGCAGTGTTACGTATGTTGTGCATTTAGATGCCCCGGACTTTGATTTCGATGGTGATGTTCGATATTTGTTTTGTGCACCTTGTGCACCTGATTTGATTTTGCGCATGTTCGGCACTTGATATTGGATTTCATGATTTCGTGCATGATGAATGAACCTGGTTTGGATTTTCGCGCATGTTGAGCGCATGTTTTGAGATACGATTTTGGTGCACACCAGTTGCACTAAATCGAGATTCTTCGTGCATGTCAGATGCATCCGTTTTGCTGTCGGGCACTCACGTTGCCTATGACAGATGTTTCGTGCACACCCGATGCACTTAGATCTTGTTTCTGTACACATGTTGACACATATATGGATTTTGATTTCCGTGCGCACCAGACACACGTAGTATTCGTATGCATATTTTGGGATTGATTTCTTATAGAGCAGTACGTTTTTATGATATTTGCTATGTGTTTTCGTACTGAGCAGGACTAGTCAGAGGACAGTACCTGAATGTATTTTGCATGCATTGATAGCTATCGAAGGGAATTCCAAAAAGCGAGCTATAGTCTCAGTATTTACCTACGTGTCTGATATGACACGAAACGTTTAAAAAAAGAAAACCCATCCAAATTGTTTCCCAAAATGGCGGAACGTACAGTTCAAACAAAAGGTATATATGTATATGATTATTTTCTTATGATAGATGTTCGCCACTGTGCAGTGTATACGCATTGCACAGCGACTTTAAAAGATTTGGCATGCATTTTCTTCAGATATTTACATATATAGAGTTGATATTTACATGTATAGTTTCAAGATTATATCATATTGGTTTTGTATTGGATTTGACATTTGTGTCTTTACCATGACTCCGATGATTGCGGGATGCTTGACGGAGTTTTGATTTGATTTATATGCTCATTTTTCATGCGCATGCGCTGCGCTACAATTTGTTTTATGTATTTACAATTTCGGAGCCCCGACGACTTGATGGTTTTGGTTTAGATGTTTTAGTATTTGGGGGAGTTTTACTTTAAATTCGGGGACCGAATTTTTTTAAGGGGGGAAGATTGTAGCGTTTTGAAAATCGTTTCGGTGAAATTTCGGAAAATCGGTAAAATAAGGGGGTTTTCTGTAAAAAGTCAAAATGCAAATATCTTATTATAAAAATTAAATATATATATTCTAGCTATGTAATTGCTAGTATTTGGTGTTTATTGAGCCACTGGTGAAATTTCAAATTTTCTGAAAAAAAATATTTTATTATTATTTTAAGCCGTCACTAATACATTTAATTAGGGAAAATTACAAATTGGAATGAGTTGAAACAAATTTTTTGCATCCCAACATATTAAACATAATTTTAACATGTTGTTTTTGAAACAAAATGAATCTGCCAAACGGTGTTAGAAATTATTGAAGAAAAAAAAAGGCTTTTTTGGTGAAATTAGCGAAAACTTGCAATTTGGTAACTTGAGGGGTTCTTTTTGCATGGAATTTTCTTGTACTCTCTCTCACCCATACTCACCCATTCATGGCCGGCCCCACCACCACCAACAGCAGCCCACTCACTTTCCCTCTCCTTTTTACTTTTTTTATGTGAAAAGAATGGTTAAAATAAAGGTTTTTTTTATATATTTATATAGGTGGGGGTATTATGGTAATTGGGAGGGGCTTTGACTTAGTTTTTTCTTCACACCATTCCCTCACAACTCCCCACTTCCTCCCATGGCCGAAAATGACCAGCAGCAGCCCCATTTTTCCCCCCAAATTTCCATCTCTTTTGCTTCAATTTCATCTCAAAACACATCAAAAAAATCCACAATTCCTTCACTAATTCAAAGCTAATCCCTATTCTACCTCTTCTAACATTCAAATTGGTTTAAAGCATGGTGAAAGGAGGTGTCTTTGGAGGCTAAAGAACCTAGGGTTTCAAACTTGAGAGGTATAATTCTAATCTAATGTTTAATTTGTAGTTTGATTGTGCTAAAATAGGCTTTTAAAGTGTTAATTTGGTTGTTGTTGGTTGTGTGATGAAATTCAAGAGAAGGGTTAAAGTTAGAAATTTAAAATTGAATCCTTTCATGTGGGTTAATTTGAGTGTTGTAGCTAGTTAGTTGTGTGGATTGGGTGATTGTGCAATGTTGCGACCATTTTGTCGCAAATCCGCGATATTTGCGCAATTTTTCGATTTCTAGTGCAAACTTGGTTTTGTAAAATAATTGCAAATGTTAGACTAAAAATCTAATTAGGTTTTTCATGACTTCATTAACATTATTAAGTGTAGTTTAATGCTTTAGATCATGCAAATCTAAGCTAGATTGTAGTTTGTGCATTTTTGCTATGAAATTGTTAAAATTGGTTATGTTTGCAAACTAGATTTTTTGAGATTGATATTAAGAATTAAGTTTAAAATCTAATTAACATTGGTATGAATTAATTAAGAAGGTTAGTGAACCTTATGGCCATTAGTTTTGTCAAAACATCATGTTTTGTACTAAAACGGTGATTTGTGATTGCTAGATTTTCGGAAAAATGACTTTTAAAGTGAAATTGGGGGTTTTTTGTGAGTTTTAACCTATTTTATATTAAAATTAGTGTTCGTGAATGTGCAAATGAGTGTATTTGGATTTTTCTCGATGGTCTGGCGTTTGTACACCGACGTCGAGAGTTTTTGGGTTGATTTGTGAAAGCAACCATAGGTTTTGACCTATGTGAGATTCGTGAGTCGTTTTGGTCTTGAGTCGGATTTTAATGCGATACGGTGCGTTATGATATGTAGGTAACCCATGTGGACTTCGAGACGACAAGCAAGCGCGTGGCGATGTCGGCACCGGCGAGCGAGGACCAGGTGAGTAGATTTATATCTACGGGGAGAAGTCGGGTGGATGGCGTATAGCACCCCCGCAGTCCGTGGTGATGTATACGAATACGTATACACACATATATATTGATTATTATTTATTGAGGTTATTGATGATAAAGATAGATTTTAGGTGTGAATAGATAGGTTTAGTGTTGCGAGACCCTAGAGTAGAGGTTGCACCATATTTATACACACACCCATACTTGCATACATTTTTCTTCATATGTGCTTATATGGGGTTATAGAGTTATGTGTTCACATGGGTATGAGACTATGTGTTCATATACTGGATTTGAGGATAGTACTTGGGATCTGAGATGAGTCGATGAGATTTGATTTGAGGCCGTGAGCTCGGTGATTTGGCAGGGTTCGTATTTGAAATATGACATGACGTTGTAGAGGGTCCTTTAACGTAGTGCTTCACACACGTGCATCCATACGTAGGTGGTATCAGTATTGTACTAAACGTAGGTCAGTACCCCGATCACGATATTTGATAAAGAGGATACCAGATGAATAGTATGACGAATGTGATATTGACCCGTACCCAGATTTGGGATGCCGTACGACGGATTTACGTACGAGCTATATATTGATGATTGATTCGCACTCTTGACTTGGGATGTCTGACTATAGATATGTTATCGGAAATGATATTATTAAGGCGGGATCACCGACTATACATATACATGTATGTATATGTATCGACTCAGATGATAGGCGGTTTCCTTACCTATAGTTCAGCTTGTTAGTTCAGCCGTATAGTTTAGTGTAGTTGTTAGATTAGATTAGACTCCTACCTATTTCAAAACTTGCGGATCATGGGTATTTTAAAAGACAGGTCAAAGGATCTACGGATATTTCAAAAGACGTATCCTTTCTTAAAATCGCCGTAGCCCTTATTTTCAAAACCCCACGATTCGTGTTATTTCAAATGACACCATTATTTAATATTTAGCTCCCGCTCATTATGGTTGCTCGCTCCGCATCGCATACTTACATTGTTATTTCATATTGCATTGTTGATATTATGCTGTTAGGACACCAACACTATTACCGATGATGCGTATGTACCACGTACACTTACTTGCCGGCTCACACACATCTTCATCGGTAATTGCCATGTCACGTACACCTTAGAAAATATTATTGCTTGACTTAGCTTGTTAGTTAGTAATTTGACATGATATTAGTGTACCTGCTTTACATATGCCAGCTTAACAATATAGTTATTACTTGTCACTTCATGCATACTGTTATTCATTGTTATGCCGCATTCATGATTTTACATGCTATTGATGATTTGGATTCGGATTTCCATGAGATTTTCTGGATTTGGGGGGAAAACCGCAAAACTTATATAAACTGCTTTCTATCTTTTTAAATAAAAAGTGCGGTTTTCCCCATGATGTATGAGTCGTCCACCATGAGTTTGCTGATGGATTTCGAGACCCGATTCGAGGAGACGGATGAACCGTTTCGGGTACATGGTGGACCCGGTAAGGTACCCCGGGGCAAGAAGCGCGTGATGATGACGATGTGAGCCTGGCAGGGGAGCACTACCTACCGGTGATATTACCCGACGCGTCGGATATCCGGAGGATACCGTCGTGGTCTTGAGATGGATGGTAGGGGCCGGTCTGGACTGACGACGCCCTAGATATTGTGATTGAGACATTGAGATTTCGAGATATTGAGGTACAGAGACTGTGAAACAGAGATATCGAGATATTGGGATTACGTTTTGTGCCGATGCTAGGCACCGTTTTATGCTGATTTCATTATGATACCTCATTTTAAAAATACAAAGGAAATCTTACTAAATTATGAAAATAGTTTCTTCATTTACATGTATTCTGTTTTCATGCATTCATACCTCATTCATATGATATATTGCTACCTGAGGCACTGACACGGGCACATGAGATTACACTCGGGTTAGATATTTACCCTAGCCTTTGTTATAGGCTGCATGTTATATATATAATTGAGGATATATTATGATCATTGACCTAGCTTGCGTTATTTATGCGATTTCTTTTCGTAGATGTTTTTCTATTCACGAGTTGGCAACTCACCCCCGTTGTGCCCCAGTTTCTTGCAGGATTTGCCGTACAGGTTTCATTACGGCTTTGCTGGCACTGCTTCCCATTTCTGGGCGACTTGCTAGTAGGTGGGTTTACTTGTATCGTATCACCATTATATATCTTGTATATTATTATTCTGTTGTATCTAGAAGTTCCATCAACCAAACATGTAATTATTTTGAGATAGAGACCAGTGATGTTATTCCTTCGACCTTAGAGTCGCGCGTTATATTTCTGTGGTTTTCTTGTGGTTTTGAGTTTCCTTTTGAATTTTGATCCTCGCCGTTGGCGTTGTATATTATGTTGCTTGTGTGGTTATGACCGTCGGTTGACGAAGAGCTAGCTCCCGCTTGGGGATGCCTTTTTATTGATTTCATATACTATTCATGTTGTATCCCGTTTGGGGGCCAGTATTTACAAAGGAGACTCTGCCGAAATTTTCAGGAAATTTTTTATGTTTTTAGAAACCCGCATAATTCGGCTTATGCTTTTAAAACTACTTTTTTTAAGTTGGTTCTCCTTCACTCTACTACTTTTCTTGGTTTGGATTTCTGGGTTTTCGGTTTACTTAGATTACGTACGCCTCGAGACGTTCGTAGTTTAAGTGCCGGTCATGTTCTGTACTTTCGGACCGTGACACCTCTGAGCACCCGTATATCATCTCTGATGTCAAACACCAATGGATATGGGATCATCCATCGCCCATCTATATAGGTCGAGAAGCTACACGCTAGTCTACTCTGGTATATCGATGCCCCGTCTCGATACATCCCTGACTAGGGACTTTGAAGGATGTACTTATGGACTACCACGTCCCCACTAGTATGATCCGCATCAGAGTCCAGGTAGTCAAGTACACATCCTAAGCTCTTTACCAACATGTAACAGAGAGACAATCAGTGTACACGTTAAGGTAAAGAGTAACCAGATAGCATACTATCATATCGAGCAAGAAAGTCATCCCTATATATGTCCAAGCATCCACTACAATATACATCCTATGTATAGTAATGGCCTCTAGGGCATACATATAACTAACAATCTCCCACTTGCATTAGGGCCATCTGATAGCAGTGGTTGTAGTATCTCATACTCAACCATCCCATAAAAGTCTCTCTCTGGGAAAAGGCCTTTGTGAGTGGATCCGCCATCCTCTGAGTCTACTCTCCTAACCTCAATCCCCTGGAGATCAACCATCTCCACGATCAGGTGATACTGCCTAAGAATATGTCTGGATCACTGATGGGATGGGCGTTCCTTGGCATAAGCCACAACTCCATTGTCACACAATGGAAGGAACGAAGTTCATTTCATGAACTAATATATATACCCAGACTTTCTCTTTGGTAGCATCTTTGGTAGCGATGTATCCAGCCTTTATCGTCTAGTATGCCACGGTATCTAGCTTAGAACTCTTCCAACATACCGTCCCTTTACTGAGGGTAAAGACAATGCCTGTGACTGACATTCAGTCATCCTTATCACTCTGGAACCTTTCTTGTGATTCTCCCCAGGATCAATTGATACCATCTCACTACAACTAGTGAGTATCCTAACATCCAATTAGATCTATCTCATAGATCCAAAACCCAGGATTTAGTAGGTATCACTTTGATCCTATATGGAGAATCCTAGTGATAAGCGGAGATTGACCGAGCATAGCATAGGAAACTACTTCCCTATCAAGAGTATGTCATCCACGTACTCTACGAGGATCACCAGCATACTCCTTACTACCCTTTTTGTATATACAAGGTTCATCTACCATTTTGATGATGTCAAAATCTTTGACTAACTCATCAAAACAGATGTTCCAACTCCGCGATGCCTGCTTTATCATATAAAACATCTTGCACACGTTTCCGCTGCTCCCACTGTCTACGAAGCCGTCTGACTGTGTACTTACAGATTCTCTCTTCTAAAACATCATTTAGAAAAGCAGTTATGACACCTAATCACCAGATATCGTAGTCATGGTATGTAGCCGTGGCAAGTAGGATCTGGATGGACTTAAGCATAGGTACTTAGAAAAGGTTTCATCACAATCCATAGCTGGTCAATGATACAAACCTTTAACAAGTCTAGCTTTGAAAGTCTCAACTTTTCCATATACACCAAGTAATCTTCTCAAGATATACTTGCTCCTGATGGGGATTTAACCCTTCAGATAAAGCAACCAAAGTCCATACTTTGTTGGTGTAAAAGGATTCCATTTCAGATCGATAAACATCCAGCCATTCTTACAGAGTCACACTCCTGATGGCCAGCTCGAAACTAGTTAGGTTATCATCCCAGGATGCAATCCTCGCTCCCACTGTTATAGAGAAACCGGAGTATCTCTCAGATGGGTGAGGAAACCTACTAGATCGGCAGAGAGGCTGAGGTTCGTTGGTTGCTATTGAATCCTTCGGTTCTACCAAATCATCAGCTGCAGTTTGTATAGCTGGAACTCTTTCTAGTTCTACCTCATGGCCTCTAATTTCTTCATAAGAAATTCCCTTTCACAAAGGTGGCATGCTGAGTAACAAAACATCTTTTGTTCTTCGGTTAGGTAGAAGATATTCCCTTGCGTATGCTTGGGATATCCAACAAACTTCTACAGTACTGACTTTGCCTCGAGCTTGTCTGGATTTTGCCTTTTAGACATAGGCCGGACAACCCCAAATCTTAACTGACTTAAGAGATGGGCTCTTCCCTTTCCATATCTCATATGAAATGGTAGGCATCTGATTTGATCGGAACCCTATTCAATAGGTATGCAACTTCATAAGTGTAAGTCTACGCTAGCGCCCCGGCCGTCTACAGACGCCAAATGCGGAACAAAAACTTTTAAACTTGGCGCTATCGTATACTTTAACCCGGATCTGCCATTATTGCTAAACTAACAAACTGTAAAGAGTGTAGAAAGGTTATACCGAACGATCCGAGTCCTTCGTTCTTTAACCATCATCCCACGCTCCGTTGCGGATGCTCCGATCTCGTCGATCTCCGATCTCCTCGTCGAGGTGGCACCACATCACCGATTCTTTAAACGGGCTCCCGTCTCTGACTTGAGGCAACTCGATCGTCAAGTTTGCCAAAAGAGACGACCAAGAATGATGTAGAGAATGAGTAGATGACTTTGTCTCACTTCGTCCAAGTCCGTGGACGATCGGTTAATGAAGTTGCCGAGGGAATCGGGTGATGGAATGAAATGAGCTGTGAATTCCATACACCCCAAATATCTATCATAATCTTTTTTCCAATGAAAACCATCAAGTGAGAGAGAGAGGAAGGGGGCCGGCCACTTATAGGAGTGGGAGGTGACCGTAGGAGAAAAATGGGTGACCACAAGAAAGCTTCTCACTCAAAATATCAAGAAGAAATATCCTTAGCTAAACAAAATGCTTTAATGCCAAAGCATGAATCACTTAAACACCTCATCAAGCATTAATGAACCATTAAATGCAACCAATGAAAACTCAACACCAATTAATCTTAGTCACCTCATCTAGAACCTTCTAGAAGAATCCACACTCATCTCAAGAAAAGACAAATCCGTCTTTAACCGAATGTTAAAAGACGACTGATAGAAAACTGGAAACTGGCAACTTCCAAAAGTGATCCTGAAACGACTTTCAGGATAACCCCGAAACTGTATAAATATACCCGCATTTGTATTACGACCGAACACAAATGCAACTGAGACAAAGATATTATACCTACTCAATATAATACTCGGATCCGGCTTAAACCAAAGCCGACCAGTATCATCTGCCCGAAAACTGACACGTGCGTAAACGCACGTGCATTTTCCGAACCCTGCCATAAAACCATACGGCCTCTACAACGTTTCGCCCGAACTTGGGAAACTGTCTGTGGGGGACTCTAATGACTCGTCAGTACCCTGGCAGTAGGTTTAACCACAAACCGTCAGTGGCACTAGCAATGCGTAACGGCTGCCCACGGACTGACCTCAAGGGAGACCGATAAGTGCACTCAAGGGAGGCCGATGAGTGAACTCATCCAGAAAACCCTACTGAGCCTAACAGTGACAATGTATATACAGTTCGGTCCGTTCGTCAATGAGTATCGCATATCCGCCTAGGGGGCTAGTAACGTCAGACCCCCAAGAGCAGTATAAGTCGTGTCGGAGTGAAGCCCAATAACACCCTGAGATACTACTGGAGTACCTACCAGTAAATCTCCTGCCACGGCCGTGGGCTTTGTGTAATGGCTCTCCTAGACACAGCACGATCTCGCCCCCAATACCGGGAGAGACGAATCCCCTGTCGATCCGCTCACGTGCCTCCATATGGCTCGGGACTGTACCCAAAAGCTACCTGTTTGCACGACTCCTTTGAGCCGTGGTAGGGTAGAAATCAAAGCACAGTGGGAACTCACACGAGACAAATGACGACCTCAGGTCGATGAACTAACCTGTACACATGTCACCAGGGAACTGCTATCTGATGATAGATATAATACTAACTAGCAGATTCCCGGCGAGTCCTGTCCGGTGTACTCATAACCCAATGAGCACTTGTATACATCTTAGGTGATCCAACTGACACCAGTGGCTTGTGAGACCGGCCACCGCCCCTCGTCGGGGTCTCGACTGTACACACTAGTCTACTCCGGAGTATCGATGCCCTGTCTCGAAACTCCCACGACTAGGGACCACAATTAAGGATATGCATATAAACTACCCAACTCTCACGTATATGATCGCCATCATACTGTTGGTAGTAAAGCAAGATCCTAAGGGCTCTATCAAAGTGTAACATGCAATCAGTCACCTGAACATGTACACGACTGATAAAGGCAAACCAGATAGCATACTATCATCTCGAGTAAGACTGTCCTACCGGGATAGGTCCTCCGCAATCATTGCAATCACGTACCTGCGATCCAATAATTGACTATGAGGGCACTATCTCCAACAATCTCCCACTTGCACTCAAGGCTAATATTGCGATGTCGACTACTCACAGCCCGTGTGAAACCGAACATCCAACTCCTCTACTAATCAGTTTCACAAAGCCCGTTTGTAAAACTATTGTGTTCGAGAAATAGCCTCAGTGAGTGGATCCGCCTTGAAGTTTCTTTCTGAATCTCTCTTAATCTCAAGTTCGCGGAGAAAGCCATCTCCCGAATTGAGTAATACCTGTCTTAGAATATGTCTGGATATCTGATGGGACCTTAGTTCATAAATGAACTCCATATCCAAACTTCTTAGACTGTATGGATCACTGAACCTAATCAGTATCCGACACCATGCCACCCACAGTATCCTCTTGAACCACCTGTCCATAATACTGTCCCTCTTCGTCAGAGGGAAAACTACAACTTTGACAATCACTCTGTCAACCATGTCACCTTTGAAGCCTGGAATGATAACCGTCTCCCGACAGAGGCTGTCGTCATCAAATCTGTAGAACATGTACTTATGTTCTAAAACTGCTTCCTTATGTTTCTCCAGGATTGGATTAATACAAACTTATTGCATCTAGTGCAAAACCAACATTTGGTGTGGTACTTGACATCTCATGATTGACTCAATTGCCTAAGCAAGTGATCTGCCAATCATGCACATCTCTCTCCCCTTTAGTCTGTAAGACACCTTTAGAGAGGGTGACTCCATCACCTGCAGGTACACCACCAGGCTAGGAGTCAACTATTCCAAAAACCATTAGAATATCTGTCAAAGTACCCACATTGGGAAACTACCCAAATCCAGATCTAAAACCATAGATCTAGAAACCAGAATGTCAAATATTATATCCATATCCTGTCTGGAGAAACAACTGTGTGACGACCACAGTACAACCGATCGTAGTATAGGAATTTTACTTCCTACTCTGTGTATGTCATCGAAATACCATGACATCACACCCTACTACCTTCTTAACTGATCCATCCCCTATTCTGATTGAAGTCAAACCTATGACTGTCACATCAAAATTAGATGATCTATCTCCGCTATAACTGCTCAAGTCTATAAATAGATATAAGCATCTTGCCCACTATGCTTCCGCTGCTCGCACTGTTGGAGATAGTGCCCTCATAGTCAATTATTGGATCGCAGGTACGTGATTGCAATGATTGCGAAGGACCTATCCCGGTAGGACAGTCTTACTCGAGATGATAGTATGCTATCTGGTTTGCCTTTATCAGTCGTATACATGTTCAGGTGACTGATTGCATGTTACACTTTGATAGAGCCCTTAGGATCTTGCTTTACTACCAACAGTATGATGGCGATCATATACGTGAGAGTTGGGTAGTTTATATGCATATCCTTAATTGTGGTCCCTAGTCGTGGGAGTTTCGAGACAGGGCATCGATACTCCGGAGTAGACTAGTGTGTACAGTCGAGACCCCGACGAGAGGCGGTGGCCGGTCTCACAAGCCACTGGTGTCAGTTGGATCACCTAAGATGTATACAGGTGCTCATTGGGTTATGAGTACACCGGACAGGACTCGCCGGGAACCTGCTAGTTGGTATTATACCTATCGTCAGATAGCAGTTCCCTGGTGACATGTGTACAGGTTAGTTCATCGAGCTGAGGTCGTCATTTGTCTCGTGTGAGTTCCCACTGTGCTTTGATTTCTACCCTACCACGGCTCAAAGGAGTCGTGCAAACAGGTAGCTTTTGGGTACAGTCCCGAGCCATATGGAGGCACGTGAGCGGATCGGCAGGGGATTCGTCTCTCCCGGTATTGGGGGCGAGATCGTGCTATGTCTAGGAGAGCCATTACACAAAGCCCACGGCCGTGGCAGGAGATTTAATGGTAGGTACTCCAGTAGTATCTCAGGGTGTTATTGGGCTTCACTCCGACACGACTTATACTGCTATTGGGGGTCTGACGTTACTAGCCCCCTAGGCAGATATGCGATACTCATTGACGAACGGACCGGACTGTATATACATTGTCACTGTTAGGCTCAGTAGGGTTTTCGGAGGAGTTCGCTCATCGGTCTCCCTTGAGTTCGCTCCTCGGCCACTCTTGAGGTCAGTCCATAGGCAGCCGTTACGCATAGCTAGTGCCGCTGACGGTTTGTGGTTAAACCCACTGCCAGGGTGCTGACGAGTCATTAGAGTCCCCCACAGACAGTTTCCCAAGTTCGGGCGAAACGTTGTAGAGGCCGTATGGTTTTATGGCAGGGTTCGGAAAATGCACGTGCGTTTACGCACGTGTCGATTTTCGGACAGATGATACTGGTCGGCTTTGGTTTAAGCCGGATCCGAGTATTATATTGAGTAGGTATAATATCTTTGTCTCAGTTGCATTTGTATTCGGTCGTAATACAAATGCGGGTATATTTATACAGTTTCGGGGTTATCCTGAAAGTTGTTTCAGGATCACTTTTGGAAGTTGCCAGTTTCCAGTTTTCTATCAGCCGTCTTTTAACATTCGGTTAAAGACGGATTTATCTTTTCTTCAGATATGAGTGAGTCATCATTCTAGAAGCTTCTATAAGTGATGATGAGGCTAGTGAGTCATTTGTGTCATTAATGGTTCATTAATGATGTAAGGTGACTAGGTTTGTTCTAATTGGTTCCTTTTGATGATTCATTCTTTCATAATGGTTATGATAACTATCATTTGTTATGGTCACCACTTGAACCCTCCTACACTCACCTCCCTCCTTTGATAAATAAGGCCTCCTCTCTCTCTCTCTCATTCACTCACTTGATTCATTGGAAAAAGATTATGATAGATATTTGGGGTGTATGGAATTCACAGATCATTTCATTCCATCACCCGATTCCCTCGGCAACTTCATTAACCGATCGTCCACGGATTTGGACGAAGTGAGACAAAGTCATCTACTCATTCTCTACATCAATCTTGGTCGTATCTTTTAGCAAACTTGACGATCGAGTTGCCTCGAGTCAGAGGCGGGAGCCCGTTTAAAGAACCGATCATGTGGTGCCACCTCGACGAGGAGATCGGAGATCGACGAGATCGGAGCAGCCCCAACGGAGCGTGGGATGATGGTTGAAGAACGAAGGACTCGGATCGTTCGGTATAACCATTCTACACTCTTTACAGTTTGTTAGTTTAGCAATAATGGCAGATCCGGGTTAAAGTATACGATAGCGCCAGTTTAAAAGTTTTGTTCCGCATTTTGGCGTCTGTAGACTGCCGGGGCGCTAGCGTAGACTTACAGTGGTATCAGAGCCTAACCATTTTGCTATACTAACTTGTGCTAACGTGTTCAAAACTTCGATCGAACCGAAAAACCAAAACTGCAAAAATCCTACCTGACAGTTTCTGTTGTTTTCAAACGGTCTCAAAAATTATTTCTGGATGTCTTAAAAATCCGTGCAGGGAATTCTAAGAGCCACGACAAAATTTGGGGTCGTGATCCCTCCAAGCAGCCGCGGAAGGGCGGCCAAACCCATGGTTTGGCCGCGCAACCGCGGCCACGTGGGGAGCACGTGCTCCCAAATTTTTTCAGTTGGTTCTCTGTGGGATTTTGGGGTTTTTGGTATATAAAGTTTTGGCCCAGATTTTGTTACTGTTCACCAGTAAGCAGTGGGGCCCACTTTTTAATATTTGGTCTTTGGTCGATCGAAATTTAAACACGTTAGTTTACAGTGCTTACATTATATCTCCGACCGGGAATGTCATTTGATCGGTAAACCGCGTTTAACTGCTATAGTTCTTTTAGACGGGTTTGCGAACGTGACATTCGCGTTGATGTTCTGTGTTGTGCTGTGATGTTGCGGATTTGTCGTGGTGGATAGCAGTGTGCAATGGTAGTACAGTTTGTGTTTATTTGTACATTTGATATTGCGGGGCGAGCGTCCAACTTGTGGACTGCCGTCACTGCCTGTTGTATAATATTCTTTTGTGGCACGACCAGGTTGCGGTCGATGTACCTATTGTACTATCTTTCATTACTGTACTAGGTTTTGCCCCGCGACGGAGTGCACGGATAGCCGGGTTCGGGAAAGCAACGGGTCCGCATCTCATGGCTTTGAGAGGCAGAGGGGCCCCACTTCAGAATTGGCAGACTATTCGCCGCACTGGTAGGGGGTACAGGTTGACCTAAGGAGGGGTGCTCAATTTACCGGATTCCGTGAAGTGCCGGGTGTTCCATTCACTATGCTGTGGGGACTACATCGCTTCAGGTTTTGGCGGGTAACTTGCCGCACCCGTAGGGGTCTAGGTTTCATTGCACAGGCTATCCACACGACAGGGGAACGTCGAGTTTCAGCAGTGGCTCTGTGAAACTCGGGGATCCCAGATATCTGTATTGTTCTGTGATGCTTATTACTTTTCTGTAATGTTGCATATTATCACGCCTGGAGCGATTATTGTATATTGGTTTATATACTATTAGATGTTGTATATGTTTTACACCCGCGCTAGTCCAGTCCCCGCTCCGTCGTTAGTTAAGTAACCTAACGGGTTATGACGGGACCCAGTGACGAATGCGGATGGCATATACGTACATTTTATTTTCGTTCTTTTCTGGTGTGATTGAATGATGGGACTGCGTTGATTCTGATCAACGCAAAGTAAAACAAACCTGTTTGAGTTGTTGGAACAATTTTAAAAAGTGTTATTGCAAAGACGTTTCTTTTTGTTATGCATAGCGGTATTCGGTGTGAATATCCAGCACCTCATTCGACGAGGCAAGGGCTGATATCCCTTCACCGGGAAAGACCCCTTGGACAGAAGTTTGCGTCAGGGTAATAACTTTACTATAGTCGATTACATGTTGCTTTGCATAGCGGTATTCAGTGGAATATCCTGCACCTCATTCCACGAGGAAAGAGCCGAGATCCCTTTACCGGGAGTGACCTCTTTAGCAAAAGGTTTTCGCCACTATATTTTAAAAAGCTATCAGGTTCCTTCAGCGATATCAAGTTCACTACGTTAAAAGTTTTTCGCCAAAAACCAGTCGTAGCCCTCCGTCGTTTCTTATGGATGGTCAGTAGTATTCAAGCTATGTTTGTTGGCTTTCGTCAAGGCATAGTGTTTGGTAGCTGCTGGGTATTCATTTGTTGCATAGATAGATGAGTTGGTTTGGGACAGTCGTATTACCTTGTTGGCTTTCGTCAAGGGTATGTACGGGTGGATTCAAATTAACAAGATAATGACGGGCAGAACTTGACATGTGACTTATGATTTGTTGACTTTCACCAAGGTCATAAGAGCATGGGGCAAGAAAATGATATCGGGAGTTTCTAAAGAAACTGAAACTTGCCAAGTATGCGCATACCTTCTGGAGTATGAATAACGTGGATGCATTCTATCATGTTAACATGCGATGAGAGTTGGATCCCGATTCCCACTGATGAGTTGGTTTACTCTTCGGGTGATCCCGATTGATTCTTCTTTAGGTTTGGAGGAGAATTTGACAGGACAGTGGGAGGTTTCCGGATTAGATAAAAGTGATGACCATTCTGATCTAGGTTAGAGTGCACACAGAGTGTTTCTTTTCTCTCTCTCTCTTTGGCAGCGACCTTTGACCGACCCTAGACTATGACTCAGTGACCAGGTTGACCGAACCTTCTTAAAATACTGGCGTTTGGATTGTCTGAGTTGCATAAGTCATTACCACTCCTTCTTTTACCCTTTGTATTTCTCAGAACACCCGTATTACTACGGATATCCACTTCCATTGGATAGAGCCATCGTATGGTTATATACGAACTCGAAGGAACTTCTTCGGGGATGGATCAAGGTTCAGGAGAAATAGAATTGGTTTATTCAGTTGTCTTTTATTATCACCTTCTCTCAGGTTGCGAGAGCTCCTTGGTTTAGGAGAGTACACCTATTACGCTTATTGGATAGTCTTATTCCAAACCATAGGCTGGTGCCGAAAGGTAGGGAATGAAGAAAACCAATTAGCCTAAGTAGGGTGTGCAGAAGGCAATATGTAAAGACAAAATAAAGGGATTAGAAAGAGGGCAAAGTAAATTGCGACTGATATCATTCACGACCAAAACCGCGTACTTCATCGCCGCTCCTATTTCACCTTTAAAAAGAATAAGGTATTATTCAGTTGTCTTTTATCGTCACCTTCTCTCGAGTTGCGAGTACTCCTTGGTTTAGGAGGGTACACCTATTATGCTTACTGGATAGTCTTCTTCCAAACCATAGGCTGGTGCTGAACGGTAGGGAAGGAAGAAAACCATTTAGCCTAACGATGGTGTACAGAAGGTAACGACTAAAGACAAATAAAGGGATTTGGAGAGATGGCAATAAAATATACGGTTGAAGTCATGAATTGGATTATGGAAGAGGCATTGCTATGAATACCAGGATACCCCTACGAAACATTTTCATGTTTCAGTGCATTGTTAAAGAAAAACTGTTTTCCCGATTAGACACTTACTCCAAGGGTATGTATTTACCAGGTTTCATTATCATATCTGTATGGTTTTACAGATGATGAGTGGGAGTAAGATATTGGGAATTAGGTGATCATCCTCATTATATCGGAATTCGTTGTAATTGGTGATATTTGAGGAAATCGCCAGGGTACAGTTTTCCACCTACAACGCACAGGTTTTGAGTTGTTTAACTCAGCGGACTTATACAGAGTATTGTATGTTGTCCAAGTGTCCATCAGGATAAAGGGGTAGGTCCTCGTACTATGTTCTGTTTACTTATAACTTCTCTAGTATCTAGACAAGTGTTTCGTAGAAATACAAGGTCTAAGTTTTGAGAAGTTGTGGGTATAAGAATAAAGTGGAGAACCAGGTGTCACAAGTATCGGGATTCTTCAAAGAGATCGAAGATGTAGATTCTTGTGATTGGTATTCAGATGATAGTGATGGTTTTGAGAAACGTGTTTCTCTTTCAGATTACTCATAATTAGATGGATTCCTAAGTTGAGTAATGCTGATTAGCCTCTTTCCATTAAGTTGATATGCACTGGAGACAGTTGCATGATTTGAATAATGTTCCAATTAAATAAGTGCCAAAGTTTCTATATTGGATATAGAATAGTTCGTACCTTAAAAGAAATTAAGGTACGGGGAGTTGTCCAGCTTATGATTAAAACCAGACTCTGGATAACTCAGGGCACGATTCTGTAATGGCTGTTTGTGGGTTGACCCTGGCTTTGACGAGGGTTGATATTCTACCATTTGGAAGATCAATAGTGATATTGTTCTTGACTCGCCACAGTTTTAGTAAAATGGATCTTTTTCAGAAAACAGTAGTGGGAGTATGGTAGAACTGGAAGTGATTCCAGAACCGCGAACGATTACGGAAAATTTAATAGGACCTATACATTCAATCAGGATTGACATTCCAATAGCCACTCCGCAGATATGGTGGGTAACCTCAGACACCCGAGAGGTACTTCGGTAGCCTCAAGGACGGTGACAGGGAGGTTCTTATCTACCCAGACTTGACACTACTGTTGTTCCAGGATATGAGATCCGGTAGGAGGGTTGTCGTAGTCAGTGGGAGCAGCAGAAGCATAGTGGGCAAGATGCTTATGTCTATTTATAGACTTAGGCAGTTATAGCGGAGATAGATCATCTAATTTTGATGTGAAAGTCATGGGTTTGACTTCAATCAGAATAGGGGATGGATCAGTTAAGAAGGTAGTAGGGTGTGATGTCATGGTATCTGGATGACATACACAGAGTAGGAAGTAAAATTCCTATACTACGATCGGTTGTACTGTGGTCGTCACACAGTTGTTTCTCCAGACAGGATATGGATATAATATTTGACATTCTGGTTTCTAGATCTATGGTTTTAGATCTGGATTTGGGTAGTTTCCCAATGTGGGTACTTTGACAGATATTCTAATGGTTTTTAGAATAGTTGACTCCTAGCATGGTAGTGTACCTGCAGGTGATGGAGTCACCCTCTCTAAAGGTGTCGTATAGACTAAAGGGGAGAGGGATGTGCATGATTGGCAGATCACTTGCTTAGGCAATTGAGTCAATCATGAGATGTCAAGTACCACACCAGATGTTGTTTTTGCATTAGATGCAATAAGTTTGTATTAATCCAATCCTGGAGAAACATAAGGAAGCAGTTTTAGAACATTAGTACATGTTCTATGGATTTGATAACGGCAGCCTCTTTCGGGAGACGGTTATCATTCCAGGCTTCAAAGGTGACATGGATGACAGAGTGATTGTCAGAGTTTTAGTTTTCCTTCTGACGAAGGACAGTATTATGGACAGGTGGTTCCAGAGGATACTGTGGATGGCATGGTGCTGGATACTGATTAGGTTCAGTGATCCATACAGTCTAAGAAGTTTGGATATGGAGTTCATTTATGAACTAAGGTCCCATCAGATATCCAGACATATTCTAAGACAGGTACTACTCAATTCGGGAGATGGCTTTCTCCGCGAACTTGAGATTAAGAGAGATACAGAAAGAAACTTCTAGGCGGATCCACTCACCGAGGCTATTTCTCGAACACAATAGTTTTACAAACGGGCTTTGTGAAACTGATTAGTAGAGGAGTTGGATGTTCGGTTTCACACGGGCTGTGAGTAGTCGACATCGCAATATTAGCCTTGAGTGCAAGTGGGAGATTGTTGGAGATAGTGCCCTCATAGTCAATTATTGGATCGCAGGTACGTGATTGCAATGATTGCGGAGGACCTATCCCGGTAGGACATTCTTACTCGAGATGATAGTATGCTATCTGGTTTGCCTTTATCAGTCGTATACATGTTCAGGTGACTGATTGCATGTTACACTTTGATAGAGCCCTTAGGATCTTGCTTTACTACCAACAGTATGATGGCGATCATATACGTGAGAGTTGGGTAGTTTATATGCATATCCTTAATTGTGGTCCCTAGTCGTGGGAGTTTCGAGACAGGGCATCGATACTCCGGAGTAGACTAGTGTGTACAGTCGAGACCCCGACGAGGGGCGGTGGCCGGTCTCACAAGCCACTGGTGTCAGTTGGATCACCTAAGATGTATACAGGTGCTCATTGGGTTATGAGTACACCGGACAGGACTCGCCGGGAACCTGCCAGTTGGTATTATACCTATCGTCAGATAGCAGTTCCCTGGTGACATGTGTACAGGTTAGTTCATCGACCTGAGGTCGTCATTTGTCTCGTGTGAGTTCCCACCGTGCTTTGATTTCTACCCTACCACGGCTCAAAGGAGTCGTGCAAACAGGTAGCTTTTGGGTACAGTCCCGAGCCATATGGAGGCACGTGAGCGGATCGGCAGGGGATTCGTCTCTCCCGGTATTGGGGGCGAGATCGTGCTGTGTCTAGGAGAGCCATTACACAAAGCCCACGGCCGTGGCAGGAGATTTACTGGTAGGTACTCCAGTAGTATCTCAGGGTGTTATTGGGCTTCACTCCGACACGACTTATACTGCTATTGGGGGTCTGACGTTACTAGCCCCCTAGGCAGATATGCGATACTCATTGACGAACGGACCGGACTGTATATACATTGTCACTGTTAGGCTCAGTAGGGTTTTCGGAGGAGTTCGCTCATCGGTCTCCCTTGAGTTCGCTCCTCGGCCACCCTTGAGGTCAGTCCATGGGCAGCCGTTACGCATAGCTAGTGCCGCTGACGGTTTGTGGTTAAACCCACTGCCAGGGTGCTGACGAGTCATTAGAGTCCCCCACAGACAGTTTCCCAAGTTTGGGCGAAACGTTGTAGAGGCCGTATGGTTTTATGGCAGGGTTCGGAAAATGCACGTGCGTTTACGCACGTGTCGATTTTCGGACAGATGATACTGGTCGGCTTTGGTTTAAGCCGGATCCGAGTATTATATTGAGTAGGTATAATATCTTTGTCTCAGTTGCATTTGTATTCGGTCGTAATACAAATGCGGGTATATTTATACAGTTTCGGGGTTATCCTGAAAGTCGTTTCAGGATCACTTTTGGAAGTTGCCAGTTTCCAGTTTTCTATCAGCCGTCTTTTAACATTCGGTTAAAGACGGATTTATCTTTTCTTCAGATATGAGTGAGTCATCATTCTAGAAGCTTCTAGAAGTGATGATGAGGCTAGTGAGTCATTTGTGTCATTAATGGTTCATTAATGATGTAAGGTGACTAGGTTTGTTCTAATTGGTTCCTTTTGATGATTCATTCTTTCATAATGGTTATGATAACTATCATTTGTTATGGTCACCACTTGAACCCTCCTACACTCACCTCCCTCCTTTGATAAATAAGGCCTCCTCTCTCTCTCTCTCTCATTCACTCACTTGATTCATTGGAAAAAGATTATGATAGATATTTGGGGTGTATGGAATTCACAGATCATTTCATTCCATCACCCGATTCCCTCGGCAACTTCATTAACCGATCGTCCACGGATTTGGACGAAGTGAGACAAAGTCATCTACTCATTCTCTACATCAATCTTGGTCGTCTCTTTTAGCAAACTTGACGATCGAGTTGCCTCGAGTCAGAGGCGGGAGCCCGTTTAAAGAACCGATCATGTGGTGCCACCTCGACGAGGAGATCGGAGCAGCCGCAACGGAGCGTGGGATGATGGTTGAAGAACGAAGGACTCGGATCGTTCGGTATAACCATTCTACACTCTTTACAGTTTGTTAGTTTAGCAATAATGGCAGATCCGGGTTAAAGTATACGATAGCGCCAGTTTAAAAGTTTTGTTCCGCATTTTGGCGTCTGTAGACTGCCGGGGCGCTAGCGTAGACTTACACCCACTGACTACGACAACCCTCCTACCGGGTCTCATAACCTGGAACAACAGTAGTGTCAAGTCTGGGTAGATAAGAACCTCCCTGTCACCGTCCTTGAGGCTACCGAAGTACCTCTCGGGTGTCTGAGGTTACCTACCATACCTGCGGAGTGGCTATTGGAATGTCAAACCTGATTGAATGTATAGGTCCTATTAAATTTTCCGTAATCGTTCGCGGTTCTGGAATCACTTCCAGTTCTACCATACTCCCACTACTGTTTTCTGAAAAAGATCCATTTTTACTAAAACTGTGGCGAGTCAAGAACAATATCACTATTGATCTTCCAAATGGTAGAATATCAACCCTCGTCATAGCCAGGGTCAACCCACAAACAGCCACTACAGAAACGTGCCCTGAGTTATCCAGAGTCTGGTTTTAAGCATAAGCTGGAAAACTCCCCATACCTTAATTTCTTTTAAGGTACGATCCATTCTATATCCAATACAGAAACTTTGGCACTTATTTAATTGGAACCATATTCAAATCATGCAGCTGTCTCCAGTGCATATCAACTTAATGGAAAGAGGCTAATCAGCATTACTCAACTTAGGAATCCATCCAATTATGAGTAACCTGAAAGAGAAACACGTTTCTCAAAACCATCACTATCATCTGAATACCAATCACAAGAATCTACATCTTCGATCTCTTTGAAGAATCCCGATACTTGTGATACCTGGTTCTCTACTTTATTCTTATACCCACAACTTCTCAAAACTTAGACCTTGTATTTCTATGAAACACTCGTCTAAATACTAGAGAAGTTATAAGTAAATAGAACATAGTACGAGGACCTACCCCTTTGTCCTGATGGACACTGGACAACATACAATACTCTGTATAAGTCCGCTGAGTTTGAACAACTCAAAACCTGTGCGTTGTAGGTGGAAAACTGTACCCTAGCGATTTCCTCAAATATCACCAATTACAACGAATTCCGATATAATGAGGATGATCACCTAATTCCCAATATCTTACTCCCACTCATCATCTGTAAAACCATACAGATATGAGAATGAAACCTGGTAAATACATACCCTTGGAGTAAGTGTCTAATCGGGAAAACAGTTTTTCCTTTAACAATGCACTGAAACATGAAAATGTTTCGTAGGGGTATCCTGGTATTCATAGTAATGCCTCTTCCATAATCCAATTCATGACTTCAACCGTATATTTTATTGCCATCTCTCCAAATCCCTTTATTTGTCTTTAGTCGTTACCTTCTGTACACCATCGTTAGGCTAAATGGTTTTCTTCCTTCCCTACCGTTTGGCACCAGCCTATGGTTTGGAAGAAGACTATCTAGTAAGCATAATAGGTGTACCCTCCTAAACCAAGGAGTACTCGCATCTCGAGAGAAGGTGACGATAAAAGACAACTGAATAATACCTTATTCTTTTAAAGGTGAAATAGGAGTGGCGATGAAGTACGCGGTTTTGGTCGTGAATGATAACAATCGCAATTTACTTTGCCCTCTTTCTAATCCCTTTATTTTGTCTTTACATATTACCTTCTGCACACCCTACTTAGGCTAATTGGTTTTCTTCATTCCCTACCTTTCGGCACCAGCCTATGGTTTGGAATAAGACTATCCAATAGGCGTAATAGGTGTACTCTCCTAAACCAAGGAGCCCTCGCAACCTGAGAGAAGGTGATAATAAAAGACAACTGAATAAACCAATTCTATTTCTCCTGAACCTGGATCCATCCTCGAAGAAGTCCCTTCGAGTTCGTATATAACCATACGATGGATCTATCCAATGGAAGTGGATATCCGTAGTAATACGGGTGTTCTGAGAAATTCAAAGGGTAAAAGAAGGAGTGGCAATGACTTATGAAACATAGACAATCCAAAAGCCAGTATTTTAAGAAGGTTCGGTCAACCTGGTCACTGAGTCATAGTCTAGGGTCGGTCAAAGGTCGCTGCCAATAGAGAGAGAGAAAAGAAACACTCTGCGTGCACTCTAACCTAGATCAGAATGGTCATCACTTTATCTAATCCGGAAACCTCCCACTGTCCTGTCAAATTCTCCTCCAAACCTAAAGAAGAATCAATCGGAATCACCCGAAGAGTAAACCAACTCATCAGTGGGAATCGGGATCCAACTCTCATCGTATGATAACGTGACGGAATCCACTCGCGTTATCACACTCCAGAAGGTATGCGCATGCCTGGCAAGTTTCAGTTTCTTTAGAAACTCCCGATATGATTTTTGCCCCATGCTCTTATGACCTTGGCGAAAGTCAACAAATCATAAGTCACATGTTAAGTTCTGCCCGTCATTATCTTGTTACTTTGAATCCACCCGTACATACCCTTGACGAAAGCCAACAAGGTAATACGACTGTCCCAAACCAACACATCTATCTATGTAACAAATGAATACCCCAGCAACTACCAAACACTATGCCTTGACGAAAGCCAACAAACATAGCTTGAATATTACTGACCATCCATAAGAAACGACGGAGGGCTACGGCTGGTTTTTGGCGAAAAACCTTTAACGTAATGAACTTGATCTCGTTGAAGGAACCTGATAGCTTTTTAAAATATAGTGGCGAAAACCTTTTGCTAAAGAGGTCACTCCCGGTAAAGGGATCTCGGCTCTTTCCTCGTGGAATGAGGTGCAGGATATTCCACTGAATACCGCTATGCAAAGCAACATGTAATCGACTATAGTGAAGTTATTACTCTGACGCAAACTTCTGCCCAAGGGGTCAGTCCCGGTGAAGGGATATCAGCCCTTGCCCCGTCGAATGAGGTGCAGGATATTCCACTGAATACCGCTATGCATAACAAAAGGAAACGTCTTTGTAACAACACTTTTTAAATTTGTTCCAACAACATCAAACAGGTTTGTTTTTACTTTGCATTGATCAGAATCAATGCAGTCCCATCAATCGATCACACCAGAAAAGAACGAAAATAAAATGTACGTATATGCCATCCGCATTCGTCGCTGGGTCCCGTCATCACCCGTTAGGTTACTTAACTAACGACAGAGCGGGGACTGGACTAGCGCGGGTGTAAAACATATACAACATCTAATAGTATATAAACCAATATACAATAATCGCTCCAGGCGTGATAATATGCAACATTACAGAAAAGTAATAAGCATCACAGAACAATACAGATATCTGGGATCCCCGAGTTTCACAGAGCCGCTGCTGAAACTCGACGTTCCCCTGTCGTGTGGATAGCCTGTGCAATGAAACCTAGACCCCTACGGGTGCGGCAAGTTACCCGCCAAAACCTGAAGCGAGGCAGTCCCTACAGCATAGTGAATGGAACACCCGGCACTTCACGGAATCCGGTAAATTGAGCACCCCTCCTTGGGTCAACCTGTACCCCCTACGAGTGCGGCGAATAGTCTGCCAATTCAGAAGTGGGGTCCCTCTGCCTCTCAAAGCCATGAGATGCGGACCCGTTGCTTTCCCGAACCCGGCTATCCGTGCACTCCTTCGCGGGGTAAAACCTAGTACAGTAATGAAAAATAGTACAATAGGTACATCGACCGCAACCTGGTCGTGCCCCAAAAGAATATTATACAACAGGCAGTGACGGCAGTCCACAAGTTGGACGCTCGCCCCGCAATATCAAATGTACAAATAAACTCAAACTGTACTACCATTGCACACTGCTATCCACCACGACAAATCCGCAACATCACAGCACAACACAGAACATCAACGCGAATGTCACGTTCGCAAACCCGTCTAAAAGAACTATAGCAATCAGACGCGGTTTACCGATCAAATGACATTCCCGGTCGGAGATATAATGTAAGCACTGTAAACTAACGTGTTTAAATTTCGATCGACCAAAGACCAAATATCAAAAAGTGGGCCCCACTGCTTACTGGTGAACAGTAACAAAACCTGGGCCAAAACGATATTTACCAAAAACCCCAAAATCCATCACAGAACCCACTGACCAAATTTGGGAGCACGTGCTCACCACATGGCCGCGGATGCGCGGCCAAACCATGGGTTTGGCCGCGTTTCCGCGGCAGCTTGGAGGAATCACGACCCCAAATTTTGTCGTGGCTCTTAAAAACGCCTGCACAGATTTTTAAGATATACAGAAATAATTTTTGAGACCGTTTAAAAACAACAGAAACTGTCAAGCAAGGATTTTGCCGTTTTTGATTTTCGGTTCGATCGATGTTTTGAACGCGTTAGCACAAGTTAGTATAGCAAAATGGTGAGGCTCTGATACCACTGTAAGTCTACGCTAGCGCCCCGGCCGTCTACAGACGCCAAATGCGGAACAAAAACTTTTAAACTTGGCGCTATCGTATACTTTAACCCGGATCTGCCATTATTGCTAAACTAACAAACTGTAAAGAGTGTAGAAAGGTTATACCGAACGATCCGAGTCCTTCGTTCTTTAACCATCATCCCACGCTCCGTTGCGGCTGCTCCGATCTCGTCGATCTCCGATCTCCTCGTCGAGGTGGCACCACATCACCGATTCTTTAAACGGTCTCCCGCCTCTGACTTGAGGCAACTCGATCGTCAAGTTTGCCAAAAGAGACGACCAAGAATGATGTAGAGAATGAGTAGATGACTTTGTCTCACTTCGTCCAAGTCCGTGGACGATCGGTTAATGAAGTTGCCGAGGGAATCGGGTGATGGAATGAAATGAGCTGTGAATTCCATACACCCCAAATATCTATCATAATCTTTTTTCCAATGAAAACCATCAAGTGAGAGAGAGAGGAAGGGGGCCGGCCACTTATAGGAGTGGGAGGTGACCGTAGGAGAAAAATGGGTGACCACAAGAAAGCTTCTCACTCAAAATATCAAGAAGAAATATCCTTAGCTAAACAAAATGCTTTAATGCCAAAGCATGAATCACTTAAACACCTCATCAAGCATTGATGAACCATTAAATGCAACCAATGAAAACTCAACACCAATTAATCCTAGTCACCTCATCTAGAACCTTTTAGAAGAATCCACACTCATCTCAAGAAAAGACAAATCCGTCTTTAACCGAATGTTAAAAGACGGCTGATAGAAAACTGGAAACTGGCAACTTCCAAAAGTGATCCTGAAACGACTTTCAGGATAACCCCGAAACTGTATAAATATACCCGCATTTGTATTACGACCGAATACAAATGCAACTAAGACAAAGATATTATACCTACTCAATATAATACTCGGATCCGGCTTAAACCAAAGCCGACCAGTATTATCTGCCCGAAAACTGACACGTGCGTAAACGCACGTGCATTTTCCGAACCCTGCCATAAAACCATACGGCCTCTACAACGTTTCGCCCGAACTTGGGAAACTGTCTATGGGGGACTCTAATGACTCGTCAGTACCCTGGCAGTGGGTTTAACCACAAACCGTCAGCGGCACTAGCAATGCGTAACGGCTGCCCACGGACTGACCTCAAGGGAGACCGATGAGTGCACTCAAGGGAGGCCGATGAGTGAACTCATCCAGAAAACCCTACTGAGCCTAACAGTGACAATGTATATACAGTTCGGTCCGTTCGTCAATGAGTATCGCATATCCGCCTAGGGGGCTAGTAACGTCAGAGCCCCAAGAGCAGTATAAGTCGTGTCGGAGTGAAGCCCAATAACACCCTGAGATACTACTGGAGTACCTACCAGTAAATCTCCTACCACGGCCGTGGGCTTTGTGTAATGGCTCTCCTAGACACAGCACGATCTCGCCCCCAATACCGGGAGAGACGAACCCCCTGCCGATCCGCTCACGTGCCTCCATATGGCTCGGGACTGTACCCAAAAGCTACCTGTTTGCAGGACTCCTTTGAGCCATGGTAGGGTAGAAATCAAAGCACAGTGGGAACTCACACGAGACAAATGACGACCTCAGGTCGATGAACTAACCTGTACACATGTCACCAGGGAACTGCTATCTGACGATAGATATAATACTAACTAGCAGATTCCCGGCGAGTCCTGTCCGGTGTACTCATAACCCAATGAGCACCTGTATACATCTTAGGTGATCCAACTGACACCAGTGGCTTGTGAGACCGGCCACCGCCCCTCGTCGGGGTCTCGACTGTACACACTAGTCTACTCCGGAGTATCGATGCCCTGTCTCGAAACTCCCACGACTAGGGACCACAATTAAGGATATGCGTATAAACTACCCAACTCTCACGTATATGATCGCCATCATACTGTTGGTAGTAAAGCAAGATCATAAGGGCTCTATCAAAGTGTAACATGCAATCAGTCACCTGAACATGTACACGACTGATAAAGGCAAACCAGATAGCATACTATCATCTCGAGTAAGACTATCCTACCGGGATAGGTCCTCCGCAATCATTGCAATCACGTACCTGCGATCCAATAATTGACTATGAGGGCACTATCTCCAACAATAAGTGCATAACTCCCTAAAAGGAAATAGGAAACTCAGTAGTGCTCATCATAGAGCACACCATATCACATAGGGTGTTATTGCTCCGCCCCGATATACCATCGTGCTATGGTGTATACGGAGGAGTAATGATGAGAGAGAATCTCATTCTCCTTTAGAATAATCCAGGAATTCCGTGCTCAAGTATTCTCCTCCTTGATGACATCAAAGGACATAATACTTATGCCCGTATTTTGGTTCTCTACTTGTAACTTATATTCTGTGAATATCTCAAACATTTCGGACTTGTGTTTCAACAGGAACATATGTCTGAATCTTGAAAGATTATCAGAGAATGTAATGAAGTACAAAGAACCGGTCCTGGCATGTGTAGACAGGGGACCTTACATACATCACTATGTATCAATCCTAAGAGTTTACTAACTCTTTCTCTGTTTCCAATAAACAGAGCTATGGTCATCTAATCTTTGTGACATGACTGGCAAGTTTCATAAGATGTAAATTCAAACTGATTTAAATATGCATCTAAATGTAACTTCAGCCAGTCGGGTCGCATTGATATGACCTAGTCTACAATGCCTCAAGAAGGATTCGTTCATTTCTGAACTCTTCCTCTTGTGTGTGTTCTGTATACTAGGAACTGTAGTTTGATTTAGAACGTCAATGTTTTTAGATAACGTGCCTGAACCGATCAACTATTGATATAGGAAATGTTCAAAACATTATCCAACAATACAAAATTGTATCCTTCTTTAATAAATAAAGAGATTGATATGATTTTGTATATCAGGTTCGGTATCTAATAGCATTTGTTCAGAATCAATGTATTGGTAATACAGGGTGACAGTGACCAACAGACTTGGCTGCAACACTTGCACCGTTTTCTGTCTCATGAAACTTATCACCCGTTCTCAGTTCTCTACCTTTCTGTAGACCATGTAACAAATTACATATACGGGATCCTGATCTGGTATCACATACCCAGGACGTAAAGGATACTGAGAAACAGTTCTCTGTAATGAACACACCCGAAGATGATGCATCAACATGCACTCTCTTCGTTTTGGCGGCACGGGAATTCTTGTAATCCCCTAATTCCTGCTCTGTCTTATAACATTTATAAGTTAGAGCGGGACCAACGTTCCCCAGCTCAGTATAATAAGCGGGTTCGGTCAATATATCCGTTTTGTTATCTTGATTAAGGCGTGACATGGTCGCTACCTGGAGAGAGAGAGAAGAAAACATTCTGCGTGCGCTTTGCAAGATCAGATTGGTTATTATTTTATCTAATCAGGATGGTTCCTACTATTTTTATCAAATCTTCCTTCAAACCCTAAAAGGAAAGACTAGCCGGGATTAATTACACGCTACAAGTTCACCAATCTTTCAGCCAGGCCAGTGTCGGTACTTTGAAGGAGATTCCCCGTGCTTTCGCACGGACCTAATTAAAGTAAACCTCATTTTCCCAGAGGCGTAACCCCGTTGACACCTTTCTAGACACCTACTTGATCGGCTAATTGTAATGTGCAAAACTCTCCCAGGAGTAACAATTACTCGCAGTGGATATCGGGATCCAACTATCTCATAGAAGGTATGCAATCTCATTGCAAATTTCAACACTTGAAATTCCCGATAATATTTTGCCCCTAGCGTCCTATGACCTTGACAAAGGCCAACAAACCATAGGCTGCTAGTCAAGTTCAACCCGTCATTTCCTGATTGAATTAAACCCACCCGCACGACCCTTGACAAAGGCCAACAAGGTCGCACGACTACCCTAATCCAATCTGCATCATATGCATAAGCAGATAAGTACTATTCAGCTACCGCACACTACGCCTTGACAAAGGCCAACAAACGCAGCACGGATACTAAACAGTCCTTATCTGAAATGACGGAGGGCTACGACAGGTTTTTCTAAAAACCTATTGCGTAATGAACTTGATATCGTTGTAGAATCAAATGATTTTAAAATGGAGTGTTTTTGAGGCTTTTCTAGTTTTGCTAAAGGGGTCACTCCCGGTGAAGGGATCGTCGGCCCTTTCCTCATCGAATAAGGTGCAGGATATATCACATATACCGCTGTGCAAAACAAAAACTATAGAAGCAATCAAAAGACAAACCGAGGGGTGTAGCATCTGCCAGTTATTGCTAAAGGGGTCACTCCTAGTGAAGGGATCTCGGCCCTTTCCTTATCGAATAAGGTGCGGGATGTTCTACAAGGAACACCGCGATGCAAAGCAAGAACTGTAGCTACCTGTTTTTGAAAATTCGATTCCACAACATCTTTTAGGTTTCTTTTCTTTCATTAATCATATTAATAAAGTCCCATCATTTAAATCACCTAAACATCACAGATAAATACGACGTACACTTATGCCATCCGCATTCGCCTCGATGTCCCCTCGTGCATCGTTAGGTTAGGTAACTAACGGCATAGCGGGGCAGTGCTAGCGCTGGTGTAAAACATAAGTAACGTCTATATAATATATCATATATACTATATACAGTATCCATCACAACATATCAAATGATCACATCACAGATATCGCAGCAGAAGAAACATATGAAACATTGGATATACTAGGACGTCCGTGTTTTCAATACGAGCCAATATAAAACACGGATTCCACGGTCGCGATGAATAGCCAAACCCACACCCCTAGACCCCTACGAGAGCGGCAAGCAACCCTACCAATTCTAGGGTTAGGAGACCCGGACTCGACTCCTCGAGATGGTCTCCCACTGGACCCTAGAACCCGGTTACTTGTGCTCCCCTCCTTGGGTCTATCCTAGTGCGGAAAAGTAAATAATATACAATGATGACATCTTCCGCAACCTGGAAGTTCCCCAATAAAAGAATATTACATACAAATGAATTTTACATGAATGAAAATAAAAACTCTCATCTCACATAAAACCCCCGGCTATTCAAGACACGACGATCCAATATAACATATCTAGCAACACATAACATCACATGTCATCAACGTAAGTAAATGTGCGCATCCCAATTGTCGTTGACATATAGCAACGAAACCGGCGATATCATATATTACACTTACGGTCGCAGAAAAGAAAGTGTAAAACTACAACAGTTGGAATCCGCAACCTCTTTAGACATCGCATGCCTAATCAAATGAATTCCTTAGACATCGCATGCCTAACAATTATAAACCCCGCATTTTAGTCTCATTATCGAAAACACTTTTCAATATCAAGTCGGGCAATTCAACAAGATTCCCGACATCCTGATCGAATGCTCGTCGCAAACTTCAGTAGACGGCCGCACCCCCGATGCCGTCGACGAAGTGCACCAAGGCGGAACACCGCCGCCGCGAGCACCCGAACGGATGCTTTCGGCGACGGGGTTCTCCTACAGTCACTTGGTCGGGGCTATGGGGCGTGGCTATCGATTAAGTTTACCCGGTGAGTATCCGCGTACGCTACGTGATTGCGACGGACTTTTGATCACATCAAAATTCTGTGGCAACCGATCAAGTGAGACTAAAGTGCTATGTTTATAACATTCAAATCAGTTATCTCATAACTCCTTGTGGATTCCAAATATTGTATCACATTCCGGATAAATAGAAAATGTTAAACTTTCCGACCGAACAATCAAACACCCAAGTTTTCCCGAAACAGCTCAACACATGAAATAAGTTTAAAAACATTCACTTCATGCCACAGTACCAACGGTCCAGTCGTAGAAGGGTCAAGCCAACGCCTCACATGTGACACGCCGTACTGCCCCAAACCCTAAGGTTCAAAGGGCAGTTCAAGACGGTCACATAATCGAGTTAAGGTTTGTTGTCTTCTAGAGGGACTATCGCGTTACTTGCACTACTTAGAATGTTCTTAAACCACGGAAAAATCCAACACTTGGAAATTTTCCGGCAGGGGAAAAATTGGGTATTTATATCTGGTCGAACTTTTTAACATATTCAAAAATTATCCAGAAAACCCAACGAAATCAAATATTCTGATCGAAACAACGACTACAAAATAAACCCCAAAATACTCAACACTTGAGTCAGATAAAAATACCCAGAAAAGATCAAGAAATTAAATAGAAACATTACTGTGAAAAAGTACAGAGGTGACGGCACATTATGGCCGCGGAACTGCCGCACGAGCCATGCTCGTGCCGCGGTTCCACGGCGGTTTAAGTGCCAAACTTTGTCGTTTTTCACAATGTTTCTTAGAATTTCCTGCTGATTTTTTTAGGCATTTTTGATTAAGAAAATTCACAGATTTTAAAAATTGTCCAGAGAGGGGTGTATTTTGTGGTATTCGGGTTCGATCGGGGTTTTAACTTCGTTAACACATCGCCTAATACTCTAGCTAGGCTCTGATACCACTGTAGGGTTACTAGGCACACTCTAGAGGTTCCACAAGGTATCAACCATGCTAAATTCAAATTTTCCGGTGCCGAGAAACCCTAAACTAGATCGTTAACAAGAGATTAGGAGAAACAACAAGCAAGCAAACTAATTTGCTACTAAGTGAATGGAAATACAACCTTTGTAGATCCGGTCCTCCACTTCTAAAGCTCTGTGTTGATGTCCCTCCGCTGCGATCATCGGATCCCGGACTCTAGCGATGGTTTCGTCGGAGAAATGATCGGGCTAGGTCATTGACTTCGAGGCCGAACATGATCTACGTCGGGGAGACTCAAACTCAAGCTATTCCTTCACTTGGTCAAAAACTTTGTGAAGAGAACACCCTATACTACATGGCAAGTAGTAGAGGATGAAGAAATAGGAAGTGGGTTCACTTTAGAATTGGATTTCTCACTCTTTTTCTCATGGCACCATTGGAGCTAGCAAGCTTTTGTGAGCTTGATGAAGGAGAAGAAGAAGAAAAGAATTAATAGAATAAATATCCAAATGAGACTTATCCAATAAATAATGGTACCATGGTCGAGTTAAGCCCTCATGCTTAACTCATGTAGAGAATTAACCAAAGCATTAGGTTAAGGGTTGGGTTAACTAATATCTTGAACAAATGACAAAAGAGTTGACTTTGTCAATGTTTATCAAGCTTCATGAAGCTTGATAACTTTGACCAAAGTCACACTCTTTTGTTATATGCTAGGAAAATAGTAAACCCTAATTTAACCTTGATTTGGTTCAAGTCTCATACACACAACTTGTTTGTATCATCAAGCATGATACAAACATGTACACTTGCATATATCACATATAAACAATGTGCACATTCAAGTGAGAAAATCAATCTTAAGTGAACCAATACTAGTTAATGTAAAGTAATATATCAAATATATAATTATACATTAAATCATTAAATCAACACTTGATTTAACGATCCGGTCATATTGTATATAACCGACTAATATCAATAGTAACAACTTATCGAATCAACACTTGATCCGATAACCCGGCTATATCGCATACAACCGATCAATGTCACAAATCGCGAGAATAGAATACAGTATCATATACTGGTATTATTCTTGGTCTCGTACATATCTCATATGCGCTCCTATTTCGTTTCGCTTGAGCCAGGAAACCCCTGTGTAGGACTCTAAAGACTCGTCAATACGCCGGCAGTAGGTGATGATCATATCAAACACCCACAAGCCGCAAGCGGTCTGCTAAACGTAACGGCCACCCGGGTATTGAGCGATCAGAAGATCAACGAGCAAGCCCGCTCACACTCCTGTGAATCCAATCAGTAACACTACCGTACAGTCCGGTCTGTTCGTCTGATATGTCGCATATCTCGTCTAGGGGTGGTAAACGTCAGACCCCAATAACTCGATAAGTCGTGTCGATATGAGGCTCATAACGGGTCGAGAAACTACTGGTAACACTTACCAGTAAATCCCTAAAGCAGCCTGGGCCAAGGACTTCCTGTATAGCCAATCGAGCACAGCGCAATATCAACTCCCTATACCGGGAGAGACGAAACCCCTCCTATCACTCATTGCCTCTATGTGACTCGGGACTGTACCCAAAAACCACCATTTTGCATGCCCTCTTGGACATGGTAAGGTGGAAATCAAAGCACAGTGGGAATCACACAAGACTCTATGACGATCTCGGGTCTACAGACTAACCTGTACCAGTGTCACCAGAGAACTGCCATCTGACGTAAGGTATAATACCATCTGGGAGTTCTCGGCGAGTCCGTCCAGTGTACCCAGTCTCCACTGAGCACCCGTATATCATCTCTGATGTCAAACACCAATGGATATGGGATCATCCATCGCCCATCTATATAGGTCGAGAAGCTACACGCTAGTCTACTCGTGTATATCGATGCCCCGTCTCGATACACCCACGACTAGGGACTTTGAAAGATGTACTTATGGACTACCACGTCCCCACTAGTATGATCCGCATCATAGTCCAGGTAGTCAAGTACACATCCTAAGGGCTTTACCAACATGTAACAGAGAGACAATCAGTGTAAACGTTAAGGTAAAGAGTAACCAGATAGCATACTATCATATCGAGCAAGAAAGTCATCCCTATATATGTCCAAGCATCCACTACAATATACATCCTATGTATAGTAATGGCCTCTAGGGCATACATATAACTAACAATTTGGGGGTTGATATGTGTTGGCTATAGTGCCCTCAAGGCAATTATCATAGTCGCAGGTAGTTGATTATGATGATTGAGGGATGACCTATACCGGTAGAACAATCTTACTCGAGATGATAGTATGCTATCTGGTTTGTCTTTATCATCATGTACATGCTTTATGTGGTATTACAGATCACTATTATATGTTGATAGATCCCATAGGATTTATGCTTGACTACCAGCATTATGATGGCGATCATATGTTAGTGTATATGCCCTAGGGGCCATTATTGTATCATACTAGTTTGTATATTACTTAATGGAAGCTTGGGATATTCACAGTTATATTAACAGTCTCGCTCAATATAGTAGTATGCTACTTGGTTTAGGTCTATTTTAATATGTGTATATGTTAGCATATCGCGAATACATATTGATAGAGCCCTTAGGATCTTGCTTGACTACCCGCGTTGTGATGGCAGTCACACTAGTGGGGGCTGGATAGTTGTAGGGTTACTAGGCACTCTCACAAGGGTCTACAAGGCATCAACCATGCCCGATTTAAATTTTAGACGTGCCGAACAACCATAACCAAGATCGTAGACTAGAGATTATGCGAAAACAATAAGCAAGTAAACAACTTTACTTCTAAGAGTTTGGGATTACAACCTCTGTAGTCCGGTCCTTCACTTCAATAGCTCTATGTAGTAGTCCCTTCGCTGCGATCACGATCGTCCAGACTCTAGAGAGGCTCCCGTGAACAAACGAACGTGCTTGCTTCGATGACTTCGAGGCCGAAGATGATCTACGTCGAGGAGACACTGAATCAAGCTATTCCTTCTCTAGGTCATGAACTTTGTGAAGAGAACACACTCTACTACATGGCAAGTGGTAGAGGATGAAGAAGTAGGAGGTGGGCTCACTTTAGAATTGATTTTCTCACACTTATTCTCAAAACTCCATTAGAGATAGCAAGCTTTTTCATGGAGCTTGAAGAAGAAGAAGAAGACTTGTGAATAATTCATCCAAATGAATTATTGCACCCATGGTTGAGTTAAGCCCTTATGGCTAACTCATGTAGAGAATTAACTCATGGCTATGGTTAAAGGTTGGGTTTGATAAATATCTTAAAGTAGACAAAAGGGTTGACTTTGTCAAAGCTTATCCATAAGCTTTTGTGCAAGCTTTAGCATAACAAACTCAATCTCTTTTGAATTAGCTTAACATAAATAGAAACCCTAACTTAACCCTAGCAACGTGTTAATCTCATACACCCATCTTTTATGTATCATCAAACATGACACAATCCATATACACAAATGTACATATCGCGTATATATATACAATGTGCACATCATGTGAGAAAGGAAAACAATTGTGAGATTAATATTAGTTAATGTATTATAATTTATCAAATATATAATTATACATTAAATTATCAAATCAACTCTTGATTTAATAATCCGGCTATATCACATATAACCGACTAATATCAAATGCAACATCTTATCGAATCAACGCTCGATCCGATAGCTCGGCTATATCACATATAACCAATCATGTCACACATCGCGAGAATATAATACGGTATCACATACTCGTATTAATCTCGTTCCCGCACATATCACATATGCGCTCCTACTCCATTTCGCTTGAGCCAGGAAACCTCTGTGCAGGACTCTAAAGACTCGTCAATACGCCGGCAGTAGGTGATGATCATATCAAACACCCACAAGCCGCAAGCGGTTTGCTAAACGTAACGGGCACCCGGGTATTGAGCGATCAGAAGATCAACAAGCAAGCCTGTACTTTCTCCAGCGAATCCAATCAGTAACACTCCCGTACAGTCCGGTCTCTTCGTCTGATATGTCGCATATCTCGCGTAGGGGTGGTAAATGTCAGACCCCAGTAGCTTGATAAGTCGTGTCGATATGAGGTCTATAACAGTTCAAGAAACTACTGATAACACTTACCAGTAAATCTCAGCAACCCTGGCTAGACCCTGGCCAGGGATTTCCAGTTATAGCCAATCGAACACAGCGCAACATCAACTCCCTATACCGGGAGAGACGAATCCCCTCCTATCGCTCATTGCCTCCATGTGATTCGGGACTGTACCCAAAAGCCACCTTTTTGCACGCCCTCTTGGATGTGGTATGATGGAAATCAAAGCACAGTGGGAATCACACAAGACTCTATGACGATCTCGGGTCTACAGACTAACCTGTACCAGTGTCACCAGAGAACTGCCATCTGACGTGAGGTATAATACCATCTGGGAGTTCTCGGTGAGTCCGTCCAATGTACCCAGTCTCCACTGAGCACTCGTATACCTTCTCTGATGTAAAACACCAATGGATATGGGATCATCCATCACCCATCATATGGGTCAAGAAGCGCATACACTAGTTTACTCTGGAGTATCGATGCCCTGTCTCGGTACTCCCACGACTAGGTACTTTTGAAGGATGTACTTGGCGACTACACTGTCCCCACTAGTATGATCTGATCATAGTCCTGGTATTCAAGTACTCATCCTAAGGGCTTTATCAACATGTGACATGGAGACAATCAGAGTACATGTTAAGATAAAGAGTAACCAGATAGCGTACTATCATGTCGAGCAAGAAAGTCCTCCCTATATATGTCCAAGCATCCACTACAATATACATCATATGTACAGTAATGGCCTCTAGGGCATACATATAACTAACAATCTCTCATTTGCACTAGGGCCATCTGTTGTGGTATCGCATACCCAACAATCAGCCGTGGTTGAAGTATCTCATACTCAACCATCCCATAAAAGTCTCTACTGGGAAATAGGCCTCTGTGAGTGGATCAGCGCTGTTGTCCTCTGTGTCTACTCTCCTAACCTCGATCTCCCTGGAGATCAACCATCTCCATGATCAGGTGATACTGCCTAAGAATTATATCTGGATTTCTGATGGGATGGGGGTTCCTTGGCATAAGCCAAAACTCCATTGTCGCACAATGGTAGGAACGAAGTTCATCTCATGAACTAATATATCCAGACTGCCTCTTTGGTAGCATCCTTGGTAACGATGTATCTTGCCTTTAATCGTGTAGTAAGTCACGGTATCTAGCTTGGAACTCTTCCAACATACCGTCCCTCCACTGAGGGTAAAGACAATGCCTACGACTGACATTCAGTCGTCCTTATCACCCTGGAACCTTTCCAGTGATTCTCCCCAGGATCGATTGATACCATCTCACTACAACTAGTGAGAATCCTAACATCTAATTATATCTATCTCATAGATCCATTACCCATATGATTTAGGAGGTATCACCTTGATCCTATATGGAGAATCTTTATGATAAGAGGAGATTGACCGAGCGTAGCATAGGAAACTCCTTTCCCTATCATGAGTATGTCATCCACGTACTCTACGAGGATCACCACCATACTCCCTACTACCTTTTTGTATATACAAGGTTCATTTACCATTTTGATGAAGTCAAACTCTTTGACTACCACATCAAAACAGACGTTCCAACTCCGCGATGCCTGTTTTATCGCATAAAACATCTTGCACACGTTTCCGCTACTCCTATTGTCTACGAAGCCCTATGGCTGTGTACTTATAGACGCTCTCTTCCAAATTAACATTTAGAAAAGCAGTCATGACACCCAACCGCCAGATATCGTAGTCATGGTATGTAGCCGTGACAAGTAGGATCTGGATGGACTTAAGCATAGCTTTGAAAGTCTCAACTTTTCCATGTACACCAAGCAATCTTCTCAAGATATACTTGCTCCTGATGGGGATTTAACCCTTCAGATAAAGCAACCAAAGTCCATACTTTGTTGGTGTATAAGGATTCCATCTCAGATCGCTAAGCATCCAGCCATTCTTACAGAGTCCCACTCCTGATGGCCTGCTTGAAATAAGTTGGGTCATCATCTCATGATGCAATCCTCGCTCCCACTGTCATAGAGAAACCGAAGTATCTCTCAGGTGGGTGAGGAACCCTACTAGATCGGCGGAGAGGCCGAGGTTCGTTAGAAACTATTGAATCCTTCGGTTCTACCAAATCATCAGCTGCAGTTTGTATAGCTGGAACTGTTTCCAGTTCTACCTCATGACCACTAATTTCTTCACAAGAAATTCCCTTCACAAAGGTGGCATGCTGAGTAACAAAACATCTTTTGTTCTTCGGTTAAGTAGAAGATATTCCCTTGCGTATGCTTGGGATATCCAACAAACTTCTACAGAACTGACTTTTCCTCGAGCTTGTCCAGATTATGCTTTTAGACATAGACTGGGCAACCCCAAATCTTAACATACTTAAGATATGTGCTCTTCCCATTCCATATCACATTTGAAGTGGTAGGCAACTGATTTGATTGGAACCCTATTCAATAGGTATGCAGCTTCACAAGTGCATAACTCCCAAAAGGAAAATAGGAAACTCAGTAGTACTCATCATAGAGCGCACCATATCAAATAGGGTGTGATTGCTCCGCCTCGATACACCGACGTGCTGTGGTGTATACGGAGGAGTAACGCTGAGAGAGAATCTCATTCTCCTTTAGAATAGTCCAGGAATCCCGTGCTCAAGTATTCTCCTCCCTGATCACATCAAAGGACTTAATACTTATACCCGTTTTGGTTCTCTACTTCTACCTCATATTCATTGAATTTCTCAAAAGGTTCAGACTTGTGTTTCAACAGGAACACATGTGCGAATCTTGAGAGACCATCAGTGAATATAATGAAGTATAAAGAACCGGTCCTGGCATGTATAGACAGGGGACCTTACATACATCATCATGTATCAATTCCAAGAGTTCACTAACTCTTTCTCTATTTTCAATAAACAGAGCTGTGGTCATCTTATCTTTGTAACATGACTGACAAGTTTCACAAGATGTAAATTCAAACTAATTTAAATATGCATCTAAATGTAACTTCATCTAGTCGGGTCACATTGATATGACCTAGTCTACAATACCTCAAGAAGGATTCATTCATTTCTGAACTATTACTTTTGTGTGTGTTCTGTATATTAAGAACTGTAGTTTGATTTAGAACGTCTATACTTTTAGATAACGTGCCTGAACCGATCAACTCTTGATATAGGAAATGTTCAAAACATTATCCAACAATACAAAATTATATCCTTTCTTTACTAATAAAGAGACTGATATGATGTTGTATATCAGGTTCGGTATCTAATAACATTCGTTCAGAATCAATGTATTTGTTAATACAGGGTGATAACTACCAACAGACTTGGCTGCAATACTTGCACCGTTTCTATCTCATGAAATTTATCACCCGTTCTCAGTTCTCTACCTATCTGTAGCCCATGTAACAAATTACATATGTGGGATCCTGATCCGGTATCAAATACCTAGGACGTAAAGGATACTGAGAAACAGTTCTTTATAATGAACACACCCGAAGAAGATGCATCAGTATGCACTTTCTTCGTTTGGGCGGCACGGGAATTCTGGTAATCCCCTATATCCTGCTCTGTCTTATAACAATTATAAGTTGGAGCGGGACCAACGTTCCCTAGCGTAGTATAACAAGCGGGTTCGGTCAATACATCCGTATTATTATTTTGATTAAGGCGTGATATGGTCGCTACCTGGAGAGAGAGGGAAGAAAACACTCAACGTGCGCTTTTACAAGATTAGATTGGTTATCAATTTATCTAATCAGGATGGCTCCCACTGTTTTAGTCAAATCTTCCTTCAAACCATAAAAGGAAGACTAGCCGGGATTAATTACAATCTACAAGTTCGCCAATCTTTCAGCCAGGCTAGTGCCGGTACTTTTGTAGGGTTCCGAGGCACATTAGTGAGGTCTCACAAGGCATCAACCATGCCAATTTCAAATTTTATGGGTGCCGAGAAACCCTAATACGGATCGTTAACTAGATATATAGGCGAAACACTGAAACTAGTTTACAACTAAACTAAAAGAACGGAAATACAACCTTTGTAGATCCGTTTCTCCACCTCCATAGCTCCATAATGAAGTCCTCTCCGCTGTCCAAATCGAACCATGACTCTAGCATCGGCTTCATCGGAGAAAAAGCGGGCTAGGTCATCGACGACGATGCCGAAGATGATCTACGTCGAGGCATCACAAGATCAAGCTCCACCTTCACCAAGCCATGAAAAATTGTGAAGGAAACACCCTATACTACTTGGCAAGAGGTAGAGGATGAAGAAATAGGAGGTGGGTTCACTTTAGAATTGGATTTCTCACTCTTTTTCACAAGTTGCCATTGTTGGTAGCAAGCTTTTCTTCATGAAGATGAAGAAGAAGAAGAAGCTAGTATATGATAAAATGTTATTTAAAATGGAAAAGAAAATGAATACTTATCATATACTAACTATGGTAGAGTGTAGAGAATAGACCATGGTTACTTGGAAGGGTTAGGGTTAAGCATGAAGACAAGAATGGTTACTTTGGTCAAAGCTTCATGAAGCTTCAACTAGAAACAAAGAAAGCCACCATTCTCATCAAAATCCTTTCCAAATAAATGAATAAATAAATAAATGAATAAGCAAAACCCTAATCATCAACTTAACCATGGTTTAATTCTATACACTTAACCAAATAAGCATGTATCATCAAACATGATACAATCATGTGCATAAAAGTATATCACATATACAACTTGCACAAATCAAGTGAGAAAATCCATTTAAAGTGAACCAATACTAGTTAATGCAAAGTAATATATCAAATATATAATTATACATTAAATCATTAAATCAACACTTGATTCAATGATCCGTTCATGTCGCACATAACCGACTAGTATCCAATGTATCGACTTATCGAATCAATCTCCGATTCGATAACTAGGTTATATCGCATACAACCAATCGAAACATTCATCGCGAGAATGAAATACGGTATCACATACACGCATTATTCTCGGTCCCGCACATATCTCATATGCGCTCCTATTTCGTTTCGCTTGAGCCAGGAAACCTCTGTGTAGGACTCTAAAGACTCGTCAATACGCCGGTAGCAGGTGATGATCATATCAAACACCCACAAGCCGCAAGCGGTCTGCTAAACGTAACGGCCACCCGGGTATTGAGCGATCAGAAGATCGACGAGCAAGCCCGCTCAAACTCCAGTGAATCCAACCAGTAACACTTACCGTACAGTCCGTTCTGATCGTCTGATATGTCGCATATCTCGCCTAGGGGTGGTAAACGTCAGACCCCAATAGCTCGATAAGTCGTGTCGATCTGAGGTCTATAACAATTCGAGAAACAACTGGTAACACTTACCAGTAAATCTCAGCAACCCTGGCCAGGGATTTCCGGTTATAGCCAATCGAACACAGCGCAACATCAACTCCCTATACCGGGAGAGACGAATCCCCTCCTATCGCTCATTGCCTCCATGTGACTCGGGACTGTACCCAAAAACCACCGTTTTGCACGCCCTCTTGGACGTGGTAAGATGGAAATCAAAGCACAGTGGGAACCACACAAGACTCTATGACGATCTCGGGTCAACAGACTACTCTGTACCAGTGTCACCAGAGAACTGCCATCTGACGTAAGGTATAATACCATCTGGGAGTTCTCGGCGAGTCCGTCCAGTGTACCCAGTCTTTACTGAGCACCCGTATATCTCCTCTGATGTCAAACACTAATGGATATGTGATCATCCATCGCCCATCTGTATGGGTCGAGAAGGTACACGCTAGTCTACTCTGGTATATCGATGCCCCGTCTCGATATACCCACGACTAGGGACCTTGAAGGATGTACTTATGGACTACCATGTCCCCATTAGTATGATCCTCATCATAGTCCAGATAGTCAAGTACACATCCTAAGGGCTTTACCAACATGTAACAGAGAGACAATCAATGTACACGTTAAGGTAAAGAGTAACCAGATAGCATACTATCATGTCGAGCAAGAAAGTCCTCCCTATACATGTCCCAGCATCCACTACAATATACATCCAATGTACAGTAATGGCCTCTAGGGCATACATATAACTAACAACTTTGAGGGAGGTTCCTCGCGCTTTCACACGGACCTAATTAAAATAAACCTCATTTTTCCAGGGGCGTAACCCCGTTAACACCTTTCTAGACACTTACTTGATCGGCTAATTGTAATGTGTAAAACTCTCCCAGGAGTAACTCTTACTCGTAGCGGGTATCGGGATCCAACTATCTCATAGAAGGTATGAAATCTCATTGCAAATTTCAACTCTTGAAATTCCCAATAATATTTTACCCCTAGCGTCCTATGATCTTGACGCAGGCCAACAAACCATAGTCCGCTAGTCAAGTTCAACCCGTACATTTCCCGATTGAATTAAACCACCCGCACGACCATTGACGCAGGCCAACAAAGTCGCACGACTACCCTAATTCAATCGCATCATATGCTTTTGCAGATAAGCATAAATAGCTACCGCACACTACGCCTTGACGCAGGCTAACAAACGCAGCACGAATACTATGAAGTACTTATCTGAAATGACAGAGGGCTATGTCAGGTTTTTAAGAAAAACCCTTTGTGTAATGAACTTGATATCGTTGTAGAATCGAGAGATTTTAAAAGGAGTGTTTTTGGGGCTTTTGTAGTTTTGCTAAAGAGGTCACTCCCGGTGGAGGGATCGTCGACTCTTTCCTTATCGAATAAGGTGCATGATATTTCATAAATATCACTATGCAAAGCAGAAACTATAAAATCAATCAAAAGACAAACCGAGTTTGTAGCATCTGCTAGTTTCGCTAAAGAGGTCACTCTCGGTGAAGGGATCTCGGCTCTTTCCTTATCGAATAAGGTGCTGGATGTTCTACAAAGAACACCGCTATGGAAAGCAAGAACTGGAGCTACCAGTTTTTGAGACAAGTTTCTACAACATCTTTAGGTTTCTTTTAGTTTCATTAATCTCATTAATGAAGTCCCATTTTATTATGCTTCACAAGTATCACATTTGAAACGAAATCAACAATATAACATATATCTCATATATATAATATAAATATTCGTCTCAGGCAGTAATATGATCTCATCACAGAACATTGCAGCAGAAGAACATATATGAAATATTGGATATACAAGGAGGTCCGTGTTTTTACGAGCCTGTATAAAGCACGGATTCCACGTTCGCGATGAATAGCCAAATCCACATCCCTAGACCCCTACGAGAGCGGCAAGCAACACTGCCAATTCTGGGTTAGGAGACCCGGTCTCGACTCCTCGAGATGGTCTCCCACTGAACCCTAGAACCCGGTTACTTGTGCTCCCCGCCTTGGGTCTACCTAATGCGGAAAAGTAAATAATATACAATGGTGACATCATCCTCAGCCCAAATGTGCCCCAATAAAAGAATATTACATACAAATGAATTTTACATGAATGAAAAAGAAAAACTCTCATCTCACATAAAACCCTCGGCTATTCAAAACACGACGATCCAATATAACATATCACAGCAACACATAATATCACATATCATCAACGTAAGTAAATATTGAAAAGTTTACCTAGCACCTCATGAAGGGTTTGGAAGCATCACATGTACCAAAGGTGGAGTCTTTAGGGTGCTAAGTTAACAAACATCGGATCGTTCCTAGAAAATTAGGGTTTCTAAAACTTGCATATCATCATATGAAAGAAAAGCTAGGTTTTAGAGAGTACAACCTTTGTAGCTCCCTACGCTAGACTCCTCGGCTAGTTGGGGTTTGAAAAAGCTCCGCTTGAACTCCTCTAGGTCACCGATGATCCACCCGGAGTCCGCTTTGTCCAAGCTTGCAACTTCACCCGATCAAGAGAACGAAATGAAGCTAACACTCCAAACAAGTGGGCTAGACTTGTGTAGAATGGTGTTGTGGTTCTCTTTCTCACTTCAAAATCCTAACTTGATGAGTATATTGCTCACTTGAAAAGTTTAGAGAGCAAGAGATCAAGGTTGATGAAGATGATGGCTTTTTGAGAAGAAGAGAAGAAAAAAACTCTCCTTAGAAAAATGAAAAATATAAGTATATATATTTTCCATCTCTCATTTCAAACCATGGTTAATTATAAAGATATTATTGTGTTTGAGTTAAAACACAAAAGGTGTAGGGTTCCTAGGCATACTAATGAGGTCTCACAAGGCATCAACCATGCCAATTTCAAAAATTACAAGTGCCGAGAAACCCTGATACGGATCGTTGACTAGAGTTTAAGCGAAAACGATAACTAGTTAACAACTTAACTAAGAGTGAGTGGAAAATACAACCTTTGTAGATCCGGTCCTCCACCTCCATAGCTCCGTGATGATGTCTCCTCGCTGCGATCATCGGATCCCGGGCTCTAGCGTCGGCTTCATCGGAGAAATGGGCGGGCTAGGTCATCGACTTCGATGCCGAAGATGATCTACGTCGAGGCAACACAAGATCAAGCTCCAACTTCACCAAGACATGAAAATTGTGAAGAAAACACCCTATACTACTTGGCAAGTGGTAGAGTATGAAGAAATAGGAAGTGGGTTCACTTTAGAATTGGATTTCTCACTCTTTTTCTCAAATCACCATTGAAGCTAGCAAACTTCTTTCTTCTTCAAGAAGAAGAAGAAGAAGAAGATGATATGATATGAATTATTGGAAAATAGAAAATAAGGTGATTCTTATCATATCACAACCATGGTCAAGTGTAGAGAATAAACTAGGGTTAGGTTTAGGATAAGAACAAGAATGGTCAAGCTTTCAACACTTCATGAAGTTTCAACAAAACAACAAAATAAGCCACCATTCTCTTTATCTTTCCAAAATGAATAAATAAATAAATGAATAAGTAAATAAAAACCCTAACCATTAACATAACCATGGTTTAAACTAAACATACACCCAAACATGCATGTATCATCAAACATGATACAATCAAGTGCACAAAAAATATATCACATATACAATGTGCACTTCAAGTGAGAAAATCCATTTTAAGTGAAACAATATTAGTTAATGTAAAGTAATATATCAAATATAGAATTATACATTCAATCATTAAATCAACACTTGATTTAACGATCCGGTCATATCGCATATAACCGACTAATATCAAGTGTATCAATGTATCGAATCAACACTTGATTCGGTAACCCGGCTATATCACATATAACCGACCAATGATACAAATCATGAGAATAGAATACAATATCACATACTGGTATAATTCTCGGTCCCGCACATATCTCATATGCGCTCCTATTTCGTTTCGCTTGAGCCAGGAAACCTCTGTGTAGGACTCTAAAGACTCGTCAATACGCCGGCAGCAGGTGATGATCATATCAAACACCCACAAGCCGCAAGCGGTCTGCTAAACATAACGGCCACCCGGGTATTGAGCGATCAGAAGATCGACGAGCAAGCCCGCTCATACTCCTGTGAATCCAACCAGTAACACTTACCGTACAGTCCGGTCTGTTCGTCTGATATGTCACATATCTTGCCTAGGGGTGGTAAATGTCAGACCCTAATAGCTCGATAAGTCATGTCGATATGAGGTCTATAATAGCTCGAGAAACTACTGGTAACACTTACAAGTAAATCTCAGCAACCCTGGCCAGGGATTTCCGGTTATAGCCAATCGAACACAGCGCAACATCAACTCCCTATACCGGGAGAGACGAATGCCCTCCTATCGTTCATTGCCTCCATGTGATTCGGGACTGTACCCAAAAACCACCGTTTTGCACGCCCTCTTGGACGTGGTAAGGTGGAAATCAAAGCACAGTGGGAATCACACAAGACTCTATGACGATCTCGGGTCTACAGACTAACCTGTACCAGTGTCACCAGAGAACTGCCATCTGACGTAAGGTATAATACCATTTGGGAGTTCTCGACGAGTCTGTCCAGTATACCCAGTCTTCACTGAGCACCCGTATATCATCTCTGATGTCAAACACTAATGGATATGGGATCATCCATCGCCCATCTGTATGGGTCGAGAAGGTATACGCTAGTCTACTCTGGTATATCGATGCCCCGTCTCGATATGCCCACGACTAGGGACCTTGAAGGATGTACTTATGGACTACCATGTCCCCACTAGTATGATCTGCATCATAGTCCAGGTAGTCAAGTACTCATCCTAAGGGCTTTACCAACATGTAACAGAGAGACAATCAGTGTACACGTTAAGGTAAAGAGTAACCAGATAGCATACTATTATGTCGAGCAAGAAAGTCCTCCCTATATCTGTCCCAGCATCCACTACAATATACATCCTATGTACAGTAATGGCCTCTAGGGCATACATATAACTAACAAAAGGAAAATAAACCAAGGGTTAAAAGGTAGGTAAGCATAGTAAGGTAAAGAAGAGTGTAGAAACATTCTATGATTTAACCCTTTTTCTTTTCCTTTTTTTTTAATTCAATAGCAATAATAATCCATATAAAAACCATGGTGTGATTCTTATATTGCCACCGTTCTCATTGTATAAGCAACCATGATAGAATGATGTATGTATGCATGTGTGCATGCACATCCAAATGTGCATGAACAAGAATGAATGCATACATGCATGCATACATCCAAAAGAAACAAGATAGGATTTCTAGTGAGAAGCTAATGGTTAAATGATAAATCAACACTTGATTTATCAATCCGGCCATATCACATATGACCCCACCAAAAGCAAGCCGCCCGATTAATATACAGTATCCTATACGTGCATTTTAATCGGGTCCATGCGCATATCGCATACGCGCACCACAACGTTTCGCCTGGACCAGGAAACTCCATTGTGGGACTCTAAGACTCGTCAATACGCCGGCAGTGGGTGATGATCATATCAAGCACCCCCAAGCCGCAAGCGGTCAGCTAAACATAACGGCCACCTGGGTATTGAGCGATCAGAAGAAAACAAGCGAACCTGCTCCAACTCCCGTCGAGCCAATCGGCAACACTTCCCGTACAGTCCAGTCTCCTCGTCTGATATGTCGCATATCAAGTCTAGGGGTGGTAAACGTCAGACCCTAATAACCGATAAGTCGTGCCGATATGAGGCTCATAACGGGTCGAGAAACTACTGGTAACACTTACCAACAAATCTCTGAATCAGCCCTGGCCAGGGACTTCCCTGTTACGGCCAATCGAGCACAGCGCAACATCAACCCCTAATACCGGGAGAGACGAAACCCCTCCTATCACTCATTGCCTCCATGTGACTCGGGACTGTACCCAAAAACCACCGTTTTGCACGCCCTCATGGACGTGGTAAGATAGAAATCAAAGCACAGTGGGAATCACACAAGACTCTATGACGATTTCGGGTCTACAGACTAACCTGCACAAGTGTCACCTGAGAACTGCCATCTGATGTGAGGTATAATACCATTTGGGAGTTCTCGGCGAATCCGTCCAGTGTACCCAGTCTCCACTGAGCACCCGTATACCATCTTTGATGTCAAACACCAATGGATATGGGATCATCCATCGCCCATCTCATGGGTCGAGAAGCGTATACGCTAGTCTACACTGGTATATCGATGCCCCGTCTCGATACACCCACGACTAGGGACCTTGAAGGATGTACTTATGGACTACCATGTCCCCACTAGTATGATCTGCATCATAGTCCAGGTAGTCAAGTACACATCCTAAGGGCTTTACCAACATGTAACACTAAGACAGTATAAAGAGACAAGTATACATGTTAAGATAAAGAGCAACCAGATAGCATACTATCATATCGAGCAAGAAAGTCATCTCTATATATGTCCAAGCATCCAATATAATATACATCATGTGTACAATACTGGCCTCTAGGGCATACATACAACTAACACTCTCCCACTTGCACTAGGGCCAGCTGCTGTAGTATCGCATACCGAGTATCCCGAAGAGTCTCTCAAACTGTATCTGGGGAATTGCCTTCGTGAGTGGATCCGCTGTGTTATTCTTCGTGTCAACCCTCCTGACCTCGATCTCCCGGCAATCGACTATCTCCCGGATCAGGTGATACCACCTCAGAATATGCCTGGATCGCTGATAGGACCTGGGTTCTTTGGCCATAGCCACCGCTCCATTGTTATCGCAATACAAAGGTATTGGATGCTCAATGGATGGAACCACTCCAAGTTCAGTAATGATCTTCTTGATCCAGACAGCCTCTTTGGCGGCATCGTTGGCAGCGATGTATTCAGCCTCCATCGTCGAGTCTGCCACGGTTTCCTGCTTGGAACTCTTCCAGCTTACCGCCCCTCCGTAAAGGGTAAAGACAAATCCCGACTGCGACTTAGAGTCGTCCTTATCACTCTGGAAGCTTGAATCGGTAAAGGACTCCACTTGGAGTTCTCCGTTACCATACACCAAGAGCATCTCTTTAGTCCTTCGCAAGTACTTAAGAATGCTCTTCACAGCTATCCAGTGACTCGCTCACTACACTTAGTGAGTATGCTACATCGGGTCTAGTACATAGCATCGCGTACATAATAGAGCCTACAGCCGAACCATAGGGTATCCCTTGCATGCGAGCTCTCTCCAAATCAGTCTTGGGAGACATCTCTTTGGAGAGAGTGACTCCAGAGATCGTGGGTAAGTTCCTACGCTTGGATTCTTCCATACTAAACCTCTTTAGTATGGTGTCAATGTACCTGGATTGGGACAATTCCAATATTCGTTTGGATCTATCTCTATAGATCCTTATCCCCAATATGCAGGAGGCATCACCAAGATCTTTCATTGAGAATCTTTGTGATAAGAAGAGCTTGACCGATTGCAGCATAGGAATATCATTTCCTATCAAGAGTATGTCGTTGTTCACACCATAATATTGCATTATTATATTCTCCATTCTTATTCTTTTTATAAATAAACAGGTGCTTTTGACGTATGTCTGCTACATGTTACAGGTTCTTGGACAGAAAACAGTGAAAACAATGTAAATATAATGAAAAAGTGGACTTTGACCAACAAACAGAAGACTCTTGATCAAGCCTACATCGAAGGATAGTTCATAATGTACACGGCAACGCAAGGTCCAAAATGTCAAGACGAACAGTTAAAAGACCACTACAAGTTTCACTGAATATCTGGAGAATACTAGAAGCCAAACAGAGAAAATAACTAAAGAAATAACAAGCCTAAAGAACCAGGAAGCAGCCCACAAAAATTGATACGATGATGTCATCAATGGGCCGTGGAACCGCGGCCCAAGCCTACCATTGCCGCGGTTCCGCGGCTAGAAGAAGCCTGTACTTCGAGGATTTTTTACCAAAATGTTGGGCGGCACTGACTAGTCAACCTAAGTGCTATTTTTGTAATTTAAGACATGCGAATCAAATGTAACCTAGGGTTTCCTATTCTCTATAAATAGGAACTCCAAAGATTGTAATTTCTTATGCCTCCTTTTAATAACAAATTCAGAATTCTTTATGGAGAGCATCGGTGTATCTTTTCAATTCATGAATTCAGATCTGACAACCCAGCATTGATGTTTGGAGAGATGCATCTGTAAGTAGATTTAATTCCTTGCTCTAGTTTAGATTTCAATTCTTTACCCTAGGTAGATTTAATTTCTTGCCGTAGATAAATTGTTTAGAGTCAGATTTGGGGAAGGATTTTGAGAGATGAGATCTCTCATCCCTTTCTTACCCATTATATATTTACAATAGGACTCCATGCATATACGCACACACCGCGCCCTACGGCACCCTATCCCTCGAGGTAGCGGTGATACCGTAGCGTAAAAGCCCGGTTGCGCGCGTTTTCCATGAAGGTTAGGGTAAGGATCTCTAAAGGAAGGACAAGAACCTAGAGGAAGGAACACCTTCCCGAATGGATCTAATCCCCTTTATTGATAATTACCATAACTCCTCATAGATCTTCATTCGGGTATAGAAAGCGTTGAGATTTACCTGCATTTCCAAACCATCCCTAAACCTAACCCTAGCAAGACTAGATCTAGATAATCGTAGTATAGAATAATTAGGTTTTTAGATTTAATAACCAATCCGAACACCCTTCGGAATTAACTCGTTAGCGCGATTAGGAGATTCACAACATCCCTGTGGACCGACCCGTACTCACCGGCTAGCTACCAAGCGACGCCGTTCTTGATTGCGGTTAATAGATAGTTTTTGAGATCAACCAAATGGCGCCGTTGCCGGGTTTGTAAATAAATAAACAGGGGAGTGCCGGCATTTTTACCCTCTTGGTTTAGCATGACAGTGAGGACACTGTCAAGTTCAAGTTTGGGGGTATGCTCGGTACGTCTTCTTCCTTCGCATTCATTTGTACATATTTTTGCATTTGCATACTTATTTGAAAACCCATAAAAATTGAAAATTTTCAAAAATTATAAAAATTAATGTATTCAATTTTGGCTTAATCGACTTGAGTTTGACAAACAGGTTAACTAGCTAGGAACAACTAGATCTTTGACGTAGTAAATTAAAAACCCAAAAGATAACTTTCCATAAACTTTAACGGTAGAAAGTATATGTCTTTGTAGTTTATTTAGAAATAGGCAAATTTTGAGTTCACTTCTTGGGCTAAGTCAAAGCAAAGGAAAAGTATTGATGTTCTTATTGGAGTATAAGTTTGAAAAATAATTCCTAGCTTAAGTCTAAATTCTGAAAATGTATACCCTACAATTTGCACAATCACGCACCTTGAAACTTGGAATAGTAGAAGAGACCTTGAAATGCTCTTGTCTAAAGTCCTTAGTACAATGAAAATAAAAGAAAAAAAAGTGAATAAAAAAAATGAACACTGGTTTTTATGATTACTTAAGCCTGTAAAAATAGAAAAATATTTAGCGAGGGTGCTTCATCACCTAGTGCCTTAGACCAACTGGTTTGGGAGTCACTGCTAAAACCTTAGGTGTTGCAAGACTAGGAATTACGCTTTAAAAGCGCAAACGCATTTTGTAATCGGTCGTTGGTACCTCAAGAAGTATTAACGGTCGCATGAAGGATGTGTAGGCAAAATTCAATTAAAAATTCACCAATTAAGAAGTACTTTGGACAACGGACAAGAGTACGATTGCTTGATTTGAATTTCCAAGTGTAGGGATGATTTATACATACACGTGGGGATATGTGATTGGAGTTTAGATGAAAGAAAGGAGTGAAGAATAGAACTTGTATCTTTAATAGAGTTGATAAAAATTCCTAAGTGGAGATGGAACCCTAGAAGGAAAACTTAGGAAATGCCGAAAGGTAAGTAAGTCTATAGAACATATATAATCTTAAGTTAGATGATGAGGAAGTGTGAAGAATGTGGGTGGATAATTTACGAGTCAAAGATAATAGAATTCCTTGTTAGAAAACCTAATTGGAGAATAAAAGTCGAAAAGCCAAATTGATAGGATTTTGTGGGTGTAATCCGCTGAAAACCCTCAGGAGACAACACTCCTCCTACTAGGGACACCTAGAGGTTTAACGGCTTGTTGCACGAGCTCAGTGCAATCGCGTTTCCCTGCGAAAGTGCGGTTAGGATTTTAGTAAATAAAAATAAGTTTGCTCGAGGACGAGCAAAAGATAAGTTTGGGGGTATTTGTTCATATCATAATATTGCATTTTATATTCCCCATTCTTATGCATTTTACAATAAAACAGGTGCTTTTGACGCATGTCTGCTACATATTACAGGTTACAGGTTCTTGGACAGAAAACAGTGAAAACGATGAAAAGACGAAGCAAAAGTGGACTTTGACCAACAAACAGAAGTCTCTTGATCAAGCCTACATCAAAGATAAAATTCACAAAGTACAAGGCAATGCAAGGTCCAAGATTACAAAGCGAACGATTAAAAGTCCACCGCAATTATTCACTGAAGATCTGGAAGAAACATAGAAGCTATTTTAATAAAAGAACCAAATAATAAGGAAGCCCAAAGATTCAAGGCCCAATACTTCCTTTTAAAGAGACAGAGACATAAAATTTTACTAAAGCTTAGAGTCTACTTTGACTAGGTCTTCCTAAGGATATTTTGGTAAATGTAGACGTGCGAATCAATTGTAACCTAGGGTTTCCTATCCTCTATAAATAGGAACTCTAAATTATTGTAAAGGCCATGCCTCCCTATGCCTCCTTTTAATAATAAATTCAGAATTCTTTATGGAGAGCATCGGTGCCTCTTTTCAATTCATCTATTCAGATATGACAACCCTGCGTAAATGTTTGGAGAGAGCCATCTGTAAAGTAAGTAGATTTATTTATTTTCGTGCCCTAAGTAATTTCAATTCCTGCCCCAGATTAAATTTAATTTCCTGCCCTAGTTAGATAGTTAGATTTTTAATTCAATTGCCCTAGATAAAATAATTAGGTTTTTAGATTTAATAATTAATCCGAACACCCTTCGGAATTAACTCGTAAGCGCGAATCGGAAATTCACAACATCCTTGTGGACCGACCCGTACTCACCGGATAGCTTCATGCGACGCCGTTCTTGATTGCGGTTACAAATATTTTTGATCTATCTTTTAGGAAGCGCAAGCACGCTAAATCATTCAATCAAATGGCGCCGTTGCCGAGGATGGCGTAGAACTTTTCTTTTTGCGATTTCGGGTTAATCTTAAATTAAAAAATCCTAAAAATCTAAAAAACCCAAAAATTATAAAAATATATCAATTGTTATTTTTTTTGGAAAGGGTACTTTGTTGTGTGAATCTTGCAGGAACAATCGAGACGGATCTGGAAATCTACAGAAAGAGAAACAGAAAACCAAATATCAAAACAGAAGGGGAATTCAAAATAAGAGCAGCAGAATTTTTCCCGAGACCCGAGCCCTCCATTGCGCCGACCTTCCGCCGCGCTAACCCACTTTAGACCACGGATCCGCCGCGGTCTTGGAGTTTCAGAACATCAGAAAAAATCTTGGGAACCGTTACGGCTTGTTGACCGCGAAAACGCGGCACTAAGTCTCTTTAGCCGCGGAATGGCGGCGCGCTGTTGACATCATCTTCTGAAAAAATTTCTGTAAGATCCTCTGTTCTTTTTCTGCAAAAATTTGCATATATTTTCTGAAACATTCCTGCAAGATTTTGTGCGCTTTAAAAATCTTTCTCTTTCCAAATAACAATCTTGTGCAGGATTTTTGTGCCTAGTTTAAATTAGAAATAGATTGCAAGTAATATTTTTCTGTTGCATATCTTTTATCAAAATCTTTTTTGCAACAATTTCCAAATAAAGAGAAAAAGAAAAAAGGATAATTTTTATTAGAAACTTGCAAATTTTTGCCGCAAACAAATTCTTGCACCACCCAACCTTCTTTCTTTTCCCCTTTCTTCTAACATGGGTACCCCACATAATAAATCACTTGCCGAACTTTGGTATCCCGAACCTAATTTTGCATCGTACGTCAATTTGTTCGGTCAATTTAAAGACGATCCTTCCTTGCCTAAAATATCGTTGAAAGATCAAATAGAGGCGTCTAGGAGAAACAGTTCTACTTTTCAACCCACTTTGTGTCAACCGAGTCACCCTTTACCACTTCCATATGTTGATACCATTTTCTCAAGTCCTTCTGTCACTCCTAAGCCGATGTCCATTGCTGAGCATATTGCTCAATCTCGCAGCCGATCTTTAACCCCTCTCCACTCATCTAGTTCTAGGGATCCACACGATTATTCACCTTTTTATCCATATGTTGACCCTACCCCTGTCCAATCACCCACTTCCTACCAGTCCTACCCGACTTTCCCACTGTCACTAGACATTGATTCTACACAGCCATTAGGGAGTTTTGCATATCCACACGATTTCGAATCTTTTACCGAAACCCCCTCACCACCCAAGTCTAGTTTGGAAGAGTCGTTGGAGGCTTATATTGCAGCAACAAACAAAATGGTTAGGAATGTGGAAGCGTCCGTGGCTACCCTTATGCAACCTGCTGAACCGGTAGCTAGTTTCCCGCTAGCTCCAAATTTTTCAATGTACAAGGAGGCGGTTGGACAGAATGAGAATGTGAGAGGATTTCCAAATCAAACCTACCCTTACCCAATTGAAACCCACAACTCCGGTTTTCCATCGATTGTCCTAAATAGTTCACCTGTTGAAAATAAAAACGAGTTGTGTGATTTTGTAGTGTTTAATTTGCCAAATTGTGAGGAACCCCTTTTGAGTGAAACCGCACATAATCCGTTTGACCTTTACACCTTCAATCTAGAACCTGAATTGATAAATATCCATACTTTTGATGAGGTGTCTAAAGAAATTGATTTTCACTTTATTGAGGATATAGACGCCGGGAATATTTTAGATGATGAACCTGTCGATTTGATTGAAATTTTATGTTCAACTCATCATCCCGAGTCATTAGATGTTTCTCCCGAACTTCATATGCGTCTTGATGTTGATGATACTGGCATGGATGAGTTGAATTTTGAGGAGAATTATAAGGAAAGTATTGAGGAGAGTTTTGAGGATAATATTGAGGTTGAATCATTTTTGTTTGACGTGTCTGATTTTCTAATTCAACCTCCTAAACCTTTAACTGTTATATCACCTTCCCTCCTTTCCATCGTTCCGACCACGCCTGAAGACTGTGAGCTTGAAAATTTTTCTTTTGAATCTGACACAGTTCTCATAACCGATAACACTTACGAGTGTTTCACTTTTTCGGACGATGTTGAAAACTCACCTCCCGAGTTTGAGTCCTTTACATTTTCAGATGAGTTAGTTGAACCATCAGACTGGGTTGCTTACAGTTGTTTCGAACCATTGATGAAATCTTTCAAGTTCGATACAGATTACTTAGGTGAGAATACGACTATCCCTCAATCACTCCCTTTCGTCCTTCCTATTGTTCCGACCGTGCAAGTGACCGTTACGCTTTCATCTCAAATACCAAGTTCGGCGTACCCATGTTTTCTTGCGAATCTTGAGGGATTTGACCCTATTTCTCGACGGGTTGATATGTTAGCGCAATCGCTTTTAACACATCGGCCATCACAAATTGCGCTAATTTATTCACTCGCTTTACACCCTCAAGATCGTACTCCACTTCTTTCTTCTTTCCGCCATTCTTCTCCCCCACCGAGACCATATTCTCTTCTTCCCATTCGGTCTCGTGTGCTTCTCATCTCTTTTCTTTCTACTCCATTCTTTCACCAACTAGACCATTACCACGATAAGATTTTTGAATGGTTGGTGCTAACCTTTGGCTTGTGTAAGGCCAAGCTTAAGTTGGGGGGGGGGACCTTGTTGTATATATGTATATATATTTTTGTTTTCTTTTTCTATAAAAAAATAAAAAAAAAAAATTCAAAAAAAAAAAATTTATAAATAAATAAACAGGGGAGTGCCGGCATTTTGACCCTTTTGGTGTAGCATGACAGTGAGGAAACTGTCAAGTTTAAGTTTGGGGGTATGCTTGGTACGTCTTCTTCCTTCATATTCATTTGAACATATTTTTTGCATTTGCATACTTATTTGAAAACCCATAAAAATTGAAAAATTTCAAAAATTATAAAAATTAATATATTCAATTTTGGCCTAATTGACTTGAGTTTGAAAAATAGGTTAACTGGCTAGGAACAACTAGATCTTAGAATTAGTAAATTAAAACCCTAAAGATAACCTTCCTTAAAGTTTAATGGTAGAAAGTATATGGCTTTGTAGTTTATTTAGAAATAGGCAAATTTTGAGTTCAGTTCTTGGGCTAAGTTGAAACAAAGGAAAAGTATTGTTGTTCTTACTAGAGTATAAGTTTGAAAAATAATTCCTAACTTAAGTCTAGATTCTGAGAACGTATACCCTACAAATTGCACAATCACGCACCTTGAAACTTGAAAATGTAGAGGAGACCTTGAAATGCTCTTGTCTAAAGTCCCTAGTACAATGAAAATGAAAAAAAATATAAGTGTGAATAAAGAAAAAAAAATGGACACTGGTTTTTGTGATTACTTAAGGCTGTAAAAATAGAAAAATATTTAGCGAGGGTGCTTCATCACCTAGTGCCTTAGACCAACTGGTTTGGGAGTCACTGCTAAAAGCCTTGGGTGTCGCAAAACTAGGAATTGCGCTTTAAAGTGCAAACGCATTTTGTAATCGGTCGTTGGTACCTCAAGAAGTATTAACGGTCGCATGAAGGATGTGTAGCAAAATTCATTTAAAAATTCACTAATTAATAAGTGCTTTGGACAACGGACAAGGGTATGATTGCTTGATTTGAATTTCCAAGTGTAGGGGTGACTTATACACACACGTGGGGATATGTGATTGGAGTTTAGATGAGAGAAAGGAATGAAGAATAGAACTTGTATCTTTAGTAGAGTTGATAAAAATTCCTAAGTGGAGATGGAACCCTAGAAGGAAAACTTAAGAAATGCCGAAAGCTAAGTAGTCTACAGGATATATATAATCTTAAGTTAGATGATGAGGAAGTGTGAAGAATATGGGTGGATAATTTGCAAGTCGACGATAATAGAATTCCTTGTTAGAAAACCTAATTAGAGAACAAAAGTCAATGAGCCGAATTGATATGATTTTGTGGGTAGTATCCGCTGAAAACCCTCAGGAGACAACACTCCTCCTACTAGGGACACCTAGAGGTTTAACGGCTTGTTGCACGAGCTCAGTGCAATCGCGTTTCCCTGCGAAAGTGCGGCTAGGATTTTAGTGAATAAAAATAAGTTTGCTCGAGGACGAGCAAAAGATAAGTTTGGGGGTATTTGTTCACACCATAATATTGCATTATTATATTCTCCATTCTTATTCTTTTTATAAATAAACAGGTGCTTTTGACGCATGTCTGCTACATGTTACGGGTTACAGGTTCTTGGACAGAAAACAGTGAAAACAATGTAAAGATAATGAAAAAGTGGACTTTGACCAACAAACAGAAGACTCTTGATCAAGCCTACATCGAAGGACAGTTCATAATGTACAAGGAAACGCAAGGTCCAAAATGTCAAGGCGAACGGTTAAAAGACCACTACAAGTTTCACTGAATATCTGGAGAATACTAGAAGCCAAACAGAGAAAATAACTAAAGAAATAACAAGCCCAAAGAACCAGAAAGCAGCCCACAAAAATTGATACGATGATGTCATCAATGGGCCACGGAACCGCGGCTCAAGCCTACCATTGCCGCGGTTCCGCGGCCAGAAGAAGCCTGCACTTCGAGGATTTTTTACCAAAATGTTGGGCGGCACTGACTATTCAACCTAAGGGCTATTTTTGTAATTTAAGACATGCGAATCAAATGTAACCTAGGGTTTCCTATTCTCTATAAATAGGAACTCCAAAGATTGTAATTTCTTATGCCTCCTTTTAATAACAAATTCAGAATTCTTTATGGAGAGCATCGGTGTATCTTTTCAATTCATGAATTCAGATCTGACAACCCTGCATTGATGTTTGGAGAGATGCATCTGTAAGTAGGTTTAATTCCTTGCTCTAGTTTAGATTTCAATTCTTTACCCTAGGTAGATTTAATTTCTTGCCGTAGATAAATTGTTTAGAGTTAGCTTTGGGGAAGGATTTTAAGAGATGAGATCTCTCATCCCTTTCTTACCCATTATATATTTACAATAGGACTCCATGCATACACGCACACACCGCGCCCTACGACACCCTATCCCTCGAGGTAGCGGTGATACCGTAGTGTAAAAGCCCGGTTGCACGCGTTTTCTATGGAGGTTAGGGTAAGGATCTCTAAAGGAAGGACAAGAACCTAGAGGAAAGAACACCTTCCCGAATGGATCTAATCCCCTTTATTGATAATTACCATAACTCCTCATAGATCTTCATTCGGGTATAGAAAGCGTTGAGATTTACCTACATTTCCAAACCATCCCTAAACCTAACCCTAGCAAGACTAGATCTAGATAATCGTAGTATAGAATAATTAGGTTTTTAGATTTAATAACCAATCCGAACACCCTTCGGAATTAACTCGTTAGCGCGATTAGGAGATTCACAACATCCCTGTGGACCGACCCGTACTCACCGGCTAGCTACCAAGCGACGCCGTTCTTGATTGCTGTTAATAGATAGTTTTTGAGATCAACCAGTCGTCTACGTACAATACAAGGAAGACAACCTTACTCTCTGCCACCTTCTTGTAGATACAAGGTTCATCTACTTTTTTGACGAAATCAAACTCTTTGATAACGACGTCAAAGCAGATGTTCCAACTCCGCGATGCTTACTTTAATCCATAAATGGATTTAAGCAGCTTGCACACCTTCCCGCTGCTCCCACTGTCTACGAAGCCTTCTGGCTGAGTCATGTACACGCACTCTTCTAAATCACCGTTTAGAAAGGCGGTCTTAACATCCATTTGCCAGATTTCGTAATCATGATATGCAGCGATGGCCAGCATGATCTGGATGGATTTAAGCATAGCCACTGGAGAAAAGGTCTCGTCATAGTCCACACCTGGTCTTTGACGAAAACCCTTTGCAACAAGTCTAGCTTTGAAAGTCTCCACTTTCCCATCTACACCAAGTTTTTTCTTGAAGATCCACTTGCTCCCAATGGGTTTTACCCCTTCAGGAGCATCTTCCAAAGTCCATACTTTGTTGGTGTATATGGATTCCATCTCGGAACGCACAGCATCCAGCCATTTCACCGAGTCCCCACTCGTGATGGCCTGCTCGAAGCTAGTTGGGTCATCATCCTCCATGATGCAATCCTCGCTCCCACCGTCAATGAGAAAACCGTAGTATCTCTCAGATGGATGAGAAACCCTGCTAGATCGGCGGAGAGGCTGGGGTTCGTCGGGTACTACTGAATCCTCTGGTTCTACCAAGTCTTCTGTTATAGTTTGTGTCGCTGGAACCTCTTCCAGTTCTACCTCAACGCCACTTGTCTGTTTCATAAGAAAACCTTTTTCTAAGAAAGTGGCATGTCGGGAAACAAACACCTTTTGTTCCTCGGAGTGGTAGAAGATATACCCTCGCGAATGTTTGGGATATCCAACAAACTTACATAGAACAGATCTTGCCTCGAGCTTGTCCGGATTTTGTGTTTTAACATAGGCAGGACAACCCCATATCTGAATAAAATTAAGACATGGTCTCTTACCATTCCATATCTCATATGGAGTGGTAGGCACTGATTTGGTTGGAACTCTATTCAATAGGTATGCAGCTGTCTCCAGTGCATATCCCCAGAAGGAAATAGGTAACTCAGCTGCACTCATCATAGAGTGCACCATATCTAATAGGGTGCGATTTCTCCGCTCCGATACATCGTTGTGCTGTGGTGTATAAGGAGGAGTAAGCTGAGAGAGAATCCCATTCTCTTTTAGAAAATCTCTGAATTCATTGCTTAAGTATTCTCCTTCTCGATCAGATCGAAGGATCTTAATACTTTTTCCAGTTTGGTTCTCGACTTCTTGTTTATATTCTCTAAATTTCTCAAAAGCTTCTGATTTGTGTTTCAGCAGGAACACATATCCGAATCTAGAGAGATCGTCAGTGAATGTAATGAAGTACGAAGAACCATCCCTGGCATGTGTAGACATGGGACCGCATACATCACTATGTATCAGTCCCAAGAGTTCGGTAACTCTTTCTCCGTGTCCCGTAAACGGAGTTTTGGTTATCTTCCCTTTGAGACATGAATGGTAAGTATCATAAGATGATAATTTGAACGAATTCAAATATCCATCTTTATGTAACTTAGCCAGTCGTGTCGCATTGATATGACCAAGTCTATAATGCCATAAGAAGGATTCGTTCATTTCTGAACTTTTCCTCTTGTTTGTGTTTTGTATATTGAGGACTGTATTTTGATTTAGAATGAATATGCCATTATGTAATGTGCCTGATGCAATCAACTTTTGATCTAGGAATATGTTCATAACATTATCCTTTATTACAAAATTATATCCTTCTTTACTTAATAAAGAAACTGATATAATGTTGCACATCATGTTCGGTATATAATAGCACTCATTTAGAATCATTGTATCACCACTTGGTAATACTAGGTGATATTCGTCAACTGCTTTGGCTGCAATACTAGCACCATTCCCTACTTGAACGGAATGATCACCTTTTCCCAGTTCTCTACCTTTTCGTAGCCCATGTAACTGTTTACATATGTGGGATCCTGATCTGGTATCTAATACCCAGGACGTAGGGTGAACTGAAAAACAGTTCTCAATGACAAACACACTCGAAGAAGGTGCATCAACATGCATGTTCTCCGTTTGGGCGGCGTGAGAATCCAGATATTCTCCTGTTTCCTGTTCAGTCTTATAACACTTATAAGATAGAACGGGTTCAACGTTCCCCTGCACAGTATAACATGCGGGTTTGGTCAATACATCCATATTATTATCTTGATTAAGGCATGACATGGTCGCTACCTGGAGAGAGAGAGAAGAAAACACTTTAGCGTATGCTCTTGCAAGATCAGATTGGTTAATATCTTATCTAATCAGGATGGCTCCCACTGTTTTTATCAAATCTTCCTTCAAACCCTAAAAGGAAAGACTAGCCGGGATTAATTACACCCTACAACTTCGCCGATCTTTCAGCCAGGCCAGTGTCGGTACTTTGAAGGAGGTTCCCCGTGCTTTCGCACGGATCTAATTAAAGTAAACCTCGTTTTCCCAGAGGCGTAACCCCGTTGACACCTTTCTAGACACCTACTTGATCGGCTAATTGTCATGTGTAAAACTCTCCCGTGAGTAACAATTACTCGCAGTGGGTGTCGGGATCCAACTATCTCATAGAAGGTATGTAATCTCATTGCAAATTTCAACACTTGAAATTCCCGATAATGCTTTTGCCCCTAGCGTCCCATGACCTTGACGGAGGCCAAACTACCCATAGGGCGCTAGTCAAGTTCAACCCGTCATTTCTTGATTGAATTAAACTCACCCGTACGACCCTTGACGGAGGCCAAACTACGCCGTACGAATACCCTAATCCAATCGCATCATATGCTAGCAGATAAGTACTAGTTAGCTACCATACACTACGCCTTGGCGGAGGCCAAACTACCGTAGCATGAATACTAAGTAATACTTATCTGAAATGACGGAGGGCTACGCAGGTTTTTCAGAAAAACCATGAGCATAATGAACTTGATATCGTTGTAGAATCGAGTGAATTTTGAAATGGAGTGATTTTGAGGCTTTTACTAGTTCTGCTAAAGAGGTCACTCCCGGTGAAGGGATCTCGGCTCTTTCCTCATCGAATAAGGTGCGAGATATATCATATATATCACTGTGCAAAGCAAAACTCCAAAAGCAGTCAAAAGTCAAACCGAGTGTTGTAGCATCTGCCAGTTTCGCTAAAGAGGTCACTCCCGGTGAAGGGATCTCGGCTCTTTCCTCATCGAATAAGGTGCAGGGTATATCATATATACCGCTATGCAAAGCAAAACTGTAGCTACCCTTTTATTTTAAAATTTGATTCTACAACATCTTTTAGGTTTCTTTTCTTTCATTAATTACATTAATGAAGTCCCATCATTTAAGTCACCTAAACATCACAGATAAATACGACGTACACTTATGCCATCCGCATTCGCCTCGATGTCCCCTCATGCACCGTTAGGTTAGGTAACTAACGGCAGAGCAGGGCATGGCTAGCGCGGGTGTAAAACATAAGTAATGCCTATATAATATATCATATATACTATATAGTGTATCCATCACAGAACATATCAAATGATCACATCACAGATATCGCAGCAGAAACATAGATATAATGTGGGATATACTAGGATGTCCGTATTTAGTATTTAGCCAATAATAGAAAATAGGGATTCCACAGTCGCGATGAATAGCCAAGCCCACACCCTGGACCCCTACGAGAGCGGCAAGCGACCCTACCAATTCTGGAGTTTAGGAGACCCGGTCTCGACTCCTCGAGATGGCCTCCCACTGAACCCCAGAACCCGGTCACCTGTGCTCCCCTCCTTGGGTCCATCATAATGTGGAAAAGTAAATAATATACAACACTGGTGGCATCGACCTCAACCCGGAAGTTCCCCAAATAAAAGAATATTACATTACATTTAAATTTACATGAATGAAAATATAAAACTCTCATCTCACATAAAAAAAACCCCCAGCTATTCAATTACGACAATCCTGCACATCATATCTCAGCAACACATAATATCATATATTATCAACGTAAGTAAGTATGCATACCCCAATTGTCGTTGATGTATAGCAACGAAACCGGCGATATCGACATACTACACTTATGGTCACAGAAAAGAAAGTGTAAAACTGCAATATTTGGAATCCACATTCTCTTTAGACATCGTAAATGCAAAATATCACATACTTCGTATTTCATGTCCAACTATATGAATTCCACATATTGCATCACATTCCAGATAAATAGACGGTATTAAAGTTTTTGAACGAACGATCAAATACCCAAGATTCGCTAAAGCTCAACGCTTGAGCGGAGTTCAAAAACCCGGAGTGTGACACAGTGGTAGCGGTCCAGCCGTAGAAGGATCAAGCCAACGCCTCACATGTGGCACGCCGTACTGCCCCAAACCCTAAGGTTCAAAAGGCAGTTCAAGACGGTCACATAATCGAGTTAAGGTTTGTTGTCTTCTAGAGGGTCCATCGCAAACAAACTTGCATGTATTTCCGAAAGATTTTAAACCCCGTGAAAAGTGAGCAAATGACACTCGTTCGAACAATTCGATACTTTCTAATTTACCCGGAAAAGCCACGAAATCAAAATTCTGATCGAATCGACGAGTCCAAAATCATCTCTAGAATTTACAGTACTAAATTCAGATTAAAAATACTCCAAAACAATGTACAAGCAGATTTATTAGTTACTGTACAAAAACTACACGATGAGGCAACAGAACGGCCGCGGAACCGTGGCCTAAGCAGGCTATTGCCGCGGTTCCGCGGTGGTATTAACTGTTCATGGCGTCGTTTTTCACAGTAATTCTTATAATTACCTGCTGAATTTTTTGCATATTTTTAATTCTGAAAATAACCAGTTTTTAAAAAATGTCCAGAGAAGGTCCCGTAAATCCGTATTTTGATCCGATCGGAGTTTTGACTTCACTAAAGTGTCGCCTAATGTTCTAGGTCGGCTCTGATACCAATGAAAAGTTTACCTAGCACCTCATGAAGGGTTTGGAAGCATCACATGTACCAAAGGTGGAGTCTTTAGGGTGCTAAGTTAACAAACATCGGATCGTTCCTAGAAAATTAGGGTTTCTAAAACTTGCATATCATCATATGAAAGAAAATCTAGGTTTTAGAGAGTACAGCCTTTGTAGCTCCCTACGCTAGACTCCTTGGCTACTTGGGGTTTGAAAAAGCTCCGCTTGAACTCCTCTAGGTCATCGATGATCCACCCGGAGTCCGCTTTGTCCAAGCTTGCAACTTCACCCGATCAAGAGAACGAAATGAAGCTAACACTCCAAACAAGTGGGCTAGACTTGTGTAGAATGGTGTTGTGGTTCTCTTTCTCACTTCAAAATCCTAACTTGATGAGTATATTGCTCACTTGAAAAGTTTAGAGAGCAAGAGATTAAGGTTGATGAAGATGATGGCTTTTTGAGAAGAAGAGAAGAAAAAAACTCTCCTTAGAAAAATGAAAAATATAAGTATATATATTTTCCATCTCTCATTTCAAACCATGGTTAATTATAAAGATATTATTGTGTTTGAGTTAAAACACAAAAGGAAAATAAACCAAGGGTTAAAAGGTAGGTAAGCATGGTAAGGTAAAGAAGAGTGTAGAAACATTCTATGATTTAACCCTTTTTCTTTTCCTTTTTGTTTTAATTCAATAGCAATAATAATCCATATAGAAACCATGGTGTGATTCTTATATTGCCACCATTCTCATTGTATAAGCAACCATGATAGAATGATGTATGTATGCATGTGTGCATGCACATCCAAATGTGCATGAACAAGAATGAATGCATACATGCATGCATACATCCAAAAGAAACAAGATAGGATTTCTAGTGAGAAGCTAATGGTTAAATGATAAATCAACACTTGATTTATCAATCCGGCCATATCACATATGACCCCACCAAAAGCAAGCCGCCCGATCAATATACGGTATCCTATACGCACATTTTAATCGGGTCCATGCGCATATCGCATACGCGCACCACAACGTTTCACCTGGACCAGGAAACTCCATTGTGGGACTCTAAGACTCATCAATACGCCGGCAGTGGGTGATGATCTTATCAAGCACCCCCAAGCCGCAAGCGGTCAGCTAAACGTAACGGCCACCCGGGTATTGAGCGATCAGAAGAAAACAATCGAACCTGCTATAACTCCCGTCGAGCTAATCGGCAACACTTCCCGTACAGTCCAGTTTCCTTGTCTGATATGTCGCATATCAAGTCTAGGGGTGGTAAACGTCAGACCCCAATAACCGATAAGTCGTGCCGATATGAGGCTCATAACGGGTCGAGAAACTACTGGTAACACTTACCAGCAAATCTCTGAATCAGCCCTGGCCAGGGACTTCCCTGTTACGGCCAATCGAGCACAGCGCAACATCAACCCCCAATACCGGGAGAGACGAAACCCCTCCTATCGCTCATTGCCTCCATGTGACTCGGGACTGTACCCAAAAACCACCGTTTTGCACGCCCTCATGGACGTGGTAAGGTGGAAATCAGAGCACAGTGGGAATCACACAAGACTCTATGACGATCTCGGGTCTACAGACTAACCTGCACAAGTGTCACCTGAGAACTGTCATCTGACGTGAGGTATAATACCATCTGGGAGTTCTCGGCGAGTCCGTCCAGTGTACCCAGTCTCTACTGAGCACCCGTATACCATCTCTGATGTCAAACACCAATGGATATGGGATCATCCATTGCCCATCTCATGGGTTGAGAAGCGTATACGCTAGTCTACACTGTTAGTAATATGTATGCCCTAGAGGCCATTACTGTACATACGATGTATATTGTAGTGGATGCTAGGACATATATAGGGAGGACTTTCTTGCTCGACATGATAGTATGCTATCTGGTTGTACTTTATCTAAACATGTACTCTGATTGTCTCTATATTACATGTTGATAAAGCCCTTAGGATATGTACTCGACTACTGGGACTATGATGAGATCATACTAGTGGGGCCACGGTAGTCGACTAGTACATCCTATAACTGTTCCTAGTCGAGGGTGTATCGAGGCAGGGCATCGATGCACCAGAGTAGACTAGCGTATACGCATCTTGACCCATATGATGGGCGATGGATGATCCCATATCCATCGGTGTTTGACATCAAGGATGGTGTACGGGTGCTCAGTGGAGACTGGGTACACTGGACGGACTCGCCGAGAACTCCCAGATGGTATTATACCATACGTCAGATGGCAGTTCTCCGGTGACACTGGTACAGAGTAGTCTGTTGACCCGAGATCGTCATAGAGTCTTGTGTGGTTCCCACTGTGCTTTGATTTGCATCATACCACGTCCAAGAGGGCGTGCAAAAAGGTGGCTTTTGGGTACAGTCCCGAATCACATGAAGGCAATGAGCGATAGGAGGGGATTCGTCTCTCCCGGTATAGGGAGTTGATGTTGTGCTGTGTTCGATTGGCTATAACCGGAAATCCCTGGCCAGGGTTGCTGAGATTTACTGGTAAGTGTTATCAGTAGTTTCTCGAACTGTTATAGACCTCATATCGACACGACTTATCGAGCTACTGGGGTCTGACGTTTACCACCCCTAGGCGAGATATGCGACATATCAGACGACGAGACCGGACTGTACGGGAGTGTTACCGTTTGGATTCACAGGAGAAGTTACAGGCTTGCTTGTTGATCTTCTGAGCGCTCAATACCTGGGTAGCTGTTACGTTTAGCTGACCGCTTGCAGCTTGTGGGTGTTTGATATGATCATCACCTACTGCCGGCGTATTGACGATTCTTTAGAGTCCTACACAGAGGTTTCTTGACTCAGGCAAAACGGAGTAGGAGCACATATGTGATATGTGCGGGACCGAGGATAATGCGGTATGTGATATCGTATTGTATTCTCGCGATATTTGATATCTGCCGGGTCATCGGATCAAGTGTTGATTCGATGAATCGGTACAGATAAATATTAGTCGGTTATATGCGATATAGCCGAATTGTCGGATCAAGTGTTGATTCGATAATTTAATGTACAATAATATATTTGATATATTAAATTGCATTAACTAATATTAGCTCACTAAAAGATTCTTTTTCTCACTCGGGTAATACATTGATATATATGCGATATATGTTAATTGTATTATTTTATTTTGTTGCAATAAATATTGTATATGTGATATATAATATTGTAACATGATATGATAAATAATGCAACTTGTTTAGTAGAGATTAAACATGGTTAGGGTTTGATTAGGGTTAAGGCTTTCTAGAAGATTCTAGATGTTTTCTTTCTTTGTCTTTGTTAAGATATTATGCTAGATATTTCCAAAACCCTAACCAAACCTTTAACCCTAGTAAAATCTCTACAAGGGTTAGTTTGAACCATGGTTGCATAATTCTATCATATTATTATTTTCCTATTCATCACAAAAGGATATTCATTATTCATCATCTTCTTCCTTCTTCTTCTTTGCTTGAAAATGGTTTCTTGCTTTGATTTTGTGATGGATAAATGTGAGAAAAATATAAATAAAGAGAGCAAAAATCCTACTTCATCATCCTTATCTTCCTTTGCCATTTAGATGAGGGTGTTCACATCATTTCATGAGTATTAGCTTGTGTTAAAGAAACTTCAAGGTAGATCATCTTAGTATCGAAGATCGGAAGCAAAGGTTGCGTCTTTCTCTTCGTGGAACCTCTCGAGAGCCCGGAACCCGATGATCGCAGCGAAGGGACCACAACACGGAGCATATGAAGTGAAGGACCGGATCTAAAAAGGTTGTAATCCCTCTCACTTAGTGTTAAAATGTTTAGCATGCTTGTTTTCGCCTAATCTCTAATTTAAAGTTCCGTATTTGGGTTGTTCGGCACGGCTAAATTTTTAATCGGGCATGGTTGATGCCTCGTAGACCCTTGTGCGCATGCCTAGCAACCCTACAGTGGTATCAGAGCCAAGCTAAAGCTTTAGGCGAAGCGTAGACGGAATTTGAAGTCCGATCGAATCAAAACCCGAACCCAAAATAGCTCTCTGGACTTTTTCTAAAAACGTGGATTTTTCCAATTTAAAAATTCGTTAAAAATTCAGCAGGGAATTCTAAGAATTACGGTACAAAATTTTTTTGATGAACAGTAAATCTCGCGGCGGAACCGCGGCAGAATCATGCCTTCTGCGGCGGTTCCGCGGCGAAAAGGTGACGTCATCAACTCGTATTTGCACAGCAACTTCTATTTAATTATGCTGGATTTTCTGGGAATTTTTAATATTTATTCAAGAGTTGAATTTTCTGGGGTTGTTTTGGGGATTCGATGTTTCGATCGGAGTATCAGATTTTGTCTATGTGGTTTTCCGGATAACTTTTAGAAATTGTTAAAAAGTTCGAACGGATATCAATAACTCAATTTTTCCCCTGTCGGAAAATTTTTCAAAAGTTGGATTTTTTCTCGTGTTTAAGAATGTTCTAAGTCATGCAAGTAACTCGGTGGACCCTCTAGAAGACAACAAACCTTAACTCGATTATGTGACCGTCTTGAACTGCTCTTTGAACCTTAGGGTTTGGGGCAGTACGGCGTGCCACATGTGAGGCGTTGGCTTGACCCTTCTACGGCTGGACCATTGGTACTGTGGCATGTGATGGACGTTTTTAAACTGATTTCAAGTGTTGAGATATATTGGGGAAATCTTGGGTACTTGACAATTCGATCGGAAAGTTTAACTTTTTCTATTTATCTGGAATGTGATACAATAATTGGAATCCACTGGTAGTTATGTGATAACTAATTTGAATATTATAAACATAGCAGTTTAGTCTCAGATGATCGGTTGCCACGGAATTTTGATGTGATCAAAAGTCCGTCGCAATCACGTAGGGTACGTGGATACTCGCCGGGTAAACTTAATAGGCAGCCTCACTCCATAGCCCCGACCAAGTGACTGTAGGAGAACCCCGTCGCCGAAAGCATCCGTTCGGGTGCTTCCGGTAGCGGTGTTCCGCCTTGGTGCACTTCGTCGACGGTATCGGGGGTGCGGCCGTCTACTAAAGTTTGCGACGAGCATTCGATCAGGACGTCGGGAATCTTGTTGAATTGGCCGACTTGATATTGAAAAGAGTTTTCGATAATGAGACTAAAATGCGGGGTTTATAATTGTTAGGCATGCGATGTCTAAGGAATTCATTTGTTTAGGCATGCGATGTCTAAGGAGGTTGCGGATTCCAACTGTTGTAGTTTTACACTTTCTTTTCTGTGACCGTAAGCGTAGTATGTGGTGTATCGCCGGCTTCGTTGCTATACATCAACGACAATCGGGATACGCATACTTGCTTACGTTGATGATATGAGATATTATGTGTTGCTGTGATATGTTATATTGGATCGTCGTGTTTGAATAGCCGGGGGTTTTATGTGAGATGAGAGTTTTTCTTTTTCATTCATGTAAAATTCATTTGTATGTAATATTCTTTTATTGGGGCACTTCCAGGTAGCGGAAGATGTCACCGTTGTATATTATTTACTTTTCCGCAATAGGTAGACCCAAGGCGGGGAGCACAAGTAACCGGGTTCTAGGGTCCAGTGGGAGACCATCTCGAGGAGTCGAGACCGGGTCTCCTAACCCTAGAATTGGCAGTGTTACTTGCCGCTCTCGTAGGGGTCTAGGGATGTGGGTTTGGCCATTCATCGCGACCGTGGAATCCGTGTTTTATACAGGCTCGTATTGAAAACACGGACGTCCTAGTATATCCAATATTTCATATATGTTCTTCTGCTGCAATGTTCTGTGATGAGATCATATTACTGCCTGAGACGAATGTTTATATTATATATATGAGATATATGTTATATTGCAGATTTCGTTTCAAAAGAGATGCTTATGAAGCATAATTAAAATGGGACTTCATTAATGAGATTAATGAAATAAAAGAAACCTAAGATGTTGTAGAAACTTGTTTAAAAACTGGTAGCTACAGTTCTTGCTTTGCATAGCGGTGTTCCTTGTAGAACATCCAGCACCTTATTCGATAAGGAAAGGACCGAGATCCCTTCACCGGGAGTGACTCCTTTAGCAATAACTGGCAGATGCTACAAACTCGGTTTGTCTTTTGATTGCTTCTATAGTTTCTGCTTTGCACAGTGATATATATGATATATCCCGCACCTTATTCGATGAGGAAAGGGCCGACGATCCCTTCACCGGGAGTGACCCCTTTAGCAAAACTAGAAAAGCCTCAAAAACACTCCATTTAAAATCACTCGATTCTACAACGATATCAAGTTCATTACGCAAAGGGTTTTCTGAAAAACCCGTCGTAGCCCTCCGTCATTTCAGATAAGTGCTGTTTAGTATTCGTGCTGCGTTTGTTGGCCTCCGTCAAGGCGCAGTGTGCGGTAGCTAACCAGTATTTATCTGCTTATGCATATGATGCAGATTGAGTTAGGGTAGTCGTACGACCTTGTTGGCCTCCGTCAAGGGTCGTGCGGGTGGGTTTGATTCGATCAAGAAATGGCGGGTTGAACTTGACTAGTAGCCTATGGTTTGTTGGCCTCCGTCAAGGTCATAGGGTGCTAGGGGCAAAATATTATCGGGAATTTCAAGTGTTGAAATTTGCAATGAGATTGCATACCTTCTATGAGATAGTTGGATCCCGATACCCGCTGCGAGTAAGAGTTACTCCTGGGAGAGTTTTACACATTACAATTAGCCGATCAAGTAGGTGTCTAGAAAGGTGTTAACGGGGTTACGCCTCTGGGAAAACGAGGTTTACTTTAATTAGGTTCGTGCGAAAGCATGGGGGACCTCCCTCAAAGTACTGACACTGGCCTGGCTGAAAGATTGGCGAACTTGTAGCGTGTAATTAATCCCGGCTAGTCCTTCCTTTTAGGGTTTGAAGGAAGATTTGACTAAAACAGTGGGAGACATCCTGATTAGATATATTAGATAACCAATCTAATCTTGCAAGAGCATACGCTGAGTGTTTTCTTCTCTCTCTCTCCAGATAGCGACCATATCACGCCTTAATCAAGATAATAAAACGGATATATTGACTGAACCCGCTTGTTATACTGAGCTGGGGAACGTTGGTCCCGCTCCAACTTATAATTGTTATAAGACAGAGCAGGAAATTGGGGAATACCAGATTTCCCGTACCGCCCAAACGAAGAAAGTGCATGCTGATGCATCGTCTTCGGGTGTGTTCATTACACAGAACTGTTTCTCAGTATCCTTTACGTCCTGGGTATGTGATACCGGATCAGGATCCCGTATATGTAATCTGTTACATGGGCTACAGATAGGTAGAGAACTGAGAACGGGTGATAAGTTTCATGAGACAGAAAACGGTGCAAGTGTTGCAGCCAAGTCTGTTGGTCACTATCACCCTGTATTACCAGAATACATTGATTCTGAACAAATGTTATTAGATACCGAACCTGATATACAAAATCATATCAGTCTCTTTATTAGTAAAGAAAGGATATAATTTTGTATTGTTGGATAATGTTTTGAACATTTCCTATATCAAGAGTTGATCGGTTCAGGCACGTTATCTAAAAGCATTGTCGTTCTAAATCAAACTACAGTTCTTAGTATACGGAACACACACAAGAGGAAGAGTTCAGAAATGAATGAATCCTTCTTGAGGTATTGTAGACTAGGTCATATCAATGCGACCCGACTAGCTGAAGTTACATATAGATGCATATTTAAATTAGTTTGAATTTACATCTTGTGAAACTTGCCAGTCATGTCACAGAGATAAGATGACCACAGCTCTGTTTATTGGAAACAGAGAAAGAGTTAGTGAACTTTTGGGATTGATACATGCTGATGTATGAAAGTCCCCTGTCTACACATGCCAAGATCGGCTCTTTGTACTTCATTACATTCTCTGATAATCTCTCAAGATTCAGACATATGTTCCTGTTGAAACACAAGTCCGAACCTTTTGAGATATTCAAAGAATATAAGTTAGAAGTAGAGAACCAAAAATGGGTATAAGTATTATGTCCTTTGATGTGATCAAGGAGGAGAATACTTGAGCACGGAATTCCTGGACTGTTCTAAAGAAGAATGAGATTCTCTCTCAGCATTACTCCTCCGTATACACCATAGCACGATGGTGTATCGGGGCGGAGCAATAGCACCCTATGTGATATGGTGTGCTCTATGATGAGTACTACTGAGTTGCCTATTTCCTTTTGGGAGTTATGCACTTGAGAAGCTGCATACCTATTGAATAGGGTTCAAATCAAATCAGTAACCTACCACTTCATATGTGATATGGAATGGGAAGAGCCCATATCTTAAGTTTGTTAAGATTTGGGGTTGTTCGGCCTATGTCTAAAAGCAAAATCCGGACAAGCTCGAGGCAAGGTCTGTTATGTAGAACTGGAAAGGTTCCAGCTATACAAACTGCAGCTGATGATTTAGTAGAACCAAAGGATTCAATAGTTTCCAACGAACCTCAGCCTCTCCGCCGATCTAGTAGGGTTCCTCACCCACCTGAGAGATACTTAGGTTTCTCCATGACAGTGGGAGCGAGGATTGCATCATGAGATGATAACCCAACTAGTTTCGAGCTGGCCATCAGGAGTGGGACTCTGTAAGAATGGCTGGATGCTTATCGATCTAAGATGGAATCCTTATACACCGACAAAGTATGGATTTTGGTTGCTTTATCTAAAGGGTTAAATCCCCATCAGGAGCAAGTATATCTTGAGAAGATTACTTGGTGTACATGGAAAAGTTGAGACTTTCAAAGCTACGCTTAAGTCCATCCAGATCCTACTTGCCACGGCTATATACCATGACTACGATATCTGGCGGTTGGGTGTCATGACTGCTTTTCTAAATGATGTTTTAGAAAATAGCGTCTATAAGTACACAGCCAGAGGGCTTCGTAGACAGTGGGAGCAGCAGAAACGTGTGCAAGATGTTTTATATGATAAAACAGGCATCGCGGAGTTGGAACATCTGTTTTGATGTGGTAGTCAAAGAGTTTGACTTCATCAAAATGGTAGATGAACCTTGTATATACAAAAAGGTAGTAGGGAGTATGGTGGTGATCCTCGTAGAGTACATGGATGACATACTCTTGATAGGGAAGGAGTTTCCTATGCTACGCTCGGTCAATCTCCACTTATCACAAGGATTCTCCATATAGGATCAAAGTGATACCTCCTAAATCCTGGGTTTTTGATCTATAAGATAGATCTAATTGGATGTTAGGATTCTCACTAGTTGTAGTGAGATGGTATCAATCGATCCTGGGGAGAAACACTGGAAAGGTTCCAGGGTGATAAGGACGACTGAATGTCAGTCGCAGGCATTGTCTTTACCCTCAGTGGAGGGACGGTATGTTGGAAGAGTTCCAAGGAAGAGACCGTGACTTACTAGACGATTAAAGGCAAGATACATCGTTACCAAGGATGCTACCAAAGAGGCAGTCTGGATATATAAGTTCATGAGATGAACTTCGTTCCTACCATTGTGTGACAATGGAGTTGTGGCTTAAGCCAAGGAACTACCGTCCCATCAGAAATCCAGATATAATTCTTAGGCAGTATCACCTGATCATGCAGATGGTTGATCTCCAGGGAGATCGAGGTTAGGAGAGCCTACACAGAGGACAACAGCGCGAATCCACTCACGAAGGCCTTTTTTCCCAGAAGAGACTTTTACGGGATGGTTGAGTATGAGATACTTCAACCGCAGCTAATTGTTGGGTATGCGATACCATAACAGATGGCCCTAGTGCAAGTGGGAGATTGTTAGTTATATGTATTCCCTAGAGGCCATTACTGTACATACGATGTATATTGTAGTGGATGCTAGGACATATATAGGGAGGACTTTCTTGCTCGACATGATAGTATGCTATCTGGTTGTACTTTATCTAAACATGTACTCTGATTGTCTCTATATTACATGTTGATAAAGCCCTTAGGATATGTACTCGACTACTGGGACTATGATGAGATCATACTAGTGGGGCCACGGTAGTCGACGAGTACATCCTATAACTGTTCCTAGTCGAGGGTGTATCGAGACAGGGCATCGATGCACCAGAGTAGACTAGCGTATACGCATCTTGACCCATATGATGGGCGATGGATGATCCCATATCCATCGGTGTTTGACATCAAGGATGGTGTACGGGTGCTCAGTGGAGACTGGGTACACTGGACGGACTCGCCGAGAACTCCCAGATGGTATTATACCATATGTCAGATGGCAGTTCTCCGGTGACACTGGTACAGAGTAGTCTGTTGACCCGAGATCGTCATAGAGTCTTGTGTGGTTCCCACTGTGCTTTGATTTCCATCATACCACGTCCAAGAGGGCGTGCAAAAAGGTGGCTTTTGGGTACAGTCCCGAATCACATGGAGGCAATGAGCGATAGGAGGGGATTCGTCTCTCCCGGTATAGGGAGTTGATGTTGTGCTGTGTTCGATTGGCTATAACCGGAAATCCCTGGCCAGGGTTGCTGAGATTTACTGGTAAGTGTTATCAGTAGTTTCTCGAACTGTTATAGACCTCATATCGACACGACTTATCGAGCTACTGGGGTCTGACGTTTACCACCCCTAGGCGAGATATGCGACATATCAGACGACGAGACCGGACTGTACGGGAGTGTTACTGTTTGGATTCACAGGAGAAGTTACAGGCTTGCTTGTTGATCTTCTGAGCGCTCAATACCTGGGTAGCTGTTACGTTTAGCTGACCGCTTGCAGCTTGTGGGTGTTTGATATGATCATCACCTACTGCCGGCGTATTGACGATTCTTTAGAGTCCTACACAGAGGTTTCTTGACTCAGGCAAAACGGAGTAGGAGCACATATGTGATATGTGCGGGACCGAGGATAATGCGGTATGTGATATCGTATTGTATTCTCGCGATATTTGATATCTGCCGGGTCATCGGATCAAGTGTTGATTCGATGAATCGGTACAGATAAATATTAGTCGGTTATATGCGATATAGCCGGATTGTCGGATCAAGTGTTGATTCGATAATTTAATGTACAATAATATATTTGATATATTAAATTGCATTAACTAATATTAGCTCACTAAAAGATTCTTTTTCTCACTCGGGTAATACATTGATATATATGCGATATATGTTAATTGTATTATTTTATTTTGTTGCAATAAATATTGTATATGTGATATATAATATTGTAACATGATATGATAAATAATGCAACTTGTTTAGTAGAGATTAAACATGGTTAGGGTTTGATTAGGGTTAAGGCTTTCTAGAAGATTCTAGATGTTTTCTTTCTTTGTCTTTGTTAAGATATTATGCTAGATATTTCCAAAACCCTAACCAAACCTTTAACCCTAGTAAAATCTCTATAAGGGTTAGTTTGAACCATGGTTGCATAATTCTATTATATTATTATTTTCCTATTCATCACAAAAGGATATTCATTATTCATCATCTTCTTCCTTCTTCTTCTTTGCTTGAAAATGGTTTCTTGCTTTGATTTTGTGATGGATAAATGTGAGAAAAATATAAATAAAGAGAGAAAAAATCCTACTTCATCATCCTCATCTTCCTTTGCCATTTAGATGAGGGTGTTCACATCATTTCATGAGTATTCGCTTGTGTTAAAGAAACTTCGAGGTAGATCATCTTAGTATCGAAGATCGGAAGCAAAGGTTGCGTCTTTCTCTTCGTGGAACCTCTCGAGAGCCCGGAACCCGATGATCGCAGCGAAGGGACCACAACACGGAGCATATGAAGTGAAGGACCGGATCTACAAAGGTTGTAATCCCTCTCACTTAGTGTTAAAATGTTTAGCATGCTTGTTTTCGCCTAATCTCTAGTTTAAAGTTCCGTATTCGGGTTGTTCGGCACGGCTAAATTTTTAATCGGACATGGTTGATGCCTCGTAGACCCTTGTGCGCGTGCCTAGCAACCCTACATACACTGGTATATCGATGCCCCGTCTCGATACACCCACGACTAGGGACCTTGAAGGATGTACTTATGGACTACCATGTCCCCACTAATATAATCTGCATCATAGTCCAGGTAGTCAAGTACACATCCTAAGGGCTTTACCAACATGTAACTCTAAGACAGTATAAAGAGACAAGTATACATGTTAAGATAAAGAGCAACTAGATAGCATACTATCATATCGAGCAAGAAAGTCATCTCTATATATGTCCAAGCATCCAATATAATATACATCATGTGTATAATACTGGCCTCTAGGGCATACATACAACTAACAAATATACGTATCCCAATTGTCGTTGATGTATAGCAACGAAACCGGCGATACACCACATATTACACTTACGGTCGCAGAAAAGAAAGTGTAAAACTACAACAGTTGGAATCCGCAACCTCCTTAGACATCGCATGCCTAACCAAATGAATTCCTTAGACATCGCATGCCTAACAATTATAAACTCCGCATTTTAGTCTCAATATCGAAAACTCTTTTCAATATCAAGTCGGGCAATTCAACAAGATTCCCGACATGCTGATCGAATGCTCGTCGCAAACTTTAGTAGACGGCCGCACCCCCTGATGCCGTCGACGAAGTGCACTAAGACGGAACACCGCTGCCGCGAGCACCCGAACGGATGCTTTTGGCGACGGGGTTCTCCTACAGTCACTTGGTCGGGGCTATGGGGCGTGGCTGTCTATTAAGTTTACCCGGCGAGTATCCGCGTACACTACGTAATTGCGACGAACTTTTGATCACATCAAAATTCCGTGGCAACCGATCATCTGAGACTAAACTGCTAGATTTATAACATTCAAATTAGTTATCTCATAACTACTTGTGGATTCCAAATATTGTATCACATTCCAGATAAATAGACAATGTTAAACTTTCCGATCGAATAATCAAATACCCAAGTTTTCCCAAATAGCTCAACACTTGAGCGGAGTTTAAAAGCATCCATCACATGCCACAGTACCAATGGTCCAGCCGTAGAAGGGTCAAACCAACGCCTTACATGTGGCAACGCCGTACTGCCCCAAACCCTAAGGTTTTGAGGCGGTTCAAGACGGTCACATCATCGAGTTAAGGTTTGTGTTCTTCTAGAGGGTCTACCGCGTTACTTGCACGACTTAGAAAGTTCTTAAACTACGGAAAAATCCAACGCTTGGAAATTTTCCGGCAGGGGAAAAAGTGAGTTACTGATATCCGTTCGAACTTTTTAACACGTTCTAAAATTATCCGGAAAAACTTAAACGAAGTTAAATTATCCGATCGAATCATCGAATACAAAAGATCTCCAGAGAACTCAACATTTGAGTACAATTAAAAATTCCAAGAAGCATCAGGAAATAAGTATGGATGTTACTGTGTAAAACCCCAACCCTAATTCTACTGTTTGGCTGCGGAACCGCCGCGCAAGGCATGGTCTTGCCGCGGTTCCGCGACGCTTTAAGTGAATTATTGGCTCGTTTTTCACAGTAGTCCTTACAATCACCTGCTGAATTTTCTGAGCATTTTTAATATGAAAAAATCAACATTTTTAGAAAATTTCCAGAGAGGGGTAAAAACCGGGGTTTCGGGGTTCGATCGGACTTTAAACTTCGTCTAGACTTCGCCTAAACCTCTAGCTTGGCTCTGATACCACTGTAGGGTTATTATTCACTCTCACAAGGGTCTACAAGGTATCAACCATGCCCGATTTAAATTTTAGACGTACCGAACAACCCTAACCAAGATCGTAGACTAGAGATTATGCGAAAACAATAAGCAAGTAAACAACTTTACTTCTAAGAGTTTGGGATTACAACCTTTGTAGTTCGGTCCTTCACTTCAATAGCTCCGTGTAGTAGTCCCTTCGCTACGATCACGATCGTCCGGACTCTAGAGAGGCTCCTGCGAAGAAACGAACGTGATTACTTCGATGACTTCGAGGCCGAAGATGATCTACGTCGAGGAGACACTGAATCAAGCTATTCCTTCACTAGGTCATGAACTTTGTGAAGAGAACACACTCTACTACATGGTAAGTGGTAGAGGATGAATAAGTAGGAGGTGGGCTCACTTTATAATTGATTTTCTCACACTTATTCTCAAAACTCCATTAGAGATAGCAAGCTTTTTCATGGAGCTTGAAGAAGAAGAAAAAGACTTGTGAATAATTCATCCAAATGAATTATTGCACCCATGGTTGAGTTAAGACCTCATGGCTAACTCATGTAGAGAATTAACTCATGGCTATGGTTAAAGGTTGGGTTTGATAAATATCTTAAACTAGACAAAAGGGTTGACTTTGTCAAAGCTTATCCATAAGCTTATCCATAAGCTTTTGTGCAAGCTTTAGCATAACAAACCCAATCTCTTTTGAATTAGCTTAACATAAATAGAAACCCTAACTTAACCCTAGCAATGTGTTAATCTCATACACCCATCTTTTATGTATCATCAAACATGACACAATCCATGTACACAAATGTACATATCGCGTATATATATACAATGTGCACATCATGTGAGAAAAGAAAACAATTGTGAGCTTAATATTAGTTAATGTATTATAATATATAAAATATATAATTATACATTAAATTATCAAATCAACTCTTGATTTAATAATCCAGCTATATCACATATAACCGACTAATATCAAATGTAACATCTTATCGAATCAATGCTCGATCCGATAACTCGGCTATATCACATATAACCAATCATGTCACACATCGCGAGAATATAATGCGGTATCACATACTCGTATTAATCTTGTTACCGCACATATCACATATGCGCTCCTACTCCGTTTCGCTTGAGCCAGGAAACCTCTGTGTAGGACTCTAAAGACTCGTCAATACGCCGGCAGTAGGTGATGATCATATCAAACACCCACAAGCCGCAAGCGGTCTGCTAAACATAACGGCCACCCGGGTATTGAGCGATCAGAAGATCAACGAGCAAGTCTGTACTTTCTCCAGCGAATCCAATCAGTAACACTCCCGTACAGTCCGGTCTCTTCGTCTGATATGTCGCATATCTCGCCTAGGGGTGGTAAACGTCATACCCCAGTAGCTTGATAAGTCGTGTCGATATGAGGTCTATAACAGTTCAAGAAACTACTGATAACACTTACCAGTAAATCTCAGCAATCCTGGCCAAGGATTTCTAGTTATAGCCAATCGAACATAACGCAACATCAATTCCCCATACCGGGAGAGACGAATCCCCTCCTATCGCTCATTGCCTCCATGTGATTCGGGACTGTACCCAAAAGCCACCTTTTTGCATGCCCTCTTAGACGTGGTATGATGGAAATCAAAGCATAGTGGGAATCACACAAGACTCTATGACGATCTCGGGTCTACAGACTAACCTGTACCAGTGTCACCAGAGACTGCCATCTGACGTGAGGTATAATACCATCTGGGAGTTCTCGGCGAGTCCGTCCAGTGTACCCAGTCTCCACTGAGCACCCGTATACTTTCTCTAATGTAAAACACCAATGGATATGGGATCATCCATCGCCCATCATATGGGTCAAGAAGCGCATACACTAGTCTACTCTGGAGTATCGATGCCCTGTCTCGGTACTCCCACGACTAGGAACTTTTGAAGGATGTACTTGGCGACTACACTGTCCCCACTAGTATGATCTGCATCATAGTCCTGGTAGTCAAGTACTCATCCTTAGGGCTTTATCAACATGTGACATAGAGACAATCAGAGTACATATTAAGATAAAGAGTAACCAGATAGCGTACTATCATGTCGAGCAAGAAAGTCCTCCCTATATACGTCCAAGCATCCACTACAATATATATCATATGTACAGTAATGGCCTCTAGGGCATACATATAACTAACAGTAGTCTACAAGCACATCCTTTTTCAGGTCCCTAGTCGTAGGATTATCGAGACAGGGCATCGATACTCCGGAATAGACTAGTGTGTACGCTTCTCATCCTAGTTGGGGAGATAGTCTGTCCCACAGCCATCAGTACCTTGTACTGGAGATAGTATACAGGTGCTTGTTGGGTTACGAGTACACCGGACAAGACTCGCAGGGAACTGTTGGTTGGTATTATACCCGTCGTCAGTTAACAGTTCCCAGGTGACATGAGTACAACATAGTCCGCAGACTTGACACTGCTGCTTCATCTCGAGTGTATTCCCACTGTTCTTAGATTGCTACCCTACCACGGCTCAAAGGAGTCATGCAAACAGGTAGCAGTTGGGTGCAGTCCCAAAGCACTTGGAGGCAGTGGCGGTTAGATAGGATTTGTCTCTCCTGGTATTGGGAGTTGATATCGCGCTGTGTTTGGAAAGCCATTACACAAAGTCCCTGGCCAGGGCAAACGAGATTTACTGGTAGGATTTCCAGTAGCTCCTCAAGGTGTAATGGGCTTCACTCCGAAACGACTTATACCACTTTTAGGGGACTGACGCTTGCCGCCCCTTTAGGCCCGATATGCGATAGTCCTAGATGAACAGACCGGACTGTACAGAGATTGTCATATCAGGCTCAGTAGGAGTTCGGATGGGTTTCCTCATCGACCTTCTTATCGACATCTACCTGGGGACCGTTACGTACAGCTAGTGCCGCTTGCGGTCTGTGGTTAAACCCACTGCCAGCGTAGTGTCGAGTCTTTAGAGTCCCACACAGAGAGTTTCCCTGCTTCAGGCGAAACGATATAGAGGTCGTATGGTTTTACGACAGGGTTCGGACACATACGTGTATTTATGCACGTACTATGTTCGGACAGTTTTTACTAGCCGGCTTTAGTTTAAGCCAGATTCTAGTATTGGATTATTGGATTTATACAGTCTCAGTATTTCCGTGTTTTCATGGATGGGAGGGGCATTCTCGTAATTAGTCGAGAAACTTCTAGAAGAAAGATGAGGTGGAGAGCTTAGGTTGAATTTTCATTAAATGGATTAGTGACTCATGGTGTGATTCATCCAAATGAGTTAATGAAGCATTTATCGCTTAATGACTCATGAGATGATTCACCCAAAGAGAGTTAATGAAGCTTGGTTGATATTATCATATATATTCATTTTAGATAATTATCATGCTTCATATATTCACAAATGAATTATAATTCATATCATTTCTCACTTTCACATTCTCTCTCCTCAAGCTCTCTCTCTTCAAAGACCTAACCCTAATCCTCTCATGTGTTGAGATCCTAGGGTTAGCAAGACTAATAGATCCCTAATCCTCTTCTCTATCCTCTAGGTTACTTTGATTAGCACTCATAGCCACCTAGTTACCTCAAGTGAGAGGTTAAAGCTTGGAAAAGGATCTCTCGGGTGGATCTTCTATCACATCGAGGAGGCCGACGAGGAGGTGAACTACAAGAACAAGAAGGACTTGAATCTTTAGGTATAATCATCTATCATAGTAGCTAATAACTTCTATATAGTTGTTAGTTAGGGTTTAGCAAAGATCCGTAAAGTTAGTCGATGTTAACTAAAACAAAATGATTGTTTTACCTATTCTGCTTCCCCGCATCATGTGGGGTGTCTAACATCGACTTACAGTGGTATCAAAGCCTAGCTAAATCATAACTAACATGTTAGCAAAGTCGTTAGAAATTCGATCGCAAAACGAACCCGAAAAAACATCATTTTCACCATGTTTCTGCCGATTTTAAAACGGGGTCTAAAAATTTTTCAGGGACCCTTAAAAATACAAGCAGGGAATTTTAAGAATTGTGAAGAAATTTGGGACTGTGAATCGGCCATACCGCCGCGGAACAACCGCCGATCCAAGCGATCCGCCGCGGATCCGCGGCCGAGTTGACTCCGAGTCAACCCAAATTTGCTCAGTTATTTTTCTGTGTTGATGTTGTGTTTTCTGGGATGATTTGTTTCTGCTCAGATTTTATGTGCATAGAGAATTGTTTGGAGTAGAATCATTTGTGTTTGCTTGATCGAAATTCTAAGATGTTTGGCTAACTTGATTATATCTGTATTGTGTTTAATGTGTTCGTAAATCTTCCCTAACTGCTAGTATGTCGGTTAGCAGGGGGTTGCACATTTCTGTAATGGTTTTTACTGGTTTGTGAATGTGGACTTGTTGGATTGTCGTGAATGGATAGCCGGGGATGTGAGACGAGTGTTTCTTTCATTCAAATGTAAATTGTTATTTGTTGTAATATTCTTTTGCGGGGCACATCCGGGTTGAGGTTGTAGCCACCGTTGTATTATTTCATTTACTGTTTTCTGCTCCTAGGATAGACCCAAGATTGGGTGCACAAACCACCGGGTACTTTGAAGTGTTTAGTGGCCTACTCACGTCGTTGAGGGAGACCGCTTCACTTCGGGTACTTGGCGGGTAGTTTGCCGTACCCGTAGGGGTCTAGGGTGGGGTTTTGGCTATTCATCGCGACTGTGTAATCTGTCTTTCTTTGCAGGCTCAAAAGGAATGCGGATTCGTAGAAAATCCAATATGTTCATCTGTGATCTGGAATGCCTAGTATTGCGTCTGACGAATGTACAATATCTATATATGATATCTAGTATGCGCCACTTATTTTTTGCACCCACGCTAGCGCAGCCCCCGCTCTGTCATTAGTTAAGTAACCTAACGGGTGAATGACGGGGCCCAGTGGCGAATGCGGATGGCATAAGAGGACGTTGTATTTTTATTGTTTTCTGCAATGATAGGTTAATTGATTGGACGCATTATATTAATGCAAAGAAAATAAACCAAAGTTGATTCGTTGGAACAGTTTAAAAGAAACCACTCGGTTATTTTAAAACAGAAGATATTTTTTTAATTGCGGAGCTTTAATCACTCCTTTTAAAAGCTATCAGGTTCCTTCGATCATATCAAGTTCACTACGTTCATGGTTTTGCCAAAACCATTCGTAGCCCTCCGTCATTTCATTTGGGTATTCAGTAGTATTCAAGCTATGTATTTTGACCAACGCCAAGACATAGTGTTTGGTAGCTGCTGTGTATTCATTTATTGCATAGATAGATGAGTTGGTTTGGGACAGTCGTACTATCATTTGGCCAACGTCCGGGGTATGTACGGATGAGTTCAAATTAACAAAATAATGATGGGTAGAACTTGATATGTGATTTATGACATTTTGACCAACGCCAAGGTCATAAGAGCATGGGGCAGAAAAAGATATCGTGAATTTCTAAAGAAACTGAAATTTGCTAAGAGTTGCATACCATTTGGAGTGTGATAATTTTGGTAGGATTCCTTCAGCTTTATCACACGATGATATTTGGATCCCGATCCTTCTGTGAGTATCCGCTACTCATCAGGAGATTCGTCACTTAACGATCAATGCTATAAACCAAGTAGGTGTCGAGAAAGGTGTCAGCGGGGCTACGCCCCCCAGAGAAAAGAGGTTATTTAATTAAGGAACTTCGCGAAAGCGTCGTAAAACCTCCCTCGAAGTACCGACACCGGCCTGGCTGAACGGTTAAGTAAGTATTGTACGGTGAGAATAGTCCTGACTAGTTCTTCCTTTTTGGTTTGAGGAGGGTTTCGAGAAACAGTGGGAGCCATCCTGTTTAGATAAACTAAAAAGCACTCTAAACTTGCAAGAGCATCATGCTAAAGTGTTCCCTCTCTCTCTCATTGCAGCGACCCAGAACATGACAGGCCTTAAGTTACTATTAGATAAAAATATTTTGACAGGGCCAAACTATAAAGACTGGTTCCGAAATGTCAAGATGGCAATTACTTATGACAAATTGGGGTATGTACTTATCACTAAGGCACTTGCTGTCCCTGGTCCAGAATCCAGTGTCGCGGATAAGGAAACCCGCAAGACCTGGGAGATTGATTGCGTGAAGGCCAAATGCATCGTGCTTGCCTCTATGAATAATGAACATCAGAGGAGGTACGAGAATATGGATCTAGAATCCATATCTCTCCACACCAAGGATTTGTATGGAGAGCAATCTCGTATAGCAAGATACGAGACCTCGAAGAACTTGTTTTAGTCGAGGCTGGCCGTCGGATCATCTGTAGGAGAACATGTCCTTAAGATGATTGGCTATATAGAAGAGCTCGTGGACCTCGGGACAACATTAGAGAACGAGCTATATACAGACTTGGTTCTTCAGTCCCTTCTTTCCACCTACGCCCAGTTTATTCTGAATTTCAACATTCAAGAAAAAGAAGTTGAACTTCCAGAACTCCTTAACATGTTGAGGAGTGCAGATGGCACCTTGCAGAAAGTAAGGGAAACACCCACTATGTTTGTTCGCGGTGCTTCCTCTTCCGGGTCCAAGGCAAGGGCCAAAGGAAGGAAGAAGAAGGCCGCTACCAAACTGAGAGGTGGTGTTGGTAAGGTGGGAGTTAAGGGAAAGGCAAAGGTCGCGGTGCTAGTAGTGGCAAAGGACGAGTGCTTCCACTGTCGTAGGAAAGGCCATTGGAAGAAAGATTGCAAAGCTTGGATTGCCAAGAACCAGGACCCGAAGCAAGCTGTAGCTTCGACTTCAGGTGTGTTTGTAATTGAAAATTGTCTATCAATCAACTCTACTTCCTGGGTATTGGACACCAGATCAGGATCTTATATATTCAATTCATTGCAGGCACTGAGAAACCGTAGAGTGCTGAAGGTTGGTGATATGACCCTCCAGGTTGCTAACGGAGCTAGCGTGAGTGCTGTGTCCGTAGAGGATTATCACCTTGGATTGAAGAGTGGACATATTTTTGTTTTGCGCAACTGTTTTTGTGTACCCAGTTTAACGTGTAATATCATATCAGTTTCGTTGTTATCAAAAGAAGGTTATGATTTAACGTTTGTAAGTGATGTTGTTAACATCAACCTTAATCATAGTTTGATTGGGTCCGGTACACTAGATAACAGTATATACGTGTTAAAAACCAATTACAGATTTTCAATGTCCAGAACACACTAAAAAGAAAGTCTCCAGAAATAAATCAGGCTTTCTTATGGTATTGTAGACTGGGTCACATCAATGAGACAAGGTTAACTAAGTTACATAAAGAAGGATATTTAGATCCGTTCGAATATCAATCTTATGCCACTTGTCAATCATGTCTCAAAGGAAAGATGACAAAGACTCCATTCACTGGACATGGAGTAAGAGCGAGCGAGCTCTTAGGACTCATACACAGCGATGTATGTGGTCCAATGTCTACACATGCAAGAGGCGGTTTTTCATATTTTATTACTTTTACGGATGATTAGTCTAGGTATGGATTCATTTTCTTAATGAAATATAAATCCGAGGCCTTTGAGAAATTCCAAGAATATAAGAATGAAGTAGAAAACCAAACCGGCAAAAGTATCAAGACACTGAGATCTGATCAAGGTGGTGAATACTTAAGTACCGAGTTCCTGGGTTACCTAAAAGAGAAAGGAATTCTCTCTCAGCTTACTCCTCCATACACTCCACAGCATAATGGTGTATCGGAAAGTCGGAACCGAACCCTATTGGATATGGTACGTTCCATGATGAGTAATACTGAGTTACCGCGATCTTTCTGGGGTTATGCGCTAGAATCAGCTGCATATCTTTTGAACAGGGTTCCTACCAAGACTGTGCCTACCACGCCATATCAGATGTGGAGTGGGAAGAAACCCTATCTTCAGTATCTGAAGATATGGGGATGTCCATCATTTGTTAAAAAGCAGCATGCGGATAAACTCGAGGCACGCTCAGTACAGTGTAAGTTTGTGGGATATCCAAAGAACTCCAAGGGGTATTTTTTCTATTGCGCAGAGGAACAAAAGGTTTTTGTTTCTCGTAATGCCCATTTTCTAGAACAACAGTTTTTAGAAAAGGAAATAAGTGGGAGCGCAATAGAACTGGAAGAAATTACAGAACCACAAACTACTACTGAAAGTTTGGTAGAACCAGTAGTTCCAGAAGAACATGACATTCCTGCACCCCTCCGCAGGAGTAGTAGGCCGTCTCATCCGCCTAAGTGATACTACGGTTTTCTCATAGATGGGGATAGAGAGGATTGCGTCATTGATAATGATGAATCTACTAGCTTCCAGCAGGCCATCCAGAGCGGCGACTCGGTAAGATGGCTGGATGCAATGCGGACCGAGATGGAGTCCATGTACACCAACAAAGTATGGACTTTGGACTTTGCTCCAGATGGGGTAAAACCCATAGGATGCAAATGGATCTTCAAGAAAAAGATTGGTGTAGATGGACAGGTAGAAACCTATAAGGCTAGACTTGTTGCAAAGGGTTTTCGTCAAAGACCTGGTTTGGACCATGACGAAACTTTTTCTCCAGTGGCTATGCACAAATCCATTCGGATCCTTCTTGCCATTGCCACCTTCCATGATTATGAGATCTGGCAGATGGATGTAAAGACGGCTTTTCTAAATGGTAATTTAGAAGAGTGCGTCTATATGGATCAGCCAGAAGGTTTCAATCAGAGTGGGAGCAGCGGGAAAGTGTGCAAGTTGCTTAATTCCATTTATGGACTAAAGCAGGCGTCGGAGAGTTGGAACATCTGTTTTGATGAAATGGTCAAAGAATATGACTTTATCAAAAATCCAGATGAACCATGTATATATAGTAAAATTGTAGCACGAACTGTCGTATTCCTCGTCTTGTACGTGGATGACATTCTATTGATAGGAAATGACATTCCTATGCTACAATCTGTCAAAGGATTCTTGTCACACAGGTTCTCCATGAAAGACCTGGGTGATGCCTCTTACATTCTGGGGATCCAGATCTATCGTGATAGATTTAAGAGGATGTTGGGACTTTCGCAGTCCAGGTATATCAACACTATACTGAAAAGATTCAGTATGGAAGATTCTAAGCGTGGTAATTTACCGGCTTGTCACGGAATCACCCCATCCAAAGAAATGTCTCCCAAGACTGATTTGGAAAGGGATCGCATGTCAGTTATACCCTACGCTTCTACGGTAGGCTCTATAATGTATGCGATGTGTGCACCAGATCAGATGTAGCTTACGCACTGAGCGTGTTAAGCCGGTATCAGTCAGACCCAGGGGAGAAGCACCGGATAGCAGTAAAGAACATTCTCAAGTACCTGAGAAGGACTAAGGATATGTTCTTGGTTTACGGCGGAAAAGACCTCTAGATCAAGGCTTTTACTGACTCTAGCTTCCAGAGCGACAAGGATGACTCCAAGTCCATGTCAGGTTATGTCTTTACCCTCAATGGAGGGGCGGTGTGCTGGAAGAGTTCCAAGCAGGACACCGCTGCTGACTCGACGATGGAAGCGGAGTATATCGCTGCTTGCGATGCCGCAAAAGAAGCAGTCTGGATGAAGAAGTTCCTAACAGAACTTCAGGTGGTTCCTATCATTGCTGATCCAATACCGCTGTATTGTGACAATAACGGAGCTATAGCTTTATCTAAGGAACCCAGGTCCCATCAGAAGTCCAGACACATCTTAAGGCGGTATCACCTGATCAGGGAGATCATATATCGCCAGGAGATTGAGGTCCGAAGAGTTGCTACAGAGGAGAACACTGCAGATCCATTCACAAAGGCCTTACCTCAGACACAGTTCGAGAGGCTATCCGAGATGATAGGTCTTCGATATACCAGTACATGGCCCTAGTGCAAGTGGGAGATTGTGTAAGTCCACGGTGGCGCCCCGACCGTCAATCCGACGCCGGAATGCGGAAGCGATGCTTTTCTTTAACTTTTTAAACCGGCACCACCGCACACTATAAACCCGGATCGTGCCATTAATCTAGTCCTAGCTATCTAGAGAAGGGGGTAGAGAGATATACCGAGCGATCCGTGTCCTTCGGTCTTCTTGTCGTCGTCCCGATCTCCTCGCGGAATCTCCGGTCTCCACCAAGTCACCGGAAGGGCACCACGTCGCCGGCTTCTTTTACGGGCTCCCACCTCTGGACCAAGGCAACTTGGGCACGAAGTTGGCGAGCCGACGTGCCTAAGGTTTGCTGTAGAATACGTGTAGTGCTCTATGTCTCATTTTGGGGTATTGGAAGTTGCCTTTGGTGGAGGAAATGAGTTGTAAGCTTTTTGTGGATAAACTTGGGAATTTTGTAGCATGAAAAGAGCAAAATTCCCACACCCAAAAAATGGGCAGCCCCTCCAAGAGCTAGGCCAGCCATGGCAAGGTGAGGAGAAGAGAGTGAGAGAATTGTGAGAGAGACAAAATGAATATAGGTGTCTCCAATAATCAATAGAGAGAAAGGGTGATCATTGATCAAAGAAAATGATCACAAACTAAACCAAATACTCCATCAACCATAACCATCCATCATCACCAAACATCATCATCAAGTATGATGATTCCAAAAGTGAACCATGATGAATAAGAAAGTCAAGCAATGATGACTAGAAGAAGTCAAATGGTGGAGGAGTTATCATGATACAACAATATGCAAATAACACCCTCCACTAACCAAATTTGCATGCTTGCAAATAAGCCCTCCTCCACCAATCTTCAGCCAATGAAAGATACAAAGAAATATGGCTGAAACGGAAAACAAACTGGCAACTCCAAAAAACTGATCCCGTAATAAATTACAGGAAAACCCCGCTACTGTATATACATACCCGCATTTGTATTCCGACCGAAATACAAATGCAATGAGACAAAATCTACACTGTACAATACTAGGATCCGGCTTAAACCAAAGCCTGCTAGTATTAACCGTCCGATCCTGATCCGTGCAATACCGCACGTATCTGATCGAACCCTGCCATATCTTCATACGGCCTCTACAGCGTTTCGCTCGAAAACTTGAACAACTGAATGTGGGGGACTCTAAAGACTCGTCAATACTATGGCTGTGGATTTAACCACTAGCACGTCAGAGGTATTAGCCATACGTGACGGGCTACCAGCTATTGACCAAAAGGGACGTCGATGAGCGAACTCATCCTGACACCCTACTGAGCCTGTTAGTGACAATATCCGTACAGTCCGGTCCGTTCGTCTACGAGCATTGCATGGCAGCCTAGGAGGTTGGTAAAAGTCAGACCCCCAAAAGCGGTACAAGTCGTGTCAGACGATTGATAATACTAGCGGCTTAGGATTGAGCCGGATTATTAAATCAGGTTTTGATTTAATAATTTATATATGTATTTATATATATGTATTCTAGTATTATTGTTCACTATTCATTTTCTCTCTTGGCTATTCGTATTTTTGTACGAATACGCATATATGTATTTCAATACATGTACCGGAAAGTATTCCGTATATATACAGAATAGCTTCTAGAAGTGGACACCTCATTTGTATGATTTTCCATTTTTGGAAATTCATTTGTTTCACAAATAAGGTAGAGGAGTGAGGTGGCATGAGCATGGGCCATAGGTATGGCTTGGAATTGTTTATTTGGATATTGATATGAGATATTTTGGTGCATGAGAGAGGCAGGGGCAGCCACAACTCTTGTGTGGCCTTGGTCATTTTCTTTACTTGCTATCTCTCTCATTCACCACTCACTTCAACACTTAGCCATTCTTGTGTTGCTCATGCCATTGTTTCCTCACCCCCTTCTTCATCTTCTATGGTTGCTCATTGAGCAAATGTGATTGAGAGAAAATTATAGTGACACATTCTTACACCTCCACTCTCCATTGCTAGCAATCTTGGAGCGTCGGTTACTTCGTTTGGCGAGGTTGAAGCTTGTGCCGTTTCCCTCAGGTGGATCATCGTAGATGGAGGAAGACCGGCAACCAAATTCGATCAAGGAGCCACTAAGAGCTTGGGGATGATGGTTGAAGGCCAAAGGACTCAACTCGGTATAACCATCTAACTTCTTATATATAGCTTGCTAGTTTAGGGTTTAAGGTAGATCCAGGCATCGGGTAATGGTAGCGCCAGTTTAGTAAATTTTTGTTCCGCATTTGGCTACGGTTTGATGGCCGGGGCGCTGCCGTAACCCAACATGGTATCAGAGCCAGCCTTTAAACCCTAAGATAGCTTGTTTAGATAATGTTAAAGTATCAAAACCGAAACAACTCCGTAACAATGTTAGGTATAGTGCCCTTAAGGCAATTATCATAGTAGCGGACATGTGATTATGATGATTGAGTGATGACCTATACCGATAGAACAGTCTTACTCGAGATGATAGTATGCTATCTGGTTTGTCTTTATCATCATATTGATAGAGCCCATAGGATTATTGCTTGAGTGCCAGCATTATGATGGCGATCATATATGTGGGAGCTGTGGTCTATAAGCATATCCTTAAATGTCCCTAGTCGTAGGAGTATCGAGACCGGGCATCGATACTCCAGTGTAGACTAGTGTATACTGATCGAGACCCCGACGAGGGGCGGTGGCCCGGTCTCACAAGCCATTGGTATTAGTATGTTCACCTAAGATAGTATACATGTGCTCATTGGGTTATGAGTACACTGGACGAACTCGCCGAGAACCTGCTAGTTGGTATTATACCTATTGTCAGATAGCAGTTCTCAGGTGACATGTGTACAGGTTAGTCTGTCGACCTGAGATCGTCATTTGTCTCGTTTCCTATCACACTTTTGGAGGAGCTTACAGGAAAGTTTGGGGACTCATTTGAAATTTAGCACCGCTTATCATCCTCAAACAGATGGACAGTCGGAGAGAACGATCCAAACTCTTGAAGGCATGTTGAGAGCTTGCATGTTAGACTTTAAGGGTTCATGGGAGGATCATCTACATTTGGTGGAGTTTTCTTACAATAACAGTTTCCAGGCGACTATTCAGATGGCTCCATTCGAAGCTTTATATGGTTGCAAGTGTCGTTCACCGGTTTGTTGGGATGATGTTGGTGAACGAAGATTGTTGGGACTAGATTTGGTAGTGCAAACAGTTGAGAAGGTTAACACTATCCGGAATCATATGAAAGCAGCACAAGATCGACAGAAGAGTTGGGCAGATACGTCGAGAAGACCTCTAGAGTTCTCCGTGGGTGATTGGGTATTCTTGAAGATATCACCGACTAGAAGGGTGATTCGTTTCGGAAGTCGAGGAAAGCCCAGTCCTCGATTCGTTGGACCTTTTGATATCTTGGAACGTGTTGGAGAAGTGGCTTATCGATTGGCGTTACCGCAATCCTTGGCGAATGTTCATGACGTGTTTCATGTATCTCAACTCCGTAAATATGTTCGTGATGAAACACACGTGCTGGATCATTCGGAGCTGACCGTCCGAGAAGACTTGACTTTTGAGGAGCGACAGATGTCGATTGTGGATCGAAGAGAAAAGGTTCTTAAGAACAAAGTTATCCCTCTTGTACTTGTTTCTTGGGGAAATCGCTCGCATGGAGAATCGACTTGGGAACGAGAAGAGGAAATTCGACAGAACTTTTAACACCTATTCCTGTAGATTCGCGTTGTTTACCTTTTCTTGTCTTGGGAATTTCGAGGACGAAATTCGTTTTGTAGTTGGGTATAATGTAATACCCTAGTTCATTTATACCAGTTCTAGTTCATGTATTTCTTTATTTACGGTATTTTCCTGATTTATTGTGTTTTGGGTGCGAATAGTGTATTTGAAATTTGTATTTGCACCCGACCTGACTCGCATGCTTGAAACCAGTCTTGATTCATGTTTATGATTTATCCTAACCTGTTACATGGACTCGTGCACTTTCATTTTAATTTATACATCTTGAATACTGGCATTTTATCTTGCATTTTCATTTTTACAATATAACATTTTAAGTCACATAAAATATTTTAAAAATACATTGCATGGCCTGCATGATACCCCTAGCCCCGTGGTAGCATCCGCGCATCTTGTTCTCGTCCCGTTCAGTGAAACGGACTTGTTTGGATGGCTACGCGCACGTGCGTGCATCCGTTCTTGGGGGTATGCATTTTTCGTTATTCGGACATTCATTTTTTATTTTGGTCGACATGTATATTTTTCGTATTTTAAAACTGAATTTTAGACCCGACCCGGGCATGTTTTGGACTATGTTTGTATTTACCAGAATATCAAATTTTAGTTATATAATATTAATTTTATAAATTGATACAAATTAAAATTTAGTTAACTAATAAAAGATTTTTTTTAAATTTAAATCTAAACTAATTTCCTAACAAACTAACAACCCCTTTCTTTCTCTCTCTCTCCTCTGCATATATATATATATATATATATTATTTATTTAATTTTTTCTTTCCTTATTTAATACACAGCCTCTTCTTCTTACTTCTTCTTCTTCTTTCTTCTTTCTTTTTCTTGATCTTGTTTCTTGATTCCGGTGATCACCGCCGGAGCCGTGCTCGTCGCTGACAATCCGAGTGATCCAGTGAACGTACCAGACTTGCGTGATCACCCTCGTCCGTTGTTTGGAACCGTTCCGTGTACCGTGCGTGCATCGCGACATTTCGTCGATGAAGGACGTTCCGTACACATCCGTTCTTGTTCCGTCTAGGTAAGTTAATCTTGCTACATGCTATATAACTCATTATATGCCTATTTAAATAAATACCACACCTGTATTTTAAATCAAGCATCCCATGTTTCATATTACAGCCTTTCGACGTTCCGTTTACATTTGTATAGTGCATTTCAGATCTAGGGCATGCAAACCAATCTTAATTACATGCTATATTAGTTTAGACGCATCTATTTTAACAAATGGAATACCTGTATTTAAAATCATGCACCCCATGTTTAATTTTATAACTTTTCGATGTTCCATTTGCATCCACTCATATCATTTCAGATCTAGGTCATGAAAACTTATCTTGTTACATACTATACTATCATATACTGCATCAAATTGAATAGTTACATTTCATATTGCTTAGTTATATGTTCTGCACTTGTTAGTTTATCATTTTACGATTATGTGATACCCGTTTGCATCCATATCATTTAAAATATATATCGTCATAATATTTCTTATTATTATCTTTAATTAGTTTATAATCTGCATTTTATAATGTTATGCATTTGAAAATATTATAGTTTACGCATGAAATGTCATCGCAAAGCGGATACGACAAATCTGAAATTTACTGTACACCTTACCTTATAAAATTCATTATAAATCATAGAAAAATCATTAGTATACGTTCTTTAGTTCGTTACGAAGCTAACTCAGAATACTATAACTCTATGGAATATTTACTTGCAAAATAAATTGTTTAAATAATGTAAAATGCAAATGAAAATATCTCTAAACTGCTGTCCAGGGAAATTCCAGCAGCAAACTTTCAATTTCGAATGTTTATAGCTTTTTGTAGGAACAACCTGAGATGCTTATACTTATAAAAATGAAAACCTTATTGAATTATATTTGTTTTGGTATAAGACGCATCCCTTTTGGAGAACTTTTGTTATTTTTAAGCTATTTTACAAATCAGGGTGACGCTGAATTTCTGAACGGAACTTTCTTGTGCATGGTTAATCAATACCACTTTTATAGTTATTAATCGGTTTGAATATGTTATCCATGTTAATATTATTATATCAATATCTATTTAATAAATAATAGTGCTTGTGTTTTAATATTCAGCAAATTTTACCGATTTACAGTTTTATAGTATCCGTCTGTATCCGTACGGTTTATTACATATCTAGTTGCACGCCGAGACCATATTATTTCATGTTACTGTTGTATTAGTGCACCATGCTTGATAATTGTGCATCCTATATAGTCATGATGTAACCCCTGACAAAATATTTGTGCATTCATACTTTACCGTGCATCCGTACTTGCTACAGTTTTATTATGAGCATCCGCTTGACACATGTGCACTACCTGTCATGACTTGATATACTACTGCTTGACTTGATACCTGATACACCACTACTTGACATGACTTGATACATGTACACTACCTGACATGACCTGATATATCAGTACTTGACATATTACCTGATTATGTTTCTAATGCCGACAATCCTGACATGTTGTCCCGATGGACATATCTTGCTGTATGTGTTGGAGATAGTGCCCTCAGAGTTAATTATTGGATCGCAGGTACGTGATTGCAATGATTGCGGAGGACCTATACTGGTAGGACAGTCTTACTCAAGATGATAGTATGCTATCTGGTTTGCCTTTATCAGTCGTGTACATGTTCAGGTGACTGATTACATGTTACACTTTGATAGAGCCCTTAGGATCTTGCTTTACTACCAACAGTATGATGGCGATCATATATGTGAGAGTTGGGTAGTTTATATGCATATCCTTAATTGTGGTCCCTAGTCGTGGGAGTTTCGAGACAGGGCATCAATACTCCGGAGTAGACTAGTGTGTACAGTCGAGACCCCGACGAGGGGCGGTGGCAGGTCTCACAAGCCGCCGGTGTCAGTTGGATCACCTAAGATGTATACAGGTGCTCATTGGGTTATGAGTACACCGGACAGGACTCGCCGGGAACCTGCTAGTTGGTATTATACATATCGTCAGATAGCAGTTCCCTGGTGACATATGTACAGGTTAGTTCATCGACCTGAGGTCGTCATTTGTCTCGTGTGAGTTCCCACTGTGCTTTGATTTCTACCCTACCACGGCTCAAAGGAGTCGTGCAAATATGTAGTTTTTGGGTACAGTCCCGAGCCATATGGAGGCACGTGAGCGGATCGGCAGGGGATTCGTCTCTCCCGGTATTGGGTGCGAGATCGTGCTGTGTCTTGGAGAGCCATTACACAAAGCCCACGGCCGTGGCAGGAGATTTACTGGTAGGTACTCCAGTAGTATCTCAGGGTGTTATTGGGCTACACTCCGACACGACTTATACTGCTATTGGGGGTCTGACGTTACTAGCCCCCTAGGCAGATATGCGATACTCATTGACGAACGGACCGGACTGTATATACATTGTCACTGTTAGGCTCAGTAGGGTTTCTGGATGAGTTCGCTCATCAGCCTCCCTTGAGGTCAGTCCATGGGCAGCCGTTATGCATAGCTAGTGCCGCTGACGGTTTGTGGTTAAACCCACTGCCAGGGTACTGACGAGTCATTAGAATCCCCCACAGACAGTTTTCCAAGTTCGGGCGAAACGTTGTAGAGGCCGTATGGTATTATGGCAGGGTTCGGAAAATGCACGTGCGTTTACGCACGTGTCAGTTTTCGGACAGTTGATACTGGTCGGCTTTGGTTTAAGCCGGATCCGAGTATCATATTGAGTAGATATAATATCTTTGTCTCAGTTGCATTTGTATTCGGTTGTAATACAAATGCGGGTATATTTATACAGTTACGGGGTTATCCTGAAAGTCGTTTCAGGATCACTTTTGGAAGTTGCCAGTTTTCAGTTTTCTATCAGCCGTCTTTTAACATTCGGTTAAAGACGGATTTATCTTTTCTTGAGATGAGTGTGGAAGTTTCTAGAAGCATCTAGATGTGGTGACTAGGTTAAATGGTGTTGTGTTTTCATTGGTTGCATTTAATGAAAGGATGACTAAGGATATGAGTCATTGTTTTCATTAATGCATTTTGTTAAGCTTAAGATATTTTCTTCTTGATATTTTTGTGAGAAGCTTCTTGTGGTCACCCCCCTCTCCTACACTCACCCTCCTCCTCCCTATATATGGCCGGCCCCTCCTCTCTCTCTCACTCTCTCACTTGATGTTTCATTTGATAGAAAAAGATTAGGATAGATTTTGGGGTGTATGGAATTTCACAGCTCATTTCATTCCATCACCCGATTCCCATGGCAACTTCATTTACTGATCGTCCACGGACTTGGACGAAGTGAGACAAAGTCATCTACTCATTCTCTACATCATTCTTGGTCGTCTCTTTTGGCAAACTTGACGACCGAGTTGCCTCAAGTCAGAGGCGGGAGCCCGTTTAAAGAATCGTTGACGTGGTGCCACCTGGATGAGTAGATCGGAGATCGACGAGATCGGAGCAGCCGCAACGGAGCGTGGGATGATGGTTAAAGAACGAATGACTCGGATCGTTCGGTATAACCTTTCTACACTCTTTACAGTTTGTTAGTTTAGCAATAATGGCAGATCCGGGTGAAAGTATACGATAGCGCCAGTTAAAAAGTTTTTGTTCCGCATTTGGCGTCTGTAGACGGCCAGGGCGCTACCGTGGACTTACAGTGGTATCAGAGCCTCACCATTTTGCTATACTAACTTATGCTAACGTGTTTAAAACATCGATCGAACCGGAAATCAAAAACCGCATTTTACAATTTCACAGTTTCTGTAGATTTTAAATGATGTCCTAAAATTATTTTACATATCACAGAAAGTTGTGCAGGGTTTCAGAAGCACACCGACCAAATTTGAGTACGTGATTCCACCAAACTACCGCGGAATCGCGGCCAAACGCATGGTTTGGCCGCGCATCCGCGGCCGTTCTAGTGAATCAGTGCACCAAATTTGCACAGTGTCTTCTCTGTTGGAATTTGGGGTTTTTGGTATATATCTTTTGGGCCCAGATTTTGTTACTGTTCACCAGTTGTTCGTGGGGCCCACTTTATGATATTTAGTCGATCGAAATTTAAACATGTTAGTTTACAGTGCTTACATTATATCTCCGACCGGGAATGTCATTTGATCGGTAAACCGCGTCTGTTTGCTATAGTTCTTTTAGACGGGTTTGCGAACGTGACATTCGCGTTGATGTTCTGTGTTGTGCTGTGTTGTCGCGGATTTGTCGTGGTGGATAGCAGTGTGCAATGGTAGTGCAGTTTGGATTTATTTGTACATTTGATATTGCGGGGCGAGCGTCCAACTTGTGGACTGCCGTCACTGCCTGTTGTATAATATTCTTTTGGGGCACGACCAGATTGCGGTCGATGTACCTGTTGTACTATTTTTCATTACTGTACCAGGTTTTACCCCGCGACGGAGTGCACGGATAGCCGGGTTCTGGGGGGCAATGGGTCCGCATCTCATGGCTTTGAGAGGCAGAGGGGCCTCACTCTAGAATTGGCAGACTATTCGCCGCACTCGTAGGTGGTACAGGTTGACCCAAGGAGGGGTGCTCAAGCTACCGGATTCCGTGAAGTGCTGGGTGGTCCATTCACTTTTGCTGTAAGGGGCTGCCTCGCTTCAGGTTTTGACGGGTAACTTGCCGCACCCGTAGGGGTCTAGGTTTCATTGCACAGGCTATCCACACGACAGGGGAACGTCGGGTTTCAGCAGCGGCTCTATGAAACCCGGGGATCCCAGACTATCTGTATTGTTCTGTGATGCTTATTACTTTTCTGTAATGTTGCATATTATCACGCCTGGAGCGATTATTGTATATTGGTTTATATACTATTAGATGTTGTATATGTTTTACACCCGCGCTAGTCCAGTCCCCGCTCTGTCGTTAGTTAAGTAACCTAACGAGTGATGACGGGACCCAGTGACGAATGCGGATGGCATATACGTACATTTTATTTTCGTTCTTTTCTGGTGTGATTAATTGATGGGACTGCGTTGATTCTGATCAATGCAAAGTAAAACAAACCTGTTTGCAGTTGTTGGAACAAATTTAGAAAGTGTTATTGCAAAGGCGTTTCCTTTTGTTTTGCATAGCGGTATTCAGTGGAATATCCTGCACCTCATTCGACGGGGCAAGGGCCGATATCCCTTCACCGGGACTGACCCCTTGGGCAGAAGTTTGCGTCAGGGTAATAACTTCACTATAGTCGACTACAAGTTGCTTTGCACCGCGGTATTCAGTGGAATATCCTGCACCTCATTCTACGAGGAAAGAGCCAAGATCCCTTCACCGGGAATGACCTCTTTAGCAAAAGGTTTTTCGCCACTATATTTTAAAAAAAGCTATCAGGTTCCTTCAGCGATATCAAGTTCGTTACGTTAAAGGTTTTTCGCCAAAAACCAGCCGTAGCCCTCCGTCACTTCTTTTGGGTATTCAGTAGTATTCAAGCTATGCATTTTAGCCAAAGTTAAGGCATAGTGTTTGGTAGCTGCTGGGTATTCATTTGTTGCATAGATAGATGAGTTGGTTTGGGACAGTCGTTCTGCTGATTGGCCAAAGTTAGGGGCATGTGTGGATGGGTTCAAATTGACAAGATAGTGACGGGTAGAACTTGGCATGTGACTTATGTCATTTTGACCAAAGCCAAGGTTATAAGAGCATGGGGCAAAAATCATATCGGGAGTTTCTAAAGAAACTGAAACTTGCCAAGTATGCGCATACCTTCTGGAGTATGAGTAACATGGATGCATTCCATCACGTTATCATGCGATGAGAGTTGGATCCCGGTTCCCACTGATGAGTTGGTTTACTCTTCGGGAGATCCCGATTGATTCTTCTTTCAGGTTTGGGGGAGAATTTGACAGGACAGTGGGAAGTTTCCGGATTAGATAAAGTGATAACCATTCTGATCTAGGATAGAGTGCACGCAGAGTGTTTCTTTTCTCTCTCTCTTTGGCAGCGACCTTTGACCGACCCTAGACTGTGACTCAGTGACCAAATTGACCGAACCTTCTTAAAATACTGGCTTTTGATTGTCTGAGTTGCATAAGTCATTGCCACTCCTTCTTCTACCCTTTGCATTTCTCAGAACACCCGTATTACTACGGACATCCACTTCCATTGGATAGATCCATCGTATGGTTATATACGAACTCGAAGGGACTTCTTCGAGGATGGGTCCAGGTTCAGGAGAAACAGAATTGGTTTATTCAGTTGTCTTTTATTATCACCTTCTCTCAGGTTGCGAGGGCTCCTTGGTTTAGGAGAGTACACCTATTACGCTTATTGGATAGTGTTATTCCAAACCATAGGCAGGTGCCGAAAGGTAGGGAATGAAGAAAACCAATTAGCCTAAGTAGGGTGTACAGAAGGTAATATGTAAAGACAAAATAAAGGGATTAGAAAGAGGGCAAAGTAAATTGCGACTGATATCATTCACAACCAAAACCGCGTACTTCATCGCCACTCCTATTTTCACCTTTAAAGGAATAAGGTATTATTCAGTTGTCTTTTATCATCACCTTCTCTCAAGATATGAGTACTCCTTGGTTTAGGAGGGTACACCTATTATGCTTACTGGATAGTCTTCTTCCAAACCATAGGCTGGTGCCGAATGGTAGGGAAGGAAGAAAACCATTTAGCCTAACGATGGTGTACAGAAGGTAACGACTAAAGACAAATAAAGGGACTTGGAGAGATGGCAATAAAATATACGGTTGAAGTCATGAATAGGATTATGGAAGAGGCATTGCTATGAATACCAGGATACCCCTACGAAACATTTTCATGTTTCAGTGCATTGTTAAAGGAAAACTGTTTTCCCGATTAGATACTTACTCCAAGGGTATGTATTTACCAGGTTTCATTCTCATATCTGTATGGTTTTACAGATAATGAGTGGGAGTAAGTTATTGGGAATTAGGTGACCATCCTCATTATATCGGAATTCGTTGTAATTGGTGATATTTGAGGAAATCGCCAGGGTACAGTTTCCAACCTACGACGCACAGGTTTTGAGTTGCTCAACTCAGCGGACTTATACAGAGTATTGTATGTTGTCCAAGTGTCCATCAGGACAAAGGGGTAGGTCCTCGTACTATGTTCTGTTTACTTATGACTTCTCTAGTATTTAGACAAGTGTTTCGTAGAAATACAAAGTCTGAGTTTTGAGAAGTTGTGGGTATAAGAATAAAGTAGAGAACCAAGTATCACAAGTATCGGGATTCTTCAAAGAGATCGAAGATGTAGATTCTTGTGATTGGTATTCAGATGATAGTAATGATTTTGAGAAACTTGTTTCTTTTTCAGGTTGCTCATAATTGGATGGATTCCTAAGTTGAGTAATTAGCCTCTTTCCATTAAGTTGATATGCACTGGAGACAGTTGCATGATTTGAATCTGGTTCCAATTAAATAAGTGCCAAAGTTTCTATATTGGATATAGAATGGTTCGTACCTTAAAAGATGTAAAGGTACGGGGAGTTGTCCAGCTTATGCTTAAAACCAGACTCTGGATAACTCAGGGCACGTTTCTGTAATGGATGTTTGTGGGTTGACCCTGGCTATGTCGAGGGTTGATATTCTACCATTTGGAAGATCAATAGTGATATTGTTCTTGACTCGCCACAGTTTTAGTAAAATGGATTTTTTCAGAAAACAGTAGTGGGAGTATGGTAGAACTGGAAGTGATTCTAGAACCGCGAACGATTACGGAAAATTTAATAGGACCTATATATTCAATCAGGTTTGACATTCTAATAGCCACTCCGCAGATATGGTGGGTAACCTCAGACACCCGAGAGGTACTTCGGTAGCCTCAAGGATGGTGACAGGGAGGTTCTTATCTACCCAGACTTGACACTACTGTTGTTCCAGGCTATGAGACCCGATAGGAGGGTTGTCGTAGTCAGTGGGAGCAGCAGAAGCATAGTGGGCAAGTAGCTTATGTCTATTTATAGACTTAAGCAGTTATAGCGGAGATAGATCATCTAATTTTGATGTGACAGTCATAGGTTTGACTTCATCAGAATAGGGGATGGATCTGTTAAGAAGGTAGTAGGGTGTGATGTCATGGTATCTGGATGACATACAATTCCTATACTACGATCGGTTGTACTGTGGTCGTCACATAGTCGTTTCTCCAGACAGGATATGGATATAATATTTGACATTCTGGTTTCTAGATCTATGGTTTTAGATCTGGATTTGGGTAGTTTCCCAATGTGGGTACTTTAACAGTATTCTAATGGTTTTTAGAATAGTTGACTCCTGGCATGGTGGTGTACCTACAGGTGATGGAGTCACCCTCTCTAAAGGTGTCTTACGGACTAAAGGGGAGAGGGATGGGCATGATTGACATATCACTTGCTTAGGCAACTGAGTCAATCGTGAGATGTCAAGTACCACACCAGATGTTGTTTTTGCACTAGATGCAATAAGTTTGTATTAATCAAATCCTGGAGAAACATAAGGAAGCAGTTTTAGAACCTAAGTACATGTTCTACGGATTTGATGACGGCAGCCTCCTTCGGGAGACGGTTATCATTCCAGGCTTCAAAGGTGACATGGTTTACAGAGTGATTGTCAGAGTTATAGTTTTTCCCTCTGACGAAGAGGGACAGTATTATGGACAGGTGGTCCAAGAGAATACTGTGGGAGGCATGGTGCCGGATACTGATTAGGTTCAGTGATCGATACAGTCTAAGAAGTTTGGATTTGGAGTTCATTTATGAACTAGGTCCCATCAGATATCCAGACATATTCTAAGACAGGTATTACTCGATCTGGGAGATGGCTTTTTCCGCGAACTTGAGATTTAGAGAGATATAGAAAGAAACATCTAGGCGGATCCACTCACTGAGGCTATTTCTCGAACACAATAGTTTTACAAACGGGCTTTGTGAAACTGATTAGTAGAGGAGTTGGATGTTCGGTTTCACACGGGCTGTGAGTAGTCGACATTGCAATAATTAGCCTTGAGTGCAAGTGGGAGATTGTTGGAGATAGTGCCCTCAGAGTCAATTATTGGATCGCAGGTACGTGATTGCAATGATTGCGGAGGACCTATACCGGTAGGACAGTCTTACTCAAGATGATAGTATGCTATCTGGTTTGCCTTTATCAGTCGTGTACATGTTCAGGTGACTGATTACATGTTACACTTTGATAGAGCCCTTAGGATCTTGCTTTACTACCAACAGTATGATGACGATCATATATGTGAGAGTTGGGTAGTTTATATGCATATCCTTAATTGTGGTCCCTAGTCGTGGGAGTTTCGAGGCAGGGCATCGATACTCCGGAGTAGACTAGTGTGTACAGTCGAGACCCCGACGAGGGGTGGTGGCAGGTCTCACAAGCCACTGGTGTCAGTTGGATCACCTAAGATGTATACAGGTGCTCATTGGGTTATGAGTACACCGGACAGGACTCGCCGGGAACCTGCTAGTTGGTATTATACATATCGTCAGATAGCAGTTCCGTGGTGACATGTGTACAGGTTAGTTCATCGACCTAAGGTCTTCATTTGTCTCGTGTGAGTTCCCACTGTGCTTTGATTTCTACCCTACCACGGCTCAAAGGAGTCGTGCAAACATGTAGTTTTTGGGTACAGTCCCGAGCCATATGGAGGCATGTGAGCGGATCGGCAGGGGATTCGTCTCTCCCGGTATTGGGGGCGAGATCGTGCTGTGTCTTGGAGAGCCATTACATAAAGCCCACGGCCGTGGCAGGAGATTTACTGGTAGGTACTCCAGTAGTATCTCAGGGTGTTATTGGGCTACACTCCGACACGACTTATACTGCTATTGGGGGTCTGACATTACTAGCCCCCTAGGCAGATATGCGATACTCATTGACGAACGGACCGGACTGTATATACATTGTCACTGTTAGGCTCAGTAGGGTTTCTGGATGAGTTCGCTCATCAGCCTCCCTTGAGGTCAGTCCATGGGCAGCCGTTATGCATAGCTAGTGCCGCTGATGGTTTGTGGTTAAACCCACTGCCAGGGTACTGACGAGTCATTAGAGTCCCCCACATTTTAACCGGTCATATCACTGACACGACTTGTACCGCTTTTGGGGGTCTGACTTTTACCAACCTCCTAGGCCGCCATGCAATGCTCGTAGACGAACGGACCGGACTGTACGGATATTGTCACTAACAGGCTCAGTAGGGTGTCAGGATGAGTTCGCTCATCGACGTCCCTTTTGGTCAATAGCTGGTAGCCCGTCACGTATGGCTAATACCTCTGACATGCTAGTGGTTAAATCCACAGCCATAGTATTGACGAGTCTTTAGAGTCCCCCACATTCAGTTGTTCAAGTTTTCGAGCGAAACGCTGTAGAGGCCGTATGAAGATATGGCAGGGTTCGATCAGATACGTGCGGTATTGCACGGATCAGGATCGGACGGTTAATACTAGCAGGCTTTGGTTTAAGCCGGATCCTAGTATTGTACAGTGTAGATTTTGTCTCATTGCATTTGTATTTCGGTCGGAATACAAATGCGGGTATGTATATACAGTAGCGGGGTTTTCCTGTAATTTATTACGGGATCAGTTTTTTGGAGTTGCCAGTTTGTTTTCCGTTTCAGCCATATTTCTTTGTATCTTTCATTGGCTGAAGATTGGTGGAGGAGGGCTTATTTGCAAGCATGCAAATTTGGTTAGTGGAGGGTGTTATTTGCATATTGTTGTATCATGATAACTCCTCCACCATTTGACTTCTTCTAGTCATCATTGCTTGACTTTCTTATTCATCATGGTTCACTTTTGGAATCATCATACTTGATGATGATGTTTGGTGATGATGGATGGTTATGGTTGATGGAGTATTTGGTTTAGTTTGTGATCATTTTCTTTGATCAATGATCACCCTTTCTCTCTATTGATTATTGGAGACACCTATATTCATTTTGTCTCTCTCACAATTCTCTCACTCTCTTCTCCTCACCTTGCCATGGCTGGCCTAGCTCTTGGAGGGGCTGCCCATTTTTTGGGTGTGGGAATTTTGCTCTTTTCATGCTACAAAATTCCCAAGTTTATCCACAAAAAGCTTACAACTCATTTCCTCCACCAAAGGCAACTTCCAATACCCCAAAATGAGACATAGAGCACTACACGTATTCTACAGCAAACCTTAGGCACGTCGGCTCGCCAACTTCGTGCCCAAGTTGCCTTGGTCCAGAGGTGGGAGCCCGTAAAAGAAGCCGGCGACGTGGTGCCCTTCCGGTGACTTGGTGGAGACCGGAGATTCCGCGAGGAGATCGGGACGACGACGAGAAGACCGAAGAACACGGATCAAATGCGCGTATGAGATACCGTATATTAATCGGGCGGTTTGCTTTTGGCCAGGGTCTCGTTCTTACCTAAGTAAGCGTACTTAAGGTGAGACGGCAAAGGCTTGAGTTCGAGCGTTGGAGGTGAAACGATGGAAGGTAAGACCGGTGCAAAGGTCTCGAACTCAAAGGACTCCAGCAAAGGTTCAAAGCGAGTGTAAGCAACCGAGTTGGATGGTTCAGGTAACTCATCCGGAAAGTCGAAAGATTCAAACTCGGGTTGTGCGCGGCTAAGATCGTTCAAGAACGTGAAACACTCGTATTCGTTGTCGGGCGCAGAAACAGTAGCAGGTTCGAAGAGAAACGCACTAGTGGTGTCAAGATTATCGTGTTCAAACAGAAACTCCTCGAATTCACACTCTTCGGGGGTGATCTCCTGGATCGAGCAGACGTCCAGTATATGAGCATTAGGTTCGGCGGGCTGATTCCCTAACCTAAAAATGTTGAGTTCAATCGTCATATTTCCAAAAGAGAGGTTCATTGAACCATTGCGACAATTGATCACAGCATTTGAGGTTGCGAGAAATGGTCGACCGAGTATCACCGGAATTTGATTCCGGGGGTTAGCTACAGGCTGTGTGTCTAATACAATGAAGTCGACGGGGAATATGAAGTCCCCGACTTTGATTAACACATCCTCTAGCTCACCCCTAGGATGGGTGATCGATCGGTCGGCCATTTGGAGAGTGCAGTGTGTGGGTTTCAACTCTCCGACGCCTAATTGCTCGTATACTGAATACGGAAGCAGGTTAACACTGGCACCAAGATCTAATAGTGCGCGGTTGATGTTCTTATCCCCAATGGTAATTGAAATCGTAGGACAGCCAGGGTCCTTCCGTTTTTGTGGTAAAGATTGGGTAAGGGCATCACTCACAGCACTAGCCAAGAAAACTTTCTTGGGTACCTGAGACTTCCTCTTTTTCGTGCACAAGTCCTTTAAGATTTTTGCGTAGGACGGGACTTGTTGGACAGCATCTAAAAGAGGAATGTTAATGTTAACCTGCTTGAATAACTCCAGAATCTTCTCCATTTGAGGATTTTGTTTGTTAGACCTCAACCGGTTTGGAAATGGAACATTTTGAAAATTGGTTGAGTCTAATGCTGGAGGAGGAGATTTTGGAGTTGGAACGGATCCCAGAATAGGTGTTTTCGTGGAGTGAGAAGTCGGTCCGTTCATAGCAGAAGAAGAGGAAGGAGAGCCTGTTGAAGAATGGAGAATAGGCTCGGAAGACGAAGAAGAAGAAGGAGAAGAAGAAGAAGAAGCAGCGGCCGGGGTGTCATCGTTGATCCGTTTGCCAATGTTGTTTTGCAGCATCCTCCCCGATCTCAGTGTGGTCACGGCACTCACATTATGGTTTTGTTGTTCAAGAGCAACATGTGCATTATGTGGGTGACCGGGATTTGGAAGTGGCTGGGACGGGAGCTTCCCCTTCTCTCGCTCGCTTAAGGCCGCATTCAGCTGTGCAATCTGGGCCTCGATGGTTTTGATGCTTTGCCCATGTGCGGCAGTGTGTTGCACTAAAGATTGAATCGAAGACTGGATGTTGGCGGTGGATTGAGTCGATTGTTTGACAAACGCCTCCAGACTTCGCTCGAGCGAGGAAACCTTATTTTTTTTTGACGGAACAAAGTTGTTGGGTGCAAAGTTGTTCGTCTGGTTTTGGTAAGGTTGGGGTTGGAAGGGCTGCTGATACTGCGTTTGAGTTTGTTGTGGCGCTTGTTGTTGCGGTGGAGGGGCCCTTTGGAAATTGTTGCCTTGGAATTGATTCTGATTCTGATTCCAGGCGAAATTGGGGTGGTTCCTCCAACCGGGATTGTAGATGGAAGAGTATGGATCATTCCTCGGTCTTTGCTGGAATGCATTAACCTGATCCTGTCCTTGCGATGGTGGATTGTAAGGACACTCTTCGGTCAAGTGAGAAGGATCGGAACAACAAGCGCAGATGGTACGAAGGGGGAGAACAGGGGCAGGAGTAGGAGAAGAAAATTTGCTCTCTATTGCTTCAAGCTTTTTTGTTATTGCAGCCATTTCAGCTCTCATCGCAATAGAGACATCAAGCTGGTGAATTCCTACCCTAGACTGACCGGTAGAAGTGGAGGTAGAAGAAGAAGAAGAAGTCGGTCTGGTGCTCTCCCACTGTAGCGTTTGCTCCGCAAGGTCGTCAAAGAACTGCCACGCTTCCTCGTCAGATTTCGATAGGAAGTGGCCCTGACAGATGGTTTCCAGCAACTGCTTCGTTGCTGGGTTCAGTCCCTCGTATAAGGTTTGGCAGAGCTGCCATTTCTCTATACCGTGGTGAGGACACTGAACAAGAAGGTCTTTGTATCGGTCAAAGCATTTCCAGAAGGGTTCAGAAGGAAGCTGGGAGAATTGGTTGATTTCATTTCGAATCCTTGCGGTCTTATGATTTGGATAGAATTTTTTCAGAAACGCTTTAACAAACTCGTCCCAGCTGGTGATTGAGTGGGAAGCGGTGCTATACAGCCATTTTTCGGCGAGATCGCATAAAGTGAACGGAATGACCCGTAGATGTATAGCATCGTCCGACAGCTGGGTGGTTTTCATCATGGCACAGACGTTTTGAAATTTGTTGATGAAGATATAGGCATCTTCAGATTCAAGCCCATGAAAACGTGGAAGCATGTTGATGAAATGGGGCTTAATTTCAAAGTTGTCCCCATTGGCCGGAGGAAGAGAAAGGCAGGTGGGAAGTGCAGAACGGGTGGGGTAGAAACGATCCTGGAGCGCAATTCGCTGCGGCGCTACAACAGGCGGAGGTGGTGGAATATTGGTCTCCGTAGGAGGTGGAGCCAATCCAGCGGTGGTCAAAGAGATGTTTGGATTAAATCCCGACATCGCGGAAGAAGAGGTTGGTGAAGGTGAAGGTGAAGGTGAAGGTGAAGGTGAAGGTGAAGATGTATGAACAGAATTCCGGTCAACGTCGGAGTTGGCCGGCAAAGGAAGGGGTGAAAGAGGAGTGGACGAAGTATCGACTTCGGAGTCGATCGCATAGTCGGTCGCGACTAACGTAACGCGGACTAGACGGGCACTAGTGTCCCGAGTCCAAGCGGACATACACTAAACGAGTTTAGTATAGTCAAAGCGGAGAAGGTGAGGGTAAGAAAACGTCAATGGAGAAAGGCGATGGGTGGTGGGTGAAAATGGATTTGGCGACAAAAGGGCAAGTTTTTATAAAAGTTTTTGATTTTTTTTTGATTTTTTTTCTTTTTTAGAAAGAGATTTACAGAAGTATGTATGGAAATACGGCTTAAGCAATCACAAACAAGATATGCACAATCACACCTAGATCTAGGGTAACCTAGGTCTACTAGACCTGCTCCTGAACTTGATTTTTGAAGTTAAACAGTGTCGAGAAACGGGCTTAACAATACACTGATCACGAGGCCAGGTAAGAGCAGAGATAAGGGGAGGTTGTCCAACGCTTTCGCGAAGTTCCTTAATTAAATAACCCTTTCTCTTTCGGCGGTTGCGCCTTTAACACTTTCCTAGACACCCCGTAAACAATGTACGGTTAAGCGAGGTTCTAAACACGGTTTATCTTCTCCTAATGAGCGCGAAGTCCTTAGGGCTGAAGTCTAGTATTTTTTAATTTACAATGGACAATGCATATGCTTTAGTGATTTTTGGGGTCCTGGGAAGGGTGATGAAATCCCCACCCAATCTGGATTGGTTTCAAGCCCCTTAAGTCCGTATTAAAGAAATGCAAAGCAGTAACAAATCAACTGCAAACAATTTTTATTTGCGGCGCAAAGAATCCTGCACAAGAACAGTTTATTGGAAGGGGGAGAAGAATTTGCGCAAAGAAGACTGCAGAAAACACAGTTCAGTGGAGTTCAGAGGAGTGGAGAGAGGCAGAGAGACTTACAGAGAGATTTTGGGGCTCTGAAGCTACCAAGTGGCCACGTTTCCGCGGCCGAACGCATGCAATGGCCGCGGATCCGCGGCTATGTAGAGGAATTGGGGCTCTGAAAAATTTTGGTGTTCTCTGTTGGGTGTCCTCTGCTTGTCTGGATGTACTGAATCTTGATTTGCTCACTGTATTTGCTCCAGATTTGTACAGTAGACCGGATGCTTCGTTTTGTCCGTCGCGGTGTAGCCGCGAAAATGTGGGTCTATCTTCCCACGTCTTTGGCACTGTACTTGAACTCCGTATTTCCAACATCTTTGGCGTCGATCTTGAGCTTCGTATTTCCTGCACACTTGCACAAAAACTAATCAAGAATAACAAGATGGTTTCTTTTACAAAGTATATTTTTTTTTTTCGTTTTTTTTATACTTACAAATTAACCCGAAATTACACAAGGAAATAAACTACCGTCTCCCCGGCAACGGCGCCATTTGATTGTTAGGATACGTGCGTGTTCAAGTTCTGGTTTAAATACCGCAATCAAGACGGTTTCGCATGTAGCTAGCCGGTTGAGTACGGGTCGTCCGCAGGGAGATGGGAGTCTTTTTCAAAGTGTTTTAACGAGTTAAGTCCTGTTTTCAGATTTTGTTGGATTATCTAAGTGTTGAGTTGATATTTAAAGAGAGCTTGTTAGGGTTAGGATTAGGTTATTTTGAGTTAGGAGTCTCCACATCTTTCGTTGCCCCTCTTAATATCGATGTTACGGTAATCGGCAACAACGGGGATTATCACGACTAGGAAGGTACTTGCGAGTATAAGCTAGGCTTTCCAACGCATAGTCCTTCCTTTTGGTGCTTGTCCGTCCGTTCTTGGCTCTTATCCATAACCTCCGGTTAATTCAACCACAACCGGTCTCATTACGGAATCACCGCTATCATGTAGGATAGGGTGCTGTAAGGAGCGGATTGTGGTTCAATTAACGGGAGTCGATTTAAGTTGTTGGGCAAGGAAAGAGTGAGAGAGATTTCCTTCTCTCAAACTTCCCTTATCCTACCCTAACAAGTATAAAACTACTCACACTTCATGATAAGGAAAAACAAAACAAAAGAGGAAGATAGAAAGAAGGAGATTAGAAGAATACGACTAACTATTTGCGACCTCACCTTGGCGAGGATCGAGCGTAAGTATCATTGTCGTATGAATGATAAAGAAAAAGAGAGAAGAAAGAAACAATCAAGCAAATAACAACAACTACTTAACAATTAAAATTACAACACATTACAACAAGTAAAGAAAGAGACAAGCATGATAATAAAAATGGTCTTCTTTATTCATCACTCTTCACTCAAAAGCTCACTACAAGTTTAATGGAGAAGAGGTGAGAAGAGGAAGAAGAACAACCCTAAAACTAGGCAAAATGAGAATACAAAAATTGACCCTTCCTTCACAAAATTCTGGGCTATTTATAGGCCAAGAAATGAAACCCTAGGGCAACCACCAGAACCCTGATGCAATGACCAAACTGCCCCTGGAAGCTCGTGCCCTGAATCCCCTGTACGGCCGCGGATCCGCCGCCTATGCCCCCTTATTGCCGCGGATCCGCGCCCCTACAGTGGACTTAGGGTGTGGGCTTCTGTGTACTTTCCTGTTCTCCTGTCCCCTTTTGTCTGGTGTATATATTTTCTGAAAACTCTTTCCCATTTCTTCCAGAATTTCTATTGAGGAAAGGTGGACTTTTTTTTGTGGATGATTGCCTCGAGCTCCGCGTAGATCTCTTGGATTTTGTGCTACCATTGAGCCTTGTGCATGAGAATGACATTTTGTCTTCCTAAACTGGTATCTGGCAACAAACGGATGAAGAGCGGAGACCGTGTTTTATCTGTGGTTGGCAGGAACCGGATTTTGTCGTGTTTTCCATGAATTTCTCCGTTTGAGAACCGGGAACCTGTATCCTGCAATTGACTAGCAAACACGGCTCAAGAGTATCTACCGATATGCAATGTGATAAAAATTGGGCGGTATGAAAATGCAAAAATCTGATATGAACATCCTCTTTCCATTTGGTTGATATGCACTGGAGACAGATGCATGTTTTTGAATCTGGTTCAAATTAGATTAGTGCTTTTGTTTCTATATTAGATTTATATAGAATTAATTTATATCTTAACGATGTTAAGGTATAGGGAGTTGTCCGGCTGATGCTTAAAACCAGAATCCGGATAAACTCTAGGCACGTTTCAGTAATGGCAGTTTGTGGGTTATCCCGGGCTTTGACGAGGGTTAACTTTCTACCATCAGGAAGATCAGTATTTATATTGTTCTTGACTCGCCACAGTTTTAGTAAAATGGATTTTTACAGAAAAACAATAGTGAAAGTATGGTAGAACTAGAAGTGATTCCAGAACCACAAACGATCACTGATGATTTAATAAAACCTAACGATTCAATTAGTTTCGACGTTCCATTAGCCACTCCGCAGATTTTGGTGGGTAACCTTAGGCACCTGAGAAGTACTTTGGTCTTCTCAGAGACGGTGAAAGGGAGGTTCTTGTTTACCCAGGCTTGTCATTGCTGCTGTTCTAGACTATAAGACCCGGCAGGAGGATGAGTATAGCGTCGTTCTAAACTAGTTTTAGAAGTGTACGCATATATTTGATTTTGCCAGAGGGTTGTTGTAGTCAGTGGGAGCAGTGGAAGCATAGTAGACAAGTTGCTTATGTCTATTTATAGACTAAAGCAGGTATAGCGGAAATAGATCATCTATTTTTGATGTGACAGTCATAGGTCTTGACCTCATCAGAATAAGAGATGGATCTAGTAAGAAAGTAGTAGAGAGTGATGTCCAGGTATTGGGATGACATGCACTTGATAGGAAGGGATGTTCCTATACTACGATCGGTTATAGTTTAGTTGTCACACAGTTGTTTCTCCACAGAGGATATAGAAATAATATCAAGTTTCCTAGTTACTAGATCTATGGTTTTAGATCTAGATTTGGGAAGTATCCAAATCTGGGAACTTTTGTTGGATATATGTATGCCCTAGAGGCCATTATATGATAGTGGATGTGTGTGTGTGTGTGTGTATATATATATATATATTCAGTGTACATTTTTGCTCGACATGATAGTATGCTATCTGATTCTTCTTTATCTGACATGTTGATTTGATCATGCTTTTATTCATTCATACATGTTGATAAAGCCCTGAGGATATAGGCTTGACTACTGTGATTATGATGGAGATCATAATAGCGGGACATCTGTAGTTTATAAGCATATCCTGGAATGTCCCTAGTCATAGGTGTATCGAGACGGGGCATCGATATACCAGAGTAGACTAGCGTATATGATACTTGACCCATATGATGGGCGATGGATGTTCCCACATTCATCGATGTTTGATATCGAGATCGTATACTGGTGCTCAGTGGTGACTGGGTACACTGGACGGACTCGCCAAGAACTCATATATGGAATTATATCTATCGTCGGATAGCAGTTCTCAGGTGACACTGGTACAGGTTAGTCTGTAGACCCGAGATTGTCATAGAGTCTTGTGTGTTCTCCCACAGTACTTTGATTGCCACCCTACCACGGCTCTATTGAGTCGTGCAAACAGGTGGCTTTTGGGTACAGTCCCGAGACACACGAAGATGATGAGCGATAGGAGGGGTTTTGTCTCTCCCGGTATTGGGAGTTGATGCTGTGATGTGCTCGATTGGCTATATCAGTAAGTCCCTGGCCAGGGTTGTTGATATTTACTGATAAGTGCTATCAGTAGTTTCTCGATCTGTTATAGACCATTCATCGGCACGACTTATTGAGTTATTGGGGTCGACGTTACCATCCCTAGACTCGATATGCAGCATATCTGACGAAGAGACCGGACTGTACGGTAGTGTTTCCGGTTGGCTCGACGGGAGTTGTGACAGGTTCGCTTGTTTTCTTCTGATCGCTCAATACCCGGGTGGCCGTTACGTTTAGCTGACCGCTTGCGGCTTGGGGGTGCTTGATATAATCATCACCCACTGCCGGCATATTGACGAGTCTTAGAGTCCCACAATGGAGTTACCTAGTCCAGGCGAAACGATGTGGTGCGCATATGAGATATGCGCGTGGACCCGGTTAAAATGCGCGTATGAGATACCGTATATTAATCGGGCGGTTTGCTTTTGGTCGGGTCGTATGTGATATGACCGGTTTGCTAAATCAAGTGTTGATTTATCATTGACCATTAGTTTCTCACTTTAAACCCTTTCTTGTCTTTTTGTTGTATGCATGCATGTATGCATTTATTCTCATTAATGCAATATGGATGTGCATGCACACATACATGCATACATAATTCTTAAATGGTTGTTGATATAGTGGATGGTGGCAATATAAGACTCACACCATTTATAAATATATGGGTATTTCCTTTTTGGAAAAGAAAAATGGAAATGGAAATTGTTATCATGGTTTAATATTTTATTCATGCACTAACCCTTTGCTTTAACCATTATTTAATTTCTATGGCCATTTTTGATCCAAAATAAATATCTAGATATTTTATAACTATGGTTAAGAATGAGAAAGAAAATATATATATATTTTCATTTCTCATTTTTAACATAAGCTTATTATTATCTTGAGCTCTTCATAAGCCATCATCTTCTTCCTCCTCTCTCTCTTGCTCTCTAGCTTTTTCTTGTGAGCAAAAGAGTCATCAAGTTAGGGTTTTGAAGTGAGAAAAGAAACCACATCACCATTCTACACTAGTCTTGCCCATTAGTGTAGAGTGTTAGTTTCTACTTCTTCTCTTGATCTAGTGGAGCTTGAAGCTTGGACAAAGAGGACTCCGGGTGGATCGTCGTGGACCTAGAGGATCTCAAGAGAGCCTTTTCCAACCCTCAAGTAGCCAAGGAGTCCAGCGTAGGGAGCTACAAAGGTTGTACTCTCAAAACCCTAGCTTTTACTACCTGTGTTTGTGTTATAGTTTTGTTACCCTAGCTTTTCTAGTTTGATCTTTAGGTTTGTTTCTCTAGCACCATATAAAATTTAAATATGGCATGTGTGATACCTCCAAACCCTTGTAGTAGTGCTGTAGAAACTTCTTCATGGTATCAGAGCCAAGCTAGAGCCTTAGGGTAACCTAGACGACGTTAAAAACCTCGAACGAACGAAAATCGACGCTCGAAGGGTGCTCTCTGGAAATTTTTCTAAAACCTGGATTTTTTCAAATTAAAAATACTTAAAAAATTTAGCAGGGTATTTTATGGGCCCATAAGAAGTACGAAGTCCTGACTCATCCGTACAACCACGGAACCGCGGCCATAGTGGCCTTTCTGCGGAGGTTCCGCGGCGCAGTAGGAGTGTTGTGGGCCGTATTTTCTTGTGCATGCCCGTATGTATTTTGTGAAGTTACTGGTATTTTTTAAATCTGCTCAGGTGTTGAGCTTTCTGAGAAGTCTTTGGGTGTTCAATCGTTCGATCGAATGTTTTAACTACGCCTAGTTTATTAATATTTGATACAATAATTGGAATCTACAAATTTGTTTGTTGCGTGTAAATCTAGCAGTTCGGTTTCGGCAACAATCAGAAATCTTGTTGAATTATCCGGTTTGTTTTGAAAAGGCGTTTTCATGGATGAGACCTAAATGCGAGCTTTTCATTGTTAGGCATGAAATCTTGTATATGTGATATTCCGGATTTGTGTTGTCTAAAGGCAGTTATGATTCTAATTGTTCTAATTTTTCATTTTATTTCTCTGTGACTGTAAGTGTAGTATGTGGTATATCACCGGTTTCGTTGCTATACATCAACGACAATCGGGATACGCATACTTACTTACGTTGATGATATTTGATATTATGTGTTGCTGAGATTTGACATGTAGGATTGTCGTGATTGAATAGCCGGGGGTTTGATATGAGATGAGAGTTTTCTTTTCATTCATGTAAAATTCAAATGTAATGTAATATTCTTTTATTTGGGGCACTTCCAGGTTGAGGATGATGTCACTAGTATTGTATATTATTTACTTTTCTTCATTAGGATAGACCCAAGGAGGGGAGCACAAGTGACCGGGTTCAGGGGTTCAGAGGGAGGCCATCTCGAGGAGTCGAGACCGGGTCTCCTAAACTCTAGAATTAGTAGGGTCGCTTGCCGCTCTCGTAGGGGTCTAGGGGTGTGGGCTTGGCTATTCATCGCGACCGTGGAATTCGTATTTTCTATTATTGGCTAAAATACTAAATACGGACGTCCTAGTATATCCTATATTATCATATCTGTGTTTCTGCTGCCTATATTCTATATATCTGAGACGATTGCTATATTATATATGAGATATATAATAGACGTTGCTTATGTTTTACACCCGCGCTAGTCCCGTCCCGATATGCCATTAGTTAAGTAACCTAACTGTGCATAACGGAACATTGCGGCGAATGCGGATGGCATAAGCGTACATTGTATTTTCGTTTCTTTTCTGTGATTGGCTTAAGGACTTAAATGATGGGGCTACATTAATATGATTAATGTAAAGAAAATAAACCCTAAAAAAGATATTGTAGAATCGGATTTGAAAACCACTCGGCTCTTTATGAAAAAGCTACATTTTAAAACTGCGGAGCCCAAGCCACTCCTTTTGAAAACCATTTGATTCTATGACGATATCAAGTTCAAAGCGTTAAAGATTTTCTTAAAAATCATCCGCAACCCTCCGTCATTTTAGGAAGTAGAGTACTTAGTATTCGTGCTACGTTTGTTGACCTTAGCTAAGGCGTAGTGTACGGTAGCTAAGTGATGTTTTCCTACAATGCATATGATGCAGATTAATTGGGACGGGCATGTGACTTTGTTGACCTTAGCCAAGGGTCATGTGAACGGGTCTAATTAATCAAGAAATGACGGGTTAAACTTGACTAGTGCTTGTGATTTGTTGACCATAGCCAAGGTCATGAGTGCTTGGGGTAAAAACCACATCGGGAGTTTCAAGAGTTCAAATTTGCAATGAGATTGCATACCTTCCATATGATGGTTGGATCCCGATCCCACTGTGGGCAATAGTTGCTCCCAGGAGAGTTTATAATTAGCTAACTCATTAGGTGTCTAGAAAGGTGTTAAACAGGGCTACGCCTCTGGGAAGATGAGGTTTATATTAATTAGGTCCGTGCGAAAGCACGGGGAACCTCCCTAAAGTACCGACACTGGCCTGGATGAACGGTTAGCAAAGTTGTAGACTGTAATTAATCCTGGCTAGTTTTCTTTTTAAGGTTTGAAAGAAAAACTTGATTAAAGCAGTAGGAGACATCGATTAGATAAGATAATAACCAATCTGATCATTGCAAGAGCTTTTGCTGAGTGTATTCTTTTCTCTCTCTTAATGGCAGATACCAATGACAGGACTCAAGCTTCTACTAGATAAAAATAAACTGAATGTGACCAATTATAAAGACTGGCTGAGGAATCTTAACATTGCCTTGACTTATGATAAGGTATCATATGTCCTCACGGCTCCAGCCCCGCCCGTCCCAGGTCCTAAATCCTCAGTTGCGGATATTGAAGTCCGCAAGACATGGGACACTGACTGTGCCACGGCCAAATGCCTCGCACTTGCATCGATGGATAACACACATCAAAAGCAGCACGAGAATATGGACGTTCACGCCATATTCCTCCATACAAAGGAGTTGTATGGAGAGCAATCCCGCGTATTACGATACGAAACACCAAGAAAACTATTTCAGATGCGAATGGCCCCTGACACACCAGTAAGAGACCATGTTCTGAAGATGATAGCTCTCATAGAAGAGCTTGAGGACCTTGGATGGACAATGGACAATGAACAATATACGGATATTATTCTGCAGTCTCTCCCCTCCACCTTTGCTCAATTTATAGTTAACTTCAACATGCATAACATGGAGAAGGAACTACCTGAACTCCTTAATATGTTAAGGAGTGCAGAGAGCACACTAAAATCAGTGAAAACTCCCGTTTTGAGTGTGGGGCAATCTTCCTCTTCTCGTCCAAAGGCAAAGGCCCAGGGAAAGATGAAGAAGAAACCCACCAAACCTAAGGGTGGAGTCAAAAAGGTTAAGGGGAAAGACAAGTCCAAAGCTGGGGAATCGGGGAAAGGGGAATGTTATCACTGCCACAAAACATGACATTGGAAGCGCAACTGCACGGAGTACTTAGATCTCAAGAAGAAGCATGGGGATGCTTCCGCTTCAGGTGTGTTTGTGACAGAAAACTGTTTTTCAATAAACTCTGCTTCCTGGGTATTAGATACCGGTTCAGGTTCTTACATTTGCAATTCTATGCAGGGGCTGAGAAATAGCAAGGTTTTGAAGACAGGTAACCATACTCTCTGCGTTGGAAATGGTTCCAATGTACATACAGTTGCAGTGGGAGAGTATCACTTGGGGTTGCCGTCTGGGTGTATATTGGTTTTGAACCCATGTTATTATGTACCTAGTATGCTTTGTAATATAATATCCGTTACTTTGTTAGACAATGAAGGATATAATTTTGTATTGCAGAACAATGTTATGAATATTCACCTGAATCAAATGTTGGTTGGGTATGGTACGCTTAATAACGGGATATACGTCCTAAATCAACACACAGTTTTCAATATACAACACACTAATAAAAGAAAACTTTCAGAAATAAATGAAGCTTTTCTTTGGCACTGTAGACTTGGTCATATTAACGAAACAAGACTAAACAAGTTACACAAAGATGGATATTTAAACCCTTTTGATTATAAATCTTATGCGACTTGCCAGTCTTGTATCAAGGATAAAATGACCAAAACTCCGTTTACAGGACATGGAGAAAGAGCTACTGAGCTCTTAGGGCTCATACATAGTGATGTATGCGGGCCAATGTCTACGCAGGCTAGAGGCGGTTTTTCATACTTCATTACATTCACTGATGATTTCTCAAGATTCGGTCATGTATTTTTATTAAAGCACAAATCCGAAGCTTTCGAGAAATTCACTGAATATAAACAAGAAGTAGAAAAACAAACCGGCTTGAACATCAAAATGCTTCGATCAGATCGAGGTGGGGAGTACCTCAGTACAGAGTTTGCAAACTTCCTAAAAGAGAATGGGATTCTCTCTCAGCTCACTCCTTCTTACACACCACAGCACAACGGTGTGTCAGAACGTCGGAATTGGACCCTATTCGACATGGTCTGTTCTATGATGAGTGATGCTGAGTTACCCGTCTCATTTTGGGGGCATGCATTGGAGACTGCAGCATTTCTATTGAACAGGGTCCCAACTAAAACCGTGTCTACCACGCCATATGAGATATGGCATGGGAAGAGACCATCTCTTAAGAGAATTAAGATTTGGGGTTGCCCGGCCTATGTTAAAAAGCAGAATCCGGACAAACTCGAGACACGGTCGGTCATGTAACTTTGTGGGATATCCAAAGAATTCTTATGGATATCTTTTCTACCACAAGGAGGAACAAAAGGTGTTTGTTTCTCAGCATGCCACATTCTTGGAAAAAGAGTTTTTCACAAATGAAACTGATGGTAATGTGGTGGATCTAGAAGTGGTTTTAGAGACACAAACTTCAAATGACGACTTGGTTGAACCGACTGTTGCAACAGAAACTGAGGAAGCTCGGCCACTCCGTAGGTCTGGTAGGACTTTTCGCCCACCGGAGAGGTACTACGGTTTCCTCATTGATGGTGACAGAGAAGACTGCATCATGGAGGATGATGATCCTACCAGCTTTCAGCAAGCTATCACGAGTGGAGACTCTGTGAAGTAACTGGATGCCATGAGATCCGAAATGGAGTCCATGTACACCAACAAAGTATGGACTTTGGACGTTGTACCCCCTGGGGTAAAACCTGTGGGGTGCAAATGGATCTTTAAAAGAAAGATTGGTGTAGATGGGCAGGTAGAGACCTATAAGGCAAGACTTGTGGCGAAGGGTTTTCGTCAAAGACCAGGTTTGGACTATGACGAGACTTTTTCTCCCGTAGCCATGCTTAAATCCATTCGGATCCTACTTGCTATTGCTGCTCACTACGACTATGAAATCTGGCAGATGGACATTAAAACGGCATTTCTAAATGGAGATTTAGAAGAATGCGTTTATATGGATCAGCCAGAGGGCTTCATTGACAGTGGGAGCAGCGGGAAAGCATGTAGATTGCTTAAATCCATTTATGGATTAAAGCAGGCGTCACGGAGTTGGAACATCTGTTTCGATGATGTCATCAAAGAGTTTGATTTCATAAAAAATCTAGATGAACCCTGTGTTTATAAGAAGGCTGTAGGGAGAGCTGTCACATTCCTCGTATTGTACGTGGATGACATTCTTCTGATAGGAAATGATATTCCTATGCTACAGTCGGTCAAATCTTTCTTATCACTAAGGTTCTCCATGAAGGACCTGGGTGATGCCACATACATTCTGGGCATTAGGATCTATAGGGATAGATCTAAGAGGTTGTTGGGATTGTTCCAAACTAGGTACATCAACACCATCCTAAAAAGGTTTCGTATGGAGGACTCCAAGCGGGGTGCCTTACCCGCTTGCCATGGGGTCACTCTCTCTAAGGACTCTTGCCCAAAGACCGATGAAGAGAGAGCTCGCATGGGCATTATACCCTATGTTTCGGCAGTAGGATCTATAATGTATGCGATGTTATGTACACGCCCAGATGTAGCTTATGCACTTAGTGTTGTAAGCAGGTATCAATTCAACCCAGGGGAGAATCACTGGATAGCTGTGAAGAACATTCTAAAGTACTTGAGAAGGACTAAAGAATTGTTCTTGGTGTATGGTAATGGAGATCTCCAAATGGAGGCCTTTACCGATTCGAGCTTCCAGAGTGATAAGGATGACAAAAAATCTATCTTCGGGTTTGTATTTACCCTTAATGGAGGGGCGGTAAGTTGGAAGAGTTCCAAACAGGATACCGTTGCAGACTCTATGATGGAGGCTGAGTACATTGTTGCGAATGATACCGCCAAGGAAGCCGTCTGGATGAAGAAGTTCGTCTCGGAGCTAGGAGTAGTTCCAACCATTATTGATCCAATACCATTGTATTGTGATAATAATGGGGCTATGGCGTTAGCCAAGGAGCCCAGGTCCCATCAGCGGTCCAGACACATCCTGAGGCACTTTCATTTGATCCGGGAGATTGTAGATCGCCGCGAGATCGAGATTAGGAGAGTTGACACAAAGAATAACACCGCGGATCCACTCACCAAGACCCTCACTCAGCCGCAGCATGAGCGACTTTTTGAGATGTTGGGTATGAGATACGCCAATAACTGGCCTTAGTGCAAGTGGGAGATTGTTGGATATATGTATGCCCTAGAGGCCATTATATGATAGTGGATGTATTTATACATGTATATATATATATATATTCAATGTACATTCTTGCTCGACATGATAGTATGTTATCTGGTTCTTCTTTATCTGACATATTGATTTGATCATGCTTTTATTCATTCATACATGTTGATAAAGCCCTGAGGATATAGGCTTGACTACTGTGATTATGATGGAGATCATACTAGTGGGGCATCTGTAGTTTATAAGCATATCCTGGAATGTCCATAGTCGTAGGTGTATCGAGACGGGGCATCGATAAACCAGAGTAGACTAGCGTATATGATACTTGACCCATATGATGTGCGATGGATGTTCCCACATTCATCGATGTTTGACATCGAGATCGTATACGGGTGCTCAGTGGTGACTGGGTACACTGGAAGGACTCGCCGAGAACTCCTATATGGTATTATATCTATCGTCGGATAGCAGTTCTCAGGTGACACTGGTACAGGTTAGTCTGTAGACCCGAGATCGTCATAGAGACTTGTTTGTTCTCCCACTGTACTTTGATTGCCACCGTACCATGGCTTTATTGAGTCATGCAAACAGGTGGCTTTTGGGTACAGTCCCGAGACACACGAAGACGATGAGCGATAGGAGGGGTTTTGTCTCTCCCGGTATTGGGAGTTGATGCTGTGCTGTGCTCGATTGGCTATATCAGTAAGTCCCTGGCCAGGGTTGTTGATATTTATTGATAAGTGTTATCAGTAGTTTCTCGATCTGTTATAGACCATTCATCGGCACGACTTACTGAGTTATTAGGGTCGACGTTACCATACCTAGACTTGATATGCAGCATATCTGACGAAGAGACCGGACTGTACGGTAGTGTTGCCGGTTGGCTCGACGGGAGTTGTGACAGGTTTGCTTGTTTTCTTCTGATCGCTCAATACCCGGGTGGCCGTTACGTTTAGCTGACCGCTTGCGGCTTGGGGGTGCTTGATATGATCATCACCCACTGCCGGCGTATTGACGAGTCTTAGAGTCCCACAATGGAGTTACCTAGTCCAGGAGAAACGATGTGGTACGCATATGAGATATGCGCGTGGACTCGGTTAAAATGCACGTATGAGATACCGTATATTAATCGGACGGTTTGCTTTTGGTCGGGTCGTATGTGATATGACCGGTTTGCTAAATCAAGTGTTGATTTATCATTGACCATTAGTTTCTCACTTTAAACCCTTTCTTGTCTTTTTGTTGTATGCATGCATGTATGCATTTATTCTCATTAATGCATATATGGATGTGCATGCACACATACATGTATACATAATTCTATCATGGTTGTTGATATAGTGGATGGTGGCAATATAAGACTCAAACCATTTATAAATATATGGATATTTCCTTTTTGGAAAAGAAAAATGGAAATGGAAATTGTTATCATGGTTTAATATTTTATTCATGCACTAACCCTTAGCTTTAACCATGATTTAATTTTATGGCCATTTTTGATCCAAAATAAATATCTAGATATTTTATAACTATGGTTAAGAATGAGAAAGAGAAAATATATATATTTTCATTTCTCATTTTTAATATAAGCTTATCATTATCTTGAGCTCTTCATAAGCCATCATCTTCTTCCTCCTCTCTTTCTTGCTCTCTAGCTTTTCTTGTGAGAAAAAGAGTCATCAAGTTAGGGTTTTGAAGTGAGAAAACAAACCAGATCACCATTCTACACCAGTGTAGAGTGTTAGGTTCTACTTCTTCTCTTGATCTAGTGGAGCTTCAATCTTGGACAAAGAGGACTCCGGGTGGATCGTCGTGGACCTAAAGGATCTCAAGAGAGCCTTTTCCAATCCTCAAGTAGCCAAGGAGTCTAGCATAGGGAGCTACAAAGGTTGTACTCTCAAAACCCTAGCTTTTACTACTTGTGTTTGTGTTATAGTTTTGTTACCCTAGCTTTTCTAGTTTGATCCTTAGGTTTGTTTCTCTAGCACCATATAAAATTTAAATATGGCATGTGTGATGCCTCCAAACCCTTGTAGTGGTGCTGTAGGAACCCCTTCAACTTTGACATTAAATGGACGACTCCTGGCATGGTGGTGTACCTGCAGGTGATGGAGTGACCCTCTCTAAAGGTGTCTTACAGACTAAAGGGGAGAGGGATATGCATGATTAGCATATCACTTGCTTAGGAAATTGAGTTAATCATGAAATGTCAAGTACCACACCGGTTATTGCTTTTGCACTAGATGCAATAAGCAGATATATTAATCCAATCCTGGAGAAACATTGGGAAGGAGTTTATGAACATAAATGGATGTTCTATGGATATGGTAACGGCAGTCTCCTTCGGGAGACGATTATCATTTCAGGCTTCTAAGGTGACCTGGATGACAGAGTGACTGTCAGAGTTATAGTTTTTCCCTCTTTTGACGGACAGTATGTTGGACAGGTGGTCCAAGCAGATACCGAGGAAAGGCATGGCGCATGATACTGATTAAATTCAGTGGACGATACAGTTCAGGAAGTTTGCTGGAATTGGAGTTATTTTGTGAACTGGGTCCCATCAGATATCCAGACAAAATCTAAGACAAGTATTGCTCATTTAGGGAGATAGTTTTCTCCGCGAAGTTGAGATTACGAGAGATACAGAAAGAAACATTGGAGCGGTTCCACTCACTGAGGCTATTTCTCGAACACAATCATTTTCGCAAACGGGCTTTGCGAAACTGATTAGTAGAGAAGTTGGGTGTTCGGTATCACACGGGCTGTGAGTATGCGACATCGCAATAATTGGCCTTAAGTGCAAGTGGGAGATTGTTGGCTATAGTGCCCTCAAGGCAATTATCATAGTCGCGGACAGGTGATTATGATGATTGAGTGAGGACCTATACTGATAGAACAGTCTTACTCGAAATGATAGTATGCTATCTGGTTTGTCTTTATCATCATGTTGATAGAGCCCATAGGATTCTTGCTTGACTGCCAGCATTATGATGGCGATCATATATGTGGGAGCTGGGGTCTATAAGCACATCCTTAAATGTCCCTAGTCGTAGGAGTATCGAGACCGGGCATCGATACTCTAGTGTAGACTGATCGAGACCCCGATGAGGGGCGGTGGCCAGGTCTCACAAGCCATTGGTGTTAGTATGTTCACCTAAGATAGTATACAGGTGCTCATTGGGTTATGAGTACAATGGATGGACTTGCCGGGAACCTGCTAGTTGGTATTATACCTATTGTCAGATAGCAGTTCCCAGGTGACATGCGTACAGCTAAGATCGTCATTTGTCTCATGTGAGTTTCCACCGTGCTTTGATTGCCACCCTACCATGGCTCAAAGGAGTCGTGCAAACAGGTTTTAGTTGGGTACAGTCCCGAGCCACATGGAGGCAGTGATCGGATCGTCGGGGATTCGTCTCTCTCGGTATTGGGGGTTGATGTCGCATTGTGTACGGGTGGCCATCACCATAAATCCATGGCCATGGTAGATGAGGATTACTGATCCAGGATTGATAGTTTCTCAGGAGGTGATGGATATCAGGCCGACACTAAATATCGCGTTGTTAGGGGTTTGACTTTATCCATCCCCTAGACTCGATATGCGATACTCTTAGATGAACAGACCGGACTGTACGGATATTGTCACTGTCAGGCTCAGTAGGGGTTCAGGATGAGTTTGCTCGTCGGCCTCCCTTTCGCTCAATACCTGGGTAGCCGTTACGTACAGCTAGTGCCGCTGACGTGCTTGTGGTTAAACCCACTGCCAGCGTATTGATGAGTCTTTAGAGTCCCACACAGAGGGTTTTCATGGTTCAGGCGATATGGTGTGCATGAGGTATGTTGATACATACAGGTGTCCGATTAAATATGTGCACATGCTGCGCAGATTTTAATCGGACGGTTGATAATACTAACGGCTTAGGATTAAGCCGTTTTATTAAATCAGGTTTTGATTTAATAATTTACATATATATATATATATTCTAGTATTATTGTTCGCTATTTATTTTCTCTCTTGGCTATTCGTTTTTTTGTATGAATACGCGTATATGTGTTTCGATACATGTACCGGGAAGTATTCCGTATTTTATACGGAATAGCTTCCAGAAGGTGCCACCTTATTTTTGATTTTCTTTATTGAAAATCTTTTGGGAAATGAGGTGGAGGGGTGACATGGCATGAACATAGTCAAAGCATGGTTTTGTGCATATTGTGCGGCATGTAGCAAAGCATGATTTGCATTGTTTATTGTTTTAATTGTAAAATGAAATGGTGGGGATTTTTTTGATGGGGGAGAGAGAGAGAGGGGGGCCGGCCACTTATGAGGTGGGGTTCTTTTCATTTTGAAACATTACACATTACATCATTCTAGCTCTCTCTCACTCTCTCATTCATTGATACAAAAGGACTTAGCCATTTTCATTGTTGTTCATGCCAAGTCTTCATCACCTCCTTCTTCATCTTCTATGATTGTTCCATGAGCACTTTGGGTAGAGAGAAAAATGTAGTGACACTTCCATACACCTCGACTCTCCATCGCTAGCGACTTTGGAGCGTCGGTTACCTCGTTCGACGAGGTTGGAGCATGTGCCGTTTCCCTCGGGTGGATTATCGGAGATGGAGGAAGACCGGCAACCAAACTTTGTCAAAGAACCGCTATGAGCTTGAAATGAAGACCGAAGGACTCGGATCAACTCGGTATAATGATTGTAACTCTTAGTTAGCTTGCTAGATTAGGGTTTGAGGTTGATCCGAGATTCGGGTAGCGGTAGCGCCAGTTTAGAAAATTTTTGTTCCGCATTTTGGCCGCGTTTCGATGGCCGGGACGCTGCCGCAACCCTTCAAACAGTGCACTGCACATTCCAGTCTCTGTCGATTTTTAAAGTCTTCAAAAATTTTTTTAGCAACTACAGAAGACTATTTAAGTGACAACTAGAACATACCCCAAACACGAACCCGTTCCACCCAATTTGACCCGAGCACATCGGCTCAAAATCTGAGATGGCCGGCCATAGTAAGGAATTTGGGCTTCGTATTTTGGGTGTTGTCTGGTCTCTGGAATATTGGTTCAGTGGTATTGCTTATTTTTCTCATTTTGGATATAGTGTTGTCTTTTGTTCAGGGGAAATTCGGGGTGTTTCGAAGTCGATAATTTAACACTGTTTAAATGTTTACAGTACTTACATTACTATCTACGACCGTGAATGTCATTAGATCGGTACAACTTGTCTAATTTCTATAGTTCTTTTAGACGGGTTTGCGAACATGACATTCATGTTGATATTCTGTGTTGTGCTGTGTTGTGGTTGGATTGTCGTGGTGGATAGCTATGGTGCAATGATAGTACGTTTAGTTCATTTGTACATTTGATATTGCAGGGCGAGCGTCTGACATGTGGACCGCCGTCACTTCCAGTTTGTATATTATTCGTTTGGGGCACGACCAGGTTGAGGTCGATGTCACCCCTGTATATTATTTTCTTTTCTGTACTAAGATTACCCCGCGATGGAGTGCACGAATAGTCAGGTTCTAGAGGGCAACGGGTCCGCATCTCATGGCGTTGGGACGGAGGGGACCTTACTCTAGAATTGGCGGGCTATTCGCCACACTCATATGGGGTATTGGTTGACCCACGGAGGGGTGCCCAAGTTACCGGATTCCGTGAAGTGCTGGGTGGCCCATTCACGTTGTTGAAGGGGGTTGCCTCGCTTCTGGTTTTGGCGGGTAACTTGCCATGCTCGTAGGGGTCTAGGTTATAATTGCACAGGCTATCCACACGACAGGGAACGTCGGGTCTCATTTGCGGCTTAAGTGAAACCCGGGGCTTCAAGATTATCTACCATTTTGTGTTGCTTCTGTGATGCTTCTTTATATCATGCCTGGGAAGATTGCTATATATATTTATATATATATATATACTAGTAGATGTTGTATATGTTTTGCACCCACGCTAGTCCAGTCCCCGCTTTGTCGTAAGTTAAGTAAGCTAACGAGTGATGATGGGATCCAGTGGCGAATGCGGATGGAATATACGTACATCATATATTTTCGTTCTTTTCTGGTGTGATTAATTGATGGGACTGCGTTTATTCTTATCAATGCAAGGATAAAACAAACCTATATGATATTGTTGGAACCAAGTTTTAAAAAAAAACTGACATTACAGACGTTCTCTTTTGCTTTGCACAGTGGTATTCGGTTATGAATATCCAACAACTCATTCCACGAGGCAAGGGCCGAGATCCCTTCATCGGGAGTGACCCCTTGAGTAAAAGTTTGCGTCAACGTAATAACTTCACTATAGTCAATCATTTTTTGCTTTGCATTCAGTTTGGAATATCCTGCACCTCATTCTACGAGGAAAGAGCCGAGATCCCTTCACAGAGAGTGACCTCTTTAGCAAAAGTTTTCGCCACTATATATTTGTAAAACCACTTGGATTCCTTCAATGATATCAAGTTCATTACGTTAAAGGTTTTTCGCCAAAAACCAGTCGTAGCCCTCCGTCATTTCTTACAGGTATTACTTAGTATTCATGCTGTGTATGTTGACCTCTGTCAAGGCACGATGCTTGGTAGCTGGGTAATGCTTGTTTGTTGCATAGATATGCTATTATTTAGGACAGTCGCACGGTCGTGTTGACCTCTGTCAAGGGCTCGTGCGGGTGGATCTAAGTTAATCCAGGATAATGATGGGTTGAACTTGACTTGCGACTTATGATATGTTGACCTCTGTCAAGGTCATAAGCCGCTTGGGGTAAAAACACACATCGGGAGTTTCAAACATACAGGAAACTTGCCAGGCTTGCGCATACCTTCTGGAGTGTGGTAACTTGAGTGGCTTCCATCAAGTTATCATGCGATGATAGTTGGATCCAGATTCCCACTGATGAGTAGGATTACTCCTCGGGTGATTCCGACTAATTCTCCTTTTGGGTTTGGAGGAGAATTCGAGGAAACGGTGGGAGCCATCCTGATTAGATAAATAAATAACCATTTTGATCTAGGTTAGAGTGCACGCTGAGTGTTTCTTTTCTCTCTCTCTCTTTGGCAGCGACCATGGCCCGACCCTTGACTAAAACTTATGAACCAAGTTAACCGGACCTTCTTAAAACACTTTGGCTTTTGGAATGTTACGGTGTTGCATACATCCTTACCACTTCTATATCACTTTTCCATTTCTCCAGAACACCCCGTATCACTACGAACATCCACTTCTATTGGATAAATCCATCGTATAGTTACATATGAACTCTAAGGAACTTGTTCCAGATTCGAGGATGGATTCTGGTTCTGGAGAGATTGAGTAAGATTATTCAGTTGTTTTTTCCTTTTACCTTCTCTCAGGTTGTAAGGGCTCCTAGGATTAGGAGAGAGTACACCTATTGAGCTTATTGGATAGTCTTCTTCCAAATCTTAAGCAGGTGCCGATAGGTAGGGAAGGAAGAAAAGCCTAAATGTGGTGTGCAGAAGGTACTAAGTAAAGACACATAGATGGATTAGATTAAGGGCAAAGAAAATTGCGACCACCATCATTCACGACAAAACCGTGTATACCCCTGCCACTCCTACACCCACTTTGCATTTCTCCAGAACACTCCATACCACCACGGATATCCACTCCTATTGGATATGCCATCATATAGTTACATACGAACTCGAAGGAATTTGTTCCAGATTCGAGGATGGTTTCCGGTTCAGGAGAAATAGAATACGATTATTCAGATGTCTTTTCCCATTACCTTCTCTCAGGTTGTGAGGTCTCATAGGATTAGGAGAGTACACCTATTACTCTTACTGGATAGTCTTCTTCCAAACCTTAGGCTGGTGCCGAAGGATAGGGAAGGAAGAAAACCAATTAGCCTAAAGAAGGTGTACAGAAGGTAATGAGTAAAGACATAATAATGGAATTGGAGCAAGAGAAGGTAAGTATATGGTTATTGTCATGATTCAGGATAGTGAAAGAGTCGTTACTTGGAATTCCAGCTAACCCCTTTATGAAACATTTTTATGTTTCAGTTTCAATGTACGATATTAATTGAAAACTGTTTTCCCAATTGGAATCTAACTTCAGGGTATGTGTTTACCAGATTAGTTTCTCACATCTGTATTTTATTACGGATGGTGAGTGGGAGAAAGATATTGGGTATTGGGTGATTAGATCCTCATTATATCGGAATTCTTTGTAATTGGTGATATTTGAGGAAATCATCTGGATTTTGCCGGATAACAAATATTTGGTTTTGAATATCCGTTATTATGCACCAATTTCAAACCGATATATTTGTACATTTATTTTATAAAGTGAGATATAACTTTTTGATATTATGTCTGTGACATTTACCTATATCAGTGATTAGGTAAGGTGCATTCAACAACGGTGTAATTCTTCTTAACCATAATATAGTTTTTCAACCTACGACGCATAGGGTTTGAGTCATTGAACTCAGGGGACTTATACAAAGTATTGTATGTTGTCCGGTGTCCATTAGGACAATGGGGTTGGCACTCGTACTATATTCTGTTTACTCATGACTTCTTTAGTTCTAGACACGTATTTCGTTGAAATGCAAGGTTCGGATTTTGAGAAGTTATAGGTATAAGAATAAAGTACAAAACCATCTGTTGGAAGTATCAGGATTCTTCGAGAAAGTCGAAGATGTAGATACTTGTGTTTGGTATTTCGTTGATAGTAATGGTTTTGAGAACTTATTTCTCTTTCAGGTTACTCATATATGGATGCACTCCTAGGTGAGTAATGTTGATTGGCCTTTTTCCATTTGGTTGATATGCACTGGAGACAGATGCATGATTTTGAATCTGGTTCCAATCAAATTAGTGCTTTTGTTTCTATATTAGATATATATAGAATCAATTTATATCTTAACAATGTTAAGGTATAGGGAGTTGTCCGGATGATGCTTAAAACCAGAATCCGGATAAACTCGAGGCACGTTTCAGTAATGGCTGTTTGTGGGTTATCCCGGGCTTTGACGAGGGTTAACTTTCTACCATCAGGAAGATCAATATTTATATTGTTCTTGACTTACCACAGTTTTAGTAAAATGTATTTTTTCAGAAAAACAGAAGTGGGAGTATGGTAGAACTGGAAGTGATTCCAGAACCAAAAATGATCACTGAAGATTTAATAGAACCTAAGGATTCAATTAGTTTCGACATTCTATTAGCCACTCCGCAGATTTGGTGGGTAACCTCAGGCACCCGTGAGATACTTCGGTCTTCTCAGAGACGGTGACAAGGAGATTCTTGTTTACCCAGACTTGCCATTGCTTCTGTTCTAGACTATAAGACCCGGCCGGAGGATGAGCATAGCGTTGCTCTAAACTAGCTTTAGAAGTGCATGTGTATATGACTTTGCCAGAGGGTTGTTATAGTCAGTGGGAGTAGCAGAAGCATAGTCGGCAAGTAGCTTATGTCTATTTATAGACTAAAGCAGGTATAGCGGAAATATATCATCTATTTTTGAAGTGACAGTTATAGGCTTTGACTTCATCAGAATAGGAGATGGATCTGCTAAGAAGGTAGTAGAGAGTGATGTCCAGGTATTAGGATGACATGCACTTAATAGGAAGAGATATTTCTATACTACGATCGGTTATACTGTTGTTGTCAAAAAGTTGTTTCTCCACATTGGATATGGATATAATATCAGGGTTTCTGATTACTAGATCTATGGTTTTAGATCTAGATTTGGGAAGTATCCTAATCTGGGTACTTTGACATTATTCTAAATGTATTTTAGAATGGATAACTCCTGGCTTGGTGGTGTACCTACAGGTGATGGAGTCATCCTCTCTAAAGGTGTCTTACAGACTAAAGGGAAGTGGGATCTGCATAATTAGCATATCACTTGCTTAGGCAATTGAGTTAATCATGAAATGTCAAGTACCACACCAGATATTGTTTTTACACCAGCTGCAATAAGCAGATATATTAATCCAATCCTGGAGAAATGTTGGGAAGAAGTTTATGAACATAAATGGATGTTCTAGGGATATGGTAATGGCAGCATCCTTCGGGAGACAGTTATCATTTCAGGCTTCCAAGGTGACCTGGATGACAGAGTGACTGTCAGAGTTATAGTTTTCCCTCTTTTGAGGGACAATATATTGGATAGGTGGTCCAAGCGGATACTGAGGAATGGCATGGCGCATTGTACTGATTAAATTCAGTGGATGATACCGTCTAAGAAGTTTGTTGGATTTGGAGTTCATTTGTTAACTGGGACCCATCAGATATCTAGACAAATTCTAAGACAGGTATTGCTCATTTCGGGAGATAGCTTTCTCCGCGAAGTTGAGATATAGAGAAATATAGAAGGAAACATTGGAGGAGATCCACTCACCGAGGCTTTTTCTCGAACGCAATAGTTTCGCAAACGGGCTTTGCGAAACTGATTAGTAGAGAAGTTGGGTGTTCGGTATCACACGAGCTGTGAGTATGCGACACCGCAATAATTGGCCCAAAGTGCAAGTGGGAGATTGTTGGCTATAGTGCCCTCAAGGCTGTTAGTTATATGTGTGCCCTAGAGGCCATTACTGTACATACGATGTATATTGTAGTGGATGCTTGGACATATACATGGAGGACTTTCTTGCTCGACAAGATAGTATGCTATTTGGTTGCTCTTTATCTTAACATGTACACTGATTGTCTCTATGTTACATGTTGATAAAGCCCTTAGGATGAGTACTTGACTACCGGGGCTATGATGTAGATCATACTAGTGGGGACAGAGTAGTTGTTAAGTACATCCTTCAAATGTTCCTAGTCGTGGGTATATTGAGACATGGCATCGATATACCAGAGTAGACTAGCGTATAACTTCTCGACCTATGTAGATAGGCGATGGATGAGCCCATATCCATTGGTGTTTGACATCAGAGACAGTATACGGGTGCTCAGTGGAGACTGGGTACACTGAACGGACTCGCCGAGAACTCCCGGATGGTATTATACCTAACGTCAGATGGCAGTTCTCTGGTGATATTGGTACAGGTTAGTCTGTAGACCCGAGATCGTCATAGAGTCTTGTGTGATTCCCAGTGTGCTTTGATTTCCACCTTACCATGTTTAAGAGAACGTGCAAAACGGTATCTTTTGGGTACAGTCCCGAGTCACATGGAGGCAATGAGCAATAGGAGGGGTTTTGTCTCTCCCGGTATTGGGAGTTGATGTTGCACTGTGCTCGATTGGATATAACAGGAAGTCCTTGGCCAAGGCTGCTTCAGAGATATACCGGTAAGTTTTATCAGTAGTTTCTCGAACCGTTATGAGCCTCATATCGACATGACTTATCGAGTTACCGGGGTTTGGCGTTTGCCACCCCTAGACGAGGTATGCGACATATCAGACGAAGAGACCGAATTGTACGGTAGTGTTACTGATTGGATTCGCAGGAGTATGAGCAGGCTTGCTTGTTGATCTTCTGATTGCTCAATACCCGGGTGGCCATTATGTTTAGCAGACCGCTTGCGGCTTGTGGGTGTTTGATATGATCATCATCTACTGCCAACGTATTGACGAGTCTTTAGAGTCCTACACAGGGATTTTTTGGCTCAAGCGAAAGGGAGTAGGAGCACATATGTGATATGTACGGGACCGAGATTGATACGATATGAGATACCATATTCTATTCTCGCGATATGAGATATCGGTCGGTTATATATGATATAGCCGGGTTATCGGATCAAGTGTTGATTCATATGATATTAGTCGGTTATAGGTGATATAGATGGATTATTAAATCAAGAGTTGATTTGATAATCTAATGTATAATTATATATTTAATATATTAATTTACATTAACTAGTATTAGCTCACTTATAATTTCTTTTCTCACATTTGATATACTTTACATATATGTGATATATGTATTGTTTTCTTTTTGGCACAAAATATATATGTGATATATATAAGTGTGTCATGTTAGGTTACACTTGCAACATAGTTAGTATGAGACTAAAACCATGTTAGGTTAAGTTAGGGTTTTTATTTTTCTTAAGGATTTTAAACATTTGGATAATGAGTCATGGTTCAAAGTGTTAGATATATGTATGCCTTAGAGGCCATTATATGTATAGTGGATGCTTGGACATGTATATATGAATTTAGATGACTTTCTCACTCAACATGATAGTATGCTATCTGGTTTACTTTATCTTGACATGTTGATTTGATCATTCTTTTATTCATTTGCACATGTTGATAAAGCCCTCAGGATATTTGCTTGACTACCGTGACTATGATGCGGATCAAACAAGTGGGGCATGTGTAGTTTATAAGCATATCCTTAAACTGTTCCTAGTCGTGGGTGTATCGAGACGGGGCATTGATATTCCAGAGTAGACTAGCGTATACTATTCTTGTCCCATATGATGGGCGATGGATGATCCCATATCCATCTGGTGAGGTGACACCAAAGATTGTATGCAGGTGCTCAGTGGAGACTCGGTACACTGAACGGACTCACAGAGAACTCCTATGTGGTATTATATCTATCGCCGGATAGCAGTTCTCAGGTGACACTGGTACATGTTAGTCTATAGACCCAAGATCGTCATAGAGTCTTGTGTGTCCTCCCACTATATTTTGATATCCACCCTACCACGGCTCTACCGAGTCGTGCAAACAGGTGGACTTTGGGTACAGTCCCGAGGCACATGGAGGCGATGAGCGATAGAAGGGGTCTCATCTCTCCCGGTATTAGGAGTTGATGTTGTGCTATGCTCGATTGGCTATAACAGGAAGTCCCTGGCCAGGGCTACTGAGATTTACTGATAAGCGTTATCAGTAGTTTCTCGATCTGTTATGAACCATACACCAGCATGACTTATTGAGTTATTGGTGTCGGCGATTCCATCCCTAGACTCGATATGCAACATATCTGACGAGGAGACCGGACTGTACGGTAAGTGTTGCCAGTTGGCTCGATGGGAGTTTTGACAGCTTCGCTGGTTTTCTTCTGATCGCTCAATACCCGGGTGGCCGTTACGTTTAGCTGACCGCTTGCGTCTTGTAGGTATTTGATATGATCATCACCTACTGGCGGCGTATTGACGAGTCTTAGAGTCCCATAATGAAGTTTCCTGGCTCAGGCGAAAAGATGTGGTGTGCATATGAGATATGCGCGGGGACCCGATTAAATACGGATATGTGATACCGTATATTAATCGGGCATTTTCTATTGGTCGGGTCGTATGTGATATGACCGGTTTGCAAATCAAGTGTTGATTTAACAAATGGCTTTTTGGATTAATTCTTTAATTAAACCCTTTTTCTATTTTTTGTATGCATGCATGTATGCACATGATGATGTGCATGGACACATACACACATACATTGTATCATGGTTGTTGATACATATTTGGTGGCAATGCAAGACTCATATTGTAGTAATTATTTATTTATTTATCATTTTGAATTAAAAGAAAGGATAATTCACTCATGGTTAATGTTTATCATCTTTGACCATACTTGAACTACTTTTTAACCTTGAGTTAATTATCCTTTTGCTTTATTAACTCATTGATAAAGATCTTGATAATTACTAACCATGGTTGAAGTGAGAAGGATATAATATAGATTATTCATTCTCATCTCAATAATTCATCATATTATCCTTTGAGCTCAAGCTTAGCCACCATTATCTTCTTCTTCCTCTCTTGAGATTTTTCTTTGAGTGAAGTTGATAAAAAGAAAGGGTTTTGATTATAGAATACAAACCACATCATCATACTACACACATCTAGCCCATTTGTGTAGGGTGTTTGCTCTACTTCATTCACATATTAAGTAAAGCAAGGAGTTTTGGGCAAAGGGACTTCGGGTGGATCTTCGTGGACTAGGAAGGATTCCATCGATCCATTCCAAACCGTCATAGTGCCAATGAGTCACCAAGGGAGGTCTACAAAGGTTGTAATCTCTACCCTTAGTGATAGTTTTTCATTTGCATGTGATGCTTAGTTGAAAGAAACCCTAAATTTCTAGTTATGATTCTTGTCAAGTTCACTTAGCACCTTCAAAATTTGATTTTGGCATATGTGATGCTTCTAAACCCTTGATGAGGTGCTAGGTAAACCCAACAATGGTATCAGAGCCAAGCTAGAGCTTTAGGCGATGGGTAGGCGAAGTTAAAACTCCGATCGAAACACGAAACACCATATTAGACCCTTCTCTGGAAATTTTCTAAAAAATTGTTTTTCCACCTTAAAAATACTCAAAAAAATCAGCAGGGAATTCTAAGGATAACCATGAAACACAAGCCCCCAAGTCTCTCAAAGAGCCGTGGAACCGCGGCAAGAACATGCTTGTCGCGGCGGTTCCGCGGCCAGAACAGTGAATTGGGGACACGTGTTTACACAGTAATGTCCGTAGGTGTTTCTTCATATTTCTGGGTATTTTTAATCTTACTCAAGTGTTGAGTGTTCTGGGGATTATTTTGAATTCGTTGATTCGATCGGAAAGTTTAATTTCGTTCTGTTTTCCGGATAATTTAGAAAGTATTAAAATATTCGAACGGATATCATTAACTTACTTTTTCCCGGCACGAAAAACTTTCAAGTGTTGAATTTTTCTTGAGTTTAAATCTTTCGGAAAAACGTGCAAGTAACTCGGTGGACCCTTTAGAAGAACACAAACCTTAACTCGATTATGTGACCGTTTGAACCGCCTCTAAACCTTAGGGTTTGGGGCAGTACGGCGTGCCACATGTGAGGCGTTGGCTTGACCCTTCTACGGCTGGACCATTGGTACTGTGACATGTTCTGGAAATTTTTGAACTCGGCTCAAGTGTTGTGCTATTTGGGATATCTTGGGTGTTTGTTTATTCGATCGAAAAGTTTAGCATTGTCTATTTATCTGGAATGTGATACAATATGTGGAATTCATATAGTTAGGCATGAAATGCGAAGTATGTGATATTGTAAGTCTACGGTAGCGCCCCGGCCGTCTTTCAGACGCCAAATGCGGAACAAAAACATTTATAACTGGCGCTATCGCATACTATAACCCGGATCTGCCATTAAAGCTAAACTAACAAACTACAAAGAGGGTAGAAAGGTTATACCGAATGATCCAAGTCCTTCGTTCTTTAACCATCATCCCACGCTCCTGTTGCGGGTGCTCCGATCTCGTCGATCTCCGATCTTCTCGTCCAGGTGGCACCATGTCATCGGATCTTTAAACGGGCTCCCGCCTCTGACCCGAGGCAACTCGGTCATCAAGTTTGCTAAAAGAGATGACCAAGATTGATGGAAAGAATGAGTAGAACACTTTGTCTCACTTCATCCAAAGCCATGGACGAACGGTTAATGAAGTTGCCATTTGGAATGATATGAAATGAGAAATGAGCTATGAAATTTCCATACACCAAATCACATAAACTTTTTAATCAACAACCCTCTCACTCTCCAAGAATGGGCCAGCCACATATATAGAAGGAGGGATGTAAGTGTAGGAGCAAGGGGGTGACCACAAGCAAAGCTTCTCACAAAAAGATCTTAGCAAGAACAAGAATCATTAATGCAAAAGAATGAGTCACTAATACACCTCATCAACTCATTAAAGCAAACAATGAGACACTAACCTAGCCACCTCTTCTAGAACCATCCACACTCATGACTCACCTCATGACTCACCCAAAAGAAGAAAAGATAAATCCGCATTAAACCGAATGTTTAATACGGGTGATAGAAAACTGGAATCTGGCAACTTCCAAAAGCGATCCCGAAACGAATTTCAGGATAACCCCGTAACTGTATAAATATACCCGCATTTGTATTACGACCGAATACAAATACAACTGAGACAAAGATATTATATCTATACAGTATAATACTCGGATCCGGCTTAAACCAAAGCCCACCAGTATTATCTGCCCGAAATATGACACGTGCGTAAACGCACGTGCATTATCCGAACCCTGCCATAAAACCATACGGCCTCTACAACGTTTCGTCCGAACTTGGGAAACTATCTGTGGGGGACTCTATTGACTCGTCAGTACCCTGGCAGTGGGTTTAACCACAAGCCGTCAGCGGCACTAGCTGTGCGTAACGGCTGCCCATGTACTGACCTCAAGGGAAGCCGACGAGCGAACTTATCCTGAAACCCTACTGAGCCTAACAGTGACAATGTATATACAGTCCGGTCCGTTCGTCTATGAGTATCGCATATCCGGCCTAGGGGGCTAGTAACGTCAGACCCCCAATAGCGGTATAAGTCGTGTTGGAGACAAGCCCTGAACACCCTGAGAAACTACCAGAGTACCTACCAGTAATTCTCACCTGCCTTGGCCAAGGACTTGGTGTAATGGCTTTCCTAGACACAGCGCGATCTCCACCCCCAATACCGGGAGAGACGAATCCCCTGCCGATCCGCTCACGTTCGTCCATGTGGCTCGGGACTGTACCCAAAAACTACCTGTTTGCACGACTCCTCTGAGCCATGGTAGGGTAGAAATCAAAGCACAGTGGGAACTCACACGAGACAAATGACGACCTCAGGTCGATGAACTAACCTGTACACATGTCACCAGGGAACTGCTATCTGACGATATGTATAATACCAACTAGCAGGTTCCCGGCGAGTCCTGTCCGGTGTACTCATAACCCAATGAGCACCTGTATACATTTTAGGTGATCCAATTGACACCAGTGGCTTGTGAGACCGGCCACCGCCCCTCGTCGGGGTCTCGACTGTATACACTAGTCTACTCTGGAGTATCGATGCCCTGTCTCGGTACTCCCACGACTAGGGACCTCAATTAAGGATGTGCTTATAGACTACCCAACTCTTACGTATATGATCGCCCTCATACTGTTGGTAGTCAAGCAAGATCCTAAGGGCTCTATCAACGTGTAACATGTAATCAGTCACCTGAACATGTACATGACTGATAAAGGCAAACCAGATAGCATACTATCATCTCGAGTAAGACTGTCCTACCGGCATAGGTCCTCCTCAATCATTGCAATCACGTGCCTGCGATCCAATAATTGATTTTGAGGGCACTATATCCAACAATCTTCCACTTGCACTTAAGGCTAATTATTGCGATGTCGTATACTCACAGCCCGTGTGATACTGAACACCCAACTCCTCTACTAATCAGTTTCACAAAGCCCGTTCGTAAAAATCTTGTGTTCGAGAAATAGCCTCAGTGAGTGGATCCGCCCTGATGTTTCTTTCTATGTCTCTCTTAATCTCAAGTTCGCGGAGAAAGCCATCTCTCGAATCGAGTAATACTTGTCTTAGAATATGTCTGGATATGGATATCTGATGGGACCTAGTTCATAAATGAACTCCAAATCCAAACTTCTTAGACTGTATCAATAACTGAACTTAATCAGTATCCTGCACCATGCCCCCTACAGTATCCTCTTGGACCACCTGTCCATAATACCGTCCCTCGTCAGAGGGAAAACTATAACTCTGATAATCACTCTGTCATCAATGTCACCTTTGAAGCCTGGAATGATAATCGTCTCCCGAAGGAGGCTGCCGTCATCAAATCCGTAGAACATCCACTTATGTTCTAAAAATGCCTCCTTATGTTTCTCCAGGATTGGATTAATACAAACTTATCGCATCTAGTGCAAAAAAAAATATCTGGTGTGGTACTTGACATCTCACGATTGACTCAATTGCCTAAGCAAGTGATCTGCCAATCATGCACATCCCTCTCCCCTTTAGTCTGTAAGACACCTTTAGAGAGGGTGACTCCATCACCCGCAGGTACACCACCATGCCAGGAGTCATCTATTCTAAAAACCATTAGAATACTGTCAAAGTACCCACATTGGGAAACTACCCAAATCCAGATCTAATACCATAGATCTAGAAACCAGAATGTCAGATATTATATCCATATCCTGTCTGGAGAAACAACTGTGTGACGACCACAGTACAACCAATCGTAGTATAGGAATTTTACTTCCTACTCTGTGTATGTCATCCAAATACCAAGACATCACACCCTACTACCTTCTTAACAGATCCATCCCCTATTTTGATGAAGTCAAACCCATGACTGTCACATCAAAATTAGATGATCTATCTCCGCTATAACTGCTCAAGTCTATAAATAGACATAAGCTACTTGCCCACTATGCTTCCGCTGCTCCCACTGACCACAACAACCCTCTGGCAGAATAATATATACGTGCACTTCTAAAACTAGTTTAGAACGACGCTATACTTAACCTCCTGCCGGGTCTCATAGTATGGAACAACAGTAGTGTCAAGTCTGGGTAAGCAAGAACCTCCCTGTCATCGTCCTTGAGGCTGTCGGAGTACCTCTCGGGTGTCTGAGGTTACCCATCATATTTGCGTAGTGGCTATTGGAATGTCAAACCTGATTGAATCTTTAGGTCCTATTAAATTTTCCGTAATCGTTTGCGGTTCTGGAATCACTTCCAGTTCTACCATACTCCTACTACTGTTTTCTGAAAAAATCCATTTTACTAAAACTGTGGCGAGTCAAGAACAATATCACTATTGATCTTCCAGATGGTAGAAAGTCAACCCTCGTCATAGCCTGGGCCAACCCACAAACTGCCATTACAGAAACGTGCCCTGAGTTATCCAGAGTCTGGTTTTAAGCATAAGCCGGACAACTCCCCGTATCTTAACATCATTAAGATATGAACCATTCTATATCCAATATAGAAACTTTGGCACTTATTTAATTGGAACCAGATTCTAATTATACAGCTGTCTCCAGTGCATATCAACTTAATGGAAAGAGGCTAATCGGCATTACTCAACTTAGGAATACATCCAATTATGAGTAACTTGAAAGAGAAACAAGTTTCTCAAAACCATTACTATCATCTGAATACCAATCACAAGTATCCACATCTTCGATCTCTTTGAAGAATCCCGATACTTGCGACACCTGGTTCTCTACTTTATTCTTATACCCACAACTTCTCAAAACTTAGACCTTGTATTTCTACGAAACACTTGTCTAAAAAACTAGAGAAGTCATAAGTAAACAGAACATAGTACGAGGACCTACCCCTTTGTCCTGATGAACACTGGACAACATACAATACTCTGTATAAGTCCGTTGAGTTGAATAACTCAAAACCTGTGCGTCGTAGGTTGAAAACTGTACCCAGGAGATTTCCTCAAATATTTCCAATTACAAAGAATTTCGATATAATGAGGATGATCACCTAATTCCTAATAACTTTCTCCTACTCATCATCTGTAAAACCATACAGATATGAGAATGAAACCTGGTAAATACATACCCTGGAGTAAGTATCTAATCGGGAAAACAGTTTTCCTTGAACAATGCACTGAAACATGAAAATGTTTCGTAGGGGTATCCTGGTATTCCTAGTAATGCCTCTTCCATAATCCAATTCATGACTGCAACCGTATATTTCTTTGCCATCTCTCTAAATCCCTTTATTTGTCTTTAGTCGTTACCTTCTGCACACCCTCGTTAGGCTAAGTGGTTTTCTTCCTTCCCTACCGTTCGGCACCAGCCTATGGTTTGGAAGAAGACTATCCAGTAAGCATAATAGGTGTACTTTCCTCAACCTAGGAGTACTCACATCTTGAGAGAAGGTGATGATAAAAGACAACTGAATAATACCTTATTCTTTTAAAGGTGAAATAGGAGTGGCGATGAAGTACGCGGTTTGGTCGTGAATGATAACAGTCGTAATTTACTTTGCCCTCTTTCTAATCCTTTTATTTTGTCTTTACATATTACTTTCTGTACACCCTACTTAGGCTAATTGGTTTTCTTCATTCCCTACCTTTCGGCACCTGCCTATGGTTTGGAAGAAGACTATCCAATAAGCGTAATAGGTGTACTCTCCTAAACTAAGGAGCCTTCGCAACCTGAGAGAAGGTGATAATAAAAGACAACTGAATAAACCAATTCTATTTCTCCTGAACCTGGATCCATCGTCGAAGAAGTCCCTTCGAGTTCATATATAACCATACGATGGATCTATCCAATGGAAGTTGATGTCCGTAGTAATACGGGGCGTTCTGAGAAATGCAAAGGGTAAAAGAAGGAGTGGCAATGACTTATGCAACTCGGATAATCCAAAAGCCAGTATTTTAAGAAGGCTCGGTCAACTTGGTCACTGAGTCATAGTCTAGGGTCGGTCAAAGGTCGCTGCCAAAAAGAGAGAGAAAAGAAACACTCTGCGTGTACTCTAACCTAGATCAGAATGGTTATCTCTTTATCTAATCAGGAAACCTCCCACTGTACTGTCAAATTCTCCTCCAAACCTAAAAGAAAAATCAATTGGGATCACCCGAAGAGTAAACCAACTCATCAGTGGGAATCGGGATCCAACTCTCATCGCATGATAACGTGACAGAATCCACTCATGTTATCACACTCCAGAAGGTATGCGCATGCCTGGCAAGTTTCAGTTTCTTTAGAAACTCCCGATATGATTTTTACCCCATGTTCTTATGACCTTGACGAAAGCCAACAAATCATAAGTCACATGTCAAGTTCTGCCCGTCATTATCTTGTTAATTCGAACCCACCCGTACATACCCTTGACGAAAGCAAACAAGGTAATACGACTGTCCCAAACCAACTCATCTATCTATGCAACAAATGAATACCCCAGCAGCTACCAAACACTATGCCTTGACGAAAGCCAACAAACATAGCTTGAATACTACTGACCATCCATAAGAAATGACGGAGGGCTACGGCTGGTTTTTGGCGAAAAACCTTTAACGTAATGAACTTGATCTCGTTGAAGGAACCTGATAGCTTTTTATAAAAAAATAGTGGTGAAAACCTTTTGCTAAAGAGGTCACTCCCGGTGAAGGGATCTCGGCTCTTTCCTCGTAGAATGAGGGGCAGGATATTCCACTGAATACCGCGATGCAAAGCAACTTGTAATCGACTATAGTGAAGTTATTACCCTGATGCAAACTTCTGCCCAAGGGGTCACTCCCGGTGAAGGGATATCGGCCCTTGCCTCGTCGAATGAGGTGTAAGATATTCCAACCGAATACCACTATGCATGACAAAAGGAAACGTCTTTGTAATAACACTTTTTAAAACTGTTCCAACAACATCCAAACAGGTTTGTTTTCCTTTGCATTGATCAGAATCAATGCAGTCCCATCAATTAATCACACCAGAAAAGAACGAAAATAAAATATACGTATATGCTATTCGCATTCGCCACTGGGTCCCGTCATCACCCGTTAGGTTACTTAACTAACGACAGAGCGGGGACTGAACTAGCGCGGGTGTAAAACATATACAACATCTACTAGTATATATATCAATATACAATAATCTCTCCAGGCATGATAAATGCAACATTACAGAAAAGTAATAAGCATCACAGAACAATACAGATAATCTGGGATCCCCGGGTTTCACAGAGCCGCTGCTGAAACCCGACGTTCCCCTGGTCGTGTGGATAGCCTGTGCAATGAAACCTAGACCCTTACAGGTGCGGAAAGTTACCCACCAAAACCTGAAGCGAGGAAGCCCCCTACAGCAAAGTGAATAGACCACCCAGCACTTCACGGAATCCGGTAACTTGAGCACCCCTCCTTGGGTCAACCTGTACCCCTTACGAGTGCGCCGAATAGTCTGCCAATTCTAGAGTGAGGCCCCTCTGCCTCTCAAAGCCATGAGATGCGGACCCGTTTCCCTCCAGAACCCGGCTACCCGTGCACCCCGTCGCGGAGTAAACCTAGTACAGAAATGAAAAATATGTACAACGGGTACATCGACCTCAGCCCGGTCGTGCCCCAAAAGAATATTATACAAACAGGCAGTGACGGCAGTCCACATGTTGGACGCTCGCCCCGCAATATCAAATACACAAATAAATCCAAACTGCACTACCATTGCACACTGCTATCCACCATGACAAATCTGCAACATCACAGCACAACACAGAACATCAACGCGAATATCACGTTCGCAAATCCGTCTAAAAGGACTATAGCAATTAGATGCAATTTACCGCTCGAATGACATTCACGGTCGGAGATATAATGTAAGTACTGTAAACTAACACATTTAAATTTCGATCGACAAAACTTCCCGAAGTGGGCCCCACAAATATCTGCTGTACAGTAACAAAAACTGGGCCCAAAAGAACCATTCCAAAAACCACAATTTCCCAAGTAGAAGCCCCAGAAGAAAAATTACCTACTGATTCACCAAGACGCCCGCGTTTCGTGGCCAAAGCATGGCTTTGTCGACGGATCCGCGGCCGTACGGTCGGATCAGTTGGTCGTTTTTCTCCAGTGTTCTTTAAAAATCTTGCTTAATTTTCTGGTATACTCAAAATGATTTTTAGATCAGATTTAAAATCAACAGAAACTTTATACATGTAATTTGCGGTTTTCGAAAATCCGTTCGATCGATATTTTAAACGTGTTAGCACAAGTCAGTAAAGCTTAATGGCGAGGCTCTGATACCATGTAAGTCTACGGTAGCGCCCCGGCCGTCTTTCAAACGCCAAATACGGAACAAAAACTTTTATAACTGGCGCTATCGCATATTATAACCTGGATCTGCCATTAACGCTAAACTAACAAACTACAAAGAGGGTAGAAAGGTTATACCGAACGATCCGAGTCCTTCGTTTTTTAACCATCATCCCACGCTCCTGTTGCGGCTGCTCCGATCTCGTCGATCTCCGATCTTCTCGTACAGGTGGCACCACGTCATCGGATCTTTAAACGGGCTCCCGCCTCTGACCCGAGGCAACTCGGTCATCAAGTTTGCTAAAAGAGAAGACCAAGATTGATGTAGAGAATGGGTAGAACACTTTGTCTTACTTCGTCCAAAGCCATGGACGAACGGTTAAGGAAGTTGCCATTTGGAATGATATGAAATGAGAAATGAGCTATGAAATTTCCATACACCAAATCACATAGACTTTTTAATCAACAACCCTCTCACTCTCCAAGAATGGGCCGGCCACATATATAAAAGGAGGGAGGTGAGTGTAGGAGCAAGGGGGTGACCACAAGCAAAGCTTCTCACAAAAAGATCCTAGCAAGAACAAGAATCATTAATGCAAAAGAATGAGTCACTAATACACGTCATCAACTCATTAAAGCAAACAATGAGTCACTAACCTAGTCACCTCTTCTAGAACCTTCCACACTCATGACTCACCTCATGACTCACCCAAAAGAAGAAAAGATAAATCCGCATTAAACCGAATGTTTAATACGTGTGATAGAAAAATGGAATCTGGCAACTTCCAAAAGCGATCCCGAAACGAATTTCAGGATAACCCCGTAACTGTATAAATATACCCGCATTTGTATACGCCCGATTACAAATGCAACTGAGACAAAGATATTATATCTACACAGTATAATACTCGGATCCGGCTTAAACTAAAGCCTACCAGTATTATCTGCCCGAAATATGACACGTGCGTAAACGCACGTGCATTCTCCGAACCTTGCCATAAAACGATACGGCCTCTACAACGTTTCACCCGAACTTGGGAAACTATCTGTGGGGGACTCTAATGACTCGTCAATACCCTGGCAGTGGGTTTAACCACAAGCCGTCAGCGGCACTAGCTGTGCGTAACGGCTGCCCATGTACTGACCTCAAGGGAAGCCGATGAGCGAATTCATCCCGAAACCCTACCGAGCCTAACAGTCACAATGTATATATAGTCCGGTCCGTTCGTCTATGATTATCGCATATCCGGCCTAGGGGGCTAGTAACGTCAGACCCCCAATAGCGGTATAAGTCGTGTCGGAGACAAGCCCTGAACACCCTGAGAAACTACCGGAGTACCTACCAGTAATTCTCACCTGCCTTGGCCAAGGACTTGGTGTAATAGCTTTCCTAGACACAGCGCGATCTCCACCCCCAATACCGAGAGAGACGAATCCCCTGCCGATCCGCTCACGTGCCTCCATGTGGCTCGGGACTGTACCCAAAAACTACCTGTTTGCACGACTCCTTTGAGCCGTGGTAGGGTAGAAATCAAAGCACAGTGGGAACTCACACAAGACAATTAACGACCTCAGGTCGATGAACTAACCTGTACACATGTCACCAGGGAACTGCTATCTGACGATATGTATAATACCAACTAGCAGGTTCCCGGCGAGTCCTGTCCAGTGTACTCATAACCCAATGAGCACCTGTATATATCTTAGGTGATCCAACTGACACCAGTGGCTTGTGAGACTGGCCACCACCCCTCGTCGGGGTCTCGACTGTATACACTAGTCTACTCTGGAGTATCGATGTTGGAGATAGTGCCCTCAGAGTCAATTATTGGATCACAGGCGCGTGATTGCAATGATTGAGGGAGGACCTATCCCGGTAGGACAGTCTTACTCGAGATGATAGTATGCTATCTGGTTTACCTTTATCATTGTGTACTGCTTTAGACGACCTCACAGGTCGCTATTACAAGTTGATAGAGCCCCTAGGATTCTTGTTTGACTGCCAGCAGTATGAGGGCGATCATATAAGTGAGAGCTGGAGTCTATAAGCACATCCTTAAAAGGTCCCTAGTCGTGGGAGTTTCGAGACAGGGCATCGATTCTCCAGAGTAGACTAGTGTATACAGTCGAGACCCCGACGAGGGGCGGTGGCCGGTCTCACAAGCCACTGGTGTCTGTTGGTTCACCTAAGATGTATACGGTGCTCATTGGGTTATGAGTACACCGGACAGGACTCGCCAGGAACATGCTAGTTGGTCTTATACCTGACGTCAGATAGCAGTTCCCAGGTGACATGTGTACAGGTTAGTTCATCGACCTGGGGATCGTCATTTGTCTCGTGTGAGTTCCCACTGTGCTTTGATTACTACCCTACCACGGCTCAAAGGAGTCGTGCAAACAGGTTTTAGTTGGGTACAGTCCCGAGCCACATGGAGGCAGTGAGCGTATCTTCAGGGGTTCGTCTCTCCCGGTATTGGGGGTGAGGTCGCGCTGTGTCTAGGAGAGCCATTACACGAAGTCCTTGGCCAAGGCAGGAGATTTACTGGTAGGTATTCCAGTAGTATCTCAGGGTGTTCTAGGCTACACTCCGACACGACTTGTACCGCTTTTGGGGGTCAGACTTTTACCAACCCCCTAGGCCCGCCATGCGATGCTCATAGACGAACGGACCGGACTGTACGGATATTGTCGCTGACAGGCTCAGTAGGGTGTCAGGATGAGTTCGCTCATCGACGTCCCTTTTGGTCAATAGCTGGTGGCCCGTCACGTATTGGCTTATACCTCTGACGTGCTAGTGGTTAAATCCACAGCTATAGTATTGACGAGTCTTTAGAGTCCATCACACTTTCAGTTACTCAAGCTTTCGAGCGAAACGCTGTAGAGGCCGAATGGAGATATGGCAGGGTCCGATCAGATACGTGCGGTATTGCACGGATCAGGATCGGACGGTTAGTACTAGAGGCCATATAGATATATGGCAGGGTTTGATCAGATACGTGCGGTATTGCACGGATCAGGATCAGACGGATATTACTAGCCGGCTTTGGTTTAAGCCGGATCCTAGTATAGTACAGTGTAGTTTTGTCTCTTTGCATTTGTGTTCAGTGGGAATACAGATGCGGGTGTGTATGCACAGTATCGGGGTTTTCCTGTAATTTATTACGGGACCAGTTTTCTGGAGTTGCCAGTTTGCATTCCGTTCCGGCCGGTTTTCCTTGGTTCTTTCCCGGCCGGACTTTTCCGATGGAGGGGGTTATTTGCAAGTTTGCAAATAACATTTGTGGAAGGGGTATCTTGCATATTGGTGGCATCATGATAGTTTTTCATGATGAGATTCTTTTTCCTTCTTATCACTTGCTTTATGGTGATTAGAGTTGATTAGAGTTTGATGTGAGATTGTTATCATTTCTTTAGGGTTGTGGTCACCCCCTTACTTTTACTACACTCACCTCCCTTATACATGATGCTTTCCCTCCACCATTTCCTTGCATAGGCCGGCCACAATTTGAGAGGGGAAGAAAAGAGAGGATCATTTTGTGAGGGTGGGAAAATTATCATTCATATCATTTTTCCATTGCCACCAAAATTCCCAAGTTCATTTCTCAACCTCATTCCTCCATCAAGGCAACATAACCCCAAAGAGACAAAGCACTACACATTCTACAGAAAATCTTGGGCACGTCGACTTGCCAGCTTCGTGCCCGAGTTGCCTCGGTATAGAGACGGGAGCCCGTAAAAGATGCAGGCGATGTGGTGTCCTTCCGGCGAGGAGGCGACAACCGGAGTTTCCGCAGGAGATCGGGACGACGACGAGAAGACCGGAGGACTCGGATCACTCGGTATATCTCTAACCCGTCTTGCAATTAGCTAGGACTAGTTAATGGTTCGATCCGGGTGTTTAGTGCGCGGTGGTGCCGGTTTGCTAAGTTCGCAAAATTAAAGTTTATCACCGCTTCCGCATTCCGGCGTCAGATTGACGGCCGGGGCGCCGCCGTGCACTTACAGTGGTATCAGAGCTTCGCCATTAACATAGTCTAGCTTTGTTTGATGTGTTTGCATTTCCGATCGACCAAAATTCCAAAAACCCGTGTTTTCTTCACATCAGTTTTCTGTCGAATTTTTCGTGGCTCCAAAATTTTTTCAGGTTGTAGAAAACTGATGTACAAGAAGTTCTAAGAGTTCTGGGAAAATTCGAGACATTGATCGTTCAGGTAGAGCGCGGAACCGCGGCCAAACCCCACTTGCCGCCGCGGTTCCGCCGCAGGTTTGAGGGATCAATGCGTCAAAATTTTCCAGTGGGCTTGTGGGCTGAAAATAGGGGTTTTGGAATATTAAACTTGGGCCCAGAATTTCTGTGAGTGCTACAGTATTGCTTGGGGGCCCACTTGTTAATTTTTGATCGATCGGATATTTTAAACACATTATTTCACAGTATTTACATTATATCTGCGACCGTGAATGTCACTTGATCGGTAAATCCTGTCTAACTGCTATAGCCCGGTTAGACGGATTTGCGAACGTGACATTCACGTTGATGTTCTATGTATTGCTGTGATGTTGCGGATCGGTCGGTGGGGATAGCCTGGTTGCAGTGGTAGTACAGTTCTGTTGTATTATGTACATTTGATATTGCGGGGCGAGCGTCCGACATGTGGACTGCTGTCACTGCCTGTTTGTATTATTATTTTGGGGCACGGCCAGGTTGCGGTCGATGTACCCGTTGTATGTATATTTTACTTTCTGTACTAGGATTACCCCGCGGAGGGGTGCACGGATAGCCGGGTTCTAGAGGGCAACAAGCCCGCATCTCATGGCATTGAGACGGAGGGGGCTTCACTCTAGGATTGGCGGGCTATTCGCCGCACTCGTAGGGGGTACAGGTTGACCCAGGAGGGGTGCCCAAGTTACCGGATTCCGTGAAGTGCTGGGTGGTCCATTCACGTTGCTGAAGGGGGCTGCCTCGCTTCAGGTTTTGGCGGGTAACTTGCCGCGCCCGTAGGGGTCTAGGATTTCATTGCACAGGCTATCCGCACGACCAGGGGAATGTCGGGTTTCAGTAGTGGCTCTGTGAAACCCGGGGATCCCAGATATCTGTATTGTTCTGTGATGCTGTACATTTCTGTGATGTTGCATTTTTTATCACGCCTTGAGCGAAATATAATATATTGGTATATATATTAGTAGATGTTGTATATGTTTTGCATCCGCGCTAGTCCAGTTCCCGCTCTGTCGTTAGTTAGCTAACCTAACGGGTAATGACGGGACCCAGTGGCGAATGCGGATGGCATATACGTACATCAGTATATTTTCGTTCTTTGTGGTGTGATCAATTGATGGGACTGCGTTGATTCGGATCAATGCAAGTTAAAACAAACCTAATCTGATGTTGTTGGAACACTTTTCAAAAAGCTGTTATTGCAAGGACGTTCACTTTTGTTTTGCATCGTGGTATTCATTTGGAATATCCTGCTCCTCAGTCGACGAGGCAAGGCCCGAGATCCCTTCACTGGGAGTGACCCCTTGGACAAAAAGTTTGCGTCAGGGCAATAACTTCACTATAGCCGATTACTTTTGCTTTGCACCGTGGTATTCATTTGGATTATCCTGCACCTCATTCTACGGGGAAAGAGCCGAGATCCCCTCACCGGGAGTGACCTCTTTAGCAAAGGTTTTCGTCACTATATTTTTCTAAAAAGCTATCCGTTCCTTCAACGATATCAAGTTCATTACGTTAAAGGTTTTCGCCAGAAACCATTCGTAGCCCTCCGTCGTTTCATATGGGTAGTCAATAGTATTCAAGCTGTGTTTGTTGGCCAAAGTCAAGGCACAGTGTTTGGTAGCTGTTGGTTATTCATATGCAGCATAGATAGATGCGTTGGTTTGGAACAGTCGTACTGCCTTGTTGGCCAAAGTCAAGGGTAGGTACGGGTGGATTCAAAACAACCTGGAGAATGACGGGTGGAACTTGACATGTGACTTATGATTTGTTGGCCAAAGTCAAGGTCATAAGAGCATGGGGTGAAAATCACATCGGGAGTTTCAAAAGTACTGAAACTTGCCAGATATGCGCATACCTTCTGGAGTGTGATAGTGTGAGCGGATTCCGTCACGTTATCATGCGATGATAGTTGGATCCCGATTCCCACTGATGAGTTGGTTTACTCCTCGGGTGATCCCGGCTAATTCTTCTTTCAGGTTTGGGGAAGAATTTGACGTTACAGTGGGAGGTTTCCAGATTAGATAAAGTGATAACCATTCTGATCCAGGTTAGAGTGCACGCTGAGTGTTTCTTTTCTCTCTCTCTTTGGCAGCGACCATTGACCCGACCCTAGACTATGACTCAGTGACCAAGTTGACCGAACCTTCTTAACACTGGCTTTTGGATTGTCAGAATTGCAGACCTCATTGCCACTCCTACTTTTACCCTTTTCTCCAGGACACCCCGTATTACTACGAACGTCCACTTCCATTGGACAAAACCATCGTATGGTTAGATACGAACTCGAAGGAATTCGAGGATGGTTTCCGGTTTTGGAGAAAACGGATAGGATTATTCAGTTGACTTTTCCTTTTACCTTCTCTCAGGTTGCGAGTACTCCTTGGTTTAGGAGATAGTACACCTATTACGCAAATTGGATAGTCTTCTTCCAAACCATAGGCTGGTGCCGACCGGTAGGGAATGAAGAAAACCAGTTAGCCTAAACGGTGTACAGAAGGTATTAAGTTCAGACAAAGCAAGGGATTAGTAAGAGGGCAAAGTAAATTGCGACTGCTATTCACGACCAAACCAAGTATTTCTTCTCCAATCCTAAAATCACCTTTGTATTTCTCCAGGACACTCCGTATCACTACGAAGATCCCAAGTTTATTGGATAATCCATCGTATGGTTATATACGAACTCGAAAGGAACTTGTTCCAGTTCGGGGATGGATCCTGGTTCAGGAGAAATAGGAATAAAGTACATTCGGTTGTCTTTTATCTTCACCTTCTCTCGCATTGCGAGTGCTCCTAGGATTAGGACAGTACACCCATTATGCTTATTGGATAGTCTTCTTCCAAACCATAGGCTGGTGCTGAACGGTAGGGAAGGAAGAAAACCATTTGGCCTAAGGGGTGTGCAGAAGGTAATGACTAAAGACATATAAAGGGATTTGGAGAGGTGGCAAAGAATTATACTGTTACAGTCGTGAATCTGGAAGAGGCATTACTAGGAATACCAGGATACCCCAACGAAACATTTCAATGTTTCAGTTTCACTGTGTACTGTTAATGGAAAACTGATTTCCCGATTAGACACTTACTCCAGGGTATGTATTTACCAGGTATGATTCTCATATCTGTATGGTTTTACAGATGATGAGTGGGAGTAAGTTATTGGGAATTGGGTGATCATCCTCATTATATCGGGATTCGTTGTAATCGGTGATATTTGAGGAAGTCACCTGGGTTGTTTGCCAGACGGAAAATATTTAGTTTTGAATATCCGTTGTTATGCACCAATTTCAAATTGATATATCTGTACGTCTATTTTCATAGAGTGAGATATACCTTTTTGAAATTATGTCTGTGACATTTACCTATATCAGTGGATGGTTAGGTAAGGAGCATTAAACAGCGGTGTAATTCTTCTTAACCATAAGTACAGTTTTCAACCTACGACATACAGTGAATGAGTTATCAGACTCAGCGGACTTATACAGAGTATTTTATGTTGTCCAGTGTCCATTAGGACAGAGGGGTTGGCCCCCATACTATATTCTGTTTCCTTATGACTTCTCTAGTTTTAGACAGGTGTTTCGCGGAAACACAGGGTCCGAATTTTGAGAAGTTATAGGTATTTGAATAGAGTAGAGAACCAGGTATTGCAAGTATCGGGATTCTTCAAAGTGATCGAAGATGTAGATACTTGTGTATGGTATTCAGTTGATAGTAATGATTAAGAGAACTTGCTTCTCTTCCAGGTAACTCATAATTGGAAGCATTCCTAAGTTGAGTAACGCTGATCGGCCTCATTCCATTTAGTTGACATGCACTGGACACAGCTGCATGATTTGAATCTGGTTCAATTAAATCAGTGCCTCTGGTTCTATATTGGATATAGAACAGTTCATATCTTAACGTTGTTAAGGTACGGGGAGTTGTCTGGCTTATGATTAAAACCAGACTCTGGATAACTCAAGGCACGTTTCTGTAATGGGTGTTTGTGGGTTGACCCAGGCTATGACGAGGGTTGATTTTCTACCATCTGGAAGATCAATAGCGATATTGTTCTTGACTCGCCACAGTTTTAATAAAAATGGATTTTTTCAGAAAACAGCAGTGGGAGTATGGTAGAACTGGAAGTGATTCCAGAACCGCAAACGATTACTGAAGATTTGATAAGGAACCTAAAGATTCAATCTGGATTGACATTCCATTGGCCACTCCGCAGATAAGGTGGGTAACTTCAGGCACCCGAGAGGTACTCCGGTAGCCTCAAGGACGGTGACAGGGAAGTTCTTGTTTACCCACACTTGCCATTGCTGTTGTTCCTGGCTGTGAGACCCGGCAGGAGGATGAGTATAGCGTCGTTCTAAACTTGCTTTAGAAATGTACGTCTATATGACTCTGCCAGAGGGTTGTCGTGGTCAGTGGGAGCAGCGGAAGCATTGGTGGACAGATGGCTTATGTCTATTTATAGACTAAAGCAGTTATAGCGGAGATAGATCATCTATTTCTGATATGACAGTCATAGGTTTGACTTCATCAGAATAGGAGATGGATCTGTTGAGAAGGTAGTAGGGTGTGATGTCATGGTATTTGGATGACATACACAGAGTAGGAAGTGATATTCCTATACTACGATCGGTTATACTTTGGTCATCACACAGTGGTTTCTCCACATAGGACTTGGATATTATATCAGACATTCTGGTTACTAGATCTATAGATCTAGATTTGGGTGGTTTCCCAATCTGGGTACTTTGACAACATTCTAAGAGTATTTAGAATGGACGACTCCTGGCACGGTAGTAAACCTGCAGGTGATGGAGTCGCCCTCTCTAAAGGTGTCTTACAGACTAAAGGGGAGAGGGATGTTCATGATTGGCAGATCACTTGCTTAGGCAATTGAGTCAATCATGAGATGTCAAGTACCACACCAGATGTTGTTCTTGCAGTAGATGCAATAAGTTGATATTGATCCAATCCTGGAGAAACAGTCGGAGGCAGTTTTAGAACATAAGTGTATGTTCTAGGGATTTGATAACGACAGCCTCATTAAGGGAGACAATTATCATTCCAGGCTTCCAAGGTGACCTGGACGACAGGGAGGTTGTCAGAGTTATAGTTTTCCCTCCGACGAGGGGCAGTATTTTGGACAGATGGTCCAAGGCAATACTGAGGGAGGCATGGCGCAGGATACTGATTAAGTTCAGTTGACGATACAGTCTAAGAAGTTTGGATTTGGAGTTCATTTATGAGCTAGGTCCCATCAGACATCCAGACATATTCTAAGACAGGTATTGCTCATTTTGGGAGATGGCTTTCTCCGCGAACTTGAGATATGAGAGAGACATAGAAAGAAACATCAAGGCGGATCCACTCACTGAGTCTATTCCTCGAACGCAATAGTTTCGCAAACGGATTTTGTGAGACTGACTAGTAGGGGAGTTGGGTGTTCGGTATCACACGGGCTGTGAGTATGCGACATCGCAATAATTAGCCTTTAGTGCAAGTGGGAGATTGTTGGAGATAGTGCCCTCAGAGTCAATTATTGGATCACAGGCGCATGATTGCAATGATTGAGGGAGGACCTATCCCGGTAGGACAGTCTTACTCGAGATGATAGTATGCTATCTGGTTTACCTTTATCATCGTGTACTGCTTTAGACGACCTGACAGGTCGCTATTACACGTTGATAGAGCCCCTAGGATTCTTGCTTGACTGCCAGCAGTATGAGGGCGATCATATAAGTGAGAGCTGGAGTCTATAAGCACATCCTTAAAAGGTCCCTAGTCGTGGGAGTTTCGAGACAGGGCATCGATTCTCCAGAGTAGACTAGTGTATACAGTCGAGACCCCGACGAGGGGCGGTGGCCGGTCTCACAAGCCACTGGTGTCAGTTGGTTCACCTAAGATGTATACAGGTGCTCATTGGGTTATGAGTACACCGGACAGGACTCGCCGGGAACATGCTAGTTGGTCTTATACCTGACGTCAGATAGCAGTTCCCAGGTGACATGTGTACAGGTTAGTTCATCGACCTGGGGATCGTCATTTGTCTCGTGTGAGTTCCCACTGTGCTTTGATTACTACCCTACCACGGCTCAAAGGAGTCGTGCACACAGGTTTTAGTTGGGTACACTCCCGAGCCACATGGAGGCAGTGAGCGTATCTTCATGGGTTCGTCTCTCCCGGTATTGGGGGTGAGGTCGCGCTGTGTCTAGGAGAGCCATTACACGAAGTCCTTGGCCAAGGCAGGAGATTTACTGGTAGGTATTCCAGTAGTATCTCAGGGTGTTCTGGGCTACACTCCAACACGACTTGTACCGCTTTTGGGGGTCTGACTTTTACCAACCCCCTAGGCCCGCCATGCGATGCTCATAGACGAACGGACCGGACTGTACGGATATTGTCGCTGACAGGCTCAGTAGGGTGTCAGGATGAGTTCGCTCATCGACGTCCCTTTTGGTCAATAGCTGGTGGCCCGTCACGTATTGGCTTATACCTCTGACGTGCTAGTGGTTAAATCCACAGCCATAGTATTGACGAGTCTTTAGAGTCCACCACACTTTCAGTTACTCAAGCTTTCGGGCGAAAAGCTGTAGAGGCCGTATGGAGATATGGCTGGGTCCGATCAGATACGTGTGGTATTGCACGGATCAGGATCGGACGGTTAGTACTAGAGGCCGTATAGATATATGGCAGGGTTTGATCAGATACGTGCGGTATTGCACGGATCAGGATCGGACGGATATTACTAGCCGGCTTTGGTTTAAGCCGGATCCTAGTATAGTACAGTGTAATTTTGTCTCTTTGCATTTGTGTTCAGTGGGAATACAGATGCGGGTGTGTATGCACAGTATCGGGGTTTTCCTGTAATTTATTACGGGACCAGTTTTCTGGAGTTGCCAGTTTGAATTCCGTTCCGGCCGGTTTTCCTTTGTTCTTTCCCGGCCGGACTTTTCCGATGGAGGGGGTTATTTGCAAGTTTGCAAATAACATTTGTGGAAGGGGTATCTTGCATATTGGTGGCATCATGATAGTTTTTCATGATGAGATTCTTTTTCCTTCTTATCACTTGCTTTATGGTGATTAGAGTTGATTAGAGTTTGATGTGAGATTGTTATCATTTCTTTAGGGTTGTGGTCACCCCCTTACTTTTACTACACTCACCTCCCTTATACATGATGCTTTCTCTCCACCATTTCCTTGCATAGGCCGGCCACAATTTGAGAGGGGAAGAAAAGAGAGGATCATTTTGTGAGGGTGGGAAAATTATCATTCATATCATTTTTCCATTGCCACTAAAATTCCCAAGTTCATTTCTCAACCTCATTCCTCCATCAAGGCAACATAACCCCAAAGAGACAAAGCACTACACATTCTACAGCAAATCTTGGGCACGTCGACTTGCCAGCTTCGTGCCCGAGTTGCCTCGGTATAGAGGCGGGAGCCCGTAAAAGATGCAGGCGATGTGGTGCCCTTCCGGCGAGGAGGCGACAACCGGAGTTTCCGCAGGAGATCGGGACGACGACGAGAAGACCGGAGGACTCGGATCGCTCGGTATATCTCTAACCCGTCTTGCAATTAGCTAGGACTAGTTAATGGTTCGATCCGGGTGTTTAGTGCGCGGTGGTGCCGGTTTGCTAAGTTCGCAAAATTAAAGTTTATCACCGCTTCCGCATTCCGGCGTCGGATTGACGGCCGGGGCGCCGCCGTGCACTTACAATCGATGCCCTATCTCGGTACTCCCACGACTAGGGACCTCTATTAAGGATGTGCTTATAGACTTCCCAACTCTCACGTATATGATCACCCTCATACTGTTGGTAGTCAAGCAAGATCCTAAGGGCTCTATCAACGTGTAACATGTAATCAGTCACCTGAACATGTACATGACTGATAAAGGTAAACCAGATAGCATACTATCATCTCGAGTAAGACTGTCCTACCGGCATTGGTCCTCCTCAATCATTACAATCACGTGCCTGCGATCCAATAATTGACTTTGAGGGCACTATATCCAACAGATATTTCGGATTTACGATGTCTAAAGAGATTATGGATTCCAAATGTTGTAGTTTTTCACTTTATTTTCTGCGACCGTAAGCGTAGTATGTGGGGTATCACCGGCTTCGTTGCTATACATCAACGACAATCGGGATACGCATACTTGCTTACGTTGATGATATGAGATATTATGTGTTGCTGAGATATGATGTGCAGGATTGTCGCGATTGAATAGACGGGGGTTTTATGTGAGATGATAGTTTTATTTTCATTCATGTATAAATCAATTGCATGTAATATTCTTTTATTTAGGGCACTTCCGGGATGAGGAAGATGTTTCCATCATTGTATATTATTTACTTTTCCATCATTGTACGCATTAGGATAGACCCAAGGAGGGGAGCATAAGTGACCGGGTTCTAGGGTTCAGTGGGAGGCCATCTCGAGGAGTCGAGACCGGGTCTCCTAAACTCTAGAATTGGCAGGATCACTTGCCGTTCTCGTAGGGGTCTAGGGGTGTGGGCTTGGTTATTCATCGCGACCGTGGAATCCGTATTTTCTATTGTTGGCTAAATACAAATTACAGACATCCTTGATATCCTTTTATTTTCATATATGCTTCTGCTGTTGATATTCTGTAATGTGATTACTTAGTATCTGAGACGAATGGATTATTATTATATATATGATATATAATAAACGTTGCTTATGTTTTACACCGGCACTAGTCCCGCCCGTATGCCGTTAGTTAAGTAACCTAACGGTGCATAACGGGACACTGTGGCGAATGCGGATGGCATACGTGTACGTTCTATTTTCGTTTCTTTTCTGTGATGGCTTAGGAACTTAAATGATGGGATTACATTAATCAGATTAATGTAAAGTAAAAGAAACCTAAAAGATGTTGTAGAATCAGATTTGAAACCCACTCGGTCTTTTTATGAAAAATGCAAGTTTCAGAAGATGCGGAGCTTAAGCCACTCCTTTTCTAAACTGTTTTGATTCTACAACAAGATCAAGTTCAAAACGTTAAAGGTTTTCATAAAAACCCTCCGCAACCCTCCGTCATTTTAGGAAGCAGAGTACTTAGTATTCATGCTACGTGTTTTGATCATAGTCAGGGCGTAGTGTACGGTAGCTAGTGATGTCTTCCTACAAAGCATATGATGCGATCAGTTAGGACATTCATGTGATTATGTTGATCATAGTCAAGGGTCATATGGGTGGGTCTAGTTAATCTCGAAATGACGGGTATAACTTGACTAGTACTTGTGATATTTTAACCATAGCCAAGGTCATAAGTAACTAGGGGTAAAAACAATATCGGGAGTTTCAAGAGTTGAAATTTGCAATGAGATTGCGTACCATCTATATGATAGTTGGATCCCGATCCCACTGTGAGTAAGTGTTACTTCCAGGAGAATTTTACACTTTACAATTAGCTAATCCAGTAGGTGTCTAGAAAGGTGTTAACGGGGTTTGACCTCTGGGAAAACGAGGTTTATTTTAATTAGGTCCGTGCGAAAGCACAGGGAACCTCCCTCAAAGTACCGACACTGGCCTGGCTGACCGGTTAGCAAAACTGTAGAATGTAATTAATCCTGTCCAGTTTTTTTCAGGTTTTGAAAGAAAATTTGATAAAAGCAGTGGGAGACATCGATTAGATAAGATAATAACCAATCTAATTCTTTGCAAGAGTATTTCGCTGAGTGTATTCTTTTCTCTCTTCTAATGGCAGATACCGATGACGGGACTTAAGCTTCTACTAGAGAAAAATAAACTGACAGGACCAAACTATAAAGAATGGTTGAGGAACTTGAACATTGCACTTACATATGATAAAGTATCATATGTCCTCACAACCAAAGCCCCACCCGTACCAGGACCTGAATCATCTGTCTCGGATAGGGAGATCCGAAAAACTTGGGATATTGATTGTAACACGGCCAAGTGCTTCGCGCTTGCTTCTATGGACAATATCCATTAGAAGCAACACGAGAATATGGATGTACAATCCATCTTTCTTCACACAAAGGACTTGTATGAAGAGCAATCTCGTACTTTGAGATACGAGGCATCTCGAAAGCTGTTTCAGATGCGAATGGCCCCTGGTACATCAGTAGGAGACCATGTTTTGAAGATGATTGGTCTTATAGAAGAACTTGAGGAACTGGGATGGACCATGGATAATGAGCAATATACAGATATTGTTCTAGAGTCTCTCCCCCCTGCCTTTGCTCCGTTCATAGTGAATTTCAATATGAATGATTTGGAGAAATCATTGCCTGAACTTCTCAATATGTTGAGAAGTGCAGAGAGCACGTTGAAAACAACGAGGACTCCCGCTCTGCTTGCTGGGCCATCTTCCTCTTCAGTCCCAAAAGCCAAGGCCAAGGGAAAGAAAAAGAAGAAGTCCATCAAACAGAAAGGTGGAGTTAAAAAGGCAAAGGGGAAAGACAAATCCGGGGCTGTGGGAAGTGGGAAAGGAGAATGTTTTTACTGCCAGAAGTAGGGATATTGGAAATGCAACTGTGCTGTGTATCTTGCTGATCTCAAGAAGAAGAAGCATGCTGATACTTCCACTTCAGGTGTGTTTGTAACTGAAAACTGTTTTTTCTTTAAACTCTGCATCTTTGGTATTAGATACCGGTTCTGGTTCTCACATTTGCAATTGTATGCAGGGATTGAGAAATAGTTGAGTTTTGAAGACAGGTGACCATACCCTACGGGTTGGAAATTTTTCCAATGTACATGCTGTATCCGTAGGAGAGTATCATTTTGGGTTGCCTTCGGGTTGTATTTTGGTTTTGAACCCATGTTATTTTATACCCAGTATGCTATGTAATATAATATCCGTTTCTTTGTTGGAAAATGAAGGATATCATTTTGTATTGCAAAATAATGTTATGAACATTAACTTGAATCAAGAGTTGATTGGGTATGGTACACTAAATAATGGTATTTACGTCCTGAACCAACACACAGTTTTCAATATACAACATACTAATAAAAGAAAGTTTTCAGATATAAATGAAGCTTTTCTTTGGTATTGTAGACTTGGTCATATTAATGAAACAAGACTAAACAAACTACATAAAGATGGATATTTAAATCCTTTTGAATATAAATCTTATGCGACTTGTCAGTCTTGTATCAAAGGTAAAATGACCAAAACTCCGTTTACTGGACACGGATAAAGACCCGTGGAACTCTTAAACCTCATACATAGTGATGTATGCGGACCAATATTTACACATGCTAGAGGTGGTTTTTCATACTTCATTACTTTTACTGATGATTTCTCAAGATTCGGACATGTGTTTTTGATAAAGCACAAATCCGAAGCTTTCGAGAAATTCAAGGAGTACAAACTTGAAGTAGAAAAACAAACAGGCTTGAGCATCAAGAAACTTCGATCAGATCGAGGTGGAGAATATTTAAGTACAGAGTTTTTAGACTTCTTAAAAGAGAATGGGATTCTCTCTCAGCTCACTCCTCCTTACACACCACAGCACAATGGTGTGTCAGAACGGAGGAATCGTACCCTATTAGATATGGTACGATCTATGATGTGTGATGCTGAGTTACCGCTTTACTTTTGGGGGCATGCATTAGAGACAACGATGTATCTGTTAAACAGGGTTCCAACCAAAACCGTGTCTACCACTCTATATGAGATATGGAGTGGAAAGAGGTCATCTCTTAAAAGAGTTAGGATTTGGGGTTGTCCGGCTTTTGTTCAAAAGCAGAATCCAGACAAACTCGAGACACGATCGGTCATGTGTAAATTTATGGGGTATCCAAAACATTCGTATGGATATCTATTCTACCACAAGGAGGAACAAAAGGTGTTTGTTGCTCAGCATGCCACATTTTTGGAAAATGAAATCTTTACAGAAAGTACTGATGGCAATGCGGTAGAACTATAAGAGGTTCTAGAGACACAAATTACTCAGGACGAATTGGTTGAAACTGATGTTGCAGTAGAACTTCAAAGAACCTCAGCCGCTCTGGAGATCTAGTAGAACTTCTCGCCCACCAGAGAGATACTATGGGTTTCTCATTGATGGTGATAGAGAAGATTGCATCATGGATGATGATGACCCTTCTAGTTTTCAGCAAGCTATCACGAGTGGTGACTCAGTGAAGTGGCTGGAAGCCATGAGATCCGAAATGGAGTCCATGTATACCAACAAAGTATGGACTTTGGACGTTGCGCCTCCTGGCATAAAACCCGTTGGGTGCAAATGGATCTTTAAAAGAAAGATTGGTATAGATGGACAGGTAGAGACCTTTAAAGCAAGGCTAATAGCGAAAGGTTTTCGTCAAAGACCAGGATTGGACTATGATGAAACTTTCTCTCCAGTAGCAATGCTTAAATCCTTTAGGATCCTACTTGCTATTGCTGCTCACTATGATTATGAAATCTGGCAGATGGACGTTAAAACTGCATTTCTAAATGGCGATTTAGAAGAATGCGTTTTTATGGATCAGCCAGAGGGCTTCATTGATAGTGGGAGCAGCGGGAAAGTATGTAGATTGCTTAAATCCATTTATGGATTAAAGCAGGCCTCACGGAGCTGGAACATCTGCTTTGATGATACAATCAAAGAGTTTGATTTTATCAAAAATATAGATGAACCATACATTTATAAGAAGATTGTAGGGAGTACTGTCACATTTCTCGTATTGTACGTAGATGAAATTCTTCTGATAGGAAATGATATTCCTATGCTACAATCAGTCAAACTATTCTTATCACAAAGGTTCTCCATGAAGGACCTGGGTGATGCCTCGTGCATTTTGGGCATAAGGATCTATAGAGATAGATCCAAGAGGTTATTGGGATTGTCCCAATCAAAGTACATAGACACCATCATAAAAAGGTTTAGTATGGAAGATTCCAAGCGTGGTGCCTTGCTTGCTTGTCATGGAATCACTCTCTCCAAGGACTTCTGTCCGAAGACTGATGAAGAGAGAGCTCGCATGAGCGTTATACCCTACGCTTCAGCCGTAGGATCTATAATGTATGCGATGTTATGTACTCGCCCTGATGTAGCTTATGCACTAGCTGTAGTAAGCAGGTATCAATCCAACCCAGGGGAGAAACATTGGATAGCAGTGAAGAACATTCTTAAATACTTGCGAAGGACTAAAGAATTGTTCTTGGTGTATGGTAATGGGAATCTCCAGATGGAGGCCTTTACCGATTCCAGCTTCCAAAGTGATAAGGATGACAGCAAGTCTATCTCAGGGTTTGTATTTACCCTCAATGGAGGGGCGGTTAGTTGGAAGAGTTACAAACATGATACCGTTGCAGACTCTATGATGGAAGCCGAGTATATTGCTGCAAATCATGCTGCCAAGGAAGCCGTCTGGATGAGGAAGTTCATCGCGGAACTAGGAGTAGTTCCAACCATTGTTGATCCAATACCATTGTATTGTGATAATAATGGAGCTATGGCGTTAGCCAAAGAACTAAGTTCCCATCAGAAATCTAGACACATCCTGAGGTGATATCATTTGATCCGGGAGATAGTAGATCGCTAGGAGATGGAGATTCGGAGAGTAGATACAAAGGATAACACAACGGATCCACTCACCAAGGCCCTTCCACAGCCGCAGCATGAGCGACTTTTTGAGATGTTGGGTATGAGATACGCCAATAACTGGCCTTAGTGCAAGTGGGAGATTGTTAGATATATGTATGCCCTAGAGGCCATTATATGTACAGTGGATGTTTGGACATGTATATATGAATTTAGATGACTTTCTCGCTCAACATGATAGTATGCTATCTGGTTTACTTTATCTTGACATGTTAATTTGATCATGCTTTTATTCATTTGCACATGTTGATAAAGCCCTCAGGATATTTGCTTGACTACCGTGACTATGATGCGGATCATACAAGTGGGGAATGTGTAGTTTATAAGCATATCCTTAAACTGTTCCTAGTCGTGGGTGTATCGAGACGGGGCATCGATATTCCAGAGTAGACTAGCGTATACTATTCTTGTCCCATATGATGGGCGATGGATGATCCCATATCCATCTGGTGAGGTGACACCAAAGATTGTATGCGAGTGCTCAGTGGAGACTGGGTACACTGAACGGACTCACAGAGAACTCCTATGTGGTATTATATCTATCGTCGGATAGCAGTTCTCAGGTGACACTGGTACAGGTTAGTCTGTAGACCCAAGATCGTCATAGAGTCTTGTGTGTCCTCCCACTGTATTTTGATATCCACCCTACCACGGCTCTACTGAGTCGTGCAAACAGGTGGACTTTGGGTACAGTCCCGAGGCACATAGAGGCGATGAGCGATAGGAGGGGTCTCGTCTCTCCCGGTATTGAGAGTTGATGTTGTGCTATGCTCGATTGGCTATAACAGGAAGTCCCTGGCCAGGGCTACTGAGATTTACTGATAAGCGTTATCAGTAGTTTCTCGATCTGTTATGAGCCATACACCAGCATGACTTATTGAGTTATTGGGGTCGACGATTCCATCCTTAGACTCGATATGCAACATATCTGACGAGGAGACCGGACTGTACGGTAAGTGTTGCCAGTTGGCTCGACGGGAGTTTTGACAGCTTCGCTGGTTTTCTTCTGATCGCTCAATACCCGGGTGGTCGTTACGTTTAGCTGACCACTTGCGACTTGTAGGTATTTGATATGATCATCACCTACTGCCGGCGTATTGACGAGTCTTAGAGTCCCATAATGAAGTTTCCTGGCTCAGGCGAAAAGATGTGGTGTGCATATGAGATATGCGCGGGGACCCGATTAAATACGGATATGTGATACCGTATATTAATCGGGCATTTTCTATTGGTCGGGTCGTATGTGATATGACCGGTTTGCAAAATCAAGTGTTGATTTAACAAATGGCTTTTTGGATTAATTCTTTAATTAAACCCTTTTTCTATTTTTTGTATGCATGCATGTATGCACATGATGATGTGCATGGACACATACATACATACATTGTATCATGGTTGTTGATACATATTTGGTGTCAATGCAAGACTCATATTGTAGTAATTATTTATTTATTTATCATTTTGAATTAAAAGAAAGGATAATTCACTCATGGTTAATGTTTATCATCTTTGACCATACTTGAACTACTTTTTAACCTTGATTTAATTATCCTTTTGCTTTATTAACTCATTGATAAAGATCTAGATAATTACTAACCATGGTTGAAATGAGAAGGATATAATATAGATTATTCATTCTCATCTCAATAATTCATCATATTATCCTTTGAGCTCAAGCTTAGCCACCATTATCTTCTTCTTCCTCTTTTGAGATTTTTCTTTGAGTGAAGTTGATAAAAAGAAAGGGTTTTGATTATAGAATACAAACCACATCATCATACTACACACATCTAGCCCATTTGTGTAGGGTGTTTGCTCTACTTCATTCACATATCAAGTAAAGCAAGGAGCTTTGGGCAAAGGGCTTCGGGTGGATCTTCGTGGACTAGGAAGGCTTCATTCGATCCGTTCCAAACCTTCATAGTGCCAAGGAGTCACCAAGGGAGGTCTACAAAGGTTGTATTCTCTACCCTTAGTGATAGTTTTTTATTTGCATGTGATGCTTAGTTGAAAGAAACCCTAAATTTCTAGTTATGATTCTTGTCAAGTTCACTTAGCACCTTCAAAATTTGATTTTGGCATATGTGATGCTTCTAAACCCTTGATGAGGTGCTAGGTAAACCCAACACAAAGCTTGTAGAAGCTTGTAGGTTTCATTGACTAAGTCCACTTGTTTGTCAACCTTAAGATATTTGTTAACCCAAAACTTAACTCATAGCTATGGTTTATTCTCTACATGAGTTAGGTATGACACTAACTCACCATGGTTGCAATTCTAACCTCACACAATAATTCATTCTCACTTGATGAATTCATTGTTCTTCTTCCTCCTAAAAAGCTTTCTAGCTTCAATGGAGATATGAGATAAAATGTGAGAAAATGATTTCTAATGTGAGCAAACTTCCTACTTCATATTCCTCTACTACTTGCCATTTAGTATAGGGTGTTTGCTTCACTAATTCCGTAATTAGTGAAGAGATAGCTTGGGTTAATGTCTCCTCGACGTAGATCGTTTTCGGCCTCGAAGTCTTCGAAGCAAGCATGTTCGTTTCTTCATCGGAGCCTCTCTAGAGTCCGGGACTTCTTGATTGCAACGAATGGACTACTACACGGAGCTAATGAAGTGAAGAACTGGTCTACAAAGTTTGTATTCCTTACTCACTTAGAATGTAAAGTGTTTACATTTGTATTTCCGTCGATTTCTAGTAGACGATTCTAGGGTTAGGGTTAGCTAGAACGGCAAAATTTGAATTTGGCATGGACGATGCCTCTCGAAACCTTGCTTCCGTGCTGATCGCACGCCGATGGCGTATCGGATGTTCAAAGATAAAGTGTAACCGCGATCAGGACGGTGTCGCTTTGCAGCTAGCCGGTGAGCACGGGTCGGTCCACAGGGAGATGGTGTTATCTTACCTTCTTGTCTTAGACGAGTCAATAAAGAATCTGTTTGTTTGTTTTGTCTAACCTATGTGTTTATCTGCAAGTATAAAGTTGTTAAGAAAAATACGAGATTGTAAGCTAAGAAATCCGTACTCAAAAACCTTTGAGCCGAGTCTTGACTAATTGAAGCTAACCAATCGTCAACAACGTGGATTAGGGGATTTAAGCGCGGTATTCATGGAATCCGGCTTATTTACCCTTGTCCTTCCGTTCTTGTCTCTTGCTTTCGCCTTCGGCCAAACCGAACGCAACCGGTCGTGGTTAGGAATCACCGTTACCTTGTCAGGGTACGGTGCCTAACGGAGCGCTTGCGTATGGTTTGGGCGAAGTTCAAATGGAAAATAACGGGAAAAGGAATTGGCAAAGAAATGTTAACTTATAAAACCGTATTAATTCTTAACAATAACAATAATTACAACATTCACAATATAAACAAAAGAGAACAAAAAGAAAAGAACAAAGAAAAGAAAAGATACAAGTAATAAAGAGCATGAATAAAATGCAAGTAATAAAAAGACAAGTAATAAAAAGCGAGTAATAAAAAGAATACGGAACTAGGACCCAAGCCAAGCATGTGCTCAATAGCCAACCCTTAAACTTGCAAGCTCAATGAAGAACTTGCAGGATCAAGGGAAGGGTAGAGAACGCATGTGAAGTGAAGTGCTAGTCCGTGAGAAAATACGACCCTTGAGATCAATAACTAACTCTTAACCATTCAACCTCAATGAAGAGATTGAATGAGCAAGAGAAAGCAGAAATCTCAAGGGGGAGCAAACTAAAAAGAAAGATACAAAACCCTCATCTTCATTAACATCCACTCAAAAGCTCTCACTACAATTTAATGGAGGAATGAAGAAGAAGAAGAAAGAAACTAACAAAAATGAGGCTAAAACAAAACTCAAAAATTGCTCTCTTGGTTGTGCTCAAAACTGCTGTATTTATAGGCTGGAGAATCGAATTCTAGGGCATCCACCAGAACATATTTGAAGTACCCAAAACACCCCTGAAGTTTGACAGTAAGAGGACACCGTACGGCCGCGGATCCGCCGCCTATAGCCCCCTATGGCCGCGGATCCGCGCCCCTACTGTGGGTTTAGGGTGTGGGTTTCTGTGGCCTGCCCTGGTTTTCTGTTTCCTGTTGTTTAGTACATGTAGTTTCTGATAATCTTTCCAGAATATCTTTAGAATTCCAAGTCCAAGATTGCATTATCTTTTCTTCACTTTTGACTTTATCTCCCTCGAGCTCCGTGCACCCATTGATTCTTGTGCAGCCCCTCTTGTGCTTTGTGCTTGGCTGAGACACGAATGACCGCTGTCATACGTCTTGTCCCAGGAACCGGTACGCAGCACCGGACGGATATGGATGACCGGAACCCGGATTTTATCTGTTGTCAACAGATGTTCTGTATTTGGTGTAACTGTGGAGATTTTGTCCTGATTTGCAATATTTGTACTGGAAACCTGTATACTGTAAACATGTAACACACACGGATTAAAAGCACCTACCTATAAACACACGAGCGTAAGAATGGGCGGTATAAAATGCAATATTCTGATATGAACAAATACCCCCAAACTTAACTTTTGCTCGTCCCGAGCAAAACCAATTATTCACAAAAATAAAATGATAACCGCACTTTCGCAGGGAACGCGATTGCACTGAGCGCGTGCAACAAGCCGTTAAACCTCTAGGTGTCCCTAGTAGGAGGAGTGTTGTCTCCTGAGGGTTTTCAGCGGATTACACACACAAAATCCCGTCAAGCTAGTTTGTAAAATGACTAAGATTCAAATCCTAAAGTTTTGTTTTAGAAAATAACAATTCTATAATCCTAAGTTTAGACTATCGAACCTTTATTTTTCACACCTCTCTTCTTATTTAACTACAGGTTTTATATGTCTTTACGTGCAGTGCAAAATAGTGTCGTTAAGTTCCCGAAAGGTTGAATAAAGTCATTATGTCACACAATAAAGCCCAGATAACAATTTTAAAAGGATCACATAAGTTTTATAGAGAGTTAAGCATTTTTCAAGTTTCGTTTTCCAGTAAGGTTTCAACTTCAGAATTTCTATCTTCCTTAACAGGAAACTAAGTCGTATTTTTCACTCCACCTTATTCTTGTTTTCATTTCATACACACCACTGTGAACGTGCAATAGTCTTTATCATAGAATAAAACCTTCATATCTCCGTTAATTTTTTTTTATAAAAACCTGTCTTTTATCAAGATTATTCTCACACAAAGAACCGTTAGGAATTTTAACTCGGAGAGAATACTTGCTTGACTTTGTTTTTATCTGGACTTTCTAGGCTTCTTAGCGAGCTTTGGGCCAATGCACCCAAACCAGTTGGTTTTAGGGCATTAGGTGTAGAAACACCCCAGCGGACTTAATTACTCAAGTTACCTAGGTCCAAAAACAAAAGACAGTTTGGCGTGAAAAACATGATGATTCAATACGAACGGAGATATAACCGGTAGTTCAATTATTTTTTGGATAAAAGACGTGTTTAGTGGGTTCGGTGTGTAATCATTCCAATCAAGTTTCAGATGGGTTATTTTTCAGACTTAGTTCCAATTAAGGCATCAATAACATTCCTTCATATTCACTTACTTCATAAACTATTCTTGATATATTACTTATTTCAGAACAAACCTATTTGATCCTCAGAAAATCATTTATCTATTTAAAAGTTTTTTAAACATAAAAGACTTGTCTTCTGATTTTCAAGACTCACGACACGTGTAGTGTAATGTAAAGACGTATATCAGCTATAGTTAACTTCAAAGGAGAGTTATCTTTCAGGTTTTCAAAATCCAAACCTAGGATTTAGTTATTCCTATCTTTTCAAACAAAAACCGTCGAATGTTGAATCAGAGTTCTTCCACTAGCTAACTTGACAGAAAAGTTTTTATATTTTTAGAAATTTTTCAGATTTTTATGGATTTTATGGATTTAATATGCAGATGCAAAATATACATATGAATGCGAAGGAAGAGCTTACCGAGCACACCCCCAAACTTAAACTTGACAGTGCCCTCACTGTCAGGCTATACCAAGAGGGTCAAAATTGCCGGTGCTTCCTAAAAACAAATTATATACAAAACCAAAAAAAAGAAAACCAAAAATATATACAAAAAAAAAGTCCCCCCCAAACTTAAGTAAAACAGTGTTTCCACTGTTAAGCGTTGAAAGTCAGGATTAGGGGGGAAAGAACAGTATCCATCTATACAAGGCCTTACACAGGCCAAAAGTTAACACCAACCATTCAAAGATTTTATCATGGTAAAGCAGTGGTTGGTGAAAGAAGGTGAAGAGGAAAGAGATGGAAAATACGCGAGACCGCTTGTGGAGAGAAGTGGAATGCGGTCTCGGTAGATGAGAAGAAGAATGGCGGAAGGGAAAAAGAAGTGGAGTACGAACTCGAGGGTGCAAATGGAGTAAATAGATTAGCACAATTTGTGATGAGCGATGTGTAAAAAGCGATTGTGCTAATATATTTACCCGTCGAGAGATTGGGTCAAATCCCTCAAGGTTCGTGAGAAACCATGGGTACGCCGAACTTGGTAAACCAGACATATGAAATGTAAGTGATACGGGTTCTTGCAAGGTCGGAACGATTGAAAGGATGGAGGGAAGTGGTTGAGGAAGGGTATCGGTTAAGGCTTCTGGAGGGTGTGTACAGTCAGTGAAAGGAACAGGATGAATTGGAAAATCCGACTCATCAACTAGAACTGTTTCATCCTCAAAAATATCCTCAAAATTCTCCTCAAAGTTAAGCTTATCCATGCACATTTCATCAAAATCCAGACGCATATGAGGTTCGGGAAAAACAGTTAAAGACTCGGGATGATGATTTGAACAGACAAACTCAGCTAAATCTACGGGTTCATCATCCAAAATATTCCCAGCGTCAATATCCTCAATCAAGTGAAAATCAATATTCTCAGACACCTCATCAAAAGCATGGATTTCAATCGATTCTGGTTCTAAGATGGAGGTGTAGAGGTCAAAAGGTTTAGGATTGGTTTCACTTGGAAGGGACCCTTCACCATCGGGCAAATCAAACACTACGAAGTCGCACAACTCATTCAACATTCTATCTTCAACTGATAGTTCATTTGGGACACTTGATAGACGTTCAAAGCAGGAGTTGTGGGATTCAATTTGGGACGGGTAGGTTTGATTTGGAAGGGGGTACATCTCACTCTCTCCACTCAAATTCACAGCTTGTCCTACCGCCTCTTCATACATTGAAAAATTTGGAGCTAGTTGAAAACTAGCTACCGGATCACTAGGTTGTATGAGGGCGGCCATGGACGCATTCAAATCCATCATTTGTTGGCTTGACGCTACCCTAAAGTCTTCCAACGACTGTTCTAGACTAGGCATTGGTTGTGAAGGGGTTTCAGTGAAAGATTCACAGTTGTATGGATACTGAAAACTCCCAAAAGGCGGTTCTGATGCAATGTCTAGGGAATGTGCAAAAGTAGGGTAGGGTTGGTAGGAATTGAATGGCTGGACAGGAGTGGGATCAACATTGGGATAAGACGGTGAATGGATTTGTTGGTCCCAAGAATTTGTAGTGGTGAAAGGAGTGAAAGATCGGCTACGAGATTGTTCAATTCGTTCAGCGATGGACAAAGGACGACTTGCAGAAGGGGTATCAACATAAGCGGGAGTGAATGTTTGAAACGGTTGATACGAAGTGGAATGAGGAGTGCAAGTGTTTGTCCTAGACGCTGCTATACGATCTTTCAGTGAAACTTTGGGCATGGAGGGGTCGTTCGAAGTTCGGCCAAAGCAAGAACCGTATGAGGTAATGTCTGGTTGTGGGTACCAAAGTTCGGCAAGAGTTTTTCGAGGTGGGGTACCCATGATATGAAGAGTGAAAGAAAGAAAGGTAGAGAAAAGGAGGGGAAAGAGAATGTGATTTTTTTTTTATTTATTGTTAGTTGTTAGCAAAAGAATGAAATATACACAAAAGAAATATGGACAAAAATAATCACGACACAAAAATACCACACACCTAATCGTTCTAGGGTTCACCTAGGTCAACTAGACCTGCTCGAGAACTTGATTGTCGAAGTAAAACTGTGTCGAGAAACAGGCTCAAGATACACTGATCACGAGGCCAGGTAAGTGCAGAGATAAGGGGAGGTTTTCCAACGCTTTCGCGAAGTTCCTTAATTAAATAACCCTTTCTCTTTTGGCGGTTTCTCCGTTAACACTTTCCTAGACACCCCGTAAACAATATACCGTTAAGCAAGCTTCTAAATACAGTTAACTTCTCCTAGTGAGCGCGAAGTCCTTAAGGCTTAAAGTCTAGTTTCTTTTAAATTTGTGTGGGTAAACGTTATGCGCAAGTTCGTGATTTGTGGGCCACGGAAAAGGTGATGAAATCCTTTACCGTATGTTGTGGGGTTCGCTTGCCCTTAAGTCCGTATTAATGGATGCAATGCGCAATTCAAAAATTCTTTAAAGAATCAAACAATCGTTTTTTTTAAGCGCGGCGCTGCAACAAATACGGGTTAGTCAATTTTGGCGTTTGCTAGCGAACTTGCAAAGAATCCTGCAAAAGAATAGTATATTGGAAGCGTCGGATTTGAGAAGAAGGTGTTAATAAAGTACGTACCGTTTAAGTTTTTGGGTTAAGAAACCCCCGTTGAATTGAATCCGGTAAGCTTGAAAGGTTCGCTTGCGCGGGTCAAACTACCCGGATCTTTGGCACTGTACTCCGTAATCACCTTAACTTTGAATGTACACTTTGCTCCCACAATCGCAGTTTGCAAATCTGCAAAAATCTGCACACTTGCCCACAAAAATATTGTCCAAAAAAGAAAACCAAAAAGAATATATTTTTTTTTTGTATATATACAAAAAGAATATTAACCCGAATAACAAGAAAGAAAATACGCTACCGTCTCCCCGGCAACGGCGCCATTTGATCGCACGCCGATGGCGTGTCGGATGTTCAAAGATAAAGTGTAACCGCGATCAGGACGGTGTCGCTTTGCAGCTAGCCGGTGAGCACGGGTCGGTCCACAGGGAGATGGTGTTATCTTACCTTCTTGTCTTAGACGAGTCAATAAAGAATCTGTTTGTTTGTTTTGTCTAACCTATGTGTTTATCTGCAAGTATAAAGTTGTTAAGAAAAATACGAGATTGTAAGCTAAGAAATCCGTACTCAAAAACCTTTGAGCCGGGTCTTGACCAATTGAAGCTAACCAATCGGCAACAACGTGGATTAGGGGATTTAAGCGCGGTATTCGTGGAATCCGGCTTATTTACCCTTGTCCTTCCGTTCTTTTCTCTTGCTTTCGCCTCCGGCCAAACCGAACGCAACCGGTCGTGGTTAGGAATCACCGTTACCTTGTCAGGGTACGGTGCCTAACGGAGCGCTTGCGTATGGTTTGGGCGAAGTTCAAATGGAAAATAACGGGAAAAGGAATTGGCAAAGAAATGTTAACTTATAAAACCGTATTAATTCTTAACAATAACAATAATTACAACATTCACAATATAAACAAAAGAGAACAAAAAGAAAAGAACAAAGAAAAGAAAAGATACAAGTAATAAAGAGCATGAATAAAATGCAAGTAATAAAAAGACAAGTAATAAAAAGCGAGTAATAAAAAGAATACGGAACTAGGACCCAAGCCAAGCATGTGCTCAATAGCCAACCCTTAAACTTGCAAGCTCAATGAAGAACTTGCAGGATCAAGGGAAGGGTAGAGAACGCATGTGAAGTGAAGTGCTAGTCCGTGAGAAAATACGACCCTTGAGATCAATAACTAACTCTTAACCATTCAACCTCAATGAAGAGATTGAATGAGCAAGAGAAAGCAGAAATCTCAAGGGGGAGCAAACTAAAAAGAAAGATACAAAACCCTCATCTTCATTAACATCCACTCAAAAGCTCTCACTACAATTTAATGGAGGAATGAAGAAGAAGAAGAAAGAAACTAACAAAAATGAGGCTAAAACAAAACTCAAAAATTGCTCTCTTGGTTGTGCTCAAAACTGCTGTATTTATAGGCTGGAGAATCGAATTCTAGGGCATCCACCAGAACATATTTGAAGTACCCAAAACACCCCTGAAGTTTGACAGTGAGAGGACACCGTACGGCCGCGGATCCGCCGCCTATAGCCCCCTATGGCCGCGGATCCGCGCCCCTACTGTGTGTTTAGGGTGTGGGTTTCTGTGGCCTGCCCTGGTTTTCTGTTTCCTGTTGTTTAGTACATGTAGTTTCTTATAATCTTTCCAGAATATCTTTAGAATTCCAAGTCCAAGATTGCATTATCTTTTCTTCACTTTTGACTTTATCTCCCTCGAGCTCCGTGCACCCATTGATTCTTGTGCAGCCCCTCTTGTGCTTTGTGCTTGGCCGAGACACGAATGACCGCTGTCATACGTCTTGTCCCAGGAACCGGTACGCAGCACCGGACGGATATGGATGACCGGAACCCGGCTTTTATCTGTTGTCAACAGATGTTCTGTATTTGGTGTAACTGTGGAGATTTTGTCCTGATTTGCAATATTTGTACTGGAAACCTGTATACTGTAAACATGTAACACACACGGATTAAAAGCACCTACCTATAAACACACGAGCGTAAGAATGGGCGGTATAAAATGCAATATTCTGATATGAACACGTGCTAGGTAACCCTGCAGTGGTATCAGAGCCATGTTAGAAATTTATACGGATTTTGTTAGAATTATGAAACCGAAATACTCCGAAACTTGAAACTCAAAATTGAAGTTTCTGTCGATTTTAAAAGTTGTTCAAAAAAAGTTTTAAACAAGAACAGAGTGATGTATAAGATATATCAAGAACACTGTGAAAATTTCAGAGGGTTTCATGAAAATTTGGCCGGCCACCATGTACCCCATCTCGGCCAAATCCGAGCTCCCTCCCTTAAAATTTTTTGTATGTTCCAGTGACTTGGTTTTTGATGTTTCATGTGTTGTTTGTTTTTGCTAATTTTGCATGTGATGTAATCTTACACTATAAACAATTCGGAGTGTTTCGTATTCATATTTTTAACATTGTTTCGGGTTATTCGCATGTTGTCTAGGCGAAGCTAAAAAGTTTGATCGAATGTCAAAAACCCATTTTTCCAAATTTAACGTATTCGAAAAAACATGCAAGTGATCCTATGAACCCTCTAGAAGAATGAAATCCTAACTCTACTTTTCGGATCGCGGAACTGCGGTCAAACCTTAGGGTTTGCCGTAGTTCCGTGGCGACATGAGTGAGGCTTGGGTTTGCCCTTCTACGGCTGGTGCACAGGTACTGTCGCATATTCTGGGTATTATTGAACTGTGCTCAAGTGTTGAGCTGTCGGGAAATTGTGGGACTTTGATGAATCAATCGAAAAGTTTAATGTCGTCCGGATATCATGTGATGGGATGCAATATTTGGAATCCACAAGTAGTTATGAGATAACTAGTTTGAATTTTATAAATCTAGTAGTTCAGTCTCATTTGATCGGTTGCCACGGGATTTTGATGAGATCAAAAGTCCGTCGTAATCACGTAGCGTACGCGGATACTCGCCGGGTAAACTTAATAGATAGCCATGCTCCATAGCCCCGACCAAGTGACTGTAGGAGAACCCCATCGCCAAAAGCATCCGTTCGGGTGCTCGCGGCAGCGGTGTTCCGCCTTAGTGCACTTCGTCGACGGTATCGGGGGGTACGGCCGTCTACTAAAATTTCCGACGAGTATTCGATCAGGTTGTCGAGAATCTTGTTGAATTGCCCGACTTGTTATTGAAAAGTGTTTTCAGTATCGAGACTAAAATGTGGGATTTATAGTTTCTCAGGGTGTTTTGGGTTTCCCTTGCACATAGTCTAGTGTATAGAAGCATCACACTTGCCATCTTAAAATTTAGAGAGGTGCAAAGCAAACTAACCATGAATCTTAACTAGAATAATTAGGGTAACAACTAAATTGTATCACATACAAAGAACTCTAGCAACACTAAGTGAAGAAATTACAACCTTTGTAGTCTTCCCTTGGTGACTCTTTGGACCTTTGAGAGTTTGGAATGAATCTCTAGCAACCTTCCTTGTCCACGATGATCCACCCGAAGTCCCTTTGCCTAAAGCTCCTTGCTTTACTTGGTCTTTCAAAGAAGTATAGCAAAACACCCTACACAAATGGGCTAGAGAGGTGTAGAATGATGAGGTGGTTTGTATTCTCGAATCAAAACCCTTTCTTTTTAACAACCTCACTGTAAAGAAAACTCAAGAAAGCTTGGAGGATGAAGAAGATAATGGTGGCTAAGCTTTGAGCTCAAGAGATAAAAATAATGATGAATGAATTAAGTGAGAATGAATAATCAATATTAATCCTTCTCACTTCGACCATGGTTAACTAATATCTAGATATTATTGTGTTGCGTTAAAGCCCAAATGAAATTTAAACCATGGTTTGAATTAGGTCAAAGAATAGTCAAGTTTGGATAATTATCAACCATGATTTAATTTTCATTTCCTTTTAATCCAAAAACAATATATATATATATATATATATATATATATATATATATATATATATATATATATATATATATATATATATATAGCGAACCATGTGAGTCTTGCATTGCCACCATTTAGTGTATCATCAACCATGATACTATGTATGTATGTATCCATACACATCAACATGTGCATACATGGATGCATACATCTTCAACAAAGAAAAGGGTTTAAATAAAGAATTAAACTAAAAGTCAAATGTTAATTCAACACTTGATTTAACAAACCGGTCATATCACATATGACCCGATCAATACAAAAACGCGCGATTAACAAACGGTATCACATACTCGCATTTAATCGGGTCCCCGCGCATATCTCATATGCACACCACATCATTTTTCCTGAGCTAGGAAACTCCTGTGTGGGACTCTGAGACTCGTCAATACGCCGGAAGTAGGTGATGATCATATCAAACACCTACAACCCGCAAGCGGTCAGCTAAACGTAACGGCTACCCGGGTATTGAGCGATCAGAAGAAAACCAGTGAAGCTGTCAAAACTCCCGTCGAGCCAATCAGTAACACTACCGTACAGTCCGGTCTCTTCGTCCCATATGTCGCATATCCAGTCTAGGGGCGGTGAACGTCAGACCCCAGTAACCGATAAGTCGTGTCGATGTGAGGCTCATAACGGGTCGAGAAACTACTGATAACACTTACCGGTAGATCTCCATATCATCCCTAGCCAGGGACTTCCAGTTATAGCCAATCGAACACAGCGCGACATTAACCCCCAATACCGGGAGAGGCGAACCCCTCCTATCGCTTATTGCCTCCATATGATTCGGGACTGTACCCAAAAGCCACCGTTTTGCACGTTCTCTTGAACGTGGTAAGGTGGAAATCAAAACACAGTGGGAATCACACAAGACTCTATAACGATCTCGGGTCTACAGACTAACCTGTACCAGTGTCACCAGAGAACTGCTATCCGACGATAGGTATAATACCATCTAGGAGTTCTCGGCGAGTCCGTTCAGTGTACCCAGTCTCCACTGAGCACCCGTACACCATCTTTGATGTCAAACACCGATGGATATGGGATCATCCATCGCCCATCATATGGGTCAAGATGCGTATACGCTAGTCTACTCTGGTGTATCGATGCCCTGTCTTGATACACCCTTGACTAGGAACAGTTATGGGATGTACTCTTGCACTACCCTGGCCCCACTAGTATGATCTGCATCATAGTCCTAGTAGTCGAGTACATATCCTAAGGGCTTTATCAACATGTGAGAGCAAGACAGTAAACCAATACAAGTCAACATGTTTAGAAAAAGTGAAACCAGATAGCATACTATCATATCGTGCAAGAAAGTCCTCTCTATATATCCAAGTATCTACTATAATATACATCATATGTACAACAATGGCCTCTAGGGCATATATACAACTAACAATCTCCCACTTGCACCAAGGCCAGCTGTTGTAGTATCTCATACCCAACATCCCGAAAAGTCTCTCAAATTGTATCTGGGGTATGATCTTCTTGAGTGGATCCGCAGTGTTATCCTTTGATTCAACTCTCCTGACCTCGATCTCGCGGCAATTAACTATCTCCCGGATTAGGTGATATCGCCTCAGAATATGTCTGGACTTTTTATGGGACCTGGGTTCCTTGGCCAAAGCCACAGCTCCATTGTTATTACAATACAAAGGTATTGGATGCTCAATGGACGGAACCACACCAAGTTCAGTGATGAACTTCTTCATCAAGACAGCCTCTTTGGCAGCATCGTTGGCAGCGATGTATTCAGCCTCTATCGTTGAGTCTGCCACGGTTTCTTGCTTGGAACTCTTCCAACAAACCGCCCCTCCATTTAGAGTAAAGACAAATCTCGAGTGCGACTTAGAGTCGTCCTTATCACTTTGGAAGCTCGAATCGGTAAAGGACTCCACCTGGAGTTTTCCGTTACCATACACCAAGAACATCTCCTTAGTCCTTCTCAAGTACTTGAGAATGTTCTTCACAGCTGTCCAGTGACTCTCTCCTGGATCTGCTTGATACCTACTCACTACACTTAGTGAGTATGCAACATCGGGTCTGGTATATAGTATCGCGTACATGATAGAGCCTATTGCCGAAGCATAGGGTATCCCTTGCATGCGAGCTCTCTCTAAATCAGTCTTAGGAGACATCTCTTTGGTGAGAGTGAGTCCAGAGATCGTGGGTTGGTTCCCACGCTTGGATTCTTCCATACTAAATCTCTTTAGTATGGTGTCAATGTACCTGGATTGGGACAATCCCAGTATCCGCTTAGATCTATGTCTATAGGTCCTAATCCTCAAAATGCAGGAGACATCACCAAGATCTTTCATTGAGAATCTATGAGATAAGAAGAGCTTGACCGAGTGCAGCATAGGAATATCATTTCCTATCAAGAGTATGTCATCCACGTACAATACGAGGCAGACAACCTTACTCTCTGCAACCTTCTTGTAGACACAAGGTTCATCTACATTCTAGATGAAGTCAAACTCATTGACTACTACATCAAAACAGATGTTCCAACTCCGTGATGCCTGCTTTAACTAGTAGATGGATTTAAGCAGCTTGCAAACCTTTCCGCTGCTTCTACTATCTACGAATCCCTCTAGCTGAGTCATGTACATGCACTCCTCTAAATCACCATTTAGAAAGGCGGTCTTAACATCCATCTGCCAGATTTCGTTGTCATGGTTTGCAGCAATGGCAACCATGATCCTGATGGACTTAAGCATAGCCACTGGAGAAAAGGTTTTGTCATAATCCATACCTGGTCGTTGACGAAAACCTTTTGCAACAATTCTAGCTTTGAAAGTCTCAACTTTTCCATCTACACCAAGTTTCTTCTTAAAGATCCATTTGCTCCTGTTAGTGTATATGCCCTAGAGGCCATTACGGTATCATACTAGTATGTAAATTACTTAATGGAAGCTTGGGATATTCACAGTTGTATATACAATCTTGCTCGAAATGGTAGTATGCTACTTGGTTTGTCTCTACTTCAATATGTGCATGTGTTTCTTTTAGCATATCGCTTATATACATATTAGTAGAGCCCTTAGGATCTTTGCTTGATTACCAGCGTTGTGATGGCGCTCACACTCGTGGGGGCTGGGTAATCCATAAGCACATCCTTATACAGGTCCCTAGTCGTTGGACTATCAAGATAGGGCATCGATACTCCGGAGTAGACTAGCGTATGCGCTTCTCATCCCAGCGTGGGAGACGGTCCGTCCCACAGCCGTCAGTACGTCGTACTTGAGATAGTATGCGGGTGCTCGTTAGGTTACGAGTACACTGGACAGGACTCGTCGGGAACTGTTGGTTGGTATTATACCTATCGTCAGTTATCAGTTCCTAGGTGACATGAGTACAGCTTAGTCCGCTGACTTGACACTGTCACTTCGCCTCGAGTGTGTTCCCACTGCATTTTGATTACTACCCTACCACGGCTCAAAGGAGTCGTGCAAACAGGTAGTTTTTGGGTGCAGTCCCGAAGCACTTGGAGGCAGTGACGGTTAGACATGATTCGTCTCTCCCGGTATTGGGGTTGACATCGCGCTGTGTCCAGGAGAGCCATTACACAAGTAGTCCCTGGCCAGGGCAAGCGAGATATACTGGTAGGTTTCCAGTGTTATCTCAGGGTGTTCTGGGCTACACTCCGACACGACTTGTACCGCTATTAGGGGACTGACGTTCACCGCCCCCCTAGGCCCGCCATGCGATGTATCAGACGAACAGACTGGACTGTATGGAGACTGTCACATACAGGCTCAGTAGGAGTTCAGATGGGGTCACCTCGTCAGTCTTCTTATCGGCATCTACCTGGGGACCGTTACGTACAGCTAGTGCCGCTTGCGGTCTGTAGTTAAACCCACTGCCAGCGTAGTTTCGAGTCTTTAGAGTCCCACACAGAGAGCTATTCGCCTTTAGGCAAAATGAGTAGAGGTCGCATGGTTTTGCGACAGGGTTCGTTCACATCCGCGCACTTGTGCACGTTTGCTGTCCGGACAGCTTATACTAGCGGGCTTTGGTTTAAGCCGGATCCTAGTATTTGATTTGGGATTGGTTTTTATCTCATTGTGTTCGTGTTCCTCGGATCACGAATACGGGTGCGTATGCACAGTTGATTGAGACAGAGAGAGAGGAATTTGATTAGGGTTAATGACCATTGTCATTTTATTAACCCTAATGCTCATGTGTGTATTATGATTAATTTGTTAGTGTTTATGCCCTAGAAGGCCATTACTGTATCATACTAGCTTGTATATTACTTAATGGAAGCTTGGGATATTCACATGTATATAACAGTCTTGCTAAACATGGTAGTATGCTACTTGGTTTTTCTATCTTAATATGTGAGTGTACGTATTGATAGAGCTCTTAGGATCTTGCTTGTCTACCAGCGTTGTGATGGCAGTCACACTAGTGGGGGCTGGGTAGTCTACAAGCACATCCTTATTCAGGTCCCTGGTCGTTGGATTATCGAGACAGAGCATCGATACTCCGGAGTAGACTAGTGTGTACGCTTCTCATCCCAGTTGGGGAGATGGTCTGTCCCACAGCCGTCAGTACGTCGTACTGGAGATAGTATACAGGTGCTCGTTAGGTTACGGGTACACCGGACAGGACTCACAGGGAACTGTTGGTTGGTTTGATACCAGTCGTCAGTAAACAGTTCCCAGGTGACATGAGTACAGCGTAGTCCGCAGACTTGACACTGCTACTTCGCCTCGAGTGTGTCCCACTGTTCTTAGATTGCTACCCTACCACGGCTCAAAGGAGTCGTGCAAACAGGTAGCAGTTGGGTGCAGTCCCGAGCACTTGGAGGCAGTGGCGGTTAGACAGGATTCGTCCCTCCCGGTATTGGGAGTAGATATCGTGCTGTGTCAGAGAGCCATTACGCAAAGTCCCTGGCCAGGGCAAGCGAGATTTGCTGGTAGGTTCCAGTAGTTTCTCAGGGTGTAATGGGCTTTACTCCGACACGACTTATACCGCTATTAGGGGACTGACGCTTGCCGCCCCCCTAGGCCCGATATGCGATAGTCTTGGACGAACGGACCGGACTGTATGGAGATTGTCACATCAGACTCAGTAGGAGTTCAGATGGGTTTACTCATCGGCCTTCTTATCGACAACTACCTGGGGACCGTTACGTACAGCTAGTGCCGCTTGCGGTCTGTGGTTAAACCCACTGCCAGCGTAGTAGTCGAGTCTCTAGAGTCCCACACAGAGAGTTTCCTACTCCAGGCGAAACGATATAGAGGTTGCATGGTTTTGCGACAAAGGGTTCGGACGCATACGTGCGTTTACGCGCGTACGACTTTCGGACAGTTTTTACCAGTCGGCTTTGGTTTAAGCCAGTTACTGGTATCCGGTTATTGGATTTTTACAGTCTAAAGTTTTTCCGTATTTTTACGGATCGGAGGGGCGTTCTCGTAATTACTCGAGAAGCTTCTAGAAGATGTGACTAAGGAGGTTTCTTTTGGATAAGAGAGTGAGTCATGGTGGTGATTCATTCACTTCATTAATGCACATTTATTGCTTAATGACTCATGCTAATGAATCATCACTAGATATTTTATGAAGCATGCTTATTCATTTCCTTTATTGATTATTCTAAAATAAGAATGCTTCATAATATTATGATACACTCTCTCTCTTCTCTCATTATCTTATCTCACATTCTCTCTCCTCAAGCTCTCATCTTCAAACCCTAATCCTTAATCCTCATGTGTTGAGATCAAAGGATTAGTTAGACTAAACAATCCATAACCTACACTCTACATCATCCTTTCATCTTTGATTAGCAATCAAAGTTGATTAGTTACCTCAAGTTAGAGGTTTAGCTTGGAGTTTCGCTCTCGGGTGGATCGTCTACTACCTAGAGAAGGCCGAGGAGAACAAAGGAGGACACAAAGACGAAGGACTAAGTTCGATCGGTATAATCCCTTAACACTTTAGTTTAGTTTAGCTTTGTGTTTGGTTATTATTTGTTTAGCTTCGATTCAAGCGGTTAGTCGATGTTCGTTGTTTAAACTTGATCGTTTTTGAAAATTCCGCCTCCCCATAAGTACTGGGGTGTACTACATCGACTTACAGTGGTATCAGAGCCTCGCTAAACAATAAATAACTTAATCGCAAATTTGTACGAATTTCGAACGGAAAAACGAAGCCGGAAAACCCTAATAAAAATCAGTTTCTGTCGAATCCAAAATGATGTCCAAAAATTTTTCAGGGATGTTCAGAAAGCTTGACATGGGTCCAGGAGAACACCCAAGAAAATTGGGCCCATGACTCGGCTAAAGCGCCGCGGAAGCGCGGCGGATCCCACCGATCCGCCGCGGTTCCGCCGCCGAGTTGCCGAGTCATGATCCCAAATTTTTTGTGTGGGTCCCCTGTGATATTTAGTGTTTTCTGGAATATTTAATTATTGCTCAGGTTACTGTTTAACAGAGCAGATTTTGGAGCAATATTGATGTTGTTTATTCGATCGAATTGTACAGTATTTGCATATGGGATTATATCTGTGATTGTTTAATGTGTTCGTAAACCTCCCCCAACTGCTAGTATGTCGGTTGGCAGGGGGTTGCACATTTATGAAATGGTTATATCTGTTTGTGCATATAAACTGTATTGGACTGTTGTGGTGTATAGCCGTGGTTTGCAATGGGTTATCGTTTAATTCATTTGTTGTAAATGTAATTTGTTGTAATATTATTTTCGCGGGGCACTTCCAGGTTGCGGTTGTAGCCACCGTTGTATTATTTCATTTTACTGTTTTTGCTCCTAGGACTGACCCAAGGTGGGGTACACAGACTGCCGGGTGGGTAGTTTGCCGTACCCGTAGGGGTCGAGGGTGGGGTAACGGCTATTCATCACAACTGTGTAATCTGTCTTTTCTTGCAGGCTCAAAAGAAATACAGATTGCTTGCAAATCCAATATTGTTTATCTGTGTTATGGAATGAATATCATTGCGTCAGACGAATGTAAAATATCTATATTATGATAGCTATTTAGACGCCACTTATGTTTTACACCCGCGCTAGCCCAGCCCCCGCTCTGTCGTTAGTTAAGTAACCTAACGGGTGATGACGGGACCCCGTGGCGAATGCGGATGGCATAAGAGGACGTTGTATTTTCGTTGTTTTCTGCAATGATAGGTTAATGATGGGACGCATTATCTGTAATGCAAAGTAAAACAAACCAAAGTTTAAATCGTTGGAACAATTTAAAAGAAACCACTCGGTTATTTTTAAAACAGATATTTTTAAATGCGGAGCTTTAACCACTCCTTTTAAAAGCTATCAGGTTCCTTCGGTTATATCAAGTTCACTACGTTCACGGTTTCGCCAAAACCATTCGTAGCCCTCCGTCATTTCATCTGGGTATTCAGTAGTATTCAAGCTATGTATTTTGACCTAACGCCAAGGCATAGTGTTTGGTAGCTGCTGGATATTCATTTGTTGCATAGATAGATGAGTTAGTTTGGGACAGTCGTATTATCATTTTGGCCGAACGTCAAGGATATATACGGATGGGTTCAAATTGACAAGATAATGATGGGTAGAACTTGACATGTGACTTATGACATTTTGACCTAACGCCAAGGTCATAAGAGCATGGGGCAAAAACTTATATCGGGAATTTCTAAAGAAACTGAAATTTGCAAAGAGATGCATACCATTTTGAGTTTGATGAATGTTGGTAGCATTCCTACAACATTATCAGACGATGATATTTGGATCCCGATCCTACTGTGAGTATATGCTACTTATCAGGATATTCGTCGCTTAACGATCAATGCTATAAACCTAGTAGGTGTCCAGAAAAGTGTCAGCGGGGTTACGCCCCCAGAGAAAAGAGGTTACTTAATTAAGGAACTTCGCGAAAGCGTTGGAAAACCTCCCTCGAAGTATCGACACCGGCCTGGCTGAACGGTTAAGCAAGTATTGTACGGTGAGAATAGTCTTGGCTAATTCTTCTTTTATGGTTTGAGGAAGGATTCGAGAAACAGTGGGAGCCATCCAGTTTAGATAAACTAAAAACCACTCTAAACTTGCAAGAGCATCATGCTAAAGAGTTTTTCTTCTCTCTCTCCTAATTGCAGCGACCCTGAAAATGACTGGACTTAAGTTAATTTTAGAGAAAAATATACTGACGGGGCCAAACTATAAAGATTGGCTGCGGAATGTCAAGATGGCCTTGACCTACGACAAATTGGGGTACATCCTCACCGCTACGGCACCTGCTGTCCCTGGTCCCAAATCCAGTAATGCGGATAAGGAAATCCGCAAAACCTGGGATTTAGATTGCGCGAGAGCCAAGTGCATCGTGCTTGCCTCGATGAACAATGAACATCAGAGGAGGCACGAGGATATGTCCTTAGATGGCATATTTCTCCATACAAAGGAACTTTATGGAGAGCAATCTCGTATAGCAAGATACGAGACCTCAAAGAAATTGTTTCGAGCGAGGTTGGCTGTCGGGTCATCGGTAGGTGAACATGTCCTACAGATGATTGGCTATATAGAAGAGCTCGCAGACCTTGGGACGACTTTGGATAATGAGCTCTATACAGACCTTGTTCTCCAGTCCCTTCCTCCCACCTACGCCCAGTTTATCCTCAACTTCAATCTTCAAGGAAAAGAAGTTGAACTTGCGGAACTCCTGAACATGTTAAGGAGTGCAGAGGGCACCTTGCAGAAGGCAAGGGAAACACCCGCTATGTTTGTTGGCGGTGCATCTTCTTCCGGGTCCAAGGCTAGGGCCAAAGGAAGGAAGAAGAAGGCCGCACCCAAACCTAGAGGAGGTGTTAGTAAGGTGAGAGGGAAGGGAAAGCAAAAGAAAGCAGTACCGATAGTTGGCCAGGATGAGTGCTTCCATTGTCACAGGAAAGGGCACTGGAAGAAGGATTGCAAGGCGTGGAACGCCAAGAACCAGGAACCGAAGCAGGCTGTGGCTTCGACTTCAGGTGTGTTTGTAATTGAGAATTGTCTGTCGATCAACTCTACTTCCTGGGTATTGGATACCGGGTCAGGATCTCATATTTGCAATTCATTGCAGGCACTGAGAAACCGTAGAGTGCTGAAGGAAGGTGATATGATCCTCAGGGTTGCTAACGGAGCTAGCGTGGGAGCTGCGTCCGTCGGGGATTATCACCTAGGATTGACAAGTGGACACATTTTGGTTTTACATAACTGTTATTTTGTACCCAGCTTAACGTGTAATATCATATCAGTTTCCTTGTTATCAAATAAAGGTTATGATTTCACGTTTGTAAGAGATGTTGTCAACATCCACCTTAATCATGGTTTGATTGGGTCCGGTACTCTAAATAACGGCATATATGTGTTAAACCAACTCCAAATTTTCAATGTCCAGAACACACTAAAAAGAAAGTCTCCAGATTTAAATAAAGCTTTCTTATGGCATTGTAGACTGGGTCACATCAATGAGAGAAGGTTGACTAAGTTGCATAAAGAAGGATATTTGGACACGTTCGAATATCAAACTTATGACACTTGTCAATCTTGTCTCAAAGGAAAGATGACAAAGACTCCATTCACTGGACAAGGAGTAAGAGCGAGCGAGCTCTTAGGACTTATACACAGTGATGTATGCGGTCCAATGTCTACACATGCGAGAGGTGGTTTTTCCTATTTCATTACTTTCACGGATGATTACTCAAGATACGGATTCATTTATCTGATGAAACATAAATCCGAGGCTTTTGAGAAATTCCAAGAGTATAAGAATGAAGTAGAAAACCAAACCGGCAAAAGTATAAAGACACTTAGATCTGATCGAGGTGGTGAATACTTGAGTGCCGAGTTCCTAGGTTACCTAAAAGAGAAAGGAATTCTCTCTCAGCTTACTCCTCCGTACACTCCACAGCATAACGGTGTGTCGGAGAGACGGAATCGAACCCTATTGGATATGGTACGATCCATGATGAGTAATGCTGAGTTACCGCGATCTTTCTGGGGACATGCGCTAGAATCAGCGGCATATCTTTTGAACATGGTACCTACCAAGACTGTGCCTACCACTCCATATCAGATGTGGAGTGGGAAGAAACCCCATCTACAGTATATAAAGATTTGGGGATGTCCAGCTTTTGTTAAAAAGCAGCATGTGGACAAGCTCGAGGCACGATCAGTAAAGTGTTTGTTTGTGGGATATCCAAAGCACTCCAGGGGATATCTATTCTATTACGCAGAGGAACAGAAGGTATTTGTTTCTCGTAATGCCCATTTTCTAGAACATCAGTTTTTAGAAAAGGAATCAAGTGGGAGCGAAATAGAACTGGAAGAAATTCCAGAACCACAAACTGCTACTGAAAGTTTGGTAGAACCAGAGGTTCAAGAAGAACTGAACATTCCCGCACCCCTCCGCAGGAGTAGTAGGCCGTCTCGTCCGCCTGAGAGATACTACGGTTTTCTCATAGACGGGGATAGAGAGGATTGCATCATAGATGATGATGAACCTACTGACTTCCAGCAAGCCATCCAGAGCGGCGACTCGGTACGATGGCTAGATGCAATGCGGACCGAAATGGAGTCCATGTACACCAACAAAGTATGGACTTTGGACTTTGCTCCAGATGGGGTAAAACCCATAGGATGCAAATGGATCTTCAAGAAAAAGATTGGTGTAGATGGACAGGTGGAAACCTATAAGGCTAGACTTGTTGCAAAGGGTTTTCGTCAAAGACCTGGTTTGGACTATGACGAAACTTTTTCTCCAGTGGCTATGCTCAAATCCATTCGGGTCCTTCTTGCTATTGCTGCCTTCCATGATTATGAAATCTGGCAGATGGACGTAAAGACGGCTTTTCTGAATGGAAATTTAGAAGAGAGCGTCTATATGGATCAGCCAGAGGGTTTCAATCAGAGTGGGAGCAGCGGGAAAGTATGCAAGCTGCTTAAATCCATTTACGGACTAAAGCAGGCATCGCGGAGTTGGAACATCTGTTTTGATGAGACAGTCAAAGAATATGACTTTATCAAAAATCCAGATGAACCGTGCATATATAGTAAAGTTGTGGCCAGAAGTGTCGTATTCCTCGTCTTGTACGTGGATGACATTCTATTGATAGGAAATGACATTCCTATGCTACAATCTGTCAAAGGATTCTTGTCACACAGGTTCTCCATGAAAGACCTGGGTGATGCCTCTTACATTCTGGGGATCCGGATCTATCGTGATAGATCCAAGAGGATGTTGGGACTTTCGCAGTCCAGGTATATCGACACTGTACTGAAAAGATTCAGTATGGAAGATTCTAAGCGCGGTAATCTACCGGCTTGTCACGGAATCACCCTCTCCAAAGAGATGTCTCCCAAGACTGATTTGGAAAGGGAACGCATGTCTATTATACCCTACGCTTCTGCGGTAGGCTCTATAATGTATGCGATGTTGTGTACCAGACCAGATGTAGCTTACGCACTAAGCGTGGTAAGCCGGTATCAGTCAGACCCAGGGGAGAAACACTGGATAGCAGTAAAGAACATTCTCAAGTACCTGAGGAGGACTAAGGAGATGTTCTTGGTTTACGGCGGAAAAGACCTCAGGTTGGAGGCCTTTGCCGATTCCGGCTTCCAAAGTGATAAGGACGATTCCAAGTCCATGTCGGGTTATGTCTTTACCCTCAATGGAGGGGCGGTGTGCTGGAAGAGCTCCAAGCAGGACACCGTTGCTGACTCGACGATGGAAGCGGAGTATATAGCTGCTTGCGATGCCGCAAAAGAAGCAGTCTGGATGAAGAAGTTCCTAACAGAACTTCAGGTGGTTCCTACCATAGTTGATCCAATACCTCTGTATTGCGACAACAACGGAGCTATAGCTTTAGCGAAGGAACCAAGGTCCCATCAGAAGTCCAGACACATCTTGAGGCGGTATCACCTGATCAGGGAGATCATTGATCGTCAGGAGATCGAGGTTCGGAGAGTTGCTTCAGAAGAGAACATTGCTGATCCATTCACGAAGGCCCTTCCTCAGATTCAGTTCGAGAGGCTGCTCGAGATCATTGGTCTGCGATATGCCAGTACATGGCCCTAGTGCAAGTGGGAGATTGTTAGTGTTTATGCCCTAGAAGGCCATTACTGTATCATACTAGCTTGTATATTACTTAATGGAAGCTTGGGATATTCACATGTATATAACAGTCTTGCTAAACATGGTAGTATGCTACTTGGTTTTTCTATCTTAATATGTGAGTGTACGTATTGATAGAGCTCTTAGGATCTTGCTTGTCTACCAGCGTTGTGATGGCAGTCACACTAGTGGGGGCTGGGTAGTCTACAAGCACATCCTTATTCAGGTCCCTGGTCGTTGGATTATCGAGACAGAGCATCGATACTCCGGAGTAGACTAGTGTGTATGCTTCTCATCCCAGTTGGGGAGATGGTCTGTCCCACAGCCGTCAGTACGTCGTACTGGAGATAGTATACAGGTGCTCGTTAGGTTACGGGTACACCGGACAGGACTCACAGGGAACTGTTGGTTGGTTTGATACCAGTCGTCAGTAAACAGTTCCCAGGTGACATGAGTACAGCGTAGTCCGCAGACTTGACACTGCTACTTCGCCTCGAGTGTGTCCCACTGTTCTTAGATTGCTACCCTACCACGGCTCAAAGGAGTCGTGCAAACAGGTAGCAGTTGGGTGCAGTCCCGAGCACTTGGAGGCAGTGGCGGTTAGACAGGATTCGTCCCTCCCGGTATTGGGAGTAGATATCGTGCTGTGTCAGAGAGCCATTACGCAAAGTCCCTAGCCAGGGCAAGCGAGATTTGCTGGTAGGTTCCAGTAGTTTCTCAGGGTGTAATGGGCTTTACTCCGACACGACTTATACCGCTATTAGGGGACTGACGCTTGCCGCCCCCCTAGGCCCGATATGCGATAGTCTTGGACGAACGGACCGGACTGTATGGAGATTGTCACATCAGACTCAGTAGGAGTTCGGATGGGTTTACTCATCGGCCTTCTTATCGACAACTACCTGGGGACCGTTACGTACAGCTAGTGCCGCTTGCGGTCTGTGGTTAAACCCACTGCCAGCGTAGTAGTCGAGTCTCTAGAGTCCCACACAGAGAGTTTCCTACTCCAGGCGAAACGATATAGAGGTTGCATGGTTTTGCGACAAAGGGTTCGGACGCATACGTGCGTTTACGCGCGTACGACTTTCGGACAGTTTTTACCAGTCGGCTTTGGTTTAAGCCAGTTACTGGTATCCGGTTATTGGATTTTTACAGTCTAAAGTTTTTCCGTATTTTTACGGATCGGAGGGGCGTTCTCGTAATTACTCGAGAAGCTTCTAGAAGATGTGACTAAGGAGGTTTCTTTTGGATAAGAGAGTGAGTCATGGTGGTGATTCATTCACTTCATTAATGCACATTTATTGCTTAATGACTCATGCTAATGAATCATCACTAGATATTTTATGAAGCATGCTTATTCATTTCCTTTATTGATTATTCTAAAATAAGAATGCTTCATAATATTATGATACACTCTCTCTCTTCTCTCATTATCTTATCTCACATTCTCTCTCCTCAAGCTCTCATCTTCAAACCCTAATCCTTAATCCTCATGTGTTGAGATCAAAGGATTAGTTAGACTAAACAATCCATAACCTACACTCTACATCATCCTTTCATCTTTGATTAGCAATCAAAGTTGATTAGTTACCTCAAGTTAGAGGTTTAGCTTGGAGTTTCGCTCTCGGGTGGATCGTCTACTACCTAGAGAAGGCCGAGGAGAACAAAGGAGGACACAAAGACGAAGGACTAAGTTCGATCGGTATAATCCCTTAACACTTTAGTTTAGTTTAGCTTTGTGTTTGGTTATTATTTGTTTAGCTTCGATTCAAGCGGTTAGTCGATGTTCGTTGTTTAAACTTGATCGTTTTTGAAAATTCCGCCTCCCCATAAGTACTGGGGTGTACTACATCGACTTACATAATTGATATTAGTTTAATATAATTGTGCATGGTTAGGGTTGTTGACCATTTGACATTCTTGACTTGTTGACCTAGGTTGACACTTTGACCATCATCATTTCATTTAAAAGATGCTCTTTGATCCTTGCAATTTGCATTAAAAATGAAATGATAATGGTCATGTCTTGATTAAGCCATGACAATTATCTTACTAATTATCAATTTACATAATTCACCCATATATGAGAGAATGGTTCATTTTATTCTCTCATTCTATCATATGCTTCCTCTCTCCTCCTCTTCCTCTCTCTCAAGCTCTCCCCTCTCATGTGTTGAGAAACACTTGAGCTTGAGAAAAATCTCTTCTTGATAATCTCTACTCTCATCTAAGGTTCTAGGATTAGCACTTCTAGCACTTTAGTTACTTCTAGGTTGAAGTTGAAGCCAAAGGTTGCGGCTCTCGGGTGGATCCTTCTTCGACGAGAGAAGACGACAAGGAGATCACTTCCGTTCTCTACAAGGAGCAAGGAGAGAAGGACATAAAGCCCTAGGTATAACCATTCTTCCATGTAGCTAATTTCTAGTTAGCTTTAGTTAGTTTTTGTTTAGAAAAGATCCCGACTTTGTCTAGTCCATGTTGCCTAGAGTAGTAAAAATCCGATTTTTATTCCGTTTTCCGCCTCCCCGCAAGCACCGGGGTGGGCAACGTGGACTTACAGCTCCCAATGGGTTTTACCCCTTCAGGAGCAACTTCCAAAGTCCATACTTTGTTGGTGTACATGGATTTCATCTCAGATCGCATTGCATCCAGCCATTTCACAGTCACCACTTGTGATGGCCTGCTCGAAGCTAGTGGGGTCATCATCTTCCATGATACAATCCTCGCTTCCACTATCAATAAGAAAACCGTACTATCTCTTAGGTGGATGTGGAACCCTACTAGATCGGCGGAAAGGCTGGGGTTCGTTGGGAACTACTGAATTATCACGACCCGAAGGTACGGAATGTGACTGGCACTTAGATTACGAGACGTCTAAAGGTGTAACTTAACCTAAGTCAGCCAAAGCCCAGAAAATCTAAACCATAAACAATAAGAGTGAAGGAAAACCTTTTATGAAAATGACTTTAAAATCAATTAAGTTTATTAACCCCTTTTTAAAACATCAAAATTTTTCCGAAAATTTCGACAGAGTCTCCTTTGTAAATACTAGCCCCCAAAATGGGTACAACAAGATATATAAACCTGTAATAACAAAATGGCATCCCCAAGCGGGAGCTAGCTCTTCGCCCAAGGCGGATCACAACCACACGCAATATATATGCAATATCAAGCAAATAAGCATAAAGAAATGCAAAAATAAGAAAATAACACAACGTCGGCTCAAGTGAGCTCGACCCCAAAGAAACCACATATACACAAATCTCTCTGTCTCATCACTAGGTCGCATATACAAATAAGAAGTGGTAGATGGAGAATACTAGATACAATGATAGTACAAAAAGAGATAAAGTGTCATCGCAACCCACCTACGAGCAATGTCGCGAGTCAGAGCAAAAGAAACCAATGATAAGATAAGCCCGCCGCTACAAGGCTGACGGGTCCGACCTGCAAGACACCGTGGCACAACGGGGGTGAGTTGCCAGCTCGTGAGTAGAATATAACATCTAATAAGGATATCGTAAGATTGCACGCAAATGCGTCATAACATGTATGTCTAGATGTGATGTAATGCCACTAGTATGTATGCAACATCAATACGAAATCTTTAAGTGTTTAAAATACTATAAACTCTGCATTCTTAACTTAGAAAAAGAGTATCTGTGCAATCGCTAAAGTACTATCACTGAAATCATCTGAAAACCGTGTCAAGCATCGACACAAAATATGGAAATATATCCGTCTCAATGTCTCACTATATCAATGTCTCAATATATCGGGCTCCGTCAGTCCAGATCGACCCATATCATCAAATCTCACGACAACGGTCGGTATCCTCTGGATATCCGTCACGCCAGACATCACCGGTAGGTAGTCTTCCCCTGCCAGGCTCATCGTCTACAACTCGATCTTCTTGCCCCGGGGTACCATACCGGGCCCACCATGTACCCGAGACG